>CM060990.1:4210000-6900000 GCA_030765065.1 Deroplatys truncata | reverse complement strand
TGTATGTTTGCATGTGTATGTGTATATGTATTTTTGCATGGGTATGTGTATATGTATGTATGTATGCATGTGTATGTGTATATGTATGTATGTATGCATGTGTATGTGTATATGTATGTATGTATGTGTGCATGTGTATGTGTATATGTATGTATGTATGCATGTGTATGTGTATGTATGTATGTATGCATGTGTATGTGTATGTATGTATGCATGTGTATATGTATGTATGTATGTGTGCATGTGTATGTGTATATGTATGTATGTTTGCATGGGTATGTGTATATGTATGTATGTATGTGTGCATGTGTACGTGTATATGTATGTATGTTTGCATGTGTATGTGTATATGTATGTGTGCATGTGTATGTGTATATGTATGTGTGCATGTGTATGTGTATATGTATGTATGTTTGCATGTGCATGTGTATATGTATGTATGTGTGCATGTGTATGTGTATATGTATGTATGTGTGCATGTGTATGTGTATATGTATGTATGTATGCATGTGTATATGTATGTATGTGTGCATGGGTATGTGTATATGTATGTGTGCATGTGTATGTGTATATGTATGTATGTGTGCATGTGTATATGTATGTATGTATGTGTGCATGTGTATGTGTATATGTATGTATGTGTGCATGTGTATGTGTATATGTATGTATGTGTGCATGTGTATGTGTATATGTATGTATGTGTGCATGTGTATATGTATGTATGTATGTGTGCATGTGTATGTGTATATGTATGTATGTGTGCATGTGTATATGTATGTTTGTGTGCATGTGTATGTGTATGTATGTATGTATGTATGTATGTATGTGTGCATGTGTATATGTATGTATGTGTGCATGTGTATGTGTATATGTATGTATGTTTGCATGTGCATGTGTATATGTATGTATGTTTGCATGTGTATGTGTATATGTATGTGTGCATGTGTATGTGTATATGTATGTATGTTTGCATGTGTACGTGTATATGTATGTGTGCATGTGTATGTGTATATGTATGTATGTTTGCATGTGTATGTGTATATGTATGTGTGCATAGGTATGTGTATATGTATGTGTGTATGTGTATGTGTATATGTATGTGTGCATGTGTATGTGTATATGTATGTGTGCATGTGTATGTGTATATGTATGTTTGCATGTGTATGTGTATATGTATGTATGCATGTGTATGTGTATATGTATGTTTGCATGTGTATGTGTATATGTATGTTTGCATGTGTATGTGTATATGTATGTTTGCATGTGTATGTGTATATGTATGTGTGCATGTGTATGTGTATATGTATGTATGTGTGCATGTGTATGTGTATATGTATGTATGTGTGCATGTGTATGTGTATATGTATGTATGTGTGCATGTGTATATGTATGTATGTATGTGTGCATGTGTATGTGTATATGTATGTATGTGTGCATGTGTATATGTATGTTTGTGTGCATGTGTATGTGTATGTATGTATGTATGTATGTATGTATGTGTGCATGTGTATATGTATGTATGTGTGCATGTGTATGTGTATATGTATGTATGTTTGCATGTGCATGTGTATATGTATGTATGTTTGCATGTGTATGTGTATATGTATGTGTGCATGTGTATGTGTATATGTATGTATGTTTGCATGTGTACGTGTATATGTATGTGTGCATGTGTATGTGTATATGTATGTATGTTTGCATGTGTATGTGTATATGTATGTGTGCATAGGTATGTGTATATGTATGTGTGTATGTGTATGTGTATATGTATGTGTGCATGTGTATGTGTATATGTATGTGTGCATGTGTATGTGTATATGTATGTTTGCATGTGTATGTGTATATGTATGTATGCATGTGTATGTGTATATGTATGTTTGCATGTGTATGTGTATATGTATGTTTGCATGTGTATATGTATGTATGTTTGCATGTGTATGTGTATATGTATGTTTGCATGTGTATGTGTATATGTATGTATGTTTGCATGTGTATGTGTATATGTATGTATGTTTGCATGTGTACGTGTATATGTATGTATGTTTGCATGTGTACGTGTATATGTATGTTTGCATGTGTATGTGTATATGTATGTATGTATGTTTGCATGTGTATGTGTATATGTATGTATGTATGCATGTGTATGTGTATATGTATGTGTGTGTGCATGTGTACGTGTATATGTATGTTTGCATGTGTATGTGTATATGTATGTGTGCATGTGTACGTGTATATGTATGTATGTGTGCATGTGTATGTGTATATGTATGTGTGTGTGCATGTGTATGTGTATATGTATGTATGTATGTTTGCATGTGTATGTGTATATGTATGTATGTATGTGTATGTGTATATGTATGTGTGTGTGCATGTGTATGTGTATATGTATGTATGTATGTTTGCATGTGTATGTGTATATGTATGTATGTATGTGTACGTGTATATGTATGTATGTGTGCATGTGTATGTGTATATGTATGTATGTATGTTTGCATGTGTATGTGTATATGTATGTATGCATGTGTATGTGTATATGTATGTGTGTGTGCATGTGTACGTGTATATGTATGTTTGCATGTGTATGTGTATATGTATGTATGTGTGTATGTGTATGTGTATATGTATGTGTGCATGTGTATGTGTATATGTATGTGTGTGTGCATGTGTACGTGTATATGTATGTTTGCATGGGTATGTGTATATGTATGTGTGCATGTGTATGTGTATATGTATGTGTGTGTGCATGTGTATGTGTATATGTATGTTTGCATGGGTATGTGTATATGTATGTGTGCATGTGTATGTGTATATGTATGTGTGTGCATGTGTACGTGTATATGTATGTATGTGTGCATGTGTATGTGTATATGTATGTATGTGTGCATGTGTATGTGTATATGTATGTTTGCATGGGTATGTGTATATGTATGTATGTGTGCATGTGTATGTGTATATGTATGTATGTGTGCATGGGTATGTGTATATGTATGTTTGCATGGGTATGTGTATATGTATGTATGTGTGCATGTGTATGTGTATATGTATGTATGTGTGCATGTGTATGTGTGCATGTGTATGTGTATATGTATGTGTGTGTGCATGGGTATGTGTATATGTATGTGTGCATGTGTATGTGTATATGTATGTATGTGTGCATGTGTATGTGTGCATGTGTATGTGTATATGTATGTTTGCATGGGTATGTGTATATGTATGTATGTGTGCATGTGTATGTGTATATGTATGTATGTGTGCATGTGTATGTGTGCATGTGTATGTGTATATGTATGTGTGTGTGCATGGGTATGTGTATATGTATGTGTGCATGTGTATGTGTATATGTATGTGTGTATGTGTGCATGTGTACGTGTATATGTATGTATGTATGCATGTGTACGTGTATATGTATGTATGTTTGCATGTGTATGTGTATATGTATGTATGTATGTATGTGTATGTGTATATGTATGTTTGCATGGGTATGTGTATATGTATGTGTGCATGTGTATGTGTATATGTATGTATGCATGTGTATGTGTACGTGTATATGTTTGCATGTGTATGTGTACGTGTATATGTATGTATGTGTGTGTGCATGTGTATGTGTATGTGTATATGTATGTATGTTTGCATGTGTATGTGTATATGTATGTGTGTTTGTATGTGTATGTGTATATGTATGTGTGCATGTGTATGTGTATGTGTATATGTATGTATGTTTGCATGTGTATGTGTATATGTATGTGTGTTTGTATGTGTATGTGTATATGTATGTATGTTTGCATGTGTATGTGTATGTGTATGTATGTGTGCATGTGTATGTGTATATGTATGTTTGCATGGGTATGTGTATATGTATGTGTGCATGTGTATGTGTATATGTATGTATGCATGTGTATGTGTATGTGTATGTGTGCATGTGTATGTGTATATCTATGTTTGCATGTGTATATGTATGTATGTATGCATGTGTATGTGTACGTGTATATGTATGTATGTTTGCATGTGTATGTGTATATGTATGTATGCATGTGTATGTGTATGTGTATATGTATGTATGTTTGCATGTGTATGTGTATATGTATGTATGTATGTATGCATGTGTATGTGTATATGTATGTGTGTATGTTTGCATGTGTATGTGTATATGTATGTATGTATGTTTGCATGTGTATGTGTATATGTATGTATGTATGTATGTGTGCATGTGTATGTGTATGTGTATATGTATGTATGTATGTGTGCATGTGTATGTGTATATGTATGTATGTTTGCATGTGTATGTGTATGTGTATATGTATGTATGTTTGCATGTGTATGTGTATATGTATGTATGTTTGCATGTGTATGTGTATATGTATGTATGTTTGCATGTGTATGTGTATATGTATGTATGTATGTGTGCATGTGTATGTGTATATGTATGTATGTTTGCATGTGCATGTGTATGTGTATATGTATGTATGTATGTGTGCATGTGTATGTGTATATGTATGTATGTTTGCATGTGTATGTGTATATGTATGTATGTATGTATGCATGTGTATGTGTATATGTATGTGTGTATGTTTGCATGTGTATGTGTATATGTATGTATGTATGTTTGCATGTGTATGTGTATATGTATGTATGTATGTTTGCATGTGTATGTGTATATGTATGTATGTATGTATGCATGTGTATGTGTATATGTATGTGTGTATGTTTGCATGTGTATGTGTATATGTATGTATGTATGTTTGCATGTGTATGTGTATATGTATGTATGTATGTATGCATGTGTATGTGTATATGTATGTATGTATGTTTGCATGTGTATGTGTATATGTATGTATGTATGTATGCATGTGTATGTGTATATGTATGTGTGTATGTTTGCATGTGTATGTGTATATGTATGTATGTATGTATGCATGTGTATGTGTATATGTATGTGTGCATGTGTATGTGTATATGTATGTATGTATGTATGCATGTGTATGTGTATATGTATGTATGTATGTTTGCATGTGTATGTGTATATGTATGTATGTATGTTTGCATGTGTATGTGTATATGTATGTATGTATGTTTGCATGTGTATGTGTATATGTATGTATGTATGTATGCATGTGTATGTGTATATGTATGTGTGCATGTGTATGTGTATATGTATGTATGTATGTTTGCATGTGTATGTGTATATGTATGTATGTATGTATGCATGTGTATGTGTATATGTATGTATGTATGTTTGCATGTGTATGTGTATATGTATGTATGTATGCATGTGTATGTGTATATGTATGTATGTATGTTTGCATGTGTATGTGTATATGTATGTATGTATGTATGCATGTGTATGTGTATATGTATGTGTGCATGTGTATGTGTATATGTATGTATGTATGTTTGCATGTGTATGTGTATAAGTATGTGTGTGCATGTGTACGTGTATATGTATGTATGTGTGCATGTGTACGTGTATATGTTTGCATGTGTATGTGTACGTGTATATGTATGTATGTGTGTGTGCATGTGTATGTGTATATGTATGTGTGCATGTGTATGTGTATATGTATGTATGTATGTTTGCATGTGTATGTGTATATGTATGTATGTATGTGTGCATGTGTATGTGTATATGTATGTATGTATGTTTGCATGTGTATGTGTATATGTATGTATGTATGTATGCATGTGTATGTGTATATGTATGTATGTATGTTTGCATGTGTATGTGTATATGTATGTGTGCATGTGTACGTGTATATGTATGTATGTGTGTGTGCATGTGTATGTGTATATGTATGTATGTTTGCATGTGTATGTGTATATGTATGTATGTGTGCATGTGTATGTGTATATGTATGTATGTGTGCATGTGTATGTGTATATGTATGTATGTGTGCATGGGTATGTGTATATGTATGTGTGCATGTGTATGTGTATATGTATGTATGTGTGCATGGGTATGTGTATATGTATGTTTGCATGTGTATGTGTATATGTATGTATGTGTGCATGTGTATGTGTATATGTATGTATGTGTGCATGTGTATGTGTATATGTATGTATGTGTGCATGTGTATGTGTATATGTATGTGTGCATGTGTATGTGTATATGTATGTATGTGTGCATGGGTATGTGTATATGTATGTGTGCATGTGTATGTGTATATGTATGTATGTTTGCATGTGTATGTGTATATGTATGTATGTGTGCATGTGTATGTGTATATGTATGTATGTTTGCATGTGTATATGTATGTATGTATGTGTGCATGTGTATGTGTATATGTATGTATGTTTGCATGTGTATGTGTATATGTATGTATGTTTGCATGTGTACGTGTATATGTATGTATGTGTGCATGTGTATGTGTATATGTATGTATGTTTGCATGTGTATGTGTATATGTATGTATGTTTGCATGTGTATGTGTATATGTATGTATGTGTGCATGTGTATGTGTATATGTATGTATGTGTGCATGTGTATGTGTATATGTATGTTTGCATGTGTATGTGTATATGTATGTATGTATGTGTGCATGTGTATGTGTATATGTATGTATGTATGCATGTGTATGTGTATATGTATGTTTGCATGTGTATGTGTATGTGTGCATGTGTATGTGTATATGTATGTATGTGTGCATGTGTATGTGTATGTGTGCATGTGTATGTGTATATGTATGTATGTGTGCATGTGTATGTGTATATGTATGTATGTGTGCATGTGTATGTGTATATGTATATGTATGTATGTGTGCATGTGTATGTGTATATGTATGTATGTGTGCATGTGTATGTGTGCATGTGTATGTGTATATGTATGTATGTGTGCATGTGTATGTGTATGTGTGCATGTGTATGTGTATATGTATGTATGTGTGCATGTGTATGTGTATATGTATGTATGTGTGCATGTGTATGTGTATATGTATGTATGTGTGCATGTGTATGTGTATATGTATGTATGTGTGCATGTGTATGTGTGCATGTGTATGTGTATATGTATGTATGTGTGCATGTGTATGTGTATATGTATGTATGTGTGCATGTGTATGTGTATATGTATGTATGTGTGCATGTGTATGTGTGCATGTGTATGTGTATATGTATGTATGTGTGCATGTGTATGTGTATGTGTGCATGTGTATGTGTATATGTATGTATGTGTGCATGTGTATGTGTATATGTATGTATGTGTGCATGTGTATGTGTATATGTATATGTATGTATGTGTGCATGTGTATGTGTATATGTATGTGTGCATGTGTATGTGTATATGTATGTGTGTATGTGTATATGTATGTATGTTTGCATGTGTATGTATGTATGTATGTATGTGTGCATGTGTATATGTATGTATGTGTGCATGTGTATGTGTATATGTATGTATGTTTGCATGTGTATGTGTATATGTATGTGTGTATGTGTATATGTATGTATGTTTGCATGGGTATGTGTATATGTATGTATGTGTGCATGGGTATGTGTATATGTATGTATGTGTGCATGTGTATGTGTATATGTATGTGTGTATGTGTATGTGTATATGTATGTATGTGTGCATGTGTATGTGTATATGTATGTGTGCATGTGTATGTGTATATGTATGTATGTGTGCATGTGTATGTGTATATGTATGTGTGCATGTGTATGTGTATATGTATGTATGTATGTTTGCATGTGTATGTGTATATGTATGTGTGCATGTGTATGTGTATATGTATGTATGTGTGCATGTGTATGTGTATATGTATGTATGTATGCATGTGTATGTGTATATGTATGTTTGTGTGCATGTGTACGTGTATATGTATGTATGTGTGCATGTGTATGTGTATATGTATGTATGTATGCATGTGTATGTGTATATGTATGTTTGTGTGCATGTGTACGTGTATATGTATGTATGTGTGCATGTGTATGTGTATATGTATGTATGTATGCATGTGTATGTGTATATGTATGTTTGCATGTGTATGTGTATATGTATGTTTGTGTGCATGTGTACGTGTATATGTATGTATGTGTGCATGTGTATGTGTATATGTATGTATGTATGCATGTGTATGTGTATATGTATGTTTGTGTGCATGTGTACGTGTATATGTATGTATGTATGCATGTGTATGTGTATATGTATGTTTGTGTGCATGTGTACGTGTATATGTATGTATGTGTGCATGTGTATGTGTATATGTATGTATGTATGTGTATGTGTATATGTATGTATGTATGTGTGTATGTGTATGTGTATATGTATGTATGTGTGCATGTGTATGTGTATATGTATGTTTGTGTGCATGTGTACGTGTATATGTATGTATGTGTGCATGTGTATGTGTATATGTATGTTTGCATGTGTATGTGTATATGTATGTATGTATGTGTGCATGTGTATGTGTATATGTATGTATGTATGCATGTGTATGTGTATATGTATGTATGTTTGCATGTGTATGTGTATATGTATGTGTGCATGTGTATGTGTATATGTATGTTTGTGTGCATGTGTATGTGTATATGTATGTATGTGTGCATGTGTATGTGTATATGTATGTTTGTGTGCATGTGTATGTGTATATGTATGTATGTGTGCATGTGTATGTGTATATGTATGTATGTGTGCATGTGTATGTGTATATGTATGTATGTGTGCATGTGTATGTGTATATGTATGTTTGTGTGCATGTGTATGTGTATATGTATGTATGTGTGCATGTGTATGTGTATATGTATGTATGTGTGTATGTGTATGTGTATATGTATGTATGTATGTGTATGTGTATATGTATGTATGTGTGCATGTGTATGTGTATATGTATGTTTGTGTGCATGTGTATGTGTATATGTATGTATGTGTGCATGTGTATGTGTATATGTATGTATGTGTGCATGTGTATGTGTATATGTATGTGTGCATGTGTATGTGTATATGTATGTATGTGTGTATGTGTATGTGTGCATGTGTATGTGTATATGTATGTATGTGTGCATGTGTATGTGTATGTGTGCATGTGTATGTGTATATGTATGTATGTGTGCATGTGTATGTGTATATGTATGTATGTGTGCATGTGTATGTGTATATGTATATGTATGTATGTGTGCATGTGTATGTGTATATGTATGTTTGCATGTGTATGTGTATGTGTGCATGTGTATGTGTATATGTATGTATGTGTGCATGTGTATGTGTATATGTATGTATGTTTGCATGGGTATGTGTATATGTATGTATGTGTGCATGTGTATGTGTATATGTATGTGTGTATGTGTATATGTATGTATGTTTGCATGTGTATGTATGTATGTATGTATGTGTGCATGTGTATATGTATGTTTGCATGTGTATGTATGTATGTATGTATGTGTGCATGTGTATGTGTATATGTATGTATGTGTGCATGTGTATGTGTATATGTATGTATGTTTGCATGTGTATGTGTATATGTATGTGTGTATGTGTATGTGTATATGTATGTATGTGTGCATGGGTATGTGTATATGTATGTATGTGTGCATGGGTATGTGTATATGTATGTATGTTTGCATGTGTATGTGTATATGTATGTGTGTATGTGTATATGTATGTATGTTTGCATGGGTATGTGTATATGTATGTATGTGTGCATGGGTATGTGTATATGTATGTATGTGTGCATGTGTATGTGTATATGTATGTGTGTATGTGTATGTGTATATGTATGTATGTGTGCATGTGTATGTGTATATGTATGTTTGCATGTGTATGTGTATATGTATGTGTGCATGTGTATGTGTATATGTATGTGTGCATGTGTATGTGTATATGTATGTGTGTATGTGTATGTGTATATGTATGTGTGCATGTGTATGTGTATATGTATGTGTGCATGTGTATGTGTATATGTATGTGTGCATGTGTATGTGTATATGTATGTTTGCATGTGTATGTGTATATGTATGTGTGCATGTGTATGTGTATATGTATGTATGTTTGCATGTGTATGTGTATATGTATGTGTGCATGTGTATGTGTATATGTATGTTTGCATGTGTATGTGTATATGTATGTATGTATGCATGTGTATGTGTATATGTATGTGTGTGTGCATGTGTATGTGTATGTGTATATGTATGTTTGCATGTGTATGTGTATATGTATGTGTGTATGTGTATGTGTATATGTATGTGTGCATGTGTATGTGTATGTGTATATGTATGTGTGCATGTGTATGTGTATATGTATGTGTGTATGTGTATGTGTATATGTATGTGTGTATGTGTATGTGTATATGTATGTGTGTATGTGTATGTGTATATGTATGTGTGCATGTGTATGTGTATATGTATGTGTGTATGTGTATGTGTATATGTATGTGTGTATGTGTATGTGTATATGTATGTGTGTATGTGTATGTGTATATGTATGTGTGTATGTGTATGTGTATATGTATGTGTGTATGTGTATGTGTATATGTATGTGTGTATGTGTATGTGTATATGTATGTGTGCATGTGTATGTGTATATGTATGTGTGTATGTGTATGTGTATATGTATGTGTGTATGTGTATGTGTATATGTATGTGTGTATGTGTATGTGTATATGTATGTGTGCATGTGTATGTGTATATGTATGTGTGTATGTGTATGTGTATATGTATGTGTGTATGTGTATGTGTATATGTATGTGTGTATGTGTATGTGTATATGTATGTGTGCATGTGTATGTGTATGTGTATATGTATGTGTGCATGTGTATGTGTATATGTATGTGTGCATGTGTATGTGTATGTGTATATGTATGTTTGCATGTGTATGTGTATATGTATGTGTGCATGTGTATGTGTATGTGTATATGTATGTGTGCATGTGTATGTGTATATGTATGTGTGCATGTGTATGTGTATATGTATGTGTGCATGTGTATGTGTATGTGTATATGTATGTGTGCATGTGTATGTGTATATGTATGTGTGCATGTGTATGTGTATGTGTATATGTATGTTTGCATGTGTATGTGTATATGTATGTGTGCATGTGTATGTGTATGTGTATATGTATGTGTGCATGTGTATGTGTATATGTATGTGTGCATGTGTATGTGTATGTGTATATGTATGTTTGCATGTGTATGTGTATATGTATGTGTGCATGTGTATGTGTATATGTATGTGTGCATGTGTATGTGTATATGTATGTGTGTATGTGTATGTGTATATGTATGTGTGCATGTGTATGTGTATATGTATGTGTGCATGTGTATGTGTATATGTATGTGTGCATGTGTATGTGTATATGTATGTTTGCATGTGTATGTGTATATGTATGTGTGCATGTGTATGTGTATATGTATGTATGTTTGCATGTGTATGTGTATATGTATGTGTGCATAGGTATGTGTATATGTATGTGTGTATGTGTATGTGTTTACGTATAGGTATGTGTATATGTATATGTGCATGTGTATATGTATATGTATGTGTATGTGTGTATAGGTATGTGTATGTGTGCATGTGTATGTAAATATGTGTGTGCAGGTGTATATGTATGTGTGCATGTGTATTTGTTAATGTATGTATGCATGTGTATGTGTATATGTATGTGTGCATGTGTATGTGTATATGTATGTATGTTTGCATGTGTATGTGTATATGTATGTGTGCATAGGTATGTGTATATGTATGTGTGTATGTGTATGTGTTTACGTATAGGTATGTGTATATGTATATGTGCATGTGTATATGTATATGTATGTGTATGTGTGTATAGGTATGTGTATGTGTGCATGTGTATGTAAATATGTGTGTGCAGGTGTATATGTATGTGTGCATGTGTATTTGTTAATGTATGTATGCATGTGTATGTGTATATGTATGTGTACATATGTATGTGTGCATGTGTATGTGTATATGTATGTGTGCATGTTTATATGTATGTGTGAATATGTATATGTATGTATGCATGTTTATATTTTTGTGTATGTGTATATGTATGTATGCATGTGTATGTGTACATATGTATGTGTGCATGTGTATGTGTATATGTATGTGTGCATGTTTATATGTATGTGTGAATATGTATATGTATGTATGCATGTTTATATTTTTGTGTATGTGTATATGTATGTGTATCTCTATATAAGTATATGTGTATATGTAGGTGTATGTGTGCATGTGTATGTAAATATTTATGTGTGCATGTGTATACGTATATGTATGTGTGCATGTGTATATGTATATGTATGTATGCATGTGTATGTGTATATGTATGTGTGCATGTGTATGTGTATATATATGTGTACATGTGTATGTGTGCAAATGTATGTGTATATGTATGTATGCATGTGTACATGTGTATATGTATATGTATGTGTACATGTGTATATGTATGTGTGCATGTGTATATGTATATGTATGTGTACAGGTGTATATTTATACGTATGTGCGTATATGTATATGTATGTGGGCATGTGTATATGTATATATATATATGTGTACATGTGTATATGTATGTGTGCATATGTATATGTATGTGTACATTTGTATATGTATGTGTATGTAAATGTATGTGTGCATGTGTATATGCATATGTATGTGAACATGTGTATATGTTTATGTATGTATGCGTGTGTATGTGTATATGTATGTGTACATGTGTATGTGTGCAAGTGTATGTGTATATGTATGTATGCGTGTGTATATGTATATGTATGTGCACATGTGTATATGTATGTGATATGTGTATATGAATGTGTACATGTGTATATGCATATGTATGTGTAAATGTGTATATGTATGTGTATCTGTATATGCATGTGTGCATGTGTATATGTATATGTATGTGTAAATGTGTGTATTTATATGTATGTGTGCATGTGTATATGTATATGTATGTGTACATGTGTATATGTATATGTATGTGTATGTAAATGTACGTGTGCATGTGTAATGCATATGTATGTGAGCATGTGTATATGTATGTGTGTATGTAAATGTATATGTATGTGAGCATGTGTATGTCTAATGTATATGTATGTGTGCATGTGTGTATGTATATGTATATGTACGTGTGCATGTGTATATGTATATGTATGTGTGTATGTGTATATGTATATGTACGTTTGCATGTGTATATGTATGTGTGTATGTGTATATGTATATGTATATGTATGTGTACATGTGTATATGTATATGTATGTGTGCATGTGTATATGGATATGTATGTGTACATGTGCATATGTATGAGTATATGTATATGTATGTGTGCATGTGTATATGTATATGTATGAGTATATGTATATGTATGGCTATATGTGTATGTATGGGTATATGTATATGTATTTGTTCATGTGTATATGTATATGTATTTGTGCATGAGTATGTTTATATGTAAATGTACATGTGTATGTGTATGTATGTGTGCAGGTGGGCATGTGTATGTGTATATGTATGTGTGCAGGTGTATGTGTATATGTATGTGTATGTGTATATTATGTGTGCATGTGTATGTGTATATGTGGCATGAGTATGTGTATATGTATGTGTGCATGTGTATGTGTATGTGTATATTATGTGTGCATGTGTATGTGTATATGTGGCATGAGTATGTGTATATGTATGTGTGCATGTGTATGTGTATATGTATGTGTGTATGTGTATATGTATGTTTTAATGTGTATGTGTGTATGAGTATGTGTATATTTGTGTATCTATCTGTATACGTATTAGTGTATGCATGTGTATATGTATGGGTATATATGAATGTATATGTATTATGTGTATGTGTCTATGTGTGTAGGTATGTGTGTATATGTATATACCAGGTGAGGCAGCTGCCCGTATTTAGTTTCGAATTTATGCAACGTGCTAAGCAACATATATGACTTACATGTTTCTTGAATTCCTTCTAAAGGCTGATTTGCATAACACTTTATAGAGGAGGGATAGATAACTCAGTGCATAGGTGTTTCACGCGACAGAATGCTATCGTCATGTATGTCGATGCCAAAAACATCCCACCCTGACACTGGGTGCTTAAATGGCACATTGAGCTTGCTTTACAAACTTTTATTCTTTAGTATACATTGATATACACCTTTGAAAACGCACTTGAAGGAACAACTTATCACATGCATCGGTTGACAAAACCATTTGAAAACAAAATGGAAGATCTCTCAGCGCGACCAATTGGATTTAAGCCGTCACCCAATAAAGGTATGTTGTACAGCCTTGTCAAAAAATGCTAAGCATTAGGTAGATAATTTCTCTTCTGTCACAAACTATGGCATACTTCAGTTCATACAGTAATGAAAATGGCTGATGCAGTTTGTTTATTTGAGTTAAAGTTACCAAAATGACCTCCAAACGCTGTATGAAGTTGCAAAAAGCATGTAAAGATTCGAGTTGGGGTTGAGTTTTGCTATTATTAATTCATATAGGAACCCCAACTCGCAATATAGCATTGGCGAATGGTATTATCATAGTTTCTTTCCCACTGTGCCACTTTAGTGCGGGTTCAAATCCATCGTGTCAAGTTCAAAATTTTTATTACCTTTTGTTTTATCTCTTTGGCCTATAATTTGATATTATGATACAAAGAACATTTTTATACCATTATAAGTGTGTACAAAATAGAATAATCAGCATGTTTTTTTTCTACCGTAAAGAAGAAGAACCGCAAAGCGCAAGTCATTTCCGGGCATTCATACGTGAAGAAGTTAGGCAGATTACACCGGGCATGTTACAACATGCAAGAAGGTCTTTCCGCCAACGTACATAAATGCGCATTGATGAAGGGGGTTGTCAATTTGAACATTTACTTCGTTGGTGAAATCCACGCTCTTTAACAATTTATTATTCTGTTTACCACGAACTTAGCACATTTACAAATCCTTTGTCCGTAGAAGAAGTGAAATATAAGGTTTAAACTCGAAACAAACTCTGCTAGATTTAATATCGTCGATATGTGCCCAAAAGAATAAAAGCTAACTACGTGACACGGTTTACAACACCAGATAGGTACAGATTATTACCGTAAACATAATACACCACTATCCGATTGTAATTTTTGTGGCTTTAGCTCACAGGAGAGCCAATAACAAAATTAAATAGATTAGTATACTAAAATACAGAAAATAAACGCAAGGAGCAAGAAAAAAATAACCAAAACAATTTGATGTTTGTATTAGATTCGAACTTCCGAAGCTAACCGTTGCTTTACCACATCCCGGCAACTAATCCACTCGGCCAGAACACACGTGTTTTCTCACACTCTTCGGGAAAACATACCTCTATCTCCTTGCAAGCTTTATATCCATGAAAATCCGTCTTTTTAAAGCCTTTCGCTGCTCCTTGGCTCATTCAGGCCCTTAATCCTTAATGGTGGTTGTGTGTAGTATCGAATAGAAGGACGAGCTACAATAACAATTTGTTTGATAAAAGGGTCAATGTTTTCACATTAGTCTATAAACTGCGGGTTGCATGGATACGAATACCTAGGGGCAGCAGACTCACCTGGTATATTGTGTAATACATATATTAAAAATGCATGCTCCATTACCATTGGTAATACTTCACGCACATACTTGCATTTATTTTGAATAAAGATATACTTAAGTTTTACAATATGGTGTTATATAAGCTATACAAAGGGAGATGTATTAAATGTAACTATGTAGAATAATTAAATATATACAGTATATAACGGATCTAATATATTACGTCTATTTATACTCATTTAATAAAAGTTATTCATAACATCTAAAATATTTACTTGCTGTTAGGTTATTACAGTTTATCGAAAGGAATTTTGTTGCAGAATTTACGAAACTTCTTAGTGCATTTGTTTAATAATTGTTGCTTACTTATATGCCAGTTTTCTGTTTTTAGTACCTACTGCTGCTATCGTGGTAGCTCGTTCGTGATTTAATATTTGAAACAGTAGGTGTTCCTTCTATACCACATGGACACTTGGGGTTGTCGATAATTTTGAAACGGTTTAGATACTTCCGAATCCTTCCATGTTCTATGAATGGCAGTGAATTTAGATGTACTGGTAAACTTTAATTTCAGACGATCTTGTATCTTGGGGAAATACGTATCATTTAGTAATTTTTCCTTTAGTAGTTTGTTCCCATTCACTTTGCTATTTCCTTAAAGTGTCTTCTGGTAATATCGTTGCTATTGCACTTTATGGTATCTTGTTATAAGTTTCTGGGATGTCTGTATTGCTGCCGCTTCCTTTGCGAGTTGGTCAGCTGACTCGTTCTCTTGGTGTCCTGCGTGAGCTTTTATCCAATTGAATGAGATTCTTCCAGTTTCCTTCTGATTCCAGTTGCGTTGCCTTTCTCCTGATTTCATCAATGAGATGTGCGTGGCTTTGTGGGTTCTTCAGAGGGCGCAATGTTATTTTGCTATCTCCGCGAATGGATGCTGTTTTAATGTAGTTTTATTATATTCAATTTCCGGAAATGCCTTTAGTATTGCCAATTGTTCTGCCGGATTATTGGTACATTTACTGTTTAGTTTATACTTTAGCTGGAGCGTTAGGGTTCCTTTCGTGAAGATGGCCACTTCCGATCCAACGCCGTAGTCATTTTTAGTAGATCTGCTGTTGATGCACGGGACAGTCATTTCCTGAGTCTGCAGGTCGAAGCCAGTGATTCACTTCGGTTTCTCTGTCAATGTTGTATCTGATATTCACTTGCTGCCTTAAGCAATCCAAATACTTTACGGATTGCTGTATTTTAAGGGTGAAAAGCCCGTTATTAAACACAGTGTGGTAGACCTTCGCTATTCTTACGTTGATCAATCGTTGGACTCTAAGCAGCTTGTTCCTATTGGCCATTTTATCCATTACTTTGTACCACGCTGGTGCAGCATATTGCAGGAGCGGCAAAATTGCGCCTTTATATATTATTTCAATACTTCGCTTTTCAGTCCCCAGGTAACATTTACAGACTTGGAGAGTGAAAATATTAGTCTTCTACATTTTTCGGTTATGTAGTTAATATGTTGCCTAAAGTTAGTTTGTTATCGATCATGATTCCTAACATTGAATTATTATTTCTTTACTTTCTCTGCGCTTCCTTCGAGTCAGTAGCATAACTTTAGTTTTCTGCTTGTAGCCCAGCCAGATATTTCTATATTGGTGAAATATTCTGCTTCTCTTATTGATTCTCTTTGTACAGTTAACAAGAGATCATCTGCAAACGCTGTTATTTTCGTGTGGGCAGTGTACTCTATATTCAACAATGAGTTGTAGAGGATATTCCAAAATCCAGGTCCGCAACAGGATTCTTGTGGACACCCCTTTGAGATCTTTCTCTCGACTGTAGCGCTGTTTATGGACAAAACTGCGTTTATTTGTTTGAAATAATCCTGAGACAGATTATAAAGATTCCTAGGACATCTCATGCCCTTCAGGCTCTTAAGAATTCCAGGCCACCATACAGCATCAAAGGCTCCTTTAACACCAATGCTTATCATTATTAGTACGTTCCCCTTCTTTAGTTCTGTCTCCGCAAAATTCTTCACTTCAACCTGCTGCGTCTGTGGTACTCTTCTGAGGAATAAAGCCAAATTGACTATTATTAGCGAAGTTTATTTTTGTTTATGTGGTGCATAATCCTCATAATGAGTAGTTTTCTAGCACCTTTCCACTCACGTTGAGTAAGCTTAGTGGATGAAATTTAGATGGATCCGTCCTGCCTTCCTTACTTGGTTTAATTATAGATACGATACTAGCCAATTTCCAAGTTCTGGGGAAGATTCCTCTCGTCAGGCATTCATTATAAATTGTTGTAACGCTTCTCGGAAGGTTTTCAGGAAAATGTCGCGTGTAATTCCATCGCTACCTGGCGCCTTTTTGTGGTTGAACATTATCTCTTCCTGGGTGAATTGCCGATCGTCGCATGTGTCGATTGGTTCTTCTGCTGCTCTCCTTATATGTTTGTATGGTCAACGTCGTCCTCTTGTATGTCTTGTGGAGTGAAATATTCTATCACATAATTTAGTGTATCTTGCATATTTAATGTTTTGGAACCATTTGGCTTTTCTAGAGTTGTCATTATCAATTTGTCTCTTATCTTTCCAGAAGCAAGCTTGTAAACCTTATTCCCCGGGTTTATCGGTGACGAAGTGTTACAGTGTTAGTTCTAAGAATCGAATTTTGCTCGTCTGATTGTTAAATGATACATGTTTTCCTATCCAGACATTGCTGTCTGCGACTTTCTCTCAGTTCTTCATTGTTCTTGGTCCTTTGGTATCTTCTCCGTAGTGCGTTAATTTTCTTCTAATTGTACTGTGTAGAATTGGTACAGAATTCTGTTTTACTGAAGAGGTCGTAGCCTTGAGCCATTGGGATGTTTTCTTAGAAGCTGCTTATAGATTATTTGAGAATAACTGAGCAAGAGTGTCCAGATCGGAATCTGCTGTAATCCGAAGATATATCGTCAGTGTTTCCGTCATACTCTGTGATATTGAAGGTTTTTATGTAGCTTGTGTAAGAATTTGATAAAAGTCAGGATATTTGTCTTCACTTACAATGAATCTTATTGCGTTGTGCACGTAGCCGATGTTACATTGTATGAGACTGTGGTCGGAGCTAATTAGCCAACTACTAATCACTGGCAACAAATGGTTATTGACTACTGTCAAGTCAATGTTGCTTTTACCCTGTGTATTGTGGAAGGTGGTGCTTTCGCTAGTTTAGTTTACTATATGTAGTTGTCTGCTTGATAGGAATCCTTCTAAAATGTTGCCACTGGCGTTTGTTAATGTATCATGCAAAGTTGTGGATCGACAATTGATGTCCGCCCCCTTTGCATACTTTAACAGCTCTTCTATCTCTAAGATGTTAGTTGTTAGTTCATCCTCTATGTTAAGGTAGACACTTTCTGCATACAGTTTTGATCCGTAATATTTTATTTCTAGAAATTACGCGCCTTTGTTTGAAAGTTCAATTACCAGTAATGCATCTATCTGTGCATTAGTTATTACTATAGTAACCCGACTTCTCTCTTCACCTGACGAGAATGTTGTGTATTTCTCAGCTATTCCTGAAATCTTATTATTTAGTACATAACGCCTCTTGTACGAAAATAATATCTTTCTTTAATGCTTCTATTGTTTTGATTAGGCTGACTGTAGCTATTCAAGAATGATGTAGCTCTATTTGACTGCAGCTAATCCGAATATTCTTCATTGAATTTCTGGACAATTGTGTAGGTGTGTTTATTTTATTCATGTTAATAGTTGCTAGTTTCTTTGCATTTTCTTATTATGTTCTAAAGACCAAGGCAGTTTTTATCAAAAGATGAATGGTTGTCAGGAATCCTTTCATTTTTATTGTATTTATTATACATGACGCAGTTGATGCACTTGTGCTTTTCCTTTCTTGCGTTACACCCTCGCATTTTGTGGTTGCCAACACACAAGGGACATGTTTCGTTTCCTCTGCACTCCTGATGCCTGTGGTTATGTCTGCTGCAGTTGTAGCAACGTTTCACAAATATATAGCCAGCTGTGTTGCAAATTATCCATGCAAGCTTGAGTTTATTTTGAGCAGATTCCACCTCGATAATTATGTTCCTATTGTTGCTTTTGTTCTGATGAATGTATATTGGAACAAGATCACCTGCAGTCGAGTTAAGATCTGGATTCTGTGCCAGTATTGTTTGCTCTATATTTTCAGCTGATACCTCCTCCGGTATATTGTATATCACCAAAAGAGCTCTCCTTAATTTGTGTACGTAGACAACAGTTTTGTCTCCGCATTTGTCGGTGACATTCTGGACTATTTTCTCAATTTCTTCTTTATTTTGGGCCTCGATTAGAATCCGGGCATCCCTAAGGGATTTTAAGGTGATAATGCCCACTTTATCTCAGTTGGATTTGATAAGGCCTTTAATGTCTTCCTGTGTTTCGTTTCCTTTCCCTCTGACCGCCAGCCAGTTTGTACTTTTTCCCATCAAATTTCCCGCAACTTCTGAACAGTTACCGCCGTATGATGGAAGTACCCGTCGAGCGGGACCATTAACTGCAAAGTCGTCTACAGATGTCACTAATTGTCCTTTTCTCGTTCTCTCGTTCTGGCATTCTACGAGGTCAGCTTTTGAGTAGAGTATTAATCTGTTTTGTTTTCTCTTCTTTTGATTTCAGTTCCGTTAACATATTCCTCAGGGTACTTACAGTCTTCTCAAATTCTTTCTTCATATTCTCACTTAGATCCCTTGTAGTAATTATCTTATTGAGCGTCCTTTACCTCGTGATGTAACTGGTCAGCCATCTTGAACTCATCCATGTATGTGTATATTTATGTGTGTATGCATCTGTGTATACGTATGAGTGTATGTGTATATGTATATACGTATGGGTATATGTGTACATGTATGTGTGTATGTTGTGTATGTGTATATTATGTATGTAAGTGTGTGTATATGTATGTGCGCATGTGTGTATGTATAAGTGCACTATGTATATGTATGTGTATACGTGTGTATGTGTATGTATGTATGTATGTGTATATGTATGTGTGAATGTGTATATGTAGGTATGTATATATACAGGGTGAATCACCTAAGACTTGCACCGCAAATATTTCGGAAATGGAAAGTGCTATTGATGTGCAATTCTCACAGCATGGATTGGTAGTCAGGGGCTCGTACATTTAGCCTATAAACAGATTTTAATAATACTGAGAAAGCGTATTTTTGAGCAAACATACAATTTTTAAATGGAACAATGCCTAGTTACATCAACAGAATAAAGGTAGGGTAAATTAGAATGTCAGGGAATTACAATATTTCTGTGGATTCTTACAAGTAAAGAGAACACAGCCTTTCAAAGGTTGTGTTCAAAATGACCACCGACAGCTTCAATACACGCTTCCAGTCTGCTATGGAAAGACTGCTGCACACGTTCTAGCATTTCAGCGGAAATTTCAGAGCAGGCAACAGCAATACGTCGTTTCATATCGTCTGGTGTAGGTGGTACATCCTTGTAAATATTGTCTTTCAGCCTTCCCCACAGAAAAAAGCCTAAAGGGTTCAGATTCGGTGAACCGGCCCGGCCAAGGTACAGGTCCTCTTCGTCCAATCCAACGATTTGGAAATAATCCGTTAAGACAAGCTGTAGTACTTCGTGCACTATGGGCTGGACAGCCATCATGTTGGTACCACAGGTTCCTCCTAGTCTGCAGAGGAACGTCTTCTAGCATCTGTGGCAGATGGTCTGTCAGGAGACTGCGATACCTGTGCGAGTTCATTGTTCCTTCTATGAACAAAGGGCCTATAAGCTGATGGTTCACTAGCCCACACCGCACGTTTAAACTCCATGGACGCTGACGTTCCACCTGACGAAGCCAACGGGGATTGTCAACAAACCAATAGTGCATGTTTCTGCGTTTTACCTGGCCATGATTAGTAAATGTTGCCTCATCACTAAACAAGATACATGAAGAATCTGGAGTATCATGTCTTAATGCCCATGTACAAAAGTTAACACGATTCTCAAAATCGTTTCCATGCAGCTCTTGATAGAGATGTGATAGGGATGGAACCTATGTCGATGGAGAATGCGCAGTACACTTGCCTGACTTATGCCACTTCCACGTGCGATTGTGCGGGAACTAATTTGCGGATCTACTGCAACGGCAGCCAAAGCATTAATTTCTGCCTCTTTTTCAGTCACTTGTTTGTTTCTGTTACGTTTTCTAGGTGTTACAGTGCCACTTTCATGTAATTGGTTGAAGAGGTTGATAAATAATTGCCGAGATAGTTGACGTCTATTGGGATACGTTTCTGCATTCTTCCTACACTCTCCATACACATGAGCATGTCGGCTTTATCTGCATTAGTAAATCCCATCTTCCACTCACAACTTACTCTTGAACAGTCACAAACTAACTGACCAGAAAGTCGTAATGCAATCAATGAACAGAAAACGCAATGCAAACAAACATAACAACATTGTACCTAGCAACTAAGCAGGTTGAATGGGACAAACAATTGTCAGGTTGGAAACTTTTCAAAATACGATTTCTCGTAAGCCACTTGCACTAGAATCCTGCAACAAAGACCATTAATATTCTAATTTTCCCTACCTTTATTCTGTTGATGTAACTAGGCATTGTTCAATTTAAAAAGGTGTATGTTTGCTAAAAAAATACACTTTCTCAGTATTATTAAAATCTATTCACAGGATAAATGTACTAGCCCCTGACTACCATCAGTGCTGTGAAAACTGCACATCAATAGCACCTTCCATTTCCGAAAAGTTTGCGATGCAAGTTTTAGGTGATTCAGCCTGCATATGTGTGGGTATGTGATTATGCATGCGTATACAGAATGTATCTTTATTGGTGTCATATATTTTGGGGACGTGTTCCTGACAACAAAACAGTAAAAAAGTACATATGAACTTGTGTCTGAAACTTATTTATTTCGGAGTTACAGCACAAAATCGAAAGTCACAAAAATTGCTCGAAGTGGCTTCCTCTTCCTTCGATGCATGCAATAAGCCTGTGTTCCATGCTCTGGCGTACTCTGTTGAAAATTCCTGGTGCTTTTCGAAATTGGTCAAATATAGTTTGGATACGTCCTCTCAAAATGTCAACATCAGATACAGGAATCGCATAAACCAAGAAATTCAAATGTCCCCAGACGCAGAAATCCATTGGATTAAAATCAGGCGATTGAACAGGTCATGCAATGGGTCCCCCTCGACCAATCCATCTTTGCGGAAATCGATCATTCAAGAACTTACGAACTATCATACTGAAATGAGCTGGAGCACCATCGTGTAAAAACCACATTCATTGGATGATATCCAGGGGCACATTATCAGTTAAGTGATGCAACTCATTTCTGAGAAACTGGAGATAGGTACGTCCATTCAGACGTGGAGAAAAATAGGGACCAATAAGGTGATGATGAATGATTCCGCCCCAAACGTTAAGAGAGAACCTCTGTTGATGGCTGTCCTGTCGTACTTCATTAGGATTTTCAAATGCCTAGTTATGAGTGTTATGAAAATTGAAGTTGCCGTCGCGAGTAAAACCAGCCTCATCCGCATCCGTGAATAAGATACAGGCTAGGAAATTGATGAACACAACGCACTGCTATAACATGCGTTGACAGAAACGTCTTCTTGGCTCAAAGACCGCCTCATTTAATCCTTGCACACGTTGAAGGTGATACGGGTACAGAAGATTTTCATGCAGAATTCTCCAGATAGTCATGTGACTAACTCTTTCCCTTACAGCCATACGTCTTGTGCTTTGTGATGGGTCTGCATCCACAGCACGAAGAACTCGTTTATCAAGCTCAATGCCTCGTACCGCTCTTGGTCTGCCCACATCCCTAGTACTCCTCTCAAATGCGCCATTCTCTCTCAAGCATTGGTGAATTCGTGCGAATGTTCTTGCACACGGTAACTGCCTGTAAGGGTACCTTTCTGCATAAAGTTCACGTGCTCGTGCTGCATTGCCGTCTGTACGGCCATACGTGTAATGCATATCCGTCTATTCACTCATGGAATACTTCTTTGACCTATAACAACGAAACGGTTGATTTTCAGACCCATGTACATATGTACGTTTCTTACTGTTTTGATGTCAGGAACACGTCCCCAAATATACGACACCAATAAAGATACACTCTGTATATGCATTTATGTATATGGTTATATATGTGTGAATTTGTATATGCCTATATGTATATGTGTATCTGAATCTATGTATATGGATGCCTGTATGTATGTATATATGTGTATGTATGCGTAGTTAGGTACTGGCTGCGAATAATTAAAGGTGATCAAACAACTCTGAGAGCAATATGTTATCATCATCAAATGAACAACATAGAGCATCCAAAATGGTGGGTGGCGGGGTTGCAACGCGAATTATCAAAAATTGGCTTAAATGATATCTGGCAAAGGGGTAATGAAAATACACACAGTGCCGTGAGAAAGATCAAAAGACGACTATGCGATATAAACAGGCAGAAAATAGAATCTGAATGTAGACAAAGATCAACATTGGAGCTACAAAATGAAATAAAAACTAGGTGGGGTAAGGAAACATATATTTTGGAATTGAATATAAAACAGAGGACTGGAATAGCATGGCTTAGGTTGGGAGGGTGGAAAGCTCGCAAGATTGTTGATGACGATGGCAGGAGGATTTGCCCATTATGCGGGGAACAAGAAGACTGGACGCATATTTTGGCAGCATGCGTGCAGACGGAGGGTATTAGGAAAAAACTATTACCGAAAGTATTTTTGGCTTCCAACAGACGGAGAACAGCATGCTGGGACATGATTCTAAACAGCCAAAACTGGCCAAGCTTGGGCACATACTTAATGGAAGTACGTGTACTAAGAGATAAGGTGTTTATGTAATTTTTCTTTAAACATATGTGGTGCTTGAGTACTTGTGCGCGACTGTGTGTGTGTGTGTGAGTGTGTGATTCAGAGTGGTTTTTTTTTCAATTTTATATGTATGTATATAGTGCAAAAAAATAATTGTTTTCTGGTTGATACTGCAAGTCACGTATACAGACCAGGTATTTTTCTAAAGAGCATGTACGGTCTTATGACCCATGTGACTGTGTTATGCAATTAATGTAATACTAAATACTTAATAAATACCACCACTACTACTATGTGTGCATTAATATGTGTACACACATATATATGTGTGTGTGTAGGTGTGCGTGAGTGTGTGCGTGCTGTGAATGTGTATGTGCATGCGTGTGCGCGTGCGTGTGCGTGTTTGTCAGACTTTTAACATGGCTTTTTAGGTATTATATTTTAAATTAAATATTTCTACCTGCCCTGCTTATTCTATGCAGCCGGGATAAAGAGCATAGTGTAAAAGAATGTGTTTGACGTGAAAACTTCCTTGAAAGTTTTACTTGGTCTAACTTTTTTTATTTAGATACACGTTTCTTAAAACAGCGTTTAG
The DNA here is from genome assembly GCA_030765065.1 of Deroplatys truncata. Lineage (NCBI taxonomy): Eukaryota > Metazoa > Arthropoda > Insecta > Mantodea > Mantidae > Deroplatys > Deroplatys truncata. Next base: position 6,875,057 of record CM060990.1, on the reverse strand, counting down.
CTCAACACCTGATTTTGTCCTGTACTTTATAGAAATCTCCATAGTTAGCTAACGCCATTGTTTTATTCATGGTTTCAGCAACTGCTTTAGGCATATTTGCACTACAAAACATCTGGCTGCAGGCATTCCTGTTTCTTTCTTTGCTGGGCAGATTACGTTGCGCTTTCGTAACTCAGTATTAGACTAAACATGGCGTCGTAACCTGTTCTTTAACACACGCTATGACATCACACCGTTCCTCAACATCCAAAAGCCTTACTTTTTTCAAACAAAATACATCACATTAAGCTAGGGCTCCATTCACGATGTTTATAGCGTGGTTTATAAATTAGGAGCGGGATGGCGGTAATATGGGTCATGAGGACCTCACAGTTTGTCCAAGCCGCCGGGAAAGCATTGAGAACGACCTTCCCTGTCGCAAGAGTAGAACCGTAACTTGGATATAATTCTTCTGCGACCTCCAAACTCTATATCCTTCTGCACCAAGACTGCCACATCGACGCCAATTCAGACTTGGATTACGTGTTACATTCACATAACTTTCACTATCTGTATCGTTTACTAGTGGGTATGCAAGTTATTCTTACGAAAGCTTGTTTTTCTAATTAATTTATTTTAATCGAGATATCCTAGAAATAGATACATTACACATTTCTTTATAGATAAAAACGGATACAGCGACAGTCAAATGTTTAAGAACTGATGGCTATATGCTGGCCTTAAAATTCTATACTGTTTCTATGTAATCGCAAGAAACAACTGAAAATCGACGGGATTTGGTACCGAACAATTCGAACCATTAATAACGGATATCTCGGAAATGATTGATGCTACAAAAAAGTCATTTGAAAGAAATTCTGTGTTTTCAAGCGATCCACAGTTTTTGTGTAGTACGCTTTTGTCTATCCCTTAACGTTTACCAGTTATACACGTTCGCACAAAATTCCATACAAATGAAGAGGACTTCACAGGCTATTCCAGAAAATTCAAGATAAATGTTTTATTTGCCAAGTAGATATCTATAATACATGGTACTTTAAACAAAATCGTTAGAGCCAGTTTTAGAAAATCAAAAATTTCGAAACGTTTTCTATGTAAAGGGTAGTTTGGGTTAGGGGTGGGAATTTTAAAATTTTCGTGTTGCATCTTTGGAAGGTACGGAACCTAAATACCAAGTTTGGTATTTATCCGACTTTTCGTTTCGAGTTATGCTGTTCACAGACACTCAGACGCACACACGAACCTTCTTCTAAAAATGCATTTTTGGATTCAAGGGGCCTCAAAACATATATTTCAGGTAAAATCTTGACATAGAATTGTTGGATGGAATGCGATATCTTCCCCACCTACTATGTACGTAGCAGAAACAGCAAAAATCTGGTGTATCGTTCACATGATTTTCCATGCCCGTCATTCAACAAACTATGCTTACAAAAGCATATTCTTCTACTACTTCATGTTAACCGAGACAAACATTTTCATGAATTGCATTATTTCCTTGTATGTACACTCGCTTCCATTTATGCCGTCCCTACAGCTTCGAGAAGGTTTTGTCAACCTTCTCAGCAGGGAGGTACGTACCTGGAGCATATTGCCTTTGTTGCTCAACCACGTAGGGTGTGTGTTCACTGCAGCTCTCGCAATGTATGCAAATATTTCGGAAGAAATGTGGGTACGTGGGAAGCCAAATTGCCATTTGAAGACATTGCTAGGACAATTCCATGCAGCATTCGCATAGACAGATTATTAGAATAATGCCGAGTAAATGTGTCCTCTTTGAGAGCAAAAAGTACAATTTACTTCCGTTTTAAAATATAATTACCGTCATTAAAATACTGCTTCATAAACCGTTTAGGTCATATCGGACGATGAATGAAATTATGCGCAAATTGAGCAACAGATCTCAAGTTATCCGACATTCGTCTTTTCAGATAGGGGAAAACCCCGGCAACGTCCTTATCCGTGTAACTCACCCTAATCTAGATTTCAACTCGGGACCCCTTGAATGTGAGGCAGACATACTACCCCCACACCACAAAGAATGGAGAAATTGTGCAAAACAGTGTTTTATTTAGTTGTATATTTCGATTGGACAGATGAGTAGTTAAGTCTCCAGATTAAGCAATGGATTAACGTTAATCTTGCCGCTAGGTGGCGTTGATGTCGCTATAATCCGTCTTAATCCGTGGATTAAGGTGTTATGTAGTTAAGTTTGAAAACCCAACATGGTCACTAGTGGTGAGGATGAAGGATAATCCGTTTGCTTAATCTGGGTGTGAATGGAGGAGATTGGTGATTGTTGGTAGAAGATTAGGGAAGAAAGAAGGGTGGGGGAAATGAGGAGGTTGCTTGAATAGGATAAGGATGTACGAAATGAAATAGGGAGGTAATGTCACGTGACATGAAGGAACGGTGCAGCGAGGTGTTGAGAGTTGGGAGTGCGAGTTCGAAAACTGTAAAAAGATGACAAGTGAGGGATAAAATGTAGAAGAAGAGGAAGTGACGTGGAGTGTTATGATTGGTAAGAATAAGAGTAGATATGATTGGTGTATTGGTGATGGCTTGTTGGTTTAGTTTGGCAAATGACGCGACGTTGTGTAAGGGTTTGCTATAGTAAAATAAGCCGATATGTGATTGTTAGAAATGTGAACAGAAGGTGTTAAAAACGGTAAGCCATGTGAAGGAGTAAACATGTGGGTGGGCAAAAACTGGTTTTAAATTAGTAATCCAAAGAAGAATAAAATTAAAAGCAGCAATGCTAGGAATAAAAAAAGAATCGTATTAACCGGATGGTGTTTTCCTTATGCCAGAGGAGCCTCTTGGAGGAAGAATTGCTGAAATGAAAGCGTTTCCTTGAATTGGTAAAACAGTTGAAAAACGGTGGAGAGAGAGTCGTAAAATGTATAAGAAGAGTGAGAAAAGCTCCTACCACAAGCGCCTCGGTGAGGTCCTGAGGATCAGGGCGTAAAACATCCACCATAGTGATGCAGAACTCGATGTCAAGAAAGTTGACAGAGATTGCATAATATAGCAAATTTAGAAGTGCCAATATACGTTGAATGAGAAAAGGCTGATGTGGGGTGAAAGGTGGAAGTAATGGTTGATTTTAAATGAAATCGAAAAGTTGCCACCACTGCAAAGTTTCTCGACGTACGGCATCCGTGGCTAAGTTGAAACTAAGCAGGAAAAGCAAAAGAACCTTTATAGCGAGAAGTAAATGGAGACAAAAAAAATAAAATAAAATGGTATGCGGTTAGGATACAGTGATAGAAATGGATAGCATTGAAAAATAAAGGCGACATAGCGTTGGATGAAGTGCGTTTAAAAATGAATTAATGAAGCACATGCATGAAATGAGGATTTGAAATGATGAGCAAAACATAACGGCATAATGGAAAAATATAGCATTTAAATTAGATATGCATGTATAGAAACATTTTAGGGAAAAAAGATATGAAAATAAGGACTTAAAATTAAACCGAGTGCAAAAATGGTGTCTGTAACGGCTTAACGATAATGCATTCGCAGGCGCCCCTGGTGTGGCGTTAATTCGTTTTAATTTGGATTGAGATAAAAAATGAGGAATAAGGAGAACCGGAAATAACAAGAAATTGTTGATTGACAAAGATACGTGAAAAAATAGGCAATGAATGTGACGTGAATGAGATGAGTGCTGAGCGAGGTGTTGAGCGTGCAGAGTCCGGTAGGTGAAAGAGGTTAAAAATGTTGAGTGAGGTATAAAAAACCAATGCGCTAAATTCTCTGTTTTAGCAAGTGGAAGTTTCGCTCAATAGCGTCATCGTCTCCATGCCGCAGGCGGGGTACCCCTATGGAACGTACCTCCAGACTCTTCTCAATTATTCGGAAGATGCCATTAACTCCAAACTACAGTCCGCTCTCTGGATGAAAGACATGGTGGGAATCATGGACACGTTCGCCGCCAACAAGGGGTTCACCACTACCAGTAAGGTCGTGCAGCTCATGGCGCCCCTATCCAACGCCCTGTTCAGGCAGTAATCATTGCTGCTCAATAACGTCAGCGTTATCACCAAGCTCACCCCTTCCTCCCCCAATTCCATTTGTTTTCTGAAAAGGCCACCTTCAAGGATACGCCGATATTCAGTCCGCCGCGTTACATCTAAAAACCGTTAGTACCGCGCCCATCATCAAGCTTGCTCATCAGACTGCGCTAGTAAAGAGCAACGCAAAGTACCATCTCAAGTATGTGAGTTTTCACGCCCTCAGCATTCCCAAAGAGACCAGCCCAATGACATTTAGCGAGGTTTTCTCAGGCCAAATTCCCAGGAGGTTGGTGGTCGCCATGGCCTCCGACATGGCCCACAACGGCGATGTCACCAAAAACTCCTTCAATTTCCAACATTTCAACACGAACACGTTTCAACTCTACGTCAATGGTCAACCCGTACCCTCTCAACCCTTTCAACCCAACGTATGCAATGTTTACAAATCGTCCAGGAACGGTCTCGGCATTCATTTCAAAGAGAGGGGCATTCCATCTCTAGGCAGTCCTATGATTACGGTTACACCGTCATCGCTTTCGATCTCACTGCCGACATGAGCGCAAACGAAGCTTAGATCTCCGGCCAGCGGCACGGTTCCGTGTTTATAAAGGTGGGTTTTTCCAAACAGTTGGCAGAGCCAGTCGTTCTTCTCGTGCTGGCGAAAATACATCGCACCCTCGAAATCGACGCCAACAGATCCATTTGCATATCATGGACTCGCTTCAAATAGACCGCTTTCTGTCCAACTGGCCTTCAATGCGCCCTCACGTTTTAAGCGTTTTCGCCACACTAACCGCCCATCAAAAGCTTCCATTTGCCTTAGTCGCTAACACCGATCCCATCACCCTGCCAGGCAAGCACTGGGTTTGCATCTTTGTGGCAGAGAGCGGTCACGGAGAGTTTTTCGACAGCTACGTTCTAGCTTCGCTATCGCCTCATTCTCTAAAGTTTCTCAAAGGCTCCTGTCGTAAACGCTAGTCGCACAATTCCAGAAGGCTGTAAGGGTATGACAACACCACATGTGGTCATTATGTCATCGATTATCTCACCCACCACTGCTCCGGCTTATCCAAAACCGCGTTCTTTTCCAAATTCCACATCAGCTATTATAAGCACAAGGATACCGTCATCCAAAACACCTACAAAGGCGCACATCTCCCAAAGTACTCTGGCGTTCTACAGGCGTATCAACCTTTGCAGGTAACAAACTGTCTGAACTCCACCTCATATCACTTCATAGTCTCTGGTGCTCATTCTCTCTGATGCATCCGCGTTCAGAACTCGCTCCCGCTAGTATAAAGCGCCATACGCGTGCCGCCGGCCTTACTCGCAGTGAAACATGGAACCCGCACAGACACCGCCCAGGTAAGCGCACTCCTCCTTGTCTCCGTCTCTTTTTTTTCCTTCATCTCATCTTACAATGCACTATCACGCTCGTTTCTCTTGTTTCAGACCGCTCAGTCTACAAACGCCGGCTCAATCACCCTCAGCCAAGAGGCAACTTCCTATCCTCGAGGAGCATTCCGGCGACCCTCAAGAACAACTGCCCAAGGATCTTCCCGTCGTCGAACCCCTTTCGGACATATACTTTCTCGATCCGCAACAAACCAAGTTTGTGTGTGTGTGAGCTTTTCGCCCGCCTCTCCTCACCAGCTAATGGTGGCCGTTGCAAAATGCGGAAAACGCAACGCCTTTGTTCTTAGTTCGACAGAATGGAACAAGCTCGCCGAAGCGAAGTCCATTATTCATCGCCGCCTTCATCACTCCGAGGGACATCTGCAAGAATATCAGTTCTGCGAACACATTTCCGCCCTCTTCAGCTGCGTATTCGGAAAGCTAAACATCGTCTTTAAAGACCTATAAGGCAGCAGCATCTCCCTCACCCCACAAGAATAGAACGTACTGCATAACCGGCAGCGAATCATTACCGACATCTTCTGCCACAAGAGGACAAAATAAATGGACATGCAAAACCAAATCTTGGCATAACGCAATTACCTTCTTCATGCTTCCAACGTCCCTTTCGATTCCAAAAACTTTACCCAGTACACCAAGTATATCCGGTGCGCTAATTTTCGAATCTTCCTGGAAATAGAACATTTCCTAAAACCCCTCCTCATCCAAAACCTCACTCTACCATAACCCTCAGTCACCTCTCAATCAACGGCCCAACATCAGCTCCAGCATGGGATACAGAAACTACTGTACTGCGAGGGAACCAAGGTTTTTAAAGATTACGAAACAGAGGGGCCCCATCAGTGCTTCCAATGTGTTGCCACAAGGGGATTATACATCATTTTCTTCAAACAGTACATTTCAATAGCTAATATACAGGAAATGATACACCAAAACCGCATGTGCTTCGGTAGATGCTTAACGGTACATTTGGGCAATGTACCACCCTATATTCTACCCGATCTTATACACGGCAAGTGGAAGTTCAGCGCCCGTGAAGACAGAACTATCGTGGAAGAAGAAAACCATAAAGACAGAATCACCTATCGCAAAAGCAACGTTTGGTGGGGAGCTTGGGATTTCTTTTTCCAATCGACCGTTATTTCCTTCCAATTCAAATCCTCTCATTATCGCTTCCCGTGAATGCGGGTTTTCCAACCGTTCTTTTTCAACATCTTCCTTCCTTAACAATCTCACCACTTCCTGCGGATGTCCGCTTTCTTTTTATCTCGCTGCTCACTTCCATTCCCACACTCATGCTTCCTGCGGATGTGGGTTTTTCCAACCGTTCTCAACACTTCCTGCGGATGTCCGCTTTCCTATTATTGCACTTCCTTTCTCGCACTCAGTATCGCTTCCGCAGGATGTCGGGTTTTCATATCTTCCTTCCTGCCAATTAACACCACTTCCTGTGGATGTAAACTTTCCTCCCTCCCCCTTTTCCCCACCCATTACCATTTCCTGTAGCCTTCAAAGAAGCATAGCCGTCCACGTTTAGCATGCAGTCCAAGCTCAGCTGTCGGCGTGACATGTCAGCAGATTCCTGTGCCGTAGTCCACTGCTCCTTCTGCTTCCACCCGACGTGCAGCTGCCAACTCCGTGCATGTCTCATTCACCTGTGCCAGCTGTGCTACCAGGGTTTTTACGAAGGCCTCGCTCAACTTAACTGGCAGATCCAAGAGTTTCTCCGCAAATACGACGGCAGAAATAACTCATGACCTGCGGGTGCTTCGTCGTATTGTTAAAGTTCCTCGATAACGGAAAACGACTAGAGGTGCTCCTGCCTCAAGAACGACAAGTGCTCCTGCAAAACCGTAACACCATCTTCACTCGTTACGCTCCATACAATGTAAACGTCATCTAGCATCAGCTTTCCATTGACGCCAAGGAAGTGTGTGCTCCCTACCGAAGGTGCAACACGCATTACAACCTGCCAAACCAACGTGTCCATTTCGACGGTCCAGCTCCGATTGTTAAACACTGCCGCTTCTGCCAAAATGGATGTCCTTCGCCAGCTTGAGAAATTATCCAACAACTGCGGCATACTCATCGCTTCTTCGCTTGGAGAAAACGTACCATACTGTGTGCAGAGCGTCAGATCCATCGGCACCGTATACGGAGCCAAAACAGTCTTCAAACTAGACGACGATACCTAGGTGTTCCAGCCTTCCGGATTTGGAAAAGCCTCTCCCGAACTCATCAAACACTTAAATTCCAACCCCTTCTGCATCATTTACAAAGGCGAAGAGAAACTCCGAATCTGTTTCAAACGTTACGTCGTACAGTTCACCTCCGTATAATGGCCTGCGAAACCGAACCAATTTTGTCGGCAACAATATCACCCTTAAACTCATCTTCAATACCAATCTCTCCACCAAGGGAGAATTTCCCTCAAATATCCGCATCATCTCCCCCTGCACAACCTTCCTCGGCGACATCTAGACCATCACCATCAAACTATTCATAGATCGTACCGATGTTATTCACGTAATCTGTGTTCCTTACAAAATTAACAGCTTCCAACAAGGTGCCACCTGCATCATCTACCTCAACAACAACGCAAAACCCGCACTCTGCAACGAAGTCACCGCTACAGGTTGCCACACCATCAGCTTCGACAGACTTCATCATACCCATCCACATTCCCGCTCTCGCCGACCATCTCAGCAACAACTTCTCTCACCGGCTCATCACCTGTATCACCCAACCTCTCCGTCGTGCACACCTGCTTTGCATCCACAGCAGCAGCGATGAAGAAGATATCACGTCCAACGCCCACCGCCCCAAAACACCACATTTTTAAAAGTTATCCTCGTGCGTGAGTGCATAAGCATGTGTGACAATGCTTCTCAGACTTAAACAGTGCATATTTGCATGTAAAAACAATATATATCTCCATGTGATTTTATTAATCCAATTCATATGTGTATTTTGTGCTTCTTTTTTCACCAGTTTATAATCCAATACTTCATCCATGTGTGTATTCAGTGCTTCTTGTGTGTACTCGTTTTATAATAAATATAACCACAATTGTATCTCTCTTTCTATCCTATTTAATAAATAAAAAAGAGTCCCGGATTAAGCCAATCGGATTATCAATAATCCTCACCGCTTGTCACAACGGTGTTTCAAATTTACTGTCAACGTTAATCCACCTTAATCCACGGATTATTGCGGATTATAGCAACACCAACGTCACCTAGCGGCAGGATTAGCATTAATCCATTGCTTAATCAGGGGACTTAACTACTCAGATGATTCCAATAATGTTTAATAAACTTGTCCTCTTGGAGAGTAAAAAGTATAATATATTTCAGTTTTACATTATGTTGCTATTAATAAATATTTTTCGTGGAGATATATTTGCAAAACAGGGTTTTATTTAGTTATATATTTAAATGTGTCTATTATAAGTGATGACGAGTAAAGCTGTTGCTTAAAGTTATATATAATCTGGAACTGTGTACATAAAACAGGACGCCACTGCATGCCTGAAAAGGTAAACAGATACTCCACCTGTGAAGTACAGTAGAATGTCGCCTGAAGCTGTGATGATGACATAAATGGAAGCAAGTGCACAAGGAGAGTATGGGCTTTAAGCGATAGTCAAAATTTTTAACAGCGGTCGCTATACAATTGCTCTGAACATATTTTCTCTTTGCATGGCCAAGAGAGAGGGGGGGGAAAAAGAATAGGAATTTTTCTCTTGTGAAAAGTTTAATTATTTCAAGATGCAGATAAATAAGAAATAATTCCTCTGAAATGGTTAGCGCCAGAAAAAATTGATATAAATTGTGTGTTTTAACATGCTTAATATAGTAAGATTTTGTCTACCTCTTACGGTTTACCAGTTATGCAAAAGTCATTCAGAATGAAAAGGGCTTCAGAGGCCACAAAATTCCAGATATACATTTGGTTAGTCATGAGAATATCATCAACACGTGCTATTTTAATTAAAATCATTAGTGGCGTTTTTGAGAAAATCTAAATTTTATAAAACTGTTCCATGTAAAGGGTGTCTTGGGGTAGAGGATTTTCTTGAAAATCTTGATGTCGCATCTTTTGAAGGCAATGGACACGAAATTTGTATTTAACCGACCTTTGTTTTTTAAATTACTGTTCACAGACAGACGAACGAGCGAACCTTTTTCTAAAAACCTTTTTGGGGTCTCAGAGGCCTCAAAACGTGTATTTTCTGTAAAATATTGTTATCTAATTTTTGAGTGGAATGCAATACTCCCTCTGCTTTAAGTTCGTAATAGAGAAAGTAACTAAGTGTATTTATGTTTATAACCCGTGATTAGTTGAGCAAGGTACCACTAATCCATCAGTTGCCCAACATTACGAATGGAACGAAAGAAAAAAATGACACGAATAATTTTAGAGGCAATTCATGAAAACCTGATGCGATATCTGCAAATACTTTCTCAAGGTCATGCTTTTGCTCGCTTTTTGTGATGATATGCCCAGCTGCATGTGAACATTTAAACTCACACGAAAATGCAAGCCAGCTACAGTCTTTGTGCTTACTGTCGTATTGCTGGACTCCCTGATGTTCTGTTTGGTTTAGCTGAATTTTTATGGACAGTATTTTGCCCTATCAATAAATATAGTAATACTGTTCATGGAACATAATGTTTGACAAACATAAAGTTTCAAACAGATATTGCCATAGATTAAAATTAGCATTTTACAGTTCAAGGTTTACCTACATAGGAAGCCTTCATAGTTGCTCTCAAAGTTTGTTTTCATGACAAAAGCTTCTGAAGTATTTTAAAACCGCATGTTCTGTCTCTATGTAGTTTTCCATAAGCATTACACATGAAGCCGATTCCAGCCCCGCGAGAGTCGCCAAGTTTGACGACGAATGGCCGGTGTCACCTTTTGACGTCGTCTCCAATTTCTGTTGTTGATTGTGCTGCCGTTTGCTACAGTAGTTGGCTATGAGATCTTTCTCTCAGGGTATGCGTGGGGGTAGCGTGAAAGGATAAAACGAGTTCAAATTGACTGGGAAATGTATTGTGATCTAATACTTGAGCTATTGAAGCGAGTTGCCCACCGTTTGAACCTGGTGAAAATAAGCCCGAAATTATATTTCTGTCCTATCTCTAGCAATGCCATTGTAGGATCCAGTGGCTAGGATAATTTTCCATTCATGTCATTTCTCCACGACCGTTTACGCTGGTCAGGTACTCAGTGTCATAGGTACTATAGTTGCTGACAGAATATGTTAGTGTAGATGATGTCTTCCGCCATGGCGTTGGACTTCCGCTCCCAGCATGCCCGTACCCAGAAAAAAATTTCGGGGGGGGGGGGGGGGTTCCGCAAGTAGATCTAAACTTAATAGTACCCCACATAGTTACCATGTACCTACTCCGAATTACAGAGAGAGCCAAAAGACTACGAACCCGCTGCGCGGTGTTTTTCCCGTCCGCGTCCTCGGTGCTAGTTGCCGTCTGCCGCTATCATAGAAAGGCGCGGATGAAAACATACAGCATTTTTAAAACCAGTTTTAAAGGCTTTACTGACCAACTTTATTGTTGGTCGGTAAAGCCTTTAAAAGTGGTTTGTTTGTAAGTAGAAAACAATTGGAAATTTTTTTTCGAGTCGATAGTTGAAGCACGTGCATACGTGAATACAATTTTGCCCCGTTTTTAGAGAATTAACAGACAGAGAGCGCGATTTTGCCTTTTTTTAACAAGACTCTGCAACAGCTCATACGGTCATTACTTCGATGAGAACAATTGAAAGTGTGTTTGAGGACAGAATTACTAGTAGAGATCTGTGGCCCCCTCGGTCCCCCGACCTAACCCCCTGCGATTTCTATCTCTGGGGGTAACTTAAAACATAAAGTGTACAAGACAAACCCACACAACCTGGAAGAATTGAAACAAAATATCCGCCAGGAAATTGCCAGCATTTCTCAGTGTGAACTACGGCGAGTGATGTAAAGAGGTGCCAAAATGTATCGACAACGCGGTGGCCAGTTTCAGCATCTCTTTTCATAAAGTTGGTAAGTAAAGCCTTTAAAAGTAGTTTTAAAAATGGTGTATGGTTTCACGGCGCTTTTCTATGTTAGCGGCAGACGGCAACGAGCGCCGTGTACACGGAAAGGAAAACATCGCGCAGCCGGTTCGTAGTTTTTTGGCTCTCACTGTATATAGACGTTACATGGATAACAAAATTGCTTGGAGATTTATATAGGCAATAAAAACTCACCATAATGAGGATATTCCGCCTTACAGCACAAAACATGGAGACTGCTTCGAAAATCAGAATTTATGGTCACCTTACCTATTGTAAGGCGACGTATTAAGTTTCCCTTTTTCTTGTAAATGTGCTACTAGCAATAGACTACTGTTATCCAACGACATTTTCCCATATTGGTTTGCCATGAATTTAAATAAATAAAACTGTCAGAAGTTTCGGGGGGGTTGAACCCTAACCCCCCCTCTAAACACGGCCCTGGCTCCCAGCCACGGATTGCACGTGAGTTCGAGCCTAAACATATGGGTGCGAATTTTTAGACCCATGTATAGGACCGGTGCCCATTTAGCATTTGAAGAGCTGCGATATGTAATACCTGTAAGTTCCAGCTGGAGGAAGCATGGTGCTAACCCGTATCGACTAATGTGATTTTCAAATGGGATGATTTTTGTCCTTGAGCGCGGCCAGAACGGCAACCAATCGGAGTTCCGCTGTGTTGTCATATTGCATTCGCCGTAAGCTAAGCGTGAGGCGCGCTAAGCGAATCTGTTTCTAATAAATATAATTTGCGCTAAGACAAAATTCAAATTTTGCAAAAAGTAAAACACTAGAAGGTAGGGAGTAATTTTCGTAACACAACCGTAAAAAACACATATTTTTAGCTCAAATATTTTTCATAATACAAACGAATAAACATACCCATATGCTATATCATAACCACGTAAGCACTGTAACGGTCACATTATTTGTATGTATGCATTATTGTATACGTTATGTATGTATGTATGTATATATATATATATATATTTGTAATTATACAGAACTACTGACTTGATGGTGATAAAGAATTATGTTGAAAAATCCAGAGCAAACCGTCCACCCAGCCCACTTGTGTTACTTGTAGAATGCTGAATCTGCAGAACGTGTGCCGTCACATGTTCATTATTGTGTGCTGTTTCTAAATCTGGGTTGGAGCTTATTTACCCTACACAGTTAATATCAGTATGCAGTTGTTCAGAGAGCAAGCAGCAAGAGTAAAATAGTGCAATGGCTTATTGTGGTGAATTTAGTGGCGAGTCAAAGAGGCAGGTATTGCGGAGTCAGGCTCGAAGTATTATATTTAGGGTCTACTCCTTTTTTAAAAATGCAACAATGAGGAACACAGAAATCAACTTGATTTCAAAAATCTTCAACAGCTTACTGCTAAAGCGTGTGGTGTTGGTAAAGCATGTGTGTCTCGCATTTGCGGAGAGGCAAGAAAATCTGTTCCCAGTGGTGCTCCAGTGTTTGAATCGCCCAGAAAACACATTGGACCTCCGAAGAGGATTACAAATTTAACTGACTTTGACAAGGACGTTGTACGCAGGACTGTGTTCGAGTTTTGTGACCAATGTGAATTCCCAACAATACAGAAAATAATTTGTGCTGCCCTTAGAACTAAAATATCATACACCGGTTCAAATTCATTTACTTATAGAATTTTGAGAGGATTAGGGTTCAGGTACAGAAAGACAAATTATGGGCGACAATTTTAATGGAGAGAAGTGACATTGTTGCGGCAAGAATAAAATTCTTACGCAAACTGCACGAAATTCGAAATTCTGGCGATACGAGACCTATATTTTACTTAGACGAGACATGGGTAAATAAAAACCACACTCAAAATTCAGTCTGGCAAGATTCATCAAAAAAGGGTGGCCTGAAGGTACATGTTGGAAAAGGCAGTCGACTTATCATTTGTCATGTATGGTCCGCTAAGACAGAATTTGTACCTGAAAGCAAATGGATTTTTCTGTCTAAAACCACCTCAGATTATCATGAAGAGATGACAGCTGATACGTTTAAAGAATGGTTTTTGAACAGATTCCTAAATTATTTAGAAAAGGGAAGCATAATTATAATGGATAATGCACCATATCATTCGGTTATTGAAAACAAAGTACCGAATACTGCCAGTAGAAAGAACCAAATTGTTGAATGGTTGCAATAAAGGGGGTTGAATTTTCGGCAACAGAAACTAAAAATGAGTTATTGCAACGAGTACTTCCGTTTAAAAACCAGGAAATGGTGTATCAGCTGGATCAACTTGCAATGGAAATGGGACACGAGGTAATCCGCCTCCCCCCTTATCACTGCCAGTATAATCCAATTGAGTTACTATGGGCTCAAATAAAACGAGGGGTTACAAACAGAAATAACACTTTTAAACTGACTGACGTTGAACGTCTTATTCACGAAGAAATTGACAAGGTAACTCAACAAGACTGGGAAGCCTGCATGAGACATGCAGAAAAACTACAAGAAGACGACTTTTGGAAAGAAATAGGCCGTGACGATATTTTAAACCTATATCATCAATTTCCAAGACTCAGACGATGAAGACAGTGACAGTGATGAATTGCCTCTTCACGTAACTGATGACAGTGATACGGATGAGCCACTGGAAGTTCCATTGGATTAAAAGCACAGGTAATTCATAACCTATAATTATATAACACTTAAAAAATATGTACGTAACATGCGAGTATATTCCCAATTATGAATTTAAACACCAGGAGAATTATAAAAAGTTTAAAGTTTAGAAAATTCAGTTTGGGTTGCTTTACGTCGACCATTCTAGCGCCAGTCCAATGTGTGAGTGAGCGGAAAATATGAAAAGAGTGGGGGTAACGAGGCGGCAACGCTGAGCACGCAAATGCACCTCATTCGCTGCAGAGCAGAACTCTTCCCATTTGAAACTAATAATAGATGATGTCCACCTCTGCCTTGCATATGAAGGTATGAGGTCGGCAATGCTGCAGCTTACGAATCTCCTTGCTACAGTCTACAAACTTGTATTTCAACAGATAATTTAGTTCAAGACCATGTTGATGCAGTTATTACAGCTCTCAGCTATTTACATATTGGAATCTCAGGCCGTGGGGGACATTGCAATTCACCGTTCGATACATGCTTTACTCTACTGCATGGCATATTTTAATTTGCATTTATTTAACAGACAAAATATATCAAGTCAAAATATTACTCTTTCGCAAATTTATCTGAATAATTGATTCAATAAAACTCAATTATTGCTTTAAAATTACATTAAAGTGGAAATGATTTATACGCCTAAGAAATCGGAAATATGTTTTGAAATAATCGTTTTCAAACCATATATATGCAAGGATTCTGAGGTATTCCATTGCTAGGCTATAGGATACTCTCTTTTACCGACTTTGCGGTACAGTCGCGCAAGCCAAACCAACACATTCATGATATAAATGAAGTGTGCGACAACAACAATCCCTTAGCTTCTAGTGCTCAACACTGAGCTCCGTTAATGTTGCGCAATATACGTAAATTTAAACCAAACCTCACTGAACTTCATATTAAACATATCGACTTACACTCTCGTTGCTGAAACAAGTGTTTACGCTGAGGTGAGTAAGCACATAGATTGCTGACATATTTCAGCCAATGGTAGCAACCCTACTCCTAGTTGGTATCCTTTTTTTACTAAAATGTTAATGTCTGGGACCAACAGAATTCAATGCTTTCAGGTTAGCTATGACTTTACAAAGTATGTGTGTCTGTAGTCCAACAAGCAGGAATAAGCCGATTTATATACCGGATTGCAGTCACCTTTAGTTATTGGTTCGCAAGATTCCAAGCCTAGTTATTAGTTATTTTCTTGAATATTTCTGGTGTACTAGTTTTAGACATTCATCCTCAGTATTTTCGCATCTAAAGATTTTTATAATAATCAAATTGGAAATATGCTGACCAAGGTCACTTGGGCATCTTTTAGGTGAACTTGCACCCAAAATGAGACACGTACACTCTTCTCCCATAGACCAGATTTTGTGGAAAAGGAAACATAAATTACAAGACCAATTTGATTTCCGAAGTAACTATATATAGCACCGATGATATTTTCGAGCTAGATATTGAGAATAAATGTTTAGGAATCTTCGTTGACCTCAAAGAAACGTTCGCACCATTAATCGTGACAAATTAAACTCCGAGAAGTTACTTAAATCATATCTGAGTGATAGAACGCAGCAAACTAAAATTGATGACGAATTCCGTGACGTTCTATTGGTGTTCTACAAGGAACAGTGCTTGGGCTCATTTTATTCCTCGTTTATACTAATGATCTGTTGAAAATAAACTTCAGAAATTATAATGGATCTTTATTTGCATACGTAGACAGCATTATCATACTGTTCGTTAGAAAACTGTGTATGTTACATACACTAATGCAAATAACGGAATGAAAAGAACTAAAAAATTTTTGATAAACATTTTCTCTGTTTAAATACCAGTAAAGCAATAGACTACCCAATTTCTTTATCATATTCTGGTCTCAAACATCGTAATTTTCACAATTACCTTTGCCAACTTAATACGTGCAACTTTCCTATTAGAAGCGAATCCTCCCAAACAAAACACATAGGAATGATTACTGACCAGCACTTACGATGCGGCAAACACATATCATATTCATTCTTCACAGTGAGAACATATTTTCCTAATGATGTCTTAGACACGGTATTATAGGGTGGGGTAGTTCATTCCACACCGTTAATATTAGTACAATAAAAGAGTAATTAAAAAAGTCCATCAATAGTTCTACATTCTCAATTCAATGTACTCAACATCCACCAACTTCACTATAATGTTTATTGAATTATATCCACAAAATCGTAATACATTTCCGTTCTTCTCTCATAACTATAAAACTAACGCTCTCATTTTATATGTTTAATTTAAACTAAATGTTTAGTAACTGTGGCCTAAGGATAATAAATTCTTTGTCAAAAGTTACACAACATGATTATAAAGAGGTATCCAGATTTGCAGCTGTTTAACATTTATCAATTCAAAAAAATACAATTAAAACATTATCAAAGTAGAATGTTTGTAGCAAGAGTTGTCTTCTATAATTAAGTCAAATTAAACTTGAATATTACCTATTATTGTCTGCAAATTATATTTAGTGGTCATTTAATATCATACCTAAAAACGTATTTTTAACTTGTTGCTCTTAATTGTAATTAAATCAATATAATTTGTAGCGCTTCACGTATAATCGTGATATCTCACCTTCATGATGAGTTGCCAGAAGTTCTCTGCCTCAGCTGTGGATAAGTTCCTATCCTTAGCTATCTGTATCTCAGGGTATTGTGGGTGAAGCAATTAATAAGTTGAATTGCTTTAACTATTTGATTTATTCTAACACAACAAGTTATCTAAGCGGCTAGCAAGTGTTCCCTTTTGAATAATGATGAAGTAATCTATAAGCTGTATTATAATCTTCCCGCTACTTCGAATGTTGCAGTGAACCTATGCCACACGCTCTCTCTCTCCCACCCACATACACGCGCGTTACAGTACTTGTCATCAAGTAGCTCACATGAGAAAATATGAAACAGTCTCTAAATCTGGGGCGCAACTTCCCTTTTATACCTTGTTGCTATAACGCTAACTTTCGCGTCCCTTTACCTAACCTTTATTTCGATTGGTTATTTACTTGGGGTGCTATGAGATCTTTCATTTTTAGAAGCCAAGCTTCCGTCTGACTCCTCTGGTAAAACCCACTCACAATTCTTGTTTCTCTTTCTTTTATCTAACTCTTTCCAACTCCCTTGACTTTCCAGGAATTGTACCGTTATCTCCGTCCTTGTTTCTCTTCGGAACACTCTCTCTCTCTCTCTCTCTCTCTCTCTCTCTCTCTCTCTCTCTCTCTCTCTCTCTCTCTCTGCTCAACGGTATTCTGCCTAATCTTGTGTTCATTAGGGTGTGTATATTGGTGGACTTTTAACCCTGCTGCTAGCTCGCTTCCTAGCTAATTAAAATGTTTCTCCCATCTGTCTCTATTTTATAGAACAAATTATCTTACAGTGTTATATTATATTATTACATATTCCTATTCTTGATTATTGATTTGTGATTTTCCGTTATTTACATTGATTCTCCCGTCGGGTGTATATTCCCCTACAAATTGTTACAGAATATGGCACTAGTTTATAGTTATATGATTAGTTGATAAGTTAATTTGTTATTGAACCATGCACCTTTGTACTTAGGTTTATTTGGGAAACCCGACCCTGAGCACGAGATTTTCTCATTTAGGGATGATGCTAAAACACATTTATTATGGTTATTCTGCCATAAATATTTGCTAGCAACAAATAAGACCGGTGTTTCCTCTTACATTGACGGACATAACGTTATC
The DNA here is from genome assembly GCA_030765065.1 of Deroplatys truncata. Classification (NCBI taxonomy): domain Eukaryota; kingdom Metazoa; phylum Arthropoda; class Insecta; order Mantodea; family Mantidae; genus Deroplatys; species Deroplatys truncata. The sequence goes on along the minus strand of CM060990.1, from coordinate 6,857,153 downwards.
TTTCTTCGGCGTAATCTCGAATATCGGTCTGGCAAGTCTCGTTGTTTAACCTCCATTTTATTTCTTAGACTGAACAAAAGGTGTCTTGTCTCTCAGGTCTGGCGAATATCAACTTGGTCTTCCTTCTCCACAGACAGTTCCTGAGGCATTAGTATCCAGTTTTGAAGAAAACGTTTACAAACAACTGTTTGTGGCAAATTTTGTTCTTTTAATATATTTGATAAAATAAACATATAAGGAGCTACAGGTTTTCTTCATTTCTATTATTGGAGTACTAAATAAATCAACGCTTGATACATTGGCATTCTGTATATTTTATTAACGTCCCCTGGCTAACACGGAAACATTAGGAACAATCACAGGATTCCATAAAATCAAATCCCTTATTTGTGTTTTAAATGTTTCTATTACCTCAGAAACCGAGCGAGATGGCTCCGCGATAACGTGCGAGGCTCACATTTGGGAGGTCCTGGGTTCGATTCCAGCGGTCGACCACTCAAACCATAGGTTTTTCGTGGTTTTCCCTGGTTGGCAAGGCAAATGCCGGGATGGTTTCTCTTCTACCACGAATTTTCATTACCTCGTTTCCTATTATTTCGCTTCCCCTTTCATGTTCGGTGGGCTTAGGGGCTGTGCAGTGTCTGTCGGTGTCGCACAGATGGCGCAGATGCTTGCTCATTGGAAACTTCTTCTCGGCCCTGCCATATGGCAGTCTTATATAAGCCGCCTCAGGTGGGTCGAGTTCTCCCCGGTTCCGCCAGAGGTAAGCCTTCTCTGAGCGACACGCCGGTGTGGCCGAATCATCAAGCTTGGAATCGTTTTAACCTCTGCGCGTCTTTTGCGGTTCCTTCACCTCATCCGTTCCTCCTGTGGGTGGTAAGCACAAAAGACCCGAGTTACGTCGAGGTGCTCGGTGTCCCCTTCGTTCCCTGGTCATATCATCATTATCATAATATAGCCAGCTCCTCAGGAATGGCAATTTTAATATCACGTTACTCTAGGAGAGATTGCGGGTGAGTGAGATGGAGAATGAGAGAAAAGAATATAATCAGTTAAAGAGCGCTAGTTAAGGTTCTCAAAGTAATTGAGTAATACACAGGCGGAACTTCATGCATGCAAAGCTAAGAGTTTGTTGCTAAAACACCAGAGAGTCGATTGCTAGTAGAAAGATGCAAAATGAGCACTTTCTCTTCAAAATATGATGTTCATTTACTCGTGATGCTCTCTCTGGGCAGCTTGGCTGGAGTAAATGGGCTTCCTTCCTCCAGTCTTAAGTTTCTAGAAATCATGAAGGGCATCAGAGCGAGTTTCTTCTCCAGCAGTCACAAAATATTTTGACAACAGCATAAAAATGAAGCGAGTGTCTAAAACTTAAGCCATGTTCCAAATTATCTTCAATAATTACTTGCTAGGATCAAGCACTTCTGCCTCGGCCTTAAAAGACACATTTATGTGTAAGATATAAGCATAAACATTCGTTTTTATTAAATTATAAAAATAAGTTTGAATTTGCACCAACAAAGAGCCATTTAGGGGTCGGTAAACGGAAGTATGTCTAACAATATTCACCACATCGCTATCTTTTCGTGGAATATGTGATAAGTAAACAGAACACTTGCACGCTCGTTAGCAGGAAAGCGAACGCGCCTTTTATTGAGTCACTCAAGTCATTCGTGTGTATTGCTTCCTTACAATGTGAAAAATCTGTGATCGCTTGGGAAGATTAGTAGAAGATGTAATAAACTAGGTAAGAAATAAAAATAACAAAAATATTTGTATGCAAAAACGGAAAGGGTGATTCATTGTAGTGTAAAAAACTTAATTTCACGCCACTGGTATTGCCAAGTGTTCTGTGTTGGAGGCTGTGAAATCTTTCTTATTGGCCTGAAAACTGACGCACAACAAATCCTGTAATTGAGAGCAACAACAGCCATTTTTATATTTGTTTAAGATATAAAGTGTTTCCCGTAAAAGTGGCACACATCATGTAAAAGAAAGTGGAGGCTCTTGACTGAGGAAAACCCTTTTCAGTTGCAAGTAGCATCACAGAATATCGCTGCGTTAAAGCATTACATTACATATGCAAACGTTGCAAATAATTCTACTGTTGTAACTCGTGAGTAACCCCGAGTTTATTTTGCACGCCTCTACTTTCCATTTCATGTGAAGTAACAGCGTTTGAAATGAAGTCTTCATTAGCCACAAGATTGTTTACGATCACTTATAATTTATTAATAACCTTAGAAAGCAGAACTGGGCGTTTCTCCTGCATAAAAATGGTATGTCTTTGTAGATGATTAGTTTGGTTATGGTATTTGTAGATTAGACGGCCGCTCTGCCAAAAGTTGACTTTCTGTAAATGCAGGGCGGGACAAACAAGTCGTGCGTTGAGCTCTGTTTTCTCTGTTGAACACGGATGTCAAAGTAGTATTTAATCAAGCGTTAAGTCAGTGTAAAGTTGTTAAGTGTGCAGCTGTTGGAACATCCGTGCTGAAAATTTTCCTCACATCCTGAGAATCACGACAATCAAGGAATGCCAGCAATTGGTGACTAATTTTGTGACAGCTTTTGAAACTGGTATACTGGAAAAGCTAGCACTTCTCATCTTCTGATAAATGATATTCTCAGAATAAGAATGCTAGAATGTGGCGATACAGAGTTACTGTAGTATCGAGACAACTTTTAGAGTACAGAAGCTAACTCCCTAACTCTTACGCGCTTTCTGAAATTGAAAATATCAGAATAAGAATACTAGCATATGGTATTCAGAATTACTGTAATACCGAGATAACTTTTGGGACACAGATGCTAGAAAAGCTAGCTTTTCCTCGCTTTCTGACAAATGACAATCTCAGGATAAGAATATGGTGATTCAGAATTACTGTAATACCGAAACAACACAGAGTCTAGAAAAGCTAACTCTTCCTCGCTTTCTGACAAATGACAATCTCAGAATAGGAATGCTAATATATGGTGATTAATAAATTGTAGTACCCAGACAACTTTTGGAACACACATGCTGGAAAAGCTAGCCCCCTATCTCTTCCTCGCTTTCTGACAAAAAGGAATTATAGCATATGGTGATTCAGCATTACTCCAGTATTGAGAGAGAAGCAACAGGAATCATACACTACGTACAGTTGCTCAGGTGAAGGTTAACGGCATAATACATTAAGGGTATACAAAATAAAGACTGCTAAGGGAGATCAGCAGAGCTCAAGGTGGCCGTAGGGCAGAGCATGTACACTCTGGAACAATTCCTGACTCAACTAAACCGCATTCCATCGCCGAGTGAAAGTGAACCTCTCGTCAGCTGCAGCACTTGACAGCTGAAATGTGTTCTATGTCAACATGAAATTGTAGTTGGTGCACCGTGTCCCTTCCGCATGAGTTTGTCTCTCTAATATAGCTATTGTGAGTGGTGCCACATTCCCAATATTCTTATGTTCATGTTACACCTTTGATCAGGACCTATTTACGTACGAACGAAACTGTATGGGCCGCACGCGGCAAGAAACAGAGACAGGGTTCCTAAACAAAATAGTACCAAGCCCCCATCTTACAAAAACGGAATCCGGAGTTTAGAGGTTACTATTATTATTATTATTATTATTATTATTATTATTATTATTATTATTAACGTTGTCAATTATCACATTTCCATATTTCAGTCATGAAATTATCATATTGCAATAATTTTAATCATATTGCACGTAACATTGATAATCGTTAACGGGTTACTTATATTTGAATCAAGAAAAAATATTATTAATACATTGTTAAACTTCGGATTTCCTTTATAAGAGTAATTAACATAATTTCCGACATTCCTAGTCTCCAAGCCTTATCTTGCTGTCTTCGAAATAGATGTCGCAGCAACTACTGGAATGCATCAACGTGCTAAGTGAGCACGGTCCTATACATGAACGAAAAATCCGTATCACATGGTTGGGCTCGAACCTACGTACATCCCGTGGATGTCACACATTGAAGGGTGAATAAATGTTTTCCAAATGCTTCCATTTGGACCACAACAAAGACAGGGCAAAGATAATTAAATACACCTGCTTTAGCGGGAATTGGATGAACAACAAGGGTTTGCGAGTGACTTTCAAATTCCACTTGAAGTCTAGGTTATCGGTTAACATGCAATAATTTGCGTTTCCCAAAACGAAAATGACAGGAGCGACAAACTTCTGCTTTTATCGGGAACACGTTAATTCCTTAAAATCTCGTTATGACAATCCTGTATTTCATTATAATGGATTTAAGAATTGGGGATCCTCAAAAACGAAAGAAAAGAAAAGAAAGGTCCACCAGCGGCTCTCTGACTCAGCTACACCCCTTAGTACATAGCGTGCAGAAACCGAGCGAGGTGGCGCCGCGATATCGTGAGGTCCCGGACTCAGTCCCAGGTGACCGTCCGCTCTAACCCATGCCCCGGGGTCAGCAGGCGAATTCTGGGGCGGTTTCTGGTCTGCAACGATTTCATGTTTCTTTCCTTTCGTTTCCTTCTCATCTTTCAGGTAAAAAGTAAAGTAAATTGAGTTTTATTTATAAACACTCTTTAACTGCTATGGTCCTTAGCGTCCCACTCTGTGAAAGACCAGTAATTTTGCTCAGAGGCCTCTTTATCAGGCTTGAGGTTCTTCTATGTGCCATAAATCTACGACACGGAACCACCGGCATTACTTCCCTTCCGGAGGAAGCCATGCTAAGGATATTTACGCCCGAAAAAATCCATCGCCCTCCCCCGGGTTAGAACCCGCGACCCGCGGGAATTAGCGGCAAGTATAATAACCACTACACCACGGAGGACGACATCTTTCAGCTATGCTTCTAGGTTTCGTGACGTACAGCAGTGTCAGACAGATGGAGGGATACAGTTTAAAGGAAAGGGTGTTCCCTGTGGACACCAGAGTGCTGCTTGATTGGTAGGTCGATCATCGCCCACTTTCGATAGTTCCAGCATAGGGACGGTTCTGCGAGCTTGGAAATATTGGGTGCTTCGCGCGTGTCTGTGACCTGTAGCCTTATGTGATACCTTCACCTCATTCCCTTCTATTGGGGGCTGGTAGCCGCAATATATCTGTGCAGCTCGGAGGAGCGAAGTGTCCTCCTGCGTTGAATCACCTCTACCTCAACCCCTCCTCCTGGACGTGGTAGATGCTATAGACCTGTGCAGGTCACAGTGAGCGAGGTGACCTCCTCCATTGATTCACCTCTACTTCTACCCATCCCTTACTTCTGCGGGTGGTAGCCACAATAGACCTGAGCAGGTCACAGCAGGCAAGGTTCCCCACCCCCGTCGAATCATGTCTACCTATCCCCTCCGCCTGGGGGTGGTAGCTGAAGGAGACCTGTGCAGGTCGAAGCGAACGAGGTGTCCTCGCGTTGAACCACCTCTATCTCTAGCCCATCCCCTCTTCCTTTGGGGTGCTAGCACCAACAGACCTGTGCAAGTCAACAGGTCAAAGTGGGCGAGGCGTCCCGCCCGATGAATCACCTCTCCCTCTACCTCATCTCCTCCTCCTTTAGGGTGGTAGCCGCAAGAGACCTGTGCAGGTCGCAGTGATCGAGGTGTCGCCCCTCCAATGAATCACCTCTAACTCTAACTCATCCCCTCCTCCTGGAGGCGGTAACCGTAATAGACCAGTGCATGGAGCACAAGGCGCGCAACCAGTGAGGGGTGCCCTCCTCCGTTGAATTACCTCATCATCCCTTCCTCCTGGGTGTAGCAGCCGCAATAGACCTGTGCAGGTCACAGAAGGCTAGGCTTCCCCCACCGTTGAATTAACTCTACCTCATCCCTTGCTCCTAGCCGTGGTAGACGCAATAGACCTGTGCACGACGCAGCACGCAAAGTGTCTCCTCCATTGATTCACCCCTACCTCATCCCTTCTCCTTTGCGAAGTGGTACCTGCAATAGACCTGTGTAGGTCGTACCGAGTGAGGTGCCCCCTCCGTTGATTCACCTCTACTTCTACCTCATCCCCTCCTCCCTGAAAGTCTTAGCCTCAATACACCTGTGCAGGTCGCAGCGAGGTGTCCCCTACGTTGAATCACATATATCTCTAACTCATCCCTTCCTCCTGGTAAGGGTAGCAGCAATAGATCTGTGCAGGTCGCAGCGCGCGAGGTGTCCCCTATGTTGAATCACATCTACTTCTAACTCATCCCTTCCCCTGGGGTGGTAGCAGCAATAGATCTGTGCAGGTCGCAGCGCGCGAGGTGTCCCCTATGTTGAATCACATCTACTTCTAACTCATCCCTTCCCCTGGGGTGGTAGCAGCAATAGATCTGTGCAGGTCGCAGCGCGCGAGGTGTCCCCTATGTTGAATCACATCTACTTCTAACTCATCCCTTCCCCTGGGGTGGTAGCAGCAATAGATCTGTGCAGGTCGCAGCGAGGTGTCCCCTACGTTGAATCACATATATCTCTAACTCATCCCTTCCTCCTGGTAAGGGTAGCAGCAATAGATCTGTGCAGGTCGCAGCGCGCGAGGTGTCCCCTATGTTGAATCACATCTACTTCTAACTCATCCCTTCCCCTGGGGTGGTAGCTGCAATAGTTCTGTGCAGGTCGCAACGAGTGAGGTGTCCCTCTCCGTTGAATCAGTTTTACCTCTACCCATCCCTTCTTTCTCGAATGTGGTAGCGCAGAAGACCTGTGCTGGTCGCAGCGAGCGGGGTGTCCCTCTCCATTGAATCCCCTCTACCTTAACCGTATCCTTTCATCCTAGTATGTGGTAGTGCAACACAGCTGAGCAGGTCGCAGCGAGCGAGGTATCCTTCTCCGTTGATTCACTCCAACCTCTATCTCATCCCTTCGTCATTGACGTTGAAAGGCGCAATAGACCTGTGCAGGTCGAGCAAACGATATATTCCTCTCCGTTGAACCACCTCTACGTTCTCCTTGTGCTGGGATGTGGTGACGCATTAGACCAGCTCGTCAAAGCGAGCGAGATGCCCCTTTCCGCAGAATACCTCTACCGCTACCTCAACCCTTCCTCCTGGGATGTGGTAGCCGCAATAGATATGTGCACGTTGCAGCGAGCTAGGTGTCCCTCTCCATTGACTTATCTCTACCTCTGCCTCATCGCTTCTTCCTTGGGGTTAGCAGGCGCAATAGACCTATGAAGGTCGCAGTGAGCGAGGAGTCCCTCTCCGTTGAATCACTCTATCTCCACCCCCTTCCAGCGACGTGGTGGCCGCAATAGACCGGTGCAGGTCGTAGGGAGCGAGGTGTCCCTCTCCGTTGAAGTACCTCAGCCAAAACTGGCCAAGCTTGGGCACATACTTAATGGAAGTACGTGTACTAAGAGATAAGGTGTTTATGTAATTTTTCTTTAAACATATGTGGTGCTTGAGTACTTGTGCGCGACTGTGTGTGTGTGTGTGTTTGAGTGTGTGATTCAGTGTGTTTTTTTCAATTATATATGTATGTATATAGTGCGGTGATTGTAAAAAAAATAGTTGTTTTCTGGATGATACTGCAAGTCACGTATACAGACCAGGTATTTATCTAGAGAGCATGTACGGTCTTATGACACATGCGACTGTGTTATGCAATTAATGTAATACTAAATACTTAATAAATACCACCACTACTACTACTTTTTCTTCATCCCTTCCTCTTTGTGGATGTTAGCCGTAATACACCTGTGTAGGTCGTAGAGAGCGCAATGCCCCTCTCCCTTGAAACACCTCTACCTTTACCTTTTCTTCATCCCTTCCTCCTTGTGGGTGTCAGCCGTAAATGACCTGTGTAGGTCGCAGCGAGCAAGCCGTTCCTCTCCCTTGAAACACCTCTACTTACTTTTCTTCATCCCTTCCTCCTTGTGGGTGTTAGTCGTAATAGGTCGCAGCGAGGGAGGTATCCCTCTCGTTGAAAGATGTTTACCTTTACCTTTTCTTCATCCCTTCTTCCTTGGGGAGTTAGCCGCAATAGGCGTTTGTAGGTCGCAGCGAGCGAGCGAGGTGTCGCTCCGTTGAAACACCTCTAGTTTGCCTTTTCTTCATCCCTTCCTCCTTGCGTGTGTTAGCTCTAATAGACCTGTGTAGGTCGCAGTGAGCGAAATGTCCCTCTCGTTGAAACATGTCCACCTTTACCTTTTCTTCATCCCTTCCGCCCTGTGGGTATTAACCGTAAAATACATGTGTAGGTCGCAGCGAACGAGGTGTCCCTCTTGATGAAACATGTCTATCTTTACCTTTTCTTCATCCCTTCCTCCTTGTGGATTTTAGCCGTAATAGACCTGTGTAGGTCATAGTGAGCGAGGTGTCCCTCTCCCTTGAAACACCTCTACCTTTACCTTTTCTTCATCCCTTCCTACTTGTGTGTGTTAGCCGTAATACACCTGTGTAGGTCGCAGCGAGCGAGGTGTCCCTCTCGTGGAAACATGTCTACCTGTACTTTTTCTTCATCGCTTCTTTCTTGGAGAGTTAATCGCAATCGACCTGTGTAGGTCGCAGCGAGCGAGGTGTCCCTCTCCGTTGAAACACCTCTAGCTTTCCTTTTCTTCATCCCTTCCTCCTTCTGGGTGTTAACCGCAATAGACCTGTGTAGGTCGCAGTGAGCGAGGTGTCCCTCTCGATGAAAGATGTCTACCTTTACCTTTCCTTCATCCCTTCTTCCTTGGAGGGTTAGCCGCAATAGACCTGTGTAGGTCACTGAGTGCGAGGTGTCCCTCTGTTGAAACACCTCTACGTTTACCTTTTTTCATCCCTTCTCCCGTGCGTGTATTAGCCGTAATAGACCTGTTTAGGTAGCAGCGAGCGAGGTGTCCCTCTCGTTGAAACATATCTACCTTTACCTTTTCTTCATCCCTTCCGCCTTGTGGGTTTAAGCCGTAATAGATCTGTGTAGGTCGCAGAGAGCGAGGTGTCTCCGTCGTTGAAACAAGTTTACCTGTACCTTTTCTTCATCCCTTCCTCCTTGTGTGTGTTAACCGTAACAGACCGGTGTAGGTCGCAGTGAGCGAGGTGTCCCTCTCGTAACATGTATACCTCTAACTTTTCTTCATCTCTTCCTATTTGTGGGTGTTAGCCGTAATAGACCTGTGTAGGTCGCAGCGAGCGCGATGTCCCTCTCCCTTGAAGCACATCTACCTTTACCTTTTCTTCATCCCTTCCTCCTTGGCGGTGTTAGTCGCAATAGACCTGTGTAGGTAGCAGCGAGCGAGGTGTCTCTCTCGTTGAAACATGTCTACCTTTAGCTTTTCTTCATCCCTTCCTCCTTGGCGGTGTTAGTCGCAATAGACCTGTGTAGGTAGCAGCGAGCGAGGTGTCTCTCTCGTTGAAACCTGTCTACCTTTAGCTTTTCTTCATCCCTTACTCCTTGGGGGTGTTAGCCGCATTAGACCTGTGTAGATCGCGGCGAGCGAGCGAGCGAGCGAGCGAGGTGTCCCTCTCGTTGAAACATGTCTACCTTTAGCTTTTCTTCATCCATTGCTCCTTGGGGGTGTTAGCCGCAATAGACCTGTGTAGGTAGCAGCGAGCGAGGTGTCTCTCTCGTTGAAACATGTCTACCTTTAGCTTTTCTTCATCCCTTGCTCCTTGGGGGTGTTAGCCGCAATAGACCTGTGTGTGTCGCAGTGAGCGGGGCGTCCACCTCCTCTATAAAATGTTTGTTTTACTATTTCCAATACGTGACATACATGCGAATTAGAAATACTTGAACGGAGAGCTTAATTGTTAGCAATGATATCATGTGCTTGTACTGTTCACAAGTAATGAATCAGTTCAACACCAGGGGTTATACTGTCCTGGATGTATTAATGATAACGTTAGAATGTAGTTTAATTTTGCTGTCACATATCTCGTACATCTCGAGTAGTTGCAGTTACTCTCTTTATACAAGCGCTGGTTGCGTTTACGGCGGCAGTACACATACCGATTTCACGCAGTCAGAATACAGGTTATATCATTTCCTACCTCTTTGTTAGTGGCCCAGTTTGTTTCCTTGAGATTAAAGTGGAACCAATCAATAACTGATTGAAAGTCGATAGGCATGTTAGGAATGAGAAGATAACGGACAGGGGTTCACAATTTTAAGATAATGTGTGTGAGTTAACTCTGTGTCCACCAATGACCACCAAGCTCAAATTTATGTTGTCCTTCATAGTTAAGATACAGCTTCGTAATGATTTCTTCAGTAGGAACCGTCCATTTTTATTGCTTGCGGTAAAGTATCATATGGCTACTTCCATGGATTTGCATATGTTGACAGCACATAACAATACGATTATTACTTAAAGATAAATATTTAAGACAAGACATGAGCTTTGAAATAATTCAATTTAGCAAGATTAGAACTGCCGTGATATTATTTAGAACTAAGTTTGACTGTTTCCGACACTGCACTAACTGCAGGAAGCAATGATAGTGCTGGCTTACTTCCATGTCGAACTTGAGACAAACCTTCCAGTGCTAATGCATGGGCATAACTTGAAAGTGAGACGTCCGAAAGAGATGGCGTGATTAGGGAAGCTTCATCTTTGAACCGTACAGCTGTTTAATTCTATGTTATTTTCAGAACCCTATGTAACCTGAAAGTATAAACTATATTTAAGACAAACGTATATAACATAAACCAACTGTCTTCATTCACGCCCGTGGTCATGTTCATATTCAGGTCGATTCTCGCATTAGGATATTCTGTGTTATATCTGGCGCCATTTGGTCACAATGGGTCCTTGCGGATAGTAAATCTTTGTTTGCTTTCATCTGTCGTAATACTTTTGTTGTTCTGCGCTGGTAACATACTGGAGGGCATCGTGTGGTGATAATGTCCTTGTGTCCTAATGTTATCTGATATTGTGGTGCTCGTGTGCAAGAATGAGAAACGACACTAATTTTAGCACTACTGTAATTCTTCCGGCATTTGGTTATATATTAACGAATTGCTTATTCTCTTTGTGCGCTGAGCGCACAATGATCAAGCGAGTAGTAATATAGTTCGGTTGCCATAGTAAGCCATTGGAAGTTGCCTGTACGTTCTCTAATGTAACCAGAAATTACACCATACAACATACAGTCCTCTGGGAAACATCTCGTGGGTTACCGTTCAGCTCAATACGTCCTATCTCACGCTGTCCCAGAACACAGACGAATCTCAACTGCCTCAATAATCAACACACATAACATTAAACATAAACAACTTCAAAAACATGTTGAGTCATACGTGAAGTTGAAATTCCCATCAACATTCCCTCTCCACTGCTTTAAAAATGAAGCAAAGTGTAAACAGGTTGTGTTTGTTAATATCAATAACCACATGGATTCTGATTAGAGGTGCAAGAATAAAAGAAGAAAGTTATGGGTCCGCCCTATTCTAAGTAATAGTAACCACATAAATAGCATGTTGTCTGAACTGAGTGTAGATTCGGCTTCAAGAATTTTCTAAGAACATCGGAAGAAGCTTTCGATTTGTTGCTGAATCTAATTTCATCAGCAATTGCAAAACAGGAGACGAATTTCAGAGCAATCATATCAGCTAAATTTAAGTTAGTCTTAATCCCCATCCCCTCTCTCTCCCTCCTCAAATTTCGTTTAAGCTCACGTAAACACTCGGTTTTATTTTATTTTCATATATTTTAGGGACGTATCCCAGATGACGGGTCTTGCACAAATCTCATTAATTACTACTGTATTGTCTTTTCTTTCGTCCAGTCCATTTTCTGGCTAGTGAGCAATGAACAATAAACATCTCTGCCCGAAGTTAGTCTGAGCCGAATACATATCGCACTCAACATGTTTTCCACTGCCGGTTACTGTTGGTCAGGGGAGACACTCGTTTACCACCGACATGTTGAGCTCAACGAGTTGAATCAACATTTGTGTTGATTGTTGAGGCAGTGGAGAACCACCTTAATGTGTAATATTCTGCCTTGATTTTATGTCTGAAGTACACATAGCTACACGTGTTACCATCGACGGATACAAGTATCGGCCCGTGTAAATAAATGAAATTCTATTGGCAAAGATATCTTAAAATAATATTCTTCTTCACGTTCATTTGTACAAAAGACATTATGGTTAACGAGAGCCTACTTTCTGATTTAATTCCCCTCATAACGAAGGGATTCTAACACCTCGTAATATTCAGACATAAGGTTTCTACGGTTTCTTATATACAGGCAGAAGAAATAGTATATGAAACAAACACAGGCCGTTTCAGACTTCTTAAATGCCTAGTAATAGAGGGCATAGGCTAAGTCGGCGAACAATTTAATGATATGACACAACTGCTCTATCTTCCTTATGATTGGATTGGCCCCCGCAACAGCCTGCCTTCATCTAATAACACGAAATTAAAAAACATCACGAGGGATAGTGACATTTAAAGCAGTAAATTAAACGCATATAAATGTCCAATTTTAAATATGAAGAAATAGAAATGACCCCCACTGCTCTGCGCCCTACTCCTAGAGTTGCTAAGCACGGTGTATAATCGCTCTGTGAACTGTCCCTTGATTTCCAAAAGTGCCTCTTCTGGGAAAACATATGTTCAACTTGCTGATTTCCTACAACAAGCGAGCGAGATGGCTCTGCAGTAACGTGCCAGACTCGCATTCGCAAGGTCCTGACCACGAGTTTTTCGTGATTTTCCCTGGTTGATAAGGCCAATCCTGGGGTGGTTTCTCTTCTGCCACCAATTTCCATTCCCTCATTTAACATTTCGCTTCCCCTTTCATGTTTCAGGCAGGCTTAGGGACTGTCTAGTTTCGGAAAGATGATGCGGATGGCAGTCTTCTTTGACCCAACTCAGGTGGTTCGGGTTCTCCCCGGTTCCGAGAGAGGGCAGCCTTCTCTGAGCAGCCCGCCGGTGTGGCCGGGTACTCAAGCTTGGAGTCGTTAAGGGCCTCTGCGCATCTCTGTCGGCCGGCCTGCCTGCCTGCAATCTATAGCCTCCTACGGGTCCTTCACCTCATCCGTTTTCCTCCATGGGCGGTAAGCACAAACGGTCTGCGTTGGGTAGAGGTGCATCATACTGCAACCACCAAGCTCGATAGGAGCAGCAAGCTTGTGTGTTGCCAATTTATACCCGAAATGCTATGTTGTTTTCTAGAATAAGAAGAAGGATAGGAAATAACATTTTAGCCCTATCGGTCCGATGCAGTAGCTCCAATAATACCAACTAATTGTAACAAGAATAATTTACTGATAACGCATGCCGCAATAAAGTAAAAGAATAGCAAGCGCCGAGTGACACAGCATTTCGTAGCTATGTGGTAAAATGGAGGATACAGAACGTCCTCATAGTGAAGAATGCTTTGGGACAGAATTGCTCAAGGACGTGACCGCAATGCTAACATGAGCATGGGGAAAGTGCGTAATGATACCATTGCTCATTCTAGATGCAGCATTTACTAACGTCAGTTTATGCTTCAGGAACCGTTTTCCTACCAATTTCTCTCCCAGGCTATTAAAATCACTTTCATTTGAATCAGTTCCTGGGTGTACAGGTTTACGTTCAGCTTTGAGCTAGAGAATGGATACTTCGGAGACACACACATGGTACAGCCGCAAAGCTAGAAAGGCACTAGCAATGGCATTTTCCAAGTTTTTGAAGCTCAGGACATTAGGCAGTCTTTTTTTGGTTTTGAAAGAGTGGATTATTTCTTTGATGTAATTAAAGCTAATTTTCTCTATTATTTTGAAAACTTGAACAATTCTTTAGAAACATTATTTCAGTAATTCACATACAAAAACACAAAGGTTTCGGCTCTCCAGAATCACACATCTAATAGCTAGTAGAATCTGCAGCACCCTGCGCCACGACTTGGCTGGAGCAGTCATAATAAACTTCTAGTCCTCGTTATAATGTAATGAGAGCAGTGTTTTTACAGGGGCGTGTCCGCACCTTCAGCAAAAACGCGCAACTTGTTCGCGACGTTAGGCATTATATTATTTAGAAATGAATGTTACCAGCGAGATCTCGTGTTGCAATGGCTCAGTATATACATGGGGCCGATATTACCGTCCATGTTTGAGTGAGTGAGCGAGTGAGCGAGTGAGTGAGTGAGTGAGTGGGTGGGTGGGTGAGTGAGTGAGTGAGTGGGTGAGTAAGTGAGTGGGTGGGTGAGTGAGTGATCGAGCGAGTGAGTGAGTGGGTGAGTGAGTGAGCGAGTGAGCGAGTGAGCGAGTGAGTGGGTGAGTGAGTGAGTGAGTGAGTGAGTGAGTGGGTGGGTGAGTGAGTGAGTGGGTGGGTGGGTGAGTGAGTGGGTGGGTGAGTGAGTGAGTGATAGAGTGAGTGATAGAGTGAGTGAGTGGGTGAGTGAGTGAGTGAGTGGGTGAGTGAGTGAGTGGGTGAGTGAGTGAGTGGGTGAGTGAGTGAGTGGGTGAGTGAGTGAATGATAGAGTGAGTGATAGAGTGAGTCAGTGGGTGAGTGAGTGAGTGATAGAGTGATAGAGTGAATGAGTGGGTGAGTGATAGAGTGAGTGAGTGGGTGAGTGAGTGAGTGATAGAGTGAGTGAGTGGGTGGGTGAGTGAGTGAGTGAGTGGGTGGGTGGGTGGGTGAGTGAGTGAGTGAGTGGGTGGGTGAGTGAGTGAGTGATAGAGTGAGTGAGTGGGTGAGTGAGTGAGTGAGTGGGTGGGTGGGTGAGTGAGTGGGTGGGTGGGTGAGTGAGTGAGTGAGTGGGTGGGTGGGTGGGTGGGTGAGTGAGTGAGTGAGTGAGTGGGTGGGTGAGTGAGTGAGTGATAGAGTGAGTGAGTGGGTGAGTGAGTGAGTGAGTGAGTGGGTGGGTGGGTGAGTGAGTGGGTGGGTGGGTGAGTGATAGAGTGAGTGATAGAGAGTGGGTGAGTGAGTGATAGAGTGGGTGAGTGAGTGAGTGGGTGAGTGAGTGAGTGAGTGAGTGAGTGATAGAGTGAGTGATAGAGGAGTGGGTGAGTGAGTGATAGAGTGAGTGAGTGAGTGAGTGAGTGAGTGGGTGGGTGGGTGGGTGGGTGAGTGAGTGGGTGAGCGAGTGAGTGAGTGAGCGAGTGAGCGAGTGAGTGATTGGGTGAGTGAGTGAGTGATAGAGTGAGTGATAGAGGAGTGGGTGAGTTAGTGAGTGATAGAGTGAGTGAGTGGGTGGGTGGGTGGGTGAGTGAGTGATAGAGTGAGTGGGTGGGTGGGTGGGTGAGTGAGTGATAGAGTGAGTGGGTGAGTGAGTGAGTCAGTGATTAAGTATTCAATATTTTAGTCAGAAACTTTCCACGGATCCAAGTTAAGATTTTCAGGCACTTCACACACCTTAATTTGAAAAAGTTGTGCAACCTTTCTAATTCCTAAAAAACATCTGTGACGATTTTGATTAGAATGTTGTGCGTTTCAGTTAATTGCATTACAAACCATATCCACATATATACGGAATTGCTGAACTTTTGCACGAACTGAAATATACGTACTTAAGGCAGACGTCTTAAATAACCCGTTTACACTTTCATATGGCTGCTTCTTGCGTAGATAAATATGTAGTTCAATCATTATAAAAATATTAATTGTACTACCTATTTGTTAACACTTTCGACAAAACTGTTATGCACCATTTTCTTTTCAAACATCTCTCGATTTTATGGCTTCTCTCTCTCCCCTACTTCTTTTGACTAATATACAGGCTGAAAAGCTAAAAGCTATAGCTATAGCCTGAAGGTTGCTTCCATATTCTATACTGAATACAAAGTTGTACAACACGAGGTCTTTATGCTAGGAGGTTTTTGAGCACCAAAACGTGTTTAAGGATGAGAACAATTTAAAAGAAACTAAATAGGCTTTACATCTACACCCCTCTTTTCCCTCCCTCCGTCTCTCTCCCGTTTTAAATCATTGTTTGAAGTTTCCCCACAATCGTAATTTTTCGAAGTGCATCTGATAACAGCACACAGTAGCTTTGGGCTCTCCCTGACCTTTCTCATGCCGATCGGCTGTGGGATAGTCCGGCTGGTAATCTTGCTAGAAAAAAGTCATTCGAAAAATAAGGAACAAGAAAAGGAAAATAGACGCAACGCTATATTCTCCATTTTTAAACACCTCCACATGTCACGATCTGTCGCACTCTATCAGATCTTCCCTATTCTCATGTTACACGTCACGTTTGCAGCACCCTTTTCTGTTTCTGCTTCGTTTCTCGTTAAAAAACGTAATATGTAACGGCCTAATCGCACAGGATGAAGTTATGTACTATTATATCTGAGGTAAAGAAACCACAAATTTAACATTTTGAGCGAACGGTTTAAAGTTAAGCTGAATCACAGTTTAAGATGGGAATACCTCCATATCATATTCTTCATTATGGATATAACAAACTAACCTGATACTTAGCAATGCAGAATAATATCGCAGATTCTGATTCGACTAGCCGCACAGATTGCAGTATTCACAATATTTTATATGATTGCTAGCAAGTGTCGGATTGTTATCCGCAACCAACAAATAGTTTTAGTCAGTTTAAAACTTAAAAGTTGTTTAAATTACCTTTAATATGATTGAAGTGATAGTCATGAAGTTCTCCATTATTAAGATGTTACTTACCTCATAATAAAACAATGAATATAGTTTCCTTATATTATCAAATTAACACAGTTCGCCATCACAGAAAAGCTGAAAGAACGCTATTGAAGCTCCGATGTTGGCAAACAGGCGAATCTGTATTGATGATATTCCGTAAGGTGGGCGCCGGGGTAACGCAGTGGTCCGGGATTCGATTCCCGCCTCTGGTTGGCAATTTTAAGTGGGTCCTATCCACGCCTTCCCCTCTGACTGGTATATGTGAAGTATCCCGAAGGCCCAACGTGGTTCGGAGTCCACGGTGAAAGCTGTAGGTCCTCTCCTTCCACCGCCATCCTCATCATCACCCTTCCATCGGAGGCAATGGATTCTGCCCGCTGGGTGCCTCACCTCAGAAATGGGTCCAGTCATCGCTTGGTGGAATGAGGTATCCCCGGAAGGCCATAAGCCATATGCTATTCCTTAAGGTGTCTCAAGATCTCGCCTCTGAGACAGTTATTCGCTTATTAAACGATGGCAATGGAAATCTATGAGGAGAGTATGCATAACTACCCATGTCATGTTCACCATTTAACCGCAACCGAAACTAATGGTAAAATGGCTTAACGTATGTAGAATCCCTTCAGATCAAATTGCCTAAAACGATTATCAGTTCTTGTGTAATATAAAACGCAACTTAATTAACAGTATCTCTTCCCGTGTTGCTGTTATGTTATTGTTAATCAGCTGTTATCCTAAGGTCATTCATTTACACGGAAAACTACTTTTTCCTGTAATTGATATCCTTATGACTAATAATTTCAACACTGATAAGTTCCAAATTTTGCTACTGGCGACATTGCTTGGCGCTTTTGTCAAGTACAAGGACAATACTTGTTTTAAGCCAGGTCTGGGCAGAACTATTCTGAGGTGTTTAAATGACGTCGACACGTTTACGTGTCAGCCAATCCTTGGCACGAATAAGGTAGAGAGGTAAGGCAAGGTGAGGGAAGAGACCTACTCTTTTCACATTTTTAGAGCGGGTTTGTCCACCCTTAATCGGCCTAAATACTTGCGAATGTGCATTAAATATAAGTCTTTATTAGTGACATAAATCGCATATAAACATGATAACAATTTGTATATGTTATCTCCAGGTACTACACACGGCCTATTAAATACCATACATCTTTAGATTCTATTGTGTTACCAATGCACTTGCATAATAGTATAAGTGTGCTTCACATACCATTTGATTTATTATTTAGCGTAATTATTTTCTTTTCTTTGCATACTTGTGGTTTAGATTAGATTTGGAAAGTTTGGTGCTTGAAGCGGAAACTTGCACCCCTCAACTACTATGCCGAGATACCACGAATATGCCTCAAACTCCTTCACCTATCGCATTTTACCTCAGAGAAATCTGTTACCCCGAGACAACTCACCTCAAACACGATTCGCAATGTTGCAAGCAATTTTCATTTCCGTGCTGTTTAGTCATTAAGGGTTAATTTTTTTGTTTACTGAGGCGTTTAGATACAAAACCAGAAATCTCCACTCTTTAATCTTAGAGGCGTGTTTTTAAAGTAAGTACCGCCGCTGCAGTCGCGACTTTGAGCACGCGCGATCACGAAGCCAGACGCAGCTGTGAGCGATCGTCACTTTGTGTATCCCTGTTGTTAGCGATGAAACGACCCGCCGACTGTCAAGTCAGATCGGTGATTCCTTTTTGAATGCGAGAATTGTTACGCCAGCAAGTATTTGTGAGGTTTATGGGGAAATCATGAGTGACAACGCCCGGTCACACACAGCTGATCGCATCATTCTGTTGGGAACAATTCGTACGCACTCCCTACAACCCGGGTTTGGCATCAAGGGATATTCATCACTTTCTTTATATAAAGAAATTCCTTGGTGGAAAATGTGAAACAAGAAGTGCAGACTTGGCTTTCATCACAGGCGGCACCGTTCTTTGACGAAGGCAACAAAAATTGGTTTCCCGTTACAAGTATCTGAATAACGGCGGTGACTATGTATAAGGTGTAAGGTATTTGGAAAATAATGTTGTGTTATTTTTAAAAAATTCTCCAGAAGTTGAGAATGACTTCACGACATAAAAACAGCGGATTTATGAGCCATGCTAACTAGAAACTTGGGCTTATGCGGGCTCTTCAGATTTATTCGGCCGTTGTCTGCGCATGTCAATACTTTGAAGCGAGTTTATCACAAGTACCTCTGGCAGAGGACTAGC
Source organism: Deroplatys truncata (assembly GCA_030765065.1). Taxonomy (NCBI): domain Eukaryota; kingdom Metazoa; phylum Arthropoda; class Insecta; order Mantodea; family Mantidae; genus Deroplatys; species Deroplatys truncata. The sequence continues at coordinate 6,838,430 of CM060990.1, read as the reverse complement.
GAAACAATGAATATCAACAGTTTCGGGTCAACTTGGTGAAATGGGACTTGTATGCACTTGTGTGCTGATAGGTAACTCAAATACTTGGACGGTTTTTGTAGCGTAGTGTTTCGGCTTTAATGGCATAATTTTAATTTGTTTTAATAAAAACATGTGTGGTAACCTTTATAAATATTTGTAAATATTTTAGTTGTTAATCTTTTTGTTAATAAAAACAACTGTGTTTTGTTTTTTATCATCTTTTCTCTTGGGACTTGATGAAATTCTGGGCAAGAACGGAGAAAATAATTGACACGGCGGCCAATATCGTAACGATAGACCTCCCTTCGTATCCTTCCGGTTCAGAATTAGCACTCATCCATGCAAATTCAGTGATGGTGGTCACTTCCATTTCGCGTGCAAAGAACGTACAAAATGTCCTAGCGAAAAGCAGTTCTGCATCGCCGCAGTATATCAACCTGTACATGAAGTCGGAAACGCATGCAGTCCGAGGTTCAATTCCGCACGTCCCCTTTGAGACAAGGGGCTCGCCGAACTAATGACTTCATTCATTTAAACCGACTGGCGGTAAAGACCGAATAGATCTGAAGATGCGTTGTATTGCGAATTTTGTATTTGTAAGCAGTTATACAATTTCCTGTGAACAGTATAATCTGAACGGCTATTTCAAGGATAAAATACATACAATCAGCATTGCCAGAAATCGGCAGTGACTTCAGTATAAATCATAAACAAGAATTAAACCACATTTACTAACAATTAAACCTAAATTTTTGAACCGTTCGATAAATGTTCAGTTTATTCAACGATGCTACGAATTAAAAGACTTATATCAGCATTAACGAAATTGAGGCTGTCGTGTTTAAGCGCTGCGGAAGGATGAAATCAGCAACCTTTGGCACGAAACGCCAAAGCTCAATCAAAGGTCCCGATCCAGGGCAACGTAACTATTGCTTGCTTCTGATAACAATTATTTAATTTTTTGTAAACAGTGTAATAATAACACATTTCTATTTCTGTTGCAGTAATTTATTATGCAAAATTAACACAGCGCAATATTAACGCGAGAAGAAGTCAGCTGATACTCGACTGTTGCATGATGGGTATCTAGTGACTTCAGTCTGACTCGCTTATGGCTGGAAGAAAGCGTCAGCTATTGCATCTCACAGCAATATCAAATGTATAGGAAAGTCGTTGTTTGTAGCTCGTAGTTTTTAACTAGGGATTACAGCCATTAGAGACTGCACGGGCTGGGCATAGACCCGGCCCTGGCTTCAAAATAAAGACGAAGAGGAACTATTTGATCACATTCAACATAGCACTTTCTTTGTCACGTAAATATCTTAAACGTATGGCATTTTAATCAAAAGCATTAGCGAAAACTTTTAGGAAATCAAAAACAACGAAAACTTCTCCACTAAAAGGGAAAATAAAGACAAAAAAATGACATATTACATTTTTTAGTCCGCGATGCTCAGAAATCCGGAATATCACCATTATCGCGGCATGCACATATTCATAGCAGTACCTGCTCGCTTCGGCCAATTGCGAATAACGCTACAGCAGCGCGGCAGTTGCAAACTTCGCCTCCCCGAGGAAATCCTGGCAGCGTGCAGTATGCAGTCAACATGCTGCTTACTATATGGGGATTCCAGGACCTCAGCCGCGCCACTACTTCTGTAAAGAGGCTCCTCAATTGAGTCCAAGGATCAGAGTGCATCTCTATCATGTTCCCAGCCGGGGAAACAATCCTTAAGTCGGTCCCGAAAATCGAACCGAAGCCCCTTTGCACCTCAGGAAGTAGCGCTTCCTGGATTAATAATGATAATGATAATAATAATAATAATAATAATAATAATGACTATTTAAAACAAAATTAGGCAATCGGGCCCAGGCTGGGTGGTACAGTATAACGTATTCTGGCTCGGGCCATGCTCGGACTCAGTTCAGATTGGGCCGGTCTCGGACTCGGTTCATGTTGGGCATGATTCGCTCTCGGACTCGCCTCAGATTGGGGCGGCCTCGGACACGGACTCGCCTCAGATTGGACCGGGCTCGAGCTCGTACTCGGTTCAGATTGGGCCGGTCTCGGACTCGGTTCATGTTGGGCAAGATTCGCGCTCGTACTGGCCTCAGATTGGGCCGGTCTCGGACTCGGTTCATGTTGGGCAAGATTCGCGCTCGGACTCGACTCAGATTGGGCCGGGCTCGAGCTCGGACTCAGTTCAGATTGGGCCGGGATCGACCCGGACTCGCCTCAGATTGGGCCGGGCTCGAGCTCGGACTCAGTTCAGATTGGGCCGGGCTCGGACCCGGACTCGCCTCAGATTGGGCCGGGCTCGAGCTCGTACTCGGTTCAGATTGGGCCGGGCTCGGACCCGGACTCGCCTCAGATTGGGCCGGGCTCGAACTCGTACTCGGTTCAGATTGGGGCGGACTCGCCTCAGATTGGGCCGGGCTCGAGCTCGTACTCGGTTCAGATTGGGCCGGGCTCGGACCCGGACTCGCCTCAGATTGGGCCGGGCTCGAGCTCGTACTCGGTTCAGATTGGGGCGGCCTCGGACCCGGAATCGCCTCAGATTGGGCCGGGCTCGAGCTCGTACTCGGTTCAGATTGGGCCAGGCCGGACCTGGCCTAAGAATTCCGGCCCGTGGAAACCTCTAAAGGTCACATGAAGCTGAAAATGTCGGGGTTTGCATCTAAGAGTCCTACATGTTCTTTCATATTAATCATGTTGAACCAGATTTGAAAATTTCAGTGCCGCGCCCGGGACTCTACCATTTAAGATTGTTCCTGGTTACGTACTGTATTAAAGGTTCAACAATCAGACTTTGCTTGTTCATGCTTATAGAAATGTTCATTAAATGTCACAACGAATAAATGATTAGAGTCTGTGAGGCTGTGTCTTGACAAATGAACAGCATAAAGTATGTTGTTTCACAGCAAGAACTCCATACGTATCTGAACCATAACGCGACTAAATCTTGCAAAGCCTTCTGCGTATGATACTCATTTTGAAGCTAATGTCTGCAAACTGCTGTTCATCGTTTCGACTAAATGATCCACGGAATCGAAAGAGACGGCACTGATAATCGCGCGTCACCTTGAAATCGTGCGACTTTGAGAGTCCTAACCGCATTGTATTACACTTTGTTTTGTGCGGTAGGCTGCCTACGGCCGTCACGTGTGAATGCGAGTTGAATTTCCGGTAGTGCAAGCTGTCTTTGTGGTTTTACTCAGACCCCTAGTCAAGGCCGCGGTGGCTGGGCTTCATTAGAAAGGTCAAAGATGCAATCGCAGCATTGAACGAACAGCTGCATTATAAAGAGGGAGAGAGACCGCCGAAGTTGTAACCAAGTTTCACAATTGGTAACTGCTCAGATGATACCGTGTTTGGTAGTTTCCGATTATCAACTCCACTAAGTTAAAAATTAATTTTACTGTTCGGTTTATGATGAGTGGTAGAAAATTTGTTTTGTCCATTATCTTTATTATTTTGATAACGTAAATAAATAAAAATGTGTGCCATATATAGAGAACTTCTCATCAGTTTGAGACAGGCAGAATAATCTCTTCAGACACTGAAGGAATACTCAAAATTCTGTTTGGTCTTTAGATTCCAACCTACATTGTTATTTCAGTTTTGTTCTCAAAATTCTGAGCAAATGCACATTTAAGTGGTCTTTTTATTGAAATAAGTTTTTGCATCACTACATATATGTCCCTAAATACTGCTACAGAAGAATGAGTGCATGCTCAAAAACACCTAAAACAGTTTGCTAAAGAAAAATGGTTGAACGCGGTTTGCAGTTTTAGAAATTGAAAGGAAAATCCGTTCAGGAAATAATAGAGCATTAATTTTAGATATGTGCGTTTCCGGACATAAGCACTGACGGCGTATCTTGTTCAAAACCGACCGATGTTGTATTTTCACCGAGAATAACGTAATAGCCAGGACTAGACCCATACACATTATTACAAATCATTAAATTATTTTGGCAATAACCTGGGTTTGATGTTTCCGTGATATCAGTAAGCACCGATTGCATGATCAAATCTATTATTGAGAATACTGACTGGGTTGAATATTGTGGTACCAACCTGATGTTACATCTGGACATTTGACCGACACAGGTAGCCGAAGTCGTTAAGGCACGGACTCGTTAACGGGAGGTCTGCGGTTCATATCTCGTCAGGGTCGTCTTCAGTCCTCATAACTGGCAAATGCCGGGAACGTACCCTAAACTTAGGCCTGGAACGTCTCCTTCCCAAATGTCATTTCATTTCACGTGTCATCAGTGCCCACCTCCTGTGGCACCATATGTACTCAAACATTACTTAACAAATATATGTGCATTTCTCCCATCAATTTCCGATGATGCGATAGGCAGGGAGTTGGAGCTATGGTATCACGGATTTCACTCAAATTTTGGGAAGTTGATTTAGATTAAAAATAAACTGACTCGCGTTCAGAAACCCTTCTCTTTGTCCACGAGGACATAATATAAGGAATTGACCAGATTAAATACAAGCACTTCACTATCAACATTGCTTGTAGGTTCATATGTCACTTCCCCTACCTTGCGTATGCTTTCTGGGCACCAATAAAAATACTCTCCGACTGACTATTCTCTCTCTATGGTTCGTGCAAACAGTCGAGCCCAATAATCTACTGGTTCTAATGACCTGCTGGAGCTTCCCTTCCAGATTTGTGTGTTTTACAAATTCAATTCCAAAAACATTCCTGCAGGTTCGCAATTGTTCTCCAGTTGAAGCTTCAGGTCATTCAATTCAGTGTTGTAGTGCGTGTATATCGTGAATACCTTGTTTTCTTGCAATCAAAAGTAAAAGTGAGCGATAAAGCTAAATTATATTCAATATTAAAAGATAAATTCTGATGAGAAGTCATTCCTATGGTTTCCACAATAGTTTTATCCACGGAGAGATTCCATAAAATTGCCATAAAGTTGTGTTTTATGTCAATGTGGTGTCTCAATATTTTTATATAGGCATATTTGTGTGCATGTTGTGGAAGTTTCCAATGCATAGTATTAATAGTATTAGAGCATAGAGTTCCTGCCCTAGTTATAATAGCACAATAAGAACTTGCCCCACTCAAGAGCGAAAATAAGAAGAAGAATGCAGTACGACCGATGAACCGCGCATCGATAGGCAGAGCCGAAAATACGCGGTTCAATCAATTCGCACAACGACAGAAATGTAAATGTAAATTGAGTTTTATTTATGGACGCTCTTTAACTACTATGGTTCTTAGCGTCCCATTCTATATTGGGCGTGAAACACCGGTAATTTTGCTCAGAGGCCTCGTTATCAGGCTTGAGGTTCTTTTACGTGCCGTAAATCTACGACACGGGACCAACGGCTTTACTTCCCTTCCGAAGGAAGCCGTGCTAACGATTTTTACGCCCTAAAAAAATCCATCGCCCTCCGCCGGGTTTGAACCCGCGACCTTGGTACCACTAGTCCACGGAGGACGCTGCACAACGACAGATCAGTCAAGCACATTAAAGCCAACGTCTGCCATGGCCATGTCAATGAAGCGAGACAGAAGAATAGCGTTATAATAGTATTTTGAAAAGTGGTAGTACTCACCAGAGGGTTTCTAGGCGTTAAACAACTGATTTTAGTATTAGTTTACGGCCCGTTTTGCTTCCAACGCGACCGCTGGGAGGCAGGAGCCCCCGGAACATGGGCAGAGCACCGTATCAGCCCTTATTGCTTCCAATGTGATTCCTGGGAAGGAGGTAGCCCCCGGAACCTGAGCGGAGCACCAGAAATAGACCTAACGACTCTGTTTACAACGCGATTCCTGGGTGGAAGTGGCCCCCAGAATCTGGGTAGAGCACCGTAAGTATACCGTTAGCGCCCCTTTTGTTCCCAACGTGACCCACTAGAGGGACGGGACCACGTAACCCTCCTCCCAGAGCACCGTAAGAAGATGCAACAGCAGTTTTTGCTTCCAGTGTGACTCTAAGGGGAGAGGGAGGTACTTCGACAACCCGGACAAAGCACCGCAAGTAGAATCGTAACGGCTTCTCTTGCTTCCAACGTGACCGCTGGGGGAGAGTAGGCAGACGGAAGCTGGGGAGTGCACCATTAGAGACCTGTAACGGCCATTTTTCTGCCAACGTGACTACAGGGGGGTATGAGACCGGAACCCGGGCAAACACCGCAAGTAGGTCATAACTATACTTTTACTTCCAACGCGACCCCTAGGACACGGGCACCCAGAAGCTTTGCGGAGCAACTTAAGTACACCGTAACGGCTCTTTTTTTCTTCCAATGCGGCTCCTGGGTCGGAGGGGCCCCGGAATCTGAGCAGAGCACTGCAAGTGGACGGTAATGGTCTTGATTTCCTCCAACGTGACCCGTGGAAGATAGAGGCACCGGAATCTGGGCAGAACACCGCAAGCAGATCGTAACGGCCATTCTTGGTTCCAACGTGACTTCTGGCAAGGAGGGGACCCGAACCTGGTAAGAGCACTGCAAGCAGGCCGTAGAAACGGACCTTTTTGCTTCCAACGTGAACTCTGGTAGGGAGGGGCACGTGGAACCTGGACAGTGCACCGCAAGGAGGCCGTAAGGATCCTAAAGCTTCCAACGTGGCCCCTGGTAGGGAAGGACACCGGCAGAGCACCACAAGCCCTTAAACTTCTAACGTGAACCCAGGGACGGAGGTGCCCCGGTAACCTCGGGAGAGTACCGCAAGTAGGCCGTAACGGCACTTTTTGTTTCGCACGTTACCCCTGGGAGGGAGGGGTTTCGCAAAATTAATAGAGCTGCGCAAGTGGGTCGGAACGGGGCTTTTAACTTCCGATGTGACCACCGAAAAGGAGGGGCAGCCGAAACCTGGTCAGAGCACCGCAAGTAGACCGTAACCGTCCCTTTTGCTTCCAACATGACTAATCGGAGGAAGGGGCCCCGAAACCTGGGCAGAGCACCGCAAGTAGACCGTAACCGTCCCTTTTGCTTCCAACATGACTAATCGGAGGAAGGAGCCGCGAAACCTGGGCAGAGCACCGCGACTGTACCCTAATGGCCTCTTCTACTTCCAAAGTACCCCTGCGAGGGAGCGGGCCCAGAACCTGAACATAGCACTGCAAATAAGTCGTAACCGCCCTTTTTACTTCCAACGTGACCCGTGGGAAGGAGAGGCACCCAGAACGATGGCAGACCATACGGCGCTTTTTGCTTCCAACGTGACTCTTCGGAGGAAGGGGCACGCGGACCCTGGGATGAGCACCATAAGTGGACTATAATGGCGTTTTGCTTCCATCGTGACCGCTAAAAGGGAGGAGGGCCCTAGAAAATCGGAAGACCACCATAAGTCGGCCGTAGAGCCCTTTTCGCTTCCAAAGTGAACCCTTAAAGACAGGGTACCACGGAGCTTGCACAGAACACCCAAAGCAGGCTGTAACCGTTTTTTGCCTCCAAGTAATACTTGGCAGAAAGGGGCACTAGCAAAGTAAGCACAGCACCATAAATAGACGTTAGCGGCCCTTTTTGCTTCCAACGTGACCCCTAGGAGGCAGGGGACTCCGGAACCTGGTCAGAAAAACGAAAGTTTGCTGTAACAGGTCTTTTTGTTTCCAACTGACCCTTGGGAGGGAGGCGAGCCCATAACCTGGGAAGCATCCCGCAAACAAACCTTAAAGACACTTTTTGTTTCCAACGTGACCCCTGGGAAGGAGGGGTCCCAGAACCAGAGCAGAGCAACGCAAGTAAAACTTAGCGGCCCTTTCTGCTTCCAACGTGACTCCTGGTAAGGAGCAGGACCCGCAACCTGGGCACTACACCTCAAGAAGACCGTAACGGCTCGAGGGGGCTCGAAGCATGGGTAGAGCACTGTAAGTAGACCGTAACGGGCCTTCTGGCTTCCAACGTGACTCCTGGGAGGCAGGGGACTCAGATCCTGAATAGAATACCGCAAGTAGACCGTAACGGCGTTTTTTACTTCTAACTTCGCCCTTTAACGGGAGGGGAACCCGACACAAGGATAGAGCACCGCAAGTAAACCGTAACGGCTCTTTTTCCTTCAAAATGATCTCTGAGAGGGGGCACCCACAATCTGGGCAGAACAGGGCCGTAACGGCCTTTTTTTCAACGTGACCCCCGAGAGGTAGGGGCTCCCGGAACGTGGGCAGAGCACCGCAAGTAGGCCGTAACGGATTTTTATGCTTCCAACGTGACTCTTGGTACGGAAGGGCCTCGGCAGAGCACCGTAAGTAGACGCAATTACCCCTTAGTTTCCAACCTACGCCTAGACTGGAGAGAAATCCGGATCCCGGGCAGAGCAATGCAAGTAGGCCGTAACGGCCCTTTTTGTTTCCAACGTCATCCGTTGGACAGAGGTCCTCCGCAACCTTTACAGACCTTCGCAAGTAGGTCCTAAAGGCGCTTTTTGCTTCCAACATGACCACCACCGGGAAGGAGGGGCAGCCGAACCTGGACATAGCACCGCAATTAGAGCGTAACCGCCCTTTTTGCTTCTAACGTGAGTAATCGGATGGAGAGTGCCCGGAACGTTTCCAGAGCACCACAAATGCACCGTAATGGCCTCATTTACTTGCAAAATAGCCCCTTGGCAGGGAGCAGCCGAAGAACCTGAGCAGATCACCACAAGTAACTTGAAACCGCTCTTTTGCTTCCAACATGACCCCATGGGAGCTAGAGGCATCCGGAAGCAGGGCACAGTACCGCAAGTAGGCCATAAGCGCCTTTTCACTTCCAACTTGACTCATCGGAGAAAGGGGCACACGGAACCTTCGGAGAGAACCGCAAGTTGGACCGTAACCGCTTTTTTCTTCCAACGTGAGTCCTCGTACGGAGAAGGCACCTAGAACCTCGGAAGACCACCATAATTTGGCCGCAGAGCGCTTTTTGCTTCCAACGTGACCCGTGGAAGCAAGGACACCACGCAATGTAGACAGAGCACCGAAAGTAGGCCGTAATGTTGTTTTTTTCACCTCCAAAGGGTTACCTCGGATGGAGGGTCCTTAACGGACCTTTATGCTTCCAACATGACCACTGGGAAGGAGGGGACACCGGAACCTGGGCACAGAACAGTAAGAGGTACCTAATAGCCTTTTAGTTGCCAACGTGATCCCCGGTAAGCAGGGGATTCGGAACCTCGTCAGAGCACAACAACTAGGCCGTAACGGCCCCTTATGCTTCCACGTGACCCCTTAGAGGGTGGGGATCCCAGAAGCTGGATAAAGAACCGCAAATAGACTTTAACGACTCCTTTTTCTTCTAATTATAAACCCATGAGATGGATAGTACACCCTAACCTGGTCGCAGCACAACAAGTAGAGCGTAACGGCCATTTTGATTCCAATGTGACCCCAACGAGAGAGGGAGGGGACCACAAAACCTCGCAAGTGCACAGCAAGTATGCCCTAACGGACATTTTTGCCTGCAACGTAAGCGCTCCCTGGACCTGATCAGAGCAAGGCAAGTAGACCGTAACGGCGCTTCTTGTTTCCAATGTAACTCTTAAGAGGGAGGAAACCCGGAACCTGGGCAGAGAACAACAAGTACACCATAACGGCTCTTTTTGTTTCCAATGTATCATGTGAGAGAAAGAGGGCCCGGAAACTGGGAAGAGCTGTGCACGTAGACCGTAACGGCCCTTCAAAAGTGACCTCTGGGATGGAGGGTTCCACGGGTCCTGGGCAGAGCACCACAAGTAGACCATAGCGGCCATTTGTGCTTCCAATGTAACCTTTGTGATGGAGGGGCCCGCAGAAACTGGGCACTGCTTCGCAAGTAGGACGTAACGGCCATTTATGCTTCCAGCGTGACCCTTGGGAGTGAGGGGTACTTCCAACGCGACCCTTGGGAGGGAGGGGAGCGTGCAGAGCGCTGCAATGTAGATCGCAACTTCCCTTTTAGTTTACAAATTGATCCCTGGGAAGGAAGTGGCCCCTGAATTTGGGCAGAGCACCACAAGTTGGCCGAAATGGCCATTTTGCTCCCAACGTACCCCTGGAACGGAGGAGCCCTCTGAATCTGGTCAAAGTACCGTATGCGACCGAGCGTAACGGCCGGTTTTGCCTCCAGAGAAATCCCTGGGAGGGGCCACGGAACATGGGCGGAGCACCGTAAGAAGAGCGTAAGGGCTCTTTTTGTTTCTAATGTGACTTCAGTGATAGAGGGAGGGGCCCACGGTACCTGGGTAGAGCACCACAATTAATAGAAATTAACGGCTTTTTTGCTTCCAATGTGACCCACGGGAGGGAGGGGATCCCGGAACGTGGCAGAGCACCGCAATTAGTCACTAACAGTAGTTTTTGCTTCTAACGTGAATCCTGGAGGGAAGGTCCTCCGGAACCTGGGTATAACACCTCAAGTAGGCCGTAACGGCCCTTCTTGCCTTCAACGTGACTCCTGTGAGGGATGGAACCCGGAACCTCGGCAGAGCAGCGCAAGTAGACCGTAACGGCCCCGTTTGCTTCCAACAGGACCGCTGGAAGGGAGGGTCCCCCGGAACCTGAGCAGAGATCCGCAAGTAGACCGTAGCGGTCCTTTGTGCTTCCAACATGACCCCTAAGAGGGAGAGGCCCCAGAAAATGGGCACAGCAACACAAGTAGCCCGAAACGGCCCTTTATGCTTCCAATGTGACCCCTGGGAGGAAGGGGCCGGGCAGAGCACCGCAAGTTGACCGTAACGGCTTTTTTAGCTTGCAAACTGACCCCTGGGAGGAAGGAGCCACCGAAACCTAGACAGAGCACCGCAAATATGCCGTAACCGCCCTTTCTGCTACCAACGCAATATCTGGGAAAAATTAAATTAAACTGTGTCTTATTTGTGGACACTCTTTAACTGCTGTTGTACTTAGCGTCCCATTGTATATTGGGCTTGAAAAACTGGTAATTTTTCTCAGAGGCCCATTTATCAGGCTTGAGGTTCTTTTACGTGCCATAAATCTACGATACGGGACTACCGGCTTTACATCCCTTCCGAAGGATTCCATGCTAGTAACTTTACGCCCGAGAAAAATCCATCGCCCTCCGCCAGGTTTGAACCAGCTACCGCCGGAACTAGATCCATAGGAGGGAGGGGCTCCCGCAATCTTTGCAGAGCATCGCAAGTAGACCGTAACGGCCCTTTTTGCTTACAACATGACTGCTGGGAGGGAGAGGCTGCGGAACCTGGGCAGAGCACCGCAAGTGGAGGGCAATGGCCTTTTTATCTTCCAATGTGACCCATGGCGGGGAGGGGGCTCTGGAACCTAGGAAGACAACCTTAGCTCGGCCTTAGCGGCTGGTTTTGCTTCCAGTTTGACCCCCAGTTGGGAGGGGACCCCGGAACATGGGCAGAGCACCAAAGTAGGCCGTAAGGGCGCTTTTTGCTTCCAACTTTGACTGTGTGAGGGAGAGACCTCCAGAACTTGTGCAGAGCACCACAAGTAGACGTTAACGACCCCTTTTTCTTCCAACGTGACCGTTGGAAGTAGGGGCTCCCGAAAGAAGGGCAGAGCACCGCAAGTAGACCATAATTGCTCTTATTGCTTCCAACGTGACCGCTGAGAGATAGGCAGGGATGAGGAAAACGATCCGAAGGGTGACCAGCTCCGAAATACGATGGGGGCCAGCATGGACGATGCCCCTAACGTTTCCAAATAGAGCGCATCCGACGACGCCCGGTCCTGCCCAGAATCAACGAACCCCCAGCGTCCCCGAGGTGGAGCCCACTCGGAGGAGAAACCTAATTGATAGTCTTCGCTGCGACGTCAGGGAAGAAACCTTTACAGGGCGCAAGCCACTCCTAAACCGCAACCCGCCAAACACCGTCGCCTGCTCCTACAACCCTGAAACAGATGATAAGGAGCATGGTGGTTAACCGAAATGAGAGGGAGGAGAGCAGTGATAGAAGATGGTTCACGCCAGCATCCGTCTGTAGACACGGGAGGCAGAAAAATCCGTTGGAAAGAGAGTGGGGTCGCCAGGGATCGAACCCCTATACTCTTAAATGTGGTCCACAGACGTTGCCGCCTGAGTCATCCCGCTCGGTGAGAGCAATGTTACATTCCCAGCTCGTATAGAAATCCATGTTCTTGTACAGATACGAAACGTGATTCATCAAAACAAATGTTATCTTCCGAGATATCAACACTTTGTCCTCAGATCACCATATCAGAAAGGTGCTTAAGCAGATAGTGGCTACCTATCATAAAACACATTGTCTTGTGCGTTGCACATATGCTAAACCCAAAGACAAACAAAGAATTCAGATTTTACTCCATCAAATCAGAATCGAACACGTGAGGTCCTCGGGAGGACGGCGGTTCAAATTATGCAGGACCGTCCTTCCTGACTGAGGTTTTCTTCGGGTTTTCGTCAGTCCCCATAACTGGCAACTCTGTTTTTAGAAAAACTTAAATACGAGTTATTGCAACATGTTATACACAGGTAAGAAAATGCAAGGTCCTTATTACAACAATTACTACCTGTAGATCATATTAACACTTTGCTGAAGTAGTTGTTCATAAGAAAATATTTCTGAGTTCAATATTTATTCTTGTATCTTCTGTCGCCTATCCATTTTGCCAACGTGAAATTCTCTCTGGCAGAGTTTTAGCTTTATTGAAGGTACATTGTGACTAACAGGAAAGTCCATTGCGAATCTGCACGAATATTTTCGGAATTTGATTTATAAAACGATTAAGGGTTGAATATTTTGAAATGCTTTCCTTTGTATAAATTAGTAGGTTGTATTTTTATAAATGTTAAGGGATACGAAGTAATAACATTCAAACTATATTTGATATTACGCATCACCACCACACTTGAACTCAATTCCGATAACTTAACAGCCCCTTGAGGGAACGATGTGACGTGGCCTATTTATTACGTTGCATGTGAGCTACCATCAGTGTTGCGAAGTTTCAACATTGACTTGATGGCACACATTATTCGCAAATATCGTATTTGTAAATCAAGTTATGAAGACATAATGGACAAAATAAATATACGTTTATGAAATATACATGTAAAATAAACAAATATGCAGTATAATTTGTAAACTGCTGAAATGCTATGCTTATTAACAAAACAGGCAGAAAATGCATTATGTGCCGACTGTGTTGGAAATTCAGTAATTAACTCACGTACAGCAGAGAAGATATATGCATTTGCATTAAAATCCTGCCTCTTATAACTTTCCCTTATAATAGCCGCCGGGATAGCGCAATGATTTCGTTTCCGATCTAGTACTGACGGTCCGGGTTTCCATTCCTGACTCTGGAGTGGCGATTTTAAGTGGGCCCTATCCATGCCTTCAACTCTGACTTGTTCATGTGAACCATCCCCAAGGCCCAACGTAGTTCCGAATCCACGTTAAAAGCTGTAGGTCATCTCATTCCACCGCCATCCTAAGTATTACCCTACAAACGGATTAACCTGCTGGGTGCCTTCATCTCAGAAATCAGTCCAGCCATATGGGGAGCTTTAGAAACCACAACGATATTCCCATATATGCTGCACCAACTGAAATGAGGCAGATAGGTGGCTGATTGATACGGTAGGAAGTTCAAATTCCAAAACAGCGCGACAGTGGAAGGTATTTTGTAGTTTGTGAGCTTAAAGTCGCTTTGAGAGAACGCAAGCTTTCACGGCCGGAGTCAGTATAACTGGAAGTTATTTCCGGGCTGTTTTGCGGTGGTCTACTGGAGATAGATGTTCCAGAGGTTTCTTCTACAACCACGGTAGACATCTTCAGTGGCGCTGTCGAAGTCTTCTAGGAGAAGGTTGCGCTGCGTCTGAAATGCCGGCTTTTTTGGCGGGGGGACAGGAATAAAGGTATAAGGGTAAAACAAGATATAAAGGGTATTTGGAAGGAAATAGGAAGAGGAATAGAACGGATGTTCTTCTGTGGTGTCACAATTGGTGGCCGGTTACGCCGAAGCGCCCCGGAGACTCGTGGGTGATGATATGACAATGTGGCAGAGTATATCCGCTGTGGTGGTCAGTTATCTGACATGGCCGAAGCCCTGACAGGGACCTGTGAAATGAGGTGACTTAACAGGTGATGAAGGCTCCGAGCCCGGGCCTGTTACCTCCGGGCATTCGGTGTGTGTCCAGTGAGATCTGGACAGCGTTGGCGTGTGTGTTGGTGCGATGGTCCAAGGTCGTCTGGAAGCATGATGTAGGGCTGAAGAGTCCTAATTATCCTGTTCGCATGATCTGCGATCCGGTCTCTAAGGTAGTCGTTGCCATGGCGAATGGTTAGTCGGTATGATTTGTCTACATCCGCGATGTTCGCGAGCATGTATGCACATATTTTGTCCGTGATGGTCTAGTAGTGCGTGAGGAATTTTTCTTCTAGCGTGGTGATGGTCGTGGCGTACTGTGATGCTATGGAGTCTGTGATGGTCTTGAAGTGCGCGTTGAATTGCTCTTCTAATGTGGTGATGCGGTCGGATAAGGCCAGAAACTCGGCGTGTAGATCCTGAACTCCTTCAAGAGTGCTATTGTTGCTGGCCGTGTTCTGCTCAACTAGAGCATTGGTGTTCGTCAACTGATGCTCTAGTTGAGAGGTGTCGATCTGCGGTGGTGGAGAGTTGGCCTGCAGTGTCCTGAAGATTGTGTTGGTCAGCGATGCTCTACGTGGGTAGAGTGGGTAGATGGCCTGGCCGATGAAATGCCCCTTGCCCCCACAGGAGGCGCAGAAGCGGCGGCGGTGTGACAGGTCTTGTGCCCTGCAGTCTGAGGTGAAAGACCCGTTACCACAGTAGTGGCAACGGGGAGCGGCGTCACATGACGCGCCTGTGTGCCCGTAAAGGCAGCAGCGGCGGCATGGAGTTGGTCGAGCACTGCAGCTGGCCTCGAGCAACAGGGTTTGCCCTAACAAGGGCAATCCTGCGCCCAGGGCCGCCGAGTAGTCGTCCTCGTCCATAAAGGTGAGTTGGACCAGCGGTGTCGGACCTCTGTCATTTCGAATCCTAATCGCCTTGAACGCAAACGGCCAAAAGTGCTGAGCGGCGGTGATTAGGAGCGTGTCAGGGAGCTGGCGGTGCACTCCCCGGACTACAGCGGAGTAGCGTGCTGGCACGCAGTTTTGCGGCATGTGACTGGCTGGAGAGATGGCGCTGGGCGCTTCGGCTGGCGGTGGTGGTGAAGAGGCTGGAAGCTGCGGCTGTCTTCTTACGACCCATTTTGTCTCGACGAGAGCTCGAAGCGAAGTCCCGCTGGCTGTTCCTGCTGCTATATTTATACTAAGAAGACTCTCCGCTGATTGGTCCAGGTGCCGGTTGGCTGGTGAGAGGGGCGCAGCTGCCTCAAAGGTGTTCCTACCTCCTGATTGGCTTGCTTTGATTTCTTGTGTTATATGGCGTTTCATGCCTTGAATGGCTGGATGCCAGTTATTGTTTAGATTTAGAGCCTCTTCTTTCTTATTGTTAGGATGCTTATATATTTCGATGGCTTCACGCTGTAGAATAACGTTGGTGACCTGGAACTTCATGATGTGTTCGCCCGCGCTTCAAAGGCGTGTTTGGCGACTGCAGTCTTTTCTGTTTGGCCCAAGCGGCAGCTTCTTTTGTGTTCGGTAAGTCTGGTGTTGACACTGCGCTGTGTGGTTCCAATGTAAACCGAACCGCATGAATACGGAATACGGCATGCACCGGCTGATGACAGAGGTTCCCGAGGATATTTAGTTGAGCGTAGTAAATTATTTAATTTTTTGGTAGGCTTGAAAATAGTCTTGACATTATGTCGTTACAGTATATGCTCAATGCGGTCAGTGACATTTTTAAGTATGGCAGGAAGACTGTGCCCTTGTTTTTCGGATGATCTGTCTTCTGAGCGGTAGGATGAAGGCTGGCGGGGCGGCAAGCTCGTTTTACTTTTCAGGTTTAATAACCATTCGAAGCGCCATTTACGATAGTTTTGATCATGGTCCGTTTTTGTCTGGGATGATAGTTTGAGTGTTTGTTCAGATAGCGGTCAGTGTGAGTGGGCTTGCGGTAGACAGTGTGCTCAAGTGTACCGTCTGCTTTTTTGCTGACCAAAACATCCAGGAATGTCAGTTGACCATCGTTTTCTTCCTCCATGGTAAACTAGATGCGGGGATTGATGTTGATGTGAAGGAGGAAGTCCTGAAGGGCTTCCTTACGTGGGGCCTGCTTGTTACAACCTCACGTCGGTTCAACGAACTCCTTCATTAAAGATTATACCCATTTCATCCACAAGCTACAGAATCTCACCTTACAGCCTAATGACCTTCTTGTCAGCTTCGACGTCGTCTCACTCTTCACCATGGTTTCAATACAAGAGGTACGCACACAGCTGAAACACATCTTTCCAGACGACATAATTGCACTCTTTCAACATGATCTCACAACGACATACTTTCAGTGGAATTATACGTTCTATGAACAAATAGACGGCGTGGCCATGGAAAGCCCTCTGAACCCAGTGGTTGCCAACATTTTCATGCAATCCTTTGAGTCTACAGCCCTAGACACAGCTCCACTTAAACCTACAGTCTGGTTCCGCTACGTGGATGACACCTTCGTTATATGACCCCACGGAAAGGAAGCCCTTCAGGACTTCCTTTTACACAACAACATCAATCCCCGCATCCAGTTTACCATGGAGGAAGAAAAAGATGGACAGCCAAGCAGAAAAGACTGCAGTCGCCAAACACGCCTTTGAAGCGGGGGGCGAACACATCATTAAGTTCCAGGACACCAACATTCTTTTATCCATGACACATTACCATGCCCGACTACAGCGTGAAGCCATCTAAATATATAAGCATCCTAACAATAAGAAAGAAGAGGCTCTAAAGCTCAACAAAAACTGGCATCCAGTCATTCAAGCCAAGAAACGTAATATAACACGAGAAATAAAAGCGAGCCAATCAGAAGGTAGGAACACCTTTAAGGCAGCTGGGTCCCTCCTACCAGCCGACCGGCACCCGGACCAATCAGCGGAGAGCCCTCTTAGTATGAATATAGCAGCACGAACAGCCGGCATTTCAAACGCGGCGCAACCTTCTCCTAGAAGATTCGACAGCGCCAATGAAGATGTCTACCGTAGTTGTAGACGAAACGTCTGGAACATCTATCTCCAGCAGTCCATGGCAAAACAACCCGGAAATAGTTTCCAGTAAAGTCGCTTTAATGGATAAGTTTACATTTTCGTTGAAAATGATGAATGCGATATATAAACCCCAAACGAATCTGGTTTTCTAACAAATATCGAGTTTACTAAGCATGTTGCGGGACACAGTGAACTGCTTTCGAAGTCTGTTATAATTAGAGACAGGATTTTAATGCAAATGCATAGTTTCTTGGTGCTGTTGGAAAATATACTCACTTGGTAAGTTAGTTAATTACTACATTTCCATATTTCATGTTGCATGTAGTGCATATTAAATTCCTCCATGGTGACAGAAAGTGCACTCACTGGGTACGTCAGATAATGACTACATTTCCAACAATTTAATCGACATTTGTAATGCATATTAAATTCATCGGTGCTATCAGAAAGTACACTCACATAGAATGTGAGTTATTACATCTTGTAGCGGTTCTGGGGTGCTAGATAGTCTAGTGATGGAGATGATTATTGTCAATGATGATTATGGTCCTTAGCTTTACCTTTTATACGCTAAATCCATACAATAATAATTAACCATTGTTGCTATCCGACTTCCCTTCTCGCCCGAATGCTTATGGGATTCCCAAGTATTGCCTGATTTATCTACCCCAACTTTTGGATTAACTTGCACATACAGACATCTCTTGTCTGTTAACAGGTTTTTAATGGCCTACTCTCGTGATTAACGTCGAAGCTAGCTAACTTGTACATTTTCATCGCCCATTTGTCCTTATAGAATTACCTCGTTACACATGTTTTGCCATTTATTTAATTATCTTCATATTAATTCCCTTATCTCCTACATTCTACTCTCTTTGCTTATTTTATAGTATTTTTATTTTTATCTTCCGTTTCTAACCTCTCATTTGTTACTTGATGTATTACGTTCGTGTTTTATTTGTTTAGGATTTATCTTTGAGTTATTTACCTCGACTTTGTTTCTTTATACTACTCATTATTCCTGTGATGATTATTGTTGTGTTTATTCCCTGATCTGCGATATTTCCAACTCCAAATGCCCTTCAGGTGAGGCTTTCATTTCCACTTCAGGAGAAAATTAAATGTCTCGCCTGAAAAATCCATTGGCAGTCTTTCTACTGCCCTTACTTTTGCGTGATGCGCCTGTATGCCTTAATAGAGCACTTATTTTATTTTTCTTTTGTTTTTCCCCGCCTTGTGTGTCGGTCTGTCGTTGGGTAGTTCTTACGAATTGTTCACACAATATATATATATATATATATATATATATATATATATATATATATATCTGCATTACAATAACACGTTTGCAAAAAATGGCTGTAAGAGAAAAACATATATCATATGTGACCAAGTAATGTGATACCAAAATATGCCTTGCGACTTAGCATTACTGTTGTTATTTACATACATTTCGTGTGAGTGTAATTAAGTATTTGTTACTTAACATCCTTTTTATTGTGCTATAAATATCCTTGTAGTTCTTGCAACCTTAGCAAAAACTTTAATTTTATCCTTATTTTCATAGAATACGTTATATGTTGTGTTATTTGCGCTTTGTGAGCGACTTAGTCTACATCGATATCACTCGCACTAATCACACATACATTTTCACTGTATCTTGTCGGCGCACTTTTTGTCTGTACGTGGAGCCTTAGGGTGGTATCTCCCCAGTTTCGGGAATCCACTGCCTGACTGACTGTACACAGTAATGTCCCTAACTATTCTAAAATATGTAACATTCAAAATTCCTTAAATAGAAATATTGCCGTAAACCTAAGGGGGATGCGATTGGGGGCATAGCAAAAAGAATGTAGAGGGTTACAATTTACTACTGTCATCAACATAATGTGTATCTAACAGAAGTGGGAGCGTTACTAAGAGAATAACAAATTCATCTTATGTTGGAGACAGCTTGGTACACTCTTGTCTTACGGATGAATATTATATGTGTTCAAAACACACAACAGACAGCCAGACAGCGCCCAACAAGAAGAAAAAATCCCTAGCTGGGCGTGTTAACCATTTAAATAGATTTTGCCATCCCCAGATTAACACGTCATCTTTTCCATATAAGGTGAGCTACACAATTAGTTTATAATTATAACAGCCAATTACTGCAGAGGTTAAATGACATCCACATAGTCACAAGATGTCAAAGCAGGTGAACATGAATCACAGAAAAGTGATATCCTGGAAGAGGGCGTGGTACAACGTTAACTAAGGAAATGCAAATTCAAACTTTAAAAGAAATCATACTTGTTTAAATAAGCTACTAAAATAATTATAAATGATTCCGATTATTAAACAATTATTTGTCCACCAAGCTCTGTCCGCGACAATATTTAGGTACCTAGGTAGCTGAGGGGTTCATTCTTAAAATGATATAATAATACGTTCCTAGGTATGCACATAAACTTTATACACACATATGTGACAAGTGGTCACATTGGGTTACCTACAACAAAATACACTGGCAAGAATAAATAAATTTTAATTATACTAATAATAAAAAACAGGCTTGAAATTTTTTATCTGCCATTTCCTTGATGAATCAACGTTCATGATATTTGTGTTTACTTTGTTGCGTTTGGAGCTTATTTTTGTGGCTCTAAGACATATACATACTATCATGACACCTCATATTCACAAGTAACACAATTATCTTTACAGGCGTGAAACGTCATTCCGTTTGAGGCATATTTTATGGCAATAAACAATTTTACATACATGAGATAAATTTGAACATTTAAAAAAGGCATTACACTTTGACTGCCTTGTGGACTGATTTATTGAGTGGGTATGTGTTCTACGCTAATATATGTTTAATATACTATATAAATGAACATATAGTGGAGCAAGAAACACTTTACTATCTATCCTAAACTGAATATATACAAGAAACAATATCACAAATTCCCTTCTTGGTGAATATGCGTCATGGTTTCCCATGCTTGACAACTATCATGACCTTGATGAAACTCAATTGTTTTGTATTGCACGTCTTTTCACGACATTTGTGCTACTTACAATTAATGGCCTTCAAATTATGATTAAACATGTGTGGTTACATTTTTTATTCATATGGATGCAGGAGGCCGTGCCTACGATTTGTTATGGATTTTGAGCGCGTCATGTGGCAGGTGATCGGTACGATTTTAATAGTCAAATTGTACCTGCCGATAATTTGCATGGTGCGCGGATCCTAGCTCGAAGGAGCGGTCGCTCAAGTTTCAGTCAATTCGCGCTGGGCCATGCCACATTAAGTGTAACTTATTTTAATATTTGTTTAACAGTGAGTATTTATTGTGTGCCTTATATAGAACCGTGTCATTCTCTTCTGTGTTCCATATTTTCTTGCGATGTGTTTTGTGCTTGTTTCACTGTTCAATACGCATTCTTGAACTCCCTTCCTTGTTGCAGTTCTGTGCCTGTGTGTATTTCTGGAGGCATTCCTGCAATGAGGTCATCCGGTTGTTGTTCCATGTGCATTACTATGGGTGGAAAATCTGTATTAAGATTCGGCAATTAATTAAAGGCCCCGTCCATCAATGGAATATGTTGTACCCAGGACGCGTGATTTTGTGACAAAGAATGTATAAGAAAACTCCAATATCCCGCATATATCTCTCACAAGGGTTTTATTGCAGATTATAGGTTGTGGAGTTGTAGATTTTTATGCACTCTGCCCTGATGGCATTGGCAAACCTTTTACCTCTATGTACAGATGCGTTATCCACTAGTAGAGCTTCTATCTTCCTGTATCGCGGTATGTAATCCTTTAAGATTTTCTTGGCGCATGCCGCGCTGGTTAATTTCCTCATAGGGTGAAAATATGACCAACACAAAATTATTTTATATTCCCTGCACCAGGTGGTAGGGGGGCGCGAGCATCCCCCGCGATCAGAGCTAAGCGTTTTCCTCGGATAACGTTTTGTGGCGGTATATCATACTTAACATTAAGTGACTTGCACTTTTGGAATAGGTCGCATTTACTTAGGTGTTGCCGCATTTTTAGATGTAATTTCGGGATGCAGAAATTCTATTGTATCGCCATACACGTTCTCTTTGATCCAGCATGTACCGCATTGGTGTGAAAGGCGTCTTTAATTGTGTTTTCCAGTGCCCTTGGCGCGTATGTTCACCATGTTGGCTGCTGTGCTCTGTGCAGGTTGTATAAGATGCCTTTGTGCATCCCTGTGGACTCTGTCATATCGGGCGTGATTTCTTTGGCTTTCCTAATGGGGGTTGCTAACCTGGGATCTTGAAGTTGTAATGTCTGTATGTCATGAACCTTTCTGGCTAGCTTAGTACCTGTGTTTGATGTGATTCTTAGAATTTTAATTTCCCTTCGTGTGCTTCTCAGACACTCGGGGACTCCTCAATTTCCCAGTCAAGACAATAAATCTGCGAAAATGTTGCTATTTCCCGGGATATGTTTTATGTAGATATTATATGAGGTGATTTGTGTATGTAACTGGTGATCTTGTAACTTACAGGTTTACATGTCTTTACAAAAGGATAGCGTGACGCGATCAGTATAAATGGTGATCGGCTTGTTGTATACATAATGCTTAAACCTTTGTAGAGCGAAAAATATCAGGACTATCTCCAGCTATGTGATATTGACTCCTTTTTCCGCGGTCGTTCAGGATTCTAGAATGCTATACTTATTATGTGCCTCACCCCGTTAGCATCAAATTGACACAAGATGGCGCCGAATCCTGTGATAACAGAGTCGGAATACATGTGATATAGTTGTTGCCGCCTCTGTGTATATGTGGGCTATGCCCTCAACCCACTGAAATTTTGTAGTGGTGCTCTAATTTCTGAGCTACCGCTTTGTTGGTCTTAGAGCGCTGTTAAGATTTCCAATGTATCCGCGATCGTGGTTGCGCGGGCAACTATCGAATTATTCGTATTGCATCAGGGAAGTGTCGTACTATCAGTTTAACGAATTGCTTTTCACTCAGGGTCCAGGAGCAATCTTTGCTGTATAAGAGCTAAGAAGCAATCAATAATAGGTTGCCCACGCCCTGGCATACATTTACCATTACTTATTTTTATTAATAATTTATTGATTACAGCGTACTGTTTTGCTGTGTTCCAGTACTTTGCCAAAAATATGTTGTTAAAGCCCCCATAGGTGGCGTGGTCTCCTTTAGCTAGGCGGACCAAGAGAACGTCCAGTACTTGTTTTGGCTCAAAGTAAGCATCCACATCCATAATATGTCGTTTAGCGTTATCTGCCGCATCATTAAATTGCGGCACCGCGATCTCATTTAAAAGGCTATAGTGTTTGGGAAAAGCATGCACAGTTCACGCGAGTTGGTCAGGTTACTCGCCATGTTATTTGGTATAGGGCGTTGACCCTGTTGCAACGCTGCCCTCACCTCTGCCAACTCACGTGAGTGTTTTTCAATTTGAGCTGCAGTATAAATGTGAGTTGCAGCGGCTTGGGAAGCTGTTTCCTGTACTGATGCTTTAATTATATTAATTTGTGTTTGCATGTTATTATTAACTTCCTCGCATGCCGTCCGCAGCTAACACGTCAAATGTTCCTTAATAATTGTGTGAGCAAACAGTTAAGTAACTTTTTCCCTTAATGAGTCAATCTGAGATCATGCCTCACGCACCTCGTTGCGCACAGTAATCACTTCAGGCCGTAAGGCGGTCTCCTCTACGCTAATGGTTTCTATTCTTTAAGCCTGTCGGCTCACGTGTTCTTGTAAATTATTTTGTTGTTCCTGGAACTGCTGCTGTAGTTTGTTCATGATTTAGATTTCTGAAGTTCCCATTGTGTGACTATCTGCGCTTGTAGTTGGTTCACTTGTGCAATGAATTTGGCTTCCATATTGTTTAATGCTTACCTTTGAGTGGTAACTTGGGAATGGAAGGTGAGGCTAGGGTAAAGTCAAAAGTAGTCCATGTTTCCCCTTGTGTTGTTAGCTGTGAGTGGAGAGCCTCCCCTTGAGATGCTAGTTGAGATTGGAAAGACTCTCCTGAGATGTTAGTCTCGTCTCCAGTAATTCAAACTGTATTAGCACCTGTTGCAACATGGTTTCCATGTTGTCTGTGTTCCTAGGGGTTTTTCACGTTGACTGGATAGGGCCAGCGGCAGTTCCTCTGCCAGAAATTCAGCCATGGTGTAGTTAAGAACTCTCCCGCTACGTAAGAGCATACACTGTCTGCTGTGGTTGTTTCACTGAAGATTAAGGTAGTGAATGCTGTGGTACTTACGGTGGCTGCGCATTTTACTTCCAGATGAGTTGATTTTTCTCATTTGGTGTTGGATGCGAACTCCATTAATCCCGTGAGACGTTCTCTGCTACTGCTGTGAAATACGGCGGTTAGGAAGGACTGATGTGTGGGTGGAAAAGCAGGTTAAGTGCAATTTTGTAGTGTTTCGGGGGGGGTAGTTTAGTGAGGGAGATGATTATTGTAAAGGAGTGTACTTTGGCCAGGTCAGGTGGAGGATGGGTATCTCAGGGAGTGTGGACCGGAGAGAAATAAAAGAAGTGTTCTCCTTCGCTTTGCCCATTATGCGTTAAATCCACACAAAAATAATTAATACTTGTCGCTATCCGACTTCCCTTCAAACAAGAACTAAAATCCGAATCCGCCTAATTTCTGCGTGCTATAAATGCTTTCCCTGCTTCCCCATATTGTAACATAGTTAATGAACATTTTAATTTAACACTAAGACTTAGTCGCGCATTTCTGACGCCGTGTGCGGCAGCCTCTCTGGACAACTGAACGACACGAAGTAGCGTAATTACTCGTCTGAAGCTCTGCTGTGCTCATAGATAAATTCCGATTTCACATCCCTATTCTATTTGAGCCCAACCGATTTTCTAGGCACGTGATTTTTCTAAGTACCTATTTGCTATCTCGATGACTTTCCGTTTTCTCCCATTGGCTCAAAAATGTATGATAACCTTGTCCAGAGTATAACATTACTGTATTATTAATGCTTCTCTGCATTTTATTCTCGTCTTTGTGCTCATGGGATTCCCAAGTGTTGTCTGCTTTTGCTACCCCGCCGTTTGGATTTTCCTTGCACATACACACATTTTTGTCGGTTAACAGGTGCTTAATGACCTACCCTCGTGGTTGTCGTCGAAGCCGGCTAACTTTGTACATTTTCATCGCCCATTTATCCTTGCAGAATTACCTTGTTACACATGCTTTACCATTTATTTACTTTTCTTCATATTAATTCCCTTAAGTTCTACATTGTATTCTCTTTCCTTATTTTGTAATGCTTTTATTTTCATCTTTCCTTTCTCTTCCCTTACGTGTTACTTGATTTATTACGTTGGTATTTTATTTGTTTAATATTTATCTTTTAGTTATTTATCTCGCATTTGCTACTTCACTCTACCCATTACTCCTGTGATTATATAATTGTTATGTATATTCCCGATCGGCGGAAGTTCTACTCCAATTTCCAACAATTTCAACGATATTTCATGCTGAATGTAATGCATATTAAATTCCTTTCTGTTTTCAGAAAGTGCACTCACTTGGCGTGTGAGCTAATTACTACATTTTCAACAAATTGAACAAAATTTCATGCTGCATATTCTAATGTCTATTTTGTCTGTTATGTTAATAAGCATAATATTTCAGCGATTTGCAAATTATGCTGCATATCTGCTTGTTTTACATGTATATTTCATAAATATTTTTTATTTTATTCAGTTTATTCTTCATATTTTATTTTAAAATGATATTTCTAAATAATTTTTGCCAGGGTCACCCTTGAACATTGGCAACAATGATGGTAGCTCACACGCAACGCAATAAATAGACAATGTCACATAGGTAAATTCCCACCTTAGCTGGTCGTAGACGTTCCTCACGGTGGCTGTCAAGAAGTTCTCAGAATTGTGTTCAAAGGCGGTGGTAATATCAAATATCAGTTCTAGTTTAAATTTTATTGTTTAGTATGTCGTAACATTTATAAAAATGTAACCTACTAATTTACACAGAGGAAAGCAGTTCAAAACATTCAACCGTTAATAGTTTTAGAAATTCAATTCCGAATACAGTTCCGCAGATTTGCAATCTTTCTCCAGTTGAAACTTCAGGTCATTCAATTTAGTGGCGTGGTGCTTGTATATGGTGAAGGCCTTAGTAGTATAAGTCCCGGATGAGCCAATTGGATTAACGATAATCCTGCCGCTAGGGGCACTGGTGTCGCTAGTGTCGCTGCGAGCGACGGCGGCAAGTTTGAAAAGCGCCATGAGCGGAAGGATTATCGTTATTGCAATTGACTCATCCGGGACTGTTTTCTTTATTTATAATTTGAATACAGTACATTGGATAAAGATATGAATACATAGTTTAGATTAACATGATGAATTATTTGCTTAACGTATGAATACATAGTTTGAGAATAACATAATGGATTATTTGATTACAGGAGATTAACATATGAATACAATAAATGAACAATATAAGAAAAAAAGCACATTAAAATTCATAGTTTGTTGAGGCACTAGGACACACAGATTTCGCGCACAACAATGATTTTAAAGTACGTGGTGCACTTTGAGTCCTCATCATCGCTGCTGCTGCTATCGACGGTAAATTGGTGGATAGGTTTGGTGATGCAGGTGACGAGCAGGTAAGAGAAACTTTCGTTGACGAACTCGGTGAAGGTTGGTATATAGATGGGGATGGTAAATTCGTTGTAATGGCTGGTTGAGAAGCATCCTGTGGATGTGACTTTGTTGGTTAGAGCAGGAATGTCGCTGTTGCCGAGGTATATGATGCATAGTGCGTCTTGTTGATGCTTGTGCACTTTGGTAGGTACGCATTTGACGTGGACGGCGTGAGCCCCTTGGACGTCGAGTGTGATGGTGACAACTCTGCTGCTGCGGAAATAGGAGTTGGAGATGCAGAGGATACGGATAGGTGAAGCTGCGTTGAGAATGAGTTGTAGGTTAAGATTGTTCCCCACGGAACGGGATAGGTTTCGTCGGACATTATTTAGGGTTATATGGGAAGAACGTGACGATGTGACGTTTGAAACCGCTGCGTAGTTTTTCCTCGCCTGCGTATATGATGCAGAATGAGGTAGAGTTGAGTTTGTTGATGAGTTCTGGAGAGGCTTTTGCAAATCTTGTTGGTAGGAAAACTTCTGTGTCGTTGTAGAGTTTGGCGACGAGCTTTGTACCGTGAACGGTGTCGAGTGTTTTGACGCCGATGACACGATACGGTACGTGCTGTTCAAGCGTAGATACGCTGAGAGTGTCGGCGCTGCGGGAGAGTTCTTCTAGCTCTTTAAGGGCGTCCTGTGACATTATGACGGCACAGATGGCAGTTTTTGATAAACGGGGGAGAACCGTGTATATGAGTGGTTTGATGAGGAAGGTTGTAGTGTTGTTTACACCTGCGATAAGGTGCGCAAACTACCTGTGCGTCTCTGGGAAGTTGGTTCCACACAAGGTCGACGTCGCTTGGGGGATAACGTTCAAAGATGTATATGCCGTTCTGCAGCAGCACTTGGCGTTCCCTGGGCAGTAGCAGGTGGATTCTTCGTCCGTTATCGAGATACCGAAAGAGCACGATGAAGCAGTTCATGTGGTGTTTCTAGCGGAGTACCTTCGAAGGAATTGTTGAATTTGCCTGTTGAGTTGATCGAGGTCTTCTTAGAAACCGAGTTAACACTGCGTGCACAGGCGAGTGAGACGGTGCCTAAGTTCGCAGCTGCACGTTTGGTGAAAGCAAAACGAGCAGTGGAAGTCTTTACACGTCGGTCCTGGCATTCCCCCACGGCTGGCTAGTACCGAATGAAGGGGAAAAGAATGCGCGTGCATAAATATAACCCAACTGCCGGAAGCAGGAAATCACTGGTGGGGGAAAAGTTCGTTGGAGATTTATCACATCAGGGGGAAGCACTGGTGGGGGAAAAGTTCGTTGGAGAATTACCACATCAGGGGGAAGCACTGGTGGGGGAAACGTTCGTTGGAGGTTCACTACACCGCCGGAAGCGCTTAGTGATTATTGCACAACATCCGCAGGAAAAACACTGTGTCCGTTGATTTAACGGTTTTCGTCTTGGAGGAGAACTCTGTTTTGAACGGTGCTGAACATGCAAACGCCGTGAATGTGATCGGGTATGATATAGGGTGATTCGCGACCCAAATGCGCCGCTAAGCACGTGGCGTAGCACATGGGATTTTCGTTTAACATTTGCTGCATTTTGTCTGTGGAAATGTATTGCTGTTCGTAGAAAACGATGTATAAACCTCTTGCGGGCACAAATTGGAACCACTGATGTTGTGCGTCTTCTTTATCTGCTTTGAAATGGATATCGTTGAAGCACATGTTAGATAGCACAAAATGAATTTTGGTTTCGCAGCTGTGAACTCTGGCGGAGACGGATTTTCCGTCGTAGGTGCTGTCGACGAAGCGAAGTGCATAAGGTGTATTTTTATGGGGTGACCGTCCACCTCGTAGTTTTTAAACACCTTACTGTCATGGTAGTACACCGACAGGTAATTTCTGTAACCCATGATGCGGGAGCGAAGGGTGCGAGATGATTGGATGAGGTGCGGTTGGAACGCTGGTAGAAATACATGCGCACTAAGGACTATTTTGTGAGATGCGCAGTGCGAAATGGGTGTTGAGGAAATGATGAACCTCGAGGAATGTTCTAAAATTGGCGCACCGTATGTACTTGGTGAACTGCGTGAAATTCATGTTATGTAAGGGAACGTTGGAGGCATGGTTGTGAAGCATGTACTTGTGGTATGCCATGATTTGATTTTGCACGTCCGTCTCTTCCTTCTTTTTGTGATACATGATGTCAGTAATGATGCGCTGCAGGGCATGCAACACGTGCCATTCTTGTTGGTTGAGCGTAACGGATGCGCCTTGCGGGTCTTTGAAAACGAGCTTTAGCTTTCCGAACACAAACTTAAACACGATGGTGACGCTGTCGCTGAATTGAAATTCCTGTAGACGTCCCTGTGGGTCATTCAAGCGTTTGTGAATGATGGGGATGGCTTCGACGAGTTTGTGCCACTGCGAGGAACTCATGACGACTGCGTTGTGCTGTCCACATTTGGCAATGGTGACGACGAGATGGTTCGGCGGCTGGGGGGGAGAATCCCACACTGACGAATTTAGTTTGTTGCGGGTTGAGGAAGTAGATATCCGCCAGAGGACCCACAACTGCACTGTGTTGGAACTGTGCTGGCGGAGCAGGGCTGTCGGGATGCTGTTGGAGGTCGAAGATGGGTAGTTTCCTTTTTTCCCCGGGTTTCGAGGTGATCGGGGTTTGACATCCGGTTATACTGGAACACACAAAACAATAATAATAATGTGAGGGATAGAGAGATAAACGGGATAGAAAAAAGCAAGCTAATACATAGGTGCGGACCTACCTGGTCGGCGTGCTGCATGGCAGCATGACTGTATCCGCGTGCTGCATGGTACACTGAATGAGGCGAGCGGCACCGTGACGTTGCTTTTTATATGAGCAGGAGCGTCTTCTGAAAGCACGTGCAAGAGGATGGATTAGGTTAGATGTGATGAATAGTGACACACACACACACACACACACACACACGCGCGCGTACTCACCTTCAAGGGTTGACAAGTTTTCTGAGCGTCAGAGCACTTTGCGCGGCATGCGTCTTTGTACGTTTTGCGAATGACGACATCATTATGCGCGTGATTGCTGACGTGAAATTTTGAGAAGAATTTATGCTTAGGTAAGCCGGAGCAGCAGTGGGTGAGGTAGGCGATGACGTAATGACCGCAAGTGGTGCTGTCGAAACCTTGCAGCCTTGTGGCGTTGGTGGACCAACGCGTCCCGCAGACCGAATTTAAGAACCGGAGAAAATGGGGCGAAAGCGGTCCTATGGCGTAACTGTCAAAATATTCTCCATGCGAGTTTTTGTCCACAAAGATGCAAACGCAGTGTTGCCCGGATTTGGTGCTGGGGTCGGTGTTAGCCACTAGCGCCAAGGGAGGCGTTCGAATGCCGTGAAGTACGGGTAGTTTATCGCAGGGGTAGACGCCTAAAAAGTGAGAGCGCGTAGAGGGGCATGTCGATAGAAACCGTTGAATTTGAAAGGTGTTCATGATACCAAAATGGATCGGTTGGCGTCGATTTCGGCCGTGCGATGTATTTCCGCTAGCAGCAGAAGTATGACCGGTTCTGTCAATTTATCGGCAAAACCGATGCTTATAGAGACGGTTCCGTGGCGCTGACCCGAGATGTGAGACTCGTTAGCGCTCATGTCTGCAGTGAGATCGAAAACCATTATCGTATACCCTTGCGGGTAGGTTTCTCTGGAGATGGAGTGTCCCTCGTCCTTGAAATGAATGCCTAGGCCGTCCTGCAGGGTTTGAAAGCATTGCAAATAGTGTCCCTTTGTAAAGTCGGGTTGCAGAGGTTGGGAGGGAAC
Source organism: Deroplatys truncata (assembly GCA_030765065.1). NCBI lineage: Eukaryota > Metazoa > Arthropoda > Insecta > Mantodea > Mantidae > Deroplatys > Deroplatys truncata. Next base: position 6,808,893 of record CM060990.1, on the reverse strand, counting down.
GGGTTGCCCGTTCACGTAGAGCTGAAAGAAGTTCATTTTAAAATGTTTCAAGTTTTACGGATTTGAGTTAAAATGGCCGGAATAGGCCTTGTCGGTGACCATGGCTACTACCACTCTCCTGGGAACTTGCCCTACGCACACGTCGCTAAACGTCATTGCCCTGGACTCCTTGGGGATGCTGAGAGCGTGAAAGCTGACGTCCTTGAGATGGTACTTTGCGTTGCCCTTTGCGAGCACGGCCTGGTGCGCGAGCTTTATGGTCGGCGAGGGCCGCACCGATTTTAAGCGCAGCGTGGCAGACACGATGTCGGCGTACCCCTTAAAGGTATCTACGTCGGAAAACAGATAAAACTGCGGAGAGGCGGGAGTGAGCTTGACGGTCATGCTAACGTTGTTCAAAAGCAGCTTATCCTGTCTAAAAAGAGTGTTGGACAGAGGACCGATGAGTTGTACGACGTTGCTCCCTTTGGTAAACCCCTGACGCCACTGAAAACCCGCATTGGCGATAAAAGTGTCCATGATGCCTGCCGTGTCCTTTCTCCAGAGGGTGGATTCTAGTTTGGTGTTCATGGCATCTTCGGAGTAATTGAGAAGCGTCTCGAGGTAGGTTCTATAGGGGTAACCGGCTTGCGGCATGGAGACGATGACGTTATTGAGGGTTACCTCCACCTGTTGAAACAGGGAATTTAAGGCGTTGTTGACCAGAGTAGCGTTAGCGTCAGCGTTTAAGGCCTCTCCTTTGTCATCTACAATGCGCACCAAGAGTTCGAGTACGACGTAGGTCAAGTCTAGGTAATCGTCCGCATTTCCGGAATAATGAAAGGTGATGGGGGCATTTTTCATTAAAGTGTTTTGAGGGTTTATGTATATGAACCGTGACTCCTCGATGCTCATCTGAACCGGCACCTCTGTAAAGAGGTCCAGTTCGGAACTCATGTGGACGGCCGTGTCTGCCATTACGAAAATACGTCTTGCACCTTACGCCTACCGCGTTTCAGCTTCGACTGCTTGCTCTTTTTGGATTTGCTCGGTTTTATTCTCTTGAGGCGCCTGGTGCCGGAACCGAGCATGGCATCAAGCTTTTCGTCGGCTTTTCGCTTTAAATTGTATCCGGACTCCTTGAGCCTCCGTTGGAGCGCTTCCTTTGGCGCTGCTCCCGCGACAGTCACATCGGACAGAACGTGAGGGTCCGCCTTTAAGGCCTCCTTTCCGACTGCTTTTGCTCCGCTCTTTAAAAATTGTAGCAACCTTCTGAAGAGTCCTCCGAGGGCTGAAAAGAGACCGCTGCCTCTTTGGTAGCGCTTGCCCCTGTAGACAATGAAATCGCGATCGTCGAACGCGCCGCCGGCCTGATTGAGGTAGTACCGCGTCACGACGTGCACGTCCATTACGCCTGTTTCGTACGAAAAGCGAGAACTATAGTAGAGGAAAATCCGTCGGCGAATGGCAAGAGATCGTCGTAACCGTTCCTTAAATCTATGTTGACCGTCTTGAAGTCTTGCTGAATCAAGGGTACCCAATTTTGGGGAAAAAACGTCTTTTCGTCGCTCATGTAAGTGTTGTTGCTTCTTTCGTATTCCACGGCCGCGCTCTCTATGACTTGGGCGAAGGTGTCGCCCACGACTTGCGGGGTCACTAGATTACAATAGATGAACATTTCGTAAGGAAACCGCATATAAGGATCTACGGGGTGTTTAGCAGCTTTTTCGAGAATGACGTAGACGTAGGGCTCGAAACCCAACATTTTTGCCATAGCGGGCGTTAAGAGCAAACTGTGGATGCGGTGTAGAGGTCCCGGAGGGTCCTCCAATTTTGAAACGTCTGGTTTGGGTCTGACGGGACGAGCCGCCGCGGGTTTCTGCTGCCCCGAAGCCGGGGGCTTCGGTTTCGGTTTCGGCTTGGGTCTCTGGTGGGGCGCATCGTTCAGAGCTTCGTATTCGCCGACCGCGTACGGTACGGCCGTGCGCGCGACATTTTCCACAAACCCGTCGAACGGAATGTCGGGTAGTGGTTCGGGATGGGCGACGGCGGCATTCACGCCCACCGTCTTCTTGCGCTCCTCGAAGAGGAAGAAGTTTTCCACGTGCAAGTGTTCGATTAGAACGGCGTTGACGAGGTTCACCAAGTCTTTGGGATTGTGCACGATGCCTTGCGGCATTTCCAGGCTGAATTTGGAATGCGTGGGGAGGAGCGTCATGGTGTACTTGGTGCCCACCAGACGGGCGTCGTCTCGCGAAAGGTTATAAAATTTCACCGGATACCTGACCTTTTGCAGGGCGACCTCCCATTCTCCCTGCAGAACGATTCTCTCGGGCAAGATGTTAGAAAATCTGGCCGTGGGGTTGTCGGTAAAGTGTTCCATGGAAGCGTTGCTCACGAGACTGATGGAGAAGGGCTTGGTCTTAATCATGTCGAATCGATGGTCGAAGCCAGAACCCACGAGTTAAACTTTGCCGGATACCCCTTCCACTTTACCAAGACCTGCTTGTTGCGCCCTCGGCCCTTGGTCTGTAAAACGCGTTCGATCTTAAACGTCCGAGGTAGCGCGACCTTTTGTAGCTCCTCGGTGTAAAATATGCCATCTATGGCTTCTCCGGCCAGATCCTTCAACTTATATACCACTGGCCGACCGCGCACCACCTCGGCTATCCGAAATATTTCGTCCGTCCAATTCTGCTCGTAGCCCTTGTCGAATTTCATTTTTCTTTAGAGATGCGCACGTGATCGCCCACGGAAAATCTGGGTTTCCCTGCGCGAGGTAGGGTCCTATTTCCGTAGAGATTGCGGTACACTCGTAAAATGTTAGATTCGTTCACGTCCTTCGGAGCCATTTTTATGGACCTGTGATGCGAGCTATTGTACGACTCGAGTAAGGCCGGAAGGACCTCCAGGTATCTGTAACTGTTTTTGTGCGTGAAATACCTCCACATCTTGGTTTTTAAGGTGCGGTTGAAGCACTCCACGACGCTGGCTTTAACGTTATTTTTGGTTGTGTAATGTTTCACGTCGTGTTTCTTCAGAAAGTCGCGAAAAGTCTTGTTGGTAAACTCGGTTCCCTTGTCCGTTTGGAGGACCCTGGGGATGCGTTGGGAGAATATGGAGCGAAACGCTTGCGCAACCTCGGTACCCAGCTTCGATTTCAGGGGTACGACCCAAACATATTTGGAAAATACGTCGATAATGGTCAGAATGTACACGTAAGGTTTGTTATGTTCCCTCACGCTGTTCATGACGTTTAGATCGGCCTCCCAAAGATCGTCCATATTCGTCACGTGATAATATCTGGTGGGGAACCGCTTTCTGACCGGTTTGTGCAGAGTGTAACTGTCCTGGGTTTGAAGGAAGGACTCGATGTTCGCCTTAGACGCACCCGTGGCCTTTCGAAGGGGCTTGACCGCACCCAAACCGGCATAGTGTTCCGGTTTGGCATAGTATCGCCTTAGCGCCTTCCATTCCTTCATGCTTTACTTGTACAGGGGTTGCCAGGCGCGTTTGCGAAAATGGTACGACGCGGAAGGCGATTTCGATTTCTTTTTTGGAGTGGCAGGGTTTGCCCTCTTCTTTTTGCGAGGCGAGAGGACGTTGACCTTTATGGTTCGGGGTTCGACCTCCTTCACCGGCACGCGTTCGTACACGTCTTCGTAATCATCGTCGTCGTCGCCGAGGAAGGGCTTTCTGACTTGTGCCACGAGATCGAGGTAGTTGTCCAATTTATGTTTTACGAGCCGCCACTTTTCGTCGGCAGAGAGCTTTGCGCTCTGCAGGTTCTGAATTTCTTTAGCCAATCTGGATATGGTGCGGTCTATAGCGTGAAGCTTATCGACGGTCTTCGGTTGCGGTGCAACGAGGATCTGCTTGCCGTACTTCATCCTGTTAATTTCGACACTAGCGCGCCGCCAAGAGAAGCCAAGACGGGTAGGAGAAATGCCGGCAAAAAAACTCCTTTTTGAACCAAGATGCTCTTCTTCTTCTTCAGAGGAACCCGTTTATCCGTCAACTTCCTCCAAGAAGCCTTGTGCTTCTTTAGGCGACCCAAGCACTTTGCGGGAAGTTGCACGTGACCTCTGCACACGTTGAGCATACATTCGCTAATGGCCTTGATCAGATCGCCATTGGCATTTTTAACAACTTTTTGCCCAGAGGGGCCAGAGCCTTAGCCAGATCCGTCAAATTACCGTGCTGTCTCGCTATGCGAGGACTGGTCAGCGTCGCAAGCCTTAACCTACCTCTAGCCATGCTTGCGCGATAATGACGTTCGCTCCCAAAGCGGTACTTTTTATTTAAAATCAATGGCCTCAGTTGGGTAAGACCCTGCCGTGATAATATAGAACGAAACGAACCCGAGTCCTCTCGGCGGTCTCAGTTGGGTACGAAATAAGAGAGGTTTTCCCCCGGCAGCACGCCGGTTCGATACCTGTATCGGGCGGGCGTGTACTGAGTGCAGTCCAACACGAGATACCCGTGAGGGCGTTCGGTGGCCTTCTCGAAGGCCTCCAAGAGAAACCTAGAGTTCCTGGGTTCGATCTGCTGGCACAGTCTCACGATCTGCATCTTGTCCCGGTTGTTCTTGAAGACCACGACGTAGTTTGCATTCAGGGAGATGTTGCGATATTTCTGACCCTGCGGAAACACGTTCTGCAGGATGTAGACGATGCCGAAGCGCTTGTGATGGGAGTCTCTGGTGAAAAAATTGTACACGTCCTTCCCGCCCCCCTCCAGCATCAGATCGTCGAGGACGAGGTCGTTCTCGCCCACCGAAGCAAGTTCGGGTATGCCCGCGTGGGTCTCGCAACGCAGAGCCGAGGGTTCGAATCTCGGCGAATTCTCCGGAGGGTGGCACCACAGCACCCTCCTGGGGCGCACGTCGAACATCCGGTGCAGGTGGCGTAACAGGTTTTTCACGAAGGTCGACTTCCCGCAGCGCGACGGCCCAGCCACGAGCATCGTGCTGGGAAACTCGAATCGCCCCAGGTCTCGGGGACCGGGCATCGTCTTCTCAGGGGCGCCCGGTTCGAAATGACTTTGGCGTGGCTCTAGACGTCTCATTTATGCGTTCCTCTTGAACCCGTAGGGATAGGAATCGTGATCGCCGGGGAGAACGCGCTTGTTGACCACCATCCTAAACGTCTTCGAGCTGGGTTCGGTGACGACCGTCCAAGACGGTTAACGCGAAATCTGCGTGCCCGCCAGCTTCACCGCACGGTCGTTGTCCCTCAGCACCACGTCGCGAATCACCTCGGTGTTCACCATCTCCAGGTTGCCCGAATTGAGCGTGATCCCCGTCACCTTGCACACCGAGAAGGTCTTGCCCGTCTCGGGGCAAACGATCTCCATGCAGTAGCTCTTGGGCCCCGCGGAGGCGAACCGGGCGATGTAAGAGCCCCGCCCGTACTTCTCCAGCTCGTCCGTCATGTCCCCCAGGAGGCGTCCAACGGACGGCGTCCAGTCACCCGGAGCGGTGGCGAAGACGACGGAATCGGTGTCGAAGTAGCAGACCCGTTCTCTCAGCCTCTTGAGGTAGGAGTAGAGCACCAGGCGCGCGTGAGCCGTGGTGTAGGCCGCCAGGACGGCGTTGGCGGTGGGGTTGACCTTGCGGTGCTGCTCGCAGTACCTCCACACCGCGTACATGATCCGGTTGGTGACGGGAACGTAGGTCTGCACTTCCACGCCAGGGTCGTTGAGCAGCTCCAGGAGGCGGTCGTACCGGTCCACCAGCTCGCACGTGGGGAGGTTTTCCCTCTGCCCCAGTTTGCCCCAGAAGCTGTTGAGCATCAGCTTGGCCAGCTCCCGCCTGCCGGGGTTGGTGGCGATGGCCTGGGGATCCAGGGCGACGCCTTCGTGTTCGAAGAATTGCTCCACGTACTGCTGCTTTGCGGAAGGGTCGTCGCAATCCGAGGGCCAGCCGGAGGCTTCGGTCTTGATCTTCAAGAACTGATTCACGTAGTCCTCGAAGAGACCCTTGGCTCCGGTGTTCGGTTCGTGCCGCACCACGTCGTACTCCCAGATCTCGTGGACCCGGAGGAGGCGGTACCCCTCCTCCAGGGCGACCTTCATCTCGTCGACCACCCAGGTACCCGACAACGCCCTCTCGCGCTCACCGTGGTGGCACTCGTCTTGGTTCTCCGCCTCCGCACAAGCGCGGCATAGCGGGAACATCAGCTTTCCGCCGATGCGCGCCGGTAGCACCGGGTGGTACAGGTGTTGCGGCGGTAGAACCTCGCACTTCACCAAACCGCCCCCCACGTCTTCCAAGCGCGGGAATCGATCCACGTGGATCTTGGGATGGCCCGCGGGGTAGGGCTTCGTCTTGTTCACGTACGGGTACAGGCTGCATACGTCGTAGTAGTAGATCTTGCTATCCCCCTTCGCCTCGTAGTACGTCTTGGTGCAGTTGGTGCGACCTCCGTAGAAGGCGTCTCTGGGGTTCAGGGATTCCGGTACCGCAAAGTCCCTTGCGTAGCGCGCGAGGTCCTGGTTGGCCTCCATCGCGGCGTTGAACTCGCACTCCCACATTTCCACCACGGCGTAGCCGGCGGCCTTGATTTTGGTCGTGACCTTCTCGGTGCTCTCTAACCTGGAGGTCATGGTTTCGTGTCCCGAGTTGTATATCACCGCATGGCTATTGTGAAAGCACCGCCTGCAGCCGTGGTAAAAGCAGCCGTGGAAAAAGTACGCGGTTTTTTCAGCCTCTCTGTACCCGTCCACCTTGTGCCCCAAGATTTTAACTTCGCGTCCTCGCATGGCGTGCTGGATGACGATGCGGTTTTGCATCTCTAGCCAAGTTAGCCATATGCATGCGGCGCGAGACTGCCGGTCCGCTAGTCGATAACCGCCCGATGGCAAGAGGGCAATTTTTTTAAGCGGCATGAAGCGCTTTCTATACACGTACATGCACGCCTGCGCGATGGTGACGCATTCTCTGAACAGGTCTATTCCATTCTCGTCCAAGAATTCCCTTCTGAATTTGGAAACTCCCTGACTGAGTAGAAATACGTCCATCTTGCAATACGCCACCATTTCCGCCCTCATGTCGAAGACGTACCCGGAGGACGCCTTTTCTTCGTGCCACTGCTCGAAGGCTTTCCGACCCTCCACCGACATGCCCTCCGGACAGTAATGCCTTTTGTCGGGAATCGAACCCACGTACTGCTCGTTTTCCTTCGTGTTAAACAGGTACGGGAAATAACCTTTGCATTCCTTCAATCCGAAGGTCTTGGAAAAGCGGGAGAGTGGCATGGGTATGAAGTTGAGCGAGTCTAGAAACGTGACGTCAACGTACCTCATCCTGTAGATCTTGCTCCCGTTCATGATGAGCTCCGGCGCCCGGTCTAAGTGCACCACCATGTACTTTAATAAAAACTGCCCGTCGTAAGCTCTGAGGTTATGCGCCACGACGTAGACGTCCCAGGCTTCGAACCTCGCCTGCGCGATGTGCTCGAAAAGCTGCTTCACGGGCTCGTCCATAAACACCCATTCTTTGCAACCGCATTCGGTACAGTATGCCGTCTTGTGGCGTTCGTCGATGCAGAGCGGGCAGTCTTGGTACAACACGTACAAGTTAGGTACATGCTCGTATGTGTCCTTTTTGTCGGTATATGGAATGTTTTGCGTGCATTCAAAGTCGATAAACATAAACACGTACCGGTTTCTTTTGTCCTTTGCGGCACACGGCTGCATATAGCACATGTGGTTAGAATTCACGTGTGTCTTGCAATGATAGCAGTACTTTTCCCCGCACTCGTGCGCGGTTTTTCTGTGCCTCGCATTCACGAGCTTATTGCAAGACGTGCACACTTTTTCTACATCGCACACTGACAGCGCCTTTGGGTAAAAAACGCCTTTCTTTGCGTGGTTTGCAAAGCATGTCGGTCCCTTAAAATCTCTGTTGCACCCGGCGCAGCGTATGTAGGAGTCAAATCGCGCATCGCACTGCTGATGACATTTAGCACACCTGACGTCACACTTATGAAATTCTTTTTTGTGTGCCGAGGGATAATGACACTGGCGGCAATACCATTTGCATTTAAAGCACTTGTGAAGGTTCACGATAGCATTAAATTGCCCGGCGTGGAGCATGACGTCGATGTATTTATCGCATTTCTTATCCGACGCGTACAGCACGTGCTTCCCCGTATGATCGCCAAACACCGTCACAGCGTAGCCCTTTAACGCAGCGTCAAAGCGTCTGACGTCATCTATCGTACAGCTGTCGTGGCCTTGACCGATGCTCGCACACAAGGTTACGGCCTTCGATTTTTGCAGATAGTCGGAGCGCGTCATCGTATTATAGTTGACGTCGCGATCCACTTTGGCTTTAACTACAACAATGGCTCTTGCTAAACACAAGTTGTCTTTGTTGGCTATTTCGACAATGCCTTTATTGTCCCTACAGGCATCGCAAGGTTGGTGGAACGACCCCGAGACCTCCTTGGTCCACACAAACGTTACATGAAGAGGCCCGCTTAGCAAGAATTGTTGGTTACTTTGCATTACTTTTTCGATGCTTCGAACAATGACATCCGCATTCAATTGCTCTACGCGCCTTACGCTTATATTGAAGGCTTTAGACGCCTCCTTTTCGTCTGCTATGGATATGCCTAAATATCCGGGTTCGTTTTCTAACAGGTTCTCTTTCGCAAAGTTTAGAATATCGTTAAACAAATGCGATACCCATTGCTCCGGGTTAACTTCTCTGGGGACCGCGTTTACGATAATTTGCGACTCTGTAAAGCCGGAAATAAGCCTTGGCAGCATTCTCTGCTTGTGCCCTATAATTTCGAACGAAGGCTGCAAGGTGTCATCGCGACTTCCCCCGGGTTGCGGCTCCATCTTATCGTCCGAATGCACCGATCGCTCTTTACCTGCAAAGTGCTGCTGCTATTTTGTTTTTATTTTAAACTATTTTTCTCGGCTTTAACACTCTGGGAACAACTGCTGCGGCGTATGTTCTGCTATCACTAGGGCGATGGTCAATACCGATCGATGAAGACACCCGCACATGTGCGCGTATTGCTCTAAAACTTATATCACGTCAAATAGCACGATTTTATAGCAAAATCCACTATCGCTCCCGTTTCTCACTACGGCCGGCTGCTCTTGGCACTGGGTTTTTATAAGTTCGCTTATCGCAACCGCAGTTTCAGCATGCGCGTCGAGTTAAATGCCTCATTAAGAATCCTGACGCCTTATTTCGCCACAACTTGCCAAGTTGTAATCGCAGTCATTTCCGGTGCACCTCCGGTCACACCATCCATCCATCCACCGCTGCACTTTTCCCTACCATCGACCATAAAACCGCATTTTAAAGATTTTCTCGCTGATGAGCATCCGTTCGCACGGCCATTTTTTTTAAAGTTATCGTGCAGTTTGCAACTCTTTAAACGCGGCTGCTTTATCAGCACCCGTTCTCACGGTCATTTTCAAGTTATCGCGCAGTTTGCAGTTCTTTAACCGCGGCTACCATATTGTAACACACATCGACTGCTTCATCAGCACACGGTCATTCACGTACTGCTGCTTCCGCTGCACATGAGAATCGTTCTTTTTACTGTTTTCTCCGATACTAACGTGAGCAGAACTATAACGCTTGCTACATGTTGCTAATAGTGGTTGAGCTTGCACTCCCACTAGCGCTTTTCGCGGAAGGTTAAGTATTTCCGCACGGTTATGTGATTTATTAAGTGCGTGTGGAGTTAAAAACAGTACCATGCCTCAACTTCAACATCAGTGTCAAATATTTAAAACTATCAGTGTCGTGTGTAGTGATTTTGTGTTGTGCTGTGCATAAAATCTGAGAAAAATCACGCACAAACTTTCGACGCGAGCAACAAGTGGATGTGTGCCCTTGTTGCACGCATTGCAATAAACTGTCAAATATGGCCGCCAACCGCACCATCACCAACGACATTGTAGGAAAAAAGACTAACGCGAGCAGAACTATAACGCTTGCTACATGTTGCTAATAGTGGTTGAGCTTGCACTCCCCACTAGCGCTTTTCGCTGAAAGTTAAGTATTTACGCACGGCTATGTGATTTATTAAGTGCGTGTGGAGTTAAAAACAGTGCCCCGCCACAACTTCAACATCAGTGTCAAATATTTAAAACTATCAGTGGCGTGTGTAGTGATTTTGTGATGTGCGGTGCATAAAATCTGAGAAAAATCACGCACACACTTTCGACGCGAGCAAAAAGTGGCTGTGTGCCCTTGTTGCACGCATTGCAATAAACTGTCGAATATGGCCGCCAACCGCACCCTGTCGAATATGGCCGCCGACGCACCATCAGCAACAGTATGGTAGGTGGAAAAAGCCTGTCCTTCTCCTTGTATTTTCATAGTTGTCATAAATACAAATAGAAACTTCCATTTTCGCAATCCATTATATAAAATTAATGCAAAAAACTTATGCCAAAAACGTATTGCCATGAAAAACAAATAAACAATACCTCTAAACGAAATGGGTTGAAAAGGAATATGAACATGAAATAAGCCGACAGCTGTGTATGTTTGGCGATCATACGGGGAAAGCACGTGCTGTACGCGTCGTGCAAACTGCACGATAGCATGAAAACTGACGTGTGAACGGATGCTGACGAAGTAGTCGGTTGACCACAGCGCGAACCAGCTTCCCGGTGTGCCAACTTTCAACATGCATTGCCCTAACAAACAACGTGCAATTTGTGCCTTATCAAGCGGTATCGCTACTATTAAATGTGTGTGTGAATGTGTGTGCGAGTATGTGCCTAGTATCCGTGCGCCGACAAGGGAAAACTTCATCATTTGCCTACCGGACAGGGACAACCACGAAAATTAGAAAGGGCTACGTCAACCACTACAGCAAACGCCTACCAACCAGGGAAAACCTATGAAAAAAGCAGGCATAGCTTGCATTCGTCCACCAACCAGAGAAAACCCCGAAAAACTAGTTATTTTTTTTAAAAATAAAAAAAAGAAAAAAACGAAAAAAAAGAAAAAGACGGATAATATAAGTATGGCAACTGTAACGGTTTACGGCAAACGCGCGCGCCGCGCAATGCGTCACGCCGGGCAATATTTTTCAAGTTTTCGCGCAGTTTGCAGCTCTTTAATCGCAGCGGGCATATCGTGACGCACATCGACTGCTGATTACCACTCTTGCATCTACCATATTGACCACTAACCTCAAATCCCCTCGTTCTTGACTTCTTGTCTCCGCCATCTTGTTTAGTTCCCATTTTGCCACCGCTCCTCACATCTCCGAACCAGATTGTCGGCAAGAACAGATCTCGTTCATTCACACCTCGACGGTTGACTCGACAGTAGCTACTGTGAACACCTACGTCGTACACTTTTTTGACCGCTTTCGACCGGCTATGAGAACCCTGCTCCTACGTACGCTAGCGACCATTACGATGGTCCAATACCAGGTTTTTGGTATAGTTAAATTACGTCTGTGCAAAGGGCGTCTGTACCGCTTTAAAAAACCTAGGTATATCAGTGCGTAGTGATGTTGGTTGATCTTAAAGCTGGTTAAGCATTTTCAAAAACAGTTTGCTTTTATTTTTTCGCGTCACGTGAAGCTGCTGCACTTTTGGTGACGCATCAACACCAGTAAGAGGTAAGTACCACACGCATAATTGTTTTTCGGGCCTGCTTGGCGTAGGAATATATCCTTTGGTGTTTTGGTACTGTAACCTCAAATCTCCTTACCCTCCTCTTGCGTCCGCCATCTTGTTTAGTTCTCACGTTGGCCACCGCATCTCCTTGTCGTCGACCCTCCGCCATTTTAGTTCCCACTATTTTAACCTCAAAATCTGCTCTTCTAAGCTCTTGCGTCCACCATCTTCTTTTAGTTTCCATTCTCATCACCGCGTCTCCTTGCCCCCACCTCTTGCGACCGCCATGTTGACCACTAACCTCGAAATTTCCTCGTCCTTAGACCTCTTGTCACCGCCATCTTGTTTAGTACCCATTTTCGCCACCGCGTCTCATATCGCCCCATCTCTCTATCCACTCAAGAAAACTATCATCCAACGTTCAAAAATTGCTGATGAGTTCTCGAGAGGCTTTTGCAAATCTTGTTGGTAGGAAAACTTACCTTTCCCATCACCTCCAACATACCCCACTCTCACACCTTTTTCTTTCCACCAATCATAATCTCTCTTATTCTTACCAATCAACAACTTTCATTTGTTCCTTTCCACCAATAACATCACTTCTTATCCCCACCAATCACAACTTCACACGTCACTTTCTGTTATACTTTTTATCCCTCGTTTGCCATCTTTTCCCTCTTTCAGTCCCGACCTCCGCACAGACAACACCTCGCCGCTCCGCTCCTCTCCATCACGTGTCCTCCATTCTCTTTTATCTTCCTTCCTTCATCTTCCACCCGAATTAACGAACCAATCACATTTCGTCTTATTATTACCAATCAAAACCCTCCACGTCACTTCCTGTTTTTTCCTTCATCTTTCCCTAATCCTCAATTCTATCTCCTCGTCACCATCTGTTGCGTTCGACATCTTTCGCATGTTGACCCTAACCTCAAATCTCTTCGTCCCTCGACTTCTTGCCTCCGCCATCTTGTTTAGTTCCCATTTTCACCACTACACCACCGCCATCTTGGTTTAAGTTCTCCACGTTTACCTCATATTTTTAACCTGAACTTCATGCCTCCGCCATCCTATTTAGTTCCCATTTTTACCACCGCGCCTCACATCTCCTCGTCCCACCCTTGCCTCCGCCATCTTGGATTTAGTTCCCCTTCTTACGTCCTGTTTTAACCTAAAAATCTTAACCTCAAATCTCCTTGCCCACCACCTCTTGCGACCGCCATGTTGACCACTAACCTCGAAATCTCCTCCTCCTTAGACTTTTTTGTCTTCGTCATCTTGTTTAGTTCCCATTTTCGCCACCGCGCCTCACATCTCCTCGTCCACACCATTGCCTTCGCCATCTTGGATTTCGTTCCCATGCTTACGTCCTGTTTTAACCTAAAAATCTTAACCTCAAATCTCATTACCCTCCTCTTGCGTCCGCCATCTTGTTTAGTTCTCACGTTGGCCACCGCATCTCCTTGTCGCCGACCCTCCGCCATTTTTAGTTCCCACTATTTTAACCTCAAAATCTGCTCTTCTAAGCTCTTGCTACCGCTATCTTCTTTTAGTTCCCATTCTCACCACCGCGTCTCCTTGCCCCCACCTCTTGCGTCCGCCAGGTTGACCACTAACCTCGAAATTTCCTCGTCCTTAGACCTCTTGTCTCAACCATCTTGTTTAGTTCCCATTTTCACCACCGCATCTCATATCGCCCCATCTCTCTATCCACTCAAGAAAACTACCATCCAACGTTCAAAAATTGCTGATGAGTTCTGGAGAGGATTTTGCAAATCTTGTTGCTAGGAAAACTTACCTTTCCCATCACCTCCAACATACCCCACTCTCACACCTTTTTCTTTCCACCAATCATAATCTCTCTTATTCTTACCAATCAACAACTTTCATTTGTTCCTTTCCACCAATAACATCACTTCTTATTCCCTCCAATCACCACTTCACACGTCACTTTCTGTTATACTTTTTATCCCTCGTTTGCCATCTTTTCCCTCTTTCAGTCCCGACCTCCGCACAGACAACACCTCGCCACCCCGCTCCTCTCCATCACGTGTCCTCCATACTCTTTTATCTTCCTTCCTTCATCTTCCACCCGAATTAACGAACCAATCACATTTCGTCTTATTTTTACCAATCAAAACACTCCACGTCACTTCCTGTTTTTCGTTCATCTTTCCCTAATCCTCAATGCTTTTAGCTCGTCCCGGATGAACCAATTGCAATAACGATAATCCTTCCGCTCATGGCGCTTTTCAAACTTACCGCCGTCGCTCGCAGCGACACTAGCGACACTAGCGCCCCTAGCGGCAGGATTATCGTTAATCCAATTGGCTCATCCGGGACTTATACTACTGGCCTTGTTTAGTGTAATCATGCCAAAAGTAAAAGTGAAGGACAAAGCTAGGTTAAAGGGGTATATCCTAACACTTCAATATTAAAGCTCAACTTTGATGACTTAAATAGTTCATTTGGGTTCCACAATAGTTTTATTTACGGAGAGATTAAATTTTTATGTTATGTCAATAGGTCTTACTTTTATATGGGCAAGTTCATGTGCATATTATGGGTGTTTTCAGTGAATAAATGCTACTACGGTTTCCTTTCTGTCATTTCCATTTCATTCCGTTTTCTTCTCATCTTTCAGGTGTGTTTCAGGTTTCTTTGGTGTATGGCGATTCCAAACAGATGGGCGGATGCATGATCAATGGAAAGGGTATTCTCCGTGAACACCGGAGGGCTGCTTGATTAGTGGGTCGTTCATCGCCGTCTCTCGGCGGCTCCAGTAGTGGGAAGGGTCTGAGAGCTTGGAAATGTTAGGGATTTCAGCGCGTGTCTGTGGCCTTTCTATCTGCCTGTTTGAGCCTTAGCCTCCTGTGGGTTCCTTCACTTCAGCCCTTCCTTCAGGGGATAGTAGCCACAATAGATATTTGTAGGTTGCAGTGTGCGAGGTGCTCCTCTCTGTTGTATACCAGTACCCAATGGTTTACTACGTGAACGTCCATGGCCGTCAATCATAACGAAAAGAACATTATAGGTGTGAACATAGGTTTCAAGTGAATTCCACCCAGATAACGTTTATTGCACCTGTGCCTTTCGGTGAAATGTACAATTTAAGGCACTTTGTCATCAACACGGCCACAAATACGTTTATGCTTTTCATTTGCAATGTACAGTAACATGCAAACCATCATGTCCATATGAGTTTCTCTTCTAATGCTAAGGCTCCTCGGGTAGTTTGTTTCTTTTTCTTTTTTTAATAGTGTTTAACGCCCGTTCTTGCTACACATGGCACCACACGTGTTGACACTGATGACACATGAAATGATAATGGGAAAGGAAATTTGGGAAGGAAACTTTCAAGACCGAAGTTTAGGGTACCTCTTCGACATTTGCAGTTAAGAGGACTGAGGAAAGCTTGAAAAAATCTCAGTCAGGAAGGATGGTCTTGGCGGAATTTGAACCGCAGATGTCCCGTTCCTGGAGCCCTGCCTTAACGACCTCGACACGCGTTCGTTCCCTCGAATGGTGATACGATTGTCGCTCAATTGGTCCGGCCGCAAATTTTCTGTCCTCCTTATTGCTTAATTTACTTTCCCGACATTGACTCCACATCAGACAATAAAAAAGCATCAGGTTTGACAGATCGAATGTTAGCGAGGTAACTGTGGAAAGTTATGTTAGATGTCAGCATACAGCTTTACATGGGTATGCTTCTGTAGTTCTGTGTAGCAGAGGTAGAAACGCTTTTAGAATAATTGTACCGTTGAGTTTTAAGTCCACCGACAAACTTCAGGGGGTCATTCCTGACTCGAAATGGAGCACAAAAGTTCATACCACCTTGTGTCCGGAAATGCATAGTTTCCACGGTAGATGGCACAGACGACATTCTCTCATAACTTGCAGCGTTCGTTTTGTGTTTTGTAGATAGCGTGATTTAAGCAACGTAGAAACACTATGGTCCGGTATTCGTTCCAAGAACAAGCCGAAATGGTGTTCGTGTATAACCAAGCAGGTGGGAACGGTCGACAGTCAGCACGAATGTACCGAGCCACGTACCCTGACAGACAGCACCACCCACATCACATTGTGAGCCATTTTTCGGCGTTTGTGTGAGCATGGGTCCATTGAGACAGACGAACGTTCAGAGTGACCGTGGACTGTGCGTACACCAGATGTGGAGGAACATGTTCTTCATGATATTGAGAACCACCCTGGTACAAGCTCCAGACAATTGGCCCGCCAACATGGTGTAAGCCAAAGGCGGTTATCTGTGCCCTACATGACAACCGCTATTATCCCTATCACCTCCAACGTGCGCAGGGGTTATCACCGGCGGAGTTTCCTCCACGAGAAAGGTTCTTTCGCTGGTCTGTGCAATAGTCCATCACCATTATGGGATTTCTGTCTTCAGTCCTCTTCACCGATGAAGTGACCTTTGGTAGAGATGGCATCATTGACCTGCATAATCAACATCTGTGTGCTACAGAAAATCCTTACAAAATGGTTGAAGCGTCTCATCAGCAGCGGTTCAGCATCAATGGATTATTGGCGGGCGCCTACTTGGACCAATTCTTATTCCACAACATCTGAACGGAGAAACACATCTGGCTTTCCTGCAAAACACACTGCCTCCATTCTGGAGAATGTGCCTTTGGTAATACGACAGGCAATATGGCTGCAGCACGATGGATCACCAGCCCATTTCCGCATTAATGTTCGCGACACCTCAACAACATCTTCACCAGACATTGCATAGGACGTGGAGGCCCTGTTACATGGCCTGCTCGATCACCCAACTTAAACCGCCTGAAATTTTACTTGTGGGGGCATCTGAAGAACATTGCGTACGGTGAGCCTATTCCTGGCGTTCAGACCCTTCAACAGCATGTCCACGTAACCTGGACACAGCCAGAAACATTCGAACGAGTGAGGCAATCCATGATGCAACGTGTGAATGCGTGCATTGCATCCCATGGAGGCCACTTTGAACATCTGTTGTGACATGGATGGGATTCAGGCCATGTACTGTGTGCCAGGGCTCTTCGTTCTTCAGTGCCATCTACCGTGGAAACCATATATTTCCAGACACAATGTGATATGAACTTGTGTGCTCCATTTCCAGCGTCAGGAATCACCCTCTGAAGTTTGTCAGTGGACTTCAAACTCACCCTATATATACTCCGACTCAGTTAGCGTCTCTCACTGTCTAAAATCAAAATATTTTTAAAATCTGATGAGTCATTCCTTGAAGGCTATTAAACTGAACGTCGCTTTACTCATTTTTCACTGAGGAAATTACTTTCAGAAACGTTACAGCAACTGTTTGGCAAAGGGACATTTAGCAGTTACAAAAGTCTCCTAGGTTTGTGCTGAAACTTGTGTCAGCGATTAAAAAGAATTATGTATGTGTATGTGTGTGTGTCGAATTATCATCATTAATACTGAACATATAGTTCATATTTATATTTATTCACTCCATTTTATATATATTACAAACACACACGCACACAAACTGTAAGTAATATACAAGTCTGTATTATATGCATTACATAAAATGAAACTGTCGCATCACGATCGCAGATTCCGACACTTATGCTTTACGGACACATCTGCAGTAGCGTACACATTAGACCACCACTTAGACTCCGTGGCAGGTGCAGAAAGGTTCGACCTTACCTCCTCTCCTCCTTTGGCAAGCTTCATAGCCAATGAAAATGAATTTGTTTGTATGACGAAACATGGGGCTGCCAGAGAGCAGAATGTATCAGGACCTTTATGATCGTCTAAGACGTCCTCCATTTAATGTGCACGCTTTATCATATGTTATTTACGCATTGTGTATACCGAGTGAGTCACCTAAAACTTCCACGTATCTCTGCAACAAAAACGGAAATTGAAAAACGAACTTTCACAATCATAAAGGCAGGGGAGGAGCTTATTAAAGTACAAAATATAGATTCGTTAAAAACGTAAGCATATACGATCTTCAACAAAAACTTGTGTGTTTTGAATTGGAAACCCTGAATTATTTTGACACAATTGACAACATGGAAAATAACATTAGGAATGGTGTTTGTATTGTCGCAATAGATCAATTATATCCCGAGAAATTGTAATGTGAAGATGATGCTTGAGATACAAGGAAACACGCATCAGTTCTGAGGTTCAACCGCATCGTTAAGTCTCCAGCGCCATCTTCACGTTGTAATTAATCAAGGTGATTGACGTACTACAATGTGACAAAATCTCTTCTTAATATTTTCGCTGTTATAAATTGCGCTCGAAATGATGCAGGGTTTCCAGTCACACATAAAGGAAAATTAAATAAGTGTTTGTCTCTTTCGTGTATCTCAAGCGCAACATCGCGTTATATTTTCTCGGGATGTAATTGACCCACTGCAATTCTTAATCTTATTTTCTATGTTGTTAATTGTGTCAAAAATAATACGTGGTTTCCGTTTAAAAAACTTATGTTCAAAACTGCAGTTGCTTATATTTTAATATACCATCTACTTAATGAGCCCCTCTCCTACCTTCATGTCTGTGACAGTCGTTTTTCAATTTCTATTTTATTTCAGAGATACTACGTTGGAAGCTTTAGGCGACACGCCCTGTCTATGCTTATTTCTGGGGGATGCTTGGTGCTGACCAATCACCTCCCCGTATCAGTTGGTGATCGCCCACCTCTGTCATGTTGATGTGGGTGTGAGGCCGGTAGGCAGGTTGAAAGACCTTGGTTCTTATTGGGCTGTCGTGTCAACGAATTATTATTATTATTATTATTATTATTATTATTATTATTATTATTATTATTATTATTATTATTATTATTATTATTATTATTATTATTATTATTATTATTATTATAATTATTATTATTATTATTATTATTATTATTATTATTATTATTATTATTATATGCTTATTGTTACTGCATTACAAAGTTAGCTCTAGGCTGGGCTAATTTAAATGTGTATGTGACAGATGGAGTGTGAAGAAAGCCCACCTGCTCCGAGGGAGTTCTTTCGCTGGTGGTACAGAAGGACGTTCGAGAGATTGCAGAGGTGGAAACAGGAACTGAACCCTGAAATGTCGGTTGAAGAGCCGGAAGATGATTCCGACATGTTCCGCAAACCTTTTGAGCCAATCATTTTTCCAGACCCTTCTGTTGCACAGCCAAAAACTTCAGAGCAGAACGGAGTATGTCGATTAGACAACTTCAATCGCAACATTCAGCATCTCAAGCACCAAATTGTGAGTACAAGATACCGTCTTTAAACGTGGAGCTCGTTCCCATCTATGTAATTTTTAAAAATTATTTATTATTGCTAGACAATTACTTTTTTCTGCTAATTCCGCAAGAGGGCGTCAAGACTTTCATTTTGCATTTAAAGTAGGTACTAAGTTAACAAACATTTGGTACCTATAAGTAGTATTAATGAATAGGACTAGTATAGTTATTCATTAAAATGCAAAATATGTATGTAATTAAGCGACCTAAAATAGGGATATATTCATTATCAATCCAGAAAGTATGTACTATCCGAAACATCACAAAAATGATGGAATAATGAAAAAATCTAAATTATGCTCTTTTCGTCCATTATGTTTGACACTGAAAATCTAAGTTAGCATACCGTACTATAATCTACCAAGGCAATAAAAATGCTGTTGTAAAAACTCACCCATTTTGTGAGCTGGAACTGCTGCTAAAGTGGTGATGATGATGATGATGATGATGATGATGATGATGATGATGATATGCGGTTTAAGGGCGCTGAACTGCTATGGTCATCAGCGCCCTCACAAAGTATAAAATTGAAGGTCCAAAAATAAAATACGAGTAAAAAAATGCATAGCCAAAAATACTCTAAAATCAGTCATCAATAGTTAAAACCACTACAAAAGCCACGTGAAACAATCCAATAAAATAGTAAAACGTGTCAAGAACTGTAGAACGCATAGGACATGAGCGTCATATGTCCACAGGGGAGTAGAGCCCCCATTAAAACGGCAATATAAAATCATAATGTTAAAGGACGCTCAACGCATCAAATGCGCCGATTAAAATCACTGTCATTGATAAAACTAAAAGACATTCTACAGCATGCGCGTCGTCGGCCAAAACGTTGACTATGCTAACAGGCAGGCCCACACGACTGCGCAATGGAGCTAAAACGTGACACTCTGTTAAAATGTGGCGCACCGTTAAGGGCGCAGCACACTGCTCGCATACTGGTGCGGGGTCACCACTGAGCAGGTATCTATGGCTAAAAAGGCAATGTCCGATTCGTAGAAGGGCTAAAAGCACCTCTTCCCGACGAGAAGGGCGAGAAGAGGTACCCCAGACTAACGGAAGAGGTTTAACCTCCCGCAACTTGTTCCCCCTAAGAGCCGCCCACTCATCGCGCCAGCGCGAGAGGATACGGTAACGTAAAATAACATAAGAATCTGAGGAAGGAACAACACAGGTAAAACATCTGGGTGATAAAATGGCCGATTTGGCAGCGGCGTCGGCAGACTCGTTGCCTGAGATGCCCACATGACCTGGAATCCACACGAAGGAGACGCTGATGCCAGAAGCACCAAGCGAGTGGAGCAGGTCATGAATGCGCTGTACGAGCGGGTGGTAACTATACGGCGCGTGAATACTCTGAAGGGCACTCAGAGAGTCCGTACAAACAACACAGCGCCGTAAGATGTGCCGCTGAATGTATAAAACACGTTGATATATACTAAAATGTTCGGCGGTATAAATCGAACATTGTCCAGGTAAACGAAAAGTAAAACTCTGTGCACCAAAAACAAAGGCACATCCTACTCCAACATCAGTCTTAGACCCATCGGTATATATAAAATGACAGTCCCCGAACTGCGCCTGTAGTTCTAAAAAAGCGGATCTAAGGAAGGAAGCAGGGGTCTCATTTTTCGGCATCGACGTTAACCCAATGTGACAGTGGGCCTCAGCGCGTGACCATGGAGGAAAACGCGTTTCCCCCCGTGGAAGGGCCGGCGCTGGAGTAACGTCCAAATGCCGAAGTAGCAGTCGAAATCGAACCCCTGGAGGGAGCAATGCAGAGGAGCTAACTATATATTGGCGATCAAGCGAATCCTCAAAAAATACCTCGAAGAACGGGTGGTCAGGCAAGCTTGAGAGTCGACAGGCATAGCTGCACAAAAGCATCTCACGCCGGAAGGACAGCGGAGGCTCTGCAGCTTCAGCATACAGACTGGGAACAGGGCTGGATGGAAAGGCCCCCGTAGCGACTCTTATGCCACGATGGTGAATGGCATTCAACTGACGTAACACAGCTGGACGTGCCGACGAATAAACAATGCACCCGTAATCAAGCTTTGATCGGACCAAAGAGCGATAAAAGCGAAGAAGGACGGTCCGATCAGCTCCCCAGGATGTGCCACTTAAAACACGCAAAAGATTAAGAGAACGGTCACACTTTGCTTTTAAAAAGGAAATGTGCGAAGTCCAACACAACTTCCTATCAAAAATCAACCCCAAAAATTTCACCTCGTCTGCAAACGGAAGTATCTCGGCCCAAGATGGAGAGAGGGCGGAGGGAAATATTTCCGGCGCCAGAAGTTGATGCAGACGGATTTTTCGGCGGAGAAATTAAAGCCGTTAGCGTTACTCAGGCGTAGAGACGGTCGATACAACTCTGGAGACGGCGTTCGAGTAGACAGGTCCGCCGCAAACTGCAAGAAATGGCAAAATCGTCAACAAAAAGGGACGATGAAATGCCAGGTGGAATACAATCAACAATGGGGTTGATAGCAATTGCAAAAAGTATGACACTGAGCACACAGCCCTGCGGTACTCCGTTCTCTTGAATAAAACGACTGGATAAAACCGAGCTTACACGTACACGAAAGACGCGGTCCGTCATAAACTCCCGAAGAAATTTGGGAAGACGACCGCGGAAATTCCATACATGGAGTGTACGTAAAATGCCGCCCCTCCAACAAGTGTCATAAGCTTTCTCCAGCTCAAAAACTACAGCCACTGTTTGACACTTTCTCAGAAATCCGTTCATAATATGCGTCGACAGAGACACCAGATGGTCGACGGTAGAGCGATGGCGACGAAATCCACACTGAGCGTTCGCCAGAAGTTTCTGAGACTCAAGCCACCATGTCAACCGCCCGTTGATCATGCGCTCCGTCACCTTGCAAACGCAACTGGTGAGGGAGATAGGGCGTTAGCTGGAAGGTAGTTGGCGATTCTTACCAGGCTTAAGTATAGGGACAATGGTGGCTTCGCGCCAAACGGAAGGGAAAAGGCCCTCCTGCCAAATACGATTATAGACCCGTAAGAGAAAGCGCTTACTGTCGGCTGAAAGGTTCTTTAACAGCAGAACATGAATGCCATCCGGCCCAGGAGCGGAGTGCCTAAAGCAATGAAGAGCGTGCTCCAGCTCCCTCATTGTAAAAATTGCGTTATAACATTCCGTATTAGCAGACCGAAAATTATAAGTTGTGGAATCCAGCCGGTCTTTGATAGAGCGAAAGCCGGCGGAATAATGGTCTGAACTGGAAACCGCCTCAAAGGCAGCACCCAGAGTGTTAGCGATGGCAGCCGGATCCACTATGGTGGCATTGCAAACCTGAAGGCCAGAAACAGTACAATGCGAAACTTTACCTGAGAAGCGACGAAGTTTATCCCAAACAACAGATGAAGGCGTAAAGCGATTAAAAGACTCGACAAAACGAGTCCACGACGCCTTCTTGCTATCCTGAATAATGCGACGAGCCCTGGCGCGCGATTGTTTAAAAGTCACCAAATTATCAAGTGTAGGGTGTCGCCGAAACACCCTAAGTGCAGTTCTACGGGCACGAACGGCGTCCCGATAATCCTCGTTCCACCACGGAACAGGCATTCGCCGAGGTTGAGAGGATAAACGGGGAATTGCGCGTTCGGCGGCAGAGAAAATCGTAGACGTAAGGTGCTGCACTAGTTGGTTAATGTCGGTGAAGGGCTGGTCGTCAAAATGCACGAGGCTGGAATACAAGCTCCAGTCGACTTTTGTGAATATCCAGGTAGGTACTCTGGAATGCTGTACGTGGTGTGACAGAAGAGAAACGATGCAGGGGTAATGGTCCCTGGAGTAGGTGTCAGCGACGACGTTCCACTGCAGACGACTAGCAAGTTGGAGTGAGCAAACGGCAAGGTCCAAGTGAGAAAATGTACCGGAAGAATCAGAAAGAAACGTAGGCTCACCTGTATTGAGAATAGAGAGATTGAACTGATCAAAAATGTCAGAAAGAAGAGTTCCCCTCGCACAAGCCCTTGGCGAACCCCACAGGGGGTGATGGGCATTAAAATCTCCCAACTGAAGAAATGGTGTTGGGAGAGCGGACAGGAGAGCTCGAATGTCCGCGTGAGCAAGAGGAGACGATGGAGGTCAATACACAGAGCAAACAGAAAAGAAAAAACCGGGTAACTGAAGTCTAATGGCAACAGCTTGCAAGTCGGACGTAAGAGTGAGACGTTGAAAATGAACGTTGTTACGCACTAACAACATGACACCTCCATGAGCAGGAGTACCCTCCTCCGGTCCAAGGTCGTAGCGAACCGGAGTATATCCTCGGAGATCAAAAGGATCGTAAGGGCAAAGCTTAGTCTCCTGCAAACACACGACCATAGGCGAATGGGAACGCAATAAAAGTTGCAGTTCCGCCCTATGCGATCGTACACCACGTGCATTCCAGGTCAGGATAGCCATTAAGAAAAAGGGATAAACTGTCTACTTAGAAGGGCGGCTTAAAATTACCTTTTGTTTAACCTTTGGGCTCGGGCTTTTGGTATGGAGTTGGTCAGACTCCATAGCCTCCTCGAAAGGAGGGCCCACGCGCTCAGAGCCAGAAACCCATTCAAGCGCCGTGAATCGGTTCTGGGTGGCGATGGGTGAGGGGTGCCGCTGAGCGCGACTTGTCCCAGGAGCTTCCTTGGACTGCGACCTCCGAGGAGGAGGAGGTGAACTCTGCTTACTATGAACACGCGGGGGGTCTTTTAGAAAGTTTTCTCTTCGAAATTTCTGCTTCGGTTTTTTCTCTGTGGCTTGTGACTTCATAGACTTTGGACCAGGTTTAGAGGGCTTGGTAACAGTAGCTGAAATGGACGGCCGGGTGGTAGTGGCGGTCAAGGCAGTCATGGTCCAAGTTTGAGTCCCAGCATCCTTCCGGGATACTGGCGAGGCAACAACAGAACTGAATGTTCCCGATCGCAGGAGCGAAGGTTGACGCGCATGGTAGCGCCTCCGGGCTTCGGCGAAGGAGAGTTTCTCCTTTACCCGGATCTCCTGGATCGCCTTCTCGTCCAAATACTGCGGACAGTCGCCAAATGAAGCAGAAGGTGACCCTTTGCAATTGACGCAGACGGGGGATGTTGAACAGGCACCTTCGTGTGAGGGCTGGCTACATGTTGCACAGATGTTAACGGCACTCTTACATGAGACTTGCGTATGCGCAAAACGTTGACATTTAAAACAACGCAGAGGTCTAGGAATATAAGGCCTCACAGAAATCCGTTCGTACCCTGCGGAAATGCTCGTGGGCAGATCGACGCCATCAAATGTTAGAAACAGGGTACGAGTGGGTACCAATACGCCGTCGCGTTTCGCCTGCACTCGATGCACTTCGGTCACCTTTTGATCGGAGAGATATTCGACTAGGTCCTCGTCCGATATACCATCGAGGCTATGCGTGGTAACGACGCCTCGACAGGAATTCAATGTGCGGTGCTTCTCAACATGGATGGGATAACCGTGGAGAAGCGTAGCGCGCACCAAGGTCTCGTTTGCTGATCGGACTTCGATTGTGCTAATAAGAGCCATTCCGTAGCCGAGTGCAGGATTGAACCGCACCAGCAATAGCATCTATGCCCTTATGAATTATAAAAGGGTTCACCTTCTCAACGTTTTGTCCTTCTTCTGTTCTTGAAATGACCAAGTATCAACCAGATGTCGGTGGTGCTACTTCTGTTACAATAACTTTTCGGCGCTTGTTTGAACTAATGGAGAAAGGGTGCTCCATAGCGAAATAAATCCTCCACCATTGCAACCGTTTCCGACCTCGGGCTCTGACTTCCCGGGCGTTACCCCGGCTTGGGTGAGTGGCCTATCTATACCTAGCTCACCCCAGGGTCACACCTCCCAGAACATAGACAGAGGGACCCAATCGCCGTCAGAAGTCAGCAGCTCATGCAATGGCCCCCCGCGGGACTGCAGTTGAACAGCAGATACGAACACAAACCCTACATGACGACCCCGGGTGGTGGGGATGACGCCATTACCCACTCACCCAGCTGCGCACCTCGTGCGCGGGTATCCGTCAGGATGTGTCCACGGAGGATTAAAATAAAAGGTTAAAAGAAACTAAAAGTGTGTGGGCGTTTCGCACTAAAGGTGGGCCGGCGGAGAAGGAAAAGAGATGTGTAAATGAATGGAAGTGGTGCGAAATGTGCATAAATAGAAGAGAGAATAAAGAAACGATGGCGAGGGCGTCATGAAATGAAATGCACAGAACGCACGAGAGCCTACCTTGAGTCCCCCGGTCACGAGAACGAACCCACCTCGACCGGACGGAGATGAAGCGATGAAGATGGCGATGAGTGGCTCGGGAACCCCCGGGTACGCCAACACCCGAACTCACATAAAGTGAGCCCCTGGGGGGCTGCTAAAGTGAACTTACTTCTTCCCATTGCAGCAATCGAATACAGAAACGATATTGCTTCTGAGAAAAGCACCGTTAGGCTACAACAGACATTATACGCGCATTTGCTGTCTTTCAGGGACAATATTTCTTCAATGTCGCGCAATTTACCAGGCAAGATTTTGTGATGTATACTACTACCCCGGATTATTTTGAAGTACGTATGTAGTTAAATTTTTCTACTACTTTCTTTGCAGTTTCACCTGGTGCAGATTTAAGATCTAGTAAGACATTTCCTATTACACTTATGTTTGTGAGCAGTGGTGCTGCGATGGCTGTAGAAATGCAGGTGAAATGCGACTTAATATAAATCAACTCCTCCTTTATTCCATCCCTACACATAGCGCTTTTCGCTTCAACAATGTTTTCTGCTTCTTTTTCATTTAGTTCTGTAGTACCTTCTCAATAGTGTGAAAATTGTTACACTAATATACAGCAGCCTGTAACCGGGTCCCCCATCTCGTAATAACTGGTTCAGGAGGAGGTGGAAGTGGTTAAACTAATTGACTCTACTCGGAGATTTAAGGAAAACCTTTTTTAAGCTTGATACTAAACAATTAACAGTAGGAACATTTAAGCACAGCGTTTCACTCAAACGATGGACGTACTGCATGCGCCAAGCATGTTACATGAGTCATTCTATTACACCTACCTGCCTTAACCACGAGGGAGCAGCAACTGATAAGAACAAAACTACATTTTCATATTTAATTGCGTTATTGAACACTTCTGCGATAGTGGAATGATTTGTTGTTGCAATTTCTTCCACTGTTAGAAGATAAGCTTTTGAAAGTTCATTTTGACGGAGCATTATATACAGAACGTTTACCTGCATGCATCTGGAGTCTCATCACAACTAACCCATCTTTAATAGAATCGCCAACTTCTTGTACTGTTCATTTATAAATTAAAGGAACATAATGTTTGCAAAGAGAGAGCTATACTACTCATGTGGTAGTATAGCTTGTTTTGTGTATGCGTCTAAGAACGCAGTAATTTAGGATGTTGTCGTTTATACAGCGGAATATCATCACTAGTGAAAACCTCACATAGGTCCTTATTCAAGGTTGACGACTGGGGTCGAAAGTTAAACAGGTTGCTTCGTTTAGGTTATTTACTTTTAGCATACACTATTTAGACGTTTTCTTCGGCGAAACATTTCTTAAATGTTTGCTGTTTTCAAATGTTGCGTCACTTGAAAACGAGTGTCCGCACTCATACACAAAATAGCATGTAGTAAGCAAGTAACCCTTCATTTTCACGTACATATATACTCGTCTGAGTATATAACCAGTTTCACTGGTGGCATTTTTCTACAAGCGAACATTGGAGATTAACAAGTACGAGGACCGAAACGTAACGTCCGTCCATTCAACATTCACAATCAAAACTGAACTGGAATGCAGAGTAACTGAATAATTAAAAGCTTAAAAATGCCTTCAGTCCACCACATTCATCCCATGACATCATGATATGCAGTATAATATTTATATACAAGAACAATGTGCATACAGTACTCGTAATCTTAGTTATTCTTAGTGCGCTACTAAACCCACGTATCTTTGCAGACAAACATTTAGAGTAAGATTTGTTATGGTCACGGCGTTTATATTTGCTCAGATATGACTGTTTGTTACTGTTAGTTTACGATATCCAATAGGAATTAATCCAATGTGTAATTCCTTTGTTTTTATTTTTAAAAAGATTAGTATATAAATTATATATTTTAAATATTTTCCTTTGAAAATCGAAAAATATGTAAAATGTGTACATTGTAACGATACCTCTAAATATTATGCGATTATTTAAGCACCATGTTTTGAGTAGTAAAATTAAATTAAAATCATAGGGAGAATAAGTATCGATAACAGTAAGGATAGTGTTAAATAAAACTGGAAAGTGAATGTTACTGTAAGTGGAAATAAGGGTTGAGAGACAAGTGCCATCAGCGGCCGGAAACGGGTGGTTTTTCCCTCTATTGTTAAGTGTCCCGTTAGGTTTCTGGAACGCAGACATGTAGAAAAGGGTCAATGTTCGCCAAAAGCCAGATAGCCTTAGGCCTCCAATGAAAGAAGCTAGAAATCAGGCGATAGTGGAATGGGGAGATATAGAACGTTTGAAATAAAGAAACAGGAGATTTTAGAGTACACACTTGGAGATGGTCGTCAGAAGAGTTTAGAATACACACTTGGCAGAGATAGTTCCTTGGAAATGGTCGTCAGAAGAATTTAGAATACACACTTGACAGAGGTACTTCCTGGGAAATGGTTGGCAGAAAAGTTTAGAAGACAGCGGATAGGCCCTATGATATGAAGTGTAACAAATAAGAAAGCACGCGCGTGTGTGTCGAATAAATAGCAGGAATCAAATGTTAAAGCGGTGACGGTAAATAAACGAGCAGGAAAACGAACAGTATTCACCACTAACCCGAGATCCAAGATCCATGCAAAGAACCCTGAGCTAGTACCGAACCCGAGACCATTTCCAACAAATCCTGTACCACCGCAGAATCGAAATACCACCGCAAATTGGCCGCCTTAACGTGGGGCCCAAAATCAACAACGAAGAAATATCACCGCAAATTAACGACCAACGTTGGGGCCTGAATAACATCGACTGCACCACACATCGTGAATCAACCGACAGTAAAAGAAGTGATCGAATGTGCCCTAGGACATCAGGCACAAATCCAGCAACGCACGAGACGACAGGAGACCATCTCAACACGACAGCAGGAGGCAAATGCAGCCGGCAACCAAAGCAGAAAAAATGTAAGTTCAGTGATTTTATACGAAGTAATCGTCAGATAGACTACGTCAATAGAAAAAGAAGAACAAAAGTGTAGCTCAGTAATATATATATATATATATATATATATATATATATATATATATAAATTGTTAATTCAGTAATCTATAAAAAGTGTATTTAATAGTCTATATTGACGAATACGTGGCGGAATATGGGAATATAGACGCTATTATTGCTGAAAATGTGTCAATCCATAAGGGAAAAGTCTTCCTGAACAAATTGCGAGGAGCTAATATAAAGATATATAATTCGTCAGTATACCATCCTGAGAGCAAACCCTGCGAGAGGATAATGCGGGACATCACAATTTTTCTGAGAATTTTATGTAATCAACGGCACATTTCCTGGTTCCAGTTCTGTCCATATATCCAATCAGTAATAAATAATTGTCCGCATCCATCAACAGGATACACTCATACACAACTACACACAGGCAAAAAGGCAGCCAGTATACTGCCCGGAATACCCGAAGCAATCATTGCAGGAGTGCCGGAAGACGAAGTAAAAATGTTAAATAAACCTTTTGAAAGGCTGAAAGCAAGGGCCGAAGCAAGGAGAAGGCGTGCAAAGCGTCATAAGAGCAAATTGTTTCCTCAGATAGGCGAGAAGGTTCTCGTTAGAAATAAAGCTAGGTCATCAGCGCTGGATCGCCGATATAGCAGAATGGAAAATCTGTGGTTAGGCCCAGGTATAATCACAAAACAATTCGGGGATCGTACGTTCGAAATAAAATGCATTCAGTCAGATAAAATTATGGGGAAGTACAACATTGCTCTGTTAAGACCTTTTAAAGAATTAAATGAATATAAACACTGTTTAACATTGTGAATGGAGTATGTCACATATATAAAAAGAATTCTTAAACAGTCACAGTAATTAATAATTGAAAGAAGGGGAGAGAAGCTAATAATATGTCACCTTACTAAGAATAAGCACTCCATTATGTGCATAGATAATAAAGGAGATGTAAATAAATAGGTGAATAAATCCTTGTTGTGTGCATCATTATTGATATAAAAAATGTATATACACGTTAGAATAAGCTACCGAGTGAAACAGTGAAGTGAAACAAATCGTGAAAAGTGGAAAGTGTTGCGTGTTCAAATTATGAATAAATAAGTAGATAAGTAAATAAATAAAAAAAATATTGGAATGATCGTTGCAGAACAATAAATAAAAAAAGCAATCACACGTACACCAACAATAAATTTGAAAATATGAAGAGTTTGTATAAAATGTAGAAATGTATATTTTTTGTATATTGCTTGTAAATTCTTTCTTGTATTTTGTGAATAGCTTTGTTACAGTTAATATGTATATATTGTAAGGGTATCTGTATGATTGTATTATGTTTGTAAAAATGTTTAAGTGTAATTCCTGTGAAACCGAAAAACACACACACGTACATAGATTCGTTAAATGTTAGGGAGAGAACCGATTTTTTTCAGACGGGGATTCTGATAGAATGCCAACTATCTTTAGAAATATAGTAACCATTCCATCAGGGGCATATTGAAGCAGTATGTTTTGAGTAGTAAAATTAAATTAAAATCATAGGGAGAATAAGTATCGATAACAGTAAGGATAGTGTTAAATAAAACTCAAAAGCGAATGTTACTGTAAGTGGAAATAAGGGTTGAGAGACAAGCGCCATCAGCGGCCGGAAACGGGTGGTTTTTCCCTCTATTGTTAAGTGTCCCGTTAGAGTGCTGGAACGCTGACATGTAGAAAAGGGTCAATGTTCGCCAAAAGCCAGATAGCCTTAGGCCTCCAATGAAAGAAGCTAGAAATCAGACGATAGTGAAATGGGGAGATATAGAACGTTTGAAATAAAGAAACAGGAGATTTTAGTGTACACACTTGGAGATGGTCGTCAGAAGAGTTTAGAATACACACTTGGCAGAGATAGTTCCTTGGAGATGGTCGTCAGAAGATTTTAGAATACACACTTGGCAGAGATAGTTACTTGGAGATGGTTGTCAGAAGAGTTTAGAATACACACTTGGAAGAGATAGTTACTTGGAGATGGTTGTCAGAAGAGTTTAGAATACACACTTGGCAGAGATAGTTCCTTGGAGATGGTTGTCAGAAGAGTTTAGAATACACACTTGGCAGAGGTACTTCTTGAGAAATGGTTGGCAGAAAGGTTTAGAAGACAGCGGATAGGCGCAATGATATGAAGTGTAACAAAAAAGAAAACGCGCGCGTGTGTGTCGAATAAATAGCAGGAATCAAATGTTAAAGCGGTGACGGTAAATAAACGAGCAGGAAAACGAGCAGTCGTATTCACCACTAACCCAAGATCCATGCAAAGAACTCTGAGCTAGTACCGAACCCGGGACCATTTCCAACAAATCCTGTACCACCGCAAATTGGCCGCCTTAACGTGGGGCCCACAATCAACAACGAAGAAATATCACCGCATTATGAAAACATCCATAATTCGTAAAAGCATGCACTATAAAATTTCGATTTTCAGACTCGGGAGACATTATTTCCTGCACATATTACAATATGCATATGTCTTAATAAAAAAGAAAAAGGTTATTACAGCCATATTAATGAAGATGAACAAGCTATTTATTTGTTTAATTGTTCTATTTAGATATCGAATGTTAATGGTAAAGGCCTGCGAATGTGGGGTCAAGTTGGAACTGCGATATCAGTTTAAATTGGGATTTGTTCCCTACTGGACTGTTAAGAAACTGTCAGGTCAACGATACGTCTGCGTACAGGGTTTATTAATGTGTATCATTTCTGAGATTTAGGATACAAACGTTTGTTTAGCTATGTTAGACGAACCAATAGATGCTGCATTAGCAGCACAAAATCTGAAATGTTTTAGCTATGCTGACGAAAATGCCTAGTAATTGGTTGTACTGTTAAGCTAATTGCTGAAGTAATACGTAATATGCCGAACATTAAATAAAGTGCTTAGTAAATTTAAGTCTAGAATAACTAACAAATAACAAACTATAAATTGTATCATTATATGGCACAATTAAAAACGTTATTCTTGAGATAATGCATCCTTAGGAGCGCATCCTTGGTCTTGCTTTTAGTCTTATACTGCAGCATATTATCAACACCATGGAAAAAATGTATAAAAGGTAATGTCGTTTAGAATCGAAGATATCCCGCTGAATTCTCAGAAAAATAAAGCCCTAGACTACTACTGCGATCTCTAAAACCAAACTTCTTGGGTTCGATTCCCCGCTAGCTAGTACCGCTAAATATAAAACTCGAGACGAGCCGGGCTGATGAAGCCTAAGTCGTAGAGAACGATTCCTCGTAGAAGCCAGGCAAAGAACCTTCTTTTCCCATCTCCAGTAACGAGGCTCAAGAACTTTCAAATCATACTGGATATACTATTTCTGTCTCTTACAATATCTGTACTGTTCAGTACCACCTGACTTGAGTTTTTTCCAGCTTTTCCTCAGTCTTTATCATTTCATATATCATCAGTGATCGAGCGGGATGGCTCGGGCGGTAACGTCTGTGGCCGCATTCAGGAGGTTCCGGGGCCGACCAATCTGGCTGAAGGTTTTTAGCGGTTGGATAATTTGATCCTCGAATTTTCCTATCATAGCTTTCATCACTACATTTCATTTTCTTCGTCTTCACCGCCATACCAGGCATTGGGCTGATCACCCATCTTGGATACGCTATGACCCAGAG
Source organism: Deroplatys truncata (assembly GCA_030765065.1). NCBI lineage: Eukaryota > Metazoa > Arthropoda > Insecta > Mantodea > Mantidae > Deroplatys > Deroplatys truncata. Next base: position 6,777,087 of record CM060990.1, on the reverse strand, counting down.
TTTGCTTGCTCATCGATAGGAAATTGGTTGTAAGTCCTACATAGAGGAGTGCATTCCGTTGAAGAAGTGTCCGCCGCCGGTGTATAACACTATTGAGGATGTAATTGCCCTTAACACTGAAACCTAAACCTTTGTTGCATTATCTACTATCACTATTGTTTTAGTTAAATAATCCTGTGCCTTTAATCGGGAACAGTACTTTATTAGCTAAGTTTTCTTTAGGAAAATCATCATTTGCGGTTATCAGAACCAAATGTTCACATCTTTTCCTACCTAGTACTTAACATATGCGTGGCAGGTTATACAGCCACATACCGGTTCCCATTGCCAAGAGCCCCGTTTATTTCACAAAGTACATCTTCAGTAAGCGAGGAGGATATACCTTCGCAGTTGGTGCTTATCATTAATCTACTCAGCAATGTTTCTTCCAACAGAGTTTGTGGGATATTAATGAACGGAAGAAAATAAAAATCCTTCAATACATAGAAAGCAAAGAATTTCTCGATAAAAAATAAAAGTGCCTAAAATGTGAAGTTAACTAAAAATGTATCTAAATATATACTCAAAATAAGATTGCATTATTTGTCAGCCCATTGCGTAGTTCACAGTATGAATTTTCACGCTTTTCCAGGCTCTAGTAATACATGTTAAATTTCCATTCACATGCTGGAATGAGGAGGACCATCAGCATCAGGCAGTATTTCCTCACAGGTGTGCAAGTGAAGTAGGTTGACAATAGATTTTGCTTTACGTTCAACTGGGCGAACTGGGCGGTACCTTATAGTATCTGCAGTAAGACCTTGCTTCCACTTCCTCTAATTTTCGTGACGTTGGGGACAGCAACGCCTAAACCAGATTTCAGAAAACCATCAGCATGGTTATGGGCTGGTATGCAAGGATATGGGCGCAATTAGCGCACTTTATCGCGCGTGGATAAACCAATTAGCAACAAGCCAAGTCTCAGAGCGAAACAAAGTCGTGCACACGGATTTTCATTGAGTTACCTAACATGGGGAAGACACTATCTTTATTACACTACCTTGTTTACACATTTCCAGATCCTAGACTCAAAAGAAAGGAAGTGTTTATTGAATAAGTAGGGATGGTGATTTTTCACAAATGCGATTTACCTGGAAATGCTAATACAGGTATTGTATTTTTTGTATTTTCAATTTTCACCTGCTGTAAACCACTTGTTAATGTGTTTTGAAAATGCGATAAAGTGCGAAATGGCTCAAAATGCGCAAATTACACTAAAATGCTATATAAAGACGAAACCTACGATATTTTTCAATGTTTTTCTTTCCTTCTGGAAACTTCAACTGCCGAGCTTGTACAGTTCTGGAAGACGGAATGGTGATATGAAAAAGTAGAGTTTCTTTTAATCGGTGAAATTAGCATAATTAATAAGTTTTACTTATATTATGATACTTAAAACCAATTAATCCGTTTAAAATCCGGATTTCGGGGCGTAGAGAAAACAATCACAGCTGCGATCCTAATGAGATGTAATTATCTATAAGTATAGGGTCACGATAAAATTGTAACTCAAGTCTATCCAAGTAAATTAATTACCCAGTTGGAGGACTCTTCCTACCCCTTTGCACATAAGTTGTGGGACGTGTTGCTAACTTAAAGCAGGTTGAGCAGTTACATGGAGGAAAATTCTACAAGAGGTTGATAGGCGTTTTAATCCTGACACTGCTGCCGAATATTGTCAACAGAGCTGCAAGTTTTAAATGGAAGTAAAAGAAAGATGGCATTCTTCGGTTTGTTAAAATGGATACTTTTGTTGAGGAATATGAGGATGTTCATTCCCAGCTGTTACAGATTATGCAGACGATGAAATATCCAGAGTCTGCCCAAGCAATTCTGATAGATGCTGAAATATATTTCAATAACCACAATTGAATAATAAGTGACAGGAGGACACAAATGACAGAACAAAATGATGAGGTCTGTTCTATCATTTCATTCAATGGTGTTAATGATTCATGAACTTACATGACATAAATAAATGTTGTGCATTTTGTTTTTATTATTATGATTTTACATCAGTATACATCACTTTTTTCTGTGTTATGCTGTAAGTAGCATATTATAGGCGAAGCTGGCACACTTTTGAGTTTATATGGGAAAAGATAGGGGAAACGAGAGCCTTTAAGCAGGAAAATGCGTTTATATGCGAGAGATAGGGTATACGAGGGTCGATGCTAGGCTAGACAGGGGTTGAAGGAGGGGAATGCGCTTTATATGAGAGAGGTAGGGTATACGAGGGTCGATGCTAGGCTAGACAGGGGTTGAAGGAGGGGAATGCGCTTTATATGAGAGAGGTAGGGTATACGAGGGTCGATGCTAGGCTAGACAGGGGTTGAAGGAGGGGAATGCGCTTTATATGAGAGAGGTAGGGTATACGAGGGTCGATGCTAGGCTAGACAGGGGTTGAAGGAGGGGAATGCGCTTTATATGAGAGAGGTAGGGTATACGAGGGTCGATGCTAGGCTAGACAGGGGTTGAAGGAGGGGAATGCGCTTTATGAGAGAGATAGGGTATACGAGGGTCGATGCTAGGCTAGACAGGGGTTGAAGGAGGGGAATGCGCTTTATATGAGAGAGGTAGGGTATACGAGGGTCAATGCTAGGCTAGACAGGGGTTGAAGGAGGGGAATGCGCTTTATATGAGAGAGGTAGGGTATACGAGGGTCGATGCTAGGCTAGACAGGGGTTGAAGGAGGGGAATGCGCTTTATATGAGAGAGGTAGGGTATACGAGGTTCGATGCTAGGCTAGACAGGGTTTGAAGGAGGGCAATTCGCTTTATGTGAGAGAGGTAGTGTATACGAGGAGAAGTGCTAGGCTAGAGATAGTTTGAGGAGTAGAGCATGCGTTTACATAGGTAAGGCAGGAAAACGTGAAGAGATGATAGGCTAGCGGGCTAGGAGCCTAGAAAAGACATTTATATGTGAGAGGTAAGAAATACGCTGAGAGATAAAAGGATAGATAGATGCTGAGGGAGGGAGGAATACGCTTTATACGGAAGATATAGGGGAAACGCGGAGTGATGCTAGGCTAGACAGAGTTAAAGGTAGAATGTGTTGTATATGAGAGAGAGATAGCAAACCGAGGAGAGGTATTAGGCTAGGAGGGTTTGAATGGTAGAGTATGCGTTTATATGGAGAGACGGGGAAAACGGAGAGAGATCCTATACTAGCAGGGAGTTGAAGGAGAGGGAAATGCGTTTATATTGGAAAGATAGGGAAAACGAGGGTTGATGCTAGGCTAGACAATATACATTTTTCTAAAATCTTACAAAATTTGTATATGTTAAACTGTTCGTGTGCGGGACTGAGAGGTATAAACTGTATATTGGTTTACAGTTTTGCTGCATGTAGAAGTATTTTAAACTAGCCCAATACCGAACACCTTAACCTATCCCTACCTTGCCTGCTCTGAATCATTTTCTCAATGTCTATTCAATCCTATCATCGTCTAACCTAACCAACTTAACAAGACGTAACATCACGTAACATAACCACATAACCATCTAACAAGACGTAACACCACATAACAAGACGTAGCATCACGTAACATAACCGCGTAACATCGTGTAAAATAAGCACATAACCACGTGACAAAACGCAACACCACGTAATATAAGCACGTAAGAACGTAACAAGACGTAACACCACGTAAAATAAACACATAACCACGTAAGAAGACGTAACACCACGTAAAGAGACGTAGCACCACGTAAGACAAGCATGTAACCACGTGACAAGACGTAACATAACCATGAAACACCACGTAACATAAGCACGTAACCAAATGTAACAAAACGTAAGATAACCATGTAACCACGTAACACCACGTAACATAATCACGTAACACAACGTAACATAAGCACGTAACCACGTGACAAGACATAACACCACGTAACCACGTAACAAGACGGAACATAACCACGTAACATAAGCACGTAAGAAAGTAACAAGACGTAACACCACGTAACAAGACGTAGCAGCACGTCACATAGCACGTAACATAACCACGTGACAAGACGTAACGCCACGTATCTTAACCACGTAACAAGACGTAACACCACGTAACAACGAGTAACCAGAAACGTAACCACGTAACAACACGTAACCAACCCACTGCTAAGACAATCTATGCTAACCCATCCTTTATAACTTAGACAATCAGTACGCAAGTTTAGCCTAGCCAAACCTAACCAATCCGGCCATCCTCTCATCATCTATTCTACTCAGTCGTCGTCTAACCTAATCTGGCGTCATCCGAACCTGATGCCAGGCATTCTAACTCGAAACTAGACATCTCTAATCATCTATTCCCAACTGTATACACTAACCCAGCACCTAACGTCCTAACGTAGCCTACCAGAGCTAACCCAGATTTTATTTTTGCGGTGTTTTATTCAGGTTTTATTATTTTAGAGTTTTAATTGAAATGCTTTACGTCAACATTGGTTCATTAGATAAGGATTGTAAGGGGAGAAGTCTCTCCCCTTTATATAGGCTTCAGACGAGCACTAGGATTTGCTCCCAATGGCAGGGTTAACGCCTCCCCTTACATCTTCTTCTTCTTCCTTCACCAGGTGTCTGCTAGCTGCATACACCGCACGTGAGTAAACTTCAATTTTTTTACATTGTAGATTCGCAGAGAAATTATTCATCTTGAGATCCAGGTTACATACTTTTAAGCACTGTTTGTAATGCGATAATGTCCATACGCATATGTAGTTATTTCATCCTCGGCAATAACTCTTTTATCTACAAAAGGAGTCAATGCGATTTTATTCACTTGCACGGTGGTAACAGCATTCTCACGCGATAGGAACATATTCATGGGCGTTCTGATGATTTCTCGGGTTTTATGTCAATCTGTGTAGCTGTCAAATGTAATGTACTGCTTAATAGCACTACGTTTTATGCCTTTAGCTGTTTTATCATCGAACCTTGAATATCTAAGGCGTACATCTTAGGTCGTAATCCAACAAAGCGTAGAATGATTTTGCTATTGACCGCATCTTTAAATTTTCCCAGCACCTTTTTGTTCCAAGTAGACTGACATATATGTTAGCAGGGTAATCAGCTGTATAAGGATGCTGGAGAAAATGTAGCTTGTCCTGGTACACATATTCAGTTGTCATACAATGAATGAATCAGTGTCCATATACATAAACTTCAGGATTTCAGCTCCATAATATGGCAACCACACATCTACATGATAGTGATACACTAATGTTTTGGAGATGTCCAACACACTCAAACCAATGTATATAGTTTTGTTGAACACGATCTGTCACGAGGGCATATGTACAGCAGCTAGATTAGCAGCATATATCGTCCTATCGATAAGCGTAGAGTTGGCGATTAACTTCTCCAGTGTCTTCTGGTTTATAACCAGTCTATATCCATACGATTACACGGGTTCTCCATGGTTTTTCCAACATTGGCGTTGTTAAAGAGTTTGTAGAGATACTTCTGGAAAATATTTGCAGCCTGTTGTCGCAGCCTAATGTTAAATTCCACATAATATTTTAACCACTGAGACTATCGGAATTGTAGCACACGATGGATTTTTGTTAGACGTAGTCCATAATTAAGAGCTTGCTTCAAAGTTATGTAATGTACTGCATACTTCTTTCGAGGTCCAAGATGATGTATCAGTTTCTTTGTAGATGACTCCTTAGGCTTCATGCACTCATACAGGAAAGGTAGATCGTTGTGAAGATCGTGAAGTTCTGCAAAATACTCGTTGTCAGCTTCTAATGTGTATCCATAAGGATCATCTTCTTGAAGTATGTCTAAGTCGATTACTTCAGGTGACAACCACTCAAATCCAGCATAAGGGAGGACGTGGCACTTTGCCCAACCATATTGGTTTTTGGCGTCCTCACATGTAATAAATTGGGTTGGTCTCGACGGATCATACTTATCCATGTAGGCGTTGTTTGCTTCGGTATACCGGTGAGAAACTTGACATAAAGCTCCTCTTATACCAGATTCTATCATGAGTAATTGATCTAAACCCTGTAACAATACCAGCTGAAATCCAGTATACAGTTACATGGCATCCCATGCAAGTCCTGGAGAGCTAAAATAATGAGCAGGATCGACTTTATGTGTTTTGAGGGTTTGATCTCTAAATGTCTCAAAGACATGAGCAAGAAGAAGTACATCTGAGGTTACGTACAGGTTGCTGTACTCAACCAGGTTTCTCGCATTAAACAGTTTCCACACATTTCTAGCATCATTGTAGTCAGCAACACTAATTTCTTCTTCATTTAACCTATTGTAGGAGTCCTTAGGAAGCAGATAGGTTTCGTTCAAAACATCCCATGACGTGGCGTAATCATAGCGAAATACTCCCTTACGAGTCATCAACTTCAACCTGCCTTCTCCAAAGAGTTTCATGTTTCAGGATGCGATGTCAGACTTTTCACCAGCTTATCCAAGCTTGTACTGAGAAAGAGGAAGCAATCCACAAACCCAAACTTTTTATCTCCTACATACTTGGAGAATGATATATGGGTTTCTTCAGAGCTAGGAATTACTTCCACCTGCTCCCTTGTACATTCCAACTCCTTAACAATGAAGTGTGAGTCATACCCACTGAGGTTGTGCATGAAGACTGGAATACGTTTAGGTGTTTTGCAGGCTAAATTACACTCATTATGTAGGCTTCCGCGATATTCACCACTGATCATGATGGCGTACTTTGTAGTTCTCTTATAATAAGGTTTTTTCCACGCAAGTAGCATACTATAGAGGAGTTGAGATCCTTCTGCTGTTGATCTGTAAGTTTCAGATGCATGGCAGGTTTGTATATATTATCAATTTTCTTTGCAAGGGATGACAGGTATTCCATAAACTTCTGAGCAACATCAACACCACGATATATATACATCTATATATATATATATATATATATATATATATATATATATATATATATACATACATATATTGATGTTTAGGAATACCAGTTTCCAGATGTTCAACAGATTGAGTAGATTTCACGTAAACACAGAAACTCATAGGTACATGTATGCCAATAAGGGGTTGTATATGAAGTTTAGGATTAGGGAGGTATGTATGGCATGGTGCGAGAATGTTTTCAAAGTCTGCATAGATAACGTAAGGTAGTTTCAACATCCATTCAAAAATTTTAAATTGAACAATTGATTTCTCCTTGGTAGGCATAACTACCCTCGCAACATCATGTTGATTACAGATGGATGCATGTTCTAGTAGTTCTTCCAGTCCAACTCGTTTGCACTGTTCATCAAAATGTGTAAAACAACGCTTAAAGGTATAAACACGTTCTTTATGCTTAGTTTTCTGACGTCGAATAAGTTTCTCCAAATTCTTTATATATACGTAGTGCTGTTTTCCACTACTGTCACTCAATAGTAGGAGGTCTCGGTGTTCAGGTAGTTCAGCCTCAGCATTGTTTATTGGATACACCTTATGCTCCTCATCTAGTCCGAAGACGTTGATGGACATCCTGTTAAGCTTCTCAAACAAACGTACATAATTTCAATCAGTTATCCTTAGTTTGAATTCCGGTATTTTAATGACTTCTTTAATTTTCCACTATATTCTAGGATATATTACTTAGATTTATGGTGTAAAGTGTATATGAACGTGCATAACATGCTGCACTAATATTATAAATACCCATGACCTTATTGCCTCTGTTTCGAATACTGATTTCAATGCAATTTATCTCTAAATTTAATAGCTGACACCAATTTAGATATATAATTAACTAAAATGTATTAAATAGTCATTACTAAGTACTTTATTTGGGTATATATCGTAGTGACTATGGTTATGAGTTTGGGTCCCAGTTTATAAAGAACGTAAATATCTCCAAATCAATCAGTGCTAAGGAACTAAATCAAAACGAGATTGATAGCTGTCCTTACCTGTAATCAATATCGTAAATATTTGTAGATCAGTTGTCGGAAACCCGATCTTTCAATGAATTCCTTAATTTTCCTCCATATTCTAGGATATATCACTTAGGCTGAGGCCGTGTACTGCATGCCGCTATGTTTAACATGCCTAGTTAATATTATAAAAAATTTGTTCCTACTGTTTCGAGTTCGGATACTAATTCAATGAAATTCACTTATAAATTTAATAGCTTATGAATTACTTTAGACTGAGAAAATAAAACGTAAACAGACAGTGGGACAGGTCTTCAAGCCTCGAATTGTTAGGACTTCCGCGCGTCACTATGGCCTGTCTCAATTGCGGCTTGTAGACTCCTGTGGTCACTAGGATATAGCACTTAGATTGATGACGCAAACTGTATACCGCTATGTTTAACATCCTAAATTTATACTATAAATAATTTTGACCGTAGTGTTTTGGCTTTGAATACTATTCAGTAAAATTTAATTATAAAATTAATAGCTTCTAAATCAATTTAGATTGAGAAAATAAAACGTAATCAGGCAGTGGGAGTAGTCTAGAAATAACGTTATCATGTTGAACAATTACATTAAAGCAGTCATATCGACCCCCGGGAGATTAGTTCACGTATCTTAAAAATTGTAGATCTTAGATGGTTTCAATACAGCTTAAATGGAAAATGCTGATGTGGGGAACCAAATTACTGAAATAAATTTATTAAAAGCATTACCTGGTACAATTCTAGAAGCTTAAAATCTGTGTAACTCTGGAAAAAATTACTTTGCTCGTGATTGTAGTCAAATGTAATGGTTTTCTGTGATAACGGAGTATTAAGCGTGGTTTTCTGTGATAAATGAGTATTAGGCGTATTAAAATGTCATATTGTGTACTGATTCTGTGGAGAATGAAGGGAAGATCGAAAGCAAGTCTTGAAAAAGGAATGAAAACATGAAATAATGCAGTATAAACATGAATTTAATTTAATAAGGGGAGAAAACCTTCTACGTTGCTTCTAAAGTTGATTAGAAAGCCAGACGTAATCAAACTATTCGCACACAAGTGGCTCAGACAATTAGTATATAATTATTTACATACACTTATTGTGCACACCCGGTATGCAATCCCTTATCATACTGTTTGGAACTTCGTCGCTCGCCATACTGACCTTCTGAACAGTCTGTCGTCTTAACATGTTAAAGCCTTTAATTTCATCTGTTACGGATTGTGGTAATAGAAATGGTGTTAACTTTGACCCAATGGACAGCGGTGGCGACTGTGACAGTGGTGGACACTGAATGGAAACATTTTTTTCGGAATGAACGTGTGAGAATACTTCTCTTTTGGTGTGACAGGCTATACAGGTAGTAATGATGCGTGTAGGACGGATCCAGACCGCCTGTATCCTGGTGTGACGTCATATGTTGGGGTACAGCATTACCATGAAGGCATACGGCAAACCCGTTATTTACGGCATGTTTCAACCGAGGTAACGCGCGAGGCCTGCAATCAGGAGGTCCCAGGTTCGAGTCCCGTCAAGCACCCAATCTGGCCTCGGGTTTCTCGTGCTTTTTTCTGGTCGGCAGGTGAATGCTAGTAGTTTCTCATCTACCACGATTTCCTTTTCCTTTCATTCTATTTCATTCGTATCTTTCACGTGTGGTTCTAGGTTTCGTGGCGTATGGCGAATGCTTGGTCAAAGGATATTTGTCCCTTGCTCGGTTGACGGATCGTTCATCGCCCTCCTTAGCCAGCTCGTGGCTTCTCTCGCATGCGCTCACACACACACACACCCAATCGAACATAAAGAGACACAAATACCTCTGATCAACTCTCCAAGCAGCCGAACCTGCACGAAGACCTACAAACACATACATACATACATACCCACAATACTTCACTCACTCTAAACATCCGAACCTGTACGAAGACCTACGAACACATAGGTACACACATTCACTTCCACCAAGCACCTGAACCAGCATGAAGAGATACGGAGACGCCTGAAAACCTAGATATACATGTTCAACACATTATAAAACTTCCTCCAAGCACACAAAGCTATACGAAGACAGACGAATACGTACAATCACACATAAACAACTCTGAAACTATCTGTAAGTACTCGAACATGCGCGCAGACCTACGTATACGTCCGAACACCTGTGTAACACGTTTTGAAATATAAGAGATTAGACGCTTAATCACCGTTTTAGTATTAAAATTCAGTATATAATTCCTCTAAAAAGGGTTCGTGCCTCCTTTATAAATAGGGCGATCTCGGGCACTGGACTTCATTCTGCTAATTATTCTCGAGGTGTCAACATCGTTGTTCTCCCAGAAAATAAACGGCTTTCTAAGGTGTTATCGAGGTGAAGAGGTCTACATTGCCTTGAAGAAGGATTAATACGTTATTACATTCAATGTAAAGATGAATAACTCCGCATATAAGGATATCATTCCTTGTGCATCAGGATATTCTTGTGGTAAATGTGCAAAGAAATTTCAACGGGGATATGCTGAAAGAAGGCATGGGCTGGGTTGTAAGAAGTTCTCCAATTTTAAATATTGAAATGTAACCTTCAAAGACAGTTATAAGTGTCAGCGACACGAAGGTTTATGCGAAATAAGCATGCCTGAGAAGAAGCGTAGATTATAATCTATTAAACAACAGTTATTATCTACAATGGAGGTCTGTGACATGAAACAATATGACACTTCATTTTATGGACGCTTGAAATCGTATTTTATACGATGCGAATCAACTAAGCTTTGAATATGTACCTGCATGAGGCAAAACAACGGATAATCCTTGCTGTACATAAAGAGCTAGTTATTCACAAGAGTGTGAAAATAAATCTGTTAGCTGAGTGTCGATTTGTTAACAGTATCGGAGAAACCTGCGACAATATATTTAAAACACGGAATCAATCTGTTTTCCTAGATAAGGATCTGGACTCTATGCTGGAAACGACATTCAAGAAGTTGGTTACTGAAATGGAGGAATCGCAGCTTAAGGGTAACAATTGGGCTCTGCTTGCTGTAGAAGGCGTTCAGATTCGTATAAACAAGTACAATCCGTTACGAGGAAGTAGCTACATACCATTACCACCATCTGTTGAAGCAAGAAAAGCATGCATAAACATCCAGAACTATACCGATGAGCCATGCTTCATGTATTCTGTATTAGCCAAATTCGTTAAGAATGCACAACGCGTGAGCAAATACGAGCAACTTCAAAATAAATACGACTTCAGCTAGGTTTCTTATCCGATTCCACTTTCTCAAATATCTAAGTTTAAGAACCTTAACAGGATGTCCATCAACGTCTTCGGCCTAGATGAGAAGCATGAGGTGTATCCAATAAACGTTGCTGAGGCTGAACTACCTGAACACCGTGACCTCCTACTATTGAGTGACAATAGTGGAAATTATCACTAGGTATATATATAAAAACTTTGAAAAACTTATTCGTCGTCAGAAAACTAAGCATAAACAACGTGTTTATATCTTTAAGCGTTGTTTTACCATTTTATGAACACTGCAAACGAGTTCGACGTAAGAGCTACTAGAACATGCATCCATGTGTAATCAACATGATGTTGCTAGGGTAGTTATGCCTACCAAGGAGAAATCAATTGTTCAATTTAAAAATTTTGAAAGGATGTTGAAACTACCTTACGTTATCTATGCAGACATAGAAAGCATTCTCGCACCATGTCATACATGCCTCCCCAATCCTGAAACTTCATATACAACCCCCTATCAGCAGCTTGTACCTATGAGGTTCTGTGGTTACGTGAAACCTACTCAATCTGTTGAACATCTAAAAACTGGTCTTCCTAAGCATCCTTATGAATATCGTGGTGTTGATGTTGCTCAGAAGTTTATGGAATACCTGTCATCCCTTGCAAAGGAAATTGATAATGTATACAAATCTGCCATGCATCTGAAACTTACAGATCAACAGCAGAAGGATCTCAAGTCCTCTATAGTATGTTACTTGTGTGGAAAAAACTTTATTATAAGAGAACTACAAAGTACGCGATCATGATCACATCAGTGGTGAATATCGCGGAAGTCCACATAATGAATGTAATTTAGCCTGTACAACACCTAAACATATTCCAGTCTTCATGCACAACCTCAGTGGGTATGACTCACACTTCATTGTTAAGGAGCTGGAATGTACAAGGGAGCGGGTGGAAGTAATTCCTGGCTCTGAAGAAAGCTATACATCATTCTCCAAATATGTAGGAGATATAAAACTTTGGTTTGTGGATTGCTTCCTCTTTCTCAGTACAAGCTTGGATAAGCTGGTGAAAAGTTTGACATCGTATCCTGAAACACTGAAACACTTCGGAGAAAACAGTTTGAAAATAATGACTCGTAAGGGAGTATTTCCCTATGATTACGCCACGTCATGGGATGTTTTGAACGAAACCTATCTGCCTCCTAAGAACTCCTTCTACAATAGGTTAAATGAGGAAGAAATTAGCGATGCTGGCTACAATCATGTAGAAATGTGTGGAAACTGTTTAATGTGAGAAACCTGGGTGTGTACGGCGAACAGTACGTAACCTCAGATGTACCTCTTCTAGCTCATGTCTTTGAGACATTTAGAGATCAAACCCTCGAAACACATAAAGTCGATCCTGCTCATTATTTTAGCTCTCCAGGACTTGAATGGGACGCCATTTAACTGTATACTGGAATTCAGCTGTTATTGCTACAGGATTATGATAAATTACTCGATAGAATCTAATGTAAGAGGAGGTTTATGTCAAGTTTCCCACCGGTGTGCCGAAGCAAACAACGCCAACATGATTAAGTATGATCCGTCGAGACCAACCCAATTTATTACATATTAGGACAGCAATAACCAATATGGCTGTGCAACGTGGAACGCTCTCCGTTATGGTGGATTTGAGTGGGTGTCTCCTGAAGAAATCGACTTAGAGAGACTGCAAGAAGATGATCCTCATGGATGCGTATTAGAAGATGACATCGAGTATCCTGCAGAACTTCACAATCTACACAATGATCTACATCTTCTGCCTGAGTGTATGAAGCCTAAGGAGTCATCTACAAAGAAACTGATACCTCATCTTGGACCTCGAAAGAAGTATGTAGTACATTACGTGACTTTGAAGCAAGCTCTTAATCATGGACTACGTCTAACAAAATCCATCGTGTGCTACAATTCCGATAGTCTCAGTGGTTAAAACCTTATGTGGAATTTAACAATAGGCTACGACAACAGGCTGCAACTGATTTCGAGAAGGAACTCTACAAACTCTTTAACAACGCCATGTTTGCAAAACTATGGACAACCTGCGTAATCGTATGGATATACGACTGGTTATAAGCGGGAAAACACTGGAAAAGTTTATCACCAACACGACGCTTATCGTTAGGACGATATATGCTGCTAATCTAGCGGATGTACATATGCCCTCGCGACAGATCGTGTTCAACAAGCCTATATACATTGGTATGAGTGTGTTGGACATCTCCAAAACATTAGTGTATCACTATCATGTAGATATGTTGTTGCCGTATTATGGGGCTGAAAACCTGAAGTTTATGTATATGGACTCTGATTCATTCATTCATCGTATGACAACTGAAGATGTGTACCAGGACGAGCTACATTTTCTCCAGCATCTGGATACAGCTGATTACCCTGCTAACCATATATGTCATTCTACTTAGAACAAAAAGCTGCTGGGAAAATTTAAAGATGAGGCCAATAGCAAAATCATTCCACGCTTTGTTTGACTACGACCTAAGTTCTACACCATAGATATTCAAGGCTCGATGATAAAAAAGATTAAACGCAAAAACGTAGTGCTATTAAGCAGTACGTTACTTTTGATAGCTATACAGAATGTCTTAAAACCCGAGAAATCATCAAAACGTCCATGAATATGATCCTATCACGTGAGCATGCTGTTACCTCCGTGCAAGTGAATAAAATCGAATTGACTCCTTTTGATGATTAAAGAGTTATTACCGAGGATGGAATAACTACATATGCGTATGGGCATTATCGTATTAAAACAGTGCCTAAAAGAATGTAACCTGGATCTCAAGATGAATATTTTCTCCGCGAGTCTACAATCTTAAAAAAATGAAGTTTACTCATGTGCGGTATATGCAGCTAGCAGACACCAGGCGAAGAAAGAAGATGTAAGGGGAGCCTACATAAAGAGGAGACGTCTACCCTTACAATCCTTATCTAAAAGAGCAATTTTGACGTAAAACGTTTCAATTAAGACTCTCAAATAATAAAACCTGAATAAAACGTCGCAACCTCACTAACAGAAATTCGGGGTTAGCTTTCGTTAGGCTAGGTTAGGTTGTTTGGTGCTAGGTTAGGGTATACAACTGGAAATAGATGATTAGAGTTGTCTAGTTTCGAGTTACAATACCTGGCATCAGGTTAGGATGACGCCAGATTAGGATAGACGATGACTCAGTAGCATAGATGATGAGAGGATGGTCTGGGATTGGTTAGGTTAGGCTAGGCTCGCGTACTGATTGTCTAAGTTTTGAAGGATGGGTTAGCTTAGTTTGTCTTAGCAATGGTTTGGTTACGTGTTGTTACGTCTTGTTACGTGGTTACGATACGTGGTGTTACGTCTTGTCACGTGGTTATGTTACGTGCTATGTGACGTGGTGCTACGTCTTGTTACTTTCTTACGTGCTTATGCTACGTGGTTATGTTCCGTCTTGTTACGTGGTTACGTGCTTATGTTACGTGGTGTATGTCTTGTCACGTGGTTACGTGCTTATGTTACGTTGTGATACGTGGTTAGGTGATTATGTTACGTGATGTTACGACTTGTCACGTGGTTACGTGCTTATGTTACGCAGTTATGTTACGTGATGCTACATCTTGTTACGTGGTATTCCGTCTTGTTACGTTCTTATGTGATTATGTTACGTGATGATACGTCTTGTTGCGTCGGTTAGGTTAGACGATGATAGGATTGAATAGATAATGAGAAGATGATCCAGAGCAGGCGAGGTAGGGATAGGTTAGAGCGCTCGGTATTGGGCTAGTTTAAAATACTTCTACATGCAGCTACACTGTAACCCAATATACAGTTTATACCTCTCCGTCTCACACACTAGCAATTTAACATATAAAAATGTTGTAGGATTTAAAAAATGTAGACTGTCTAGCCTAGCATCGACACTCGTATTCCCTCTCTCCAATATAAACGCATTTCCCTCTCCTTCAAATCTCTCTTTGCATAGGATCTCTCTTCGATATCCCCATCTCTCTATATAAACACATACTCTACCATTCATACCCTTCTAGCCTAATACCTCTCCTCAGTGTGCTATCTGTCTCTAGTAGAGATATTATGAGAGAGCCAGCACACAGACAGATGCGGCCAACTGATAAGGGTAATTATATGTGTTTTAACACATGTAAACATATGTAACCGCTAATGACCGCCGCTAATGACGCGTCTAATGGATATGCGTCGTAATACATATGTAAACATATGTAACCCGCTAATGACCGCCGGAGATGCCGACAGTTGATAAGATATAATCGACATCGTTTGTTCTGTGTTGTCGCCTCCCACCGGCTCCCTTTGAGGTGTGCGGTAGGGAATTGTTTTCTCGATGCCTGCCGCCCCTCGGCAAATCAATTAGGTAATGTTCGTCAAACATTATTCAATTCAGCTTTTTTGATTAATTAATTGTGTATGAATTGACTCGAGCGCAAGTGGTAGCGTGTGTATAAGTAGCACGCTCACGGGAACACTCTGTCATGTAATGAAAACCCTGCAACCTACTTCTGTCTGAGGATAACGGTAATGTCCATTAGCTGACAATGTTAGACGCTTTCACCACATTAATAGACTTTAAGATTGCATCCCGGATCTGTATACATCATTAGCGAACAATGTCAGTAATTGTTTTCCTAAGTGCTCTGAAAAACCCGCAGACACTCAATGTAAATACCTTTTAGCTCGTAGAATTTCCATCACAAACTGTGGAAAAACCCTAGTCTAGACAATTTTTTCCCTGATAATTAATGATTAAGTTTCATAGCTCTTATTTCTTTCAATAAAATATTGCGAATAAAGTATTCAGAATTCAGAGTGGCGGAAAGAAATATTACATACGGTATTAAAAATAAATAAGCGTGGTGAATACTACATATGTTATTAAAAATAAAAATAAATACGGATAACCTTATAGTTAAATATTATAAATGTTACTAAAAAAATAAATGATTCGGTTAACATTATAGTTGAATACTATATATGTTATTAAAAATAAATACGGTTAACATTATAGGTGAATATTACATACGTTATTAAAAATAAAAAATGGCCTCGCTGATCAATGAATACAATTAAATATTTTTATTAATTAATTGTATATGAATTGACTTGCGCATTTTGGTTATTGCGCTGTGTCTCCCTAACGTTTCCAGATCTAGGATCGTTCCAGCTAGTTGCGCGCTTCTGCCATCTACCCTCTAAAGTAAAGTTGCGCGCTTCTACCATCTTCATTCTAAAGTAAAGTTATAGAACAATGAGATAAAAAGTAATCAATTCTTTGGAATGCGTCGCGTCATTAGGGTATTGTTCCAAGTTATCCGGGATACCTGGGGTCGAATCCTAGGAGTGATTACAAATTCAGATTCTAATAACTCAGAGACTAATTACGATAAAGACGTCAAATAAAGTTTATTACATTAATGTCATTAGGTAGTTTCTTGTGAATGTATATTTGGGTACCTGGTGTCCTGGGTTCGAATACCGATAAAATGTAATTTAATTATAAATTTAATAACTCCTAAACTAATTAAGCTAAAGACGCCAAATAAACTTTATTGTGTTTATGTTATTAGATAGTATCTTGTGGATGTGTAATTAGATACCTGACGTTCTGGGTTCGATCCTTAAGTTTTAAATCACCATTATCTCAGAAACTAAGAGAGGTAGAGGAGTGGACCAAACCATGATTGATAACTTCTGTACTGGGTGATTAATGCTGTATATAATTGCCAATCAGTTGTGCTTGATTCGATTCCCCATCTTTTAATGACTTCCTTAATTTTCCTCTGTACACTAGAATATATCACTTAGATCGATGATGTACCTGCATATAGCTTTGTTTAACATGTTGAGCTAATATCATAAATTAGTTTTTTCCTGGTGTTCTGGGTTCGAATACCGATTCAATGAAATTTACTTACAAATTTAATAACTCGTAATCTAATTTAGATAGACATGTCAAGGTAAACTCAAACTGAGTATCTAGTTCTTAAATATCGTTATAATGACAAATATTACTTTAAAGTACTCAGATCGAATCCCTAAGGGATGATTTCATATATCTTCAAGCCTATGGATCATATCAGGTTCTAATAAAGATTAAATGCTTGATGCTGATGTGGGGGAGCTAAATACATTTATTAAAAGTATTACTGGGTTCGATTTAGAAGCTTAGAATCTGTGTAACTATGGAAAAAAATGCTTTTCTCGTGATTGTAGTGAAATGTAATGGGCTTTCTGTGAGAAGATGGAAAGGAAGAATTGAAAAGGGAATGAAAACATGAGATAATGTAGTATATACATTTAACTAAATAAGGAGGAAAATCTTCTACGTTACCTTTTAAGCTTTTACTTCAAGTATTATGATAATACAGCTGGAATTAACCTTGATACAATAGGTGGTGGTGGTGGTGGTAGGCTTTGAATTTGAAATATATGTCTGAATGAGCGTGTGAGAATGCTTCTCTTGCTGGTGTGACGGCATAAGCAGGTAGTTATGAGACGAGTTTAAACGTGTTTGATGCTGTCAGACATCCTGTCTCTAGGTGTGACGTCATAAACATACTGCTCTGGGCGTGAGGTTATATGGCTGAGATTAATACACGTTGAGCGATCATATACAGCTGGTTATGGAGCGAGTTTATGATTGATCTAAAAGGTTCGTGCTCCCTCTATAAATGTGTTATAGGGGAAAGGATGCTCTCCTGAAACGTTAGTCATCTAGACAACTATTGTTCACGGAGCCAGTAGACGTCTGGTTGAATGGGACGGACCTCAGGTTCAAATCTTTAAGGGTACGGACTCCCACCTTTTGCCTGTCATGTCTCCTAAACCATCCTAACAGCGTAACATTACGTTACAACGCCACGTAACCAGATTAACGACGGTCAGTTGCTCAGATCTTTGATTTTTTTGTGGTTTCCCCTGGTCTGCAGGCGAATGCCTGAGCACTGTATGCTACCACGTTTTTCATGTTATATCATTCTATCTTAACCTACGTGCTTCTAAAACACTCTGACTGGATTACCGTCGGCCACTCGCTCAGACCTTTGATTTTTTCGTAGTTTTCCCTGGTCCGCATGCGAATGTCTGCTCAAAAAGATACTTGTCCCTTCCTCGGTTGGCGGTTAAGGAGTACGGTATACGATTATATGAGGAATATATGGAAAACGGAGACAGACGGTATTATAGACAGAAGCTGGTCCACTTTTGCGTTTATATGGGAAAGGATAGGGAAAACGGGGTAGATGCGACGGTTCAAGGAGGAAAATGCATTTATAAGGGAGAGATAGGGAATACCAGGGCTGATGCTAGGCTAGTCAGATGCTAAAGTAGGGAGGGATATGCTTTATACGAGAGAGATAGGGAATACAAGGAAAGATGCTATACTAAACAGGACTTGAAGGGTAGAATATGAGCGATATAGCGAACCGAGGAGAGGTATTAGGATAGGAGTTTTGAATGATAGGGTATACGTGTATATGGGAAAAGATAGGGAAAACGAAGGTAGGTGCTAGGTTGAGAGAGTCTTCAAGGAGGAAAATGCATTTATATGAGAGCGGTAGGACATACGAGGAGAGGTGCTAGTCTAGACAAGGTTTGAGGAGTAGAGTATACGTTTATATGGGAGAAATATGGAAAACGGGAGAGATACAAGGATAGACAGGGTTGAAGGAGGAGGAATGTAGGTTTATACGGTAATATAGAGAGTAATTCGATTATAAAACTTTTCTCATCCAGCGTTACAACACTTTTATATACTTATTTTCTAAACCTTACAAACTTTATATATGTTAAACAGTAGTGCGCGAGACGGAGAGGGACAAACTGTATATCGGTTTACAGTGAAGTATACGTCCTAACCTATTCCCACCTTGTTTGTTCTGGATCTTCTCATTCCTATCATCATCTAACGTAACCACGTAACAAGACGTAACACGACGTAACATAACAGCATGACAAGACGTCATACTAAGTAACATAACCACGCAACATCACGTGACATCTCGTAACCAGAAACGTCACGCGACGTAACAACACGTGGCAACTATTAACCAAGTAACAAAACGTAAGAACTTCACTTTAAGTGAAGAGTCGCTCACTTTGTAGGACTACAGACGATTATGAAAATGAAGACGATATAACACAGAAATACCATAAATGTCGAGTTCTTAAATTCTGCAAGTGTAATAAAACTACTTCCAAGTGCACTGTTTGTAAGAAAATGCACAAAGAAACCTGATTATAAATGTGTCAATTGTGTAGAGTATGAACTAGCTAAAATTGCTGTAAACATGAATAATTCAATTTTTCTATGCAATTAAAACTAAGTAAACTCCCTCATTTGCTTACTCTTGTTTGGGTTTTATGGGTTTCAATGAAGTTTATTTATTTTTTAATAATTGATATTATTTGTGTTTTGTTGCAGAATTCACAATTCAGCATTTTAGCTGGCATATAAATCATGTAAAAACATTAAAATATACTAATTTAATACAAATATAAATTTGAAATAATGATGCAGAATGTTAATGTTATATGGTAGGGGTCAAAATGATCCTCTGGATGTTAGAGAGGGCAGGGCAAGGTCGGGCTGACCTAGCGTTAATTGATAAATTAGAAAACTAGCAGTTCAGGGATTAACAAAGGCTTGGATCAATTCATATCTAAGAAACAGAACACAATGACTGATAGCTCTGCTAAGCGTAAGGAAGAGACATGGAAATAAATTGCAAATGAGTACAATTCTAGGAAGAACATCCAGTGTGAATGAAATTCCCTGAAATGATATTATGAGAACATAAAGAAAAGAATGAAGCAAGCAAATGCCATTGACAAGGTACGATTGTACAAAACTGGAGGCGTATGTATGTACCGCCTTTCTTAGATAATAGTAGCCAAATAACAATTGTTGCTCTTCTATTCAATCTCCAATGAGTTTGATGATGAAGTTGGATTCCATTCAGAAGTAATCACCACAGTGAAGGACATTGAAATAGTAAATCCAGATCCAACATGTCCATCAGCAATTTTAATAACAGGTGAGGAATTTGAAGAAAGAGAAAGTGTAAAGGTGGCGTCTGCAGTTCCCATACAGAACTTTCAACTCCATTGCCTGAAAAGAACAAAGATGGCATAAGGGAGGGTTTTTATGAGAGGAGGTTTGAGTGTTTGGAAGAAGAGTACACAGTGAAAATGAAGATCTTGAAATTGGAACTAGAAATGAAAGAATCTCAGAAAAATTAAGTGTTGTTAATAACTTATAAAACCATAAATATATTACAAAAAATGTAATGAAACAGGCAAGGAATAATATGGATAAAGAAACTGTTAAGCAGATCTACTACGCTTTCATTTATTTGCATATACTCAAAGTATGGAATTACACTTTCGGGAAATATTGCAGAAATAGACATGAAAAAGATATTTACGCAAAAAATAAAAAAAGGACTTAGAATATTAGAAAAAGTAGATAAACAGCATTCATGTAAACCAATTTTTAAAAATCATAAAATTTTAACTAAATTAAATTGAATTTTACCCTTTCTCCATCCCTGCCCCCCTCCCTTTCTTTCTTTCTTTCTTTCTTTCCTTCTTTCTTTATATTCATTTAAATAGTTTTATATTTATAATGCTGAAGCTTATATACCTGTGCATCTGAAAGGGCTTATTTTGAACTCATTATTACTGTAATATTTAATTGCATAATTTCAGAATGTAATAGAGCTTTCAATAGGTAACGCTAAAATTACTGTTTATGGAAAGAGGATAGATGCACTATAAGATACAACTTGAGCCAAAAGAACATTTACAGAATGAAAACTACACCATTTTCATTGCACTATTCTTTCCTTCTTGAATCGTGAATTATGTTTCCAGAATTCACAATCTTCATTTTCATTTGGTGACCCGTTTCTTTCTGTTTTTATCTTAAAACAAGATTAAATATATTCCTTACCTAGAACACCCTAGGGTGAGTGGTAGATGCTATCCAACAGCCTAGCCTGCAGGGGTAGGAGCTGTCTTCAGCCATAACACATATCACAACCAGCCTTCAGTAAATGTGAGTAGTAGTTGGTGGTGGTGGTGGCACTGGCGGTGACGGTGGTGTTGTAAACATATGATATTTTACTCAAAATCGTTAGAGCTATTTTTGAGAAATACAGGAGAGATATGGAATAGGAGGGAGATACTAAACCTTGAAAGCGACTTTAAGCGAGAACTTCATGAAAATATGTTTCATGACAATGATCTAGACATACCCATCACGTAACTTATTCAGGGAAAAGGTGACTCGTTCAGGGGAAAAGGTGACTGCTCAGGGAAAAAGTTGACCCACAAAAGGTATTAAGCAAGCCAACAGGAAAAAGATTGGGTTGTTCAAGGATGAATTGGGTGGTTTGGTTATGTATGAGTATGTTGGTATAAGAGCAAAGTTATACACATTCAGATACGGAGGACAGACAATTAAGAAAGCAAAGGGCATCACCAGGGTGGGTATGGATAAAATCGATTTCGGACAGTATTTTGAATGCTTAAAAGACCATAGCCTAAAAATTTATTCGGTACAAAAAACATTTTGGAGTACACACTACAAAATTACAACCATTGAAACAAACAAATCGGCATTGAAGCGGGGGTGACGATAAGAGGAAGTTGCTGGAAGGAAGCTATAAGACTGTAGCGTGGGGGCATTATTCCCTTAGACCTGGTGATTGCTAGTGCCTAAACTTGTAAATATGTATATTTTGTAAATATTTGAAGATTTCTTGTTTTTTACTTTTTTCATTCTGAATTTTATATATATCCATTTTAAATAGTGTATGATGGCTTTTATGTAATAATTTTTTCCCTCTAATGATTATATTGTATATATTCATTTAAAGTATGTGAGGGTTTTTATATATTAATTTTCCCTCTAATGATGTTATTGTATATATTCATTTAAGTTGTGTATGAGGGTTTTTATATAATAATGTTTCCCTCTAATGATGATATTGTATATATCCATTTATAGTATGCGAGGGTTTTTAAGTGTCTACATTTTTTCCTCAAAAAGAAAGAAAAAAATATGAATGATTTTTTAAAATAAAAATACTCATGATTTTACAATCATAAAAACTGGTCTTTATTAATTCTTCATACATTACACCAAATCCTTTTATATCAATCCATTGAGTATCTGGAAAACCGTACCACTTTACAAGAACTTTGTTTCCACGTTTACGTATAACCTTTTCTACTAAATATGTGTTAGGATAGTTAGTCTTTTTTAGTTCATGCCCATAAAAGCCACCTTTTATGATTTCACCATTCCTATCCTTTAGTATGTATGTTGTAGGCTTGGTACGGATCACACGAAATACTTTGAAGATTTCAACACTCCAGTTAGATTCATAACCCTTTTCAAAATGTCCTTTATGTTTAGATATCCTGACATAATCACCAACACTAAACTTCCTTGAAGCCTTCTTCTCTCTTCGTTCTTGATTATAATTATACACAGTCAGAAGAAGATCGTTGTTTTTCACTTCATTACGTTTCATGTGAATAGTTGAATGAAAAGTATCATTGTACTTTACAAGGATTCTAGGTAAAAGATCTAGCCACTTGTATGAGCCTTGGGCTAAAAACTCTCGGTACATCATATTCTTCAAGGTTCGAATTAAACGTTCAACAGCCGCAGCCTTCACATTGGTATAGGTGCTGTAGTGGTTAATATTATACTTAAACATTAGCCGTTTAAAGAACTTGTTATAAAATTCTTTCCCATTGTCACTTTGAATATTCCGGGGAGGGACATCCATTTCTTGTAATATATCCTCCATAGCCTTTGCAACATTAACTCCGCCCTTATCCTTTAAGGGTTTTGCATATGCCATTTTAGAGTAAAAGTTGATTGCGATCAGAATGTATTTGAAATTTTTGTTCACTCTTGCATAGGGTATCATTTCAATCAAATCAATTTGTAATAAATCATTCATACCTTTGCTGATAATTTTGCGACGTAAATAGTTCCTCCTCGCCGACCCGTGAAGCTCTCTGGCGATATTCTGTTTGGCTGTCATGCTATAATTTTAGATGCTTTCAACTCCCTGATAATTTCCTCAATCTCTTGAGCGTGACTATTATTACCAGCGTCCCTCGAAGCAATAAGTAACCTCAGTCTATTCACTAATGTGTTAGGATTTCTCCAGAAAGCGTAGTCAACCTCCTTATCAGACTTATGCTCCTTCCATGCCAGTCCTAGACCTGAATGTGTATTGAGCAAGGGGCGTATTATATTCTTGTATTTATACGATTTACCAGATTTCAAACGACCGTGTCTGGTGTAACCACTTCTATGAAGAAAAGTACTTTTCATAATCTTAGCGTACGTCTCCAAGTCTTCACTGGTGTATGCAGAAATCTGAGGCGTTCGCTTAAAGACGAGCTCCGTCAAACCGGTGGTAGACTCATACGTTTCATCACCTATCAATATTTGATTATTTATAAAATGAAATCTTTATTTCCAAGCATATAACTTCCATCCTGATATCTCACACCGTACAATGTATCAATGCGGTCCTTGTCTTTTGAGCATACGTGTTGAAGGAAAGTAGAAATACTTGTAGAATCATCATCTTCATTCTTGACTGTCTTCACAGTCAACCCTCGTTGAGTGTCCAAAATATCCTTGAGGGGAGCGGTTACAGGCTTCAAAGCTTCGGACATGACATGCTGAGTCTCAAACCTGAGACCTTTTAGAGCTCTCAGTTTTTCTTTTACAGCCCTGGTATGCTCGGCTACAGACACTTTAAGTCTTATGCTTTCACTATCCATCTTACAAATGATGTGAAAATAGACGATTACCTTCAATTTATAGTCTGCGTCCAGCTTGAGTTCTCATCGTATCGATAGCCTTAGCTAACATCTCTATCGAAGTTCTCAGTTGCTCGGTTTCTTTCTTATGTTCCTGCGTATGTGTCTTGAACGCTTCAGCAAAGATTGCCGTATTAGCGTACTGGCTTCTGACTGATTCTTCTAGACTCGTCATTTGCTGCACATTAGTTTTGTAGGCGTCCATCATCATATTTACATTTTCCTCCACTTTCTTAAGTTTATAATTGCAGCAATCAGTTTTGAGAGTATTCAAAACCTCTGTCTTTAACTGCCCGACTGTAGCCTCTAAATGTGAAACTCGATTCATCGCTAACTTTTCTAAATTACTAATTTTCTGATTGCAAAGATTCTGAAGATTTGTTTTTTCTCTATCGAGCTCTGTGGTAACTTGTTTAATAGAGTCCATTACAGAATCCACTCTGTCTTTTGTAGAGGTTGTTAGAGTATCCACTTTACTCGTAGTTTTATTCAGATTTGCTGTGATGTCTAGCAGCTTCTTACCTATTTGCATCTCGATTTCCTTTGGCAAGTACCTGTTTAACTGCTGTCGCGTCTCATTCGATTTCCTAATGATCATAGCTCTAGCATATCTTTTATTTACAGCATCCGTATCTCCGAGAGGATCTGCTATATCAGTGATTCTCTTATTGTCGAATATAATGTTACCATTACCATCTCTCGACTGCGTGCGTGAATTGACATATCCAGTGATGAACTTTTTATTCACAACATCGTTATCGTGAACAAAATCTAGCAATACCTTCAATCTAACTTTATCGATCACGATGTTATTTTCCTTATCTCTCTTGAAGATATATCTTGAAATCGATTCATCGATCAGGGTCTTAGCCATAACCTCAACATTGTTAGCAGATTGCTGAGAGAAATCGTGCATCCTAATTTCGAGAGCATCCACATAATTCTTATTGGAGGCATCATGATTATCTTCAGGATCGTGAACATTGCACAATCTCTTATTCTTGAATTGATAGTTTCCTTTGACATCTCTATTTATGATAAAACGATCAAACACTCTTCTAACTGGACCAGTTCTCTGAGAACCGAACCTATCGATGCTCATGATTAACTACGAATGATCATTTTCTTTTTTGTCGAGCTTAATATATACATCAAAACCATTCCTATATCGCCCCTCATTCATGTGAAATTCAGGAACTATCACAACAAAGGGTCTTCCTTCTGATACACTCTCCCAAACGTTCTTACATAGATCTTTAAATTCATTGTAGGTCATGTCGGTATTTACATAATCTTCGTAAATGTGCTTTAAGTTTAAATTGTCTTGTCTGAAGAGTATTATCATGTTTGTATTATCGCGAATTAAATGTTTTGGAACTTTAGCATAGGACTGCGCTAGATATACAGAGTCGACATTTCGATGTCTACCCATACTGTAAAAGGATGCTATCTTTTCCTGCTTTTCAGTGATGACGTCATCAAATATAAAGATTGGATTTTCTTCGACTTCAGAAGGATGCAAGACATCATCCCCGTTGTCGAAGGTGTTCACTTCTATACCTTCGATGTTTCCGAGCACTTTAATTAGATATTGGTACTTTGATTGATAGAGAGACTTTGAATAAATATACAAATTTTAAAAACGTAGTCCATTCTCATGGAGTAGCATATTGAGTAATACGTTTGTTTTCCCTGCACTGGAACTCCCTAAAATAAGAGCTCTGACATTAGATGGAAATAACTTGCCATGACGATCACTTCTAAAGTCACTTTCAAAGTCTAATACCTGAATAGGTAGAGAGCAGTGCTGCTTAACAAGCCCCATGTTAACAACTAACTTATAAAATGTATGTGCGATGTTTATATATTACCAGATGTAAAGTAGTTAATGATTGAATGCAATGATATAAAAGGGCTAATGCACGCAATTACTCGCTTAGTATATCATGAGAGCTAAGAGAGGGAGGTCGTTGCAGTATAAGCGCGGCTCTGGAATTATTAATTCCATAATTAATTCGCTCCCCTTTGAAGCTCACTTACCTGGATATAGATATTGCGGGCCTGGTACTAAATTGGAAAAACGTCTAAAAAGAGGAGACCCCGGAATTAACCAATTAGACACAGGTTGCAAACAGCACGACCTCGCGTACGCTGAGAATAAGGACACCGCTTCAAGACAAATAGTGGATAAGATTCTTGCAGAGAAGGCTTGGAAACGTGCGCAGTCATCAGATTCAACTTTGGTGAAAGGTTAGCTGCAAGGCTAGTAACTAAAATCATGAAGGGAAAGGTTGCAGTGGGAGCCGGAAAGAGGAAGAAGAAGAGAGGAGGGTTTTTACCGCTGATACCCATCATTGCTGCTTTAGGCGCTGCAGCAGGTGGCGCTGCTCAGATAGCCTCTGCGGTCAATAAAAAAAGGCTGCTGATAGGCACTTAGCAGAAGTTGCGAGGCATAACAAGGCGATGGAGACCCGAGGAAAGGGACTCCGGAAGAGAAGGTGTAAGAAGAGGAATAAAGGAGGATTCTTACCTGCAATGCCGCTGATGTCGTCTTTAGCCGCTGCATCTAAAATAGCAAGGTCTTTGAAAAAAAGAGGATCTAAAGGCGAGGGTTTAAAGAAGAAGGCAAAAAACGGAGGAAAAGGATTGTACATATACCGGAGGAAGCCCTAAGTAACGTAGCCCTCGAATATTATGCTAAACGTTTAAAAATTCCTTATTTTAGAGGGGTTTATATGATTGACAAACTTCCTTTAAAATCACACTGCAAAGAGAGACTTATTACCAATCTCGATACATCAGATAATGAAGGAACACACTGGGTTGCTATAAGGAAAGAAGGTGATGTTGCATACTACTTTGATAGTTTCGGTAATTTGAAGCCGCCTCCTGAGATTGAGAAATATCTACAAAACGTTAAAATCGTCTACACAGAGATACCAGAATTTCGATTCAGTCATCTGTGGGCACTTGTGCTTGCAATTTCTTTTATCCTAGAAGCTGCTTCATCGTCAAGATGAGTTATACAGTTACAGTGAGTGGGTCAGACACTGTTATTTCAACGTATCTAAACCCGCCTCTACAGCTAGATCCTCCAGGTCATTATGAGATTGCTCTCTTGAATTTTGAAACATTCTATTCAATACCAAATGTCGATGAAAGTAATAATAGATTTCATTATATTCATAATGGTAAACCTGAAACCATTGCCATCCCTCATGGAACCTACGAGATTGCCGATATCAATACATTTCTAAAGGATAAACTAGGATTGAATGATGAAGTCTTCTTCATAAGACCTAACAATAATACAATGAAGGCTGAAATTAAATGTCCTTATACAATAGACTTTTCTAAGGATAGATCTATCGGTTCGCTTCTAGGATTCACAGACACTAAAATAATTCCTGCTGGAGAAGCGTTCGAATCTGACGATCTTGTGAATATATTTAAAGTGAGTATCATACATGTGGAGTGCAGTATTGCAACAGGCTCTTTCATTGACGGTAAAAGCGGACATTCGCTCTACGAGTTTTTCCCTTCTGTTCCACCAGGCTATCATATCTCTCAAGAACCTTCGAACCCTATATATTTACCGGTCATAGATACAAACTATATAGACCAGATCACTATTCGAGTGGTAGATCAACACGGAAAGACGATCAACTTCAGGAACGAAGTTATCACTACAAGACTCCACATAAGACGTAATGGCAATACATTTTAAAAGACATCGCAAATACTATAATAGACCACGTACACAGCGTTCGAAGCATACTACCTCTCCAGCTTCCGAGGAGTTAACACGTACTAACCGCAAGTTCCTCGAAGGGTTAGGTTACAGGACGCTATAATTGACATCTTAAACGTGACAGAAGTTCCAGCCTTTGACGACAAGATCACCAAGGAGGAGGAGCATATTTTTCTTCCATACAACACCTCCGCTCTGGATGTAAACGATGAAATTAGAATACCATGCCAAGCTGAAGATTTGTATACGCTACCTAACAAGAGTTATCTCTACATCGAAGGTGCTCTCACCAAGGTAGATGGATCCCCTACTACATCGAAGCTCACTAATAATGCTATAACCTTCATGTTTGATGAGATACGTCTAGATATGAATGCTACAACTATAGACAGAACAAGGAATCCTGGAATTACTACAACTATACGAATTATGTGACTCTCAACGCTATGGAGTCGAATCGGCTGCTGAATGCTGGATGGGCCTATCCTGGTGAAGAAGTTGATATTACACGCGACGAATGGAGCTTTCAATGCTGTAGTCCCTCTCTCGATGCTCCTAGGATTTGCTGATGACCATAAGGAGCTTATACTCAACAGCAAGTTTGAATTGATTCTCATAAGATCCAAAGATTCTAGAAACTGTGTCCTGAGTTCGAATGGAGAGGAAGCCAATGTAAAGTTAACTAGAATCGAATGGAGGATGCCTGTAATTCGTCTTTCTGATGCTGAAAGAGTTCACATTCTAAAAATTGTCAAGTCTGATAAACCTCTACACCTTGCCTTTCGATCTATGGATCTTCATACCCAGCCTGCTGTACCCCAGACAAGATCTTTCACGTGGAATGTAGCAACAACATCTAAGCTCGAGAAACCTCGCTTCATCATAGTGTGTGCTCAGACTGCAAGATTGGGTGATTATAGCAAAAACAGTTCCGAGTTTGATCATTGCAACATTACTAATTTGAGACTATTCCTCAACAGTGAATGCTACCCCTACCATGATTTGAACTTGGACTTTAAAAATTCAAAGTTTGCTTCACTATATGAAATGTACTGTAAATTTCAAAGTTCCTATTATGAAAGAGATAATTATCCCCTCTTGAAGAGAAAGGATTTTCTTCACCGTGCACCATTATTCGTAATAGACTGTTCTCACCAACCCGAGGAGGTTATAAATGGAGCTGTGAACATCAGAATCGAGATTCAAGCATCTGCAAATATACCAGCCCAGACGTCACTGTACTGCCTGGTTCTACACGACAAAGTATTTACCTACAAACCTCTTTCTCACGTGATGCAAGCACTTATATAATTATGCATATGTTTGGGTGAATGGTTTTTGTAAAGGAATGTACAAGGATAAGTTTATGAATAATAAATTGAATTCATATACTAAAACACTCTTTTATTGACTTTAGCATACATTTCAAGCATTTTCCTTCTTCCCCTCCTACTCCCTAAAAACTAATTGCTCCTGACTTGCAGAAATCATTTAAAATATTCAAATGTCTTTCAATATAGGGCAATAGTCGTTTTAGGTTCCTTACACACTCAATGTCTAAAGATATTACATTATTATTTAAACATGTATTTATGAAATGAATTGAACGGTCAAAAAATACAATAATATTGTATGCATAAATTACATTGTCACAATATTCATCACACGAAAACTTTTTTTTGGCGTAGGTAATCTTCAATCATTGAAATGTTTTTGGATATTATATCCCAGTCTGATTTTGTAATATAAACAATTGATTTATCACTTTCACAATTTATGTAGAGGGAGGGAATGTCATAGTATAGTGCAATGTTCACGGAATGGGAGGGGGAGATGCTGACGTCATCAAACGCCTGTGATCGATTCTCCATGCTCCTCCGGCGAATGCAGGGTATCTTCAATGAATAAGAAGACCCTAGGACCCTCGTTGAGGATCCTCCTCTTACACCTCCTCTTCTGCTTTCTCTTCCCAGTCTCGTTCTGCCTCTTCCTCCGCTCCCTCCTCACACCCCGAGGCTGTTACATAGCGTAATGCAGGTTGTACAGATCTATACAGACCACCAAACTTTAATTCAGAGTAACAGATCGTTGACATGAAGATGGTAGAGGCAGTCCACTAGCTGGAACGATTCAGGAGCTGGAAACGCTAGGGACACACAGCGTAATGCAAGTTGTGCAGATCTATACAGAGCACCAAACTTTAATTCAGGAGGTAAAATTTCGTCGAAATGTAGATGACAGGGACGCGTCACGATGTTGAACGGTCCGAAATCTGGAAATGTTAGGGACAATCCGTTGTGCGGATGACGAGTGTTTCCAGAGAGCATCCTTTTTCCACGAATGTTTCCAGAGAGCATCCTTTTTCCATGCTCGCACACGCCATGTTCTGGTTACGTGGCGTTGTAACGTAATGTTACGCTGTTAGGATGGTTTAGGAGACATGACAGGCAAAAGGTCCGTACCCTTAAAGATATGAACCTGAGGTCTGTCCCATTCAACCAGACGTCTACTGGCTCCGTGAACAATAGTTGTCTAGATGACTAACGTTTCAGGAGAGCATCCTTTCCCCTATAACACATTTATAGAGGGAGCACGAACCTTTTAGATCAATCATAAACTCGCTCCATAACCAGCTGTATATGATCGCTCAACGTGTATTAATCTCAGCCATATAACCTCACGCCCAGAGCAGTATGTTTATGACGTCACACCTAGAGACAGGATGTCTGACAGCATCAAACACGTTTAAACTCGTCTCATAACTACCTGCTTATGCCGTCACACCAGCAAGAGAAGCATTCTCACACGCTCATTCAGACATATATTTCAAATTCAAAGCCTACCACCACCACCACCACCTATTGTATCAAGGTTAATTCCAGCTGTATTATCATAATACTTGAAGTAAAAGCTTAAAAGGTAACGTAGAAGATTTTCCTCCTTATTTAGTTAAATGTATGTATATACTACATTATCTCATGTTTTCATTCCCTTTTCAATTCTTCCTTTCCATCTTCTCACAGAAAGCCCATTACATTTCACTACAATCACGAGAAAAGCATTTTTTTCCATAGTTACACAGATTCTAAGCTTCTAAATCGAACCCAGTAATACTTTTAATAAATGTATTTTAGCTCCCCCACATCAGCATCAAGCATTTAATCTTTATTAGAACCTGATATGATCCATAGGCTTGAAGATATATGAAATCATCCCTTAGGGATTCGATCTGAGTACTTTAAAGTAATATTTGTCATTATAACGATATTTAAGGACTAGATACTCAGTTTGCGTTTACCTTGACATGTCTATCTAAATTAGATTACGAGTTATTAAATTTGTAAGTAAATTTCATTGAATCGGTATTCGAACCCAGAACACCAGGAACAAAATAATTTATGATATTAGCTCAACATGTTAAACAAAGCTGTATGCAGGTACATCATCGATCTAAGTGATATATTCTAGTGTACAGAGGAAAATTAAGGAAGTCATTAAAAGATGGGGAATCGAATCAAGCACAACTGATTGGCAATTATATACAGCATTAATCACCCAGTACAGAAGTTATCAATCATGGTTTGGTCCACTCCTCTACCTCTCTTAGTTTCTGAGATAATGGTGATTTAAAACTTAAGGATCGAACCCAGAACGTCAGGTATCTAATTACACATCCACAAGATACTATCTAATAACATAAACACAATAAAGTTTATTTGGCGTCTTTAGCTTAATTAGTTTAGGAGTTATTAAATTTATAATTAAATTACATTTTATCGGTATTCGAACCCAGGACACCAGGTACCCAAATATACATTCACAAGAAACTACCTAATCACATTAATGTAATAAACTTTATTTGACGTCTTTATCGTAATTAGTCTCTGAGTTATTAGAATCTGAATTTGTAATCACTCCTAGGATTCGACCCCAGGTATCCCGGATAACTTGGAACAATACCCTAATGACGCGACGCATTCCAAAGAATTGATTACTTTTTATCTCATTGTTCTATAACTTTACTTTAGAATGAAGATGGTAGAAGCGCGCAACTTTACTTTAGAGGGTAGATGGCAGAAGCGCGCAACTAGCTGGAACGATCCTAGATCTGGAAACGTTAGGGAGACACAGCGCAATAACCAAAATGCGCAAGTCAATTCATATACAATTAATTAATAAAAATATTTAATTGTATTCATTGATCAGCGAGGCCATTTTTTATTGTTAATAACGTATGTAATATTCACCTATAATGTTAACCGTATTTATTTTTAATAACATATATAGTATTCAACTATAATGTTAACCGAATCATTTATTTTTTAATAACATTTATAATATTTAACTATAAGGTTATCCGTATTTATTTTTATTTTTAATAACATATGTAGTATTCACCACGCTTATTTATTTTTAATACCGTATGTAATATTTCTTTCCGCCACTCTGAATTCTGAATACTTTATTCGCAATATTTTATTGAAAGAAATAAGAGCTATGAAACTTAATCATTAATTATCAGGGAAAAAATTGTCTAGACTAGGGTTTTTCCACAGTTTGTGATGGAAATTCTACGAGCTAAAAGGTATTTACATTGAGTGTCTGCGGGTTTTTCAGAGCACTTAGGAAAACAATTACTGACATTGTTCGCTAATGACTGTATACAGATCCGGGATGCAATCTTAAAGTCTATTAATGTGGTGAAAGCGTCTAACATTGTCAGCTAATGGACATTACCGTTATCCTCAGACAGAAGTAGGTTGCAGGGTTTTCATTACATGACAGAGTGTTCCCGTGAGCGTGCTATTTATACACACGCTACCACTTGCGCTCGAGTCAATTCATACACAATTAATTAATCAAAAAAGCTTAATTGAATAATGTTTGACGAACATTACCTAATTGATTTGCCGAGGGGCGGCAGGCATCGAGAAAACAATTCCCTACCGCACACCTCAAAGGGAGCCGGCGGGAGGCGACAACACAGAACAAACGATGTCGATTATATCTTATCACCTGTCGGCATCTCCGGCGGTCATTAGCGGGTTACATATGTTTACATATGTATTACGACGCATATCCATTGGACGCGTCATTAGCGGCGGTCATTAGCGGCGGTCATTAGCGGCGGTCATTAGCGGTTACATATGTTTACATGTGTTAAAACACATGTAATTACCCTTATCAGTTGGCGGCATCTGTCTGTGTGCTGGCTCTCTCATAATATCTCTACTCTCTCTCATATAAAATACATTCTACCTTTAACTCTGTCTAGCCTAACATCACTCCACATTCCGCCTATCTCTTCCGTATAAAACATATCCATCCCTCCTTCAGCATCTGTCTATCCTATTATCTCTCAGCGCATTCCTTACCTCTCACATATAAGTGTCTTTTCTAGTCGCCTAGATTGCTAGCCTATCATCTCTCCACGTTTTCTTGTCTTACCTATATAAGCGCATACTCTACTCCTCAACCTTTCTCTAGCCTAGCACTTCTCCTCGTATACTCTACCTCTCACATATAAACGCATTCTACCTTTAACATTTGTCTAGCTTAGCACCTCTCCCTGTGTTCCTTGCCTATCACATATAAAGCGTATCCCCTCCTTCAGCATCTGTCTTGCATAGCATCTCTCCTTCGTTTCCTATCTCACCGGTATGAACCTGCATCCCCCTCCTTCAGCCTCTCTCTAGCCTAGCATCTCTTGCCGTTTCCCTATATTTCCCATATAAACGCATACTCAACTCCTCAACCTCTGTCTAGACTAGCACCTCTCCTCGTATTCCCTACCGCTCTCATATAAAGCGCATTGCTCCTCCTTCAACTCTCTCCTAACATAGGATCTCTCTCCGTTTTCCATATCTTTCCCACATAAACGTATACCCTACTCCTCAAACTCTGTCTAGCCTAATACCTCTCCTCGTATTCCCTACCTCTATCATATAAAGGGCATTCCCCTCCTTCAGCCTCTGCTCTACCTCAGATCTCTCCTCGTTTTTACTATCTCTCCCACATAAACGCATTTTCCTCCTTCAAGACTCTCTCAACCTAGAATCTACCTTCATTTTCCCTATCTCTCCATATAAACGCATACTCTACCATTCAAATCCTCCTAGCCTAATACCTCTCCTCGGTTGCTAGATCTCGCATATAAAAGCCGTATTCTACCCTTCAAGCCCTGTCTAGTGTATCACCTCTCCTCGTATTTCCCATCTCTCCTGTATATAAGTCCATATTCCGCCTCCTTCAGCATCTGTCTAGCCTATCATCTGTCCACGTTTTCCCTATCTTTCCCATATAAACGCATACTCCCCACCTCAAACTCCGTCTAGCCTAGCACTTCTCCTCGTATTCCCTACCTCTCTCATATAAAGCGCATTCCCCTCCTTCAACCCCTGTCTAGCCCAGCATCGACCCTCGTATTCCCTATCTCTCCCATATAAACGCATTTTCTTCCTTGAATGCTCTCGTTTTCCCTATCTTTTCCCATATAAACGCAAAAGTGTGCCATCTTCCCCTATAATATTCTAATGCTGTAGTATGTATCAAATTGTCCTACTTTTCTCTGTGTTGCTTTAGCCTATTTTAGTTCAAAATGAATTCAAAATTTAATCTATGCATTTTTATCTCACTATCAACCCTTTACAATGAATTTTAATTCCACATTAATGTTATTTCAAAAGACATACTCTGTTCACCGCAATTAACTCAGATTGTATGCTTTTTCTTTAAAATGACGCAAAATGCTAAACTGAAAATTCATAAGCGCTACAAATAATAAATGTACAAATCAAAATGCGAAGTTTCTGATTTCAAATCCTAAAACTCCCTAAGAAGGCTTTTTGGCGTTAAAGTCTAAAATGAAAGGGAAACATTTTCAGTTAATTTTTCTCAACAAAAATGTTTACCTTAAGACGTGATATTATATTTTATATTCCCAAAATATTTCTAATTATTTTGACTAAAATATAATAATTTAGAGCAATGTGTTCAATGTAAGAACTTGTTTACAACTGCTTTGTTCCTAAAAGCCTGTGAAAGTGTGATGCGCAACTCATTAATGAAAATCCTGGGATCCAGAAGGTATTTATTCATCATCTCTGCTCACTGGAGTTGTTAAGAGATGCATTTCACAGAGCTGCCCAACCTTGGTCTTCATAAGACCATATCAAGACAATTGCCCTAACCGAGATTCGAACTCGGAACTGCATGTTTAGGAGCAGTACAGCAACATGGATGTGGGCCATGCAATACTATGGAGTGGTTCATAATGATTTTGCAAACAGCTTTATTTTTCCATTGTTATCAGTATTATAAATAAAACGAAACTCAGACAAGAATAAAATATTTTAACAGTTTCGTTTCTTTTTTCCTTTTTTCGGGAGAGGATCAGTTAATTGTCTGGCCAATGTTTGGTTATACAGGTGTCACCAAAATGTCCGGCACAAATTGCAGGACACATTCCTCACACGTAGACGAAATTATATTATATGAACATGGGTTTGGAAACGCTTTGTTACCATGTTACAACTCATTTTCTCCAACTCATTAATCGTGGGAAACACACAAGAATAGAACGTTAGAATCATGGGGAACATGCACTCTTACGTCTGGTTATGTTGTCATTATTGTAAGTGCACCGCCAGTGTTCTGTTTTACATGTCCCTGTTGCCATGCAACTTAGGTCATTGCTTATTTACAGGTAACTGTTCCAGAATACGACCTTGGCAAGTACACAGGTCACTACCTACTAGTAGAGTTGGCCACAGACTTGTCTCGTGCAATGGCAGTGTACACAAATGCAGGGATGGCAGATGCCCATTTGATTAGCAGACGGCAATGGCGCTTGTGCTCAACGTCTTTACCGGGAGAGATTTCCAGGACGAAGGGGCCCGGCAGGTAAACGTTTGAAGCCATTGATCGTCGTCTTAGGGAGCATGGGGCATTTCAGCCTGATACTCTCGACCGGGTGAGGCCTAGAAGGACGAGGACACCGCAACGGGAGGCGACAATTCCTCAGGCAGTTGACGACGACCCTAGTGTCAGTACAAGACAAGTAGCTGCAACAAAGAATGTTGACCACATGACTGTCTGGCGAGTGTTACACGAGGTCGGCTGTATCCATACCATTTACAGCGTGCGCGGGCACTATCAGCAGCTGATTTTCCTGCGTGGGTACGCTTCTGCAAATGTTTTATGCAACAAAGTGTCAATCCTAATTTTAGTGCAACGGTGCTTTTCATAGATGAGGCGTCGTTTCAACGAGATCAGATTGTAAATTATCACAATCGGCATGTATGGGCTGACGTCAATCCTCACGCAACTGTTGAAGCAAGTCATCAACAAAGATTTTCTGTAAATGTTTGGGCCGGCATTGTTGGTGATTGTTTGGTAGGGCCTCACGTTCTTCCACCCAGGCTCAACGGACGAAGTTACCATAATTTCGTAGAGAATGTTCTACCTGATCTGCTAGCAGATGTGCCTTTAACTGTGCTACAAAACATGTAATTTATGCACGCTGAGCACCTCCTCATTATAGTATTAATGTCCGTCGGCTTCTAAATAACGGATTCGGTGACAGATGGATAGGTAGAGGTGGCACAATTTCCTGGCCTCCACGTTCCCCGGACCTAAACCCACTGGACTTTTATTCGTGGGGGCATTTGAAAGCACTTGGGTATTGAACTCCAGTAGTAGATGTTCAGAGTCTCCGTGCCCGTATTATGCAATGCTGCGAAACCACACGCAATACTCCAGGGATACATCAGCGCATCCGGGATTCACTACGACGGCGGGTTGATGCATCTATCAATGCTCACGCAGGGCATATTGAACATCTGTGAGAAAGAGTTACATGTGGTATGCTCGTACGTTCTATTCTTGTGTATTTCCCATGATTAATGAGTTGGAGAAAATGAGTTGTAACATGGTAACAAAGCATTTCCAGACCCATGTTCATATAACATAATTTCTTCGTTTACGTGTGAGGAATGTGTCTTGCAATTTGTGCCGTACATTTTTGTTACATGCAATAGTATAGTGTTCATTGCGACAGTAAATTACCACCATTTTTATTGAGCTCATGAACATATCACGTATATTACGTATGGACAAGTAGTATGCCACATCCAGGAGGGAGGACCCTTGCAGGAGTTCTGTAACGTACCGAAGCTTCCCCTCTAAGGCGTGTTTATTAAGGAGACCGATCCTTATTATCAAGTCCGTTACTCTAGGAACTTAGCGTGTATATATTTTTGTTTTCGGAGTAAAAATGAGGGAGTGACATCCCGACTTGAATAATCTTGAACGGAGTGCGTGGTAGCGTACATGAGGCTTTTTCTGATATTTCTCACATTTTCCCCAAATTTCTAGTACTTTTTCTAAATTAGCTGCAAATAGGTTACTCGATTTCTAATTGGGTGCAAATAGGTTGCTCGATTTCTAAATTAAGGACTTTAAATAAATACGAACTCTATTTTATGAAAACATATAAGCAGAATTTTAGACCAGTTAATAACTACGAATTTTCCTGTGGTCAATTCTGGGTTGTAATATTTTAGGCATTCTTCAGCATTTAAAATGCTCCTTAAGATGCTGTGCTTTAAGTCAGCAGAGCGGAACTTTGGGAAGGGTTTCCTCAGTAAATGCTAAGTAAAGCTTGCTATGCAGCTATTGCTGTAAGTCAAAAGTGTTACGCCACCAAGCTCACGTGTATTTAGTAAGTGTATATTTTTTTCCAAAAGCCGCAATTCAGAGCTCAATGAAAATTATTCTTTAAAAAAGCAATAAATTTAAATACACATTTCCTCACAAACTTACTGTTTAGCTAATTAAGGTATCTACATATTAAACATTGTTTAAAACTCATGCAAATTTAATCCAAGGATCACTTTCTATAAAGCAGTTTAAAACTGTATTTCAAAATCTATAATCCAGGAATGACTTAATTCATATCCACCAAACTTTGCAACCAACTTCTTTATTCAGACACGAACTGTGGTAAAAAAAACTAAAATAGGCTCTGTAGAGTTATTTGATTTTGGAAAAATCACAGATGGGTACCCGTAAAATGCAAGGTATGCATTAAATGGCAAAGCAAACTCTGGTACTTTGTTCAATCCTGTTCATAAAATACAGTTTTGAAACCAACAATATCTCACTCTCCTTATCGAACTGAAGAAATCCACACAATATCGCTCACAAACTGGCAGGAAAATTACACAAAAAATACTCACTACTTCCAGCATTTTAGCAGGTATTTATACATAGCGCATTGCAGCATCTTCGAATGCTAAAAAAAACACAGAGACCATTCAGTCCTAAATATCTGAACAACCCTTGCGCGATCTATCTCCTAATTGTCTAGGTACAGTTCTGTACAACCACTGGGCTAGAAGACTACCTGTGCGTTACAAACAGCAATGGGTAGGAGAGACGTTGTGGTCGCCTGCTAACGCCGGGTCACGAATGCCCATACCTCACAAATCAATATTCCTGGCCCCCTAAGCCGGCATTGTCATGCCTGTTGAAAGTTAAGAAATCGCGTTTTCTACAGTACTAAGATTGAGCTCGCCATTACCGCAAGAACATACAGTGAGACAGACTGTACAGTATAGTAGGGATATGACGTCTCCTAGCAGTTATCCTGAGCACGTCACTATCACGAGTACATACAGTGAGATGGGCTGTACAATACAGCAGGGATATGACGGCTCCTAGCAGTTATCCTGAGCACGTCACTATCACGAGTACATACAGTGAGATGGGCTGTACAGTACAGCAGGGATATGAAGGCTCCCAGCAGTTATCCTGAGCACGTCACTATCACGAGTACATACAGTGAGATGGGCTGTACAATACAGCAGGGATATGACGGCCCCTAGCAGTTATCCTGAGCACGTCACTATCACGAGTACATACAGTGAGATGGGCTGTACAGTACAGCAGGGATATGACGTCTCCTAGCAGTTATCCTGAGCACGTCACTATCACGAGTACATACAGTGAGATGGGCTGTACAATACAGCAGGGATATGACGGCTCCTAGCAGTTATCCTGAGCACGTCACTATCACGAGTACATAAAGAGAGATGGACTGTACGAAACAGCAGGGATATGACGGCTCCTAGCAGTTATCCTGAGCACGTCACTATCACGAATACATACAGTGAGATGGGCTGTACAATACAGCAGGTATGTGATGTCTCCTAGCAGTTATCCTGAGCACGTCACTATCACGAGTACATAAAGTGAGATGGACTGTACAGTACAGCAGGGATGTGATGTCTCCTAGCAGTTATCCTGAGCACGTCATTATCACGAGTACATACAGTGAGATGGACTGTACAATACAGCAGGGATATGACGGCTCCTAGCAGTTATCCTGAGCACGTCACTATCACGAGTACATACAGTGAGATGGGCTGTACAATACAGCAGGGATATGACGGCTCCTAGCAGTTATCCTGAGCACGTCACTATCACGAGTACATACAGTGAGATGGGCTGTACAGTACAGCAGGGATATGAAGGCTCCCAGCAGTTATCCTGAGCACGTCACTATCAGGAGTAGATACAGTGAGATGGGCTGTACAATACAGCAGGGATATGACGGCTCCTAGCAGTTATCCTGAGCACGTCACTATCACGAGTACATACAGTGAGATGGGCTGTACAATACAGCAGGGATGTGATGTGTCCTAGCAGTTATCCTGAGCACTTCACTATCAGGAGTAGATACAGTGAGATGGGCTGTACAATACAGCAGGGATGTGATGTGTCCTAGCAGTTATCCTGAGCACGTCACTATCACGAGCACATACAGTGAGATGGGCTGTACAATACAGCAGGGATAATACGGCTCCTAGCAGTTATCCTGAGCACGTCACTATCAGGAGTAGATACAGTGAGATGGGCTGTACAATACAGCAGGGATGTGATGTCTCCTAGCAGTTATCCTGAGCACGTCACTATCACGAGTACATACAGTGAGATGGGCTGTACAATACAGCAGGGATGTGATGTGTCCTAGCAGTTATCCTGAGCACGTCACTATCACGAGTACATACAGAGATGGACTGTACAGTACAGCAGGGATATGACGGCTCCTAGCAGTTATACTGAGCACGTCACTATCACGAGTACATACAGTGAGATGGGCTGTGCAGTACAGCAGGGATATGACGGCTCCTAGCAGTTATCCTGAGCACGTCACTATCACGAGTACATACAGTGAGATGGGCTGTACAGTACAGCAGGGATATGACGTCTCCTAGCAGTTATCCTGAGCACGTCACTATCACGAGTACATACAGTGAGATGGGCTGTACAATACAGCAGGGATATGACGGCTCCTAGCAGTTATCCTGAGCACGTCACTATCACGAGTACATAAAGAGAGATGGACTGTACGAAACAGCAGGGATATGACGGCTCCTAGCAGTTATCCTGAGCACGTCACTATCACGAATACATACAGTGAGATGGGCTGTACAATACAGCAGGGATGTGATGTCTCCTAGCAGTTATCCTGAGCACGTCACTATCACGAGTACATAAAGTGAGATGGACTGTACAGTACAGCAGGGATATGACGGCTCCTAGCAGTTATCCTGAGCACGTCACTATCACGAGTACATACAGTGAGATGGGCTGTACAATACAGCAGGGATATGATGTCTCCTAACAGTTATCCTGAGCACGTCACTATCACGAGTAAATACAGTGAGATGGGCTGTACAATACAGCAGGGATATGATGTCTCCTAACAGTTATCCTGAGCACGTCACTATCACGAGTACATACAATGAGATGGGCTGTACAGTACAGCAGGGATATGATGTCCACTAACAGTTATACTGAGCACGTCACTATCACGAGTACATACAGTGAGATGGGCTGTACAGTACAGCAGGGATATGATGTCCCCCAGCAGTTATCCTGAGCACGTCACTATCACGAGTACATACAGTGAGATGGGCTGTACAATACAGCAGGGATATGACGGCTCCTAGCAGTTATCCTGAGCACGTCACTATCACGAGTACATAAAGTGAGATGGACTGTACAATACAGCAGGGATGTGATGTCTCCTAGCAGTTATCCTGAGCACGTCACTATCACGAGTACATACAGTGAGATGGGCTGTACAATACAGCAGGGATATGACGGCTCCTAGCAGTTATCCTGAGCACGTCACTATCACGAGTACATACAGTGAGATGGGCTGTACAATACAGCAGGGATGTGATGTGTCCTAGCAGTTATCCTGAGCACGTCACTATCACGAGTACATACAGTGAGATGGGCTGTACAATACAGCAGGGATATGACGGCCCCTAGCAGTTATCCTGAGCACGTCACTATCACGAGTACATACAGTGAGATGGGCTGTACAATACAGCAGGGATGTGATGTGTCCTAGCAGTTATCCTGAGCACGTCACTATCACGAGTACATACAGTGAGATGGGCTGTACAATACAGCAGGGTTGTGATGTCTCCTAGCAGTTATCCTGAGCACGTCACTATCAGGAGTACATACAGTGAGATGGGCTGTACAATACAGCAGGGATATGACGTCTCCCAGCAGTTATCCTGAGCAGGTCACTATCACGACTACATACAGTGAGATGGGCTGTACAATACAGCAGGCGTATGATGTCCCCTAGCAGTTATCCTGAGCAAGTCACTATCACGAGTACATACAGTGAGATGGGCTGTACAGTACAGCAGGGATATGATGTCTCCCAGCAGTTATCCTGAGCACGTCACAATCACGAGTACATACAGTGAGATGGGCTGTACAATACAGCAGGGATATGACGGCTCCTAGCAGTTATCCTGAGCACGTCACTATCACGAGTACATAATGTGAGACCGGATGTACAATGCAGTTGGTACGTGATGTCACCTAACAGTTATCCTCAGCACGCCACTACCACAAAAACAAGTAGTGAAAGTGGCTGTACAGTTCAGCAGGGATATAATTTTACACAACA
The DNA here is from genome assembly GCA_030765065.1 of Deroplatys truncata. Classification (NCBI taxonomy): domain Eukaryota; kingdom Metazoa; phylum Arthropoda; class Insecta; order Mantodea; family Mantidae; genus Deroplatys; species Deroplatys truncata. Next base: position 6,735,221 of record CM060990.1, on the reverse strand, counting down.
GTCATCCTGAACACGCCACTATCACGAGTACATACAGTGAGACAGCCTGTACAATTCAGTTGGTATGTGATGTCACCTAGCAGTTATCCTGAGCACGCAAGTATCACCAGTATATACAGTGAGACAGGCTGTACAATACAGCTAGTATGTGAAGTAACCTAACAGTTATCCTGAGGACGCCATTATGTCGAGTACACACAGTGAGACAGGCTGTAACCACAGCAAGGATGTGATATCCTCCAGCAGTTATCCTGCGTACATCACCATCACCAGTACATACAGTGAGACAGACTGTACAATACAGCTGCGATGTAATGTCATCAAAAGTTGTCCTGAGCACGACATCATCACGAGGACATGCACTGTGACAGGTTGTACAATACAACAGGGATGTGATATCTCCTAGCAGTTGTCCAGTGCAAACCATCCTCACGAGAGCATACTGTGAGACTGGCTGTACAATAAGCAGGAATTTTGTGTATCCTAAGAGTTATCCTGCGCACGCCACCATCACGAGTACATACAGTGACACAGGCTGTACAACACAGCAGGGATGTGATATCTCCTAGGAGTTATCCTGCGTAAATCGCCATCACGAGTACATACAGTGAGACGGAATGTACAATACAGCTGAGATGTGATGTCACCTAACAGTTGTCCTGAGCACGCCACTATCACGAGTATATACAGTGAGGCACGCCGTATAATACAGCGGGGATATGATGGGACCTAAAAGTTATCCTGAGCACGCCACTATCACGAGTATATAAAGTGCGCCAGGCTGTACAATACAGCTAGGATGTGATGTAAACTAACACTTATCCTTGACCAGGCCACTATTACGAGTACATACAGTGAGACACGCTGTTTAATACAGCGGGGATATGGTGGGACTTAACGTTTATCCTGGGCACGCCACTAAAACGAGTACACACATTGAGACAGGCTGTATAATACAGCTGGGATGTGATGTCTCCTAACACCTATCCTTGAGCACGCTACCATTACGACAGACTGTACAGTACAGCAGGTATTTGATGTCTCCTAGCAGTTATCCTGCGTACACCACAATCAAGAGTACATACAATGGGACAGACTATACAATACAGCTGGAATGTGATGTTACCTAACAGTTATTCTTGAGAACGTCACCATCATGATGTACATACATTGACACAGGTTGAACAATACAGCCTGGATGTGGTGTCAAGTAACAGTTATCCTTGAGCTCGCCAGTATCACGAGTAGATAGAGTGAGACACGTATACAATACAGCCGGTATGTGATACCTCCTAGCAGTTACCCTGAGCACGACATCACCACGAGTACATACCGTGAGACAGGCTCACAATACAGCTAGGATGTGATCTCCTAGCAGTTATCCTGAACACGCCACCATAACGAGTACATATAGTGAGAAATTCTGTACAATACAGAAGGGTTGTAATATATCCTAACAGTTATCCGGAGCACGCCACAATAACGAATACATACAGTGAGGTAGGCTGAATTGCAGCTAGGATGTGATCTCTTCTAGCAGTTATCCTAAGCACGACAGTATCACAATAATATACAGTGAGACAGACTGACAATACAATAGCGATGTGATATATCCTAGCAGGTATCCTGAGCACGCCACCATAACGAGTACATACGGTGAGATAGGCTGACAATACAGCTAGGATGTAATCGCTCCTATCGGTTATCCCAAGCACGCCATTATCACGAGAATATACAGTGAGACAGACTGACAATACAGTAGCGATGTGATCTCTCCTAGTAGGTATCCTGAGCACGCCACCATAACGAGTACATACGGTGAGAAATACTGTACAATACAGCAGGGTTGAGATGTCTCCTAGAAGTTTTCCTGAGCAAGCCACTATCACGAGTACATACAGAGAGACTGGCTGTACAACATAGCAGGGATGTGATGTCACCTAACAGTCATCCTAAGCAAGCCACTATAACGAGTACATACAGTGAGACAGACTGACAATACAGCAGCGAGATGATCTCTCCTAGTAGGTATCCTGAGCACGCCACCATAACGAGTACATACGGTGAGAAATACTGTACAATACAGCAGGGTTGAGATGTCTCCTAGAAGTTTTCCTGAGCAAGCCACTATCACGAGTACATACAGAGAGACTGGCTGTACAACATAGCAGGGATGTGATGTCACCTAACAATCACCCTGAGCACGCCACTACCACAGGAACATGTAGTAAAATAGGCTGTACAGTACAGCAGGGATGTGATGTCACCTAAAATTTATCCTGAGCACTACACTATCACGAGTACATACAGTGAGACAGACTGTAAAATACAGCCGGTATGTGATACCACCTATCAGTTATCCTGAGCACGCACTATCACAGGTACACACAGTGAGATACGCTGTACAACACAGCTGGTATGTGACGTCACCTAACAGTTATCCTGAGCACGGCACTATCACGAGTAAAAACAGTGAGACAGGCTGCACAATACAGCTGGTATGTGATGTCACCAAACAGTCGTCCTGAGCACGCCACCACCACAAGAACATGTAGTTAAATAAGCTGTACAGTAAAGCAGGGATGTAATGTCACATAACAGATATCCTGAGCACGCCACTATCACGAGTACATACAGTGATGGTACAAGATGACACCTAACAGTTATACTCAGCACGCCACTACCACAAGAACATGTAGTGAAACACGCTGTACAGTTCAGCAGGGATACAATTTTACCCAACAATCATCCTGAACACGCCGCTATCACGAGTACATACAGTGAGACAGGCTGTGGGTACAATACAACAGGAATGTGATATCTCTTACCAGTTGTCCTGCGCACACCACCATCACGAGAGCATACAGTGAGACTGGCTGTACAATAAGCAGGAGTTTGATGTCTCCTAACAGTTATCTTGCGCACGCCACTATCACGAGTACATACAGTAATACATGCTGTACAAAAGAGCAACAATTGGACGTCTACCAGCAGTTATCCTGCGTACACCACCATCACAAGTACATACAATGAGACAGACTGTACAATACAGCTGGGATGTGATGTTACTCAGCAGTTATCCCTGAAGACGTCACTATCACGAGTAAATACAGTGAGACAGGCTGTACAACACCGTTGGGATGTGATGTCAACGAACAGTTATCCTTGAGCTCGCCAGTATCACGAGTACATACAGTGAGACAACTGTGCAATACTGCAGGGATGTGATATCGCCTAGCATTTATCCTACGCACACCACCATCACGAGGGCATACAGTGATACAGGCTGTACAATAATCAGGAATGTGATGTCTCCTAGCAGTTATCCTGAGCACGACACCATAAGGAGTACATACAGTGCGACAGGCTGACAATACAGCTGGGATGTGATGTCTCCTAGCAGTTAGATTGAGCACAGCAATCCACCGAGCACATGCAGTGAGACAGGCTGACAATACAGCTGGGATGTGATCTCTCCTAGCAGTTAGATTGAGCACAGCAATCCAACGAGTACATACAGTGCGACAGGCTGACAATACAGCTGGGATGTGATGTCTCCTAGCAGTTAGATTGAGCACAGCAATCCAACGAGCACATACAGTGCGACAGGCTGACAATACAGCTGGGATGTGATGTCTCCTAGCAGTTAGATTGAGCACAGCAATCCAACGAGCACATGCAGTGAGACAGGCTGACAATACAGCTGGGATGTGATGTCTCCTAGCAGTTAGATTGAGCTCGGCAATACCACGAGCACTTGCAGTGATACCAGCTGACAATACAGTTGGGATGTGATGTCTCAAAGCAGTTAGAGTGAGCTCGGCAATACCACGAGTACATACAGTGAGACAGCCTGATAATACAGCTGGGATGTGATGTCTCCCAGCAGTTAGATTGAGCACAGCTATACCACGAGCACATGCAGTGAGACAGGCTGTACAATACCGTTGGGATGAGATGTCAACAAACAGTTATCCTTGAGCTCGGCAATATCACGAGTACATGCAGTGAGACAGGCTGATAATACAGTTGGGATGTGATGTCTCCTAGCAGTTAGATTGAGCAGGTCTATACCACGAGCACATGCAGTGAGACAGGCTGTACAATACAGCTGGCATCTGATGTCTTCTAGCAGTTAGATTGAGCACGGCAATACTACGAGTACATGTAGTGAGACAGGCTGTACGGTAGAGCAGGAATGTGATCACTTCTAGCAGTTAACTTGAGCACGGCACTACCATGTGTACATGTACTGAGACAGGTGGTACGGTAGAGCAGGAATGTCATGTCTCCTAGAGTTACTTGAGCACGGCACTACCATGTGTACATGTAGTGAGACAGGCTGTACGGTAGAGCACGCATGTTATGTCTCCTAGAGTTACTTGAGCATGGCACTACCATGTGTACATGTACTGAGACAGGTGGTACGGTAGAGCAGGAATGTCATGTCTCCTAGAGTTACTTGAGCACGGCACTACCATGTGTACATGTACTGAGACAGGTGGTACGGTAGAGCAGGAATGTCATGTCTCCTAGAGTTACTTGAGCACGGCACTACCATGTGTACATGTAGTGAGACAGGCGGTACGGTAGAGCAGGCATGTGATCACTTCTAGCAGCTAACTTGAGCACGGCACTACCATGTGTACATGTAGTGAGACAGGCGGTACGGTAGAGCAGGCATGTGATCACTTCTAGCAGTTAACTTGAGCACGGCACTACCATGTGTACATGTAGTGAGACAGGCGGTACGGTAGAGCAGGCATGTGCTCACTTCTAGCAGTTAACTTGAGCACGGCACTACCATGTGTACATGTAGTGAGACAGGCGGTACTGTAGAGCAGGCATGTGATCGCTTCTAGCAGTTAACTTGAGCACGGCACTACCATGTGTACATGTAGTGAGACAGGCGGTACGGTAGAGCAGGCATGTGATCACTTCTAGCAGTTAACTTGAGCACGGCAATATCACGAGTACATGTAGTGAGACCGGCTGTACGGTGGAGCAGACATGTGATCACTTCTAGCAGTTAACTTGAGCACGGCACTACTATGTGTACATGAAGTGAGACAGGCGGTACGGTAGAGCAGGCATGTGATCACTTCTAGCAGTTAACTTGAGCACGGCACTACCATGTGTACATGTAGTGAGACAGGCTGTACGGTAGAGCAGGCATGTGATCACTTCTAGCAGTTAACTTGAGCACGGCACTACCATGTGTACATGAAGTGAGACAGGCGGTACGGTAGAGCAGGCATGTGATCACTTCTAGCAGCTAACTTGAGCACGGCACTACCATGTGTACATGTAGTGAGACAGGCAGTACGGTAGAGCAGACATGTGATCACTTCTAACAGCTAACTTGAGCACGGCAATATCACGAGTACATGTAGTGAGACAGGCGGTACGGTAGAGCAGGAATGTGATCACTTCTAGCAGTTAACTTGAGCACGGCGCTACCACGAGTACATGTAGTGAGACAGGCAGTACGGTAGAGCAGACATGTGATCACTTCTAGCAGCTAACCTGAGCACGGCACTATCATGTGTACATGCAATGAGACAGGCGTTACGGTAGAGCAGGAATGTGATCACTTCTAGCAGTTAACTTGAGCACGGCACTACCATGTGTACATGTAGTGAGACAGGCGGTAAGGTAGAGCAGGCATGTGATCACTTCTAGCAGTTAACTTGAGCAAGGCACTACCATGTGTACATGTAATACGACAGGCGGTACGGTAGAGCAGGCATGTGATCACTTCTAACAGTTAACTTGAGCACGGTACTACCATGTGTACATGTAGTGAGACAGGCGGTACGGTAGAGCAGGCATGTGATCACTTCTAGCAGTTAACTTGAGCACGGCACTACCATGTGTACATGTACTTAGACAGGCGGTCCGGCAGAGCAGGAATGTGATCACTTCTAGCAGTTAACTTGAGCACGGCACTACCATGTGTACATGTAGTGAGACAGGCGGTACGGTAGAGCAGGCATGTGCTCACTTCTAGCAGTTAACTTGAGCACGGCACTACCATGTGTACATGTAGTGAGACAGGCGGTACGGTAGAGCAGGCATGTGCTCACTTCTAGCAGTTAACTTGAGCACGGCAATATCACGAGTACATGTAGTGAGACAGGCGGTACGGTAGAGCAGGAATGTGATCACTTCTAGCAGTTAACTTGAACACGGCACTACCATGTGTACATGTAGTGAGACAGGCGGTACGGTAGAGCAGGCATGTGATCACTTCTAGCAGTTAACTTGAACACGGCACTACCATGTGTACATGTAGTGAGACAGGGGGTACGGTAGAGCAGGAATGTGATGTCTCCTGGAGTTACTTGAGCACGGCACTACCATGTGTACATGTACTGAGACAGGCTGTACGGTAGAGCAGGCATGTGATCACTTCTAGCAGTTAACTTGAGCATGGCACTACCATGCGTACATGTACTGAGACAGGCGGTACGGTAGAGCAGGAATGTGATCACTTCTAGCAGTTAACTTGAGCACGGCAATATCACGAGTACATGTAGTGAGACAGGCGGTACGGTAGAGCAGGAATGTGATCACTTCTAGCAGTTAACTTGAGCACGGCACTACCATGTGTACATGTAATAAGACAGGCTGTACGGTAGAGCAGGCATGTGATCACTTCTAGCAGTTAACTTGAGCACGGCACTACCATGTGTACATGTAGTGAGACAGGCGGTCCGGTAGAGCAGGAATGTGATCACTTCTGGCAGTTAACTTGAGCACGGCACTACCATGTGTACATGTAGTGAGACAGGCGGTACGGTAGAGCAGGCATGTGCTCACTTCTAGCAGTTAGCTTGAGCACGGCACTACCATGTGTACATGTAGTGAGACAGGCGGTACGGTAGAGCAGGCATGTGCTCACTTCTAGCAGTTAACTTGAGCACGGCAATATCACGAGTACATGTAGTGAGACAGGCGGTGCGGTAGAGCAGGAATGTGATCACTTCTAGCAGTTAACTTGAACACGGAACTACCATGTGTACATGTAGTGAGACAGGCGGTACGGTAGAGCAGGCATGTGATCACTTCTAGCAGTTAACTTGAACACGGCACTACCATGTGTACATGTAGTGAGACAGGGGGTACGGTAGAGCAGGAATGTGATGTCTCCTGGAGTTACTTGAGCACGGCACTACCATGTGTACATGTAGTGAGACAGGGGGTACGGTAGAGCAGGCATGTGATCACTTCTAGCAGTTAACTTGAGCTTGGCACTACCATGTGTACATGTACTGAGACAGGCGGTACGGTAGAGCAGGAATGTGATCACTTCTAGCAGTTAACTTGAGCACGGCAATATCACGAGTACATGTAGTGAGACAGGCGGTACGGTAGAGCAGGAATGTGATCACTTCTAGCAGTTAACTTGAGCACGGCACTACCATGTGTACATGTAGTGAGACAGGCTGTACGGTAGAGCAGGAATGTGATCACTTCTAGCAGTTAACTTGAGCACGGCACTACCATGTGTACATGTAATAAGACAGGCTGTACGGTAGAGCAGGAATGTGATCACTTCTAGCAGTTAACTTGAGCACGGCACTACCATGTGTACATGTAGTGAGACAGGCTGTACGGTAGAGCAGACATGTGATCACTTCTAGCAGCTAACCTGAGCACGGCAATATCACGAGTACATGTAGTGAGATAGGCTGTACGGTAGAGCAGACATGTGTTCACTTCTAGCAGCTAACTTGAGCACGGCACTACCATGTGTACATGCACTGAGACAGGCGGTACGGTGGAGCAGGAATGTGATCACTTCTAGCAGCTAACTTGAGCACGGCACTACCATGTGTACATTTAGTGAGACAGGCTCTACGGTAGAGCAGACATGTGATCACTTCTAGCAGTTAACTTGAGCACGGCACTACCATGTGTACATTTAGTGAGACAGGCTCTACGGTAGAGCAGACATGTGATCACTTCTAGCAGCTAACTTGAGCACGGCACTACCATGTGTACATTTAGTGAGACAGGCTCTACGGTAGAGCAGACATGTGATCACTTCTAGCAGCTAACTTGAGCACGGCACTACCATGTGTACATTTAGTGAGGCAGGCTCTACGGTAGAGCAGACATGTGATCACTTCTAGCAGCTAACTTGAGCACGGCACTACCGCGAGTACATTTAGTGAGACAGGCTCTACGGTAGAGCAGACATGTGATCATTTCTAGCAGTTAACTTGAGCACGGCACTACCATGTGTACATGTAGTGAGACAGGCGGTACGGTAGAGCAGGAATATGATGTCTCCTGGAGTTACTTGAGCACGGCACTACCATGTGTACATGTAGTGAGACAGGCTGTACGGTAGAGCAGGAATGTGATCACTTCTAGAAGTTAACTTGAGCACGGCACTACCATGTGTACATGCACTGAGACAGGCGGTACGGTAGAGCAGGAATGTGATGTCTCCTGGAGTTACTTGAGCACGGCACTACCATGTGTACATGTAGTGAGACAGGCTGTACGGTAGAGTAGGAATGTGATCACTTCTAGAAGTTAACTTGAGCACGGCACTACCATGTGTACATGCACTGAGACAGGCGGTACGGTAGAGCAGGAATGTGATGTCTCCTGGAGTTAGTTGAGCACGGCACTACCATGTGTACCTGTAGTGAGACAAGCTGTACGGTAGAGCAGGAATGTGATCACTTCTAGAAGTTAACTTGAGCACGGCACTACCATGTGTACATGCACTGAGACAGGCGGTACGGTAGAGCAGGAATGTGATCACTTCTAGCAGTTAACTTGAGCACGGCACTACCATGTGTACATGTAGTGAGACAGGCGGTACGGTAGAGCAGGAGTGTGATGTCTCCTGGAGTTACTTGAGCACGGCACTACCATGTGTACATGTAGTGAGACAGGCTGTACGGTAGAGCGGACATGTGATCACTTCTAGAAGTTAACTTGAGCACGGCACTACCATGTGTACATGCACTGAGACAGGCGGTACGGTAGAGCAGGAATGTGATGTCTCCTGGAGTTACTTGTGCACGGCACTACCATGTGTACATGTAGTGAGACAGGCTCTACGGTAGAGCAGACATGTGATCACTTCTAGCAGTTAACTTGAGCACGGCACTACCATGTGTACATGAAGTGAGACAGGCGGTACGGTAGAGCAGGCATGTGATCACTTCTAGCAGTTAACTTGAGCACGGCACTACCATGTGTACATGAAGTGAGACAGGCGGTGCAGTGCAGTAGGAATTATTTGAACACGTTCATAATGTATTTCTTACGCACACGTGCATGTTATGCGAATGTTCAGTGATCTGTTAGATGCATTAAGTGTGCACATGTTGTTCTTAGAGACATCCGGAATATTTATCACTATACGAGGTATCTTAATCGGTTAAACTATTATATTTGTTATTACGCTTTCGCAAACTCTAGGGCTTGCCTCTTTCCTTCCAGCGCCCTCCTCCCTTTCAGAGAATATTAGTGCTTTGTAATATAGAAACTTGAAATTCTCAATGTATTTCGTTATAAAGTCATACGCTATTTTATATAACTAATTTTTGTTTTCTCTATCACACACATAGTAGGTAGAGAAGTTATTGCATGCCACACAAACATTCGAGCGAGATTTTATCGGAAATACATGTTTTGAAGCCCCTGAATCCAACAAATCCTCTTTAGTATCTCTGCCAGGTACGTAGCAGGTTTAGAAGGTGTTGCGTGCTATACAAAAATTCGATACCAATATTGCACCGGAAATACATGTTTTGTGTGTCTCCTTATTAACGGAAGCATTTTTAGAAAGAAGATCCGTGTGTGTGTGTGTGTGTGTGTGAGAGAAAGAGAGAGAGAGAGAGAGAACAGCTAAATCAAGAACGAAAGTTCGATAAACATCAAACTTGGTATTTCAATTTAGTATCTTCCAAAGATGCAACAGGAATATTTTCATGAAAATAGAAATTTTTACTTTCTCTACTACGTATAGTAAGTAGGGGAAGTATTGTATTCCACCCAAAAATTCGATACCGAGATTTCACCGGAAATAGATGTTTTGAGACCCCGTGAATCCAAAAAAATACATTTTTGGAAATATGTCCGTGTGTGTGTCTGTGTCTGTGTGTGTTTGTGTGTCTGTGAACAGTATAACTCAGAAACGAACAGTCGGATAAACACCAAACTTGGTATTTAGGTTCAGTATCTTCCAGAGATGCAACACGAAGGTTTTCAAGAAAATCCCCCCACCCCAGATTACCCTTTACTTGGAACATTTTTCGAAAGTTTTAATTTTCTCAAAAATGGCTCTAACAATTTTGATTAAAATATCACATATTTAAGATACTTTCATGACAAATAAAATGTATATCTTGAATTTTCTGGGAATGTCTCCAAAGATATTCTGCATTGTGAACGCTTTTGCATAACTGGTAAACCATAAGAGATAGACAAAATGTTACTACACAAAAAATGTAGATCGCATTAAAATACACAGTTTATGTCATATACATGTTTTGTTGGGTTTTCGAGATATTGCTTGTTATTCCCTTAAATTTTCTAATACTTATACTTTTTCTCAAATTGGTTATTAATTTTTTTGTCCTGGTAATGCAAAGAGAATGGAATACTCCACATAGCAACCACCTCTTAAAATATTTTACTATCGCTTAAATCCTGGCAATTCCCCTTGCATCTACAAGAAAATTAGCAATAAGATTAACATCTCGATATCTCGATTAACATGAAGCATATGGGGAATAAACGTTTATAAAAATAGTTTGTACAAGAGTAGAGAAAGTGATGTGAGTGTAACACATCAGATCTTTTTTGTTATTTTCTTAATAGTTGCACTAACGATTTGGATGAACATATCATATATTCAGGATATTTACATGTCAAATAAAATGTATATCCTTGAGTTTCTGGAAATAGGTTGTGAAGTCCTCTTCATCCGGAAAGAATTTTGTATCAACTTGTACAACTGTTATAGGTTAACCGATAGACGAAAGCGTTTTTGTGGCATAAGCCATTTCCGAGATATCCGTCATTAATAGTTCGATACTTTGTCATTATTTTCAAGACCTGTCGATTTTCGGTTGTTTCTTGCGATCACGAAACAATAATAAGAATCCGCAGTTAATCCGCGTGCATAAAATGTCTAAAGAGCTGACAGAAAGAATTTCGGACTGGCGGCTAGCATCATTCCTACGCGCATTCAAGAATTATATTTTATCACGGACAAAATGGACGATTACGAAGTTTTAGAGTAATTTAATTAACATTGAATACAGAAGAGTAGATTAGTTCTGTCAGAACTAAAAAGGATCTCAAAAGAGTTAAATTTAATATTTTATGCATTCAAGAACCTTATACAACCAGAGAAAACGTAGCATACGCACCTGTAAAAGCTACAGTGGTTAATGAAAGGAAAAACTCAATGGCAGCAATAATAATAATAAGAAGAAGAAGAAGAATTAACCCAAATTTACAAATGGTCAGCATAACACAATTTAGTGACTCTCATATTAATTGTATTCAAGTTACATATGAACACGGTTTTGGGGAATCATTATTTTCAAATTCAATCACCCAATTGGACCGTATTTAAATAAAATCAAAGAAATAAACAGAATTTTTTCTTATGCTGAAATTATTCACAACTGTGATACAAACTTTAAATCCAACTAGTGGTTTAATAACACCATAGACGAGAGAGGATAAGAGCTAGAAGAAGTGATTGCAGAATTAATATTAACTGTTAAGAATGAGCCAAATAATCCAACAACGTTTTGAGAGTCGAGCAGGGGCAACATCTAATTGTAATTTAAAGTCCGAAACGAAAATTATGAACTGCAAATCTGGTCAAGATAGACCTCCAGTGATTATAGATTAATTTATTTTGGGTATTATTTTGAAAACTGTCATAAAAGAAGAAACATGGGACGAGGAAAAAATTATAATTATGCAGAAGAAAATTGGCTGGAAATGAAACAGTAATTTGACAATATTCATTTGAAGTCTATTGTTCTTCAGTGGCTCAAGGATCTACTGAGTTAACAAGAGCAATTCAAACTGCAATATCTAGGACAGTACCCAAAATTAAAACAAAGAAACATTCTGATAAAGTTTAGACCGATAGTTTACAAAAGGTTAGAAAACGAATGAGAAAACGTAGACGAATATATAAAAAGCTATAATTGCAGAAGAGACGGAAATAAACTTGATTAACTATGGACAAGCAAAAAAGATATTTAAAACCCTCTTAGAAGAAACTAGAAAAAATGCATGGCAACCTTTTGTAGAAAAAGGTTTTGACACAAATATATGGGAGTAATTTATACTTTCGACATTACTGAAATAAATCTGAAACTATAATAATCAACTTAGCCGGAATCATTTAATCAAATTTCAAAATCTCATTAAGCATGATTATTACATATCATAATAGTATTTTGAGGCTATTATGACGTATGGAGCAGGAATGAACGATGTACAAATTAAAACCTTACTAAGAAGAACACAACGAAACATTTTACTAAGATTTACAGGGGCAGTTAACACTACACCTACAATGGCATTGTTAGTTTCCACAGGAATGTGGTCAATAGATTTGGCGATAAATTTGAGGGGTGCAACTTTTGGTTGAAGAAAGGGAATTAAATAAGGTCAAGGATATAATTTGGAAAAGATGTAAAACCGTAACAGAAATAAAACATAATTTAAAGTCAAGTTGGTGGCAAGAATGGAAAAGTATTGATACAGAAAGGGGAAAATTTTTATTTATTTAACAACATTTGGGAACGGTTAAAACTAAAACATATCTAATCAACAATTGAATTAGTACATTATTTAACCAACCATGACTCCTATAAAACCTACTGGAAGAAAATTAATAAAACACAGAACGACACATGTGATTATTGCAATCAGCAACGAACCCCGGAGTGATGATGATGATATGGGGGTTAAGGGCGCTAAACAGCTAAGGTCATCAGCGCACGAACCCCGGAGTATGTAATGTTTGAATGTATACATTATTATGAGACAATACAAGAAAGGCAAGTTTTAAGTGGATACCAGAGAGCATATATTTCAAGAAATAAAAATTTATACATACAACTTGACATATTAGCTAAAACAATTAGCAAAATAGCTTGGGGACAAGATATTGGACAAGATGAAATTGTAACATTAGTACCTACAGTTAAAGAAGAAATAAGATCAGAGAGAATTCAAGTCCTACGTGCAGCAGAGACACTGATACAAACATCTGATACAGATAATCACACTGGAGAAATAGGAGTATAAAGTGATGAAGGGGAAGAAAATAATAATTTAAACTAACTAGGAAATAGTTCTGGATAATTCTAGGCAGAGAAATGGTTGAGAAACGGTTGAGAAAATCAGTAAATAGTTGAAAATGAAGGAGAATTGAGGAAGAAGAAAGAAGAGGTGAAGAGGAGAATGGAGGAGAAGATGGAATCCATAGCAGAGAGGAGGATAGCGGGCGAGGACAAAGGGCGAGAAGCACGATGATCAAGGGGAGGAGCTAATAGCAGATAGGAGTGGAAGCCTGGAGCGGGAGGTGGTGAATGGAGGAGTCAGGGAAGTTGTGGTTCTGAGCGAGAAGAAGAAGATGGCGTCGAGGGAACGTGGAGTGAAAAATGGTGGTAAGCGAAGATAACGTGAATGTAGTAGTAGTAAATGAAGTGAAATGTATTTTAATGAGAAAGTGAAGTAATATTTTCATACAAGAGGATAAATATATTGCTTATTGTATTAAGTGAAGTGAAAAATTATAAAGAAATTCTGTGAGTGTAAAGTGAAGTTTACGATAAAAAGAATAAGGGAAGATAAGTTTAATAAAGTTATTAAGTACTGCAATTTACTTAGAGTATATTAAGAAAAGTGAATGGTTAAAGTACACATTTTGAGGAAAGCGTATAGAAGTAGTAGTTATAGAAAGGGTAAATAAACAACAGTTAGAATTTTTAAATTCATATGAAGTTATAAAAAACTATTATAAAATTATTTATCGTTAGTTAAAAATGAATATATGTATATACTAATTGTAGTTTGGGTACTGGAAACCAGCACCTTTACCACTGGATACCAGTGATTAGAATGTAGTGTAGATTAGTATGGAATATTTTGTTACATTTATTTTGTTTAATTCACTGCTTATTTACTAGAAACTGGGAATAGCTGGTTACCAGTTATTTTGTGTTGCCGGCTGTCAGCAACAGCAGTTGAATATATTTTTATTCAAATTTCAATTATAATTACTACATTTTTTATTTTTACTTTATTGTTTTATTCATTTAATCTAGTTTCTTTTTACTTACTAGATTACAAATAAAAGTAAATAAATCAGAAATTTGGAATACACGTCTTCGTGTAGGAAACAAGATGCCAGGATGGCGTATTGCAGTTTTTTTTAGGGGAGGGGGTTTCTTGTCATGGAAAGAATATGGAATTTTAAAGCCAGCATATAGCGTCCACTGCTCAAACATTTGACTATCGCAGTTCCCTTTGTATCTATAACGAAATGTGTAATGTAGCTGTTTCTGCAAAGGTTTATCTCGATTATAATGAAGTAGATAGAAAAATAAGACTTCGTAACAATAATTTGTATAGCCACTAATAAACGATAGAGGGTAGAGAAAGTCATGTGAATGTAACATATCATATTTTTATATTTCATTTGTCACTTTATCACTCCGCTTCCCAGCAGAGTGAGTTCTTGGACTAGACCAAGAAGTGTTGTGTTATAGCATACTGGATACGTTTTAGCTCTCCCTTCGCAAACTGCGTTGTTTTTAAATAGTGACACGAAGGTAAACAATCACTTTAATTTTGTTATTTATGTCAATATATTATAAGATTCCTACGTCTCATAACCAAGGGACTGTTCGAAATTTCCTGTAACCGACGCTAAGACTAGAGGAATAGGAACCCGTTCAAAAACGTGCCATTTCCACGGGAACTAAATTTGTTTCTTCGCTACTGGGATCTAGTGTAGTAACTATGGTACATCCACTATTAGCGCAGGATGTAACTGCAGCACATTGATCAGTTCACAGGCACACACACATTAACCCAACCCAAACTTATGGTTAAGTCTACATACAAGATACCACGGGATTCAGCATGTTCAGTTTATTTCATTACTACTGGGCGGTTTATTCTCTCTTCCTTGTTTTAAGCTTAATATATGGACATTTAACATGTTTAAAATTGGCATTAAAATGATGTAAGCGATAAAAATATATTTATACTACCTAATATAATTCAAGTCAAGCCATCATAACTTACTTCTACAGCCGTGGTACTGTACATGTTCAGTTCGAGTCGCAAAACGCCGCACAGTTAGGTAGTGTATTCTAAATGTATTTCATTCATTCACTTCTGAGACTCTTCCGCCTAGTGAACGCAACTAATAGCTAACCACTTGTAGCTCTTTAGTTTGCCTATGCAAACAAATCTTTTTCTAGAATGCTCCAACACAACAGGCATTAAAGGAAACACGAAGTAAATCCGGTCATTGAAGTCTGTCCCTCTCTACATGAATGACACTCGCTGTCCTCCCATTTGCTGATACACGTGGCTGGGAGTGAACCAAAGTGACGCAGGTTGTGATTGGAAGCGAACCCAAGAGCAAATTATATTATCTTTGTTCGTAGCGAAGTCGGTAACAAATTGCTATTACCTTCGAGTGTGTAATATTATCTTTACCATCGAATATCACAAATGATTTCTGGCTGCACTTTGAGCAAATTTATGGTGTATCTTCGCTCAAGTGAACATGATAGGTGATCATGTGGTACAGCGGCGTGAGAAGTGTTTTAGATTTCCGAGTCCAACATTGCTGGCTTCCACAATTGTAATTATGTTTTCTATGTCACTGTAGAAATAAACTCCTACAGAATAAGCGTAAGTTTTCACGTCTAAATTCGAAAATAACTACTGCTTTACTATAGAATGGGCGATTACTGTTGTACTGTGGAGATACTGTGACTTTGCCTGGTTTTAAACTTTCACTTTTCTCAGGTCTCACTGTCACTGTTTCGTTTTTATGTAGTTCACCTTCCTTGGGAGTTCACTTCACTAATGTCACTTCACTAAGGTGAACTGCTTCAATTCTTTGTCGTTTCACTTCCGTCGTGAGTAGCCTCTTCACTTAAATTGAGTTTTTTATTTTTGGACGCTCTTTAACTGTTGTGGTCCTCAGCGTCCCATTCTATATTCGGCGTGAAAGACCGGTAATTTTGCTCAGAGGCCTCTTTATCAGGCTTGAGGTTCCTTTACGTGCCGCAAATCTACGACACGGGACCACCGTCTTTACTTCCCTCCCGAAAGCAGCCATGCTAAGAATTTTTGCGCCCGAAAAAATCCATCGCCTTCCGTCGGTTTGAACCCGCGAACTCGGGAACAAGAGGCTAGCGTGGTAACCAACTACACCACAGAGGACGACTAACCTCTTCACGCCGGACGGTTCACTTTACTCGGGAGTCGAACACAAGACCTCCACAACACGTAGTTCCGCAGTAGCAGCATTCGCTGCACCTCACAACAATCGGCACCAACTCGGTCGGAGAATTACTCTTGATGCCGCACCAGATACGCAGTCACTAATTCGCTCGCTCACTGACCCAACAACTCTTTCGCACTCGACTGGCAACTGAGAACACTCGCTTATATAATCAGTGGAATCCTTCCACAAGGTTCTCGAACGTTCTATAACTATTTCGACACACTTTCTAGAGGAGGGGGAGAAGAAGCTTCCAAAAAGTTTTAATTATCTTCCGATAGCGCGCCCGGTGTTTAAACTGGCGAGCTCAGTTATCGTTGTTTACACCGACCGCTCGACGACGACCTCCCGATAACCTTGGGCCATAGCCGCTGCGTCACACAGCGCCCACCTCAGAGCTGGTCGTCCCAAGCAGCTCCGCGATATGGGGCAAGCCTATCAAG
The DNA here is from genome assembly GCA_030765065.1 of Deroplatys truncata. Lineage (NCBI taxonomy): Eukaryota > Metazoa > Arthropoda > Insecta > Mantodea > Mantidae > Deroplatys > Deroplatys truncata. The sequence goes on along the minus strand of CM060990.1, from coordinate 6,718,241 downwards.
ATGGCCACCATCAGCTTTCCTCGAGGTTGACGCCGAATGCGGTACATCTCATCGTTGATGCGGGAGATTACATTATACGGGCAGTCCCAGGAACGCTGCAGCTTCGGCAACTTCCCTCTTGTGCTAATTGGACGGTAGAACCATACGAGGTCACCCTCCTGGAATCTGGCTGTGTTCGTCAGACAGCCATAGCGCACGTTCATTCGGTCACTTGCCAGATTGAGGTGCTCCCTGACTAGATGGTGGATGTCCTCCAGCCTATCCGTTAGCGCCCCGACATAATTCGTTGCGAGATGGTCAGCATCAGGGGCCGTGCCGAACAGCAGATCACAAGGTAACCGTAGCTCCGGTCTGAATACCATGCTTGCGGTGTCATGCCAGTCGACTAATGTACTGATGCTCAGTAGGCCAGGAGAAAAAACGGAGAGTGCACATTCCAATCCCGCTAATGGCTACATACCACTTTCCGAAGGTGCTCCTCGACTGTCTTAATATAACGCCCCACCATTCCGTCCGACTGTGGATGAAGGGGAGTGGTACGGATCTTGTGGACCCCGCGGCGCTGGAAAAACTCTCGCATAAGGTTGGATTCAAAATTTTCCCCTGGTCGCTTGAACTCCCGCGGAAACCCTAACTGGCAAAAGAAGTCCATCCGTGCATTAGCCACGGTAGAAGTCTCTTGATTAGAAATCGCGTAAATCTCCGGCCACTTGGTGAAATAGTCCATAGGCAACAGTAGGTAGCGATTTCCTGTGCCTGTACTTCGGAAAGGACCTGCCACGTCGATTGCAATTCTTTTGAATGGCGCTCCGACGTTGTATTCTTATATCCGGCCCCAACTTTGAGTCTGCGGCCCACGACTCTACCACGTCGATGTCGCATTGTTGCCACCACCTCCCGACGGCGCTACGAAGGTGCAACCAATAAAATCGGCGACTGGACATCTCCAAGGTCTTATTTACACCCAGGTGTCCTCCGGTAGTTCCGACAGGGGTCTCCTTGAGAGATGAGGACTTCTTTCACCTTGCTACTCGGGAGCACCAACCGTTTTCCACCTGATATCGTAATTATTGATGGGAAGATATAAATAATTAAACAAAAGAAATGATAGTAAGATAAAGAAACAATTGCAGTAAATAATTTCGGAAAACTAAATCAATGTATAATGTAATAAGCTTAAGTTGAAAGATTTGTCCGGAAAGAAGAAGGTAATTAGCGAGTTAACAAAAGTCATTAGTAACAGCCGAGGATAGAATACAAGTTGCTTTCATCTACAGATCCGCAGTTGTGCTTTGTGTAAGAGCGGTTAAGGCGGCGGGTTTCTAACGAAGAGGTTACAACTTGGAATCCCGCTCCCGTCTGCAGTGTTTTATATCTGTACGTCAGTAGCGTCTCCTGTGTGTGAAAGTCACCCATTTTTGAATGACAATAAGCAAGCGTCGTGTTGCGATGAGGCAGTTTGCTTTGTCTCAGACTCAGATGGCACATGCGTTTCATTCCTTCCACCTCGTGCTTACGCGAACCAAGGCGTTGTTTCCAGTTTCAACGACTTAAGACTATTTATAGTAATTGTTGTCTGGTGTCTTCCCTCCATCTTTGGCGTGTGGGATTGTAGTGGCTTCAGAATTTTGAAATGGAGAGTAAAACTGTAATTAAAGAACTATTAAAACTCATTTCTCATTTCTTTCTTACACGAAGAAAAAAAGCAAGTAATCGACAACGGTCGACGGTATCATAATTTCACAATGTCAGCTAATGTAAAAGGCAAAAGCGGTTCCGGTTTTGAGAAATTTTGGAATGGGACTGTATGAAATTTCAGATTTGATCTGCGGGTGTAGTGCAGTGAACAGATTTTACTGTTGGAAATGTTTGGTATCATCAAGGATGGACTGGAGCATGGTGCTCTGGTTCCTGGCCACGGAATGCGCCCGGGTTCGCTCCCACCCATGGGGGTGCGGATTTTAAGTTCCGGGTATAAGACCGGTGCCCACTTAGTACCGTGAGGAAAGTAAGGAGCTGCGATAGGCAACGGTCCTGGCCTCGTGAGCCAGGATACGTGATGCTGGCCACATCATCTCCCCGTATCTGTTGAATGATCGCCCACCTCTGCCGTCCGTACGTGGGTGTGAGGTCGGTAGTCGGGTTGGCAGGCCCAGCCCTTCGCCGGCTGAAGCGCCACAGGATTCATTTATTTATTATCAAGAATACCCGGATTTGGACCATCTTAAAGCTGCAGTGAAGAAACATCCTAAGCCTGAAATACACGTTTTTAGCTTTTTTAGATTTAATACTTTTATTACAATTCCAACTAAAATCGTCGTTCTTTTAAATTCCCAACGAAGGACTGAAAATGAGCTGCACAACGAAACAGTAAAACAAGAACATGGAAGACTTAAAGAGACTGGTTAATGTCATCTGCTATCTAGCAAAACAGAAGCTACCATTCCGCTCTCATAACGTGCAGGACGAGTATCTAAATAAGGGAAATTATATGGAATTATTTATTGCAAGTGTGGAGTTTGATTCCAAGTTGAAAGAACAATTTCATACTTGTACAGTTTTACGCGGTACTTCAGCAAGCGTTCAAAATGATTTTATAAATTTTGTATTCGATATACTGAGAGATGAGATTTACCATGAAATTCATAACACACATTTTATAACTATTATGCTTGACGAAACATGAGACATAGGCAACACATCATCGAGCAAGACAGCTCCACGGTAACATGCAAGGCTCGCATTGGGGAGGTCCCAGTTTCGTTTTCCGTCGACCGACTTTGACCTTAAACTTTTCGTGGTTTTTCCTGGTCGAAAGGCCAATGCTGGGATGGTTTCTCGTCTATCACGACTTCCTTTCCATTGTACTTCTTTCCCCTTTCATTCTGTTTCCTTCTCATATTTCAGGTATGCTTCTAAGTTCCATAGCAAACTAAAAGTTAAACTAAGTTTTAGTTATGGACGCTCTTTAACTACTATGGTCCTTAGCGTCCCATTCCACACTGGGCGTGAAAGACAGGACATTTTGCTCAGAGGCCGTGGCGTATGGCAGTGCCGGACAGATAGGGCGGATGAATGCTCAAAGGAAAGAGTATTCCCCGTGGACACTAGAGGTCTGCTTTGTTGACGGGTCGTTCATTCCTCCTTTGGGCAGCTTCAGCAGTGGGACGAGTCTTCGAGTCTAGAACTGTTAGGGACTTTGCGGGTCTCTGTGGCCCGTCTGCCTGCGGCCTGTAACCTCCCGTGGTTCCTTAACTTCATCCCTTCCTCCAGGAATTGGTAGCTACAATAGATATTCCGAAGGTCTCAGAGCGCAAGGTTCCCCCTCCGTTGTACACCCTATACCCTATAAGCAACAAGACTCAAAGGTCAACTGATTTACGTTATTTTTCGGCAACAGAAAAAAAATCATGGAAGGATTTCTCGGCTTCCATGACATGAGCGCTAACTAATGGACACACACGTGTGCGAGGACAAGTTAATAATTATTCAGACATGCGATGAGCGTCCATCTCATGGACTTCAAAGCAAATGACTGGAAAGTATCCTAAAGCTCTGTTTACGCATTTTTATGCTCATGTAATCATTTAGTCTTACAACAATCGTTAGAATCCAACAAAGAGCTTATAATACTTTAAGTGGTCTTAAATCACTACCTGCCTATTTTGCTCATCCTCCATAGAAGTTATACGAACTTTCTACTTTCATGTCAAAGAAGCTACTTCGGTGTCTTCCACTCGATGGAATTTTACCCCTAGACTTATCCATACAGTCGGCGAAAGCAGAGAAGCTTTAATTATACTGTTTGATCAAGTGGAGACTTCGACGATTTGACTGCAATGACAGCTAAAGAATTTGCTAACTTCCAAAGTAATCTCGAACACATATTTTGAATATAGGTTTTATCTAACTACTTTCCTTCTCTGATATATTATTCCAAATACTTCAGTCTATAAATGTTGATATTGTGTACTGAAGTAATAAAATTACCAAATTTCGAAACCAACTGCAAAAAGAAAGGTATAAGTTTGAAATACTATGGTCTTCTGGAGACGAAGGGTTGATTCATATAAAAAAGAGGTTACATAATTAATCACAGAAGTAGCTTTGCCGGAGACTGTTGACATCGTTGACATTGTAAATAATTAGATAACGGACTTAAATCATTTGAAAAAATGCAGCATTTTGAAATTCTAAACCCATTTAAACCGACGTATTTGAGCAAAAGAGAAAACTTTCCTCGTGATTTGTTAAAAATAAAGTGCAGGTAATTTATGGCGGTCTTTTTAATATGCCCAAATTTCAAAATGAACTGTATATGCGGTACACGTCCAATGAGGGATCAGTTGAAAGAACCATTCAAAGCATTAATTATTTAAGGGATATGAATCCAGTGAGTGGATTCACGGAAATATACAAATTAGTCGCGTTGATTCCAACAATACCTTCTACAACGTTATCTGTCGAGAGATCGTTCTCATCTGGGCAGGATCAGTCTTCGTAGTGGGAAGGAGAAGGAGAGATATAGGAGGTGCATGGGTGGAATGATGGATTTCTTATCTCAGGTCGTGGTGTTCCGATGCTCAATAAAGATGCCGTTTATTGCTACAGAACTTTATTCACACGCACATATTACTATCGTTAGCTCCACTCCCACGGTTTGATCGCAACCACTCAAGCATTTATATCGTCGCGTCAGCGGCTTATTTCGCGAGCTGTTCGCGGTGTACTTCCTTTTCCGTCACTTAAAACATTCCACGTTCGCCGACACTACGTAACATCGCTATCTCCACTTTATAATTTACATGCCCGCCTTCACGTACTTTCAAATTGTGAGCGTTACTAGTCGTCGTCGAGCCTTCGCACATGTTCTGTTTATGAGTGATCTTACTCGTGTATATCAAATCTTGCCATATAATATTTGTTTTTCTCCTACCAAGTCACGTGTCATGCTCCTCTAATACTACTTGTTGATAGAATTTCCTTAAAATAGGTGTAATTTTCTTATTGGTGGATAAATATTACAGAAACCACCCCCACTTGTCTTTCTTATATGAATCTTAAGCATGGGAAATGATGCTATTACAAAACATTCCTACCGATGATTGGCTGGCGTCTTAGCGAAAGCTTGCCTGTTGTATTGCTAAAAGATTTGCTTTCCACCGAACAATATGCTTATGCCTGCCTATTAAACTATATTGAATTCTAAGAATTAATATGAACTCGATATCATAATAGGCTTATTATTTATTACAAATATTTGATTCTGTGCGTAATGCAGAGTTTCACATCGTTCAAGACGGAGATTCGAATTATTAATTTAAGCCTCATTTCCATCAACAAAGAAGTGTGTTTTAAGTTACGAGAGGGAGTAAATTCAAATTCTATGAAGCAATAAGCCAGATGTCTCTAAGAAAGAAAGATGACTAGATCTTGAATTCAAATGATTGTAAGTAAATAGATTAAATTGCTTATTTTCTGTATCTAATTCTGAAGGGTTATACTTTGGTTATGCAATTATTTTAATTAAACGTATTGCTTATCAATAACATCGTCTCTCATTCATTTTAGTACTTACACGCTTAATTTCTGGGCGAATTTTTTTATTTAGAGGTAATGGTTTAACTGGGGATTAACACACTTTTCTTGCCAACGCGAGATCCCGCTGTTTTATGTATTTATGTATGGAGAAATCCACAACGCGTAACTGATCTAAATCTGCACCAACCATACAACCAACATTACCGGCAACGAGATACAACTTCATAAGATTTTAACTGCTACAATTTAATACATTCTGTTAACCAGAACAAAGAGGAGGGGAGCGAGGTGGTTTTGGATAAACAAAATTTTGGATAAAAATAAAAATGTCATTTTTAGGGGTTAAGAAACGTTTTTTGAAGTTTTAGGTGAAAGTGAATGAAGACAATACTGATATAGCCTTAACCAGTATTTAATAAACGCAAACCACCGTATTTACAACAAAAAATATGTTCCATGGTGCATACAATACTATACTACATAATATTTTGTTTGAAAAAGTCTTCTATTTTCTTTTCACTTCGTTTTTAGCCGCTATGTCACGCCATGTTTCCTTAGCAGAGCGTCAAAAGGTGAGACCGTCTGTTCTGTCCGATAACATACAATATACCATTACATATGAAACTAATATAATTAGAAGAAATAGAATTCAAATAATGAACGGAAAACAAGTTTTGCCCGTATTTTAAAATAATGTACGTTGGCTAAACGTAGTGGTAGTGAGATACAATGCAGTCTGAAGTGATAAGATCCGCGAGTACTCCGCGAGTACAAGAATAGCCATAGCCAGAAGAAAAGTTAAGATTAATGCGCGAATCAAACAAAATAAGAAGGAGATAAAAGAGAATATTAAAGATTAAGTAAAGGGGGGAATAAACATTATTATGGATGAAATAAAATAAAGTAGAAATGAAATAAAATATTATTACGGATGAAATAAAATAAAATAGAGACACGTATAAATAGATCAGAAAGTAAAAGAACGTGAAAGGAAACAGACACAAGAAAATATGCCAGAGGGCAAAACCCTTAATAAATACAGGAAAGGCTAGCTGGAGAACAGTTAGGTTCTATTGAAATCGCTGAGAGCTCTCCGGCGTGCGAAACAAAGAAACGGATGTGCTAGTCGCTCAAGCGAACAGAAAATTAAATCAGCCGTGAATAACGAGAAACAGTAGAAACGCTAGCTGAGCCTAAGGGCAATGAAATTGAACCAATGGGGAGAAAGCGCAAAGGAGCCAGAGAACCAATAAGGAAGATTAAATGTCACGTGAATAGTAAAACCAGGGAACAAAACTAGAAAAGAGGCGTGAAATAGATTTTGGTCTAGGAGCAGGAGCGCGCTTTAGACACGCGAAAGATGGAACATTTTGTGTCGGGAAACGTTAGGAGGAGGACGTAGAAACTTTGTGTCGGGAAGAGCTATGAGTAGGATGTAAAACTCTGTGTTGAGAAGAGCTAGGATGAAGACGTGATAGTTTGTGTTGGGAGGAGATAGAAAGAGGATGTTAGAATTCTGTATCGGGAAAAGAGATAGGGTAGCTAGGGATGACAAAAGTCATATTGTGAGTAAATGAGAAATAGAATAAATTCAAGGGTAAAAGCACGGAGACTGTAACGGGGGAAAAATTGATTGGAACGCGTCTTGTGTGAAGGGCCTGCAGTACAAAAACCAGTGTGGATCTTCATAATAAATGGGCCATTGAGAGGAGTTGTGAGTATCATTCACCTCCCATCCACACAATCCCTGAGGTAAGATTCTCGTAACCCATCATCCTCTACCTGAGCAGCCGGAAATCACCTGAAACCCTACACCAAGACCTTACCAACCAGAAACGTTACCTTTATTTCCCAACCCCGCTACAAGTCCCATGAATAATGTATCAAATTCTGCATAGAAATGGATTTTGAAATAGCAGGTGTGAAATTAATTACTGAAATTGAGATTATAATTATAATAGGAATTTATAGATCGCCCAAATCAAAAGTAAAAAAATGTCTAAAACAGCTAGAATTATTACTAAATAAAGTATCTGCTCATAAACAAAATCTTATTCCTGTAGGGGATTTTAACTTAGATGTAGGTAACTGGCGGCGCCGTGGCCGAGTGGTTAGACCGCTCACCTCCCACCGAGGCGGACCGGGTTCAATCCCAGGGACCTGCATGTGGGATTTGTGGTGGACGAAGCGGCGTCTGGGCGGGTTTTCTCCGGGTTCTCCGGTTTCCCCCGCCATTCATTCCACCATCATCTTTCCTTTCATCCATTTCACCAACATTTCGCTTCATCTACTTCCTTCATCCCATACCAGGCATCGGGCTGATCACCCATCCTGGATGTTCTGTCTGATCCATGAGTGTCTGCTCCTCGACGGGCCTCTGACCCCAGGCACCCGCCTGTAAGTCCTGGGGGTGTAAGTCCTACATAAGAGGAGGTAAACAGATAATGAATGTAGGTAACTGTGTATTTACAGATCTATTAAAAAGCTTTAATCTACGTGATGCTACTTCAATTCTGGGTCCAACTAGAGTTACAAGCCATTCAAGCACCACATTGGACTACATTATAACTAATCTAAAAGAAAGTAAATATACGACCATTAATAATGAGCTTCATATTTCAGATCACATCTCACAAATAATAGATATTTTTAATTGTCAATCCAAAACTTATGAGCAATACCATACTTTTACAAGGGACACAAGTGATAATAAAATTAATGAACTGAATAAGATGATGATATAAGAAGATTGGAATAATGTATATAGTGCAGATAATATTGAGGAAAAATGGAACCAGTTCTTTAATACTCTCAGCTATTACCTAAATATTGTATGCCCCATAACTAAAAAATCTATAAAACACAGTAGTAAACTAAACCCTAAACAAACACTTAGCTATGAAGTGAACTTACTGCGAAATAAAATTAAAGAAATGTACAGGGTTACTAAGTAGATCTACAAAAAAGATTATATAGAGAGTATAAAAAATACTATAGATCAGCACTAAAAGCAAACAAAGCCAACTTCTATTCGGGCATAATTGCTAATTCAGAAAACAAAACTAAAACAATGTGGAAGATTATAAATAAGCAAAAAATTTAGAACTAAAACAGCAAAAAAATAATAACAAACCCTGTCAACATTAGCAATATGTTCAACAATTACTTTGTAAATATTGGAAATACTACTGACCAAAATAAAATGGAAAATGGTAATAGAAATACATCCAAATCTATGTATGTAAATGAAACAAATACTAGTGAATTAAACACATTAATAAATGGCTTTAAGAGCAAGAGATCTTGTGGATGGGATGGTTTTTCACCTGTTATGCTTAAACAACGCAAACATGCCCTAATAGATATATTGGTGTATTTGGTAAATTATTCAATTAATGAAGATACCTTCCCTGAAAAACTTAAGATGAGTACGGTGCGTCCTATATACAAAAATGGTAATACAATGGACAAGACAAACTACAGGCCTATTACCTTGACATCGGTTTTTGCTAAATTATATGAAAAAGTACTAGACAAACGAATGATAAGTTACTTAAATGCTAATAGCATTATAGTAAATTCCCAACATGGATTTCGAAAGGGATATTCAACTATTAGTGCTTCTGTAGAATTCATTCATGAAGTTCTAACAAATATTGATAAAGCTGAAAATACTATAGGGCTGTTTTTAGACTCATCTAAGGCCTTTGCCTGTGTATCACATGAAATGTTATTAACAAAATTAGCAACTTATGAACTAAGAGGAAAAATAAATAAGATACTGCACTCTTATTTACTAAATCGTAAAAAATGTTGTGAGCTATATTGGCACTGTGGAAACTATATAAAATTAGTTCAATCTGACACTCAAAGTGTAAAATTTGGGGTTCCGCAAGGATCCGTCTTAGGACCATTGCTTTTCATTATATATGTAAACGATTTGGTGGGTTCAACTGAGAGTAAACTTATATCATATGCACATGACACTTCACTCATTTGAAAAGGAAAAAACTTGCTGCAACTAGAAAATAAAATTACTCAAAATTTATCACAAATTTCAAATTATCTTTACTGTTAATTCCCTCAAATTAAATATTATTTTTATTCATTTTCGGCACCAGCAAAACAGAAGCGAAGAACTAAAATATATAAATGTAAAACTAGGTAATGCTAAAGTAGAACAGGTGTATATCCATAATTTCTTAGGGATATACCTTGATGAACACACATGAAACTCATGTAAATGAAGGGAATAAAAAAATCACAAGAAACATATATTTATTAAAATACTTTTCAAACTACCTTAATGTAGAACAACTTAGAGCCATATACTATGGATTAATATACGTCCATATGGAATATGGCATTGAAATTTGGAGAGGGTGTGGGGGTTACAAAATTAAATAGTTTATTATTATTATTACACAAAAATGCATACGTTGTATTTATCAGCTAAAAACTACAGATACGTGTAAACCAGCCTTTAAAAAGAATAAAATACTAACAATTGTTGCTATTTATGTATATAAAGTAATTATTTTGGCTCAAAACAAACTACTTATTAAAAATACAAACATTTACTCCTATAACACCAGGGGAGCATAAATTATCATAGATTTCACATAAACAAGGCTTCAACAAAAAAGGATCCGATTATAATGGGAATAATACTATATAATGCCCTACCAAAAAGTATAAAAGATCATTCAGAAAAAAACTCTTTTGCTAAACAGCTAAAAAGTTATCTAATTGAAATGCGCCCATACAGACAGAAGAGCTGTTAAATTAAAATAAATTGTATATAGACTAGAAATACTACCTTTTTAATTAGCTTTTGACTACGTTCTAGGCTTGTAACACAAGTTATATAAGCAATAAAGAATTGAGTTGAAATGATACATGAAATACCATGTGCGTGGGAACGTGGGTCAGTTTCCAGAATACAATAAGGCAGGTAAAAGTAACCTCCGGCGCCAGTACAGTTCCTTTGTGCGTGACACAAACCAAAGGTCCACGGATTAGCTCGGGTTCAAAGCCTATGTGTCTTATCTTAGATCTGAAATGCCAGCGTGAGAAATTCAACTCTCCGTGGGCGTATAATAAAATATAAACTGTTCAATCAGAGCAAATTTAATGATTTTCAGAAGCAAATAAAATTGGCAGGAAACTGTCACGTGAGTGGAGAAATTTAGCAAACGGACGAAAGAAGCGAAAATTTATATCATGGCCGAAATATGGTTTTCTTGGACACATCACTTCGCGAGTCATGACGCCGTGCAACAGAGGGAGGACCTCGGATTTATAGCGGTTCCGATGTCGCGCGCTGCTCGCGACCAGGTAAAATATGCTATTCAAATTCGTCCCGCTGCCTAGCTTACTGTCATCACGGCAACATACAATTTAGATTTTGTAAATGTTGTACCGGACGTGTACGGGTCACTACGACGAGTAAACACATTTACACTAATTAAGACGGTCGACCATTTTTACTACATCCACGCGGTGGCAAGTGTGACAACGAGCATTGATAATAAATTTGTTTAGTACAACAAACTTACAGTGCATTCATTTAAACTGAGTAGCCAGCCCAGAAACAGGAAGCACCCACACCTTGGAACATTCAGGAAGAGATCTCAGGTGAACCTAGACAAACCTCGAAACCAAATAACCCGTTGTTATCTCCCATTCGCCCCTTGTATACCCTTGACTGTCATCAAAGTGTGCCGACGAATGCACCGTCTCAAAGACTTTGATTCTTCACATCTTTCGATAAACCGTATGCTATCTGGCAAGGATTTTTAGAAAGCGAAAGATAGATTCGCTTCCATCTCATTAGGTTAGGTACTTAACGGCAACATGGAAATTTCTTGCATGAAAAAGTGGTGGAATGTTCTGTATCTCGCTGTCACAATACTATATTCCTCACCGAGAATACTTAAGTTGCAGCAATGACAGTCCGCAGCTGTGAATGTGACCGAAAGTGATTGAAGGCTAACAAAAGGAAGGACCTGCCTGCCATAGACGAAAGAGCCAAAACAGTTGTCAATAGAGAAGGGATAAAACAGTCAAGGCATTCCGTTATGCGTCCGCTTTGCCATTCCTAACGTAACTTAACAAACGATGTTCGTACAATTCGTTTTTTTTTTGTGTGTGTGTTTCGGATAACATAGGTTCTATTGCACGTGCAACTCATAAACAGAATGGTAAAAGATGTGTACTCATTTGTCATCAAAACACCCTGCGCTATGTATTAAGGAAAGCACAATATTAAACTTTACGAAATGCCATTAAACCATGATCCATATAATGAGACAGACAATGCAGAACGCTCCAAAATACTAATGGAAAATAAACTTACAGCTCAATAAATCACGTAATATTGTCGTACCTCACATATTAATATCACTTAAATTTCTAGATGGTAGAGTAGAAAGGTACCCGGGAACTTTACATCTTTCACATTAAACACGAGGCCGACGGGGACGAGCCTAAAATATTTCTTAAAACGTGCTTGATAACACTTAAATTACAAGGATTGTGAAGTAAGGCTACATGTTCTAGTAATCAAACCATTTTTAACTTTGGATGACCACTATATTACACAGAAATTTACAGATTACTTTGCCTTATTGCTTCAACTTGGATTGTCCATGTTCGAACACGTGTTACCGCTTCAGTTGCCTTACACAAAGAGAGAAAGCACCTACCGCCTCGCCACGATTATCAAGTTAATCCCTCCCTTTACGGTACGTCACATTCTGTCCGTGTTACCAACACTAGCATCCCCAGTGCTACCAACATATCACAATATTACCTATCATCTGGCATCTTCTATTTGAAACTCTTAGACAACAGCTTCTTTCTATACCTACTATGTGCTTCTTCCTGATCAGCTTCAAGATTTTACCTCCCTATGTCAATTATTGATATATTGGCAGTAGTGTTCAACCGTATTAATCTTACGTTATCAATTTAATTTTATTTATCCACAGATAAACATGCGATATGATTTCCTTCCTGGGGCAGGTCGTCGTGAAGGGAACGAGGGGGAGAGATACATAAGGTGTAATGATATATCTCTAATCTGGGGTCGTGTTTTCCGATGACAAATAAAGATGCCGTTTATGGCTAAATAACTTTGTTCACACGCACTTTAATACTGTTTTACTTTATACTTTTAGCTCCACACCCGCGGTTCGATTCTGCCACAAAAACGTTTACATATTTGCGTCAGAGGCTGATTTCGCAAATTGTGCGCTATTAAGCTTCTTCTACCATAACTCACAAAACTTCACGTTGGCCAGCACTAAATAATAGCGTGTAGCTCCACTTTATGAATTATAGTGTCCGTTTTTCATACTCCCGGTTTATAAGTGTTATGTTTTCGTCTCCACGTACTTCCAAAATACAAGTTCTTTACGTGTCCGCTTGCACACGCATACCCCCAAACTGCAAGAGCTCGTGTCCGTCTCCGCTCCACTTCTTACTCGCCATATAAGTTTTGTTTCTCGTACCAAGTTACGTGGCATCTCTCTTTAACATTATTGACAGAATTTCCTTAGAATTTGTGGATAATTTTATAGAAACTCCCACATTTCGGAACATAAAGTTCTGAACATTCCCATGAGAACTGATGTGATCTGAAGATAAAACACGTTTCTATCAAACTTTTTACTTTAACCTAAACTAAAATCTTAGGGTATATTGTCCTGGTCACGTATCCTATGCTTTACCGCCGACATTCTGGCGCCTTGGAGAGAGCTTGCCTGTTGTATTTCCAGCGAACGTATATTTCCGCCTGCCCCCGATAATACTATAGTGATACAAGAATACACATTACTATCTATTCTAATCGTTTGCTTCTGCACGTAATATGTTGTTTCATACCTGAATACAGTAAGGTTTCCCTTTGTTTAATAGGTGCATCTTAAGTTATTAGTCCTGTAGTATTAAATCTCTTCTGTATACTGAAATAAAATATTTTTAAAAATCACTTAGAATAGGATGCGAAGTTCCGCTGTTACATCTGTCAGATACCTTGTTTCGAGATAGGTCAATATGGTAAATGCGAAATTACCCCCCCCCCAAAAAATCTGATGTTTTATATTTACGTGACTTTGTCTACCCATTGTTCAGCAAACTATTATTACAAAGCTTATTCTTCTATGTACTTCGTGTTAATCCAGATAAACCTTTGCAGAAATTATCTTATTGCATATTTCCTTGTATGTACAAATGGATTAGGGGAATACAGTAGGCTTTAAGAGCGGGTAGCTGTGTGATGGCTTTCAAATTATATTCTCTTTCCACGGTCAAGAGAAAGAAATAATAGCGATTTTCCTCTAAAAAACAAAAAGTGTATTTGAAAATTCAAGCCAATAACAAAGAATATCTCGGAAATGGTTAACGCGACAAAAGAATTATTTGACATAAATTGTGTGCTTTAATGAGATCTATATTTTGTCTATATCTTATAGTTTACAGTGACGCAAAAGTCATTCAGAATGAAGAGGACTCCTTCAGAGGCTATTCCCAGATAAATCAAGATATACATTTCATTTCTCATGAAAATATCTTACACATATGGTATTTTAATCAAAGTGGAAATTTTCCAGTAAAAGATGGTTTGCGGCGTGCCGCATCCTTGTAAAATGCTGAATTTAAATATCAAGTTTGGTATTTAACCGACTTTGTTTTTTAGCTATGATGTTCACGGACACACGGACCTTCCTCTAAAAATGCTTTGTTTGGGTTCATGGGGTCTCAAAACATGTATTTCCGGTGAAATCTCTGTATCGAATTGTTGGGTGGAATACAATAGTTCTTCTCCTTACCTATTGTAGGTAGGTAGGTAGTAGGGAACGTAAACAAATCTCAGGGAGGAAGCTTTATCTAATAATAAAGTTATGGCTATGTTTCTTTTGTCTTTTATTTTTAACTCTTCAATAAAAAGAAGCACCTTATACCATAGGCATTTTTATTTAATTCAAAAGTGTGTGTTTCGCGCTTGCATCGAAACTGCACGAATAAAAGGTATCGCTTTTTATGGGAGAGATTAATGCTGGCTAATCTTACCAACTTAAGCGATGCCACACGTGAAGCTGCGGGTAACCGTTACATCTTCAAGGCCACTGTTTCACGTGATAATGTAGTTGTCAAGTGACATGCACGTGACAACCCCGGCACGCGCGAGTCGTGAATCACAACACCGCAAGTGCTAATAAATAATCCTGCTAAATTCCAAAATCCTTTATTTTGTTTTGCATTTATAAGCTAGCTGCAGCCAGAGATTTTGCTTCTTAAGTAGCGTTATAATACTATTTGTAAAACTCTGCACAGCAAACTGGTTTCTTCTGAATATCCCTATTCTGGTCCACAATTCCTAAAGCTGTCAAGTATTTTTTTTCAATTTTTTATTGCAATAAGGCGATCATTTTCACATAACAAACATCGCGCTGATTCTGGCAAACGAAGCTACTTCCGGTATTATTATTATTATTATTATTATTATTATTATTATTATTATTATTATTATTATTATTATTACTCTATGGAGCAGAAACGCGGCCATGAATAGGAAACAAGAAAGAAAATCGAAAGGAGTGATTATGAGAAAACGGCTTCCGTAGCTGCAAACTTACGTTGATTACTCCTGAAGCCATTAATGAACAAATGATCTTGGTTCGAACATTAGAGGTAGAAACCCTTTGAGCACACGTTTCGTCTCCATAATATGTGGAGTTGAGCTGGAATGCACCGCGCCCTATTATTAAGGAAACATTTCAGAAATGTGTTCATTCACATATGGGGATTCCATAAAGTATTTGTTTCTACATTAAAAAATTCTAGCAGCCAAATTAACAGAGAAAAATTGTCAGTTTTAATATGCAGAAAGCACAAGCGTTATTGCAGTTGAGGCATTCTGGGGTTTTACGATACACATTTTTCATTGTATTAGGTACCTTTAATTTTTAAAACCGAACCGTTTTTTTTTTTTAACTTTTTCGTGTGTGGTGTTTACGAAGTTACATCTTCGGCATTTAGAACTGCAAATCTCTTGGTACAGTACTTGAAATTTTGGTGAAAATTGAATTTAATCTGGCAGAAAATCTATAATATTCAGGAATCGTCAATGGTGTTTAGTACTTCACAAATTTATTTTTCTCTCAGCTTAAATCATTTTCAGTGAAGTTTCAAGTATCCTATCCAAAGAATTGATCTACTAAGGGCATATAAAATAATTTTCTAAACACCACTTATGAAAAAGTAGAAAAATCGGTGTAGTTTTTAAGCTAATAAAATGAAAAATCTGGAAAATCCAAACTGTAATATCTTTTACATTTTGAGTCGCTGATATAGTATATTTGTTAAGGGACTTTCGCAAATTTCAGTACGCTGTTTTTTTTTCCCCAGTGGAGGAAAAATGCTTTTACGCACTAACCCCACCGGAGCGAATTAGGTAGAGGTGTGGCAGTACCGCTTATGCACCTGCGGATTTGCGGTGTTGGTATATTCGTCCGCCCTTAGGGCTAAAGTTAAAACACGCTGTTTATAAACAAAAGTTAAACTCAAGAAAACAAATGCGTATAAATGATCATTGCCCCAATGTCAATTTCAAAATATGGACATTCATGGGACGCGTATTTAAATACACGACACGCACATTTTTGAGGCGTGTAAAAGAAAAGGAGACGATAAACTCAGATGCGAAAGTGCCCCCTAAAATTAAAAGACAAATGGTCACCTTGTCATACAGCTATAATTTAAAAACTGGTAAAATAAAAAATATTGCTCTCATGCCGCAATTTTTGGACAAAATTGAAATGTATATGAAGATACCGATAACCTGCAGCATTAGCGAGATTTACATTAATTTAAAATCACCAGTAGCCAACACAAACCTTCATCCAGGCAGCCACCAAGCTTACACGAGGATTGGGTAATGGGTAAAGGATATAGATGTTTCAGGACCTGTGCGACAAACTATGAGGAACGATAGATCTCGCAGAGGGGTACATTTTTTATCAAGCAACCATCATCCTCCGACCACCGTTACGGAGTTATTCACCCGTGTTTGAAGCGTATCCGGTAGGATAGGTTTGAGAGGCACAGCAAGTACACTTTGTCTCTCTGTTTGTTTGCAACCGCTGAATCAAGTGACATTCCCTCTTTCCTGTCCCTTACGTCTGCTTAGATTTGGTAGCTTCAGCCCAATTTAATTCAAACGGGGTGGCAGAACGAAAGGCCCCAGAAGACGATCACCAACGATTCTTCCAGCCCAGATGTTTACGGAATACTTTTGTTGACGAAGTCTAACGAACACTGCACGAGGGTTCTCAACATCCCAGATGTGACCGTTGTTGCTGTTGAAGTAGGCCTCATCGGTAAGCAAGACGTGCGCGGGAAATATAGCATCTGCGATACTTCGTTGCAGAAACTGCCTGACAAGCTGAACACGAGGTGCGAAGTCGTTCGGCCCAAGTCCTGTACTTTCTGGAGGTGGTATGCGTAGGGCTGTTGTTCGCAAACACCGAGTTAAATTGTGCTGTGCGTCTCAGACCTACCATGCCTAACCAGATGTAAGGGACGGTCAAGAGTCAAAGTGTATTTGCTGTGCCTCTCAAACCTATCTTACCGGATACGCTTCAAACAGGAGTGAATAACTCCGCAATGATGCGTCGGAGGATGGTGGTTGCTAGACAAAAGAGGTCCTGAAACATCCTGTACAGCGGAGCGTAAACCTCGCGTACAGCGACCTTCGGGAGATCTATTGCGGCTACCACACCCCCATGAAGAAGGGATGAAGTGAAGAACCCACACAGGAGGCTACAGTATAGAGTATAGGGTGTGCAACGAAGTGGGACACCACACGCACTGCAACCTACGGGAGATCTATTGCGGCTACCACATCCCCATGAAGAAGGGATGAAGTGAAGAACCCACACAGGAGGCTACAGTACAGAGTATAGGGTGTGCAACGAAGTGGGACACCACACGCACTGCAACCTACGGGAGATCTATTGCGGCTACCACACCCCCATGAAGAAGGGATGAAGTGAAGAACCCACACAGGAGGCTACAGTATAGAGTATAGGGTGTGCAACGAAGTAGGACACCACACGCACTGCAACCTACGGGAGATCTATTGCGTCTACCACACCCCCATGAGGAAGGGATGAAGTGAAGAACCCGCACAGGAGGCTACAGTACAGAGTATAGGGTGTGCAACGAAGTGGGACACCACACGCACTGCAACCTACGGGAGATCTATTGCGGCTACCACACCCCCATGAAGAAGGGATGAAGTGAAGAACCCACACAGGAGGCTACAGTACAGAGTATAGGGTGTGCAACGAAGTGGGACACCACACGCACTGCAACCTACGGGAGATCTATTGCGTCTACCACACCTCCATGAGGAAGGGATGAAGTGAAGAACCCGCACAGGAGGCTACAGTACAGAGTATAGGGTGCGCAACGAAGTGGGACACCACACGCACTGCAACCTACGGGAGATCTATTGCGGCTACCACATCCCCATGAAGAAGGGATGAAGTGAAGAACCCACACAGGAGGCTACAGTATAGAGTGTAGGGGTGCAACGAAGTGGGATACCACACGCACTGCAACCTACGGGAGATCTATTGCGGCTACCACACCCCCATGAAGAAGGGATGAAGTGAAGAACCCGCACAGGAGGCTACAGTATAGAGTATAGGGTGTGCAACGAAGTGGGACACCACACGCACTGCAACCTACGGGAGATCTATTGCGGCTACCACATCCCCATGAGGAAGGGATGAAGTGAAGGAACCACAAGAGGATATAGCCTGCAGACAGACAAGCCACAGAGACGAGCGAAGGTCCTGGTTCCAAGACCCGTTCCACTAATGGAGCTGCCTAGAGAGGGCGATGAGCGACCCGTCCAACCAAGCAGCTCATTGGTGTCCACGGGAATGCTCTTTCCTTGGAGCAAGCATCCGCGCCATCTGTCCGGCATCGCCACACACCACTAAACCTAGAGACACATCTGAAACATGAAAAGGAAACCAAATGAAAGGGAAATGAGGGAAAGGAAACCGTGGTAGATGAGAAACGACCTCAGCATCCGCCTACCGACCAGGAATAACCACGAAAAACACAAGGTCAGAGAGGGCGGTCGACGGGAAATGCGAGCCTCACACGTTACTGCGGAGCCATCTCGCTCGGTGTATACTTCCACTGTAATTGAAGATGTATCTTGGTACACCTCTGAAGCTGTGTTAAATTCCCGAAATAAGAAGCTATAAAGAAACTATTGATCATAAGGCTGTTAGGAAGCAAGGTGTAACGGCCCGATTGCGGTCTTCTGCCTGCATAAGGGTTTTCCAGAGCGTTTTCTTATCCTAATGAAACAAATACTGTTCAACTCTTAGCTCAAATGACCCCGGGCTCATATGTTTTATTTCGCCAATTTCATTCACCATCTCTGCAAATCTGAGCTGCTGATTCCGAAGCGAGACACACACAAACAAAAACTAAGGAAGATGTAACAGTACTTTGCAAAGTTTCAGTTTGAGTAAAAGGTAAAGGTAAAGTTAGGAATGGGGCAGAGCTTCTACCAGTGACCTCCAGGACGGATGACGGAAGAGACCCGAAGGGCGACCAGATCCGGCACAAACACAGACGGGGTCCCTAATGTTTCCAGGTTGAACGCATCCGGCCCACCTCCAACCTTTACTCATGTATATTCTTCCTGAACATAATACGACATTGACAAAATCGCTATCGAAATAAGCCTACATCTTGAATCAGAATTACCTATTATTACAACAAACATTTCATGATTTCTCCCTCGTTTTGTTTATTTTGTCCGATTCCTTTGCTTTTCATCATGCAGGAATAACGTAACATCAAAATCGGCACATAGAACCCCCTAAATTTATTGTTGTTTAGTTAAGTAACTACGACTGGTGGGTACGTGCAATAAGTGTCATTTTCATAAGTAAAATGCCTTAACCCACAAATTCATAAAACTTAATTGGTCACTTTTATAAAGACGGTTCCCTTAACGCATACTCGGAATTAAAAACTAACCCAGAAAAAAAGGAACTAATATATATATATATATATATATATATATATATATTAGAAGGTAGAGCATTGTTTATTTTGTTGGATAACATGGAATTTATCTTTAAGATAAATCGCTAATCCTTAAAGAATGCAAGCACTCGGTATTGCATAAGGATGATACAGTGCTTTTCTTTCACGCTACAGATCTCCGCGCAACTGCCAGTTGCAGTTACAGATACTCTCCTTATGATATGAGATGTTGGAAATGTTTTCCTGCTCTATAAACACATTTCTGACATCTCAGAAAATTTTCATTTTCATTCCAGAATGCCATATCCCAAATTGGGTGAATTTCTCGTCTGATATTTTCTTGCATGCACTTTATTTTTCACGCGATCATCAGAGTCGTGTAAATTTCTGTAACTGAATTTTGCGAAATGTCAATGATAGAGTAAGTGACCCACACTTTATATTCTTCTCTGACGAAGGTAACGTACCGTCGTAAAGTGGCAGAGAAACCCGATTTTACACGCGAGATTCCCTCGCATGCAGCAAATGCATACAGAATAACAGGACAATAACAATAGGAGTGCTATGACAGGAACGACTTACACCATTTTCCAATAGCTCACCGATGTTGAATGTCAGGCTGGGTTTTTCCAACAAGACTCTGCTACTGTGCATACGGCTGATGAGTCATTAAATTTAATTCCGTAAATGTTTGAACATTTTGTAATTAGTAATGGATTATGGCCCTCAACCTCCCCTGGTTTAACTGTGTGCGTTTTTATCTATGACGCTTTTGAAAAATAAACTGTATGCATTGGAAGAACTAAAAGAAAACGTTAGGCGAGAAATTCACTCAGTTTCGAATTTTTTTATTATTATTATTATTATTATTATTATTATTATTATTATTTATGAACACTCTTTAACTGCTATGATTCTTAGCGTCCCATTTTATACCGGGCGTGAAAGACCGGAAATTTCTCTCAGGGGTCACTTTATCAGGCTTGAGGTTCTTTTCGTGCCGTAAATTTACTACCCGGGACCACCGGCTTTACTTCCCTTCCAAAGTAAGCCATGCTAAAGATTTTTACGCCCGAAAAAATCCATCACCCTCCGCCAGGTTTGAACCGGCGACCTCGGGACTCAGTTTCGGATACTGAACTCTCGAAAGTAAATGAAAATTTCCTGAGAAGATGCCAGAAATGTGTGGATAGAGGACAGCGTTTCCTAAATCTCTTATAACATGTGCTTATTATCATTGTAACTTTAACTGCAATTATGACAACTGTGGCGGCTTTTTTAAGGCCGCTCAACTACAAGGTCATTAGCGCGGATATTATAACTGCTTCGACGGTAGTCCTAGCTGCAGCGGCAAGAGGTCACAGTGTGAAAGAAAGGAACTGTATATGACGAACACAGCGTTCTAAACGATGCTTATTTCAGACAGTGAAACAGCTGTTTTTAAAAACAACGAGACACCTTCTGCACGGCATCGATTGGAGCAACATATGTTATTACGCGCTTGGTAAACACAAATCAATAAGCACGCAACACCAAGCTGCCAAAGTAAGCTGTCAATTGCGTGACATGCCTCACGCGTGGATACCAAAACACATAGATATAGGGTACACAACAGAGGGGGATACCTAGACAGATCTATTGTGGCTATCACACCCTGGAGGAAGGGATGAAGTGAAGGAACCAAAGGCAGACAGACCACAAAGACGTGCGGGAGTCCCTAGCAGTTCCACTACTGCAGTTGCCTAGAGAGGTCGATGAACGCCTCTCGTGCCCAAGGAGAGTACTCGTTACTTTGAGCAAGCGTCCGCTGTCCGGCATCGCCGACCGTCACGAAACCGGGAAGCACGCCTGAAAGATGAGAGGGAAACGGAACGAAAGGGAAATCGTGCTAGATGAGAAATCACCGCAGCATTCGCCTACCGACAGGAAAAACCACGAAAACCCCAAGGTCAAAGCAGACAGTCGAACTCGGGACGTCCAGATTGTGAGCCTGAAACATTATCGCAGAGCAACTTACCAAAAGGCATAGTTCGGAACTACCGACGACAACGCTTCCCTCAGTTTGTTGTTCGAAGCGCTTATCTTCACTTATTGACGTAACATACTAGCATCGAAAGTGCAACAGGATACAAAACACAGATATCATATACATAGCTCTTGTATTGAAGGATTAAACATCTCTAACGCCTTATTTTATATGTCTCGGATTTATTTTTTTCGTAGCTTATGTTCTAATTCTATTTAAACTTCAACCTAAAAAGCCAATTTAGTGTAGAATGTATTCGCTTTAAAATTAGAGCACCTCTGTTACCTGTAGGTCAGATAGCAATGACATACAGATTTTAATTGATACACTAGTCTAAAATAGGAAATGTGATACAGGATACATCACGATCCATCAGAATCATATACAGGATCATCACACGAACAAACCCTCAGTCGAGTTCAAACACCAAAACTGCGTGTATGAGTCCGACACAAAACACTGCTATACAAGTCCCACCCAAAACATTGTTATACAAGCCCGCCGGGATCAATCCCAGAACATTGGTATACAATTTCCTCACAAAACATTGATATATAAGTCCGTCGGGATCGATCCCAGAACATTAGTATACAAGTTCCTCACAAAACATTGCTATACAAGCCCGCCGGGATCAATCCCAGAACACTGGTAAGTAGGATATATAGGTCCATCCTGGGCCACTTTTTGCGTTTATATGGGAAAGGATAGGGAAAACGAGGGTATATGCGGAGGTTCACGAAGGAAAATGCGTTTATATGGGGAAGATAGGGACTACGAGGATCGATGCTAGGCTAGATAGAGGTTGAAGGAATGAGGATGTGCTTTATATGAGAGATACGTGGAATACGAGGACAAGTGTTGGACTAGATAGGGGTTGAGATGAGGAATATGCATTTATATGAGTGAGATAGGGAAAACGTGAACAGAGGCTAGGATAGACAGATGCTGAAGCAGGGGGAATATGAACATATTTACAGGAGAGATAGGGGATACGTGGAGAGGTACTAGACTATTCAGGGTTTGAAGGGTAGAGTATGACTTTTTATATGAAGAGACGAGGAAAACGAGGGTATTGCTAGGTTGAGAGAACCTTCAAGGAGGAAAAAATGCGTTTATATGGGAGAGATAGAGAAAACGAGGAGAGTTCTGAGGTAGAGCAGGGACTGAAGGAGGGAGAGATATGCTTTATACGACAGAGATAGGGCATACGAGGGGAGGTGCTAGTGCAGACAGAGGTTAAGGAGTACGGTATACGTTTATATGAGGAATGTATGGAAAACGGGGGCAGGCGGTATGATAGACAGAAGCTGGGCCACTTTTACGTTTATATGGGAAAGGATAGGGAAAACGAGGGTAGATGCGACAGTTCAAGGAGGAAAATGCGTTTATAGGGGAGAGATAGGGAATACGAGGGCTGATGCAGGGCTAGTCAGATGCTAAAGGAGGGAGGGATACGATTTATACGAGAGAGATAGGGAATACAAGGAAAGATGTTATACTAAACAGGACTTGAAGGGTAGAATATGGCGTTTTATATGAGCGAGATAGCGAACCGAGGAGAGGTATTGGGCTAGGAGTTTTGAATGATAGAGTAGGCGTTTATATGCGAGAGATAGGGTATACGAGGGTCGATGCTAGGCTAGACAGGGTTGAAGTAGGGAATGCGTCTTATATGAGAGAGGTAGGGGAATATGAGGAGAAGTGCTAGGCTAGACAGGAAGGTCTGAATGACCAGAGTATGCGTTTATATGGGAAAAGATAGGGAAAACGAAGGTAGGTGCTAGGTTGAGAGAGTCTTCAAGGGGGAAAATGCATTTATATGAGATCGGTAGGACATATGAGGAGAGGTGCTAGTCTAGACATGGGTTGAGGAGCAGAGTATACGTTTATATGGGAGAAATATGGAAAACGGGAGAGATACAAGGATAAACAGGGGTTGAAGGAGGAGGAATGTAGGGTTATACGGTAATATAGAGAGTAATTCGATTATAAAACTTTTATCATCCAGCGCTGCAACACTTTTATATAGTTATTTTCTAAACCTTACAAACTTTATATATGTTTAACTAGGGTGCGAAACGGAGAGAGACAAACTGAATATAAATTTTACAGCGAAGTATACGTCTTAACCTATTGCCACCATGTTTGCTCTGGATCTTCTAATTGTCTATTCATTCCTAACATCATCTAACGTAACCAACAATAACCAGGTAACACAACGTAACATAACAGCATGACAAGACGTCGCACTAACTAACATAAGCACGTATCCTCGTAACATCACGTGACATCTCGTAACCAGAAACGTTACACGGCGTAACAACACGTACCAACCATGCAACCACGTAACAAAACGTAAGAACAACACGTAACCAACCCATTGCTAAGGCAATCTAAACTAATTCATCCTTCATAACTTAGACAATAAGTACGAGAGCCTAGCCTAGATTAACCCGACCAATCCTAAACGTTCCTCTCATCATCTATTCTACTCAGTCATCGACTAACCTAATCTGGCTAACCAAAGATAACCTCAACTTTCTTTTAGTTAAATTGCAATGTTTTATTCAGGTTTTATTATTCGAGAGTTTTAATTGAAAATTTACGTCAACATACCTTTATTTTAGTTCGTTGTAGGCGTCTCTCCCCTTTTTATCTAGGCTTGAGACTAGCACTAGGATTGCTCCTAATGGCAGGGTTACCACCTTCCCTTCCATCTTCTTCTTTCTTCATCGGTCGTCAGCTAGCTGCTTATACAGCACACGGATAACCTTCATTTTTTTATGATTGTAGACTCACGAGAAAATCTTCATATTCGACTTACATTCTCCTATGCACTACTTGTAATGCTGTAATGTCCATAGGCGTATGTCGTTATACCGTCCTCAGCAATAATTCTTTTATCGTCGTATGGAGTCAATGTAATTTTATTCACTTGTACTGTGGCAAGAGCATGCTGTCGCGACTGGATCAGATTCATGGGCGTTCTGATAATTTCTCTGGTTTTAAGGCAGTCAGTATAGCTCTCGAACGTGACGTACTGCTTAATAGCACTACGTTTTATACCTTTAATCTTTTTTATCATTGAACCGTCGATATCTAGGGCATACATTTTAGGTCGTAGCCCTACAAAGCGTTGAATGATTTTACCATTAGCCTCATCTTTAAATTTCCCAAGTACCTTCTTGTTTAGAGGTGAATAGCATATATGGCTTGTAGGATAATCAGCAGTATCTAGCTGCTCAAGAAAACGTAGCTTATCCTGGTACACATCTTCAGTTGTAACACGATGAATGAACGAATCAGTGTCCATATACATAAGCTTCAGGTTTTCAGCTCCATAATACGGTAGCAACACATCATAGTGATACCGGTACATTAATGTCTTGGAGATATCCAACACACTCATACCGATGTATATAGGCTTGTTGAACACGATCTGTCGGGAGGCCATATGTACAGCAGCTAGATTAGAAGCATATATCGTCCTGTCGATAAACGTGGGCTTTGCAATTAACTTTTCCAGAGTCTTCTCATTTGTCACCAGCCGTATATCCATACGATTACGCAGGTTCTCCAAAGTTTTTCCGAACATAGCATTGTTGAACAATTTGTAGAGATCCTTCTCAAAATCATTTGCGGCCTGTTGTCGTAGTCTGTTGTTAAATTCCACATACGGTTTTAACCATCGATACTGTTGGAATTGTAGCACACGATGGATTTTTGTTAACCGTAGTCCATGATCAAGAGCTTGCTTCAACGCCATGTAATGTAGTACATACTTATTTCGAAGTCCTAGATGAGGTATCAGTTTCTTTGTAGGAGAGTCCTTAGGCGTAATACACTCAGGCAGGAAAGGTAGATCGTTGTGTAGATCGTGAAGTTCTGCAGGATACTCGATGTCGACTTCTAATATGTAGCCGTAAGGATCATCTTCTTGTAGTCTTTCTAAGTCAATTTTTTCAGGTGATACCCACTCAAATCCACCATAAGGGAGAGCGTGACTCATTGCCCACCCATATTGGTTGTTGGCGTCCTCATAGGTAATAAATTGGGTTGGTCTCGACGGATCATACTTTTCCATGTAGGTGTTATTAGCCTCTGCATAGCGGTGGGATACTTGACATAAACCTCCTCTTATGCCAGATTCCACCATGAGTAATTGATCATAATCCTGTAACAATTCCAGCTGAATTCCAGTGTACAGTAACATGGCATCCCATGTAAGTCCTGGAGAGGTGAAATAATGTGCAGGGTCGACTTTGTGTGTTTTGAGTGTTTGCTCCCTAAATGTCTCAAAGACATCAGCTAGGAGAAGCACATCAGAGATTAAGTAGAGGTCGCTGTACTCGCCCAGGTTTCTGACATTAAACAGCTCCCATACATTTTTAGCATGATCGTAGTCAGCATCACTAATTTCCTCTTCATTTAATTTATTGTAGAAGGAGTCCTTAGGAGGTAAGCAGGTTTCGTTCAAGACGTCCCATGAAGTGATGTAATCATAGGGAAATACACCCTTACGGGTCATCAACTTCATCTTGTCTTCTCCGAAGTGTTTCAGGGTACGATGTTAGATTTTTTACCAGCTTATCCAAGCTTGTACTCAGGAACCGAAATTATCCACAAACCGGAGCTTTATATCTCCAACATACTTGGAGAATGATATATAGCTTTCTTCAGAGCTAGGAATTACTTCCACCCGCTCACTTGTACATCCCAGCTCCTTAACAATGAAGTGTGAGTCATATCCACTGAGGTTGTGCATGAAGACAGGGATATATTTAGGTGTTTTGCAGGCTAAATTACATTCATTATGCAGACTCCCCCAATATTCACCACTGATGTGATCATGGTCGCGTACTTTATAGTTCTCTTCAGTAAAGGTTTTTCCATACAAGTAGCATACTGTAGAGACGTTAAAATCCATCTGCTGTTGATCTGTAAGTTTCAGGGGCATGACAGATTTGTATATATTATTAATCTCCTTTGCAAGGAATGACAGGTATTCCATAAACTTCTGAGCAGCATCAACACCACGATATACATAGGGATGCTTAGGAAGACCAGTTTCCAGATGTTCAACGTTGGTTGATGGTTTAACGTAAACACAGAAGCTCATTGCTGTGTGCTCTTGATAAGGGGTTGTATAGGAAGTTTCAGGACTGGGAATACACGTATGACATGGAGTGAGAATACTCTCAAAATCCGCATAGATGACATAAGGTACTTTCAGCATCCTCTCCACATTTTTAAACTGTACAATTGATTTCTCCTTTGTAGGCATTACTACCCTTGCAACACCATGCTGATTACAGATGGCTGCATGTTCTTCCAGTTTTTCCAGCCCACTTCGTCCATATCGATTGTCAAAATGTGTAAAGCACCGCTTACAGGTATATATCACTCTACCATGCTTAGTTTTTTGACATCGAACGAGCTTCTCAAAATTCTTGATATATACATAGTGATGTTTTCCACTACTGTCACTCAATAGCAGGAGGTCACAGTGGTCAGGTAGTTCAGTGTCAGCAACCTTTATCGCATACACTTCATGCTTCTCATCCAGGCCGAAAACGTTGATAGACATCCTATTAAGCTTCTCAAATTTAGGTATTTGAGAAAGCGGAGTAGGATAGCAAACACAGCTGAAGTCGTACTTATCTTGAAGTTTCTTATATTTGCTCACCCGTTGAGGCTTGACGCTGACAAATTTGGCTAAAATAGAGTACATAAAGCATAGCTCATCAGTTAAATTCTGGATGTTAATGCAGGCTTTTCTTGCTTCAACAGATGGCGGTAGTGGTATGTAGCTACTTCCTCGTAACGGGTTGTACTTGTTAATACGAAGGCGCACCCCTTCCACAGCAAGCAGAGCCCAGTTCCTTCCCTTTAGTTGTGATTCCTCCATTTCAGTAACCAATTTCTTCATTTTGGTTTCCAGCATAGAGTCCAGATCCGTTTCTAGGAAAACAGCTTGATTTCTGGTTTTAAATGTCTTGTCACAGGTTTCTCCGATACTGTTAACAAATCTACACTCAGCTAACAGATTAATTTTCAAACTCTTGTGAATACCAAGTTCTTTATGCACGGCCTGGATTATCCGCTGTTTTGCTTCATGCAGGTACATATTCAGATCCTTAGTTGATTCACATCGTATAAAATACGATTTCAAGCGTCCATGGAATGAAGTTTCATATTCTTTCATGTCACACTCCTCCATTGTAGATAACAACCCTTGTTTTGTCGGTTCTAATCTACGTTTCTTCTCAGGTCTGTTTATTTCATACGCATCTTCGTGTCGACGACCCTTATAACTGTCTTTGAAGGCTACATTACAATATTTACACTTGAAGAGCTTTTTACAACGTAGCTCATGTCGTCTTTTATCATATCCACGGAGGAACTTCTTACAGCATTTACCACAAGAATATCCTGAGACACTAGGAATGATATTCTTATACACCGAGTTATTCATCTTTATTCTTTATGTAATAACGTATTAATCCTTCTTCAAGGGAAATGTAGACCTCTTCACCTTGATATCACTTACAAAGCTGATTATTTTCTGAGAGAACAGCGATGTTAACACCTCAGAGTTGATCAACAGAATGAATTTCAATGCTAGAGGTCGCTCTATTTATAGAGGAAGCACGAACATTTTAGGATCAATTATATAACGTATTAACCCTTCTTCAAGAAATCTTAGTCTCTTTACCTTGATAACGCTTTAGAAGGCTGATTATTTTCTGAGAGAACAGCGATGTTAACACCTCAGAGATGATCAACAGAATGAATTTCAATACTCAAGTTCGCTCTATTTATAGAGAAAGCACGAACCTTTTTTAATCAATTATATCCTGATTATTAATACTAAAAACGGTGATGAAGCGTGTAAGCTCTTATATTTCAATTCGTGTTACACTGATGTTCGAGCGTCTCCGTATAGCTTCGTATGCTTAGAAGGAAAGTGTAAAGTATTGTGAAGATGTATGTATTGTTTGGTTATAATCGTACAGATTCGGAGAGCTTGACTCGTGAGGGTAATGAACGATCCGTCGGCCGAGCAGGAGGCAAGCATTCCCTCCGCGCAACGAAACCTAGATGCAAATGAAAGAAAATCGTGATAGATGAGAAACCACCCAGACATTCGTCTGCAGACCATGGAAAACCATGAAAAATATGTCAGAACGAGCGTCCAATGGAACTCGAACCAGGGACTCTAAAAGCACACGTAAAAGATACAAATTATATAGAATGAAAGGAAATCGGATTCAATGAGAAACCACTCCAGCATTCGCCTGCAGACCAGGGAAAACCCTAAAAAAATATGATGTCAGAGTGATCAAGCAACAGGAATCAAACAAAGGACCTTAGAAGCACCTAGATTAGGATGTAAATCAAATAAAAATGCAATAAAATCGTGCTAGATGAGAAACCACTCAGACATTCGCCTACAGACCAGGGAAAACCACGAAAAATATGGCAGAGTAAGCAACCAACGGCAATCGAACGAGGGAAACCATCAGATTACTCTAGAAGCATAAAGTTGCAAATGAAAGAAAATCGTGATAGATGAGAACCCACCCAGGCATTCGCCTGCAGACCAGGGGAAACCATGAAAAAAAAATCAAAGGTCTGAGCGACTGGCGGATAGAGTGTACGACCGACAGGGAAATCAAACAAAAGGACTCTAGAAGCAAAAAAAGATGCAAATGAAAGAAAATCGTGATAGCAAATACCACTACAGCATTCGACAGCAGACCAGGGAAAACCATGAAAAATCGAGATCAGAGTAAACAATTGATTGAAATCTAACCCTGAACCCTAGAAATTTACGTGAAAAATGGATTGAAAGGGAATCGTGATAGCAAATACCACTACAGCATTCGATAGCAGACCAGGGAAAACCATGAAAAATTGAGATCGGAGTAAACAATTGATTGAGATCTAACCCTGAACCCTAGAAATTTACGTGAAGAATGGATTGAAAGGGAATCGCGATAGCAAATACCACTACAGCATTCGACAGCAGACCAGCGAAAACCATGAAAAGATCCGTGATCAGAGTAAACAATCGATGGAAATCTAACCCCTGAACCCTAGAAATTCACGTGAAAAGATACAAATAAAATGGATTGAAAGGGAATCGTGATAGCAAATACCACTACAGCATTAGGCAGCAGACCAGCGAAAATCGTGAGAAACGTAAGGTCAGAGTGCTCGTCGCTACGGGAATCGAATCCGAGACCTCTCGAATGCAAAGTGCTGCCGTTATTGACTGAACAAAACAGTAAAAACAGACCTCATTCGCAGTCGACAATGCTTAAACACGTTAACGTTCACCATATGACGACACAGTTGGGGACAGTTTGACTATCGCCAACATGTCGAGACATGTACATTTTAGCCATCTCATAAACAAGAGAAGCATATACAGAAGTTTCATGCCAACGTACTCACTACGCTCGCAAAGATAAACTAAAATTTCATCGTTGAAATACTTTGGAAATAGCGTAGAAGGTTTTGCGCCCTTATTTAATTAAATTCATGTATATACCCTATTATTTAGTGATTTTTTCAATAATTTCTTCCTCTCATCTCAATCATTCTTCAAAAAATCAGTGTACTATATGCATTTTTATACGTTTTAATGTCCGTTTATTTTTAAAACCGCTGCATTTGCCTGTAATTACGAGCAATAATTTTTTTTGCAGATTTGCACCGATTTTTAGCTTGTAGAATCGAATTAAGAAATGTTTGAATAAATGTATTGTATTTTTTAGCTTAAAGTATCTACATTTTTAAAGTTAGCATGCCCGTTATTTGTATTTAGCGTAAAGATTATCATATATCATTTTTAAGACTTCCTTTGTTAAAGATAATGTATCGCAATCCATTTTTAAATTCCTTTTAAAACCAAAGCGAACGTTAACAACTATAATGGATGTCTTCATATACCCAATATGGCTGCCATGCACGTTAAACTTTCAATATGGACGGGTCTGAACATCCTTCTTCATTGAACATGCTTCCGACTCTCTCCGCTAGGTGGAGCGCAAGATGCCTGCTGCGAGGATGGAGGGGGACAAGACAGATTTATTTACGCATGCATTGAAGATAGCGTGCCAGTCGGCCTGAGAGCCTCGTTCAGGGAGGACGTATAGTACTCGCAGCCATGGTAATACGCGTCGTCGTATCGCGTGTTCGTTACGTAATTTTTTTGTTTTTACCTTTCTTAGTCATACATTCATCTAAGAGATATAATATTCGTGAGGATGACAGATGTCCAAATATACATAACAAAGAAATTAGTTACTGATATAAATGTAATATCGTACGTTCACCATTTTATTTTTAATTACTTTTTTTATTTTACACGAGGATGACTTTGTATTCATGTCACTGGATTCAATCCTAGTCCTCCAGCCTGACTTGGAACAACAATCAATAACGCGCTACAATCCCAGGATATAAGCGGTAATAACAACTTTTTTTTTGGTAAAGACCGTCAAATAGAAAGCTCTGTAAACGTATGTATTTCCCCTCACTTCCCCTCTTCCCCCCACCCCATAGTAGATAATAAAAGCCAATACGCAGCTTCAAAGCCGATGCCGACAACTGATAATATCTATTGTTCTATGCCGACAAGCCCCGCCCCCTTTCTTTGTGCGCTATCCCTTAAAGCCGCCGAAGATGACCCCTCCTTTTCACAGGTTCCTCCCCCCTTTCTTTGTGCGCTAACCCCTAAAGCCGCCGAAGATGACCCCTCCTTTTCGCAGGTTCCTCTCCCTCGTCTTAAATGGCGGTGTCGGAATAGCAAAAAGCGGGGGTGGGAGTCGACTGCATAGACGAAAGGAACGACAGTTATAAGGGTCGTCGACACGAAGATGCGTATGAAATAAACAGACCTGAGAAGAAACGTAGATTAGAACCGACAAAACAAGGGTTGTTATCTACAATGGAGGAGTGTGACATGAAAGAATATGAAACTTCATTCCATGGACGCTTGAAATCGTATTTTATACGATGTGAATCAACTAAGGATCTGAATATGTACCTGCATGAAGCAAAACAGCGGATAATCCAGGCCGTGCATAAAGAACTTGGTATTCACAAGAGTTTGAAAATTAATCTGTTAGCTGAGTGTAGATTTGTTAACAGTATCGGAGAAACCTGTGACAAGACATTTAAAACCAGAAATCAAGCTGTTTTCCTAGAAACGGATCTGGACTCTATGCTGGAAACCAAAATGAAGAAATTGGTTACTGAAATGGAGGAATCACAACTAAAGGGAAGGAACTGGGCTCTGCTTGCTGTGGAAGGGGTGCGCCTTCGTATTAACAAGTACAACCCGTTACGAGGAAGTAGCTACATACCACTACCGCCATCTGTTGAAGCAAGAAAAGCCTGCATTAACATCCAGAATTTAACTGATGAGCTATGCTTTATGTACTCTATATTAGCCAAATTTGTCAGCGTCAAGCCTCAACGGGTGAGCAAATATAAGAAACTTCAAGATAAGTACGACTTCAGCTGTGTTTGCTATCCTACTCCGCTTTCTCAAATACCTAAATTTGAGAAGCTTAATAGGATGTCTATCAACGTTTTCGGCCTGGATGAGAAGCATGAAGTGTATCCGATAAAGGTTGCTGACACTGAACTACCTGACCACTGTGACCTCCTGCTATTGAGTGACAGTAGTGGAAAACATCACTATGTATATATCAAGAATTTTGAGAAGCTCGTTCGATGTCAAAAAACTAAGCATGGTAGAGTGATATATACCTGTAAGCGGTGCTTTACACATTTTGACAATCGATATGGACGAAGTGGGCTGGAAAAACTGGAAGAACATACAGCCATCTGTAATCAGCATGGTGTTGCAAGGGTAGTTATGCCTACAAAGGAGAAATCAATTGTACAGTTTAAAAATGTGGAGAGGATGCTGAAAGTACCTTATGTCATCTATGCGGATTTTGAGAGTATTCTCACTCCATGTCATACGTGTATTCCCAGTCCTGAAACTTCCTATACAACCCCTTATCAAGAGCACACAGCAATGAGCTTCTGTGTTTACGTTAAACCATCAACCAACGTTGAACATCTGGAAACTGGTCTTCCTAAGCATCCCTATGTATATCGTGGTGTTGATGCTGCCCAGAAGTTTATGGAATACTTGTCATTCCTTGCAAAGGAGATTAATAATATATACAGATCTGTCATGCCCCTGAAACTTACAGATCAACAGCAACTGGATTTTAACGCCTCTACAGTATGCTACTTGTGTGGAAAAACCTTTACTGAAGAGAACTATAAAGTACGCGACCATGATCACATCAGTGGTGAATATTGGGGGAGTCTGCATAATGAATGTAATTTAGCCTGCAAAACACCTAAATATATCCCTGTCTTCATGCACAACCTCAGTGGATATGACTCACACTTCATTGTTAAGGAGCTGATATGTACAAGTGAGCGGGTGGAAGTAATTCCTAGCTCTGAAGAAAGCTATATATCATTCTCCAAGTATGTTGGAGATATAAAGCTCCGGTTTGTGGATAGTTTTCGGGTCCTGAGTACAAGCTTGGATAAGCTGGTAAAAAATCTAACATCGTACCCTGAAACACTTCGGAGAAGACAAGATGAAGTTGATGACCCGTAAGGGTGTATTTCCCTATGATTACATCACTTCATGGGACGTCTTGAACGAAACCTGCTTACCTCCTAAGGACTCCTTCTACAATAAATTAAATGAAGAGGAAATTAGTGATGCTGACTACCATCATGCTAAAAATGTATGGGAGCTGTTTAATGTCAGAAACCTGGGCGAGTACAGCGACCTCTACTTAATCTCTGATGTGCTTCTCCTAGCTGATGTCTTTGAGACATTTAGGGAGCAAACACTCAAAACACACAAAGTCGACCCAGCACATTATTTCACCTCTCCAGGACTTACATGGGATGCCATGTTACTGTACATAAGAGGAGGCATAAGAGGAGGTTTATGTCAAGTTTCCAACCGCTATGCAGAGGCTAATAACACCTACATGGAGAAGTATGATCCGTCGAGACCAACCCAATTTATTACCTATGAGGACGCCAACAACCAATATGGGTGGGCAATGAGTCACGCTCTCCCTTATGGTGGATTTGAGTGGGTATCACCTGAAAAAATTGACTTAGAAAGACTACAAGAAGATGATCCTTACGGCTACATATTAGAAGTCGACATCGAGTATCCTGCAGAACTTCACGATCTACACAACGATCTACCTTTCCTGCCTGAGTGTATTACGCCTAAGGACTCTCCTACAAAGAAACTGATACCTCATCTAGGACTTCGAAATAAGTATGTACTACATTACATGGCGTTGAAGCAAGCTCTTGATCATGGACTACGGTTAACAAAAATCCATCGTGTGCTACAATTCCAACAGTATCGATGGTTAAAACCGTATGTGGAATTTAACAACAGACTACGACAACAGGCCGCAAATGATTTTGAGAAGGATCTCTACAAATTGTTCAACAATGCTATGTTCGGAAAAACTTTGGAGAACCTGCGTAATCGTATGGATATACGGCTGGTGACAAATGAGAAGACTCTGGAAAAGTTAATTGCAAAGCCCACGTTTATCGACAGGACGATATATGCTTCTAATCTAGCTGCTGTACATATGGCCTCCCGACAGATCGTGTTCAACAAGCCTATATACATCGGTATGAGTGTGTTGGATATCTCCAAGACATTAATGTACCGGTATCACTATGATGTGTTGCTACCGTATTATGGAGCTGAAAACCTGAAGCTTATGTATATGGACACTGATTCGTTCATTCATCGTGTTACAACTGAAGATGTGTACCAGGATAAGCTACGTTTTCTTGAGCAGCTAGATACTGCTGATTATCCTACAAGCCATATATGCTATTCACCTCTAAACAAGAAGGTACTTGGGAAATTTAAAGATGAGGCTAATGGTAAAATCATTCAACGCTTTGTAGGGCTACGACCTAAAATGTATGCCCTAGATATCGACGGTTCAATGATAAAAAAGATTAAAGGTATAAAACGTAGTGCTATTAAGCAGTACGTCACGTTCGAGAGCTATACTGACTGCCTTAAAACCAGAGAAATTATCAGAACGCCCATGAATCTGATCCAGTCGCGACAGCATGCTCTTGCCACAGTACAAGTGAATAAAATTACATTGACTCCATACGACGATAAAAGAATTATTGCTGAGGACGGTATAACGACATACGCCTATGGACATTACAGCATTACAAGTAGTGCATAAGAGAATGTAAGTCGCATATGAAGATTTTCTCGTGAGTCTACAATCTTAAAAAAATGAAGGTTATCCGTGTGCTGTATATGCAGCTAGCTGACGACCGATGAAGAAAGAAGAAGATGGAAGGGAAGGTGGTAACCCTGCCATTAGGAGCAATCCTAGTGCTAGTCTCAAGCCTAGATAAAAAGGGGAGAGACGCCTACAACGAACTAAAATAAAGGTATGTTGACGTAAATTTTCAATTAAAACTCTCGAATAATAAAACCTGAATAAAACATTACAATTTCACTAAAAGAAAGTTGAGGTTATCTTTGGTTAGCCAGATTAGGTTAGTCGATGACCGAGTAGAATAGATGATGAGAGGAACGTTTAGGATTGGTCGGGTTAATCTAGGCTAGGCTCTCGTACTTATTGTCTAAGTTATGAAGGATGAATTAGTTTAGATTGCCTTAGCAATGGGTTGGTTACGTGTTGTTCTTACGTTTTGTTACGTGGTTGCATGGTTGGTACGTGTTGTTACGCCGTGTAACGTTTCTGGTTACGAGATGTCACGTGATGTTACGAGGATACGTGCTTATGTTAGTTAGTGCGACGTCTTGTCATGCTGTTATGTTACGTTGTGTTACCTGGTTATTGTTGGTTACGTTAGATGATGTTAGGAATGAATAGACAATTAGAAGACCTAGAGCAAACATGGTGGCAATAGGTTAAGACGTATACTTCGCTGTAAACATTTATATTCAGTTTGTCTCTCTCCGTTTCGCACCCTAGTTAAACATATATAAAGTTTGTAAGGTTTAGAAAATAAGTATATAAAAGTGTTGCAGCGCTGGATGATAAACGTTTTATAATCGAATTACTCTCTATATTACCGTATAACCCTACATTCCTCCTCCTTCAACCCCTGTTTATCCTTGTATCTCTCCCGTTTTCCATATTTCTCCCATATAAACGTATACTCTGCTCCTCAACCCATGTCTAGACTAGCACCTCTCCTCATATGTCCTACCGATCTCATATAAATGCATTTTCCCCCTTGAAGACTCTCTCAACCTAGCACCTACCTTCGTTTTCCCTATCTTTTCCCATATAAACGCATACTCTGTCATTCAGACCTTCCTGTCTAGCCTAGCACTTCTCCTCATATTCCCCTACCTCTCTCATATAAGACGCATTCCCTACTTCAACCCTGTCTAGCCTAGCATCGACCCTCGTATACCCTATCTCTCGCATATAAACGCCTACTCTATCATTCAAAACTCCTAGCCTAATACCTCTCCTCGGTTCGCTATCTCGCTCATATAAAACGCCATATTCTACCCTTCAAGTCCTGTTTAGTATAACATCTTTCCTTGTATTCCCTATCTCTCTCGTATAAATCGTATCCCTCCCTCCTTTAGCATCTGACTAGCCCTGCATCAGCCCTCGTATTCCCTATCTCTCCCCTATAAACGCATTTTCCTCCTTGAACTGTCGCATCTACCCTCGTTTTCCCTATCCTTTCCCATATAAAGTAAAAGTGGCCCAGCTTCTGTCTATCATACCGCCTGCCCCCGTTTTCCATATATTCCTCATATAAACGTATACCGTACACCTTAACCTCTGTCTGCACTAGCACCTCCCCTCGTATGCCCTATCTCTGTCGTATAAAGCATATCTCTCCCTCCTTCAGTCCCTGCTCTACCTCAGAACTCTGCTCATTTTCCCTATCTCTCCCATATAAACGCATTTTTTCCTCCTTGAAGGTTCTCTCAACCTAGCATATACCCTCGTTTTCCTCGTCTCTTCATATAAAAAGTCATACTCTACCCTTCAAACCCTGAATAGTCTCGTACCTCTCCACGTATCCCCTATCTCTCCTGTAAATATGTTCATATTCCCTCTGCTTCAGCATCTGTCTATCCTAGCTTCTGTTCACGTTTTCCCTATCTCACCCATATAAATGCATATTCCACATCTCAACCCCTATCTAGTCCAACACTTCTCCTCGTATTCCACGTATCTCTCATATAAAGCACATCCTCATTCCTTCAACCTCTATCTAGCCTAGCATCGATCCTCGTAGTCCCTATCTTCCCCATATAAACGCATTTTCCTCCGTGAACCTCCGCATATACCCTCGTTTTCCCTATCCTTTCCCATATAAACGCAAAAAGTGTGCCAGGATGGACCTATATATCCTACTCTGGTATACAATTTCCTCACAAAACATTGATATATAAGTCCGTCGGGATTAATCCCAGAACATTGGTATACAAGTTTCTCACAAAGCATTGATATGTAAGCCCGCCGGGATCAATCCCAGAACATTACTATACAAGTTCCTGCAAAAACATTGCTATATAAGTCCGCAGGGATCAATCCCAGAACATTGGTATACAAGTTCCTCCCAAAACATTGATATATAAGGCCGCCGGGATCAATCCCAGAACATTACTATACAAGTTCCTGCAAAAACATTGCTATATAAGTCCGCAGGGATCAATCCCAGAACATTGGTACACAAGTTCCTCCCAAAACATTGCTATATAAGTCCGCAGGGATCAATCCCAGAACATTGGTATACAAGTTTCTCCCAAAACATTGCTACATAAGTACGCCGGGATCAATAACAGAACATTGGTATACAAGTTCCTCCCAAAACATTGATATATAAGGCCGCCGGGATCAATCGCAGAACATTGGTATACAAGTCCCTCACAAAACATTGCTATATAAGTCCGCAGGGTTAAATCCCAGAACATTGGTATACAAGTCCCTCACAAAACATTGATATATAAGTCCCTCGGGATCAATCCCAGAACATTACTATACAAGTCCCTCACAAAACATTGATATACAAGTCCAACGGGACATTCCCAAAACATTGATATACAAGTCCACTAGGGTTACTCCCAAAACATTGATATATGAGCCCGCGGGATCAATCCCAGAACATTGGTATACAAGTTCCTCACAAAACATTGATATATAAGCCCGCCGGGATCAATCCCAGAACATTGGTATACAAGTCCCTGCCAAAACATTGCTACATAAGTACGCCGGGATCAATAACAGAACATTGGTATACAAGTTCCTTCCAAAACATTGATATATAAGCCCGCCGGGATCAATCGCAGAACATTGGTATACAAGTTCCTCCCAAAACATTGATATATAAGCCCGCCGGGATCAATCCCAGAACATTGCTATACAAGTTCCTGCAAAAACATTGCTATATAAGTCCGCAGGGATCAATAACTGAACATTGGTATACAAGTTCCTCACAAAACATTGCTATATAAGTCCGCAGGGATAAATAACTGAACATTGGTATACAAGTTCCTCACAAAACATTGCTATATAAGTCCGCAGGGATCAATAACTGAACATTGGTATACAAGTTCCTCACAAAACATTGATATATAAGTCCGCAGGGATCAATAACTGAACATTGGTATACAAGTTCCTCACAAAACATTGCTATATAAGTCCGCAGGGATCAATAACTGAACATAGGTATACAAGTTCCTCACAAAACATTGCTATATAAGTCCGCAGGGATCAATAACTGAACATTAGTATACAAGTTCCTCACAAAACATTGCTATATAAGTCCGCAGGGATCAATAACTGAACATTGGTATACAAGTTCCTCACAAAACATTGGTATATAAGTCCGCAGGGATCAACAACTGAACATAGGTATACAAGTTCCTCACAAAACATTGCTATATAAGTCCGCAGGGATCAATAACTGAACATTGGTATACAAGTCCCTCACAAAACATTGAAATATAAGCCCGCCGGGATAAATCCCTGAACATTGGTATACAAATCCCTCACAAAGCATTGATATATAAGTCCGTCGGGATCAATCCCAGAACATTACTATACAAGTCCCTCACAAAACATTGATATATAAGTCCACCACCGGGACATTCCCGAAACATTGATATACAAGTCCACTAGAGTTACTCCCAAAACATTGATATATGAGCCCGCGGGATCAATCGCAGAACATTGGTACACAAGTTCCTCACAAAACATTGATATATAAGCCCGCCGGGATAAATCCCTGAACATTGGTATACAAATCCCTCACAAAGCATTGATATATAAGTCCGTCGGGATCAATCCCAGAACATTACTATACAAGTCCCTCACAAAACATTGATATATAAGTCCACCACCGGGAGATTCCCGAAACATTGATATACAAGTCCACTAGAGTTACTCCCAAAACATTAATATATGAGCCCGCGGGATCAATCGCAGAACATTGGTACACAAGTTCCTCACAAAACATTGATATATAAGCCCGCCGGGATAAATCCCTGAACATTGGTATACAAATCCCTCACAAAGCATTGATATATAAGTCCGTCGGGATCAATCCCAGAACATTACTATACAAGTCCCTCACAAAACATTGATATATAAGTCCACCACCGGGACATTCCCGAAACATTGATATACAAGTCCACTAGGGTTACTCCCAAAACTTTGGTATATAAGTCCACTAGAGTTACTCCCAAAACATTGATATATAAGCCCGAGGGATCAATCGCAGAACATTGGTACACAAGTTCCTCACAAAACATTGATATATAAGCCCGCCGTGATCAATCGCAGAACATTGGAATACAAGTTCCTCACAAAACATTGATATATAAGTCCGCCGGGATCAATCCCAGAACATTGGTATACAAGTTCCTCACAAAACATTGATATATAAGACCGCCGTGATCAATCCCAGAACATTGGTATACAAGTTCCTCACAAAACATTGATATATAAGACCGCCGGGATCAATCCCAGAACATTGGTATACAAGTTCCTCACAAAATATTGACATATAAGCCCGCCGGGATCAATCGCAGAACAGTGGTATACAAGTTCCTCACAAAACATTGATATATAAGCCCGCCGGGATCAATCCCAGAACATTGGTATACAAGTTCCTCACAAAACATTGATATATAAGTCCGCCGGGATCAATCTAAGAACATTGATATACAAGTTCCTCACAAAACATTGATATATAAGTCCGCCGGGATCAATCCCAGAACATTGGTATACAAGTTCCTCACAAAACATTGATATATAAGTCCGCCGGGATCAATCTAAGAACATTGATATACAAGTTCCTCACAAAACATTGATATATAAGTCCGCCGGGATCAATCCCAGAACATTGGTATACAAGTTCCTCACAAAACATTGATATATAAGCCCGCCGGGATCAATCGCGGAACATTGGTATACAAGTTCCTCACAAAACATTGATATATAAGCCCGCCGGGATCAATCCCAGAACATTACTATACAAGTCTCTCACAAAACATTGATATATAAGTCCACCACCGGGACATTCCCGAAACATTGATATACAAGTCCACTAGGGTTACTCCCAAAACATTGGTATATAAGTCCACTAGAGTTACTCCCAAAACATTGATATATAAGCTCGCAGGATCAATCGCAAAACATTGGTATACAAGTTCCTCACAAAACATTGATATATAAGCCCGCCGGGATCAATCGCAGAACA
This sequence comes from Deroplatys truncata, assembly GCA_030765065.1. Taxonomy (NCBI): domain Eukaryota; kingdom Metazoa; phylum Arthropoda; class Insecta; order Mantodea; family Mantidae; genus Deroplatys; species Deroplatys truncata. Next base: position 6,677,761 of record CM060990.1, on the reverse strand, counting down.
TTGGTATACAAGTTCCTCACAAAACATTGATATATAAGCCCGCCGGGATCAATCCCAGAACATTGGTATACAAGTTCCTCACAAAACATTGATATATAAGTCCGCCGGGATCAATCCCAGAACATTGGTATACAAGTTCCTCACAAAACATTGATATATAAGCCCGCCGGGATCAATCGCAGAACATTGGTATACAAGTTCCTCACAAAACATTGATATATAAGCCCGCCGGGATCAATCCCAGAACATTGGTATACAAGTTCCTCACAAAACATTGATATATAAGTCCGCCGGGATCAATCTAAGAACATTGATATACAAGTTCCTCACAAAACATTGATATATAAGTCCGCCGGGATCAATCCCAGTACATTGGTATACAAGTTCCTCACAAAACATTGATATATAAGCCCGCCGGGATCAATCGCAGTACATTGGTATACAAGTTCCTCACAAAACATTGATATATAAGTCCGCCGGGATCAATCTAAGAACATTGATATACAAGTTCCTCACAAAACATTGATATATAAGTCCGCCGGGATCAATCCCAGAACATTGGTATACAAGTTCCTCACAAAACATTGATATATAAGCCCGCCGGGATCAATCCCAGAACATTGGTATACAAGTTCCTCACAAAACATTGATATATAAGTCCGCCAGGATCAATCGCAGAACATTGCTATACAAGTTCCTCACAAAACATTAATATATAAGCCCGCCGGGACATTCCCAAAACATTGATATACAAGCCCACTGGAGTTACTGCCAAAACGTTGGTATATAAGTCCACTAGAGTTACTCCCAAAACATGGGTTTACTAGTCCACTAGAGTTACTCCCAAAACTTTGGTATACAAGTCCACTTGAGTTACTCCCAAAACATTGGTATATAAATCCACCGGGTCATTCCCAAAACATTGGTATACAAGTGCACTAGAGTTACTCCCAAAATATTGGTATATAAGTCCACTAGAGTTACTCCCAAAACATGGGTTTACTAGTCCACTAGAGTTACTCCCAAAACATTGGTATATAAATCCACCGGGACATTCCCAAAACATTGGTATACAAGTGCACTAGAGTTACTCCCAAAACATTGATATATATATATATATATATATATATATATTCATTATCTGTTTACCCTCCTCTTATGTAGGACGTACACCCCCCAGGACTTACAAGCGGGTGTCTGGGTTCAGAGGCCCGTCGAGGAGCAGACACTCATGGATCAGACAGAGCATCCAGGATGGGTGATCAGCCCGATGCCTGGTGTGGGATGAAACGAAATGTTGGTGAAATGGATGAAAGAAAGGTGACGATGGAGCAGTTGGTGGAATGAATGGCGGGGGAAACCGGAGAACCCGGAGAAAACCCGCCCAGACGCCTCTTCGTCCACCACAAATCCCACATGCAGGTCCCTGGGATTGAACCCGGGCCGCCTCGGTGGGAGGCGAGCGGTCTAACCACTCGGCCACGGCGCCTATATATATATATATATATATATATATATATATATATGTATATATATATCCACCGGGACATTCCCAAAACATCGATATCTAAGTCCACCGGGTTACTCCAAAAAAACATAAATCCACTAGGGTCACTCCAAATGTATTGCTATATAAGTTCACTAAGGTCACTCACAAAACATTGGTATAAAAATGCACCGCGGCGCTCCCAAAACATGGGAATATAAATCCACTAGGGTCACTCTCATTAGATTGGTGTATAAATCCACTAGGTTCACTCCAAAAACATTGCTATGTAAGCCCACTAAAGTCACTCCCAAAACATTGGTATGTAAGTCCACCGGAGCACTCCCGAATCATGCATATAAGTTTCAAATGTACTTCGTGTACGTCTTGTGGGCCGAAAATATTAGTATAGTATATTGTGATATCAGTTGCCTGAAGAAGCGACTCTAAAAAGCATATTTAATATTTATAAAATGTGTATTATCGCCATGTATGTTGCCACAGAGCAGAAGCAGTGTCCTTAATTATTTGCTTCAGTAACAATTCTGTTTTCATTGAAACCATAAGTGTTCTGCAACAAAGTATTAATATAATGACAACAGAATCATGCAAAGTTGTGCAGTTACTGGTCGGAAAATGTTTCAAGGCTATGCGAACAAGCCCTAGTTAACCATGTGACGACCTTCGGCCAATAACTGTGCTTTGACAGTGAAAGGCAGCGTGACTTCATCAGGTTAACGCCGAGGTACATCTGTTCTTGGCTGAAAGCGTTCAGCAAATCAGAGCGCAATCTTCCAGAAATGTGTTTATTTCATACGATAAGGAAAGCAATTACACCTGGTTTACTCCGAAGATATGCATATCATTGAAATCTCTGCTCTTAATGCAATTTAGGTAGTCTAAAACTTACCCAATAGATCACCATCGATAACGTCAACGTTACCATGATTAGTATATCAATTCAAGAGACAGTTTGTTTAATGAATAATCTTCAATGGTGTTATAGCAATATACATACGTATCCAAATATTTGACTAAAAATTTCTACGAGATATAAGCTATCGACTAAAAATGGTCCCGCATGGACGCTTTTGACATGTCTGATACACATGATTCTTAATTGCATTTCATTCTTTACGTACAAAAGGCTCCAAATGTTTCCTGATGGACTAGGGGATGTAGAGGAAGAGAGGGAAGGAATTTCTTCTCGACTAGTCATGCCTGGGTATAGCCCACAGTAAGTGCCAGCTCAAAGGTCACATTTACTTTTGTGTACGCTCGTATAATTCAGCGACCTGGCTCTAGAGGAAAGAGGACGAAACTAAATACTTTTCCCTTTACTAGATTTATCCAAGCGAAATAAACCAACATTTTCTTTACATAGTATGTTGTTTAAAAATCAAATATTGCACTGTTTATGCGGGTGCTTCAGAAATTTAAGGTGCATTATTCAGTAATTTTCTGGAGAAATAAGGTGCACATGATGTATATCTTGCTTTTAACGTTTGTTGCTAATAATAATAATAATAATAATAATAATAATAATCGTTTCATAATTACCATTAATAATATTAATGTTGAAGCCATTTGAGCACAATTAAAGTGCAACATTCAGTTTTCTTCAAAATGAGATATATTTGCGTTTGTTACTGAAAAACGAATATAGATTTTTTTATTTGAAACATAATTCCTCCTTCACACACTCACAAGACAAAGGAAGAAAACCCGTGCCAACAATATAGTGGACGTGGAGTAAAAACAGCTATTGTATCTAAAAGCAGAGAATGTTAATAAATACGAGGAAACAACGTTTAGCGTAAAATATGCAGTTTTTTATATAGCTGTTTTATTCGGTAGGATAACATATAAGCTAAATTTTCAAAATAGTCACCCGAAAGTGTTAATGCAGAACGATTTATATGCTTTTGTTGCAATTGGTTCATTTGAATGCATTCCATTCTGAAAATTAAATTACTTTCAAAAATGAAATTGCTTTCTAATTACAAATCTGAAGCAAAAACAAGAAGAAAAAGAAGATTTAGATACTTCGTATTACGATTCACGTTCTGAATTCTTAAAATTCATCTCTTCTCTGGTCTGGAATGGAATGGGATGTGTAACGGAGGGGATTCAACCCCGATCCAGTGAATGAGGATATTGTGCCCCTCGAGAGGGTGCTCCGGGAGGGAGGGACACCGGGCAGCCGGAACCGGGAGTGACGGCACAGCAATGACAAGGTTCCTAAAGTTTCCAGATTGAGACGCCCCGAAGGTCGGGCAGGCAAACCGGGGACCCCACCCCACACAGAGGGTCCAACGCCCTCCAAGAGGTGGTCCGTATACGCCGGCAACCAGCCGAAGATCGAGAGACGGATGAGGTTCACAGAGATCATCATTTTTCCTGCCACGCCGCACCGGAATACCATCGCCGACACTTCCGACCCTGAAGCAGACCTAACGGGGTTAAGGATGAATGAAAAGAGGAATGGACGATATTCCTGGCCTGAGAGAATCAGCATTCGCCTGACGACCCGGGAAAACTCCCGAAAATACCCATGGGTCAGAGTGGGCGGGAAGCGAACTAAGGATCTTCCGAATGCGAGTCGCACACGTTACCGCAGTGCCACCTGAACGTAAACTGGAAGATCTGTAGTTCAAATCTCGGCTATGACATTGAATTTTTCAATCTCATTCTATCCTTCCAACCTTGTCCTACACACGGCTTGAGTGAAAGAGTCGTCTTGTTAATTGAGATGAACTGCCATTACAATCTTCGTTGTAAGTATAAGAAGAATGCAGTAGCTCAAACGATAGTCACATTTTTATGTGGTGCCTTTGAAATTCCACGCTCTTCACATTACCACGAGAACAATATAACGTGTTGCATTCACATAGCTTTCTCTTCTCACCATTCTACAAATTATTTTTATTAAATCTTATTTTTCCGTCTACTTCTTATAATCCAGATAAACTTCCAATTCCCATTTAGCCCATTCCTGTGGTGTGTAGCTTGACTCACATGCAAAAGGTCCCGAGTTCGAATCTCGGTTAGAGTTAGTTACCTGGATAAAGCTTTTTTCAGGGTTTCCTCTTATCCTGCGAAGATGAATGTCAGATAACTAAGCTTTAGGGACCTCGGGCTCATTTGAGCATCATTTTAACCATTTCGTTCATTCACGTCCGTAATGGCCTACCCGGTTACAAGACTTTAATTAAATACCAAAAGAAGTTCACATTTACACATTTCGTTGTAGTATACGTAGAGAAAGCGATAATCACATTTTCAAAAAGCATGTCACTACGTGATGCTTTGAAATTTCATGCTGTTTGTATGACCGCGACTTAAAAAAATGAATAGCGACTTCTCAGTTACAAAAAGTATTCAAACCAATACAAAAAATATCTGGGAAGTAACTAATCTCATAAAATATATGTATTAACAAACTGGGTGCTTTAACGGGATCTGCATTTCTTGTGTAGCAAAACTTTGTCCATCTTTACAGTTTACCAGTTATACAAAAGTCATTCAGAACGAAGAAGACTTGAGAGGCTCTTCTCAGAAAGTTCAAAATATATATTTCGTTTGTCATGAAAATATCTTAAACAGAGAGTGTTATAATCAAACTCGTTAGAGCCATTTTTGAGAAAATAACAAATTTGGAAAAAATTTCCATGTAAAGGGTTGTTCGGGGTGGGGGAGATTTTCTTGAAAATCTTTGTCTCACATCTTTGAAAGATGGTGAACTTAAATATCAAGTTTAGTATTTAACCGACTTTTTGTTCTGGAGTCATGTTGTTTACAGAACATACAAGCATATGGAGCTTTTGCTATAAAGTATCTGTTGCATTCACATGACCTCCTCTACTCATTCTTCCACAAGCTATTCTTACAAAGCTTATTCTTGCATCTATTTCGTGTTAATACAGATAAACCTTCATCACTTATTTACGCAATTCGTTGTAGGTATAAGTAGAACATATTAAGTTAGAGCGATAGCCAAATCCCTCAAAGCTGATCGCATTGTGATAGATTTGGATTGGTTGGCTACGGAGGGGACTCGGCACTCATCCACATAGTGGATATTGTGCCTACACCTCACAAGGGGGCGTCTACGGGAGGAAGGATGAGGCGAGAGGAGACACCGGGCGTCCGGAACCAGGAAAGGCGGCACAGGAACGGCAAGGTCCCTAAGTTTTTAGATAGAGACTTTCCGTCAGACGGACAAGCAGACCGGGGAACCCACCACGCACAGAGCTGGTTCAACGCCCCCCAAGGGGGTTAGAATGCCCTGATAGCCAGCCGAAAGTCGAGGGACGGAGAGAGTCACAAAGAGCATTCCTTTCCCCTGCCAAACTGCACCAAAACACCATCGCCGACACTTCCAACCCTGAAAGAAACCAACGGATGAAAGTTGAAGTGAAATGAGAATGGAGATGAAATGGAGGGACTGGGAATTAGGGGACATGAGAACCCTTCCGAGCATTCGCCTGGCGACTCGGGGAAAAAAAGGGAAAGTAGGGATCAGGAAGGTCGGCCACAGGAATCGAAACCAGGACCGCTGGAATACGAGCCACAGACGTGATAGCTTTGAGATTCTGTTCTCTTTGTATGAACACGATAAAGAAATAAAGGAAGAAAGAAAGAAAGAAATAAAGAAAGGAGGAAAGAAGAAATGAGGAAAAGAAGTAAGCAAGGAAGTAAGGGAACAAGGAAGGGCAGAAGGTTAGTAAGGGAAGTTAGGGAAGTAAGGGAAGTGAAGTAAGAGAAGTAAGGAAGTTACAGAAGTAAAGGAAGTAAGAGAAGTAAGGGAAGTAAAGGAAGTAAGAGAAGTAAGGAAGTTACGGAAGTAAGGAAAGTTAGAGAAGTAATGGAAGTAAGGGCAGTAAAGGAAGGTAGGGAAGTAAGGGAAGTAAAGGAAGGTAGAGAAGTAAGGGATGTCAGGGACGTAATAGAAGTATGCGACGTAAGGGAGTTAGAGAAATAGGGAAGTTAGGGAAGTTAGGGTAGTAAGGGAAGTAAGGGAAATGGGGAAGCAAGGGAAACAAGACAAGTAAGGAAGTAAGAGAAGTAGGGAAATCAGAGACGTAAGAGAAGTAAGGGAAGTTAGGAAAGTAAGGGAAGTTAGGGAAGTAGGGGAAGTTAGGGAAGTATCGAAAGATGGGGAAGATGGGAAAGTAAGGGAAGTAAGTAAGATAGGTACGTAACGAAGATAGGGAGGTAAGGGAATTTGAGGAAATAAGGGAAGTTACCGGAAGCAAGGGAAGTAAGAGAAGTAAGGAAGTTAGGGAAGTAAGGAACTAAGAGAAGTAAGGAAGTTAGAAAAGTAAGGGAAGATGGGGAAGTAAGGGAAGTTAGGTAAGTAGGGGTAGTACGAGAAGTAAGGGAAGTTAGGGAAGTAAGGAACTAACAGCACTAAGGGAAGTAAAGAATTTTGGGGAGGAAGAGACGTGAGGGAAGTTAGGGAAGTAAGGCAAGTATCAGAAGTAAGGAATTTAGGGATATAAGGGACGTTAGGGAAGTAAGGGAAGTATGAGAAGTAAGGGAAGTTAGGGAAGCAAGGGAAGTTAGGGAAGTAAGGGAAGATAGGGAAGCAAGGAAGTAAGGGAAGTATGAGAAGTAAGGAAGTTAGGGAAGTAAGCGAAGTTAAGGAAGTAAGGGAAGTTGAGGAAGTTAGGGAAGTTAGGCAAGTAAGGAATTAAGGGAAATGAGGGAAGTAAGAGAAGTAAGGGAAGCAAGGAAGTAAGGTAAGTATGTGAAGTTAGGGAAGTAAAGGAAGTTAGGGAAATAAGGGAAGTAAATGAAGTAAGGAAGTAAGAGATGTAAGGCAAGTTAGGGAAATAATAATGGAAGTAGGAGAGCAAAGGAAGTAGGAGTAGTGAAGGAAGTTAAGGAAGTAAGAGAATAAGGAAGTAAGAGAAACATGGAAGTAAGACAAGTAAGGGCTGTTAGGGAATTAAGTGAAGTAAAGGAAGTAGGACAAGTAAGGAATTAACGTAGATAAGGAAGTAACAAAAGTAAGAGAAGTAATGAAATAAGGAAAGTCAGGGAAGCAATGCAAGTTAGAGAAGAAAGGGAAGTTAGGGAAGTAATGGAAGTTGTGGAACTAACGGCAGTAAGGGAAAAAGGGAAGAAAGGAAAGTTGGAGACTAAGGCAGTAAGGGAACTAAGGAAAGTTAGGGAAATAATAATGGAAGTAGGAGAGCAAAGGAAGTAGGAGTAGTGAAGGAAGTTAAGGAAGTAAGAGAATAAGGAAGTAAGAGAAACATGGAAGTAAGACAAGTAAGGGCTGTTAGGGAATTAAGTGAAGTAAAGGAAGTAGGACAAGTAAGGAATTAACGTAGATAAGGAAGTAACAAAAGTAAGAGAAGTAATGAAATAAGGAAAGTCAGGGAAGCAATGCAAGTTAGAGAAGAAAGGGAAGTTAGGGAAGTAATGGAAGTTATGGAACTAACGGCAGTAAGGGAAAAAGGGAAGAAAGGAAAGTTGGAGACTAAGGCAGTAAGGGAACTAAGCTAGTAAGGGAAGTCAGAGACGTAAAGGAAGTAAGAGAAGTAAGGAAAATAAAGGAAGTAAGAGAAATGAGGACGTAAAGCAAGTAATGGAAGTAAAGGAGGTTAGGGAAGGAAGGGAAGTTACAGAAGTAGGAGACGCAAGGGAAGTAAGAGAAGTAGGGGAAATTTAGGAAGTAAGTAAGGGAAGAAAGGGAAGTTAGGGCAGGAAAGGAAGTTAGGGAAGTAGGGGAAGTAAGGGAAGTTAGGGAAGTAGGGGAAGTAAGGGAAGTTAGGGAAGATGGGGAATTAAGGAAAGTAGGGGAAGTACGATAAGTAAGGGAAGTTAGGGAAGTAAGGAAGTAAGGTAACTAAGGGAAGTAGGGAAGTAAGGAAAGGAAGAGATGCAGGGAACTAAGGGAAGTTAAGGAAGTAAGGGAAGTTAGGCAAGTCAGGGACGTTAGGCAAGTAAAGAGGTAAGGGAAGTGTGAGAAGTAAGGAAGTATGAGAAATAAGGAAGTTAAGGAAGTTAGAGAAGTTAGAGAAGTAAGGGAAGTTTAGGAAGTAAGGTAAGTTAGGGAAGTAGGGAAGTTAGGGAAGGAAATGAAGTAAAGTAAGTAAGCCCAGTAAAGAAGTAACGGATGTGAGGAAAGTAAGAGAAGAAATGAAATAAGGCAGTAAGGGAAGTTAGAAAAGAAATTGAAATGAGGGAAGAAAGGGAAGTTAGGGAAGTAAAGGAAGTCAGGAAGGTAGGGGAAATAACTGGGATTAGGGCAGTAGGGGAAATATAGAGCATTAAGGGAAGTATAGAGCATTAGGAGAAGTACGACAAGTAAGGGAATTTAGGGAAGTAAGGAAGTAAGTGAACTAAGAGAAGTAGGGAAGTTAGGGAAGGAAGAGAAGTAAGGGAAGTTAGGTAAATAACGTAATTTAGGGAGGTAAGGGAAGTTAGGGAAGAAAGGAAGTAAGCGAAGTAAGAGAAGTGAGGAAGTTAGTAGAGGTAAGGGAAGTTTGGAAAGTAAGGAACCTAGGGAATTAAGGGAAGATAGAGATGTGAAGGAAGTTAGGGAAGTAAAGGAAGTTAGGGAAGTAAGCGAAGTAAGGGAAGTAAGCTAAGTAAGGGAAGTTAGGGAAGTAAAGGAAGTTAGGAACGTAGGGGAAATAAGAGAGATTAGGGAAGTAGGTAAGTATAGAGCATTAGGGGAAGTACGAGAAGTAAGGGAGTTTAGGGAAGTAAGTGAACTAAGAGAAGTAGGGAAGTTAGGGAAGGAAGAGAAGTAAGGAAAGTTAAGGAAATAAGGGAAGTTAGGAAAGCAAGGAAGTAAGGGAAGTAAGAGAAGTGAGGAAGTTAGTGGAAGTAAGGGAAGTGAGGAAAGTAAGGAAGCTAGGGAAATAAGCGAAGTAAAGGAAGTTAGGGAAGTAAATGACGTTAGGGAAGGAAGGGAAGTTAGGGAAATTAAGGAAGTTAGGCAAGTAAGCGAAGCTAGGCAAGTAAGGGAAGTTAGGGAAGTTAAAGAAGTTAGGGAAGTTAGGGAGGTAAGGGAAGTATGCGAAGTTAGAGAAGCAAGGAAGTAAGGGAAGTAAGAGAAGTAAGCAAGTTAGGAAATTAAGGGAAGTAAGGGAAATAAAGGAAATTAGGGAAGTTAGGAAAATAATGGAAGTAACGGAAGTTATAGAACTTAGGCAAGTAAGGGAAGTTGGGGAAGTTAGGCAATTAAGGGAAGTAAGGGAAGTTAGGTAAGTAACGGCAGTTAGGGAAGTAAGGAAGTAAAGGAACTAAGAGAAGTAGGGAATTTAGAGAAGGAAGAGAAGTAGGGAAGTAAGGGAACTTAGGGAAGTAAGGGAAGGTAGGGAGGTAAGGGAAGTAAGGGAGGTTAGGAAAGTAAGAGAAGTAAGGGAAGTTAGAGAAGCAAAGGAAGTTAGGGAAGTTAGGGAAGTAAGGGAAGTTTGGGAAGACGGGGAAGTAAGGGAAGTAAGGAAGTTATGGAAGTAAGGAAAGTTAGGGAAGTAAGGGGAGATAGATAACTAAGGGAAATTTGGGAAGTAGGGGAAGAATGAGAAGTAAGGCATTTAGGTATGTAAGGGAAGTAAGAGAATTAAGGAAGTTGGGGAAGTAAGCGAAGTGAGAGAAGTAAGGAATTTAGGTATGTAAGGGAAGTAAGAGAATTCCGGAAGCTAGGGAAGTAAGGAAGTTAGGGAAGTAAGGGAAGTTGGGGAGACAAGGGAAGTTAGGTAAGTAAGGGAAGTTAGGGAAGTTAGGGAGGTAAGGGAAGTAAGCGAATTTAGGGAAGCGAGGAAGTAAGCGAAGTAAGAGAAGCAAGGGAAATAGGCAAAGTAAGGAAGTTAGGAAACTAAGGGAAGTTATTGAAGATAATTAAGTTAGGGAAGTAAGGGAAGTTAGGGAAGTAAGGGAAATAAGGAAGTTAGGGAAGTAAGGGAAGTTATGGAAGATGGGGAAGTAAGGGAAGTTAGGGAAGTTTGGGAAGTATCGGAAGTTTCGGAAAATGGGAAAGTAAGGGAAGTGAGGATGATATGGAGGTATCGGAATTTAGGGGCGTAAGGGAAGTAAGGAGGTTAGGGAAGTAAGTAAAGTTAGGGAAGTAAGGAACGTAAGAGAAGTAAGGAAGTTAGGGAAGTAAGTAAAGTTAGGGAAGAAAGGAACGTAAGGGAAGTAAGGAAGTTAGGGAAGTAAGTAAAGTTAGGGAAGTAAGGAACGTAAGAGAAGTAAGGAAGTTAGGGAAGTAAGTAAAGTTAGGGAAGAAAGGAACGTAAGGGAAGTAAGGAAGTTAGGGAAGTAAGTAAAGTTAGGGAAGCAAGGAACGTAAGAGAAGTAAGGAAGTTAGGGAAGTAAGGAACGTAAGAGAAGTAAGGAAGTTAGGTAAGTAAAGGAAGTTTGGGAAGTAAGGGAAGTAAGGAGGTTAGGGAAGTAAGGGAAGTTAGGGAAGTAAGGGCAGATAGGTAAGTAAGGGAAATTTGGGAAGTAGGGAAAGTGTGAGAAGTAAGGCATTCAGGTATGTAAGGGAAGTAAGAGACTTAAGGAAGTGAGGGAAGTAAGCGAAGTAAGAGAAGTAAGGAATTTAGGTATGTAAGGGAAGTAAGAGATTTAAGGAATTTAGGGAAGTAAGAGAAGAGGGGGACGTATGGGAAATTAGAGCAGTAGGGGAAGTCTGAGAAGTAAGGGACGTTAGGGAAGGAAGGAACTAACGGCACTAAGGGAAGTAGGGGAGAATGGGAAGTAAGGAAGTAAGGGAAATATCAGAAGTAAGGAAGTAAGGGAAGTATGGGAAGTAAGGGAAGTTAGGGAAGGAAGGGAAGATAGGGAAGCAAGGAAGTAAGGGAAGTATGAGAAGCAAGGAAGTTAGGGAAGTAAGCGAAGTTAGGGAAGTAAGGGAAGTTGAGGAAGTTAGGGAAGTTAGGCTAGTAAGGAAAGTTAGGGAAGGAAGGAACGTAAGAGAAGTAAGGAAGTTAGGTAAGTAAAGGAAGTTTGGGAAGTAAGGGAAGTAAGGAGGTTAGGGAAGTTAGGGAAGTAAGGGCAGATAGGTAAGTAAGGGAAATTTGGGAAGTAGGGGAAGTATGAGAAGTAAGGCATTCAGGTATGTAAGGGAAGTAAGAGACTTAAGGAAGTGAGGGAAGTAAGCGAAGTAAGAGAAGTAAGTAATTTAGGTATGTAAGGGGAGTAAGAGATTTAAGGAAGTTAGGGAAGTAAGGGAAGAGGGGGAAGTAAGGGAAATTACAGCATTAGGGTAAGTATGAGAAGTAAGGGAAGTATGAGAAGTAAGGGACGTTAGGGAAGTAAGGAACTAACGGCACTAAGGGAAGTAGGGGAGAATGGGAAGTAAGGAAGTAAGGAAAGTATCAGAAGTAAGGAAGTAAGGGAAATATGGGAAGTAAGGGAAGATAGGGAAGCAAGGAAGTAAGGGAAGTATGAGAAGTAAGGGAAATATGGGAAGGAAGGGAAGATAGGGAAGCAAGGAAGTAAGGAAGTATGAGAAGTAAGGAAGTTAGGGAAGTACGCGAAGTTAGGGAAGTAAGGGAAGTTGAGGAAGTTAGGGAAGTTAGGCAAGTAAGGGAAGTTAGGGAAGGAAGGGAAGATAGGGAAGCAAGGAAGTAAGGGAAGTATGAGAAGTAAGGAAGTATGAGAAGTAAGGAAGTAAGGGAAGTAAGCGAAGTTAGGGAAGTAAGGAAGTTAGGGAAGTTCTGGAAGTAAGATTTGTTACTGAAGTAACGGTTTTTAGGAAAGTAAAGGAAGTTAAGGAAGTAAGGGAAGTTATGGAAGTTAGGGAAGTTAGGCAAGTAAGGAATTAAGGGAAATAAGGGAAATAAAAGAAGTAAGAGAAGCTAGGGAAGCAAGGAAGTAAGAGAAGTAAGGGAAGTTAGGGAAGTATAGAGACGTAAGGGAAGTAGGGGAAGTATAGAGACGTAAGGGAAGTACGAGAAGTAGGGAATTTAGGGAAGGAAGGAAGTAAGGGACCTAGGAGAAGTAGGGAAGTTAGGGAAAGAAGAGAAGTAGGGAAGTAAGGGAAGTTAGGGAAGTAAGTGAAGTTAGGGAGGTAAAGCAAGTAAGGGAACTAAGAGAAGTAGGGAAGTTAGGGAAGTTAGAGAAGTTAGGGAAGTAAGCGAAGTTAGTAAAGTAAGGGTAGTAGGGAAGTAAGGGAAGTTAGGGAAGTAAGGAAGTAAGGGAACTAGGAGAAGTAGGGAAGTTACGGAAGGAAGAGAAGTAGGTAAGTTAGGGATGTTAGGGAAGTAAGGGACGTTAAGGAGGTACGGGAAGTAAGGGAAACTAGGGAAGTAACGAAGTAAGGTCAGTAAGTAAGTTAGGGAAGTAAGGAATTTAGGGAAGTAAGGGAAGTTAGGGAAGTAAAGGAAATTAGGTAAGTAAAGGAAATTAGGTAAGTAAGGGAATTAGGTAAGTAAAGGAAATTAGGTAAGTAAAGGAAACTAGGGAAGTAAAGGAAATTAGGTAAGTAAAGGTAGTTAGGGAGTAAGGTAAGTTAGCGAAGTAAGGAAATTTAGGGAATTAAGGGAACTTAGGGAAGTTAGGGAGGTAAGGGAAGTAAGCGAAGTTACGGAAGTAAGCAAAGTAAGGGAAGTAAGAGAAATAAGGAAGTTAGGGAAGTAAGAAATGTAAGAGAAGCAAGGGAAGTAAGGGACGTTAGGGAAGAAAGGGAAGTAAGCGAAGTTAGGAAAGTAAGGGAAGTAAGCGAAGTAAGAGAAGTAAGGAAGTTAGGAAAGTAAGGGAAGTAAGGGAAGTTAGGCAGTAATGGAAGTTAGGGAATTTAGGGAACTTAGGCAAGTAAGGGTAGTTGGGGAAGTTACGCAAGTAAGGGAAGTAAGGGTAGTTAGGCAAGTTAAAGAAGTTAGGGAAGTTAGGCAAGTAAGGGAAGTTGGGGAAGTTAGGGAAGTAAGGCAAGTTCGGGAAGTAAAGAAAGATAGGGAAGTAATGCTTGTTAGGGATGTAAGGGAAGTTAGGGAAGTAAGGAAAGTAAGAAAGTAAAGGAAGTTAGGGAAGTAAGGAAGTTAGGGAGGCAAGGGAAGTTAGGGAGATGAGGAAAGTTAGGAAAGTAGGGGAAGTTAGGTAAATAAGGGAAGTAAAGGAAGTAAGGGAAGTTTGGGAAGTAAGGATGTAAGGGAAGTAAGAGAAGTAAGGGAAGTAAGAGACGTAAGGGAAATAATTGAAGTAAGGGAAGTAAGCAAGTAAGGGAAGTGAGAGACGTAAGGGAAGTAAGAGAAATAAGGGAAGTAAGAGAAGTAAGGGAAGTAAGAGACGTAAGGGAAGTAAGGGAAGTAAGCAACTAAAGGAAGTAAGAGGCGTAAGGGAAGTAAGCAAGTAAGAGAAGTAACAGACGTAAGGGAACTAAGAGAAGTAAGGGAAGTAAGAAAAGTAAGGGAAGTAAGAGACGTAAGGGAAGTAAGAGAAGTAAGAGAAGTAAGAGAAGTAAGGGAACTAAATGAATTAGGGTAGTTTGTGAAGGAAGAGAAGTAGGGTAGTAACGGAAGTTAGGGAAGTAAGGGTTGTTAGGGAAGCACGGAAGTAAGGGAAGTAAGAGGAGTAAGGGAAGTAGGAAAAGTAAGGAAGTTAGGGAAATAAGGGAAGTTAGGTAGGTAAAGGAAGTTAGGGAAGTAAAGGAAGTTAGGGAAATAAAGGAAGCTAGGGAAGTAAGGGAAGCTAGGGAAGTAAAGGAAGTTCGGGAAGTAAGGAAGTTAGGGAAGTAAGAGAAGTAAGGAAGTTAGGGAAGTAAGAGAAGTTAGGGAAGTAAAGGAAGTTATGGAAGTAAGGGAAGTAAGGGAAGTTAGGGAAGTAAGGGAAGTTAGGGAAGTAAGAGAAGTAAGGGAAGTTAGGGAAATAAAGGAAGTTAGAGGTGTAAGGAAGTTTGAAAAGTAAGTGAAGTAAGGAAGTTGGGGAAGTTAGGGAAGTAAGGGAAGTTAGGGATAATAAAGGAAGTTAGGGAAGTAAGGAAGTTAGAAAATTAAGAGAAGTAAGGAAGTTAGGTAAATAAAGGAAGTTAGGGATGTAAAGGAAGTTAGGGAAGTAAAGGAAGTTAGGGAAGTTAGGGAAGTAAAGGAAGTTAGGGAAGTTAGGGAAGTAAAGGAAGTTAGGGAAGTAAAGGAAGTTAGGGAAGTAAGGGAAGTTAGGGTAGTAAAGGAAGTTAGGGAAGTAAGAGAAGTAAGGGAAGTTAGGGAAATAAGGCAGTTAGGGAAGTAAGGGAAGTTAGGGAAGTAAGGAAGTTAGGGAAGTAAGAGAAGTAAGGGAAGTTAGGGAAGTAAAGGAAGTTAGGGAAGTAAGAGAAGTAAGGGAAGTAAAGGAAGTCATGGAAGTAAGGAAGTTAGGGAAGTAAAGGAAGTTAGGGAAGTAAGGAAGTTAGGGAAGTAAGAGAAGTAAGGGAAGTTAGGGAAGTAAAGGAAGTAAGGGAAGTAAGGAAGTAAAGGAAGTAAAGGAAGTTAGGGAAGTAAGGAAGTTAGGGAAGTAAGAGAAGTAAGGGAAGTTAGGGAAGTAAAGGAAGTCAGGGAAGTAAGGAAGTTAGGGAAGTAAAGGAAGTTAGGGAAGTTAGGCAAGTAAGTGAAGTTAGACAAATAAGGGAATTAAAGTATGTTAGGGAAGTAAGGAAGTAAGGGAAGTTAGGTAAGTAAGGGAAGTTAGGTAAGTAAGCAATTAATGGAAGTAAGGGAAGTAAGGAAGTAAGGGAAGTTAGGTAAGTAAGGAATTTGGGTAAGTAAGGAATTAATGGAAGTAAGGGAAGTAAGGATGTAAGGGAACGTAGGGAAGTAATGGAAGTAAGGGAAGTTAGGTAAGTAAGGAATTAATGGAAGTAAGGGAAGTAAGGAAGTAAGGGAAGTTAGGTAATAAAGGGAACGTAAGAAAGTAAGGGAAGTGAGGAAATAAGAGAATTAGGAAGTTAGGGAGGTTAGGGCCGGTAGGCAAGTAAAGGAAGTAAGAGAAGTAAGAAAGTAAGAGATGTTAGGGAAGTAAAGGAACTTAGGGAATTAAATGCAGTAAAGAAGTAAGAGATGTAAGGAAAGTTAGGGGAATAAGGGAAGTAAGAAAGTAAGGAAGTTGGGGAAATAAGGGAAGTAAAGGAACTTAGGGAAGTAAATGCGGTAATGAAGTAAGAGATGTAAGGAAAGTTAGGGGAATAAGGGAAGTAAGGAAGTTAGGGAAATAAGGGAAGTAAAGGAAGTAAGGGAAGTTAGGGAAGTAAGGGAATTAAAGGGAAGTAAGGGAAGTAAAGAAAGTAAAGAGGTAAGGGATGTTAGGGAAGTAAAGGAAGTTATGGAATTAAGGGACATTAGGGAAGTAAAGGAAGTACGGGAAGTAAAGAAAGTAAGGAAGTAAGTGAAGTTAGGGAAGTAAAGGAAGTTATGGATGTAAGGGACATTAGGGAAGTTAGGGAAGTACGGGAATTAAGGGAAATAAGAGAAGTTAGGTAAGTAAGGGAAGTAAAGAAAGTGGGAGAAGTAAGGATGTAAGGGAAGTTAGGATGCAAGGAAATAAAAACAATACGTCTTTGCAGTTTTCTACGAACATAGAATATTTCAGAATAGGTAAAATATAAAAATGTCATTTGACATAAGAATTAAGCTGTTATTTGATGTAAGTTTTGTGCTTTATGAAGATCTACATTTGTTATGCAGTAAGATTTTGTCTCTATCTTACGATGTACTAGTGATTAAAAGTCATTCATAATAAAGACGAGTTTACAGACTTATCCTAGAAAATTAAATATATACATTTTATTTATCATTAAGATTAGCCTTAACATATGTATTTTAATCTAATTTCGTAGAGCCAGTTTTGAAAAATAATTTTTTTTAAAAACGCACAATGTAAGGTGTAGTTTGGAGCGGGGTTTTTCTTTAGTATCTCCGTGTCGCATTCTTGGAAGAAGTAGAACTTAAAACACTAAGTTCGGTTTTAACGTACTTTTTGTTTTTGAGTTATGCTGTTCGCGGATACACAAACAAACACACACACACACTTGGACCTTTTTCTAAAAATAAATCCATTGGATATAGGTAGTCGCAAACGCGATTTCTGGTGAAATTACGACATTGAAAATTAGGTGGAGCACAATACTTTCCCTACTTACTGTAGCTACGTGGTAATGCTAAAAAAATGCTTACTTTGTATTCAGGGAGTCTCAAAACGTGTATATCCGGTGAATCTCGTTATTCAGTTTTTGGGTGGAATACAATACTTTCTCTACCTCCTGTAGCTAAGTACTAGAGAAAGTAAAAACGATTTCTTTGGTTTCAGGGAGTCTCAAAATATATTTTTCTGGTGAATCTCTTTATTGTATTTTTGGGTGAAACACAATACTTTCTCTCCTTATTGCAGATACGTAGCAGGGAAAATAAAAACGCTTTCTATGGTTTCTGGGGTCTCAAAACGTGTATTTCCGGTGAATCTCGTTATTCAATTTTTCGTTGGAACACAATACTTTCCCTACTTACTGTAGCTACGTTGTAGAGAAAGTAAAAATGCTTTCTTTGGATTCAGGTCTCAGACCGTGTATTTCCGGCGAATCTCTTTATTGAATTTTTGGGTGAAATACAATGCTTGCTCTACTTACTGTAATTACGTAGTAGAGAAAGTGAAAATGCTTTCTTTGGATTCAGGAAGCCCAAAACGTGTATTTCCGGTGAACCTCGTTATTCACTTTTTGGGTGGAATACAATGCCTTCTCTACTTACTGTAATTACGTAGTAGAGAAAGTGAAAATGCTTTCTTTGGATTCAGGGAGTCTCAAAACGTGTATTTCCGGTGAATCTCGTTTTCTAATTTTTGGATGGAATACAATACTTTCTCTGCTTATTATAGGTAAATAGTAGAAACAGTAAAAAGAAGAGTTGTGGTATAAATAAACGCTTGTTTGTCGTTACGGCATCTTGCATGCAACCAAATAGGGAAAAGTGTAACTTAGACTGTAACTTGAACTAATTTCTGGCCTAAATTGTTGTCAGGATGCACGGAAAACCATACTTCATAAGGACATTATGAAAATAAAGAACTTATGTTAGTTGATAATGGGTAGAAAAGCAGTGAATATTGAAAACCAAACCATTTTGTTTTAACACTTGCTTGTTATACGACATGATGCCTCTAATTCCTAAATATTAGTTTGTATACTGCTTATGTCCTGTGCTGTAATGTTATTGCTGTTTTCTTTTCACAGTTATTCATTCTTACAGCCAAGTCTATGGGAAATGTGTTGGAGTGATATTTCTTTAGTACTATTACATTCCCTAACCTTGTAGAGCAGGTATGAGCTAAGGCACCTTGCATAACCTCTCGAT
The DNA here is from genome assembly GCA_030765065.1 of Deroplatys truncata. Lineage (NCBI taxonomy): Eukaryota > Metazoa > Arthropoda > Insecta > Mantodea > Mantidae > Deroplatys > Deroplatys truncata. The sequence continues at coordinate 6,659,995 of CM060990.1, read as the reverse complement.
AACACATCCCGCTTACCCCCTACAGGTGGAACGGAAAACATTTGGAGCCGTCTGTACATTACACTTAAATGTTCAACGGCCCCATTTGTGCCCATCTCTGTGCTATAATTTGTAACGTGCCTGCTTTGTAGGATAGGATAAGACAAGGGAGGGGATACCTAGCACCTCGACCCCTAATGGATCTTTTGTGCGATCACCCCCTGGGAAGAACGGATGAAGTGAGGGAACCGCAGAAGACGTATGGGCTGCAGAGCGAGGCCGGCGCAAGCCGACAGAGACGCGCATAGTTCCCTAATACAGTGAAACCTGCCTAAAGCGGTCACCAGCCCTCCTTACGAAAAATGGCCGTTAGTACAGCTGACCGCTAAATTAGGTTATGAAATATTAAAAATCGCGATTAACTACAGCAGGACCTATTATTAAAAGAGGCAAGCATGTTCACTGAGCAATTATTTCTTATTTAACTGATATACAATACAATAAATTATCGTAAACCCCTTATGTAGTAAAGTATACGAACATAGGCATAAGCAGTAGGCGAATTTTTATTTATTTTCTTGTAATATTATAAGTTGCCTTGAAACAAAGAATAATGGAGAAAACATAATATACAAAATAAAAAAAAATGTATCCTTAACAGATTCACTGACTGAATACAAGTGAACTGAATCTGTCAAGAAGTTTAATAGCGTACATATAAAGCGAATACACGAAACATAAATGTGGGATGTTTGTTGTTCGATGCCGTAGCGAAAGCCGACCTAATGTGTCCAGAGCTTGTATGTTTGCAGAATCTGTATTAGTTAACCCGCTTTATCTCACGCCGCCCGACAGACGGTCTCAGGGGTGAACAAAGATATTCGTCGTGGTGGTGTGGCCGCTGGCCGCGGTGTAAGGTGGCCGTTAAAGGGAGGGAATATTAACACAAGCTTTATGGGAAAATTAATCAGTTTCAAAGGAAAAATTACCGTTTATTGAAGTGACCGCTATGCAAAGATGGCCGTTCAGGCAACTTTGACTGTAGTTCCAGGTTTGACCATCCGGTCACGGAGGGTTGCTTGGAGATGTCCCTTTAGTGGGACGGGGAAACACGACCTAGCAGTGGAGGTTCGACAGACTTCCTTCTACCAGGGCCGAGAAGAAGTTCCAAGTCGCAAGCCGACCGAATAACAGCCCGGAGTCAACCTGAAACATGAAAGGGAAATGAAATGAGAGGAAATGGGGGAGAGAGGAAATCCGTGATAGAATACACCACTCCAACATTCGCCTAAGTTAACCAGGAAAAAGCACGAAAAACCCATGGTCAGAGTGGTGACCACGGGGAATCGAACCCGGGACCTCGCAAGTCTCACACGTTACCGCGGAGCCATCTCGCTCGGTCAGCCAAATAATAAATGTTCAAACTTCATTCAGCGTATTTGTAGATCTGAGATGTTGTAAAGAACGTTAAATAATGCAGAGACCCCATGTATTCCAGCCAAAGCTTCGACGTCGAGGTTTCACCGGAAATACATGTCTGCATGCCTGTGTGTGGACACGTGAATAGCAGTCGGTTGAATATCAAACCTGGTATTTACTTCTGGACCTTCCAAGGATGCGACATGAACATTTTGAAGAATCTCTCCCCACCCCAAACTACCCTTTATATGGAACATTTTCCAACTTTTTAAGCTTTTCAAAAATGGCTCTAACGTTTTTAATTAAAATGCCTTACTTTTAAGCCATTTCCATAACAAGTAAAATGTACCTATATCTTGAATTTTCTGGAAAGTGAAGTCCTCTTTATTACTTTTCTTTCTTTCTTCATTTTTAGTATTGATACAAAGAGAGGAGAATTTCAAAGCCATCACATAGCTTATCTACGAGTAATGAAGGTTTATCTGTATTAACAAGAACGCCAACATCACATTTTGGAGGACTCTGGCGCGTAATAGTCACACAAATTTATGAACTCATTCATTGTATAGGTAGCCGCGCGCAGCGACCTACAGAGATATATTCCCCAGGAGGAAGGTACCACAGAGACGCGCAGTATAAACAGATTTTAATAATACTGAGAAAGTGTATTTTTTGAGCAAACATATATTTTTAAATGGAACAATGCCTAGTTACATCAACACAATAAACGTAGGGTAAATTGGAACGTCAGTGGCGTTTGTTGCAAGATTCTAGCGCATGTGGTTTACGAGAAATCTTATTTTGAAAGTTTTACGCACCGACACTTGTACTACCTGTGGTAGCACAAACTAAAGAAAAACAAAAGGGAATTACAATACTTCTGTGGATTCTTACAAGTTAAGAGAACATAGCCCTTCAAAGGTTGTGTTCAAAATGACCACCAGCAGCTTCAATACACGCTTCCAGTCTGCTATGGAAATACTGCTGCACGTGTTCTGGCATTTCAGTGGAAATTTCAGAGCAGGCAGCAGTAATACGTCGTTTCATATCGTCTGGTGTAGTTGGTACATCCTTGTACACAGTGTCTTTCAGCCTTCCCCACACAAAAAAGTCTAAAGGAGTCAGATCCGGTGAACGGGCCGGCCAAGGTACAGGTCCTCTTCGTCCAATCCAACGATTTGGAAACAATCCGTTAAGACAAGCTGTAGTACTTCGTGCACTATGGGCTGGACAAGCATCATGTTGGTACCACAGGTTCCTCCTTGTCTGCAAAGGAACGTCTTCTAGCATCTGTAGCAGATGGTGTGTCAGGAGGCTGCGATACTTGTGCGAGTTCATTTTTCCTTCTGTGAACAAAAGGCCTATAAGCTGATGGCTCACTATCCCACACCACAGGTTTAAACTGCATGGACGCTGACGTTCCACCTGACGAAGACAACGGGGATTGTCAACAGACCAATAGTGCATGTTTCTGCGGTTTACCTGGCCATGATTAGTAAATATTGCCTCATCACTAAAAAGGTACATGATGAATCTGGAGTATCATGTCTTAATGCCGATGTACAAAAGTTAACACGATTCTCAACATCGTTTCCATGCAGTTCTTGGTGGAGAGAGATGTGATAGGAACGGGATGTCGATGGAGAATGCAGAGTACACTTACCTGACTTATGCCACTTCCACGTGCGATTGTGCGGGAACTAATTTGCAGCAACGGCAGCCAAAACATTAATTTCTGCCTCTTCTCCAGTCACTTGTTTGTTGTGTTACGTTTTCTAGGTGTTACAGTACCACTTTCACGTAATTGTTATAAGAGGTTGATAAATAATTGCCGAGATGGTTGACGTCTATTGGGATACGTTTCCGCATACACCGTACAGGAACGAACTGCATTCTTCCTACACTCTCCATACACCATGAGCATGTCGGCTTTTTCTGCATTAGTAAACCCCATCTTCTGCTCACGACTTACTGCTTGAACTGTCACAAACTAACTGAGCAGAAAGTCGCAATGCAATCAATGAACAGAAAACACAATTCAAACAGCCATTACAACATTATACCTAGCAACTAAGCAGGTTGAATGGGACAAACAAATTATTGTCCTGGTGGAAACTTTTCAAAATACGATTTCTTGTAAACCACTTGTACTAGAATCCTGCAACAAAGACCATTCACATTCTAATATACCGTACCTTTATTTTGTTGATGTAACTAGGCATTGTTCCATTTAAAAAATTGTATGTTTGCTCAAAAAATACACTTTCTCAGTATTATTAAAATCTGTTTATAGGCTAGATGTACTAGCCCCTGACTACCAATCACTGCTGTGAAAACTGCACATCAATAGCACTTTCCATTTCCGAAATATTTGTGGTGCAAGTCTTAGGTGATTCACCCTGTATAATTCCTGCAAGGGTGACGAATTCTGGCACGAGAAGAACATAACATTTAAGTAGTTTTATGACTTCAAGCAGTTTTATAAGATACATTTCAGGTCATCAGTATCCATGGTCTCCTCACAAACATTAATCAGCATTAATGTTTACATAATTACCGTCCCCGACAAGAAGCATAAAGCGAGCAAGCATCAAAGCTCATTTAAAGAGTTAGGATACATTTGGATTACCAGAAAAGTATTTTCAGAACCTTTCATATTTCCACAAAAGAGATGGACGAGAAATGATTTTCTTTTCTTTTTCATACTGAAATAGGTTGCTTCGTAAGTAACTTCACTTTGCAGTAATGAGTTGTCTATGGCTTTCCCTTCACCAGTTACATCACAGAAGCCAGTGAACTGCGGATAAGCGGCGTCTGTTAGGGAACCTGTGAGGAAACAATGTGTCTAATTTTGCAAGTCACGGAAACAGAAAAAATGAAGAAAAGTAATGTTTGTGCCGTAAAATAGTTTTTTGAAGGTAAGGATTTATTTTTCTGATTACCATTATAATAGGCGTGGTGGAAGCTGCCTTGATAAATACAGCGAATCTGCATATTGGAGAAAATGAGAACCTAGAGAAGTGTTGAAAGTATTTCACAAATGAATATAGCAATAAACGTTTAATATAGTAAACAATAGGACAGTTAGCACAGTAGTTTATTCTAATGAGTCAAAAATACAAGGTGGTAACCGAGCGAGATGTCTTCGCGGTAATGTGCGAGGCTCGCATTCGGGAGATCCCGTGGTTTCTCATCTTCCACGATTTCCTTTCCATCATTTCCCTTTCATTCCGTTTCCTTTTCGGGTGTGCTTTTAGGCTTCGTGACGTATGGCAGTGCCGGATAGATGGCGCGGATGCTTGCTCAAAGGAAAGGGTATTTTTCGTGAACACTGGAGAGCTGCTTGGTTGATCGCCCTATTTGGGCAGCTCCAGTATTGGAACGGACCTCCACTAGTCTCTCCGGCCTGTCTGTCTGCGGTCTGTAACCTCTTGTGGCTCCTTCACTTCATCCCTTCCTTCTGGGGTGGAAGAAATAACCGCAATAGATCTACCGTATGTCGCAGTGCGCGAGTTGTATACCCTATCTGCAACGCCAACATTCAGTTCAATTGTGTTCGCTTTTGATGGAAATCGCCAACAAATACACATCCCAAATTCCAGTAAACGAGACGTTAAAGAATCCCTCCAGCACAAATGTTATAAACCATCTCTAGCTTTGTTACAGTAGCTGAAGTTCAGTATTTGATGAATATGTAACCATAGGGAGGTCAAACTGGGTATGTGTAATTCAAAGAGGCTTGTTCACAAGTGTCCTGTTATTCCGACATTTAATGTATTTTGTTCCACATATTGCCAAAAAGAATACGCTTCTAGGAGGCATTTTATGTATACTGCTCTTAATTTCCTACCAATTTACATCAGATATGAAATTTGTAAATCACTGTTTTTCAACAGCCACTGAGGATGCCGGTATTGTGCAATAGCGAAATCCCCTAAACACTATAAAACTGAATGGATAACATATTTTTGTCAGCAAAATTCTACGGATTCTTACGTACAATAATTGGTTGAATGATGTATGGATAGAAAGAAAACGCAGATGAAACGGAAGCATTTCTGAGTTATACAGAAAACTACTACTTCCTGTTCCGCTTCTCACATCATTTGTTTGGAGTCGATTTTTCTTTTTTACCCTTTATTGTTATCCTTTGTGCTGTTCAGGACATCTCCAAGCGTGTACGAAGATTTCATAACGGTAAGAAACATAGCAGAGTATGTATCGCCATACATGCGAGGGACAGAAATAGTTGTGTAGTTAGTTACTGCAGTCACTGACACAATTATAATACTCGTACATTCTTCTATGTACCTTTCGTTCATCGCGAAACGATTCGAAGTAGGTGATGTGGACTTGAACCTGCAAATGCGGAAACTTCACCAATTGTTTTTGTTATAACGAGCGCATTTGAATAACAAAGAAGGATGGAACTTCATTACGCACCACAATAAGCTTCATTCCAGTAGGATTTATGCATAATATTACGAGTATTTTACATATTTGGGGTAAATGCTGCTCAACGAGCTCTACGGGTTTTCTTTTCTGTACTTCGTTTTCTTCTCTCTCTCTCTCTCTCCCTCTCTCTCTCTCTCTTATATTTTCCCAGTTTTATAAATTTCTATTAGAATGAAGAAGACTTCCGGCTAATTTAAAATATACATTTTATTTATCCTCGTATTATCTCAAACATATGATATTGTAATCAAAATTGCTAAAAACATATTTGAGACTAAAAGATTACGAACATTTGTCCGTGAAAATTTGCAACCTTGAAAGATTCTAGACTTAAGCATAGGTTTGATATCTACTGCGGTTTTCATATTTAAAATATTCTACTCTCTCTCTCTCACACACACACACACACACACACACACACACACCGCACGCACGCATGCAACGCTGACGTTTATCTAACAGTGATTTTTTGGGTTCAGGTAAGATGAAAACCGTCCATTTCCGGTGAATTCGAAATCGAATTTTTGGGCTGAGTTTTCCCTTAGGTACACACCCCACCCTCAACTACTAAACAAGTGCTCAATGTAATGAAACCTTTAACATGGTAATTTGGATCGGGATGTCAGTGCCATGTGTGTACGATTATAGACCATACTGGTACATTACTATTATCATGGCAGATAACATAGCAAGAGTGAGATTTATAGAGAGTTTAAGAATCCAACAAGAGGAAGGAAAAGGACAATCATTAGGAACTGAGAATATGCTGCACGGCACTTTCTGAAGCTCACCGCTGCAGGTTATATTGTGTTCTTAATTTAAAAGAATTCTTCCCACACTTTTTCTCAAACTATTTAAGACAGCGACTTCAAATTAAGTTGGTGCAAACAGAAAAAAATACCAAAGAAACCTGCGCGTCTTTTCAGATTTAGACAAATATTCTATCAAAGTATTAACATCTAAATCAATATTTTGGGACTAAAATGTTAATCATAACTGTGCTGAAACAAGACATCGGAGGCAAAAGGTCCTAATAATACATCGAATAGCCTTAACCAGGAAAGCAATTACTGAGATGGCTCTGCGCTACGGGAAATTACAATATTAGATCAGTTGGGAAGCAAACTGAATTCAGTTTCAAATCCACGCAAATCTTTTACTTGTCATTATTTATCCTCTCCAACTTTTGGTAAGAAATTCGTATATTTAACGCTTCAGTGTATCTGCCCTACGGAAATCTTTCTAGGTTAAATAACACAGCTTAAGGGACAGCTTTGAGCTTTTGATTAGTGTATTTGTACTTATATCGGATACTGCTACGTTTGTATATTCATTAGGAAGCGGCAAAACATTAAATTTCATGCTATATCTGGCTTTGTTAACCATGTAGATAGTAATGAGAGCACATTTTTGTGTTTTAGGGTAGACAGAATTCAATAATGCATTTCTCTTGGCACTTCCATCTGGGAACCATTCTCATAATTTCAAACAAATCTTCATATTAAAATGTTCCAGTTTTGAGAATTCTTTTTTTCTGTGAACCTTTGTGAATCTTACTTCGAGTGCTCTTCTGTAAACTTACAATTAGTATGTGAATGTAGATTTGATATTACACACACCCGCAAGCGTGCGTATTGATTCATTCTTCATATCAATTGAGAAGAACTTAAGAGAACAGTTTAAACTCGCATATTGTACCACCCTGATTTATGGGCGAACAATTTATCAGGAGCACCTGCAACATCGACCTAGGTTTTTCTGCTTTGCGGGACAGCGTTTTCTTGAAATACAATTGTGTTGCGTAATGTCCATAAAATTTTTCACAACAAACGAACGCATGACAGACGGCTTCATCACGGTTTCTAAAAGCTGAGAGTCGAAAGCCATTCATGCTCTCACTGTCGCCTCTGAGTGGCTGGAGAAACTGATATATGTATGTGATAGCAAACTATTCTTTCAATGTCATGCCTAAATGTACTTTTGTTTCCGGAATGACGGCTTGAGGACCAAACTGTGCGAAATATAACTAAATTTGTTTTGATTTAATTCTGCTATTAAGTATTCTTTTGTAAATCTCTGCATTACGACTTCTGATGGCAAAAACGTTTTCTTTTAAGGGCATGTTTTTTAAACATGAAAATTTCTCATTGGAAATTAAAGTGTTGAAAATTATAACGTAGTGGATGATTATTCAAAAAAAAAAATTGTACCATTCTTTAAATGAAAAAAAAAACTTGCAAAAATGATTTTCACATTATCTATGTTTTCATTAACTAATTTTTAATTAAACTATGAAATATTTATCTCACTACATAGGTAAGCAATGACTTATTATGCATCACCATAATGTAACACAAAATGTAAGACACGTTTATAGCTCCTATTTTAATGGGATTAAAAATAGCATTAAGAAAGACAAAATCCTGCACAAGTTTCATACTAAATCAAGTATATTCTGTATGGAGTTTCAGGATTACGAACTACAGGTTTAATTATTGCACATGCAAAACCGCACACAAATCATCCCTTTAACTTAAGAGAGTAGCTTTCAGTTCAGAACTTAACAATACTCACTACTGAAAAACAAGGGACTACTGGAACATTATTTTAAAAGATCTGATGTATTACACTCACATGACTTTCTCTACTCTTGCACAAACTATTTTTACAAACGCTTTTTCTCCATCGACTTCATGTTAATCGATATAAAAATTTGCAGAAACTATCTTATTGCTAATTTTCTTGGAGGTGCAAGGGGAGTATGGTAGGCTTTAAGCGATAGTCAAATCTTTTAAGAGCTGGTTGCTATGTGGAGCATTCCATTCTCTTTGTATTTCCAGAACATATTTATATAAAAAAAGGAATAACGAATTCCCACTTGAGAAAAAGTATGAGTATTGGAAAATTCCAACATATAACAAGGAATATCTCGGAAATGGTTCACTCGACAAGAAAAAAATTATATGATATAAATTGTTTGTTTTGACGAGCTCTACATTTTTTGTGCAGTAAAACCTTGTCTATCTCTTACGGTTTACCAGTTATGCAAAATTCATTCAGAATGAAGACGACTTTTGTGGACATCCCCAGAAAATTCAAGATATACAGTTCATTTGCCATGAAAGTATCTAAAACATATGATATTTTAATCAAAATCGTTAGAGCCATTTTTGAGAAAAATCAAACTTTTCGAAAAATGTTCCATGTAAAGGGTAGTCTGGGATGGGGGATTTTCTTGAAAAACTTCGTCTCGCATCTTTGAGATACTGAACCTAAATACCAAGATTGGCATTTATCCGACTTTTCGTTTTTTAATTATGCTGTTCACAGACATACACACAGTCATTTTTCTAAAAAATGTTTTTTTATTCGAGGGGCCTCAAAACATGTATTTCCGGTGAAATCTCCATACCAAATTCTTGGGTGGAATGCAATACTTCCCCTACTTTCTATACGTAGAAGAGAAAGTATATTTATTATTATTAATATTATTATTATTATTGTTATTAACAGGGGCTTTTTACATGTGTTTGTGCATTCATGTTCATGCCTATATGTGCATATTTTTGGTAATGTGTATGTGTAATTTCAGTATAAGTAGGAAAAAATCAACTCATGTGATTTTTGCACTTAATTAGAAATATCTTATATTCCACGTTTTTCATGCAGTCACTCAAATTCCTCCATGGTCTACTGGTCCTTCAACTTCAAATCTAAGGAAAATTAATTAAATGTTAAGGAAAACTTAAGTAACCATCCTTTCTTACTTGAGTACTTTGCAAAACCATTCTACAATAAAAAAAATTGTTTGAAATATCTTAGTTTAAGCAATACAATTTCCTAAAAACTTACTGCTTCATAGGAGTTGTTACATTATTATTACTGCTCGGTGTATTGGAAGAGATCTTATGGTCTTAATTTATTTTTGTTATAATGGATAAATAAAATACAATCTTAAAGTAAATACATTTTGATACACAGTCTGCCTTCTAATACAACATTTAGCATAAATGAGAAAAACTGAGTAAATAGGTACATAATTAAAACTGAGCAGCATTATCTTATACAGAACTTGGAATGGCTCTACATGTTTTTGTACTAGTTAGAAAACAGCACTAAAGGGAGATGTAAACTATACTGCTTGAAACTGTGTGGGCATTGACTTGTAAGTCCTTTGGGGTGTAAATCCTCGAAAGGAGGAGGAGAAACTGTATAGAAATTTTATTTTCATCTAAGAAGAAATTTCAAAAACTAAAACTTAAAATATTTTGGTACCATTGAGTCATACCTTCATTGTCATAAAAGCACAGTTGCTTTTACTGTACAAAACCATTCTTGTTGATAGTACAGTCTGAATGCAATTCTGTAAATTTGGGTATATTAATGTATTTTTCTAACAACTTTCTTACAATGTGCTGCAGGAAATGTATAGTTACCATTAACAGAGTTTAAATGTATATATGAACAGATATATAGTCACAGCTTCATTTGAGTCAATTAATACTTTTGAAAGGAAATATCATTGCATTTTCCATATACTGAGGATGTGAATTTCATATTTTTCCATGCCATATTTATCCTCAATTTATGAGATAGTAAAATTAAATAATAATTTTGTAATACAGGTGATACTAATGGAACAGAATAGGATACTGTTCACACAGTTGTTTGCAATGGAAGATACAATCGAAGAGCTTAAAGAAGATATGGAATGGAGCAGCAGCCCTGAGAGTGGTGAATCATCCCCTGATGAGTCTCCTATTAATGAAGCACAAGGAACACAGTCCTCCACAAAGGTATTCTTTATATTTAAATGTTCTATGGTTTTAATAATGTATAAATGTTTCAGAAACAAATTTTATAGTACCAAATTTAAATTGCACTTTCAACTCATTTAAAAATAGTGAAATTCAGTGTGAGATTTCTAATTTCTGTGAATAGAGTTTTGGAAAAGGAAACAAGTACCTACAGTAAGCATGCGCATAACTGGCATATTAAAATTGGGGCAAGAGTTGCTAATGGTTATAATGAAAGAAAGCCTGCAACTAAACTACATCTTATTATGTATATAAATTACATTAAATGTTGATTTATTCATGTTAAAATACTGCCATGTCAGTTCATCAATAATCTTAATATTAAAAGGGTTAAATAAAATTGATACATGCAGTTAATTTTTAAAAGTCGGAAAAAATGTAAAAGTTATAAGAACAATTAACTGATGATAAATTGCTCATATCTGCTTACATATGCTTTACACTGCCCTGGACCAAATATCTTTAGAAAATAATGTTGATTTTAGCACCAAAATCTAACCTCACTATATCTGCCATCAGAGATGGCCATTACAGTAGGGTTTCTTTAATATAAACCATGCAAATCCAAAATACCAGATAATATCAAACTAAGTTCTAAAGCAAAAGGTCGTAACATTTCTAAAGCCAGGTACAGCAGATAAGTTGTATTACCTACTTGGATGATGATAAATGGTATACATATTATATATATATTTATATTTATGGATGATATCAAAGTTCTAAATTAAACAGTTCAAACCATGAATATGTAACAAAAATTCTTATGGTGAGAGAAAGAAAGGAAGGAAGGAAGGAAGGAAGGAAGGAAGGAAGGAAGGAAGGAAGGAAGGAAGGAAGGAAAAGAAGGCAGGAAGGGAGGGATGGGATGGGAAGGGAAGGGAGGAACGAATGAACGAACGAACGAACAAACGAAAGAAAGAAAGAAACTGAAAAAAAAACACACAAACATATTTCTAAAGATTTACACCATTCTGAAGCAATTCCAACACAGTGTGCACACCGAAAACGTGCTGGTTCCATCCATTTGTGTAAGTGTAAGGAATGTAAACTGATGGATAATGACGAGGAAAGGGTGTATTGCTCAGACTATGAAAACACAAAATTGGTGAAGGGTGATTTTGTCTGTATCACAAAGCATCCTAATTTTCACAAATTAGTTCTAGATCGTGAATATTGTGAGGCAAAAAGTCAAGCTAAGAAGAAATTACTCACCGCCTACAATCCTGCTAATAAGACCTGGTGATATTCCTGTTACAAACAGTTTACTGGATTAATTCATGGACTGCTATTGGATACAGAAGAATTGTCATACCATCATGTATAATGCTTAGTATTAGAAATGCTTTTCCAGAACCCAGCAAAGTATATGTAGGCTTTAAGCTTCACTAATAAACATAGCAATTAAAAATAGTAAGCTTTAAATTCAACCATTTATTATTATTATTATTTAAAATTTTATAGCGTGTCTGTGACGAACCTCCTTATGTTGACTGAAAATGTGAGAAGTGCTTCAATCGTAGTAACTCTAATGGAGGTCAAAGCATGGGAGCTATATTTTTCAGTTGTGACAGATCAATTGCTGGGTCTGGTAATGGATCCACACAATGTGTGCGCATAGATTTTTTTATTTCACGCACTATCAGCAGTTTGCATTCATTGTTAGATTTCTCATATTTATTTTTGATGATTCAAGACCCAGATGCTTTGCAGTACTGAGTTTTGACAAGTCCTTTTTCTTTTATTTACATTGAAATTGTAATCTAGCATTGCTAGATCTAAGTTGAAGGCCATTGTATAAAAAATGTATTATTTTCGGAGCATATCTGAGACAAAAACTGTGATAGCTTTCTAAACTGCCAGTATGTATATAATGTATCGAATATGAGCTAAATCTTTTGACAATGTGCAATCCAAAATAATTTTCTTCAGAGCATGATAGGTGTTTGATTTGCCTTTAATCCATAATTTATTTCTTTGGCCTTTTTCCAACAATTCATCATTTTCACAAGGTTTCCATTCACTGTTTTCTAGCCATTTATGTTCATTTTTATAGGATGAAGAACTGATTGGATTTTTCAATTAATATGGTACCGTTCTCATTGCAGTTTTCCACAGCACACCATAAATGTTTATTTATACTGGCTTTCCATGCTATCAGCTCTAGGTATTTTTTTCTACCATTTTAATTTTTTTCATTAGACTTTTAGACAAATGCCATACCTCAAATTCATGCTCTACTTCCAGATTCTGAATGTTTAACAGATATCTTACACCTTTATGTCTGCTGGAGAAAAAACTTCTACTCCACACATTTCCTGTTTTGCCAGCCTAGCCATTATGTCACAAGCAGCCTTTCCCAAATCACCTTTTACCATACGTCTTTAAACAAATTCAAAATCAATAATTTTTGCGAGAATTTAAATCCATGACAAAATAGACTAAATATTTGGCAGTAAATCCTGGGGAGCCATACTGCCCATTCCCTGCCAGCCATATAGGTATACCACAACCTTTTAATGAATTCAAGGCATTTTTTCTTTCTTGGACCCAAAATGCTCTAACAACCGGTGCTGCCATGTTTCGAATAGATTTATCGAATGTATGTTGCCAAACCCAGTAATTTGCAGGACGACTTAAATTGCTGAAACCATATGCCCTATAATAATAAAGAAGTTGCTATAAGCTTTTCATTCCGGTTTCTTTCCTGTTAAATTTTGTGAGTTCCATGTGAATGTATTACCGCAATAACACACAGCATTGTCCCTTTAATGTAATGAGAAATTGTTTTGACTTCATTTCTACATAAAATGCATACCTTGTTGTCCAAGCAACACAATGAAAGTGTAAGTCTCCTCTTGTTTTTCCTCGTTATCACTTGTATCAGGTTCGTAGGGACTTTTCTTCTGCTTATCCTCGTCTTATTCATCATTGCTTGTTTAGTACATTTTTCAGGTTCCAACAATATATATTTCCTTATTATTTCAGTACCTAGTTCACATTGTACTTCTGAAGTTTTGGTTTTTTCATCACCTTCATTGTCAGTCTTATTGCAAGTAACACTATCGCATGGCTCAGAAACTATGCTTTTACGACTAGCCTCATATCATTCTGTTCTTTGTCGTTTGCTCTTGGATGAAGATGGTGAAGGATCAATTGTCTTACTAGAACTTCATATCTGGAAATTGTCTTCATTTTCCCATATAGTAAGAATAATTCCAGGTTTTAATAAATGCCCTCTGAAATTTTCAGCTGGCATAAGCTGCCTTTTTAATAACTGTGTCTGTTCATAATCTATGTACTTAAAATGGAAGGAACATAAATGTGCACCAGCACCATGCAAAAAATCTTTTCTTTTGCAAAATTCTACCCATATCTACATCTTTTGGGAAATTTGTTTCTGTTTGGAAACGCGTGAAAATGAGTTCCCTTGTGCGTTTCCCTTCTCACATTACAGCCACATGCACAACATTGAGGCATTTTATTTTTCACAATATTACCTTCTTTGTATAATACTAAGCTGACTCAGTAACACAATCACCACAAAGTACACTACTCTTGTACTAAAATACCAACAAGAACAATTTTTGAAAATGTATTACTGCACATTCAGCAATGACTGACTTGTGATCTCCCAACTGCTTCCAGTGCACAGCTGGCTCCAATGACGTATAAGGTGGTTATTATTTCACTTGCTCAGCAATAACAGTGTGGCAGAGTAAGAAAGCAATGTTATCTTCATTTAGGAAGAAACATGATTTTTGTGTTTCGTTCCCCTTTAAGATGAAAATCAGATATATCCAAGGATGCCTTTTTATTTTATCCGAGCATTTGTATGAGAAATCTATCCAAATATCTAAGGAAAATAACTCAAAAAAATGCAAGTTGAAACCAAACGTTTCTGCATCAAAGAGTGTTCTTTTTTGTAGAAGAATTCTGTAAATATAAACTAGCAGAACATAAAATAGTAAACTTAGACAAATAAACGTTACCTTGTCAAGAGTTTTATTAAAGGATGATCAGTCAGTATTAGTAACTGTAACATTACTATATCATGAACAATATTCTTATCATTCTTCTTATTCTTACTTTTATTATTGCTCAAAGCCTAGAAAACAAAATTAATGATTCAGAACCCCTAAAATTACCAATTTCATAAAATAAAAGAATGTATGCAGAATGTATAATAATTGGAATTTATTCATTCTTTGAGTGTTATATTATGTGCCCAGATCCTTTATGTAATATATAACAAAACATTACTTTTTTTTACAGCGCTCTACTAGTTTTGTACGGCATTATGTGACTTATCCTGCATCAGGTACTAACAGAAGAAGGAAACCTACTACTGTTGTTCCTCAACATGCTGGTCAAGGATCATATGATTCGGGCATTCAGACATCGGATCAAGAGATCTTTGTTTGAGTTTGCAATCTCAATCACATAATGTGCCATATAAACATTAAGTTCCTATGCACTGACTGTAAATGGAGAAAATGCACCAAAGAGGTTTGTTACACATAGCAAAATGTGTTAAAATGACAAGAGCATAGACTTTAGAAGGGTGAGCTCAAAAGTGCTGCTTATTTTTCAGTGTAATGTACTCAGTGTAGTCAAATTTTATCGTGTTCACATTATACCATATTACAAAAGAATTTGAAACATCCTATTTTTAATAAACATCTGTTAATATAACCAGGATTATTTTGAAAGTGTCTTTAAATATGTGTGCTATAACATCACTAAAGTTATATGTAATGAAATTCAAAATAACATTTAAGAAGTGATAGTATCTGTGTATAATGAAGCTTATTTTATTATAAGAACTTTTTTAACTGCAGAAATATCTGTGTTTATCTAACATGTGTAAAATGAAAAATGTTTAAGTACCTAATGAGTGGGAAATCTGTATTATGTAGGTTTAAAAACAAACAAAATATAATTATATCCCCACCTATTTAACTATGTATGTACTGTTTTTCCTGGAACCTCTAAGGCCGGGTTCAAATGTAGCCTTGAGGGTACATCAATATGCTTGAGGCAACAGGGTCATCTGTGTTATCTTACCATACCACTGGTGCATATCTACTATCTTTACTTTATTATAAGTGGGCAGAAATGGAGAGATAAAATGAACTAAAAAAAAACATTTTACTATCAAAACCTTGAATCTTTAGTTATACCAAGTGATCAATGTGTGACCCAGCCACGATTGTGCATATGGATGATTTGCTTGCACTATACTGACCTCGGTATGTTCCACTAGTGGTGAATGACCCGCTCAAGGTTATGCTTTATTGGCTGTGAATGTCAACTGTCAGTTGCTGCCTTCTGTTCGTGCTGTAAAGACTAGAGTTTGTTCATTGTGCATCTCAAAAATGAAAGCTTATTCAAACATCTGTATTGTGTGTGAATTACTTTGGAGTATTCTTCTTATTGTTGTTGTTTTTGTCTTGTTATTAGTCCCATGAAATGCCTACCAAAAAATTCAAACTTGAACAACAAACTTATATGTAGGATACACACGTAAAAACCGAATCGTGTAGACAGGCATATAGACAATTTCAGGAGACACTTCCTAGTATTCCGTTCCAAATAGAGATACTATCAGATGTCTGATTAATCAGTTTAGGACAACAGGATTGCTAAATGCTAAACTTAAGAACAAAAAGGACATGTTCTAACAGAGGAAATGTTCACAAAACTGGTGTATCATTTGAATGCTCCCCAAAGAATTTTCTAAGACCTGTTGCACAGCAAATGGGTGTTTAAAAAGCCTCTGTTCATTCAGCTGATAAACTTTCAAATTTGAAACCCTACATACAGAGTGACTAATTGTTCATGAATCACAACCGTGATGAGGAATGCCAGGAATGTCTCAATGCAAATAAACACCGCCTATAACAATGTTTAGTACTCATTACTATTGCTCACGAGTGTGCAACATAGAGGGCTTTAGAACGGAACCCTCCCCCTGTGTAGTAAAAAGCACATGGAGCATACATACGAGGTGTGATTAAAAAGTTTCCAGAATGGCTTCACAACAATGCTGACACTGAGATTTCTTTAACTCTTACCCAGACTGTACATGCAGCATTCATTCCCGATAAAAATGAGAGATCACGTGACTTCCTGTGACCATGCAGTGACGAGGAAGACGCTCTGAAGTGAATACGTGTTTTGCCTTTGCTGCGAGTTTTCCGCGTAGCAAAAATGTCAGATTACGAAGAACAAAGAACGAACATCAAATTTTGCTTTAAACTCGCTAAAACTGCAACAGAAGCCTATGAAATGTTAAGAACAGCTTATGGGGAGGAAGGTATGGGCAAAACTCAAGCATTCGAGTGGTTTTCAAAATTTAAAAGTGGTATGACATCAGTTAAAGATGCAGATCGTTCAAGGTGACCCTGTTCCAGCAAAACTGATGAAAATATCAATCAGGTGAGGGAATGGTCTTAAATGATAGGCGCATTACAGTAAGAGAACTTTCTGACTCATTAGGACTCTCCTTTGGAAGTGCTCAAAGCACTTTGAAAGACAATTTGGACATGGGAAGAATTGCCACCCAGTTCGTGCCCCGCCTGCTTTCAAATAACCTAAAGGAAAGCCATGCGATTGCCTGCACAATCTTAAAGAACAGCTACAAAAGACCCACAGTTTATGGAGAAAATTATTACTGGTGATGAAACATGGATTTATGGGTACGATACAGAAACAAACCAACAATCTTCACAATGGAAGAGTCCTTCATCTCCACGCCCGAAAAAGGCTAGACAAGTTCGATCCAAAGTGAAGACAATGATGATTGTGCTTTTTGACATTAAAGGCATTGTACATAAGGATTTTGTGCCACAGGGTCAAACAGTGAATCAAGTGTTCTACAAACAAGTGCTGCAAAGATTAAGGGAGAATGTGCGATGCAAACGGCCGGAGAAATGGAGGAGTGGTGACTGGTTCCTGCATTATGACAATGCGCCCGCGCACAAAGCCCTTTCTGTTCGCCAATTTTTGGATAAAAATAGGATGAATACTGTTCCCCATCCCGCCTGTTCTCCAGATTAGGCACCAGCGGACTTTTTTCTTTTCCCGCGACTTAAAATGTGGCTCCGACGACACCCTTTTGAGGACATTGATGTCATCTATCGCGAATCGCAGAAGGCTCTGAACATGTTGAAAGAAGAGAACTTCCAGAGGTGCTTCCAGCAGTGGCAGAAGCACTGGGACAAGTGTATCAACTCCCAAGGAGACTATTTGAGGGTGACAGTGCAGATTAGACAAAACAAACTGCTGTGTAATATTTATTACATCATTCCGGAAACTTTTTGATCACACCTCATACATGCAATCTGGGCCAGGTCATAAAACAAACATTCAGTATAATGTATGTGAACTGTATTGTTATTTAAAAACTGTGCATTACATGAACTATTCTTCTGAAAAGCAATAAGATTTGGGCTTTTCTAAGAACAAACTTAAGAAAGGGGGGATGATGACATTAAGCTAGACATATGCACTTTTTAATACAAACCAATGCTTGTATTTAAACATAAAAATGAAATATCCTCAAATTAATGGTTGGAGGAGGTAAAATTCCATCATGTTTCAAAATGAAGCTTTTGTAATATCAAGTAATGTAAGTTTATTGGCAGAGGGTAGTGAAACAAACTATGAAAATTGTGAAAAATGAAAAACAAATTGTCTAAAATAATCCTTTAATATCTAAACAATTATACCTACATCACTTCAAAACCACCATTTTAGAAAAGCTTAAGTTTAGAGACTCTAAGAGCAATTAGAATGTGCAAGTTTTACTCTGCACAAATTATTTTCACATATGCATGCATTAGATAGCAATATCTCAAAAGGTATTCAAAATATATGTACAAAATTTTCGTAGCACATTCCCTGAAAGTAAGGAAAATTATATGTTGTGCAGTTTTATACATAGAACATACAGAACTATAATGCTTTGAAGTTGTAAAATATGTTTAAATTATTTTAATTTTCCTATTAATTTAAAAGGAATGTGATGTGTTATACTCACATGACTTTCTCTACCATGTATTGTTTATTTTTGTATTGTTATGAAAGCTTATTCTTCCATGTTCATGTTAATTGAGGTAAACATTTGCAGAAATAGCTTCATTATACATTTCATCGCAGGTACAAGAAACTTAAGTCAGTCAAAAGTTTAAAAGTGGTTCGCTAAGTGCTGATCTTAAAATTCCATACTCTTACCATAACATCATGAGAAACAACTGAATAATGACAGCAATTCAAAGAATGACAGAAGTATTGAACATTTCAAACCAATAAAAATGGATATATCAGATGACTGTTGCCACAAATATAAGTTATTTTCAATAAATTGTGTTTTTACAGAGATATACATTTTTTGTATAATAAGTTTTCATCTATCTCATGGTTTGCCATTTATACAAAATTATACCAAATTCCTTTCAAATGAAAAGGTCTTCATAGGCTATTCCCAGAATATTAAAAAAATACATTTATCTTTCATGTAAATATCCTAAATATATAGTATTTTACTCCAACATTGTTAGCCATTTTTAAGAAAATAAAAAATTTCCATGTAAATGATAGTTCAGCATGGGGGGGATTTTCTTGAAAATCTTTGTGTCGCATCTTTAGATAATACTGAACTTAAATACCAAATTTGATATTTATCTAACAGTTTGTTTTTGAGTTATGATGTTCACACATACAGACCTTTACCTAAAAATGACCTTTTTTTTTATTCTTGGGCCTCAAAATGGTGTAATCTCGACATTGAACATTTGGGTTCGATACAATACTTCAACCTACTAGGCAGATGTTAGAGAAAGTAATACTTCCCAAAGGAATATCAAAATCTTGTTATGCAATGTTAGGTACATTTAATTGGGATCATATTGGTGAAGATTTAAAACTACTATGAAAATTATGGAATTACTTACTTTTAAGGTGAAGCACTGAGATATATAGCAAAGGAGATGATAAACCAACTCCCTAATATATGTCTTAAAATGTTAACCTATATAAACCTTGGTTTCGAACATCCATAATTACCCATATGTTAATTTATGTTGAAAAATAAAATATTTTTAAAACTTCATTAACTTCTCTCCTTAAATGTTGAAAGGCACTCTAATTGAACATTAAGACTTGAATGAATCTCATTTGCAAATTAGCGATTTTCAAAATTGAAAGCAGTTACCTACAAGAATAAGTAAACCACAAGCATACACTCTTTAGTACAATGAAGTGGAATGGATCTGAAAGTATGTTACTGAAATTCAAAAGCATTTATGGAGCTTATCACAAATAAGAGGCATTGAATCAAAAAGCACTAAATGCATAATAAAAAAGTGTTCAGGAAAAACTGATATCTCCTAAACTTACCAGTGCTTTTTAAAGCTCTTCACACCTAACTGTAGTGCAGACGCCACTTTCCTAATTATTATCATCACCAAAATAATTTTTTGTTTAATACCACATTTATAATGAAAAATGTTTTGCACTTAGTGCACATTTTGAACCAATTATATTGAAAATGCCATCTTGGACATTAAGAAAAAAATGGCATAAAATTATGTTTATTAATATTTTAATAAACAATTTCAATTCCACTTACAAAAGCAGTTTTGTACTTTGCTTTGTGTATTTTTTGGAAAAAAAACAGGCGAGTCCTTAAATTTTATTAGTCACCTTTTCTATAAACACTTTTATGTCAATGTTTATCTCAACAAACACCACTGTGTTTTCGTATTTAAACAATGCCCATTTCTTACTCCATACAGTCACTTTCTTCTTCACTCTTAGTTTTCAATGCACAATGCAGACTCTTCATCCACAACTTCATATAAAACTGAAGCTCAGCCTCACAACTCCATTCCCTTCCGAACCTCTTCTGTAAGTGTGTCTCAACACCTTTCTTCTTCGCTTCATTGACTCTGCTTTGGAGAGTTAAACCCTGGATCTATGGTATACACTCAAACATAACTGCCTGTTTCCAGTGGAGATATGAATGGTTTATAGGGTTGGCAAAAAGTTCATTTAGTTTAGATCTTTATTGCTGTATATACAGGAAAATGCAAGGAAAAAAGGACTCAATACTTCTTGCTATTTTTTTAAAACAAGCATTAAAGACAAAACACAGGTAGTCACCTCAATATCCTTTGCAGGCATTCCACTGCATTTATATGCATGAGGGTAATGCAATAAACACATTTTAATGACATAACACAAGTAATCTACCTCATTTTTACTTCTTTGCTTCTCTTCATTTCCAGCATTTTCATTCTCTTTACCTCTACTGTTGCCTGGAATAATCGTTTCCTTTTTCATGCTGTAATACTTTAGCAAATCTATTATTAGTGCTTCCTTGACACACATCCCTGTCTCCAAGCTTCAAGCAAACAGGTTCGTTTTCATTCATTAGTTCATTTAGCATGACGTAATATTGCTAAGAAGGCCCAAGGAAGCACTATCTGATATTGTATGGCAGCAAAACGTGCATTTCTAATTAAAAACAGAAGCACTATTAACAGTGAATTATTCTTCATGATGGTAGATTGAGTCACACTTATTGACATTCACCTTCACTAAATTAAATGCTGTATAAAACAAACGTTTTCGAGGGCATTCGTCCTCATCGTCAGCGACTGGGTGACTAAAGGTCTCTTTCTCCCATATGCTCTTCTTCCTCTTCCTGTGGATTCTAAACCTGTTGCCATCTGGTGTTTGGGGCACAAAGTTTTAACACATTGTCCAGGCGGGATTTCAAAATTAATGACGTTGCCATTTTTAATGATGTGTATCTTTTCCCAGATGTTCAATTCTATTGGTGTGGTGAGGGGTTTTAACAATTTTATACTTTGGCCAATGTTGTGGTTTTCTGTCCAAAAATGGTGTGATACAGTGGATTTGTCTATTTGTTTTAGTTTTATGTTCCTTTGGTGTTCCTTAAGTCCGGTTTCCAAGTTCTTTTTGTTTTTCCTATGTAGTATTTATCACATTCATCACAATTAATCTGGTAAATTCCGGATTTTAATGTGTTCGAGATGGTATTTTTGAGAGGTGTGTTTAGCAAGTTCAGGCTGAATTTGTTTTGTGGAGCTAGTCTTATGTTAAATTTATTGAAGATCCATTCAAATTTTCTAAAGGCCCTAGGGTGGTATGTGAATTTCCTGTATTTCCAGTTTGTGTTTGAGAGAGGTGTTAGAGTGGTAGATTGTGAAATTGCCTTGAGTTTCTTCTCATTAATCATGTTCCTTATGAGATCTGAGTTGAATCCATTAGTTACTGATATTTTTTCTATATGCTGTTCTTTTAAAAATTCTTCATTGCTCAAGGGGATGCTATGTAACCGGTGGATCAAGCTTCTAAAGGCGGCTAGTTGGTGTGAAGTTGGGTTGCAACCATTTTTCTTTATATAATTGTCCACATGTGTAGGTTTCCTGTGTATACAGAATTTAAAAATATTTTGATCTCTAGTTATGAGGTCCAGGAAGGGTAAGGTGTTGTTCTCTTCAATTTCAACCGTAAATTTAATGCTGTTGTCCTGCAGATTCAATAGTTTCAAAGCATCTTCTGTTAATTCCTAGGGCATGATGGAAACATGTCATCAACATATCTCCGCCAAAATTTTTATATATGAGGGAAGGCTTTCACTATGTGGACTTCAAGGTGGCTCATATAGTTCTGCCAGAATGGGGGACAGTGGGCTTCCCATTGCTAATCCTTTTGATTGTTTATAGAATTTATTATTAAATTGAAGTTGTGTCTAGTGCACAATTCTGTAAGGTTATGATATCATCTATTTCTGTGGAGTCTATTGTAGTCTAATTCAACCATTTTCTGAGTAGGTGTAGGTATTTTTTCTATGGGAATACTTCTGAAAAGCACTTTGACGTCAAATGATACCACTATGTGGTTTTTTGGGATGTTGTAGTTCTGTAAGTGGTTTATTAATTCCGAGGAATTCTCAATTCCCAGGTTTTCAAATCTTTTGTAGGCTTTCAGCTTGTTTACTAACCACTTAGCAATGTGGTAGGTAGGTAGGTAAGTTGATGCCAATGGGTCTCATGCTATTATCATCTTTGTGTACTTTTGGTAAACAGTATAATCTTGGTAAGGTACGGTTTGCAGGTTTTAGATTGTATTTTTCAGTTGTTGTTAGGGTGTTGTTAACAGAGAGAGCCTTATTTACTAAATTCATGCATGTGGTTAAAGGGTTCTTGGAGATTTCTTCGTAGTCCGGGCTACCTAACATCTGGTTTAGTCTATGGTTGTAGACGGCGTCATTAATTTTGAAATCCCGCCTGTGAACAATGTGTTAAAACTTTGTGCCTCAAACACCAGATGGCAACAGATTCAGAATTCACAGGAAGAACAACATATGGGAGAAAGAGACCTTTAGTCACCCAGTTGCTGACGATGAGGACGAATGCCCTTGAAAACATTTGTTTTATACAGCATTTAATTTAGTGAAGGTGAGTGTCAATAAATGTGACTCAATCTACCATCATGTGCATTTCTAGTTCCACAGAATGCGAATACAGCAGTCAAAGACATGTTTTTACAGTGTCACATAAGCAATTTTTTGCTTCCGTAAAACGGTGCATTTTGTTCCATTCGTCTCAGTGAATTAAGCACTTTCTGAACCAAACACTGTATTTTGAAGCCATTTTACAATAGGAAAGAGTGTTATTTGAAACAAATGGATTGCACATATTGATTCAGTGCTATCAAAATAAGGGGAATCTGTATCAAAAAGCATTTCTTCCACAGGTGGTTAGTGCATTTTGTTCCAATGCTCCTCAAATATAATTATATCTTGATGTCTCTATATATCATACAAGTTATTTATGGGAAATCTTTCTCAGCAGACAAGTTTCACAATAATCAGATCATGTTTTCATAACTCATTTTCTGCTATATTTCCAAGCTTTGCCTATCATCGCCCCACAACTGCTTACAATTAGACTATCCACCCACTCACTTGCTCTATACATATGTGCAATAGAGGGAGCCTAAACACATGTACTGCATTATGCCCATATGCACTTTTCTCAAAAACCATGGGTTTAGAATTTCTTTTCAGGGATGGGCATAGCACTGAATTTCTGTAATGCTATTACAGCTATATAATTTTCTTTCACAGACCATTCCATCTTGAAAAAAAGAAATATTGATTGTCGATAGGTAATACTGCTCAGGAAGGATGTTTATTCAAGATAAAAATTCCAGAAGCCGCTGCATAGTTTCATCAATCAAGAGATGAGCAAAGTTTAGTGTTAGTATTCATGACAAGACTAGGTATTGTGCCCAGGGGAGAATACTTTGAAGGTTTGTAAAAGAATTTAAATAAAGGTGAGCAGTATTTTACAGCAAAAAAAATTCCAGTTACTTCTTAACACCACCTTGTATACATACACACATCATATATATGAATTCAACAGTAACCAAATAGAATTTTGAAGCTTATGTAGCTTACCAGAATCTGCACCTTAATGGATGATAAATGAACATATTACCTGTAGTAGTGTGTTTATAAATTGTGCAGAATTAGAATAAAAGGAAAGAAAAATGGGAATATGCCAGAAGTTGCTGCCTTCTTGCTATAATGTGACTGTCAACATTTTCATTTATGTCATGTAATGATTTCTCTCCTGTTGAGTTTTAGAGAATAAACTTCTAATTCTGATACTGCTGTTATTTGTTATGATAGCACCAGACCAAGTCAAATAGTTGTAGTTGGAGAATGGAATTTACACAAACACTAATTTACACTAATTATTTTGTTTCAATCTGTATTATTGTCAATTCACAGGATAGAAATAAAACACACACACAAAATGCTCTATAAACAATTTATTATATTGACTATTAAAATAATTGTTTTCCTAACATTTTCAAAATGAGTATTATGAAAATAAATGTACTAAGTGCCAATTTAATGATTTTCATTAAAGCAATGCAATGTGAATTAACAACAATTATTCGCTCTAATATATACTCAGACATGTTGTTTGACAGTAAATATATTTTGTTTATTTATTTACTATATTTATATCTTAGGTACAAGATTACTGGAATTCATCACAATGACTGAAGGTATATATCATGAATCTTTCAGTCATAACTAAACATGGGATGCACAACAGAACATTTTTAATCTACTTCTGATGGAAGGAAACATTTTTATTCCATTATACCATCAATTGCAGCAACTTAGGGCAAAGTGATAATGTAGCAATACACATACAAAGTCCACAATTGTTTACATGTGGCTACATAGCATTGGCATACTACACCTGCAAAACTACCTTTCACTTTGTTCCAAGTTACTCAAAATGATGTTAAGTCATTAAAATTCACAGCTTTCCTGTATCACTTGATGAATATGTTACCAATGGAACTTATTCATATATTAGTTCATCAGTATAAAAATTATTTCTTTGAACATTCATAAAGAGCGCTCTGAAAATTATGATAATGCTTCCTAGTCCAATTATTTCTTTTTATATTTAAAAGTCATTATTTACACAATAATTGTATGCCTGTATGAAAAATAGGCTAAACAAATTGAAATAGATGATACCACCTTTGGATGCTGCTTTCTGTTACCTCAATGAAGTCATGTTAACCTCAGCATAAATGTGATAAAGAATAAGATAATTCATTATTTTATGATTTAGCATCTTCCAACAAAGTCCAAAATAAGCCAACTTTTCTCATTTCATTTCTTTACTTTTCTGTTTTGTTTTTACAATAAATGATGTCATTGTATCACTACGATTACAAATTGCAACACATTACCTCGCTGGTAATTTTTGTGTACACAAAAACACTTAAATAAGCTCATAACATTTGTAAACTAGAGGACTGTCATGTTTATGATTATACATATTAATCATTTCAAGGAATTTTTGGCACTTTACATTCTTATATTTTTATCACTTTGCTACTTATTCATTTAATGCATAAGATAAATGCTGCACACCTTCAAATACATTACTTTAATTCTGATGGCACCAACAATTCATCAGTCCATCACCAGGGTCTGAGATCAGCTGGTATTCAATATATATATATATATATATATATATATATATATATATATATATATATATATACAAGTAAAAGCTGAAACTAACCTAACTCCAATAATTTACCTCTGAATAAGGCAATTACATAATTTTATTATTATGATTCTATAAATATAAAGAAAGTCAATATTTGTAGGTGATCTATTAACTCACCTACTTACCATGAACACTAAACATTCTGAAAACATTAATAAGGAAATATCTGTGATTTTGCATAAAGCCAGATCAACTTATTTGGGGCACACATTATTATTTGAAATGTGGAAGAAGTTTTCAAATTGCAGAAAAGAGCCATCTGAATAATAGGGAAAACAAATAATAAACAAACGTGTAGTAACTTGTTTAAGAATCTAAAAATTTTAACTGCTCCATATATAAGAATAAAATAAGAATAAAAACTGTTGTACACAAAAGACAAAAAAAGACTTTTAATATACATACTTATAGTTAGAGGAATAATGAGATTGCTTCAGAACACCACTAAGGGGAACATTGAATAATCGTGCAACTGATAGTGTAGGAAGGGAATTATACAACTAACTACCAAATGAAATAAAGAACATAAACCAAACTAAATCAATGATGAAAACCATGAAAAAATACTTAACTGTAAAGTCATTTTATAGTATAGAGGAATTTAAATATGGAAAAGCTATGTAAAACTTTTCTGTATCATATAAATATGTAAATAAGCTATATTGACATGTCCTTTAAATGTACTTAAATGGATGAAAATAAAATAAAATGAAATGAAATCTCTTGGTTGCTGTATGATAGTTAAAGAAAATACCTATTAAAGACAAGTGTTTGAAAGAAGAATATTTCCACAAGTGTAATAGAATTATGTTTAGCCTATTTTTATATGCAGCCATAAAATTGGTAGTTTATAAAGCTGCTTCAAAAAGTCACTGAAATGTCACACACATTATTTAACTGAACGTTCATATGATTCAAACTTCTAAAATAAAAGAACAATTTACACAAGTTTGTTATTTATCCACAAATGCAAACAAGAATAGATCTTTGTCCTATTTCAAGCAACACAATTCTTGTGCAATTTTTAAGAGGAATGTCTACCACTATATATGATCTGAATTTGTATCTGGATATTTTCTAAAGCTACAAAATAATGCAACAATCCATTGTAATTCTCATATAAAAATAATCTAAAAAAATATAGCTGCTTCAAAAATGTACAAATTAACAATTCAAGTGAATGATATTGTTCTGACATACATGACACTGACAGAGAAGCTTTCAGGCACTAAAATGGATTTTGTGTTTCTTTTATAAAATTAACTATGTCAAAAGGTAACCTGTAGCTTGCATGTTTACATGTACAACTCCAAGCATTCTTTTGTCAAAACAAAACACCTGTTGTAATCTCCTACTGCACATAATTTATCAATTTATGGTTTTCGGAATGCTGACTACTGAAGGTAGAAAATATCCATCATATCTGGTGTAAGCTGAGCAAAGACGTATTTCATTACAGTTTTCAACCTCTAGATATAAAATTCACAAACCTTGAAACATAATCCAAATAATAATAAAATTGCTCCTTCATACAGCTCATCAATGATTTGCTACATCTATGGACTGTTTTACGTAATATAATTCTATCCCCCCTTCATTATTGTATTCATTTTTACATTTTATTCGAAAAGCACATTCCACAAAAATTTCAAGCTCCTGATTTTGTAATGCCATATTAAATGGTTTTGAAAATGAAATAATTATATACTTTCTAACACTATACTCCATATATATTTTGCATTTTTTAAATTATTTTTTCTTTATAATGATGAAGACAGATTGAACTTCCTCAAAACATTGTTTCATTATTTTTAAGCTTTTTACTTGCTTTCTATAATTGGAAGATGCAATACTACTAGACCTCATTTTGTTACAGAAGAGAGAGAGAGAGAGAGAGAGAGAGAGAGAGAGAGAGAGAGAGAGTGTGTGTGTGTATGGCATGCGCATGCATGTGTGTGGTTTTTTTCTTTCTTTCTTTCTTTGCTGTGGTTTTCATTTGTTTTGATTTATTATATGAAATGTATTATATGGTTGGTTGATTTACAAAGTTACCCATATGGTCAATGACCTCTGGGGAAAACCTTTTTTCCACTAAATGACATATGGATCCCATTTATTAACTGGAAGCACCCAGAAGTCAGTCAGTCAGTCAGTTATCTCCAATGAGGGGGTGATAGAAGCAAATGACAATGGAATAAGAGTGTCTACAGCTTTCACCATGGACTTGAGTTAGTCAGAGGTGAAGGTTTGGATAGGGCAGACTTAAAATTGCCACCTCAGAGCCGGGAATCGAACCACAGAACCTCAGCATGAGAACTGCTAATGAAACTACTGAGCTACCCCAGTGCCCTGAAATAAAACACAAAAAAATAGAAATAACCATGATTTCACTCGGTATTAATTCATTTGGCATTTTGTAGATACAAGTACCAACATGGGTGAGGAAGGTCGTTAAGGTACAGACACGTGAATAGGAGGTCCACAGTTCAAATTCCACCTGGACCATCCTGACTGAAATTCTTTTAAGACTCTTCTCAGTCCTCATAACCAACAAATGCCAGGGCAGTACCCTAAACTTCAGTTGGAATGTTTCCTTCCCCAGTTATCATTCTTTTTCATTTATCACATATACTGTAAGAACAAATGGGAAAAACTATTTAAAATAAAAGAAAAGCATATTTGCTACTGACTTCCATTATACGTGTGATCAAAAAGTTCATGAAATAAACACAACACAACACTTTGATTTGTCTATCCTGCACTGTCTCCCTCAAAGTAGTCTCCTTGGGAGTTGATACACTTGTGCCAGCACTTTTGCCACTGCTGGAAGCACCTCTGGAAGTCATCTTCTTTAAGCACATTCAGAGCCTTCTGCAATTTGCAATGAATAACATCAAAGTCCTCCTAACGGCGTCCTTGCAACCACATTTTAAGTTGTGAGAAAAGTCCACTGTAGCCAAATCTGGAGAATAGGCGGGATGGGGAACAGTATTCATCCTATTTTTATCCAAAAATTAGCGGACAGAAAGGACTTTGTGCGCAGGCGCATTGTTGTAATGCAGGAACCAATCACCAGTCCTCCATTTATCCAGCTGTTTGCATCGCACACTCTCCCTTAATCTTTGCAACACTTGTTAGTAGAACACTTGATTCACTATTTGACCCTGTGGAACAAATTCCTTATGTACAATTCCTTTAATGTCAAAACAAGCAATCATCATTTACTTCACATTGGATCAAACTTGTCTGGCCTTTTTGGGGCATGGAGATAAAAGACTCTTCCATTGTAAAGACTGTTGCTTCGTTTCTGGATTGTACCCATAAATCCATGTTTCATCATCCATAATAACGTTCTTCATAAACTGTGGGTCATTTTGAAGCTGCTCTTTAAGTTCTGTGCAGGCAATCACACAGCTTTCCTTTAGGTCATTTGAAAGGAGGTGGGGTACGAACTTTGCAGCAATTCTTCTCATGTCCAAATCCTCTTTTAAAATGCTTTGAACACTTCCAAAGACAAGTCATAGCAAATCATAAATTTCTCATATTGTAATACACCTATCATTTAATACCATTTCCTTCACCGGATTGATATTTTCATCAGTTTTGCTGGAAGAGGTTTGCCCCGAACACTGATGTCACACCATTTTTAAATTTCGAAAACTACTGAAATGCTTGAGTTTTGCCTTTTACTTCTTCCCCATAAGCTGTTCACAACATTTCATTGGCTTCTGTTGTAGTTTTACCGAGTTGAAGCAAAATTTGATGCTTTTTCTTGGTTCTTTGTAATCTAGCATTTTCGCTAGAGAGAAAAATCACAGCAGGTGCAAAACATGCATTCACTTCAGAGCTTCTACCTCTGTACTGCAAGATGGCAGAAAGCCATGTGACCTCTCATTGTTATCAGGAGGGAGCGCTGCATGTAGCGTGGGTAAGAATTAAAGACAGCTCAATAGCAAAATTGTTGTGAAGTCCTTCCGGAAACTTTTTGACCACACCTAGTATTGTTGCTGAAGTACAGTGTAGTTGACTCTGTTGTTAAGCCATTTCATAAAACTGGTTGTTTCAAAAGAATATCACAGAAAAGAGTATGGGGTGAAAGGAAAAAGAAATTACTTCTGCAGACTATCAAGTTTACTTACTCATAAAAATATTGCAAAGTGCTAAGCTAATACTTGTTTACAATGAGGTATTAAAGAAACAGAATGTACATGACATATTTTCTGTGCGCTCTTTGTAAATAGGGCACAAAGTAAGGCTATAGTTTACAGCATATCTTTTGCGCTACTCAAGACACTTAGCAATAGCGCTGAATTTGGTGGTACTATTATCATGTTTACATTCAAGTAGCCTATATTCACTATAGACAACAGGGATATTTGCTGTGTTGCCTACAAGCAAACTACATTAAAGATATATGTTCCAAGCAGTACACAAAAAGAGTTGCTTTAATATAGCTAAACAAACTTTCTCAATCATTTCCATGCAGGTTATGTTAGATTCTGTGTTCACTACTTGTTCAAATTTATATCCACTATTAAGTGCCCAAAGAGAGAGAGAGAGAGAGAGAGAGAGATAGAGAGAGAGAGAGGGGGGGGTAAGGGAGGCAGAGACAAGGAAGAAAACACATACCTAATTTAAACATTATTTACATAAATGCTTAAAAAACACCCCACTTCTGTATACTGCATTCATGCACACTGTGCTACTACAGCAGACAGTTTTAACCCTTTGCCGGCCCTAACGCTCTACAGCACTCAAGATTTAAATGTACCTTGTTGGCCAAAATGCTCCAGAATGCTCTTGCTTCCACATTATGAGAATGGAACAGCACCTGGCTGAAGCCTGATGTAATGTAGTCACTTTATAGACATTCTTGCACATGTATGAACATAAATAAGCAATAAATGCTGACACAAGGCACACATATTCAGTGTCAAAAGTTAGAAGTTTCCTGACACCTCAGATTAATTTGAGACAATGACTTCTACATCTCATGTATTCCATAAAGGTCTGACAGATTCTAGACGAAACCACTGATAGCAATCTCACACAGTTTTCATCCAAAAAAAGAAGGGGAGGAGAAAGATGACAATGAATGTACGACTAGGAAGCAACTGATGATGGCGGCATCAGTAGTAACCGTGCTAAGATTTTGCATAATTTTGTACTCAATATATATATATTGTGTATGACCTCACAAACCAACCAGCATATGCAGCTCATGGTGCCAGGAAAAGCTGTGTGTCAGTGTATAGGAACATTTACATCTCGTAAGCCTACAGGCAGGAAAAGAAGTTTGCCTACTGGAACTGCATCCCCTAGACTAGGCTTGTGCAGGTTTGCTACGAGCAATAACAACCTGTATGATCCTGGAAGGTTACTATTTCAAGCATCATTTTTCATTCTACTGTTCTACCACTACCGTAAATAATGGTTATCTGCAATAATACTACTATTATAATAATACTATTAGTTTAATCTTATAACTTTTCCTAATAAGGGGAGCCATATACACATATTATATTTTAAACCAGATAATACAATCAAAATGTAAGGAAAAGTTTGGCAAAAGAAATTATATAGCACATGCATGAATTACACTTTGTGTAATGCAACCTATAGTCATATAGTGCACTAGGGCACAGTGGACTGAAACATCACACACCTATGCTGCCTGCTTAACCGCTCACTGCCAGTTCCCCAGCATCTACACATCGCTGCCCTAGGCCTTAGAGGTCCATTTGCAAGGCATAAATAGAAAACTTATAAATGCAGTGTGACATGTGGGATGTTTTTTTGGAGTACCATCAGCAACAAATGTGCAAATGCAAATTTGTGATGTGTATGCATGTATACTAGTGTCTGCTACATACATAATATAAATGTTGTGCATATCTAATAAGTAACTTTCAGAATCAGCTGTTTTTATCCTAAGGTTATATTTCTTTATTAGAACTTTATGTTCCTTTCTTGCAGAAACTATTAATGACAACTTTGAAATTTAGTACACACACTCAGAAATATGTTCTTTAATGTGACCTAAAAGGAATCCAATAGCTTAATTACAGTTTTCACAAAAAATTGTAGTTCATGAAAGAAATATGCTTGAAGAAAAAGTGCATTTTTTACTAAAAATATTCACTAATGTCCATATTATTCAAAACACACAGATTGTAGATCACAATAAGCATGTAGCTTTGAGGAAAAGTAATTTAAAGTGGAGGTGTGGCAGGCATTTAAAGGGTGCACTACTTTAAATAACCATTCAAGTGTATAAATAACATTGTAACCAAGTAAACCCATATATCATTTTATTTAGCAAAAATAGCACAATTTTTTTTTAAAAAAAGTGATTCTTTTGAGACTTCACTTGCCTATCCCCCTTAAAACATTTAGATATAAAATGCAAAAACAATGTCATTTGTATCTGTTTTAATTTATTTTGTATGATACTTTTTTCAAGGCAGAGGATACTTTCTTTATATAGATGATTGAATCTGGTTAAAATGATCCTTGTAGAACATGCTGCATCACATTCTTACCCCAAACTCTCAAAATACTACCATGGCTTCTGCTACAGAATATGTTTCATCATTCAGAGAAACAGCACAGAACTACATGCACTATTATCACACAGTTACAAAATAAAGAAGCTGGAGCATGGTGGTTACATAATTAAAAAGGCAGATCATAGTTCATTTATAACACATGTAAATCAAAATAAAAGGATTATTTCTGGTAATTTTCACTTTTGGATAAGCAACTGATATTAGCATATATAATGCAAAATTCTGAAACAAAATATCACATGTAACACACAAAAATATCATTCCAATATGATTCAACAGACATTAGCTCTTCCTTGCATATAAAAAAAAATCTTTGGATGCTCTTGAAGGAGGCCATTAAAATAACTTAGCATTTATTCATTTTGTCCATGGTTACATTTTACATTTGGGCATTTGCCATATAAGTTTCAGAATTATCTTCTACCAAGACATTCTGTACTCTTACTTTTCATTAGTACACACATTTTGTCTTCTCCAGCCAACTTATATGACCTATGCAGTTAAGATGTGCATTGCGACTCTACATTTCCAAAGGGAGGAGGATAAATATGCACTATACCACTGAGTTACACATTAATACAGGGCTGGCTCCAAGAGTTTTGCTGCCCCATGTGAAAATTGCAAGTGCCCTCCGCCTCACGCTTTCAGGCATAGCTAATTTTTATCTGCAGTGTCAGTCCTTCATGACTACTTATTCTCACACAAAGTATATATATTTGGAGGGGTAATCAATAAATAAAATTCCAGAGATATATGTGGTGAAACGAGATTGTACTGAGAGAAAGATAAAACATGTAAAGTTACACAATAAAAATATTCAAATATAGTTACGCAATATAAAAATATTTTGGTTTTCCATCTTTATCAGGAGATTAAAAGACTAAAAAAACACACAAAATGAAAACACACTTGACAATAGACTGCAATGTTTAGTAATCCACAACTTATTTGGGTCTGGGCTTCTTTTCATTTATGACTAACAGAAGTTAAAAAGTTCCCCTTTTTTCACTGTCATGTTACATGCCACATTATGGCTAGTGAGCCACTTAATATTTGTACTTTAGTCTTACTGTGAGTGTGCCCTTATCTATATGGATCCTAAGGTATGGGGAATTGTAATAAGAATAACATAAGAGGTTAAGGAGTAACTAATCCTTAAATCATCTGTAGAAATGGTAATCCCCAGATATTCTCAAATTGAAGACCAGTAGGTGGTCATAAAAAATGTTTATGTTCTAGCATCTATCATCAGTCCAGCCCTTTAATACAGTATGGCCAGTAGTTAATCATGTTTCAGCCAACCATACTATTTCCCTCAAATACTTATTTTGTATTTATCTTAAAAAATAATGCACTTAGGGCTTCAATATCTGATCTTTCGAATGCTATTTTTTTTCTTATTTATGGTCTTGAACTAAAATCCGAGATCATGGAGGACCTTGTTCAAAGGGCTAAGGCATCCCTGAAACAGCTCTGCTTCTTTAAGGTGAAGAAATAGCTTGCATGTTGTAGGATGCTCATTTCAGGTGTAATAGCCATAGATGTGCCTTCTTATTGCATTTAATTCGAAGTTGTCCAATTGAGTTTCTTTGGAGTTAAGAACAGTGGTTACTAACACCACCAGAAGTAATTGAATGCACAAACAGCAACTTTCAGCATACCACAAAGGCAATAACTGACCTGACAGGTTCACAAGTCACCAATGTAAGAAAATAAACTAAAGCTAGTGGCTTGAAACCCTCCTGTTTATAAATGTGATGCTTATTGTTGAACACCTGACTCACACGGGATGTTTTGACTGTGATCATCAATGAGGGTCACATCAGTGACCAACTCTACCATTCCATTTGGCACCACTTTTGTAACAACAAATCTTAAAAAGTCACTAGATTTTAAGCATGGTTTGTAATTTTGTCATATTTTAACATATCTTGTTCATGTTTAAGATTTTGCCGCCCTGGGCAGTGGCACGCCTTGAGCCGGCCCTGCATCCATAAGTGTTTAATTATTGCTTATGGTTAAACAATGGATAACACAGTGAACTCTCTTGGCTATTGGTCCTTTAGAAAGCATTAGTTTACCAAAAGACAGCCCTTTTGACTAACATCATCTGTAACTGTGTTCTGCTGTCCATCCATCTGTCTGTGTGTGTGTCTAGTGCATAGTCAACAAGACATGTACTGACCCTTTCAAACTGTTAAAGTATTATATTTTAAATATTGCATGTTTGCTCTGCACAAGTACTATGTGGACAAATTCTTTTTCTATCTTTTTTCTTTCTGTAAACACTAAATTAAAAAAATTAAATTGAGTTTTATTTATGGACAATTTTTATCTGCTGTGGTCCTTAGCATCCCATTTTACAGTGGGCGTGAAAGAGTGGTAATTTTGCTCAGAGAGCTCTTTATCAGGCTTGAGATTCTTTAACATGCTGTAAATCTAAGACATGGGACCACCAGCTTTATTTCCCTTCCAAAGGAAGCCATGCTAAGGATATTTATGCCCAAAAAAATCCATCACCCTCTGCCATGTTTGAACCTGCGACCTCGGGGACTAGAGGATAGCATGGTAACCACTACACCACAGAGGGCAACATTTGTAAACACTGTTGTGATAACTACTCCATAATTGCAATATGTGGGATAAGGTTCTAAAACTGAAGTTTCATTGTAGAGTGAAACAGAAGAAAGTACAATCATCTTTGCACTGTATTACACACACATTTTAAATATGTCATTGCTATGTAGCAAACTGTTGCACCAAACACCTCATAAAATGCACTTTAAATTTTAACTTCCTGTTTTATATATTCACTCACAATGACTCTTTTTTGTGGAACTTGGCCACATTAGTATGCAAGTTCTTTCCATTTAATCACATTCTCATTTTCATTTTACATCCATAATAAACCGTTTTGTTTATTGATATTTCAATGCAGTACTTTCCCCTACGAGTTGCACCTTTATTAGTGACTAGCCACTATGGCAGGAAATATATCCCATATAAAAAAATGCATCAACAGGAGTGAGTAACAATGGGACTGGACAAACATTGCTAATGTAGCTGTAAGGGACTGCTTGCAATGCCACAGCAGATGGAGATCACATGCCCTTAATGATTAATCTGGCATGGACTTCTGAAGAGGAGCTGAGGATCAAATTTAAGCAATCTTATTAAAAAAACAAAAAAAGTGTGGTTTATTTCTCTTTTTATTTAGCTTTTATTTTGGTTATGCATTTGTTTCACACCATGCATTCTTAAAGACACAATCAATGCATTGAGTTTTTATTGCATGTAACATACAACTGCTGTTATTCCAACTAATAAAGTATGTTGTGATCTCCTAGGTGTAGTACTTTGCTAATAAGCCTTGCAGTTAACCATCAATGGGTTACAGAGAGCTTGTATGTCCTACCAGTATTGAGGTATTCACTGATGAGTATTTGTTTCATTTTCTTATGTTATTAATTGCACAAACATGCAATGCCTTTGTTATTTATACCCTTATTTAAATATTAGAGATTAGATAACATACCATGCATGAATTCCTTTTCCATAACTTGCTTGCACACTTTTCTCTAGCCTTATGCTCTACAGGGATGTTGGTGCAAACAGTGATGCATAATCATTTTAGTGCGTGTATGAAAGGTTTACTGCTCTACCCATTTATCACTTGCATATAAATGTTAAAACAAATATAAAACTTCTCTCCCTATGTACAAATTCATAAACTTAACACAAACTTTAAGCTGGATGATGCTTGCTTTTATCGACCCACATATTCATAAACTGCCCACACAAAGATATCCTCTTCTAGAAATGAAACTCTACCCTGATTTTTTCAATCACTAAATTTTCTATGGAGTTTAATTTTCTTTAACATATCAGTTGTAGGTTACTAATTCTTAAATTCTGCTAGAAGACAATGATGAAAATTTGGTATATCTAATTTCAATGCCACCAAGGATTTCACAGTTTTCCCTGTTTAGCACAGTTACTTCTGACAAGACAACAAAAAGGAGGAAATTTATGGGTTTGCTAGCACTACTGTTTTGAACACAGGATGGGTAAAACTCACCTTAACACCATGCAAGCCAACAAAAGCAGTTAAGCAATTATAAAATTTAATGAAGTTAGTGCAGTATATTTTGTTCACATCCATGGGGAGGAGGTGTTCATTATAATGCAAGTTTTTCCACTATAAAAAATTACACTGACTGTAGAAGGGGTGTTTGAGTCGAGAGCATTCTGAGCATGAGGTAATGGTAAGGTTGTATCAACCTCTCACACCTCTTAAATATGTTAAACAAAAATGTGACAAATGGTTGGCCATAGATGTTCAATTCTCATACTTCAAATCTATTTCTGAACATGCAAATGTTCTAGTTGGCCATACCAAGTGGTATCTACAACATGATTTAATAAATTTACAAAAGTCATACAACTGCTTCGGAAACTGGCTAATTATTTTGCAAAATATCCAATTTTTTTATAGCAAATACAGCATCTGTTATTTCTGATTTCAGCACTCCAAGGCTATAATGGATCTCTGTACCACAATTTTATTGTGTGCAAATCTAATACATTATCAATAACTGTAGTTTTGGACTGGAAGCTGCAACTTTAGATATTAATACCCCCATTTTTGTAAGTTGTACATGTACACATGCAAATTAACATTATCAAGCACTTCTACTAAACACTCAAATGGAAAAGGAATAGTATGCGTCATGTAGTCCTGGATACAATTTCAGCTACTTTTCATCTTGAAGTAGTATTAAACTAGACTCCTGCAAATATTAATGCTACACGTGATGGTAGATATGCCTGAAACAAACACAAAAAACCAAATTCTAGTTGACAAAGCTGGAAAGAATCAAGACTGCAACATTACCTCCAGGTAAGATTAAACATCTTCATTATTTACACTGTTTAGTGCCTCAAATAATTTCTATGTCAAAGAATGCCACAATTGGCATGCTCCAAGTCAAAAATCTTGGTTCACAGGGTGAAGAGGAATTTGCTTTTTTCTGTATAAAGACTAGTGATGGGACAATACCACTATTTCTCAATACTGATGCTGATTTTTTAGTACCAATACTCAATACTCACTTTATAAACAACTATAACGGCAATAGCTTGTTCACTGAATTCTGTTATTAGTACTTTTCTGTGTATAAAGGCATGTAACCAATTTTGTATTGTATGCTAATTCAAAAATTGTTCCTGTTTGACATTCTCCAACTGGCAATTGGCAGTGATATTGTTATCTTGATAATGCCACAGGTTATACATCCCCTATTGTTAGTCAAGGATAATGACAATAATAACAACTATTATTATTATTATTATTATTATTATTATTATTATTATTATTATTATTATTTGGCTATAAGGATCCCCCTTTTCTTTATCTATTTTTACTTCCAAAATTGGGAGAAGCTCCTATAGGTGCGAACTTCATAAAACCATTTGGTTTGGAGAGGAGTAATTAAAAAATAGCTATCTTATTTTAATGTTATTTATGAGATATTTAATTGAAATAAATAAAGTTACATATGTAATCAACAATTCATTGCTCTAATAGTAAGTCTGTTAACATCCCACACAGCAATAACCTCCGCAAAGATGCGTAATGTGGTGGATGGGCATGGCCTGTAAAATAAGGAACACATGCAGGTTGAAACTTCAGTAATAATTGGCTACCTATAATGCGAAAATCCTTATTTTTAATACTGGTATAGGTAATTATGTTCATGCTTCACAAAAATATATAAGCAAGGAAAGAATAGAAATACAGTACCTATTGTTGTGGAATCACAGGACTATCCTCATCGCTGTCTTCATTTTCTTTGCATTCTTTCCATAGAAGATCATCTTAGGAGCCATATAATGCACATGCTATCCCAGTCTATTTAAAACTCTTTTCAACAATTTCAGGAGTGATCAGTCCCCAAGCATGCAAAATTCACTCGCAAATACATTGTGGCAATGGTCGCTTGATTTTTCCAGTTTTCGTTCTCTCATGCACATTGTCCATCATCCATTTAGTGTAAAAAGGTTCAGGTGGCTCTTAAAAGGCTTGTTTATGGAGATGCCTAATGGCTGCAAAATGGATGCAAGTCCTGGGATAATCGTTGCATACATTTTGGTTAAATTCAATTGAGTTTTAGACATTTTACTAAGGAGAGTTCGCAGATGTCATTCCCACACAGTTGTTAACCAGTCCACCAGACCCATATCCATCCACCCTTTCTCCTGTACCTGGTTGTGAATTCCCTTTGGAAAGTCTTCTTCAGGTAGAGTTTTTCCATTAAAAACACAGTATGGCGGAAGTTTCCTGAAATCTGCAGTCACACATAGCATCACTGCACAGCGTAACTTCTTAGCTCCAGTGGTTTTCACTAAAACATTTGATGCTTCTGCTGTATGTATCACTGGCTTGTTGGCATGTCAAAAAAAGAAACTGGGGTTTGGTCTGTATTTCCAATTTGCAGCAAAAGAAAATGATGTTCCTGGCAGAGTCTTTATCACGAGACAATGAAATTCTATGACTTTCTGTGTAGTCAGTTGGAAGCCATTGACATAGTGAAGTTCTTCCCCTCAAACTCAAAGTGTTACGATGCATAAATCGTACTGCCCAGCCTCGACTCCCCTTAAATTCTGAACCTGAGATCCCTTGGTTTTTTGCAATCTCACGAGCTTTAAACTGCAGCATTTCATGTGTTACAATTGTTCCCTGTTTCAACAACCCACTCCAAATCATTTTAGGTTGTATGTTGAATTCACGAGATGCCACCATTTTTATTTGCAAACTCGACAGCATTTAATTTAAAAGAGGCTGTAAAACTCATCCTGTGATTCCCAGTATTCATTTTATAAGTTTTTACACTCACAGTATACAACGAAAACAAAGACAGGCCACGTAGAAAAAGTGCAAACTAAGCGGCCACACGAAAGGGTGGGAACCAGGAAGGGGTTAGCTTTACTGTTCTTCTTCTGTGATTGACCATAGCTTGAAAGATTAATTGTCGCCGAGTTTACCACATCATTTGCTTCTCACAGAAGCTAATAAGGTAATGTCAGATTTAAATTGACGTAAGTAAAGAATTCGTCAATTTCCTTGAATTTTTAATTTTACCTCTCAAACATTAAGGGGGTACTATAGGTGATGGGGTCCTACAGCGGAGTAAATACAGTATTATTTTTTTTGCTTCCTTTTCTATGTAACTATATTTTGTGCTGAAAGCTTTCTTTTAAAGCATTTTCTATCCATATTTTGGAAATTCATCGTACTGTATACCTAGAAGCTATGCTCGTGACCCGAGTTTGACTTGTATAAACACAAACTAACAGATGGAAGAAAAGAACAACTATTTCCATGTGCGGTATTGTCTCACATTTAAGTTCTGATTTGTTTCCGCTGGATTCACAGAATTTGTTCACCAGAGTAGGTAAATGTAGTGGCTGAGAGTGAGCCACCAAGCCAGGCTAATGCATAAATGTGATTTAGTGTGCCAGAATCAGCTTCATTCACAACTCAGTTAACGCTGCATGTTACATGAGTATCTCCACTGCTTTCCCCATTGTTTTGCATGTTTTCATTTAGACACTAGAGTCTATGGAATTCACCTACACCCACTCAAGGTTCATCAAGAATTATAGTCCAACAACTCTTTGGGGACACGTGTGAGGATAACGTGAAGTCTCGACTCCTTTCATTCCTTATCTAGCATAAAGTGAAATGCAAAAACTTTCATTCATGCAAAACTTAAAAATTTAAAAGTATCGAAAAAGCATCAAAGGTTTATCTCAAGGTATTAGACATACTTTGATAACACCGAGTATCAAGAGTATCAAGGTATCGACTGTAAAGAGGTCCCATCCCTAATAAAGACTCAACTCTAAGCCTAGCTTGCATGGCAGTCTTTGACTCAGAAATTACATGAGATGCCCAACAATTTTATCCACTGTACACATTCTGAACGGTAAATTAAAGAAAAGTTTAACTTTTGGTTTGTAAAGGAATCTAACAAAATGAAACAATTGGATAAAACTTACTGGAGGTGGGGGAGCTGAATCAGCATTTGCAATCCTGCTCAATTACCACTTTTTTAGGATATTTTGCTCATATCCTCAACTGTGCAACCACCCATTTTCCCCCCCTCCCCCAAAAAATAGCATTAGAGTGAAGAAAAGCATATATCTGCAAGAGTAACAATGAACATACATAGTTTGAAACCTTACCACAATAAAATTCTTTTTATTGAATTAGAGAAGTAGAGCATATTGTCATGCAGTGGCTGTGAACCAAGCTTATCGGGAGGATGGTGCCAACCAATCTGCCATTTGGATACTACTAAATAGAGATTAAGTAGATGCAGTAGCTCTCTCACCCAGCATAAATATCAGCAGCACTATCCAAGATAATGTTCTTTCTCCCTGTCTCCCAAACATTCTAGAACTCTCTGGAAAATTC
The DNA here is from genome assembly GCA_030765065.1 of Deroplatys truncata. Taxonomy (NCBI): domain Eukaryota; kingdom Metazoa; phylum Arthropoda; class Insecta; order Mantodea; family Mantidae; genus Deroplatys; species Deroplatys truncata. Next base: position 6,619,131 of record CM060990.1, on the reverse strand, counting down.
TAGCAGCTATATAAGCAAGCGTGCTCACAAGTGAGCCAGTTAGTGGGTTGGAGAGTGTTTCTGATGCGACATCAAGCGCAGTTCTACAAGTGAGTTTGTGACATACGAGTTATGCTACTGTGAGAGATTAAAGACATCTCGTGTTTGATTCCCTAGAGAGACAATCACCCAAAGAAGAGGCTACTTCAAGCAGAAAAGTGTAGCAGGGGAAAATTGGACTAGATCACATTAGTGAAGTGACAGTGAAAACTACACAAAATCACAATATATTGCACTCCTGCAAATGATACAAAAGCCAAGACGTGTTTACAGGATTGGTCATGGAAAATATATGTTCACACATATGGCAGAAGACTCGAGGATCACCAGATATAATTGTATCCATATGACAAATTGCTTAAATTTCTTTTGCCAAACATAGTATACATTCTAAATAAATAAGTGCAATGATCTAAGAAGTCTGATTATTACTTTTCATCAGTCCTTGTATAAAGGGTAGGACAGCATGTGCATTCACTCCTACAACTGGTGCACTAATACTAGCTTTTCAAGCCAGAAGCACTCCATTGCTCACTGCCAGTGACAGGCAGGCATGATAGAGCTGCAAGTCTATCTATGCATACTTGCCAACTTCCTCAAATTGAAACCCATAAAACTTTCCCTTGTGCATCAAAGCGTAATAATTTTGCAATGCTATAAAATTTAGATTGCATAAAATGTTCAGTGCAGTAATTGTACAAAAATTGCACGTAAAATAAATAGAAATTCTGTTTTATAAGAATCCTTAAAGACTAAAACTTGGGAAAAACCTTTCATATGCAAATACAAATAAGATATAATGCACATCAATATATTCATTGAAGGAACCTGTGCTGATTGCATTTAATTTGTTTCATGAACTCTAAATGATTCCAATAGATCCCATCAGGTGGCATTGCAATTCTTTGGCAATTTGATTTTCCCTGCTCTTGAGGTGTGTCTGGTTTTTCTAGCTGGCATTGGGTGTTTATGGCAGATCGACAGTTCCTCCTTTGCCAGTGCTATGGGACCCATCTTGAGTTTGGTGAGTTTCTGAATGGCTTAGCAAGCTGGTAAATTTGTATTTTCCTAGAGGGTTAGTGATAAGAATTTTCACATGGTCCATCCATTGTTATTTGTTCAAAAGCCTACTGTATGCTATAAATGGGAACTCTTTGCAGAGCCAGAGATGGGATTCATGTTTTTTTTAACTTTAATAGCTGTTGTAATGGTGGCCTGGTCATTTGAGTTTAATGTATGTAATTTCCAGATTCCATTGGCTGTTTTAGAAAATTTTAATGATTTTAAATAACTGTTGTTTCGATAAGCTTCATGTAATTGTTACATTGTTGGCAGTTTACGTAAACTTGTTAATTTTTGCTGCTTATTAAAATTGTTAGTTTTTCCCCACAGTTTAGTAAATTGTTATTTTTAACTTTAATTGTTAATGTGTTTGAAGTCTATTTTATGCTTTGTTCTGTAATTTACTGATTTACAGCCTCAGAGGAATTTATCATACTTGTGTTCATTGTTTCCTGACCAGGTTAGCATGCATTGGAGACTTTGGGATACAGAGTTAAAAGGATCTGCAATTTCAGCACAAATTATGTTACATTATTTTGCTTTTCTAATCACTAAATTTACATAGTAATGCAGTACTATTCAAAAGAACATGAGACTGATAATTCATGCTGCATGTAACAATGTATATTATATTTTGTGAAAAGTTTTGTTAAATAAACCCAGAATGTAACACTTTGCCTGTTTTTTCAGCAAGTGTTTGGGGGGCATTCCTGTTACCTGCTATTGGTCTATCTGTTACCCTTTAGCCATGGTCTGAATACTCTTTAGTAGTTTTTGCACTCCACTTTAGATAATGTCATTGAATTCGAGACACACTAGACAGGGAGTGCAAACCTGAATCACATAATACATACATCTGCCACCTGAGGAAGAACAGCAGTCACAACAGCCTAAGCCAACTGAGGATGAAGGGAAATCTCTTTGAAACATATTCTAGATACAAATACCTTGGTAGTGAAGCTATGTGTTGAAATCCATCTCTATTTATTAATCAATTACTGCACTCTAACTTCCCAAGTAAGAAAATATATGTGGATTTTAAACTGTTAATAAATGTGATATGGGTATTTTAATGTTTCAAGGTGTTTATAATAGATGTTACCAGCTGAGGTTTTATAGAATATTTGTGTGCAATATGTATTGTGACTGTCCAGTTTTTCAACTGTCACTGCTCTCGGTTCTCAATGTCACTGTTTTGATTTGGTTCAACTTTCACTGGGACTTCACTTAGTTCACACTGTCACTTCACTAATGTGAACTAGTTCAGGTTCATTCACTGGGGAGTCAAACAAGACTTCTACAATCTCTCACTCCGCATTAACACTTACTGCACATCATAGCAGTCATCACCAACGTAGTCGTCCTCCGTGGACTGGTGGTACCGTGCTAGCCTCTAGTTCCCAAGGTCGCGGGTTCAAACCCGGCGGAGGGCGATGGATTTTTTCGGGTGTAAAAATCGTTAGCACGGCTTCCTTCGGAAGGGAAGTAAAGCCGGTGGTCCCGTGTCGTAGATTTACGGCACGTAAAAGAACCTCAAGCCTGATAAAGAGGCCTCTGAGCAAAATTACAGGTGTTTCACGCCCAATATAGAATGGGACGCTAAGAACCATAGTAGTTAAAGAGCGTCCATAAATAAAACTCAATTTTTCAATCACCAACGTGCTAAGAGAACTGCACTTGATGTTGCAGCAGAAACACTCGTCTTCCTTAATCATTCACTGGCTGACTCAATTAACTCTCGCAAGAACGCTCGCTTATATAGCCAATGGAATCTTCCACAGAACACTCTAGAACATCTGGTACATGTTCTGGAGGCAGGCAGAAACTTCCAGAAGATTCCAGTTTGCTGATAGTACTTCTGGTGCTTATGCCGGTCGAGAGCACAACTTATCTTTGTTTATCTCCGACTGCCTAGTGTCAACCTCCGAATAACCTTGGGCCATAGCCTCTGCGACACAGTATTTAAAAGGTAATTAAATATTTGTTCACAACAGATGCCCTCACCACTGGAATATGCATTCTCTCTGAAGTGAAAACTTCAAGGTTTTGCAAATGTATCAAATGACACTGTCTTCTGCATGCCTAAAACAGCTGTCTAGCAGATTTCATTACAAAAGCAAACTAAGCATTGCGAATTTACACAGCAAATGCAACATTGCACAACTTTTACTTTTTTTTTCCTTCCCTTCTTTTTTTAATTGTGAATTATGAACCATGCAGAACAATTTTGTGAGTCAACTTTATTAAACATATACTTATTTTTTGTTTATAATAAAGACTGAAGAAAGCCGCTCCAAGATTCCGAGCAATGTGACCAAGTATCAAGGTCAAACTCAACAGCTTGCCATTTTCACAGACATCTATATGTTTTCCAAGCACACTCACCCCTTCCCCTAAGGTTGCTATTGCAAAACACATGAGGAAGAATGAGAGAGAGAGAGAGAGAGAGAGAGAGAGAGAGAGAGAGAGAGAGAGAGAGAGAGAGGCCACCGATATGACCATTGCAGTTAAAGGTGAGGTATAAATGGAATAAAAAAAGAACAGAATTACAATGATATAAGTTAAGCAAGAAACTTTTTCTTTTTTCTTTTACTATTATTGAAGATATTTTTGTTGGGAAACAAGATTGACAAATCTTTACAGTTCTTTCAAAAGTGACATTCCATCCATGGAAATATTAGCTGGACAATATAGAATGTAAAAATTAAAAGGTACATTATTTGTAAGTCCTTTTTTTGTCGAGTTCATCCAAATGAAATCATTTAGATGTTATTTTACTTAAAACAAGCATTTGTTGAGTTTGCCCTTTACCTTCACAATGCTTCAAATGCATTCTTACAAATTAGGAATGACTACAAAGCAACAAAGTTCACAACAATATCTCATGAGCTTTTTGGGAGGTGGTGATGATTTAATTGTGCCCCACTTTTATTGAAACATGCACAAGCCAATCAAAGATGGCCATGTGATGTAAGCTAAAAGCAAAGATACGTGAGGGCATAAGGTGACAATGTAGGAACTGCATACAATGGCAAACAAAAATTCTTTAATGCAGAAATAAGGTTTTTAACCCTTTGCGACACATAGCATAGTAAAGCGCAGTGAAATGATAAACGCCCTGCTGCGCATAGCGTAGTAGAATGTAGTAAATGTGTTTATCATTTCATATAGGTTCTGCTAATGCTGACCTCAGCTTTTAGGAGCTGTGTCCATCTAAACATACTCCTGCTGCATTGTTCCAGCAATTTTGCAAGCCAGAATATAATACCAAACCATAAATAGCACTGTTTACAGCCGGGTGCAGTTGTGTAAGTAAGCAGTTTCCTGTCACATTTATAGCCATATCAGTACGATGGAGACTGTTCCAAGTACATCACGGTCTAGAAAACATTGTAGTGAAAAGGTATTGGTAACAGACGAGGAAATACTTGCAGCAGTTTACGAGGAATTAGATCGCGAAAGTAGCTCTGACGAATCTGGGTTTGGTGAGTTAGTGGAAGACAGTGATAAGGAACAAAGTGACAGTGAGAGTGCTGAGAGACAGGTAGCAGAACAGGGGGCTAAAGCTAGTGAAAGACAAATTAAAACTAAAGCAGTACCGGCAAAGTGGACCTCCAATTTGACTTTCAATAAGTTAGAAACATTTTCATCCCCTACAGGTGCAAATCATTCTATTCCTACAGGAAGTCCAGAAATAGATTATTTTGAACTTTTTATAGATTCCAATTTTTGCGGAAAAATTGCGGAGGAAACCAACAAATATGCAGCTCAGATTCAAGCTAAAAAGGCGGATCCAAAATGGGAAGTTACAAATTCAAGGGAGATACAGACCTATTTAGGTATTTTGATATATATGGGGATGGTGGATTTACCTGAAACCAGAGATTACTTTTTGGGGGATTTTTGCATTTGTCCAATTGTAAGACAAGCAATGACGTTGCTCTGCTTTCAAAAGATATCGCAGTACCTTCACCTGAATGTCGAATCTACAAGGCCACGATTAGGGGTAGACTCTTACGATTATCTGTATAAAGTACGACCTGCTTTAGACATAATCAAAAAGTTTGCGAGTGTCTACAAACCAAATCGTGAACTTTCTGTTGACGAAGTGATGATAGGCTTCAAAGGAAGCTTCTTTTGAAAACAATATATGCCTGCTAAACCAACAAAATGGGGGATAAAGACATGCGGTATAGCAGATAGTAAAAGTGGGTATTTATTGGAATGTAAAGTCTATCTGGGAAAAAAAGGCGAGAAACAGCGATCTTCTACTTGGGGAACAGGTTGTTTTAGACATGTGTGAAAAATATACGGGGTTTTGGCATCATGTATATTTTGATAATTTTTTTACTTCCATGCAGCTAATGAAATTACTTTTGGACAGGAAAATGTATGTGTGTGGTACAACTCGTGCTGGAAGGAAAGACTGGCCAAAACAATTTTCAAAGCCAAAACAACTGAAAGTGAAAAGGGGCGAATCTCGCAAACTGCAACATGAAGGTGTAACTCCGGTTGTTTGGCATGATAACAGGGACGTTCTTTTATTATCTACAAACTCGTAATATGGCAGGGATTGATCTGGCAGACCAAAGGAGGGAATATTACGGTGTTGGCCGACCCTCAAAAAATGGTGGAAATACCTGTTCCATTTCGTAGTGAATGTTGCTATCGTTAATCGTTTTATTATATACGACATTTCAAACAGACTTACTTCTACAGCTCATGGCAATAGGCTTCTTCACTACGGGCAAAATTTAGTGCAACAGTTAATCGCAGACTTCACATCACGTACGCGAGTGGGATTTTGGCGTAGCCTACCTTCTGCTACTCCTGCACCAAGTTCTCTTCACACCCTCGTAAATATTCAAGGCTGGGTGAAATCGTGTGCTCAGTGCATAGTGAGGAAAAGGAAAACACCATCAGGTCGTGGCATACAGTTGCAATACAAGTGCAAACAGAGTGACATTGCGTTGTGTAAAATTGGGTGCTTCCTCAATTATCATGAGGCAAAGGGGTGGAAATTCAAAACTAATACAAGGGTGTACATATGAAACCATTAATAATCTTAAGTGTGTATATAACATTTGTATGGTGCAAGAGAATAGTCTAGCTAACATGTTATGGAGATGCTGCAATATCTTCACTGCAATAATGGCAGGGATGTAAACATTTTAAGGGCGAGTACCATAATAATTTTACAGAAATTATTGTATTTATTTTACTTAAGTATAGTAAATTTTATTCCGGTTTTTAATATCTGAAAGTAACAAATTCCATTGCCATTAATATTGCGGAGTTATAAAGATGCATTGCAAAGGGGTGCATGTATATGTGTTGTTTGTCTACAAAGGGGTTGATGTTTGCAGTTATAAATTATTGAAATAATATTTAATCTTATTTACTTCAAATCAATTTTAAATGAGTTATTAATTAATCAATTTAATTTAGCTACTACAAGATATAATTATGCGTGTATATAAGTCACTTTTAGTTTAACATCTGTAGTAGCAGCTCAGAATTTAAATGGACACAATTCTGCTTGGAGAACAACTAGCTAATACTCTATGCGCAGCAAAGGGTTAAATTATAATAGGAGTTTATGAATAATTTACAAAATCTATGTCCTGTAGAATCTGATGAACATGACTGTCCAAGTTGCATACTTCTACATGACATCACCATGGGGGTGCATTCACACATACAATCCATGGTCATGGATACAGCCACAGTCTTCAAAATCTAAATAGTTTCTACAAATGGTACTTCATTCTCACCTGTAAGGAATTCCTTCTTCCTGCAAAACCTTCTTCCTGCGTAAAGTGTGATACTTTTGTATCAACCCTGTCGAATCCACCAAATGCTGGATCATCAGTTGATAAGACAATCTTGTATTCTCCTGGTATCTCTATTCCCATGCGATAATCAGTGAAACTTTTAGTGTGATGGAAGTTGAATGCAAAGAGCAGATCAGCTCGTTCAAACACAATTACCTTATCATCTTCATGCTTTGTGCTCACATAACCCTAAAACATTTAATTCAGAAGTTCAAACAAATACAAGAACTCGAAACTTAAGCTAATATTTATGTCTATAGCAACAAGAAAATGTATTATTGATTGAATAATCAGCTGGGCTACTTGCACGCATGTGATAATTGTCCATTAGTAATATCACATACAAGGTTTACACAAGCAGACTTCATATGATAAATTAATTACAAGGGAATGATAATGAATATTTTGGCATCAGAAATTCGAGCATTCAAGAATTTGATCATCTGATTGTGTTGAAATAGAATAACATGAATTTAAAAATTTTAAAAGTAAATGTGAGCTTAATACATTCCCTTTGCTTTTCATTTTGCAAATTAATCATGGGAGAAAATCCAGCTCAGTCCTCTACTACTGCATGGGTACACTAAACTAAGAATACTGCAGTAATTGCAGGCTGTAAGATGAGTTACATAGAATAAACTCACTACTATCTTAGCTTAAATCAAGGCTTTCTCTTTAAATTAGTGTAGAGGATTGTCTGCTAGCTTTTGCACAAAATATTACTGAAGTGTGCAATCTTTATACTTCTTAAACATTTACCACTGAAGAGTTTCTTAACTTCTGCACACGTCAATACTAATCCCCATTTCTGAAGTCAACAAAGCAGAAGTAACTGAAGACATCCACACAGCAGTTGCTGTTGCTGCTTGTTGGTGGCAAAGTGAAAGGGGAAATGTCAAAGGGAGTAGCATTTGCACTACTCATACAATAGTCCCATGTCTTACCCCTCCATCTACTTCCAGGTGTGTCAATTTGCTCTCAAGATAGAGGGCCACTTCTAAAAGTATTCAACATGTTAAGACCTAGGAAAAGGGGGACAGTGGCACAAGAGAGGACGTAGGGTAGGTGGGGTGGAGTAAGGTAAAGTAGTTTAGGGTAAGGTGGGGTGGTGTGCTGTAGGGTAGGGTGGGGTGGGGTGGTGTAGGATAGGGTAGGGTGGTATAGGTCAGGGTGGGTTAATGTAGGGCGGAGTGGTGTAGGGTAGGGTGGGGTGGTTAAGGTAGATAGGGTGGGGTAAGATAGGGTAGGGTGGGGAGTGTGGTTTGAGGTGGGGAGGGTGGGGTTGGTTAAGGTACGGTGGAGTGGTGTAGGGTAGGGTGGAGTGAGTAAGGTAAGGTAAGATAGGGTGGGGTGGGGGAGGGTAGGGTGTGGAGGGGAGGGTGGGTTAAGGTAAGGTGGAGTGGTGTAGGGTAGAGTAGGGTGGGGTGGAGTAAGGTAAAGTAGGGTAGGGTGGGGTGGGGTAAGACAGGGTAGGTGGGGGAGTGTGGTTTGAGGTGGGGAGGGTGGGATTGGTTAAGGTAGGGTGGAGTGGTGTAGGGTAAGGTAAGATAGGGTGGGGTGGGGGAGGGTAGGGTGTGGAGGGGAGGGTGGGTTAAGGTAAGGTGGAGTGGTGTAGGGTAGAGTAGGGTGGGGTGGAGTAAGGTAAAGTAGGGTAGGGTGGGGTGGGGTAAGACAGGGTAGGTGGGGGAGTGTGGTTTGAGGTGGGGAGGGGAGAGTGGATTAGGGGAGGGGTGGATAAGGGGAGGGGTGGGTAAGGGGAGGGAGGGCAGGCTGCTGTAGCTATAACTTGATACAACACGAAGGGAGGGGGTTGTGAGAGAGAGAGATGTGGAAGCTCTAAGCAGGAACACTATTAAATCTTACCTTGACTAGGTAAGATACAGTACAGTCCTAGTCATCCGACCTGATCGGCAGAAAAGAAATCCATAAAAAGAATCACAAATTGTTGGGCATACAAACATAAGCAGCATTTGTGCTTCTGGGACTACACAAATTATTGTATACTGCCTCCCATCAGGCCATTATTAGACACAACTGGCCACCAATCAATGGTTACAAAAATGAAACAGCATAACATTGATTGATTTACAATACATGAGTACAGTACATACTAGTACACACATTTAATTTTTAAATAATAAATGCATGTTGTCAGTTTTAAATGTTGTATTTGTTACTTTTCGTGTCATCTTTCCCTGACCAGCCACGGCCTATGTAAGTCAGATAATCGGGGCTCTACTGTACCAAAATTAGTGGAGTGTGGATTAAACTCAAATTAAATTATTAATTTGTACTTCACAGTGTTAAATTCCAATTAATTTTGCTGAGCAGAAACACTATAGTTGCACTAGAGAAAAATAAATATAATATTTTGAGAAACAGCCAGAATCATAAGATAACCAATATCTGAATAGTTAAAAACTGGTGAGGGCAAACAGAAATAAAAACTTTTAGTTTATCTAGCAGCAGTATTAGATACTATTCCAATACTGCTGGGGTGATGGTGTACCAATGAAGAGGTACCTGCTTGTGATGACAAACAAAACCTCATAAGACTAACATTAAAGTGTGGCAGATTACCTTATGATTGACATTACTGCTGCCACTTACCACATTACCTTGCTGTCCAGCAGTTAACGTCTGTGAGAATTAAAAAGAATAACAGCAAAATTAGAATCTTAGAATTACTCTTTATTGATACCTTACAAAATCACTGTATGTGAGGTATAACACTAATAACCAACCACACCACTTATGAGTAACCAGCATACATAGAATCAGATCAGCACATGCACATGATAATGACTGCTACTGCATATAACTGTAATTTCCCCATCACACTTAATTGTTGCAATGTTCTTACAACCTGATTGGTCAGCAATATGACAAGTCCCTGCCAGTTAACTTGCCAGCACCAACACCTCATAAGTGTCAATCACAAGGCTATTTCTCCCCACTGTACTGCTACTGCTGTATGAAGTTCAATTTGCTATCTTGTTTCTTCATTAGAGATTTAATGGATCAAATAATTTGCCTGACACATACAGGAGCTGCTGCATTCACATATCTTAGCAGCAATTAAGAGAGGGTGTTCTTTGATACTGGACTTGCTATGCTTGTGTAAGGTGATGGGCATTCATTTAAAATCTGAAATGGCATGTTCATATCAATTCCCCAACCAGAACAAAATTATGAATTTGCTCTCAATTTAAATTTGGATTAACTACAAAAGTTATTGAACATGCAGACATAATTTAAAAAACAAAAGCAGGATATGTCGCAATAAACTACATATGTCATAATCATCAACTAGACCAATTGCAGCCTTAATGCCTGGTTATATCGTAACATATCAGCTTCCTCCCTCCTAACAACAGCACTTTTGTATTACATAATAGCGGTGTATTAGTTTTACGAGTCAACAGGTTTCAAATCATGTGAAAAAACATATAAAAGAATGTTTAAAGAAGAATGGAACATTAAATGCATTACTGTAAATGAAAATTACTGTATGTATTGCATGGTCGGGTTATAAATGAGGGGGGGGGGGCCCAACATGTAGGTTTTAAAGCCCTTTGTGGCTAATGAGGGCAATGGATGACATAAATAAAAACAAGCAAGTTGAGAATCAAGCATCAAATGATGGTTTGGTATAAATAAAATTTTCCCTCTTTGTTGAGCTTTGCTATCACCTACCAAGCAACTGCTCGGTAAACAAACATGCCTATTCTTCTGTCGGGAAGCGATTCAAATCTTTGCTGTATTCAAGTATTCATACACTTATTCATGTTAAACAAACCTTCATTTAAGAAACCTAATGCAGATACAGATTTTAAATAACACAACTGTAAAACTTAAAGATTTGGCAAATGAAATATAAATTGGGATTCACCCGACTTTCAACAGATAACGTTCATTTCCTTAATTTGATAGTATTAAGATCCTGTCACTTACCAACTGATATATTGAAAGTAAATTATTTATACTTGTGTTTTTGCACCTTTATATTGATATCCTCTGCATTTCTATATAAAGTATCACAATAAGTAATTCCAAGATTTTATAAGGTGTTATGAATTTAAGCTATACTGGATGAAGGTGTTTCACTTTGTTGAAAGGTAAACTTAGGGTTGGTTTTATAGAAAACTCTTTAGTTATAATGCAGTTTTGATTTGTGTGAACGTTCTGCTCTATGTACATGTTCACATTTGTACCTCGCTTTATATTATCAGTCTTCCAGTAATAAGAGTGGATCACTATCTGTTAGCATTACCGCACCCAGGCAAAATGAAAATGCCTCAGGATCTTTTTAACATTGTTAAACAGTTCACCTCGTGTTTCATTTGTCTCTGGAAGAAAATGATGCACAAGTTAGTCTACATTTTCTCTTTTGAAATGGTATAATTGTTTATATCTGCTCACATCCAAGGCCCTGTGTCTTGTATCAATTTTTTATTTCTCTAATACTTACCTAAAGCAAGCAGAGAGAGGTACGAGTGAGTGCAAATACAAGTGCGAATGTCTGAGTGAGAGCATGAGAGTGAGTGCATGCGAGAAAGAGAACTGCATAACAAAACAAAGAAAATGATATTAAGTTTAAAGTTTAGTGCCCTTCAAGGATGCAACACAATTTTCAAGAAAATCCCCCATCCAAAACCACCCTTTTTCTCAAAAATGGCTCCAACAGTTTTTGTTAAAATGTCACTTGTTTAAGATATTTGCATTGCAAATAAAATGTAGGTATACCTTGAATTTTCTCTGAATAGCCTATGAAGTGCTCTTCATTGCCTTTGTATAACTGCTAAACCATAAAAAATAGACAAAATCTTACTACACAGAAAGTGTAGATCTGTGTCTATGTATAGCATAACTCAAAAAGGAAAACTCAGTTGAACACCAAACTTGATATTTAAGTTCAGGCACCTTCCATGGATGTGACACGAAGATTTTCAAGAAAGTTTTCCCTCCCCAAACTACCCTATACATTGAAACTTTTTAAAAAAATTTATTTCATCAAAAATGACTCTTAGCAATTTTTATTGAATATCATATGTTTAAGATATTTTCATGTCAAATATATATATTAAACTTTCTGGGAATAGGCCTCTGAAGTTCTCTTCATTCTGAATAACTTTTTCAAAATTGGTAAACGATAAGTGATAGACAAAATCTTACTGCAAAAAATGTTCTCTTTAAAGCACACAATTTATGTCAAAACATTTCTATTTTTTTTCCCCCCCTTTCTTTCATTTTTGTAAAGTTAGCTATTTTTGAGATATTCCTTGTTATCGGATTGCATTTTCAAATACTTATAATTTTCTTAAATCGGAAGTCATTCAGTTTTTGTTTGTTTGTTTGTTTGTTTTTCTTGTGGTCATGCAAAGAGCATGGAATTTCAAAACCTTCACATAGCTACATGCACTCTTTAAAAATGTGATTCACTTTACCTACTCTATCATATAACAAAGTGTATAAATATAAATTGACAGTTTATCTGGATTCATAAGTAGTAGCTAGAATAATAAGCTTTTGTAAGAATAGTTTGTAGAAGAATAAGTAGAGAAAGCCATGTGAATGTACATCAGAAAAAATTTTCTGTTCTTTCTTCCATGATCCTCCAAAAAGAACAAAATTTCCAATCCATCAGATAGCAATCCACTTTTAACAGATTTGACTATCGCTTTAGTTCACTGCATTCTTCTACTCCCTACAATGAAATGTGTAAATGCATAATGAAAGTTTATCTCAATTAACAAGAAGTAAATACGAAGAATAAGCTTTTGTAACAATTGCCTGTATAACAGTAAGTAGAGAAAGTCATGTGAATGCAACACATCCAATTTCTATATTCCACTCAGGAACCACGATCATGAACTCTGCCATGGTACTAAAATTCAGTTGAGCAAGCTGAGGTACCTATGGAGGTACCTCAGAAATAGCAGGCAAAAGCTTACTAAAAGTGAGCAGTACTTTTTTTTTTATATATATATATATACCACATTGTGAGCAATAGCTCAGCAATCAAGGTCAGCAAGCTTTTACTCGCGAGGAGGTTGAGTAAATCTTTAATTACACAAAGCCAAGCAATTGTTTGGAACTGGTGAAATATGAGCCAATGCTTGCTTTTATTTATACCACCCAATATCTTGATGTTTATTTCTTCAAATATTTTCTGGGTCCAGAAAGAACACTGGAGAGCTAGCAGTCAAGAAACTGCAATATAAAATCTGCTTGCTTCTTCTATGTACCACACAAACTGTTGTTTCCAAACTATGTAATGAATGACAGTGCTACATAAAATAGCATTAAAGTAATTTGCTCTGCATCATCATCTTTACAATACAATAGTTACTTTGGATTAAAATTAAAGGATAGATAAGACCACCACCACCACCACCACCACCACCACCACCACCACCACCACCACCACAGTTAGAGCATGTGCAATAAAGAAAACTGATTTGCAGTGCAATCCAACAATTGGTTGTTGTCGCATAATGCATTCATATTTTTCAACAAACTTCTGATCCCATCAAAGACCGCAGGAATCGGAACATAACACACACAGATTTTGGCAGGTGATCAATACCAAGCCAATACATGGACATTAGATAATCATGGACCATCAGAAACTGGTAGGTTGGAACAAACCAAGTAGATTTGTTCCAAAACGCACTGCAACAAACATTTAGCCATAGACTTGATCAGTTCAATCTGAATGGCTAGTGACCTCGCATCATCACACCTGCCAGCTGTGGGAATTATAGTTTTGTTCCTTCACACTGTGTACAACAAACATTGGAAGAACTTAAAAAAAAAAAAATCAGGTTAAAAATTCACTCAATTTCAGATGTGTAAATGGAAATTTCAAACATTTCCAACATCTCTTATGATAAGGTATGTGCTTGTTGCTGTTGTTGTAACAATGAGAACGCAAGGTGGTTGCAGGGATATTATAACTGTTTTGGCAGAACTCTGGGCTGCAGCAACCAGCATGCAAGCAGCCATGCGGTGGCCACTGTGTGAAGGAAAAGCACTGCATAATGCTTGTACCTCTTGTATGGTTTCATTCACATTATATTCAATGTTGAATGTTTTTAGCAGTTATCTTCAAGAAATATATTTTAGCACATGTGAAAATCCAGGAGGTTGTTAAATCTCGCACACATTTAGCCCCTACAGCTAATATCTACTATGATATAAACTCACTAACTGTTCTTGTAGTCCGACTCTATATATGGCTAAATGCATGTGCATAAGGCACTGGCAGTTGCTATTTTGCTACAAACTAGTACTCTCGGACACTGATTGGATCAAAAGTTTGTTGAAATGCCCAAATTCACAATGCGCATGCTCAGATACACAGAGACTATCGCATGCACTATGGATATCAGTAAGCATTGTTAAAATGGCGGATCTATTTGAAATTCTGATGAAATACAATGCAAAGCTGTTCTTCCACATTAAAGCAAATGCATATTTGTGGTGAAAATCAAATATTTGCCTACAAATCATCATTTGCACAAAAATTTGCACTACTGCAACTGCAAAAATTAAAGGTCCCAACTCATAAGGATAATAAACTTAAATTTTGATTTTGCCCTCATTTTCCCTGACCAAAGTTCAGCTTAAAATGAATCTTACAGGTCCTTTATGAAGCCATCCATAACATTCCTCTAGGGTATTCATGGCCTCATCAAATGCATTCAGGTACTTGTACTTTAGAAGGCTGTCATCTACCAAATGCCACTGACGACGAGCGTAATGGAAAGAGCTGTTGTTTCCTTCTCTAGGGAAGTCTAACCACTCAGGGTGTCCAAATTCATTGCCTGGAATAACACAAAGTATAAAAGTGATAATTTAGCTGGATGAAAACACGTTATTAATATGTAGGAATACTGACTATAACAAACTATGCTCTTAGACATCTTGAAAACCACTTATCGAGTTATATGGTGTAAGCTATGTGAGTAATTTATAAGAGTGGTGTTTATATTAAAATATGTTATATCTTGATTAATGAGTGGATTGATATGACATCAGTTTTGCATTGAATTTTAAAAACCAATATTGCAAAACCATAACTCTGCATTATCACTGGATTACTGTTTCACAGGACAAACAAGTGAATTTTGCATTGGGTTCCAAGCTTTCAACCATCTCTTACTTTGATGGCTTGATGAGTAAAAGATTATTGTGAAGCTTAAGGTTCAAGAAAGAAAGCACTCAGTTTTATGCTATAGGGTAATCTTTGTGTCACACTAATCAAAGAAACAATGTTTATGCTGCTGAATGTACTTCGATATACCAGGGTGGAACATTAAATAATGCACACCATTTTGTTTTAAAAAGAAAGTTTAATAATTAAGAGACAACAATATATACAATGAAGCCACATACCTTAGCTACCTTTCAACAAAGGAGCCAAGTTTCTTAACAGAGTTCTCCCAATGTGGCACTAATTTCAATATACCCTGCTCATAGAACTCTGCCTTTTGGGAACATAGAGCAAAATGCATTTCTTTGTCAGAATTGAAACATAGGTTGCCTAGAAATTTCTTCACTAGGCCTAACAAATGAAGTCTGAGCGTGCAATGCCTGGACTGTATGATGGATGCAGCAGCACCTCCGAACCAAACTTCATCATTTTGGTATGGACAGAAGCAGCAACATGGCTGTGACATTCTGTTGAGTTGCAGCTGTTACTGATCGTCCAGAACATGACAAGTCAACAAGGTACACATGGTCTCTTTCAAAGAATATGCACCACCTGGAGATGTTGCTATGGTCCAAACATTTTTTTCTCCATATGTTGCTATGGTCCACACATTTTTACTTTCTCTACTACGTATAGTAAGTAGGGGAAGTATTGTATTCCACCCAAAAATTCGATACCGAGATTTCACCGGAAATACATGTTTTGAGACCACCTGATTCCAAAAAAAGCATTTTTGGAAACATGTCTGTGTGTGTGTGTGTGTGTGTCTGTGAACAGCATAACTCAGAAACGAAGTCGGATAAACACCAAACTTGGTATTTAGGTTCGGTATCTTCCAGAGATGCGACACGAAGGTTTTCAAGAAAATCCCCCCACCCCAGACTACCCTTTACATGGAACATTTTTTGAAAATATTAATTTTCTCAAAAATGGCTCTAACGATTTTGATTAAAATATCATGTGTTTTAAGATATTGTCATGAGAAATGAAATGTATATCTCGAATTTTCTGGGAATTCTCCAAAAGTATTCTTCATTGTGAACGACTTTTGCATAACTGGTAAACCCTAAGAGATAGATAAAATTTTACTACACAAAAAATGTAGATCGCGTTAAAATACACAATTTATGTCACATACATTTTTGTTGTTGAGTGAACCATTTTCGAGATATTGTTTGTTATTCCCTTAAATTTTCCAATACTTATACTTTTTCTCAAATTCGTTATTCATTTTTTTTATGTCCTGGACATGCAAAGAGAATGGAATGCGCCACATAGCAACCAGCGCTTTAAAGATTTGACTATCGCTTAAAACCTACCATATTCCCTTTGCATCTGCAAGAAAATTAGCAATAAGATTGACATCTCGATATCTCGATTAACATGAAGCATATAGAGAATAAGCATTTGTAAAAATAGTTTGTACAAGAGTAGAGAAAGTCATGTGAGTGTAACACATCAGATTATTTTCTTCATATTTCATTCAGGTTTTGTCCTTTCATCCACAAAAAATGAACTAAATCTCTTTGCTCTTCTTAAGTTGAGAACAATAACATTTGCACCATCTTTGCAATGCCATTCTCATGTCTATCCCAAGAGCTATACTTAACAGAATATATTACATCTCTAGCTTGAACTTCAAACTGCACATCTGCTAAATTTCTCCACCCCAGCTGTAATAACATTGTGGGGAAAAGTTATTGTGCATTACTTAATGGTCCACCCTCGCACATGCAGCTAAATGGGGTTTATTGGTACCCCCAGTTTTCACCCATTCTTCATACTTTTTTCTGGTGGCACCTGTGAAATAATAGCTAACATCAAATATAGGAGGTAGTCACATTAAAGTAGACATGAAATTATTCATGAGACTGATTAATTAAAATTACATTAACCTAACGGATTATTTCATGCCTAAGGGGCCATTCACAATGAAAATTAGCTGTAAACATAATAACTTAAGATTTAACATGTAAGCTTAGCACTATGTGCATTCACAATGAAAGACGTAACTTAAGTATTAGCCAATCAAAAAGAGAGAACAAAGGAATTCAACTCACAGCCGAGTTAAAATGGTTGCTTCTGAACATTATGCATATGCAAACTGCAGTAACTAATTTACTTGGAGTAATATATTTAAAAAATTGATCCTCTAAATCAAAGAAGAATTGACCAACTTCCATAACCTATTAAGTGAAATGAGGGAAAATGATCCACTGCAATTCCGAAAGTATATGAGAATGAATCCTGATCTATTTGATATTATTTTAAATCTAGTAGCACCATTGTTAAACAAGAATAATAATTGGACACCCCTGTCTGCAGCCCTGCGCCTCAGTGTCACATTAAGGTAGGCCAAATAAACAGCTGTTAAGCATGTTTATATGCTTCAACATATTTGTGTTATTATTACTATTTATATTACATAATGGTCGTTCTACATTCACAGGTTCTCAGCTACTGGCGACTCATTCCCCTCTCTGGCATGGAATCATAGAATAGGTACATCTACATGCTGTCAAATCATTAATCAAATCTGTCAAGCTATCTGGAATGCTCACCATAATACTTACCTTCCAGTCCCAAATGAATGTAAATATAAATCAATTGCAAACTGCTTCAGTGAATTATAGAATATACCTAACTGTGTAGGTGCAATAGATGGAAAGCATGTTGTGATACAAGCACCTAGTAACTCGGCTTCTGAGTTCTTTAATTATAAAAATACTAACAGTATAGTATTAACAATTGGGTTTTGTTTCACATACGTGGATATAGGTGCCTATGGATCACAAAGTGATAATGGAATTTTCAGGAGTTCAGAATTTGATATAGGTTAACCAACAACTTGCTTCCTTTACCACAGACAGCCCCTCTTCCCCAGTCAGAGACTCCTGTACCATATTACTTTATAGATGACGAGGCGTTCCCACTGAAAAAGAATTTAATGAGACCTTTTTCAAAAGTCTCACTTACTAACGAAAAGAAAGATATATATTACCATGATTCATGAGAAAGGTGGGCAACTGAAAATACTTCTGACATTTCGGTTGCTCGATGGAGAGTATTCCATAGAGTAATTATTGCTAAATCAGAAAATGTGGATAAAATTATAAAAGCCACTGCTTGCCTTCACAATTTTCTTAGAATCTCTGAAGTGGAAGCTGCAGAAAAAATATACTGCCCAAATACTTTTGTGGGCAGAAAAGCTGTGACATTTTGGCTCCCTCACTCCAAAAGGTTACCTTGGAATAATTTAGCAGACTGCTATATGCTGAGAGAGGCAGCATCTCCATCTGCAGCCTGGTCATGTGGTAGCAACTGCCAGCTCTTCTCCGGTGGATACTGTAGCCTATGACATAACAGGCTAAGCCCTAGTAGCAGAAAGAGCAAGCTGCTTTCAGGTTGACTCCCAGCATAGCAAGTGGTGACATGGACAAGAAAGGAAAAGATACATTCAAAGCTGACAGATCGCAACAAGAGGAACGTGTAAGGTATGAGAATGAGTCAATACTTCAAAATTCCTTTTCAGCTCTAAATTTGTTATCTACAACATTCTTTCGGTGAGTACTGATCTAATTTCCTTTTGATAATAATTGTACCTAAATTTTAGCCAGGTGATGCATTTTCAGAAAGATCCATTCGGGAGTTTCAAAGTATACGAGTGATTTCCTTCAGCAGAATGTGTTGTCTCACCTTTGTAAATTCTTAAAGTAAAGGAAGAAAGGGAACCATTAAAGGTTATGTAAGTTTTCAATTATATGTAATAATGTTACTTTGGAAAACACTTAAGGTTTATCTGATGTTACAATTTTCAAAGTTTTAATTAATGTTAAATTCATTGAAGACTATTCAAGTTCATATATCTGTTGTTGAATGGAGTAAAGATATAAATGAGACAGTGAAATGGACACACACATCCTTGGGTACGTTATTGTGTGGAAACCCAAGCAGTCTTAGACATCACAGTGAACATTGTCAGGGCAACAAATTAATCTATGATGCATTTAACTGTTTACCAAGAGACAATTTTGAGGCAAACAAACACTATATCATGTTAAAAGAAAGAAATTGAATTTTGTCTTAACCCCAGGGTAGAGAGAAACATCAAGTGTACTTTGACAATTAAAACTAAATTATCGAATCTATGATAAAAGGGTGTTGTATGAATTTCCTTGCTTCCCTTTCACATGTGCTCATCTTTCCTTGTCAGGTTCTATCCCCAGACTTTGGTTGGGCACTGGTAGGGCCTTAAAATTTGAATGTTGTATTGGAAGTAATTAAATACTGTTATAGCTCAGTACAAAGTAAATGGGGAATTATAAGAACAAGAATGCAGGCAGGACATCCCTTAAAATGGCGCATTACAGCATCTTCGTGCAAGTCACACAAGATTTGGAGCTAGAAATGCTGTGTCAGAAGCACTCGATATCAGGGAGGAAATTGCTGACCATTTTGTGTCTGCAGCTAGCGTCAAAACTGAAAAAGAAGAATAGTGTTGCGAGGATTGTGAAATAACTTTATTTAATGTTTATTCAAAGACACATATAGTGGAATCTCATTGGCACGTTCCTCATTAACACATTTTCCCATGTATTACGTTCAATTATAAAAGTTCCAGCACAAAATGCACCAAATGTAATACTTAATGTTTGTTTAGTCTGTTTTCTCAGTCCTGCTTACTACTTTCAAAGTTTGACGCCCTTATTTCCTACTTTGGTCAATCCTTGGTCACGGGTGTAGACCAGCAGCCAATGACATGCATGTATGTATATTTGTGTAACGCAATTTGTGTGGATGGGACAGAGACTGCTTTAGTTTGGCGTGGTAAATGGCAACAATAGTTTCTACTGCTGAGTGTTGATCAAACATACATAGATTGTATTTTAACTTTTTGTTTCCAATGGAGAAAAAGAAAGAGCAGCAAATAACCAACAGTGAAAAACTTAAAATCCTTGAAGAAGTAGATCACAATCCAAATATGAAACCTGTGGATATAGTGCAGAAGTTAAACATTCCCTCATCAAACTTAAACACAATTGTCAGCAAATGTAAACTGATTGAACCTGCTTTTGAAGAAGGGAAAAATGCTAAAACAAAACTTTCCTCTTGGAAAGTAGGATCGGAAGAGAATCGGATCAAAATTTGTTGCACAGAAACACCTACCGTATTCAAATTGTATTGAATACACCAAAGATATTATCTTCTACTGTACTCTTAATACAATGTACACTCGTCATTTTTTGTTTTTTTTAGCGGAAATTGTTATCACATGTGTAATAAAACACACAGCAAAGTCACTTTTTTTGCTTCCATAATTCCCAATTTATTCTTCTCAAAAACATTCACTAACCTGAAAACCTGCTTAAATTATACATAGAAACTAACATATGTTTAACAGGTTCACCAACGTAATTCAAAGTTGACCAACATAAAAGCTTGAATTATTATTTATTCTGGGATCGGACTTTGTGTATCCAAATCGATCTCAATACGTATTGAATTGAGCCTGGAAATGTGGATCGTATTCAGCATGGAATTGCTGAAATCGATTTCAATTCCCCATGGAAACGTAGTAATTATTTTATTTTATTATGTAATTATGTTCTTAAATTGCAGATTTTGTATTTTCATTAGCACGTTTTCCTGTCTATGATGTCCAAATCCTTGGGTCCCTGCAAAAACCTACCAATGAGATTCTACTGTAAATGCAAATACTTATTTCCAAGACATTTTTAATAAATTTCTGGAATTTCTTATTTTCTTTTTTGCCTCCATTACCACTTTCATAATTTCTATTTTGGCAGCATCTTTAATGTTCTCTGGAACCTGGTGCCCCAATCAATGATGTAGTGAATCTTGAAGCATGCACGTCTAATCTAACCTCAAATGATCATGTGATAATAATGGGTGGAACCAATGATGTAGCATGTAACAATGCAATGAATTTGAAAAAAATCCTGTTAAAGGTTCTACCACACCTAAATCATACAAATGTGACACTGGTAAACGTACCAAACAGGTATGACCTGGATACTTACTCATGTGTAAATAAGGCAGTGAAACAATGTAATAAAATGGTAAAGAAGGTTGTGAATAAATTTAAAAATGTGAGTGCAGTAGATGTTAGTACTTTAAACTCAACTTACATACACGACATGGTCTACACCTAAACAAAAAAGGTAAGGTACAGCTTGTGAATAAGTTGATAGAACTAATAAAGAAGAAAAAGCCAATGCAGAGTATCCCTCTGCCCTTTAGATGCAGTGAAGAATCTAGCCACCCTGTGGCAGTGGACCAAGTTGGAGCTGAGGTAAATGGTGATCCAACAGTGAAAAGTTTAGATAGTAGACTAATGACTGTTCTTTTTTTTAGATCAGAAAAATCAAATTTAACTCAAAATGAACTCAAGAGTAATAAAATAATTTCGGACACTGTAAACCAAGTTGCACAAGTGATTTTAAAATAGGCTATATTAACATTCAGGGCATAGGAAACAAATCACTACTTGTTAATGAACTTGCAATGGAAAATAATTATGATGTTATATGCATGAGTGAGCATTGGTGTCAAGCCAATGAATTAATATATAAGAATCTTGAGGATTACTGATTAGCAAGTAGTTACAGTAGAGAACTTCATATTCACGATAGTATTGCAACATACATAAGGGAAAATTTGGTAGAATGCTGTAAACAGATAAACCTTAGTACTTGGTGCTCTGAACAAGATTTCAAAGCAACCGGAGTAATTCTGCATGAATTTAAAATAACTGTCTCATTATATAGATCCCCAAAAGGCGATCCTGGGGTTTTTCTCGAAAAGCTTGAGGATTTGCTGAATATTTTTGCTGGGTCTAAATGGAAATCTTTTAGAATAGTAGTTGGAGGGGATATCAACTCACACTTTAACATAAGACAAAATAACAAACTGTAATCAAATTTCAAAACATACTCCTGCAGTTCAATTTTAGAATTACAAATTACAAGCCCATCAAAGTGACAGCATGCTTGGACAATATATTTACAAATATTAAACAAGCTTCTGTAGCATGTGACACTAAAGTCTTCCCTTTTTCAGACCATGACTCTGTCTGGCTTAAAATAAGAAAAATAAAGACTACTAACGTTAAACAAATTAAGTCTAAGAATTTCATTACTAGTTCTGTAACCAAGGACAAAATTTCTTATTTTAGGAAAATGTTAAATGAAATTGAATGGTATGATATACTATGTAACTCGCATCTCTGCAACCTATTTTCTGCAAATGAAGTATTTGAAAGATTTTTTACCATTTTTTTAAATACCTTTGAAATGTGCATTCTCCAAAGAAAATACAGAATTAAAAATATTAGTAATGGAAAAAAGGTATTTAATAAAGATAGGAATAATTGGTATACACCTCAATTTGCATGCATGAAACAAAAAGTCATTATGTATTTAGATTTGTACAGGAGCAATGGGTCAGTTAGGTTTAAGTCTTCCTACCTGAAGACTAGAAAAGAATACAAAGAAGCCATAAATCAAACAAAGAAGCAGTACAATGTACATAGCATCGAATCTCCTAATAATAAATGTAAAAAGGCTTGGAATTTGATTAATACAATAGCAAAAAGAGACTACAGGGATGAATCGGGTTAACCCCTAATGAACTGAACGATTTTTTTATAAAATCGGTGGATGACATCAGGCAAAACATAATAAAACTTAATGAAGCGGTACTAGAACTTATGGAAAATTGCAAGCAGAGATACAAACAAGGTTGCTTTGAATTTTATGAAGTGATCCCGGAGACTGTACTAAAAATTGTGAAACGGCTTAAGTTATCTTATACAGTGGACACCTATGATTTATCTAATAGTCTTTTTAAACAAGTAATAGAATGCATACTGTATCCACTAACATACAGTATCAACAAATGTCTTTTTGAAGGAAGCTTTCCCAGTAAATTAAAATTTTCAAGGGTTGTCCCCATTTATACAAAGGGAGATAAAAGCAGGCCATCAAACTATCGCCCAATAACATTAGTTCCAATTATCTCGGAAGTGTTTGAAAAGATAATGTACACACAAGTTTGTACTTATATGGAAGAAGTCAAAATAATAAGTGGAGTACAGTTTGGTTTCAGTAAAGGCAGGATAACAACAGATGTCATAGTATCAATAGCTAAAAAAATTCTCTCAGCTTTTGAAACAAAAATTATAGCACAGGGCACAAATCTTGCGATTTGAGTAGGGCTTTCGACTGTGTGAACCATATGCATGCACCTTATAAATAAACTTAAATTTTATGGTATAGGTGGCACGGCCTTAAAACTTTTCCAGACTTATTTAACTAATCGTTACCAAGTCGTCTGTGTTGGTAATGAGAGATCAAAACTGACTGAATTAAAGTGTGGGGTACTGCAAGGCTCCGTTCTTGGGCCTCTTCTTTTTACACTGATGATCAATGACTTGCCTTCTTATGTAAACACCCATACACCCAAAGATGACACTACCTTTTTTAGCACCAGTAATGATATTAGTAATTTTAAAATAATTGCTAAGGACACCCTGAGGCAGGCAGATATATGGTTTACAGCTAATGGTTTTTTCCTAAATGAAAACAAAACAAGCTTATTTAGCTTAAGATAACTGCCAATATCAAATAATATAAAAGAAGTTAAATTTCTGGGTGTAATAGTTGACAATAAGCTTTCCTGGGAACCTCATATTAATCATATCACAGCTAGGCTCTCAAGAGTTATATATATATCTTATAAAAAATTTAAAAAGTCTGTACCTCATACGTGCATAAGATCTGCTTATTACGCCTTTTTTCATTATGTTATAGCTTACAGAATTCTACTTTGGGGTAATAGTAGCCACATTAATAATATACTTATACTACAGAAGAAGATCATCCGTATCGTATCAGATGCAGACAAATTGGCACATTGTAAGCCACTATTCATTAAATTAAGAATAATGATAGTAGCAAACTTATACATCTATACCGTTTTTATTTATCTAAAGAAGAATTCGTCTGACTATCACTATAGACAGGACATCCATAAATATAACACAAGGTATACAAAACAAATAGATACTCCTTATAGACTGTCAAAAATCATATAATAGTTTTGAAGTACAAGGTATAAAACTGTATAACACACTATCAAATGATCTAACTCAACTGCCATATAATAGATTTGAACGTAAACTTTATGACAGATTGCTAAAGAACCCATACTATTCACTACAGGAATATTTTGAAACTATAACTTAACTGTAAGTAATATCATCTATCCTTGTACCTTATTCCTGGACTATTTATTGTTTTTCTGTATGATTATATTTATATTAGCTTTGCACTTTATATCATTCATGTAATGGGAAGTATTAAAGTAATACACTGTAATTTTATTGCATATTTGTTAGCATGTAATAACACTGAAATATATATGTATAACAATATATTTATTGTAATTAATTTTGACGTTGTCTATTGCTGTAATAAGCTCAATAGCAATAAAAAAAATTATTATTAATTATTATTATTATTATTAATTATTATTATTAATTATTATTATTATTATTATTATTATTATTATTATTATTATTATTATTATTCAAAAGCAGAGTCACCACGCCCAGAGGTGGTTTTATTTTCATAGGACACGGTAAATCTGTTCGTAGCTTCTGCTACAATTCTGAGATGGTGTGCAACAGACTGCCCATCGATGAAAGATGTTGCATCTTCCTCTTCTTGCCCCATGGTGTTTGTTGGGAAACTTGTGGCAATGATGTACTCCCAGAAAACCCAGTGGCAACAGACTCCTCAGTCTCTTCAGCTGGACTTATCGCCTCCACCTCAGAATGAAAAATACTGAAAAGATAGACACATTTCATTTTTAAAAATAACATTTCCAAGATTTGACTCATAACACACTTTATCACTGTGTTTTGATACACATTTTTCTCTCAATTTAAGGTTAATGAAATTGTTTCGTTTTATTACTGTTAATAGGTAGTGCAGCAATGCAACCAAGCTCTGCTTGGACAATTATTTTGAAATCACAGACACACACTCTGGTTTTATTTATTGACATTCTTGGTAATAGTAAAGTAAGCCTAAAATGAGTAATTGCCAGGCTGTTGCCTTGCCTGTTAGCGGAGAAGAATGTATGACTTCTGCATAAAACATTTACCATTTCACTGTACAATAGGCACGTAGCAATATGGGGCATTATAAATGAGTTGTTAGAAGATAATGCATTGCATAATCTTCATAAATGTATAAATATCTGACGATGCAAGACTAGATTTAAATCAATTAATCGACGAGTAATGCAGAACCTATTTCCGATTGGAGAAAATGGATCTACGAAGATTAACAGATGCTTTACAGCAATAAGCTAAATAATAACTAAAACATTAAAATGTAACATCTCACCAAATGCAAAGGCCTTAAAAGTGATAACTTACAGACTTTATATTGGGAAGCCAGAGGGAAAATGGTGCAGATCAATTAATCCCCAGTGCCATTGGTGAACAACAACATTAAAATGTATATTTAAACTGTAATCATTGTATGTCGGTAGGCTGTAAATAAGCAAGTATTGTGCATATGGTGATGCTTGTATGTAAATATTTATTACAATAAAATTCTAATAATAGTTTGCAGAACGACTGATTTATAATTGTTGCATATGTGATTGTACATTTTCATTCTATGGTTGCATTAATTCATGGACATTTCCAACATTGTAACAGCATGTGAAATAAAATTGTTCTGAATAATTTGACTGTAAAATGCCTACTTGTGATTTATAAAAATATTCTAATTAAAAAGATACATACCTGTCAAAATCGCTGCTCTCATCTTCCGGGTTATTACTATTTTCTTCCAAATGAGATACCTGACTTTCATTTTCAGTCACATGTTGATTAGAAAAATTAATGAACGTTTGTTTGCCTTGGCTTAATGTGGTCATTTAAGAAGCTTAATGTAAGAATGTAGGCTTTCACGGCCGGTGTCACAATTATAACTAATATAATTTTCTGGGCTGTTATGCCGTGGTCTGCTGAAGAAAGATTTCCCAGACGTTTCGTCCACAACTGCGGTGGACATCTTCAGTGGCGCAGATGAAGTCTTCTCGGTGAAAGTATCGCAGCGTCTGATGCGTTGGCCGTTAGTGCCGCTCTCTTTATAGTGTGGACGCTCTCTGCTGATTGGCCCGCTGCGGGCATTAGATATGCTTTTTTTCTCTTTGCAATATCTTTTTCTAAGAACCTTCATTCTTGCCTGACATACATGAACTATAACAAAATGCAAAATTCTCTTACAAAATAAAAATGAATTATATGTTGGAAGTATTTTCTAAATCCACGATATGCATAATTGGCGCCAAAAGCTATATTGGTAATTTCAGAATATATAATTATGTACAGCTCCAAATTATATATATATATATATTTACTAAAAAGAATTGTATTAAAAGTATACTACAAAATAGGTTAAGTACATACAGGCTAAGTGCAATAACATAAACCATAACAATTTTACTTACTTCCGCAGTTCAGTTCTTTTGAGATTGATGACCACAAATTTGCTTTTAAACCTGCATCTTTATATGACTTGTTTCTCTTTTCATATAAGCAAAGATATGCTTGATATAAGGCAATCTTTCATCCATCGATGCCATTCTGTAAACTCTGAACAGAGCAGCAATGGGGTTTATGCATTAAAATAAACAAATTCTAGCTACTCCTTTAAAGGAAACTAACAAAAAAGATCACCATCTACCATCACAATTTGTTTTGCTGTGATGTTTATAGATATCACAGCGATTCCTGGCCTATGATCTTGACAAAAATAAAGGCAGTTATCGAGTCAATGCATGGCGACAGGAAATCTAATGTGAAATGGCAAAGTAGTCATGTGTTGAGGATCATTCTTGATTGGCTAGTTTCTTGTGTTTGACGTAAACAACTTAAAAGCTTAGACCTTGGAAGCTTCTAAGTTTACATCTAATTCTATGTTTATGTTTACGTGATTCATTGTGAATGGTTCCATTACAATACTAGCATCTAGCTTTAAAGTTTACATTATTCTTATGGCTAACTTTCACTGTGAATGGGGCCTAACTCTAGATGGCTGAAGTTCAACTCCAATGATCATACATCTGTGACAACTCCTGCTTCAAATGAATTACTTCTTTAGTCCTGAGGCCAGTTGCTTTTAAGGTCTTAAGTTATAAATAAGATATTATGATCCTATGTAACTCAGATACAAATACCCTCTCTCTCAGCTTCTGTTCCGAGGTCATGGGTTCAAACCCAGTGGAGGGCGATGGATTTTTTCGGGCATAAACATCCTTAGCATGGCTTCCTTCGGAAGGGAAGTAAAGTCGGTGGTCCCATGTCATAGATCTATGGCACGTAAAAGAACCTCAGCCTGATAAAGAGGCCTCTGAGCAAAATTAGCGGTCTTTCACACCCAGTATAGAATGGGACGCTAAGGACCACAGCAATTAAAGAGCATCCATAAATAAAGCTCAATTTAATTTCTCGGCTTCTGCAAAAACTAAGCTTGCCAAAATAATCAGGCTCCTTGGGAAATGGAAGATATACATATGATATTTCATATTATGTTTAATGTCAATAAATTGAGTTTTATTTATGGACGCTCTTTAATTGCTTTAAGCACTTAAGGAAATAAAGCTGAACTATATTTCTGGGTAGTTAATAAAAGAAAGTTTGTAATCACAATGCATTTGCAACTCAATTCATTTGATAAACAAGTTTCCTGGAAATAAGCAATTAGAAACTGATGGAAGTGACCTGTGTGCAGGGACAAAAATGAAACATGTGCCATATATTGAGTGAAGATTAGTGAACAACTTATTAAAAATCTGTGAGACAACAGCCTGGACAGGCCATAGCCACCTTGACCCAATATGTTCAATTATACAACAGAAATGGCAGAAAGAATGTGGTCAGCATTACATTCCCTCACCCAGAATGTCAGTTTACTGGATCTACAGATCACTACCTATCATAGTTCCTCGCATTTCCCATGATACTCAATGGGCACCGATTATAAACAAGGGCTGAAAAATCTGCATCCCCTTGGGCAGACTTGAATCCTGGTGCATTCCATGGCAGGAATTGAGCATTACTCTTCAAACCCTAAGTAGAAGAAATGTATAAACAGTAAGCCCACAACCTGTACAGCACTTGGGTATGGAGTGCCCTTATTTCACATTATGTTGACCACAGTTTCTCATTATACAAAAACCTTTAAACCAAGAAATAATACATATTATTAGCTGAAAATATGGTAAACCTCTAATATAGTAAATCTGAGTAAAAGTTGAGTGCCCCTATTAATGGGACACAATTGCTGGTTTACAACCAGAATAGCATATCTACAAAAATTGCCAAAATAGCATAACTTATGTTTTTATTATTTAAAATTAAATACACTCACTGCCGAAATATCTTTCAAAATAAGCCTATAGCTTATCTCACTTCCAGAAAATGTTAATGCCAAGTTATCGTAATGCTAAGTTATGCTGCTGTTCTTTTTTCTTACGACTAAGTTTTACAGGCTTACCAGCGTATATCTTATTTATGTTACTTTCACTCTAACTGAATTACTGGCTTTAACATTATTTTGCTGGGAATTTGGTTATTCTTGCTGCCATTTATACTATAGCAACAATTACCAACACTTTGTTTTCAAGCATTCTGCAGTATTGTGGTGGATGTTTCTCCTCTATTTGAGTTACATTTTGTTGTGAGTGGAGTTTAATTATATTATAATATACTTCAGCACAGCAGAAAAGATTATGGCTGCATGGAATTTGCCAGGTACATCACTGTTCTTAATTAACAGAATTATGAAGGTTGTGCAGGCTATATAGGTTATGGTATAGCAAAATTTTAAGTTATGTTTTTCTGGAGCCGCCTATCGCAGTTCTGGTACCCATGGAGAGCAAAGGAGTGGTTGAAAGTGATACTGAATTTAAGCTTAATGCAGAGCAGAAGAAAACATTAATAGAGCTTAAAGCCTTAGTCAAGGCGATTGTAACCATCACAATATCAGTATTGTCCAAAATGGTAGTTGTTCGCATGCTGTTGTTAGGCCTACTATTGTTACTATGAAGAGATTTGTTTAGCATAGCAGATAAATCACAACAAAGTTCTAACATGAACAAAACCAATGATGGTATTTACTGATGGCAGAACTTTAATGTCTTCTATCCTCTTGTGGCAGCACAACAATTGATGACAACAAAGTTCAGAATTTAGGAAGAAAAAAAGGAAAACTTAGTATCCCTGTGGCAGGAAGGAGTTGATGCAATAACACTTACAAAAGTGGATGTCAAACTGAAAGACATATG
Organism: Deroplatys truncata; assembly: GCA_030765065.1. NCBI lineage: Eukaryota > Metazoa > Arthropoda > Insecta > Mantodea > Mantidae > Deroplatys > Deroplatys truncata. The sequence goes on along the minus strand of CM060990.1, from coordinate 6,589,590 downwards.
AAGGTTCCTGATATTAATGCAGATAATGATACTGTAAAAACAGCCAGAAGAAAAATTGCTGGACTAAGTGAAAAGAAAAAGAATAAACAAAACAAAATAAAAAAAAAACAAGTAAAGTGGCCAACCTTATAAAAATGGGGAAAATGTTCTAAAACCAGGCAGATGCTTAAAACCATTAGACTGCTCTGGTGGCCCTAGGAAGTGCACAAGCACCTTTGGCGAAGAAATTCTACAGAAGATATTCTTATCATTCTAGAAACTATCAAATATTGATAAACAGCATATGTACATCACATCACTTGTTGATGTGCAAGCAAAAAATGTTCAAAATCTACTGGTGTGTTAGGAAAATCGAGAAGACAGAACACATTCCACTACCATTTGATCAAAATAACAACAGGATACAGATTTGTATAATCTTTTTCAGAGCAACTTCAAATGTTAGTGAAATGTTTGTGAGAACTGCACTGAGTAAAAGAAACACTGTAAACATAAAGGGCAGTTAAATTATATTCGAACCCACTGGCAGCCTCTCTTTACTGCGCGAGACAGCCGGCAGGGGCGACTAAAATCCTTACCTTATAATAGATGCTGGAAATGTTGATCTTCAGCCCTCAAACAGGCAGCATATCTCGTGTAAATATTCTCGCTCACTCCCCAAAGCTCAGCAGCAGGAATTCTTATGATTTCTTGCACAATGTTTTCTCTAAGTTCCTGTAGTGTGCAAGGATTGGAACGATACACTTTGTCTTTTAAAGAACCCCATAAATAAAAATCACAACTCATTAGGTCAGGAGACGAGGGGGCCACAAATCAACACTAATTATTCTGTCATCAAACACCTCTCTTATTGCATGTAATGATTCGGCAGCTGTATGTGCTGTTGCAGAATCTTGCTGGAACCAACCATACGATTTCTCTTCTTCAGTCAAGCGATTACAAAATGGCCTCAGAATTAGCCTCTGATATCGCTCTGCATTTATTGTTTCATCAAAGAATATGGGTCCTATTATTCTTCTAGCACTTATCGCACACCACACTCCAATTTTCCAATCATAATGAGGTGTTTCACCCAGTAGCACAGGTTTTTCTGAAGCCCAGTATCGACTGTTGTGAATATTCACACGTCCACTTAGATGAAACCAAGATTCGTCAGTGAAAAACAAATGCCGTGGGTCAATGAAACCCCTTTCTATGGATTGGAAAAACCAGTTACAATAATTCACGTGTTTAGTGGGATCATTTGGCTTTAACGCTTGCACTTGTGTGTAGCGATAGGGCTTCAATTTCAACAGACGTGTAGCATTTTTTGCAGAAGATTGAGCTACACCTGTTTGCTGCACTAGTTTTTCAGCGATTTTTGAGGCGAATGCTCCAAAGCGGCACCAATATCATCCAGTTTATTTTCAGTTAACAGTGACCTCTTCCTAGAATGTTTCTTGCCCAACACCGAACCCGAAGCTTCAAATGTATTTGCGATCGCATGTACGATTGACCTTGCAGGTGGTACAGAGTTCGGAAACTTTTCAACTAACTCCCTGTGCACACGGCGAGCAGATTCATGCTTGATGTAAACTTTACAAATAACACGCATTCTTCCACAGATAAGTGACGCACCATGTTTACTGCACGACAGAGGCACACTGAATGACTGCACCTGACGTAGCAATACCAATGAGAGTTGGTGCCGGCGCACTTTCGAGTGAGCATTGCCAGTCCGAAGTCCCGGCAGCTGGCATGAGAGTAGCGAAGGAGAGAGAGGCCGCAAATCGGTTCGAATATAATTTAACTACCCTTTATATCATGAAGATGATGTTAAACATAAGGCACCAAACATGAGACTAGATGATGCTAAGCAATTTATTCATGAATATATCAACTCCTTTCCTCGAGTTCCATCACACTACTGTAGAAAGGATTCAAGAAAAGAATATCTAAGCAATGAATTGTCTCTGACAAAAATGTATGGCATTTATGTTGACTGATATAATGAAAATAATTTGGTTGTATAGACAAATATTTCACACTGGTTTGAACCTTTCTTTCCACTCACGAAAGAAGGATATACGTGCCACCTGTTACATTTATGAAAACATGATAGAAACTGAGAAAAGTACAAGTAAAACAAGCCATGAAGTACATTTAAAGAACAAGGGTCTTGCTAGAAAACATCAAGATGAAGCAAAGGAAAGAGCTTAACCTGGGGTAGAGCACGTTCTTGAAGTTCAGGAGGCAGTGTGTTGCTGCTAAGCTCTCTTTTATAAAAGCAGATAAGCTATGTACAACTTCATTGTGATGGATTTCACTTCCAATCAAGTTCATTCCTACTACTGGCATGAGGGATTGGCAAAAAAAAAAAAAGGTTCAAGCAAAGCGGAATTCTGTCTCTTGCATAAAATTCAAAATATTGCTGATGGAAAAGAAATTGATTTAATGTCTGGCACTTGCAGTAGGCAGAATAGAAATGTGAATATTGCTGCTTTACTGATGTCCATAATGCAGCATAGGTTAACTTTGTGTGTAATGTTTTGACATTCCCACAATTAGTCAAAAGCTTTTTGAACCTGAACTCACTAAGATGAAGGTAGCTAGTGTCCATGCACATATTGAGAGGCAAAAACTAATGTTGACATATTTGATCCTTCTACACTTTAATCAGATTGGCTCAGAAGAATAATTCCTTTTGAAGTAATAGAAACGGATCAGGATAGATTTATTGACTTCATTCAGCTGAGAAAAATAATGGTGAAAAAACAGAAAGATTGACATGGATGGAAAAGATGTTAATTGGCTGAAATGAAATGGTTGCAATTTAGAAATGATGATCCAGAACATATGTATTTTAAATATGGTCTACATGAAGATTCATTTAGGAGAATAAAATTAGAAGGGGACGTCATATCCCAATAAATGCTTTAGAATTGAAGCCCTCATATCAAGGAACAATTTCCGTTTCTACAGATAAATTCAATGATCTTATTGGGTTATGTGACTCCGAGATAATAAAAGCACAGTATCAAGCATTCTACAAATCACTTACGCACAGTGCCAATATTGACCATCTGAGTAAAATTAAATTGAGTTTTACGTTGATATTGTGATGAAAAGAAGCTAGAAACAGTGATGTGTATTGAATTTATTTAAAGGTGAGTCAGAATTGTTACACTAACATCACTTAAGTTTACTCACTTAACATGTTTCGGGAAACAGTTGTTCCCATCCTCAGAAGTTAATTCGACTGGCCCGTGTTGTTGGTGTTTCCGTTTTTTGGACTGGATCCTGTGGTGGCATCTTGTGGTGGAGAAATGTACTTCCAGAGAGGATTTGGTGGCGGCAAATCAAAATTCATTAGATGTGTGTTGTGTTTCAGAATGGTGATCTTCTCCCATGCATCTAATTCGGCTGCAAATTTGGCTGGTTTGACTAATGTAATATTGGGTTTGATGTTGTGATTAGTGATCCAAAAATGGTGTGAAACTGCAGATTTGTCCATTTGTTTGTATTTAATACATCTCATGTGCTCCTTTAGCCTAGTTTCTAAGTTTCTTTTTGTCTTGCCTATGTATACTTTATTGCAATCTGAACAATTGATTTTATAGATTCCAGCTTTTTTGTCTTGTGGAATGGGGTCTTTTAACTTGTTACAAAGTAATTTCTCTATGTTAAATTTGTTCTGTGGAGCTAGGCTGATGTTATGTTTCATGAAAATCTTCTTAAATTTGTGAAATGTTCCTGGGTGGTATGTGAATTTCTTGAACTTTAGCTCTTTATCTTGCTGGCTGAGATTTGTTGTGTTTCTGATGTGCATCTGTCGTTTGAATTTTGCAATTTTTTTGTCAATAGTTGCTTTGTTATACCCATTATGTATTGCTGTGTCTACTATATGCTGGTATTCTAACTGGTATTCTTTTTTATTTAAGGGGGTATATACCAGTCTATGTGTTAGGCTGTTTAGTACTGCATGTTTGTGTGTGGTTGGATTGAAACTCTTATTTTTTATGTAATTAGTAGAGTGTGTTGGCTTCCTGTATATGCCAAAGGTTAGGTTCTTTTGTTCTCTGATGATTTTTAGGTCTAAAAATGGTAGCATGCCTTCTTTTTTTATTTCTATGGTGAATTTTATTGATTGGTTCTGTAGGTAGGAATTAACCTCTGAGGATGGGAACAACCGTTTCCCGAAACATGTTAAGTGAGTAAACTTAAGTGATGTTAGTGTAACAATTCCGACTCACCTTTAAATAAATTGAGTTTTATTTATGGACACTCTTTAACTGTTGTGGTCCTTAGCGTCCCATTCTATATTGGGCGTGAAGGACTAATAATTTTGCTCAGAAACCTCTTTATCAGGCTTGAGGTTCTTTTGTGTGCCGTAAATCTATGACACAGGACCACCAGCTTTACTTCCCTTCCAAAGGAAGCCATGCTAAGGATTTATATGCCCAAAAAAATCCATCACCCTCTGCCGGGTTTGAACCCGGACCATCTGAGTGATGCTGACGAGTGAATAGTCCATAGCAAAATAGTAATGCATTTCTGTTAATAAAAACGATAAGACTGATAATTATTTTCCTACTAATATTTGTTTTCTTTACTATATTACTTTATCAATGAATATTCATTATTTGAAATCAGTTTGTAATTGCCAATTTTTGTATTAGCTTTAACAAGCAATACAAAAACTGTAATTCTTTACAATCCGTTTAGTGATGAAAATGTTCATTTTAAAATTACTCCCCATTATATTACTTTGTATCTCTGCTTTGACAGATTATATGATTAAACAATATGTATATTGTTCACTACACTTAAATTCAGGGTTATTGAATTCTTCCTTTCGCTTTTCCAATTACAATTTAATAGCAATATCATTTTATAATTAAAAATCTTTTTTTATTAATTCCAACAAATAAAATAAAAATAAACAACAATAATAGCTTTGTAATTAATCATAGTTTCTTAAAACAAATTCTTAAATTATACTTACACAGAATACATTTGATTTACAAATACAATCAATTAGCGTAAAGTACTTCAATATAAAATAATTAACAACCAAAGTAAGTTATTTCTATTATTTTTAATAAACATATTTCTGTACTCCAGATAAAACATTTTATACACGCATAAATATACTACATTACTCCAGTGGTGTGTGGTGACAATCTATGGTATGGAAGCAATACTGAAAAGTAAAAGTGGATTTTATAGGGGCATACCTGTTATTTATAGTGCAGAGGGATTCTTCTTTTTTTCTTTCTTTCTTTCTTTGCAAAATCAGCAATGACACTGTCATAAAATGTAGGTCTTCCACTCAAGTCTTTAATTAATACCTTTTCTATACTTAAACAGCCAGATTAGAGAGTCTGTCTTGACTGATTGTATTTCTGAGGAATGTCTTTATTCTTTTAAGTGTAGAAAAGCTACGTTCAACAGACGAAGTAGTTGCTGGAATTGTCACTACAAGTTTGCAAAGCTTTAACACTTCTGAATAAGCCATTTCAAGATTATTCTCCCTGATGAAAAACAACAAGTCTTTAACACTGCATTTGTTCACACCTTCAGTCACATTATATATAACACTTAGTTGAGAGCTTAAAGCCACCATGTCAAAGAAAGATCCATTGTGAATTAAAGAATCAAAAGCTTTTTGCAGGAAGAGTGCTCTGCAGTTTCCTGCACAGTTTGTAAGTTCTAAAAAGTGCTGAACCTTGAATTTATTTGTTTTTGGATATTGTCAATTATTTCATAAAATAGCCTGCGGTAGCATGCTTTCAAGACGCCAGCATCATCCAGACAAAGTATTTTTCTTTTTGGTTCTGCAATATCTTGTGTGTTCATAACATGATCCCAAAATGAATCAAAGCTATTCTCTCTCATAGTTCTGAGGAAGCCCTTAAACTCATTAATTCTGTTTACACACAATCTAATATCGTTTATTTTGGTTTGTAGCACATTAAACAAATTTTCAGATATGGGAAAAATGTGAGAATAAATTTGTAACAGTAAATTGAAGTTAAATCCCTTTCCAGCAAATCCAAATATCCTCTTGATGCTGTCTCAGTTTCAGTATACCAACCACCACCACCACCACCTACAATATTCTCAAGTAGGGATGTAAGACGTTGGCAATATTCATATACAGTCTGCACTAACCTACTATTGTAATTCCATCCTGTAGGAGCTGATTTTGGAAGCTTTTTATTCACCTACTTATCTAGTGCCAAACAGTATTTAAATGGCTGTGAGAAGAAAATTGCCATGAAGAAAGTTTTACATTCTTTAATTTTGGTAGCTGATTGCTACAAACCCAGATTTAATCTGTGGGCCATACAGTGGACAAACAATGCATTAGGAAGAGTCTGTTTTACCTTTGTTTGCAATCCTCCCAAGTGTCCAGACATCACTGAGGCACCATCATAACTTTGACCTATTAGTTTATGCCCACATTTCAGGTCATTTATGTCACATACACTCCATATAAAGCTTCAGCTGTCCTATCTGAAGTTACGTCTTCAAATCCAAGAAATCTGTCTTCAACTGTTCTCTCTTGAGTCATGAAGCAAATTATCTTAGACAATTGGCTCATTTCTATCTGTAGTTTCGTCTAAGACAATAGCAACAAAACGACTCTCATATTTCTTGCCTAATGTGTTCTAATGTAACAGTGGCAATAGAAGAGATCAAATCATTTTGAATCAAATTAAAAGTACCCTGGAATACTGAAGAATTTTGTAAATGGTTGCCAAGAACTGGGTCATACTTTGCTAAAAAATGCACCATATCTGTGTAACTTTTGATAGAAACATGGGATTTGTCATGACCACGAAAGCTGAGGTCATGGGAGCCAATAAAACAGGTAATATCTATGAGCCTTTTCAAAATCTCGTGATTTGTTTGCACCATTTCATTGTGTTGCTGGTGGCATATTTTCATCTGTTCATCTAAATCATGGTTAATCCTTGGATTACTATTGAATGTCTAATTTCAGGAACAGTGCATATGATTTTTGCAGCCTGAGTGCCTTTTAATCATGTTGTGTATATTATTTAAATCACAGAACCCTGCACTATTCCACACACTTTTTTCTGTTGAGAAGAGCAGACATGTCCAACAAAACTTGGCTCTACTTTTACAACCTGTAAGCCATTCTACGCCATGAATGTCTATTAAAATGTCTCACACAAGCTTTAATTTTTGTTTTCAAATTCTCTAATGCTGGAGTTTCCCTACCTTTTTGGACTATTTCTTTCTTCTTTGCACAGATAAATGAAGAGAAACATCGACTCAAAATTTCATACACACCACAGCACTCTTCCTCACACATGTTTCACTACTCCCCGTTGAACTCATGCTCTCACTATAAGCAGTTTGCAGTTTCAAAATTGCTTCCAGTAAGTACTATTCCTAATTACCAAAGCACATGCAATTCTGTATTTAGAAATGAAACTTGTCACAGAAACATTCCATTAGAAACATCCGCACATCACATAGTACTAAAACTGCTATTATTATTCACAAAGAAAACATAAATTGACTTGATTTTCTTTCCTAACCTCTAACAAGCTGTAACCTGGAAGGTAATATGCAAGAAATATCTTGCTTCCCCACAGCGAGATTATATTGACAGTGTATCTAAATACCGATCATCAGCAAGCACTCCATGCCATCTGTTGGGACTCCAGAAAACTACTTGCAAAAGTGCAAGCTGTGTAGCAATTCGCGCTCACTGTTTGAAAATGTATCACTAAATTATTCGCAAGGGTGATTTTAATGAAAATATATAAATGAATGTATCACTAATAATTAAAGGGGAAGCAATGCTTTCCTTGTTTCCATGGAATACATGCTCCTGCACTACTCTGCAAAGTGATGGCCGATATACAAAAAAGTCAAATGCTTTGGAATTACAATTGTATCAATTAAATTCAAAAGTATGCCAAAAATATAAGTGGTTCTTGTTTCCTGAAAAGTAGTAGTATTGTACGTACACTATTGAAGTCCTAAACTGGCGCAATGGAACTACCACGAAAACTGCAGTCTGAAAGAATTCCTTCATTTCTGTGATCATTGAAAAACAGAGTTAAATTTTAATCATTTTGCACGCAACACAATATGGGCTCTGCTCCAATCAGCTGATAATTAAATGTAAATTTGCACTATTTATGCTAAGGCAGTATACTTATAAAACACAATGTTTTAAAGAGACCTGATATAATTAACTCACCCATAAAATTGAGGTATGCTTCTCCTCCAAGAGTATGAGTAAGGAGACGTATCATTTTGTGTAATGCAATTCCTCGGTCAATTACTGGTGACTGAGGTGAAAGAACTGACATATGTGTGTACATTTCTTTGTCCATGAGCCAAAATGCTATTGTTTTATCTCCAACTAAAGCCTGCAAAAGAGAATGTAAACTTGTATGAAGTTTCTACTTCTGGTTTATGCAGAACAACCTAAAAAATTTGCATTATAATTGCAGTTTTTAGTCACTAAAATAGAAACTGTATCACTTAGGTTATGCAACTCAGAACTAATCTGCAGGGCTCTCTCCTTTGATCTATATTTCTCCTGCTGTAAATCCACATACAGTGGAATCTTGTTAGCACATTTTCCTTTTAAGTAAGCCAATCATTAGAACTTTTGGTCCTAATCTCATTAAACATATATTTTATATGTTTTACATCTTCCACTAACTGCTTTCAAACTTGAGTGTCTGCAGTGATTTTATTAACACACATTGGGGCCACTCTAACACACAATTTCCCAGGCTCTCATTTGCTTCCATGCTTCACTTTGTCTACTCGCAGCACACTAACATCTTATTATCATCTGTGTATATGGCTCTAGTGTGTAGTTTAGTGCAAAACTGTTACATGATAGCATAATTTTCAAGCAGTATCAGTGACTTGTTTCATGAAGTTTGTACCATCGATAAGAAGAAAGTAAGGCAATTACATATGAAGAAAAATGTTGCATAATTCAAGAAGTGGACTGCAATTCTCATAATTATTATGAAGTGTGTAGATGTTGCATGGAAATTGTATATTCCTCCATCTATATTAAATATAATAGTGAGCCTAATGAAGAAAAATGTCATATAATTCAAGACGCGGACTGCATCCTCATATGAAGCATATAAAACTTGCGTGGAAACTGAAAATTCACCATCCTGCATTAAACATGAGCAAAAGAAAGGTGATCAAACTATCATATTTAGAAAAAAGAAAATCAGAAAACAAAACCACGAGAATCAGTTTCCAGAAATGGAAAATTATTAAACTGGTTTAAGCAAGTCCACACTTCAAATACACCAATCAATGGCAGCATAGTTCATGTTAAAGCACTATAGATGGGACTTTCCAATTTCAAAGCATCAAATGGTTGCAGTAAAAGGTTCAAGAACCAACATGCCTTAACAAATATAGATGTATCCGTGATAAGGCTTAAGTGTGAATGAAGAGACTGTTGAATTATGAAAAAATAGTACACTTCCATCCAAAATAAAAAAAATACAGTCTTATAACGCTTTTAATGCAGATGAAACAGGCTTATTTTTCCACCTTCTACTGCATAAAAACCTGGAGTTGAGAGGTAAAAAGTGCCATGGTGGAAAATTGAGCAAGGAAAGGATTACTGTACCTTTGCATTGTAATGAAAATGGAAGAGTGGCTGGCACCATTGGTAAATTGGATTGGCAGTCTGCACTATTTTAAAAATAAGCATACCTTCTCTTACAAATACTCATCCAATGCGAACACCTAGATAAAGTCATCTATATTTGGCATGTTTCTGCATGAATGGGATACAGGATTGAGTGTAAGAAATAGAAAAACTCTTGTTTGTTAACCAATTTGCTGCACATCCTAAAACCACATTTCATCTGCATAATAATTGTAGTGTTCTTGCCAGCTAATTGCACAAGTCAACTTCAGCCCTTTCACCAAGGCATTATAAGATGCCTGAAGTACAAATATAGGAAAAAGCTGGTTCAGAAAAGATTGGCCTCTCTTGAATCCCCCATGAGGAACACTATTATCTTAAATGCCTGGAACAAAGCTGCTTTCTTCATGTGGTCTGGAGAATGTCATGACAGTGAATGAAGATCACTGTGAACATAACATTGCAGTATCAGAATGGCAGCAAATGCTGTGAAAAGAAGGCAAACTAGATGATGCTGCAGTAGTTTTCATAACTCCTGTTAACAGCCATATATGCTGCTCTTTGAACTTTATTTAGCCGATTTTTTAGAGCCTGTTTGAAGGACCTTAGGCCACTAAATCAGTGCTCCATAAGTTATCGATGGTATGATTATCCTAGTATATATCCAATGGATCATAGCAGGTCTTAGTTACCCATCTTTTACTATGTGCGCATCTAACTACTTCAAAGTTTGTTTTCACACATTTTATTGTTTTCTTGAAATGCTGATTCCAGTCCACCTTGAAGTCAAAGGTGATTCCCAAGTATTTAACTTCCTCAGATATTTTAAGTTCTTTACCTTTAAGATGTAGAACTCCTAATCCCTTTATGTCTCTTCTTCTGGTAAATGGCACTATGGCTGTTTTATGAGGACTGATAGTTAAGCCCTCATTCTCAGCCCATTTTGTGACAGTATTCAGGGCCAACTGCTTGAGTTCCCTGAATCTTCCTGTACATTTACCTCGAACTATGATGACAATATCATCAGCATAGCCCACGATATCAAAGCCTAGATTACTTGCTTGAACGAACTGCCCAACAACCACCAGGTTCCATAGATAACACCCCACCCTGCGGACAACCACTCATGACCTTTGCAGCTAGACTACTATCCATGAGACTTGTATGGATTATTCTGCCTCTCAACATGGATTGAATCCATCAATAACAGGTTTCATCAAATCCATGTTTCCTTGCAGCAGTAGTTATTGCATTAAAGGAGGTGTTATCAAAGGCACCCTCAATATCAATAAAGACACCAAGTGCCACCTCCTTTTTCTGAATTGTCTTTCCCAGTTTATAGGCAACCTGAAAAGGGGCAGTTTCAGTTGATCTGCCTGTACGACAGGCATGCTGATTCTGGTGCAGAGGATATACCTCCAAAACACCTCTTCTTATATGCCTATCTATTAATTTCTCAAGAGTTTTGAGAATTATTGACATTAAACTGATGGGTCTTACAGACTTAGCCAGGATCAAGGGTTTCTCTGGCTTTGATATAAATACCATCCTAAGATTCAATTAAATTATTAACTGTCTCTAACCTCTGAATATCACTTCAGCCAGCCTAAGATGCCTCCAGTTCACTGGTATGTATCCTAAGGCCAAACTTGTTCTTAGAAGTTGTATCAAAATTTTTCATAATTCATCAAAACCTTGCTGAAGCATAATGGGCATTATTCCATTGCTTCCTGGAGATTTATAGGGTTCAAATGAGAGCACTGCCCACTTTAAATTTTTCATATTTGATGACTTCCTTGGCGATTTCCCAGTCTGCGCTGAAGGCTCTCTTCCCAGAGAGCTTCAGTCCTAGACTGTCCCATCCTCCCTCAGGTTCATCAAGTATAACCCAGTAAAAAAAACTCAAAGAAGTTCTGCCATTGTCTCCTTCTCTGTTTTAGTATATTCTTCATTTTCCAATTGAAGATTGCTAAAAAAGCTTTTTGGATGTTTTCCAAGAGCCTTCTGAAGTGTAACACATTCTGGGGCCATTTCTGTTTACTCACAATGCTTCATCCAGGAGTCCTTAGCCTTCCTCAAGGCTTCATTGTATTCTGTCAATGATCTGCTATAAGCAGTCCATTATTTGGTTAGTTTCACAAAGTTAAACAATCTGCAAATTTTCTTCCTTTTACTTGCAAGGGTTTGATTCCACCAGGGCACATTTCTGTTGGCTTGCCTTATTTTCAGAGGACAGTTATTAAATGCTGAGATTACTGCATCCTGCAAATGCTCCACAGCAATTTCTAAATTTTTCACAATCATAAATCTTATCATCCATCTTATTCAGATTACTGACTAGGTCTTTCCTGTAGGAGTCTCAGTCAGTTCTTTTTGGATCCTGTTAAGTTATGATTTGTTTAGAAATACATGTTACTTCAAATTGGATGTATCTGTTATGTGAACAACTTTCGTTTTCAGACACATGCCAATTTTTAATAAGTTTCCCACATAATTGTTTGCTAAAGTTATGTCGATAACTTCTTGCTTTCATGTACAATAATTAGGTACTTCATTAGCTATGTATGTGTGCAGCTGATCACATTCGTATTATCAATTTAATTTTTTCTTATGCAGATCACTGAATTCATCAGCTGAATAAAACCGTTTGGTTATAAAGCAGTTGTTGATTTCTGTTTTTAATAGTTTTACTGAATTTACATTTTTTAAATTCATAGGAAGTTGATTATAGAGCTTAATTCCTGTATTCTTGAATGATTTTTCAAAAATACTTGTCTTTTTGGAATGCAACTACTTCCTAATCTTAATGGTGTGTTTATTAATCTGTGTGTCAGGCTGTGGAATATGATGTGTTTTTGGGTTTAGGTTGTTTTTCTTGATGTAGCTGTCTCTATGGGTAAGTTTCCTGTATTTACCATTTTTTTTTAAAATGATTTTCTGATCTAAACATGGTAAGCAACCTTCTTTTTCTGTTTCCAAAGTGAATTTTATCCCCAGATTCTGTAGTTTTAATAACTTTGGTGCATAAATCCACACACAATATTCCACAGCCTGACACATGGAATAATAAACATAACACTAGAAGACAGATAATATGAAAGAGAACACCAACAAATCACAAGATTGCCATAAAAATTGTTTCACAAAGAATTACTTGATAAACTCAGAAATACGAGAGACAAAAGTAGATAAAGAACATTGTCACACTAAACAATGGAGCCAATCCACATGTAAATGATGTCCTTCATGGTTTAGGGGTACCATGCTAACCTCTAGTTCCTGAGGTCGCAGGTTCAAATCCAGCAGAGGACGATGGATTTTTTTTCAGGTGTAAAAACACTTAGCATGGCTTCCTTTGGAAAGGAAGTAAAGCCAGTGGTTCCATGGCATAGATTTACAGTACGTAAAAGAACCTCAAGCCTGATAGAGGCCTCTGAGCAAAATTTCCAGTCTTTCGTGTCCAATATAGAATGGGATGCTAAGGACCACAGTAGTTAAAGAGCGTCCATAAATAAAATTTAAAAAAAACTCGTCTCCACATGTAAATACAGCAAATTCACTTTCCACCCATGGATGCATAACAAATTCAAAAAACTACTTCAAGATCGCAATATAGAACTGGCCCCTTAAAATAAGTACAACCTTAGGAACTTACTAAACTACCAATTAAAAGACATCATACCAAAGCCATACAAATCTGATACATACCAAATAAACTGCAAGGACTGCCCAAAAATATAATCGGCCAAACTAAGAAAAACTTGTAAACAAGACTAACAAATCTGCAGTATACCTCACTCCTGGATGGCTCACCACATCATCAAACAGGATATCAAACTAATCAAACATGTGAAAACGACAACAGAACCTGCAATTTGGGAGAAAATACAGATTAAGGAATATGCACACCTGGTTATCAATTTCGAAATATCAGCAGACAACACCTTCCATAAAACCAGATGATAGTACAAACAAAATGCAGCAGAAACTTCCTCTTCAAGAATCAGTCAACAAGCCGCTTAAACAGTATCATGACAATCTTCGAAATGTGTCCAAAGTAAGTGAAGTGAGGCTGTTACTGTCTTAGAAGTCAACTCTCACTACTTTACCTACATTATGAAAGTTTCACTGTTTATAACACTTTTCATATAAATTTCATGTGATGTAGACTACTGTTTATAATCTATTAAACTGGTTCAACAGCAATGGATAATTCCTAAATGAGGGTAAACTCCCTCTGTAAAAACAAAAGACACAACATGCAGATGACATCTCCATTAGTGTGTTTGTCTCTACTGACATGATGCAACCTTGTCAGTATTAGAGCATCGGTTTTGGCATTTACAGCAGCTGCAGCCAGAAGGAACTATGATAGGAATGTGTGTCCCAAAATATGGTCCTTACAGCCATTTTTTGCCAATGGGCTGACTTCAAACTTCGGTCACAGAATATTCCCACACTATTCTGGTATGCCTTTTTTTAAGTGTGTACTAGGTGTTCATGTTATTTTGTTCTCTTGTCCATTAGATTGGACAGGATATGGTTTCAGCATTGACTAGTGACCCCTTAGTCTTCAAATGTTTATGAATCCATATGCCTGATGTCAGCAACTACTAACATGGGTGGATTATACAGTGGTAAGTACATGTACACAAGAGATCAATAGTTGGGGTTCATTACATAATACTGTAACAAATGAGAACACCAGTTACTGCAAAAACACACTCTCTTTATGATTAGGCACTCAATGTAACACTACATTTGAGTACTTGGGCAGGCACTCGGAATACAACACAACTGATCCATCAAATTAAATCGCAAATGAACTGCTGAACTGCACAACTCACAACTGACTACTGAGTTACAACTCACAATTAAACTGCACTGTCCACTTGCACTTGTCACTTCCAACAGCAATCCACTCATTTCAACACCCTGCCCTGCCCTGGGAACAGCAGTCCCTTATATACGCTACACATACAAAGCAGAACTTTTGGGAACAAGAACCCACTAGAACATGCCAAAACAAAGGTTCCAGAACAAGTAAGCGGCATATAAAAAGGCTTTTTAATCCACACTCCTATTGTTCTATTCTTCTGCACTCACTATTGTTCCGACGGGTTGTCGCAGGCCCCACCCAGGTATTGGGTTGGGAGGCACTATCAGCCGGCCGCAAGAACGTGGCCACACTATTTTTGGCTTTTCTGAAGCATTAATTTTCTTTAATTGCAGAGTGGCAGGAAGCGAAATTAGCAAAATAAACCTCTTTACATGTTGTGAATACTAAATAAATAGCCCTTTGTAAGAAACACAAAAAACACCCTCAAAATTTGGAAAGTTTCTGAGAACTGACATAACAAAACTTTTAAACATATGATTCAATGTGTCTGCCATTCCATTGTCAGTACGTCCTAACTTGCTTGAACATGCTAACAGACAGCCTCGAACATTACAGGCACTGAAAGTTATCGTCTCCTGGAGTATGAAGTTCAACAGCTGGTTCAGATTTTCAGGGTACCTAAAAAAACTCGATCCTTCAGAGAAACGCAGAGAAAAAATAAAGTGGTGTCAAATTTGGGGATCTTGGAGGTCATTGAGAGTTGCTAATAATTTTGTCAATTACCATATGTTAAGATTAATTTTAACATCATAAGAATTACTGTTTTACAATACCATAATTCTAGTACTAAAAGCTACAATTTATTGCCATCACTATTACTGCCAGGTAAGTGTCTTTCAAGACATGATATTGTGTTATCAGCAATATATGAAAAAGCACCATCCTGTTGAAACCATATTCCAGGAAAAAGTTGCAGAAACATATTGTGACTTTGTCCAGTTTTTCAACTGTCATTTCTCCAAGTTCTCAACATCACTTCACTGGTTTTATCTAGTTCAACTTCACCGGGACTTCACTTAGTCCACACCATCACTTCACTAACGTGAACTAGTTTCATTCCCCCGGTCATTTCACTTAGTTTTCACTCACTTCAGTTTCTTTGTGACATAGCGGCATAACGAAATATGTAAGACGTAGCCTCTTCTTCCAGGTGATTCACTCACTAGGGAATCTTGAACACAATACTTCCCCAATATCTTGCGGAAGCAGCAGCACTCACTGTGCATCTCAGCAGTTGTCACAAACTAACCTAGGAGGACCACACTTTTCGTTGTACCAGAAATGCACTCATTGACTGACTGACCAACTTAACTGACTGATTCCTCTCGTGAGAATGCTCATTTATATAGCCAATGAAATCTTCCATCGAACATTCTAACTATCTGCACACATGTTCTGGAGGCAGGGGAAAGAAACTTCCTGAAGATTCTGGCTACTGCCAAAGCACTTCTGATGTTTAAACTGGGTGAGAGAGCAACTTATCTTTATCTCCAACTGTTTGGCGTCAATCTCTCAATAACCTTGGACCATAGCTGCCGTGTCACAATATGCATGCTGGAAGGTCTGTGTCCTGCAATTTATGAAGCCTGGTAATTTTGTAGGGACACATCTTCAGGTGTTTTTAGTGCTTTATGGATGGATCTGAGGGACAACTGAGTTTCTATTGTCAGCTGACACAATGACATTTGTGGCTGATCCATCATAATGGTCCGCATCTCTTGCAAAACACCAACTGTCAGTTTCCCCTGCCATCTCACATACTTTTCTGCCATATGGATCTTGTTTCCCATAAGTGAGCAATGCAACTATCGTAAATAAAACAGAGAAAACACTAATGAAGCATGACAGATTACTTAGAACTCAAATGTTGCACAGAGAAATTTTATTATGTACATAACGGCATAAGAGACAAACTCTCACCTCTTAAATCTCTCTTCAGGCTCTTTTATTTCTCTGTGATACCAATTACAAATTGATTGTATTGTATTGATATTCCGCTTCAATGAGAACCTCTGTTCTGAAGTAGGATTCAATAATGACGACTGTACTTTCATTAAAGGCATCCTGTACAGGTGCTGATAAACACAAATAGTCTACTATGATATACAGAGAGAGCCAAAAAACTACGAATCGGCTGTGCAGTGGTTTTCTTGTTCACGCCCTCGGCGCTCATTGCCGTCTGCCGCTATCATAGAAAGGAGCGGATGAAACCATACTGCATTTTTAAAACTACTTTTGAAAGCTTTACTTACCAACTTTATGAAAGGAGATGCTGAAACTGGCCACCGTCGTTGTCCATACATTTTTGGCACCTCTTTAGGAAACTATCCATCACTCGCCGTAGTTCACGTTGAGAAATGCTGGCAATTACCTGGTGGATATTTTGTTTTAATTCTTCCAGAGTGTGTGGGTTTGTCTTGTACACTTTGTTTTAAGTTACCCCAGAGATAGAGATCACAAGGGGTTAGGTCGGGGGACTGAGGGGGCCACAAATCTCAACTAATAATTCTATCCTCAAACACATTTTCATAAAGTATGGAAAAAATGCAGCGCAGCCGGTTCGTAGTCTTTTGGCTTACCCTGTATAATAGAAATGGACTGTTAAATATAAACAGTACTCCAACTTCTCCATTAGCACTGGTAATCTTGTGGGATCTGTACTTGGTTGTTTGATCAACAGAGAGCATAGGTATGGGAGCCACTACAGGACGTTGCTATGCCATGTGAACCAGGCAACCTCTCTGACACAAACCTACTCCACACTCACATCAAAATAGTCCCCAATTTACTGCAAGAGTGAACTACAGCAAGATCAAATTAAAATGAACACCCAGTAGTGTTACTCACAAATATGACCTTCAGCTAAATGCATCAAGTGGTCCAAGCTCGATATCCTCTTACCTTTCTGCTCTTCTGAAATGTCTTTATGCACCCAGCAAGCACTGACTTTTCAAAATTCCAATCTGTTATGCACATCATATGCTGTGCCATATGAAATACTGAACTGCTGCACCAAGGTTTTTTGCTGATAAATCTGCTGATTATTTCAAAATGTTGTCTCAGTGCTTCTTACAATTGATGATGGCAAGAGCAAAGTCCATTGGCAGGGTTCATTCAGCCCTCTTCAAATAATCTGCTTCATCTCAACATGTCACTGTGATTCAATCAATACCATATACTGAGCGGCTATTCTGTGGTGCATTTATGTGTGATTCACTTGCACTGCAGTGACCTTGGTATACTATGCTTTATTGGCTGTCAATGTCAACTGTCAGTTGCTACTATCTTCTGTTCGTGCTGTAAAGACTGAGATTTTTCATCATGCATCTCAAAAGTGAAAGCTTATTCACACATCTGTGCTGTGTGAGAGTTACTTTCAAGTATTTGGATTATTGTTGCTGTTCTTGTCTTGTTGTTAGTCCAGTGAAATGCCTACTGAAAAATTCAAGCTTGAGCAAAGAATATTAATGTATGATACATAAAAACTTAATCATATAGACAGGTGTGTAGAAAATTTCAGAAGACATTTCCTGGTATTCCAGTTCTAAATATGTCAGATGTCTGGTTAACAAGTTGAGGACAACGGGATCACTAAATTTAAGAAGCAAAAATACATGTTCTGATAGAGGAAAAAATTGATGAAACTGGTGCATCATTTGAACGCTCTCCAAAGAAGTTTCTAAGGCATGTTGCAAGCAAGTGGGTGTTTCAAAAACACCTGTTCATACAGCTGCTAAGTTTAAAATTTCAAACCCTACAGAGTTACTACTGTTCAAGAATTACAACCTCATGATGAAAAGGAATGCCAGGAATATCTAAATGCAGATGGACACCACTTAAAACAAGGTTAGTACTCATATAGTGCATGTTACTATTACCAATGAGTATGTAACATGGGCATTTTAAAATGGAAAACTCCCGGTGTAGTAGACAGTGCACAGACATGCAAAAATGCGATCGGGGTCAGGTCATAAAATGACTACCCTGGGATTTCACTCAATGCTTTTCCTTTAGTTCACAAAACTGTACTGCACTTCGCTGCTCCTCACAGGATGATGCTAGTACAATGCCATTTTTGCTCAGTATTTACCCAAAAATTGTTTTGAGTTAGGTTTTGACTTTCCCTTATGGACAAGCATCATCGGGAAGGAAATGGTTGGCAGCCGCAGTGGCAGCTCCTCATCTTTCTTGCTGAACTTGCCTCATGATATTAAAATTAGTACTGATGGACATAGGACAATTCTATGCAACCTGGACAATGAATTAACTGCAGTTTTCCTGGTCTCATGGGGTCATCCTGCTGCACAATAGTGCATGATCACAACTAATAAAGAAAACCATGGATACTCTGATATATTCCCATCACAATTTTGAACTCTCACATGGCTCAAAAGTTTGGCGCTCTGGAGAAGAGCTAAGATACCAAGCCAGCAGATACTAACAGATTGTTTTAATACCAATCCAGCATATGGAACAATTCCATCCAAGATAAAATTAAGAATCACATTAAATATAATATAAAATGTTAAAATTACCTGATCATGAGATTCAGCATATGCTACCGTTTTCTCCATCCACCGTCTGTTTGTTAACGTGTGAACAATGTTTCCCATATTCCAATCTTCATCTTTAACATCTTTCAACAAGCTAATCCACTTGTCTGGAATTGCCATGCCAAGACGATAATCAAACCCTAAGCCTGCTTCTGCCACTGGACAACAACTACCTGGCATACCTGATACATCCTGTTCAACATGATAAACATGTTAAAGATTAACAAAACATTTAACTATAAAAGAAACACAATTAGTACAAACATATATTATACTCTACATAAATGTTAATACATACATATGTAATTCCTAACTGCGAGTTTCAACAATTATGTCAATTTAGCAGTCTAATATGCTTTATCTCTAGAGACAGGATATCTGTGCAAAAACATGCTTTTATATAAGCATGCTAGTGTTTCTAAACTTTGAAAATGTTAATTTCATTGCTAAGTGATTGCAAAGAATTTTTCATGTATCAACCACAGGGTAGCAATGCTACCTGCTTCGCTGAAGCCAGTCTTGCGCCTACTACCATCTTGTGTTACTATGCTCTTCGTTATACACAATGCACATCATCTGTCAAACTCCTTGTTTTCCAAAGTTTTTCAAGTAAAGAACAATGGAAAATGGAAGCAGAAAGATTGCTAGTTAAACGAATATTGAATACAATCACATTTTTGGGCCTGTCAGACATTATTATTGACAAATTGGTCACCAAACATCTTGGCAAAGTCATAACTTAATTTACCTGCTATTATTTGATCTAAAACTACCGTTGATGAAACAAAAGTCTATAACATATCTTAAAGCATTGGCTTAAAGTTTTCGGAGAATAAGTGATAAAATTAATCAGAATTTCAGTCACTGAATATTGCAATAATTGCCACGCCATTCAGAGTCTGAGGAACATGCCTCCTATCCTCGCAGTTATGGCATCACAAGCACGTAATCTGATATTAATTCTTCCTTGCAATAGCTCTACTTGGGCTAATTAGCAAGGCGTTTCTTATAGAAATATCTAACAGTGTACTAGTTATAACTAATCTATGTACAAATTCTAGTGTTACTTATGTGTATAAAGCCCTATTCTGACAGTAATTTAATATTGTGTTTATATTAATTTTGAGCTCAATAACGAAACAGTTACTAAGAAACTTATGTAAAATGTGTTAGTTCCAAATCCTCAGGTCAAAAGTGCTGAGAGCACACAGCAGAAGCTGGAATGGGTTGCCATGCTTCTCTTAGGTATTTCTGAGCGGGAAATCTCAAATTAACAAACAGGGCAGAGTCATTCTGTTGATAGTGCATAACATATTTCATGAAGTTTACAGCCAAAAAGTAACTTAAATAAGTACACTACCTGTGTATTGAAACATCTCATTTTCCTTGCTTTTTCTTCTTGCTATAAGAGAAATTGCTCTCAAACACTATACATGTGTTAATCACTAAACTGGTTTGAAAATCACTGTATAAATTTACAGATTACTTCTACACGAAGGACCACGAAAGTGTATTTTTTGTGCACATTCAACTCACACAAGGCTTACTCCTCTCAAAAACAAAGTGGCAAACTATAGCAGCCACACGCAAAGCCACCCGTGACAATGCATACAGATAGGGCATTGCCAATCTAATCTCTATATATCTGTACTATCAACCTATGTTTCATTTCCCACATTTTTTTTTGATTCGTGTTCAACGCAGATTTTCAATTTTAGGAAAATTAAAACAGGTTTACATCATACTGTACAGCATTTCATATATACTTCCTCTTTGTCATATTTTAGCTTACAACAATTGAGTATATCTACACTTTTAGCCAAATTTAAGTGGCTGTTTTCCTCTTAGGAAAGATTTACAAAGGCTGAAGTACGATGGCAAACTAAAGGGAAGGAAACAACAGAATCTAAGCTTGACTTATTTATTAGCACACCCAGAAACCAGTGAAAGAGAAATGTTTGCCAGGTTGTTGCTAGAAGTGATTAAAGAAAGCTTTTTTGCTACCTTCCTATCTGAGAATTTCTAGATTTGGTAATAAATTCACTAAGCGTGTTGTCACAATGGAATTTTAAAACCTCTCTTTTATTACACCAGGTGAGTCAGCTGCCCATGGGTATTCGTATCTATGCAACCCGCAGTTTATAGTCTAATGTGAAAACATTGACCCTTTTAGCAAACAAACTGTTATTGTAGCTCTGTCCTTCTATTCGGTACTATACGCAACCAACATTAATGATTAAAGGCCTGAATGAGAGCCAAGGAGCTGCAAAAGCCTTTAAAAAGATGGCTTTTCATGAATATAATGCTTGCAAAGAGATAGAGGAATGTTTTCCCTAAGACCGGGACAAATATATGGGTTCTGGCCGAGTGGATTAGCTGCTGGAATGTGTGAAGCAAAGGTTGGCTTCGGTGGTTCGAATCTAATATAAACATCAAATTGTTTTGGTTCTTTTTTTTCTCTCCTTATGTTTATTTTCTGTATTTTAGTGTAATAATTTATTTATTTTTGTTATTGGCTCTCCTGTGAGCCGACACAAGAATTACAATCAGATAATTGTGTTATCATGTTTACCCTAATAATCTTTTCCATATCTGGTGGTGTAAACCATGTTACGTAGGTAGCTTTCAGTTTTTTGGGGGCGCATATCGATGATATTAAATATAACAATTTTTGTTTCATGTTTAAACCTTATGTTTCACTTCTACTGACAAAGGAGATGTAAATGTGCTAAGCTCACGAGTAAACAGAATAATAAATTGTTAAAGAGTGTGGATTTCCTCAACGAAGTAAATGTTCAAAATGATGGCCCCCTTCATCAATGCACATTTGTGTACATTGCCAGAGAGACATTCTTGCATGCTGTAACATGCGCAGTGTAATCTGTTCTCATACTTCACGTATGAGTGCCCATAGATGATTTGGGCTTTGCGGTTCTTGAGCGTAGACCCGTTCTTTTAAATGATCCCAAAGAAAGAAATCCAGTAGGGCGAGATCAGGTGATCTAGAGGGCCATGCGATTGGGCCCCTCGGCCAATCCATTTTTGCACACATGTTCTATGTAACTGATTCCTTACAATCAGTGACCAGTATGGAGGAACTCCATCCTGCTGGAACCACATGCCTGTTTCACTAATGGCACATCTTCTAGGAGCAATGACAAATCTTCTTGCAGAAATGCAAGGTACTGTGGTCCTGTGAGGTTGCCTTCAAAAAAGTACGGTCCAATTAACTGATCGTCTAATATTCCGCACCAGACAATGATGCTCCACTGTACCTGGAATGCAGCTTCTCTCATCCAGTGAGGATTGCCTATACTCCAGTAGTGCATATTATGGCGGTTAACAGTTCCGTTATTGTGGAATGTGACTTCATCACTGAAGAGAACACTTCCTAAAAACTCTGCATCCATTTGCACTTGCTGCTGTAGCCACAGTGCATATATTACTCGTGCTTGAAAGTCACGTCCGTGGAGAGCCTGCTGTAGTTGTAGATGGTGCGGACGATATTTATTATGGTGCAATATGCACATCACTGAGGACTGACTTGCGTATAGATCTTGTGCAATGGCCCTTTAACTGCTATGCGGATTGTTTTCTATTTTGTTTTACTGGAGCATCGTGAGCAGGTGGTGCTCTTCCAAATGATCTGTTTCATGAAAGCGTCTTTCAACCCTTCGAAAAATGCAGGTGCCCTCCTTCCTGGAAACCATTCTTCATACAGGCACTTTGCTGACAGTGCATTACACCTTGTTTCTCCATAGATTAACAGCATGTCAACATACTCATCGTTTGTATACATTATGACAGAAGCCGTGTCTTGTAGAAAGGTTTCAGATACTGAGTAAATAATGGAGAGAGATTTATTTATTCACGTCAGGCATTGACACAAATAGCTAAAGCCACCTTGCATGTGTGAAGTGCTTTAAACTTGATTGAATGGGTCAAGCATAATACTGACCACAATACAATACAGTAGAATCTCGTTAGTACGTTTTTGCAGGGACCTAAGGATTTGGACGTCATAGGCGGGAAAACGTGTTAACAAAAATGCAAAATCTGCAATTTAAGAACATAGGTAATAAAAATGTAATAATTACTACGTCTTCATGGGCAATTTAAATCGATTTTGAGTACAATTTCATACTGAATACGATCCGTGTTTCCATGTTAAATTCAATATGTTTAAATGGATTTGGATACACAAAGCCTGAGAATAAATAATTCAAGCTTTTATTTTGGTCAACTTGGATTTTTTAGGTTATGAATGTTTTTGAGAAAATAAATTGCGAATTGTGGAAGCGGCAATAGTGGTTTTGCTGTGTGTTTTATTACACACGAGATAACAATTTCTGCTAAAAAAGAAAAAATTATGAGCGTGCATCGTGTTACGAGTACAATAGACGATATTATCTTTGGTGTATACAAGACGATTTGAATACGGAGGTGTTTCCATGCAACAAATTTCGTTCCGGTCCTCTTCTGATCCTATTTTCCAAGAGAAAAGTTTTGTTTTAGTATTTTTCCCTTCTTTAACAGCAGTTTCAATCAATTTAGGTTTGCTAACAATCGTTTTTAAGGTTGACGGAGGAATGTTTAACTTCCGCACTATATCGACATGTTTTATATTTGGATTGTGATTACATCAAGGATTTTCAGTTTTTCACTGTTGGTTATTTACCTACTACACTTTCTTTTTTTCATTGTAAATGAAAAGTTAAAATACAATCTACGGTTGTTTGGTCATCACTCAACATTAGAAACTATCGTTAGCGTTTACCACGCCAAGGTAAAGCATTCTCTATCCCGCCATTCCCGCCCACAGAAATCGTGTCACACAAATATTTAAATGCATGTATGTGATTGGCTGCTGATTTCCACCCCGTGACCAAGGATTGACCAAAGTAGCAAATGAGGACGTCAAACTATGAACGTGTTAAACGCCTACTCCCACTGTGCCGAATTGCCGATCAAGGATTGGCCAAAACAGCGAATGAGGACGTCAAACTTCAAACGTAGTAAGCGGGACCGGGAAAACGCACTAAGCAAACATTATTTATTATATTTGGTGATTTGGTACCGGGACTTTTATAATTAAACGTAATACACGGGAAAACATGTTAATGAGGAACGTGCTAACGAGATTCCACTGTACCTACTACGAAGTATAAATTATCCACCTGCCAGTGGAAAAGATGGTGATTATTCTATTTTGTACACACTTATAATGTTATCAAAAATGTTATTTTTATCATATCATATTATAGGTCCAAAGAAATAAAACAAAAGATAATAAAAAGTTTGAACTCAACACGAAGGATTTGAACCCAAAATGATGTGGCAGTGTTAAAGCAACCATTATAATACCATTCGGCCGGTGCTACCTTGCGAGCCAAGGTTCCTATACGAATTAGTAATCGCAGACCTAGAGCCCACCTCAAATCTTTACATACCTTTTGCAGTTTCCTACAATGTTTTGAGCTTGGTTTGGTAGTTTTAACTCAAATAAATAAACTGCATCAGTCATTACAATTACTGCATGAACTGAAATACAATTGGTCGCATTGCGTAGATCTGCCATTTTGTTTTCAAATGGTCTTGTCTACTGATGCATGTGATAGGTTGTTCCTTCAGGGGCGTTTTAAAATGTGTGCATGAATGTATGCTAAAAGAATAAAAGTTTGTAAAATTGGCTAAAAGTGCTACTGCAGCTCCCAGTGTCAGAGTGGGATGTTTTTTGCATCGACATACATGGCAATTGCATTCTGTTCAGTAAAACACTTATGAACTGAGTTATCTATCCCTCCTCTATAAAATGTTATGCATATCAGCCATTAGAAGGCATTCAAGAAAGGCGTAAGTCACATGTCGCTTAGCACACTGCATAAATTCAAAAATAAATAGGGGCAGCTGACTCACCTGGTATATAAGCCTGAGGCTGTTTCTTAGAAAAATACCATAAACTTACAAACACCAATGCACCTAGTTTCTAGTTTGGCTGCTTGAGTGAATTACTCTGGTATGCGTAAATAATTTCCACGCCCAAAATAAACATTCTAAAAGAAATCTTGTAACCCAATGGATGAAGGGAAAAAGGGGAACAGATTAATTAATAATTGTGATTACTACATAATTAGGCCTTCTGATATTATTATTTGGAAATTATGGACTTACCATTGGTCAAATGCCTGGAAATTGTTGAATACAAAATCAAATAGAAGAGTTGATGCAAGTTGTCTCTAGGTGATGCACAATTTCTGACATATAGTATGAATACATTAAATAAATGTACTATTATGATTACTTCCCACCCTCAGCAAGCACTGTACTTGATCTTGTGCCTCATACTAACACATTCAAGGCCTAGCCCGAGTTGGACTCAGACCACATGAAATGTTTACATGGCCCACATCTGATTATAACTCGGACTTATTTCTTAGGATTTCAATGCATTTTCACAGCTAAAACTAGGGCTGGGACATGTGACAATGGTCAGGCAGGTTTTTTTCTTTCAGCTGTCCAATCTTTGCTGCCCTCTGTCGCATTTCGGTAAATGTTTTGGAAAACTAGGAGTGTCGACACTATAAGCTTCTCTTGCCATTTTCCTGGAAGAAGAAAAAATGCACGCGCACGCACACACACGCAGAGAGAGAGAGAGAGAGAGAGAGAGAGAGAGAGAGAGAGAGAGAGAGAGAGAGAGAGCAATGGATTATACAAGGTATCAAAATCTCTTGTGAACAGAAAAGAATTTTGTATTTATTGAGTAGAAATAGCAATAATAGGGAACAAAAAGTCCATTACAGGAAATATTGCAAAATTCTTAGTAGAGTTATTAAATGTGCAAAGGCACATCATTATAGTACAAAAATAAAGACATCAAAAAATAAAGTTAGGACCATATGGAATATAATAAAACAAGAAACCAATAGGACAAATAGTAATAATGACATCTCAGCCCTTATAGTGAATAATAGCAAAATCAAGGACACAACTGAAATTGCAAATGAATTCAATAATTTCTTTATAAATCTAGTCACAAGTATAAATTTAATTGATGGTAACAAAGAAATTGCTATACAATTATTAAATAATGCTATTACATGGTAATTTCCTAGTTTCATAACCATACCAACAACAAAAGGCAAGATTTTAGCCACTATAAAATCCCTTAAAGTGAAAGACAGTGCAGGCTATGATGAAATATAATGCACTGCTGAAACCATTAGCACCCCTCTAAGTTATTTATGTAATTTATTACTCAATGTGGAATATTTCCAGATCCACTAAAATTCTCAATTGTAAAACCTCTTTATAAAAAAAGGAGAAAAGACTAAAATGGATAATTACAGGCCCTTTTCTCTTTTACCCACTTTCTCAAAAATATTTGAATGAATTATGTACAACCGACTATACCAGTATTTGGAGTCAAATAACATTCTTGTTTCAGAAGGGAAGTATCAACTAATAATGCTATCCACAAACTCACTAATGAGGTGCTTGAATCATCAATTAGCAGGAAACATGTAGGCAGGATCTCCTGTGACTTAAGTAAGGCTTTCGACTGTGTAGACCACCAAATACTGTTACAAAAGTTACAATGTTATGGCATTCAAAGAACATTGCTAAAATGGTTTAATCCTATCTAACATACAGAAGACAAAAAGTACAAATCTAAACACCAAACTCAAATAAACTTAGCTACTCAAACTGTAAACTCATAAAACAAGGGTTCTATTCCAGGGCCATTACTCTTCTTAGTATTCATAAATGATTTAGCCCCTAGTCTAAACAAATATAAACAAGTTTTTCTTTTTGCTGACGACACTCATTATTAATTTCCCACAAAGACTTAGAAAAATTCAAAGAAAGCGCATGTCACATAATAACATTAATGCAATCATGTTTCAATGCAAATAGGTTGAAACTAAACATTGATAATACTAATCTTGTGAAGTTCACTACAATCAACACAGCACAACACAACTTCAATATCGAAAAAGTGTATTGGACATTCAGATGCTACTAAATCCCTAGGGGTAGAAATAAACAAGCATCTTAATTGGAAAAGTCACATTGACAAAATAGTCCCAAAACTGAGTTCAGCATGCTATGTACTACGTCTCTTATCCTCTTTTAGCAACATACACACGCTAAAATTAGCCTATTTTGCATACTTTCACTTAATCCTGAAGTATGGTATAATTTTATGGGAAAGTTCTACAAACTCAAAGAGAATATTTAGTCTACAGAAAAAGGCCCTCAGAATCATATGAGGTTCACATGCAAGAACATTATGTAGGAATATTTTTAAGAACCTAGAAATATTAACATACACTGGAGAATACATATTCACATTAATAACTTTTCACATAAGAAATAAAACATCATTTGTTGTCAATTCTGACATTCACAATATTAATTTAAGATCCAGACTAGAGTTACATCTACCATCAACTAACCTCACATGTGTTCAAAAAGGAGTACACTATCAGTGTATAAAAATATTTAATATGCTACCTCACAACTTGAAAATTTGCAATGATAAACATTTAAGGCAAAGCTGAAACAATATTTATATGAACACTCATTTTATACCATCGAAGAGTTTCTAAATGGTGCTTAGAACTAACCATTTAACTATGGAAATAATACTGTAAATATGAATAACTCTGTAAACATATTGACATATTCCACATCCTGCTGTTAAAAACAAAGCATAGGGTCTATGGGGGGGGGGGGGGGGGGGGTTGTGTGTGGGTGGAGGGTGTGGGGTGTGTGTTGTGTGTGCGCGTGTGTGTGGGGTGCGTGCGCGTGCGTGTGCGTGTGTCTGTCTTTCCCGACAAATGAGCTAATAGTAATGTGCATTTGGACTCTTGCCTGTACTTAGACCCTTTCGATTAGCATGAACATGAAAATTATATTTAAATAAAATTCTAGTGGCAACACACACTAACTTTACCCTTTCAAGATAATTACCTTGAACATGTTTTGAAGACACCTTGTCTTCATTATCAGGTAAGGGCCACTAACGAGTCTGTCGGTTCTTGTGTAGAGGTTGCCGTTGGGCTTCCTGAGGTTGACGTCATTTTCGGCCTGATGTATTTAAAGATGAGATCCTTTTCTGGAGGGAAATTGAAATTCATTAGATGGCTTTTGTAATTTTTTTTTTTTGTATGAGGAGTTTTTCCCATAACGATATGGGAAAAACCCTTCATACAAAGAAAAACAAAAGCCATCTAATGAATTTCAATTTCCCTCCGGAAAAGGAACTCATCTTTAAATACATCAAACCAAAAATGACGTCAATGTCAGGAAGCCCAACGGTGACCTCTACACTAGAACCGACAGACTCGTTAGTGGCCCTTAGCTGATGATGAAGACAAGATGTCTTCGAAATGTGTTCAAGGTAATTATCTTGAAAAAGTGAGGTTAGAGTGTGTTGCCACTAGAATTTTATTTAAATAATATTAACTACTTCACTGTGTTTCCCATTAACTGTTATGTTAAAAATGAAAATTATACTTAATAGAGAGTTAATTTCTTTACTCTTAATCCAACATCTGCCTGAAAATTAAACTTCTATAGAGACAGAGTATAAATTCTAGATATATATCTAGCATCTTGCTTATATGTGAAACTTCAAGGAATATAAACTATTTTAGTATTTGGAGGTAGTATTTGCTTTGTTTAACAATAAATACATAGAGTTTCAAAAGGTATATCAGGATAGAAAACAACTTACTTCAGCAATAGTAATAATCTCTGGGTAGAATTCATGCAACATGTAATTAGCTAACATTAGGTACACTAGTGCCTCTGTGTCAACGTTTAGCCCAAAGTATTCTTCATAGTGACCAGTGAAACCTTCTCCTATGCCTCGGGAGTGATACAGCATCGATGTAACCCCATCAAACCTAAATATGAAACATGCATACATAATTCAGCTGAAAGAAACAATGTTTTCTTTTCAAACAAGCATTAATCATTACTGAAATTATGAATGGATTGACGACACTTAAGTTTCGCTTACTAAGCTTTCATGGTCTGGTACTGAGAGCGGTAGGAGAAGGTTGTGCGGAGTGAGAGCAGTGCAACAATGGGTGTAGAAATGGAAACACATAGAGTGCGGAAAGACAGCTTCGGAAGAAGAAAAGTTACAAAAGCTAGAAAGATAATTATAGACTTTCACATATGGGTGGTAGCAGTAATCTTGATGCTGCTAATAATTGGTGGAGTGGAGCAAAATCCAGGGCCAGTGAAATGGACCAGCTAATGGAATCACTAAAGGCACTTGGAAAAGAATTAAGCAAAAAAATGGATAGCAATACAAGGCAACTCAAGAAGATTATGAAGAGACAAAGAGAAGAGATGGAACGGCAGATAATGGATTGCAGGAGGAAAATTGAAGATACAGAGAAAAGATTCAAAGCAGGGTAGAGCAGAAAGAACTGCATAATTTTTGGAGTGACAGAAGAAAACAGAAGCCTAGAAGAAATAGTATACAAGATTATGGAAGAAAGGCTGGGTATAAAAATATTTGGTTGGCAGATAGAGGGCATTTTCCAAATTGGAAAAAGAGGAAGAAAACCTAGACCCATTGTAATAAAAATAACGACAATGGGAAGAAAGAGGAAAATTTTAAGGAACACCAGAAACCTAAGAGGTACAAGAATTTTCATAGAGCAAGACTACACAAGAAAGGAACAACTTCTGAAAAAGGAACCAATATTCAGGATGAAATAAGCAAAGAATGCATTTTTGAAAGGATTAAAATTACTTGTGGAAGGCGAAGAATGGAGCATGAGCACACTGAGGAATGAATAAGAAAGAATGTGCGAATGTCAACAGAAGCAATGGGCCAGAGGACATTCAAGTGAAAGAACTGAGCAAACAGCTGATTGGTAGCCTGGGGAAAGGAGGGGAAAATATCGGATCCAACACTAGATTCAGCAGGCATGGGAGACAGACGGAAAGAATGCAGAAGAAAACTGAGGAAGAACCAGAAGTGCGGGAGGGGAAAGAGGAATTAACATTGCTGGCAGCGACGAACGGGGAAGCGATGCAAGGAGGGGGAAGTGGGGAGGAAAAGCTGCTCAGAAGAATTCCAGCACAGCAGGAAATGATGTGTGGAGGAGGGAGAGATACAAGTGATAAGTGGAGAATTAGTAAGAGAGGAAAGTGTTAGCCAAGTGGAGCAAACTGCAAGAAGGAGGGGGTTACAAATAATAGAGTTGAGAGAAGGGAGGGTAATGCAACAGAGGGAGGAAGATGATGAGCCGGTATCCACAATTACTAGATTTAGAAAAGGCAATGGAGAAATATAAATATCAGGACAAACCAAGAAACAAATACGGAAAGGAGATAAATTTGATGTTCTGGAACGTCAAAGGCATAAAGAGTAAGATATACAACGATGAAATCCAAAATGTAATGAAAAATATGGACATTGCAGGGGTGGTAGAGACATGGTTGGGAGAAAGGGAAGAAATAGAGCTAAAGGATTACAAATTTATAAATAAAAATGCCAGCAAAAGACACGAGAAAGGAAGAGCTTTAGGAAGAATTGGTATATTTGTTAGAAAAGACATGGGCATAACTGTTCAAACAGAAGTGATAGAAAACAAGGTTAACAAGGTTTTAATAAAACAAGTCAATAAAGTAAACATAAATATTGGAATCAGTGTAATATATAACTCCCCAGAAACATCGAACTTTTGAGAAAACCTGTATAAAATTATAGGTGAGAACATGGAAGAAATCACAAATAAATGGCCAGACATAGAGTTTATTATAATGGGAGACTTTAATGCAAGAGTAGGGAGGGAAAACTGTAGATTACTAGGATGTGCCATGATAAGAGGAAGGAGAAAACAGTGAAGTAAGAGAAAGGAAAAGTAAGGATGGTGTAACAAATAAGGAAGAAAGTTATTAGAATTCTGTGAAATAAACAATCTGTCAATATGTACAATAGTGATAATAGGAGAGGACAAAGAAGGAGAATTTACATTTGCAAGTGCAACTGGGCAAAGTGTAATAAACTATATGTTATGTAGTGAGGAATTAGAGGAGAAAATTAGGAAATTTAAAATAAACAATATAGTAAATAGCAGCCATTTCCCATTAACAATGGAATTAAATGTGGGAGAACAGGAAGTAGTAGATAAAGGGGTAACAAGGACAAGGAGATTAAAAACTTATAAATGGAAGGAGGAACAAAAGGAAAATTCGCAAGATTTAAACTCAAAGGTAAGCCAAATTATAGAATATGGAATAAAGATGAACCTATATGAAGGAAAAACAGAGAAATTTAATGGAACTAATAGTAAAATGAGCAGGGACAGATATGGAGATAAAACAGGAAAATGTACAGACAAACAAGGGATGGTATGATGAGTATAAAAATGCAAAAAAGGATGTTTTTAAAGAACTTATTAAATGGAAGGTATCGGAAAAAGAAGAAGAGAGGCAAAATTTGATGATTTACAAATGGGGATATAAATACTTGTTAGAGACAAAGAAAAAAGAATGGCAAGAAAATATGGAAAATAAACTAAAGGGGGCAATTGAAAAGAAAGATGGTAAAAGTATATGGGAAATAGTAAGAAGGGTGAACAGGAAAGGAGGGGAAAAAACAAAATTATACCAGCTGAATGGGTAGAATATTTTAAAAACCTGATTGGGGAAAGGATAGAGATAAGGCTAGAACATAGAATGTTTGGGCAAGAGGTAATAACAAACAAAAAATTAGAGAAATATCAACCCAGGAGGTATATTTACAACTAAGAAATATAAAGAAAGGGAAAACAGTAGGAATAGATGCAATACCAGGGGAATTTTGGAAAAAATATGGGGAAATTCAAAGAGGATTACAAAATAATGACGGAATCATTAAATAAAATAAAATTAAAAAATGACATACAAGAAAGCTGGAAAACAAGTATGATGGTACCAATTTACAAAGGGGAGGGAGAAATAAATAGGCCTGAGAACTATAGTCTACTATCTATATCTACTATCTATACTAGGGAAGGTGTAAAAAGGAATTTTGGCAGATAGACTAAGGGATTGGGTAGAAACTGAAAAAAGGATATCAGAATTCCAGGCAGGTTTTGGGAAAGGAAGACAGACTGTAGATAACATATTTATAATAAAGACTATAATAGATAAATATTTGAGTAGGAAAAGAGGAAGAGTACAGTAGAATCTCGTTAGTACGTTTTTGCAGGGACCTAAGTATTTGGACGTCATAGGCGGGAAAACGTGTTAACGAAAATGCAAAATCTGCAATTTAAGAACATAGGTAATAAAAATCTAATAATTACTACGTCTCCATGGGCAATTTAAATCGATTTTGAGTACAATTTCATACTGAATACGATCCGCGTTTCCATGTTAAATTCAATATGTTTAAATGGATTTGGATACACAAAGCCTGAGAATAAATAATTTAAGCTTTTATTTTGGTCAACTTGGATTTTTTAGGTTATGAATGTTTTTGAGAAAATAAATTGCGAATTGTGGAAGCGGCAATAGTGGTTTTGCTGTGTTTTATTACACACGTGATAACAATTTCTGCTAAAAAAGAAAAAAATATGAGCGTGCATCGTGTTACGAGTACAATAGACGATATTATCTTTGGTGTATACAAGACGATTTGAATACGGAGGTGTTTCCATGCAACAAATTTCGTTCCGGTCCTATTCTGATCCTATTTTCCAAGAGAAAAGTTTTGTTTTAGTATTTTTCCCTTCTTTAAAAGCAGTTTCAATCAATTTAGGTTTGCTAACAATCGTCTTTAAGGTTGATGGAACTTCCGCACTATATCGACATGTTTTATATTTGGATTGTGATTACATCAAGGATTTTCAGCTTTTCACTGTTGGTTATTTACCTACTACACTTTCTTTTTTTGATTGTAAATGAAAAGTTAAAATACAATCTACGGTTGTTTGGTCATCACTCAACATTAGAAACTATCGTTAGCGTTTACCGCGTTTACCACGCCAAGGTAAAGCATTCTCTATCCCGCCCACAGAAATCGTGTCACACAAGTATTTAAATGCATGCATGTGATTGGCTGCCGATATCCACCCCATGACCAAGGATTGACCAAAGTAGCAAATGAGGACGTCAAACTATGAACGTGTTATAATAAATGCCTACTCCCACCTTACCGATCAAGGATTGGCCAAAACAGCGAATGAGGACGTCAAAATTCAAACGTAGTAGGCGGGACCGGGAAAACGCACTAAGCAAACATTATTTATTATATTTGGTGATTTGGTACCGGGACTTTTATAATTCAACGTAATACATGGGAAAACGTGTTAATGAGGAACGTGCTAACGAGATTCCACTGTACATATGTTTTTTTGCTGACTTTGCAAAAGCTTTTGATACAATAAATAGAGAAGCTCTGGAATATAAACTAAAGAGAAAAGGGACTAAGTGACAAGTTTATAAGAGAAATTAAGAAAACAAAGTAAAGTTTGGTATATGCTGTGAAAAAAGCAGCATCACAGAGACGATTCAACAAAAATAGAATTAAGACAGGGATATAAGTGAGTCCAATATTATTCATCCTATTCATAGATGATGTATTAGAAAGAGTAAAAATAAGAAATCAGCATTGTCCAGTAATAAGGGATAAGGAGATTCCAAGATTACTATATGAAGATGAGCTTATGGTAGGTGCTATATCTATAATAAGGTTACAGAAAGCAATAAATGAAATTCTAGAATTTTGTGAAAAATGGGGAATTAAGGTAAGTACGTATAAATAAATCCAATGTAATAGTTTTTAAAAAAGGAAATAAACTAAGGAAGGAAGAAAAATTGTTTCTAGGTGGTCAAGAACCGAAGGTAGTCAAAGAATTTGATTATTTAGGAGTAAGGTTAAGTAAAACACGGAATGGGAAGCACATGGCAGGAAGATGTTAGCGAAAGGGAAGGCAGATATGACAGGAATAATATGTAAATATAAATTAGAGATGTTGACAACATGATTGGAGAGAATGTACAAGGCTTGGTAGAATCAAAAATGCTATATGTGGTGGAAATATGGAAGGAAGCAAATTAAGTAAGAAAATTGACCAAATGTATAGAATGTTTTTGTAAAGAACTAATTGGACTATAAAAGCTACACCAGGCGAGGGTGCATTAGTAGAACTAGGAAGAAAGGTATAATAATAGAAAGAATTTTAAAATTTTGGTTTAGTTGTGTGACAATGGAAATCTTAAGATATGCATGACTGAGCAAAAGGTTCTAATAAGCAAAAACAGCTGGTGGAAAGAAACAGAAAAAAGGAGTTAATTGGAATGGGCAATATATGCGAGCTAGAGGAAATAAACATTTTTGAAAGCAGTAAGAAACAGAGTGGAAGATATAGAATGGCAAGAGATATGGGGAAGCCTTGAAGATAAAAAAATAATTACATTTTTATAAATTGATAAAGGAAGGGTGGGGAAGAGAGGAATATGTTGACTGTTGTAACAGACAAGAAAGGGAAGGTTTAGCACGGATGAGAATTGGATCAATTTGTATTTAAGAGGGCTGAGAGGCAGCGGAAGAGGAATATGCGAGCTGTGTGAAGGAAGGGAAAGTACAAAAGATTATATGATGGAATGTAAGAAAATAAAGAGCTGGAGAGAAAGAGTGTAGGAAAAGAAATGGGAAGATATGGACAGAAAAATAGTAAATTTAAAGATGTTAGCAGGGAAAGAAGAAAAGAAACTCAAGGGCATGGAAGAATTTTTAAGGAAGGTAAAGAAAAATGGTCTACAAAAGTGAGAGCGGCTGCTCAGTGAGCTATAAGGCCTGGGAACAAGCAATCTGAGTGGCTCAATAGGAAGACAAGCACCAGACAAATTGTACATAAGATGTATGGGTACAAGAGATATATATTGTATAAAAATTGTAAAACAAATTGTATAATAAACTCATTCATTTATACTAAGCTTTCATGAGCAGACATACAGCTCAGGTGAAAATCTTCTAAACATGTTCTGAGAAAACTTACTAAATGTAACTAAAATGTCATCAATCCACTCACAATTTCAATATATTATAAAGTTTCATTGTTTATAATCACTTCATATAATTTAGCTTGTGACCATTATGGCTTGAATCACTTAATAGTCCACATGCAAAATATTTGTTATTATTAGACTTGGGATATTTAGGTTTTTACCTATTGTTTTCCTTTACAGCCTATTGAGCCTAACATAGATAA
Source organism: Deroplatys truncata (assembly GCA_030765065.1). Classification (NCBI taxonomy): domain Eukaryota; kingdom Metazoa; phylum Arthropoda; class Insecta; order Mantodea; family Mantidae; genus Deroplatys; species Deroplatys truncata. The sequence goes on along the minus strand of CM060990.1, from coordinate 6,554,247 downwards.
TTACACATATAATTGATCTAGAAAGATATTAACCAACTTTTATAGTGCCTATAGGTACCTATTTCAACATAAATGCCTATTTCTGCCTTTTAGTGCCTATAAAGGCCTTTTTTTAAAAATTCCAATGAATTTATTTACTGCACTGTTGTATTTAATAAATAATTATTTAATCAACAACAAACCTTTCATTGATTGGATATTTATTTGATTTCTATTTGATAAAATGTGGCACGGTGTCGTTTTTAAAAGGCTTAGCGCAACAATAAACAAAGCAACAATTAGTGAAATCTTAAGGTGCCACATGCGAATTCAGAACTTCGGCAATGGAATACAATAACAACAATTGGCCCACATCTGGTTCTCAGAAACAGTTATTTGAAAATAAGGCAAAGTGTCGGTTCGTGTTCATAATATAACTATAGTCAAGTCTTTGGTTGCTGTGATAATTTTTCTGCTAGTGCTGCAAAATGGCTGAGAACAAATCTACCAAAAGTGCATTAATAAGAAAATGGATTTTGAATTTCCAGACTTATACAACAGATGTGAAAATATTCTTCTGTCAGATCTGCATTAAACAGGTAATCTTTTTACTGTATTTTATTCTAACTGAAAATAGATCATTTTATTAACTCCAATACTGGTGTCTAACAGTACAATAGATCAAGACAATACTAATTTTGTAAAAGACAAATTGTTTTTAAGTTATACTAATTTTTATGTAAATTATATTGGTTATTCATTAAAATTTTAATTATTTTAACAAAATATGATTTACAGACATTACAATATATTTATAAATATATTCTTCTATTTACGGTTTCTGCCATAAAAAGGAGTCACTTGATACAACACGAGAAAACTTCAATGCATCAAGCAAATTCTAAAAAGAAAGACTCTCAAAGCAAACTTTACTTACACAGCCCATGCCCTCAAAAATAAAATCCCAGTTCTAATTTGATATGTGTAGAGCATTTGCTGCAGCCAATATTCCTTGGAATGCAGTTGAAAATACAAAAAGAAGTCATTTTTAGAAAAGTATTGTAGAGAAAGAATACCCTCTGAATCGACACTTAGAAAAAATTATCCTGAGATGGTGTATGAATCACAGCTGAATGAAATAAGGTCAGAAATAGGAGATTCCTACATCTGGATTTCTGTAGATGAAACCACAGATGACCTGGGGCGAAGTATATCAAATTTAATTGTAGGGAAATTAAATGAAGAAAATTATGTAAATTCGCATTTGATTTGTTCCAAGGTGTTGGAGAAAACTAATGCTATATCAGTTGCCTACTTCGTAAACTCCAGACTAAAAGCACTGTATCCGAATGGTGTAAAGGATGAAAGGGTGTTGTTACTGTACACTGATGCAGCACCATATATGATAGCAGCTGGGAAACTTTTGAAGGTATTTTTTCAGCATTTAACACACGTTACTTGTTTTGGCTCATGCACTTCATCGAGTAGCAGAGGTTCGAAACCACTTCCCCAAAATCAATGATTTAATATCCTCCATCCTCCAAATATTTTTAAAGTCAAATTCTAGAATTGCAGCTTTCGAAGAAAGATGTCCCAACCTGCCTTTGCCACCAGCACCTATTATGACAAGATGGGGTACGTGGCTGCAGGCTGTGAAGTATTACAGTGAAAACATAAACAGTGTTGTTTGTAAATAGTTTTTCGGAAGAAGAATCACAGTGTATTAAGGTTGCCTAGAGTGTCCTACACTAATTTCACATTTTTAGCAGATACTATAGAGCAATTATAAGCATCAAAGCTCAGTCTCACTGAATCAATCACATTATTTACAAGAGCAGAAAGTCAGTTAAACAAAGCTGTTGGTGAGGTTGAGAAAATTGTTTCCAAAAACTACAAATGGTGCTTGCCAAAAATCCTGGATATACAGTTCTGAAAGGAGAATCAGATATTTTAAGCAGACATGAGGCAGATCTCCCTACAGGATTTAATCCGCATATGGTTTCTCTTTTCAAATACGTTCCAGTCACCACTGTAGACGTTGAGAGATATTTTTCAGCATTTAAGCTAATTCTGACCGACAAAAGACAAACTTACCCCACATCATCTGAAAATGATTTTCTTATTTATTGTGGACAAAATTATGGCCAAAAGTGAAATTGAAGAATCTGTTACTTAAAAAATAACAATGTTGCATTAATTTTAAAAATTCATGTAAGACATAATTCTATCCTTCATATTTTAATTAACTGCCTGTGGCACAGATTTTTTTATAGAATGATTGTTCAATTACTATATTATCTTATCTATCCTACTGTATTTAAGTGTGTTTTGAAATAAAACATTAATCATTGTGTTTTGCATGGCATGATGCATACAATTTGTTTATTTATTGTGCCTATTAAAGACCTATTTCCCTACTTTTTAGGACCTTTTTAGGTACCTAAAATCACAGTTTTTAGGACCTAAAGATCCGAAGTCTAGTTATTATCAACTGTAAATTGCCAATTACCACTACTTTGCTGTTCCTCACAGATGTGTAAACAATTAAATTACATGTACAGCAGCGGCACTTAACATCTTCCACAGTATGAGACAAAAGCAAAGTAATTAAAGGATCTCAGCATATGAAATGAAAATTGACATGAAAATGATTGATAAACTAAAAATGAGAATGAAAACAGCAGCAGCTATCAACAATGATGCACAATGGTCAAAAATATATAAATTTACCAAGACAATATTTCCAGTTTCTCTTCAATCTTAAAATAGAATGTAAATGCAGAAAACATATTCTTTTGGGTGGGAGGGGGGAAACTAGAACACCTATTGTCAGCAGGAACATAGAATCAACACACAAATTTGATGATCCCTCAATCAGGGAATTAAGTTTAAGGGTACAGCAGAGATCCAGGACAATAACAACTCCAAAGGAAGATCAATGTGTTACACAACATTGGGCATCATTTGTAGTGGGTGAGCTACACCTGCAGCTGGTTATATCAGGAGCATTGATGCTCGCTCATGTTGTCTCTTCTCTGTGGTGTTCTGTAGAGTTTCTGAAATGTTGGGCATCATGTTGTAGTGGATGAGCTACACCTGCAGCTGGTTATATCAGGAGCATTGATGCTGACTGATGTTGTCTTTTCTCTGTGGTGTTCTGTAGAGTTCCTGAAACGTTGGGCATCATGTTGTAGTGGGTGAGCTACACCTGCAGCTGGTTATATCAGGAGCATTGATGCTCGCTCATGTTGTCTCTTCTCTGTGGTGTTCTGTAGAGTTTCTGAAATGTTGGGCATCATGTTGTAGTGGATGGGCTACAGCTGGTCCTCTATCAGGAGCATTGATGCTAGCTGATATTGCCTCTTCTCTGTGGTGTTCTGTGTAGAGTTTCAGAAACAGTAGGCATCATGTAGTTGCAGATGAGCTACACCTGCACCTGGTCCTCTATCAGGAGTGTTGATGCTGGTAGATGTCTTTTCTGTGTTGTTTTGTGTAGAGTTCCTGAAACGTTGGGCATCATGTTGCAGTGGGTGGGCTACACCTGCAGCTGGTCCTCTATCGGGAGCATTGAATGCTGACTGATGTTGTCTCTTCTCTATGTTGTTCTGTGTACAGTTCCTGAAATGTTGGATGTCATGTTGTAACAGGTGAGCTATGTCTACAATTGGTCCTCATATCAGGATCACTGACGCTGGTTGTCTCTTCTCTATGTTGTTCTGTGTAGAGTTCCTGAAATGTTGAATGTCATGTAACAGGTGAGCTACGTCTGCAATTGGTCTTCATATCAGGATCACAGACGCTGGCTGTCTCTTCTCTGTGTTGTTCTGTGTAGAGTTCCTGAAACATTGGGTGTCATGTTGTAGTGGGTGAGTTACACCTGCAGCTGGTCCTCTATCAGGAGCACTGATACTGGCTGATGTACTCTCTTCTCTGTGGTGTTCTGTGTAGAATTCTAGAAATCCCTACTTTCTCTGCCTAACTAATTACTCTTATCTCTTTGAGCAGTTTATGAGAGAGGTTCGTTAATACTGCAGATTTAAATAAACTTCCATATAACTTAATTTTCACTTTGTTGATATAAAATGATGGCTTTTGGGACAATGGCATGTGCCCGACCTAATTTCTTTCCCATAATTTTAACCAAGTAACATCTGCCTTGTTTTCCCATGCTTCTAAGAATTCTCACTACATGTCCTATTATGTTCACATGCTTCCCTGTATTACAGAACCTATACTTTTGGCTCACCCACATGGGTGATGAAGTTGCGAGTTCTAACTCAGATATCCAAGTGAAAGTGATTCTATTTATACACCCAGAATGCGATGCTATTGCTCCCACCAGATGTGTAACATTCCTTTTCAGTAGCTTATATATCTAGCATCCTATGAAAATAAAAAGCGCCAAACGTATGCTTTAATGCCTCAACTTACATATCCGCAAAACTCATGTCACTACTCTCTTTATCCTTGTCTAACATTAGCTATCCTTATATAAGTAGTCATTCTGAAGCCACTTAATTCCATTCTTCCACCAGCATCCCCATGCCATATTCATCTGGCTTCATCATTAACGACTATGTGCCAGACCATCTTTACCCTCATTAAAATGCATTTCACTTTTGCATACCATGAATTCCACTGATTTCTTATCCTATATTCTCACATTGTTATTTCCTATTGCTACTATATTCTGGTATTCCTTTCTAATTGTTAATTATTTGTTTTGGTAGATGTTAACCTTATAAATGATACAAAGTAAATTTATAAAGATGGTGTTTGGCAATGACTGGAGAAGACAGGCAGAGCTGCAGCACAAGGGGCATTCAGAAATTATTTACAATAGTAGGTTTTGTGCCTTATTTATTAATGAATATGATTCAATGTACACGAAATCTCTCAATATATTCCCCACCAATGTCAATACACCATTGCCACCCTCCTGGCAACTTCATTTTTGCATCATGCAACCATTGTTTCAGGGTACTACACACCCACTCATAGACAGCTGTCTGTAATTCCTTGTTATTGTCAAACTTTTTACCTCACGGCATGTCCTTCATGAAGTCGAATAAAGCATAATCAATTGGAGTGAGATCCAGTGAATATGGTGGGTGTGGAATAACAATGAACCCCAGTGATGTCAACTTTGCAGTCGGCGTGGGGCTGCAAATTGTTGTGATGGAGGAGTGCTCCTTTCAACCACTTTCCCTGTGTCTAAGCCATGTAAGAGTGTCACGGTATACCCTGCTGCTGACAGTTGCTCCTTGTGGAAGCCAGTCCATTAGCAGTATGCCACAAGTGTCAGAGATCATCTGCAGATGGAGCAGCACAACATTTCTTGGGCTGGGGACTACAGGATGTTTCCATTGCATGGATTGGTGTTTCTTCTCATGTGTGTGGTAGTGTCACCATGATTCATCACCTGTTTCTCCAAAAAATCTGGATCTTCATTTCCAATAGCCAATGACACTTCAACTCTTGTTCTCCTTCTGGACCCGTGTCAAGCCTATGGAACCCAATGTGCACACACCTTATTCATACCCAAATTGCCATGAATAAAGGTGTGCAGGGTTGTACAGCCAAAGCCTGTCTGCCATTCCAGTTCATCAAAGATTATGTGCCTATTAGCTATAATCAATTCAGACACAACCTCAACATTTCTTATAGCCTGCAATGTTGATGGACGACCAGTACTTACATTCTTGCACGCACATTCCCTTCCACTGGCGAACCCAGCAATCCAGTTGTAAATAGTCTTTTGTGCAGGAGCTTCTTGAACACATACCACAGTTAAATGTTAATGAATAACTGTTGTTTTGACTCCTTCCTTCCACAAAAACCATGCAGTCCATCTTTGTTCATGACAGTCGCCTTCCACCTTGTCCATAGCTTTCTCCACTTAACAACAAACAAGTGCTGTCCTTTCACTATACACACTGTTCACAACTGCCATCTAGCATCTGTGTGTGTATTAGTATCAGCTCATCCCACGAGAGGACATACCCTAGATTGAGCAGTATTTTTAAAACAATGCAATTATAAATCATTTTTAATGCCCCTCATATGCGAAAGTATTGGATAAAAAGGCTGAATAATTCTATAGTGAAAACAAAAATGAATACAATTGTTACAAGGAAGAAACAGGCATGGTTTAAAACATTCACCCCAATGAAATATGTACAATGTAAGGCGGTTAAGCAGATTTGCATCAGCTGTTGGTGCAGTTGGTTAAGCACTGGTTTTCTCTGCCCACAGTTGTATTCAAATACAATAACCTCACGCAGGTCAATTTCCTGGCATTAAAAGAACTTCCATTGAGATCAAATTCTGAACTACAAAATTGTGTATTTAGCAAAACAGGGACAACATAAAAACTGGACTCCTTTTTTAAAAAATGTACATAAAGCTAATTACAATATTAAAATATAATATAATTTTCAAACCTTTTCTACCTGGTGACCCCCTTTGCAACCTCAGAATATCCCATGGCCCCCTATATTTATTTTATGTTTATTTATTTGTTTGCTTCTTATGAAGAACTTTGACAATAAACTAGAATCCACACTTTAGTAAAACAGGGTTATCAAATGCAGAGTAACACCAGGGCCACCCACAGGAGGAAATCAGTAGCGCCATCAGGAACATTTATGGGGGAGTTCAAAATTTTGGGGAATACAAAAATATTGAATTAAATTAACATAGGTAATATAAACACATTTATTACAATTCTTAATCCAGTACTGTAACTGTTAACTCAGTTTGTATCTTTAAGTTTGTTAATCTAAATGTACTATATAAATTAAAAGAAGTACTTTGAAGTATAATTCATACTTTGTGATATGTGTTGTATCAAATGATAAGCTGTATTAAAGGAACTATTACATTATAGGTAGGTATGTAGTTATTCAGAACATATAGTCGGTCTAGGTGGCTCAGTTGGTTAGGCAACATTGCAGGTTCAAACCTGGCCCAGCCAATGGATTTTAAGTGGGCTTAAAAGCAACAGCCCCATGTCAGTAGATTTACTGCAGGACGAAATTCTGGCACACCAGCGGTGTTGATATGATCCTGGCAATTGACAGCATCGTTAATAAACAAGATATTTATTTACTTCAGAACATATAGCATTATTACACTTACTATATAGGTCTATTTAGATAAATACAATAGGATACATTGAAATACCCAAGCAATAAAATACAGTACCTGCCAAATATTTTTATTTGTAATTTTTTGCTGTAAATATTATGATTTTTTATTGATTTCAAGCTTCTAATTATTTCTTTAAGCTTTTATTGTATATATCGCAATAGCTACTAAAGTACCTATAAGACTGCCCCTCTGCAAAGTTTTCCATCGATATAAAAAAGGAACTAAATAGTTGAAATTTAGCTCTCAGAAAATTGAGGAGGGGGAAGATGATTGTTTTTGAGGGAGGATGCACCACAGCTTTTGAGGGAATGGGCACCCCTGAGTAACACAAAGGACTTGATAGCTGAAATACAAAGTTTTTATGCCTTGCTTAAATACCTAACGATATTGTTTTTCACTAGAACAACACTTTCCATGCCTAACATTTTTTATGTGATGAAAGTCACAAGAAGAATTCAGAACATCAGTGAGATGGTTGAAGCTGTTTTCCGTTAAGGAGCTCCTGAATGTTTGGTGTCAAACCATTAAAACACATCTAAGGTCACACTCCACGTTCCTACAATTGCTGTGTTTTGTTTTCATGATGGCCAGCGTCAAGAATCCGTCTCGCATGGGTAAGTAAATGAGAACTGTATGAAGACTTTTAAAGCTTCCTTTGCAAAGGGTTATCTTGCTAGTTTGCACTACCAGTCTTCTGAAGACAAACCAGGAAAATAAAACTTCAACTCATCTTGAAGCAGTTACAAGTGTGCACAGATGATAACTCTCCACTCATTGACATCATACTGTTGCCTATCTAGAAGTTCAATGAATTGAGGGAATGATGAAAAGATAGTAATGGAAGCTCCAGTTGATGCTACAATAGTTGTCTGTTTTCCAAGAAGATATGGCATCATTAGCATCCATTATAGTGGAGTTTCTGCCTTATACTTTCAAATTCAGATTATTCAAGGTTTCAAAGAAGTCTGCAAATTGTGGTAGAGAAAACAGAAAGCTGTAAACAGTGAATGAATGATGAAGCTCAGCTTTCCCATATCCCAAAAGAAATAGTTCCACCTCTGATTTCAATTCATACAGCCTGCTAAGCATATTGCCCTTTGAAAGCCACCGGACTTGAATATGAAAAATTTAAGATTGATGTAGAGCACTAAGATCACTACAAAGGACTCTGAAAAGATAAATATTCACAGCAAATGGAGAAATTTTCAGTCTTTTAACTAGCTGTTCTTTCACATTCAGGGCCATTTCTTCAATACTACATTGCACACCATTATATGAAAGAGGTACTTGTCCATTTTTAACTGACTTTGCTCTCCAAGAACAATTCTGGTTGCTTTAAGAATGGAAGGTTTGATTTACGAATAGTATGAGCTTTTTTTGGGGGGGGGCTATTAAGAGGGAAACTTCATTATGACGCTTCAATAACCTTTTCATTTTCCTGCTGAAAGGTCCCAGTAGAGTCCAATTTCATGCCATTTAATGAGTTTCTTTTTCCAACAAAAGCTCTTTGGTTTATTTTTCAACACTGGATGAGCTGTTGTTAGATGCCATGCCAGATCCACAGGTTGCAACAAGCTGTTACTGATGACATTATGACACTCAACACACTGTGTCAGTTAGGCAAACATGGATCACACTTATATTCTTCATTATGCAATATCCTTTTAGCACACATTTTCACTCAACATACAAAACCACATAAAAATACTATTTACTTCTACAGAGCACAACAGTGCAATGTTCTCTTGACTTAGCAGATGCAGAGCACAGACTGAAGATTATGTTGAGTCAGAATTAACTTGGTGACGTGCGAGGCAAGATCAAAGCTGATGCTACAAAGAAAAAACTCACTAACTCACACAAGGTAAGGACAAAGCAAATGCTCTCAACTCCACACAAAAATGAACTCGCTAAATATAATAAGAATATAGTTTTCGACTTGCCTTGACTGCATGTTTCTGTTTTCTTTTGAGCTGTAAGCTCCCACCAGGTTTGGAACCATTGATCTAATAGAACATTTTTGCCCTTTTCCTTATCAACTATTTTCTAATTGGTTCAAAATGTATGAATGAAAAATATTTTTGTTATACAAAATGCATTCAATAAAAACAATTTTTCTAATAGTGATATTAAAAAAGGAAGCTTTACACAATAATTTTGCATGAACAGCTTTTTAAAATGTTGGCGAGCTTAGAAAATATTAGTTTCCCCTCTCTGCAGAAAACGTCTTACGAGCTAGGTGCATTTTGATTCAGTGCTCCTTAAATACATTTATACAACATCATAAAAGTGTTAACTACTAATGCATTAGAAAAAGTAGAGCAGGTATCTTCAATTAAGTCAGTCTTATGGTTACAAAGGTGGATTGGAATTTGTTTCTGCTTTAGCACTCAATGCAAAGTTTAAGTTTTTATTTACCTGAATCCATCGAAACCATACATGTCAATGTACCACCTGAGGTTAGATAAAAGGAACCTTAGCACTTCATATCTGAAAATACACAAAGTAGAGAATTACATTAGGCTTAGGAGCACATAGTGATGTTACATATGTAAAATTATAATTATTATTTTGAATACATAAGTGAATTGTGAATTGAGTGCTTCACTTACAGGCTATTTCATCTAAAATCATTAGAAATAGAATCAATCTTACATTTTTAATTCAAACAAAACCTTTTGTTTTTGGAGACAAGCCTGATACATTGCTTTATGCAGTCTTAAAACCTGTATCATCATTGTTTTATAATTAAAACTATTAAAATTTAATGTATCTTCCTAAAGTTTCCAAATTCAAAGTGTTATGGCTCAAATAAAATTATTTGAACCGATGTTTATTTTGGTTTCTAAAACTTAAACTCCATACTGATATCTTTAAGTGAAGCAATATAGATTTTTTCAAATTTAAAAACTTTTGGACTAAAAACAATAATTTTATCTATTCTGTAACATTCCGTAATTTAAATACAAACATATATTTTATTGCACTGGTATTTGAGAAGAATTCCTCTTAAATAATTAAAGCAGTAACTTATTTAATGTACAGGAGGTACCAAGCATGTGGCCAGGATTGTTCTCTGTATAAGATAAACATGAGAATGCTTACTATGCAGTGTGCATCTGTGCACTGTGAACATTTTTTAACGGACTGCTCTATGACAAGCTATCAGGCATACTGACTTTGATATTTTGGCCTAGTGTATGTTGTACTTTCCTATCATTGCTGGTTTTTGCCACACTGTAATACCGTTTTTTGATGACAGTGTTTCTTATCCACTTCCCACTCATTCTATAATATGTGAAAAGTTTAAATTCCTGCAATCCATGCATTTTGCATTCTTACCGGAGACATTAATAAAAAGTATTTGATCCTTCAATTATTGGTATTGTAACAAATGAGAACCAGTTAGTGCGAAAACACACTTTACTTATCACTAGGCGCTCAACTTAACACAAACATTACACTTGAGACACTTTGTCATGCACTCCAAATATTACACAACCAACTGCTGAGTTACGACTCACAATTAAACCACACTGTCCACTTGTCACTTCTAACAGCACACACCTTAACTGAACTCAACACTGGATTGGTTCTGTGCTAGTTCCTTATATAGGCCTCGCATTCAAAGTGGAACTTTCAAGAATGAGAACCTACCAGAAAGGGCCAAAAGGAATTCTCTGGAGCTTGGAAGTGGCACACAATGGCTACTGTTCCAAGTGCCCATTGTTCTAGAGAGAGACTTGCCATTAGCCCAACATGCAGCAGGTATATAGGCTGGCAGGCGCTCGCACCGCCGGCCCATAGGAACTAAGTGTGTATTGACACACTGCTCCCTGCTCAGGGCTGGTCATCCCAACTATCACTGTCATAGCGGGCTAGACAGTCCAGTATACAGATGCTTCCAAATGTTTTCCAGCCCAAGTGGAACTCGCCTGGAGGGGAAAGGGGTAAATGTTATCAAGCAGTTAGTCCAAGCCAGAAGCCATCTGAAGTGGTTTACCTGCACCACGAGGTTGATGGCCAGAATGCTACCGTTTTCCTGTTTCAACAAAAGAAACTATCATGTCGGCAGGCTTCCTCTGGACTTCGCTGTAAAACAGCAAATTAATTGGAACCTGGATCACCGAAAATAGGAGTGTGACATAATTGGGGCTGCAATAACATTTTCGAGAGCAGGGGCACAATAATACTACATATACTATAAAAGATGTCTTATGCACGCGCACTCACACACACACACACACACACACAATTTCAAATTAAGGGATATGGTTTGGTAATGTTATTTCTACTTTGATTACGTGCAATATGTTTCATTTGCCACGAACTCAGGTGAATAAGTTTCATATTTTCAAGTTCACAAACAAATGTTCAAACTTAAATATAAATGAAGGACTACTTCAGGAACTGCAAATGCTAGGGAAGAAGTTATTTAATACAAACAGTATATTTTAAAAAGTTCCACATATCTGCAAGTTTTCATCATTCCTTTTCCATATATGCATAAAGGAATTTAACATCCCATTTAATTCGTAAATCAGGCTGATTGAACTGAGAGTTACCAGAAATATTTATGACGGTAGAGGGAAGAACCTCGGAAGAAATTTTATTCAGCAACTCACTTTGAACGAGATTCAAAAACATCACCTTTAGATATATATAATGTGTATAATTCAGTGAGAATTAAATGGAATTGATAGGCTAGTCATAAAATATTGGCGAGACAAATTTTATTTATGACATTGTAAAAATCATATGCTATTTTATTCGAAGGTTGAGCACCCCTAAACACAAAAAATATCTCTCATTCTCTCATTCTCATTCTCTGAAACCGCTAAGGCCATTTGCAAAAAAATAAACAAATAAAAAAGTTTTCATGTGAAAGAAGAGTTTGTGTTAGGGGAATTTGTATTCATCTCTGCATGGCATCCTTAAACAGTGTCTGGCTAGGCTACTTGGCTATGAATTTTTGTATTTATCCTATTCAATCAGTTTTATTTACTTATGATATTCATACATAGACATGCAAACTAGCGCACTGGCAATTTTCTAAACTGTTTTTACACAGCGAACAAATCACGTATTTCATATGAAAGTTCAACATGAAAGTTTTGAATGGAATGCATTGGTTCCTCTACCAAAAACTGTTTGTGACAAATACTTCCCTACCCGAATCTTCCTCTAACAAGCACACACCAGATTTCTTCCACCATTGCATTCAGTTTCTGTTGACTCTTCCTTCCAGGATGCTAAGCCATGGCACTAAGCCATTCCCGGACATCCTCCAGGGCATTAAAGCATTGGCCAAGGTCGTTCACCTTTCTGCTGAGTTCTTCCATGTCTTTCTTCATGTCGACTAACTCTTTGTCAATCCTAGTCGATATTTTCGCCTTCATCTTGGACATTTCTGTTTTCATTTCATCCTTCACACCCTTCATTATTTCTGTCTGCATCTTCTCCATTGCAGAATTCACTGTCGTTTATTTCATTTCCATTTTGTCCATCTTCTCTATTCCAGATTTCATTGTCTGCACTTCACTTAATTTTTTTAAGCTGCTGCCCCATTGCAGCATTTGGATTCCACTCCTGACACCAATGTAACAAAAAAGAAAACACCAGTCACTGCAAAAACACACTTTATTTATCATTAGGCGCTCAATGCAACACAAACATTACACTTGACACACTTTTTCACACACTCTGAATACAACACAACTGACTGCCGAGTTATAACTCACAAGTAAACCCCACTATCCACTTGTCACTTCTAACAGCACACAACTCAACTGAACTCAACACTGGTCCTGCTGCCAGCAGTTCCTTATATACCTTGCATACAAAGCGAACTTCCAAGAATGAGAACCTACCAGAAAGGGTCAAAAGGAATCCTCTGGAGCATGGAAGTGGCACACAATGGCTATTGTTCCAAGTGCCCATTGTTCTAGAGGGGGACCAGCCATTAGCCTAACCCGCAGTATGTAGATGAGCCAGGAGGCATTTGCACTGCCGGTCCATGAGAATTTATCACACACAGTCACACTATATATATGTATTGTTGCTAACATATAATATAATCATATTTGATTATTGAATTTTACCATTTAAATCTTACTGTCTTTATTTCCCTTTATTTGTTAATATTTACTTACAATTTAATTCAAGCAGCATTTAAATATAACTCTTTCGACACAAGCAGCCATCTTACCTTCAGCTGTTCACCGACTTTGTCAACATTATCATACATGATTAATCGATCACCAGTTCATAGAGGCTAACGTGATCGACCTTGATACTGCTTTTGAACAACTGTCAGTAATTAATTTTATTTTTGCATAAATATTTCTGTTATTCACTTCATCAAAAAAATTGTACATAGATGTAATAATAGACTTAGTCTCATATTTTCAAACTTCTTCCTCGTTCTGCAAAAATGCACATACCACACTAGTATCACAACATGCTATTAGCATGTTCTGCAGTGCTAATGTTGAGGTGGAGGTAAGTTACAAACAAATTTTAGCATTTAATCTTCTTAATTTTTACACAGAAGATAAAATTATGAGTCGAAATGACATTAAAAGTCTTCACTTATGTCAAGTTGGTCAAAAGAAGTTAAAAACTGTAATGTTTGAGTTAGATTTCATTTTTAGTGGTTTCTCATGTTAGTCATGATTATGTTACCATGACTAACATAATTACAGAGAGTCGTCCTCCGTGGTGTAGTGGTTACCATGCTAGCCTCTAATTCCCAAAGCCGCGGGTTCAAACCCTGCAGAGGGTGATGGATTTTTTTTCAGGCGTAAAAATCCTTAGCATGGCTTCCTTCGGAAGGGAAGTAAAGCCGGTGGTCCCATGTCATACATTTACGGCACATAAAAGAACCTCAAGCCTGATAAAGTGGCCTCTGATCAAAATTTCCGGTCTTTCACACAAGGACCATAGTAGTTAAAGAGCGTCCATAAATAAATTTAAAAATAATAATAATCATCATCACCATCATCATTACAGAGCAAGATAGCATCATGGTAATGTGTGCGACTCATATTCGGGAGGTCGTGGGTTAAAACTCCCAGGGCTGGCCAATCTGATCAAAAGTTTTTTTTTGCAGTTTTCCTCAGTTGCTAGGCAAATGCTGAGTTGGATAATTTGATCAGCAAATTTTCCTATTGTCCCTTTCATCACATTTCATTTCCTTCTTCTTCACCACCATACCAGACAATTGGAATGAACAGCCATCCTGGATATGCTATGATTCAAGAGTTTGCTTGCTCTTCGACAGGCTACTGACCCAATGTATTGGCCTGCAAGTCCTACCAAGAGGAGGGTAATCCATTAAAGAAAAAGAAGATAACTAACATAATTAAATTGGCTTGCTGTTTAGCAGTCTCAACAGAATAGCTGTGGTATTAACTAATTGAAAATATTTCTTATGAATAAGAATGATGAATGGTAAGATGTGTATACAGCAAAATAAAAAATTATGTATAATTTTTAGAGTAATTATAAAAAGCAATCTAAAGAAAATTGTGCAACTGTTATACATAGGATTCTTTATTAAGGGTGCTAATTGACAGAAATGAAAGAAATTAAATTTGATAATTGAACTCAACATGCTTAATCTGGTCTTGATGTATCATCATCATCATCATCATCATCATCAATCTTTTAAAATAATTAGTGTTTTATTTCTCTAAAAAGTAACTGAAAACTACCTTATGCTATGTTTCATTATATAGCTTTCATTTTTTGCCCCCCCCTCCAAATCTGGATGTGTGCCAAGTTATGCCCATTGAGACCAACATTTATTTTCCAATTTTTGCTACTTCCTGCAGATTGTTGCTATCTGCAGCAAGTGAATAGCTTTTGTTGCAGTTTTTATACTGAAAACAGGAATGAAGGCTAACTAACGCACTTGCTATCTTAGTACCCTTAACTTGATTAAACCTTCCTTCAAATTTAATTCTTACCTTGATGAAAGATTCACAAGAAAAAATTATTAACACAAATACGCAGAGTGTTCAAAAATGATTTACAATTGCATTGTTTTAAAAATACCACTCAATCTACAGGCACATCCTCTCGTGGGACAAACTGATAATAGTACACGATGTAGATGCTAGATGGCAGTTGTGAACAGAGTGTATAGTGAAAGGAAGTGCTTGTTTGTTGTTAAAAGGAGAAAGCAATGGACAAGATAGAAGCCAACTATCATGGACAGAGATGGACTGCATGGTTTTTGTGAAAGGGAGTCAAAACAGCAGATATTCATAAACATTTAACCGCAGTATGTGGTCAAGAATCTCCTGCACAAAAGACTATTTATAGCTAGATTGCTGGGTTTGCCAGTGGAAGGAAATCTGCATGCAAAAATAAAAGTACTGGTTGTCTGTCAACATTGCGGTGTTTGAGGAACACTGAGGTTGTGCCTGAATTGATTATGGGCTGATAGGTGCATAACCTTTGATAAATTGGAATTGCAGACAGGCCTCAGCCCCACAACCCTACAAACCATTATTCATGACAATTTGGATATGAAAAAGGTGTGTGCACACTGGGTTCCACAGGACTTGACACAGGCCCAGAAGGAGATAAGAATTGTAGTCTGTTGTCAACTATTGGAAATGTAGAATGAAGATGATGATGAATCACGGTGTCACCACCACACATCTGAGAAGAAACACAATCCATGCAATGGAAACATCCTGGAAGTCCCCGGCCCAAGAAATTTAATGCTGCTCCATCTGCAAGTAAACAGATGATCTTCAGCTTTTGGAACACTTGTGGCATACTGCTAATGGACTGGCTTTCACAAGGAACAACTGTCAACATAAGGTGTTGCACCCTTACATGACTTAGAGGCAGGATCCAGCAATGGCGGCAGGGAAAGTGGTCAAAAGGAGTGCTCCTCCAGCATGACAATGTGCAGCCCCACACCAGCAACACCACAACTGCAAAGTTGACATCATTGAGGTTCAGTGTTGTGTCTCACCCACCAGATTCACCAGATCTTGCTTTATTCGAGAACATGCAGGACACACTGCAAGATGAAAGGTTTGGCAAGTATGCAGAACTGCAGGCAGCTGTCCACAAGTGGGTGCGCAGTAGCCCCAAACAATGGTTCCATGACACAATAATGAAGTTACCAGGAAGGTAGCAATGGTGTATTTGTCAGTGGGGAGTATATTGAGAGATTTTCTCATGTACAATGAATCATGTTCTTTAATAAATAAGGTAGAAAAAACCACTATTGTAAATAATTTCAGAATGCCCCTCGTGTAATCAATAACCGCTTGTACTTAACTCACTTACAAGACTTCTCACTAGTGCTCTGAAAGACTGAAGAGAATAGTAATAAACATGAAATGTGAGTTTGTATTTGCTGAATCAGCCTGCTTTCATGCATAAAACATATCCACATCTTACATGGTCCACAGAGCACTTGAGAACATTGTGCATATTCTTTAATTCTTACCCAGACTGTACATGCAGCATTCCTTCCCGATAAAAATGAGAGGTCACGTGACTTCCTGTGACCATGCAGTGACGAGGTAAACGCTTTGAAGTGAACACTTGTTTTGCATTTGCTGTGATTTTTCCACGTAGCAAAAATGTCAGATTACGAAGAACAAAGAACAAACATCAAATTTTGCTTTAAACTCGCTAAAACTGCAACAGAAGCCTATGAAATGTTAAGAACAGCTTATGCGGAGGAAGTTATGAGCAAAACTCAAGCATTCGAGTGGTTTTCAAAATTTAAAAGTGGTATGACATCAGTTAAAGATGCAGATCGTTCAGCAAAACTGATGAAAATATCAATCAGGTGAGGGAATGGTCTTAAATGATAGGCGCATCACAATAAGAGAACTTTCTGACTCATTAGGACTCTCCTTTGGAAGTGCTCAAAGCACTTTGAAAGGCAATTTGGGCATGGGAAGAATTGCCGCCCAGTTCGTGCCCCGCCTGCTTTCAAATAACCTAAAGGAAAGCCGTGTGATTGCCTGCACAATCTTAAAGAACAGCTACAAAAGACCCACAGTTTATGGAGAAAATTATTACTGGTGATGAAACATGGATTTATGGGTACGATCCAGAAACAAACCAACAATCTTCACAATGGAAGAGTCCTTCATCTCCACGCCCGAAAAAGGCTAGACAAGTTCGATCCAAAGTGAAGTCAATGATGATTGTGCTTTTTGACATTAAAGGCATTGTACATAAGGAATTTGTACCACAGGGTCAAACCGTGAATCAAGTGTTCTACAAACAAGTGCTGCAAAGATTAAGGGAGAATGTGTGATGCAAACGACCAGAGAAATGGAGGAGTGGTGACTGGTTCCTGCATCATGACAATGTGCCTGCACACAAAGCCCTTTCTGTTCGCCAATTTTTGGATAAAAATAAGATAAATACTGTTCCCCATCCCGCCCATTCTCCAGATTTGGCACCAGCGGACTTTTTCTTTTCCCGCGACTTAAAATGCGGCTCCGAGGACACCGTTTTGAGGACATTGATGTCATCCATTGCAAATCGCAAAAGGCTCTGAACATGTTGAAAGAAGAGGACTTCCAGAGGTGCTTCCAGCAGTGGCAGAAGTGCTAGGACAAGTGTATCAACTCCCAAGGAGACTACTTCGAGGGTGACAGTGCAGATTAGACAAAACAAACTGCTGTGTAATATTTATGACATCATTCCGGAAACTTTTTGATCACACCTCGTATAGCACATAAATCAATGCATTTATCCATATTTTATAACTATGAATATTCTAACTATACCATTTTACTAACATAACTGGCTTCTCTAAATAAATACTATGGTTATTCTGAATCTAATAATTTAGTTTCATAAAATTAAAAAGATGCCTAAAATAGGTAAAAACAGTATAGACTTTTTATAAATAATATAAAAACAGTTATTGTATGCTGTATTAAAATAAGAACCTGTATCTAAAAAACTAGATTTGGTTCAATGTTCAAATTAAAGGATTCCAGAGTTATGAGCATTTAAAATGGCACAAAATGAATTAATGCACTAAACTTTCTATTTCAATACAGCAACAACCAAGGAGTCTTAACTGTTATTATTTGATATAAGTATGCTTTCCTTAGCACCCTTTACTAATAAGAAGAATTACAATTTAAATAAAAAAGTGCCATTTGATTTCACATAGAATTCCCTTACTAAGATGGTTTAGTGGGACATGTTTCAAAAGCATGCTGTTAGTAAAGAGAGTTGTGGAGATCCTACTATCTTCTGGTAGCGATTCAATTCAGTCCTTATTCCTAACTCGTAACCCTCTCGCACTGTCCTATCCCTGTCACTGTCTCTGGCAGCACTTTGTTTCTTCACATTCAAGAGACCTCAAAATGTGAACACTTCCACCCACCATAGTTAAATAGTGGAGAAAGTAAAAAATGTTCAGAAGTTATCTAATTTGCTGTAAATTTCATGTTCATTATGGAGAAATACAGAGAGTCAGAGTCATGCTTGAACACAGAAAGCAGGTGGGAGGAAGCCAGTAGAGCATTCTAGTTGCATAATTTTCCTTCAATGCTGTGCGGCCCATATGTTTCTAGTCATTGCTTAGTTAGCAATACAACATGTGTTTGTGCGGACTGCATGTCACCAGTTGTTGCTTTGTACAGTTTGAAGTGTTAGAAGGGATGTTTTCCTGTGTACTTCTTTGGAATTGCTTTTAAAAATGCATGTGCATTAAATTAATTATTTAGATAACTGAAATGCTGATTGAAAAATTTACCGTACAACAATGATTATTTATGTGTGATACTTAGATAAAAAAAAAATTCCTGCCGACAAGTGTACAGGCAATTTATAGACAGAGACAAATAGAGGTACAGTCAGAAATCTTGTCAATAGATAGATTTAAAGAAACAGGTTTGTTGACTCAAACTCATAGGCCGGAATGTGGGGTTCTAACAGAAGAAAAGCTGGATGATATTGGTGCATCACTTGAACGTTCTCGTAATAAATCTTTGTGTCATGTAGCGCACATAAGTGTTTCAAAAACTTCAGACCACATGGCTAGTAAACTTTTAAAATTGAAACCTTATAGAGTTACTATAGTCCAAGAATTACAGCCTCTTGACATTGAAAGTCAAGTGGGCTTCTGTAGTTGGGTTTTACAGAACATTCATGACAGTATTGTTCATCCACATTTAATAATTTTCTCTGATGAAGCATGGTTTCATTTAGGTGGTTATATATGTTCACAGAACAACAGATTCTGGAGCACAGAAAATCCATGAATAATTCATGAAATTCCTTTGCAGGATGAAAAGGTTGGTGTGTGGTATGCTGTAACAGCAAATCAAATAATTGGGCTATATGTTTTTAAGGTACCATAAATTCAGAAAGGTATTATTTGCAAATACTCAACACAGACTTTTGCCTGTAATTCTTTGGAGGCTATAATGGAGGTTTTTGAAGGCACAATTATTTCTAAAGGGTTATGGCCTGCATGTTCTCCAGATTTTACCATGTGTGATTATCTGTGGGGAACCCTAAAAAGTAGGGTGTATACAAATAGCCCACACAGTATATATGAATTCAAAGACAACAGAATAGTAGAAATTATAAGGATTACAGAGGAAGAACTTTTATGTGTGAATGCAAATTTCATCAAAAGATGTTGGGAATGTGTGAATGCTGAAGGACACCACTGTGAGCAACTACTGTAACAGGTTAGTCAAATAAAATGATTGTAAGCATGCCATAGACTAATGAGAGTTTATGAGTAGAACACTAGGAAATTACACATCTAGATGCTGTTTACCTTGTGTCCCATCGACCTCCTCTCGCCCGCTATGTTGGCTGAAGTGTCACGCATACTCTCTGGATAAGATAGTCTATTAATTTAATTTAATTTAATCTAATCTTGAGTTGGTGGATACACTAAAACTTCATTCCATATTAGTTGCTGCAGTCCACCCTTATGAAAATTAAGAACAAGATCAAAGTGGTCACATACTCACTCAGAATAATTGAACAGGCGGCTGCCCCATAAGGAATGTTCACCTCTAGCGCCTTCATGAAAATAGCAACTTCTAGTACCATCAAAAAGATTTAAGCCATCCAGAACATTCTTGGATGCATGAGAATGTACAACATCAAGCAATACATAAAGCCCATTTTCATGTGCTGTGTCTATCAGCTGCTTCAGTTCCTCTGGAGTACCATATCGACTATGAATAAAAATATTATATAAACACATCAGAAATAATTATATAATATTATAAGGTGGAATATCTCCAACACTTAAAAGTTACACTACTAATAATAACTGGACATTCATGACAATTATGCATTCACACCAAGAAGTGTTTTCTAAAAATGCAGACCTTCTGTTTATTATTTCACCTACAATTTCAAAACAGAGATCACCTCTGCAGTGTAAAAGTCAGCATTATGGATTCTAAATCCAGAAGCCTTGGATTCAATTCCTAGATTGGACAGGAGAATTTTTCTTCAATTAGAATTACTCTCTACCTTCTGCAGAGTATGAATGTGTGAGTAAATGTACAAAGCAATAGAAAAGTTACATACCTAATGTTAAAAACCCAAACTAAGCAATAAAACACCTAGTAATTTAGAAATTGTTTCAGAAGTCAAATGCCACCTATATGACCGAAGTTGTTAAAGATGATTGTCTAAAAAAATAAAACAAAAATAAAAAAGAAGAAAACAAAACTGAAGTACATTAAACCAACCTGGAAGGTGCAAAGAAGCTTGTTACTTGATAACCAAAGCTTGCATAATATGCATGTTCCATTATGGCCATTAGCTGGATGGAATTGTAGCCTGAAACAACATTAAGAGGTTAGAAAATTACAGTAGAAGCCCTCTTAGCAAATTTCAGGGGGATCAAAAATGTTTTCTTTGGGGGTTTGCTTAAATTTGGTAATATATTGCTAGAAATTAATTAGTTATGCTTTAAAACTGATTCAGCAAAAATTTTAAATTACAAATTACACTTCAACTAAATTTGAAAGCAATAAGCTTTTTAAAAATTAGCAAAAGGTTTGACAAACTATTAATTATAAGAATAAATAAAATTGACACAGAGCAAGAGCTAAATAAAAATTGTAAATTATGTACAAATTAAAGTAAAGGATATTTTACTAACTATATACACAGTTGCCCAAAATAAATGTTTACATAATTGGACTGGCTCTATGTGAGCTCAACCTGCAATAAATAAAATTACAAGGGAGCATTAGATATTTTGACATTAAGGCTTGCAGGCTGATTCTTCAAAGTTACCTAACAATAGAAGTATCAGATCCTTCATGCCAAAAATCATCCTGAAATTCCTGTGGTATTATATATGGAGGTCACACACGAAAGAAAAAATTTTAACTGCAAACCAGTGAAAATGACATAGAAATAATACTTCTATTAACTAGCTTGACTGACTGCTTATTACTGGACTGTCACAGGGGAGTAGAAATATCAGCTAGGATTACTAGTTTCTATATCACAAGGGGGTGGGGATAGTGTGCTCTACCTGCCTGCTGGAATGTCTGCCTGCCTGTTTGTCTGCTAACAAAGTTAAATAAACCAGACTGTAAGGGGGTTTTAAATAATTAAACAAGTCACAATATGTTTTGACAGTAACGAAGGCTTGAAGATTGAGAAGCTAGTAACAATGATGTGTCATAATTTAAAATAAAGAGTCAGAGGTTGTTACATTACATCACTAAAAGGTACTTACATTGAACGCATTTCGGGAGATCGGTTTGCTACCATTGTCAGCTAGTTTTCAACTCAACAACAACCACCTCTGACTTTCTTTATTTTAAAATAGCGAAGGTGTTCTAAATCCTGTTAATATTGTTGAGTTTGTGTTGAACTATTTCCATGAAAAAGGTTTTTATTCTACCAAGAACATAAACATAAAAGAAAGGGAAGTGAGCTAATATGTGATACAATTAATTGAAACTAATTATGAAGGAGTTCATCATTATGAGGAGATTGTTTTGGAAATACCTGAGAATGAAATTGTTGCTAGTGATAATGATCAAAGTCACAGGTGAAGTTGCAGGTCTGAGTTCAATACCACATCCTGAGCCACAGGAGTACAGTGATGCAAACCAGCCATCCTGCAAATCCTCATTCCAGTTATGTTGTTAGTCCGGTAAAAAACATTAGTATAAATATTCGTGATAAGAAGAAACTGTAATTTCTGGCCAAATGAAAGTAGCAGGAAGCAATGTTACTTGAAGCACATCTGCAGAAGCTTTCTTTTGGTAACATCAGGACAACTTCATTTGTGGAAAAAACATCTGACTAGATGTCTCTGAATCACATGGAGCATAAAACAATAATGCACAAAAAATTGCTCTCTCTTTTTATGGAAGCCAGACAGATAAGATAGCCTTACATCCTTTTAGGGCAATGGCCTCCTACTCTAAGTAGGCTAGCTCATGTAAAAACTCCCAAGGTGAGCTAGTCCATGGGAGAATTAACCCTTTTCATCAAAGTTTAGTCCAACGCCAATTAGTCCTTAGTATAATAATGTTGGCTATGGTTTTAATTCCTTGGCAATGGCTTCCTTCCATAGTTGGCGGTCCTTGGCTAGTGGTCCATCTTCTTCCAGTTCCTCGTACCAATTCGTCTGACCACCTCTGATGAGGGCAACCTCTTCTTCTTTTCCCAAGCCTTTTGTCCAAAACTGTGGTCATGTGGGCCCATCTTCTGTGATCCATTCTTGTTACATGGCCTCCCCATTTCCACTTGAGTTGTCATACGCATACTGTTGCATCCTCCATTCCTATCATTCTTCTGATTTTTGTGTTTTGTATTCTATTTTGTAGCCTGATGTTCAGTATTTTCCATTCCATCTTTCTCTGGCACACTTGTAGGGCTTTTTGCGTGGTGAAATGCCACGTCTGGCATCCATATACGAGAACTGGAATTACACACAATTCCATGACTTGTGTTTTCAGTTTCAGATTTAGGCATTTGTTTAGTAGAATAGCCTTCAAGCTCCAGAATTGTCTCCAGGCTGCACTGATTCTTGTTTGATCTCTGTCTCGCCATTTTCCCTCATCAAAATACTTTATCCTAAGTAGATGTAGTCTTTCAGATACTCCATTGTTGTTCCTTCCAACACTATTGGTAATTTTCCAGCATTTGTCATCACTTTCATGTTAGTTGGGTTCATCCATAGTCCAACTTCTTGGCTGATGGTGTTCAGCTCTTTAAGCATTGTCTCTAATTCCTTTGCTGACTTTGCAAAAAGTGCAATGTCATCCACGAAGCGCAAATTGGACGGTCTCCTTCCATTTATATTGATGCCTTTTCACCTCTTGTCCCATTTTAATGGGCAGAATGTGATTTCCGGTAGGCCTGTGAAACATTTAGCTGAAATTGGGCCCTCTAGCTTCACTCCTCTTATCAGTTTAAATGTGTCTCCTTCGATTTCCGTTTTGACTTTGGTGTAGTTATTGATGTAAATTTTCCCTATCACTCTGGTGTATTTGCTTTCTATTCCCATTGTTTGCAAGGATTTTATGACTTTCTGTGGTCTACAGAGTTGAAGGTCTTGCTGTAGTTGAAGAATGTATTTGAGCCTCGTATTTGTTGCCAACTTTAAGAAAGTTATTTAGCTGGATGCTGGATATGAGGTGTGAGAATCTCCACGTATGTGCGTCACTTTGAAGAAGTATTTAGGTTATGTAATGAAGATACACTTTGATGTTGTTTGATGCTTGGGACGCCAAACTTTATAGTGAAGATGATGCTTGTTTTACGTAATATTATTAAAGTTATTTGCCTCGGATGCTTCAGTCGCACTATAGAAACACAAGTTCTTTTTAGGCTGTGATAAGACAAAAATTAAAAAAACGTCACAGAATTTACTTTTTAAGTTTCACTTCTTTATTTCTCTTTATACTTGCACATTTATAAACACAACACTTTATAAAAGAAAGAAAAAAAAAAAAAAAAAAAAAAAAACTGTGAGCACATTATACATTCTAGTGTAGAACACAATTTTTACCATCCGTACTCTACAACATCTTACTCGCGACTGACTAAATCCAACGGTAAAAATCTTATAGCTTCGGTAATGCCAGTCTCTTATTGGCTAATTTTAGTCCAATAGAATTTAAGTATTCAAATTAAAACTTTCTCTTTACTGTTGAGTGGCTAATTCCAAACTGTAAGCGAAATTACGTTATTACCGATGTTTTCATAACCAGTATTTTTTAAAATTCCAGACACGTCACCAAAATTACATTATTACCTCATTATTAATATCCTAAAACATATTATTCTCACAGTTTTTGCACTATTAGAGTATATAAACATTTACATAATATTAATAAATACGTTTACAATAAAAATAAGTATTTACAATGACTTTACATACAATTTAAATAATAATTATATACATATTGTTTTCAAGGTGGGCTGTTATTCAATTTAATTATAATAAAAATACAATAAATATCATTTAGGCATTAAAATACTGCCTCAAATTGTCCCCTTTTAGAAATATTTTAAATTTACTCTTTTTGTTTTGTTCTTTTAAATTTTCAAATATTTTCTAAAAGTCTCCTGAAAGAAAGAAGCATAACTTTTATTTTGCACTTCCTACCTTTCACTTTCTCACTTTTTCTTCAACACTGGTTTTTTATAACACTCGTGTATAGCTGAACACTTCCTATTCACTTGTGTAGCACTTTTCAAGGTTAATGACCTTGTTTAAGATTAATGACCTGAGCTAAGTTTGCTCATTCACTATCACTAGTAAACACTTTATATGCTTTACATTTTTATATACAATTATACATGTTAACATTTGTTACCCTTTGTTTACAATTTGTTTCCTAAATTTTAATTTATAATATAAATGTAATTGCTACTTAGATTTTCTACTAACAATGGATTTTTAATGCTTCTGTTTCTAAAAATTTTCTTTTGTTATTACTTGCTCTATTTAGTAAAAAAAATTATTTACATAGTACTTTACAATTTTAAATTACATTGCTTTCCCCTTTTATGTTCCAGATACATTAATTTCTTTCTTTTATTGTGCCTCAGATTGTCTACTTTTATATGGCTTTAACATTTGTTTGTGAAATTTTCCAATTATTTTGTTTGTGTTATTGTTTGTAAGTTCATATGTATCTGTTCCAAATATATTTATTACTACATAAGGACCATGGTAGCTCAAAAATAATCTCCAATATTCTTTACGAAGTTTATTTGATAATCTTTTGTTCTTCACTAACACTTGATCTCCTAATTTTATTTTCCAAATTCTTCATTTTCTTTCTTAATGTTTTTGTTTTCTCTTGAGGGCTTTTGCTTGTAATTTTGAAAATGCTAATTTGAAGATTTCTTCCTTCTCTGGTAATTTAGTTGTTTGGTCTTCAATAACTTTTGGTGTATTAGAGCTCAATGTGTTGTACAATTTTCCATGGTGAAGTTCAATTGGTTTAAATCCTGTAACTGCATTTATGGATTGATTTAATAGATTTTAGATAATACTAATGTATGAGTACCAACTGCTGTTTGTTATGACATACTACACGTAGATAATTTGCAATTTCTTTAATTTCTCTTTCCACTGGATTGGCGTTTGGTCTGTATCTTGATGAAAAATACTGTTTGATTCCTAAATCTTTAATTCCATTCATAAATTTAGAACTAGTAAACACTGATGCATTATCACAAAGTATGGCCTCAACTATTCCTTCCTCTGGGAAATATGACTTTGTTAGCTTGTTTAAGCATGCTATGCTAGTTGCATTCTTGAGTGCATAAATTCTAACATATTTACTAAATACATCATAGCATACAAATAAAAATTTGTATCCAAATGTACTTGCTGGCATCGGACCATGTAAATCTAAACTCAATAAACATCTGGGTTTATCTAAGTACTGAGTTTGTTGTATAGTCATAGGCAACATTAATTTGTTTTGCTTTCTGACAGAGGTCACAACATGATATATATTTTCTAACTTTATGTCCTAATTTTGAGATGTATAAATTTTCCAAAATGGTTAGGGCTATCTTCTCTGTACCTGCATGTATTAATCCTAAATGAAATTGCCCTATTATTTCTAATTTCATGCTTGTTGGAGTATATGTTTTCCACCTCTTTATTTCTTTTCCATGTTTCTTGTAAAGTACTCCATCTTTAACAGCAATTGTATTGTTCTGTGCCTCTTCTATCGTTGGAGCTTTTTCTTTTAAACCTGCTAGTTTAATATCTTTGTCTTGCTCTTCTTTAATATTCTTGAATTGATTCTTCAATTCTTTCCTCATTGGAATGTCAATTGTAAGCACTTCAATTTTGTATTGTTGTCTTGAACAACTTTCAGGAAATTGTTTGTTGTGATTGATCCTTGAAATTATATCACTAAATGTATTTTGTTTCCCTGGAATATGTACAATTTCAACATCAAATTCCATTATAGCAAGAATCATTCTAGCTAACTTGCCACTATATAACTTACATGTCTGAATGAAAGTTAAGCTAATATGATCTGTATATATTTTCACTTTCTTCTGAAATATATATGTTATAAATTTTATAGTGAAAAATATAATGCTCCAATTTCTAACATTACATACATACATACATATTTATTCACCATAAGAAATCATACAGAGTTATTGGTTTCGTCCACAAGTATATACAATAAAACATATCTACAAGTTGTATTAAGAAAAACAATATGCAGGTAGATAAGCTCTTGTCAATCCATGTATGTCATCATTTAAGGTAATCTTGAAGAGAACAGCAATTTACAATGGTTTCGAAGGCAGACATCCTCTTGGCTGAAGTGGCTCCCTCAGATGAAAAAGGACCCATGAAACAAATGAGTTCACAACATATTTAAATATTTAAGTTTTGCTCGTACAGTATTCCACATATTCATCTAAAGAGTAAAACTGATTTTTTCCAAAGAACTTATGTAATTCTACCTTATATTTATTTGACGAGGTTATATTTTTAAAGTACCTGGGTAAATAGTTATATAATTTTAAGCCGTTATACTTAAAGGATGTTTCAAACAATTTGGTTTTGTGAGTGATCGAGTGTAATTTGTCCTTATTTCTTGTATCGTGTGAGTGAATTTCACCATTTGTGACATAATTTGAAATATTCTTCTTGGTGTATATTAGCAATTCTTTCATATACAAACTGGGTAAGGTCAAAATGTTCAAGCTGTGGAAATATTCTCTGCAGCTTTCCGTTTTTGGGATCCCCGCTAGTATTCTTAGTGCTCTTTTTTGAAGTTTAAATATTTTGATACTATTTGTAGTATTTCCCCATAAGGGTAGACCATAGAGCAGTCGCGAGTGAAAGTAGGCAAAGTAACAAATTTTGAGAACTTTAGCTGATACACGAGGCTTTAGTTGACGAAGAATAAAACAGGTGCTGCTAAGCTTGCCTAATAGTTTTTCAATGTGAAAGTCCCAACTTAAGTTATTATCCAGCCACAGCCCTAGAAATTTCGTTTCACTTGCAAAGCTGACCAACTTAGAACCAATTTTGATGCTGGGATTCCCTGATTTTCTACAAGCTTTATGTTGAAAATTTAGAGCTACAGTTTTCTCTTCATTTACAAGCAGTTTATTGACTTTAAACCAATCAATTATTTTTTTCACGACCACTGTTTGCATTTGCTGTAGGCTACTATTATCCTTCCCTGTAATGAAAATGCTTGTATCGTCTGCAAATAGAGTTATTTTGGTTTGTGTTGTGTTTTCAAGACATAACGGTAAGTCATTTATGTACAACAAGAACAGCAAAGGACCCAGAATAGAACCCTGTGGAACCCCCGATGTTACAGTTCTTTTTTCAGATAGGTCCTTTCTAATTTCATTGTATCCTGTTTCTATAAAATCAATTTCAACTATTTGATCTCTCATTTCTAAGTATGATTTAAACCATTTGAAGGCCACTCCCCTTACACCATATTTATACAACTTATTTAGCAGAATTTTGTGATCCACCATGTCGAAGGCTTTTGATAAATCCAAGAATAATCCAACCCCTAATTCGGTTCTGTCCATTATGTCATAAATATTATCAACAAAGTTTATTACAGCCAAGCTAGTTGATTTATTGCTTTGGAATCCATATTGGCAGTTATTAATTATATTATTTTTGGTAAGGAATCCCATTAATCTCTTGTACATAATTTTTTCTAATATTTTTGAGAAGACTGAAAGTAACACTATTGGCCTATAGTTGTTGGGGTCTTGAGGTTCTCCTTTTTTGAATATTGGTTTAATTTTAGCAGTTTTTAGCTCAAGTGGAAAAGTGCCGCTTTGAAGTGATTTATTAACGATGTGGCATAATGGTTTTAAAATATGCTTGCTACATTTTTTAACTAAATAGCTCGAAATTCCATCCATAGCTTCAGATTTTTTATTTTTTAGTTTACATATCATGTGAAGCAGTTCAGTTTCGCATACAGGAGTTAGGAATAATGACTTGTCATTGATAAAGCTTGGGGCTGAGTTATCGATATTTTTTGGACAGCTTTTACTTTGCAGGTTTATTGCAATTTCAACAAAGTATTTGTTATATATACTAGCAATTTCCTTAGGGTTTGTTATAATATTGTCTTTATATTTCAATTTGATGTTTTCTTTCAATGTGGAATTTGAGTTAGTTTCTTTTTTTATAATGTCCCATATAGTTTTTTGACTGTTTCCTGATTTATTTATTTTTCTAGAATTCTCTAATATTTTAGCTGCTTGAATTACCATTTTGTAGATTGATTTATATTTCTTGTAGTAATTTTTGAACTCCTCAGAGCTGCTTCCATTTTTAATTGCATTACTGAGAAGTTTTAATTTCTTGCCAGAAGTTCTTATACCTTTAGTTACCCATGTTGAATGCTGTTCTTTGATTTTTAGATTAATCAGGGGAAAGGCTGTCTCATAGTAGTGTTTGAAAGTGTTTAGGAATTTAGAGTAAGTGATATCAACTGGATTTTCTCGTAAACATCTTCCCAAGTTTCGTTTTCTAGTAAATAATTAAAGTAATCTATATTTTCAGCCTTCTGTAGTCTGACCTTTTTAAACATAGTTACTGATGCATTCCTTTCAATATTGGTAAGGCCACGTGATGCAGTACTAATAACATGAAATGTGTTGTCATGTTCTCTTTGTCCAAGTATTCCTGCATATCCCTGACAAGATGCATCCACGTACAACTCGTAATCTAACTCATCTCTTGGACGTTCCAATAATATTGCATTTGCAAACAGCTGTCGGACATTTTAAAGACATTTTTGCAGCTCTGCCATCCATTTCCATTTATTTGTCTTCTTCAGCATTTGTCTTAAAGGTTCTACTTCTATAGCATATCTTGGTTAAGAATTTACTTTCATAATTCCAAATTCCAAATAAACGTCTTAGCTGTTGAATATTCTTAGGTGGTGGTATTCTTAATATGGCTTCTATTCTTTCTTCATCTGGTCGAATGCCTACCTCATTTATCACATAACCTAAAAATTTGATTTCAAGTACACAAAATTTTGACTTTTTGATGTTTACTGTCATGCCATGTTCATGTAATTTGTTCAACACATAAATTACATTTCTAAATGTTCCTCAAAGGTTTCACTTATAATTAGGAACTCATAGTGTATCTAATTAAGAAATCATCTGCTGTGTTACCAAAGATACTATGTATTGCTCTTAGGAATCCACTAGCACTATTCTTCAATCCATATGGATTTACACAATACCTATACTGTAATCCAAAAACTTGAAAAGCTTTAGGATCTAGCTCGACTTGCCAAAATGAAGCTGTAAGATCTATGCAAGAGATATATTTGCCACGTGATAATTTTGCAATTGTTTGTTCAATACTTTCATTTGAAAGTGATCTGGTAGCATGAATTTGTTTAAATATCTCCCATCTATAGTAATTCTTAAACTATTGTCTTTCTTTACTGTCCAACAAACACTATTTATATATTGTGAATTGCTAAGTTCTATGATGTTGTTTTCTAACATTTCTAGCTATTAACTTTTTAGCTTCGTTTCTTAAATTCACTGGTAGATTATTATACTTTCTTCGAAATGCTGGTACATTTTCTACTGTGAATGTGTGAACATATGATGTACACCATCCTGGAATTTCACTGAAAACATGTTTATTGTCTTCTAATACTTTCTCCATTATTAACTTTTCATTGTCCGTCAGTATTGTATTTGTCATCAGTGTGTCTGTATGTATCTTCCTGTCTTCAATTTCTGTTGCATTATTATCTTCTACCTGCTCTAAAATATTTTCTTCTGCATTAGATTTCTTTACATGAGGGTTCCATTTGGTAAGGTCAGTGTTTTGTTCTTGGAAGTTAAGGGTCAATAACCTTTCTTTGTTTTCCCTGCTCGCTTGGACATTAATTATCTGTATAGAGCACTCTTCTTTGTATACTGCATTTTCTTGCTCCATCCTTTGTACTTTACATACTTTATCTTTAATAAATGGCACATATATCTTCTTTTCTTCTTTATTTAATATAAGTCTGTCCATTTTAAAATCAACTAATGCAGAGAATTCTATTAAAACATCACACCCAATTATAACTTGGCATATCAAGTTTGTAACAATTAAAAACATAATCTCCAATGTAATATCTGCTATCTGTACAGGTATCAATGCTTGTGATTTGATGGTTTGTGTTATTGTACCTATAGCTACACTACATATTAAGCTGCTGATTGGTGCAATCATGAGTTGTATTCCTTCATTTAGCAATTGTTCAAAAAATTTCTTCGAGCAGATAGAGCTTGATGATCCTGAATCTACTGCAACATTTACTTCTTTTCCTGCTATTATAGCTTGTATGTATGGTGAATCATATTTGTTTTCACAATTCCCAGTGTTTGTGCTTAAACGATAACAATCAAAGTGTGTAGATATTTTACTTTTGCCGTTTAGAGGAGAAGGTACTGTATTACCAGAATCTACATCAGGCAATACACAATTTAGTTTTCCTGGTAGGTATTCTCAGTATTTACCGGATTGCCATTTTGTACCGCAGTTACAATTATTTCATCATCAATATTTGAGTACAAGCCACGCCATCTAGCTCTTGTTCTTCCTCTGAAATTGCTACGTCCTCCACATGTATATTCTTCACGATCGTCGCTCGCCTGATTATAGTTATGAAAGTTTCCCCTGTTTTGCATATTTCCTCTATGTTGGAATCTGTTATTACCCCTGGGTGAAGTAGAATTTTGCTGATTCATTCTCTCAGTTCTCACATAATTTGTGTGTTCCTGTCTCCCTTGTTGTCTTGAATCTCTGATCTGTGTGTTGTAGTTAAACCTATTCTGACCCTGAAATTCATTATTTCTTCTGTTTACATTGTGGTAGCGTGTATTGTATGGCATATCATTGCGTCTTTCTCACCTGATCTGTCTATCTCGCCTATGCGGACTCCACATTTCATTACCGCAACTTTCCTGTTGTTCTAGTGAAGATATAAGCTCCGTCATCCCATAGATTGTTTTGGGTCTAGCAATTAGGATGTGGTTTTGTATGTATAGAGGATAGTGTCTAGTAATTAAGCTAATGAAATCCTCCTCATGCATGACTGGAGCTAAATATCTGATATATCCTGCATATTTAATCAGATAATCTGTCATTGACAAATTGTCGTCGCTATTGTACTGTAAGTAGCTTAAGCTCGCCCTAATCTTATGTTGTACAGTTGTATTCCAAAATTTATTCATGAATAAAATTCTGAATGTTTCAAAATTCATTTCACTGTCCGCTACCGTATGTAACCATTCTAGTGTTTTGTTGTCTAAGCATTTTCTAACTAAGATCATTTTTAATGCTTCTGGCACATTTTTCAATTTAAAGTACTCTATGAGATCATTAATAAACTGCACTGGACTTGAGGAAGCATTAAAATTAGGTAATGGTAACTCATTAAGCACAGAATAATAGTTTGATGCTTGGTTTGGTACATGCAAATGTGTGTCATCTATGTTGCATGTTTGAGAAGCTAATGCTATTGAAAAAGCATTAGCGTCTCTTGTGTTGTTTGTTAACAGTGGTGATATGCTTCTTTCTGTACTTGTATTATTTACACGCATTTGGTTAGCATTTACAGAACCACTTGTACTTGATTTACCCTTGGTACATTTGTACTTAAATTTTCAAAGCTATTTCTAAGCTTATCAATTTCCTTACTACTTTCTTGTACTTTATCTTTTACTTCATCTATCATTAACCTTACTTCTCCTTGCCCTGTACTTACTTCTTTAACTGCAGCTGCATTTGTTTTTACCATTTCATGCATTTTACTAATTTCCCCAGTTAAATCTATTTGTATTTGTACAAGATCTGCATTAGTATTCTCTACCATAGTTTTCAATTCTTCACTTTATCTAATTTGTAACAAATACCCTGTTTAGTATTAGCAAGTTTTAACTCCATTTCAGTTACATTTTTGTCAATATGACTTGACAATTTCTGTTCCAGATGTTTACAACCTTTGTTTACGTTAACATCTATGTCTTTCTGAATTGCTTTGGAAGATTGTTCTAGCTTTATTTCTAACCTCCTGCTTTCTGCTTTGCATTCTTTCATACAAGTTTCTATTTGTCTAGCTAGGTCAATTTTAATATTAGATAGCTCTGTATTAGTTTCTGTTAACTTATTACTTTGTTCCGTTAATTTATTACTTAACTCTGCACTAGTTTCAGTTAACTTATTATCTAACTTTGCATTATCTTCTTTTAACTCTTTTCTCAGTTCAGTAAAGTTATTATGTGTTTCAGTTAACTTATTATTAAATTCTCTAATTAATTCTACTTTCAGCTCTGCACTAGTTTCAGTTATTGCTTTTAGAAGACACAAAAATTGTTGTTGTGAAAAGTTTCCTTGCTCTTGTTGGCTAGATGTGTGAGGAATAACATCTGTTTGTTTTGTTTCTTGCACTAACATTTGTAAAGGTGATTGACCTTGTATACAACTGCTATCTCATTGACTTTGCATACTATTGCTATCTCTTTCTACATCTACTTCTGAATTTTCAGATAACTGCTAATCCACTTCTACATTAACATTACAATCTGTAATAGCTGACCTAACCTCAACTACCTCCATACTTTCTTTGTTTATAGCTTCCATTTTATTGTTTCTATTCACTTTTGAACTATTTAATATAACTTTTCCACTTCTCAACAGCATGAATTTTACTTAAATTTAACAATATTTTCCTAAATTTTACATTTACAATATGAAAAAATTGAATGTTCTGACCTTTCTTTTTGGTGGTTATTTAATTTCTAATACTCAGTGCTCCCTCGTTATTTGTTGTTAAGATGTTAACCACGTGCCCCCTACTCCTGAAGAATTGTTGTTATCCTGGATTCCTTTGTCAATTTGGTGCCGATCTTGAAGTGCCAAGCTGCAGTTTCGCTGTATGTTTGTTGCTTCTGGCCGCCCTGTTGAATTCTCTCTTCTGTGATGTCATCAATTCTCGTCGCCTTTGTAGCCCCACGTTGGGTGCCAATTTGAAGAATGTATTTGAGCCTTGTTGTATTTGTTGCCAACTTTAAGGAAGTTATTTAGCTGGATGCTGGATATGAGGTGTGAGAATCTCCACGTATGTGCGTCACTTTGAAGAAGTATTTAGGTTATGTAATGAAGATACACTTTGATGTTGTTTGATGCTTGGGACGCCAAACTTTATAGTGAAGATGATGCTTGTTTTACATAATATTATTAAAGTTATTTGCCTCGGCTGCTTCAGTCGCACTATAGAAACACAAGTTCCATTTAGGTTGTGATAACACAAAAATTAAAAAAACGTCACAGAATTTACTTTTTAAGTTTCACTTCTTTATTTCTCTTTATACTTGCACATTTATAAACACAACACTTTATAAAAGAAAAAAAAAAGCTGTGAGCACTTTATACATTCTAGTGTAGAACACAATGTTTACCATCCGTACTCTACAACAGCTTACCCGCGACTGACTGAATCCAACGGTAAAAATCTTATAGCTTCGGTAATGCCAGTCTCTTATTGGCTAATTCTAGTCCAATAGAATTTAAGTATTCAAATTAAAACTTTCTCTTTACTGTTGATTGGCTAATTCCAAACTGTAAGCGACATTACGTTATTACCGATCTTTTCATAACCAGTATTTTTTAAAAGTCCAGACACATTATTGTCACCAAAATTACATTATTACCTCATTATTAATATCCTAAAGCATATTATTCTCACAGTTTTTGCACTATTAGAGTATATAAACATTTACATAATATTAATAAATATGTTTACAATAAAAATAAGTATTTACAATGACTTTACATACAATTTAAATAATAATTATATACATATTGTTTTCAAGGTGGACTGTTATTGAATTTAATTACAATAAAAATATAATAAATATCATTTAGGCATTAAAATACTGCCTCACAAAGACTATATACTGATTCTGGTTGTATTCTGCTGTTTTTTCTATTAACTGTTTTATTGTTTGAAGGTGATCGATCATACTGTATGCTGCTCGAAATCCTGTTTGATCTTCTGGTTGGTTTTGGATTAGGATATTGATTAGTCTTCTCATCATTATTTTTAGGAACACTTTATAAAGATTTGATATCAGGCTAATCAGCCTAAAGTTATTTAGGTCATTCTTGTCACCTTTTTTATGTAACAATATGATCGTACTTGTTTGCCACTGAGATGGTATCTCCTCTGTCTGGACTATTTTGTTGAATATCCTAGCTAGTGCTTTTGCTAGTGTTTCCAATCCCCATTTTAGGTATGCATTTATTATCTTGTCTTCTCCGGGCATTTTGTTGTTTCTTAGTTGGTTTAGTGTATGTTCTACTTCTCTTGGTAATATGGGTAGGACGACCTCCTCCTCCTCCTCCTCCTGCTGCTGCTTCTTCTGCTTCTTCTTCTGCATTTGCAACTGGTAAATCTGTTTCTCTTACGGGTAAGTGTTCGAGTATAATTCCTTGTAGAAGATTGTTGCTACTTCGTTTATTTCACTTCTAGTGTTCATCTTTTTGCCATCTTTGTTTTTTACTCCAGTCAACCATCGCTTCCCTTTGCTTGTTACTTTCCTTATTTTCTTAACAATTTTGAATTCTCTAGTATGTGTTTTATCTGTTTGTTTTTTAATTCCCGAAGGTTTTTTCTTATTTCTCATTTGGTTAGCTTATTTAATTCTTCATATTCTTACTTGTTTGTCGTTGAATCTTGAAAGCTTAGGTACGTTCTTTCTTTGTCTTCTAGCAGCTTTTGGGTGTTCTGAGCTTATCCACTTTCTTTCTGGCTGTTTTATTGGTCTTAGCCATCTTTGCTGAACCTAGTATAAGTTCTTGCAACGAACTTACTGTATTTGTTACTATGTCTTGCATTGTTTCCTGTAGATTCCTTTGTTCATTAAATGTGCTAGTGGATTATTGCACTTTGTATGACTTCTCCTCTGTTTGCCTATTTTAAAAGCGGCTCTTAGCATTCTGTGGTCAGTATGGAATTTAATTTTATTTGCAGTTTGGATTTTCGTTATTTCTGATATGTCATTGCTCAAAATGCAATCCATTTCATTTTTCGTTGCTCCATTGGGGGCTATCCATGTCCACCTGGCTTCTGGGTGTTTCTTAAAGAATGTATTTACTATTTTCATTCTGTGTTCTAGGGCAAACTCAACTAGTTTGTCTCCTCATTCATTTCTCCTACCATATCTGTAGGGGCCTATCGGTTCCTTGTCAACTCCACATTTCTGTCTCACTTTGCAGTTAAGGTTTCCTATTATTATGTTTTTCTGTGCCTTGTATTTGGTATTGGCTTCGGTTAAGATGTCATAGAATTGTTCTAAGTCTTCGCTTGAGCTAGCTTCAGTTGGCGTATAGACTTGGATGATTGTAATTTTTATTTGATTGATTTTGATCCTTAGAATTGCTATTCTCTAATTTACTCCTACGTATTCAATGTAATCTTTAATATTCCTGTGTACTATGAAGCCTACTGCTTTCTGTCCTCACTACACCCTGTATAGCAGAATATATTACCGTCCTGTTTTTCTATTATGCTGTTTCCTTCTTTCCTGATTTCACACAGTCCTAAAATATCAAATTTTATCATTCTTAGGGCATTTTCTAATTCTAATTTTCTCTCCTCTTTTAGTAATGTTCTCACATTCACAGTTCCGATTACGAGTACATATGGTTTGCTGTTCCATTCCCATGGCTTGCGGTGGTTTGATGCTTCTCTGGTTTTTTGTCATTAAACCTTTGTAGTGCTCCCATCTTCTTGTAGCATACTCTGACTTAGTTCCCATTTTCTCATTGTTCTTTAGCTCATCGGCGTAATGCTGCTTGTATCTGTCTTTCTTCTTTACTCATATCACTTTCTATGTAGCAGTCCTGACCAGCTAATTTCATCTTCTTGCATAGTGCTTCAATTTTGCTTTCTAAGTTTGGCATTTCTCCACAGCTAGGCCTCTGCCCTTCCAAATCTTTGCCTATGTAGTATGTTTCATAGTAACTTGTGTTCATCTCTATTTTTCCCATTTTTTGTTGACTTCTTTTTGGAATTTATCTTTATTTTGCTCTATTTCCAGCTTCTTATTATTAAGGTATTCTCCTTTCTTGCTTCTGTCAGCGTTCCTCCCATCTTCCAACCTTAAGAGTCATGTTTCAACCACTGATAAGATTCACATTCGTTACAATTTTGTCTATCTTCTGCTCCATATCATTTCTCTCCTGCTCCCATTTATCATCTCTCATGTGAAATTCTTCTTTCAGCACCTCCATTTCTCCTCTGAAGTGGTCGTTCTGCTGTTTGGTTTTTCTGACTTATGATAGAATGGTTTTTAACATTTGTTATAGTCGTCTTCTTGCGCCATGCCTGCCTAGTTCATTCTTGCTTTTGCAGACTGCTGTTGCTTCAGTTCGGTTCTCCCATTTCTCAACATAGCTTGCACTCCTGATGTTTCTCTTGACTTAGTTCTACGGCTATGCACTAGGTGTCTCCTCTTTAGTTTCTCTGCTAGGTGTTCTGCTGGTCACTTTTCTTTTTAACAGTTGGCACTATTGTGTCTACATCACTTCCAGTCCAACTTTATGTGACGTGACCTCCAGTTTTTATTACTTTGTTACTTAACCTCAACTAGTACATATTATCACTATTTATTTGATTTTCCTATATGCAATTACTCACTAATAATTGTGCTTTGTTTCCGATGCCTGATAAGTGTTTGTGGTTCTTTTTGTCTGCTCACTATACTTCTGCATTTACTTTGTGTTTCTTGTTACCCACCAATTCATCACTGGTTATCCCCAATAGCAACACAAACTGGAACCGGAAGCTAGACAAGCTAACCAAAATGTGAGTGATGAAAACTTGTGACTATGGGCCTAGGAAATTTTACAAGGACTAGGCACCAAAAATAAGGATTTCTGTAAGTCCCATGTTTGGATAAATTGTTTCAAGAAAAAACATAAAATAACGAGCAGGAAAATAACAAAATTTATATCCCACTCCCATGCTCACAATGTAACACAAAATAGATAATGCAATAGTGGAACTTCTGGGAACTACTCGGTAGTGATTTATCAATTACAGTCCCTCCTCTACGTATAATACAGACCAAAATGGGTTTGATCAAGAATTACAATAAAAACAGACTCCACTTTTCTTTGGGGAGAAACATAATCAC
Organism: Deroplatys truncata; assembly: GCA_030765065.1. Classification (NCBI taxonomy): domain Eukaryota; kingdom Metazoa; phylum Arthropoda; class Insecta; order Mantodea; family Mantidae; genus Deroplatys; species Deroplatys truncata. The sequence continues at coordinate 6,516,402 of CM060990.1, read as the reverse complement.
ATGGTAGCCCAATCAGTTAGTGCATTGATGCATTCATACACTATCATGTCAGCCATCAGCACGGATGGCTCCTTATTTCTCAAATTATTTATTGTGCTTCAAGAACCAACAGGAATGTTTGGTCCCAGAATTTCTAAAAGATTATTTAAAGATGACAACATTATTGTTATTGCCACAAAATCAGGGAAAAGTGGGAAGAGAGCTGAAACAATAGTTCAGAGGCCTTCTTTCCATATTGCGCACACAATTGCACCCTAATCTATTCCTAGCCTTATACAGTGATAGGACTTGTCTTGAAAATATTCCTTGAGACAAGACCATAGAATTGTTGCAGATTCTACCTGATATTATGGGCAAAACCCTGTCACTCAATCTGATCTTTTTTCCAGCAGTAGAAGGCTTTTCCACTTCCTTGAGGCAAGATCAGAGAATTGTTGCAGATTCCTCCTGATATGGGCAAAATCCAATGTTGGTGGTACTGATTCCTCCTCCCGTTTCTTTATTCAACACATTATTGTAAATATCTGAAATATCTTTGTGTATTGGCTAAGTGAGAATTTCATCATTAAGGTTCACAAATTCTTCAAAAGTTATGTTTGCATCCTTTTGGAGCATCTCCAAGTCTTCTTGTACAATTTCTTCTTTCTCCTCCTTGCTTTCCTCAGGAGATACAATAAAAACAGCCTTGTAGATGCAGTTGAAGATGGTGGCAGATGTCATCCGTTGTCATGCTGCTACAAACATGTGCATTACCTGTAGTATATTCAGCTCTAGCTCCTCTTTTCCTTCCATAAAGAAAATGATAATTCTTCAAAACAGGGATTTTCTATATTTGGCCTTTAGGGAATGAATTATTTCCAAATTCAGAGGCTGCAGATGACTGGCACAATTTGTCAGAAAGGTAACTAACATTTCTCAAAAATGACATGTCCGCTGAACGTGTCAAGCAGCTATCTATCCCAAAGTGATCCTTCTTCCTTTGGAAAACATCTTAAAGTGTCTATATAATGTAAAAAAGTTTACAAATGTTTCAGAAGTCATCCAAAAATTTTTCTGGAAGTCATAATCACACAGAAGTGTATGAATGCTTCTACAACACTTTATTAGCAGGGGAACTTTTTCGCTGCCTTCGTTGTTAGTGCATACTAGCACCATAAATCACTGCTTGCATTTTTTCCCTAAGGATTACATACCTTTTGTTTGGAAGCATACTGAAGAACACTCCCGTTTTGTCAAGAGTTGAAGATATCCTTTGGATGAAAGCCACTGAGAAGATGGGACAGAGTATCCTTTTTTCAAATGTCTATAGTGCTATCAATCACTTTTGCACTCTCACTAAACATAGTATTAAACATAAGGTTGTGTTATTTCTTAAATCCATCAAGTTACCCATTGGAAGCAGACAAGCTAAGCATTTTCAATTTTAATGAAATTTCTCTAGCCTACTCCTTTATAATGTTACCACCAATAAGTATATTTTTGCTTCTTCTTGCTGCAAACTATTTTACTACAACTTCTTCCACTTGCACAAAATGTGAAGCACAAAAATTGTTAGATTTCGTAACTGCAGCACCCCACTGTATTGCTTCTGCAAGAAAGACTGCATGCTTTTGCTTCAAAATTCCCATCAACATGGAAGGAGCCAGTACATATTTCTTTACAACATGTGACAAACAAATTCTCAGATTATTTTCCATCTCTTGAAGTATTCCTATTTTCTGGTGAATAGTTAACTTCTTCCACCTTGCAGCCATTTTAATTTGAAAACTAGAAATCAATATAACACCCATGCAGTGCTAATGTTTATCCATGATTTTCTATGCAAGAAATGCCATTGATGACGAGGTGAGTTTAATACTATCCCTTTAATGGCAGGAGTTCATATTTAATGCCATGTCATTGATGATGAGGTGAGTTTAATACTGCCCCTCTTGCAGCACGAGTTCATACTTGAATGAATATTATTCATTATTAGATGGGAGGGTCAAGGGTGAAAGGTGACTGTATTAGTTAGCAGCTGAACCACAGCCATAGCGCACTGGTTTGCTTTCTTCTCCATAAACCATTGCTGCACTTTCTAGCTAGAGGGAGCTGTGATTGCTTTCTCTTCCACAAATCATCCAGAGCTCTTTCAAGGTAGAGAGCACTATGGTTTCAAGGTAGGTTCACCAGTCAACTATGACATCATTATTGCTCTATCAGCATGTGGGTAATCAGGGATAAAATAAAGTATGACATGGAATTAATTGTTCTTTCACACAAGCCGTGTGTTGGACAAGGTTGGAAAGGTAGAATCAGATGATTGAAAAATTCAATGCCATAGCCGGGATTTGAACCATGGATCTCCCGATCTCCATCCAGTTGCTCTAACCACTGAGCTACCATGGCAACATGCCGGTAGAACATTAAATTCCACAACTGATTCACATTTTTCCCGGCAAACCACAAGGAGATCTCAAATTGTATTGAGATGAAATACCCCAATGGCGACTTACAATTTTGTAGGTACTTTAAGTCCTGGGCTTCATAGTTTAACCACTATTAGGTCAATTAATGGGAATTTAATGTTGTACCAGCATGTTGCCATGGTAGCTCAGTGGTTAGAGCAACCAGACGGAGACCAGGAGATACATGGTTCAAATCCCAGCTATGGCATTGAATTTTTCAGTCGTCTGATTCTACCTTTCCAAAGTATGACATCTTTTCCAGGCTTGTAGGCCACAGTTAAGCAATAGTCATCGGCAGTTCTTGCCACTCTTCTCTTCTGAGGATGTCCTCCAGTTGAGGATGAAACATCAAGTTTTAATAACTTTATTGTTCGACCACAGCCTACAAGCCCAGAAAAGATGTCATATTTTACTAATCACACTGACTGAGAAAGCCTACAATGATATCAGCAATAAAATTGAACACTGTTATACAACACTGTACACATTTAAACTTTTTTAGTGCACACAGTAAAGTGATGCAAATCTATACGATCAAGAGGAAGCTGAAGAAAGTGAAAGCATATTCCACATATCTAATGCCACATCACCAGAAGTGAGCTGCTTTACAGAGGGATCACATATGATGAGATATATATATGATAGCAATATGCCTCCAAAATATGTTTGAAGGTAATTCATAACAATAGTGAAGTCCAGTGTGAAGCTCAATTCAACATTAATTCTCAGTATTATTCCACTTCACTGTACTTTCACAATACGTGATAACATATTGTAAACCTTACTTCATTGACTTTGAAGTGCTGACGGTGCAATGTATTTATATCTTATAACCAGGGTTAGGATTTTTAGGTGCGCACCTGTTTTCTTAGGTTAAGTTAAAGCCTGTGCGGAAAGATATCACAGTGTGAAATTTTGTTTGTAGTTGCAAAAAGAGGCATTCTTTCTTGCACCTTTTTCCCTTTTTTGGGACCTTTACCCCTTTTTGGCACCTTTATCCCATTTTCCCCCAACCATGCCATAATCCCCCTTTTCCCCCTTTTTTCTTTTAAGTTTCATTCCAATTTATTCTTTAACTTTCAATTAACGTCTCCTCGCTTGCTGTGTACATGCGAATAGTAAGCCTACCTCTTTCAGTAAACGCTGCGTGGGAATTGAAAGCACACCTGCAACAATGGAAAATAATTGTTTGTTCGACGAAAACCTCTTTCTCTCGGTTTACCACTATAAAGTAGCACGCAATAATGCAACTGACAATGAGTGATTCTATCCCACCAGAATCAGTAGCCTGCTGTTCGTGAATGTGAGTTAGTTACTGTGAGAGACGTCATCTGTTTGCATAGAAGTGAAGGCTGGGCACGTAGAGACGGCAGTAACATCACCCACAGTTCCGAGAATTATTAAGACTGGATTCTACTCAAAACTACCAGAAATCGCTGAGACTGAAGTTCCAGCATGAATGAGAACATTCTGGTAATTGTCGCAGTGTTATAAGAGAATGTGGACAGCGAATGGGTGCAAGAGTGAGTTGTATGACAGTCGCATTGTGTTAGCAAGTGAACTAGTGTTAGCTCTCCAAACAAGTGTACTAGTACTAGATTTTACCATGCCAAAGGTATCCAGTGCTCGATTTATTGTTCTGGCTGAGGAATTTAAACAAGATTTCATAGACACTGATTAAACTGTTATGCGATGCACTATTTGTGATTCAGGAATTTTGTTAGATGAAAAACACCAGCGAGATCGCATCAAACAACACATTTCCAGCTCTAAGCATCAAATGAACAACTCTTCAAGCAAACAAATCACGGCAACCTCTAGTACAAAATGCGTTTCAACAGAGTTCTTCAAAAAGGCAAAATTTGAAGGAACTAAACATTGATTTGTGTGCAGCTCTTACACAAGCAGGAATTTCACTCAATAAGGTGAAGCATCCAGCCTTCAATGGATTTCTTGAAAATTACACCAAGATGTCAATGCCCGATGAGAATACTTTAAGAAAAAACTACATGGAGCCTTTTACCAAGAAACCATAGAAAGAATCAAGGAGAAACTGTCTGATTGCGATGTGGGAATAATTGTGGATGAAACCATAGACTCAATGGAACGATATGTTTTGAACATTTTAGTTTTTCCCTCAGCAGGGGAGAAAGTTAAGCCCATGTTGTTAAAAATGTACAAGCTGCAGAAAGCCAATGCCAGTACAGTAATGCAATCCATTATGGACTCCTGCCAAAAACTCTGGCCTACTGGTATCGAGTTTAAAAAGCTTCTTCTTGTGGATACAGACCAGGCTCCATACATGGTTTCAGCTGTTAACCAATTGAAACCTTTATTTCCTAACTTGAAGCATGTGACATGCTTGGCTCATGCCCTTCACAAGGTTTGTGAATCCATAAGGAACGAATACAACATCGCAAATCAATTCATCTCTGCCCTGAAGAAGATTCTACTGAAAGCTCGGAGTCATGTTGTTTACTACAGGAAAATTACTGGCCTGCCCCTTCCAAATTTCCCAGTCATTACTCGCTGGGGATCTTGGATCGAGTGTGCTGCTATGTTGTGTGAGAATTTTGACAAAATTAAAGAGTTTGTGCTTTCTTTGGATCCATCCGATACAGGTGGAATTTTCAAGGCACAGCAACTTCTGTTACCGGAGAAAATACATAATTTGCAGACAGAACCATATTGTGTCCATAGTTACAAGTACCTGCCTGCAGCTATTAAACGATTGGAAGAACAAGATCTGGAAAAGGAAAAACAATGGGATATTTTTACTTCTGTGAAGGAGCAGTTAGATGGCTTTGCTAAAGACAAGCTTGAATCTGGTCTTCAGAAGAATCCAGACATTGAGGAATTTGCCACATCTGTAGAGTTGCCATTCCGAGCGAATACAAGGTTTGTCCCACTGTTTCTGTGAATGTAGAAAGAAGCTTTAGCTTCTACAAAGACATTCTATCTCCTAATAGAAACAGATTTACTTTTAAAAATGTGGAGATGCTTAATGTCTTGAAGTACAACAGCTTCATGTTTTTTCCTTCTTTTGACGAGGGATAATTTGATGTACTTGTTTGTAGTTCAATAAATTAGAATAGAGGAAAGAGAAATCGTTGAATTAGTTAAGGAAATACACAACTGAAATTAACCTAAAATCTCAAAAAAATCTACAAAAAAAAAATTATGTTCCCAAAAAATTTGCCATTGGTTGTAGTTTTATAATCCACTTTTATTTTTGACCTAGTGAATGCTTCAGGATCGTTATGAGACTTTTTAAATACACTTGCGCATTTGGTTGCTAGCTGTTTATATTTTTAAAACTTCATTTTAAGACATTTCTTATTTTCAGCATTTCTGCATATTCAAAATGTTCCACACGATGTAGTTTCATCCATTCATATTGACATTTTTTATGCTTATTTCAAAAACCCAAATAAATAAAACTGTCATAATAACTTGAAAACTAATTAAGATTTTGGATTGAAATTCAGTAAACAGTTATATCTAAAGAAGACTGACATGTGGTTAAAATTTCAGCCCAATTGAATGGATAGTTTAGAAAATAGCAATTTCAGTTGTGCATCCCCTTAACCCTTTGCGACGCATAGCGTAGTAAAGCGTAGTGAAATGATAAACCCCCTGCTGCGTATAGCATAGTAGAACGTAGTAAATGTGTTTATCGTTTCATATAGGTTCTGCTTATGCTGACCTCAGCTTTTAGGAGCTGTGTTGATGTAAACGTACTCCTGCTGCATTGTTCCAGCGATTTCGCAAGCCAGAATGTAATAGCAAACCATAAATAGCACTATTTATAGCCGGGTGCAGTTGTGTAAGTAAGCAGTTTCCTGTCGCATTTATAGCCATATCAGTACCATGGAGGCTGTTCCAAGTACATCACAGTCTAGAAAACATTGTAGTGAAAAGGTATTGGTAACAGACAAGGAAAGACTTGCAGCAGTTTACGAGGAATTAATTCGCAAAAGTAGCTCCGACGAATCTTGGTTTGTTGAGTTAGTGGAAGACAGTGATAAGGAACAAAGTCACAGTGAGAGTGCTGAGATACAGGTTAGCAGAACGGGGGCTAAAGCTAGTGAAAGACAAATTAAAACTAAAGCAGTACCGGCACAGTGGACCTCCAATTTGACTTTCAATAAGTTAGAAACATTTTCATCCCCTAAAGGCGCAAATCATTCTATTACTACAGGAAGTCCAGAAATAGATTATCTTGAACTTTTTATAGATTCCAATTTTTGCGAAAAAATCGCGGAGGAAACCAACAGATATGCAGCTCAGATTCAAGCTAAAAAGGCAGATCCAAAATGGGTAGTTACAAATTCAAGGGAGATACAGGCCTATTTAGGTATTTTGATATATATGGGGATGGTGGATTTACCTGAAACCAGAGATTACTTTTTGGGGGATTTTTGTATTTGTCCAATTGTAAGACAAGCAATGGCGTGGCTCCGCTTTCAAAACATATCGCAGTACCTTCACCTGAATGACGAATCTACAAGGCCACAATTAGGAGTAGATTCTTACGGTTATCTGTATAAAGTACATGCTTTAGACATAATCAAAAAGTTTGCGAGTGTCTACAAACCAAATCGTGAACTTTCTGTTGACGTAGCGATGATAGGCTTCAAAGGAAGCTTCTTTTGAAAACAATATATGCCTGCTAAACCAACAAAATTGGGGATAAAGGCATGAGGTATTGCAGATAGTAAAAGTGGGTATTTATTGGAATGTAAAATCTATCTGGGAAAAAAAGAGGCGAGAAACAGCGATCTTCTACTTGGAGAAAAGGCTGTTTTAGACATGTGTGAAAAATATACGGGGTTTTGCATCACGTATATTTTGATAACTTTTTTACTTCCACGTGGCTAATGAAATTACTTTTGGACAGGAAAATGTATGCATGTGGTACAAATCGTAATGGAAGGAAAGACTGGCCAAAAAAAGTTTCAAAGCCAAAACAATTGAAATTGAAAAGGGGCGAATCTCGCAAACTGCAACATGACGGTGTAGCTGCAGTTGTTTGGCATGATAACAGGGACGTTCTTTTATTATCTACAAACTCGTAATATGGCAGGGATTGATCTGGCAGACCAAAGGAGGGAGTATTACAGTGTCGGCCGATCCTCAAAAAAAATGGTGGAAATACCTGTTCATTTCGTAGTGAATGTTGCTATCGTTAATAGTTTTATTATATACGACATTTCGAACAGACCTACTTCTACAGCTCATGGCAATAGGCTTCTTTACTACAGGCAAAATTTAGTGCAACAGTTAATCGCAGACTTCACGTCACGTACGCGAGCGGGATTTCAGCGTAGCCTACCTTCTGCTACTCCTGCACCAAGTTCTCTTCACACCCTCGTAAAAATTCAAGGCAGGGTGAAATCCCGTGCTCAGTGCATAGTGAAGAAAAGGAAAACACCACCAGGTTGTGGCATACAGTAACAATACAAGTGCAAACAGTGTGACATTGCGTTGTGTAGCATTGGGTGCCTCCTCAATTATCATGAGGCAGAGGGGGTGGAAATTCAAAACTAATACAAGGGTGTACATACGAAACCATTAATAATCTTAAGTGTATATATAACATTTGTATGGTGCAAGAGAAGAGTCTAGCTAACATGTTATGGACATGCTGCAATATCTTCGCTGCAACAATGGCAGGGATGTAAACATTTTAAGGGTGAGTACCATAATAATTTTGCAGAAATTATTGTATTTATTTTACTAAAGTATAGCAGATTGTATTTCGGTTTTTAATATCCTAAAGTAACGAACTCCATTGCCGTTAATATTGCGGAGTTATAAAGATGCATTGCAAAGGGGTGCACATATATAAGTGTTGTTTGTCTACAAAGGGGTTGATGTTTGCAGTTATAAATTATTGAAATAATATTTAATCTTATTTACTTCAAACCAATTTTAAATGAGTTATTAATTAATCAATTTAATTTAGCTACTAAAAGATATAATTATGCGTGCATATAGGTCACTTTTACTTTAACATCTGTAGTAGCAGCTCAGAATTTAAATGGACACAATTCTGCTTGGAGAACAACTAGCTAATCCTCTATGCGCAGCAATGGGTTAAATAAACCAGCACCTTATTGTCCCTTTTTTCACCTTATTTGAGCACCTTTTCCCTTCCTTTTTCATCTGAAATTTGCACCTAAAAATCCTAACCCTGCTTATAACAGAAACCATTTGTTTTATACATAAAAATATTCATTGCTTAATTTTAACTGTGAAATTCATACTCATTTTACTCATAATTGTAATCAGATTCATATAGAAAATAATAGAACTTCTTAAGAAACAACAGTCAATTTTCCACACTGGAATTTTACTAAACACAATAACAAAAAAAATACAAACCTAAATGCAAATGATTCAAGCAAGTAGTAAAGAAATTCTTAATATCACACTGCTTCTAGAGCACAAAAGTTTCTTGAACACCTCAACAATTCCAGCAATAATTGTTTAAAAGTGCAAACCATGCATTTGTAAATTATGCTCTGTGCAATATAAATAATTGTGTGTTATCCAAGCTATGTAAATACAAAAAGATCCTATCCCCAACGATAAATCAGCTGGTATATATCAAATTGATTGTAATGAATGTAACCTGGTATACATAGGAAGGGCCAAAAGAAATCTTGAAATAAGACTTAAAGAGCATATGAGATGCATTTACCAAAAGCAGCCAGATAAATCAGCAGTAGCACATCATTTCTGGTCTTCAAACCATGATATCACTCCGAACATAAAACTCTTAAAACCGATCAACAGCAGCAATGAATTGGACATCTGGGAAAAAATACATATTGTCAAACACAGGAATCCCCTAATGAATTTCGAACTGCCACCACCCAGCAGCCTTTGGAGGTTCATCAGCCCAACACCAGAGAACACCACTAGCCACACACATCCCCCAGACAATGACTGGAAAAATCAGTTGAGGACATGCTGACGATGGGAGCAAACCGTCTCCCGAAACGCGTTCAAGTAAGAATATTTTAGTGATGTAGTGTAACAACCTTCAACTCTCTTTATTTTAAATTATGACACATCACTGTTACTAGCTTCTAAAGCTTCAAAATTAGTCAATATGCATTCTATTTATTCTGTTTTATTATTCTGTATTCTGTTCTATTCTGTTTTAAACACTTCATTTTAATCATTAGTTTTATATGTATACTATTATTGTAACCAATACTTCACGGAACCTAATTCTGTAAAAGAATATTATGTTGAATAAAGACTATTAACAAACAAAATATATTAACCACTAATGAGCTCATGTATTTCTTGTATTTAAAATTGTAATTCAGAAACCATATATTAACAAAGATATTATTTGGCTGCTCTTTCAAACTATATGGAACCTATATGGAATAACACACACATGCTGAAATGGACATGGTTCTGGAATTATGGCTGGAAGAATTTTTAAGATGCATATCTTATTTATAAAGAACAACTTCCTAATTGCCGTGGCCCCCATTATTTTAATCATCCATCTTTCTTATTTTTCCTTCAATCTTTAAGTACAATGTCATTTATTACTATCAGTTAGCTTAACATCACATGCATTGCACTATCATTAATTCATTTCAACATCACCCAATGAGACAGAGGATTTCGGAGGAAGTTAAGTGTACAAAAACTAAAAAACATTAACACCACTCTTGTAATGATTGTGTTCAATGAAAGAATATGAAACCCCCTAATACTAGTACAACACTTCATTCATTGTATGATATCATGCTGAGCTCCATTCAGCAGGAAGGGAGGTATGCATAGGGCAAGGACATGTCCAAAGCTTGTTATTAGTCATGTTACCATTGCACACTTCTCAGATGTGCAGTGTGCTGGAATATAAACTAAACATTTTGAGGGAATGCAAGGCATACATGTGGGTTCTTTATAATCTATTGACACTGCATTCATTCAATAGCTAAAGCCCCTTGTACACGATCAAACTTTTTTTTCAATTCAAGAGTTTACAAGAAAAATTGTCAAATATTTTTGAATATGTGATAAGATTAGACAATACCTGGCAAGACTTGATAATGTTATAAATGTGTATTTACAAGCTGTCTCTTTGCCAAACTGAAACCCTTTAGACCACATTGATAATTCATCACGTGCAAAGAAATTTACTATTGACATCACCGTATAACAATTTGCAATGAAATATTGTTCTTTACTAATATTATGTAGCACTTTCATATATTATATCCAATGAAATCACATTAAGATTATGAAATACAATGGAAATAACACCAACTGATAGGTTAACTACACTATATAACATTGCATTAATGTATACTTATTTCTTCATATGCCTTCATCTCCATCTCATCTTCTTGTGGTAATCCAGGAGCCCTCGACTTACACACATGGCCAGCTTATGTATAACCTAATCAGTTCACATACGACATATCTTGGCTGGGTAGCCATTTTTTTTTTTCTTTTTACTTTTCACTTTCAGCCATGTTGCAGATTTCGTGATGCATTGCAAATACATTTCACTGGCCAAAGCCATCAAATCATTGTCAAATCTTTGACCGTTTAGAGTATGTTCTAATTTGCTTTCAAGACTTTCAAAGACTTTAAAAGTATTGGAAGCAATTTGACAAGAAAAGTTGTGAAGTTGTGACAACTCTTGAAAAGTCTTGTAAAGTATTGACTGACAAAAATTTGATTGTGTACAAGGAGCTTAAAAAAGGGGTTAGACTGTGTCTTTGTCGTTACATAATTGCCCAATACATAACGAATATACCAAGTATTCTTAGTTTAAGTATTTTGGTGCTTCAAATTAGATATTCGTGTTAGGTATGACAGAAGCAACAATGTCTGCATCTTCACCCAATATTATGATTATTCTAAAACTCAAGTGTTTGCTATGGCAAAAGACAAAAATTCAATTAATGGTGAGAACAGAAAAACTGGAAATTTAAGTATATCATACCACAGAGAAAACTAGAAAAAGAAATAAGCTCTGGAAATAATAGAAGAATTATCCAAAACAGCTGAATGCTTTCTATCCATATTCTTTTCTTTTAAACCTCCAAAAAACTATAAATTTCATAAACCTGTGGCCATATTACACCATGGTTATATGTGTAATAATTTAGGAGATGGGTTACTGCAACGTTTATAAAAAACACAGGAAAATAAGAAAGTGTTGTTTCCCTAAATTCTTCATTCTCGTTTTAGAATTGAGCATATTGTGTGACCTATAATAATCTGGAAGACACAAGCTGTAACAACGTAATACAACTAAGACATTTCACATGCACAATCTTATTTGTCGTAGTTAAACAGAAGAATGTGCCTTTGAGTTCCGGAGTTTTTAAACTTTAGAAGTACGAACAAAAGCAAAAGGCTGAGTTTTAATTTTAGATAAATATTTAAATGTAATATAACATGATTTGTAATGATTGCAGAATGTTAGATGATAAACATACCTTGTTTCTTAATTCTAGGTATTACACTCTCGGCAAATTCTAAATAAGAGCCAACTTTAGGCTCTTCTGTACCTATTCCTACGTGGCACTCGTAAATCCTCAGACTCGAAGGCTTCTTTGGCTTTGGATGCTTGAAGTGGTATCTCTAGAAAACAAGCACAAAACTAAGTGAAAGGTTTCTGGTGGAACCCAAATCCTGCCTTTGACATTAAGAGATCACATTCATTCCTTATGAATAATAGCACTGGATCTTAAAACGATTGCACACCTCAAACTGTGAAAATTTGTTGATATCCCAGATGTCCTTTTAAGAGCAAACTTTGCTAGATTTAAAAGACCACCATATGATTCCATCAATGAGGTCTATGACAGTCATTTTCAACCTTCCAGAAAGGCAAAACCATCCCGAATGACCATCACGATTTCTTAGCATTCCTTCAGGTGGAGGAGCATGTCTGCTGGTTTAACTCACCGCAATACATCAATGGACATTTATGGCTACTACATTACTTACTGCGAGCAACCAGTGGACATGCATTTACATTAACATAATCGACTTCAACACATCAGTGGATATGCATGTCCACTAACATAAATTGGTTTGGTTCATCAGGGAACACATATAGACTAATACATTTTGTACGCAAACCTGTGAACATGCATGTTCAATGACAACTTTAACACACTAATGGACACATATATCCACCAATACAACTCGTTGTCAGCCACCATATATTGGTGAACATGCATACTACTCAAACAACTCACTGCTAGTCTCCAGTGAGTCTGCTAACATACATAGCACAGCCCAACTCACATATGGAATACATGTCCAATAAGACAAACTATTGGTACACACCACTGGACATGCATATTCACTAACATACCTTTTGATATGATAAAGCAATTCAACATAGTGAATATGCATGTTCTACCAATGTAACTCGCTGTGAGCCACTGATGGACTTGCATCTCCACTAAAATAAACCACTGTTACACACCAACCATAACATGCTTCAGTTAACATAATTCACTGTGAACCACTAGTGAGCATACATGTCTATTAACATAACTCACTTTGACAAGACAGTGGACCTGCACATTCACATGCAACTATGACCCACTGGCTGATATTCATCTTCTCTGACCAATTTGTGATCTACCACTGGACACGCTTAACTTTGTGAACCACAGCAGGGCATAAATCATTGTGACCTGTCCCACTGGCAGATAGATACGTCCAGTAACAAATTGTTGGACATGCATATTCACTAGCATAATTTAGCGTGCACCAAAAGTGGGTTTTAATGCTGTGAACATATTAAATACAAACAATCTTCAGAACCAATAGGGTGGGATGCAGTACATTCAAGTTAAGGGTTCATTAAGGCCTATCTTGACAATATTAGAAATGCCCACATTCCTGTTCATTTTTCTCAATAACTAGGAAGTTGAATTTTTTATAATATAGCCTTTGAAGCCTTTATAAACTTCTATTGGGAGCATTTTAAAAAGTTTCATAGATTTTAATATCTAATTTTTTTAAAATGTGTTCTGCATTAAAAAACTGGAATGCTGAAATCTATACTTTGTATTTTTGACAAAAATAATGTTGGAAAGGTAGAATAGGACAACTGAAAATTCAAAGCTATAGACAGGATTTGAACCAACAGATCTTCCAATTTCCTGCAGTTGCTCTAACAACTGAACACTATGGCAACATGACGGTACACTTTAAATTTCCCAAATGACCCACATTTTTCCCGGTAAACCACAAGGAGATCTCAAATTATTTTGAGATGACATACACCAATGGCAACTTAATAGCTGATTGGTCTCACAGTTGGTTAAACTATCAAACCCAGGACTTAAGGGTACTTATGGCATTGTAAGTTGCCATTGGGATATGTCATCTCATAATAATTTGAGATCTCCTTGTGGTTTATCGGGGAAAATGCGGATCAACATGGGAATTTAATATCATACCAGCATGTTGCCATGGTAGCTCAGTTGGTTACAGCAACAGGAAGATCCGTGGCTATGGCAGTGAATTTCTCAATCGTCTTATTCTACCTTTCCAAACCTGTCCTACACATGGCTTGTATGGAAGAACAATTAATTCCAAAACTAATGTTATTAAGAAAACCTTACGTTAAAATTCCCCATATACATGCAGGGAATATGTAATAAACATTTCATTCTTCCACATATGAGGCTGAGAAAAAGGAGCATAAGTGTGAAAAATTGTAGTTTTCGAGAAATAGCTCTTAAGGTGAAAATCATTTCTAATCATAGCTTAATACATTCCTGCACGATGAATTGGATCATCTGGTTGTTCCTACTCCTGCTGGTATAGGTCCTAAAACTTTCTCTTTGTTCTGTGGGTTGATTGCCTGGCTTTTCCATTTATTTCTTCTAAAATTTTCACCGCAGAGATGCAATTAAAACTAGTTTTCATTCCAAGCAACATCATTACTTGTCAGTTAACTCTGTTTTCCCTGTTGAATAATGCTGCTTCCTCATGAATCCCATAATATAGTGTGTCCATTACAATAAAAACATTTGGGGGAGGGGGGGAAATGGGTCCGTATTACATTACACAGTGATTCGTTAGGATTTTGTGTTCCACCTGAAGATGCTTAGAAGTTCTGGATTAGCTAAATCTCTGTGGTTACATCTCAACCATGCAAGAACAAGGAAGATGAATTAAAGGTACACATTATGATTATGCACTTTTTCATCTTCCTTTGTTTTCAAATATTTACATCAGGTTGCATTGCAAAAAGAGTTACAATGTTCCAAAGTTTTTTTATTTTTTCAGTCAGTACACTATCATTTTGACAGATGCAGCATATTTTTAAAAATAAAAATACAATGTTAATTAAGATAAAACATATTAGGTGTTACACATGTATCATTTTAATTGTCAAAATACAAAGCACAAGAATAAATAAAAAATAATTCTGAAAATTAACATTTTTGGCTTAATGAATGAGTACTTTGTCAGTAGCCCAGAAAACAGGCGTAAACCAACTCTGCACTACCCATGGTCAACTCAGAGGTTTATACACCATACTGCTGTCAACTCCTGTTATAAGTGTCCAAAATTATAGGCTTAATTATAGGTGTCCTTGCTCTGAATATAAGCATATTGCATGTGATTAACTCTCTCTCACCCACTTACTTCATTTGGAGAAGGATGCCAAATTAGTTG
This sequence comes from Deroplatys truncata, assembly GCA_030765065.1. NCBI lineage: Eukaryota > Metazoa > Arthropoda > Insecta > Mantodea > Mantidae > Deroplatys > Deroplatys truncata. The sequence continues at coordinate 6,501,256 of CM060990.1, read as the reverse complement.
CTTATAAGTAACTCCTTCAGATGATGGAGGTGCAACAACATAAGATGCCCATGGAGATAAGCGGTAAAGATCCTCCCCCTCTTTTGTGCGAACCACTACCTGTAACATATTTCAATTTTCCTTTGTAGCAGATTTTCATCATTTATATTTCAAATACATGCCCTAAGACATCCTATTCCAGAAATGCTGTGTTTATCCTAAATAATTTATTACTTTTAAGTAGGATGGGACAGTACTTGTCAAAACTCATTTCAGCACTGATGCTCACTACTCACTTTATAAAACAGTCTAAAGGCAATAGCTTCTTCACTAAATTATTATTCAATAATTTGTAGTTTTCGATGTATAGTAGAACCGGACTACAGTGCAGAGCCATTTTGGACAACACATTTTTATGTATAATCAATGGTAACCTTTCAAGCAAAAGGAACAAAACAATTGTGTACCAAATGCATGTAATAATGTTTAATAAAAGAACAACCATTGTATATGCTGCAGGCAAACTGTAAATTCAGTCTTTTTACAAAATGGCAGCAGATTATTAATGAAACATCCATTGTACAATTTGACTGGTTACCACCTTTCAGGACATTAAAAACACCAGAATGGAGTCAGTCAGGCAGTAAAAAAAATGGTTAGCTCTATTTAAAATGTTAGCTCTGTAATTTGACTGGTTACCCTTCAGGCTACTGAAAAAAACCAGAATGGAGTCAGTCAAACTGCAGCAAATTTTACATAAAAATCAGCAAATTACATTATTATGCCTCTATTTATGCAAGTTACACTGAAATGACACTTTGAATTAGATGGTTGTCCATTTTTAAAACATGCACATTTCTTACTTTTGCATTGCAGTTTTCCTAACTTTCAGAATTCTTGTCCTCCAAAAGGTGACAACTTTGCAATGGCTTCACACAATGTAGTACATCTCAACTACATTTCCAGTATATGGAGAGGTACAAATTTGTAAGTCAGAGTGTTTAAACCAATATTTAATGATACTGACAGAGTACCCACTCGGTATACTCCATTTTTGCAATTCACCACTTTTCCAAACATGTTTTAAGGGTCCAGTGGACCACAATCTTTGGAACAGCCGCAATGAAATTATCACCAATATGAAAAGGTTTACATTTTTTATCACACCTTTCAACCATAAGATCTGCTCTGGCTTTTTTAATATGCCAGTAGGGTAACCAGTCAAATCACAGAGCTAACGTTTTAAATAGATCTAACAAATGTTTTTACAATTCTGACTGACTCCATTCCAGCTTTTTTAATGTGCCAGTAGGGTAGCCAGTCAAATTACAGAATGGATGTTTCATTAATAATTATTCAGCATTTTGTAAAACGACTGAATTCACAGTTTGCCTGAAAAATACACACTAAAAATATGCGTAACAGTATTTACAATCAGTATTTTTTTTTCTGAACTTTCTTCTCGCAACGCTTGCAAGCAGCTATATCATGCCACTGTTTGATAAGCATTACATCTGTTGGTGTTGACTTACTGCTTTTTTCCACAAAACACAAAGCAACTTAAAAACAAAAAGTTGTGTGTTATTCATAGAGCCTAATTCTATATTTCCTGTTAAAATTTGAATACAATTTTGTAGTCTTTCTTTCTTCTAATGCTTTGAATCCCTCGTCCACTGTCATGCTGTCACTAGCAGCTTCAAGTTTCTTTTCAATGCTTACTACATGTCTGATTTTCACTGACACCTTAAACACAAATAAACCATACTGACCAACAACTAGAATAAAATAACAGTGGACCCAATATAAGTATGTACCTGTATTAGAATTTAAGGTTGGGGCAAAAGGACCTTGTCAATTGTCACAGTAACATTCCCAGTATAAATTTGAGCATCTTGTATTTTTTTGTTCATTCTTTTTAACATCCTCCACTCTGCCGATTCAGTTAATTGGGGTTTTACTGTATAAACATCTATAAACAATCTTGTATGATATGCTTCTTCCATAACTGTTGCTGTTTTGCAACCTCAAATTGGCAACAATTTTTTTTTTCATTTTTCTCATTCGTTTACCTAATTATGTAATTATACTGAGCTGAATGTTGGGTGCCTTCCAGTATTTTACTTGAAAGCTACAGCTGTATATACATAGAATATCACATTCCCCATCTCTAAATATCATAGTATAGGTTCTGACAGCAGCAGGAAACTTCCACATTGTTACTCAGTGGAGGTTCTGTAACCTTCATTTTATGCATAGACGCAAAGTGCTTCTTTAAATTTTATATACTGTGCAACTTACCAAGGCACAAACATTTTTTCTATATATTTTACATACCACTTCTGAATGGTTATACACTTCACTCATATTTTATTTAATGTCACTGCTGTACATAATCTAGAACACTTAATATAACAAGCTGGTGGTATTATACACAATGCGTAATACACTTACACAGACACTCTGACTTAAGTTGTGTAGCCACAAACTGAAGGAAAAACAAATATTTTAAATGTTGAATTATTTAATTCCTGAAGTTCTTATTTACTTCTACTGGATTTACTAATTTTGGGCACTGGAGTAAGTAAAGGCTAGGAGCAAGTTATTTATCAAGCCAAGTGACTGGAAAAGTAACATGAAGTCACTGCTGCAGGTTAAATTGATATTTCTGTATTTCCTCCACGTTTTGCATGCTTTCATTTAGATGTAAGAGTGTAGTTGCTGCTGACGAGCGGTCGAGTACGGACGTGTGTTACACGAGCTCCATGATGGGTGTTTTGACAGAAAATTATCGTGCCAAAATCAGAGTTTTCAATAGTGTGAAATGGAGAAAAAGTGGGAAGACTGTTAAAGGAACAATATCGACAGTGATATGATTGGCTATAATTTTGGCATTTCTACTGATTATCAGTGGAGTGGAATTGAACTCAGGGCCAGAGATGGAGGATGTTATGAATATATTAAAGAAGATCGCGGAAGATATGTTACACACAAAGCAGATGGAAAAAAGAATTGATATGAGATTAGCCAGAAACGTGGAAGAAATTAAAAAAGAAATGGGACATTTTCAAAGAAGTGTGGAAGAGAAGGTATCAGAATTGAACCTAAGATTGACATATTTGGACAGAATGGAAGATAATAGAAAGAGAAATATAGTAATTTTTGGATACGAGGAAGAGAGAGAGAAAAGATGTTGGCAACAGGTAGAGGATCTTGTGAGAAATAAGCTGAAGTTCGAGTTGACAGGATGGGAAATAACTGATTCATTTAGAGTAGGAAGAAGAGGAGCAAACCCTAAACCTATAATTGTAAAACTGGCAACAGTAAACTTTAAATGGAAAATTTTAAATAATGCATCAAAGCTACAAGGAACAAGAATTTTCATTGAACACGGCTATGGTAAAAAGAAACAGAGTTCAGAAACTTTTTAATAAGAGAGATGAAGTTGGCAAAAGATCAAGGAAAGAAGGCATACATTAGAGGACTTACATCATGGATAGATGGCATTAGGCAGGAAATTAGTCATCAGAATTCGATATGAGAGACACACAAGCAGGAAACAAGAGAAGTAAGCCATTTTGTTCACCACCACATGACTGATGATGTAGGAGAGAAGAGTGACGACATACGGACAAGTGACGCAGCATGTGACATCAGAGGAGGGGAGGCGTGCAGGATTGGAGAAAAAGGTCAACTGATGACATCACCGGGAAAGAGTGTTGAACCAACACAACAAATGAGAATCAACGCCAGACAACTAGTGTTAGGGGCAGTGGCAGGATTAGATGTTTAGAACCAAGGCAATATGAGTGTAGTGTCAACACCGAAAGGTAGTATAATATAAGTGGAGGGTGCTATAGGGGGTGAAGAAGAACAAAGAATGACACGTAGTAGATCTAAGCTGAACCAATTTAGATTTGAAAGAAAAGGTTCAGTATAGGATAAACATTTGGTGGTGTTATATTGGAATGTCGAGGGTCTATGGGACAAAATGAGAAGTGGGAAAATCAAGCAATTGTTAAAAGAGGCTGATATACTTGCAGTTGTTGAAACTTGGGTATGGGAAAGTGTGAAAATAGATATGGACGACTATGATTATTTCAGTCAACTAGCAATGAGAATCAGCCAGAAGGGGAGAGCATCAGGGGAATAGGATTCTTTATAAAGGAGAGAAATTTTCATGTTAAGACAGTAGAGGAGTTACGTGATGCTAAGGTGCAGTGGCTATTAACAGCAGGCTACTAGGAAAAGTTAGTAAGGTGGCTTTAGGCATTGTATATAACCCACCAAGTGTATCTGAATTTTATGACCCTAAATTATTAAGTAAATTAAGCTATGATATGGAGGTATTATGTAACATAAATCCTGATATAAAAATTGTTTTAGTAGGTGATTTTAATGCTAGGTCAGGATGTGAACAACCTCAAATAAGGGTAGAAGAAAATATAAAGGTAAGGCAGGAAATTGAGAAAAGACAAAATAGAGATAATATAGTAAATAAATAAAGCAGAAAATTACTGCAATTTTGTGAAGAAAATAATTTGAATTTTTGTAATGGAATTAAAGGAAAAGATAGGATGGGTGAAATTACGTTTGTAAATAATAATGGAGACAGTGTAGTCAATTACTTACTTTATTCATTGGGTATTGAGGATGCAATAATAGATTTTGTAGTAGTTCAGGGAGTGTTTACTAGCTGTCATTTTTCATTGAAGACTACATTTAAGGTAAAGGGTGAGATAGTGGATGATGAACCTGTTAGGGTGGGAAAGAAGATAGAAGTATTTAAATGGAGAAGGGAAGAGGAAGAACTGTATTTGGGTAGACTGAATTTAATTATGGGGGAAGACACAAAGAGTAATATAAACGTATTATTACAAAGGAAAAAGTCGGAGGAAGTAACTGGGAGATTGGAGTGGATAGTTAAAAAGGCAGGATGTAAAATGAAACAAAGGAAGGAGTGGCAAATGGAAAGAAAGGGATGGTTTGATGAGGAATGTATTAAGGCTAAGAGGAGAGTGGAACAGGAATTAAAGAGATGGAAGCTACAGGAGGATCAGGATTCAAGGAAAAATTATTTAACAATGAAATGGAGTTATAGATGTTTAATTGAAGTTAAAAAGAAGGAATGGGGTGGGAGATTATGTAAGAACTTGCTTGAAGCAGTAAACAAAAATAATAACTGTAGAATATGGCAAATAATCTGAGGAATGTATAATAGGAATAAAAGGGGGAATGTTATTGTGCCAGAAATATGGTGTAATTACTTTAAAAACCTATTAGGTAGGCAGACCAAATTAACAAACTTAATCCCATTATCTTTAGATATAGAATATATAGATAGTCTAGATAACAAAATATCGGCAATGGAAATTTGGGAGGAAACTAAAAGGTTTAAAAATAATAAAGCATGGTATACCAGGGAATTTTGGAGAAAATGGACAGAGAACAGAGATAGGACCGAGATACTGGTTAATCTGATGAATATTATATTTGAAGGAGGAAAGGTACCACATAACTGGAGGGCAAGTATAATTGTACCCATTTATAAAGGGAAAGGAAGTGTCAAGATCCAATTAATTATAGGGGTATTAGTTTCGCTGTCAGTCTAAGGAAAGTTACATTCAGGAATTTTAGCAACTAGATTGCAGAATTGGGCAGAGGAAGAAAATAAACTAGCAATTTTTCAGAGGGGATTCAGAAAAGGTAGGAGAACAGTGGACAACATTTTTATTATAAAATTAATTGTAGATAAATACATAAGTATTAAAAGAGGTAAGGTATATATGGCATTTATTCACTTAGAGAAGGCATTTGATACTATAGATAGAGAGGCACTATGGATTAAACTGAGAAGTAAGGGACTAAGTTTAAAATTCATTAGAGCAATGCAAAACAATATATATATTTATTTAAATAGTAAGTTTTATATTAGATTGAATGGTGATGAAATTATGGGAAAAATTGATAGTAATATGAGGTTAAGGCAAGGTTGTAAACTTAGCCCTATACTGTTAAACTTATTCATTGACAATATCTTGGAAGAGTTGAATAAGGATAACTTATATTTACCCACAGTAAATAATAGAGAAATTCCAGGATTACTTTTTGCAAATGATTTAGTGGTAGGTTCTATTTCAGGAGGAGGTCTAACAAAAGTGCCCCATATCATATATTCATTTTGTAAGAAATGGGGTTTAAGAATAAATTTTAAAAAGTCAAAGATAATAGTATTTAAAATTGGAGGAAAAGTGGTATGTGGAAGGGGAAGAGTTGCAAACAGTAAACAAGTTTGATTATTTAGGAGTGAGAATAAGCAGTAATGGGAGATGGAATGATCACAAGATAAGTGCCTTAGCTAAGGGAAGATTAGCAATCACTGCCATAAGAATGTGTTTAAAAAATACCAGATATGCAAATTAAATGGTTGGAAAGGGTTTACAAAGCTGTAGTTGAAGCAAAAATAGTCTATGGATCAGAGATTTGGGGAAATGACAAAGGATGAGATATGATTCATAAAGTACATAGATCATTCTGTAAATGTATATTAGGTTTATCCATTTCATCACCAAATGGAGCAGCAATGTTGGAGTTGGGAAGAGTAGGTAGCAAGGGCATGATAGTAGAAAGGATACTTAAATATTGACGTAGATTGAAATTATTGGACGAGCATAATTTCTTGAGGCAATGTTTAATAATGGAAAAAAAATCCAGTGTTGGGATGAACTGGGCTCAAGGAATAAGGAGAATCCTACAGGAAATAGGAATGGGTAACTTACGGGATGAGAGAGAGGGGTTAGTTAAAGGTTTCTGGAAAGAAGTGAGGAACAGAGTGGAAGACATAGAGAGACAAGAATTATTTCAAAGTCTGGAAGAAAAGGAAAGTTTGGAACTATATAGATAATTAAAGGTGGACTGGGAAAGGGAGAAGTAAGTTAATATAGGTAATAGGTTAGCAAGAGAAGGGTGGGCCTGGTCTAGATTAATTGCACATAGGCTAAGGGGAGATAGGAAGGGAGTGAATTTGGATAGATGTCCTCTTTGTGGAGAGGCAGATAATGACTTACATTATATAATTGAATGTGAAGAAACTAAGTTGTGGAGAGATCAGTTTTTACTTAAAGAATGGGAGAATGTTAACAAAGAAGTATTAAAAGTTAGGATAATGAAAATACAAAAGGAGGGGGTTATAAAAAGGATAGGAGAATATATGAGAAGAGTAAGAGAAAAATGGCTTAGAAAAATAAAGCAATATAAATCTGTTATGACCCACCATGCATAAATAACCACGGTGTTAAAATGCATGGTGGACTAAAGAATAAAATAGCAACTCAAAGTAATGTACGAAAAATTGTAAGATTTTTGTACAGCATTATGGAAAAATAAATACATATATAAGAGCCACGGAATGGTGCATTGATTCAACATCTAGAAACACACTCGTGGCAGGAGCTAAGAATTATAACCCACTTTGATGATGCAATCAAGGCAATAGTATGAGACATAATTCACACTCCAACTCTTTCATCCTTGTCTAGCACAAAGTGAAAAGGCAACAACTGCCAATTATGCTGTCATGAACATAAATGTGAAAATTAATAATTTAGAAGTACTGCAGAAGTATCAAATATTTATTTTGAAGTATTAGATATTAGACTTAAAGTATTTCTTCAAGCAAACATAAAAAATAAAAGCAAATCACTTGCACAAATCTTGATCCAATTTACATTAGCTTTACATCACGTGTTATACTCATCTTAAAATTAAAGGTTACAATGGAAGGAGAATGCCCTGAAAAAAATATTTTTAAAGGAAATTGTTTGATCACTCCCTTTTATAGACTATATATCTAAATTACTAAAGGTTAATTTTTTGGGGACTGTGTTCCTTCATTGCCTGTATGAATAGTATATATAATGGCTTATTATTTGGGATAACAGAGTTAATTAATTTTGATTTACTAATATTTTTCTTTTCACCCCCTGCATCCTTAAAACAGTATATAACTATAAATTTAAATCTTCATCCTTCCCCTAAAAGCAATAAGCCTTTTCATTTATGTTACTCAATACATACAGATGCCAACTTCTATGAAATGTTTTAATTTCCACCTTAAGTATTTTTGATAGTATCCAAAACTGCTAATATCAGAATTTTAGATTACTATAGTGTCAAAGGTAACGGTCCTGCAAAGAATGATACCACTGTTGACAAAGTTTTATTCTCTATCATCTACTTCAACAAAAGCCACAACAGAAGTGTACACTTGTACACTTTGTACTACTCTTAAAATGCTAAAATAGCATTAACCAAAATTATTCAATATTTACTCTAAGTATAACTAGGAAGTGACTGTTTATGTAAATCTACATGAATTTCAAAGGTACATAGTTGTACATAAGGAGATAAACTCAGAATTTCACTCAGCACATATCTTCTTCTATGTCAATGGCACATTCAGTCATAAGCAAACATATTGACAATAACACAACTTCAGTACAGTTATGAAAAATTGATTCAGAGTTGAAACACTTAACATAACTTATATGTTTTTCATCTTAACTGGTTTCAAGGGCTATTTGCTCTCGTCAAAAGTGGCCGACTGGTTCCTCATGGTGTTGACCAGTGTGTACGTGTGTGGTGACATCTGGTGGTGGTTGATGAATTTCCATAGTGGGTTTGGTGGCAGCAATTCAAAATTCATTACACAGTGTTTATGTCTTGTGATTAATATATTTTCCCAAGTATCCACTTCTGTTGCATATTTTGCCAGCTTTAGGAGTGCTATGTTCGGTGTGATGTGATTTGTCATCCAAAAGTTATGCGCAACTGCAGGTATATCTGTTTGTATTTGGTGTGTCTCATATGCTCTTTTAATCTGGCCTCTAAATTTCTTTTTGTTTCACCTATGTAGATTTGGTCACATTCTGGGCAATTAATTTGATAGATTCCTGTTTTTACTTTCTCTACTACGTATAGTAAGTAGGGGAAGTATTGCATTCCACCCAAAAATTCGATACCGAGATTTCACCGGAAATACATGTTTTGAGACCTCCTGAATCCAAAAAAAGCATTTTTGGAAACATGTCCGTGTGTGTGTGTCTGTGTGTGTGTCTGTGAACAGCATAACTCAAAAACCAACAGTCGGATAAACACCAAACTTGGTATTTAGGTTCAGTATCTTCCAGAGATGCGACACGAAGGTTTTCAAGAAAATCCCCCCACCCCAGACTACCCTTTACATGGAACATTTTTCGAAAATTTTAATTTTCTCAAAAATGGCTCTAACGATTTTGATTAAAATATCATATGTTAAAGATAATGTCATGAGAAATGAAATGTATATCTCGAATTTTCTGGGAATGTCTCCAAAAGTATTCTTCATTGTGAACGACTTTTGCATAACTGGTAAACCATAAGAGATAGACAAAATTTTACTACACAAAAAATGTAGATCTCGTTAAAATACACAACTTATGTCATATACATTTCTTTTGTTGAGTGAACCGTTTTCGAGATATTGCTTGTTGTTCCCTTAAATTTTCCAATACTTATACTTTTTCTCAAATTCGTTATTCATTTTTTTATGTCCTGGACTTGCAAAGAGAATGGAATGCGCCGCATAGCAACCAGCGTTAAAATATTTGACCATCGCTTAAAAGCTACCATATTCCCCTTGCATCTACAAGAAAATTAGCAATAAGATTGACATCTCGATATCTCGATTAACATAAAGCATATGGAGAATAGGCGTTTGTAAAAATAGATTGTACAAGAGTAGAGAAAGTCATGTGAGTGTAACACATCAGATTTTTTTTTGTTCTGAGGTATTTGGTCCTTTGATTTGTTGCAGAGGAATTTCTCTAGACTGAATTTGTTTTGTGAAGCTAGACATATGATGTGTTTTTTGAAGATGTTGTGGACTTTGTAGCAAGTCCTTGGGTGGAAAGTGAACTTTTTGAATATCTTTGTTTTTTTTTGTTGGGTGAGCTTTGTGATATCCTTAATGTGTTTCTGTTTCTTGAATGCTGTTATCTTTTTGTCGATCTGCTTGGTAAAGCCACCATCAACCACTTCTGATGATGAGAGCAAGCAGCTCTCAAAACCAATGAAGATGAGAAACACGTACATGATGTGAAGTGTTTCAACTACAACTCAATTTTTCTATAATCTTCAAATTCATACCACTGTTACTAGCTTATCCATATATTACAGAAATATAGTGCAGTTGTTTTAAGGTGAGGTCAAAACCAGCCATATGCGTAGCATGCTGTACTGCAGTGACCTCAATACTTTACCGATGCACAACTGGCATCGCATGACGCATTCAACGATATCTTTATCAGCTGTGCTTTGTGTTCATTCTGTAGAGAGAGTTGTGCACTGCGCATCTCAAAGGTAAAACTTTATTCAAGGCATCCGTGTTGTGTGTGATTTGCTTAAGAGTGTTAATGTTTCATTATTAGTTCACTGCAATGCCTGCTGACAAATTCACGCTTGAACAACTAATTTTTATATACAATGCATACATAAAAACCGAATCAGTAGACAGGCATGTAGACAATTTTGGAAGAAATTTCCTGGTATTCCAGTTCCAAGTAGAAAAACTGTTAGATGTCTGGTTAATAAGTTTAGGATAACGGGATCGCTAAACGCTAAATCCAAGAAGTGGAAATGAGTTGTTCTAACACAGAAAAAATTGACGAAATTATGGAACCCTATAAAATTAAGTTCATAGGAACAATCCCCACACCACAGGAGAACTTAAGGACAACATAAAAACAGAAATTATGAACATTATGCAAGAACAACTTATGTGTGCGAATGAAAATTTCATCCAAAGATACCAGGAATGTCTTCACGCAGATAGACACCACTTAAAACAAGGTTAGTACTCATTATAGTGCATGTTACTATCGCTCGTGAGTAAGTAACGCAGGAGTTTTGCAATGAAAAACCCCCAGTGAAATAGACAGTGTGCAGAGCACGCATATGCATGATCCGTGATCTCACCATAAAGCGACCACACTGTATTAGGAGGTAACTTGGTAACAGTGGCTTCTTCTGTAGGAACAACATTATACCTTTTTATATATATATATGAGTTGTGTCTTTCTGTTCTGCAATAAGCGTGTTCATTTTAAATTGCTACCTTATAACTTCCCAATTTACCTCACAACTTTGAGTCCAATCATGCCTCCTAAGAACATAATGTCTAAAGAAAGCAATGAGTTTTTTAATGCTCTTATACAGCATTCATTCTCATAAAACATGTGGTAGGGTTGTTTTTCTTTCTTCCCTTTCTTCCACTCTGCACACAACAAACTAATTTTAATCCTAAAGAAAAACTGAAGATATTTAATCCTCTTAGTGCCTGGTGTAGCATATTTTACACAAAGATGTTTTGTTAAGGTTTTAAGGTCTTTCTTTAATGGCTACTTTTTTAATTTCATATTATATTAACCTTCAGCAATATGATACAAGTTTTTATAGATGTTTTTTATTGTAAAAATATTACATTTTGTCAATAAAATTGTAGTGTTTTTGGGCCCTCCTCATCCTTTACAACAGACACATTTGACTGCAGTCACTGGGATTCAAACTTGCGACACTTGGCTTTGTATGAATGGCCAGTCATTGTAGTCTCACCTTAACGATCATGGCTATTCAAATCGCTTTGATTGTGGTGCCTGTGAAAGGAATATAAAAGCCGATTTAGAAATTACAGGACAACTGACATAATATAGCAAAATAATTCCAGCATTAAGGAGTTGAATTAAGTGAAGAACTCAAGTCTCTAGTGCAGGTTTACAGTTAACTATACATTTACTGAAACAGATGCTGCCATATCTAACTAATGTTCACCAACTAGCTACGACATTACATTCAGACCCATCCCCATGCAAGTCCAAAATTTAATGAACTCATGTGCACTGCACCAAGTTTTGTAATTATTGTTACCACAAATGCTGAAAGCTTTCTGAATTTTGTAATTAAAATTCTGCACTAGTAAAGAGAAGTATGAGCTAGTATACTGAAAAATGTGGGATTGGAAACACTTAAAAAATCTAACAATTCCACTGTTTTATCTGTTATCACTTTTGCACTTGAATTTTGCTCCAGACACTTGTAAAAATCCTTCCCTAAACCTAAAGTAGTGTTGTGGTACTCTTGAAATGAATGAGAAATGCTGCGCAATTGCTGGAAACAACTGAAATGAAGAGCCTTGTTATCCAGCTGTGAGATCGTTGGGTGTGAGAGCTATGGCAGATTATTTCCATCAAATGTCACTATTGGTCCTCAGAGCGTCCAACTGCATGTAAAGCTTGGCAGAGCCATTCTTTTTATAATATAAACTGGTTCACAACCTGAGAATGGAAACTGGAACTGGAAGCAAAACAGCATACTTGTTGGTTCCCAATAACCCAGGAAGAAGAATGGGAATGCATATCGATGATCATATTGTCATGAACGTGACTGAGGAGATCCATATTATGTTTATTATTTTATATTAATTGGCATTATTTTATTACCCTGTCACAAGTTTCTGAATTCATATAGAATCATATTTTATATTTCTTAATTCTGCTCAAGTCTTAGTAAATTGTATATATCACAGGAAACAGTGGTTTGCCACTTCCCTTGACATTTCAAAGGGATGTTACTATGCCATCATTTCCTTAGGAGTACGTGTCTTTCTGCATGGCTCTTAGCTGCACCCTGTGGATCACATGATCCTTGGAAAGTCCTAAGCCTACGCAGTTTCCAGGGCGTTGGCAGACCATATTTGGTAATAACTGCCATGGTATTAAAGTGAAACCCCTCTAGAGTATTCAACTCTATATAAGCAAGCGCTTGAGCTCTGCTCAGGGGACTTTGTGTTGTAACTTGGCCAGGACCGCTATGGTACCCATCGACAGCCGCTCCAGATGGTTTCACTTGGCACCACTAGCGGCTTGACAAAGTCGTGTTGAGTATTGGCTCTCCTCATCCACGACAAGATGTTTCTCAAGGTAAGCACTATAAAATAAATTGTTAATAATAATGTTAGTTAGTACCATCATCATCCCTGATCTTGTAAACCCAACTATCGCACAGTAGAAATGTAACTCTTTAGAATATAGTCAGATTGCTCTAGCCAAGCGTTTTAATAATTATCTCTACCTCTGCAATCCCTCATTTAGCTATTCCCCCCAGTGTCACAACTTAGCATGTGACAATATCAATAGCAAAGTGGAAAGTCAATTTTGCGCAAGAGATGTCATTTGTTTCTAACTGACCAATGATATTTTTTCACCTGTTTCCAATTCAGTCAACATTATGCAGATTAGCCATCCTCAAAATTCAATAGAGCCAAAATTTTCTAAACACAGATACTATTTCTGATTCCTCTAATCTTACCAAGCATCATTCCTTTATTGGCTTGTTCTTTATTAGCCAGCTTTTGCTGTTCTTTATAGTTTCTACTATTGATGATTTTTTAAGCGGTTTTGAGTTGCATACAAACCACAGATGATGCTTTCACTTGAACCACTGCACAATGGATGCACATTTTCTGGAATTTCTTCCAGTTTCATTTTCCCAGATTGCAACTACAGAGAGCTCTAGAGACTGTTTCATGTCATGGCTGCGTTGAATAATTTCTACACTGAAGTGTCTAATATGCCATCCCCAGGAAGTAGAAAGTTTAAACTTGACAAAGGCTCTTCATAAATGATTTCCATAAATATGACTTATCTATGAGAACTATTTTATATGCTGATGATGCAAATAAGGCAATCCAAAAAGAAACATTTTTAGCTTCCATTCATCTGGCCACAGAGAAAATCACAAACAACTTTATAACTTATAACAGTCAATACAGATAAAACTGTAGCAATGGATATACACACAAACAAGAACAAAAGTTATCTTGCCCCTCAAATTCAACTCCTTAGTCACACACTTAAAAAAGTAAAAATCCATATAATTCTTTGGTGTCTGGGTACAAAGTAATCTGAAATGGGATGCTCACAGTAACATAATAAATAAAAAACTTAAGTTCACTTGCTACATAAGAATATTAATCACATGCACAAGGAAAGAAACAGCTAGGGCAGCATATTTTGTGCATGTCCATTCACTATAAGATATTTCATAGATTTTTTTTTTGGGGGGGGGGGGGGGGGGGAAGTCGCTAGTGAGCAAGTCAACCTTCTTAGCACAGAAAAAAATTATTAGAATCATAGAAGGTATTCGCCCAAAATCATGCAAACCTCTTTAAAAAACTGGGCATTCTTCCACTTCCCTACAGTTATATATATGAAGCATATATGCTTGTACTTCATAATATTAATGCCAGGCAATGTACTAGTTACAATGAATAATACCATGCATAAACACAAAACCAGGAAAAATCTGTGTGTAACCAGTCACAATAACTCATTATCAAAAAAGTATTTTACACTCTGGCATTAAGTTATGTATAGTAATTTCCAAGTTACATTAAGGCAATAAAACAAGTAAATCATTTGAAATCATGCCTCATGGCACACCTAATTAACCACTGCTTTTACTCCATCAAAGATTACCTTGAATATAAGAGAGAGATATGAGACATTTACTGAAAAATACCTACTAGTGTAGTGTGTTTTTTTATATCACCATTTATATCAACAAGATATCTTATATCAGGTTCATAAGTACACTTGTGCTCATCTTAATGTACACATTCCAAGAGGCCATAAACTTGACCCTCACTCCTGTGCGGGTGCTAATGGCATGGCCACAATAGAGGGGGTTCTCTCAGCATCTGTTTCAGAAAAAAACCTGCTGTTGCCAAGTCTCAACATGTCTGCGCATACCTCTAGTGTGTATTTAGGAGTGTTACGTTGAGGAAGTGTGTCTTTAAATATGCATTTCTTTTTCCGTCCATGGTTAGGTGGCAAGGAAACTTGTGAAGAAAATTTAGACAAGAATGTTAATCTTGCTGGTCCTTCAGTTCAAAGGACTCCTACCAAGAAAAGGGAACTGTGAGAGGGAGAGGTGCAAAGCTTAGGAAACACTCTGTAAAAATAGTTTGGAAAGTAAAAGTCTTAATTTAAATGTGTGATTGATAAAGGTGATGTTTTATCAACAAAAAATCTCAACCAATTAATCGCTGATGCTACTGGCATAGGCATTACTACTGTTAAAAAAAAAAGATGTTTTGAAATAAACAATTAACAAAATGCAAATATCAACATTTATTGTCTACATTTGAAAGGTACACTCTTAAGCTATTTTTCTACATAATCGCTTCAAATTGAGGCATTTATCATACCATGGCACAAGTTTTTCAATAGCCTCTCTATAGAAATCTGCCACCTGCGACTTCAACCACTGGTTTACACCAGCATGCAGTTCAGCGTCAGTATCAAAGCATCAATTTGATGCACCAAACTCTGTGAAATTTGGGGAAAATGTTCCGAAAGTTCTGTAATCGTGAAACAACGATTTTCACAAATTTTGTCATTGATAAGGCTATGCCTACCACTGCGATCCTCGTCATGAACATTGGTACAACCATTTTTTAAATCAATGCACCATTGCCTGACTCGGCTTTCACTCCTCATTCCCTTCCTGTAAACATCACAAAGTTGACAATAAATTTCAATTGATTTGTTCTTTTTAGCCAAACGCACTTCACAAGTGGCAGAATTTTCTATTGCAGCGCACATTTTAACAACTCACAGAGAGCACAGTAAGGAAGGCACACGCTACCACAGCTGGATGCGTACTGAATGTAGGAACGTTCTGACACCAAGATGCCCTACTCATCACCACGATAGGCCAAAACATCTGGGACTTCCTGGACTGCCCTCGTACAACAGCTTAAGCATCAGAAACTCTCAAAAATTACAAAAATAGAACATATAGAACTAAAGTATGTAGTATTTTTTGACGTCACTGCTCTTTTCCCAAGTATCCCAATAGATGAACTCCTACACCAACTGAAAAAATGCCTTACCCAAAATAATATAACACAAGATGAAACATGACATTTTGAATCTCTCAGAATTTTGCAGACTCAGAACAGTTTCACTTTCAACAATAGATATTATCAACAGGCTTCTGGTTTAGGATGGGCAACCCTCTATCACCTTTCCTCTCTGACTTTTTCATGAGAATTTTTTGAATCATACACTACCTCCTTTCTGAACATTTACAAGGTTTGGCATAGATTTGTCAATAATATGTTTGCAATAATACCAAACAATTGCATCCAGGATACCCTCAAATGACCCAATTTACAGAACAAAGCTATAAAGTTCACCATGGAAACTGAAAATGAAGGTATACACCTTTCCTAGATTTAAAAGTAATTAGAAACCAGAACAAGATCAATTTTGGTATCTACAGGAAGCCTACACATTCTGAAAACCATATAAAAAGCAATAGTTTCAACCCAGTACAACACAAACATGCAGTGCTAAACAGTTTGACCCATAGATTGGTTTACACACCATTAACAGAAACAGAATACAAACACACAGTTAATAGCTATAAACAGTGACTCAACAAAAAATGTTATATCAGAAATAATTGACCATACAATTGACAAGTTGAACAATACTGAAAACAACAGCTACATACTTCTTGATCTTTCGAAAGCATTTGATTGCGCTGAATATGAACTTCTGCTAGGTAAACTAAACCATTATAGGATACGTTAAGACATATTTGAACAAACGTTTCCAACAAGTAAAAATCACTCAAATTAGGATTCAACATATTACAAAACACTATTCAAATAGTTTGTCAGTCACATATGGAGTACCTCAAGGTTCTGTTCTTGGACCTTTGCTTTTTATAATATATGTTAATGATCCGCCAAATATTTCTGATGGGAAAATATTTATATATGCTGATGATACATCAATAGTGAATACAGTGTTAGGTCTATAGGCATTAGAAAATACAACAATGCGTAATACAACACAAATTATACAGTACTTTAAAGTGTAATAATTTGCATATAAACTTAAATAAGATAAACTATATTTGGTTTCAAACCTTACAGAACAGACTTCCTACAAATACAAAGATAGTTATAGAAAACAGGGAATTAAATGAAGTAGATAGTGTAAATTTTTAGGAGTAATCTTGGACAAAAATTTAATTTGGGATAAACATATAGATTATATTTGTAATAAAATGAGTTCTGGTTTACTTATTCTGAAAAAAATGACAAGTATGGTGGAAGTTAAGACACTAAAAACGTTATACTATGGACTAATTTATCCCTATCTATCATATGGGATAACTGTGTGGGGACATTGTGCTAAAAAATATACCAACCGAGTATTCTTCAGAAAAGGGCATTAAGATTAATTTTAAGGATGAAACAATCAGATTCTTGCAGACAAGCTTTTAAAGATCTAAACATTTTCACTTTATATTCACTATACATACATGAAATAATATTACAATTGTTTAACAGACAAGATGCAAGTAAAACTAACAACCACATACATGAGCACTACACTAGAGGAAATGCAGATTTTCATATTCAGTCACACAGATTAGAAACGTACAAAACTAAACCTACTGCTGAAGCTCATGAACTGAACAATAAGATCCCTGTCTATTTGAAACATATTCATAACTTTAACATATTGAAGAAAGAATTAAAGAAATTTTGTCTAGATGGATGTTATTATTCTAGATGACTATCTTGGACTATTGTTTATGTAAATAGTATTCTGACAATTTTGTTGTATAAAGTATAGCAAGTGATTTATTATTGTAAATATGTTATTTTAAAACTCATCTATGAATATTCTATTTTGTGGTATTGTTTACATATATATTTTTGAGCAAGTGACTGTTTTGATTTAGATTGAGTCACATATGTAACTTTAATTAGTGAAGGTGAGTGTAAAAAAGTGTGACTCAATCTAAATCATGATGAATACTTCACTGTTAATAACGCTTCTGTTTTTAATCTTTAAGTGACTGTTTGTTTAACCTGACGATGCTATGAATTATTTAAATTCTTTAACCAGATAATAAATGAATTAATGAACTTCACCAAACAAATAATCAACAAAAAAATAGCATATTTCAAGAAACAGAAACACAGTAAGGACACCACAAAGCTTATCCAAGAAAAAAATAAAATATTTTCAAGAAGTTCACTTTCCACCCAAGGACTCACTACAAATTCCACATCTGCCTAGTTCCACAAAATAGATTCAGTATAGAGAAACAACTCTGCAACAAATCAAAGGACAAAATACCTCAGTACAAAAAGGCAAGAATTTATCAAATTAATTGTCCAGAATATGACCAAATCTACATAGGTAAAACAAAAAGAAAGTTACAGACCAAATTAAAAGAGCATATGATGTACAGAGCGTGTACAGAGCGGTCCCTCAGTCATCTGGCCGGCAGTCGCAATGCGTGTTCTGTGCACGATCCCTCAGCTATCTGGCCAGTAGTCGCGATGCGTGTTCTGTGCGCTATATTCAGTGTATCTGTTTATTATTCTCATTATTGATACTGATACCATATTATTACTGATTTTATGATGATTATTACGATATATTGATTACCTATTGAACAAACATAACTACTCTTTATTTTATAAGTACTAACCTTTTTCACAGTCGGTGTTGAAAGTGATGTCCTTTGGCAGATAAACATTCTTGGCACCTTCTGATGAAATTACCATTCACACGCATAAGTTCTTGTTGTGTAATTTCCCTAATTTCTGTTCTTATATTGTTTTTAAGATCGTCTATGGTGCGAGGGTTATTCCGATACTCTATTTTTGAGAGTTCCCCACAGATAAAAGTCACACACAGTAAGATCCGGCAATCAAGCCGGCCATAACCCTTTAGAGATTATTCTGTCATCAAAATCATTCTTGATGTCTTCCAAGGAAGCCTCCGCAGTAAGAGCTGTGGCAGAATCTTGTTGAAAATAGCCATTTTCCCTCTCATTATCTGTCAACATTGCAAAAACTGGCACAACAATATTTCTGCGGTACCTATCGGAATTTACAGTATCGTTGTAAAATATGGGGCCTATTATCCGTTCTGCTGTTACAGCACACCATACACAAAGTTTTTCATCATGTAAAGGAACCCCGTGAATTAAATTTGGATTTTCAGTACACTAATACTATTGTTTTGTGAAGCAATATGGCCAGTCAAATGAAACCATGCCTCATCTGAAAAAATTATTAGATGTGGGTCAACCGTACCGCCAACAATATTTTGTAACATCCAGTTACAAAACTTTAAGCGGGCTTCATCATCACGCGGTCGTAATTGATGGACAATAGCAACTCTGTATGGTTTTAATTTCAACAGTTTCGTAGACTTATGTACTGAGGTTTTTGAAACACACTGACTTGTTGTGCTACACTTTGTAAAGATTTATTCGGAGATCGTTCAAATGCTTTGCCAATTTCATCAAGTGTTTCTTCCGTTAGAACCCTTCGTTTCTTTTTACAACTTACAACATTAAATGATCCCGTTCTCTTCACTTTATTCACTAGATATCTAACTGTTTCTCTACTCGGAACTGGAACACCAGGAAACTTATCATGACATTGCCTACACACCTGTCTACATGAGTTGGTTTTCACATACGTGTCATACATAAAAAGTCTTTGTTCAAGCGAAAATTTTAGTACCATTTCTGGGTTGTAATAATCCGATAATTTAATCATACACAAGTCTCATGTCTATACACAAGAAGCAATAACAGCTGACTGAAGCCTGCTGCCACATGTCCGATAAGTGGAAGAGCCCGTGGCCTTGAGTTCATTCAGATGTGTCGCACAAGACTGCCGTGCAATTCCGGCCAGAGCGCTGAGGGACCGCACTGTACATCAAAATACAAAGAGATGGACAAATTTGCAGTTGCACATCACTTTTGGACGACAAATCACATGACACCAAATATAACACTCCTAAAATTGGCAAAATAGGCAACAGAGTTGGTTACTTGGGAAAAGTTATTAATCACAATACATAAACACGTGTAATGAATTTTGAAATGCCGCCACCAAACCCAGTATAGAAATTAATCACTGCACCACCAGATGCCACCACACGCAAACTCACACTGAACATTACGAGGAACCAGTCAGCACCTCCGAGGATGGGAGCAATTAGCTCTCAGAACTAGTCAAGATGAAAAACATGTAAGCGATGTTAAGTTTCAACTCCGACTCAAATTTTCTAAATAATAGTTATGGGTGTTTTTTTCATGTCTTCTTTGCAAGACAAGTGAATTTGAATATCTTAATAGTGAAAAGAGACTAAGGTATAGCACCTAAAATTCCCAGGTCTAGTGATAGGTAGTCTATTTCTGTACCATTTAACCATAGATGCTTATTAAATCCAAAATTCAGTGTAATGTTATTTCTACCAAATTTTTCAATCTGGAATACACAGTGTTTGAAAGGCAAAACTGCTCACCATGTGTGCTGGCTGAAGATGATAAAATCATAAAAACAAAAAATGAACATACTTTAACTTCTGACAAATGTTTGATAGGACAAGAGCCATCCTTGGCTGGTGGTATACATAGCTCCCATTTTCCAAACTCCAACTTCTTATATGGATGACTACTTCTATTCCAGCCATCTGGGAAAAGAAAAAGAAAAGTCACAAACTGTAAACAGTACTCACTCATATAAGTTTTATGTATGTAATGCATATGACAACCACAAGTATGGGAGAAATTATATTAAATTAATTTTAAGTATATTACTTCACAAAATTAAACACAGTATCCTCATTTTATTCTTGCTAATTCTGAATACTAAGTTTCTGCCTTGGTCAATGATATTATCAGAAGTTAAATTTTCAGAGAAATCTTGATACCGATCACATCATCATAGATTATTGGTAATACTACTGTATTAGCAATAATCTTTCAAATTCATCTCCTACAAAAGGTATCACAGCCAAAGCATTGAAGACAGGACATAACTATTTAAATGCCGGTTTTCATTGATTAAATGCCTTTAAGCAGATTATTGCATTGCTCAACTCAAAAATGCATTTTTAAAAAAGCTAAAACTTTGAGAGAATGTTTGCATAAGTCTCTAGGTATCTCCAGAAACTTACCCTATTATGGTATTGCATTAAGTAGAATTTTCATATGTACCTAGTTTCACTCCTTTTCTGTGACTTAAACATTGCATCTGTTAACAGGATACCGATTTTACCCTACCCACTTTTCACAATTTTCTCACACACACCTTTTGAGATCACCCAAGGGTCTAACTTACATGGAGTACAAGTTGATTGTGCAGTGTGCCCTAGATCTTTATATAAGTGATTATTCTAAGGATTTCAAGGTGACTGTTTCCCATATTAATTTTTGGGTCAAAGCAATATGTTTTATTGGGTGCTAAATTTTACCACTTTATGATACACGTTTGTCATTTTCATAAAAATATTTACTACCAAGACATGCACTTCTAGCATTACTGCAATTTTCACTCACACCAGCACTGAAAATATCAGAAACTTCTTAAGCTGTGAGACACACAACTCTTCGTGGAGGGGAAGGAGAAGGAGAGATACAGGTGGTGCATGGATGTAATGATGGATCTCTTATCTCAGATTATGTTTTCCGATGCCCAATATAGAGGCCTTTTATGTCTATATAACTTTATTCACATGCACTTTATATAGTTCCCTTTAACTCCACTCCCGGGATTTGATCCTGCCACACAAACATTATATATTTGCATCAGACCCTGATTTTGCAAACTGCTTGCTGTAAACTTCCTTTACAGGAGCACTGTGAGCACTACAACCAGAACTACATGACAGCGCATGGCTCCACTTTATGAATTACATTGCCTATTTTTGCATACTCCTAGTTGATACGTTTTATGTGCCCACCTACATGTACTTCCAAATTATAAGTGCTTTACATATAGGCCTCCACACGCATCCTGTCTTACATGCCTCACCCTGCATACCTCCAAAATGCAAGTGATCTTATTCAAGTATTTTAGATCTCACCACGTATTTCTTGTTTCTCCTAACCAAGTCAGGTGACATCTTGCTTTAGTATTATTCCATTGACAGAATTTCCTTAAAATAAGTGTAATTTTCCTATTGGTGGATAAATACAGTGCAACCCTGGTTAACCGAACTAAAGGGGATGATGCCGTTTCGGATAACAATTTTTCAGTTAAGCCATGAACATCTAATACTATAGTACTTTGTATTGCAATTACAGTATGTATTTTTTAAAGGTTTTGAAGGTCAAATGAATTCAAAAACCTCCTTGTAGGCTACACTTATGTTCTTTATTAAAGTTAAAATTACATTTTTGGGATTACAGTACATCAATATACAGTATATTGTACTTAATAGTTAGAATAGTTTGTAGCATATGAATTGCTCATTCAAAAAAAAAAAACTTCACAATGTTTGTTTGTTTGTTTGTGTCCTTCAAAACATTTTTGAGCAGCAATGTTCCGCTATCTTTTCATTAGAAGGACGTCAGCCGGCATTGACTCACTACATTGTTCAACAAATCTTAGGGGCAACTTAAAATATGTAACACCACATTACTGTAATTTCTGTGTTATACTATACCCAGTAGGTTCTTGAAAGAGAACAAATTCTTAATTTAGACTTATCTCTAGTGCTCGAAAACCATCGTCAGCTGTCACTCTGTCATCCATGTCATCTACTTCGGGTTCTTTGATCACATCAGCATTTGACTGCAACACTGTTTCTACAATTCCTTGGTCTGTGATTTCTTGCAATATCTGTGTCAATCCATTCATCCACCTTACATGCATCCATGTCTTTGCATCCGGGAATTCTTTCTAACATTTCTATCAAGTTTTCAAAATTTTCTGAGCCATCTCCTTCAAGCCCATTCATACAGTTTTTTCCAGCACTTCTGAAGAGTTTCTGCTTTCATACTACCCCAAGCTTACACACACCAATAAATTATGTGTTTCATACTTACTGCCTTCAGTGCTTCATGCAGGTTTTTGTTTTGCATGTCACTATCTTGCAGGATGGTTCTCAAAAATAGCTCATGGCATTTAAATGTTGCTATTATTTCCTGATCCAGTGGCTGAATTAGACTGGTAACATTTGGGGGAAGGAAATGCACAACAATATCGCCACTTTTTTAACTCCCAATGATGCATAGCCGCATTGTCAATTAATAAGATTGCTTTCTTAGGCAGATCTTTTTCAGTTAAAAACTTTTTAACTTTCGGTACAAACTGATCACTAAACCATTTGGCAAAGAGTTCATAAGACATCTAGGAACTATTTTGGGCTTTAATAAAAAACTGGCAGCACATTTTGGGCAACTTCCTTCAAGGCTGGAAGTTTTTTTAGACTTCCTGATACACATTGGGGGCAGTCTGTGTGTGCCAGAAGCAACTGATGCCAAAAGAACATCTATCTGTTCTTTTTTATTTTGTGTCCTGGAGCAGACATTTCTTTTGAGGAAGCTAAGGATTATGTAAGTAACATCTTGAAATTAACATCAGTTTCATCTGCATTGTAAATTTGTTCCTTAGTGTAGCCTTGGGTGTAATCTTAAACCCTGTTTTGAAAACATCAACCGCATCTGGGTTTGCAGATATTTTTTCTCCACATATATTCAATTTCCAAATGCCATATCTGTTTTTAAACCTGTCTAACTATCCAGAGCTTGCACAGAAATCTTTTCCTTCCTCACCTAACAACTACTCAGCTAATATTTTAATTTTTCTTGTAGTATCAGGCCAGTCAAAGGCATGCCTTTTTCTTGTTGGGTGAACCAAAGATAAAGTGCTTGCCTACTTTTGCAAAGCCAGATGTTTCACTGTTTTTCTATGAGGATTTTTCACAGCTTACTCTAGAGATTTAGATTTCAGCCTCTGAAACAGTAGAAACACCAACAGTTTTCAACAAACTTCCCTTTTCAACTTCTTTGATAGCAGCTAATTTATAAGCTAAAGTAATCACAACATGCTTCCACCTAGTCGCCATACACACATAACGGAAATAAATAACTGAATGCGCCACTGTATCGCAGATTCGCACTTGTGACTGATGTGAGTGTCATAGTCTTGGGAGTGTTGGCAATGTAGCTATATTTAGACTGGTGATTTGGTGGCTCGGGACACAACTCAAGGTCAGGTGTTCACCAGAACAGTATTATTTTTGGGATTTGTAATGTTCGGAGATGTTTTGGATAACCCGAGTTCAGTTAACCGAGCTTTTACTTACAGGAACTCCCACACTTAGCTTTCTTACATGTATCTGAAGTATAAGCATTGTAAACATTCCCATGAGAACTGATGTGATCTCAAAATAAAAGGCGTTTTTGCAAAATCTTTACTTACATAAAATCCTAGGGACCATTGTGAGAGTCATGTATGCCACAGCTACAGTCTTCTGACTGCTGACATTCCTGCACCTTAGAGAAAACTTGCCTATTGTATTTCTAAAAAGATCTGTTTTTCCCAGTAAAGGTATATTTCTGTCTGCCTCCTATATTATATATGATGCTAAAATTAATATTAAAGTGACATAAGAATACATATAATTATCTATTGCAACTGTTTGCTTCTGCACGTCATGTGCAGTTTCAGCTGTCATAAAAACAATGCTGCAAGAATTTCTTCTTCAGAGAAAACTGCCATTACTCCATAAGCACCATGGTACAAGAATGCATGGCGACTATATTACATGGTTGTGTAAAAAATATGTTTTACCAAGACATGAATAAATATCAGGTCATTACTCCAACATGCAAGTAAAACTTTAAAACTATTTATTGCAATGAAAACATTATATCTACTATACATAAAAGGAATATACAGTGCTAAATTACACATTCACATTAGTCTTCACTGTATTAAAATACGCTTGTGTAGTTAAGTGCTCTAAACAAATTTCTCAGTTACAACTAAAGACTGCACAATCTTGGATGACTTCACTTAATAAGCATGCTTGCTTATAAAGAGCCTTCATTTGGATACATGACCAACCTAACAGGAATTTTCTTGGCAACAGAAAGCACACTGTTTGTTGACAGAGTCGGATATTTATAGCCCCTTAAATTCAAGCAGACAGATTTTTCATGAAAATTGTAACCACAATAGCCACATATCTTCATCATAGAAGATACTGGAAATTGTGTCCTTGTGCAGCCACACACATCTCATGCCTTTTTAAGAAAACTCTCATTAATACTTATTAATTCTGCATGGTCATGTAAATGAAACCATGCTTTGTATATAAAAATATTAAACATAACATAGGTCAATAGAGTGATCATCAAGATTAAACAACACACATTACCATAATTAACTCTACTCACATTAGCACATGATTACAACTCCTGAGCTGCAGTTATCTTATAGGGTTTTAATTTTAAAATATTAGTGGCATTCCAAGGCAAGGTTTGTAAAATTCCCGATTCCTATGAAAGCTCTCTCACATTTCTTTGGACTTTGTTCTTACTTTTATCCTCTGTAATTCTCCTCTTATCCATCAAGTTTTTCCTATGTTCGAACACAGGAATTTAAATTTGGTTTCTTATCAAGAATAGATCCCATTTCTCTGTGAGGCCCATGAACAGCAAGGGATCTGCCTATAAACCACCATCTCACTTCTTCACAAGAGTTTGTTGTCACACAGGAATCATATATGAAGATTCTGTGCACTGAAGTACAAAGACTTTTTGGCATTATAACAGCACTAACACACTATAACACTGAAAAACATAGTATGGTCTCAACATATCAAACTATGTACAGCAGACTTCACATCAACTGATTGGCCAGCACATAAATAGCAGGGAAAGTAGAGGGGGGACAGAACCAGTTAGAAACAGCACAGTGCTGGGCAAGCAATTCTACATAATGTGGTCACACGTCCAAATGAAGATTCTGTAGCTCAAAGTGCTCAAGTTCAATCTTGATTGGCACTTCTAGTTTTTCCTTCTTCTAAAAAGGTGGATATTTGCAACTTCAAGTAGTGAAAACTTTACTCATTTGTACCAGTTCAGTCACCGTCTCAAAACACTAACAGTTGATGCAATTTTACTGTGACTATAATGTTGTACCAGACCAGTCACCATCTCAAAGCTCTAACAGTTTATGGTATTTCACTCTTATTATAATGCTAAACCAAAGCCTACAAGGAACTACTACAAGAAGTTAACAAGAAACAAGAGATATGACTGGATTTTTTCTCCACAGATGCAATGATCCACAGGGACTGGACGCAAGCCAAGTACAACCTAAAACATACCATGACGAGATTCGCAGTACACGGTTTTCATCACTGGATATGCCAGACAGAGAAGTTCCAAAAGCCGGAAGACAAGTGCAAGTGCAAACTATGTGGATCAAATTGTGACCAATATTATCTGTGGTGCAAAAACACAAATGCTCAGACTTTTGTAAAACCCAAAATAAACCTAGAAACATGCACATTGTGCAATATTCTTTCTATTATTATAATGCTAAACCAGTACACAATTTCTCCCTTTGAAATCATCCCTGACAGAAGGAATTATTCCAAAATCTTCATTCACAATTCAATGGTGAAAAGTTTCCAGTCTCTATACTTACTGAAAGTTCCTACAAGATACAACTGTGCTGCTGCAGGAGCCCACTCTCTACAGGTTACAGAATTATCTTCATTTATATGAATTCCAAAATATTGATAGCCACGTGTGAAATTGTCCAGCCCGCCCTCAATTTCTGACACCTTGTCTATGTAATCTCTGAAGCAAGCATACCTGTAAAATTAAGGATCTATTAGCAATTGTTCATAAACAAAATGCACATACAAATTCATAAATATTCGCTTTCAAGCTTGCAGCTCTGTTTTGGATCCCCTGACTTTCATTTGTAAATACTATTCACTCATTCCACTTACAAAACAATGTCCAGCAACTGCATATTCTGTTTATAGTGCCAAATGACTTTATCTATGGAACAAGGAATAAAGTTTATTTGTACTAAGCTCTTTACAGAGTTCATATGGTCTGGAGCTAACCAGTTTCTATTCCAGGCCATACAAGATAATAAAACTACTTTCTGCAACTATTAGCTCATACATTGCTCTTACCAGACCATGATTATACTTTATAAATTACTGACCAGACCCACTTCTTCTTAAACTCCAAATAAGAACTCGCCTAAATTAATAATCTGAGACTGCTTACAAACTTTGTTTTTGAATTACTACTATTTTTGCCACCTTCAACCATTTATTTTGGATAAACTCTTTCATTCAGATAATCATGGCTTTGCATTCTAATAAAACATGGATTGCATCTTCTTTATCCCTGCATATAGGGCAAATTCCTTCTGTCCCTCCCCTTTAACCTTTTAAACCATGCAACAGCTTCTCTTTGATCCCCATTTTACCTCTTGATGTACATCTCTTTCCCATCATTACTTCCAAAATCTATATAAAATTACTCATAGATTCTATCTGTCCATATCTTCCAACTGGCATCTGATTCCCAGAGTCTTCCTAACCATATACCACCCATACTACTTATTGTAAGCTGGTTCCTGATTTCACCTAGCGAATACACTTTTCTTGTACATTTAAGCAATCTTTCAAAACGTGCCCCTGTGGTAAGCAATAAGTTTTAAACCAATATTTCAGCATTCTTTCCATAGTCATCCCTCGAACACTCACTTTGGCTAATTCTAACATAGCTCCTTTTGCTGCAGAATCATAAGGAACTCTTAAAATAATTTTTCAAAATATTTTCAGTAACATGTCCACCTTTTCCCAACCTTCCTATGCACCCTAGTTCTTTATTCTATACAGCCATCTTGACTATTTTATCTATGATGAATGGTCAACCTGTTCCCAAACCATTCTAAAGTAGCTGTGTTTAACCAAAATAATCCAGTCCCTTTCTCCCTCTTCTCTTGGTATACTACTCTTTGCAACATAGCGAACAAGAAAGACTAATATCATTTTTTCTGTATAAAGGTCCGTATGGTCATAAA
The DNA here is from genome assembly GCA_030765065.1 of Deroplatys truncata. Taxonomy (NCBI): domain Eukaryota; kingdom Metazoa; phylum Arthropoda; class Insecta; order Mantodea; family Mantidae; genus Deroplatys; species Deroplatys truncata. The sequence goes on along the minus strand of CM060990.1, from coordinate 6,473,280 downwards.
TGCAATTATCAAGATACATCTGTCGATGTCCAACAATCAGATGATGATTACTTGTGTGTGTTACTGCAGGACAGCTGTAACAAATTCCTTCTAATAGCACTTTTAGTAAATATTTACCGAAGTCGCTCATGCCTAATTATTGTAATTGTTTTATAAATGGTAGATGATGTCTTAGTACCACACATATGGAAGCAATTTTTGGTCAGGGAGCAAATAAATGAGGTACGAGTACTTTTGGATTACAATTATCACTCTCAATCATATTAGGTCATTTTTAAGCCATACAATGTGTTGCTGATGACATCCTGAATTGCTAGCTATGGTACTCTTTTATTTACAGTGCATTAACTTTCTAATGCTGTAAAGTGTTCTGTTGCAATTAGGGCAGCCTGGTTGAAATCTATATGATGTTTCTATTAGTAGAATTTCTCACTTATCAAGAGACATCTGAGAGGTAACATGAACAGCGACAGAGACATTAATCTGAGAAAGATGTAGAAACCTCTACTAGAGAAACATACTACTGGTTAACCACTGGCCAATGAGAAGCAAGGAGATGGTACTACAATTGTAATAGACCACTCTCAGCTTTGAGGAAGCATAGACTACCAGAAACACCAGTAAGATGAAGCCTTACTGTAACAACATGTAGTATCACATGGAAGCCTGAGTAGACTCTAACAGCTAATTTAATATTTTGTGTATCCACACTATATATCTAGAACAATAGAGGCAGTGAGCAAAAAAGTTGACTTATGACTAGGGAGCGATTCTTAGGTAGATGAATATTTTTTCTGCAAACACACAAATCCCCACAAAATGGGAAAACTCTCAATAAAGGATCATCAGCATAAATATGAAATCTTATTTCACTAAAAATACATGTTTTGAAGAAAAATATGTAAATACATGTTTTCATATAATCTTCCACAAATAAATTAAATACATAAGTCTGAATTAATCTTTGATTTTAACTATTATTCATTCTGCATAATTTTTAATTTATTCTGCTTTAGATGAATATATACAATATATTTACAAATTACTTGTATTGCATCACAGGTATCAGAGAATGTTCACTGTATCATGGTGCCTAAAGTAAACATAACAGATTAGGCCATCATTACAAACTTGCTGACACCCTGGTTATTCCTCATCTGCTATCTGTATATTTCATGATATGTTGTTACTGCTACACCAAGCACTTCCGATAAAGTATAAATAATATGACTCTCCATGTGAGAGATTTCTCAAGCCTACTTCCTAAAACATTTGCCTGACATACAGTATTAGCATTCCCAATCACTGAAGTGGGATGAATGCTATTTGTCAACAGTGTTTGTGACCTCTCCTATTACTATGTCTATAATGTGAATATCTCTGTGTGTGTGTGTGTGTGTGTGTGTGTGTGTGTGTGTGTGTGCGCGTGCGCGTTGGCGTGCGCTTCTTCGGTTCTTATGAATAAGTATTTTATTTAACTTGTGCATCCTGAAAACATGCTGAAAGTTAAATCAAGTGTTAAATCCCATCTTCAGCAATACATAGACAAATTTAAAAACATATTTACCATGGACAATAAAGTTTTGTTTCGCCAATCATGTGGAAAAACAGTAAGTGCAGATAAGCATTCAAAAGTGAGTCAACATTCATCTGGAAATAAACATATTGCTGCTACAACTCGTGTGAATTCATGACAACTATTGATAGGTGAACCGGCTTCAAGTGTAGGATAACCAATGTGTTCCCTGTGTTATTTAGATTTATGCAGAGTATTTGTTGGAGCCGATATCCCACTCAAAAAAGTAAATAAGGTTCAACTTAGGAACTTTTTGACTAGTATATTGACACTGGGCCCCCTGAAGAATCGACATCAAGAAAAAACTACCTTCCTAATTGCTATGTTGAATTTCTGCAAAAATTTAGGGTAGCGTGTGAAAATGAAAAACTTTGGATGAGCATTGATAAAGTCCAAGATTCAAGTTTCAGAAAAATAGAAACTATTGTCTGTGTATTGAAAAATTATGAAATAGTGAGCAGTCATATTTAATGGTATACAAAGAACTGTCTGCAGAAAATAATATAAATAATTGTGAGGTTATACAATGAAACTATGCATAAGATATGGCCAAATGATATAAAATACGACAACGTATTACTCTTTCTTGCAGATGGTGCGCAGGTAAAGTTCTTTCCTAAACTGATTCATGTCACTTGTGTATTCTTGCTCTTCACAGATTATGTGAATGTATCGGACTCCTATATCCCAATGTGGATAGGCTTGTGACAAATGGGAAAAATATCTTTCTTAAATCACCATTGAGGATCGATCTCTTCAGAGAAAAAAAATCCCATTCTTCCTCTTCCCACTGTACCAGTAGCCACACGCTGGGGCACTTGGATAAGAGCACTTTTGTAATATGGAACAAATTTTGAACTTTTTGCATCTGTGTAAATGAGTTGGACAAAAATGATGCATCTCTATTGAAATAATGCAGGATTTATTGAAAGATGGCCAATTAATAAATGATTTAGCATTCCTATCTACAAATCTAAACTTTTTGTGTGACTCAAAACAAACACTAGAAACTTCAACAAATCTGTTGAGTGAAACACTTAAGGAGGTGAGGGCTGTTGAAATGAAAATTAATTCATTATCAGGGCTAAAAGTACTAAGAGAGAAATTTAAACATTTGTTTGAGAAAAACAATGGTTTTCAAAAACTGTCGAGTGGCTCAAGTCCTGGAAGGTAAACAAGTGATTTAGAGTGTGTGAGTGTTAGTGACATCCCTTTGTTTAAATATGCGCATCTGACATCCCATGATGTGGAAAGGCCATTTTCGCAATATAAGGTGCTATTTAGAGACAATCGGCATGCTTTCATGATAAACAATTTGGAGAACACTTTTGTTGTCCACTGCAATTTTAAGGGAACATGCTAAGAGCTGCTATTCATCTATAAGTGGTGAGTACCTCTAAGAATAATAAATTAATGATTTTCTCTCATTTCTGTGAACTTAAGTAAAGCATTTTGACATTTTTAACAAATATTTTCTTCTTTTTCTTAGCACATGAAAAATAAACATTTTTAACTTTTTTTTACCACATATCCGCTCCCTGCTTATGATTAACAGCTTGCACAAATATTTCATTAGTGCAATAGAGTAATGGCTGTATCATGTGTATAACATAGAGGCATAGCAAGCAATTATACAGGATGTCAATGACATACAAACCTAAAATTGCACGACCTATATGATTTTTGTCACTAACATCTTTTGTTATACAATAAGTCAACATACATTCTTCAGGTAGAAGCAAGAGCTGCACTGATAAAGAGTGGATTAGGAGGGCACTCTGAAGAGCAATTGTGGCCTAACATGCCAGGGGTACTCTACTGCAGATCATCTGCAAGGTGGGCATCCAGGTCCAACCTGTCTCAGAGTTACTCTCGTTATCTATGCCAAGGTTATCCAATATCCCAGATTCCTTCTGTCATGTATTGTAGTGCCTGGTGAGTTATTTTTGTCAGGTTCATCCTTAAAACGTGTTCATGACATTCCATCTTGTTTTGAGATATCCTTTGGTTTAAGATTTGCGAGTACACTATTTTTACACTGGTGAGTTACCAGTCCTCTGAGACACCTATAAGTCTGCAGGACCAAGGTTTTCTGTTGGGATATCTTTCCCCTGGATGATGGCCTTCACTGTAGCTGTAATTTTAGTATAGTATTTATTGTGCTAAGAGTTTTACAAATTTGATTGTCTACTGCACTTTGACCCTGGTCACTCATTCAGTAGACAATCACTACAGTTTATTTACATTTTACAATTTCTTGTCAATAAATTATCTTGCTCTTTTTTTTTTCAGTTTTTTTCATGTCCCATTTCCACTTGTTTTTCACTTTTCATTTATTGATTACTTAACCATCACACATTCACTATAGTTTTCTATTCAAAGTAAGATGCACTACCTCTTACTTTTCTCTTTCCACTGTCCAAAGCCATTTATTTTTTACTTTACACAAAAACTGTCCAATGCTTCTAGCGTCCTTACATATCATTTCAATCATAAGTGTACTTCTATCCCCCTTCAACCACTTCTTATTAAAAAATTCTTTTCTCCAATTTTCTGTTCCTTGGCACTTAAATACTATGTGTTCAATGTCTTCATTACCACCACATATCGGACAATGGTTCTGAGGAATACCCTGTCTTAGCCCTTTTAGCCTCCATGCTCCGGTTCTTAACCATGCAATAGATACTCTCTCTTCTTTATTTACTATGTCTATATATTTTTCCCTACCCCATGTATTTTTCATTGGCCTATAATAAACTAATGAGCTCTTTTCGGCAATCTCACTGAACATGATTTGTAATTCTATATCTTCCAGTCTTTTCCTCGCCTTTTTCCAGAAATTTTTTACGTTATTTTCTCTCCTTCTCCATATATCTCCTAACCCATTTTTCTCCAAAACGTTCCGTAATTTACTTACCCATCCATCATTCATTAAGCTATTCTCTTGGTATTCAATACATTGTCTTAACACATTACTTTTTCCTAGATTTAAAGTTCTGAACCAAAATTTCAAAGCTCTTTCCATTATCTTCCCCTTTATTAAGGGTGTCCTTCCCTTAGGCCCTATGAATCAGGACATATATATATATAAGAGCATTTTAATTCTTCTGGGTGAAATAACAGCTGCTGTTTCTGCTCCTCAACTCCCCAAATAGGTGGGACTGCTTATCTTGTCAGTCATTCAACTGGCTTATTGCAGTGTCAAAGACACAAGGCGATGGGTTAACCACACCTCTGAATCTACTGCAGAGTCATCTTAAAAATACAGGCTTCTGATTACATCTAAAAGAAGGCAAAGTACCCAGAAAACTACAAAATTCAAATTGTACTATACACTATTTAAACCATTTACTTATGAAGGAAACATGGGATATAGTACTTAAATACTCGCAAATGCTGCAAACAGCTTCTTTTTAACAAACAGCAAGCAGAAGGTCAAATAAACTTATAATAGTGACAAATTATTTACACCAAAAGTAAAATCTTCCAGTAAATGATTTATGTTTCTTAGTAGCATAGCAAACTGTGGGAATATCTCAGGGAATTTAAAGTGTTACTACCATTGTATGTATGTATGTTTTTATTCACCAAGAGAATTTTCTTACAAATTCATGGCTTCGTCAAGATTTAAGTAAAATAGTGAGGAATATATACAGGAAAAATACATTTTACAGTGTTATATACAGAGAATACATATTAATTAATGAATAATAATAATAATAATAATAATAATAATAATAATAATAATAATAATAATAATATTAGTAAGTTAAGTTATTAGTTTTTTTAAGTATTCAAAAAACTCTTCCATACTATAAAAAGTTTGCTTAATTAAAAAATGTTTAACATTGTGTCTAAACTTAATCTGATTACAAACATTTACCTTATTTGTAATGAGGTTGTACATTTGTATGCCCTTATGCAGTATTGAGTTGGCCTTTTTTGTTGTTCTGGCTGTCTGTAAGTGTATTTTATTACTGTTTCTAGTGGAATGTTCATGTACAGTGTTGCTCATATTGAATAGATGAATGTTGTTCCTTATAAAGCATACAGTTTCTAATATATACAGACTCGGTAGAGTAAGAATATTATGTTGACGGAAGTGTGGTTTACATGATGTCATCCTACTTAGGTTTAGCATTAGCCTGATTATTTTTTTCTGTAGTATGAAAAGAGTGCTTATATCACTGCCAGATCCCCAAATAAATATACCATAGGCAAGTGCAGATTGTACATAAGAGAAGTATATCATTTTTAGTGTTTTTTGGTTACAAATGCCTTTTAAAACAGATATTACATAGTGTGCTCTATTTATTCTTGTTGTAACATTTTTAATATGGCTTTTCCAATTTAGGTGTTTATCAATGGTGACTCCCAAGAATTTTGTTTCAGAGACATACAGTATGGTTTCATTATTGTATACAATTTTTGGTCCTACTGACTTACTACCTCTATTGGATTGTGTAATGCACATACAATGAGATTTTTTCCCATTTAATATTAATTTATTTGTAGTTAGCCATTTTGCCATACTAGTCATTACATTACCAGCTTGAGTTTGCAGGTTGGTGCATGTATTACCCTGGAGAATAAGATTGGTGTCATCAGCATATAAAATAGTCTCAGCATGTGGTATATTGACAGGCAGATCATTAATGTATACTAGAAAGAGTAAAGGTCCAAGATTAGAGCCTTGGGGAACTCCACATCTATCTTTGTCTCAGAATTTACATGGCTGATACCACCATTTATTACTGTAACCCGTCGTCTGTTAGTTAAGTAAGATTCAAACCACTTATAAGCTACCCCACGTATTACATAGGCTTCTAATTTCGACAGAATATAGCATGGTCAACTAAATCAAATGCCTTGCTCAAGTCCATAAATAAACCAACTGTAGTGTTTTGAGCATCAATTCCTTCAAGTGTCCCCTTTATGAATGCATAGAAGGCATTTAGTAAGGATTTGTTTTTTCTGAAGCCATTTTGTTTATCACTAAGCGCATATTTTTCCAAGAAGGGAGCAATTCTGTTGTAAATAACTGTTTCCAGAATTTTAGAAAACCCGGACTGGATAGCAATAGGCTCATAATTATCAACAATATTTACATCATCTTTTTTATATACAGGGACAATTTTTGCCAGCTTCAATTTATTAGAAATAGCCCTGTTGAAAGGGAGGTATCGCATATATCCTGTATGGGATTAACAATACTGTCCTTACATAATTTAATTACACACTCAGGTACCTCGTCAAATCCTGCAGAGTAGTTATTCTTTTTTGAGTTAATTATTTTAATTATTTCATCATACATAACTGGCCTAAGAAAAATGTTTTTTTTCATTTCTGTTTAGTTTAGCACATGGACTATTACTATTATTTTGTTGTGGTAATGATACTCTATCAGCAACAGTAATAAAATGGTCATTAAAGATGTTAGCAACTTCCTTTGGATTCTTAACGGTATTATCAATTTTTAACGAGATTTTATTGTGGCATACTTTAGAACTGGAGGTTTCTCTTTTTACTATATCCCATAATGTTTTGTTTTTATTCGATGAGTTACTAATATATGCATCAATATACTGCTTTTTTGCAGCCTTTATTACTTTATCATAAATTTGCCTATATTGTTTGAAATATTTTTGGAACTTTTCAGTTTTGTTTGTTTTACTTAATTCTAGGAGAAAACGTTTTCAATTGCTAGAGTTTATAATTCCTTTGGTAATCCATTTCTTCCTTACATTCATCTGTCGATTTTTTATTTTTTATATGGAAATGTTGTATTAAAGTGGTGCATAAAAGTTGTTATGAAGCTGTGATATTTCATATCTACAGAGGACACCCTATATACATCTAACCAGTCTTCATTGCTTAATAGTGTATTAAAATATGACATGTTTTGATTAGAATAAATTCTTTTATATTGTTCTTGAGGCTTAGACTTATTGCTAGCATTTAGTTCATTTATTAAACTTAATATTATGGCATTATGATCAGAATAACCTGCATTAATATTTGTGAGTTTGTAGTTCATGTCTGTTTTGTCGAATAACATGACATCGATTATTGTACTGGAGCTATCCGTTTCTCTGGTGGGACTTTCTATTGCATTTTCCAGATTAAACGAGGCAAGTACATTTTTTAATTTTAGAAGGGAAGTGCTTTCTTTACGAAAATCAATATTGAAGTCTCCACAAATTAAGATATTTTTTGCATGTTTTTTTAGGAAGGTAATCATTATTTCTAATTTGTCCAAAAAAGGCCTTATAGTCTCCATTTGGTGACCGATATATGCATGCAATGAATAATTTTAAATCTGTTATTTCTACTACAGTGTGTTCGAACACTTTCTCTTCATTTAGTGAAGATGTTTTACAATATCTTTTATATTTAATGCCCTTTTTTATTGCTATCATAGTACCCCCATGAATATAATTCTCCCTACAGTAAATGTCTCCGATTACAAAATTTGAGAGAACGACTGACTCTGTACTCATGCTTGTATTTTTAAGCCAGTGCTCAGTGAAAGAGCAAACCTGTACATTTTCAAGTGTGTTTATAAATATTTCTATATCTAAGAGCTTATTGCAAAGACACTGGACATTTTGATAAACTACATTAAAGTCCTTTTTTGTTATACAAGGAGAATGTTTATCACCACTGTGCTCCGACATCGAGAAACATTGGGTTTCCACGGATACTGCATCCACCACATGGTTATAAGTTTCCCTGTCCCTGGCATTTGCTAATCCCCTCACACAAGAACCTTCCAAACTTAACTGCACCTCTTCTGTTGAGATGAACACCATCTCTACCTAGATCCTCTGTCCGTATGCACCAGTTACCATCCAGCATCATACACTTTCAAGTATAGCATAACCATTCCAGCTCTGCAGTAATTCTTCTCACTTTTTGTGTGGTCACATCTCGCCTGCATAATATTCCACTGACCACAACTTTGGTTTCTGGGCTTTGAATTTTGATTTCACTTATTAGGTCCATGGTATCGCCCATAATTTCTTCAGTCATAATTCTTCTCCGGATGTTGTTCGTTCCCATGTGAATAGCAACCACGTTTGGCTTTATTTCGTTCAGTTTCGCATTCTCAACTTCACATTTTAGCTCTTCCACTCGTATCCCTGGGCAGCATTGTACTTCAAAGCCAGCATCTCTGCATTCATTCCCGGCAAATTTCAGTAGCGAGTCCCCAAACACCATAACTTTTTTTTCCATTACTTCCCTTGCTGTTTCTCCTTTCTTGCTGATCCCAATTTCTCTTCCATTGTTCACTGGTGGGTTCGTTTTCTTTATACAGTACGCTAAATCGGTTCGTAGTTGTTACTGCACTACCACGTTGATCATCTGGTAGGTCAACCCCTTTGTTTGTTTTCCTTCTTGCGACTGTAGCATAAGTTTCTTTTTCGGTCTGATGTTGGATTTCGTTTTTTAACTCTACATTTTCTTGTTTCAGTGCTACGATCCCTATTTGCACTTGTTTTCTCTCTTGTTTCAGTGATATGATTTCTTCTTGTGCTTGTTTTAAGTCTTTGTTCAACATATCAACTATTATTTGTAGTGACACTATCACTTCCGACTCGTGTGATGCTGTGCGCGTTGTTTGTGCCGTAAATTTATTTTGATTATACTTCGCCTCAGGGTTTCGGATCTCGTTTACTTCATTTACACAGATTCCTGTATCACCCACCAGAGGTTGCATGACCTTGAAGCTGGTGGAGGGGGGGGGCATGCCCTTCTGTGTATCTGCAATCCTGTGGATGTACTGGAAGAGTTACTCATGCCAGGGTGGCCACAGGGGAGATGCTAGATGAAGAAGCAGCTTACCTTTAGCCCAACCCTAAGATGTTGTGTTTCTGTGCTGATGTGGTGCATGGCACATGAGAGATGTGTCATAAACGGAGCCTCTGAGATACCTGATGACCTCTCAGAGTATATAATCTTACCCAGGCATTCGAAGCTCTGTCTAGGCGGGCCTGAGTTATCCACAGCTAATCGTGGGAACGATAGTAGTATACGTTCCACTAAACCAGAGGGCTCCTTATTAGGAGACCCTGAGAGTATCGAAACTAAAGTTGAATGGCTGGGCCTTCGGAAAGGGACCCTATTACCAAAACTAAGTAAAGGAGATGTGGAGAAGTAGGCTCTGTACCCAAAGGGGAGGGAAAAAAAGAACTAGACTACTGGCCAGGATCATGGGGGAAGCTGTGCAGATGACTACTCAGTCCGCCTTAAAGATTCTGGTGGACCTTCCTTCTCTGCACTTGTTTGCGAAGGAGGTAGCCAGGATAAGTGTACACCACCTAGACTGCAGGGAGGGGGTGCTTTAAGCTAACCCACAAGGGCACTCACTGATCCTTTCTGGATTACAGGAGAAGTGTCCTATAGGCCAGATGGTCGGGGATTTGATGGGGACTGGGTATAACTTAAGTCCATCCTATACTGTGGTAATACCTTCCAGGGAGGAGTGGGACCCAAAAACCGCATCTCTCCAAAAGGCAGGGGACAAGACTTGGTTCATGGACAGTTTCGCCTTGGAGGCAGGACTGGGGCCCTTGAACCAGGCTTGTCATTTCCCTTGGTTGAGTTACTACAGTTTTCCGGGCTGAGGTCTATGTGAGCTTAGCCTGTGCTATGCATACTAAGTCAAGTGGATGTGTACATCTGCTCGGATAATATGGCAGCTTTGAAAGCCTTTAGGGCGGTTAAAACTACATCCAGATTGGTGCGGCAATGCCAGAAGATGTTGGATAGAGTATGTACCAGCTGCCCAGTTACGCTTCTTTGCATTCCTGGGCATCTTGGTATTAGATGAAATGAGCTGACAGACATTTGCAAAGATGGGATCAGGGCTTGATTTTATTGGGCCTGAGCTCTTCTGCGGAGTGTCTATAAGCAACATTAAGTATGAGATATCCCAGCTCATGGTGAGGGTTCATCTTGAGATCTGAAGTAAGCAAACCACTGCCAGGCAGGCCCACGATCCAATAGCACGGCGTGACCAGAAAGTGAGTGAGTTTCTCCTGAATTTTACCAGAGTTAAGCTCAGAGGGGTTGTGGGTTATCTTATGAGCCACAACACACTGTGTATACATCTGTACCTAATGGGTTTTACACTACACCCAATATGTCGGAAATGTGTGAGGGACTTTGAGACCTCACAGCATGTACTATGCAATTGCAAAATTTTCACTTGGCATAGGTATGTATCCTTAGGAACCTTCTTTTTGGAACCTGGGGAGATAAGAAGGGCAGGTATTAAGGATGTAGTCCATTTTATACAGACCATCGAACTTGAGTAATGCCCAAAATATGAGTACAATGGGCTCTAGAGCCTACATGCATAGCCTCTTTAAAAGGCCACTCAGTTACCATCATCATCATCAGCATTAGCAGTAACACAAAAAATTTCACAATGAAACTATACAAGAACAAAGATGTTACATATGAAAACATTATTAAATGCTCACACAATTACAGCCCATAGCCATGTGGAAACTCATTAGAGAATGACTGGTGAGTGATGATGTAACTATAAGGAATGGTACAATTTAAGTTAATATGGGAAATATACATGACCCAAATAAAGTTATGAAAATATTAAATGACTTATCTAGTACAGCTCCAAGTTTACTTAAGGATATGCCATAAACCAGCTAGTATATTGCAGTGTGGTTAATGTGAGCCGGGCTAGTGGACTTGTACTTCAGTAATGGCCAACTGCTTGGTTGGAGAGATTGCAGAGCAGAATTCTCCCCGAGGTAAATACCAGGAAGAGAAACAACAGGGCATCTTTGGATGTTTCTTCCCCTGCCTCCTGGGAGCTCTCTCCAAACTCCTGTGATTATATATCAGAGAGCATTTTATGTTGATGGGACAAAGTGCTGGTTACTAAGTGTGTTCTATGAAAGAGGTCATGACAGTTGTGACTGCTGCTCAACATGTCATAGAAGAGGAGTCCTTGTTCGACACTCCAATGAGTGAGACAGAAGAAGAGACTGCTATGCACAAAGAAAAGTGAAGTCACGTGAATATTGAATTAAGTCAAAGTTTAGACGCAACAGTCACAATAACCATAAAACTGGCAACAAAATCAGAGATGGCAGATAGCATTTAAAGTCTTAAAAATAAGAAAACTTCTGGTGTCAATCAGATTTACGATTATGTAACACCGAGGTACAAGCTTATAGTTACTCCATTAACTCTCACAATCAACATTTCGCTTTATCTTGGATTTTAGGCTAAATGCATGTTTTTTATGTGTACAAATAAACTAAAGCTTTTTGAGTATCTCATATTTTATATAAAGTATAATGTATGGAAGGGATTTTGTGGTGTCTAAAATTTCTATTCTGACCACTCAGACCTATTTTAAGGTTTTAGAGTTTAAAACTATCTATTTTATTGTTTTGATAATTTATAAATTATTGTTATTATTTTCGTACCACATACCTACTAGGTAGAGGAAGAATCGCATTCCACCCAAAACTTAGATGTCAATGGAAATGTATGTTTTGGGGCAAAAAAAAGCATTTTATACAAAAGTGTGTGTGTGTGCGTGTGTGTGCGTGCGTGCGCGCGACATGAACATTTTCAAGAGTCACTTTCACAAGTAGCAGATGCCCACCACAGATGATTATAAATAATGTTTCCTTTCATGAAGGAGCGATGATTTTGGAATCTTATTAAACATATTCATAAAAATTCATGGTGTATATGCAGAAATTTCTTTTTCATCAAAGCTCTAATGCCAGCATGTCTGTCAGAAACAATATTATGGGCAGGTTTTCATTCAGAGAAGTCAGTATATTTTCGCAAGTAGTTTTCTCAACATTACCACTTGCAGTTCCTCTCTATAAATTAAGTACAAAATTTTGTTTGTTGCCAAATTCATTATGGAATATGTCACACATTTAGCAGAAATCCTGCCCATCCCCACATAAACATAAATTTTAATCATTCATGGCAATTGCAAAATTGCTTTCTTTTTCTCTTAACCAGGCTTTGTGTACAGAAGGGAAACAGTTTTTTTTTAACAAGTCTATAAAAATATGATTCAGAAAAAAATAATAGTTTTATTGCTTTCAAGAATGCCAAGAAACAGTTAAATGTCATTTTGCAAAGGCAAGAGACAGCCTGAAGCTAGGCACACAATACTTTTCATACTTCCACTTTCGCCTCCAGAGCAGCACTCATAAGTGTGCCCATTCACACAATCAGTTAAAATTTGCATTAATGCCCCTTGTGTGTTAGATTTTCTTTCAGTGACAGGTGCACCACATGTGTGACAAATACTGACAAGCACAAGAAGACTAAAGAATACTTTCTGGACATGCCTACATCTTCTTCGCCATCTTCACTGAATTCCCTCAAATACTCATTCGGTTTATTAGCTTCATCATTTGCAGCTAAAGATTAGCCTTCCCCATCAGTCTAACTTTGATTCACATTAGCGCTCTTTATAGCACTAAATATTTCAGTTCCCAGCTCGCACTGTACTCCAGCATCAATCTTCAACTCCACATGTCAAGACCGAGAAACTAGTGTAGCTTCACTTTCTTACTGAGAATTGCTTACTGAATTATCGACTAGCTGTAGCGCTTGCTTTCTTTTAAAAAAGCGAGTTTCTTTTTGTGGGAAGTTTTTCTTCCAGTCCTCAAAAAAATTTCGAAGGCACCACATTATCCTTCCGTGTAGGTTTTCAAAATTTCTGGCTCTTCATTATTATTCTTTTTATAACATCCGACTCATTAAGATCACTTTCTTTGAAATGAATTCCATATACTCTAGCATTTTTGGTTGGCACAAGTTTTTGTGTTTCATAGCAGCAACCCATTTCTTGTACACATGTCAATTCTTATCTCTATCAGGTAATGAGTAATAACCAGAATTATTTGCACAAGCATAAGCACTCCACGCAGGCATTCTTGACCTAACATCTCACAGAACTCTAGGAAACAAAAACTGTTCTACAATCACAACATAACAGGAATTAAATGCAATGCAAGGCTAACTAACACAGTGGCATTTAGTAGCATGTCGCAATCAGCCTCATGTCACAGCGAGGTGAGAATTAAACGTAAAAATGCTTCCAGAATTAAAATGAGAGGTAGCAGAATGACACAATTTTCAACAATGCATTCAGAATTGTTTATGTTTAGAAGTCTTTAAAAATTTAGTTACGTCCTTCTTTAATTCTGCATATGAATCTGGATAAAAAACAAGTAAATATTGGACTATTTTAGGCACATCAAAAACAGGTAATATTGTAGATATTAGAAATTTGTTAGAAAAGTCATTAACAATAGCATATAGCTGGGTTGATTCATATTTTAGAAACCGAAAAGAACTGCTACAGATCACTAACAACAGTAAAACCAATAAAATGATCTATAAAATGAAACAGGTCAACATGGCATTTTACAGGGGTTAGTTATTTTGTCACAGCTGTTCCTGGTTTATACAAACATTTACAGCTGTTTGTTAATTATGGAAAATCATCCCAATTTTCAAAATAACATAACCCAATCACAATGTCCAAAGCATTTAAAAAGCACGTCAGTTGCATGACTGGTTTTCAGAAAAAAGTTGATAGGTAAAAACTGTAGCCATCGCTTTTAACCACATGCAGATAAAAACTTCTATGTATGTCAGGACAGAAACTGAAGAAGAGTTATTAATTATTCAGAGAAATAATTATACAAAAGATATGGTTAGATGAACTTTTAAAATGCTCCACTCTGACTTAAAAAAACTGAAATCTGGCCTTTACTCTTTAATACACACTAACTGTCTTACCTGGCATTGCATTGATACATTCTATAAGTATGAGGTTAAAAATAAGGATGGGATGATTTTTTTAAAGTCATAAGTAGACTGTAAATTTGTACTTGTACAAAAAGCATAAGTGTCCAAAGTTTGGTCAAATAATGACCATTTGTATATATGGGGTTGAAAAATATGAATATGGGTACCTTTTTGAACTTTTATGGTATTTAAATACTTTTGCCAAGTCCTATAGTCCAAGTGCACAAATTTGTGACCTGGTTGACCATGCAATACAGTTTTATCTATAAGGCGTTGAAAATAATGTAAGGTTAGTCTTTAAGAATTCTAAGTACTATATAATTCAAAATAAGGATTAGGTGTTGTTTTGGAAGTTGTAACATAACCTATCATTTTTGTCAACTCCTACTGTATAGCTGTGCAATATTTTGACCATGTGGTTTAAACAGTCAGATTTCTACATAAAAGGTTGAAAACATAGTAGGGGTAGATTTCAGAGCTGTAAGGTAGCTTATAATTTTCATTTGGTCCTATAGTATAAGTGTACAAAGTTTCTCCTAGATAGGCCAAAGAATGTTGATTTGTATTTTAGGGGTTTAAAATAGTGATGGAATGTAATGGTGGCATATCATTTTTGCCAGTTCCTAGAATAATCCAAACATACCTAGTTTTGTCAAAAATCATACCAAAAATATTACTTGATAAAACTTCAGCAAAATATGAGGGAAATGTGGGATATGAAGGTTATACAACCATCCCAGAAATAACTCTTATTTTAAAATATTTTAAGACTCCCCATTTACCCCCTTGGGCTTGAAATAATTTAAAATCTGCCATATTTGCAATAAAGTGCAAATTTAATTTGCAATAAAATAGCCTCTAATATCCATATTCAATGAAAAGAAACGATGGATAGTTTCCTAAAGAAGTGCCAAAAATGTATGGACAACGACGGTGGCCAGTTTCAGCATCTCCTTTCGTAAAGTTGGTAAGTAATGCCTTTAAAAGTAGTTATAAAAATGTTGTATGGTTTCATCCGCACCAGACGGCAATGAGCACCGAGGACGTGGACAGGAAAAACACTGCGCAGATGGTTTGTAGTCTTTTGGCTCACCCTGTAGAAATGTATTTACCTATTATCACTCGAAAATGTACAACCACTTACCCAAATTTCTGAAAGAAATATTTGTACCACAGAAACTGAAAAAATGTATTATTGAAAATGTTGTAAACTAATTCTTATTATAGCAGATGAATTTTTCTAAGCAAAAGGAAAGTAGGAATGAGTAACACTGACTCCACAGACGTGAGTTGTTAAAGCAAACACTTAAAGAAAAAGTTGCTTCCATTTTTTTGCACAGAATGTATCTAGATTGTGAATTTCAAATATATCTGGTTTCATGAGCAGTGTATTGTGGGCTTTTCCTTAGGGGGATCAATGTTCATTAATGAACAGCATGATTCAGATGGTGTTTGCTTTTTCAGAATTGGTCCTAAATTAAACAGAAAAATAAAAACTTATGGATAAGTAGACTCTGAGCTGCCTGATATCTATGGCCTTACAGCTGAACCAAAACAGAGTCAACTTTGATAAGGAAGGGTACGGATCTTGGTTCTTTACATAATATTGACAATCAATTCCAATTTTCTCACGTGACAAAGGGATCATAATCATACCTTTTTCTTTTTTTATATAAACTGCACAAAAATGGGTTATGAAAGATTATGATTAAAAGAAATATTCTTAGCTTTAATGGTTATAACTTTTTATTTTTTGTATTTTTATCCACTTATGTTTGAGATAGAATTTAATCTCTTATTACATCCCAGGGTTACTGAAATAACTGAAGTAATAATTAATGACAATAAGATATTAGAACAGATTAAGGCATTCAGTTACCTAGGTTATAAAATAACATGCACAAAGAATAATGTTCTGGAAGTAAAACTAAACAGATATACACACTTCTGTGGTACATTTGTATGCACATTGAAAAATAATGTTAGGAAAGAAACTATAATTAAGTTAAAACAATGGCTTTACCCACCTTGCTGTATGGAAGTGAATGCTGACATTAACCAAAGATCAAATGAGAAGAACAGAGTCAACAGAAATTAAATTTCTTAGAACTATAGCTGGATACACACTTTTAGATCACACTAGAAATGAAGAGATCATGAGAGAATTAAAAATGTTAAGTATAAATGAAATTATCAAACAATATAGAGAAAAATGTAAAAATCATATATTAAGAATGTCCAAAGGAAGAATAACCAGAATAATTTTTAACTATAAGCATAAAGGGAGTAGCAATGTGAGAAGACCACTAGGAAGATGGAATGAGCAATCTATGGAAGCCAGAACATACTGAAAAGTCTAATCCTTGCAGGTGATGATATTAATGAGCCAGTTGTCCAAAAGGATCTTATCCAGGCAACTCACATCAATCAAAATTCAAACTTTGGGCCTCTACTCTACTAGGAGGACACACCAACATTTAATGATGGGAAATGAATGGACGGTAAACACTCATATTGCTCCAATTACCAAATAGCTTGACCAGCAGCCAAAATGGTGACAATAGGTCCTTGAAGCATGTCCTATCAATAATTTGGCAAGTGGAGCAATGAGTATTTAATGTGATTCATTTTCTATCATTAATTATTTGCTTCTCTGTACAAAAGTTCCAATTTTAAATTGACACCAACATTGCTGGCACAAGGTTAAACATGAAAACAGAAGAAGGAATTCTCCATCCACTAACAGTTTCCTACATTAACAAAAAATAATTTTGAAGTTCTTAGACTCCAATTGAAGCCTCTAAAGTGGAAATAGCAAATGGGAGACATAAACCCATAACCTCTAAGCCTAGGCTGTCTGCAGCCAAGAAGACTAATAAAAAAATTATTAACATTTTTTTCAGACAGTTACAAACGTGGCATATCCTCAATTCTAAGAGGTAGTAAGTTAAAACTTCAGTTTGAAACTGAAGGTCAAGTCAAATCAGGAGCTGGCTTTGAGAACGTTTCAGAAACTGTAAGGAAAGACTGTGAAGATTTTTCATGAGGGGACTTTGTAATTTTATTAGCTAGAGCCAATGAAATTAAAAAACCAGACATCTGGAGCTGCATCCTCAATTAAGAAAACCTTAGCAACATTGACACATACCAACTTCATTGTGGTTAATTCTCCTCATAAACACGACCTGCCATAATGGAGCTGCATGAATGAAGAAATTAAGAGGCCAATGAAAAGTTTGAGAGTACTTGTACACAGTTTAAAAATGTAACCATGGTAATGACTCAGAATTATTACAGAGATGCCTTCACCCAGCATGGTCAGCATTTCAATTGGTTAGGTAAAAACAGATTAAGTAGTGCCACAGATGGAATTATTCAAGATATCGGAAAAGTAAAACCACTTAGTCTAGGTTATAGTGCATTTAATTTGCCATGAAGTATTCAAAAATCTGTTTCTTTTACAAAGAAAACACTTTTTAGGATAGCCTAAAACAATGCAATAGCAGCCTTAAATAAAGTTCAGATAGTAACTCAAAAGTTAATCCTTGTAGATTATAATGTTCAGGGTTTTGGCATAAAATTTGATGCATCTGAATGTTAATTAATTGAATTTCTCCCAATGTGTTTGTTGTGACTCAACATCAACAGTCCACTAAAAAAAAAATGAACATTTCAAATTCAATAATTATAATTTAGTTGCTTCTTATTCATGGAACTCTCACAAAGGGGATGGAGTAGCTATATGTATCATAAAAATAATAGATACATTGAGCTCAGTAATAAATATGGACTGGGCTGAAAGTATTAGTACGGATTTAGATTTCGAAATTGTAATTATAAAAATGATTTATTCCACAATAGAAATTATTGTAGTGGGAATATATACAGGGAGAGACAAAAAACTATGAACCGCCTGCATGGTGTTTTTCCTGTCTGTGTCCTCGGCACTTGTTGCCATCTGCCGCTATCACAGAAAGACACGAATGAAACCATACAACATTTTAAAAACTACTTTTAAAGGCTTTACTTACCAACTTTATGAAAGGAGATGCTAAAACTGGCCACCGTCATTGTCCATACATTTTTGGAACCTCTTTGGGAAACTATCCATCACTCGCCGTAGTTCACGTTCAGAAATGCTGGCAATTTCCTGGCAGATATTTCGTTTTAATTCTTCCAAGATGTGTGGGCTTGTCTTGTACATTTTATGTTTTAATTTACTCCAGAGATAGAAATCATCGGGGGTTAGAACGAGGTCGGAGCCTGAGGGGGCCACAAATCTACTAATAATTCTGTCCTCAAACACACGTTCAATTGTTCTCATCGAATTATTGGCGTATGAGCTGCTGCAGAGTCTTGTTGAAAAAAGGTAAAATCACGCTCCCTGTCTGTTAATTCTCTAAAAACGGGGCAAAATTGTATTCATGTATGCACGGGCTTCAGCTATTGACTCATAAAAAATTGGCCTTATTTTCAACAAGACTCTGCAACAGCTTATATGGCCAATATTTCGATGAGAACAATTGAAAATGCATTAGAGGACAGAATTATTAGTAGAGATTAGTGGCCCCTTGGTCCTCCGACCTAAACCCCTGTGATTTATATCTCTGGGATAACAAAGTGTATAAGACAAACCCACACACCCTGGAAGAATTAAAACAAAATATCCACCAGGAAATTTTCAGCATTTCTCAATGTGAACTATGGCGAGTGATGGATAGTTACCTAAAGAGGTGCCAAAAATATATGGACAACGACGGTGGTCAGTTTCAATATCTCCTTTCATAAAAATGGTAAGTAAAGCCTTTAAAAGTAGTTTTAAAAATGTTGTATAGTTTCATCCATGCCTTTCTACGATAGCGGCGCACGGAAACGAATGCCGAGGACGCAGACAGGAAAAACACTGTGCAACCGGTTCATGATTTTTTGGCTCTCTGTAGATTCCCTTCAGGAAACACTCATAATCAACACAATAAACATGCTGAATGTACATTAACATTAGAAGAAGATAAAGTAATAAGAATGCACTAAAATAGCCAAACCTAAAAACTGTTACATGAATGTTACATTTGTGTGAAGCATTATTATTATTAATTATTATTATTATAATATTATTATTATTGTTGTTGTTGTTAAGACTCCTTGTGAATTTTTTATATAAACACAATAATTTATTAGAGAATCTAATTTTAAGATTTAGCCTTGAACCACCAGTTTTTGAGCCCAAACTCACTTCTGTAAATGTTTTGTGACAATAAAGCTATTATTTTTCTTTCTTTCTTGTTAGATAAGTGTTATGTACATTACTCAAGAGTGATAAACAAAAGAATACCTGTTATAATTCTTGGAGACATCAGCATTAGTACACTGGAAGATTCTTATTGAATTGAAATCTTCAAGGATACTATTCTATCCTATAATCTTAACATCTAATTGGTCTGAATGTGCCTACAAAAATTACACCATTAGATCATGTTATTACTAATGCACAAAATATGACCTATATAAATGTAGTCAATGGGTATACTGCAGAGTAGTTGAGTCAAATATTAATACTTAACTGCATGATAAATTCATTGAATAAAAATAAATTTCAGTACAGAAGAACTGTTTGTGGCTCCAACAGATAAATCAAAAAGAAGTTTAACTAATGAACCTTGGGATTTAGTTTATAGGTCGAAAGGGGTAAATAACAAATAAAAATTTCTGTTAGGGAAATTTCTCTATCAAAATCATAGGTCCAATGGTCGGAGCAAGAGGTACGATCCTCAAGTTCTTCGTTTACTTCTGTAAGAGGCTCGGCCTAGGCAGCCAGGTAATTAAGAATGTTTCCTCTTGGCCATTAAAGTTTCCATTTCAATTTTAAAAAATCATCATATACTGTAACCTTTTAACTGCATTTTGAAATTTGATTTTGTTAATTGTTTGTTTTGATTTTGTTCATTTTGTTATAATTACTGCCACTGTGCCTTATATCCTTTTGATGCATTTTATTATGTTTTATATGATTATTTTTTACTTGTTTCCTTGTTTAATATGTTTGGTTAATTTGTTTGTTTTGCTTTGTCTTTATGACAGCCTCAGAATGAGAAAAAGCAGGAACGCTTTTCTTTCAAAATAAATAAGCCATTATTTAAATAATAATTATCCATTAAAAAGAATCAGCCTAAGAAAAAAATAAAATATGACAAACTTTGTTATATTTAATAAGAATGCAACTGACTTAAAGCATAAAATGAAAGCAATGTATGATTGTTATCAGTCAACCAAATTAAATATATTTAAAGAAAGGTATTTACAATGTAACAAAAATTTCCATAGCAAAATTATAAAATTGAAAGCCACTAAATTAATAGAAAAATACAACTATCAGACTCTGTATCAAAATTATGTTGGTCATTTGTTAACAATACTAGGAATAACACTAGATCAGACAGTAGCAGTAAACCTAACATAGAGTTATATAATGGAGAGGAAATTATTAGTAATCCCAAGACAGTGAAAATATGTTCAATAACTTTTTTAGTGATTCTCTAGAAAATGTTCTGTATAAAAACAGTGAAATGAAATTCTTCTATTATCTGTAAATGATGTTATAGATTTTGTGGATAGTTTAAACTGCAAAAGTTGAGGTTTGGATGAAGTCTCTTCATATTTGTTAAAAAAGTGTAAATTTGAACTAGTTTATACTTTATTACATTTGATTTATGTACTTGAAGGTATATTTCCTGAAAAACTGAAACTATCTATAGTAAAACATCTTCATAAGAAAGTTAAGTAAAATGCTGTCCAAAATTACAGACCAGTTGCCCTTATTTCATTGTTTAGTAAATTGATCAAAAAAATAGTTTTATCATGTTTAACACCATTGCATGAATCACTGGACATTCTGTGGGGTTTCCAGCATGGTTTTAGAAAGGGTCGCAGCACAATTTCAGCTGCTGTAAATTTTGTACACACAGCATTATATAGTATAAGTAATGGTAGTAAGGTTGCAGATGTATTTTTAGATTTATCAAAGGCTTAATTGTTTTTTTAAATTTACGTATATGACAAACTTTCATGGCAAAGACATATTGACTGCGTGTCTAAAAAATTGTCTTCCAGTTTAAGACAACATGGCACTGATCTTGAAGTGGGCATGCTAATTAAACCATACTATGGCTTAATTTACACTTACCTTTACCATGGATTACTCTTGTGGGGTGGTAACTACAAAATTCATATGGATAGGGTATTTGTACTTCAAAAGAAATCTTAAAATTTCAGCAAAACAAACAAAGTAGTTCAGTAAAAATGCATTCATTAGGTAAAAACTATTTACTATTTATGCTGCGTATAGTTTTCAAGCAGTAATGTTCGTTAAAAAGGATATTAGATTCAAGACCAAAACTTCAGAGGGCCACAATTATAACACCAGACAGAGAAATTACTTTTGCAGAGTTGATAGAATGTTAAGAATGACTGTAAATAGTCCCTATGTAAAAGGTATCTCTTATTTTAATGCACTTCCAGAACAGCTGAAAGTTCTTAATGGAAATAAGTTTAAATAGCGGTATAAAAATATTTTGCAAATCTGCTCTTAGTGTATCCCTGTTGAAAATGCTTATATAATCCTAAGAAATGCGAATAAATCACCTTAGGAGCGAGTTTAAAAGTAGATGTGATCTCTTCAATAGCTGATGCTCACCTGCCCGGCCCTTTTAGGTGTTTTACTCTTATAGGGAAGTTGTATGAGGAATGCAACAAACGTAGCCATGTTGTTGCTAAACCACATGCAAAATGGGAACTGCCAACCTAAATAAAAAGTGAAATCTGCTAAATATGCAATGTGTTGTTGTTACTAGAATTTGTTCTTCTTCGTTTAATGTTGCCGCTGACAAAAACGCAACGCATTCATAGTAAGAAAGACTATTCACCAAAACTGTAATTTTTGTATTCTTTTTGTGAAAGTTTGCTATATTAATATGTTATTTCCATTAAATAAAGAAGTTCTTTTACTGTAACAGTGGTAGATAGTTACGGCAAGCTTACATAAAAAAAAACCTAACCTAAGGCTAACATTCCGTGAATTCAGAAATGTAAGCTTACATAAAAAAAACTAAATCCTAATGATAATACTTATATAGCTCTGTAAGTAGTATTAGTAAATATTAATGACAATTGCCAGTCATATTTGATATCTGCTCTAGAATTAATGAAGCTATTTAAATGTATGTATATTACAAACTGACAGTAAACGCTATGCATTACAAATTAAATAGAACAAAATGATCAGACTAACAAAGGTAAAATCGTAGTGAATGTTAAAATAACTGTTCTTGCCTATACGTATGTTAACCTTATAACAGTAAGGAGGTATTCAACTCTGTACAAAATTACACTTGATTTGTTTCATTTTGTATATAATATGTCCTTATTTTATTTTAAATGTTCTGTATACTATGTAATATTTATGTATATATGTAACTTTATTGTACATTTCCTTAACACGCATATAGTATTTGTATTTTATTTCAAATGTTCCATATTCTATGTAATATTTATGTTTATATATAATTTTTGTACATTTCCTTGACATGTTCTATGTTCACAAGCCTTTATGGCTGCTAGTGAACTCACAGAATACAATCTAATCTAATCTAACCTCCTGTGAATCAGAAAACTAAGCTTATGAGCGCATGTTTGCTTCACTCCCGTGCTTTTGTGTAACCACTGGTAACAAATTAAAACAAGGTTATATATAAGTAAATCAGAAACCTAAGCTTATATAAAAAATAAAAGAAACTAAACCTAACCTAAACTCTTGTGAATCAGAAACCTAAGCTTAGGAACGCAACTGCTACACTCCTCTCCTTCTAAAAACATCCCTCGGCTACGCTTTGAGGCTGAGGGCCCACAATCTCTCTGCTACGCCTTGAGGCTGAGTATCTTACTGGCTTTTGTGGCATTAGTTATTCATATGTTGCTAGCATTGAGTTAGGGCTTGTGTATGACAGAGTGACATCTATTGGACATATAACACATCATTTCATCGTTGTGGGGGATACACTAAGAGCAGAATGTCGAAATATTTAATTAATAAATGCCTTTATAATCTTGCATTTCAACGTTTATTTCTCTTAAGGTGCAAGCTAGGTTATTTACAAGGTGAATGAGTTTTATTCAAGCGTAAAATTATATTTTAGCTATATGTACACAATGTAACAATATTATATAGATGTGCATCTTTTATCGAGTTCTACTATACTGCAAAGAAACCGCGGTAAATCTGCTCTTAGCTCTCTTTGTTGAAAATGGGTGCAACTGCTACATCCTTTCCTTCTAAAAAACGTACCTCGGCTACGCTTTGAGGCTGAGTGCCCTCAATTTCTCGGCTACGCCTTAAAGGCCGAGTATCTTACCGGCTTTGGCGGCATTAAATATTCGTCTGTTGGATATGTTTTTCATCACCAAAGAAGAGAACTAAGAGCAGATTGTCGAAAACCGCTTTAATTTAATAAGTGACGTTTATGCATGGAATTCACATGTTTTAAACAATAAAGACATTTGAATTTGAATCTAAAATAATACAGTTCTTGATGACGAAATTGCCTAACATGAATTTTGGGCATTATTCGAAATAACAGCGAGACGATATTGAAGAAACAGAAAACGGAATAACTTCATTTCCTTAAAATTCCTTAAATAAAGCTCCTATAATATATCTGCCGGCACAAAACATGTCAATGTCACACTGACCTTCATATTTCAGTAATATTAAACCTCGCACATGAACATAAAACCACTTGGGCTTACCTTCTTCTAAACTCCTTTTCATAAGACTTCAGATATGGATCTCGTTCTAATTGAGCTTGTAGCTCTGGAACATCTACTTTCATGGGATCTAATGCTGACAGCTTTCCTCCCATTTTTCTTACCTACACTTATGCCTTTACCAGAGAACGACATGCACTAACGCACCTGTGTCCTGGTAACTTGAGATCACAAAACCCTCCGCCTGTCACGTGCATAAACAAAACTTGTAGAGTCTAGCCCAGAGATTAACCAGATTGTCAACACAATGGTGGGGGTAAGGTGCCGCATAGGGCGCTTTTACGAACCTTTCGGGTGCCCGTTAGCGGAACTAACGCTGCGGTCGGTAATGCTACTTACGTCAATATTAACTGATTGTGCCTGCTGCTAGCCCCGCCCCTCCCGTTCGAAACGTGCGCAAGCCAAACTGAAAGGAGTCCAAGTCTCAAATAAAATCTTAATGGTTTTCTCAATCTGGAGAGAAAACCATTAAACGCACAGGTGGCTTTATTTAAAACTTCCACTCCTTTCAGTTCTTACTCATCTGCTAGAATACCGAAATCGGTTTTAAACG
The DNA here is from genome assembly GCA_030765065.1 of Deroplatys truncata. Classification (NCBI taxonomy): domain Eukaryota; kingdom Metazoa; phylum Arthropoda; class Insecta; order Mantodea; family Mantidae; genus Deroplatys; species Deroplatys truncata. The sequence continues at coordinate 6,448,510 of CM060990.1, read as the reverse complement.
TCTTTATACTCATTTTCAGTAAAGTGGGAAAATAGGAAAGGTTGTGGTATGGTATTATGTAATGTTACTCTTTGTATACAGCAGTTTACCATTCATCAACTTAACAGCTGTTAACCTACACAACAGAAATGTCATTGATTTGCATTCTATAATAATATACTAGCCCTAGCCGCAGACGAGCAGGAGGGAACAGAACTATCACCATGAAAATATGAATTCCCGCACGTATAACAAAATTTTATAATTTTGCCCATCTCCCGATGTAAAACAAAATATTTTCGTGTTTTTGTTTTACAGTGGATAGTGCATTTAACTAAATTGCAAATAATGATATATAATAAGCAGGAGCGTTGTTTCAGTTTCTGCTAAGGGGGGCAGGATTGCCTGAAGCAGTTTCTCGAATATTCATGTGAATTTTAACGACACACTTACCCTAAAAATATAATATTTTATTAAATATGAAATATTTGTATTACAAGCACAGTTGTAATTTTTCTTTTGGTAGAGCAATAATAACCAGTAGACCAATTATCTCTCATAGCTTGGGGTAGGAGTTGACTCCCCCCTAAATGACGCCCCTGATAATGAGTTTTAGTTTGTTTGCCTTATTATAAAGTAAAATATTGTACAGACAACATTCCACAGTCTTTTCAGTAACCGTATGCATAAAATGCAATCACAGCTCATTCGTATTTTATCACTTACTTGTATTTGACTTTAATTACTTCTTTAATGATGGATAAATGCTATAAAATTTCAAGAAAATGACTTCAAACAGAACATTACTCCACGAAATTGCCTCCATATTTTGTACAATAAATTGGTAGCTCCGTTCCGATTTCTTTAAAAAAAAACATTAAAGGTTTAAAAAAGCATGTGACAAATATTGCATCTCTTTTTCCCTCCACTAGGTAACACATAAAAGGCTTCCTCTCTATTTTCTTTGAAATTAAGCTATAGATAATTCTGCTGTAGGTACACCATGGACCATGGGTTAAAGTGCCACACAATACATCTAATTCATTCTCCTGAATCGTCATTCTAAGGAAACATAAAAATTTGGTTTGTTTGCTTGGTTCTACTCTGAGAAACGCTCTAGGATATATAGGCATCAGTCTTTACCAGTGTTGAAAATATAAATACCTGCATTATTTGATTTGTAAGAAAAAAAATGTTCTTCACTCAATATGTATTGCAACAATTCTGTACAACTTGCTCTGGCGTCTGGTGTGTGATGAACCCCAACGAGACAGCTTGGGCAGGGAGACTTGTGTGGGTGGCTTCGCCGGAGTCTCACACCTAGAGACGTTAGGAATCCCGCCTGCCGCCCCGAATCTGGTCGCTTTACGCCTTTCTTCCAGAGGTTAGGCAGGTGCAATAGGCCTCCTATTTGTCTCCGTGTCGAAATGTCCCTGCGCACTTAATCTAATAGAAGGTATAAATTAATAAAAGCAGATCAGAGAATAAACGATTAATAAAACTCTTATACACAAAACACTAAACTTTCCCCACTGACTTTCAGCTCACAATTGAAATTGAAATTGAGTTGTATTTATGGACGCTCTTTAACTACTTTGGTCCTTAGCGTCCCATTCTATGTTGGGCATGAAAGACCGGAAATTTTGCTCAGAGACCTCTTTATCGGCATGAGGTTCTTTTACGTGCCGTAAATCTACGACACGGGACCGCCGGCTTTACATCCCTTCCGAAGGAAGTTTCAGCTCACAGGTTCCCTCATTACAATAAATAGAACAATGACGATAAAACTTGGTCATTACTGGTTCGAAATATGGAAATACGGTCTTAGTTAAATGCAAAACCCGTAAACAACACACAACTCAATTTTTGTAGGCAGTTAATGTCTCTATGGATAATAATCAATTCACGTTTATCCTTTATTATACTATCCATTAAAACTTGTTTTTCCATCCACTTTATGTTAATTACGAGATATTTTTGCAGATTGGACAATACAGATAAACGTAAAGGTACGTATCACGGAGGGGCCCCCGGAACCGGGGCAGAGCACCGCACGCAGGCCAGTCGGCCCCTTGTGCTTCCAACGTGACCCCTGGGAGGGAGGGAGGGATGAGGAGAGGGACCCGAAGGGCGGACAGATTCGCATGCCGAGGGCGCAAGCATGGACGGGGTCCCTAACGTTTCAAGTAAAACGCATCCGACGCCACACGGTCCCAACCCATAAGCCACCAACTTCTATGGTCCCCCGGAGCGGAGCCCCACGCTGAGGAGAGCCCTAAGTGAGTGGTAGGGAAAAAACCTTTATAGAGCGCAAGCCACCGCCCAGTCGCAACCCGCTGAAAACCGTCGGTTGGTCCTGCAACTCTGAAACAGATGACAACGAAGATGAAAGGGACAGGAAATGAGGGGCAAGAGAGTCGTGGTAGAAGACGAACCACACCAGCATTCGCCTAGCGTCCCGGAGACACCACGAAAAATCCATGGGACAGAGTGGGCGTTCACCGGAGATCGATCCCGGAACCTCCCGAATGCGGACCACAGACGTAACCGCCTGAGCCATCCCGCTCGCTTCAGATTAGACAATGCGGCCACGTGTGCTTGCACAATGCGAAAACAAAACTCAGCTGTACACCTATATTAAGAGTTTAGGCCATGCGGAAGATAGAAACAAACAACAAGCAAACAAAGAAGCTGCACTTTCACCAAAATGTTTCATTACATGATGCACATCAGCTTGGGAAAAAGGTAAATACACAACTATGAGTCCTGAAATCGCTAATACTGCGTAAATAAAAAAGTAAAACATGTTTGACACGAACCGCAACCGTCACTAATAGATGTATCTATTCAACAAAGTCTTTGTCTATAGTAGTTAAGAAATTCGGTAGCTAGACAAAGGAAGGTGAGTTCGGACCCCGGCTCAGGCACAAAATTAGCACAGAATGCCCATAAATTAATCATCCTCTCCCACATTCCTGGACAATACCAACAATAGGGATCATAAATTTTATATTGTTTGTTGAACAAAAGGATGACAGTTGACATTGCCAGGTGGTACACCACTACCCTTGCTTGTTATTGCCAAGATATGAGTGTAATTAATCTTGTTTTGTTGTCCCCTGAATTGTCTATTCAGTGGTATTTGTGGTTGGTGTTTTTTATATTGAGGAGGTGGGGTATGTTTTGGTTCTCACGCTTCACACGCTGGTCTACATCCCATTTAAAATACTATAATAAAGTTTCTAGATCACTTATGGATGCTAATAAATACCTCATTTCGCTTTTCCTAGCGCTTACCCAAAGAAAAAACCCCACCCCAAACATTGCTGTAAGCGGCTTTAGAGTGGGGTGAAATTCACAAGTGTCGAACAAAAGATGACAGTTGATATTGCCAGGTGTTATACCACCTCTCCCGCTTGATATTGTCAAGTTAAGTGTAATCAACCTTGTTTTGTTGTCCCCTTAATGGTCCATTCATTCGTGATTGTTATTTCTTATATTGAGGAGGTGTGATAAGTTTTGGTTCTCACGTCTCACATACGGGTGTATATCCCATTGCGAACACACACACTTGAATCATTCTTCCCTCCGCCCTTTGCATTCAGCAATACCCAAGCACCTCTGTGATATGAAACGCGCACCTGCATCATCCCCCCTCTGCATTCCATTCTCTACTTTGCACCGTCCGACTCTTCCAAACTCGCACGTGCATCATTCCCCTTCTGCATTCCGCAATAACAACTCCAAACACCTGTGTGAGTCATGAAAGGCGCATCATCCCCTCCCCCTCTGCATTCCATTTTCTGCTTTGCACCCTCGACTCTTCCAAAGAGCGATACAAAAAGGTTTCCGTGTATTCCTCTCTCTAATATGAGTTAACATCCCTTGCATCAGCTTCCTACATTCCATGCACCAGTCTCTTCAGGATTCTCTTGTATCGAGATTAAAAACGAACCCCTCCCTACAGAACGTCCCACCCTGTGGCCCCCTCAACGCATGACATTAATATGCGACGTAATGAACCGATTTTCTATCATACGTATATAAGAAACCCATTTTCCCCTGCTTGAAATATAATTTATTGTGTAATCGAGACAGTAATACGACGGATGATTTTTGGAGCGAGTGCGGAGAAGAAAAAGATTAAATTAAGTCTTATTTATGGACGCTCTTTAACTGCTGCGGTCCTTAGCGTCCCATTCTATTTTAGGCGCGAAACACCGGAACTTTTGCTCAGAGGCGTCTTTATCAGGGTTGAGGTTCTTTTATGTGCCTTAATCTATGACACGGGACCACCGGCTTTACTTCCCTTACGAAAGAAGCCATGTTAGGGTTTTTTACGCCCGAAAAAAATCCATCGCCCTCCGCCGGGTTTAAACCCGCGAACTCGGGAACTAGATGCTAGCATGGTAGCCACTACAGCACGGAGGGCAACATGCGGAGAAAAGGCGCACCATTACACGTATTACCATAAAGAGTCGTGCAATGACATCATGCACTCTACAGTATGTATCTGAATTGGTGTCATATACATATTTGGGAGACATGTTCCTGACAGCAAAACAGTAAAAAAGGTTCATATGAACATGGATCTGAAAATCATTTATTTCAGAGTTACAACACAAAATCTAAAGTTACAAAAATTGCTCGAAGTTGCTTCCTCTTGCTTCGATGCATGCAGTAACCCTGCGTTCCATCCTCTGTTACATTCTGTTGAAAATTCTTGGTGTGGATACGTACTTTCAAACGTCAACATCAGGTAGAGGAGTGGCATAAACCAAAGAGTTACAACACAAAATCTAAAGTTACAAAAATTGCTCGAAGTTGCTTCCTCTTGCTTCGATGCATGCAGTAAGCCTGCGTTCCATGCTCTGTCGTATTCTGTTGAAAATTCTTGGTGTGTTTCGTATTTGGTCAAATCCAGTTTGGATACGTACTTTCAAAACGTCAACATCAGGTAGAGGAGTCGCATAAACCAAAGACTTCAAATGTCTCCAGAAGAAGAAATTCATTGGATTCAAATCAGGCGACCGAGCGGGCCATGCAATGGTCCCCCCGCGACCAATCCATCTTTGCGGAAATCGATCATTCAAAAACTTACGAACTATCATACTGAAATGAGCTGGAGCACCATCGTGTAAAAACCACATTCTTTGGACGATGTCCAGAGACACATATCAGTTAAGTGATGCAACTCATTTCTGAGAAACTGGAGATAGGTTTGTTTTTTCAGACGCGGAGGGAAGAAGTAGGGACCAATAAGGTGATCATGAATGATTCTATCCCAAACGTTGAGAGAGAACCTCTGTTGATTGTTGCCCTATCGTGCTTCAGTAGGATTTTCAAATGCCCAGATATGAGCGTTATGAAAATTGAAGATGCCGTCGCGAGTAAAACCAGCCTCATCCGTGAATAAGATACAGGTTAGGAAATTGATTAACAGAGCGCACTGCTGTAACATGCATTGACAGAAACGTCTTATTCGCTCAAAGTCCGCCTCATTTAATCCTTACACACGTTGAAGGTGATACGGGTACAGAAGATTTTCATGCAGAATTCTGCAGATATTCATATGACTAACTCTTTCCCTTACAACCATACGTCTTCTGCTTTGTGATGGGTCTGCATACACAGCACGAAGAACTCGTTCTTCAAGTTCAATGCCTCATACCGCTCTTGGTCTCCCAACATCCCCAGTACTCCTCTCAAATGCACCATTCTCTCTCTAGCGTTAGTGAATTCGTACAAATGTTCTTGCACACGGTAACGGCCTCTCAGAACATGCATAAACTTCAAGTGCTCGTGCTGCATTGTCGTCTGCACGGTCATACGTGTAGTGCATATCCATCTGTTCATTCATGGAATACATCTTCTTTGGCCTATAACAACGAAACGGTTGATTTTCAGACCCATGTACATACGAACTTTTTCACTGTTTTGATGCCAGGAATACGTCCCTCACAATATATAATACCAATCAAGATACACCTGTATACTCTGTAATATGACTTCCTATCATGACAATGTCTTCTCGCAGCATATGCACGGACAACTGCCCCTTCTACAAAAAAGTATGTTAGTACAGATTTTCTTGAATGCGATTTCTAAAAACGTTTACAAGAGAGAATATAATGACTCATTGAATTGTATTTCTTCTTCTTTTCAGGGATCCTGATTCTGAAAGTGACGATGAAATGGACAGCATCGTTTCAAGCCACGCCTCTCTGTGTCATTCATAGTACTGCAATGCATATACTCGCGCTATCCTATGCGACAAGCCGGAGGTGCACGATCAGATGACATCGTATTTCTCGTGCAATGAGAACTGCAGCGTATACATGTTCAGGCAGAGAAATTCAGAGTAAACAGCAGTGCCAAACTAATTGCATATGCAATACGGTCGTACATTGGTATCGGTGTATAAGTAACCTTGGAAATCATTAACGTAAACAATTAATTACGTATACAATAGAAACGTACGTTGGTATCTCAATACATTAGTATTATCGTATACTGCTATAGCTGTATAAGTAATATTGGAGATCACCAATGTAAAAAATTAATTGCGTATGCAATACTATCATACATTGGTATCTCGATACATTAATACTATCTACTTTGGTATATATGCATAACTAACCCTGAAAATCATTATGTCTTTGCAGAATTCAAATGACGACGCCTGTACCTAAAATCCAGTTAGATTTGCGGAATAGAGGAGCAGAGGATATAGTGGAATACCTCTTGCAGCACCAGCGCAGTCTACTAAACATATAGACGGGGGTCAAAAGGAGCCTACTTCCCTGGTGGACGAGGATCTAATATCTACGACTCCAGAGCCTTCCCCCGGCAAGCAGGCAGAACTCGGGAAAACGTTGATGTGTGTATTTTCATATATAGAAGAAAAAAATCATCTTTGCGTTTCATTTCCCTGTAACCTAACAAATGTACCGCTTTTCAGCCTACTTACACTTCCAAAAAGCATGCTTTCTAAGACTTTCATTGTGTTATGTTTCAGACGCGAAAAAGGGAGAATAGGAAGAAGAATACCTTTGCCAATCTACAAAGGAGGCTGACGCTCTTGGGGAATAGATTAACCAGAATCGACACCCCCAAGAAACATGCAGGCAAGAAGCGCGCTCTTATACTTCTGCATCTCGAGATGCGACAACGTTAAGATTGGGTTCTTCTACGACATTCTAGTGCTTATAGTGAAAACACGGACAATTTCGTATGCATGACAATGCATTACTGGGAGATAATTCGAGAGAGCCTCCCTATATGCCAAGCATTCCTCCAATTGAGAAAGTGCCCACGAGTGGAATGTGATGAAAATAATTGTTTTTTTCTTATAATGCCATTGCTTATATGGAAGAAGATAAAATAAGAAATGTGAACGCTAATTTAAATGGTTGTAAAATATCTTTAAATAGCGATTAAATTTGCAATCTAAAAAGACTTTAGTCGTGTATACATTACCATCTAGGTAAACTAACCATTGCAAGTGTAACGCCATATGTAGGAACGAGGAGTTGGAGGAGGAAAGTACTGGAATTGTATAATAAAAATAATAAAAAGTATGAAGGCATGCTTTTACAACTTGTTTTTTATTCCTTAAAAAATCCTTACATTCCTAATGCAAAAATAAATCATTACATTGCAGGACTTGTTTAAAATAAAGACTGCATCACATGAGTCAGACCCTTGTATGTAAATACTTTATCATGAATTATCACGCAATACAATGAGGCCTGTGCAGGGATATTTGCACTAGCTTGAATTTCGATTCTGAGGGCATTTAATTTCAGCCTTTATGGTATTGTTGTTATTATTATTATTATTATTATTATTATTATTATTATTATTATTATTATTATTATTATTATTATTATTTTTATTATTATTAGGTCTAACAAAGAAGACATTCTCATCCACCTTTAGCTTATCTCTGATGTGTTCGTTAATATCAGCAATCTCATGAGCTCCATAGGGTACATCGATGAGCTTAAGCTCATCATTGTAAATGTACTGAAATTGATTAATACTCAGATCAACATTGGGAATGTAATAGAAGGTTTCAATAGAGCAATCTAATAATGTCCTTTAGGGTCTATCTGCAGAGGAGGTATCAGGTGTGCAGCTAATAACAGATTCATTACCGCTGACAGCGATAGTGTAACGATAGAAATTGCAAGCACATGTGCCCCGCAATTGACTGAGCTGAAACCTCTTGCTTTTATACAACACTTAACAATGATGAGGTACCTTTCTATCTCTTTCGAGGGCTTCAGGTTTCCACAGCTTTCGAAATAAAATGCAACGTCACCGTCCTTCTTTACAGCAACCCAATGTGTGCTTCATTCTCTGAAGTATTGAGATTGACAATGATAATCTCCCTGTAACGAGATCTTGAAGGTAGCTGGTCGATCCTATATACACCTCTAAAATGAGGAATCTCATACAAGTCGAGATCAATGATACTCAAGTCTTTTTCCGAGGCAAGTATAGCCCTCTGCCCGAGTTTTATGAATTCCCTTTCTTGCTCTTCACATTATTCCTCTTCATTCGAGGACCTTTTCCTCTTGCTTCAATCTCAAATGTCGGGCTATCGCTTTTGATACAAAAGAAAGCGTCGAACTCAAAATTAATAAAATGCTTCAAAATGGTATTATTGGATTATCAACTTCCGCATATTTAAACTCCCTGTGCATAGTAAAAAAACGAAATAGGACTGTCAGAATTACAATCGATGCACGTCGACTGAATAAATAAATATCGCCTGACAATTTTAGGACCAAAGTATAGACCAAATATTAGGCAAAATAGGTCACAAAAATGGTTTTCCACCTTGGATTTAAAAAACTCCTATCTTCAGATAGAACTTAAGGAACATCTGAGAAAATATACCGCTTTGCTTTTGTGGGCGTGTCTGCGAATTTCACAGAACTCCATATGGCGTCGCGACGAGCTCTAGTGCGTTTCTGAGAGCCATGCATGCAATTTTCGGTGACACTACAAACGAGCTTATGACGCAATACGTAGATGATTTTAATACATGACACTGATATTTTGGAGCATATTGAACATATTGATTATATTTTACAACGTCTGATACAATGTGGCATGACAATAAATTTAGAAAAGTCTGAATTTTTCGCCACTCAGGTGCGATTCGTTGGTTATATCATTTCCGGTGGCGGCGTTTCAGTAGATCCTGAGAGAGTAGAAACCATACAGAAAATACCGTCCCCGAAAAATCTGAAACAGCTCAGCAAGATTTTCGGCATGCTAAATTACAAAGTAAGGTTTGAATACAATTTCGCGAAGGAGACTGCACCGTTTCGGGCATTGCTGAAGAATGGAACAAGATAGCGGTGGACTGAACACGAGCAACGCGCCTTTGAAAGTATAAAACAACTGTTTGCGCGGGCGATTTTATTAGAAAGGTCAAACATGAATCAGCCATTTGAGATTTACCGCGACGCCTCAAATATTTCTTTCGGCGATGTATTGATGCAACGAGACAATAATGGCGGTCTCGACGTCATATCCACACGCTCCCGATCTTTGACACATGCAGAAGCAGTTGCACCAATCACGGAGCAGGAGATATCTGCAATTTATTATGTACTGCAGAAATTCAAAACATATATCTTTAACAAAAAGATTACTATATTCACAGATCACGTTAGCCTGTCCTTTATAAAGACATGTAAACTAACAAGTTCTAAAATATTACGATACATTTACGAAATAACCTTCTATGACGTGGAAATTAAGCACATTCTTGGAAGGATAACATTTTTAAGGACATTCTTTAGCGACTGAGCCCAGGCAAGAATTTACCTGAGTGCCAAACCGGTACACAAAGAGAGGTAACGGTCCTCAAACTGGAACTTAGCTTAAACAGGCAGCTAATAGCCGAAATGAAAAATATCGAAAAAGCACAATATGAAGATGCAAAGTTACGTCAAATAGTAGAATCAGCGCCAGAAATAAACAAAGATATTTCAGGAACCCTAGGGGTATGGCACGGCGTGTTGTCTAAATTATAAGGGGGAGATAGACCCAAATGGTAACATACGTACCAACTAAATTAGAAACTTTAGTTATCAATGCTTATCACGTTGCCCTAGTACATGCAGGAGGCGAAAGGACATCCCCTGCTCTGGACGAGTGTTTTTACATACCGCGGTTACGGCATAAGGCCAGAAAACTGACAGAAACATGTGAAATTTGCCAGAAGGCCAAGCCAATAAACGTGAAATTTGATTCGCCATCGCAAGCGATATTAAGAGACAGACCAGGAGCTCTGGTAGCCATTGACTCCCATGGACCATTGCCCGTAGGTAGGGGAGGTATGAGACATACGTTTTTAATGATAGATATTTTTTCAAAATTCGTCATAATCTATCCAATGAAGAAATTGTCTAGAGTGTTATGTGTAGCAAAAATCATGGACGATTATGTGCCTAAGTATGGTAAGATGGGTGGTCTCATAGCTGATAACGTTTCGAATCATAGGTCAGAGAAATTTCTAGACCGTCTTCGGGAAGCAGGAATAAAAATATATAATTCCACATCATACCACCCCCAAAGTAATCCTTGCGAGCGGATTATGTGAGATACTAGGATTTTTTCGAGTGATATGCAATAAGCGACATTCCCTCTGGCCAAATTATTGTGAGTACGTGCAGACAGTAATTAATAATACCTCATGTCCATCTACGGGATATGCACCAGTGACCTTACAAACAGGAGAGATAGCCTGCAACATAATACCGAAATTACCTGAACCGATTATTGCAGCGGAAGCCGAAGAGGAAGAAATGTTTCAAAAAGCATTTAAAAGACTGGAAGAATGCGCAGAAGCACGAAAAAGGCGTACTAAAAGAAACATAACATATGGGACCTACAAGTAGGTGAAAACGTATTATACAAGAACCACCCTCGTTCATCACTAATAGAAAAAAAATACAATAGAAAACTTATGAAATGGGCCATGTGTGATCACTCAGAAATTTAACGCTAAGCATTTGAAATTACGGGTATAAAAACGGGGAAAACAAAGGGGCGATATAATATTACTTTATTAAAACCTTTCAAAGAACTCAGATTAGCGTCGTGGGATACATAAAGTAACTGCGGGTACATGGAGGTAATATCAATAACACAAATAATAAAACAATACGGACAGAATAGGTGCAACAGAAGAATGATTTGCTTATAAAAAACGTAGTCAGTGTATTTAGATGGCACGCACACTTGATCGGGGATAAATAATTATTTGTAAAACCAAATATCAAATCAAACACATTTATCAGTAATATACTCATTATGTAAGTTATAGTATAAAAAAAGTGTTGAAAGAAAAGGGCAATGAAATTTGCCGTATACGGCCCAGCCGGCCAGTGAACGTTTGTGACGAATGTAGTGTTGTGATAAACGAACGGTATTGCGTGTGCTGCTATCATTTGAGAGCCTGTGATAGTGAAATAAAAAAAGGAAGAAGAAACATACATTATATCACAAACAACATACAATTTCATAGACATTAACGCCTAACAACATTTATCTCGTCTATCCATTAATTTGTAAATTATGTACATATTCAAGATATCTGTTGAATGTTTGAAATGCTTGTAAATAACTGTTTTCATTCTAAGTTATCAGTGCTATAATTTTGCTTAATCAGTCGACACTGTGGTTATCTTAACTGTCAGCGTTTTAATAGTGTTTTTGATATGTGCATTGTAATTTCAAAGATGTTGTATATATATATATATATATATATATATATATATATATATATATATATTGTACTTAAATGTTATTAACTTACATCCTCATAATCGATCCGGCACACAAAAACTACATATACTCTGAGTTACACTTGGGTATAGTAAAAATGATACTCAAACAAAATTTAGATATGGGAACTTCCGAGAAAATCCCTGTCGTTTTCTTCGAAGCGACAGCGATTCCCTCGTGGGGGCATATTGAAGCGATACGCTGAAGCAATAAGGATAATAATATATAAAGTCTATTTGCATATCACCTAAATAAATCTATAAACATGTAACATATTTTTATAAGACTGTACAGAGTAGGTATACGTCGGGAAAGTAAACATACTGTTAGGGGACCGGAATGCCGACCGAACATTTCTTTTGTCTAAGGTCACACATGTGACTTGGGGGAAACAAGGCAGTCAGAGCGTGAGGGTTAAAACCTTAAGGAATGCGGAGCGAAGGGTAAAGACAAGCAAGCACTTGTAATCTGGAATCCGACGCGAGCAGAGGTGGACAACACAACGGGCTATCGTGTGGCTATAACTTGATTGGCGATGGTGTAGTTAAATATATTTGTTTGGCCGGATGTTAAATATATTTGTATGGATTGCTGGAATGGTTTTAAGGAGGACAGAATAAAACGTATAAAATAATATAAATGTCATCGGTTAACACGACCGGAGATTAAGAGAACCCTGTACATCCATGCTCTTCCGATATTTCACCGACCTCCTTTCTTTCCCCCTGCAAAACCGATACTGTACAAATATAACACCCAACGATGTCCGTCCCAGTTATTTAAGCAATGTCATCTGCATATGCATATTTATTTGATCTTACAAGATCTGGCATATCATTTATATATATATACACATTAAACAGCATCGGCCCCAATAGACTTCCTTGTGGGACCCCGGTCTTGATTGGTTTAGTGCTTGAGACCGTTTTCTCTACCAACGTATGAAAGCATCGATCGCAGAGGTAATCCCTAATGAGGGCTATAGCTGAGTGTGGGAAATTGTATTCTTTTAATTTATTTAGGGGTCCGGCATGCCATACCTTATCAAACGCACGTTCAATATCTAGATAAGTTGCTCCTGTTGATCTATTCATGTTATATCCCTTGGTGATTTCCTCCGTCATTCTTAGTAGTTGTAGTGTGGTTGAATGTTGAGCTCTAAACCCAAGCTGTTCGGGTATTAGTATATTATGTTGGTGTATATGTTTATTTATTCGCTTTAATATTACCTTTTCTAGTACTTTTCTTGAAGTGTTCAGGAGGCTTATTGGCCTATAGTTCATGGGATGAGTTAGATTTTTGTTTGCTTTCGGAAACAGCAAAATTTTGGCCTTTTTCCACGCAGGGGGAAACCGGCCTTGCTCAAGTATGTAGTTGAATATATTGGCTAATGTATTCAGCGCTCTGATTGGGAGATTCCTTAGTACCACATTTGGTATCTTGTCCGGTCTGGATGCTTTTCTAGTAGGCAGGTGTTTAATGATCCAGCCTATTTCGCCTGAGTTTGTTTTTCGCATTCTTATTGTGCGTTGGCATTTCGCCTATAGTATCGGCTTCGTTTTCTGTTTCTAATATAAATTCGTCTTGTCCCCCTATTAGATTTGGAGAGAACACATTTTCAAGCGTGACCGCGAAGGCTTCCGCCTTGGCCCGGGGAGCTTCCTTGGTAATATTCTGTTCTGTGCATTATCTTTCTAGCTCTTGGCCATTTACGTCTGGCTTTGTTTTGTGCTTGCTGCAGCATTTTTACGTCATATGGGACTTTAGCATTTAAAGAGCGTGGCTGTGTAAGTGGTACGCAAGCCGTGATGGCTAATTTAATCGCCGTTTCTAATTTATCTATCGCGGAGTCTTATTCAGTAGCGGAGTTTATTTCTAGATCTGGGAGGTAATGATCTACCGTGTTTTTTTAAAATTTCCCAGTCTACTTAGTTATGATTGTGCCTTAGTGGAGCTGGTTTAAATGCAATCGGTGTGTTAATGGCCATCGAGACCGGTAAGTGATCTGATAAGCTCCTGCATGACTTCTAGGTCAATGTTATAGCGTATATTATTTATAAGTGCTATATCTAGTATGTCTGGCGTGTGATTTGGCATATGAGGTATAAACGTGGGTTCTTTCGGATCTGTTATTGACTAATTTCTATTGTTTATGTAATTTAGTACCTTGTGCATTGGAGTTCTTGCAATTCCAAAGAAATGTTTGCAGTTAAAGTCCCCTGCAGCAATGGCTCTCGGTCCTAAATTCATTATTTTACCTAAGTTGTCCGTGTCTATGTTCCCAGCGGGATTACAGACAGACGCTATGACGATTTTGGTGTTGTCAATGTTAAGTTTTATTGCTGTGGTTTCGGCGTGAGTTAAGTCTGGAGATTTAACTTGATGATGTTGAATGTTAGCCTGTATGGTTATCGCGGTTCCTCATCCTCTACGGTCGCGATCGTTTCTGTAAAGTTTGTAGCCTGGCACAGAAAGGCGATCTGTGTTGTTAATGTGTGTTTCTGATAATAAAGCTAATTGTATTGACTGTGTTTGAAGCAAATCTGCTAAATGTTTTGTCTTTTTCCTGATTCCGTGACAATTCCAGAAAATTATTCTAAGTGTCCGAATTACCCATGGTTACAGCTTACGAAGTGATGTCAACATGTCGGAGAGGAAGTAAGCTACGATAATAGGATGTGTTCCAAAATCACATATTGTCGCAGAGCTTCTGAACCTTTTTAAGTACTGTAGTCAGCGGTACTTTTCTTGTGAACATGCCTAGTGACTTCACTAGTGTGTCCATTGCCATGCTAGGATCTTTGTCCTTGTGCTGTTTGGTTCTTTTCCGGGGAGTGAGCGACTTTGCTTCAGGGTGAGGCCCATCAGCCTCTATGAGGGACCTACATTTACTGGAGGGGTGTTTTCTTTGTCTTCTGTGCGGGGGGTGTCGCTCGACGCTGATTAAGTCAGCCTCGGTAGTGAGCCGAGGGTTCCCAAACTAGAGGGTTCAGGTGCTGGATGCGATCGACCTTTACTGTCCCTAATGAACCACTCTGTTTTCTTTGTGACAACCTCTGCGTAAGTTTGCGTCGTTCTGCCTAACCTGGGAGAATTCCTAGGAGGCTGTTCACGGGACATGGTCTTACGACATGCTGCGTTGTTTAGCAACCGCGCCAAGTTGCTCCATGGCCCTGAGCGCCACATAAAACGTACAACCACTGCTCAGGAGGAACGGTGCATGAAAATCTGGAGCTTTCTCCCCCCCTTTTAAACCCAAACCTAGTGACGCTCACCTTCGCGCCTTAAAATGTAACGACATTTCTAATTGTTCGTCAGACCACGTTACTTTATTATGTATGAAAATATTCTGCTCCAAAACTTTTCGCACACGCGTCCCAGTGACGCATCCGGAAGCAAACGCAATATCTCTGTCTCTCTCCTTTCTATGTCTCTTTCTGTTTCTCCTTATTCCTTCAATTCCTTGCTCATTATCTTGGTGAAAGGTGGTGGGCTCTACCTAGAATTGCCTTTTACCTGGAATTAGCTAGCACACCTCCCCTTGCTTATATAAGTTACAATCTGCTTTGTACATTTCTTGGTTGCTAAATATTCCACTATATTTCTTGCTGAATTATATTATTATGTATAATTCTTGTTTGATATTGATTTATACGTCTATATCTATATGTGTGTGGTATATCCCCTTTCACACTGATCTCTGTTTTTTTAAAAAATAATAGAGAAAGTAATGCATGAAAGATTATATAACTTCTTTAAAAAGCATGGCTTAATATATGATAAACAATATGAATTTCAGCATGGGCGGTCAACTATAACAGGAACAATCAACTTTTTAACAACAGCAACAACAACAACAACAACAATAATAATAATAATAGCTTTATTGCCACAAAATGTTTAGAGAAATGAGCTTGAGCTCACAAACTTGTGACTCATCAAGGCTAAGTCTTAAGATTAGATACTCTAATGAAGTATGCATATGAGGTAGTAGATAATAAAGAAATATGCATGGGTTTATTTACGGACTTATCCAAGGCATTCAATTTATTTGACCATCAAATCCTGCTGCAAAAGCTACAAATAATAGGAGCAAGGGGTGCTGCACTATAATGGTTTTAACCTGTTTAAGCAAACAAAGACAAATAGTGCAAATCCATTATAAAGATCGCACTACAGGGATATTAAGCCTAAGTTTTCCAAAAAAGAGGCAGTCAGATTTGGGGTGCCCCAAGGCTTAATTCTGGGACCAATCATGTTCTCTGTATACATTCAAGATGTACCCATTGGCAATATAATACTATATGCTGATGACACAAGAAATTTCTCAAAGGTAGCAGCATCAATAACCTACAAACAAACATTTCAGATTCAATCAGCCAGTTGTTGGAATGGTTTGAAAATAATAAACTGGTAGTTAACAAACACAAAACAGTATGAGTACTATTTCACATTACAAACAATAAGGCCTTGGACAACCAAATACTAAAACTTAGGGATAAACCAATAATGCGTTTGAAATCAACAAAATTTCTTAGATACACATAGATGAAAACGAAATGGCTCACACACATAAATTTTCTAGCACAAAAACTAAGCAAGTGCTGCTTTGCAATAAATACTGTAACATACATTTTAACAAAAGGTGCTTGAAAACACTTTATTACTCATAGTTTAATTTCCTTCTCTTATATGACTTCATTTTATAGAATAATTCATCACACAGCAAAGAAATATTTAAAACTCATGTGTGCGTGTGCATGTGCATGTTGAAATTTATATCATGTATATGCAGGATGCAATTGAAATTGATATACCTACTGTATAATTGTATGTGTATGCGTGTGTACTAAATATTTGACATGTCCTATATAAATGTAGTTTGATTCAATAGATTGTATTGTATTTCATTTCATCCTTGGAAACATATGCATGTTAAGGGACACGTCATTTGGTTATAATAATTATACAAAAATAGCATGATGATGGTAAAATAAAAATAACTTGTCCACTATGTGTACATACAATGTTAAGGATAAGTTATCAGCTGTGTGCATATATAGTACAACTATAATAACCTGGACATATATACAGCATACATAAAGACTATACACTCACAGTAACACCTACTTATACACTAAAATCTTATTTACATAATTATTTTTCTAAAAACTCAGCAGTACTCATACAAATGGTTTTTTTAAATTGCCCTTAAATTGTTTTGGTGATATGACCTGTTTAATTGGATTTGATAGTTTATTATTTAGCATGAACCCTTTGCAATTAAAACCCCCCTTGTACAGAGTTGTCTGATGTGACTGGATTGCCAGTTTGTCTTTATTATGAGTGTGGTGATGACGTATGTCTGCATTTACTTGAAACCGATTAATGTTGGACTGAATATATGAGAGAATGATGACAAAAAATTAAAATAATAATAATAATAATAATAATAATAATAATAATAATAATAATAATAATAATAATAATAATAATAATAATAGGCAATTTTGCAATAATTTTTTTATATTTAATGAAACTATATTATGGATCTCTAGCTTCAGTTTGTTAGAGTGAACAATAACGATTAAGCACATGCATTTGCAAGAAGATTCCAAAGTCATATGTATCATCTTTCTGCATCAAATGATAACTATTATTACATTTTAAAGAATTTCAGTGACATGTTTTTTTGGTGAAATATGAAGCAAGACAGCTCCATTGCTTCAAAGTGTTTGTCAAAGTGAATTTCATAAAATTCAAATTGTATGTTTTTCTTGTTTGTATTTTTTGCTCATTATAAGTACTCGTATAGTTTCTTTCTTGAAAAGAGATACAGGTGCTTATAAAATATTATAATTTGAAAAACTAACTTTAGCATTTTGTCAATGTGAAGCTCATGGAATACCAATAATCTAAATTTCTTCTATGCTAAAAGTACCTATATCACTTCTTTCTTGATAGCAAGAGGATAAGTTTACAAAATCTTGTACCTCTGAAAGTACCTAGTAATACTTTAATAATAATAATATTATTATAATTATAATAATAATAATAATAATAATAATAATAATAATAATAATAATAATAATAATAATAATAATAATAATAATAATAATAATAATAATAATAATAATAATAATAATAATAATAAAAGTGTGAAACACTAAATAGAGATTAGGGGAAAAATTTGTTGATCCATTAAGCATACAGATACGCTGTAAGCTACCTTCAGCTGAGTATCACCTCTACTATTCAATTCAATTGAGGGAGGGAGGGGGAGGGAGAGAGAGAGAGAGAGAGAGAGAGAGAGAGAGAGAGAGAGAGAGAGAGAGAGAGAGAGAGGGGGGGGCAGAACAACTCTATTACTCTGGAAGCTTTTAAGAATCCTTCAAATGCTAATCTAAAACTTCAAAACAGACTTAAATATTTTAACAAATTACCTTATACAAGAATATTAATATATATGGACAACCATATATGCAGCAAAAGCTAAAGTTATCGTACTTTCATCTTAGAGTATCTTGAGGAAATGTAGAAAATAATTATAGTAACATTCCTGAAAAGTAAGAGTATTCAGAATTCATTTTTTTCCCTTAAATATAATAAATGAATTGCTCATATTACTTAATTTCCAATAACCAAACATTTTTAGTGTGTCCTATGTAGCTATCACATAAATGCATATGCAATTTAACTGCTATTAAATACTCCCCTAATGGATGGCAGGTGTATAACATATATTCTTGACAATGTATGAGTATGATGAGTGCACTGATAACTACTAAAGTGAATGAATCAATAAATGAATCAGATAATTGATATATTTACTCAGCTTTCACGGCGTGGTTTTATCATCACTTAGAAGTATTAGTATCAGTATGCTTTATTCACTGTTTGAAATATTTTCATAATATTTCAAGGCTTTGTTAATTAATACAATTCATTAATATGATTTACAGTAAAAGTTTAAAACTAAAATAATGCAATTTACCATATATGTAAGTATTACACACTCTGAAGATTAAGCAAATAAAACAGGAACAAATTAAAATATACAAAACATGAATTATGATTATGTTTATTAGGAAGTGGAGGAGGATTTTGGCACTTAAGCACATAGTCACCCATTGTGCTTCTGGAAACCTCCAGGAGGAAGGGATAAAGTGAAGGGCACAGAGGGCAACTAGATCTGTGTTGGTAGGCTCGGACACAAGCAGAGTCCCTAAAGGCTCCAGATATTACATCTTGATGCCGGCGAGACCCCCCACAAGCCCATCTCTCCTTTTGGAGAGGTCTGTAAACATATGAATTGGTAACACAAAATCACAGAATACTTAAAGTTGAGATGAATTGGTTGTGATGACACTAACACTCCACTTCTTGGTTTAAATGGGCATGTTTAGAACAAATTTGTGTCTTCGCCTCTGGCCTATCTGGTGGATTGTAGGAAAACCTCTATTTATTACAACCCATGGAAACATCTGGTGGTTGAGGTATGATGAATCTGTTGAGTAGATCTGGAGACAGAATTTCAAAGTTCATAAAGTGGTCTCTATTTTTGTGATTATGCATTTTCTCACAAATTGCTAGTTCTGCTGCTTGGTCTTTAGTCTTAAGTAGTTGAACGTTTAGTTTAATATTGTGGTTGGTAGAAAAGAAGTGTGTTGCTACTGCTAATTTATCACTGTGTTTGAGTTTAATATCACTGTATGATCTGTATATTAGATTCTGACCATGCTCTAAAACTTGTAACACGAAGTCCAAAGGCAATAAATAAATAATATACCTTAGGCGTTCTTTAAGTCTTAACCTTCATTTGGTTTTTCCACTGTAGGTCTGTGGGCAATCAACACAATCAATCTGGTAAACGCCTGCTTTTTCATGAGGTGGGATTTTGTCTTTGAGGGATATGCCAATAAGGTTCTGGATGTTACATCTGTTGTCTGACACCAATTTTTTCCCATTCTTTGAAGATTTTATGATATTTTCTGTTCACCCAGGGGTGGTAAGTGAATCTTTTGAATTGGAGTTGTACTTTTTGTGTTTGTAATGAAGTGGTCTTTTTTACTGCTTTTTGTCTGCTGAATTTTGCTATTGTTTTGTTGCTAAATTCAGTATTAAATCCATTATGAATTGCTGTGCATATAATCTGTTGGCATTATTTTTGGTATTCTTCTTTGGTGAGTGGAATATTCACTAATCCAAATACTAAGCTATGGAATGCTGTGTTACATTCAGGTTAAACACAATAAAGTTATGAAAAATGATCCAAAAGCATTAATTTTATGGCCTGTAATAAGCTGTATATTCACTGATTTAGTAGAAGGCATGTGATAGTAGGAAGGGTTGAACTTGAGTTTTAAATCTAATTGGTTTGTTTGATAGAGATTGGTAATTTATTTTATAATTTTGTTTCTATATTGATGGCTTTGCTTTCATAAATTTGTGTTCTGCGATACTCCACCTGCACCTCACAGTTATTTTTGGTGCCTAATTGTAGCCATGGTATGCATTATTTTCTCCTAAATGCCTAGTGAGATGTATAAAACATGCAATTTTCAAAATAAAGATGCAACTTAATATATTGTTACATTTGAAGATTTCCCTGTACACCTCCACATTTCTTTCTCCAGTGTTCATTCACAGAACTATGTCCAGTGCCTCAGAATATTATACATCTCAATACTTATTAGTACATCATTATTACACTTTTTAGAGAATAGATCATGTAACAAATAGAATTAAGCTTGAGTACCAAAGCTTTTATGCGTGCATTCCTGAGAATTTCAGTTTTATTGATCATTGATTTGGGTCTCAAAATATTTGTATTTTACTTACTGTGAAAGTATATCAGAGGCAGTCAGCCAGGTGAAGCAGGTGAAGAATTTTTCACCCAATATTCCCTGCTTACACCATTTCTTAATTTGCTTTAAATGGAACATATAATACGATCAAACTTGACAATAGTTGTGAAATGTTTAGTCTAGGTAGTGTAGATGTTGAAGTTACCAACTTTCTCTTCTTTTGTATCCTGATTTCAAAGGCAAGCTTAGGACCTTTCTTCCAAGGGGAGGGGAGATCACAGCAGCTCAACCCCCCAGCTAGAGAAATACTTCGGCATTTAGGGTTCAGTATTTCTCTTGTCTGGGAATGTTGCCATGGTAACATATGAATACTGTTTTTATAACATAAAAGATGCTTTTGGTGCTTTAGCTACAGGGCATAGATACAAATGTAAATAGAATCCTTATAGCAATGTTTAACTATCTCTTTATGTACTTAGTAAGTACTCCATTAAGAAATAAATTAAAAGCTCTGGGAAGACGTATAACATAAAATGTAAAGGTTTTTGGTTTCTGAATTTTGTTGGTTGTGCGCCAGTGTATACCTACCTTCAAATAATAGATAAGTGCTTCCTTAGTAGGACATGAGCATTGACTTAATCTACAAAAAGTAGGGTGAGTAATATTAATAGTTATAAAATTTTTAATGTGCACTTTTCTTTCTTCTTTAGTTTTACTTTTTTTCACACAGCATTTTTCACCTGTTTTCTACACCACAAGCTGTCACTGAAGTAAATAGTTATAGTTCATCAGTTTATTATAAGTTCATTTGTTTAAAGTCATATATTTAAGTAATTTGCTAATTTATTTACTTTCTCCTGAACTAATTCCTGAGTAACATAACATAACATCTCAATCTGTGAACCCTATTGTGAGCTAGACCACCTTAAAGAAAGCTAGTCTACTCTAGGATGTAGATTACATCATAAATACATAATTACATTGTGTACTTGTATGTAAATAAATTGTAGTTCTTATGTAGAATACGTTAGAGTTACAAAATTCTAAAACAATATTATTTACACTTAATGTATTTATAAAATTTGGTAACATTTTATAGTCAGTTATTTTTTTGAATGAAAGAAATCCTCCTCTGTATAGAAGGTGTGAGTGATGAGATATCTTTTCAATGCTAACTTGAATTTATTTTTATTAGTTTTCAGTTTCTTAATATATGATGGAAGTGAATTAAATAATACTATACCATTGTAGTAAGCCCCTTTTTGAAATACTTGTAGGTTATTGCTTGACCTGTGTAAGTCCTGCCCATTTCTGGTTTGTTTGCTGTGTATGTCTGAATTTTTTATGAACACTTCTGGGTGGTCAACCACGGTTAAAAGTACAACTAAAATATACTCACAGGCTAATGGTAGAATTCTAAATGTTTTGAATAGTGGTTTACAATGAGTTGATTTCTTTACACCTGTCATTATTCTTATTACCTTTTTTTGCAAAAGAAACATTTTTTCTGCGTCTACTGAATTTCTCCAAAATGTTATTCCATAAATCATAATTGAATGAAAATAAGCATAATATACTGTTTTAGGATGATTTTATTTGTAAAATGAATTAATGATCTAATTGAAAACCATGCAGAGCTTAGTTTCGGTAGGATGTAGTCAATATGGTCTTTCCAATTCATATTATGATCTATAGTAAGACCAAAAATTTTATGCTATAAGTTTCAGGAATTTCATTGCCTTCATGTTCAATTCTTATGTCTGCAATACTTTTATTTTTTGTGAGAAAATTGATATACTTAGTTTTTTCTAAGTTCATATGAGTTTTGTTACTATCGAACCAATTATTTAGCACACTGAAAATACCGTTGGATAACTCTGAGAGGCGACTGATGTTGTGTTCTTTAATTATAATACTTGTATCATCTGCAAAGAGAACTGGGTGAGCATGTTCATTTATTACTCTGGGGAGGTCGTTGACATATATTAGAAACAATAATGGACCCAAAATCAAACCATGTGGAACACCATGCTTTATTTCTGACCATTTGGAATATATTTTGGAATTATCTACAGTATCTATTATGACCTTTTGATGTCTGTTTGATAGGTAAGATGCAATCCATTGATATGTTTTATTCTCAATGCAATAATATGACAATTTTCATAAGACTATGTTATGATTTGCACAATCAAATGCTTTTGATAAGTCACAGAATATTCCTAGTGTATTACATTTATTATCAAGTGGTTTCAAAATTTCATTCTTTAAGTTGAAAGTGGCATCATTGGTTGACATGTTTTTCCTAAATCCAAACTGCTCCTTTGCTAAAACATTATTTTTAATTGGGTGGTGATATATTCGTTTTAACATAAGTTTTTCAAATACTTTGGAGAAAGCAGTTAGTAATGATACTGGTCTATAGTTTGACAGTTGTGACTTTTGCCCTTTCTTGTATAGTGGTTTAACTATAGAATATTTTAGCCCGTCAAGAAAAGTCCCTGTTACAAAGGAGAAGTTACATATATGACTTAAAGGTTTGCTAATTTTATTGGCGCGTAGTTTTAATATCTTAGTAGTTATTTCGTTATAACCTGATGAATTCTTGCTTTTGAGGGATTTTATAATTTTATTTACTTTTATCGTGCTTGTGGGTACTGTTTCTGTACAAATAGGCTGTTCTAAGCTTGCTTTTTTCAAATATGAAATAGGTTCTTCCACATGTTGTTTGGACTGCAACAGTAAATTTTCTGCTAACTGAATATAATACTCATTAAATAATGTTGCTATTTCTTGTGATTCTTTTGTGGTGATATGATTTACTGTAATTTCTTTTATTTCATTTTTTGTGTGCTGTTTACCAGTCTCTTTTTTTTATAATTTTCCATGTTGTATTAGGCTTGTTATTTGAGGACTCTATCTGATTTTCATAGCAGAGTTTTCCCTGTTATCAAAATATTGGTGTTATCTGCAAAAACATTAAAATCGGATGCCTAAATATCTAGTGGCAGGTCATTTATATATAACAGAAAAAAAAAATCCAAGCATTATATTTGATTTCTCTCTTAATGGGAAACATTTTTTCATATTCTTGAGCTGCCATTATCTCCCTGTATTTCTAACATTTGGTAAACACATTTGCAGGGTAGGTTAACTTTATGGATTCAGAAATGCTATAAATACTGCTTAAGTATATCTCACTGCAAAAAAATTAAAACACTAGAAAACAGAATAGGTAAATAAGTACCTATATGGACAATACTCATACAAGCAAATAGAAAACTGTACTAGAGAACAGAAAATGAGCTGTTATTAAGGGTCGTGCGATGGATTAAACCTTTAGATCATTATGGTGTGATGCAGAAAATTGATCTCAATATTTTCAAGATTGAGAACTTTGAATCTTTTGATTTATCTTCAGAATGAAAGTGCCATTGCTGAGTAACACATCAGAAAAAAAAAATTCTGATGAGTTACATTCATATGAATTTCTCCACCAATTATTGCTTATTTTTATATACCTTGTACAAAATATTCTTACAAAACCTTATTTTTCCACCTGCTTCATGTTAATCAAACTAAACGTTTTTAGAAATATTTTCATCACAAATTTTGTGTGGTTGTACAAGGGAGATACAGGAGACTAAAGCAACAGCCAAAGTTTAAAAACAGGTTGCTGCTGCTGGCCATGATATTCCATACTCTTTTTATGAGTTGCAAGAAACAACTGAATGGAGGCCACTTCAAAAAATTATGAAGTATTAAACAAATTCAAACCAATAACAACAAATATTTTGGAAATTGTTGATACCACAAAAAACTATTTGAAATAAATTGTGAGCTTTAAAGAGATCTACATTTTTTGTGTGGTAAGATTCTGTCCATCTCTAATGGTTTATCAGCTACACAAAATTACACAAAGTTTCCTCTAAATGAAGAGGATACATAGGCTATTCCCAGAAGATTCAATATATACTTTTTATTTGTTATGTAAATATCTTAAATATATGGTATTTCAATCAAAATCATTAGAGCATCTTTCGATAAAATAAAAAATAAGGAAAGCTTTTCCATGTAAAGGATAGTTTGGAGTGGGGATTTTTTTTCTCAAAGTATTCATGTCCTATCTTTGGAAGATACTGATTAAACTTAACAACTTTGGTGTTAAGCTAACATTTCATTTTTGAGTTATGCTGTTCTCTCTCATTTTTCTAATTTTTTTTTTATTTGGGGGCCTCAAAACATGTATTTCTGGTGAAATATCAACATATTTTTGGGTGGAATGTAATATTTTCTCTTACTTGCTAGGTACATGGTAGAGAAAGCAAAATTTCTTGTATACACTTGATGATATTCTTCCAGATGTCTGATACTGGAGCAGGTGTTCCTGACGTGGAAATTACAGAAGTTGATGTCCTAATTCAGTTTACTCTGAATATTTTATGTTCCTGGAACCAAGCTGGGAGATTCATGAACTCAAAATACAGGATGCATTAAGGGCTTCTGACCATTTCTTTCAGCATTATATATTTTATTGTATGTTTTGTGGCAAACTACAGCATTCATAAGTATCACCAATACCAACATTTTACTTTAATTTAACCAAGGTTCATTCAGTAAACCCATTTCAAACAGTGTGGAAGGAATGGCATGGGAGACCATAAGATCTCGATCCAATAGCACACATTTGGAGGAAGCTTCAGAAAAGTCTATTACATTAGATTGGATTGGATTGCATTCTGTGAGTTCACTAGCAGCCATAAAGGCTTGTGAAAATAGAACATGTCAAGGAAATGTACAAAAATTACATATAAACATAAATATTACACAGAATATAGAACATTTGAAATAAAATAGACACATACTATATGCGTGTCAAGGAAATGTACAATATAGTTACATATATACATAAATATTACATAGAATACAGAACATTTAAAATAAAATAAAGACATATTTTATACAAAATGAAACTAATCAGGTGTAATTTTGTACAAAATCGAATACCTCCCTACCGTTATAAGGTTAACATTATATTTATAGACAAGAACAGTTATTTTAACTTTCACTAGGCTTGTACCTTTGTTCGTCTCATCATTTTGTTCTATTTGGTTTGTAATGCATAGCATTTACTGTCAGTTCTTAATATACATGCATTTAACTAGCTTCATTAATTCTAGAGCAGGCAATTGGAAAACTGGCAATTGTCATTAATATTTACTAATATTACTTAGAGAGCTATATATGTATTATCATCAGAATAATTTGTCATTCAGATAATCTTGTACAGAATAATATGCTTTTGAGCATATGTACTCTTTAACAGCAGTTTTAAAGACATTGAAATTGTCAACTTTTCCCTTAAGATCATTAGGGAGAGCATTAAATATTTTTATGGTCTCATAATATACACCTTTCTGAAAGCAAGAAAGCTTTGCACTGGGATGATGGATGTTACCCTTTTGTCTAGTGTTTATCTCATGAATTTCCATGTTTGTAGTAAATGTGGTTCCAATTGCATACATAGAATTTTAAGATTGAAAATATATACATGCAAGGTAGGGTTAATATCTTCAGCTTTTTAAAAAGATGTTTGCAAGAGTGTCTGCTATGGGTGCTGGAAATGATTCTTATAACCTTCTTTTGCATGAGGAATATTCGTTTACTTTCTACCGAGTTTCCCCAAAATAATATTCCATATTCAATGATAGAGTTGAAATATGCATAGTATACTAATTTAAGTGTATCTATAGAACTGACATTTACCAGTGCTCGGATACCATAACAGGCAGAACTGAGTTTGGGTAAGATATACGTAATGTGAACTTTCCAATCTAAATATCTGTCTACTTGGAGGCCCTGAAATTTAATGTTGTCTGTTTTTTCTAGTAATATGTCATTAATCCCAATTTCTATTGGAGTGTGTGGTGATTGATGGGTTATAAATTTAACAACTTTTGTTTTGTCTAGATTTACAGATAATTTGTTAGCTTTAAACCAGTGTGACATACAGTTCAAAACATAATTCAATTTAATTACACACTCATTCAAGTTTTTACTAGTCACCAGAACACTCGTGTCATCAGCAAACAGAATGATACTTGCAATATCCTTTATATAAAATGATAGGTCATTTATATAGATCAAAAATAGTAAAGGTCCTAGGACTGAAGCTTGGGGTACTCCATGTGTTACTGTTTTCCATTTTGATGTATGTTTTCCAAATCCAATATCATTGACTACTTCAACACTTTGTTTTCTTTCATTTAGATATGATACGAACCAACTTAGAGTTTCAGTTTTTAGTCCATAGAATTTCAATTTTGCTACCAGAATATCATGATTAACACAGTCAAATGCCTTTGCTAAGTCACAGAAAATCCCACCTACATGCATTTTTTTGTTTAATGCAGTTAACACTTCATGAGTAAGTTTATAAGTTGCATTATTGGTCAACATTTCTTTTCTGAACCTGAAATGATCCCTGACAAGTATGTTGTTATATTCAAGGTATTTACACAGTCTATTAAGCATCACCTTTTCAAGAACTTTTGAAAAAATTGGCAAGAGAGATATTGGTCTATAATTGGAAACATTATTGTGTCGCCTTTTTTGAAAAGTGGTTTAACAATGGAAAATTTCATTCTGTCAGGGAAAATTCCTGACCTTAGTGACTCGTTGCACAAATAACTAAGGGGAGTGGAAATTTCAGATGAGCATGATTTTAAGATTTTTATTGTTATTTGATCATAACCAGAATAATTTTTTGTTTTGGAGTTAATAATTTTGTTTATTTCAGAAGGTGTTGTCATGTTAACTTTAAATTCAGGCACTTCATTAGTGAAATTTGATCTTAGAAATTCCAAAGTGGCCTCTTTACTTCCAAAATTAATACTCAGTTTGTTTGTTACATCCAAAAAGAGTTTGTTAAAAATTTCTGCAACTTCATGAGGTTTACTAATTTCTTGATTATCAATGTTTAGTGTTATTAAGTCATTTTGTAATGAGGATTTACCAGCTTTTCTTTTTATTATATTCCAAGTAGTTTTTATTTTATTGTCAGAGAGTTAAATCTGTTTATTATAATGCAATATTCAAGCCGCTTTTATTACCTTCTTTAGAAGCTTACAATATTTTTTGAAGTAGTGTTTTAAATCTATGTTATTACTAATTCTTACTTGCTCATATAATTCTCTTTTACGTCTACATGATGTCCTAATTCCTAAAGTGATCCAGGCATTCCCTCTTTCGAAGTTAGATATTTTGTTTAACTTGACTGGGAAGCAAGCGTCAAAGTGGGTTTTGAAACATTGAAGAAAACAGTTATATTTATTGTTGGTTCCATTCGTTTGGTAAGTTTTATTCCATGATTCAAGTTTAAGTTTTTTACTAAACTCACTAAGAGTATTTTCATTTATTTCCCTAAATTTCTGATAAGTATATTTAGGTTTGGATTTTAAATTTAACTTTCTAAAGTGTAGAACTTGTGCATCATGATCCGACAGGCCATTAGTTTTTGATGAGACATTGAAGAATTTAATGCTATCAGAATTTACAAATATATTATCTATAGCTGTAGAAGAGCTGTTTTGGATTCTTGTTTACTGTATGTGTCATGTAGTATGTTGTAAGTAAAGAGCTGAGTTGTTCCCTTTGAAGACTAGGTTTCAAATAATCAACATTTATGTCACCACATATAATTAATTCTCTTTTTGGTTTGAATAAAAATTTTAGAAGATGTTCAAGTTGCTTTCTGAATATTTCAAAATTGCCTAAGGGAGATCGATAAAGGGCTACTATAGTTAAATTCAATTTACTTTCATTTACTGAACTACACAGAGTTCATGGTTTTGTTCACTACAAAACTTGGATAAATCCAAAACTTTATAAGTCACATCATTTCTAACATACATACAAACCCTACCTTTATGTAAGTTTTTTCTTGAAAACTCTGCTGCTAAAGAGTACCCATGCAATAAAATTGGCTGAAATTCCTGTTGTGTCAAGTGGTGTTAGGATAAGCATAAAATGTGTGGCAGTAGGTTTTCAGTATTAAGACTAATAGTAAGTTTGTCTACTTTGTTTCTTAAGCCTCTTATATTTTGATGAAATACAGACAGGCAGTTTTTATTTTTATTATTGTCATCATGACTATTGTTGATGTCAGAAGCGTTATTTCTATAGTTACTTGTGGATACAGAGGTATTTGGGATGATTATCTCAATTTGCTAATCTTAAGACTTGCAACTTCTCTAATGTGCACTATAGGAACTGTCTATAATGCAAGGCAGCATTAAAGGTAATGTTTAAAATGTTTAAAGAAAATTCTTCAGGATGTTACATTCAGAATAGTTAAACATTTTGTGGTAGACTGTCAGAAACTTTTGTGTTAAGAAACAAATCATTGGATACCTATTATATTTTAAATCCAAGACTTCCTAAATATAACAACACATTTAAATCTGAATATTTTGCAGTCAAATTGAATATTTCATTGTGTGTATTCTAATCAGCCATTTAACTTTAAAGTTGGCTGCTGGAACTCTTTTCAAGTTATAATTTACAGGCAATGTAAAAAGAAAACAAAGCAACAAAACATTTTAGCGAAAAAAGGTGTGTAAATGTGCCCAAGCTTAAACGGCCAAAAAACTGTTGGTGTAAGAGTAAATTTAGAAAAACACCTTATCTAACCAACTGACCAGATGGAATTCGATCTAGGACCTCTGGATTTGACATCACACTAGTCATCAGGACCACGAATACTAGCCCCCCGCCCAAATCATGAAGCACTCGGCGCATAGCCTGCTTACTTTACAGATGTTTACAATCTGAAGTATAAGAACTAATACATAGGAATATTTTATTTAAGGAGCTACATGGCACAGCTAGTTTGACGTAACGCGTGCTGAATGTAATTTTCTTTCTTTCCCTCCTTTCTTGTTTTGCGTGGGTGAATGCCAGTTTTAATGAAATTTATATTCATCAATCAAATTGCTTCGTAGATATTTAATGTTCATATAACAGAATGCAGTCTCTCAGCGGAGGTATCTTTATTTGTTATTTTGTTTAAAGATGCCTTGAACCAAACAGTTCCATTAGCGTCTGATTTTCAATGAACATCGTTATTTCATTATTGAAAAACCTTTATCGGTTAAAAATAAACAATACCTACCAACATTAGGGAAAGACGCAAAGAAACATTTTACTGAATAAATAATTAAATGTGTATAACGATATTCTTATATATATATATATATATTATTATTAGTTTTATTAAATGAGGATTTGCACCATCGGGTATTATTTTAGTGTTTCATTTATTACCCTGCCTCCTACCGACACCCCATCACTAGGTTCCGAAAAGGCTGTCGACCTTCCTGCTATCAACATTGTGATTTGCTTGTGCGCATGCGCTTGCGTTTGGCAACTAGGTCGCATTTCAAAAGGAAGGATTTGACAGGTGCACAACGTGGAATTTGGTTAAGGTGGGAAATGTGTGCTTCAGTCCAAATAATTGTGTGTGAATACAGGCAATGGATATTTTAAATGTTATGCAACTATATTGGATTCTATCAACGAAGTAGACACCAGTTTCTGTAAAATGGAAGCTACCTGATATACCTGGTCATATAACCAATAGACGTGAAATACAATCAACATGGCTTCTTGTTTATGATGTATCCAAAATGTATGTGAGAAATCAGAGAACTCTGTGTATGGGGGGGCTACAAAATATGTTATTTCGTGGGAAGAGAAACTTTGTTGTTAAAGTTATGTCATAATGCTGAAATCTGGCCAGAAAAGGCCCAGTACCCCAAACAAAACGAAACCAGGAGCTGTTGGTTCCCCTGATGCTGCGGAGCACTGGCGACAGGGTGTTCGTGAAACAGTTATCACTGCTCGACCAGACGGTAGTTTAAACTTTTCTATTAGTGGTGGATCTGACAATGGAGAATTTGCATATGTGAGTAATATAGTGCAAAACAAAGTGAATTATGTAAGTGGAAAGCTGAATGAAGAGGATATTCTGTTAGAAATACAAGGGCAGAAAGTCGCAGGTTATACCCAACGAGATGTTGTGGCTTGGTTGAATCACTGCTGCAGAAATGGTAATCCAGTCGTCCTGAAGACAATCGATTCTGGTAGGTTATTTTGACTTCATTAAAACGTATAGCTGCTCACATCACAATTTTCGCATTAAACTTTTTTAGGTATCTTAAGTAGCCATAACCTAATTATTAAACAATGTGGTACCTGCTTCAGTTGTCCACTCTGATGGTTTCTTATTTTTAGAGAAAATTGAATAGTATCATGAGAATAGTGTACAGCATTAAATTTTACCTCGTGATAGATTGTCTGGATAAGTTGACTGATATTTGACAGCTAGTAGCTACCCCAAATTCAGTTTCATACTGTGCTTGAATTGCTACTCTTTGGGTCCTGTTTGTTTTAATATTAGAAAAAAAGGCACCTTCAGTTGCAAGCCTTGAACCAGACCTTAGTGATTCAACATACCGAAAAGCTATGATAAATGTACTGTATAAAATTAACTTGTTACATACTTTTCACTTGGAGACAAATGTTATATATTTTTAGTTGACAGTGCTTTTGTCTAGTAAATACTCCAGATATGCAGTAAATAATTTTGAAGTGAAAATTTGACATGGCCAAATACATTTTGCTAATAAAGTTCATTTGAGCCCTCGAATTGGAACAGCCTAAGTTTCTGTAGAGTTAGACAGGAACCTTGTAAGGAAGGTTACGGTGGCATATGCCTCTGCTTTGGTAACAGCTTGAAAGAGAGCTCCAGGTTAGGTTGGCCATCTTTAAATGAGTAATTTTCTAAAAGCTTTGCATTTAACTCTAGAACTGGAATGTGCTACTAGGACCACCCAAAGGAAGGAGGGGGGACCGGGAAGGGTCTAGTTAGTCAGCTTTCAGAACAGTAGATATCTGCCAGGATACCATTTTTCACCATGTTTCCAATATTGTACAAAGTAGAGGGGGGGATATTTTTACTGCTATAGGTATAATGAAATTGTTTCTGTAAATCAATTAAACCTTTAATGAACCTCACGAAAAAGTATTCATTTTGGTTAAGAACTGAGATTAGTTGTGTTTCCTTCCTTCCTATAAAACTTATCTGTGGTTTCATTAGTTTACTTTTAAGAATGGTTTTTACAAAGGATGTAGGACATGATCAAATTTAAAGCAGTTATATTAGTATTAATAAGCCAATTTATTCATCATTTAATAACAAATTCTTTTGAATTTCTATGTTTAACATGTAAATGGTTTAGCATTTTATTTATTTACATAATGTATATAAAGCATATGTTGATAATATTATGTTTGAATGCTGAAAATGACAATCTAATGAAAGCAATCTTTTGCAGCATATTGTAATGATCAGCAAAGGAACCTTTTTAATCTATAAATTTTACCATTGTGCATTTCAGCACCAGAGTTGTAAATAATACTCTTGTTTAAAATATGAGATTGGGCATATTGCATAACTCATTCAAACATAAAACAGTTTATAGTGTTTTAAATATAGATGTTATTGTATAATTATTAGGTACTGCATATATATCCAATCTGATTGTTAAATAATGTACACAGTGCAGTGATTCATGAATGACTGGTTTTGTTTTTAGGGTATATATTGTCAATGAAAAAACAATGCAGTGTAACTGGCTCTTTCCATGGTTTTAATAGTTTTGTGTGATTGTTTGGTTTTATTCATTAGGTCCACAGTGAGCAATGTTTGGGGACATTGAACACATCATACAACCTTATACAGTATCATTAAATACATGCAGTTAAACACACCCATCACCTATTTCTTTTTTTTCTTTTTCTTTTTTTTTACATGCATTAGGTAAGAGAAGAAATTGACAATAAGTTGCAACCAACACATATACCATAATATACTACTAATATAAAGCCTTCATCTGTTATTTAACATTAGGTAACCTTGATATTGCATGCAACAAAACCTAATGCTGTGCAATGGTAGGGCGTGGATTTTGATTACCTAAAAATGCTTGAAGAATGATCTATAAAATTACTCTAAAATGTTTAAAAATGAAAATAATTACAATAAATGACCTAAAACTTAGATGTATTTAATTTGTTAAAATTATTATATAGAGAGTTATAAAATAATTCATATATGTGTAAAACTGCTACACAAGTAGAAAAAGTAGGTATGAGAATAATGATGAAATAATTTAGAAAACTGATTAAAAATATATTTGCTCCATGTTTTGTTTGAAGAATCTGAAACAAAAATAAAGAAAATTGTTTTTGAAGCAGTACAAAACTATAGCAATAACTCCTCAGTTCTCAGATTATAGAAAATACATTGCGAAGGAAGAGGACTTTATAGCTTATAACATGATACAAAGACAAGGGCAATAGTAGCCTGACTGTATGCACTTATTAATGCAAAAAAGGGAAAACTGACCTGTCACATCCCTAGTTTGGGATATGAATTCATAACTGTAATGATACCTGCTCCCCTGACAATAGCCACTGTTCCACCCCCAAGCAACCCTTTACAGGCTAACCATTAAATAGGAGTGTGATTTTTTTTCCAAGTATGCAAGTAATAAAGGCCATAAGTTACTCTTATTTCTGAGTTGAATAGTGATATTTCTGATGTTTGAAAAACTTATACATATGTAGTCTTGCGGGATGGCTCGCGCAGTAATGTCTGTGGCCCACATTTGGGAGGTTGTAGGTTCTATTCCCGCAGTCAACCTTCCTGACCCATGGGTTGCTAAGCAAATGCTGTAAGGGAGCATTACATTCCCCAAATTTCCTGTCCCTCCGTTTCTTCTTGGTTTCTTTCAGAGTTGCAAGTGTTGGCGGGAGGTCTTGGCATGTGTACATGGCAGGGGGAATGGATGTTCCGAGTAAACTTTCTTTCCCCGGAATGGGGATGGTCTCCAGGTCCCGGGCTCCCCAGAGGATGTGTAAGCTCACAGGGGGGGGGGGGGAGCCGGCTGCACCTGCTGCCATCCAGGGAGTTTAAATCTGTAAATGGTAGGGACCCTGCCCTCTGTCTTCTCTCACCTCATCCCTTCCGGGGAGGCATAGGTACAAAAGCTTAGGTTGAGGTGCTAAGTCCTGCTCCACTCCTAGCCCTATCTTAACCTTACATAAATGTCAATAATATAACAGATCTTTATATGCTCAATATAAATCCAAGAACATGATTAAATAACATTGCAAAGTGCAAATAAATTACAAAATAATGACCTAAAATGAAAAAGAAATGGCATTAAGTGAACAAAAATGACCCAAATAAGTATGCATTGTCATAACATGAGACCGGTGATAAGGATTTATGTACATGCAATGCCTATGATGCAGCAATTGCTAAATGACATGTCATCAGAATCCGGGCCTTGGTAATTAGAACTGTATTCCATAAGTGATACTGAATCCTCCTAGTGACACAGTCCTCTGATGTTCATGTCTAAAGATGAAAACAAAGCTAACTCGCAGGGTTTTATAACCACGCATTTGCTCTCTTATACACTTTACACTTTGTTGGCTGCACAGCTTTTGCTGCTCCTATACATTTCACATTTTGTTGGTTGCACAGCATTGTTTCTTCAATGATTGTGTGGTTTTAAATAATGCATAAATTGTGTGTGACTGCATACTAAAAACACCTGTGTTTATTAGTGAGATAATGGGATTATTGAGGAAATGAACTTTTACAAATATCTGTTGCAATGTTTCAGCTTTGGTGGTATGCAGCAAACCTTGTTAATATTCCTGATTTTGTATTAACAAAAAAAAAAAAGTGCAGTATTTTATTATTTAGTTTATGCGTGGCAAAATGTGATACCCTTCTTATTAGAAGTAACGTTTTCTATTTGGATGAGGTAATCTCTACTTCGTTGCTAAGTCACATAACCAAATGGTTTGGAGTTATATTGCCCCCCTTCAGCTTTGTTCATTATGGGATCTGATAATCAAGGATCTGTGTCCTCCTCCGTTTATTAAATTCACTCTATAACAGTTCATTGACAGAATAGGAACAACATTTTAAGGGAACACTCCAGTAAAGTTGCCTAAAAGCAGAAATGTAAACATGTTTTATGAGGTAAACGGTTTGTTTACCACTTCCAAAATGTGTAAGTGGTGTTAACAGTTGTGTCATATAGTCTGATGCAGACTTCTTAAGAAATCATGTGGCTGTGTTTTAAAGTTGCTTTTCATGTTTGTTTGTTGTTTGAAGTCATTTGATTTCTAACATATTTCTTCAAAATGCTATCAGAGCTCGTTTTTCTTGTATTTTTTGTTTAAAGTGCTTTAATTTATAATATACCTGTGTCTTCAAAATGTTTTCTTAGTATAAGGCAAAAACATAAAATGAATTGTTATTTTAAATCTCATCGTTTTAGTAATTTTGAAATTTAAAATACTCATTTGTTTTTCAGAGAAAACTTTTTTGTTATGTGTTAATAATGGGAATCTTTATTTCATATTTTCATTATCAGAGCTGCAGAACAATTTGTTTTATTGTTTAATGTAAGTGACATTTTATATAATCTATAGTTAAGATTATCAGCTTTGTGTGTTCCCTTAAAATATGTGATTGACTGGGTGTCTTGTATATTAACTTTTTGCATGCTCTCTTTGAATGACAGTATTCATAAAAGTATAGCATTATACAATTCACATTCTTCCCTTGTACTCCACTTAAACTTTATACTAGTTACTTCAGTCATTGCATTATCTTATGAGAGTGTGCACGTATTTCAAAATTAACTTCTTGAATAATATTAAAATTCTGAAATCGCGGTATTGATTTTTACTCTACATATTTGGAAATTATAATTATCTGTCACGTTTATGTAGCGTACTGAAATATGTGAACATTTTCTGTACTCATTACTATCCGCATTCACATGAAAAAATGCGAAATAAAATACATTTGAATTTCCGTTTCTTTCGCCAGTGCTTTAATAACTACGCACACAAGTAATACCTCCTGGTACATGGGTATTGAATCATCACAATTTAACTCTTAGCATGATTTTGATGATATGCTGAGTATTATGCACAGATTTTGATCTGCATTTCTGTAGGGTTAGGTGCGATTTGTGTAACATCTTCGGCATGACTGTATTTGGGTTCCGGTTTGAACAGTACCCCCAATGACTTGCAAGGAATGCTGAAAGTGGACATAAATCAATTTGGATATCGGATGTGAATGCACTGAATCTAGGACTTTATATAAAATTGTATATGTTATGACAGGTAGAATTAGTACATAATTGTGAAATTCTGATCTTTGTTGTTGTCACAGCATGTTTTTGACACTGATGTTAGTGTTAATTAAGCAATACAGTTTTCATCATAAGAGTGAGTAATTAAAAAATCAGCCCTTATTTAATTTTTTTTATAAATACTTAAGGTTCGACATTATTGCTTCATTGCTTACCTTTTGACAATTCTGTATTTAGAAATACTATATTTGTTGGCAGCAAGAATGGCTAGGAGAGTTGATACAGAAATGAGGAGGGTTTCCAGGTAGTGTATTAAGTTCACAAAGTTCAGTGCCAATGCTATCATTAGCATTGTTGATCGCCTCACTGTGTAATGCTTTTATTGTGCTCAGAAACTTGCCTTTAAGCGTATCAATTCCATATTTGTGTAGAAGAAAAACGTCTCCAAGTATCATTTGAGTATAGCTTAGAACATGGGGGCATGACATAGCCTGCTGGATTTATCAAGAAACATTGAGACCATGCAGGCTTCTTATTTCTTTATTTTTTATAGTTTGGATGCGTTGTACAAGTGACTGAAATAATTTTTATTTTTTACTTTTCCCCATTTATATTCAATTAAGGTAAAGGGAAGTAATGTAAATAACAATATATCTACATTTTTTTGGGGGGGGGAGCAATCTTGGTTCATTTTACCTTCTCTGCCACGTGTTTAATAGGTAGAGGAAGTATTGCATTCCACCCAAAAATTCGATTTGGAGATTTCACCAGAGATACCTGTTTTGAGGCTCCCTGAATCTAATAAGGCAGTTTTAGAAAAAGGTCGGCTTGTGTGTACGAATGTGCGTGTAGCATGAGCCAAAAATGAAAAGTCGGATAAATACCAAACTACGTACTTCAGTTCATTATCCTCCATAGATGCGACACAAAGATTTTCAAGAGAATCCCCCATTCCAAAGTAAATGTCATTCTTTTGATTTTCTTAAAAATGACTCGACGATTGTGATTAAAATGGCATATATTTAAGTTATTTACATGACGAAATGTATATCTTGAATTCTCTAGGATTAGCCTGTGAAGTCCTCTTCATTCGGAAGGAATTTTGTATAATTTTCTATTACAGGTAAACCAGAAGAGACAGACAAAATCTTATTACACAAAACGTGTAGATATCTTTAAAACACATGGTTTATTTCAAGTAACTTTTTTGTGGCCACTTCCGAGATATCCGTTATTCTCGCTTTTTAATGTGCTCTCGTTATTCAGTTGTTTCTGGCGATGTTGAAGGAGTATGGTATTCCAAAGCCAGCATACGGTTACCCGCTTTTAAACATTTCACTGTCGATTCGGTTTCCTAATTCCCCCTTGTATGTACAGACGGCTCCAAATGTTTTCCGTTCCACCTGTACGGGGGGAAGTGGGGTGTCTTATCGAGAGGTTATGTCAGGTGCCTTAGCTCATACCTGCTCTACGAAGTTACAGTGCTAAAGAAAATATAATTCCAACACATTTCCCTTAGACTTGACTGTAAGAAGGTAATAACTGCGAAAACAAAGCAGCAATAACATTACATCACAGCGACATAAGCAGTATACAAACTAATTTTTAAGAATTAGAGGCATCATATTATTCTATAATAAAGAAGTGTTAAAACAAAATGGTTTGATTTTCAATGTTCACTACTTTCTCTACCCATTATCAACTAACCTATGTTCTTCATTTTCATAACGTCCTTATAAAGTATGCTTTTCCGTGCACTTTGCCTTAATCTGGCAACAATTTAGGTCAGAAATTATTTCAAGTTACAGTCTAAGTTACACTTTTCCCTATTTGGTTGCATGCAAGATGCCATAACGACAAACAAGCGTTTATCTATACCACAACTCGTATTTTTACTGTCTCTACTACTTACCTATAATAAGTAGGGAAAGTATTGTATTCCACCCTAAAATTGAATAACGAGATTAACTGGAAATACACGTTTTGAGACTCCCTGAATCCAAAGAAAGCGTTTTTAATTTCTCTTCTACGTAGTTAAACGAGGTAGAGAAAGTATTGTATTCCACCCAAAAATTCAATGATATTCACCGGAAATACTCGTTTTGAGACTCCCTGAATCCAAAGAAAGCATTTTTACTTCCTCTACTACGTAATTACAGTAAGTAGAGCAAGTATTGTATTCCACCCAAAAATTGAATAACAAGATTAATACTCGGAACAGAAATGCTCGTTTTCAGACTCCCTGAAACCAAACAAAGCGTTTTTGCTTTCTCTACTACGTAGTTACAGTAAGTAGAGCAAGTATTATGTTCCACCCAAAAATTTCATAACGAGATTCACCGGATATACACGTTTTCACTTCCCTGAATCCAAAGAAAGCATATTTACTTTCTCAACTACGTAGCTACAGGAGATAAAGTATTGTGTTCCACCCAAAAATTGAATAACGAGATTCGCCGGATATACACGTTTTGAGACCCCTGAATCCAAACAAAGCATTTTTTACTTTCTCTGCTACGTAGCTACAGGAGGTAGAGAAAGTATTGTGCTCCACCCAAAAATTCAATAAAGAGATTCACCGGAAATACACGTTTTGAGACAGCATGAAACCAAAGGAATCGTTTTTACTCTCTCTACTGCGTAACTGCAGGAGGTAGAGAAAGTATTGTATTCCATCACTAAATTCAATAACGAGATTCGCCGGATATACACGTTTTGAGACTCCCTGAATCCAAAGAAAGCATATTTACTTTCTCAACTACGTAGCTACAGGAGATAAAGTATTGTGTTCCACCCAAAAATTTCATAACGAGATTCAACGGAAATACACATTTTGAGACCCTGAATCCAAAGTAAGCATTTTTACTTTCTCTATTACGTAGTTGCAGTAAGTAGAGAAAGTATTGTGTTCCACCTAGAATTCAATGTCGTAATTTCACCAGAAATCACGTTTGTGACTCCCTGAATCCAATGAATTTATTTTTAGAAAACGGTCCAAGTGTGTGTGCGTGTTTGCGTGCGTGCGTGCGTGCGCGCGCGCATCCACGAACAGCATAACTCAAAAACAAAAAGTTGGTTAAAAATTGAACTTAGTGTTTAAGTTCAACTTCTTCCAAGAATGCGACACTGAGATTTTAAAGAAAATCCCCATTCCAAACTACCCTTTCTTTACGTTGAAAATTTTTCGAAATTGTTTATTCTTTGAAAAATGGCTCTAAAGATTTTGATTAAATACATGTTTAAGCTATTTTCATGATAAATATAATGTATATTTTTTATTCTCAAGGAATAGTCTGTAAATTAGTCTTTATTGTGAATGACTTTTGATAATTAGTAAATCGCAAGAGAGACAAAATCGTACTGCACAACAACTGTAGATCTTGTTAAAGCACAAAATTTACATGAAATAACATTTTTATTTTATGTCAAATAACTTTTATATTTTACCTATTCTGAAATATTCTTTGTTATTAATTGGAATTTTGAAATGCTGTATACTTCTCTCAACTGCAAACAGCTATTGATTTTCTTTCTTTGTCTCTCGTGTTCATACAAAGAGAACAGAATTTCAAGGCTATCACATCTGTGGCTCGCATTCGGGAGTTTGTTGGTTCGATTCCCCTGGCCGACCTTCCTGACCCATGGGTCTTTTTCGGAGGTTTTACCTGGGTCGCCAGGCGAATGCTGGGAAGGATTCTCACATCCCCGAATTTCCTGAACCTCCTGTTCATCTCATTCTCATTTCCCTTCATCTTTCATCCGTTGGTCTCTTTCAGGGTTGGAAGTGTCGGCGATGATGTTTCGGTGCAGTGTGGCAAGGGAAAAGGATGCTTTTTGTGACTCTCCGTCCCTCGGCTTTCGGCTGGCTGTCGGGAGTATCCTAACTACCTTGAGGGGCGTTGGACCCCCTCTGTGCTGGGTGGGGTCCCCGGTTATCCTTTCCGTCTGACGGGAAGTCTCTATCTGAAAACTTAGGGACCCTGCCATCCC
Organism: Deroplatys truncata; assembly: GCA_030765065.1. NCBI lineage: Eukaryota > Metazoa > Arthropoda > Insecta > Mantodea > Mantidae > Deroplatys > Deroplatys truncata. The sequence goes on along the minus strand of CM060990.1, from coordinate 6,408,672 downwards.
TGTGCCGTCACTCCTGGTTCCTCGCCTCATGCTTCCTCCCGAAGACGCCCCCTTGTGTGGCGTAGTCACGATATCCACTTTGTGGATCAGTGCCGAGTGCCCCTTCGTAGCCAACCAATCCAAAGCTATCACATAGCGATCAGCTTTGAGAGATTTGGCTATCGCTTTAGCTTAATATGTTCTGGTTATACCTACAACGAATTGTGTGAATAAGTGATGAAGGTTTATCGGGATTAACATGAGATAGATGCAATATAAGCTCTGTAAGAATAGTTTGTAGAAGAGTGAGTAGAGAAAGTCATGTGAATGCAACACATATTTTATAGCAATAGCTCCATATGCCTGTGTGTCTGTGAACAATATAAATCCAAAGCGAAAAGTCGGTTAAATACCAGACTTCGTATTTAAGTTCACCATCTTTCAAAGACGTGACACAAGGATTTTCAAGAAAATCTCCCCCATTCTGAACAACCCTTTAGATGGAAATTTTTTCGAAATTTGTTATTTTCTCAAAAATGGCTCAAATGATTTTGATTAAAATACTGTCTGTTTAAAATATTTTCATGACAAAAGAAATATATATTTTGAACTTACTGAGAAGAGCCTCTCAAGTCTTCTTCATTCTGAATGACTTTTGTATAATTAGTAAACTCTAAAAGATTGGACAAAGTTTTGCTATACAAGAAATGTAGACCCTGTTAAAGCACGCAATTTGTTATACATATATATTATGAGATTAACTATTTCCCACATATTTTTTTTTGTTATTGGTTTGAATACTTTTGTAACTGAGAAGTCGCTATTCGTTTTGTTTTGTCTCGGTCATATAAACAGCTTGGAATTTCAAAGCATCACGTAAAGACATGCCTTTTAAAAATGTGACTATCGCTTTATCTACGTATACTACAACGAAATTTGTAAATGTGAACTACTACTTTTGGTATTTAATTAACGTCCTTTAACCGGGTAGGCCATTACGGAAGGTGAATGAACAAATGGTTAAAATGATGCTCAAATGGCCCCGAGGTTCCTAGAAATTAGAATCTGACATTCATCTTCTCAGGATAAGAGGAAACCCTGGAAAAAACCTTATCCAGGTAATTCACTCTAACCAAGATTTGAACTCAGGAACTCTTGAATGAGAGGCAGACTCCCACACCACAGGGATGGTCTAAATGTGATATGCAAGTTCATCTGGATTATAAGAAGCAGACAGATAAATGAGATTTAGAAAAAAGAATTTGTAGCATGGTGAGAAGAGAGAGCTATGTGAATGCAACTCGATATATTGTTCTCGTGGTAATATAAAGAGCTTGGATTTTCAAAGGCACCACATAAAAATCTGACTATCGTTTGAGCTACTGCATTCTTCTTATACTTACAACGAAGTTTGTAATGGCAGTTCATCTCAATTAACAAGACGACTCTTTCACTCAAGTCGTGGTAGGATAAGGTTGGCAGGATAGAATCAGATTGAAAAATTCAATGTCATAGCCCAGATTTGAACTACAGATCTTCCAGTTTACGCTCAGGTGGCCCCGCGGTAACGCGTACGACTCGCATTCGGGAGATCCCTAGTTCGCTTCCCAGCGACCGCCCAATCCGACCCACGGGGTTTTTTCGGGAGTTTTCCCGGGTAATCAGGCGAATTCTCTCAGTCCCCGAATATCGTTCATTCCTCATTTCATTCATCCTTAACCCCGTTAGGTCTGTTTCAGGGTCGGAAGTGTGGGCGATGGTATTCCGGTGCGGCGTGACACAGAAAAAGGATTCTCTCTGTGGAACCTTATCCGTCTCTCGGTCTTCGGCTGGTTGCCAGGGTATACGGACCGCCTCTTGCGGGGCGTTGGTCCCTCTGTGTGGGTTGGGGTCCCCGGTTTGCCTGCCCGACTGTCAGGACGTCTCACTCTGGAAACTTAGGAACCTCGTCATTGCTGTGCCGTCACTCCCGGTTCCGGCCGCTTTCGTGTCTCTCACCTCGTCACTCCCTCCCGGGGACGTCCCCTCGAGGGGCACAAGCACAATATCCTCATTCACTGGATCGGGGTCGAGTCCCCTCCGTTATATATCTTATTCCAATCCAGACCAGAAGAATTCAGAATGTGAATCGTAATACAAACTACCCAAGTCTTTTTTGCCATCTTCGGATTTGTAACTTGAAAGCAATTTAATTTTCAGAATGGAGTGCTTTCAAACGAAACAATTGCAACAAAAGTACATCACTCTGTCTGCATTAACACTTTCGCGTCTCTATTTTGAAAATATAGCTTAAATGTTACCCTAACCGAATAAAACGGCTACATAGAAACTGCATATTTTGCGCTAAACATTGTTTCCTCGTATCTATTAACATTTTCTCCTTTGGATACAATACCTACATGGGTGTTTTTACGCTACGTCCACTATACGACTGGCACGGTTTTTCTTCCTTTCTCTTGTGAGTGTGTATGTAAGGGGAATTAAGTTTCAAATAAAACAATCTTTATTCATTTTTCAGTAACAAATGCAAAAGTATATGTCATTTTGAAGAAAATTTAATGTTGCACTTAATTGTTTCCAAACTGCTTCAACAGTTTGACATTAATATTACGTTTGCTCCCATATTTTTAAACCATTATTGGAATATTATCAGAACTGAATGTGCCAACTGTATGGAACTACACACTTAGCGCTAAACGTTGTGATCAATATTTATGAAAATTAAAAAGCAACCGAACTTATATTCAAGGTAATAAATACCCTCTACTTCGTAGTACGCTTCTATTGGTGATAATTATGAAACTATTATTATTATTATTTATATATATATTTATTAATAGCAACAAACGTTAAAAAAAGGATATACATTATACGAATGTTGTTTCTCAAGAAAATTACTGAATCTTAAACTTGTGTAACACCCGCAGTAGGTAAATATAGAGAGATCGAGCACAGTTTTTTGGGCATATATGGGAAAGGATAGGGAAAACGAGGCTAGATGGGGCGGTTCAAGGAGGAAAATGGACTTATATGGGAGAGATAGGGAATACGACGACCGATACTACGCTAAACAGGGTTGAAGGAGGGAAATACGTTTTATGGAAGAGATAGTAGAGAGGTGTTGGGCTAGACAGAGGTCGAGGAGTAGAGTATGGTTTATATGAAAGGTATAGGAAAACGAGGAGGGCTGATAGGCTAGACAGGGTTGAAGGGTACACTATATCTTTTATGTAAGAGAGGTAGGGAACAGGAGGGGTGTTAGGCTAGACAGAGGTTGAGGAGTAGAGTGTGGTTTATATGAGAGATATGGGAAAACGAGGAGAGGTGTTAGGGTAGACAGAGGTCGAGGAGTAGAGTATGGTTTATATGAGAGGTATAGGAAAACGAGGAGAGGTATTAGGCTAAGGAGGTTGAGTATGTGTTTATAAGGAGAGACGAGAAAACGATGAGAGGTCCTATGCTAGGACAGACAGGTGTTAAAGGTAGAATGTGTTTTATATAGGTTAGATAGGGGTTTACGCTCGCTTAATATGCAGGAATGTGCAATTAATATGCTAATTAGTCCCACCCCCATTTCTATACTACTGATTAATCGATTATATCTCCTGAATGAAAAGAGATAGAACAATGCGATAAAAACTAATTAGTTCCTTCGAATGCACCACGTCATTAGGGTATTGTTCCAAGTTGGCCGGGATGCCTGGGTTCGAATCCTAGGAGTGATTACAAATTCATCTTCTAATAACTCAGATACTGATTAAGATAAAGACGCCAAATAAACTGTATTACATTTACATCATTAGGTAGTTTCTTGCGGTTCTATATTGGGGTATCTGGTGTCCTGGGTTCGATCCTTAATTTTTATATCTCCATTATCTCGGAAACTAAGAGAGGTAGAGGGGTGGACCAAAGCATGTTTGATAGCTGTTATAATGGGTAATTAATACCGTATATAACTGTTAATCAGTTGGCCTTAGTTCGAATCCCGATCTTTCAATCACTTACTTAATTTTTCTCTATACTCTAGAATATATCACTTAGATTGATGCTGTAACTACATACAGCTCCTTTAAACATATCAAACTATATTGTAAATAATTTTGTTTCTGGTGTTCTGGGTTCGAATACCGATAAAATGTAATTTACTTATAAATTTAATAACTCCTAAACAACTTAAGATAAAGACGTCAAATAAACTTTATTACATTTATGTCATTAGGTGGTTTCTCGTGAATGAATATTTAGATACCTGACGTACAGGGTTCGATTCTTAATTTTTAAATCTCCATTATCTCAGAAAATATGAGATAGAGGGATGGATCAACGCAAGTTTGATAGCTCCTATAATAGATAATTAATGCTGTATATAATTGTCTATCAGTTGTCCTTAGGTCGAATCCCGATCTTTTAATGATTTCCTTAATTTTCCTCTGTACTCTAGGATATGTCACTTAGATTGATTGCGTAACTTTGTACAGCTGTGTTTAACATAGCAAACTAATATTATAAATAATTTCGTTCCTGGTGTTCTGGGTTCGAATACCCATTCAATGAGATTTACTTACAAATTTAATAACTCGTAATCTAACTTAGATAGACACGTTAAGTAAAAAGTAAACAAAGTGCCTAGTTCCTAAATATCGTTATCATGACAATAATTACTTTAAAGTACTCAGATCGAATCCATAAGGGGTGATTTCATATATCTGAGGCTATGGATCATATCAGGTTCGAGTAAAGATTAAATGGTAGATGCTGATGCGGGGGAGGGAGCTAAATTACTAAAAACACATTTATTAAAAGTATTACCGGGTTCGATTCTAGAAGCTTAGAATATGTGTAACTCTGGGAAAATTGCTATGCTCGTGATTGTAGTGAAATGTAATGGTCTTTCTGAAAGAATATGGAAAGGAAGAATTGAAAAGGGAATGAAAACATGAGATAATGCAGTATACACATACATTTAACTAAATAAGGGGGAAAATCTTCTACGTTACCTTTTAAGCTTTTACTTTAAGTATTGTGATAATAGAGCTGGAGTTAACCTTGGTACAATAGGTGGTGATGGTGGTGGTAGGCTTTGAATTTGAAATATATGCCTGAATGAGCGTGTGAGAATACTTCTCCCGTTGGTGTGACGGCATAAGCAGGTAGTTATGAAACGAGTTTAAACGTGCTTGATGATGCCAGACATCCTGTCTCTGGGTGTGACGTCATAAACATCCTGCTTCTGGGCGTGAGGTTATATGGCTGAGGTTAATACACGTTGAGCGATCATATACAGCTGGTTATGGAGCGAGTTTATGATTGATCTAAAAGGTTCGTGCTCCCTCTATAAATGTGGTGATCTAGGGCATTGAACTTCATTGTGTTAATTAGTCTTGAGGTGTTAACATCGTGTTCCCTCCAAGAATAATCAGCTTTCTAAAGTGTTATCAAGGTGAAGAGGTCTACATTTCCCTTGAAGAAGGATTAATACGTTATTGCATCAAGAATAAAGATGAATAACTCAGCGTAAAAGGATATTCCAAGCGCTACTGGATACGCTTGCGGAAAATGTGGGAAGAAGTTCCTCCGAGGTTATCACAAGAGAAGACACGGGATGACTTGTAAGAAGCTCTTCAAATGCAAACATTGTAGCTTGACCTTCAATGATGGTTATAAGGGGCAGCGACACGAGGATGTATGTGAAATAAGCAGTCCTCAGAAGAAAAGCAGATTGGAGCCAAATAAACATCAGCTATTATAAAAAATGGAGAACTGTGACATGAAAGAATATGAAACTTCATTCGAAGGACGATTGAAATCGTATTTTATACGATGTGAATCACCTAAGGACCTGAATATGTATCTGCATGAGGCAAAACAACGGATAATCCAGGCTGTGCATAAAGAGCTTAGCATTCATAAGTGTTAAAATTAATCTGCTGGCCGAGTGTCGATTTGTAAACAGTATCGGAGAAACCTGTGACAAAACATTTAAAACACGGAATCAGCCTGTTTTCCTAGAAACTGATCTGGAGTCAACGATGGAAGTGAAATTCAAGAAATTGGCGACTGAAATGGAGTCTCAGCTTAAGGGTAGCAACTGGGCTTTGCTTGCCGTGGAAGGAGCTCGACTTCGTATCAACAAGTACAACCCGTTACGTGGAAGTAGCTACATACCACTGCCGTCATCTGTTGGAGCTAAAGAAGCATGTATAAACATTCAGAACTTTACCGACGAGAAATGTTTCATATACTCTATATTAGCTAAATTCATAGGGAAGAATGCACAGCGGGTGAACAAATACAAACAACTTCAAGATAAGTACAACTTCAGCTGTGTTTCTTACCCTACTCCACTTTCTCAAATACCTAAATTTGAGAAGCTTAACAAGATGTCTATCAACGTTTTCGGGTTGGATGAGAAGCACGAAGTGTATTCGATAAAAGTTGCTGACATTGAACTAACTGAACACTGTGACCTGCTACTATTGAATGACTAGTGGAAAACATCACTACGTATATATAAAGAATTTTGAGAAACTCGTTCGATGTCAGAAGACTAAACGTAATGGACGTGTTTATACCTGTAAGCGCTGTTTTACACATTTTGATGATCAGAGCGGGCGAAGTGGACTGGAAAAACTACAAGAACATACATCAATCTGTAATCAACATGGTGTTGCGAGGGTAGTTATGCCTACCAAGGAGAAATCAATTGTACAGTTTAAAATTGTTGAGAGGATGCTGAAAGTACCTTATGTCATCTATGCTGATTTTGAGAGTACTCTCACCCCATGCCATACGTGTATACCCAATCCTGAAACTTCCTATACAACCTCTTATCAAGAGCACTCGCCAATGAGCTTCTGTGTTTACGTGAAGCCTACATCCAGTGTTGAACATCTCGAAACTGGTCTTCCTAAGCAACCATATGTGTATCATGGTGCTGATGCTGCTCAGAAGTTTATGCTGTACCTGATATCTCTTGCAACAATGATTGGTAGTATATACAAATCTGCTAAGCCTCTGAAACTTACAGACCAGCAGCAAAAGGATTTTCAGTCTTCTACGACATGCTACTTGTGTGGAAAACCCTTTACAGAAGAGAACCATAAGTACGCGAGCATGATCACATCAGCGGTGAATATCGTGGAAGTCTTCATAATGAATGTAATTTAGCCTGTGAAACACCTAAATATATTCCAGTCTTCATGCATAACCTTAGCGGATATGACTCTCATTTCATTGTTAAGGAGCTGGGTTGTACAAGTGAACGTGTGGAGGTAATTCATAACTCTGAAGAAAGCTATATCTCATTCACCAAGTATGTAGGAGATACAAAGCTTCGATTTGTGGACAGCTTCCGATTCCTCAGTACAAGCTTGGATAAGTTGGTAAAAAATCTAACCTCATATCCTGAAACACTAAAGTACTTTGGAGAAGACAAATTGAAGTTGATGACCCGTAAGGGTGTATTTCCATATGATTTTGTTACGTCATGGGATGCCCTGAACGAGACCTGCTTGCCTCCTAAGGACTCCTTCTACAATAGATTAAATGAAGCAATTACTGATACTGACTACGATCAAGCTAGAAATGTATGGGAGCTGTTTAATGTGATAAACCTGGGAGAGTACAGCGATCTCTACTTAACCTCAGATGTACTACTCCTAGCTGATGTCTTTGAGACATTCAGAGAGCAAACCCTCAAAACACATAAAGTTGATCCTGCCCATTGTTTTACCTCCCCAGGACTTACATGGGACGCCATTTTATTGTATACAGGAATTAAGCTGGAGCTGTTACAAGATTATGATCAACTACTCATGGTGGAATCAGGTATAAGAGGAGGGTTATGCCAAGTTTCCCATCGGTATGCTGAGGCTAATAACACTTATATGGAGAAGTTTGATCCGTCGAGACCAACCCAATTTATCATATACGAGGACGCCAATAACCAATATGGGTGGGCAATGTGTCACGCCCTTCCTTTTGGTGGATTTCAGTGGGTGCCACCTGAAGAAATCAACTTAGAAAGAGTACAAGAAGATGATCTTTATGGCTACATATTAGAAGTTGACATCGAGTATCCTGTAGAACTTCACGATCTACACAACGATCTACCTTTCCTACCTGAGTGTATGAAGCCATTGGAAGCATCTACAAAGAAACTGATACCCCATCTTGGACCTCGAAAGAAGTATGTATTACATGGCTTTGAAGCAGGCTCTTAGTCATGGACTACAACAAAAATCCATCGTGTGCTACAATTCCGACAGTCTCGGTGGTTGAAACCTTATGTAGAATTTAACAACAGGCTACGACAACAAGCTGCAAATGACTTCGAGAAGGATCTCTACAAGCTCTTTAACAGCTTTTGGAAAAACTATGGAGAACCTGCATAACCGTGTGGATATACGACTGGTGACAAATGAGAAGACTCTAGAAAAGTTGATCGCCAAGCCTACGTTTATTGATAGGTCGATATATGCTGCTTATCTAGCTGCTGTACATATGGCCTCTCGTCAGATTGTGTTCAACAAGCCTATATACATTGGAATGAGTGTGTTGGACATCTCCAAGACATTAATGTACCACTATCATTACGACGTGTTGTTGCCTTATTATGGAGCTGAAAACCTGAAGCTTATGTATATGGACACTGATTCATTCATTCATAACAACTGAAGATGTGTACCAGGACAAGCTACGTTTTCTTGAGCATCTCGATACAGCTGATTACCCTGTCAAGCATATATGTCACTCTACTCAGAACAAGAAGGTATTGGGAAAATTTAAAGATGAGGCTAATGGCAAAATCATCCTACGCTTTGTTGGACTACGACCTAAGATGTATGCCTTAGATATTCAAGGCTCGATGATGAAAAAGTTTAAAGGTATAAAACGTAGCGCTATTAAACAGTACATTACGTTTGACAGCTATACAGACTGTCTTAAAACCTGTCAAATCATCAGAACGCCCATGAATCTAATCCTATCACGAAAGCATGCTGTTACTGTAGTGCAAGTGAATAAAATTGCATTGAATCCCTTTGATGATAAAAGAATTATTGCTGAGGATGGAATAACTACCTATGCGTATGGGCATTACAGTATTACAAACAGTGCTTAGAGAATGTAAGTCGAAGATGAAGATTTTCTCGTGAGTCTACAATCTTAAAAATGAAGTTTATCCATGTGCTGTGTATGCAACTAGCAGACGCCTGATGAAGAAAGAAGAAGATGGAAGGGAAGGTGGTAACCCTGCCATTAGGAGCAATCCTAGTGCTAGTCTCAAGCCTAGATAAAAGGGGAGAAACACCTACAACGAACTAAAATAAAGGTATGTTTACGCAAAGCTTTTCAATTTGTGAACCACTATGCAGTTTATCCCTCTCCGCATCGTACAATAACTGTTTAACATATAAGTTTGTAAGATTTAGAAAAAAGTATATAAATTGTTGTAACGTTGGGTGAGAAATTTTTATAATCTAGTTACTCTCTATATTACCACGAGTACCTGTGATACTAGTTGAATTACATGTTAAAATGACTTAAATACCTGTGATAGTAACCGAATCATGTGAAATTACCTTAAATAGCTCTGATACGAATCCCTGCTCCAAATTAGCACAACCAGCTGTGTTACTATCTGGTTTACCCTAAATATCAATGATAGTAGTTGAATTATCTGTTAAAATGGCTCAAATACCTCTGATACAACCTGAATCACCTGCAATTACCTTAAATAGCTATGATACAAATCGCAGATCGAAATTATCCACAATATCTGTGAAACTATGCTGATTACTCCCATACTTACGATATTACCTGAACTATCTGTGAAATACGAAACTATGCAATACCCAACCCCTGGAATCCATCCTCCTGTGATACTAGCTGAATTAGCCTAAATACCTACCATACTAGCTGAATTACTTGTGAAATCATACACAGGTATGATGCAGTCAGCCTCTGGAATGTAGCCTCCTGTGATACTAGCTGAATTAGCTTAAATGCTCACGATACTAGCTGAATTGCCGTGAAATCATATACAGCTATGATACGCCCTGCCTCTGGACTCTAGCCTCCTGTGATACGAGCTGAGTAACTCTAAACAGCTATGATACTTGAATTATCCTAAATCCCCACGATACTATCTGAATTACCTATAACATCATACGGAACTATGCTATATCCGCTTCCCGGAATCTGTCCTAACCTGTGATACTACCGGAATTACTTACCTGTTAGTGTGAGTGGGTACCTTTTCCCGTTAGTGGATTACCTTTATTGCTTGAGTGGGTCACCTTTTTACGTGAGCGGGTTACGTGATGGAGATGTCTAGAATTAGCGTTCTAACATTGCCTGGAAACAGTTTTCCATGAAGTAGCGTCTAAAGGCGCTTTCAAAGTCTAGCACCTCCCCTCCTATTCCCTATCTCTCCTGTATATAAGTCCATATTCCTACTCCTTCACTATCTGTCTAGCCTACCGGCTCTCCTCGTTTTCCTATACCTCACAAATAAACCATACTCTATTCCTCGACCTCTGTCTAGCCTAACCCTCTCCTCGTTTTCCTATACCTCTCATATAAACCATACTCTACTCATCGAGCTCTGTCTTGCCTAACACCCCTCCTCCTGTTCCTATACTTCTCATACATATAAACGCATACTCTACACTCAACCACTGTCTAGTCTAGCACCTCTCCCCGTAACCCCTGCCTCTCATAAAGCGTTTCCTCCTTCCCCTGTCTAGCTGAGTATCTCCTTGGTTTCCTATCTAACCTATATAAAGCACATGCTACCTTTAACACCTGTCTATCCTAGCATAGGATCTCTCTCCGTTTTCTCGTCTCTCCTAATAAATGCATACTCAAACTCTCCCAACCTAATACCTCTCCTCGTTTTCTGTCTACCCTAACACCTCTCCTCGTTTTCCCATATCTCTCATATAAACCACACTCTACTCCTCAACCTCTGTCTAGCCTAACACCCCTCCTGTTCCCTACCTCTCTTACATAAAAGATATAGTGTACCCTTCAACCCTGTCTAGCCTATCAGCCCTCCTCGTTTTCCTATACCTTTCATATAAACCATACTCTACTCCTCGACCTCTGTCTAGCCCAACACCTCTCTACTATCTCTTCCATAAAACGTATTTCCCTCCTTCAACCCTGTTTAGCGTAGTATCGGTCGTCGTATTCCCTATCTCTCCCATATAAGTCCATTTTCCTCCTTGAACCGCCCCATCTAGCCTCGTTTTCCCTATCCTTTCCCATATATGCCCAAAAAACTGTGCTCGATCTCTCTATATTTACCTACTGCGGGTGTTACACAAGTTTAAGATTCAGTAATTTTCTTGAGAAACAACATTCGTATAATGTATATCCTTTTTTTAACGTTTGTTGCTATTAATAAATATATATATAAATAATAATAATAATAGTTTCATAATTATCACCAATAGAAGCGTACTACGAAGTAGAGGGTATTTATTACCTTGAATATAAGTTCGGTTGCTTTTTAATTTTCATAAATATTGATCACAACGTTTAGCGCTAAGTGTGTAGTTCCATACAGTTGGCACATTCAGTTCTGATAATATTCCAATAATGGTTTAAAAATATGGGAGCAAACGTAATATTAATGTCAAACTGTTGAAGCAGTTTGGAAACAATTAAGTGCAACATTAAATTTTCTTCAAAATGACATATACTTTTGCATTTGTTACTGAAAAATGAATAAAGATTGTTTTATTTGAAACTTAATTCCCCTTACATACACACTCACAAGAGAAAGGAAGAAAAACCGTGCCAGTCGTATAGTGGACGTAGCGTAAAAACACCCATGTAGGTATTGTATCCAAAGGAGAAAATGTTAATAGATACGAGGAAACAATGTTTAGCGCAAAATATGCAGTTTCTATGTAGCCGTTTTATTCGGTTAGGGTAACATTTAAGCTATATTTTCAAAATAGAGACGCGAAAGTGTTAATGCAGACAGAGTGATGTACTTTTGTTGCAATTGTTTCGTTTGAAAGCACTCCATTCTGAAAATTAAATTGCTTTCAAGTTACAAATCCGAAGATGGCAAAAAAGACTTGGGTAGTTTGTATTACGATTCACATTCTGAATTCTTCTGGTCTGGATTGGAATAAGATATATAACGGAGGGGACTCGACCCCGATCCAGTGAATGAGGATATTGTGCTTGTGCCCCTCGAGGGGACGTCCCCGGGAGGGAGTGACGAGGTGAGAGACACGAAAGCGGCCGGAACCGGGAGTGACGGCACAGCAATGACGAGGTTCCTAAGTTTCCAGAGTGAGACGTCCTGACAGTCGGGCAGGCAAACCGGGGACCCCAACCCACACAGAGGGACCAACGCCCCGCAAGAGGCGGTCCGTATACCCTGGCAACCAGCCGAAGACCGAGAGACGGATAAGGTTCCACAGAGAGAATCCTTTTTCTGTGTAACGCCACACCGGAATACCATCGCCCACACTTCCGACCCTGAAACAGACCTAACGGGGTTAAGGATGAATGAAATGAGGAATGAACGATATTCGGGGACTGAGAGAATTCGCCTGATTACCCGGGAAAACTCCCGAAAAAACCCCGTGGGTCGGATTGGGCGGTCGCTGGGAAGCGAACTAGGGATCTCCCGAATGCGAGTCGTACGCGTTACCGCGGGGCCACCTGAGCGTAAACTGGAAGATCTGTAGTTCAAATCTGGGCTATGACATTGAATTTTTCAATCTGATTCTATCCTGCCAACCTTATCCTACCACGACTTGAGTGAAAGAGTCGTCTTGTTAATTGAGATGAACTGCCATTACAAACTTCGTTGTAAGTATAAGAAGAATGCAGTAGCTCAAACGATAGTCAGATTTTTATGTGGTGCCTTTGAAAATCCAAGCTCTTTATATTACCACGAGAACAATATATCGAGTTGCATTCACATAGCTCTCTCTTCTCACCATGCTACAAATTCTTTTTTCTAAATCTCATTTATCTGTCTGCTTCTTATAATCCAGATGAACTTGCATATCACATTTAGACCATCCCTGTGGTGTGGGAGTCTGCCTCTCATTCAAGAGTTCCTGAGTTCAAATCTTGGTTAGAGTGAATTACCTGGATAAGGTTTTTTCCAGGGTTTCCTCTTATCCTGAGAAGATGAATGTCAGATTCTAATTTCTAGGAACCTCGGGGCCATTTGAGCATCATTTTAACCATTTGTTCATTCACCTTCCGTAATGGCCTACCCGGTTAAAGGACGTTAATTAAATACCAAAAGTAGTAGTTCACATTTACAAATTTCGTTGTAGTATACGTAGATAAAGCGATAGTCACATTTTTAAAAGGCATGTCTTTACGTGATGCTTTGAAATTCCAAGCTGTTTATATGACCGAGACAAAACAAAACGAATAGCGACTTCTCAGTTACAAAAGTATTCAAACCAATAACAAAAAAAAATATGTGGGAAATAGTTAATCTCATAATATATATGTATAACAAATTGCGTGCTTTAACAGGGTCTACATTTCTTGTATAGCAAAACTTTGTCCAATCTTTTAGAGTTTACTAATTATACAAAAGTCATTCAGAATGAAGAAGACTTGAGAGGCTCTTCTCAGTAAGTTCAAAATATATATTTCTTTTGTCATGAAAATATTTTAAACAGACAGTATTTTAATCAAAATCATTTGAGCCATTTTTGAGAAAATAACAAATTTCGAAAAAATTTCCATCTAAAGGGTTGTTCAGAATGGGGGAGATTTTCTTGAAAATCCTTGTGTCACGTCTTTGAAAGATGGTGAACTTAAATACGAAGTCTGGTATTTAACCGACTTTTCGCTTTGGATTTATATTGTTCACAGACACACAGGCATATGGAGCTATTGCTATAAAATATGTGTTGCATTCACATGACTTTCTCTACTCACTCTTCTACAAACTATTCTTACAGAGCTTATATTGCATCTATCTCATGTTAATCCCGATAAACCTTCATCACTTATTCACACAATTCGTTGTAGGTATAACCAGAACATATTAAGCTAAAGCGATAGCCAAATCTCTCAAAGCTGATCGCTATGTGATAGCTTTGGATTGGTTGGCTACGAAGGGGCACTCGGCACTGATCCACAAAGTGGATATCGTGACTACGCCACACAAGGGGGCGTCTTCGGGAGGAAGCATGAGGCGAGGAACCAGGAGTGACGGCACAGGGATGGCAGGGTCCCTAAGTTTTCAGATAGAGACTTCCCGTCAGACGGAAAGGATAACCGGGGACCCCACCCAGCACAGAGGGGGTCCAACGCCCCTCAAGGTAGTTAGGATACTCCCGACAGCCAGCCGAAAGCCGAGGGACGGAGAGTCACAAAAAGCATCCTTTTCCCTTGCCACACTGCACCGAAACATCATCGCCGACACTTCCAACCCTGAAAGAGACCAACGGATGAAAGATGAAGGGAAATGAGAATGAGATGAACAGGAGGTTCAGGAAATTCGGGGATGTGAGAATCCTTCCCAGCATTCGCCTGGCGACCCAGGTAAAACCTCCGAAAAAGACCCATGGGTCAGGAAGGTCGGCCAGGGGAATCGAACCAACAAACTCCCGAATGCGAGCCACAGATGTGATAGCCTTGAAATTCTGTTCTCTTTGTATGAACACGAGAGACAAAGAAAGAAAATCAATAGCTGTTTGCAGTTGAGAGAAGTATACAGCATTTCAAAATTCCAATTAATAACAAAGAATATTTCAGAATAGGTAAAATATAAAAGTTATTTGACATAAAATAAAAATGTTATTTCATGTAAATTTTGTGCTTTAACAAGATCTACAGTTGTTGTGCAGTACGATTTTGTCTCTCTTGCGATTTACTAATTATCAAAAGTCATTCACAATAAAGACTAATTTACAGACTATTCCTTGAGAATAAAAAATATACATTATATTTATCATGAAAATAGCTTAAACATGTATTTAATCAAAATCTTTAGAGCCATTTTTCAAAGAATAAACAATTTCGAAAAATTTTCAACGTAAAGAAAGGGTAGTTTGGAATGAGGATTTTCTTTAAAATCTCAGTGTCGCATTCTTGGAAGAAGTTGAACTTAAACACTAAGTTCAATTTTTAACCAACTTTTTGTTTTTGAGTTATGCTGTTCGTGGATGCGCGCGCGCACGCACGCACGCAAACACGCACACACACTTGGACCGTTTTCTAAAAATAAATTCATTGGATTCAGGGAGTCACAAACGTGATTTCTGGTGAAATTACGACATTGAATTCTAGGTGGAACACAATACTTTCTCTACTTACTGCAACTACGTAATAGAGAAAGTAAAAATGCTTACTTTGGATTCAGGGTCTCAAAACGTGTATTTCCGTTGAATCTCGTTATGAAATTTTTGGGTGGAACACAATACTTTATCTCCTGTAGCTACGTAGTTGAGAAAGTAAATATGCTTTCTTTGGATTCAGGGAGTCTCAAAACGTGTATATCCGGCGAATCTCGTTATTCAATTTTTGGGTGGAACACAATACTTTCTCTACCTCCTGTAGCTACGTAGCAGAGAAAGTAAAAAATGCTTTGTTTGGATTCAGGGGTCTCAAAACGTGTATTTCCGTTGAATCTCGTTATGAAATTTTTGGGTGGAACACAATACTTTATCTCCTGTAGCTACGTAGTTGAGAAAGTAAATATGCTTTCTTTGGATTCAGGGAGTCTCAAAACGTGTATATCCGGTGAATCTCGTTATGAAAGTTTTGGGTGGAACATAATACTTGCTCTACTTACTGTAACTACGTAGGTGAGAAAGTAAGAACGCTTTGTTTGGTTTCAGGGGACTGAAAACGAGCATTTCCGTTCCGAGTATTAATCTTGTTATTCAATTTTTGGGTGGAATACAATACTTGCTCTACTTACTGTAATTACGTAGTAGAGGAAGTAAAAATGCTTTCTTTGGATTCAGGGAGTCTCAAAACGAGTATTTCCGGTGAATATCATTGAATTTTTGGGTAGAATACAATACTTTCTCTACCTCGTTTAACTACGTAGAAGAGAAATTAAAAAGGCTTTCTTTGGATTCAGGGAGTCTCAAAACTTGTATTTCCAGTTAATCTCGTTATTCAAATACAAATCTGCGAGTCCAAAGCTTTTTGATTTGATTTAGATGTTCCGGTAATACTGACAATGGCTTTTAGCCATTAACTGCAAAATATGTCACTCAATAACATAATTCATATAACATAAAACGTATGAAATACTTATGATTAGCATGTTAGAATTTTTGGTAAAATGTTCTTTGTCCTAAGTGTCATGTATTTACCCTGTCGTTCAATGGTAGTTTGTATCCACATTATGAGCTGGCACAAATGTTCTCTCTCAGTCGCAACGAATGACAAAAAACTATTTAAAAGAAAAATGGCCCCTCTCGCTTAGATTTAGTCTACATTAATGAAGAGAATTGAAAACACCTCTAATTCTCATACATGTCTTTTCCAGTCATTCCTTTGTATTTTGTTTTCTTTTTGAGGACTCTTGCTAATATTTACTTCTCGAAGAAACACAGTTTAAAAATTTGCATTCTGTAATCTCGATAGCAGAGCATTTTGACACACTATCGAACTTCGCAATGACTTGTGCTTAATGGAAGCGACGTACTATACACATGTTTAGTTTGCTGCCGCTAGAAGTAAGGAAATTAAGTATTTTATTAATATCCTATGTTTTTTTTTAAAACGGCAGAATATTTGCATGAAAAGTAGGTTTATCTTCAGATCAAAACCAAGCGTAATCAAGGAAGACGTTCACAATTACAATTCAGAGGGCGCCAACAGTGCCGTATAGCAGTGGTCCAGATCCTTATAAGTCTCTCATCAGTAACTTTATATACAACTGATTGATCCATATTTAATTCTGATTTTCCGCTCTTGCTGCATATCCTAGTCCTGCCTGCAGTACCTACTTCTATCTTATCGGTAAAGATTAAATATTAATATTTTAAAAACGTGGTAGCAGAATTGCGTTTAAAAATCTTAAGGTGTTAAGTACACATTCGCGTTTATAATAGTGGGCGTGCATTTTTGTTTCTAGGGTTAGAGTTGTTAGGGAGGTTAGCATGTTTTGTCTTCTACTGATCAGTTAGGTATAACACGTATTTATAATGACGCTTTTAAATGGTTACGCCTTTCACAGCGACTTTTACTCATTTCCCATTCGGAAAGTGAAAGGGGGGAAAAATCTGCAAGCGGGATTTGGAAGCGTTATAGGAGCGTAGAGTTACGCAGAATTAGTTAGAAAACGTCCGGTTACCATATTTAAGGATATCCCCATAAACGGGAGATGTTACTGCATTTAGTTTAATTAGAAAATAATACATGCGAAGAAATAAAGGGCGACAATAAGTTTCCCCGATCCCCTTAAGCTTCGCGTAGCATTCGTCTGAGAAATGAGCTCGTAAGTGGTTTTGGTGAGCATAACATGTGTATATAAAATTCCTGCTTCTAACTTCTTGTCAATTTTTGTGATTTCACATAGTACCTCCTATTACTTTGTACCAATGAAACGGCATGGAACGATATGTTTCAACCAATGACGGCTGCGTATTCCGACAGTGTTTATGACTTCCGTAGCATTTGTTTCTTTGCTAACGTTTCACACTGCAAATTCCTACGGCATTACAAAACACACTTTGCGGAGGTCATTTGTTTCCCGCGTAGTCACGTATAGAGTGAAACGGAATCGACAAAGCTTTCTTCATTAGTCCATGTAGTTAATGAACATTGTATAGTTGGCACAACTGTAACTTCATTTCAGTATTTTACTACGTCGAAGAAAACCTCTAATGAGAGTATTGTTGACAATCTCCAAACGTTGCTCAACGCTACGCTATAGGTGGGCCGAGATAGAGCATGAGATGACCAAATTACTGTAATAACAGAACGCCAGTTTGTGATTCGTGCTTTTGTATATTGAGCAAAAAAATTATTGGGACACCCAACAGTATCCCTTCTACAGGGAGAGCCAAAAAACTACGTACCGGTTGCGCAGTGTTTTTCCTCTCCGCGTCCCCGGCGTTCGTTGCCGTCTGCCGCTATCATAGAAAGGCGCGGATGAAACCATACAACATTTTTAAAACTACCTTTAAAGGCTTTACTTACCAACTTTATGAAAGGAGATGCTGAAACTGGCCACCATCGTTGTCCATACATTTTTGGCACCTCCCTAGGAGACTATCCATCACTCGCCGTAGTTCACGATGAGAAATGCTGGCAATTTCCAGGTGGATATTTTGTTTTAATTCTTCCAGGGTGTGTGGGTTTGTCTTGTACACTTCATGTTTTAAGTTACTCCAGAGATTGAAATCGCAGGGGTTTAGGTCGGGGGACCGAGGGGCCCACAAATCTCTTAGTAGTAATTCTGTCCGCAAACACATTTTCAATTGTTGTCATCGAAATATTGGCGTATGAGCTGTTGCAGACTCTTGTTGAAAAAAGGCAAAATCACGCTCCCTGCCTTACTCTCTAAAAACGGGGCAAAATTGTATTCTCGTATGCACGGGCTTCAACTATTAACTCGAAAAAAAATGCCCCTATAACTCTTTCGCCGTCTTTTAAGATTTCTTAGCCTCAACACTTCCTGTGGCCTGAAATTTATTGTAAAGTTCGTGAATTGCTGTACGCCTGTAACTTGTACACCTGGAAATCTTTCTGCAAATCGTGCAGACAGGACAGAATTATTAGTAGAGATTTGTGGCTCCATCAGTCCCCCTACTTAACCCTCTGCGATTTGCATCTCTGGGATAACTTAAAACAAAGTGTACAAGACAAACCCACACACCCTGGAAGAATTAAAACAAAATATCTGCCAGGAAATTGCCAGCTTTCTCAACGTGAACTACGGCGAGAGATGGATAGTTTCCTAAAGAGGTGCCAAAAATGTATGGACAACGACGGTGGCCAGTTTCAGCATCTCCTTTCATAAAGTTGGTAAGTAAAGCCTATAAAGGTAGTTTTAAAAATATTGTATGGTTTCGTCTGCGCCTTTCTATGATAGCGGCAGACGGCAACGAGCGCCGAGGACGGGGACAGGAAAAACACCGCGCAACCGGTTCGTAGTTTTTTGGCTCTCTCTGTATTTTAGCCGTATATCTGAAACCTGAAACTGAAAATCATGATTTCGTTTCTATTGCTTTCTGCAATCCCAGTAATCTCGGTAAATGGATTTATGGTTGTTATACGTCTTATTGTATTAACTATAACAACTGTATATTCGAATATTCACATAACTTTAGATAAAATAAATATTGGGACACTTCATTTTGTAGGCCCTATTATGCGTTTTAAATGCTCATTGCGGGGAGGCACAACAGGTCTAGCTATGGGTAGTAAACAGTCTTACATATGTAATCAAAACAAACAGTTCAGTTACACAAGAATGGGGCGTAGAGGTAAGAATACGACCTTTGAGCAAAGGCAACTCCTCATCGTTCATTATGAAAAAGGTAACAGTTACCGAGTGATTGCGATATGTTAAAAATGATGAAAAATACAGTTGGAAATACAATTAAAAGATACGTAAATGAGAACAGAATCGACTTGATACCTCAAACTGGTCGTCCAGAAGCATTTACTGACCGAGAGGAAACAAATATTGTTAGGAATGTGATAAAATATCCTAAATTGAGTGCCCCCAAACTGTGTGCCGAGGTGGACTATACTACTGGCAAGAAAGTAACCCCCCCTCCAAATGATTAGGAATGTACTGAAAAGGAAGGGATTCCATGGTCGTGTGGCCAGGAAGAAGCCCTACGTAAATAAATAAATAAAAAACAGAAGGAAAAGGCTAAAATATGCAAAGGAGTCAATTCATAAAGAAGAAAACTGGTGGGGGGAACTTTCTTTTTGCAGATGAATGCAAACTTAACGTTTTCGGATCAGATGGAAGAACGATGATCTGGAGGAAACCTAATACGGAAATGGAAAAAAGTAAATGTTACACCTACTGTAAAAGATGGTGGTGGGAGTGTGATGGTCTGGGGTTGCATAGCGGCATCTGGAGTTGGAGAATTGGTTTTCATCAAGGGAAAATGGGTAAAATGAAATTCTGAAGAAGAACCTACGCAGGACTGGTATTGGTATCAGTGCTACTTTTTAAGTTCCATGAAGATAATGACTCCAAACATACTTTCGGGGTTGTGCAAGAATGGCTACTCTACAACTGTCCACATATCCTTCATCCACCTCCGCAATCACTGGACTTAAATCCTATCGAGAATTTATGGAATAAATTGGATACTAGAGACCGCAGCCAGCTAATATCTTCAAAGGAGCATTTGAAAAGGAGACTCGGTGAAGACTGGGCCAAAATTCAGCTGCATATACTGCTAAACTCGTAAGCAGCAGGAGGGAGGTCATAAAACGCAGAGGAAATCCAACAAGGTATTGAAACTTCTGGTTTGGTGGAACAGATCGACTGCTTTTCTTCGGGTGTCCCAAGATTTATTTTGCACAGAAATATGTAATTGTTTATAGTTTTATATTTGTGGCCTTAAAGATATCAGAAAATAAATGTTATTTTGTATTTTTATTGTTTGTGAATAGCTTGTTAGGCATTATAAATCATTTGTATGATTTCTGATTATAAATTATGTTGATTAGGACTTCTCGGGTTACCAGCCGTGTGATGATAAAGTCGCTCGAACGACTATCAACATCACACGGCTGGTAACCCGAGAAGTCCTAATAAACAATCATCGCCGTGGAAGCTCCAAATCTTATATAATTAGGTTATTGAGAAAATAACTTAGAATTGCAAATTATTCCAATAGTTTTTTTACTCACTGTACTCTTTCTGGGCTAGAGTTCGTCTTTTGGAGAATTCCTTAAAGGGGACATGTGAGCAAGGTGTTCACGAAAATGTGAATGCAGAATCATGTAAATATTCTTTGGAACCTTTCTGGAGAAGCTTTTCTTAAATTATTCCCATGTGGGCGTTAACATTTAAGTGTGTATAAAATATACATGCCTCACAAATTTAAAGGCTCTTTTTTCATGCTGTATGACTTTCAAACTTTTAGGACTATTTCCTGAAGCAATTAGCTACGAGGAAATGTAATTCTACAGATGATTTAATCATTATTTAATAATGCAGATTTTTCTCTGATTGTAAATTCAAGAACGCAATCATTATTATGGATTCCATTGCACCGAACATCGCGTTACCTGTCTTTCATTTAACCATTGCCCAGCTTTCATTAATAGTTGAAGTTTCTCATAGCAAATTAACTAATATCATTAAAATTGAGTAGCTTCTGTTTAACACGAATCGTTTTCTCACAATGTGCTGACTATATGTTCATGTTGTATATAACTACCCAGATATATTATCTGAATTATGTTTGGTGCTTTTGCATAACGGTGCGGAATTTATTTTAATTATTTTGTTGACAATAGAAGAAACAAAACGCCCATGGTCTTAACTCTGGCGTTGTAAATGGAAAAACGAATAAAAGCAAACATTGTTGTATTAGTATTTTGCCTTCGGGGATTTATTAGATATGGCTTAATGAATATGTGCACAAATTATACATATACTTCTCTGAAATATTAATTGAGAAATTGTTCCACACACACATTACATATATATATATATATATTCATTCGTTTGTTTGTTCATAACGTAGGTTTCTGAAAAGCCATAATATTGTGACAAGTGTGAATATGGCAAAATGTCGCGTCTGACAACTCTACCAATAGTTGCAGTAGTAAAATTCAATATTTAGCTGTCTGTTTGTTGTGCAATTTGATCCATATGTCCTCTTAATTTGAAACATTTCACACGATAGACGACCACGCGGTGATTAATAGACATCAACTGTTTGCCATATGATGAGTGGTTTCTAATCAATTTGGGACCACGCGCTTATATTACTTGTGTCTGCTGATAAGTTTGCTGTTTCTAATTAATGCTGATATGACTTTTACTGACTTTTGCGGCAAAGCGTTGCACGGTGCAGGTCCTGTTTATCCACCCTGCATTCATAGAAAGTCAAAAGGCGCTATTTTGACAATCAGCAGGGCATATTTAGATGAGACAAGTAACCTGTGTATGATGCTTAAATACACGGGTGCTTAATTGTGCAAACCGCAAAATCCAAAATTGTGTTTGTACCTCTGTCCCCGCCCAAAAAGAGCCTAAACAGATCACAAGTCCAACAATGGTGGTTTAGAAAACCTACATTATATATTAAAGCACAGACGTCACGAAAGGAGAATAAACCGAATCGCAGATGATCACGAAAGAAAGTAGCGTTCCGACAGAAGGGATGAAAATGTTAAGCAGGATTGCTCATGATAGCTTCTTGAAGGATGACCGGCATCTACATGCAGTGGTTTCGCATCTAAGATCAATTTCTCCCCTCACGTTAATACTGCTTAGCAAATGGCTTCGATTTGATTCCTTCCTGCATTACTCTGTCCTACAGATATATTGTATTTTATTGCCCCCAAAGGACCGAGGCTTTTGACTTAAAAAATGCAGATTTTATCCTACACTAAAAGCAGGGATTTTTATAGAACTGCAGGTAGAGAGCTGCTCCTCAGTAGAGAGCTGCGTATAACTGAAAGCAGCTCCAATGTTGCCGAAAATGTGTGTAAAGATGAAAACTGCAAGCGCTTATTTCGATACGGCGCCAAACTTCTGCCGCGTTGCGCCCGACATCACCCTTGATCAATAATTCATTTTATTACTGTAGTAAACGTCATATTTGTTAGCGCGTAGATATGCGGCAATTGAGGGGTTGTAAGACTTAAAATTCTAGAGTTTATTCTTCGGAGTACGCGTTCATGTGCATCAGCAGCACACAGTACCTATATATTTTTGTCTACCCCATGTGCTCTTCCGTTCAACATTTGAGTTCTGTCAGGACAGATGCGCAGGCTGAAAACTTCATTAACCCAATTGGAAGAGTTCCAATTCATAAACATTCTTACCAAATATTCATCCCCCTGTGGACATAACAAAAACTTAGGAGATTATGAAATTTGTGCGTTTAAACTAAGAATAACGTATTACGTTATAGTTTTAAAAATAGCACAATACTCAAAGCCATTTATAGCTACATATTCATTTGTATACAATGTCGGGATACACAATACTGAAAAATGAAAAAAACATCTTGACTGACACAACAGGTAGAAAATCGCACATGATCGCTTGCACAAGGATATTCTCCTACCAATCTGAGATGTTTCAGTACTTGCATGCCCTCGTCTAGCAACAATTCGGGTAGCATTTCTTGCATGTAAACAATCCTGCAGGACATATATCATCCAGCAGAATGCACTTTCGTTCACATTGCACTTGTTGGCTTAGCTGGACAAGAATCGTTAATGTTGCAGGAGATTGGGCCAGGCTAAGTTCACACATGCAGAATGGGTAATCGGGCCGGCCAGGGAAGCCAGGGTCGAACACGTTGCTTTGCGTGAAATGTGGCAGACATCCTCCTGCTGAAATGGCACATTTATCTGCAAAAATGGTAGCAGAAAGCGGCTGGATGTATAGTGCACTGGTCAGTGTTCCACGTATTAGCACACAGAAGCATGGCTGTCCAAATCATTATTCCAGGAATTGCTTCTGGGTGTCGCTACGCTGTGGAAGATGCTGTTCACCAAGCCCATGCTGAATATTCACATGACGATCACTGTTAAAACAGGGTCTCATCACTGAACACAACACTTGGCTATTCTTCCCTTTATGTGACTCTCTAGAAAGGCGCTAGAAAGGCGATGCTGAGGTGTAACTAGAAGTCTCGCTAGCAGCACGCTGTTGATAGACCATCCTCTTGTAAAGCATTTGTGGTTGTCCTAGCAGATAATCCCTAGGCGGCATTTCATCTAATGTACCCTACGGTCACCGTGTCGTTCCTCAGTGGCTGATTGTACAGTGTGACGATCAATAGCACCGATATCGATGCACTGCTGAAACTTTTTGTCCAACATGTTCAAGTCTCCGGTATAACCATCCAGGTTCAGGTAGTTCCACTGTTCCGTCTCCGAAGTCATGTGACTTTCCTCATCCTGGCTTGCTGACAAAGCTCTTGCGACAACATTTTCGCCAGTATGGTTTGACTCCGCAGTCATTAATAACGCAGCGCCTTAGACCACCTCTAGTAACGTCTTATACTATACGGTATTTCTCAGTCAATTCCTTGATGTTCTTTTATCATTTTCCAGTAGCGCATTGATGATAGTTACACACCATTCAGCAGCGGGTTACAAGAATATTGTCCGCAGAATATAAAAACATAACCAGATTTAAAAACAACAGTAGATTTACTTTGGAATTCATTTAATATGACCATACAAAGTAATGATGTACGCATTCTATAGGAAACTGCACTCCTCCCACCAAGATTCTAGTGCATATATAAGATTGCATCCTCGGTAGTAAGAACAGCTTTATAGTGGGAGAAATGTTAAAATTTCCTCCAAACGAGAGATTTTGGCCGAAGATAAGTTTAACTTCGATTGTATGAACTTAAACGTAAAACCTTCCTTAAAGACTATTTTGAAATAATGCGGAAGCGCAGTATGTAAAATACAATTAAAAATAATTAGAAACATGTTATCGGTCATTTAGAACTTTGTAGAAGAACCGTAAAAATCCTTGGCATGGCTTCCTTCGGAAGGGAAGTAACGCCGGTGGTCCCGTGTCGTAGATTTACTGCACGTAAAAGAACCTCAAGTCTGGTAAAGTGGACCCTGAGCAAACTTTCCGGTGTTTCACGCCTAATATAGAATGGTACCCTAGGAACCATAGTAGTTAAAGAGCATCCATAAATAAAACTCAATTCACGAAATCATGGTAACTTTGTCCGTTGAGCCTGGATGGAAGAATTTGAGGCACTTCCAAACAGTCTCCAACAATGCCGACCCAAACATTGACAGAAAATATTTTTTGATTTCAACAGTTGCGTGAGGGTTGATGTCAGCACATACTTGCCGATTGTGATAATTTACAATCTGATTTCGTTGAAACGACGCCCCATCTGTGAACAGCACCGTTGCACTAAAATTAAAGTTGACGCTTTGTTGCATAAGCCATTCGCAGAAGCGTACCCGTGCAAGAAAATCAGCTGCTGATAGTGCATGCACACGCTGTGAATGGCATGGATACAGCCGGACCTCGTGTAACACTCGCCAGACAGTCATGTTGTACTGACTCTAGGGTCGTCGTCAACTGCCGCCTCCCGTTGCGGTGTCTTCGTCCTTCTACGCCTCCCCCGGTCACCCATGTTCCCTAAGACGATCAATGGCTTCAAACGTCCTGGAAATCTCTCCTGGTACAAACTGAGCGCAAGCACCATTGCCGTGTGCTAATCCATACATCAAATGGGAATCTGCCATCTCTGCATTTGTGTACACTGCCATTGCACGAGCCAAGTCTGTGATCAACTCTACTAGTACGTAGTAACCCGTGTGCTTGCCAAGGTCGTGCTGCTCACCGGAACAGTTTATGTTACCTGTAAACAAGCAATAACGTAAGACGCATGGCAGCATGCACATGTAAAACAAAACACTGCCGGTGCACCTACGATAATGACAACGCAACCAGACGTAAACAAGAGTGCATGTTCCCCAAGATTGTAACGTTCTGTTCATTTGTGTTTCCCATGATTAATGAGTTGTAACATGGAAACAAAGCGTTTCCAGACCCATGTTCATATAGCATAATTTCTTCGTCTACGTGTGAGGAAAGTGTGTTGTAATTTGTGCCGTACATTTTTGTTACACTCTGTATACTTTTTACGTACATTGTACCTTTTGTTTATAGATGGGCAGCACGACTCTCTAGTTTAAGTATAATATTTTGCGTACTTTAAGGCATATTATAACAAACATCTCATTGCGAAAGAAGTTTGGAATATTTGCTCAAGAAATAGCACACAGATGGTTGCTGCCTCCATTTCCCTACCTTACCCTTAAAACAATCGGTTGGTTTTGCGTATTTTTATTTCTGAAAGCGTAAAACATTTACATTCGAGCTGAAGAGAGTTGTCAGGCATTATCTGTAAAAAGCTTCCGCTTAGGGATGCTAGGCTTTCCCATTTTGAGGTAATCTCATACGTTCCAAATCTCGTATTCAGATGGAAAAAAAGAAAGTGGTTTTCATGTTTTAATATTTCATGTATTTCACATATGGGTACGTCGGAGAGAAAAAAGTGCCTAGGGAAGCCTCTGCACCTATTTTCGCTTATCACAAGCAGTAAATGGCTAACGATTTTCGTCACTTTTGATGTCGCTTACTTTACCTGCTTCGTTGTTGATTCTGCTGCCGTAATGTCGCAGCTCGTTCTGTTATCTCGCGCGTCAGTTGCTCTAGTGTTACTGGGCGCATTGTTAAAGGACAACACCAGTTTAAATTACTGAGAAGTTTAATGTGATCTAAGCTTGAGCTTTAGAAGCGAGTTTGAGTGTAAAGAATGAAACTGATTATGAAGCGTAGCACTCGAAATTGTAGCAACTGAATTATTATACCTGCTAAATTCTACAGTATCAATTTTACGATTTGAAACAACTATTTCCGCAATAAAAGAAACTAGAAGCGTAACTTGTCGTAAGTTGCTAAACTGCTTATTGGCGAAATCTTGCTCATACAAGCGCGACCCTAGGCGCTTAAAACATGATATGAGCAGTATAACTGGCGCAACAGTTCTAGACATGTGAAAATCTTAATGACAGCTATGAAGCGAGTTACATACCAGATCAGGTGGTGACTGGTCGTCTGCGTGCTGCAGGAGTGCGTGGGACAGTCATTGTCAAATATCCGCACACCGGTTATGCACTGCACTACACGATAAGCTTTTACTTATATACAGTATGTTTAAATCCACCGCTGTAAAATGCCCTTAATATAAAAACACTGTCAACCATCTGCCTCCAGTTCTTCCACACCTGACAGCCCTTCCTCTTCTGCGGAATCACTCACATCATTGCCGCCATCACTGCTGTCGCTACTTTCTACACCATTATCCTGGATGAGAATTTTTTCTAATTGATTTTCTGCAATTCCGTATTTTTTGAAATAATGATTCTCAATTTATTCAACATGTCGACATACATTTTCCCATTCTGACCTTTCAATTTCTGCAAATCGCTGGCAACATAACTGCTCCACATCTTTTAGTTAAAAGTGATATTTCTGCAGGCCACCCAGTTTTTGACATCAGCCCAGATTAATTCGATTGGGTTTACAACTGGGTGATACGGTGGCAGTCTAAGTACATTATGTAATGTGGTATTAATATCTGGCCAAGTATTATGAGTTATGACTTCAGAAGGGAGTTGTTGGCTTTAACTAAGTTATATTTGTTTTACTCATGCTTTCATCAAAAGCTATATTATGCCTAAGCAACCAGGTTTTCATTTCTTCTTTCAAGGAATTTGAGGTAGGTTGTTTGTCAATTTGAGTGTTGCCACATTGTGAAGCATTGTCGATAACCAGAATAGACCCAGCAGGCATATTAGGTATCAACATGGTGTTGATCCACTTCATGTAATTTTCTGTATTCATTTCTTGATGAAAATCTCCTGTTATTTGTTGCGACTTGTAAAAGAAGGGCATTTGGAACGAACAGCATGAACGATAATAAGTATTTGCCCTTTGGCAATAGGTGCCTGGAAACCTAATTCGCTATCGTCACTTCAACTTTTAGATATTGTATGACTGTTGTGTATGTACGACTCATCTTCATACACTATAGTTTGACGCTCTAATTTGCACCTCTGTAAGGTACTCTTCCAGCTGAGATCGTATGTCGTGCTTTTCTATTAGAACTCTCCTATTTGGTTTCGTTTTCTTCCACTTGAACCCTAAATCTTTTATAATTTTTCTGAGATTTGTAGCAGCATCTTGAAAATTTATGCTGATATAAGTACATATAAAATTATACTCATTTGGAAAGTTAGAATCAGACTGCAAAATTCAGCGCCATAGCCGGGATTTGAGACTTGTAGCACCACCTTGAACATTTATGACATCTTTCAGATTGATGAGCAATCTGCTTATTGTTGGCTCAGTTTTTTCTTACACATAGAAATTGTGAATCGTGCGCCGAATGACGCATTTGTCGAAATCGTCTATTTCTGTAATACGTTTAGGGACCTTATGTTTCTTCACAGGTGTGTCAAATGGTACTCTTTAATCCATATGATTTTTCTTATCTTTGAGAACTCTGGAAACGGAACTCAGTGAAACACCAGTTACTTTGGCTACTCTTTCTTTCACTCTCTTAAGGCTTTTGTGGAACTCGGGTAAACATATATTTTCTTCCTTCATTTCTGTTTCTTGCTTCATGAAGTCGAGGACATTTGCAATTATTTCCCTGCTTTGAATACGTAATACCTTACCATTTAACTTTGAAAACGTAGGAGCTATGGTTATAAATATCACAAATATAAAATAAGCACTATTTACGTACTGATCTCTTCGAATTTACAAGGTGCGGACACTTTCTATGCAGACTGTATGTGTTACGCACTGTGAGTAAACAAAGGTATTATATCGCTTTCGTTGATTAAGCCAAACATAAACCATTCCTAGGCTCGGCAGGTGGGTTGGCAATCAAGGTCACGATTCCAGAAGTTTTGCGCCAGTTATACGTAGCAGTGACAGTACCGGAGTAATGTCTGTGCACAGACGAATGTAAGTACCACAGCCGGTACCAGAGTGAGTAACTCTGATCTAAAATTGCACGCCGTTATTACTTTTAGCTCCGCCTACATTTTATTCCCCTTCCAACTTTACATCTTGCCCGGGTCAATATCAAACTCTCTTCATGTGCGTCTCTGACTCAGCCTTTCACTTTTGTCAGAATTGATTTTGCCTCTTCAATTTACAGAATTGGCCTACGTGACTGCAAACGTACCGAGCTTATAGCCTAACTGAATTCCCAGAATCTTAAGCTAATACGTTCTCTACACGGCTGATACTAATGACCAGGGTTAGGATTTTTAGGTGCGCACCTTTTTTCTTAGGGTAAGCTAAAGCTGAGCGGAAAGATATCACGGTGTGAAATTTTGTTTCTAGTTGCGAAAAGAGGCATTTTTTTCTCGCACCTTTTTACCTTTTATGGGACTTTTACCCCTTTTTGGCACCTTTATCCCATGCAGTAGTGGTAAATTGTAATTCATCCCTCATTTTGGATGCGGAGTCATGTGCATCTACTTCTCAGTAACAAATGTAGGTTTGCATGTGCACATTACCTTTAAGTATAATAATTTTTAGGGCATATTTTGGTGCATATTTGGCACATTTTGAGGGCATATTTGCATGCATATTACAAGAGTTTTTAGGGCATGAACTTCCTAACCCTAGTTATCAGTCACTTTTTCTTTTTGTGTTCATTTTTATTATTTCTAGGTTATCCCCTTTTCTCTGCAGCCATTAGTGTTTTCCAGGAGCTACCTGTGGAATTGACAACTTAGCCTCCCGTACATGTTTTGTTGGTTTTAATAGTTAAATTTTGCTATATTTACAAACACTTAAGTCGGTTTTTCAAACCTTGCCATGTAATAATAATTGATAAAACATGAAAACTGTTGCTAAAGTAGTTATTATTTTAGGAACATTTTTTTATATTTTATCCACTAGTAATTGGCATTTACTTCTTTGGAAAAAAGGATTTGTTTTATGCTGATTTTAAGTATTCCATCCCGATTGTAGGCCGTTTTGGTGGTTATATCAGGATCATTCTCCCAGGGAATTTTCTTTTGAATGGCTCGTTTGTTTCTTTATTGAGAAGTAGATTGTATAGACGAGGGGTGGCGAAATATCTTCCTACTGCGAGTTGCCAAATATGTAACGCGCCACACCACACGGCAGCATGTGAAAATCAAATGGACGGCCATTCAGAGAGGGAGCAGCGGCGCCTCCAAACCCAACTGACTCGCGAGTCCCATCTTCCTTAACTCTGGTATAGGCACGCGAATTCAAACAGGAAGTACTTCAAAACATACATCATAAATATATTTGAATGGGTTGTGTAAAACTCGGTTAAATTTTGAATGCGACCGTTTGTATAAGTTTAGCATTATATCCATTAACGTGTAAAGTTTACCTGTATATTTTGTGGAAAAAAGACTTTCTTCGCTGACGAAAGCTCCGAACGTGTAATCAGTGAAAATTTGAAAATTTGTGTCCTCGTTATAGTATTGTAAAAGGTCTTATACGAAAATATCTTCAAATTCTTCGGGACTTGAAAATGGCAATCTAAGGTGTATGCTGACTTCGTTTTCATCGTATTTCCTAGTGAGAGCCATTGCTTGCTTTTTCGCTAGCAAGAGAGGGATATCCAGGTATTTCAGATTCAGGCAAGTTATCGTGCACAGCATTATTATGAGTGGGCATTTCGAAACCGACAAACACTACTTTCGGCTTGGTACCGCAAAATATACACGTCAGTATATTACGTTTTGAAACATTTGCTTATTAGTCTTTATCTTTATTTGGCAATAAGCATAACGCCAACGGCGGTATCATATTTATATTTTACAGCTGCGTTCACAGTGAGGAACCAACAGAAATGTGGTGGACAACTATTAAATGTTGCGTCTCCATAAATTTGCGCGGCAACATAAAGTTTGTTAATGTTGGTTAAAGTTGAAAATCGTTTTGTTCCGAGGACGCTAGTCCTCTCTTTGGCATTATTTACATCTCGTTGTTTGCTGTTTAAGTTTCCGGTCAGACTTATTTGTTTTGGCGATTACAATAATATCAATTGCGTTTCGTCCCGTCGTCTAGCCTCCCATGATTATGCATGATCACACGCTCAATTTTGTCCATTATAGCGATTAGCATGGCGCTACTCAAGGGACGGATGGGCTGCAGTTACAAGCTTCACCACCCAGACGGAGAGCGCTCAAGGCACCGAAGGGTTAAAGTTCTCTATATACAAAGTACAGCAACTGATTTATCTTGCGAATGCCGCCAATACCTTGCTGATTGGCAGATAGCAGATCACGTGGTATCTGCGTGCCAAATTGGGCTGGTTGTCTCAATATAAACATAGGAAACAGTTGTGTCGAAGCTGATTTATGAGTGAAAATGCCAGATTGCTGTGTTTTCGAGTGCACTACGAGAGCACAAAAACGTTTAGGTTACCTCGAAAATCAGAGACTGGAGAGAAGGATTTGGTTGGCCAAAATCGGTAGAAAGCACCAGACTCCTGCAGAAGAATTAAGTACCTATACAAGTGATTATATATCTATATTACGCACTTTCAATCGTTTTGTGCTTCTGTAATGGAACATTTTTGTGTACTATAAACAGCAATGTACTTATAACCTGTTGTTTTGTTTTACTGATTCTAATACCAACCATTCTGAATTCTATCAGTTTTGTTCGAGTATTTTACTGAAAATGCAAGCAGTTTTATGGTTATTAGAATAAACAATGGTGGCACAGGTTTCTTTACACAGTTTATCAGTGCTGGCATTGACTATGCTCACAATTTCACTGTGGTCACGACTTGAAAAGTACGAATGCTATAACGTTCATATACATGGTGCTAAATTTACATTTTCTGCTTATCAAATGCATGTTTATATTTATAGCCAAAAGTTGCATGAAGTTATTAAATATGTCCAACTAGAAGAGTTTATTAACGCTTTCGGATCCTAACCTATTAAACTGTGTTTATTTGCAATATTATTGTGCATATTTTAAAAAGTTATTTTATAATTTGTATCACTTTTCTGAACTGTGTTCAATAGGCATTTAATTTGCACAAATCTATCCAAGCATGTAATGTTTCAACACCGGGCTCAAAAATATTTTTATATATATTATATAATATGTTCCAAAGGAAAAGGCCGCCAATATGGGAGGGGTATGGAAGAATTAAAAAATAAAACAAAAATGTTGAATATCACAGTATCGTCAAGTGTTGTAACTCAACTGATTCCCTTTTCAGAAAAAAAATAGCATTTTACTCTTATGCGTGTTTTAAGTACTAATTTGTTTTTTCTTTTCTTACAGGAAATCCAGTATACATTTTTCTTAGAATTATTAATTCACCATGGTTTTTGATAATTCTACAAATTTGTGTGATATTCCGCAACGTTGTGTCCTGATATTGAATGAGAATTTCTAAAAGGGACCTATAGTAATGAACATAAAAATGTGCAACTTTCGTAACCAATTTCACCGCCAGCAGAGCAAAACGTCGCCAGTTTATATCTGGAGGGTGAGATGATTTCATTTTGAGTAGATATAATTTTCCGTAGAAAAAAAACACGTTCATGTTTTATTATTTCTTAACCTATTTTAAAAAATTCGAAATTCGACATTCGACTAAATTGAAGGATAACACATCAGCAGATTTCCTTATGAATACCAAAATTGTCATACGTATTTTCTTAATGGTTCTTCTATAATTAATAAAGGTTTGTTAATAGTTATCATAATGCCACTAAGCATACAGGGTGGACAATTCAAGTTGAGACTGTACAATATCTCGAAAACTTAAGTGTTGTGGAAAGAAATGTCTAATAAAAGTTGCTTTATATTATGAGGGAAAGTAAATGCCATTAGTCGTGTTTTATTTGGAGGACGTTGTGATGGTCACTTTGGGGTCAATTTAATTAAACCCTTATTGTAGTTTCCCATTTTAAAAAAAAATTAAATTAGTCCTAAGATGACTATCCTAACGCCCTTCAAACAAAACACTATTAATGGCATTTACTTCCCCCCCATAATATCAAGCAGATTTTATTAGACATTTCTTTCTACGCCGCTTAGTTTTGGAGATATTGTACAGTGTCAACTTAAATGGTCCACCTGTATATAAATTATTATTTTATCGTACGATTTAAACTGTGGGCAGGATAATGTCATGGATTGATTGCTAGACATGCAGCGCAGGATTCTTTTATTTTACATCATTATATTTGCGAAAATAGACCTAAGTAAAGTAATACTTTAATACCGGAAATACGTAAGCTGTGCACAAGCGTATTGGTGTCCTGTGCATGATTTTTGTGTTTTATTTCTAAGATCGTGCAACCAGACCGTGAGGTTTGTGTACTCTTATGATGCAATTGCTTCTCATTACACTGCAAGTGATTTATGATGGAGTTCTAATGTACGGTTAATGATCATCTTGCATATGTGTTTACATTTGCCTAAGACAGAGGTCCTGTTTGATGGGAACAAATGTTGACGGTAAATAAACACAGTTATCCACCGAGTTGGTTATCATTCTTGACGAAACGTTGCAAGCATTTTATAACGTGCTCCTTGAGCTTGACTCGTCTTAGAAACCATACAAGTTTATAATGTCCCTTGTCTATTTTTAGACCAGTAGTAATCCTGTTTAAGGAGGAATCTTGAGTTCGGAAACCTACTTTTTTATGCTCGGGTGCCACACTAGTTGTACATATATGTAATTCAAGGTTCAAGTGTTGAAGGGTCCAAAAGCACGAGGTTTCACCAAAAGGGAGTTAAATATTTCAGCGTAAAATTGTGATATAGATTGAGTAGGATTTTCATATTTTTAAACCTGTATACGATAAAAAAGGTTATTTCGGTATTTCTTCTTCAGAGCAATTTTAACGCTCAGTCTTCAGTGAGAGCTGAACTATTATTTTTATTTGATATGAATATTTACGGTTACAGGTATGATTTATGGAAATAAAAACTCGATTGAAGTAACACGGTATCCTTAATATGATTTGGTACGACTGTTTGCATCACAAAGCAATAAATTAGCTGACGTGAAAGCACTTACCTACCCAGGTATCTCTATAAAGAGTTTGAAATTAGGCAATGTGGACTTGGTTACACATAACTAGCGGAAACACATTCAGATGTTTATATTACAATCACAGGGTCCGGATTTTAATGACCTAAAGTGTTTGAAAAATATCTACAAAATGACTCTACAATTTAAAAAAAGACATAGTAATTACAAAATAACATAAAAGTAATATTTATTTAATTTATTACGATTCGTGTACAGAAAATCATAAATTAATGCATACATGCATATAACTGCTATACAAGTAGAAAAAGTAGGTATAAGAACAATGATGAGATGATTTAGAAGGTTAATTAAAAATATATTTTTGTTGCGTGTTGTTGTGAAGAACCTGAGAAAATTATTTTTGAAGCACGTAGCAATACTGTTTAAGTTCTCTGAGCATACGAAAGAGGTTCTCACAGCTTATGACATGACACGACACAAAGAAAAAGACTGATTGTGCGTACTCATTAACACGAAAGTTGCAAAACTGACTTGTCTCATTCCTATTTTGGAGCATGAATTCGTAACTGCAATTACATGCTCCCCTGGCAATAGCCACCTCTTCGCCAGCATGCAACCCTTTCCAGACTAACCCTTAAATAGGAATGTGAATTTTTTCCAAGAATGCGAAAAAAGAATGTACAGAGTTATTCAGATTTCTCATTTGAGTGGTGAGATTTCTAATGTTTTAAATCCTATCCTTAAGTAAAATGCCAATAATATGAAACTCTGAATATACTAAATGCAAATACAAGAAAATTATGGATTGAAAGGGCAGGAAAACTACGATGACCTAAAATCGAAAAAAGGCCCTAAAACAGGAGATGCCATAAATACAAAAATATGTCGTAATGAATATGGATTTTCTAGTCTGGGATCCATGATAAGGATTTATGTTCACTTTCGCAGTGCCAATGTTGCAACAGTTAAAAGAAATCTGCTAATGGGCTTATACGAACAGAAAAACAACAGTACATTTTCAAACGTATTACTAAAATAAACCAGCATGGAAAAGATTAAACATAAGACGTCAAATATGATTAGAGCTCCGTAAAGAAGCCTATTCGGCACAAATTGAATATTTTCTGCAATAAGATTTTGCTTGTCTCTTAGTGTTTTATGGTTATACACAACCCAGCAGAAAGTTAAAAATGTACATTGTATTTGTCATAGAAATATTTGAAACATAGGGGAGGAAAATGGCATGTTTTGCGGTAGGCTTTGAGACTTGCAGCCTTGAGGACTCCGGTTCGAATTCCGTTTGTATGAAGCTGCACGACAGAAACTGTCACTTGAATCTCTTCGTGTAGTCTTAAGAACCATTATCAGGCAATCTCCAAGTGAATTTACGCGTTCGTGTCATACGTTGATTTATCGTTCAATATGACTAGTCCCGCTAAACCTTAAATAAAAAAAGCACAAAAGTTAAAAAGGCAAGTATTGGAAATTTGAGGCTGTCGCTTGTGTAAGAAGTATCAGAACCGGCCAGTGACAATTGTGTTAATAAATAGTCGTCGTCGTATCTAACGCTTCCCATAGACGCGGAATCCGTTGCCTCCGATAGTAGGGTGATGGCGGATAGGGCCGATTTAAAATCGCCACCCCAGAGCCGGTGGTCGAACCTCGGACCCTCAGTTCGAGAGCCGGAAACGAAACCACTGCACTACTCCTGTGCCCCGTTTAATAAATTAACTAACGTTTACTCCTAAAATTTAAAGCTAATTTCTAGAAAATGAGACGAAGTTTCAAGTATTGAAAATACTTTCTCTTAAACCTCTTTCTCTTCCATAAATGAGCATTTCTTTTCCTCCCTAAAATGTATGAAAATAGCTTCTTTTCATCCAAAGGCCATTCCGTTCTAAATGTACATAGTTAAATATTTGTATCGGAATTCGCCCGAGTTGAATGGACATTTTTATAAGAAGGTATGCATTTAGCACAGTCTCATTTTTTCCTATTGATTCAAGGAAATAAAATTAGATTGTATTAGAATGCGAATAGCGTTTGGTACGAAAGTGTGTGTTGATGACTGTGTACTCTACACCATTAATCCCTCTGCTACTCTTAACAACAACCTGTGTTTTCTTTCTCGTGATTTTGGCACAGGTTTGCGAGGTATCACTCTAATTCAAGAGTTGCAAATTCGCACTGGAGTAAAAAGTGAAATGCTGTTTAATAAGGGAATTGTAAATATTAATCCTATTGTTATCTTAAATTAGTGTACGTTTCTATCCAAATGCTGCAGGCATACCGATATTTGAAGTTTGACAACCTCTCGTTACCTAATTGTACTAGAAGGCTGCATAACCTTGAAATATTATCCAGATTAATCTTCTTGAAGTCATTCGGCTTTCTTCTATTTAGAATGTGCAACTTCGTGTTAGAAACACGTTTGTAATGATTGTTGAATTTGTTTTTAAAGCTTGAGCTACATTTATCTGCCCTTGTTTGAACTTCAGTTCTGTGAAAACAAAACAGCGTCGATGACACTTCACGGTGGTAGTTTTAGGTAATTGCAGGGTCCACTGAAGGGGGATCGAGCCGTGCCACCGCCCGGGGCAGCAAAATCTTAAAACCTGAACAAGATGTTTGAAAATAGGACAGAATTACAAATGATGCGTAAATTGTTGTGACATTGAAGAGATTTGTTATGAAACTGATGACAATTGAAGCGCCAGAGTTGGTCACTTTGATGATTATCGTCAAAGCATTTCTGGCAGGTGTTGAACAATAAACAGGAGAGTTTCAAGCCAGCTTTATCCCTTCCTCCTGCCCTTACCAGTGCAGTCGACCGTCAAGTATGTTTTTAATTTCCTGATGAAGCGGTAAACCTTAAATACTTTTAATGTGACTTTGCCTGTTTTTATCTTTCGCTCAGAACAATATTGTTTTTGCACCACATAATATATTTCATCTTGAGTTTTATTTATTGATCACCTCTGCAAATGTGAGGGAATGAAGCACTTGAAATTATCGCACGGGGCGGCAAAACTGCTGGAGCCGGCCGTGGGCAATTCACCCAGTATTTCAGAAAAAAATCTTGCTTTTTTAATGCATTACCTTATCGTAAACTGCTTTAAAGGGTTTCGTTTTTCCAGTTTTAATCTTTAAATGTGAAATCAATTACGGTGATAACGTAGCTGCCGGATTTGCAGGGTTATACTGGAACTTTCACCAAACGAATCGGTCAAATTGTTATATTTCAACTGAAGGATCTGTTGTTGTGCGTATTTTGAATCAATTTCAAGAGGTAAAATTGTGGTGCACATGTCCTCGCACATTAATTGAACGGCAGAGTTAACGCACGCTAGCGTATGGCTTCAAGTTTATGTTACAGTGCGTCTAAAAGGGTGTTTATGAATGGCTTCAGTGTTGTGGGATCGAACACGTGGCAGCGAACACATGTTGGTGTATTTGCGCGTTCAACTCGAAGCACTCTGCTAAAAGTTGTTTTAAATGTAACTTAGGGATTCTGTAGATATTTCGCTGATTGTAACAGCATAAAAAGTTAATTTTTTGTGTAGTCCGAACTATCTATTTGTCACCAGACCTCAAAAACGGTAAAACAGGAAAATTGCTGGTGGTCCTCGTATTTCACGAACTAACTTGAGGAGTGCCTCAGCTTTTGTATATTTTTATAAGATTAAGTACTCAATGATATTGATTTTCGGAGGAATACAAAATTCATGTTGGGGACTGACCTTTACTCTTGTTTGTTTTGTTTGATAAGTGTGGGGAAGCTTGCGGCGCTTGTGTGAAACGTTCAGTAGGTATAATATGAATCCACAAATGTATACTGGGGTAAACTGCCGTGAGCACAGAGACCTTAATTACCAGTTGAACTTTTCAGCAAATATTGATTTTACACATACCTACAGGATCGGAACAACTGATACGAATTTTCTGATCTGATAGACCACATGAAAAATTCTTTCTTAGTAAAGTAGTGTTCGGAAATGATTCGTTTTCAATGTAAAACACAACTCGCCACTCACATTATGGCTGCATTTATATTTAAGCTGGTTTTGTTACCGTGAAAATAAACAATTGAAGTTCGGTTGTAGTTGATTGTCAGGAAATCTCTTCGGTGAGATGTATTTAATTTCATGGTTATACAAATATTGAGTTTGTAGACATGCATAAGGTATTTGGAAAACCTTACACCAACGCTTTATTTGGAGAAGCGAATCTATGAGGAGCAGCAACCTGAGCACCATGTTCCTTGTCATACAGCATTTTCGTTATGGTGGAAGAAAGTAGATTCAGTAGCGAGAACATTAGAATTTGAAGATGAGGTTTTGCAGAGGTTTAAAAATAATCCACGAACTAACACTCGATCTGTTGACATTCGATGGGTACCAATCACTTGTCTGTATAGTGTCTTGAGTGAGGATGAAAATTATACATTTCATGTTCAAAAAATACAAACATTAATCCCAGATGATTATCCTAAGAGACAACAATTTGCTGAATGGCATTTACATACCGTTAACACTGAGGTTGATTTTGCTAGACGCATACTTTTGACAGAAGAGACATGCTTTTCAAGAAATAGGTTTTTTAAATACAAACGGCATTCACGTTTGGAGATTCATTTTTTTCCTTCATAGCACTATAATTTGAAAACGAAGCATTAACAGGCATTATTCTATGAAGAAAAATGTTTCATTTCATATCCTCTATCACACCAGAAAATTATTCTTATGCACCGTGTAACAATTTAGGTACCTTAAAATAAGTAATGTATTGTGACAGTTCAGTTTTTCAACTGTCCTTTTCACGTCCTGTTTCGTATTTATGTAGTTCACTTCACTGGGTATCGAACAAAGACCTCCACAACCCGTCGTTCCGCCGCTACACGTTACAACAGACGTCACCAACATACTCGGAGAATCGCACTTGATGTCGCACCACAAACACAATCTCGCACTCGACTCGCCACTGACTGGACTGCGCGAGGACGGGCAGTGGAATATTCCACGAAAGGTTCGAACGTTTTAGAACTATTTCGACACACTTTCTGAGGAGGTGGAGAAGAAGCTTCCAGAAAGTTCTAGTTATCACCCAATAGCGCGCCCGGTGTTTACACTGGCAAGCGGCGGTTATCTTGTTTACTCCGACCGCTCGGCGCCGATCCTTGGATAATCTTGGGCGTAGTTGCTGCGTCACACAGCTCCCTTAGAGCTATAGTTCTCTATATTCAAACTACAGCCAAGGTCAGCGCGGGAGCCATTGTTAGGCTGAAGCCTGACCTCTCCTCCCATATACCATTAATGTGCACTGGTTGCACGATCTTAGAAAAACCGAAATAAAACACAAAAATCATACACAGGACACTAATACGCTTGTGCACAACTTACGTATTTCCGGCATTAAAGTATTACTTCAGTTATGTGTGTGCTAACGCTGTTTTCTCAAATTAATGTTGTAAAGTAAAACAATCCTGCGCTGTATGTACGCGACTTGCTATGACATTCATGACATTGTCCTGTCCACGGTTTAAATCGTAAGATAAAATAATTCATAAATGCTGTATGGCATTATAACTATTAAAAACTTTATTACTTACAGAAGCGGTATGAAAAATATACTGTGTGATACTTTAGGTATTTGTAAGGAAATACACGAATGTGTTATCCTTCAATTTAGTCGAATTTCGAATTTTTAAAAATAGGTTAAGAAATAATAAAACATGAACGTGTTTTTTTCTACGGAAAATTATATCTACTCAAAATGAAATCATCTCACCCTCCAGATGTAAACTGGCGACGTTTTGCTCTGCTGGTGGTGAAATTGGTTACGAAAGTTGCACATTTTTATGTTCATTACTATAGGTGCCTTTTAGAAATTCTCATTCAATATCAGGACACAACGTTGCGGAATATTACACAAATTTGTAGAATTATCAAAAACCATGGTGAATTAATAATTCTAAGAAAAATGTATACTGGATTTCCTGTAAGAAAAGAAAAAACAAATTAGTACTTAAAACACGCATAAGAGTAAAATGCTATTTTTTTTCTGAAAATGGAATCAGTTGAGTTACAACACTTGACGATACTGTGATATTCAACATTTTTGTTTTATTTTTTAATTCTTCCATACCCCTCCCATATTGGCGGCCTTTTTCTTTGGAACATATTATGTAATATATATATTAAAATATTTTTGAGCCCGGTGTTGAAACATTACATGCTTGGATAGATTTGTACAAATTAAATGCCTATTGAACACAGTTCAGAAAAGTGATACAAATTATAAAATAACTTTTTAAAATATGCACAATAATATTGCAAATAAACACAGTTTAATAGGTTAGGATCCGAAAGCGTTAATAAACTCTTCTAGTTGGACATATTTAATAACTTCATGCAACTTTTGGCTATAAATATAAACATGCATTTGATAAGCAGAAAATGTAAATTTAGCACCATGTATATGAACGTTATAGCATTCGTACTTTTCAAGTCGTGACCACAGTGAAATTGTGAGCATAGTCAATGCCAGCACTGATAAACTGTGAAAAGAAACCTGTGCCACCATTGTTTATTCTAATAACCATAAAACTGCTTGCATTTTCAGTAAAATACTCGAACAAAACTGATAGAATTCAGAATGGTTGGTATTAGAATCAGTAAAACAAAACAACAGGTTATAAGTACATTGCTGTTTATAGTACACAAAAATGTTCCATTACAGAAGCACAAAACGATTGAAAGTGCGTAATATAGAGATATAACCACTTGTATAGGTACTTAATTCTTCTGCAGGAGTCTAGTGCTTTCTACCGATTTTGGCCAACCAAATCCTTCTCTCCAGTCTCTGATTTTCGAGGTAACCTAAACGCTTTTGTGCTCTCGTAGTGCACTCGAAAACACAGCAATCTGGCATTTTCACTCATAAATCAGCTTCGACACAACTGTTTCCTATGTTTATATTGAGACAACCAGCCCAATTTGGCACGCAGATACCACGTGATCTGCTATCTGCCAATCAACAAGGTATTGGCGGCATTCGCAAGATAAATCAGTTGCTGTGCTTTGTACGAGGATATAGACAATTTCACTCACAGCTGTTCGTCTTCATGATCTGTGGCAGGGCGATCACAAACTACCATCGGTTTCCTTCGGGGTTGATACCGAATACGTGACGGAGGCCCAGACCTGTGGCACGGATGTCGCATTGCTGGTACCACCTCTTCTTGTCGCTTCGAAGATGCAACCAATAGAATCGGCGATGTAGCTTTGTCAAGGGTTTGCTCGCACCCAGTTGCTCCCTGGTAGTGCTGGCATGGGTTTCCTACAGCTTCCCTCGCAGTTTTCTCCTGGGGCACCAGCTGTTTGACCCTTGTCCTTCTGGCTACGAACTCCCATACTGTTCGGTACACCGTTCTTGACCGCCAGGGAGTACCATCACGCCCAACAACTCGGACCTCTGGGAGAAACATTTTCTCACGCGGATCGTACGCCAGATTCTTTATCCTTCATGATCGGTCATATCTCTCGATCCTCCATCTGCTCCCTTCACAAGGTCTCTTCTTCCCAACCAACTGCAGTTTGCACCTTGACTAGGCGTAGGGACTGGAGCACTCTGTCGTATTCTGGTACAAACGCTCTTCCGTTGCGGCGTTAATCGTCTTGTTTTCTTTCGTTTTCCTTGCTGATCTAGACCCTGTTCGGATTAATGTCGTCTTCCATATCAAATTAGTGTCTTTTAACCCCTTTACAATGCATCCTTCAAGGCTTTCCCCGTTGACTTTATTTGAGATCGTACAGTGTCAGTGACAATCCCGAGATCGGATCTAATTTTCTCCATTTGTGTGTTCATTTCGGATTACATTTTTGTGACCATCTTCTCCATTTTAGTCAATTGTTTCAGCTTTTCCTGCATCTTGGCTTCTTTTTATCCTACTCCTGACAGCAGTGTGACTTCGTCCAGTTTTTCAACTGTTACTTTTCTCAGTGCTCAATGTTACTGTTTCGTTTTTGTGTAGTTCACCTTCATTGGGAGTTCACTGATGTGAACTAGTTCAATTTTCTGCAACTTCACTCCCTTCGTGAGTAGCCTCTTCAATGGACGGTTCATTTCACACGGGAATCGAACAAAGACCTCCATAACCCTCGCTCCGCATTAACACTCGCTGCAAGTCGTCATCAACTCGGTAGGAGAATAGCTCTTGATGTCGCACCAGAAACGCAGTCGCTAACTCGCTCGCATACTGATTCAACAACTCTCCGCACTCGACTCGCAACTAACAGGACCGCGCGAGAATAGGATCTCGAACGTTCTATAACTGTTTCGACACACTTTCTGAGGAGGGGGAGAAGAAGCTTCCAGAAACTTCAATTATTTCCCCATAGCGACTCCGAACGCTCGACGCCGACCTCGGTATAAACTTGGGCCATAGTGGCTGCGTCACAGTTTGTTTCAAGTACGATAACAAATAAGTGTTCCCAGTTTGATACCTATTATTGTCTACTAGTTCGGAAAGGCCTTTCCACAAAGTATGTTGTTTCATCGAAGTTTCCCGCTTAAATAGAATTTTTAGATGAGCGTTGTTTTAAAACGAGGGCCTAAAGGCCATTTAAATATAAGCAATTCATAGGTTAAATGTTTCTTGTCATAAGATAATTTAACACGATGTAAACAAGCAGACAAACTGGACAATAATCGATGAAGCTATGACAGTACAGACGGTGTAAAAGGACTGTTAGCAATGCACTAGTATATTTGCGTGAACTGACAATGGACGCAAGACGGTAAAGGTGGCAATTTGTTAACTTGAACAAGACACTCTTTTATTTACCTTTGCCAAGGAATAAACGGATTAGGGTATTTGCTTCATTAAAAACATTTATCCTAAGTGAGAAACTTACATTCTTTAAATTTGATTTATTGGTTGACATTTGGTGGGCGCATAAATAGCACGTATCCCTTCGGGACTGTAGTTTGTGAAGTGCGTGTGTGTGTACTTGTGTGCAATAGCAAACCGCTCATTATCTTACTAGTAGATGTAGCGCTTCATATATACACGTGATATATCACCTTGGTGATGAGTTTCAGGTTGAAGTTCTCAGCCTCGGCTACTACTCATGAGTTGTGAATAAATGCTTATTCCTAGCTATCTGTATCTCAGGATATGGTGGGTAAAGGCAGCTAATAAGCTGAATTACTCAACGATTTTATTTATTCTAACACAACAAATTATCGAAGCGGCTAGCAACTGTTCCCCTTTGAATGATAACGAAGTACTCTGTAAGCTGTATTATACATATTTCCGCTAGTTTGAATGTTGAGTGGACCTAGCTATTTATGTCACTCTCCCCACGTTACAGCACCTGTCACCAAATAGTTCACGTGGGAGAATATGAAATAGCAGGGATGTCAACCTTACAGAGAGCGGAGCTGAAGGGAGTTTCCTTCCCTCTCATTTCCATTCCTGCTTGCAAGGACTGAAACTTGACTGGTCCAGCTTGTCAGTCTTTTCAAATATAGTAGGCGGAGTGAACTATGGACTTTGAACTTTCAAGAGAACAGGTTGGGCTTCACTGTGAAAGAGTGTTGAAATCTGGAGGGAACCTTCCTTTTATACCTTGCTCCTATGACGCTAACTTTTGCACCTTTTTACCTAATCTTTATTTCGATTGGTTATTTACTTGGCGTGCTATGAGAAAGAAATCGTTCACTTTTAGAAGTCAAGCTTCTGTCTGACTCCTTTGGTAAAAACACTATCTCTGTCTCGCTAACAACTCTCATTTTTCTTTCTAATTGCTGACTTCTTATCCAGCTCCCTTGACTTCCCAATCTCCGTCCTTGTTTCTTCCCGGACCACTCTCAGCTCGACGCAATACTGCTAATTCTGTGTTCATTAGCGTGTGTATGTTGGTGGACGTTTAACCCTGCTGGTAGCTCGCTTCCTAGCTAATTACAGTGTTTCTTACATTGGTCTGCATTTTATGGTACAAGTTATCTTAAAGTCTTATATTATTACATATTCCTATCATGATATTCCTATCCTGTCATACTGGACGATTTCAAATAATGAGGCAGATTTCAGACGGTGATCTCTGGTAGGGGATTGAACAAAACGGTCCATGTCAACATATCCGAAAATCTACAGAACCATTTTCACTATACCGTGCTACTGCAAAACTAAGTGCAAATACTTGTATAATGCATCATCGCAGTCATTCTGACGTCATCACAAGAGTAGTTCAAAGTGCACCTCTACTAAGGTTCCTGCTTGTTCCCGAAGAGTGACTTCGTAAGTGTTTAATAGTCGGCTGTAGATTATCATATGGTTGCTCCCAAAATGTCAGGCCATACAACGCGTCTCGCTTTTCCAACCTATCATGTTGAGATATCGGAAGTGAGCAGGAGCTCCATCATGTTGCAGCCACCGCTAATAGCACATGAGTGATTCTCCTGGAGGGCGACCATTGGTGTCACTTCGTACTGACAGCTCACTTCTCGTTTTGCTTTTGATCCTTGTCCATCTGTTGTAATTACAGTATTTCTGTTCATTTTGCAGCATATATAGACACCTCCAGACATAAATTGATTGGACTCTTGTTTGTTTCCTGCAGGATTCACCAT
Source organism: Deroplatys truncata (assembly GCA_030765065.1). Lineage (NCBI taxonomy): Eukaryota > Metazoa > Arthropoda > Insecta > Mantodea > Mantidae > Deroplatys > Deroplatys truncata. The sequence continues at coordinate 6,364,291 of CM060990.1, read as the reverse complement.
TGATTGCTAACACGCTGTATATATGTTTTTCCCATACTAAGAGCAGGTTATTCCTTCTGATTTATCTTATTTCCAACAACAATAATAATACGACCGATCCCTCTCTATAAAACCCATCTTCCTGCATTCTTTCCTCTTTGCCGAGTTCCTCTTCGTCCTTACATATGAATCGTTTGTTAATATTTTATATCCTGTATCTTATTCTTTTCTGAACGCTTTTCTTAGCAAGCAGCGTCGTCTCATTCAATGCCCTAGCTAATTTCGGTGGTGGTGGTGGTGGTCGTCGTCGTCTCCAACTGGCTCGCATCTTTCTCGGTAAATCACAGGGAGAGTGACCTAATAGTTGGTTAATCTATGATCATGGGACTTAAAGCACTTGAGACATTGTAAGTCGCCATTGGGTATGTCATATAAAAATAATTAGAGATTTTCTTCAAAGTCGTGCTGGCATGTTGCCATGGCAGCTGATTTGGTTAGAGCAACTGGACGGAAAACAGGAAGATCCGTGGTTCAAATCCCGACTATAGCATTGAATTTTTCAGTCTAGTTCTATCTTTCCAACCTTGTCCTACACAGGGATTGTGTGAAAGAACAATTAATTACTAAATACATAATGTTTAGTGCCTCGATTTTCAAAGCCTTGAATAATTTCGACCCTAACCAGTATTCTTATTTCTTTTACTAAATATTGCTATTTTATACGAGGATGTTAAAATGAGGAATCTAAGCTATACGAAGTGCTATACAAATGCCATTAAGAATATATGCTGCAGTAGTAGGTGAGCATGGACAGAACTAGGCAAGGGTGAAGTGATACGTAAGACATATTGGGGAGGATAGGGGTTGAAGGTGTTCGAGGGTGGTTCTAGAAACAATTAGCGTTCATTGGCGGTGGAGGGGTAGGGGTACGGAGTAGAGAAAATGTAAGGGCTTTGGACGCATTATGCATATTAATGAGGGATTAACAACTGTCCGTATAATTGAATTAAACGTGTAAACAAGTGTTTTGTTACCCCACTCCCTATGACGGCATTTATCGACAAAAGAAGACGAGGTCTCTAAGTACTTGTTAGCTATCAAGTTGATTGACAAGGGTTGACAGGGGATCTAACCCATTTGATAACGATCAGACACGTATCCAATTATCGTGCATCATCGACTTCAAACAACTACGCCGCCGACAAAAGAATATCCCGACTCTAAGTAGTAGTAGTAGTGGTGGTGGTGGTGGTAGTAGTAGTAGTAAGGTTTTAGGGCGCATGCCTGCTGTGGTCATTAGCGCCAAGGCAACGCTAAAGCAAGAAGCGAGAATACAGGTAAGAACCCCGCAGCTTAAAACGAAACAATTAAAACTTCAATAAAATACTGCCAGCAGCTGCGAAATATAGAGCAAATAGGGGTAAAAACCACAATGCAAATACATAAAAGGCAAAATACAGCAGCGGCAATACCCAACAAATAAAACAGAAGGATAACACTAGGTCATCAAACCCGGCCGCCCATACCGCTATGACGAATACAATGCAATACACGATCCGCAGCACTGGGAGCGTGTGCCACCACCCCGGACAGTGTTGCTGGCAAGCCCAAAGACGCACGTAACTGAGCTAAAAACTGGCACTGAAGTAAAACATGTTGCACCGAGAGCGGCTCAGTACAATGAGCACATAACGGGGCAGGCCCCGAAGATAAAAGGTGACCATGACTAAAACGGCAGTGCCCGATGCGCAATCTGGCTTAAATGACTTCCTCGCAGAGAGGCACACGAGGAAGTACTCCAGGTGACCGGGAGGGGCTTTACCTCCCGAAGTTTGTTGCCCTGAAGACTAGTCCATGCAGCCCTCCAGCGTGAAAGTATAAATCCGCTTAAAAATGAGCTAAAGTCATCGGAAGGTACACAAGACAAAACACCCGGGAGATAAAAGGGCTGCCTCTGCAGCAGCATCATCGGCGGCCTCATTACCGTGTAGGTAAACCTGGACATGCTGTACGAGACGGTGGTAACTGTACAGCGACCTGATGCTCTGAAGGGCACTCCGTGAATCTGAGCAGATAACCCACTCCTGCAAAGTATGCCGCTGGATGTATAAAAGAGCCTGGTAAATGCCAAACAGCTCGGCTGTAAAATTATAACACTGCGTTAAAAGCCGAAATGTAAAACTGGCGACCATGGATAAAAGCGCATTCTATTCCCCGAGCGTCGTTAGAACCATCAGTGGAGATAAAATCACAGCATTCAAACTGCTCTTTAATTTCTAAAAAGGCCGAGCAAATAACAGATGCTGGCGTCGTCGTTTCGGCAGGGAGAACAACTCCAGATTGACGGCGTCGGGTTTGAGCCATGGGGGGGGGGGGAACCTGTTTCCCCTATCGGAAATGTTGCCGGTAAGGTGACGTCCAGCAGCCGAAGGAGTAAGCGAAAACGAACACCAGGAGGACGTAAGGCCAGGGAGTTCGACGAGTACTGACGGTCCAAGGAATCGTTAAAAAACTGAGTAAAAGACGGATGTCCACGCGGACTAGAGAGTCTGTAGGCGAAACGTCAAAGAACAACATCACGGCGATAAGATAGTGGGGCACAGCAGCTTCCGCACTCAGGCTGATGACTGGGCTCTTATGAAAAGCGCCAATACTCAACCGGATACCACGGTGATGTATAGGACTGAAGCGATTCAATATCGATGGTGGAGCAGAGGAATAAACAATGCAGCCTTAATCAAGTTTTGAACGGACTAGAGAGCGATACAATCTTAGAAGAACAGTACGATCAGCTCCCCATGAAGTGCCACTTAAAACATGTAAAACTTCAGAGAACGTTCACACCATACCTTCATATATGAGATTTGGGAACACCAGGTAAGCTTCCTGTCAAAAATCAATCCCAAAATTTTCGGCTCTTTTGCGAAAGGAAGACCATCTGGACCGAGACGTAGAGAAGGCGAAAGAAACGCTGTACGGCGCCAGAACTTAACGCAGACTTTTCCCGGCAGAGAACACTCCAAGTGAAGAGACGGTCAAGACACAGTTGGAGGCGGCGTTCTAAGAGACAAGTGCGCCGAGAACTGCAATAAATAGTGAAATCATCCACGAACAATGAAGACGAAACATAGGTGAAACGCAATTGACAATAGGATTGATTGCAATAGCAAATAGTGTGACGCTGAGGACGGACCCTGCGGTACTCCGTTCTCTTGAGTAAAAACACGGGATAAAACCGAACCCACGCGTACGCCAAAGACTCTATCCTTTATGAACTCCCGAATAAAAAGGGGCAGACGACCACAAATGCCCCAATTATGGAGAGTACGAAGAATACCCTACCTCCAGCAAGTGTCATACGCTTTCTCGGGGTCAAAGAAGACAGCGACCGTGTGACTTTTCTGTAGAAAAGCGTCCATGATGTGTGTAGATAACGAGACCCGGTGGTCGACCGTTGAGCGGAAGCGACGAAAACCACATTGGACGTTATACAGCAAATCTTGAGATTCAAGCCACCATGTCAAGTGCCCGTGGATCATGCGCTCCATCACCTTGCATATGCAACTGGCGAGAAAGATGGGCTGATAACTGGAGGGTAGATGGTGATCTTTGCCAGGTTTTAAAATTATGACGATGGCGGTCTGATGCCAAGCTGACGGGAATGTAGCGGTTCGCCAGATGCGGTTATGGACCTGCAAGAGAAAACTTTTACCACCCGAAGAAAGGTGCTGCAGTATTAATAGGTGAACACCATCCGGCCCAGGAGCTGAGGGCCTGGATGAGCTAGCTCCGACATGGTGAAAAGGGTATAACACTCGCGGTTAGAAGAGGAAAAAGAGTTCGTGGGATTCAACCCGGTTCTGTATGGACAAAAATTCCGGTGTTAATGAGATGAGCCGGTAGCTCCGGTAAAAGCAGCGCCCAGCGTGTCAGCAACCGCTCTAGAATAAACGATGGTGGTATTATTAATCCTAAGACCAAGAATTGTGAGCGGTGACACTTTGCTAGCCACACGACGAAGCTTGTCCCAAACGACAGATGGAGTGGAGTGATTAAAAGACTCCACAAAATGGATCGAGGATGTCCTCTTACTTACCTGTATAATTCTGCGGGCCCTGGCGCGCATGTGCTTGAAAGTTACCAAATAATCAAACGTAGGGTGGCGGCGAAACACCCGAAGGGCAGCCCTCTGCACACGGACTGCCGCGCGACATTCGTCGGTCCACCAGGGGACCGGTAAACGCTTCGGTTGGGAAGACGAACGAGGGATAGCACGTTCGGCAGCGGAAAGAACGACCGAAGTAAAGTGATCCACTATCCGGTCAACATCGGAGAACGGGCGGTCGTATAAAACAGCTAAGCTGGAATAAATAATCCAGTTCGCTCTGTGAATTTGCCAAGTGGGTACACGTGCCGATAGGACCGTGTGTGAAAGCAAGCTGACAGGCAAGGAAAATGATCGCTAGAAAAGGTATCAGAGACGACCACTGAAAACGATGTGCGAGCTGTGCTGAGCAAACATAAGTCCAGATGAGAGAAAGTGCCGGTAGAATCGGAAACGAAAGTAGCTTCACCTGTGTTGAGAAGAGAAAGGTTGGTCTGTATGAAAAATTCAGCAAGATGGTTCCCCTTTGCGCAAGCCCGAGGTGAACCCCAAAGAGGGTGGTGCGCATTAAAGTCTCCCAGCATAAGGTAAGGCGCTGGGAGCTGGGATACTAGATCTGCAAATTCCGTAATAGCGAAAGGAGAACAAGGCGGTAGATATACGGAACAAAGGGTAAAAGAAAAGCCAGGTAAAATCAAGGTAACAGCAACAGCTTGCAGGGTAGTGGTAAGTACCAGAGGCTGGAAAAAAATGTCAGGAATAATGAGCATGACACCCCATGTGCAGGACTACCAGGTTCCGGTGGTAGGTCAAGGCGCACCGGAATAAAACCAGAATATGAAAAACTTGTCTTGCATCGAAGTTTAGTCTCCTGTAAACACAAAACGCTGGGAGAAAGCAATCTGGTTAACAACTGTAGCTCGGCCGTATGAGCGCATATACCGCGTGTATACCAATGGAGAATGGACAGCCGGAGTTAAATGTGATAGGTTGATTATAAAGATCATTTCGCCGCAGGTGTTCGCCTCAGCTTACCCTTCTGGTTGCGCGTGAGACTAGGGCTTTGAGAAGTAGTGGACTCTTGTCCCATTGACTTCTGGGAAGGAAGAGACTCAGTTTCACATGAGGCAGAGTGCTGCAGAACGATTGCCTGTTGACACAGGTGGAGAACCCCGCTGAATCCGACTACGCCCTCTAGCATCCTGGGAGCGTGATCGCTTAGGAGGCGAGGGAGAACTTGCTTTGAATGCAGAGCGTTCATTGGTAGAGGCTTGAGGGTCTTTAAGAAAATCAGTGCGATTTGGCTGTATTGAATTTCCGGGCTTCCGTAGTAACACGAATGGTCATGGAGCTGGCCAAATTGGACGATGGTACTGTAATGCTAGAAGGAGCGACTGCTATGGAGGCTATAGGGGAATTTTGAATACCCATATCCCGCTTTGGTACCTGGTGGGAAACCACGGATCTAAAGTTGCCAAACTTCAGGATAGAAGGCTGTCGAGCAAGATGACGTTTGCGGGCTTCAGCGAAAGCTAAGCGCTCTTTCACTCGCAGCTCCTGAATGGCTTCTCGTCCAAAAAACAAGGACAGTCGCGGAAAGACGCCGGATGAGCACCGTGGCAGTTCACACAGCAAGGGGCAGATGGACAAGCTCCATCGTGGGCATCCTTACTATAGTTGACACAAACTGGAATGGAATGCTTACAAGAAAATTTAGTGTGGCCATAGCGGTGACACTGAAAGTAACGCATAGAGCGTGGAATATACAGCCGAACGGTAAATACTTCATAGCCTGCTTTAATTTTTTGAGGGAGTTCGAGCAGATCAAATGTGAGGAAAAGCGTACGTGTAGGCCTCTGGACACCATCACGCTTTCCGCGCACACGATAAACAGAGTTCACACCTTGGTCCGACAGATAACCTTGGATCTCTTCTTCTGGCATTCATCCAACAAGTGGGTGGTAATGACACCCTTTGAGGAGTTTAGGGTGCGGTGCTTCTCGGCATGGATAAGATATCCGTGGAGGAGTTTGGCCTTTAACAGCTTTTCAAACTGTGCGGCAGTGTATGTCTCAACAAAGAGGGAACCTGTTCTAAGGCGCGTACAGGATTTAACAGGACCGGCTATTTTATCAAGACCCGACTGAATTACAAACAGGTTCACCTTCAGAAAGGACTGAGCCTCTTCCAACCGGGTAATTAACAGGTAACGTGCGGATTTCACTGCATGTACCTCTTTATCATCTTGAACATGTCTTCGTTTAGGATTTAGGTTTTCCATGAAACAATTATATAAATTTCATCCCCCAGTGCTTCCCACCCACCACGGAGCCCAACAAGGGGTCATCCCAATGGGATGACAGGGCTACACGGGCCATATAGCGGGCGCGCCGTGCCACTCACCCTGGAGTTCGGTTAAACACCCAGTCCTGGCCAATTGACTAGGGGTGCGTTAGTCCCTAGCCGCCCGTTTAGGTGAAGGAGAAACCAAAGCGGAGTATTGGGAATGCGCATCCTCCCCGAAAATTGTAGACAGAACAAACCAGGCTCAGACACGCATTCCTCAACCAACCAGGATATTCCTTTCCACCGACACGGGTTTCAACGCACGGCTGACACGTGAGTGGGCGTTTTGACTTATTTCCTCACCACAAAGAGCAGCCCACACCGAGGAAGTCAGGGTGGCTCGGAACCCCGAGTGCGCCAAAACCGTTCCCGCAGTTGCAGGCCCCTGGGGCGCCGCCTCTTAAGTGTTAGAGGCCTTCATCCCTCTATTAATTGAAGGTCGTGTGCCCTAGATCGATTGACATAATGAAATTGTTAATCAACACGCTTAATAACTGACCTGTGGTACAATATGGGTGCCAATTTCAATTATTTTATTCCTCTGAATCCATTGATGTCAGATTCATTCTATCATTACCCCCTTCCGATATGTTAATAGATTGTTTCTATCGAGTGTGGCTGTCGGTCTTTGAAGATTATCGCCAGTGAAAAGAGACGTGTGTCCTTGATTGATTAAAATAATTGTTTAAATTATCGACTTCAGTACCTTTTGTTTCTACAGCTGCACAGTGTTGATCGGATTTTTGTATATTCAAGATGGCTACTCATTTGCATAGCAAAGAATACAACATCATATTAATTGGTGACATTAATTTTCAAGAAATATATTTAATAGCTACTGTTCCACAACGATACAATCGCTAGTTATTAATATATAAAATAACAATAGGAATTTCTCTTCTGGTTGCCAAGCTGTAAAAAGAATGTATAAATGATGAATTAATATCAGAGCGCATAGATCTCTCTTTGTAACAAGCAGATATAAAACTTCATAATTTCAATCCGATTAGGTTGTAGAAATGCTTTATAATTATTCCGAATGATTGACACTACAATTAAAAATTACACAAATAATTTTACCCTTTAAACATTCCTTAGCTAACAAACTATTGCGTGCTCTCTGATGACCTGTTACAAAAGGATATTCAAATAATAAATTAAATAATCACACATTAAAAGTCTTTAAAAAACTAAAATAGCATGTGAAAATAATGCAAGGATATTCAATAGGATACTGTATACAATTCAGTCGTATAAAACATTACACGCCATAGATTAAATGAAAATCAGTACATGAAAACACGGCAAGATTAATGGATATTTAAAAATGCGTAAAGCGCGAACATGTTTAAATGCTTTTGCTAGCTTAAAGACGTATACCTACCATCTTTGGACCTCCATTCTCAAATGAAGCGTCTGTTACTCGCAAGTCCGGAGATAGTGGACACCAGCTATCCGCTCCACACGACCATCGGAGTAGGAGTTGTGAACATGTTTTCATCTGTCTGCCTTCCCCTCCCAACATTTCCTCGAGAAGCCATGTCATATAATATTTCTAAGAAAATCCTTATCCTAAAGAATCATGTTTATGATCAATCATGCAGTAGGATGTTACAGGCATCAGACACTATGAAAAGACGAAATCGTCAGATATATCAAGACATTATTTAAGTTATGAGGACCCTTTATCCAATAGGATGTTATATACAGTACATATCTTATAAGAACATCAACCCATTGATTCATTGGAATTTCTTCATACATTTAATATATGTTGAACTGATTTAGATAAAGATGTCGAATACATTTTGTCGGATTTATAGCATTACTCAATTTGTGCTGAATATACAGGATGCATCACCTAAAACTTGCACCGCAAATATTTCGGAAATCGAAAGTGCTATTGATATGCCGTTTTCACAGCATTGATTGGTAGTCAGGAGCTCGTACATTTAGCCTATAAACAGATTTTAATAATACTAAGAAAGTGTATTTTTTTGAACGAACATACAATTCTTTAACTGGAACAATGCCTAGTTACACCAACACAATAAAGGTAGGGTAAATTACAATTTCAGTGGCGTTTGTTGCAAGATTCTAGTGCAAGTGGTATACGGGAAATCTTATATTGAAACTTTACGCACCGACACTTGTACAACATGTGGTAGCACAAACTAAAGAAAAACAAAAGGGAATTACAATACTTCTGTGGATTCTCTCAAGTAAAGGGAACAGCCCTTCAAAGGTTGTATTCAAAATTACCATCGGCAGCTTCAATACACGCTTCCATGCAGCACACGTTCTAGCACTTCAGCGGAACTTTCAGAGCAGGCAGCAGTAACGCGTTGTTTTATATCGTCTGGTGTAGTAGGTACATCCTTGTAGACAGTGTCTTTCAGCGTTCCCCACAGAAGATAGTCTAAAGGGGTCAGACCCGGTGAACGGGCCGGCCAAGGTACAGGTCCTCTTCGTCCAATCAAACGATTTGGAAACAATCCGTTAAGACAAGCTGTAGTAGTTCGTGCACTATGGACTGCACAGCCATCATGTTGGTACCACAGGTTCCTCCTAGTCTTCAAAGGAACGCCTTCTAGCATCTGTGGCAGATGGTCTGTCAGGAAGCTGCGATACTTGTGCGAGTTCATTGTTCCTTTTATGAACAAAGGGCCTATAAGCTAATGGTTCACTATCCCACACCACACGTTTAAACTCCATGGACGCTGTCGTTCCACCTGACGAAGCCAACAGATCAATAGTGCATGTTTCTGCGGTTTACCTGACCATGATTAGTAAATATTGCCTCATCACTAAACAAGATACATGATGAATATGGAGTATCATGTCTTAATGCCCATATACAAAAGTTAACACGATTCTCAAACTCGTCTCAATGCAGCTCTTGATGGAGAGAGATGTGATAAGGATGGAACCTATGTCGATGGAGAATACGCAGTAAACTTGCTTGACTTATGCCACTTCCACGAGCGATTGTGCGGGAACTAATTTGCTGATCTACTGCAACGGCAGCCAAAACATTAATTTGTGCCTCTTCTCCAGTCACTTGTTTGTTCTGTTAGGTTTTGTAGGTGTTACAGTACCATTTTCACGTAATTGGTTGAAGAGGTTGATAAATAATTGCCGAGATGGTTGACGTCTATTGGGATACGTTTCCGCATACACCGTACAGGAACGAATGCATTCTTCCTACACTCTCCATACACCATGAGCATTTCGGCTTTTTCTGCATTAGAAAATCCCATCTTCCAATCACGACTTCCTGCTTGAACTGTCACAAACTAACTGACCAGAAAGTCGCAATGCAACCAATGAACAGAAAGCACAATGCAAACAAACATAACATCGTACCTAGCAACTAAGCAGGTTGAATGGGACAAACAATTGTCGGGGTGGAAGCTTTTCAAAATACGATTTCTCGTAAACCACTTGCACTAGAATCCTGCAACAAACACCATTGACATTCTAATTTACCCTACCTTTATTCTGTTGATGTAACTAGGCATTGTTCCATTTAAAAATTGTACGTTAGCTCAAAAACTACTCTTTCTCAGTATTATTAAAATGTGTTTATATGCTAAATGTACGAGCCTCTAACTACCAATCAGTGCTGTGAAAACTGCACATCAATAGCATTTTCCATTTCCGAAATATTTGCTGTGCAAGTTTAAGGTGATTCACTCTGTATATGCTGGTGCCTAAAAGTCCCGTGTTTGAGTCTTAGTTTTTAAGAATGGATTATATCTGGAACTGGAGTACTAAAGAATTGTGACAACGCTTCGATTGTAGCTATTATCTCCAATTAATGCTTCAACTAATTAGTTAAAATGGTCTAGGTTCGAATGCCGATCTTTCATGTACCTAGGTTAAACCACTTAGATTAATGTCGTTAGAGGAATATACTGTGTTTAACATATAAAATTAAGATTATAAAAAATTTTCTTCCTAGTGTACTGGATCGAATACTGATTGGAATGAGTTTATTTATAAATTTAATAGCTGTAGAACTAATTTAGATAACAACGCCAAATACATTTTGTTGAATTTCTAGCAACTTTGTTCTGAATTTAAGTGATGGTATTTAAAGTCCCGGGTTTGAGTTCCAATTTTTAAAAATTGATTATCTGTGGAATTAAGGTTGTTAAAGAGTTGCGACAAAGCTTTGATTGTAGCTATTATTACCTACTATAAATGCCGTAAACAATTAGAGGTGAAATGGCCTTTGCTCGATTCCTTATCTTTGAATGACTTCCTTAATTTTCCCCTCTACTCTATGTCATACCACTTAGATTAATTGGGTAAAGTGAATATAGCTGGTTTAGCATACAATTAAGATTAGAAGTTGTCCATGGTTCTAATACTGATTCGATGGAATTTATTTATAAATTTAACTCCTGAAGTAATTTTGATAAAGACCTTAATTAAAAAGTAAACATGTTCTAGTCTTGAAATATCGTTATAACAATAATTGTATAAGGGTTTAAGATCGATTTCGCGAAGGGTCGATTTCAGATAACTTCATAACTATTGTTCTTGGATTGAATAAAGCTTAAATGTTAGCTGGTATTGAGGAGAATTAAATTACTAAATACTTTTATTGAAAAAAAATATCTGGTTCGATATTAGAAGTTTAAAATTGGTATAACTCAGAAAAAATTGCTGTGCACAGGATTGGAGTGAACTGTAATGGTTTTCTACAATTATGTGTTAATCATCTACGGAATCTCATACTGTGTACTGGTTCTATGGAGAATTAAAAAATTCAATTAAATTGAGTTTAATTTATGGACGCTCTTTAACTGCTGCGGTGCTTACCGTCCCATTGTATTGGGCGTGAAAGACCGGATATTTTGCTCAGAGGCATCTTTATCAGGCTTGAGGTTCTTTTACGTGCCGTAAATCTACGACACAGGACCACCGGATTTACTTCCCTTCCGAAGGAAGCCATGCTAAGGATTTTTACGCCCTAAAAGATCCATCGTTCTCCGTCGGGTTTGAACCCGCGCCCTCGGGAACTAGAGGGTAGCATGGTAACCAGTACACCACGGAGGACGACGTTCTATGGAAAATGAAAGAAAGAATAAAGAAAGGGCGAAAACTTGAAATAATAGAGGATATGAATGAATTGAATTAAAGAAAGGGAGAAAATCGTCTACGTTACCTTTAAGTACCTACTTCTAAAGTATTGTGGTGATAGAGGTGATGTTAACTTTGCTGTAGTGTGTGTTATGTTGAAGTTGTTATCGTTTATGCATAAGGTTACAGTAAATTGTCATAATGATGGGGATGGCGGCGGTAGTAGTCTTTTAATGCATGGATGTGTGAGAGGTAGTTATGAGAAGAATTTCAACGTAAGATAAAGCCATGCATGCTGCACTGACGTCATATGGTGGAGGTTAATAGATACATAAACGCTAAAATGAATGTTATACAACAAACCACTTTTTGTGGAAAGGTTTTAAAGCGGAGTTATGTGTATATCCGATCACGTTATATATCGCTGAAAAGGCATTGATATGTTAGGAAATACCGGAGTTTTAGACACCTAATCACCATTTCTTTGCTCAAATCACTGCACGATTGCATTGAAAGTATGTAGAGACAATAAAATATATGGATAATAGGGAACAAATGATGTTTAATATGTAAGTTATCTTCTTAAAACCCTGAAATACACAAAATGTGTGTGTTAACATCGAACAGGAAAACCAAAAAAACGTTACTGCGCCGGATCTGAAATCACGCGACCGTATAGGTAGGTGCCTCCTTTATAAATAGGCGCACCTTTGAGTTTATATCTTTATTGTGTCGGTTTGCTTCGAGACGAGTATATCATCACTCGAGTGTGTAGAAGTTTTCTAGGTGAAGAAGTGTGCTCCTTTGAATAAGGCGATCAGGGATATATTGATTAGTATCTATAAGGATTTTTGGTATTTAGCAGATTGTAGAGATAGAGAGAGCTACACTCCAGGAAGTATTTCCAATACAAAGTCTGCTAGCGGGTGTGATAAATGTGGAAAGAGTTTTCTACAAAGCTATCACAAGAGGTGACATGAAATGTGCTGCAAATAGCTGTTCAAGTGTAAGCGTTGTGAAAGATTCTTCAACAATAGCTATAAGAAACTTCATGAAGAGCTATACAGATGCACTAGTCCTTGCAAGAAAATCAAAAAGGCCTACGAAACATAAACTGTTGTCAATAATGGTCAAGAGAATATGAGACAACCTTTGAAGGTCGTCTTAAATCTTATTTCATTTGCTGTGATTCGTCTAAAGACATTAATGTTTGTCTCCAAGAGTAAAAAAAAACTGCAATTGAAATAGTTCAGAAAGACCTTAGAGTTCATAAATCTGTGAAAATTAATCTACAGGTTGAATGCCGTTGGAGAAACCTGTACCTGTGACATAACATTGAAAACACGTAATCAGGCATTTTTTCTAGAAACGGATTTAGGTGGCGTGTTATGTGAAATTCAAGAAACTTTATACTGAATTGGAGGAATATTAACTTAAAGGAAGTAATTGGGCCTTGCTTGCCGTGGAGGGGCTTCGGCTCAGAATTAACAAGTACAGTCCCCTTCGAGGAAGCAGCTACAGTCACCTACCTACATCCGTGGAAACAAAGAAAGCGTGTATAAACCCACAGAACTACGGTGATGAAAAATGCTAGCAAGTTAGCAAAATTTATTGATAAGAAACAGCGACGTGTTAACAAATACAGGCAACTTGAAAATAAGTACATTTATCATGTGTTTCGTTTCGTACGACATTGGCTCAAATCCCAAGGTTTGAGAAACTCGACAGTATGTTTAACGTTTTCGGACGGAATGAGAAACAAGATGTTTAGGTGAGGTGGTTGATAAAGAACCAGCTAACCATCGTGACCTGCTGCTCCTGCACAATGATACTGGACTACACTACTATGTATACATAAAGAATTTTGAGAAGCTCGTTCGACATAAGAAAACAAACCATGATGGAGCGTTATATACATGCAAGCGCTGCTTCACCCATTTTGATGATCGGTGTGGTCGAAGTGAACCGGAAAAACTAGAAGAACATAGCAATATATGCAGTCAACATGATATTACAGGAATATTTATGCCTACAAAGGATAACTCTATCGTACAATTAAAAAATGCGGAGAGGATGTTGAAACTGCCTTATGTCATCTATGCAGAGTTTAGAGTTCTCGTGTCGTATCATACATGCAGTGCTAATCCTGAAACTTCCTATACAACCCCATATCAGAAACATTCTCCAATGATCTTTTGTGTTTATGATAAACCTGCTTAATTTGTTGAACATCAGCATCCGCTGGGAAGACTTTTCCATTGAGAATACACTTGCACCGCCACCGCCGCGATTACCAGTTGCCGCCTTTGAGCTTCAGAAGCCACTTTCTTGAACTTTGTCCCCAACATGGCGTCCAGTAATCATTTTAGCTCAATTCTGGTATATAGAAGTATAGCACCTCATGTAAAGCTGTCGTCGCCGGGGATCGAACCCGATACCTACTGAATGTGATCGCACACGTTACCACTGTGTCAACTCGCTACGTTTTGATTATGCTTGGTTACGTTTGGTTTTATCTGGGCCTGAGGCCAGCACTAGATGTTACTCCTAGTGGCAGAGTTACCATTTTCCACTTCCATTATTCTTATTCTTTCTTCATATTTATGTTGTGTATATATGTGAATGATAGTTGATCAAATGTGATCTACTGCTTAATGGCACTATATTTTATAACTTTATCTTTTTTATCAGAGAGCCATGGATACCTGGTGTATACATATTAGGTCGTAGTCCGGCAAAGCGGTGAATGATTTTACCATTAGCCAGCGTTAAATTTTCTAACACTTTTATTCTGTGTAGAGTGACATATGGCTTGCAGTGTAATCGGCTGTATCTAGGTGTTCAAGAAAATGTAGCTTGTCCTGATGTACACCTCTAGTTGTCACTTGATGGATGAAGGAATCTGTATTCAAGGAATGTTTGAAGACTAACCTTATTGATGTAATTTTTAATCTTAGTGTCAATAATTCGGAATAATTATAAAGCATTTCTACACCCCAATCGGATTGAAATGTTGAAGTTTTTATGTCTGGTTATTACAAAGAGAAATCTATGCAACCTGTCTTCTGATGTTAATTTATCATTTATACATTCTTTTTATCGCTTGGCATCTAGAATAGAACATTTTGTCGTTATTTTATATGATAATAATTAGCGATTGTATCTTTGTGGAATAGTAATTAATAAATGCATTTCTTGAAAATTAACGTCACCAATTGATGTGATGTAGATACTCTTTGCTATGCAAATGAGCAGCCATCTTGAATATACAAAGCTGCTATTAAAACTGTGCGGCTTGTAGAGATAGAAGGTATTGAAGCCGATTATTTAAATACTTAATTATATTAATCAATCAGCGACACGCGGTTTTTCAATGGCGGTAATCTTGAAAGACCGACAGACACACTCGATACAAACAATCCATTAGCATATCGGAAGAGGGTGAAGATAGAACGAATCTGAAGACATCAATAGATTCGGAGGAACAAATAATTGAAATTGATACCTATATTCTACCACAAAAGTAAATTATTAAACGTTTTGATTAACAACTTCATTGTGTCAATCGATCTAGGGCACACGACCACCATTTAATAGAGGGGTGGAGGCTTCCAACCCTTTGAGGCGGGCTATTCTTTTGCCGGCGCCTAGCTCTTAGAAGTCGATGGTGCACCTTAATTGGATACGTGCCTGATCGTTATCAAACGGGTTAAATTCGTCAACTTTTTTCAATCAAACTTGACAGTTAACAAGCACTTAGAGGCCACGGCTTCTTTAGTCGGTAAATGCCGTCAAAGGGGGCGGGTTAATAAAACATTTGCTTACATGTGTAAGCCACTTATACGGTCAATTAATTCCTCATGAATATGCATAATGGGTCTAAAGTCCTTACACTTTTTGTACTCCCTATCCCCTGCAGCTCCAATGAGCGCTAAATTGTTCCCGCAACCACTCTCAAACACATTCAACCCCTACCCTCCCTAGTATCTCACCTCGTTTTCCCTGTCTCTCCCGTGTATCATTATTTCACCCTGGCCTAGCTCTGTCCATACTATTCCACATACAGTGCTCGTGTTTTGTTTTTACAGCTACTAGACTAGTTTTGACACACTTATTTAGTTTTATATTAAGTTGAGCAGTGCATCGTTTATAAATCAGTTAAGTGAAGAAGGTGTCTGAAACACAAGTATTTCCCAGAGGCCATTTAAGTGCTTCGTCTCTTAGTCATGCAACTATTCTGTTATGCTGCTGTGTTTCGAGGTAGTGAATTTTACAATGGGCTGCGAGGGACATGGTGAACATCCTGAACGGATTAAAATGAAATGAGCATTAAATGTGTAGAAACACGTTTCAAAGTGTAACTTAATACATGGTGTGCAAACCGATATTTAAATAGTCAAGTGACGGTGTTTGAAAGTCTATACCAGCTGGTAAAATCGTCATGTTTCAGTTTAATAGATAACAAAATAATGCATACTTATTCCAGCATGCTTATTATCTGAAGTATAACTACGTATATTTGCAGCGATGAAGCATGTTTCTTAATAGCGAAGTGTTGCTGTTTGTAATGATTTACTGTTAGCTTAGGCTGTTAAAATAACGATAAAATAAATATGCTTATCCCAGAGTATTCTAATCGTCCTTTGCACTCCAACTGCGTTGCACAAACAAGATTTTCAGCACTCAGGCCCGTAGGAGTTCGTTGTCAACCTTCTTTGCTGTTAAAAAACATTTTGTATTCGTATAACCTGCTTTTTGTTCAATTGTGTAAAGTATTTTGGAGCCTTCGGATGAAATAGTTCGTGACAAGCGGGACCTATTTCACAATATATTATGAGGGGGAGATCGGTTAAACAAGTACTTAAAACCAGTTTATTATCTTGCTGAATTGTATACGTAAAAGAGTTCTGTGATACATAAAAATCAAAGAAATTCAGAGATGAATTGTGTTACAATTTTATAAAAACTCAGTTTTTATGTTTTAATAATCTGTGTTGCCTTTTATGTGAGATTTCTAAATCCCGTCACATGGCGTACATATCCGTTTACACAGCGTGATAGGGACAGGAATTTTATACTCTAATGTTCCCTTTAATATGCATGCACTTATGCATTGAAAACTTCAAATCTAATATTAGGCATGTAAATATGTACACATAAAAAGTATTAAAACATCATATTGACATGAAATAAAAATTTAACATAATTTTATGTAATGTTTCCTTGAATAAAACTGTTGTGAAAAGCATATGTATCTATTATTTAACGCATCAAACCCTATCTATAGTATTGAAGAGTTAGGATATACAACAAAACAAGTCCTTCGCCATATAAAATAACGACAGATTGAATTGGATCACCTGAAGTTTCAACTGAAGACACATTTCGAACCTGCAGGAGTATATTCGGAATTGAATTTCTAAAACTATTAACGATTGAATATTTTGAAATGTTTTCCTTTGCGTAAATTAGAAGGTTGCATTTTATAAATGTTAAGAGATACTAAACAAAATTTAAGCTAAAATTCAACATTATTCCGTATGCGAGCAGGGCGCCCTTTCGCTTTCAACATGTAACACACGTACTTTCATCATGCAATCGTTGCTGTCAACATTGCAACATCGAGGGCCCTAAGCCGCAAAGCGTAGACGAGGGATGATTTTTTAGAAGGGGAGGAGTGGAGGAGGTGGTTCCGTGCCTGAGTGGTTAGACCGCTCGCCTCTCACTCGGTACCAGAGACCCGCATGGGGGATTTGTGGTGGACAAAACGGCGTTTGGGCGCGTTTTCTCCGGTTTCCCCCGCCATGTTTCATCTGCGTCCATCACCCACTTCCTCGGTCTCATCCCGGGCGTGTGGCTGATCACCCATCCTGGTCTCTCACCCTCTGATCCGTAGGCCCTCGGTTCGGGTGGGCGTTAAGGATGGAAGGTTCAGGCCCAATTGCGCTGTTTCCGTGGAGCAAATACGGTTTTAGGCGTAGCCGTAGGGTCTGCGCGACTAAACTCGAATGATCCACTTTAGCTACATTTTCATTGCTTCGCGATATTCTGTTAGGCACATTTGTTTCCATCACGTTGGCAATAACTTCTGACAAGATGTCCGGCATGGCTAAGTGGTCGCCAAGAAGGGCCCAATATTTTAGATAGAGCAACAACTCCTGCATAATTTAACAAGTCAGTATACTACACAATCAACTCTACTTATACAGGGTGAATCGCCTAAAACTTGCACCGCAAATATTTCGGAAATGGAAAGTGCTATTGATGTGCAGTTTTCACAGCATTGATTGGTAGTCATGGGCTCGTACATTTAGCCTATAAACAGATTTTAATAATACTGAGAAAGTGTATTTTTAGCAAATATACAATTTTTTAAATGGAACAATGCCTAGTTACATCAACAGAATAAAGGTAGGGTAAATTGGAACGTCAGTGGCGTTTGTTGCAAGATTCTAGCGCAAGTGGTTTACGAGAAATCTT
The DNA here is from genome assembly GCA_030765065.1 of Deroplatys truncata. Classification (NCBI taxonomy): domain Eukaryota; kingdom Metazoa; phylum Arthropoda; class Insecta; order Mantodea; family Mantidae; genus Deroplatys; species Deroplatys truncata. The sequence goes on along the minus strand of CM060990.1, from coordinate 6,346,290 downwards.
ATTTTGAAAGTTTTACGCACCGACACTTGTACAACCTGTGGTAGCACAAACTAAACAAAAACAAAAGGGAATTACAATACTTCTGTGGATTCTTACAAGTAAAGAGAACATAGCCCTTCAAAGGCTGTGTTCGAAATGACCACCGGCAGCTTCAATTCACACTTCCAGTCTGCTATGGAAATACTGCTGCACACGTTCTAGCATTTCAGCGAAAATTTCAGTCGGCATCAGTAATACGTCGTTTCATATCGTGTGGTGTAGTTGATAGATCCTTGTAGACAGTGTCTTTCAGCCTTGCCCACAGAAAAAAGTCTAAAGGGGTCAACCGGTGAACGGGCCGGCCAAGGTACAGGTCCTCTTCGTCCAATCCAACGATTTGGAAACAATCCAGTTAAGACAAGCTGTAGTACTTCGTACATTATGGGCTGGACACCATCATGTTGGTACCACAGGTTCCTCCTAGTCTGCAAAGGAACGTCTTCTAGCATCTGTGGCAGATGGTCTGTCGGGAGCCTGCGATACTTGTGCGAGTTCATTGTTCCTTCTATGAACAAAGGGTCTATGAGCTGATGGTTCACTATCCCACACCATACGTTTAAACTCCATGGACGCTGACGTTCCACCTGACGAAGCCAACGGGGATTGTCAACAGATCAATAGTGCATGTTTCTGCGGTTTACTTGGCAATGTAAACTCCATGATTAGTAAATGTTGTCTCATCACTAAACAAAATACATGATGAATCTGGAGTATCGTGTCTTAATGCCCATGTACAAAAGTTAACACGATTCTCAAAATCGTTTCTATGCAGCTCTTGATGGAGAGAGATGTGATAAGGATGGAACCTATGTCGATGGAGAATGCGCAGTACACTTGCCTGAATTATGCCACTTCCACGTGCGATTGTGTGGGAACTAATTTGCTGATCTACTGCAATGGCAGCCAAAACATTAATTTGTGCCTCTTCAGTCACTTGTTTGTTCAGTTAGGTTTTGTAGGTGTTACAGTACCATTTTCACGTAATTGGTTGAAGAGGTTGATAAATAATTGCCGAGATGGTTGACGTCTATTGGGATACGTTTCCGCATACACCGTACAGGAACGAACTGTATTCTTCCTATACTCTCCATACACCATAAGCATGTCGGCTTTTTCTGCATTAGTATACCCCATCTTCCACTCGCGACTTACTGCTTGAACTGTCACAAACTAACTGACCAGAAAGTCGCAATGCAATCAATGAACAGAAAAACAATGCAAACAAACATAACATCGTACTAGCACCTAAGCAGGTTGAAAGGGACAAACAATTGTCGGGGTGGAAAGTTTTTAAAATAGGATTTCTTGTAAACCACTTGCACTGGAATCTTGCAACAAACACCATTGACATTCTAATGTACCCTGCCTTTATTCTGTTGATGTAACTAGGAATTGTTCCATTTAAAAAATTGTATGTTTGCTCCAAAAATACACTTTCTCAGTATTATTAAAATCTGTTTATAGGCTAAATGTACGAGCCCCTGACTACAATCAATGCTGTGAAAACTGCACATCAATAGCACTTTCCATTTCCGAAATATTTGCGGTGCAAGTTTTAGGTGATTCACCCTGTATAAAAAAAAACCGATTCCGTAAGTTGCTTAACATTTCAGAGCTCCTACCCGCATACGGAAAAATGTCCTTAAAACTGATGTTACGTATAGGTGTAACCACCACAGTTGAACTAAATGCTTCGAACTATTTAGCAGCCACCTTCATACTGTAAGTGAACAGCTACGACCAGATAAGGCTGGGATTCACCAGTGTCACGTGAGCTATTGAATGCGTTGCGTGTGCGCTACCATCATTATTGCCAAGTTTCAGGACTGACTTAATGGCACCTATTATATGGAAATTTCGCATTTGTATATCACATGTAAACCAAGCAAATATGCAGCATAATTTGGAAATTGCTGAAATGCTATGCCTATTAACAGGCATAATATGCATTGTATGCAACATAAAATACTATGTTGAGAATGTAGTAATTACTCACGTACCAACCGAGTATACTTTCTGGCAGCAGAGAAGGAATATGCATTAAAACCCTGTCCCTCGTACATTTTCAAACGTGTTTCTACCCGTTTAATGTGTCTTGCATTTAAATGTTCATATAGTCCAGTTTTTATTCAGTTTTCTGAAAATGTTCAACAGAAGCTTGCACCCAACTATAAAATTGACCACCTAGAAACTCAACTGTATAGTAGAAGAGTTGCATGACTTAAGCTCCTTGTACACGATCAAAGTTTTGTCAATTTCAGTGGTTTAGCAGACTTTCCAGTGTTGTCACAAATTTTCTTGTCAAATTGCTTCCAATACTTTGAGAGTCTTGAAAGCAAATGAGGACCTGTTCTAAACGGTCAAAGATTTGACAATGATTGGATGCCTTTGGCCATTGAAATGAGAGTATTTACAGTGCGTCGAAATGTGCAACATGGCTGAAAGCGAAAAGTAAACAAAACTGACTGACTACCTTGGCAAGCTGGCCATGTATGTACGTTGTGAGCTCCGTGGATTACCACAAGATGAAGACGAGGGCATAGGAAGAATTTGCCAGGTAGATGTCCGAAGTATTAGTGCAATGTTATATAGTGTAGTTAACCTATCAATTCCTGTTATTTCCATTGTATTTCTCAATTATAATTTGATTTCATGGGTTATAATACTGTAAATGCTATGTAATATAATGTAAAGAACAATATTTGATTGCAAATTGTTACACCGTGACGCTAATAGTAAATTATTTTGCGCGTGATAAACTATCATTGTGTTCTGAAAGGGTTCAGTTTGGCAAAAGACGTGTAAATACACCTTTATGACATTGAAGTCTTGTTTAATGTCAAATGTTTTTCAATAATAGACAATTTTTCTTGTAAGCTTTTGAATTGAAAAACAAGTTTGATCATGTACAAGGTGCTTAAGAGAGTGAGCTTACATTCCTCGCAAGCAGTGTTAACTGGATTGGATGAGCAATTTTTGGTGAAAGTTAAGCTACTTCTGAGAGGGTATGTGTTAAAGAATTTTCGGTTTTGTCTGAAAAAAAAATGAATGTAAGAACGTTTGAGTTCAAAGTGATCCAATTCTTCAATGCTTGTTCCTTTTATGACTCTTATTCATAATTCTCAAGCATTACATGTTGTCTTGAGCTGCACTGGTGTGATGCTATGAAATTATATACCGCTTTCAAGAAGTGGAAAGTGAAGAAATTGTTTTAAGGCGGTTTGTTAGTAAGCAGGTGTTAGCATTCACAGGCGTTGCTGAAATGACAAATGTAGTTATGGATTTCTTTATGTTTGGTTTGTACAGTCACGTAGACTAGTTTTGACACACTTATTTAGCTTTAGATTATGTTGGGCAATGCATTCTTTATAAATCATACATCTAGTTAATACGTGTAAATACAAATTTTATTTTGCCGAAGTTCGTTTGGGTACCATTATTTAAGGAACCATCTTTTCTAATGAGTCTAAACTTATGTTGCACCATAATATGGTATTTCTGACAAAATGAGTGTATTAGTTTTTAAATATTCAAAATTTTCAATAAAAACCACAGTTAACATATAATTTAAAAATTTTAGCTCAAAGTTTTCAATGCATAAAATTATTGTTTTTAAATTATTTGAAAATCATATCAAAACTATTTCACTCATTTTGAAAGTCATATGATGTCTTAGCTTCTCAGAAAATTTCAGCTTCCTTGCTGCAATAGTTTTTGGAGATAATGGTACTTAAGTGTAGAAAATTTAAGTTACGAAAAAATGCAAAAAAAAAAAACTACAACCAATGCGTATTTAGTATTTAAATGTGACATGTATTTAATTGCGCATTTGGCAACTCTGAAATTTGCAACAATCCAAAATTATATATGGACGGATTCAGAAGAGAATCGAGATTTCAACACTGAAAAGAAAAAAACTATTTTTTTTTTTACTGATTGACTACAAGGGGCCCTTGACCTGGAGTTCACGATTTGTTATGATTGGCAACATATTCGTGCACGATTTCACGCCACCTAGGTGGTAACTTGTAGCTTTAGATCCTCAAAATAAACATCGTGTAATTTTCTTGAATCTGCCGTCTGATTTATGCCTATAATAAAATCTAAAGTTTTTATTAAATTAGTGTGATGAGATTTCGTAATTAATATAGCTTGATAACAGGCCGGATATATTCAGGAACGTAATGAAACATACTTGCTGTCAATATTGTGATATGTAGAGGTTGGGTAGCGGTACATTTCCAAGCTACACGTATAAGGGTTATGGCGTTAGTTTATTTCGCATAAATGAGTTTGGAATAGGTTAGCGGTATGATTTATGGTTAGAATAGTTCCTGGAGGTAGAGTAAAATACGATAGCTATACTTATAGCGTAGCTTGAAAATAGGTTAGTTCATTTCGGAGTGTTAGATCTTATGGGGGTTTACTCTCAATTTAATTTATAAGTTTAATGGAAAATAGATTTGGCATACAGAAACACGTTTGTAGATTTTGACTGTAGCGGAGAAGGGTGGAGTCTGTCTTGATCCTAACATATACTAACATATATTTTATTAATACGATGTTAAAACATTGGAAACTGAGGGTAGCGGAGGAGACAAGTACTGTACTCATTTTATTTCAGGCGGGTGTTTTGTGGTACGGAGGTATAACTGGCGCAAAACTTCTGGAATCGTGACCTTGATTGCCAACCCAGCTGCCGAGCCTAGGAATGGTTTATGTTTGGCTTAATCAACGAAAGCGATATAATACCTTTGCTTACACATAGTGCGTAACACATACAGTCTGCATAGAAAGTGTCCGCACCTTGTAATTTCAAAGAGAGCAGTACATAAATAGTGCTTATTTTATATTTGTGATATTTATAACCATAGCTCCTACGTTTTCAAAGTTAAATGGTAAGGTATTACGTATTCAAAGCAGGGAAATAATTGCAAATGTCCTCGACTTCATGAAGCAAGAAGCAGAGATGAAGGAAGAAAATATATGTTTACCCGATTTCCACAAAAGCCTTAAGAGAGTGAAAGAAAGAGTAGCCAAAGCAACTGGTGTTTCACTGAGTTCCATTTCCAGAGTTCTCAAAGATAAGAAAAAACATATCGATGAAAGAGTACCATTTTACACACCTGTGAAGAAACATAAGGTCCCTAAACTTATTACAGAAATAGACGATTTCGACAAATGCGTCATTTGGCGCACGATTCACAATTTCTATGTGGAAGAAAAAACTGTGCCAACAATAAGCAGATTGCTCATCAATCTGAAAGATGTCATAAATGTTCAAGGTGGTGCTACATGTCTCAAATCCCGGCTATGGCACTGAATTTTGCAGTCTGATACTAACTTTCCAAATGACTATAATTTTATATGTACTTATATCAGCATAAATTTTCAAGATGCTGCTACAAATCTCAGAAAAATTATAAAAGATTTAGGGTTTAAGTGGAAGAAAACGAAACCAAATAGAGTTCTAATAGAAAAGCACGACATACGATCTCAGCTGGAAGAGTACCTTACTCAGAGGTACAAATTAGAGGGTCAAACTATAGTGTATGAAGATGAGTCGTACATACACAACAGTCATACAATATCTAAAAGTTGAAGTGACGATAGCGAATTAGGTTTCCAGGCACCTATAGCCAAAGGGCAAATACTTATTATCGTTCATGCTGTTCGTTCCAAATGCCCTTCTTTTACAAGTCGCAACAAATAACAGGAGATTTTCATCAAGAAATGAATACAGAAAATTACATGAAGTGGATCAAGACCATGTTGATACCTAATATGCCTGCTGGGTCTATTCTGGTTATCGAGAATGCTTCACAATGTGGTAACACTCAAATTGACAAACAACCTACCTCAAATTCCTTGAAAGGTTGCTTAGGCATAATATAGCTTTTGATGAAAGCATGAGTAAAACAAACATAACTTAGTAAAAGCCAACAAATCCCTTCAGAAGTCATAACTCATAATACTTGGCCAGATATTAATACAACATCGCCATAATGTACTTAGACTGCCACCGTATCACCCAGATCTAAACCCAATCGAATTAATCTGGGCTGATGTCAAAAACTGGGTGGCCTGCAGAAATATCACTTAACTAAAAGATGTGGAGTAGTTATGTCGTCAGCGATTTGCAGAAATTGGAAGGCCAGAATGGGAAAGTGTATATCCACATGTTGAATAAATTGAGAATCATTATTTCAAAAAATACGGAATTGCAGAAAATCAATTAGAAAAAATTCTCATCCAGGATAATGGTGCAGAAAGTAGCGACAGCAGTGATGGCGGCAATGTTGTGAGTGATTCCGCAGAAGAGGAAGGGCTGTCAGGTGTGGAAGAACTGGAGGCAGATGGTTGACAGTGTTTTTATATTAAGGGCATTTTACAGCGGTGGATTTAAATATACTGCATATAACTATAAGTTTATCGTGTAGTGCAGTGCATAACCGGTGTGCGGAAATTTGACAATGACTGTCCTACGCACTCCTGCAGCATGCAGACGACCGGTCACCTCCTGATCTGGTATGTAACTCGCTTCATAGCTATCATTAAGATTTTCACGTGTCTAGAACTGTTGCGCCAGTTATACCCGCTACATCGGCAAGTGTTCCAACACTCAGGAAGAGTGTGATGCTGCGAGAAATTATTACACAACGTAAGTGTGGGGGAAATAGTCGTAATGCAATTTTCGTTAACCTGATCATTTTCCAGTTTCCCTATCTGTCTTGTCCATATTGTATTCGTTTTACATAAGTGTCTCAGTACTTCACTCTCAGCATCGCTACAAAGAAATGATGTAGGACTGTCGCTAGATTAAAATATTTGAGAATGGTAGATTACATAGGTTACGCTGTTAACACGCTATGTAGGTTAGTGAGAGTTAATTAAGTTACTAAAAATGCTTACGTTTGGAATTAAAACCGCACAAAAACAAAGTATGTTAGGTAGTACTTCGCCGTTAATACACTTGTGTAGGTAGATAAGAAAGGAAATATGTTGGGTGATTTCGGAGTATTAACTTATATGACTTCCTATGTATTAGTAGGAAACCAGGACATTTTGGAATTTAAGGTTAAAGATTAGCTGTCGATATACTATGTAAGTTACCTGTAAAATAGGCTAGACGCTTCTAGGAACATTGGGTTGATATCGGTTGCATCATACTTAAACTATTATTGCCATGCACTTTAAAGAAATAAAAAATAAAACTATAAATAAACTATGTCTAAGAATAATGCTGGAGATATTATGCAGTAGAAATGTAATAGAAAATAAAGCAACGAATACAAGTTGTACAATCTTATAACGTTTACGAAATTCCTCTTCGTACCAAATCTGGAAATTATTCTTTCTAAGACTAATTATTCTGACTTGTAGTTCTTACAACCTTTCCGAAGGTTCAATTTGTACCCGACTCCCAGTTTGCATCCTACTGGAACCTTAACCGGATACCTTAAACTCTTTGAAAACTATTTTTTTTTCATTGCATTTTCTTCTAATATTTATTTACCTACAAGTTGTAAATAATTACCTAAATTTTAAAATTACGTTCCTTCATTATCATTAAGTACCGTACCAACACAAATCTCGCCATAAGATGATGCGTTTCTCAGAAACCATGTTGGGTGCTACGCAGAGGATGGTAAAACGTTTATCTTACGGGGTAGCCGAGTGATACATAGAATTCGACCGAAACATGCCTCTCTCCAGTTGTTTCCTACGTGACACAATGGTTCAGATGAGCCGATGTTTGCATATGAAGGTTCTAGAGCAAGATTATTCATAGACATTGTGGCTTAAAACAAGGAACGCAAGATTATTTGGCAGTCAGAATGAAAAGTTCTCATTTTCGGATAAATTTATTTGGTATCATAGATAACACTAGTGGGTATGTATATTAGTGCCAACCTTCGTGAACCATTTTAAGGTTATTAATCACAAATATATCAGTTTTTCTAGGTTTGCTGTTGGTTTTGAGATACTGAGTAAGCCAATGAAATACAAAATACATACAAAATAAAGCAGAGGCAAAGACTTTTCAGAAATTACTGTAAAATTATGTTATATTTTAAAGGACAGTGTACATAAAGCACTGAATATCGTTTAATTCCGAGCGAGTTATGTCCATGTGGATGACATTGAAGGCTCCAGTAATAGCCGTCTTATGCATCTTCCATCAACTTGATGGAGCCTCTCCTCCAGCTATGGACAGAGTTAACTTGTATGATATTATTAACAACCAGATTTTTGTCAGACAGCATATATTATACTGGTTAATGAAAATCGTAGCTTTTATGATTATCCAGGATACCCACTTATTTTTGTTATAACATTTATGGCATTTAGATCATTTGTAAGTATCTGAATCTGACTACCGGACACAACTTTAGCTTTCTCCAATAGCGGTACAGGGAGAGAAAAAGATGTTTTGAAGCAATGACCCCTTAACAGGTTGCTTCATTAGCCCTACTTTATATGGATTGTGAAGCGGAGGGGATTTGGCACCATACAGGAAGGAGGATATTGTACCGCGTCGCCCCACAAGGGGTGCCCTCGGGAGGGAAGGCAGACACAGGGCGGCCGGAACCAGGAGTGACGGCAGAGCAATGTCAGGGTCCATACAGTTTCCAGATATAAACACCCCGGTAGTCGGACAGGCAGACCGGGGACACCGCCTCACACAGGGTCCAACGCTCCCCAAGGGGTGCTCCTTATACCCTGGCAACCAGTCGAAGGCGGAGGGACGGAGAAAATTAACAGAGAACATCTTTTTTCCCTGCCAAGCTGCACCAAAACACCATCGCGGACACTTTCAGCCCTGAAGTAGACCAAACGGGATGAAGGATGAATGAAATTATTGATGGAACGAAATGGAGGGACAGGAAATTCGCGGGATGAAAGAAACCATTGCATCATTCGCCTGACGACCCGGCAAAACCCCCGAAAAAGCCATGGTGACAGCGGACGGACGCCGGGGATCGAAACCGAGCCACACCGATGGCTTATTAATGGTACATGTTGCATTTATAGTTATATTTGCTCTTGGGTGCCTCGTTACTTTTCCCCAAGCATATAAGACAAGGGTAGGATTTTCACATTCACTACACAAAAGTAACAATCGCCAATATGGATTTTATGCTCTCCACACACCGAGTTTAAAACTTGATCTCCATGCTTCAAGCACAAAGATCGCTTGTTGGCTACTTTCACAAGAATCCATACTTCCCAGATAAAACAAAAGCAAAACATATTAAAGAGGAAAGAAATCGATGCTTTTTTAATTTTTTGTATCTTAGGTCGCGTAAACAACTAGGTCATTAGCGACCACGTAATTACATATTACATTGTCTTTCAGTAAAAAGTATTGGAAATAATAAATGAACAATAATAATTTAAACATTAGCCAGTATTCATATTACTTTTATTAGAAAACTAATTGAAATAAGTTTTTAAAAAGAACTTCTTAATAGATTCAAACTCGTGTAAAGTTTTAAATAAAGTTATAATCTGAACATTCCGTGTCTAAAAAACCAGAATTTTATGTTGTGATGTGTGCGAAATATTAGCAGCTACATCTTGCAAGATTTACAGTTCTTTAAATGAAGCGTTACGGATTTCTTGCAGAGCATTTGGAACTCCGGGAAAAGAAAGCGTAGAAGCATGGTTTTCTTATTTGACGGTTTTATGTGAGTCAGCACGATACTTAGCATCATAAATACGAAGTTAAGCAGTTGTATTCAAAGTGATAAACTAAACTAAAATTTGGAATTAATTGTTCTTTCACACAAGCCGTGTGTTGGACAGGGTTGGAAAGGTAGAATCAGATGACTGAAAAATTCAATGCTATGGCATTGAATTTTTCAGTCATCTGATTCTACCTTTTAAACTAAAATTTGTTAGAAACCTCGGAATTTCTAGGGGGCCACCTTATGTTGCAGCATTAGTAAGGTACTGTGGCATTGTTTAGCAATAACAGTAGCCGCGAGCGATGCGAGTGTAATAAGCAATAGTATTACTGCTTCCGGTAGAATTTTAACAGCTAACAATTATCTATCAGGAAATCCTATCTCAAACCCCTTGATGAAAACAAGGAGTTTTCTATCTATGAATCAGAAATCTCCATAGCCTGGTTACCAGATTATGTTTACGGATGAGTGCGTATGTCCGAGATTCCAATGGCTATCCTTTACACGTTCTCGCTCGGACAGGGCGAAAGTGGTTGTCCCAGTTTCCTTTCAACACACGCATCCTATGGTCCTTCAAGCACATGGGTTTAGTACACAACGACCTGATTACTGAATATTAACCGATGCACTGGAGAGTCAAGTATAGCTCCGGGCGAAACAAATAGAGCTCCTTGAATAAAGCATACACACGAAATACTGCTATTACTGCTATCCCCCTACCACCACCAGCTGTTACTTCCAGTTATGATACAGCTACCACCACGAATGTTGACAGCACTATCAACACCACCACATTACTATACTGTTGCATCGTCTGCTACCCCACCACTACCACCACCAGCTGTTACTTCCAGTTATGATACAGCTACCACCACGAATGTTGACAGCACTATCAACACCACCACATTACTTTGCTGTTGCATCTTCTGCTACCCCACCACTACCACCACCAGCTGTTACTTCCAGTTATGGTACAGCTACCACCATGAATGTTGACAACACTATCAACACCACCACATTACTTTGCTGTTGCATCGTCTGCTACCCCACCACTACCACCACCAGCTGTTACTTCCAGTTATGATACAGCTACCACCACGAATGTTGACAGCACTATCAACACCACCACATTACTTTGCTGTTGCATCTTCTGCTACCCCACCACTACCACCACCAGCTGTTACTTCCAGTTATGGTACAGCTACCACCATGAATGTTGACAACACTATCAACACCACCACATTACTTTGCTGTTGCATCTTCTGCTACCCCACCACTACCACCACCAGCTGTTACTTCCAGTTATGGTACAGCTACCACCATGAATGTTGACAACACTATCAACACCACCACATTACTATACTGCTGCAACTTCTGCTACCCCACCACTACCACCACCAGCTGTTACTTCCAGTTATGATACAGCTACCACCATGAATGTTGACAACACTATCAACACCACCACATTACTTTGCTGTTGCATCTTCTGCTACCCCACCACTACCACCACCAGCTGTTACTTCCAGTTATGGTACAGCTACCACCATGAATGTTGACAACACTATCAACACCACCACATTACTATACTGCTGCAACTTCTGCTACCCCACCACTACCACCACCAGCTGTTACTTCCAGTTATGATACAGCTACCACCACGAATGTTGACAGCACTATCAACACCACCACATTACTTTGCTGTTGCATCTTCTGCTACCCCACCACTACCACCACCAGCTGTTACTTCCAGTTATGATACAGCTACCACCACGAATGTTGACAGCACTATCAACACCACCACATTACTTTGCTGTTGCATCTTCTGCTACCCCACCACTACCACCACCAGCTGTTACTTCCAGTTATGATACAGCTACCACCACGAATGTTGACAGCACTATCAACACCACCACATTACTTTGCTGTTGCATCTTCTGCTACCCCACCACTACCACCACCAGCTGTTACTTCCAGTTATGATACAGCTACCACCACGAATGTTGACAGCACTATCAACACCACCACATTACTTTGCTGTTGCATCTTCTGCTACCCCACCACTACCACCACCAGCTGTTACTTCCAGTTATGATACAGCTACCACCACGAATGTTGACAGCACTATCAACACCACCACATTACTTTGCTGTTGCATCTTCTGCTACCCCACCACTACCACCACCAGCTGTTACTTCCAGTTATGATACAGCTACCACCACGAATGTTGACAGCACTATCAACACCACCACATTACTTTGCTGTTGCATCTTCTGCTACCCCACCACTACCACCACCAGCTGTTACTTCCAGTTATGATACAGCTACCACCACGAATGTCGACAGCACTATCAACACCACCACATTACTTTGCTGTTGCATCTTCTGCTACCCCACCACTACCACCACCAGCTGTTACTTCCAGTTATGGTACAGCTACCACCATGAATGTTGACAACACTATCAACACCACCACATTACTATACTGCTGCAACTTCTGCTACCCCACCACTACCACCACCAGCTGTTACTTCCAGTTATGGTACAGCTACCACCATGAATGTTGACAACACTATCAACACCACCACATTACTATACTGCTGCAACTTCTGCTACCCCACCACTACCACCACCAGCTGTTTCTTCCAGTTATGGTACAGCTACCACCACGAATATTGACAGCACTATCAACACCACCACATTGCTATGCTGCTGCAACTTCTGCTACCCCACCGCCATCATTACCACCACGAGCTCTTACTTCCAGTGATGGTACAGCGACCACCACGACAGATGGCAGCGCTATTTGTTCCACCACCACGACACTCTTATTCTGCTACTATACTTTTACCACAATCATCATCACCACCAGCTGTTGCTTCTCTATTAGTACCAGCAGCACACTACTACAATATTGCATCTTTTGCTACTGTATGTCACCACCACCACTGACATCTCTATTAGTACCATCAGCACACTACTACAATATTGCAACTTTTGCTACCCTATGTCTCCACCACCACCACCACCACCACCACCACCACCACCACCACTGACATCACCATTAGTACCAGCAGCACACTACTACAATATTGCATCTTTTGCTACTGTATGTCACCACCACCACTGACATCTCTATTAGTACCATCAGCACACTACTACAATATTGCAACTTTTGCTACCCTATGTCTCCACCACCACCACCACCACCACCACCACCACCACCACCACCACCACTGACATCACCATTAGTACCAGCAGCACACTGCTACAATATGGCAACTTTTGCTACCCTATGTCTCCACCACCACCACCACCACTGACATCACCATTAGTACCAGCAGCACACTACTACAATATTGCAACGTTTCCTACCCTATGTCTCCACCACCACCACCACCACTGACATCACCATTAGTACCAGCAGCACACTACTACAATATTGCAACGTTTGCTACCCTATGTCTCCACCACCACCACCACCACCACCACTGACATCACCATTAGTACCAGCAGCACACTGCTACAATATTGCAACTTTTGCTACTGTATGTCACCGCCACCACCTCCACTTGCATCACTATTAGTACCAGCAGCACACTACTACAATATTGCAACTTTTGCTACCCTATGTCACCACCACCACTGACATCACCATTAGTACCAGCAGCACACTGCTACAATATTGCAACTTTTGCTACTGTATGTCACCGCCGCCACCACCACCACCACCACCACCACCACCACTGACATCACTACTAGTACCAGCAGCACACTACTACAATATTGCAACTTTTGCTACCCTATGTCACCACCACCACTGACATCACCATTAGTACCAGCAGCACACTGCTACAATATTGCAACTTTTGCTACTGTATGTCACCGCCACCACCACCACTGACATCACTATTAGTACCAGCAGCACACTGCTACAATGTTGCAACTTTTGCTACTGTATGTCACCGCCGCCACCACCACCACCACCACCACCACCACCACCACCACCACTGACATCACTATTAGTACCAGCAGCACACTACTACAATATTGCAACTTTTGCTACTCTATGTCACTACCACCACTGACATCACTATTAGTACCAGCAGCACGCTGCTACAATATTGCAACTTTTGCTACTGTATGTCACCGACACCACCACCACGGACATTACTATTAGTACCAGCAGCACAGTACTACAATATTGCAACATTTGCTACTGTATGTCACCACCACCACCACTGACATCACCATTAGTACCAGCAGCACACTGCTACAATATTGCAACTTTTGCTACTGTATGTCACTACCACCACCACCACCACCACCACCACTGACATCACCATTAGTACCAGCAGCACACTGCTACAATATTGCAACTTTTGCTACTGTATGTCACCACCACCACCACCACCACCGACATCACCATTAGTATCAGGAGCACTTTGCTACAATATTGCAACTTTAACTACCCTATGTCACCACCACCACGACTGACATCACCATTAGTACCAGCAGCACACTGCTACAATATTGCAACTTTTGTTACTGTATGTCACCACCACCACGACTGACATCACCATTAGTACCAGCAGCACACTACTACAATATTACAAGTTTTACTACCCTATGTCACCACCACCACGACTGACATCACCATTAGTACCAGCAGCACACTACTACAATATTGCAACTTTTGCTACCCTATGTCACCACCACCACGACTGACATCACCATTAGTACCAGCAGCACACTGCTACAATATTGCAACTTTTGCTACTGTATGTCACCACCACGACTGACATCACCATTAGTACCAGCAGCACAATGCTACAATATTGCAACTTTTACTACCCTATGTCACCACCACCACGACTGACATCACCATTAGTACCAGCAGCACACTGCTACAATATTGCAACTTTTGCTCCTGTATGTCACCACCACGACTGACATCACCATTAGTACCAGAAGCACACTGCTACAATATTGCAACTTTTGCTACTGCATGTCACCGCCACCACAACCACTGACATCACTATTAGTACCAGCAGCACAATACTGCAATATTGCAACTTTTGCTACCCTATGTCACCACCACGACTGACATCACTATTAGTACCAGCAGCATAGTACTACAATATTGCAACTCTTCCTACTCTATGTCACCACCACCACCGACATCACTATTAGTACCAGCAGCACACTACTGCAATATTGCAACTTTTGTTACTATATGTCACCACCACCGCCACTGACATCACTATTAGTACCAGCAGCACACTTCTACGATATTGCAACTTTTGCTACTGTATTTCACCACCACCACTACTGACAACTCTATTAGTACCAGCAGCACACTACTACGATATTGCAACGTTTGCTACTGTATTCACCACCACCACTGACATCAGAATTGGTACCAGCAATACACTACTACGATATTGCCACTTTTGCTACTGTACGTCACCACCACCACCACTGACATCACTATTGGTACCAGCAGCACACTACTATAACATTGCAACTTTTGTTACTATATGTCACCACCACCGCCACTGACATCACTATTAGTACCAGCAGCACACTTCTACGATATTGCAACTTTTGCTACTGTATTTCACCACCACCACTACTGACAACTCTATTAGTACCAGCAGCACACTACTACGATATTGCAACGTTTGCTACTGTATTCACCACCACCACTGACATCAGAATTGGTACCAGCAATACACTACTACGATATTGCCACTTTTGCTACTGTACGTCACCACCACCACCACTGACATCACTATTGGTACCAGCAGCACACTACTATAACATTGCAACTTTTGCTACTATATGTCACCACCACCACTGACATCACTATTTGTACCAGCAGCACACTACTACGATATTGCAACTTTTGCTACTGTATTTCACCACCACCACCACTGACATCACCATTAGTACCAGCAGCACACTGCTACAATATTGCAACTTTTGCTACTGTATGTCACCACCACCACCACCACCACTGACATCACCATTAGTACCAGCAGCACACTGCTACAATATTGCAACTTTTGCTACTGTATGTCACCACCACCACCACCACCACCACTGACATCACCATTAGTATCAGGAGCACACTGCTACAATATTGCAACTTTAACTACCCTATGTCACCACCACCACGACTGACATCACTATTAGTACCAGCAGCACACTGCTACAATATTGCAACTTTTGCTACTGTATGTCACCACCACCACGACTGACATCACCATTAGTACCAGCAGCACACTACTACAATATTACAAGTTTTACTACCCTATGTCACCACCACCACGACTGACATCACCATTAGTACCAGCAGCACACTACTACAATATTGCAACTTTTGCTACCCTATGTCACCACCACCACGACTGACATCACCATTAGTACCAGCAGCACACTGCTACAATATTGCAACTTTTGCTACTGTATGTCACCACCACGACTGACATCACCATTAGTACCAGCAGCACACTGCTACAATATTGCAACTTTTGCTACTGTATGTCACCACCACGACTGACATCACCATTAGTACCAGAAGCACACTGCTACAATATTGCAACTTTTGCTACTGCATGTCACCGCCACCACAACCACTGACATCACTATTAGTACCAGCAGCACAATACTGCAATATTGCAACTTTTGCTACCCTATGTCACCACCACGACTGACATCACTATTAGTACCAGCAGCATAGTACTACAATATTGCAACTCTTCCTACTCTGTCACCACCACCACCGACATCACTATTAGTACCAGCAGCACACTACTACAATGTTGCAACTTTTGTTACTGTGTGTCACCACGACCACGCCTGACATCACTATTAGTACCAACAGCACACTACTACAATGTTGCAACTTTTGCTACCCTATGTCACCACCACCGACATCACTATTAGTACCAGCAGCACACTACTACAATATTGCAACTTTTGCTACTGTATGTCACCACCACCACCACCACCACCACCACGACTGACATCACTATTAGTACCAACAGCACACTACTACGATGTTGCAACGTTTGCTACTGTATGTCACCACCACCACGACTGACATCACTATTAGTACCAACAGCACACTGCTACAATATTGCAACTTTTGCTACTGTATGTCACCACCACCACGACTGACATCACTATTAGTACCAGCAGCACACTACTACGATATTGCAACTTTTGGTACGCTATGTCTCCACCACCACTCACATCACTATTAGTACCAGCAACACACTACTACGATATTGCAACTTTTCTACTGTATTTCACCACCACCAACACCACTGACATCACAATTAGTACCAGCAGCAGACTACTACGATATTGTAACTTTTGCTACTGTATGTCGCCACCACCACCACTGACATCTCAATTAGTACCAGCAGCAACCTACTACGATATTGTAACTTTTGCTACTGTATGTTACCACAACACTGACATCTCTATTAGTGCCAGCAGCACACTACAACGATATTGCACCTTTTGCTACTGTATGTCACCACCACCACTGACACCTCTATTAGTACCAGCAGCACACTACTACAATATTACAACCTTTGGTACGCTATGTCTCCACCACCACTCACATCACTATTACTACCATCAACACACTACTACGATATTGCAACTTTTGCTACTGTATTTCACCACCACCACTGACATCTCTATTAGTACCAGCAGCACACTACTACGATATTGCATCTTTTGCTACTGTATGTCACCACCACCACTGACATCGCTATTAGTACTAGCAGCACACTGCTACGATATTGTAACTTTTGCTACTATATGTCACCACCACCATCACTGACATCTCTATTAGTACCAGCAACACACTGCTACGATATTCTAACTTTTGCAACTGTATGTCACCACCACCACCACCACTGACATCACTATTAGTACCAGCAGGACACTACTACAATATTGCAACTTTTGCTACTGTATGTGACCGCCACCACCACTGACATCGCTATTAGTACCAGCAGCACACTGCTATGATGTTGTAACGTTTCTACTGTATGTCACCACCACCACCACCACTGACATCGCTATTAGTACCAGCAGCACACTGCTACGATATTGTAACTTTTGCTACTATATGTCACCACCACCACTGACATCTCTATTATTACCAGCAACACACTGCTACGATATTCTAACTTTTGCAACTGTATGTCACCACCACCACCACCACTGACATCACTATTAGTACCAGCAGGACACTACTACAATATTGCAACTTTTGCTACTGTATGTGACCGCCACCACCACTGACATCGCTATTAGTACCAGCAGCACACTGCTATGATGTTGTAACGTTTCTACTGTATGTCACCACCACCACCACCACCACTGACATCGCTATTAGTACCAGCAGCACACTGCTACGATATTGTAACTTTTGCTACTATATGTCACCACCACCACTGACATCTCTATTATTACCAGCAACACACTGCTACGATATTCTAACTTTTGCTACTGTATGTTACCACCACCACCACCACCACCACCACTGACATCACTATTAGTACCAGCAGCACACTACTACAATATTGCAACTTTTGCTACTGTATGTCACCACCACCACCACTGACATCACTATTAGTACCAGCAGCACACTACTACGACATTGCAACTTTTGCTACTGTATTTCACCTCCACCACTGACATCACAATTGGTACCAGCAACACACTACCACGATATTGCAAATTTTGCTACTGTATGTCACCACCACCACCACCACCACTGACATCACTATTAGTACCCTCAGCACACTACTGCAATATTGCAACTTTTGTTACTATATGTCACCACCACCGCCACTGACATCACTATTAGTACCAGCAGCACACTTCTACGATATTGCAACTTTTGCTACTGTATTTCACCACCACCACTACTGACAACTCTATTAGTACCAGCAGCACACTACTACGATATTGCAACGTTTGCTACTGTATTCACCACCACCACTGACATCAGAATTGGTACCAGCAATACACTACTACGATATTGCCACTTTTGCTACTGTACGTCACCACCACCACCACTGACATCACTATTGGTACCAGCAGCACACTACTATAACATTGCAACTTTTGCTACTATATGTCACCACCACCACTGACATCACTATTTGTACCAGCAGCACACTACTACGATATTGCAACTTTTGCTACTGTATTTCACCACCACCACCACTGACATCTCTATTAGTACCAGTAGTACACTGCTACGATATTGCAACTTTTGCTACTTGCGAGTGTATTACTTTAAATGTTATTACTTGTGATGTTTGTGTATATGTGTTTACTTTATGTGAAGCCATCTTGTGACGTCATTCATTTGTTCGGTTTGTAGCTCCATCTGGTGTTAGCAATTTGCAGCAGTGTTAGTGTTCGTTTGAAAGAACGATATTGTTATCTTAATTAATTTTGGTTTACTGTCCTCCGGCTAGCTATTATTTCTCGGTCGAACATGTCTCTTGATCAGGGTTGTGTAAACGGAAAGGAATCTTTTATCCAAAAAGAACACTGATGAAGAAGTTTGTTTTATAATTTTATTGTCGAACACGTTAACTATGACATTTATACATTGATCTTAACACTCGCCAAACTGAAACTGTTATAATAACTTCTCACTGATCACTTTTAATCCACGTACTTCAACTTTTTGTATAATTAACCTTACAACACTTTAGATTATTCATAATTCTGCTGCGCGTAAATTGTGAATCGATACCCGGCGTTTGCCGTACAAATACTTTCGACGAACTGACTGACTGAAGACGACGTGTAGTGTACACAGATTTTTGATGAACTGGACGACTGACTGACTTTACCTCTAACCTAGCTTCTATTTATACTCCCACTCCCCGATATGGCTAAAGATTATAACTGAGTTACTATTGGCTAATAAAACGCGCCAACATTAGCGTCTATTTTAATATCCAATGAAAATTATGAATACATATGCTCTAGGGAAACATTCCAGAAGGTTCTCAACGAAAAAAAACGCCAACATTACGTAACTTCCTCGTTTCCAATAATGATAAACAGCTCACCCCTCGCTGCATTATTGCACGCTATTATTGACAGTTTCAGTAAGGCATTAAAAAGTTACTTCTCAACAATAATTACAATCAATAAACATCTTAAATCAATGTCACATAAAAATGCATATTCATATTACAATCATTATTTACATTTAAGTAATTTGTGATACAAATTACTGCTTCATATGCCCCACTAGAAACATAATTATAAATATTTACAACTTGTTTGGAAATTTTATAAATGGGTTTTTAGTCTCCTAAATCTTGGAACACACGCTATCACTTTCACTTAACACTTCACACGTATTTAACACACGACATGTTTTTCCTCTATCTTGCCACTACTTACTGGCTCTGGTTTAATGTGTTTAGACATTAATCTGACATTACACAAAAAAAATTTTTTATAGCAAATACTGTACCCTGAAGTATTTAATGACTGTTTCAAAATGGTTTACTCTCTTATATTGTTGACAAAATTTAGGCATTCAAGAATTTTTTGTAATTATTAAACATATTTACCAAAAATATTCACCCTTTACACAAATATATTTACATCTCTTAAATCTAGACAATGTTTCACCTTTTCTGTTTGCTACATAAGTATTTGTTTTTTTATTATTATTTTTACCCATTTTTGTTATTTTGTACTTTATTTTAACAATACTCTTGGAATTGTATTTACGTACTTTTACTTTAATATCATATGAAGTTTCAATCTTTACATTCTTAATTTTCAAATACTGTTATAGTTACAAAAAAAATGTTATTTTTTTTAATTTAATTATATCCAAAATTTTATTTCTCCTTTCACATGACGTACATATTTATTTAACCCTCTTACAATCCAATACATTGCTCTGCATTTCGTCTTTAACTATCCAGCATTTACCTTACATCTCATTTCTATTTACCCTCCTGGATCAAATTGTGTGTGGCTAAACATTACTCGTAGCCGTATCCTAACCTTCAAATTTTTGTTCATGAATAACCGCTTGTATTCATATGAAATTTCGTCCCTTGATAACATTTGAAAACAATCTAAAGTTTCCTGAACAACACATCTTTTAACAACTGTCATTTTCAATTCTTCTACTATCTCTTTAATTTGAGAGTACTCTGACAAATCTGTACTAAACTGTACTGGACTGGAGTTTTCAATTTGAACATCTTGGTACTTGTTAATTTCAGAAATTAGCTTTTGATTATTTACAGTCAAAACTTTAACTTCTTCGTACAATTTATTTCTCTGCATTACTGACTCCTTCTGTATTTCTGATATCTCCCCTCTGAAATTAACTTGCGCCTGATTCACATCTACATTCATAACCTCTTTCATCTCTCTTATCTCACTTGAACTGTTACTCATTCTACTACCTAACTCTGTACATTCTACATCAACATGTTCACTTTTAGTATTAACCTCACTTTCTTTGTTACCTATTTCCCTGCTTATGTCTAGCATTTTCTTTGAAATTTCTCCTATCTCACTTGCTATTACTTCCTGATTTTCATTTCTCATTCTCATCATACTACTATCTAGCTCCATAAATTTCTTTTCAATTTCTTCCCTGTTTTGTTCTAAGCTCTTACCAATATCTTCCCTTAATTCTCTCTTATTCTGATCTAGTTTTTGTTCTAAACTCCTATCAATATATTCTCTTAATTTCTCATTACTCTGAGTTAATTTTTCTAATTTCTCATTATTCTTTTGCATATCTTCCCTGTTTTGATCTACTTTCTTTTCTAATTTCTCATTATTCTTTTGCATATCTTCCCTCAATTCCCTATTATTCTTTTCCATATTCTCATTCATATTTCTCAGCATTTCCATCATCATACTAACATCAAAATTTACATTTCCTGCTGTTCTATTCTCACTTTCTGTACTAACATTTCCTCCCTCAAATACTACATTGTTTGAGTTATTTTCTGTAACCTGTATTGAATTGCAGCTAACTGTTACACTATCTCCCTCCATAATTATTTCTTCTGTATTATTAGTGGACATTGTTTTCTTTATCCTACCGCTCCTAAGGTACATTAAAATTTTTACCCCTTTTTTTTAGAATAAAAATCACACGTTTCTAACCTTTCTGATGGTATCTGCTGATGTTGCTTTGATGTCCAGCTTTCTGCCCCTCTCTCCTAGATTATATGTTGCTTCTGCGTTGTATTACGATGAATCTACGTCATTTTGTTGTTTTGTAGTTGAATTCCCCTGTTGCCTTTTAATCTCGGAATTACGATGTCCAATCATCCGCGTAGTCTGTCGTTCCTATAGTTGTTTCTGGAATCTGCGTCTTGAAGTTCAGTTCACTGGTCTATTCACTCCACGTCCTGATTCCTTCTCTCCTTCCTGGTTATTTCACTCCTTTCCTGGTCACTCTGCCCCACGTTCTGGGCGCCAATTTGCGGGTGTATTACTTATAATGTTTGTTACTTGTGATGTTTGTGTATATGTGTTTACTTCATGTGAAGCCATCTTGTGACGTCATTCATTTGTTCGGTTTGTAGCTCCATCTGGTGTTAGCAATTTGCAGCAGTGTTAGTGTTCGTTTGAAAGAACGATATTGTTATCTTAATTAATTTTGGTTTACTGTCCTCCGGCTAGCTATTATTTCTCGGTCGAACATGTCTCTTGATCAGGGTTGTGTAAACGGAAAGGAATCTTTTTTCCAAAAAGAACACTGATGAAGAAATTTGTTTTATAATTTTATTGTCGAACACGTTAACTATCACATTTATACATTGATCTTAACACTCGCCAAACTGAAACTGTTATAATAACTTCTCACTGATCACTTTTAATCCACGTACTTCAACTTTTTGTATAATTAACCTTACAATACTTTAGATTATTCATAATTCTGCTGCGCGTAAATTGTGAATCGATACCCGGCGTTTGCCGTACAAATACTTTCGACGAACTGACTGACTGAAGACGACGTGTAGTGTACACAGATTTTTGATGAACTGGACGACTGACTGACTTTACCTCTAACCTAGCTTCTATTTATACTCCCACTCCCCGATATGCCTAAAGATTATAACTGAGTTACTATTGGCTAATAAAACGCGCCAACATTAGCGTCTATTTTAATATCCAATGAAAATTATGAATACATATGCTCTAGGGAAACATTCCAGAAGGTTCTCAACGAAAAAAAACCCAATATTACGTAACTTCCTCGTTTCCAATAATGATAAACAGCTCACCCACTGGCTGCATTATTGCACGCTATTATTGACAGTTTCAGTAAGGCATTAAAAACTTACTTCTCAACAATAATTACAATCAATAAACATCAAATCAATGTCACATAAAAATGCATATTCATATTACAATCATTATTTACATTTAAGTAATTTGTGATACAAATTACTGCATCATACTGTATGTCACCACCACCACCACTGACATCACTATTAGTACCAGCAGCACACTACTACAATATTGCAACTTTTGCTACTATATGTCACCACCACCACTGACATCACTATTAGTACCAGCAGCACACTACTACGATATTGCAACTTTTGCTACTGTATTTCACCACCACCACCACTGACATCACAATTGTTACCAGCAACACACTACTACGATATTTCAACTTTTGCTACTGTATGTCACCACCACCACCCTCACCACCACCACCACCTCTGACATCACTATTAGTACCAACAGCACACTACTACAATATTGCAACTTTTGCTACTGTATTTCACCACCACTGACATCACAATTGGTACCAGCAACACACTACCACGATATTGCAAATTTTGCTACTGTATGTCACCACCACCACCACTGACATCACTATTGGTACCAGCAGCACACTGCTACGATATTGTAACTTTTGCTACTGTATGTCACCACCACCACTGACAGCACTATAGTACCAGCAGCACACTACTACAATATTGCAACTATTGCTACTGTATGTCACCACCACCACGACTGACATCACTAATAGTACCAGCAGCACACTACTACGATATTGTAACATCTGCTACTGTATGTCACCACCACCACTGACATCACTATTAGTACCAGCACCACACTACTACGATATTGCAAGTTTTGCTACTATATGTCACCACCACCACTGACATCACTATTAGTACCAGCAGCACACTACTACGATATTGCAACTTTTGCTACTATATGTCAGCACCACCACTGACATCACTATTAGTACCAGCAACACACTACTACGATATTGCAACTTTTGCTACTGTATGTCACCACCACCACCACTGACATCACTATCGGTACCAGCAGCACACTGCTACGATATTGTAACGTTTGCTACTGTATGTCACCACCACCACTGACATCACTATTAGTACCAGCAGCACACTACTACAATATTACAACTATTGCTACTGTATGTCACCACCACCACGACTGACATCACTATTAGTAACAGCAGCACACTAATACGATATTGTAACATTTGCTACTGTATGTCACCACCACCGCTGACATCACTATTAGTACCAGCACCACACTACTACGAATTTGTAACATTTGCTACTGTATGTCACCACCACGACTGACATCACTATTAGTACCAGCAGCACACTACTACAATATTGCAACTTTTGCTACTGCATGTCACCACCACCACAACTGACATCACTATTAGTATCAGCAGCACACTACTACGATATTGCAACTTTTGCTACTGCATGTCACCACCACCACAACTGACATCACTATTAGTACCAGCAGCACACTACTACGATATTGCAACTTTTGCTACTGCATGTCACCACCACCACAACTGACATCACTATTAGTACCAGCAGCACACTGCTACGATATTGTAACGTTTGCTACTGTATGTCACCACCACCACTGACATCACTATTAGTACCAGCAGCACACTACTACAATATTACAACTATTGCTACTGTATGTCACCACCACCACGACTGACATCACTATTAGTAACAGCAGCACACTAATACGATATTGTAACATTTGCTACTGTATGTCACCACCACCGCTGACATCACTATTAGTACCAGCACCACACTACTACGAATTTGTAACATTTGCTACTGTATGTCACCACCACGACTGACATCACTATTAGTACCAGCAGCACACTACTACAATATTGCAACTTTTGCTACTGCATGTCACCACCACCACAACTGACATCACTATTAGTATCAGCAGCACACTACTACGATATTGCAACTTTTGCTACTGCATGTCACCACCACCACAACTGACATCACTATTAGTACCAGCAGCACACTACTACGATATTGCAACTTTTGCTACTGCATGTCACCACCACCACAACTGACATCACTATTAGTACCAGCAGCACACTACTACAATATTGCAACTTTTGCTACTGCATGTCACCACCACCACAACTGACATCACTATTAGTACCAGCAGCACACTACTACGATATTGCAACTTTTGCTGCTTTATGTCACTACCACCACCACTGACATCACTATTAGTATCAGCGTCACACTACTACGATATTGCAACTTTTGCTACTGTATGTCACCACCACCACTGACATCACTATTAGTACCAGCAGCACACTACTACAATATTGCAACTTTTGGTACGCTATGTCTCCACCACTACTGACATCACTATTAGTACCAGCAGCACACTACTACAATATTGCAACTTTTGGTACGCTATGTCTCCACCACCACTGACATCACTATTAGTACCAGCAGCACACTACTACGATATTGCAACTTTTGCTACTGTATGTCACCACCACCACTGACATCCCTATTAGTATCAGCAGCACACTACTACGATATTGCAACTTTTGCTACTGTATGTCACCACCACCACTGACATCAGTATTAGTACCAGCAGCACACTACTACAATATTGCAACTTTTGGTACGCTATGTCTCCACCACTACTCACTTCACTATTAGTACCAGCAGCACACTACTACAATATTGCAACTTTTGGTACGCTATGTCTCCACCACTACTCACATCACTATTAGTACCAGCAGCGCACTACTACGATATTGCAACTTTTGCTTGCCTATGTGAGCACCACCACTGACATCTCTCGTAGTACCAGCAGCATACTACTACGATATTGCAACTTTTGCTTCCCTATGTCATCACCACCAGTGACATCTCTAGTAGTACCACCAGCACACTACTACGATATTGCAACTTTTGCTTTCCTATGTCACCACCACCACTGTCATCTCTACTAGTACCAGCAGCACATTACTACGATATTGCAACTTTTGCTTCCCTATATCACCACCACCACTGACATCTCTACTAGTAGCAGCAGCACACTACTACAATATTGCAACTTTGGCTTCCCTATGTCACCACCACCACTGACATCTCTAGTAGTACCAGCAGCACACTACTATGATATTGCTACTTTTGCTTCCCTATGTGACCACCACCACTGACATCTCTACTAGTACCAGCAGCACACTACTACGATATTGCAACTTTTGCTTCCCTATGTCACCACTACCACGACTGACAGCTCTATTAGTACCAGCAGCACACTACTACGATATTGCAACTTTTGCTACCCTATGACACCTTCTTCACGACTGACATCACTATTAGTACCAGCAGCACACTACTACAATATTGCAGCTTTGCTTCCCTATGTCACCACCACCACTGACATCTCTACTAGTACCAGCAGCACACTACGATATTGTAACCTTTGCTACCCTATGTCACCACCACCACGACTGACATCACTATTAGTACCAGCAGCACACTACTACAATATTGCAACTTTTGCTTCCCTATGTCACCACTACCACTGACATCTCTACTAGTCCCAGCAGCACACTACTACAATATTGCAACTCTTGCTTCCCTATGTCACCACCTCCACTGACATCTCTACTAGTACCAGCAGCACACTACTACGATATTGCAACTTTTGCTTCCCTATGTCACCACCACCACTGACATCTCTACTAGTACCAGCAGCACACTACTACAATATTGCAACTTTGGCTTCCCTATGTCACCACCACCACTGACATCTCTACTAGTACCAGCAGCACACTATTACGATATTGCAACTTTTGCTTCCCTATGTTACCACCACCCCTGACATCTCTACTAGTACCAGCAGCACATTACTACAATATTGCAACTTTGGCTTCCCTATGTCACCACCACTGACATCTCTACTAGTACCAGCAGCACACTATTACGATATTGCAACTTTTGCTTCCCCATGTCACCACCACCACTGACATCTCTACTAGTCCCAGCAGCACACTACTACAATATAGCAACTTTTGCTTCCCTTTGTCACCACCACCACTGACATCTCTACTTGTACCAGCAGCACACTACTACGAAATTGCAACTTTTGCTTCCCTATGTCACCACCACCACTGACATCTCTAGTAGTACCAGCAGCACACTACTACGATATTGCAACTTTTGCTTGCCTATGTGAGCACCACCACTGACATCTCTCGTAGTACCAGCAGCATACTACTACGATATTGCAACTTTTGCTTCACTATGTCACCACCACCAGTGACATCTCTAGTAGTACCACCAGCACACTACTACGATATTGCAACTTTTGCTTTCCTATGTCACCACCACCACTGTCATCTCTACTAGTACCAGCAGCACACTACTACGATATTGCAACTTTTGCTTCCCTATATCACCACCACCACTGACATCTCTACTAGTAGCAGCAGCACACTACTACAATATTGCAACTTTGGCTTCCCTATGTCACCACCACCACTGACATCTCTACTAGTACCAGCAGCACACTATTACGATATTGCAACTTTTGCTTCTCTATGTCACCAACACCACTGACATCTCTACTAGTACCAGCAGCACACTACTACAATATTGCAACTTTTGCTTCCCTATGTCAGCACCACCACTGACATCTCTAGTACTATCAGCAGCACACTACTACGATATTGCAACTTTTGCTTCCCTATGTCACCACCACTGACATCTCTACTAGTACCAGCAGCACACTACTGCAATATTGCAACTTTTGCTTCCCTATGTCACCACCACCACTGACATCTCTAGTAGTACCAGCAGCACACTACTACGATATTGCAGCTTTTGCTTCCCTATGTCACCACTACCAAGACTGACATCTCTACTAGTACCAGCAGCACACTATTACGATATTGCAACTTTTGCTTCCCTATGTCACCACCACCACTGACATCTCTACTAGTACCAGCAGCACACTACTACTATATTGCAACTTTTGCTTCCCTATGTCACCAACACCACTGACATCTCTACTAGTACCAGCAGCACACTACTACTATATTGCAACTTTTGCTTCCCTATGTCACCAACACCACTGACATCTCTACTAGTACCAGCAGCACACTACTACTATATTGCAACTTTTGCTTCCCTATGTCACCACTACCACGACTGACATCTCTATTAGTACCAGCAGCACACTACTACGATATCGCAACTTTTGCTACCCTATGTCACCTTCACCACGACTGACATCACTATTAGTACCAGCAGGACACTACTACAATATTGCAACTTTGCTTCCCTATGTCAGCACCACCACTGACATCTCTACTAGTACCAGCAGCACACTACGATATTGTAACTTTTGCTACCCTATGTCACCACCACCACCACCACTGACATCACTATTAGTACCAGCAGCACACTACTACAATATTGCAACTTTTGCTTCCCTATGTCACCACCACCACTGATATCTCTACTAGTACCAGCAGCACACTGCTACGATATTTTAACTTTTGCTTCCCTATGTCACCACCACCACTGACATCTTTAATAGTCCCAGCAGCACACTACTACAATATTGCAAC
Source organism: Deroplatys truncata (assembly GCA_030765065.1). Classification (NCBI taxonomy): domain Eukaryota; kingdom Metazoa; phylum Arthropoda; class Insecta; order Mantodea; family Mantidae; genus Deroplatys; species Deroplatys truncata. Next base: position 6,317,589 of record CM060990.1, on the reverse strand, counting down.
TTTTGCGTCCCTATGTCACCACCACCACTGACATCTCTACTAGTACCAGCAGCACACTACGATGATATTGCAACTTTTGCTTCCCTATGTCACCACCACCACTGACATCTCTACTAGTACCAGCAGCACACTATTACGATATTGCAACTTTTGCTTCCCTATGTCACCACCACCACTGACATCTCTACTAGTACCAGCAGCACATTACTACAATATTGCAACTTTGGCTTCCCTATGTCACCACCACTGACATCTCTACTAGTACCAGCAGCACACTATTACGATATTGTAACTTTTGCTTCCCTATGTCACCACCACCACTGACATCTCTACTAGTCCCAGCAGCACACTACTACAATATTGCAACTTTTGCTTCCCTTTGTCACCACCACCACTGACATCTCTACTAATACCAGCAGCACACTACTACGATATTGCAACTTTTGTTTCCCTATGTCACCACCACCACTGACATCTCTAGTTGTCCCAGCAGCACACTACTACGATATTGCAACTTTTGCTTCCCTATGTCAGCACCACCACTGACATCTCTCGTAGTACCAGCAGCATACTACTACGATATTGCAACTTTTGCTTCCTTATGTCAGCACCACCAGTGACATCTCTAGTAGTACCAGCAGCACACTACTACGATATTGCAACTTTTGCTTCCCTATGTCACCACCACCATTGTCATCTCTACTAGTACCAGCAGCACACTACTAGGATATTGCAACTTTTGCTTCCCTATATCACCACCACCACTGACATCTCTACTAGTACCAGCAGCACACTACGACGATATTGCAACTTTTGCTTTCCTATGTCACCACCACCACTGACATCTCTACTAGTACCAGCAGCACACTACGACGATATTGCAACTTTTGCTTCCCTATATCACCACCACCACTGTCATCTCTACTAGTACCAACAGCACACTACTAGGATATTGCAACTTTTGCTTTCCTATGTCACCACCACCACTGACATCTCTACTAGTACCAGCAGCACACTACGACGATATTGCAACTTTTGCTTCCCTATGTCACCACCACCACTGTCATCTCTACTAGTACCAGCAGCACACTACTAGGATATTGCAACTTTTGCTTCCCTATATCACCACCACCACTGACATCTCTACTAGTACCAGCAGCACACTACTACAATATTGCAACTTTGGCTTCCCTATGTCACCACCACCAGTGACATCTCTACTAGTACCAGCAGCACACTACTACAATATTGCAACTTTTGCTTTCCTATGTCACCACCACCACTGTCATCTCTACTAGTACCAGCAGCACACTATTACGATATTGCAACTTTTGCTTCCCTATGTCACCAACTCCACTGACATCTCTACTAGTACCAGCAGCACACTACTACGAAATTGCAACTTTTGCTTCCCTATGTCACCACCACCACTGACATCTCTACTAGTACCAGCAGCACACTACTACGATATGGCAGCTTTTGCTTCCCTATGTCAGCACCACCACTGACATCTCTACTAGTACCAGCAGCACACTACTACAATATTGCAACTTTTGCTTCCCTATGTCACCACCACCACTGACATCTCTACTAGTACCAGCAGCACATTACTACGATATTGCAACTTTTGCTTCCCTATGTCAGCACCACCACTGACATCTCTACTAGTACCAGCAGCACACTACTACAATATTGCAACTTTTGGTACGCTATGTCTCCACCACTACTCACTTCACTATTAGTACCAGCAGCACACTACTACAATATTGCAACTTTTGGTACGCTATGTCTCCACCACTACTCACATCACTATTAGTACCAGCAGCGCACTACTACGATATTGCAACTTTTGCTTGCCTATGTGAGCACCACCACTGACATCTCTCGTAGTACCAGCAGCATACTACTACGATATTGCAACTTTTGCTTCCCTATGTCATCACCACCAGTGACATCTCTAGTAGTACCACCAGCACACTACTACGATATTGCAACTTTTGCTTTCCTATGTCACCACCACCACTGTCATCTCTACTAGTACCAGCAGCACATTACTACGATATTGCAACTTTTGCTTCCCTATATCACCACCACCACTGACATCTCTACTAGTAGCAGCAGCACACTACTACAATATTGCAACTTTGGCTTCCCTATGTCACCACCACCACTGACATCTCTAGTAGTACCAGCAGCACACTACTATGATATTGCTACTTTTGCTTCCCTATGTGACCACCACCACTGACATCTCTACTAGTACCAGCAGCACACTACTACGATATTGCAACTTTTGCTTCCCTATGTCACCACTACCACGACTGACAGCTCTATTAGTACCAGCAGCACACTACTACGATATTGCAACTTTTGCTACCCTATGTCACCTTCTTCACGACTGACATCACTATTAGTACCAGCAGCACACTACTACAATATTGCAGCTTTGCTTCCCTATGTCACCACCACCACTGACATCTCTACTAGTACCAGCAGCACACTACGATATTGTAACCTTTGCTACCCTATGTCACCACCACCACGACTGACATCACTATTAGTACCAGCAGCACACTACTACAATATTGCAACTTTTGCTTCCCTATGTCACCACTACCACTGACATCTCTACTAGTCCCAGCAGCACACTACTACAATATTGCAACTCTTGCTTCCCTATGTCACCACCTCCACTGACATCTCTACTAGTACCAGCAGCACACTACTACGATATTGCAACTTTTGCTTCCCTATGTCACCACCACCACTGACATCTCTACTAGTACCAGCAGCACACTACTACAATATTGCAACTTTGGCTTCCCTATGTCACCACCACCACTGACATCTCTACTAGTACCAGCAGCACACTATTACGATATTGCAACTTTTGCTTCCCTATGTTACCACCACCCCTGACATCTCTACTAGTTCCAGCAGCACATTACTACAATATTGCAACTTTGGCTTCCCTATGTCACCACCACTGACATCTCTACTAGTACCAGCAGCACACTATTACGATATTGCAACTTTTGCTTCCCCATGTCACCACCACCACTGACATCTCTACTAGTCCCAGCAGCACACTACTACAATATAGCAACTTTTGCTTCCCTTTGTCACCACCACCACTGACATCTCTACTTGTACCAGCAGCACACTACTACGAAATTGCAACTTTTGCTTCCCTATGTCACCACCACCACTGACATCTCTAGTAGTACCAGCAGCACACTACTACGATATTGCAACTTTTGCTTGCCTATGTGAGCACCACCACTGACATCTCTCGTAGTACCAGCAGCATACTACTACGATATTGCAACTTTTGCTTCACTATGTCACCACCACCAGTGACATCTCTAGTAGTACCACCAGCACACTACTACGATATTGCAACTTTTGCTTTCCTATGTCACCACCACCACTGTCATCTCTACTAGTACCAGCAGCACACTACTACGATATTGCAACTTTTGCTTCCCTATATCACCACCACCACTGACATCTCTACTAGTAGCAGCAGCACACTACTACAATATTGCAACTTTGGCTTCCCTATGTCACCACCACCACTGACATCTCTACTAGTACCAGCAGCACACTATTACGATATTGCAACTTTTGCTTCTCTATGTCACCAACACCACTGACATCTCTACTAGTACCAGCAGCACACTACTACAATATTGCAACTTTTGCTTCCCTATGTCAGCACCACCACTGACATCTCTAGTACTATCAGCAGCACACTACTACGATATTGCAACTTTTGCTTCCCTATGTCACCACCACTGACATCTCTACTAGTACCAGCAGCACACTACTGCAATATTGCAACTTTTGCTTCCCTATGTCACCACCACCACTGACATCTCTAGTAGTACCAGCAGCACACTACTACGATATTGCAGCTTTTGCTTCCCTATGTCACCACTACCAAGACTGACATCTCTACTAGTACCAGCAGCACACTATTACGATATTGCAACTTTTGCTTCCCTATGTCACCACCACCACTGACATCTCTACTAGTACCAGCAGCACACTACTACTATATTGCAACTTTTGCTTCCCTATGTCACCAACACCACTGACATCTCTACTAGTACCAGCAGCACACTACTACTATATTGCAACTTTTGCTTCCCTATGTCACCAACACCACTGACATCTCTACTAGTACCAGCAGCACACTACTACTATATTGCAACTTTTGCTTCCCTATGTCACCACTACCACGACTGACATCTCTATTAGTACCAGCAGCACACTACTACGATATCGCAACTTTTGCTACCCTATGTCACCTTCACCACGACTGACATCACTATTAGTACCAGCAGGACACTACTACAATATTGCAACTTTGCTTCCCTATGTCAGCACCACCACTGACATCTCTACTAGTACCAGCAGCACACTACGATATTGTAACTTTTGCTACCCTATGTCACCACCACCACCACCACTGACATCACTATTAGTACCAGCAGCACACTACTACAATATTGCAACTTTTGCTTCCCTATGTCACCACCACCACTGATATCTCTACTAGTACCAGCAGCACACTGCTACGATATTTTAACTTTTGCTTCCCTATGTCACCACCACCACTGACATCTTTAATAGTCCCAGCAGCACACTACTACAATATTGCAACTTTTGCTTCCCTATGTCACCACCACCACTGACATCTCTACTAGTACCAGCAGCACACTACGATGATATTGCAACTTTTGCTTCCCTATGTCACCACCACCACTGACATCTCTACTAGTACCAGCAGCACACTATTACGATATTGCAACTTTTGCTTCCCTATGTCACCACCACCACTGACATCTCTACTAGTACCAGCAGCACATTACTACAATATTGCAACTTTGGCTTCCCTATGTCACCACCACTGACATCTCTACTAGTACCAGCAGCACACTATTACGATATTGTAACTTTTGCTTCCCTATGTCACCACCACCACTGACATCTCTACTAGTCCCAGCAGCACACTACTACAATATTGCAACTTTTGCTTCCCTTTGTCACCACCACCACTGACATCTCTACTAATACCAGCAGCACACTACTACGATATTGCAACTTTTGTTTCCCTATGTCACCACCACCACTGACATCTCTAGTTGTCCCAGCAGCACACTACTACGATATTGCAACTTTTGCTTCCCTATGTCAGCACCACCACTGACATCTCTCGTAGTACCAGCAGCATACTACTACGATATTGCAACTTTTGCTTCCTTATGTCAGCACCACCAGTGACATCTCTAGTAGTACCAGCAGCACACTACTACGATATTGCAACTTTTGCTTCCCTATGTCACCACCACCATTGTCATCTCTACTAGTACCAGCAGCACACTACTAGGATATTGCAACTTTTGCTTCCCTATATCACCACCACCACTGACATCTCTACTAGTACCAGCAGCACACTACGACGATATTGCAACTTTTGCTTTCCTATGTCACCACCACCACTGACATCTCTACTAGTACCAGCAGCACACTACGACGATATTGCAACTTTTGCTTTCCTATGTCACCACCACCACTGACATCTCTACTAGTACCAGCAGCACACTACGACGATATTGCAACTTTTGCTTCCCTATGTCACCACCACCACTGTCATCTCTACTAGTACCAGCAGCACACTACTAGGATATTGCAACTTTTGCTTCCCTATATCACCACCACCACTGACATCTCTACTAGTACCAGCAGCACACTACTACAATATTGCAACTTTGGCTTCCCTATGTCACCACCACCAGTGACATCTCTACTAGTACCAGCAGCACACTACTACAATATTGCAACTTTTGCTTTGCTATGTCACCACCACCACTGTCATCTCTACTAGTACCAGCAGCACACTATTACGATATTGCAACTTTTGCTTCCCTATGTCACCAACTCCACTGACATCTCTACTAGTACCAGCAGCACACTACTACGAAATTGCAACTTTTGCTTCCCTATGTCACCACCACCACTGACATCTCTACTAGTACCAGCAGCACACTACTACGATATGGCAGCTTTTGCTTCCCTATGTCAGCACCACCACTGACATCTCTACTAGTACCAGCAGCACACTACTACAATATTGCAACTTTTGCTTCCCTATGTCACCACCACCACTGACATCTCTACTAGTACCAGCAGCACACTACTACGATATTGCAACTTTTGCTTCCCTATGTCAGCACCACCACTGACATCTCTACTAGTACCAGCAGCACACTACTACAATATTGCAACTTTTGCTTCCCTATGTCACCACCACCACTGACATCTCTACTAGTACCAGCAGCACACTACTACGATATTGCAACTTTTGCTTCCCTATGTCAGCACCACCACTGACATCTCTAGTAGTACCAGCAGCACACTACTACAATATTGCAACTTTTGCTTCCCTATGTCACCACCACCACTGATATCTCTGCTAGTACCAGCAGCACACTACTACGATATTGCAGCTTTTGCTTCCCTATGTCAGCACCACCACTGACATCTCTAGTAGTACCAGCAGCACACTACTACGATATTGCAACTTTTGTTTCCCTATGTCAGCACCACCACTGACATCTCTAGTAGTACCAGCAGCACACTACTACGATATTGCAACTTTTCCTTCCCTATCTCACCACCACCACTGACATCTCTAGTAGTACCAGCAGCACACTACTACGATATTGCAACTTTTGCTTCCCTATGTCACCACTACCACGACTGCTGATATAATCATTATTACTAGCACAGTCACCGCTGCGACTTTGCTATTAATACTCCCAGCATCCTATTGCTGCATTACTTTTGCTGTTACGTTAGGTCAATTCCGAGAGTTCACGTGCATTCCGCTGGAGATGTGTGCTGCACTGACTAATGCAGAGTTCTTCATCGCTATGCTCAGTATTTCACTATTGCGATATAAGCACAAATATGTGAAAAAATTCCTTACCACTCAAAACCCTTAACAAAGGTCACAGAGTTAAAATGTATACCTTGACGTGCCTTAATGATGTCCACAACTTAGTTTCAGTGACCGAAAAGCAGTTGTTAGTGACGTGAAAATAGAAAACCAGTAACTGTAAAATAAGGAGCTTTCAGTTTGCGATTTGCTGTTATTGACCAAACAGTATGTACCTTTAGGCATAGGTATTAAGGTTAGTAATATTCTTTTCTGTTTTTGCTTTGTCTGCCGCGTTTGCTATAGTTAGAAGTAGTGCTGCATTCCATTCAAAATTTGTATTTCGAAATTTCACAGAATATGCTCGTTCTGAGGCCCCTTGATCCGAAACGCCTGTTTAGCAATAGGTTCTTAATGTGTTATATTCACATTACATTCTCCACCTACTATCGTTTATTTTCATATAGCTTCTACGTCTGCGGCATAAGGCATTCCCACACGATTTTTTTATGGCTGGATTCCAGATTTGGACTAGTAGTTTCATTGGGGGAATAGTCAGGTATCAAAGATAAAAGGCTCAAAAGTTGCTATTACTTCCCATTTGTGACACCAAATTTGAAACCATGTGTTCACAACTGGATTTTATCTGATAATAAATCAAAGTCCATTTAGTTTTTATAACTACTCATTTTTCGTTTTAAATTTGGCCTGTGAATGCCCATATGCTGGTGAAGACAACTAGGAGTTATTTTTTTACAATTTCCTTCAGAGTTTGTAATTTCTTTTGCACATAAGCGTACACTGCTAAAACGTTAACTGTCTTTAGACAACTATATATTGCAGCTAAATCATATCATATATATAGAACTAAGGTCTCCCAAAGTTTTACTTGTCATATTTTAAAGTTAAAAACAATTTTTTAGTTTTACTTTGTTGAACGTACATAGAAATGGAGGTTTTAGTTTAAATGGCGCTTTTGAAGAGGTATCCTATGAATAAGGAACCCAAGTTGTGTACATTAAAAGACGTAACTTATGAGAGGCCTCATGAAGCAATCCTCTAAGAATGTAAATCAGACTCCATGGAATTATTTTTTGACAGAAATTAAACATCGAAAATGTTACTATTTCACTGTTTATTTTCATACGTAGTGGAATTATCGTTTGCATATTTAAAGGTAATTTAATTGCTTAGTGTTTAAACGAAATATGCAGTAGATTTGTAGTTTAATCGCATTTACAATGATACATGTGCATGCTAAGGTGAACGTTTGGCACGTCTGAACACGTCGTTATTTATGACTGGTGGATTGTCAGTTAATTTTTGAGAATTAATCTGAAAGGAACAACAAAAATCTTAGCACTGCTGTGAAAGTAGCTGAAGTTTTGATTACTTCACTCTTTTGTTCTTTAAAACGATCGTGGGTTTGCAACTGGCTGCCTGAAGATTTCTAGTTACTCATTGTCGTTAAGCTGGTTTTCTCCTTTACTCAGGCGTGGATAGAGAGAGATTGTAGGGAAATTCTTTGTTAAACTCTGTTCCTCTGAAGAAAATGTGTAACTCGGGATCGAGTACCTCCCATGCCCTAAAATGGCAAGAGTAGTGACATAATTCTACCCCTATGCAAAATATTTTCCGTTTCATTGTGCGCACTTAGGTAATGCATCGGTGAAATTTGGTTAAAATATCCTTGTGGTGTCTTATATTGTGTTGTTGTTTGAATTATTGGAATATTCACTATTTGAAGCCCTGCGCCTAAGGATTTGTTTCTTGGTTGAATTTTAAGTCGCCTTTTCTTTATTATCAGCATCTTGTAATGTTGCCAGTTTAACACTTTCACCACTAGAAATTGATGGCAAAAGAAAAAGCTACTTTACACCTTTTGTACAAATCAAAATGACCTAAGTAAACCTTTCATATGAAAGCTAATTGAAATGGTGGAGAAAAATATAATATTGATATTGCTAATGGATAAACTAATTGGGATTTCTAAAAAAAAATGAATCGGGTAGTTATAGTGTTCCTAAAAATGTGAAACTAATATTTGGTGGTTCTCTGCAAGGAGCGTTTTACCGGAATATTTAGATAGATACGTTACACATTTTTCTTGCATTCTCATGCCTAGATGAAAATTTCAGACTGGCAGATTTTAATATTTTCATGGATCCATGTCTTTAAGATGTTGGTTATTCAAATTGCTTTTGGAAACGCTTTTTTACAAGCATGAAATAGTGTGTTACTAAATGAACAGAAGCAAATTAACCTGGATATTTGCTAGCCATTAATGATTCAATGTTTGTAAATGCCGACGACTGACTGGCGATGAGGGAGAGTGCGGGAAAGTGTAACTGCCCCCTCCCCAAATCGCCTTGCGAGAATGGGGCGGAGTGTAGATCTTCTGTCAACCAGTTCCATTTGTACGTGAATGGCGCTTTGATATGGAATGTAATTCAGTAAAAGAATGAGTAAAGTTTAACTCTGAAATTTTGGATATTCATGTGGATTTACGAAAATGTTAACGTTGACCGCACGCACGTTTTCAGTGTGGTTACGGTCAGTTGTCGTGCAGGAACGGAATTGTTATAATATGGCACACAAGAGAGGCTATGCTTATTGTAGAAAAAACAAACAAATGGTATTGATTTTTTAAAGTCAAGATTAACACTTTTATTTCTATTTTATTTAGACGGTGTTCACAGCCAAAGAGTGAATTTATCATAATGATAGACTATATCTCAAGATGTTCCACTAACTCAAAAAGTTAGACCGAAACAAATATGCTTTACAATTACTATTAAATAACTCTTGAATAATGATTAAGCTCTCAATCAATAGGATTAATAACAGTAAAACTGAGTAATCAAGCTACTTATATATTATGTTTAAATGACATCTTTGTTTAATATATCATTCCATAAGCTTTCTCAACATTTAGATCAATCTTTGCATCCAAAGGATAATGAGTAGATCACTTACGTGACGTTTGAACATTTAGAAATGAAAATGCTCCATTACTGACAGCATTTTCCTCATTGGTAAGGTATCATTCCAAATATATTAGCCCCTCCCTAAAGGAATCCTGGATCCGCCTTCCTGGTTCTTATTAGGTTAATGTTTTGGATGCCATTGGTTTGTGTGTTGGCTGCTTGTTTACGTTTAAAGCAGATAGCACTGTAAAAAATAAGAGACATTTTGCACGTTGAAACATACTCTTTGATTCAGATGTTAAAAAGCGTAAAACGAGCAAAATTGGACAAATGATGAACACGGTTTACAAAGTGATATGAGAAAGTAAAGCATCGTTGCTCGGAGTGTTGTAGCAAATGGCTTTCCTGAACACCTCCAGCAGTGGGAGAGCTAATGCTTTCCCTTCGTAACAGTTAAGGTGTTAGTCGATATGGATTTGGTAGCTAATACTACCGAAGTTAAAGAGGGCGAAGAATCGCGCTTTTTAAATCTCTTTGCTGCTTTAATAAACTTATTTTTATAATAAATTTCTTTTTTTTAATCAGTTTGTTTTTTAAATAATTTCGTTTTTATATTAATTTCTCTCTGTACCGATTTGTTTTCCTGTTAATCTGGTTGCTTTTTCTGTTAATGTTTGCCCCACCCTCCTGCACGGACACAAACATGTCCGAGGCAGGACTCGAAGCCACGGTCCTGCTGTCTGCTCTGTAAAGGTTTAACTAGTGGTCCAAATGCCATTCGCAGCTTTCTTCAGCCTACTTGAGCATATTACACAAGAGCACCTGTTAACTTTCATCTATGACGGATTACGAGTCTCTCCATATTCCTGTGAAAAAATGGGTCCTTATACTTTTGTATTTAAATAACATATCGAATGACGCATTAATTGTATTTCTTAAATACATTCTATTAGGTACCAATTTTTCATACGGACACCCTTCATTTGAAAACAGCATTACGCTGTTGATCGATTGGCTTATAATGCAGTACCTACCCTCTGGAGCCAGCTCCAAGTTGGATTTTTATACTTTGCACAGTACCTAGAGCTAATTACATAAACGCCTCCAACTCTAATTTGCATTTGACAACAGTATTTTTAATAGGAGAATTAGGCTCCAAGTTGTTTATGATTGCGTTTAGTTTATTAACGATATTGTGTCTTCTGTGTCAAATATGTACAGAGCGTTCGTTTATCGCATGGCCGTATTACGGGGAATTACTTGACTTCTACTGCGTTGTTTCTAGCCGGTTATGTGATCCCTCCACTTTCCCTCCTCTCCGGTGCCAGTTAATCAGTTGATGCGAAGTGTTGTTGCGAGACCACGTGTTATAGTGTGTTAGCGCTGTTATAATGCAAAAAGTCGATATATTTTAGCATACAGAGTTTTGATGCATTATTCTTGTGTGACAAACCCTTGTGGAGAAGCGAGACGCAATTTAATGACATATTCCCTACTGTTCTTGCGCCTCACAAAGAAACAGTTCGCAATCGCGTGAATAGATATAGGGCAGCGGGATCTATTTTTGTTAATAAACCGAAAGTAAATCTCCGAGTTCTTGCACAGAAAAAGCTCGATGACATCGGTGAAAAGTTAGAACAAAGTCCAAAGAATCCGAGAAAGCTTGCACAGGAATCAGGAATTTCGCAAACCCGATTTGGAATGCCACTGAGCTTTTAACATTAAAACCCTTAAGATAGCTTTAGTTCAGGAATTGCAGCCACGCGATCATGTAAGTAGAGTTAATTTCTCAGTTGGATGCTGGATGATATTAATGATCGCTCTGTTGACCCGTGTTTTATTTATTCATTTTTTTTTAACGAAGAAAGTAAGGTTTTATTTACATGGCCATTAAGAATTGCGTGTTAATGCAGATTTTGTTAACAGGTGTGAGAGGTGTATGCCTGCACAAGGACGCAATTTCCAATATCTTATGATGAAGATATGTGGTTATTGTAGTTACAATTTGCTATAAATCAAATAGTTAACAATAAGTAAATAATATAGTTAGAAATTTATGCGTTTGAATTAAAGGTTCTATGAATATCTTACTCCTCCGGCAAATGGGCGTAATTTCTGGTGCCAAGAAAATTCCCGTTAGGCCGGCCACGCGTCCAAGCGAACTGTCTGTAGTATGTGGTTGTATAGCCTGATTTGTGTTACTTGTCCCTGTTATTTTTTCCAATAAGTTTGCTGAATGCTGACGCGATTCCTAATGGATTTCTATGAATGCAGTGTAGGACAAACGCCGCTCAAAGATTGAAGAAGCGTGCCTATGTAGAGTTAGGGCCTACTCTCACAAACCACATTCCCTTACTAAACCTGGCAACTCTACACAAGCTCAGCATGTAATACGCACTATAGCCTGTATCTGGGCGGATTATGGCGAGTCCACGCCAAATTAATAAATAAAGTTTAGGAAGCATTATTAACCAAAACATTCGTTAACAAAGTTGATATTATCTTTTAACAAACTTCAACATCTGTGCATACCGAAACAAAACTGTTTTTGAGGTAACAATGCAAAGAATTAGGAAGCAGAAAACAATTATTGTAATGAGCAAGATTAAAGGAAAGGAATTCTGTATGAACCTTTAACTCGCGATTGGGTAATCTTTCAGGTTTTACAAGTGGTTTCAACCAGAAGAGGAGGCATTTCTTAAGTTAATAGTGAAATCTAGCAAACAAAGAAAAGTGAATTTGTAAACTGTCAACGACAAAATTAAATTTAGAGGTTATGTTACATATTTAAGTTTCATAGCGAAACATGACGTACTCAAGCTGTAAGGTCCTTCATCTTTACCAGAGCGATAAAGGATAAGTGACTGGATAGAGCCCCTGGACTTACATTGAGGTCTTTCCTACCATTCCTGCCCTCTTAGTCAGGAGGTCGATAAAACGGATTATTATAACAACACTCGTTTCGTTGCACCAGTGACTACCACATACTAACATTGCTCGTATGTTATTGAAATAAACGGTCCCTTCGAAAAAGAATAAAGGTCAATCATACTCCGTGTGGCGACTGAATGCTCAAGCTCAAGTGTTAAGGAAACGTCAAAAGTTGTTAATCTCATTAAAAAAAAAAAGTAATTTGGTTGACAAACACGGCCAGAAACTTTAGAAATACGCTGTTTTGTTTACGAGCATGAAGTTGTTAGCAGCTCATTAATAAAGTTTACGAAAACATTTTGGTGTAAACCTAAGACAGAAGTTATATATCCAACGACATAAATTGCCAACTGTGCGACTGTCAGATGTTCGTATTTCCTGGAACATGTTTCCAAAATACATCTTTGATGTTCCACCATAAATGAGCCCGAGTTCGCGGAAATACCACAATAAAAACAAATCTTTGTCGGAGTGCATGATATATCTATGGCTACGGGAGGGGGAGGTTGGCCATTTTAACGTCAAGCTGCCACAGAAAGTCATTCACAACCTTCTCGGTCATCTGTGTCACGTTCTGAAAGCAGCTCCAAATAAACCGCATTAAGTTGTATGTTTCTATACGTTTTAACAGTAAAAATATAACAGTTCCTAACATTACTGCTAGAATTACCGTATTAAGTTATTTAATTTTAAATCTTCTAACAAAGCAAGAAATGAACAATTCATTAGTAACGTGATTTTAAAATGAAAGGACTGTTGTTACTTAATTCAGCAGTAACTGAACTCGTTTTCAAATAATAGCTTTGAAATGAATAGAAGGAAGAATGTTTCCAGAAGTACTTGGTGAAAGCATGGAGCGTGCATTGATGTTTGAACTTCATACTGTGATTTTGTCCAGTTTCGCTCTCACTTCACCGAGTTCTGTCGCTCCACTAATGTAATCTATTTCAACTTTCATTATGACTTCACTTAGCTCACATTATCACTTCGCTTGTTTTCGCGACGACGTAGTAGCCTCTTCTTCCGGAGGTTCATCCGCTGGGGAGTCGAACACAAGACTTCTGCAATCTCCTACAGTGGTAGCACTCGCTGCACGTCATAGCAGTCGTCATTAGAACCACACTTGGTGTCGCATCAGAAACGCACGCTCTAACTCATTGACCGACTTCGCTCACTCGCTGGCTTATAGCGCTGAAAGTTTCCAGAAAATTGTGGTTATCTGACGATAGCGGTTTTGGTGTTTACGCTGGGGCCAAGAGTGTGTGGGCCATAGTCGCTACGTCACAATACATAGACATGTGGTTTTATAACACGGAAGCAAACAATAGCAATTTATTTCTTTAACCAAGGTATGCAGCTGTTTTAAACGTCGGAATAGCTTGTAACTGCAGCATCCGAGGTTGGAAATTACGCCTTTTGTTTTCACAAAATTCAATGGTGCTTTAAATACGACCGAAAAGTTGCATTATGGTCAAAATCATTCGAAATATGCAGGTTGTTAAAGGATATGTGCGAAATATCTCTCAGGCCTTGCAAGAAAATTCGACGTTTAATAGTGTGGATGGACTATCCATCTTTGTAATCCACTCTCATTTTGGAATACTCCCAAAGTCAGTGCAGTCGTAGAAGGGAACCTCCAGGAAATGCGGACCGCCAAAGTGAGCAGGTAGAAGTAGAGATGTATTCAAGTTTGTGTGAAATCGTAAATTCAGCTAAACGGTTGCCTACAATGTTTAGATGATGATTAACGTCATGCAAGAATGTTCTTAATATTTCGGAGATATTTTGTGGAAAAAACACCAAATTGGAGTTTTTCAATAAACGATAGTACTTAACCTCTCGGTGGTACAGTGGGCTTCAAATGTTTTCCGATGGGCCAAGGGGTGTAGAGCAAGAGGGAGAAGAAATTTCTTCTCGACTAGTCATGCCTGGCTATAGCCAGCGTGCCGGTATCGTCTCAAAGGTCACATTTACTTCTGTGTATGCATTCAGCGACCTGACTCTGAGAGGAAAGAAAACGAAACCAAATACTTTTCTCTTTACTAGAACTATTCAAGCGAAATAAATTAACATTTTCTTTGCATAATATGTTGTTTAAAAATCAAATATTACACTCTTTATGCGGGTGCTACACAAGTTTAAGATTCAGTAATTTTCTTGAGAAACAAGGTTCGCATAATGTATATCTTGTTTTTAACGTTTGTTGCTAGTAATAAATAATAACATTAATAATAATAGTTTCATAGTTATCACCAATATAACCTTCTACGCGTGCTCCGAGAGTATTTATTACCTTGAATATAAGTTCGTTTTGCTTTTTAATTGTCATAGATATCTATCACAACGTTTAGCGCTAAGTGTGTAGTTCCATACAGTTGGCACATTCAGTTCTGATAATATTCAAGTAATGTTTTAAAAAGATGGCAGCAAAAGTAATATTAATGTGAAAGTGTTGAAGCAGTTTGGAAACAATTAAGTATAACATTAAAGTTTCTTCAAAATGAGATATATTTTGCGTTTGTTACTGAAAAACGAATAAAGATTGTTTTATTTGAAACATAATTCCCCTTATATGCACACTCACAAGAGAAAGGAAGAAAAACCGTGCCAGTCGTATAGTGGACGTACAGTAAAAACACCTATTTAGGTATTGTATGCAAAATGTTAATACGAGGAAACAACCTTTAGCGCAAAATATGCAGTTTCTATATGGCTGTTTTATTCGTTTAGGATAACATATAAGATAAATTTTCAAAATAGTGACCCAAAGTGTTAATGCAGATAGGTTGATGTGCTTTTGTTGCAATTGGTTCATTTGAAAGCACTCTATTCTGAAAATTAAATTGCTTTCAAGTTACAAATCTGAAGATGGCCTCCCCCCCAAAGGCTGTGTATTGCAATTCACGTTCTGAATTCTTAAAATGCTTCTCTTCTCTGGAATGGAATGTGTAACGGAGGGGACTCGACCCCGATCCAGTGAATGAGAATATTGTGCTTGTGACCCGAGCGGCGGAACTAGGATTGACGGCGCAGCAATGACAAAGTTCCTAAAATTTCCAGATTGAGACGCCCTGACAGTTGGGCAGGCAAACCGGGGACCCCACCCCAAACAGAGGGTCCAACGCCCCCGAAGAAGCGGTCCTTATACCCTGGCAACCAGCCGAAGACCGAGAGACGGATATGGTTCCACAGAGAGAGTCCTTTTTCTGTGCCACGCCGCACCGGAATACCATCGCCCACACTTCCAATCCTGAAACAGACCTAACGGGGTTAAGGATGAATGAAATGAGGAATGGAACGATATTCGGGGACTGAGAGAAATCATATCAGCATTCGCCTGACGACCCGGGAAAACTCTCGAAAAAAACTGTGGGTCAGATTGGGCGGTAGCCGGGAAGCGAACTAGGGATCTCTCGAATGCGAGTCGCACGCGTTACCGCGGCGCCACCTGGACGTAAACTGGAAGATCCATACTTCAAATCTCCGCTATGACATTGAATTTTTCAATCTGATTCTATGTTTCCAACCTTGTCCTACACACGGCTTGAGTGAAAGAGTCTTCTTGTTAATTGAGATGAAACTGCAATTGCAAACTTCCTTGTAAGTATAAGAAGAATGCAGTAGCTCAAACGATAGTCAGATTTTATGTGGTGTCTTTGAAACTCCATGCTCTTTGCATTGCCACGAGAATTATGATTAGGAAGAATTATATTTAAATATAGATTAAATTATTATTTTTAATTGAACAAACTAACGTGTTGCATTCCATAACTTTCTCTTCTCACCATTCTACAAATTCTTTTTTCTAAATCTCATTTTTTGCCTACTTCTTATAATCCAGATAAACTTGCAAATCACATTTAGCTCATCTGTATGGTGTGGGGGTCTGCCTCACATTCAAGAGGTCCCGAGTTAGAATCTCGGTTAAAGTGAAATACCTGGGTAAAGTTTTTTCCAGATTTTCCTCTTATCCTGAGAAGATGAATGTTTAATTCTAATTTCTAGTGACCTCGGGCCCATTTTAATTAAATACCAAAAGGAAAAGTTCACATTTACACGTTTCGTTGTAGTATATGTAGATAAAGCGATAGTCACATTTTCAAAAAGCATGTCACTACGTGATGCTTTGAGATTCCATTCTGTTTATATGACCGCGACAAAAACAAAACGAATAGCGACTTCTCAGTTACAAAAAATATTCAAACCAATAGCAAACAATATCTGGGAATTAGTTAATCTCATAATATATATAACAAACTGCGTGCTTTAACGGGATCTGCATTTCTTGTGTATCTAAACTTTGTCCAATCTTTTAGAGTTTACCAATTATACAAAAGTTATTCAGAATGAAGAAGGCTTTAGAGGCTCTTCTCAGTCAGTTCAAAATATATATTTCGTTTGTCATGAAATTATTTTAAACAGTGAGTATTTTAATCAAAATCATTAGTCATTTTTAAGAAAATAAATTTCGAAATTTTTTCCGTGTACAGGGTTGTTCAGGATGGGGAAATTTTCTTGAAAATGCTTGTCACAACTTTGAAAGATGCTGAACTTAAATATCAAGTTTGGTAGTTAACCGACTTTTCGCTTTGGATTTATGTTGTTCACAGAGACACAGGCATATGGAGGTTTCGAACTAAAATATGTGTTGCATGCGCATGATTTTCTCTACTCACTCTTCTTACAAAGCTTATTTTGCACCTATGTCATGTTAATACCCATAAACCTTCATCAATTATTTTCACAATTCGTTGTAGGTATAACCAGAACATATTAAGCTAAAGCGATTGCCAAATCCCTCAAAGCTGATCGCTACGTGATAGCTTTGGTTTGGTTGGCTACAGAGGGTACTCGGCACTGATCCACATAGTGGATATTGTGCCTACGCCCCACAAGGGGGCGTCTCCGCGAGGCAGGATGAGGCGAGACAAGACATCGGGCGTCCGGAACCAGGTAAAACGGCACAGGAATGGCAGGGTCCCTAAGTTTTCAGATAGAGACTCCCCGTCAGACGGACAGGCAGACCGGGGACTCCACCCAGCACAGAGGGTGTCCAACGCTCCTCAAGGAAGTTAGGATACTCCCGACAGGCAGCCAAAAGCTGAGGGACGGAGAAAGTCATAAAAAACCTTCTTTTCCCCTGCCACATTGCACCGAAACACCATCGCCGACACGTCCAACCCTGAAACAGACCAACGGATGAAAGATGAAGGGAAATTACAATGGAGATGAAATGGAGGTCCGGAAATTCGGGGATGTGAGAATCCTTCCCAGCACTCGCCTGGCGACCCGGGAAAACCCCCCGAAAAAACCTATGGAAAAGGAAGGTCGGCCAGAGGAATCCAACCCACGACCTCCCGAATGTGAGCCACAGACGTGATAGCTTTGAAATTGAGTTGAGGGAAGTATAAGGTATTTGAAAATATAAACTAATAACAAAGAAACTTTCAGAATAGGTAAAATATAGAAGTTATTTGACATAAAATAAGAATGTTATTTATATAAATTTTGTGCTTTAACAAGATCTACAGTTGTGAGGTAAGAATTTCTCTCTCTCTCTCTCTCTCTCTCTCTCTCTCTCTCTCTCTTACGATTTACTAATTATCAAAGTCATTGACAATAAAGGCTAATTTACAGACTATTCCTAGAAAATAAAAGATATACATTCTATTTATCATGAAAATAGCTTAAACATATGTATTTTAATCAAAATCCTTAATCATTTTTGAAAGAATAAAAAATTTCGAAAAATGTCCAATGTAAAGGGTAGTTTGGAGTGGAGGATTTTCTTTAAAATATCAGTGTCGCATTCTTGGAAGAAGTTGAACTTAAACACTAAGTTCGGGTTTTAACGAACCTTTTGCTTTTGAGTTATGCTATTCGTGGACACACACACACACACACACACACACACACACACACGGACCATTGTCTAAAAATAAATTCATTGGATTCAGGGGTCACAAACGTGATTTCTGGAACACAATACTTTCTCTACTTACTGTAGCTACGTAGTAGAGAAAGTAAAAATGCTTACTTTGGATTCAGGGGTTTCAAAACGTGAATTCCGTTGAATCTCGTTTATCAATTTTTGGGTGGAATGCAATACTTTCTCTACTTACTGTAACTACGTAGTAGAGAAAGTAGAAATGCTTTGTTTGGATTCAGGGGGTCTCAAAACGTGTATATCCGGTGAATCTCATTCAATTTTTGGGTGGAACATAATACTTGCTCTACTTGCTGTAACTACGTAGTAGAGAAAGTAAAACGCTTTCTTTGATTTCAGGGAGTCTGAAAACGAGTATTTCCGTTCCGAGTATTAATCCCGTTATTAAATTTTTGGGTGGAATACAATAATTCCTCTACTTACTGTAAGTGCGTAGTAGGGAAAGTAAATTCAATGGGGCTCAAAACGTGTGTTTCCGATGAATAATGTTATTGAATTTTTGGGTGGAATACAATACTTCCTCTGCTTACTGTAAGTGCGTAGTTGGAAAAGTAAAAATGCTTCTTTGGATTCAGTGGGTCTCAAAAAGTGTATTTCCCTGAATCTCGTTTTTTAATTTTTGGGTGGAATACAATACTTCCTCTGCTTACTGTAAGTGCGTAGTAGGAAAAGTAAAAATGCTTTCTTTAGATTCAGTGGGTCTCAAAAAGTGTATTTCCGGTGAATCTCGTTTTTTAATTTTTGGGTGGAATACAACGCTTTCCCTACTTATTATAGGTAAATAGTAGAGACAGTAAAAATGTGAGTTGTGGAATAGATAAGCGGTTGGTTGTCATTACGGCATCTTGCATGCAACCAAATAGGTAAAAGTGTAACTTAGATTGTAACTTTAAATAATTTCTGGCCTAAATTGTTGTCACGATGCACGGAAAAATCATATTTCATAAGGACATTATAAAAATAAAGAACATATGTTAGTTAATAATGGGTAGAGAAAGCCGTAAATATATAAAGAAACCAAACCATTTTGTTTTAACACTTGCTTGTTATACAATAATATGATGCCTCTAATTCCAAAAAATTAGTTTGTATACTGTTTATGTCGCCCGTGTTGTAATGTTATTGCTGTTTTCTTTTCACAGTTATTACATTATTACAGCCAAGTCTAAGGGAAATGTGTTGGAATGATATTTTGTTTAGCCTTTTACATTTCTTAACCTTCCTTGTAGAGCGGGTATGAGCTAAGATACCTGGAATAACCTCTCGATAAGCACCCCGCTTGCCCCGCTAGCGGTGCAACGGAAAACATTTGGAGCCGTCTGTACTAATGGAGTTTTCCGACAGGTGCCACTTCCTCCGTCTCGCTGAGCTTGCTTCAACCATGACAATACTCGACCAGCGCTCACAGAATTAAAAGGTTTACTAACATATTTGGAGAAAAAGAAAAACGTTTTTTGCACTTCATGCGACTGCTCAACCTTTTGTTGCACTTAAGCAAACTTTCCATAAGCATGTTTTTATTTTGCTTTTTACATTTTTCATTTGAAAAATAGTCCATGGATGGCAACACATTTCGTATTTATATCGCATTTTGAGTCAATTTCGGATTTATCGCATTTTCAAAACATATTAAAGTGGTTTACAGGTCGCGAAAAATGAAAATACGAGAGTAGAAGCCTTTACCAGCATTTCGCGCTATATCACATTTGCGAACAGTTACCATCCGTAGTAATGAGATATTTGAGACTATTCGGAATTGTAGCATCAGTGTTCTGCAGTGGTGCAACTGCAAACAGTCCCAGTACGTGCAAGAACAATGCACTCTCCACGCTCTTCCCGAGTGTACCAAGGGGATGTGATGCTGCAATGCAAGCAAGGTGATCTATATATCAGAGTTGTTTAGAAAATGAGCTAGAGCTCCATCCTGTAGCATCCAACTTGAAACGCGCCTTATCTGTTGCAGTAGTTTTACAATGGTTTGTATAAACAGTTTTCGAGAGCAAATATTTCATGTAACTACGTTAGTTTCACTAGGCTTTTGCGTTTTTGCACTGTGTAACCTTTCTTTGTCTAGTATTTACGTTTGTTTTTTGTAATTTTTTAGTGTTAATACCTAAGTGTACAACATCTGCTATAAAATTCTATAAACCCGAAGAAATGAATACAAGCTTTGACTTAAAACGAAAATTTCTACGTAACCTCTTGTGGTTTGAATAATTTAAGCATTGCAGTAATGGCGAAGACATTGTTATTATGATTGTGATGATTGTTGTAATCAGTTTCTGAAATACTATCAATATACCTATTGAAATATGAAATTAAACTATAAGACAATGCCATTTCTAAAAAACAAAACAATTCCCACTATCGGGGATAACCGGCTTTCCTAAAACGAAATGTTTTCTTCTCATGAACATCCTTTTCTTTAGTTTTTATTTATGACTTCTCATGCGGCGAATGGAAGGGTGAATACTGCCATAGACGAGACTGGAGTCATGGTGACGAAATTTACCCGACACCTCCATTCTTATATTGATCCAATTCGTAATCGAAATCGGGCCAGCAGGGCGTTTTCTTCACGCCACCAACTTGTCCACAGCGATGATCTAAATCAGCAACAGAATTCAATTAAGCCATTAAAGCCCATTCCAATTTATAGTTTCGAAACTATGTACATACTAGTCACGCCCACACCTGCTTTGTGATTTATTAATTTGGCATCTTTCGCCGCGTTTGTCGAGACATTAGTTCCAAATATCTTACGAATCCGATGATTTGACATAGCTTTATTATTAACATAATCCATTCCAACATAAGAGCGGAGGTTGAAATACGAAACCTTTTATTTAGTTTCTCTTCTGGCATTTTTCAGCGATCTGTGTGGGGTGATGCATGTGTAACAGTTTCACAACTTTTGAAATTCATTGAAACGTGTTACTAAACCTACAAGTACACGAGATAATTTTAGACCACCATGATGGATCGCTACCGTTAGAAGAAGAACAGCTAAGTTTGGCATACCAGAGCACTTTGATATTCCGGGATCATCTACCTACTTGACGAGCGCATTATCAGAAAGGAGGATGCTAATTGAAGTTCCCTCGAGCAAGACCGAGGCCTGAAAGCGCTTCCCACAAGTAGTTGCACTTTGCAGAGGAACAGGTGCCGTTTTGTAGTCTGATGTTTAATATCAAATGCGCACATGTACAATTCAGAGTTAGGAACTTGCGGTCCACGTAGCAAACTCCCAGAATCCAAAACTTGTGCTTCAGATTTCAACGTTCTATAGTAGTCTCAGTCCGCAATATTTCTCCTATCTGCTTTATTATACTGCGTTTCTTATACATATTTCGGTATTATAAGTATGTGTTAATTCATCTCATACGCAAAGTTTCCACTCCACATTATCGAGTCATTCACGATGTACGTGTTGTAATATGAGGCTGCATATCTGACCTAGCATCTTGCGAAGTTAACAAGTTGCTCGGCCATTCATGTAGGAAGGGAGAAGAAGCTTCTATAAGGTTCTAGTTATTTGCTGATAGCGCGCCCAATGTTTACGTTGTTTACTCGACCTCCCGATAATCTTGCGTCACAATTATGTTGTTCCTTTAATGACGTACTACTGGTGGTTTTAATGTATATCAAACGTGTTGGAAATGTAACATTGAGCCAGTACACAAAGCACCATTACCTGCTAAATTGTATAATAACTGCTCCCACTTTATATTATTGAAAGTAGTAAGAAAAGTGGCCATACTAAAATCGGCAATCCTGATGTATCTAGGTAAGCTCGTCTTAGTGGCATTGCTTTTAATATAATTTTACCATACCACTGACTGCTTTACGACCTGAAAAGTACATTCTTTAACTTAAAATCATGTTGTTTTGGAGTTGCGTTAGAAAACATATTATTCAATCAAATTTTACCTCTGTTTGACTCAAATAACGCTGGATTATTGTTAGATTGGCTACCTAAATTAGTGTTACAGTCACCACAAATAACCAACCACATGTTGCTGAAATTTAGCACAACACAATAAGTTCAAAATTGTTAAAAAAAATCTCGAATCCACCATTAGTTGATGTATAAGGTTATTATTATTAATTTATAAGCATCAATTTTGATTCCAGAGCCCTCAAAATGCTGTTCATTACAAAATTTTTCTAACTTTAATTTTGTAACTTTTAGTTTTTTTCAGAACCGTTTTATGCTCTTTTTTTGCTTAATGAATTACTTCCAGTTGTAAAACCATGACGACAATAATATTCAACTTCTAGTTCTTTAAGCCAATGTTCACACTTGGATTGATTAAATTAATAATCATGAGAAACTAATTCAGCGTTAACAAGTGCCACCTTATATCTCATATAAAGGATGGAAAACAATGTTACAGACGTAGTAAGCTATGTAGCTAGTAGATAAACTATTGCATTCCACCCAAAAATTTGATATCAAGCTTTCGCCAGAAATACACAATTTGAAGCTTCCTGAATCCAAGAAAAAAAGGTCCGTTTGTGTGTGATTCAAAAACGAAAGCTCGGAAAATACCAAACTTGATATTTAAGTTCATTATATTCCAAAGATGCGACACGAAGGTTTCCAAGAAAACTTCCGTTTATATGGACATTTTTTCAAAACTTTTAATTCTCAAAAAAGCCTGTCACGATTTCAATTAAAATAACATATATTTAACATATTTACATGACAAACTGTATGTCATGAATTTTATAAAAACAGTCTGTGAAGCCAACCTTCATTTCGAAGGTAAATATTAAGAGATAGACAAAAAGGTACTACACAAAAAAATGCAGATCTCTTTAAAGCATACAATTTATTTCACATAACTTTTTTGTGGCATCATATAAGTGCTGTCGCTGTTCAGTTGTTTATCACGATGTCCTGGAAAGAGTATGGAATCTCAAGGCCAACATATAACTACTCTTTTAAACATCCGACTACCGATTCGATTTCTTCTGTCTTCCTTGCACCTACAACGAAATGTGCAATGCAAGTATTTCTGCAAAGGTTTACCTCGATTAATGTGAAGTAGACAGAAACATAAGCTTTTGTAATAACTGTTTGTAGAAGCGATATAAAAATAAATGCTAGTGGGTAGAGAGTCATGTGAATGTAATACATTTTAGCATTGTCTCTTGGACTATTGCTGTAATTGACTGTATAAGCGGCATTTTACTTAAAATAACGGATGTTTGTTTATGAAGACGGGTCAGATTCCAGGTAAACTGCTGTTGAATCCACAGCTCATTCTTACAGAACCATTTAGGTGGACATTCGGATTAACGCGATGTGATGCGTTTCCCGAGAAAATCTCATTCGACTGTGGCCCTATGAGAAGGTTTGGAACACTGCCGTCGAAGCTTAGCCGGATATTGTTTGTGCGGCTTTGTAGTTTTTTCCTGGGGGATAATTAGTGTGCTAGTGTTCGCGTTTGTGGCAGCACTTGGACTTCGGTTTGAGAGGAATCAGAAAAATTAATTTGTGATTCGGTAACTTTCTGGGTTTATTAACAGCCTTAAAGCTTCTGCAACAATGAAACTGAAATTATGGGGAGAACTTTTGAGTGCTCCCATAATTAAAAATGTATCTGCATAATAAGCTATATCCACTAAATTGTTACAACCGGCATAAATTATAAATTTTTATGCAGGACAATTTTGAAACTACTCTGAAAGAGCTAACAAACAAGACTTGGGTTTGTTTAAATCCGTATGCAACAGTTTCCTTGGCAGAATTATCTTTTTCTGAAATCTCTGTGCTCCAAGTCAGACCTGGGCGGAGTTCCATCGAGAAATATCTGTCTCTGAAAAACATAACTGGAAAGCAGAATATGAGTATATTGGCTAAAACTGCTGGTCCATCATAGGTTACTGGCAAAAACGGTTAGTTCAATTCGTGAACTTTTGCAACGTTATAGTAACGTTATGGCGTGTTCGTAACCACTGTCTTGAGAGATCATTTGGTTTGTAGCATTGTATTCAGCTCGGTTTACTAAAAATTATATTATTAGAGGACAAATAGTTGAATTCGTAATATAAGTAGTTCTCTCCAGTTTCTGATGACTATCTTTCAAGAAAGTACTTATATAAGTACTTGCAGATAAGTATCGTTCAGGCATGTTTCTGTCTACAGAAAGCTATCACTCGTGGCCGTTTCTCTGGCTTTTATTTCCCCGTTCACTAAATATCTCGAAACAATTTAAAATCGATCTGCAGCTGTACTACAGTCAATACATTTTAATACTGAAGGGAATCGATCGAATTTCAGTAAAACGAACTTTGTTTTTGTATAAGAGACTTGGCACCGACTAACATGTTCGTAATTGATGGTTTAAAAGCATTCTTCTAACTTGTGCCAGTAAGTTCCATAATGTAACACTTGGATCATTATAATTCCCGTTTTCAGGTTTGTTAGTCAAGTGATAATTAAAAACAAGAGGTGGTGGCAATGCTAACATCTCAGGTTTAAAACTTTCTGCTCTTCTATTTTAAAGTTGCCGTTTACACTTCAGTGTGTCGTTAGTCAAATGTGCAGAAATCAGTTATTTCCTAGTCACCGCAGTGATGCAGGAGTAAGGTTCTTGCATTTCACGCTGGTAACCGGGCTTCGAATCCCAGTTAGGTTACACTGCGTGGCTCACATGTTTTGTAACTGTAACGCTTTTAAATCTCCGGGCTCATTTCAGTCATCGTTACATAAATAAAAGATAGATTATTGGCATTAAATTTATTATAAAAGAAAGAAAAAAAAAAAGCTTTTTTGTAGATTCAGGAAATTCCGTTCAACCACCAATCAAATTTTAAACCTGTCATAGGACATAAGAGATGCCTTGAGTAACAGGAAAACTTCCCTGGCGACATTTGTGGATTTTAGAGTAGCATATGCTAATATATGGAGAGCAAATTTGTTGGAGAATTCCTGGAAAAGTGTTGCACTGGTTGTGTGACTTTACAGAAGAAAGAATGTGTGAAGCTAAGATAAATGTGTTAAGTGAATATAGGAAAGGAGTTCAAGGTGCTGTGACCAGTCCCACGATATTTAGTGTTTTCATTAATGATCCTTCCTCATATTTGTCTACATCAGGAGAAGTAAAAAATGCACTCTATGCAGATCTTGTTTGGTTCTCATTACCAAGCACCAGAAGAAAGACGTTTTCAAACAAAATGAACCAAAAGGTATAGTTCTGAAGCGTTGTTGCCAGAAAGCCTTAGAAAACTTATTATCAAATGTTTTCTTTGTGTCATTCTCATACAAAAGTGAATCTAAAAACCCTGGTCGCGGGTTCGATTACCGGCTTGGGTGGAGGGACATTTTTCTTTAGCCAGAATTATTTCCTATCCTTCACAGAGCCTGGAAGTATGAATGTGAGGGAAAATGTATGTTTCCTAATGAAAATGCATGTTTTAATAGAAAATCTGAAGTAGACAAACCCAGGGATTAACACCATAGTTAAGTAAGCTGTTACATTCACACTACTTTCTCTGGCCTCTATCATTTACTAATGGACATAAAACTATTCTTAGGAAATCTTTTTTGTCTGTCTAAGACATTTTAACTCAAATATTTACAGAAGTGCTTATATTATACATTTCATTATAGATACAAAGGCAATGGCGGCAGTTACATGATTAAAAACTATACGCTACATACAGCTTAAAATTTCATTTTCGTTTCATGAAATCGCTGGAAACAATTGAAAATCGAGAGGACCTTAAAAGAATGGCTTAGTATTGAACATTTCAGACCATTAATAACAAATATCCTGGAAATGGCTTGTGTTACATAAATATTATTTGAAATAAATTACGTGTTTTAAAAAGATCTACATTCTTGTGTAGAACGTTTTCTTCTAACGCTTAACGTTACCATTATACGAGATTATATAAAATTCCTTCCCAATAAAGAGGACTTAAAGGATATTCCCAGAAAATTCAAGTTGTATGTTTTATTTGTCGTGTAAATATCTTAAATATATGATATTTAAACAAAATCTTTTAAGTCAGTTATCAAAGCTGAATAGACGCACCTCACTCCTAACAGTTTTAAATGTGGATATGTAACACAAACAATCTCTCTGACGCGCGCACACTCACACACGCACGCAGACACACAAGCACAGATAGACACGCAAGAAACACGCACAGACGCACAGACACACAAAACACATACACAGACTCACGTACAAACATACACATAAACACAGAAACATAGAGGCATGCACAAACACAGACATACACAGAAACACACAAAAACCTTAACGCATATACACAGACACACAACACAAACACACAACACAAACACAGATGCAGACACAGAGGCGCGTCCAAACACAAACATACACAGAAACACACAAAAACCTTAACGCATATACACAGACACACAACACAAACACAGATGCAGACACAGAGGCGCGTCCAAACACAGACATACACAGAAACACACAAAAACCTTAACGCATATACACAGACACACAACACAAACACACAACACAAACACAGATGCAGACACAGAGGCGCGTCCAAACACAAACATACACTTACATACACAAATATAGAAACGCAGAACCACTAGCACACACAAACACTCATAGACATATACAAACACAGACAGACGCACAGACACAAACACAGAGACACGTACTAACATACACATACAAGTTTAGAAACACAGAGATACACAGAAACATAGAAACACAGACACAAAATCGCACAGACACACACTCAAACACACATACGGTCACACACAAAACACATAAACACACAAAAACGCTAGCGCACAGACGCAAACGCAGAAACAAGTGCAAACATACACATAAACACGGAGACAGACCACACACACACGCGCGCGCGCACGCACATTCTTATTAGTCTTGCTTTATAAAGTTTATTTTGTTATTGTTTGTTATGGTGGTTGTGTTGTAAATGAGCGTGTTGAGTTTTATGGTTACGCTTAACCTGTTCTTTTTTATTTACTTATTTGTATTTTTACTTGTATTTTATGGAGTGGGTGCTGATGGTATCATGCTGGTGGTGGTGGTGGTGGTGATGGTGATGATGGTTTACTAGTTACGATTGTCCTGTTTTCTTTGTTTTTATTTTTGCTGCTTTATTTATTTTTCTACTTTTTTATTTTATTTTTGTATGTTAATGGAAAAGCTGGAGGATGATGGTGTGTAATGGATGCTTCTGACAAATGGGTGTGTGAGGGGCTTGTCTCTGTGTGTAACGTCATATGGTAACATGCAGACAGTGAAATTAATGACAGATGGCGAACTAGTTTTATTGAAAGGTTTTAGAGTTGAATTAACTGCTTGTATCTCCGATCGCGTGATACATCGTTAAAAGACATGAGTATGTTAGCGAATGGTTACAATTTTAACGCTTAACCACCGTTTTATTGTTAAATTCAATTCATGATAGAACTAAAACTATATAAAATATATAGATAATTATGTTTAATATACAGGATGTTTCAGGATTCAATCGATTAACTTACAGGATTTTACAGAAGTGTTAGGGGAACAATTGGAGATAGGACACTTATGGTCCCAGAGCGCATGATTTTGTGCAATAAACCAAAATAAATTTGAGCCAGTACGTCACTGATACCACCTCAGTGGTACAGTGAGTAAAAAAACTATTGGAATAATTTGCAATTCTAAGTTATTTTCTCAATAACCTAATTATATAAGATTTGGAGCTTCCACGGCGATGATTGTTTATTAGGACTTCTCGGGTTACCAGCCGTGTGATGTTGATAGTCGTTCGAGCGACTTTATCATCACACGGCTGGTAACCCGAGAAGTCCTAATCAACATAATTTATAATCAGAAATCATACAAATGATTTATAATGCCTAACAAGCTATTCACAAACAATAAAAATACAAAATAACATTTATTTTCTGATATCTTTAAGGCCACAAATATAAAACTATAAACAATTACATATTTCTGTGCAAAATAAATGTTGGGACACCCCAAGAAAAGCAGTCGATCTGTTCCACCAAACCAGAAGTTTCAATACCTTGTTGGATTTCCTCTGCGTTTTATGACCTCCCTCCTGCTGCTTACGAGTTTAGCAGTATATGCAGCTGAATTTTGGCCCAGTCTTCACCGAGTCTCCTTTTCAAATGCTCCTTTGAAGATATTAGCTGGCTGCGGTCTCTAGTATCCAATTTATTCCATAAATTCTCGATAGGATTTAAGTCCAGTGATTGCGGAGGTGGATGAAGGATATGTGGACAGTTGTAGAGTAGCCATTCTTGCACAACCCCGAAAGTATGTTTGGAGTCATTATCTTCATGGAACTTAAAAAGTAGCACTGATACCAATACCAGTCCTGCGTAGGTTCTTCTTCAGAATTTCATTTTACCCATTTTCCCTTGATGAAAACCAATTCTCCAACTCCAGATGCCGCTATGCAACCCCAGACCATCACACTCCCACCACCATCTTTTACAGTAGGTGTAACATTTACTTTTTTCCATTTCCGTATTAGGTTTCCTCCAGATCATCGTTCTTCCATCTGATCCGAAAACGTTAAGTTTGCATTCATCTGCAAAAAGAACGTTCCCCCCACCAGTTTTCTTCTTTATGAATTGACTCCTTTGCATATTTTAGCCTTTTCCTTCTGTTTTTTTATTTATTTATTTACGTAGGGCTTCTTCCTGGCCACACGACCATGGAATCCCTTCCTTTTCAGTACATTCCTAATCATTTGGGGGGGGGTTAGTGGTAAAATAGGGAGTTCTCAACCCAGGCCACCTGATTCCAAGTTCAAGCCCTGAGAAGGATTATCTCTCTTTTCTTCAAGCTGTTGATTGTGAAGGATTGGAATACAGTACTGCTCCATTTGCTATTACCGCTGCTGTTAAATGTAATAAAGCAAATCAGACAAATGAATTTTGAACAGGAATGTACTACTTAAGGTACTGTAATGTTGTATACATACACATATGTTACCAGAATCCTTTATGAGATTCTGATGGTAATGCCATTAAAATAGTAATACAATGACCTGGGATTAACATACTATTGTGCTTACGAATTGAAAGAATGGGCTGTTAGCTCTGGGAAGCCCGGTGAATCACGAGATAGCACTCCTATACATTTGCAGAAAGTGAAGTAGACACTTATGAAGGCACCTGAAGCCACTTGCAGGCATAGCTCACAGCTATAGTGAAACAGCTCTGTAAATTAACTTTTGTTTTTAAGATTAGAGGTGCATACGTGAATAGCAAGGGTAATTTTGATTACTGAATAATCAAAAAAAAACATTTAGCTTTATTGTAATAGTCATTTCTAAAGAGGGTCTATTATACTGTTTAAGAACATCTGCAATATTCCTGTTCGCACAGTGCGGTTGCTGTGCTTAAACGCCTGCTCCGTTGCGAAGGTCACTATGGCGATATTCAGTGGCATTTAGTTAAGTGTAGAAATTTATTAGTCATAAAAGGTTGTACAAAAGAAGCGGCAATAAATATTCCGTTACATTCACATAAGAAATAATCAGGGAATGATATAGCGCATGCGTTTTAAACAATGTAGCGGCAATAACATGGCCGGGTCTAATACAGGTGTAAAGTTACGAGATATGGATGAAGAAGAAATGCTAGCTTTTAATTTCACAATAGGCCGGAGATGTTTGGAAATTAAAATTACCATTGCACGCACCTCTCTTCTTAAACACAAGAAAAACAAGTTATTTTGCAGTGGAATTAGGAAGTGATTTCTTGACCGCAATGAGAGCTCAGCTACAATTAGTTTCAAATGGGAAGAGTTCTGAGCTGCAGCGAATGAGGTGCATTTGCGTGCACAGCGTTGCCGCCTCGTTACCCCCACTCTTTTCATATTTCCCTCTCACTCACACATCGGCCTGGCGCTAGAATGGTCGAAGTACAGCAACCCAAACTGAATTTTCTAAACTTTTATAATTCTCTTGGTGTTTAAATTCATAATTGGGAATATACTCGCATGTTACGTACATATTTTTTAAGTGTTATATAATTATAGGTTATGAATTACCTGTGCTTTTAATCTTGCCTCTCCGCAAATGCTAGACACACTTGCTTTACCGACACCACACGCTTTAGTAGTGTTGAGGATTTTTGAAATCAAGTTGATTTCTGTGTTCCTCATTGTTGTAGTTTTTAAAAAACGAGTAGACCCTAAATATAATATTTCGAGCTTGACTTCGCAATACCTGCCTCTTTGACTCGCCACTAAATTCACCACAATAAGCCACTGCACTATTTTACTCTTGCTGCTTGCTCTCTGAACAACTGCATACTGATATTAACTGTGTAGGGTAAATAAACTCCAACCCAGATTTAGAAACAACACACAATAATAAACATGTGACGGCTCACGTTCTGCAGATTCAGCATTCTACAAGTAACACAAGTGAGCTGTGTGGGCTGTTTGCTCTCTCTCAGCTTAAACAAACGCCTTGGTTTTTCAACATAATTCTTTATCACCATCAAGTCAGTAGTGCTATATAATTACAAATATACATACATAATGTATACAATAATCCATACATACAAATAATGTGACCATTACAGTGCTTACGTGGTTATGATATAACATATGGGTATGTTTATTCGTTTGTATTATGAAAACTATTTGAGCTAAAAATATGTGGTTTTTACGGTTGTGTTACGAAAATAACTCCCTACCTTCTAGTGGGTTGCTTTTTGCAAAATTTGAATTTTTGTCTTAGCGCAAATTATATTTATTAGAAACAGATTCGCCTAGCGCACGTCATGCTTAGCTTACGGCGAATGCAATATGACAACACAGCGGAACTCCGATTGGTTGCCGCTCTGGCCGCGCTCAAGGACAAACATCATCCCATTTGAAAAACACAGTAGACTACCAACACGAACGCTTAATTTTAAAAACAGCTGATCGCGAAATCATTGAACCTTTCGTTCAGGTAAAGACAAGCAGAGAGCATGGACAGACACAAGGGGAGAGGGAACTCCATTCTTTGTGAAATATTTACAAACAAATGGTCATGAGGAAATTGTGAAGTTTTGTTTTGAAGATGATGAGCAATTACAAAAGGATATAGATTGTTTTGAGGAAATGAGTGAGAACGAAAATGCGGAAGACGAGCAGTGTAAAACTATTAAACATTACAGTCTGACCGTGGGACAAGGCTCGAACCCATTAGCGCACGTAAACGAGGCTAAAGAGCCTGAGACCCTTCGGAAGATAAAAATGAAGGTGAATAGTGCACAGTTTGAATAATAAGCAGAAAGAGATGTTATTTAAAATTATAGTTGATAATAGCCCAGCGTTTTCTGAGAGAACTGAATGTTGTAATGTGTATGAGTATGAATACGATATAAGCGAAATGGAGCCGCTGAGGCATAAATGCCGAAATATTCCTATTGATCTCAGGGAAAGTGTTGACCAAGAAATAAGCAAAACGTTGAACGATGGGATAATTGATATAAAGATCCAGGTATAATTACAAAACAATTCGGGAATCGTGCTTTCGAAATAAAATGCATTCAGTCAGGTAACATTATGGTGAGGTACAACATTTCACTGTTAAGACCTTATAAGGAATTAAATGAATAGAAACACTGTTTAGCATTGTGAATGGAGTATGTCACACACACAAAAATAATAATAAAAAGAAAAATTCTTAAACAGTCAAAATAATTAATAATTGAAAAGGGGGAGAGAAGCTAATGATATGTCAATTTACCAAGAATAAGCACTGCATTATGTGCATAGATAATAAAGCAGATGTAAATAAATAGGTGAATATATCGTTGTTAGGTGCATCATTATTGGTATAAAAAAATAAATGTATATACGTGTTAGAATAAGCTGCTGAGTGAAACAGTGAAGCGAAACAAATCTGAAAAGTGGAAAATGTTGCGTGTGCAAATTATGAGTAAATAAGAAGATAAATAACTAAATGAAGCATAAAATATTGGAATGATCGTTGCAGAACAATAAAAAAACAATTACACGTACACCAACGACAAACAAATTTACAAATTTTAAGATTTTGTATAAAATGTAGAAATGTATATTATTTGTATATTGCTTGTAAATTCTTGCTTGTTTGTAAATAGCTTTGCTGCATTTAATATGTGTATATTGTAAGGGTATCTGTATGATTGTATTATGTTTGTAAAATGTTTAAGTGTAATTCCTGTGAAACCGAAAAACACACACACGTACATAGATTCGTTAAATGTTAGGGAGAGAACCGATTTTTTTCAGACGGGGATTCTGATAGAATGCCAACTATCGTTAGAAATATAGTAAACATTCCATCAGGGAGCATATTGAAGCATTATATTTTAAATAGTAAAATAAAGTTAAGATCATAGGGAGAATAAATATCAGTAACGGCGAGGATAGTAATAAATAAAACTGGCAAGCGAATGTTACTGTAAGTTGAAATAAGGGTTGAGAGGCAGTGCCTTCAGCGGCCGGAAACGAGTGGTTTTTCCCTCTATTGTTAAGCGTTCCGTTAGGTTGCTGGGAACGCAGGCTAGTAGAAAAGGGCCAATGTTCGCCAAAAGCCAGATAGCCTTAGGCCTCCAATGAAAGAAGCTAGGAATCAGGTGATAGTGGAATGAGGAGATATAGAACGTTTGAGACAGAGAAACGGAAGATTTTAGAATACTCATATCGTGAGATTTGAGAATGAACACTTCGTCGTGAGATTTTGGAAGACACACTTGGTTGTAGTAAGTCTGGGGAGATGCTTGCCAGAAAAGTTTAGAAGGCAGCGGATAGGCGCGATGATATGAAACATTTAACAAATAGGAAATGTGTGTGTGTGTGTGTGTGTGTGTTGAATAAACAGTAGGGATCAAATGTTAAAACGGTGACGGTAAATAAACGAGCAGAAAAACCAACAGTCGTGTTCACCACTATCCCGAGATCCAAGATCCATGCAAAGAACCCTGAGCTAGTACCGAACCCGGGACCTTTCCTAAAATCCCGTACCGTAAAACAGAAGTACCGCCGCAAATTGGCTGCCAAACGTGGGGCCCACAATCGCCGACAAGATATGCCACCGTAAATTGGCTGCCTAACGTGGGGCCTCAATCGCCGACAAGAAATACCACCGCAAATTGGCTGCCTAACGTGGGGCCTCAATCGCCGACAAAAATACCACCGCAATGTGGGCTAGAGGATCCTCAGACTAATAACGTTGTTGGTCGTCATAAGATAATGCTCCGTCCATTTAAACAAATGTCAAGTTCAGAATCACGAAAAAAATTGAATTGCAGAAAACCATCCTGAAAATGAAGAATGAAGCGAAAGAGAGAGTAATGAGATTTTAATGGCAATAACTAAAGTAAAGAGAAATTAGAATAGAAAAAGTTGTACTATCTGCTAATACACTAAAAATTGGCCGTATAATATGATCGCATAAAGTATTTTAATTTGCATACGTGTAAATAATTTCCATGTCTTAAGTATTAAGGGATATATATATATATATATATATATACATATACACACATACACATACACACACAGGGTGCAAAACCTAAGGACGATATAGAGGTATATCTATCATAATTATTATTATAAGTAAGAAGCAAATTCATTGTAATCATAACAAATTAACTACTTGGTGGAAGTACATGAAGGTGCGGGAGCATGTTGACAGAGGTCTCTCACACGTACACAGAAAGCTGGACGTCACATGGCATGGGTGCAGCGAGCCTATATTGCCAAATGGGTCTGGTCCTGCAACACGGGGCAGTTACGAAATAGGACAAGACGGTGTGTGGCAATTAGCTAGCTGTTACGGTGTACTTTAGTGGTGTTCTTCATTTCAACGTGACCCGTAGACACCATTTGGATGACTTCACATGGGGAAGAATCATCGGGAAACTGGAAGAAGGACGAAGTGTAACGAGTGTTGCTCAGGAGTTTGGAATTGCTCACAGCATTGTATCACGTGCATGGGGAGCCTTTCAAACCACAGGCACTGCTGTCTCAAGGAGAGGTGGTGGTTGACCACGCTCAACTACAGCAGGAGATGACCGCTACATTGTGCAACAGGCAAGAAGGGATCCACGCCAAACAGCGGGTGCAATTGCAACCACATTTAACAGGACAGCAATCTCACGATACACAGTGGCACGGCGACTACACAGAGGTGGTCTCTTTGCCCAACGGCCAGTACGTTGTGTTCCATTGACATCCGCACATCGGCGGCACCGTTTGCGATGGTCCCAAGAGCATCAAAATTGGACCAACGAGAAATGGGGTCGCGTGCTCTTCTCGGATAAGAGCAGATACAGTCTAAGTAGTGATTCTCGACGTACCCTCATCTGGCGAGAGGTGGGAACACGTAATGAAACCAGGAACATCCTTGAGCATGATCGATTTGGTGGTCCGGGTGTTATGAGGTATAATGTTGCATGGGCGCACCGACCTCCAAATCTTTGAAAACGGTACGCTCACTGGTCAACGTTATTATGATACTGTACTCCTTACCCATGTGCGTCTTTTCAGGAGTGCAGCCGGCCCTGACTTCATTTTTATGGATGACAATGCGCGACCGCATCGAACAGCGCAGGTGGAGGATTTCTTGGAACGAGAGGATATTCGGCGAATGGACTGCCCTGCCCGTTCTCCCGATTTAAATCCCATCGAACACTGTGGGATGCTTTGGGGAGACGCATTGCAGCACATCCACATGCACCAACGACCATCCAACAGTTGTCAACAGCGCTGGTGGAGGAGTGGAACGCCCTACCACAAGAACTGCTTACCAACCTTGTGGCCAGCATGGGAGCATAATGCAGAGCGTGCATTGCTATCCATGGTAATCATACACCCTTTTAAGCACCATGTATCTGTTTCTGTAAATCTAGAGAGCAATCATATGTCGTATTGACTTTTGTGTAGCTTATGGTCCATGAATAAAAGTGGCATTTCTGTTCGTCGCATTGCATATTTCGTTTAGCTGCCTACTGTAGCATACCGTAGCAGTTGCCTCTATGTATGATTTTAAGTTTCATCAAGCTATGTTAATTGGCAGTGTCACAGCATGCGAAGATTACTTTCGTCCTTAGGTTTTGCACACCAGTGTATATATATATATACGAGGGCGGATCGAAAAGTAACGCACAATAATTTTTTTACAAAAAGTTTAATAGTTAAAACAACAAAAAATCACAAATGACCTTACACCTTTTACCTACTTTTGGACACAGTCACCAAGTTTCTCAACACATTTCTCCCATCGTGATACCAGTTTCAATATGCCCTGTTCATATAAGCCCGTTTCCTTGGAGTATAGCCATCTACGGTCTGCTGATTTCACTTCCGCATCTGTCGCAAAGCGTTGGCCGGCCAGGAATTTCTTCATGGGACCAAACAGATGAAAGTTCGACGGTGCAAGGTCCGGACTGTATGGAGCGCTCCCAACCAAATTTGGTGATTTTCTGACGAACAGCAGCAGCAACATGCGACGAGCATTGTCATGAAGAATTTTGGCATCGTCAGCATTCATGTTGTGGCGTTTGTCACGAAGGGCACGACGCAACTTCACCAAAGTTTTCACGTAGGCTGCAGCATTCACAGTGGTCCCGTGTTCAGCAAAGTCCACCAATACAACACCATGCATATCCCAGAACACCGTCACAAGCACTCTCCCAGCAAATTGAGTCACTTTGAATGATTTCTTCACTGGGGAACCAGAATGTTTCCATTCCATACTTGCCTGCTTGGTTTCGGGCGTGTAGTTGTATGCCCACGACTCATCACCAGTGACGATTCCTTTCAGAAAGTCATGCCCTTCAGTAGCATATCGCGTTAGGTGATCCAAGCTCGTCATTATTCGCTGGACCTTGTGGTTGTCTGTCAGGTTCTTAGGCACCCAGCAAGCAACTTTACGATATTTCAACGTGTCTTGAACAATATCGTACACTGCACGTTAGGAAATATTGAATTGTTGCGATAAGGTTCGCAGTTGCATACGCAGTTGCCTCAATGCCTCTGACATTCTGCGGGGTTGCAGCTGTTACCGGCCTCCCGGAGCGTGGCGAATCACTAAGGTTGTCATGGCCCTCTAGGAAGAATGCACACCACATGGAGACATTGCTTCGGTCTATGCAATCATCCCCGTATACGCCACGCATGTCCCTGTGAATATCATACGGTTTATGCCCTTTGGCTCACAAATATCGAACCACACCTCTGCTCTTCACACGTGGACGACAGTAACATGCGCGCCACCTTTGTTACGTAGTTCACGCTTGTCTCGCTAGAGCTGCACATGAAACAAAAAATACCCTCTGTAATGAAAACTTCAAACTATATATGTGTGGAATTTCAACATTCCAGCTGCAATACCAAGGCAGAAAAAAATAGTAAAGGACAACATGTTTTTAGAAAGAATGAACATTGACAAAGAAAGTCAGAATAACTGAGAAAGAAATACCATATTGTTGAATGAATGACATTATTTTGATGAATGAGAAGTATAAGTAGTACTAAGTAACAGTGTGATTTAAATAATTTGTAGCATACATATGTATATACAATCACCAGGGTAAATTTACGTTTAAAAGGATGTAACGTAATCTTCACGTTTACTAATACAAGTATGAGTGTAACAGTATTATGTTCAACCCATGTCCAAAGAAAGAGCCAGATATATTCCGAGGCAGTGATATTTAAAGAGACACACTGACCCAGAGAACCAGCTTAGAAAAGCGTCGGTTCATTTAACGTAGTAACTAGGGAGGATCGACACTTCCCAAAACGCAAACAAATGGTCAGAAATACGGTTACAGAAATAGGAAGTATGAATGCTTTGAAACTATTAACTTATTCAAGTATTCTCAGCATTCATAAGGACACTTATGAACCAGTATTTTCTTCGATACTTAATGAGTATGCTATCGTATTTATAATCACGTCTTTATTGTATTAATTAAAGTGATATCAGGGTATAAATATGTCATTTTATAAATAAGTTGATGTATTTTGTTTAACAGTTTTGTCATATATGCTTTACGAATATACAAGACGCATGATATTTTCTCTTCTTCGCACAAACTTAGCCAGGGCACATACAAAGGGGAGGTGAAACTTTTGGTGCAAACAAAGATGTTTTATTAAGGCGTAGAGCAAGAAAGACTTACTGCACCGAATCCCGAGGAAGCCCTAAATAAACTGGATACCGGGGAATCCTACCTTGTATTATAGCACGTGATTCAGGGAGGACGAATCAATAAAGTGAAAACATTCTCCACATTTTCTTAAAGCTTACAACTTGCGGTTCCAACGAACCACTAAGAAAATTCCTGATAAAATTCAAATCAGCGAGGACCTAGACTATATAAGCTGCGGGATAAACATTATTTTCAGTCGCCTGGTGACGAACCTGCGGCACCCAGTAGTAAAAATCCGCGCCAAACTGTCAAAGGATTAACAACCAAAACGTAAAATCGTGCGCGCGAATATTATTAAATGCCTTGAAAGTGATTTAATAAAGGTAAACTTCATTGTTAGGAAACGTTGACCAATTAAAACATTCTCCGACAGTTACTATTGTTGATCTGATCATAGTGGAAATGCGTCATAATAACGAAAGTAACACATCGATTTTATTCTCGGCATAATGTCATTATAATTAAATACTTCATATATATTCAATTCGTGTCTTCAACCATATTCTTTCTTACGCACCACACCTTTTGAGGCCTCCATACCCAGTCTCATGGTAATTTATAAGTAGGTTCTGACAGCAGCCGTGGCGAACAGAAGAGGGAAAACAACGAAGTCAACAGAGAAAGATTCTTCCGTCACTTCGCAGGGAACGTCCATTTCGAAGAAGACACGAGACTCCTAATTTGACGGCTCCATAATTAGTTGCAATATTTGGAGTCGAGCGACTATAAAATAACGTTGTATCTGGGACCATAAGTGTCCTATCTCCACATGTTCTTCCAACACTCCTCTATAACCCTTAAAGTTATTCGGCCGGATTCGGAAATGCCCTGTATAAATTATCTTCTTAAAACCTCAAAATATGTAAAATGCATATTGACATTGAACATAAAAACACACAAAAAAGTGACGTCAGATTTGAAATGCATTGTTTTCTGAGAGCTCCGTGGTGCTTCTGTTATAATATAGCTTCATAAATTAGGGGCTCTATCTTATGGATGTTGTATTTTTTATGAATGTATAGGATCTTTCAACAAGAGTGTCCCATCTTTAACATGTGATAGCTGCCGTTGTTATTGAGTTTTACAGAAGTCATTTTTTTCATGTGGTTACAGTTATTATTGACAAATAGCCATGGAACGTTACATCATTCAGCAACGCGTAGAAATTGTGAAAATTTATTATCAAAATGGATCATCTGTTCGCCAAACCTTCCGTGTAATGCGTGAAGTTTACGGTGTGCATAATCGTCCCTGCAAGAGAACGATTCGACGTTTGATGGATAAATTTGAAAGAAGTGGTTCTGTCAGCGATCAAAGAACGCCTCTACGTAATCGACGTAAGCGCTCCAACGAAAACATAGGCGCCGTTCGTGAGAGTGTACGCGAGAACGGAAAAAATCAATTGCTCGTCGAGCGCAAGTATTGGGGCTTTCGCCGATCACAACTTGGCGAATTCTGCATCTGGACTTGAAGTTACACTCTTACAAAATGGTGTTAACTCAAGAATAAAGCCCAACGACCATAGGTTGCGCCGTGTATTCGCAGACTGGGCTATAGAGTAATTGGAAGCTGGCCCAGATTTTTGTCGAAAAATCATCTTCAGCGACGAAGCCCACTTTTGGATGGATGGTTGTGTTAATAAACAAAATTGCCACTATTGGAGCAATCACAATCCAATGCAAATTCAAGAACGACCACTTCAACCCCAAAAGGTTACTGCGTGGTGTGGATTTTGGTATGGTGGAATCATTGGTCCATATTATTTCCAAGATGAAGATGGAGAAGCTCTGTCATTGGAAAAAGATACCGGGCTCTTATGAGGGACTATGTTTGGCCTCAATTGGATGGTATGGATCTCGGAAACATCTGGTTCCAGCAAGATGGTACCACATGTCATACTGCTCTCGAATCAATCGATCTTTTGAAGGAGAAGTTCAGAGGTTTCATAATTTCCCGTGGTGGTGATGTTAACTGGCTCCCAAAGTCATGTGATTTAACGCCGTTGGTTTACTTCTTGTAGGGTTATGTTAAATCTCGATTTTATGTCAACATGCCAGAAACAGTAAATGATCTTATGAATAACATCACTCGTGTTATTCGTGAAGTTGGACCTAATTTACGTTCTTCTGTCATTGAAAACTGGGTCAACCGTATACGCGCGACCCAACGAAGTCGCGGCGGTCACTTAACTGATGTTCTCTTCAACACGTAATGACATTAATTACACTACGTGATCAAAAGTATCCGGACACCTGGCTGAAAATGACGTACAAGTTCTAGGCGCCCTCCATCGTTAATGCTGGAAGTCAATATGGTGTTGGCCCACACTTATCCTTGATGACAGCGTTCACTCTCGCAGGCATACTTTCAATCAAGTGCTGGAAGGTTTCTTGGGGAAAGGCAGCCCATTCACGGAGTGCGGAACTGAGGAGAGGTATCGATGTAGGTCGGTGAGGCCTGGCACGAAGTCGGCGTTCCAAAAATCCCAAAGGTATTCTATAGGATTCAAGTCAGGACTCTGTGCAGGCCAGTCCATTACAGGGATGTTATTGTCGTGTAACGACTCCGCCACAGCCCGTGCAGTATGAACAGGTGTTCGATCGTGTTGAAAGATGCAATCGCCATCCCCGAATTGCTCTTCAACCGTGGGAAGCAAGAAGGTGCTTAAAATATCAATGTAGGTCTGCACTGTGATCGTGCCACGCAAAACAACAGTGGGTGCAAGCCCCCTCCAGGAAAAACACGACCACACCATAACACCACCACTTCCGAATTTCACTGTTGGCACCACACAGGCTGGCAGATGACGTTCACCGGACATTCGCCATGCCCACACCCTGCCATCGGATCGCCACATTGTGTACCGTGATTCGTCACTCCACACAACGTTTTGCCACTGTTCAATCGTGTAATGTTGACGCTCCTTGCACCAAGCGAGGCGTCGTTTGGCATTTTCCTGCGTGATGTGTGCTTTTTGAGCAGCCGCTCGACCATGGAATCCAAGGTTTCTCACCTCACGCCTGTCATAGTACCTGGAGTGGATCCTGATGCAGTTTGGAATTCCTGTGTGATGGTCTGGATAGATGTCTGCCTATTACTCTTTAGACCCTCTTCAAATGTCGGCGGTCTCTGTCAGTCAACAGACGAGGTCGGCCTGTACGCTTTTGTGCTGTACATGTCCCTTCAGGTTTCCACTTCTCTATCACATCAGAAATAGTGGACCTAGGGATGTTTAGGAGTGTGGAAATCTCGCGTACAGACGTCTGATACAAGTGACACCCAATCACCTGACCACGTTCGAAGTCCGTGAGTTCCACGGAGCGTCCCATTCTGCTGTTTCACGATGTCTAATGACTACTGAGGTCGCGGATAATGAGTACCAGGCAGTAGGTGGCAGCGCAATGCACCTAAGATGAAAAACGTATGTTTGTGGGAGTGTCCGGATACTTTTGATCACATAGTGTATGTTCCAAAATAAAAAAAAATAAATAAACCTCTATCATTTATAGAACGTGTTTTATTTAGGTTCAAAGATAGGACACTGTTGTTGAAAGACCCTATAGTAGTGATGATGGTGACTATGATAGTCGGTGGGTGGTTAGCTATATGATGGTGATGGTAGCGATTATAATAGTTGTGAAGGTTGTAATAGAGATAATGGATG
This sequence comes from Deroplatys truncata, assembly GCA_030765065.1. NCBI lineage: Eukaryota > Metazoa > Arthropoda > Insecta > Mantodea > Mantidae > Deroplatys > Deroplatys truncata. Next base: position 6,275,973 of record CM060990.1, on the reverse strand, counting down.
TTAATGAAGGGATAATGGTGATAAGAGATAATGATAGTGGTGATGGGTGTGATAAGTTAATGAAATCAGTGTTGACTTTGGCAGGGTGTTTTATGGTTGTGCATAAGTGGCTAAAAGTGAAAAGGGATTATCAAAGCTGTACATGCTTGTGAAATTATTGGCACTGACGTGTCAGATTACTGTAAAAATGGGGCAACAGCTAAGAGAAATTATTGAAAAGTGTAAAAAAAGGCTAAATGTATTCATTCCAGAATTGCTGACGAAAGCCTTCGTTTTGGGGTGTTAGGATTCTTTAGTTGAAAGACTTTATGGTTGAGGTTGTGATGATCTGTGGCAGTGATCGCTATGGTGGTGGTGGTGGTGGTGGTGGTGGTGGTGGTGGTGGTGGTGGTGGTCATTTGTTAGATGCTAATGCAGTTTCTTTTTATTGTGTATAAAAGGCGCACATTCATTGCGAAAAAAAACACACACAGAACACTGCAAAACAAAGCGAATTAGTTCAGGCCACAAAAATGTCTTTAACAGTGTACCGAATGGCTTCAACATTCTTAGAATATCTGATAGTAGAATGGGTATAAAGCATGGAAAAATGTCTTAACAATATGCAAAATGCTATCCAGGTTTTCACAATACCATCAAAGCTAATGAAATACCACTACCAGAACCCCCAAAATGCTTGTAAAAGTGTTAAAATACTTTAAAACATTATAAAATACCTTCAAAATGTTCTGAAAATGTCCTAAAAACTTGTACCATTACCGAAAATAAAGTGTGTAAGGAGCAAAGGATGTACCTAAAAAGCATTTCATAAAGATTACTGCAAAAGTGGCCGAAAATGATCGTAAAATCCTGGCCAATTGCTGTAAATGTTTGCGAAATGAGCATGAAGACATAGCAATATGACTGTCAAGATACACATACTGCTTGCAAAAAGTGTTGAAAAGACTGAAAACGTTACAAATCACTATAAAACTAGAGAAATATCTGTAAAAACATAAGGAAAAGATTGTAAATCTACACAAAAGCTCCATAAAGTAAAATGGCCTCAAAACGTTACAAACTAATCAAAACATGGCAAAATTACTGTAAGCATGAGTAATATGGTTGCAGAAGGTATCGAATTCCTGTAAAAGTATTCAAAGTTCCTGATTTAAGGAAACGTTTGTGATGTATGGATCCGTTGAGGTTCTGATAGGTCTCCATTTAGACGATCAGAGGTCGTTTACGCTGTCACGATAGGATGTCATAGAGGATGGTGTAGCTGATAGTTTTAGGTTATGATAGGACTGTTGGCTAACATTGGGCTACGTTAACATGTACGTAATCAGATTAGATTGGTGATAGCAGGATAGATGCGAAGAACGTTTAGACTATCTCAGGAGGATTGTAGGACAGATGATAAGGGATGGTCTAGGTTAGAATGCATCGTGTCAGGTCAGTATGGTATAAATTCGGTTAGGCGATGACTGGATAGAATAGATGATGAGTGGATTGCCTAGGTCAGGTTAGGATGTTCGGTGTGAGGTTAGGTTAGATGATGGTAGTTGTATCGAAAACGAGTGAAAAATACATCAAATCCTGAAGTTACCCTAAAATACCTGTGCTAATACCTGAATTGCCTGCTAAGCTGCCTCTAAGTACCTTTGAAAATACCTAAATTATCCTTGAAATTCCGCTACCCGTATTGCAAAATGTGTTCCACGGGCGTTTTTATCCATACCCAGAGGGATGAGTTACCGTGAAAAGGGACTATTGCGTAGGAGCTAGGAAATTGCAAACATTCACCGGCACATATGTTAACAATTTATTTTAAATTGATGTATTCGTTAACAATTCTTTGGTCAGCTTGCTTTAACATTTTACAAAATATTATGCTCAAATACAACGTGATATACTCTTTCACTTTTCTACATTTAAAGTTGCCATTTGAATTTAAAGATTTTATAGAAGAGCAACGAACACAAAGTTACATGAAATTCGAAATTATAAATGCTTCTCCCGTAAAAGAATTTAGAAAACACCAAGAGTTAAAGATTGAATTTCAAAGCTTACCAAAGAAGTTTAAAGATAATCTGGAAAGGCTGAAAAAATCATTCTTGGTGAATTATGCCGAAAATCTCGCTGTCACGATGTCTAGTTGTTAGCGGCTCGGTCCCTGGCCGAAGAGCGACTGCTGGTGCCTGCCTGCCCAGGAGTTGTTGGAGACGTCGACGAGCATGATGGCGCTGGCGTCAGTGGCGTGTAGCAAACCACCAATGATGACAGTACGTGATGCTTTACGTCGTGGAGTGATGTATTACGTCACTCATGGCGATATGTTCTTCAAAGCTACTTTCTCTGTCGATGAATGATGTCATCTCTGAAGCATTGTGACGTATTTTCTGCTGGTTGCATAAACCATGACCGTATGGGAGGCGAAAACGGCACAAATGTCATAAAAACTTGTGTCAATACCTGACCCATAACCTAAAATACCTTGGAGTCTCAAATACTCCTACCAGAGCCCCCGAAAATCACTGGAACTATTAGAATACTTTACTCAACACAAAATATCTTGGAGATATTCTAAACCTGCAGGAATACCGTAATAGCACCTGCACCGGTTTCCATAAAACCTTCAGAATATCTCAAAGTGTTCTAAAAATATGTGCTGATACTACGAAAATACCTATTCCAGTTTCCAAAATAGCTTTGAAACACCTGAAATCCTCCTGCCCGTGTTATAATGTATCCTAAAAGCCTGTGCCGATACCTGATTCCATAGCCTAAAATACCTTCAAGAGTCCCGACTACTCCTACCAGATCCCTCGAAAATACCTGTATAAGTATTAAAAATACTTTAAAACAGCATAAAATACATTCAAAATGTTCTGAAACGTTCTAGGAAAAGTGTACCAATACCATGAAAATACCAGCTCCGGTTTCCAAAATACCTAAATTACCTATGAAATGCCCCTGCCTGTTTTCCTAGATGTCCTAAAAGCTTGTGTCAATACCTGACCCAGAGCCTAAAATACCTTCCAAGAGTTTCGAATACTCCTACCAGAGCCCTCGAAAATGCCTGTGGAAGTATCAAAATACTTTAAACAACACAAAATACCTTCGAAATGTTCTAAAACTGCAGCAATACCATGAAAATACCTGCAGCAGTTTCTAAAACTTTCAGAATACCTCAAAATGTTTTAGAAAACCTATGCTGATGCCATGAAAATACCCGCTCCAGTTTCTAAAATATAATTGAAACACCTGAAGTCCCCCTGCCCGTGTTCCAATATACGCTAAAAGTCTATTCATGATTCCATGACCAAAAATTTCTTTAAGAGTCCCGAATACCCTTACCAGAACCCTCGAAAATACCTGCATAAGTGTTATAAAATACTTTAAAACAGCATAAAATACATTCAAAATGTTCTGAAAAGTCGTAAAAACCTGTAGCATTACCATAAAAATACCAGCCCCAGTTTCCAAAATATCTAAACTAGCTATGAAATGCACTGCCTGTGTTAAAAAAAATGTCCTAACAGCTTGTGTCAATATCAGATCCGTAGTCTGAAATACCTTGAAAGGGTCTCAAACACTCCTATCAGAGCCCTAGAAAATGCCTGTCGAAGTATCAAAATACTTTAAACAAAACAAAATACTTTCCAGATGTAAACCTGCAGCAATACTATGAAAATACCTGCAGCAGTTTCTAAAAAATCCTTCAGAATGCCTTGAAATGTTCTAAAAACCTGTGCTGATACCATAAAAGACCTGTTGCAGTTTCCAAAGTACCTTGGAAACACGTGCAATTCTCCTGCTCGTGTTGCAACATGTGTTAAAAGCCTGTGTCCACACCTGATTCCATAGCCTAAAATACCTTGGAGAGCCTCGAATACTCCTACCAGAACCCTCGAAAATACCTGCATAAGTGATAAAAAATACTTCGAAACAGCATAAAATACATTCAAAGCGTTCTTAAAAATCTTAAAAAAACTGTACCAATACCATGAAAAATACCTGCTCCAGTTTCCAAAATACCTAAATTACCTATGAAATTCCGCTGCCTGTGTACCAAATTGTCCTAAATGCTTGTGTCAATATTTGATCCATTCCCTTAAATACCTTGAACGCATTTCAAATACTCCTACGAACCCCTTAAAATGACCGTCGAAGTATCAAAATACTTTAAAACAACAGCATAAAATACTTTTGAGGTGTTCTAAACCTACACCAATTCCATGAAAAACACATACACCAGTTTTAAAGAACCTTCAGAATACTTCGAAATGTTCTAAAATCCCTTGCCAATACTGGAATATACCTGTACTGACGGCTAAAATACCTTATAAAATGTTACCAAATACCTGAAATACCCCTGTTGATGTTCCAAAAAGTCCTAAAAAGCCCGTAAAAGTTTGCTAAATGCCTATTTCACCACTCAGAATACCTGCAAAATAAACTAACGTGTTCTAAAATGGGCAATACGTGTTCCCCGAAATAGCTGTAGCTATGACCAGAGACGGGAAGTTTAGGCATTATAAATCGCTAAAATAGGCAGGAAAACAGGCATTGTAAATACTAAAACAGCAATAAAAGGGAATTAGAAAAACCCATTTATTTAGTAGATTGCACTATTCAATAACTCGATCGTCATATTTTAAAGAACTTCAAAGTTTTAAACAAAATGCTAGTGTTGTAATTAACACAAAAATGAAATATTTTTTTTAAAAAGCCTTTGTATTGCAATGCCTTATTCATTGCACATGGCAACCAAATGCTTTTTTTAAGTTCTCTGTGGTCATGTTCAGATAACACATTTTTCATATGAGAAAATGACCTCTCAACCTCGACAGAGATTATTGGTGCAAATCTAAAACATAGCATCATTGTAGGATCCATTTCAACCGCAACAGAACTGTCACCATGTAGAATTTTTGAAATGTTTCTAAGTTTATCCAGATCACAATTTTTCGATAACACTTTTTTACACTTTTTGCTAACTAATGCACCCCGTTTGCCTGGTACACTGTCCGGTCTTTGCACTGCATCATCCACAATTTTCACTGACTTCGTTAAAGGTTGTCATCTTTCTTGAAGCTGGCAGATCACTTGTGACAGGAACCCAACTCGTCCGCAATGAAAGTTAAGTAATTTTTCACTTCCGAAGAGTTGAGAAGTTTCTTGGCTGCTACAATTGAAGATGCTTCATTCTCCAGAGCGTTCACCACCTCAGTTGTACTCTGGAAATTTGAAGCGTAGTGAAGTGCTCCTGAGATCCATGTCCACCATCTCGTTATGGTAGGTTGGGTGGGGGGCAGAAGTACATCTGGTGCAATGGATTTAAATGTCAGGATTCTTGATGGGGCTTTCACAAAGATCTTCTTAATACTGGAAATCAATTTGTCAACATCCGGAAACAAGCATCGTATCTCTTCTGACACGCTGTGAAAGCCACGTGCTACGCAGGTCACGTGAAGCATGCTTGGAAATAGCACTTTTAACGCCATTCCAGCCTTTTTCATATATGGTGCAGCGTCTCTGATGAAAAGCAAGACGTTGTCGTATTGAATCTCTTCAGGCCACACCAAATTTAATGAACTGGTGAATAACTGCGCGATAGTTGAATTGTTAACTTTCTCAAAGACACTCTGATGTAAGCAGGAATGATTTCATTGGTTCATCTAATGGTCCAATGACAACATTGGCAATGAAACGACCCATGGTATCAGTTGACTCGTCGATAGAAATCCAGATCATGTTATTTTTCATTTTATCTTTAATAATTTTCATTATGTCATCGTAGCATTCGGTTAAGTAATATTTTCGCAAACTTGACTCGCTAGGTACAGTTTGGATAGTCTACTTCTCCAAAAACTGTGATAATGTAGGATTCTGTAATTTCCACAAAGGGATTCCGGCGCTGAGGAAAGCTTTACATAAGTCGAATGCAAACTGGAATTTTTGACTCGAAGTTGCAATTACTGTTGGAAGCAAAGAAATCTTCTTCCCAGTAGCCTTGGAAAGTGCATTTTTGTGTTCAATTGTGCCGATATGCTGTGATATAGAATACTTCTTTTCGTACTTTACCGTCGGATCCAAAAGTATTAACGTAACTTTGTAATTTACTACGTAAAGAAACACTGAATTTCGGCATCTTGCTGTTAGCTACAACGTCGCAATGAAAACAAAGAAAAACGAAGTTAGACCCGTACTCATTATTGCCTTTTAAAATAAACACAAGCGGTAATTTAAACGCTTTCTGTTATGTGTACATTTATTTGCGCGGCAGCACTCATTGTTGCACAGAAAATAATGAACTGAATGAAGGACGCCTATGTTGTCTGCAACTTAAAGACAATAATATACATTCGGCGAACTAACTTTCATTGTCACGAACTAACAGTTATTGAAATAAGGTGTACCTGAAGGAAAGGTTTAATAATTAATAAATAATAGGTAAATAATGAAATAATGGCAACAAACAGCATTTATTTCGTAAAATAGGCCTTTATATTTAAAAAGACAGAAAAACGCAACATAAAACTATGGCATTTCAATCACAAAGGTATAATTCGGACAGATTCACTTTCAAATTGAAGATGGATTTGACACATTTAAAAAGGCATTCTGCCTAAGTTCCGGTCCGTGGCAACGACAGTGCTTAAATACCCCTAATATTGCTCCCACCATCCTAGAAAACATCCCTAAATACCTTCAACTCTCCTCGTTTTCCCTATCTCTCACATATAAACGCATATTCTACCCTTCAACCCCAGTCTAGCCGAGTATCTCTCCTCTTTCCTCTATATTTTCCCATATAACCGTAAATGTCTACGTCAGCTCCTCTCCATTACATCTAGTGTTGTTAAATAATTTAACACTGTAAGTCCTTAGCTAAAACTTCAGTACGGTTTAAGCCAATCCATGTATAAGCTCGGTTTATAGCTTGAACTACACACTGTAAACTCCATTGTAGCTTAAGACTCCGCTAAAGTCTGATTGAAAGTTTAAGCTTAAATTGTGAATCCGGGCCTTAGAAATACATACAGATACTCAGTGAACAGTATAAGGATGAGGAGGAAGTGCACATGGAATTCCATAAACTATTATGTAAGCGAAATCGGGTATTCGTGGTTTATTTGCGCTAAATAGGGCAAAAGACTGCTCCGTTGTATTAAAAGTACTTTTGTGGGAAAATTTACAGATGGTTCATTTCATAGGAAAATGCACCGCATTTCTGCGCATAATGTAATGTTGAAAATTATATCTCTCAACAGTAACACATTTCGGCACCCGCGTATGAAATGTCCATGCACATCAATAGCATTTTCCATTTCCGAAATACTTGCGGTGCAAGAATTAGCATTTTGACTACACATTGTTGTTGTGCACATCTTAAATTTCAAAATGACTAAAAATCCTTAAATTGACTTTTTTTGTAATTTTGACTGTTTTTATGGTAAAAAAACTGTTTTCGCCCAGACTGGATTGAAATTTTCCGCAGACCTCTAAGAGGTAAAGTATCACACTGCTTGAATATAATCTATTTAAATTATTTTCACGCGTAAAATACCATGCATGTTTCTCCATGTGCGTGGGAAAATCGTTGGCATCAATTAATGTGTATCGATTCAACATGTGATGCAACTGCCATAAAGCTGCTCCTGCTGATGGCGTAGCAACCGGTAAATATATCTTTCCGGTGCTATTTGTAACAGCATTCATCACTTGCTGTTTGTGTTGCATAGTTGGACTTTCATCTCGTCTAATGGCAAATGCAGATATTGATCCGCTTCACTACTTTGTTTCTGTTTTTGTTAAGCATTTATTCACTGTGAAGCTCCTCTCTGCAGCCCAAATGGTAACTGAGTTATGTTATTGCCTGCTGCGAGCAATATTCCGTTTAACACCAATGTTTCTTCATCGCCCATACCTGCTTCATTTCTTCAAAAAAACAATTTAAAGTTTGCTCGAATGAAGAGAGAAAAGACATTCAGCGTACAAAACATAAACGGTCATAAGGATCTTGAATTCTAAATGCACTACACGTTGATTTTCAGATTATTTGGGGAAAAGTACACCCAAAATATGACTATATAAATATTAGTTTTTAATTAGTATATTAATTAGTAGTATTATTAGTATTAATATTAATTAGTATATAATTAATTAGTTTTTAATCGTGCAGTAAAAATATCAAGAAAATAAACAATTACATAAAATGCATATAAGGACTTCAACAATATTAATAATGCTTCGATCCAGTTTTCTGAGAGGAATATCGACTTGTTTAAAGATATTGCAAGTATGTTTCATAACATCCACCGGTTAAAGAATAACAATCCTCTCACATATCAGTTTTTGGAACTAAAGTTTAAAATGTGGTATACATGTTTTATAGAGACTTGTTTTCCTTCCAATCTCAACCTTTAAATGTATATCGTACTAGCCACTCAGAATTAGAGATTTTTGCTTAAAATTCGTACATCTAAACAAACGTAATAATACTAAAATAACGTCGAGGATAATGTTCGTTTTTATAATATTTATAATATCGATGACGACAGCCAGGATTATCACACGTGTTTCCGATCAGCAGAAAGTCCATCTTCACTCTGAAGTGCTGCAACAGCATGCAAATTTTTTGCCATAGAGTTTAACATGTTTTCGTTAACTTGCAAGTTTCAGACCGACCATGTTCTTTCACAAACTGGGATGGGGCCTGTCGTCCTCCGTTGTATAGGGGTACCATGCTAAGGTCGCGGGTTCAAACCCGGCGGAGGGCGATGGAGTTTTTCGAGCGTAAAAATCCTTAGCATGGCTTCCTTCGGAAGGGAAGTAAAGCCGCTGGTCCCGTGTCGTAGATTTACGGCGCGTAAAAGAGCCTCAAGCCTGATAAAGAGGCCTCTGAGCAAAATTACCGGCCTTTCACGCCCAATATAGAATGGGTAGCTAAGGACCACAACAGTTAAACTGTGTCCATAAATAAATAAATAAAATAAATACAAAAGTAATAATGGTCTGTGCAAATTCCGATAATTGTTTGAAATCGTTCTTCCTATCAAGGTCGCACATGTGTTTAACAGCACTCAGAAGCTATTAGATTCAGACATGCTCTTTATTTCGCAGTTAAAGCAAGTTATTCAGAGTTTTCTCCAATGATCATGAATTTTCTGGACAGTAATGTGTTCCCCGGGATTGGCACACTGGCAATGAGAGGAAAAAGGAATTGTGGGATATGTGGTGGATGCTTTAGAGGGACGGAGACAAATATGAGGGCAAAAATTCACCTAGGAGTCAGGTTTGCTTTGTCATTCAGTAGTGGCAATGTTGTGACAAACACGATAGGAGTATTATCGTAAGTTTAGCCGGTATCGTATGCCCCTTAATTGTGCTACGAGTTGGCAACTCTGACTTAACATTTCATCCGGTTCCAGTCGACTTCATATATCGATTAATTGCGACTATATATACCCTTCTGGAGGATAAGTAGTAAACTTTTTCATATAACTCTCTTTCGAAAGGTCTTAGGTTACATTCTAGTTGAGACCTTCATCCTGGTTTACTGAATTGAACGTAAGTCTTAATTACTGTGGATATTACTTGTGACATTATTAGACGTATATAATCAGCAGCCCATGGACCGAGGAAAGTGTCCTCCTTGCGGATGTTTAACAGGACCAACTTTAAGAGGGACTACAAGAAAGCATACCTACCTTGTTGTTCACTACCGTCGTGCTGATAGGAGGTCCCATCAGCTCTACCGCCATACGTTTGTACAGTCCTAGAGAAAACACGCTTCGTACGATCAGATATTACTCGCGCAAAACTTCTGGAATCGTGACCTTGATTGCCAACCCATCAGCCGAGCCTAGGAATGGTTTATGTTTAGCTTTATCAACGAAAGCGATATAATACCTTTGCTTACTCACAGTGCGTAACACATACAGTCTGCATAGAAAGTGTCTGCATCTGGTTGTAATTTTAAAGAGAGCTGCAGTATCTAAATAGTACTTATTTTATATTTGTTATATTTATAACCATGGCTCCTATGTTTCCAAAGTTAAGTGGTAAGGTGTTACATAGTCAAAGTAGGGAAATAATTGCAAATGTCATCGACTTCATGAAGCAAGAAGCAGAGATGAAGGAAGAAATTATATCCGAGTTCCACAAAAGTGAGAGTGAAAGAAAGAGTAGTCAAAGCAACTGGTGTTTCACCGAGTTCCGTTTCCAGAGTTCTCAAAGATAAGAGAAAAAACATATGGATGAAAGAGTACCATTTGACACACCTGGGAAGAACCATAAGGTCCCTAAACGTATTACAGAAATAGACGATTTCGAATGCGTCATTCGGCGCACGATTCACAATTCCTATGTGGAAGAAATAACTGCTAACAATAAGCAGATTGCTCATCCAGCTGAAAGACAGCAGAAACTTTCAAGGTGGTGCTACAAATCTCAGAAAAATTATTAAAGATTTAGGGTTCAAATGGAAGAAACCGAAATCAAATAGAAGAGTTCTAACAGAAAAGCAAAATAAATAAATAAAATAAAAAAATAATAATAAAATAAAAAAATAAAAAGTAAATGTTGCCATGATAGCTTAGTCGGTTAGAGCAACGGCACGGAAAGCCTAAGATCCGTGGTTCAAAGTAGGTTATTTAGGAGAGATCGAGCACAGTTTTTTGGGCATATATGGGAAAGGATAGGGAAAACGAGGCTGGATGGGGCGGTTCAAGGAGGAAAATGGGTTTATATGGGAGAGTTAGGGAATACGACGAGCGATACTATGCTAGACAGGGTTGAAGGAGGGAAATACGTTTATATGGAAGGAATAGTGGAGAGGTGTTAGGCTAGACAGAGGTCGAGGAGTAGAGTAGGGTTTATATGAAAGGTATAGGAAAACGAGGAGGGGCGTTAGGTTAGACAGAGTTGAAGGGTACAGCATGTCTTTTATATGAGAGAGGTAGGGAGCAGGAGCAGGGGTGTTAGGCTAGACAGAGTTCGAGAAGTAGAGTATGGTTTATATGAAAGGTATAGGAAAACGAGGAGGGGTGTTAGGCTAGACAGAGTTGAAGGGTAGAGCATGTCTTGTATATGAGAGAGGTAGGGAACAGGAGCAGGGGTGTTAGGCTAGACAGAGGTCAAGAAGTAGAGTATGGTTTATATGAAAGGTATAGGAAAACGAGGAGGGGTGTTAGGCTAGACAGAGTTGAAGGGTAGAGCATGTCTTGTATATGAGAGAGGTAGGGGACAGGAGCAGGGGTGTTAGGCTAGGCAGAGGTCAAGAAGTAGAGTATGGTTTATATGAAAGGTATAGGAAAACGAGGAGGGGTGTTAGGCTAGACAGAGTTGAAGGGTAGAGCATGTCTTGTATATGAGAGAGGTAGGGGACAGGAGCAGGGGTGTTAGGCTAGGCAGAGGTCAAGAAGTAGAGTATGGTTTATATGAATGGTATAGGAAAACGAGGTGGACTGTTAGGCTAGACAGAGTTGAAGGGTAGAGTATGTCCTTTATATGAGAGAGGTTGGGAACAGGAGGAGGGGTGTTAGGTTAGAAGAATTGAGTATGTGTTTATAAGGAGAGACGAGAAAACGGAGAGAGATCCTATGCTAGGATAGACAAGTGTTAAAGTTAGGTTAGGTAGGAAACCAAGGAGTGATACTCAGCTAGAGGGGGCAGGAGGAATGAGCTTTATGAGAGGTAGGGGATACGGGGAGTGGTGTTAGGCTAGACAGAGGTTGAGAGTAGAGTATGCAATTATATGTATGAGAAGTATAGGAACAGGAAGAGGGGTCTTAGGCTAGACAGAGGTTGAGGAGTAGAGTATAGTTTATATGAGAGGTATAGGAAAACGAGGAGAGGTGTTACGCTAGACAGAGGTCGAAAATAGAGTATGGTTTATATGAGAGGTATAGGAAAACGAGGAAAGGAGTTAGACTAGACAGAGGTCGAGGAGAAGAGTATGGTTTATATGAGAGTCATAGGAAAACGAGAGAGGTGTTAGGCTAGACAGAGCTAGAGGAGTAGAGTATGCGTTTATATGTATGAGGGATATAGGAACAGGAGGAGAGATATTAGGCTAAGGAGGTTGAGTAGACGTTTATAAGGAGAGATGAGTAAACGAAGAGATCCAATGCTAGGATAGGCAGGTGCTAAAGGTAGAATGTGTTTTATATATGCTAGATAGGAACCCAAGGAGAGATAGGCAGGGGCAGGAGGGGAATGCGCTTATGAGAGGTAGGGGAAACGAGGAGAGTCGGTAGGCTAGACAGATAGTGAAGCAGTAGGAATATGGACTTATATACAGGAGATATAGGGAATAGGAGATGCTAGACCTTGAAAGCGACTTTAGGCGAGAACTTCATGGAAATATGTTTCATGTCAATGTTAGAGCGCTAATTCTAGGCATGCTCATCACGTAACCTATTCAGGGAAAAGGTGACCAGTCAAGGGAAAAACGAGACCAGCAAAGGGAAAAAACGTGACCAGATAAGGGGAAAAGGTGACCAGCAAAGGGAAAAAAGGTGACCAGCAAAGGGAAAAGCTAACCCACTCACACTAACAGGTAAGTAATTCAGTTAGTATCACAGGGTAGGACATATCCCGGGGAAGCGGATATAGCATAGTTCCGTATGATGTTGCAGGTAATTCAGAGAGTATCGTAGGTATTTAGGATAATTCAAGTAACATAAGTGTTTAGAGTCACTCAGCTAGTATCACAGGAGGCTAGTTTCCTGGAGCAGGACGTATCATAGCTGCATATTTTGCACAGGCAATTCAGTTAGTATCGGAGGGCATTTAAGCTAATTCAGCTAGTATTACAAGAGGCTGACTGCATCATAGCAGTGTATGATTTCACAGGTAATTCAGTTAGTATTGTAGGTATTTAGGCTAATTCATCTAGTATCACAGGAGGATAGATTCCAGGGGTTGGGTATAGCATAGTTTCGTATTTCACAGGTAACTCAGCTAGTATCGTAGGTATTTAGCATAATTCAAGCGTCATAGGTGTTTAGAGTAATTAAGCTAGCATTACAGGAGGGTAGGTTCCAGAGTTGGTTATAACGTAGTTTCGTATTTTACAGATAGTTCAGGTAATATCGTAAGTATTTGGGTAATCAGCATAGTTTCACAGATACTCGTGATAATTTAGATCAGAGATTTGTATCACAGCTATTTAATGTAAATGCAGCTGATTCAGGTTGTATCAATGGTATTTGAGTCATTTTAACAGGTAATTCATCTAGTATCATTGATATTTAAGGCAAACCAGATAGTATCACAGGTGCTCGTGCTAATTTAAAACAGGAATTCGTATCAGAGCTAGTTAAGGTAATTTCACATGATTCGGGTAATATCACAGGTATTTAAGTCATTTTAACAGGTAATTCAACTAGTATCACAGTTACTCATGGTAATAGAGAGAGTAATTAGATTATAAACATTTCTCATCCAGCGTAACAACAATTTATATACTTTTTTCTAAATCTTACAAACTTATTATATGTTAAACACTTATTGTACGATGCGGAGAGGGATAAACTGCATATTGGTTCACAAATTGAAAAGCTTTGCGTCAACATACCTTTATTTTTTAGTTCATTGTAGATGTCTCTCCCCTTTTATCTGGGCTTGAGACTAGCACTAGGATTGCTCCTAATGGCAGGGTTACCACCTTCCCTTCCATCTTCTTCTTTCTTCATCAGGCGTCTGCTAGTTGCATACACAGCACACGGATAAACTTCATTTTTAAGATTGTAGACTCACGAGAAAAATCTTCATATTCAACTTACATTCTCTTATGCACTACTTGTAATGCTGTAATGTCCATAGGCGTATGTCGTTATACCGTCCTCAGCAATAATTCTTTTATCATCAAAGGGATTCAATGCAATTTTGTTCACTTGCACTGTGGTAACAGCATGCTTTCGTGATAGGATTAGATTCATGGGCGTTCTGATGATTTCACAGGTTTTAAGACAGTCTGTATAGCTGTCAAACGAAATGTACTGCTTAATAGCGCTACGTTTTATACCTTTAATCTTTTTTATCATTGAGCCTTGAATATCTAAGGCATACATCTTAGGTCGTAGTCCAACAAAGCGTAGGATGATTTTGCTATTAGCCTCATCTTTAAATTTTCCCAATACCTTCTTGTTCTGAGTAGAGTGGCATATATGATTGACAGGGTAATCAGATGTATCGAGATGCTCAAGAAAACGTAGCTTGTCCTGGTACACATCTTCAGTTGTTACACGATGAATGAATGAATCAGTGTCCATATACATAAGCTTCAGGTTTCCAGCTCCATAATAAGGCAACAACACGTCGTAATGGTAGTTATACATTAATGTCTTGGAGATGTCCAACACTCATTCCAATGTATATGGGCTTGTTGAACACAATCTGACGAGAGGCCATATGTACAGCAGCATATATCGTCCTGTCGATAAACGTAGGCTTGGCGATCAACTTCTCTAGAGTCTTCTCATTGGTCACCAGTCGTATATCCACACGGCTACGCAGGTTCTCCATAGTTTTTCCAAACATGGCGTTGTTAAAGAGCTTGTAGAGATCCTTCTCGAAGTCATTTGCAGCTTGTTGTCGTAGCCTGTTGTTAAATTCCACATAAGGTTTCAACCACCGAGACTGTAGGAATTGTAGCACACGATGGATTTTTGTTAGCCGTAGTCCATGACTAAGAGCCTGCTTCAAAGCCATGTAATGCACTACATACTTCTTTCGAGGTCCAAGATGGGGTATCAGTTTCTTTGTAGATGCTTTCAATGGTTTCATACATTCAGGCAAGAAAGGTAGATCGTTGTGTAGATCGTGAAGTTCAGCAGGATACTCGATGTCGACTTCTAATATGTACCCATGAGGATCATCTTCTTGTAGTGTTTCTAAGTTGATTTCTTCAGGCGACACCCACTGAAATCCACCAAAAGGAAGGGCGTGACACATTGCCCACCCATATTGGTTATTGGCATCCTCGTATGTGATAAATTGGGTTGGTCTCGACGGATCAAACTTCTCCATATACGTGTTATTAGCCTCAGCATACCGATGGGAAACTTGGCATAAACCTCTTATACCTGATTCCACCATGAGTAGTTGATCATAATCTTGTAACAGCTCCAGCTTAATTTCAGTATACAGTAACATAGCATCCCATGTAAGTCCTGGAGAGGTAAAATAATGGGCCGGATCGACTTTATGTGTTTTGAGGGTTTGCTCTCTGAACGTCTCAAAGACGTCAGCTAGAAGAAGTACATCCGAAGTTAGGTAGAGATCGCTGTACTCTCCCAGGTTTCTCACATTAAACAGCTCCCATACATTTCTAGCATGATCATAGTCAGTATCAGTAATTTCTTCTTCATTTAATCTATTGTAGAAGGAGTCCTTAGGAGGCAAGCAGGTCTCGTTCAGGGCATCCCATGACGTAACAAAATCATATGGAAATACACCCTTACGGGTCATCAACTTCAATTTGTCTTCTCCAAAGTACTTTAGCGTTTCAGGATATGAGGTTAGATTTTTTACCAACTTATCCAAGCTTGTACTAAGGAATCGGAAACTGTCCACAAATCGAAGCTTTATATCTCCTACATACTTGGTGAATGAGATATAGCTTTCTTCAGAGTTAGGAATTACCTCCACACGTTCACTTGTACAACCCAGCTCCTTAACAATGAAATGAGAGTCATATCCGCTAAGGTTATGCATGAAGACTGGTATATATTTAGGTGTTTTACAGGCTAAATTACATTCATTATGAAGACTTCCACGATATTCACCGCTGATGTGATCATGGTCGCGTACTTTGTAGTTCTCTTCTGTAAAGCCTTTTCCACACAAGTAGCATGTCGTAGAAGACTCAAAATCCTTTTGCTGTTGATCCGTAAGTTTCAGAGGCTTAGCAGATTTGTATACGGCATCAATCATTTTTGCAAGAGATGTCAGGTACAGCATAAACTTCTGAGCAGCATCAGCACCACGATACACATAGGGTTGCTTAGGAAGACCAGTTTCGAGATGTTCAACACTGGATGTAGGCTTCACGTAAACACAGAAGCTCATTGGTGTGTGCTCTTGATAAGGGGTTGTATAGGAAGTTTCAGGATCGGGTATACACGTATGACATGGAGTGAGAATACTCTCAAAATCAGCATAGATAACATAAGGTACTTTCAGCATCCTCTCAACATTTTTAAACTGAACAATTGATTTCTCCTTGGTAGGCATAACTACCCTTGCAACACCATGTTGATTACAGATGGACACATGTTCTTGTAGTTTTTCCTGTCCACTTCGTCCGCTCTGGCCATCAAAATGTGTAAAGCATCGCTTAAAAGTATAAACCAGTCCATTATGGCTAGTTTTCTGACGTCGAACGAGTTTCTCAAAATTCTTTATATACACGTAGTGATGTTTTCCACTGCTGTCATTCAATAGTAGCAGGTCGCGGTGTTCAGGTAGTTCAATATCAGCAACCTTTATCGGATACACTTCGTGCTTCTCATCCAGCCCGAAAACGTTAATAGACATATTGTTAAGCTTCTCAAATTTAGGTATTTGAGAAAGTGGAGTAGGGTAGGAAACACAGCTGAAGTCGTACTTGTCTTGAAGTTGTTTGTATTTGTTCACACGCTGTGCATTCTTCCCTATGAATTTAGCTAATATAGAGTACATGAAACATTTCTCGTCGGTAAAGTTCTGAATGTTTATACACGCTTCTTTAGCTCCAACAGATGACGGTAGTGGTATGTAGCTACTTCCTCGTAACGGGTTGTACTTGTTGATACGAAGTCGAACTCCTTCCACAGCAAGCAAAGCCCAGCTGCTACCCTTAAGCTGAGACTCCTCCATTTCAGTCACCAATTTCTTGAATTTCACTTCCATCGTTGACTCCAGATCAGTTTCCAGGAAAACAGCTTGATTCCGTGTTTTAAATGTTTTGTCACAGGTTTCTCCAATACTGTTAACAAATCGACACTCAACCAGCAGATTAATTTTAACACTCTTGTGAATACCAAGCTCTTTATGCACAGCCTGGATTATGCGTTGTTTTGCTTCATGCAGATACATATTTAGGTCCTTAGCTGATTCGCATCGTATAAAATACGATTTCAATCGTCCTTCGAATGAAGTTTCGTATTCTTTCATGTCACACTCCTCCATTGTTGATAATAGCTGATGTTTAGTTGGCTCCAATCTTCTTTTCTTCTGAGGGATGCTTATTTAACATATATCTTCGTGTCGCTGCCCCTTATAACAATCTTTGAAGGTTACATTACAATGTTTACATTTGAAGAGCTTCTTGCAGCTCATCTCGTGTCTTCTCTTGTCATAACCTCGGAGGAACTTCTTCCCACATTTTCCGCATGCATATCCAGTAGCGCTTGGAATAATATCCTTATACGCTGAGTTATTCATCTTTATTCTTGATGTAATAACGTATTAATCACTGATCAATGAAATGTAGACCTCTTCACCTTGACACCACTTTAGAAAGCTGATTATTCTTGGAGAGAACACAATGTTAACACCTCAAGACTAATTAACGCAATGAACTCCAATGCCCTAGATCACCGTATTTATAGAGGGAGCACGAGCCTTTTAGATAAATCATAAACTCGCTCCATAGCTACCTGTATATGTTTGCTCCACACATATTAACCTCACCCCCCCAGAGTCAGGATGTTTATGACGTCGCACCCAGAGACAGGATGTCTGGCAGTATCAAACACGTTTAAACTCGTCTCGTAACTACTGTATGTGCTGTCACACCAACAAGAGAAGTATTCCCACACGCTCATTCAGTCAAATGTTCCATTCAAAGCCTACCATCACCCATTACACCAAAGCTAGTACAATCTCTATTATCAAAATACTTAAAAGTAAAGGCTTAAAAGGTAACGTAGAAGATTTTCCCCCTTATTTACTTAAATGTGTGTATATACTACATTATTTCACGTTTTCATTCCCTTTTCAATTCTCCCTTTCCATCTTCTTCTAGAAAGACCATTACATTTCACTACAATCACGAGCAAAGCAATTTTTCCAGAGTTTCACAGATTCTAAGCTTCTAGAATCGAACCCGGTAATAGTTTTAATAAATGTATTTTTAATAATTTAGCTCCCTCGCATCAGCATCTACCATATAATCTTTACTAGAACCTGATAGGATTCATAGGCTTGAAGATATATGAAATCAGCCCTTCGGGATTCGATCCGAGTACTTTAAAGTACTTTTTGTCATAATAACGATATTTAGAGACTAGGTACTCTGTTTACGGTTTACTTGACGCATCTATCTAAACTAAATTACGAGTTATTAAATTTGCAAGTAAATTCCATTAAATCAGTATTCGAACCCAGAACACCAGGAACAAAATAATCTATATTATTAGCATGACGTCTTAAACAAAGCTGTGTGCAGTTACGCTATCAATCTAAGTGATATATTCTAGTGTACAGAGGAAAATTAAGGAACTCATTTTAAGATGGGGGAATCGAACCAAGCACTACTGATTGACAATTATATACAGCATTAATTACCCAGTACAGAACCTATCAAACATGCTTTGGTCCATCCCTCTATCTCTCTTAGTTTCCGAGATAATGAAGATTTAAAATTAAGAATCGAACTCAGGACACCAGATCCCCAAATATAGATCCGCAAGAAACTACCTATTAATATTAATGTAATAAAGTTTACTTGACGTCTTTATCTTAAGTAGTTTAGGAGTTATTAAATTTATAATTAAATTACATTTTATCGGTATTCGAACCCAGAACACCAGAAACAAAATTATTTATAAAATTGGTTTGCTATGTTAAAAAGAGTTGTATACAGTTACGCAATCAATCTAAGTGATATATTCTAGTATACAGAGAAAAATTAAGGAAATCATTTAAAAATCGGGATTCGAACTAGGGACAACTGATTGAAAATTATATACAGTATTAATTACACATTATAACAGCTATCAAACATGCTTTGGTTCATCCCTCCACCTCTCTTAGTTTCCGAGATAATGAAGATTTAAAATTAAGGATCGAACCCAGGACACCAGGTATCCAAATGTACATTCAGAAGAAACTACCTAATGATATAAATGTAATAAAATTTATTCGGCGTCTTTATCTTAATTAGTCTCAGAGTTATTAGAAGTTGAATTTGTAATTACTCGTTGGATTCGAACCCAGGCATCCCGGTCAACTCGGATTAATATCCCAAGGACGCGGCGCATTCCAAAGAATTGATTAGTTTTTATCCCATTGTTCTATCTCTTTTCATTCAGGAGATATAAGCGATTAATCAGTAGTAGGGAAATGACAGAGCTGGCCCACTTAATTTATGCATGGAATGCAATTAATATGCTAATTACCCCCCCCCCCCCTCCCACTAATTAGCCCCCACTCTCAATTCCCTACTACTGATTAATCGCTTATATCTCCTGAATGAAAAGAGATAGAACAATGGGATAAAAACTAATCAATTCTTTGGAATGCGCCGCGTCCTTGGGATATTAATCCGAGTTGACCGGGATGCCTGGGTTCGAATCCAACGAGTAATTACAAATTCAACTTCTAATAACTCTGAGACTAATTAAGATAAAGACGCCGAATAAATTTTATTACATTTATATCATTAGGTAGTTTCTTCTGAATGTACATTTGGATACCTGGTGTCGTGGGTTCGATCCTTAATTTTAAATCTTCATTATCTCGGAAACTAAGAGAGGTGGAGGGATGAACCAAAGCATGTTTGATAGCTGTTATAATGTGTAATTAATACTGTATATAATTTTCAATCAGTTGTCCCTAGTTCGAACCCCGATTTTTAAATGATTTCCTTAATTTTTCTCTGTATACTAGAATATATCACTTAGATTGATTGCGTAACTGTATACAACTCTTTTTAACATAGCAAACTAATTTTATAAATAATTTTGTTTCTGGTGTTCTGGGTTCGAATACCGATAAAATGTAATTTAATTATAAATTTAATAACTCCTAAACTACTTAAGATAAAGACGTCAAGTAAACTTTATTACATTAATATTAATAGGTAGTTTCTTGCGGATCTATATTTGGGGATCTGGTGTCCTGAGTTCGATTCTTAATTTTAAATCTTCATTATCTCGGAAACTAAGAGAGATAGAGGGATGGACCAAAGCATGTTTGATAGGTTCTGTACTGGGTAATTAATGCTGTATATAATTGTCAATCAGTTGTGCTTGGTTCGATTCCCCCATCTTAAAATGAGTTCCTTAATTTTCCTCTGTACACTAGAATATATCACTTAGATTGATAGCGTAACTGCACACAGCTTTGTTTAACACGTCATGCTAATAATATAGATTATTTTGTTCCTGGTGTTCTGGGTTCGAATACTGATTTAATGGAATTTACTTGCAAATTTAATAACTCGTAATTTAGTTTAGATAGATGCGTCAAGTAAACCGTAAACGGAGTACCTAGTCTCTAAATATCGTTATTATGACAAAAAGTACTTTAAAGTACTCGGATCGAATCCCGAAGGGCTGATTTCATATATCTTCAAGCCTATGAATCCTATCAGGTTCGAGTAAAGATTAAATGGTAGATGCTGATGCGAGGGAGCTAAATTACTAAAAATACATTTATTAAAACTATTACCGGGTTCGATTCTAGAAGCTTAGAATCTGTGAAACTCTGGAAAAATTGCTTTGCTCGTGATTGTAGTGAAATGTAATGGTCTTTCTAGAAGAAAATGGAAAGGGAGAATTGAAAAGGGAATGAAAACGTGAAATAATGTAGTATATACACACATTTAAGTAAATAAGGGGGAAAATCTTCTACGTTACCTTTTAAGCCTTTACTTTTAAGTATTTTGATAATAGAGATTGTACTAGCTTTGGTGTAATGGGTGATGGTAGGCTTTGAATGGAACATTTGACTGAATGAGCGTGTGGGAATACTTCTCTTGTTGGTGTGACAGCACATACAGTAGTTACGAGACGAGTTTAAACGTGTTTGATACTGCCAGACATCCTGTCTCTGGGTGCGACGTCATAAACATCCTGACTCTGGGGGGGGTGAGGTTAATATGTGTGGAGCAAACATATACAGGTAGCTATGGAGCGAGTTTATGATTTATCTAAAAGGCTCGTGCTCCCTCTATAAATACGGTGATCTAGGGCATTGGAGTTCATTGCGTTAATTAGTCTTGAGGTGTTAACATTGTGTTCTCTCCAAGAATAATCAGCTTTCTAAAGTGGTGTCAAGGTGAAGAGGTCTACATTTCATTGATCAGTGATTAATACGTTATTACATCAAGAATAAAGATGAATAACTCAGCGTATAAGGATATTATTCCAAGCGCTACTGGATATGCATGCGGAAAATGTGGGAAGAAGTTCCTCCGAGGTTATGACAAGAGAAGACACGAGATGAGCTGCAAGAAGCTCTTCAAATGTAAACATTGTAATGTAACCTTCAAAGATTGTTATAAGGGGCAGCGACACGAAGATATATGTGAAATAAGCATCCCTCAGAAGAAAAGAAGATTGGAGCCAACTAAACATCAGCTATTATCAACAATGGAGGAGTGTGACATGAAAGAATACGAAACTTCATTCGAAGGACGATTGAAATCGTATTTTATACGATGCGAATCAGCTAAGGACCTAAATATGTATCTGCATGAAGCAAAACAACGCATAATCCAGGCTGTGCATAAAGAGCTTGGTATTCACAAGAGTGTTAAAATTAATCTGCTGGTTGAGTGTCGATTTGTTAACAGTATTGGAGAAACCTGTGACAAAACATTTAAAACACGGAATCAAGCTGTTTTCCTGGAAACTGATCTGGAGTCAACGATGGAAGTGAAATTCAAGAAATTGGTGACTGAAATGGAGGAGTCTCAGCTTAAGGGTAGCAGCTGGGCTTTGCTTGCTGTGGAAGGAGTTCGACTTCGTATCAACAAGTACAACCCGTTACGAGGAAGTAGCTACATACCACTACCGTCATCTGTTGGAGCTAAAGAAGCGTGTATAAACATTCAGAACTTTACCGACGAGAAATGTTTCATGTACTCTATATTAGCTAAATTCATAGGGAAGAATGCACAGCGTGTGAACAAATACAAACAACTTCAAGACAAGTACGACTTCAGCTGTGTTTCCTACCCTACTCCACTTTCTCAAATACCTAAATTTGAGAAGCTTAACAATATGTCTATTAACGTTTTCGGGCTGGATGAGAAGCACGAAGTGTATCCGATAAAGGTTGCTGATATTGAACTACCTGAACACCGCGACCTGCTACTATTGAATGACAGCAGTGGAAAACATCACTACGTGTATATAAAGAATTTTGAGAAACTCGTTCGACGTCAGAAAACTAGCCATAATGGACTGGTTTATACTTGTAAGCGATGCTTTACACATTTTGATGGCCAGAGCGGACGAAGTGGACAGGAAAAACTACAAGAACATGTGTCCATCTGTAATCAACATGGTGTTGCAAGGGTAGTTATGCCTACCAAGGAGAAATCAATTGTTCAGTTTAAAAATGTTGAGAGGATGCTGAAAGTACCTTATGTTATCTATGCTGATTTTGAGAGTATTCTCACTCCATGTCATACGTGTATACCCGATCCTGAAACTTCCTATACAACCCCTTATCAAGAGCACACACCAATGAGCTTCTGTGTTTACGTGAAGCCTACATCCAGTGTTGAACATCTCGAAACTGGTCTTCCTAAGCAACCCTATGTGTATCGTGGTGCTGATGCTGCTCAGAAGTTTATGCTGTACCTGACATCTCTTGCAAAAATGATTGATGCCGTATACAAATCTGCTAAGCCTCTGAAACTTACGGATCAACAGCAAAAGGATTTTGAGTCTTCTACGACATGCTACTTGTGTGGAAAAGGCTTTACAGAAGAGAACTACAAAGTACGCGACCATGATCACATCAGCGGTGAATATCGTGGAAGTCTTCATAATGAATGTAATTTAGCCTGTAAAACACCTAAATATATACCAGTCTTCATGCATAACCTTAGCGGATATGACTCTCATTTCATTGTTAAGGAGCTGGGTTGTACAAGTGAACGTGTGGAGGTAATTCCTAACTCTGAAGAAAGCTATATCTCATTCACCAAGTATGTAGGAGATATAAAGCTTCGATTTGTGGACAGTTTCCGATTCCTTAGTACAAGCTTGGATAAGTTGGTAAAAAATCTAACCTCATATCCTGAAACGCTAAAGTACTTTGGAGAAGACAAATTGAAGTTGATGACCCGTAAGGGTGTATTTCCATATGATTTTGTTACGTCATGGGATGCCCTGAACGAGACCTGCTTGCCTCCTAAGGACTCCTTCTACAATAGATTAAATGAAGAAGAAATTACTGATACTGACTATGATCATGCTAGAAATGTATGGGAGCTGTTTAATGTGAGAAACCTGGGAGAGTACAGCGATCTCTACCTAACTTCGGATGTACTTCTTCTAGCTGACGTCTTTGAGACGTTCAGAGAGCAAACCCTCAAAACACATAAAGTCGATCCGGCCCATTATTTTACCTCTCCAGGACTTACATGGGATGCTATGTTACTGTATACTGAAATTAAGCTGGAGCTGTTACAAGATTATGATCAACTACTCATGGTGGAATCAGGTATAAGAGGAGGTTTATGCCAAGTTTCCCATCGGTATGCTGAGGCTAATAACACGTATATGGAGAAGTTTGATCCGTCGAGACCAACCCAATTTATCACATACGAGGATGCCAATAACCAATATGGGTGGGCAATGTGTCACGCCCTTCCTTTTGGTGGATTTCAGTGGGTGTCGCCTGAAGAAATCAACTTAGAAACACTACAAGAAGATGATCCTCATGGGTACATATTAGAAGTCGACATCGAGTATCCTGCTGAACTTCACGATCTACACAACGATCTACCTTTCTTGCCTGAATGTATGAAACCATTGAAAGCATCTACAAAGAAACTGATACCCCATCTTGGACCTCGAAAGAAGTATGTAGTGCATTACATGGCTTTGAAGCAGGCTCTTAGTCATGGACTACGGCTAACAAAAATCCATCGTGTGCTACAATTCCTACAGTCTCGGTGGTTGAAACCTTATGTGGAATTTAACAACAGGCTACGACAACAAGCTGCAAATGACTTCGAGAAGGATCTCTACAAGCTCTTTAACAACGCCATGTTTGGAAAAACTATGGAGAACCTGCGTAGCCGTGTGGATATACGACTGGTGACCAATGAGAAGACTCTAGAGAAGTTGATCGCCAAGCCTACGTTTATCGACAGGACGATATATGCTGCTAATCTAGCTGCTGTACATATGGCCTCTCGTCAGATTGTGTTCAACAAGCCCATATACATTGGAATGAGTGTGTTGGACATCTCCAAGACATTAATGTATAACTACCATTACGACGTGTTGTTGCCTTATTATGGAGCTGGAAACCTGAAGCTTATGTATATGGACACTGATTCATTCATTCATCGTGTAACAACTGAAGATGTGTACCAGGACAAGCTACGTTTTCTTGAGCATCTCGATACATCTGATTACCCTGTCAATCATATATGCCACTCTACTCAGAACAAGAAGGTATTGGGAAAATTTAAAGATGAGGCTAATAGCAAAATCATCCTACGCTTTGTTGGACTACGACCTAAGATGTATGCCTTAGATATTCAAGGCTCAATGATAAAAAAGATTAAAGGTATAAAACGTAGCGCTATTAAGCAGTACATTTCGTTTGACAGCTATACAGACTGTCTTAAAACCTGTGAAATCATCAGAACGCCCATGAATCTAATCCTATCACGAAAGCATGCTGTTACCACAGTGCAAGTGAACAAAATTGCATTGAATCCCTTTGATGATAAAAGAATTATTGCTGAGGACGGTATAACGACATACGCCTATGGACATTACAGCATTACAAGTAGTGCATAAGAGAATGTAAGTTGAATATGAAGATTTTTCTCGTGAGTCTACAATCTTAAAAATGAAGTTTATCCGTGTGCTGTGTATGCAACTAGCAGACGCCTGATGAAGAAAGAAGAAGATGGAAGGGAAGGTGGTAACCCTGCCATTAGGAGCAATCCTAGTGCTAGTCTCAAGCCTAGATAAAAGGGGAGAGACATCTACAATGAACTAAAAAATAAAGGTATGTTGACGCAAAGCTTTTCAATTTGTGAACCAATATGCAGTTTATCCCTCTCCGCATCGTACAATAAGTGTTTAACATATAATAAGTTTGTAAGATTTAGAAAAAAGTATATAAATTGTTGTTACGCTGGATGAGAAATGTTTATAATCTAATTACTCTCTCTATTACCATGAGTAACTGTGATACTAGTTGAATTACCTGTTAAAATGACTTAAATACCTGTGATATTACCCGAATCATGTGAAATTACCTTAACTAGCTCTGATACGAATTCCTGTTTTAAATTAGCACGAGCACCTGTGATACTATCTGGTTTGCCTTAAATATCAATGATACTAGATGAATTACCTGTTAAAATGACTCAAATACCATTGATACAACCTGAATCAGCTGCATTTACATTAAATAGCTGTGATACAAATCTCTGATCTAAATTATCACGAGTATCTGTGAAACTATGCTGATTACCCAAATACTTACGATATTACCTGAACTATCTGTAAAATACGAAACTACGTTATAACCAACTCTGGAACCTACCCTCCTGTAATGCTAGCTTAATTACTCTAAACACCTATGACGCTTGAATTATGCTAAATACCTACGATACTAGCTGAGTTACCTGTGAAATACGAAACTATGCTATACCCAACCCCTGGAATCTATCCTCCTGTGATACTAGATGAATTAGCCTAAATACCTACAATACTAACTGAATTACCTGTGAAATCATACACTGCTATGATGCAGTCAGCCTCTTGTAATACTAGCTGAATTAGCTTAAATGCCCTCCGATACTAACTGAATTGCCTGTGCAAAATATGCAGCTATGATACGTCCTGCTCCAGGAAACTAGCCTCCTGTGATACTAGCTGAGTGACTCTAAACACTTATGTTACTTGAATTATCCTAAATACCTACGATACTCTCTGAATTACCTGCAACATCATACGGAACTATGCTATATCCGCTTCCCCGGGATATGTCCTACCCTGTGATACTAACTGAATTACTTACCTGTTAGTGTGAGTGGGTTAGCTTTTCCCTTTGCTGGTCACCTTTTTTCCCTTTGCTGGTCACCTTTTTCCCTTTGCTGGTCACCTTTTCCCCTTATCTGGTCACGTTTTTTCCCTTTGCTGGTCTCGTTTTTCCCTTGACTGGTCACCTTTTCCCTGAATAGGTTACGTGATGAGCATGCCTAGAATTAGCGCTCTAACATTGACATGAAACATATTTCCATGAAGTTCTCGCCTAAAGTCGCTTTCAAGGTCTAGCATCTCCTATTCCCTATATCTCCTGTATATAAGTCCATATTCCTACTGCTTCACTATCTGTCTAGCCTACCGACTCTCCTCGTTTCCCCTACCTCTCATAAGCGCATTCCCCTCCTGCCCCTGCCTATCTCTCCTTGGGTTCCTATCTAGCATATATAAAACACATTCTACCTTTAGCACCTGCCTATCCTAGCATTGGATCTCTTCGTTTACTCATCTCTCCTTATAAACGTCTACTCAACCTCCTTATCCTAATATCTCTCCTCCTGTTCCTATATCCCTCATACATATAAACGCATACTCTACTCCTCTAGCTCTGTCTAGCCTAACACCTCTCTCGTTTTCCTATGACTCTCATATAAACCATACTCTTCTCCTCGACATCTGTCTAGTCTAACTCCTTTCCTCGTTTTCCTATACCTCTCATATAAACCATACTCTATTTTCGACCTCTGTCTAGCGTAACACCTCTCCTCGTTTTCCTATACCTCTCATATAAACTATACTCTACTCCTCA
The DNA here is from genome assembly GCA_030765065.1 of Deroplatys truncata. Classification (NCBI taxonomy): domain Eukaryota; kingdom Metazoa; phylum Arthropoda; class Insecta; order Mantodea; family Mantidae; genus Deroplatys; species Deroplatys truncata. Next base: position 6,248,991 of record CM060990.1, on the reverse strand, counting down.
ACCTCTGTCTAGCCTAAGACCCCTCTTCCTGTTCCTATACTTCTCATACATATAATTGCATACTCTACTCTCAACCTCTGTCTAGCCTAACACCACTCCCCGTATCCCCTACCTCTCATAAAGCTCATTCCTCCTGCCCCCTCTAGCTGAGTATCACTCCTTGGTTTCCTATCTAACCTAACTTTAACACTTGTCTATCCTAGCATAGGATCTCTCTCCGTTTTCTCGTCTCTCCTTATAAACACATACTCAATTCTTCTAACCTAACACCCCTCCTCCTGTTCCCAACCTCTCTCATATAAAGGACATACTCTACCCTTCAACTCTGTCTAGCCTAACAGTCCACCTCGTTTTCCTATACCATTCATATAAACCATACTCTACTTCTTGACCTCTGCCTAGCCTAACACCCCTGCTCCTGTCCCCTACCTCTCTCATATACAAGACATGCTCTACCCTTCAACTCTGTCTAGCCTAACACCCCTCCTCGTTTTCCTATACCTTTCATATAAACCATACTCTACTTCTTGACCTCTGCCTAGCCTAACACCCCTGCTCCTGTCCCCTACCTCTCTCATATACAAGACATGCTCTACCCTTCAACTCTGTCTAGCCTAACACCCCTCCTCGTTTTCCTATACCTTTCATATAAACCATACTCTACTTCTTGACCTCTGTCTAGCCTAACACCCCTGCTCCTGTTCCCTACCTCTCTCATATACAAGACATGCTCTACCCTTCAACTCTGTCTAGCCTAACACCCCTCCTCGTTTTCCTATACCTTTCATATAAACCATACTCTACTTCTCGAACTCTGTCTAGCCTAACACCCCTGCTCCTGCTCCTGCTCCCTACCTCTCTCATATAAAAGACATGCTGTACCCTTCAACTCTGTCTAACCTAACGCCCCTCCTCGTTTTCCTATACCTTTCATATAAACCCTACTCTACTCCTCGACCTCTGTCTAGCCTAACACCTCTCCACTATTCCTTCCATATAAACGTATTTCCCTCCTTCAACCCTGTCTAGCATAGTATCGCTCGTCGTATTCCCTATCTCTCCCATATAAACCCATTTTCCTCCTTGAACCGCCCCATCCAGCCTCGTTTTCCCTATCCTTTCCCATATATGCCCAAAAAACTGTGCTCGATCTCTCCTAAATAACCTACTGTTCAAATCCCGGCTATGACATTGAATTTTTCAGTCTGATTCTACCTTTCCAAATGACTATAATTTTATATGTACTTATATCAGTGTGTACTTATATCAGCATCAATTTTCAAGGTGGTGCTACAAATTTCAGAAAAATACTATAATGTATGAAGATGAGTCATACATACACAGCAGTCATACAGTATCTAAAAGTTGGAGTGACGATAGCGAATTAGGTTTGCAGGCACCTGTTGCCAAAGGGCAAATACTTATTATCGTTCGTGCTGTTGGAAAGATCGGCTTCGTTCCAAATGCCCTTCTTTTACAAGTCGCAACAAACAACAGGAGATTTTCATCAAGAAATGAATACAGAAAATTACATGAAGTGAATCAACGCCATGTTGATACCTAATATGCCCGCTGGGTCTGTTCTGGTCATCGACAATGCTTCACAATGCGTCTACACTCAAATTCACAAACCACCTACCTCAACTTCCTTGAAAGAAGAAATGAGAGCTTGGTTACTTAGACATAATAAAGCCTTAGATGAAAGCATGAGTAAAACAAAGCTATATAACTTAATTAAAACCAACAAACAGCTTCAGAAGTCATACATACTTGACCAGATAGTAATACAACATCGCCATAATGTACTTAGACTGTCATCGTATCGCCCAGATCTAAACCCAATCGAATTAATCTGGGCTGATATCAAAAAATGGGTGGCATGCAGAAATATCACTTTCAAATTAAAATATGTGGAGCAGTTATAACGCCAGCAATTTGCTGAAATTGGAAGGCCAGATTGGGAAAATGTATGGCGACATGCTGAATAAATTAAGAATCATTATTCCGAAAAATACGGAATTGCAGAAAATCAAATAGAAATGATTCTCATCCAGGATAATGGTGCAGAAAGTAGTGACAGCAGTGATGACGGCAATAATGTGAGTGATTCCGCAGAAGAGGAAGGGTTGTTAGATGTGGAGGAATTGGAGGCAATGATTGACAGCGTTTTTTATATTAAGCGCTTTTTACAGCGTGGATTTTAATATACTGTATATAACTAAGTTTATCAGCGCAACACAGTGCATAACCGTTGTGGATATTTGACGATGACTGTCTCACGCACTCCTGCAGCATGGAGACGACCGGTCACCACCTGATCTGGTAAGCAACTCGCATCATAGCTCTCATTAAGATTTTCACGTGTCTAGAACTGTTGCGCCGATTATAACAGATTCCTGTTGAGCAATTTCTAACTTAAAGATATTTACTTTGTACGACAGTCTGAAGGGAAATATGTATATGTATTAGTAAAACTTCCGGGTTACAAGCCTGTTGCAATAGGTTATAACTACAAACTTACGTTCCATATTGATTTGAAACTTAGTCATTTTAGTGTCCACTGCAAGGACATTAAGCAATACATTGCAAGCGAGAGTTCCGACTCGTATCCAAGAAGCTTCGATGTAGAGAAAATAAAAAAGAACGAGACATTTTCCGTGTAAAGTGTTGGTTGGAAAGCGGGCTGAGGAGATTCCATGAAAACGTTTGTGTTGATCTGAAGGGCGTCTGGTTTCAGTATGAAATTTGGCATTTTTCAGGCGCGTGCACACACACGCACGCATCCACACACACACAGGTGTGTAAGGATTCTAGTTTTTTCTTCCTGAGTTCATGAAACATGTATTTTCGGTAAAATTTTGAGTGCAGTACAATACTTCCTCTACCTGTCATAAAGGAACAGTAAAGAAAGCAAAGATATACAACGAAGTGCGACAGTAATTTATCTGCCCATCAGTAATTTATTGGTAACCCTTATTATTCGTGTTTCTGCTATCCACTTTTTGCTAACCACTACAAAGTTTTGCCGAGAAATGGCGGTTCACGCACATACATGAACATCACTTAAATGTTCATGTCGATGTTTGTGAGTAATGAACTTGCCGAAGAAATGAAAAATCAGTAGCGACTCGTGACTATACATTTGGGTTGTTCACAAAATATTAATCAGCCCTGAAAATGTGAAATACCATCTGCTGCATAATAGTTAAGATTATGAGGAAATTGATGCAACTGCAGCCGGTCATAATCATAATAATAATAATAATAATAATAATAATAATAATAATAATAATAATAATAATAATAATAGTAATAATACATACATAATTTGTCTGACGAAAGAGTTTTTTTGGGAGGTGGCGGAGATGTTAGTTGTACGTATAATTAAGTACACCATGTTAGGGCAAGAACGAAGTAATGTGTAAATTGAATAATTGTAGTTGAGATTATGGATGGTATGGAGAAAGCGGCAGAAGTTCCCGCGCTTGTACACGTTACCTACTGCTGTAGTGTGCTACCACCTAGTGGATTGACGTAAAATTACGACAATATGGAAACAGAGTGCACTATGCCTGCACGACCCGTATGTATTTAGCCCCTAAAGATAATATCGCACAAGCTGCGCATGCGCATGTTCTTCAAAACGTGCACGAGTCAAGATGTGCTAGCGTGTTAGCGACTCTGTAGCCACGTGTCATCGAGTTTAGAGAAGCAGCGCGGTAGATTTAAATGTCATAGATTCTAAATCACAGCATATACGTTATGTTTAACAACATTCAAAGAAAATAACCAACAAATCCGCAAGGTGAGGGTGTTCACGTGCTCTTGTGCTCTTATACAGCAGCCGCCACTAAAAAATATAATGGATATTTTGGAAACGGCTAATGCCAAAGAAAGACGTAATTAAGGACTAAGTTGTTTATTTTCATGAGCTCTGCAGCTTTTCTATAGTACTTTTTGTCTATTGCTATTTCGCTACAGAAAATCCAGTAACAATGAAGACTGCTTCGCAGGCTGTTTTATGCATCGCCACTTTATAAAAGTATGTGAAAATCGATAGACACTTTTGAAAAAATAAAAACAACACACCTATATCATTTAAACCGTATAAAGTGTTACTTGGATTGGGGAATTTCAGTTAAAGCCTTCCAATTACATTATTAAGAGTCGCTGGCCGAAGTACGAAATCTGCAGTTTTCGGATTTTTGCGTTTCTAAATTACGCAGTTCTCTCTCCCTACCCCCAAAACACAACACACGTACCTTTTTCAAAAATGCTTTTCTTCGGTATCTACAATTTTAACGATAGAGGACATAAATAACAGCTCAGAAAGCCTTACATTCCAAAGAAGAGAAAAGGCTTTCAAGGAATTCCGTTGTTCATTCAAACATGAATCCAACAATTTAACTAAAATATGCGTTTGGGATAATAGCATAATAAATAGAATGTATGTTTACTTTAAGATATGTGCTCTTACAGTGATGGTAACCATTTACTCATACCTTACAAGATATAGATTTGAGTACCTACATAAACGAGAGGAGTAGCCAAGGACGTTAAGGTACGGATTCGTGAACGGGAGTTCAGCGGTTCAGATTCCGCCAGAACCGTCTTTCATATCCGAGGTTTCCTCTGTCCTCATAAATAGCAAATGCCGCGGAGATATCCTAAACTTGGGACTGGAACTTCCCAAATAATATACATGCATCATGTGGTGCCATATGAAATAAGAACGGTCGATAAACACTACTAAAAGAATCTTTTTTCTGGTGTTGATGCATATTACTTTCTCTCCTAATATTGGACCCCCCCTTTTCCAACATTTTGAGAAATGTTAGAAATGTGCCCTGGCAGTTTTCTACTTAAGAAAATAAACTCAAAATATTTTGGACTGTAAATAATACAAATTTAACATTTCAACTTATATTTTTATTTGCATTTGACCAATAAAAATTTGCTATGTCAATCCAGAAGGCTATAGAGTAGATTTTTTTTACTGTGTTTTCATTAACTTTCATTTTATCCCAGCAATGTAATCCTTTAGTGAATTACCCTTTTAATTCATTCAGCTTTTTCAAGGAATTTTGTTATCTATTGTTATTATTGAAAAGGTAGAAGCAGACGACTGAAAAATGCAATGCCATCACCGGGATTTGAACCACGGATCTCCCGGTCTCCGTCCGGTTGCTCTTAACCACTGAGCTACCATGGCAACATGCCGGCACGACATTAAATTCTCAAACTGATTCGCATTTTTCCCGGTAAACCACAAGGAGATCTCAAAGTATATTGAGATGACATACCCCAATGGCGACTTACAATGCTGCAAGTACTTTAAGTCCAGGCTTTTTAGTTTCGACCACTATTAGGTCAATTAATGACATTAATTGTTCTTCCACACAAGCCGTATGTTGCCATGGTAACTCAGTGGTTAGAGCAATCGGACGAGACCGGGAGATCCGTGGTTCAAATCCCGGTGATGGCATTGAATTTTTTCAGTCGTCTGCCTCTACCTTTCCAACCTTGTCCAACACACGGTTTGTGCGGAAGAACAGTTCATTCTATTATTATTATTATTATTATTATTATTATTATTATTATAGCTAAATAATTTACGGTTTACACAAACTACAATGCCCAGACGGTATGTAGTAAAACTTATTTGAATCTAAAGGTAGAAATTAGAAAATTATCTAGCGGCTAACCATAAGGATAATAATCTATGCGGTTTTCAAATTGTGACACTTTGTTTTGATGATTTCTCCTTCCTTTACGCACGGTTGATCCTCTGATCGCCAGTAGGCACTTTACTTTCCCCCTTGCTATGACTGGTAGTGGAACACATCTTAGGAAACCGTTATTTGAAGGTTCCACTGTGTGCTTGCTGGCAACAAGCCGTGAACACTTATTTCATTATCTCGTACAAGTACCTCCAAAGACGGAAGGAGAAATTAACTCTTGCCAGACCACCTCAGCACTACAAGAGAATGACCTCACTGAACATGTATAGTCGCAGTATAATCTTAGCGCTAATATGACCTGCATAATGTACGGCAGAATTGATTCCATTATCTCTTCACATAGGTACGATTTTATTTACGCGCAGGAAGCTCAGACGATGGCCAGTAAGTGTATGTTACAAAATTATCTGATTAACCATGACTTGAGGAAAAGCAAAGATTCATCATTTTAAAATGCGTTACGCAATAATAATAATAATAATAATAATAATAATAATAATAATAATAATAACTTGAATATGCCTTTATTTTGTCATTTGTGCTTAGGATAACACGTTCCAGCAAATTAAGTTCAAAACTTGTGCTGTTCAAAGGTCTTTTACATTTCCCAACACTACTTAAACATGAGCAAAAATAAGAATACGAAAGGCAAAACTTCAGTAATGTCGCAAATATTGATATGCAGTGTGCACATGTTTTACAAAACTAATAAGGTATAAAGAAGGCATTTGTGTTTTGGAATATCGTGCGATATTTTGTTAATCCATGTAAAACGGTTTAGTACTAGTACCTCTAAACGTTGAAGTTAAAACCAAATTCAGCATCTTGTAACAGATTTACGTGTTATAAGGTATCTATTTTCAAGTTACATCGTGCATAATACCATGTAATGTCAAAGAAAACTTTAGGACAATGTGGCCAGTGTAGTCCAGCCACCATATTTATCCCAAGTTTATTTCCATGAATAAACAGCAGTTAAAGGAGACAGCAGAGGCTGAATACTCAAATTCACTTTTAGATTTCTCAACTTTGAGCAGTAATATAGCAGATAGAATTATTTTTCCCGTGAAATTTGCAGAAGGTATAACAAAATGATCTCCATCTGCATTATGCCGTTTTCCGTTAAATGAAGTTGTTACCTGTAATTAAAACTTAGTCTCGAGTCTTACTTCATATGGCTTTTGTATTTCTTTTTTTCTCCTACAAACGTTTCTTTTTAAAATTATATGATTTAGGAAACAATCCACGAGTTATTGACTGTATTTCAGCAACTATTCTGAACATTAGGTACAAGACGCCATCTTACATCTCCAGCATGCGTTTTTCATAGCATACTGTGATGGGGGAAATGTGAACGTTTTAATTTTTACGTTTTTCATTTATCAGATACGTTCTAACTTGTGAGTAAGCTGCCTGACCACCAACATAAAATACGTCTCATGTCCCCAGTTTGAGAACTACTGCTTTAGAGCAATAGCAATCGGAAGAGCAGTGTTCAAATTTGCCTTGAAGTTTGCGGCTATGGCATGCGCCAAACACACTTGGAAACATCTTAGGCTCATGCCATGAGATTTATAATAAAAGAGATCAACCTGTTAGATTCTCTGCATATTGCAGCAACTGACATATTTCTCACGCGATTTAATAACAGAAGTTGTGGTTTAAACGCATGCATCATACATGACTCACATTCGGGAGGGCGGAGTTCGGAATCCACGACCGTCCCTCGGGTAACGCGTATGCTATGGTGCGGCAGACCGGTGCTGAGATGGCTAGCGGTGTTAAACGTCGTGAAGGATGTTGAAGTTCCGTAAGGTCGTTAGTTCAGACGGTAAAGTTGACTTGAATGGTAAGCGACTTTTGTTTTATTTTGCTAGTGTGTAGCGAGCTGAACATGAGCGAATATATGCGAGAGATACTTGGTGTTAGAAGGTTAATGTAGCATTTCCAACATGTTTCTGCGCACTGGCTTTTCGCCATCGTCATAACGTTGTACGATTGGAGAGGTTTCACGAGAAGATAACTTAGCGGTGCACTAATACTGAGTACAGTTTCCAACGCAAGCCGGCATGTCACTGCCTCTTGAAGTCGCGATAAGAGACATCAGAAAGTAAGGAGAAAATCGGAAATGCCGGTTATCCTGCGGTACCATGCTCGGTCGCTGATCGAGTTCGCGGATACAACGTTATTACAACAGCCAGAAAATGGTATAGCCGCTGCAGCGCACGACAGTTTCTGTTGAATATGTCTGTAAAATTGTGGAGGAGGGTAGCTTAGGAAGCATTTATTTTGGAACATTCGAATTCAGGGAATAGATTCCCTCTACAGTTATGCATTCTGAATGTCCATCATTAACCGGCAGAAGTTTGGTGTCTGGTTGATTCATTCCTCTTACGAGTTATTTGTATTTTGTATTTGTACATATTATTGCCTTTGAGCACTAGATTTGTACATTTGGCGTTGTCAATATAACAACATTTAAAGCATTACAGTTATAAATTAATTTCACCATGTAAAAATTAGTCAGTCGAATAAAAAGCCTTATTAATGAGTCAACTAGAGATAACCTTTTTAAATGCTGCTTTTCTTAATTGAAATACTTATACACTTAGTGGAAATTTATTAGGTACGTATTTTAAAAAGCCATAATTGAATGATTCTTCGTGGTTAATGTAAGCTTGCGGAAAGGCACATTGATATAGTCTACTATTATAAGAATGTTGTCCCTAAAGTGTACTTGGCTTTGTAAATGTTTACTCCTTCCATACTTGTAATGCGTGTGTACAAAATTGTAATACAGCAGTCCTCAGTATTTTGAGCGGTGTTCCTACACACTAGAGCAGGAAAAGGAATTAATCTGTCAAATATGCGTGCTAAAATTCGCATTTTTCACTTATTAACTTTATTACATTAATTGTGTATTAGAGTTGGGCTGTAATAATGTATACATTGTGTATACAGGAGACATGTGTTGAGGTTACAGTTCACTAATTGTCCTCGGGTGCATTTTATTCAGCATCGTGAACCAGGTCGTTATGGCGCTTCTTTTCAGTTTTCTGTGTAGTCGCTGTGGCGGTAAGTGCAGAGGAATCCGGTCTAGGAGACTGTGGCGAGATCCAAATACAGGACGTACCATATGGCGTCCGCAATTATTTGAATTCGTATTTTAATAGTAATATATGTTTTGCTTGTTTCTTTCGGGTACATACAAAAATTGACATTTACTTACTGATAGGTAATGTACGCATGTCATAAGTGGCAGAACTAAGGGTGTTGCATATTATTTAAAGCCATGATGGAGACACACAATTCTTACCCGTCATTGCACATATCCATGTTTTGTATCGCTGACAAAAGAAAATTTTGTGGGAGTAATAAAACTATTAATATATTTTTAGGTTTCGTGTTTTATTTCATTTACTACACTTCTTATGATATGTGACAAAAAAGTTACGTGACACACACGCATTACCTCTTTATTCAATACAATTTTGCTGGGTCTTAAATCATAATAGTAGCAAACAGTTTAAATTTGTACAGGTGTTGAAAATGTGAAAGGACGTAATTTTTTAAAGTTGCAAAGTAGCATATTCAAGTTCTATACATAAGTGTACAAAGGTTTCTCCAAATGTGTCAACACTGGGGGCTGTTAAGTAAGGTATTGCAAAGGTTGGGAAGTCATAGGTAGCGTTTAATATTCGCAGTGCCCTAAGATTATACAAGTGAGCTCAAATTGGTCATACAGTTTAGAGTTTTACCTAAGTAGCTGAAATTAATGAATGATACGCAGTTTCAAAAGTTTTATTCAGGACGTTCACACATTGTTAATGTGTATGTAGGAGGAAGGTGGGCTAGTTTTTGAACACTTTATATATCTATTTTTGCCAGCAGCTCCCAAAACTTAAGTTCTAAAATATTGGTTAACTGATGCAAGCAAGGTGGTTGAAAATATGGGTAGAGGCAATTATTGGAAATTTTAAGGTAGCTTATAATTATCACCTGATTCTACAGCATAAATGTACAAAGCTCTATGCGTGTTAGTCAAAGAGTGAACACAAGGCAAGAATTAAAAATAACGATATGGGCAGGTTTAGAATTTCATGAGTAGCATATATTTTCGCCGATTTCTATGGCATAATAGAGCATATTTCCTGTTAAAACTCTCATTGCACTATGTGATTGAAAATAAGATCTGGATTAGTTGAAGTTGTGAGATAAAGTAGAATATAACTACTGGCTAATTAAAAACTGATTGTTGAAAGCAGAAATGCATTTATCAAGAATGTTCATATATTTAATTGCACATAACTGAAAACCAATATTCTGAGTAAATTTCCAGTCTGCAATAGAGTTCTCATTTTGAATAGTATTCCGGCCCAGGGGACTTGCGTCTCTTTCACGAATATTTTGTACCATCATTCGTATTCTGGATCTTGCTGTTGAAGGATCCCTTAGCAATATACCATGCCGACGTGGGCTCATTATTAAAAAAAAACAGAACAAAATATAAGTAGTATATAAACCTTTTTCACCATCAAACTCAAGGTCACACAGTGCTCTAATACATGCCAAAAATTAGATGAATGGTTATTTAATTGGTTTTAATTGGCTTTAATTGGTCTATCGAACAAAGGAGACCTAAACGACACCTTCGTTCAGCAACAAATTGAAGGTCACTGTGTGAGTAGGTAGTCTTAAATTGATATCTCCGGCCTTTAGAGCAAAGATGACCCAAATGACACCTTCCTTCAGCATCAAACTCAAGGTTACTGGTGGAGTTGGTAGCCTTCCCGGCCACGTGGTGACTTTTAGAGCAAGACCCGACCTAAACGACACCTTCCTTCACCATCAAACTCAAGGTTACTGGTGGAGTTGGTAATTTTGAGGGTCGCTTACATGGCAACGTGGTGGCTTTTAGTGGAAGAAACACTTAAGTCGCGTCCCTCCTCAAGCAAGTACTGGCTTCGGGTGGGGGAGGTAATTACTTTAAGGATGAAACATGATGCACCGGCCGTGAGAATCACTGTTACAAACTATTCATCACTTCTAATATTTGTGCGTTAAAGTGCATAAAAATGCAAGTTTCAGTTTTTGTTGCGAACACGCCTAACGAATGAAAATGTTTTTAAAAAATTAGGACTGAATAACACGCTAGGGTATGCGCTAAAGCATGCTGCTTTATTACGGTGGGAAATCACAAGCAATGAAAAAATATTAGAATATTTAGGGTTAACAAGCGTCCTGCAGTACTTTAAGGTGTGTATGTATAAGACTGACGTCTCCTCTCATGTGTACAGTTTAAAAGCCGATTCCGTCTGCTCTTCTGACATAGAAAAACAAGCCACGAAGGGAAATCCTCGCCGCCCTATGTCTGGGATTTCAATCATAGCGGTATAATGTATTCCGAAAGAACGTTCACCCTACTATGCATAAAGAGTACACGGCTATCAAAAATATGGTTGTATTAATATCTGTTGGCGAAATATATCGCCTCTCTCTCATGCACACACATACACACACACACACACTCATAATCAGTCTTAAAAACGCTCCAAAGAAAACTGCCAGTATATGTATACCAATTTTTGGGACAGTCAGTCACCCTATAATGGAGGGTGATTAAGGCTATTATAAGATTTACTCCCCTTGTATTAGGGTGGCAGGGAGACTGCACTCTATCCTTCGCTATTGTGTAGAGTCGTCCCCTACTAGAAATTCACATTCTCCACGGCAGATGCCAGCAGTATACGGAACTAACATTCAGACACTTGTAATTCATATCTGCCACTATAGATGCCGACAGTATCCAGTCCGCTATCGATTTTCTTGAAAATGTTATTACAGTCAAACACATTAAATTATAATGAAAAATGTTTCTTTATACAGATAACCAAGTACATTGTTACAATGTGTATGTACAACGAAATAAAAACGAATCACATTTAAAAAATCTCATGTGTTACGCTCACATGACTGTCTACTCTTGTACAAACGTTTTTACAAACGCTTATTCTCGATATGCTTCTTGTAGGTGCAAGAGGAATATGGTAGGCTTTAAGCGATAGTCAAATCTTTTAAGAGCTGGTTGCTATGTGGCGCGTTTGTTCTCTTTGCATGTCCAGGACATACAAAAATGAATAACGAATTCCCATTTGAGAAAAAGTATAATTATTGGAAAATTTAAGGGAATAATAAGCAATATCTCGAAAATAGTTCACTCAATAAAAAATGTGTATGGCATAAATTGTGTATTTTAGCGCGATCTACATTTTTTGTGTGGTAAAATTTTGCCTATCTCTTATTGTTTACCAGTTATACAAAATTACACAAAATTCCCTTCGAATGAAGAGGACTTCATAGTTATTCGTTAAGTTCAAGATATACATTTTATGTAAATATCTTTAATATGTGGCATTTTAATCAAAATCGTTAGCGCCATTTTTTAGAAAATTAAAATTTTCGAAAAATGTTGCATGTAAAGTGTAATCTGGGATGGGATTTTCTTGAAAACCTTCGTGTCGCATCTCTGGAAGATACTGACACACAACCACACACACAGACATACATACGGAAATATTTCCAAAATGCTTTTTTTTTGGATTCAGTAGCATCAAAACATATATTTCCGGTGAAGTCTTGGTATCGAATTTTTGGGTGGAATACAATACTTCCCTTGCTTACTATACGTGTAGAGAAAGTAAAAATACCTACTTATAATGGCAGGAACGATGATTTGTATCTTTTTTCCCGCAAGATGCATGATTCATGCAACAACGTGCTATTTAAACACATCTGTTTTATTTGATTAACAGTACAGGAAAACATATTACAGGCAGCTGCAATCATAAACAAGTTCCCGCCCTTAAGATACTTAAGTTCAAGAAGATATACAATTTCCTCTCTAAGCACAATTTATCTTAACACTTCTCACACAGATGTATGATTCATGCAAGGTAATTGAATACTTCCTGTTTTATTTCAACCAGAGTCTTCGAAAATATATTACAGGCAGCTGCAACCATCAATAAGTTCCCTACATTAAATTACTTAAGTTCATGAAGAAGATTTACAATTTCCTGTCTAAGCACAATTTAACTTAACATTTCTCAAACGATGTATGATTCATACAATAAAGAGTAATTGAACACTTACTTTATTATTTCATTAAAAGTCACGAAAATATATTACTTAAGACGCTGTATCAAATAGATTTATAACTTCACAGATGTGATTTAAGATCCTGGGAACAAGAACAAGAATCATTAGACAAGGATAGATATAGACAGCTAATATTTTTTTAACCAATCAAAACACTGGATTAAGGAGTGGATTCTTCGGCGCATTCATTCTGGGAGAGGGAGAAAGAACTTTAAAACGTATATAAGAAGTAAGAAGGAGAGCTAAAGTTCATTCTCAAAGGAATAACTCAACTTCAATGATAGTGATTGCGTGTGTTAGTGAAAAGATCTTCAACTACCTTATTCATCTTAGAACTCAATTCGTAAGGTAAGTGCATATAATAGATTTCATACAGGAAATTCGTGTGATTTATTCTTAAAAAGTCGAGTGAAGATAGCGAAAGTCAAAATCGCATTTTAAAAAATCGTGTGATCACCTAAGTTCGTAAAGTTTGTCTTGCAATAATGTAGCAGACTCAGTGTCTAGATGTATTATTTAAACTTATGTAACACTAATCAACGTCTAAAAATTACACAAAAACTTAAACACAGAAAATATAAAATACTGTAAAAAACGAGCTTAAGCAAGCTAAAACATAATGCATTCTATCTGAACCAGCCCTGACGTAAATATTCAGTTTTCAGAACGTTCAAGTACGATTAAAACTGAATATATGCGTTAAAATCATGTGCCATTTCCACACAAATTAAAAAAATACAGATTACGAAAATCAGAAGAAAATTAAAAGTAGGGTAAAAATGCGGCTACAAGCACAACTAATAGGAGGAAATTAGAGTTAGGGATTTCTCTCAAACGCAACTTATTTTAACTCACAGCAACCTTAAGGCATGTCTTCTAATAGCTAAATTTATAATTATTAAAGCAAATAATGTGAGAAAATACTTCATTAACATATTAATTAACAAAAATTAACTTAACTCTGAATTTGTTGTTGAAACTCTGATAACTGCTGGAAAATAGTTTGCATAATATATAAAAATACCCTTACGCTATACAAAAAGCTTAACATTCTTAAAACTTAAACAATAATGTCAAAAACTGAAAAAAGTTAAAAACCGGTAATATGCTAGAAAATGAAGTATAGAATATCGGAAAATTATCCCTTTGTTTCATTCATCAAATTTACGTACTTAAATTATTATTTTCCAGACAAAATGCCGATGAAGAAGACGCACACAAGCAAATTGAGTCTGGCTGGACGTGTCCACCGCTCACCTGTCCCAGCACAGGGCGCTCCTGGTCTCAGTACACTACCACCACTCGCCATTGCTAGATGACGGGGCAGCTGTATGGCTTGATACAGATAATGCGATGGACTTTATCATCCCACCTCCGCCAGGTTTCGGAGATGACATTGAGCATTCAAGCGTCGCCCAAACTGACGACAGGGAGGATGTCCCATGGAGGGAGTGTGTACCTGTACTAACTCTGGGTACAAGACCGCGCTCATTGAGTTGCTTCAGTCATGTCAAGGTAAGTCTCTCACTGCTTTTTAATATTAATATTGATACAATGTATTCCCAAGTCTTCTCCTACACCACTTAATTGCATGTTTGATTTCTCACAGATGCTAATAATGTGATGTTTCTATTGTGCCAGATCTTAAACCTCTAAACCCTGTGTCAAAGCCTTAGGCAAATGAGGCTTTGAGAAAAGGGGTTAAGAGACCTCATGAAGCAGAAGAGGAGCGTGGTACTGAAGAAGGAAAGTGCAGCAGCCAACCATCCATCGCAATGAACCAGCAGGAGCTCGCAGCAGATGTTAACATGCTGTAGCAACATGATCCAGACCAGGCCAGACAACTGATTCATCCTCACCAAAATGGGTATGTCGAAACTATTATAGAACGCAGGGTAATAGTCTGCATTCAAAGGTCGTATTTTTAATAGCAAAATTGAAAATACGGCTTGAATAATTGACCCCACGGAGTTTCTCGAGGCATGGAAGGGTCTTGTCATTAAGGAAATCGAGTCCACTCTAAACAAGAGTATGCCTGGGTTAAAGATGAGTTGTTCATTGAACGTCTCATACTTAATCCAGACACCGGATCATGAAAAAGTGGAATCGATATACCTCAATTCCAAGACAAAGGAGATACAGCAATCATCTAACCTCGACGTCATCTTTCATGCAATGAAACACGAAAGTTTAGAAAACCTAGCTATAATCCCCTTCGTGCTTCAGGATACAGAGTTGCCAGCATGCATCAAGCGAAAGAATGCAGTTGTTAATATTCAGAATGCTGGTGATTTCTGTTTCGCTTGGTACATGTTGGCTTCCAGATACCCTGCAAAAGCCAACGAAAATAGACCAAACTCATACCCACAGGATTTGTTATTCAAGGAGTTCAATTATGTTGGAATTACATTTCCATTTTGCATTGATCAGATGAACGCTTTGAGAAGCAGAATTCGGATGTATCTATAGCTGCATTTGCCCTTGAATGCCAACGACTCAGTGATGTCTATTCACAAACCATCTGAGAGGAGGGCTAGACAAGTGAACCTCTTAATGGTTGAAGAGGATGACAAGTCTCACTAGTGCCTCATCACCAACTTATCGAGGCTTATTAGAAGTCAGATAACAAGTGAACACAGAAAAATGTGGCTATGCGAGGCATGTATGACAAGGTGTCCTAACGAGGATGCCTTGAGAGTGCATAAACTTAAATGCAATAAATGCCAGATTCTCAAAATGCCGAAGCAGGATGAGGTTCTGGAATTTAATGCATATTCAAAGTCTGCCCCTGTACCTTTTGTGATTTATGCAGATATCCAATCTGTTTTGATGAAGGTCCACTCATGTGAACCCTCTGACGAAAAGAGTTGGACCCGGGCCATACAGGAACATGAAGCGATATCGTTAGCGTTGAAGGTTATATGTAGACATGATCAGTCCTTGTCGAGATTCAAGCTCTTCAGAGGTGGCAATGCACTCAATGACTTCTTCAGCGAAGTTAGAAAGATTGCTGATGAAGTCATTGAGATATATGGACGAATACAGCCAATGCATATGTCGCCTCGGGATGTCCTGGATTTCGACAATACCGATCACTGTCACATATGCAGGAGAGATTTTGCTATAGATGACCTTAGGGTGAGAGACCATTATCATATCACCGGAGCATATCTTGGAGCGGCTCGTGATGCTTGCAATTTGAATAGACAATTGCTGAATTTTATTCCAGTTTTCTTTCTTTGCTTAAGCAGTTGTAATAGTCACTTCTTGATCAGGCACATGACATAATAAGGCTCCTATTTCATGGATAGCACAATCATTTGAATGTTATCTGGCATTTACTAAATGGTACAAGAGCATTAATATCAGGTTTCTCGAAAGCTACAAGTTTCTCGATGACAAGTTATCTAGCTTGGCAGACATGCTGAGCGCTGATGACTTCAAGGTCACTAATGCCGAGTATTCTAATACAGAACATCTGGATCTAATGAAGTGCAAGGGCATATTTCCCTATTTATACCTGGATACCATCGAGAAGCTCCAAGAAGAGGAGCTTCCACCGATAGAGCTTTTCGATGGTGTCACAGAAGAGGAGTATGCTCATGCACTTAAGTTATGGAGCACATTTAACATAAAGAATCTCTGGGAATATAGTGACCTTTACCTAAAGACCGACACTCTGCTATTAGCAGATGTATTTGAGAAGTTTAGAGACTTGTCGCTGAGGATGTACAACCTAGACCCTGCATGCTACTACACTCTGCCATCACTAGCCTTCCACACCATGCTTAAGACAACGAAAGCAAGATTCCAGCTAATAAGCGATATCAGCATGATAGAATTTTTCGAGGAAGGTATTCGCGGCGGGCTTTGCACGGTATCAAAACAGTACTCCAAAGCCAACCACGAATACCTTGCAGGCTACAAATCTGATGAACCTCGAAACTTTTTATCGTACTGGGACATTAACAACTTGTACGGCAAGAGCATGGCGTCCACAATGCCGTACGTGAACCTCAGGTGGCTTGATAGGGATGAAATAGACACCATCGACTTCGCTGCTATCCCCGAGGACTCCAAGATAGGATATGTCCTAGAGGTGGATTTGGAGTAACCTGACCATCTCCATGATGCACACATTGATCTACCTCTCTGTCCCCGGAGCGAGATACCACCCGGCAGGCAATACAAGAAACTGATTGCAAGTCTTAAGAACAAAAGCAAATATGTCTTGCATTATAAAATCTTGCAACAGTGCCTAGATCTGGGGTTGTTATTGAGACATATTCATCGTGTGGTATCGTATGACCAACCTGCAGGGCTTAAGGTCTATATTGACCTTAACGCCGAGAAGGGAGCCAGGGAAACTTCTAAGTTTGGTCAAAACCTCTGTAAGAAAATGAACAATGCTGTGTACGGCAAGTTCATTGAAAATGTTCGCAAGTACAGAGATTTCCGTATTGTGCCTACCTGGGAACAAGTACGAAAATTGACGGTTCTTACAACATATGTATGCGGCCACATTTTTGATGAAAACTTAGTCGGCATGGAGTTGGCTCGAGAGGAGATCCTCATGAACAAACCAATCTATAGTGGTCATGTAATTCTCGATCTATTAAAATTTATTATGTATGTTTTTTATAAAGTAATGAAACCCCAACTGAATAACCTGGTCCTGAATTATATGGATACAGATTCATTCATTTTCGAAACCTCTTCAGACATTTACAAATTCATGAAAACCAATCCCCAGCATTTTGACATATCAAATTATAACCAAAATAATGAATATGCCATAAAGCAGGCCAACAAGAAAGTGATTGGGTTGTTTAAACATGAGTTGGGTGGCATGGTGATGACTGAGTACGTTGGACTTAGGGCAAAGCTCTACAGCTATAAATATCACAACAGTACCATTATGAAAGCGAAGGGTTTTACCAAAGGTGGAATGCGAACAATCACCTTTGAGAAATATTTCGAGTGTCTAAAAGATTTAAACAAAAATTTTTTGGCTAAACAAATTTGTTTCAGAAGTATAAATTAATAAAATTCCATTCCATGCAGAAGACACGAAGCGCAAGATGATTGATGGCTCTCATGCAACTCTCGCGTGGGGCCATTATTCACTTAGGGTCTCGTAATCCATTCCGTCTTCCCTGGATGTCTCATCCCCATCTCATGTATTATATTGTGTATAGATTATTTATTGTCTAATTTATTAATTGTATATACTGTATTTAATTATTTTACTGGTTTTAATTATTTTATCCTATTTTATGTAATGCAAAGTAAATAGGACGTTGTACAGCTCAATGTTTCAAGGAAAAAAGAATCGCATTACTCTAAATAAAGCACATGGTACTGCATTTATAACACTTTATTTCAGTATTAGCTACAATAAATCCTTTCCATCGATCCATTGACTATTAGGTAATCCATACCATTTCACAAGAATCTTCTCTCCTTGCCTACGCAAAATCTTCTCCACTAAATAAGTGTTAGGAAATAGTGTAGAATGCAGTTCGTGCTCATAGAATGCTCCTTTTATCTCCTCTCCATCCTTATCCTTTATGATGTAGGTGATAGGATTGGTTCGTTTCACATGAGCCACTTGGAAGATTTCAACACTCCAGTTGGGTTCAAAGCCCTTTTCGAAATGTCCTTTATTCTTAGATATCCTCACATAATCACCTACACCAAACCACCTTGCGCTCCTCTTCTCTCTTTTGGGCTGGTTATACCTGTAAACATTCAGAAGAAGGTCATTGTTCCTCACTTCACTTGTCTTCATTTTGATGGTTGAGTGGTAAGTACCATTGTACTCTGCAACGATTACAGGTAGATCTAGCCACTTGTATGATCCTTGAGCTAGAAACTCCCGATACATTCTATTCTTTAAAGTTCTGATTAGGCGCTAAACAGCTGCAGTCTTCACATTTGTATAGGTGCTGTAGTGATTAAGGTTATACTTTGCCATTAGATTTTTAAAGTGTTTGTTATAAAATTCTTTTCCATTATCACTCTGTATATTCTTGGGTGGCGTTTTCATATTCTTTAGTATATCTTCCATGGCCTTTGCAACCTGTAGTCCTGACTTGTCCTTTAATGGCCTTGCATAGGCCATTTTAGAGTAGAAGTTCACTCAATCGGGATACATTTGAAATTCTTGTTAAGCTTTCAATTGGGGATCAGCTCAACCAAGTCGATTTGCACCAGATCATGCAGACCTTTGCTAACAATCTTTCGACGCAAGAAGTTTCTTCGTGCGGGAGCATGGAGCTCTCCTGCTATATCTTGCTTCACCGTCATGCTATAATCCTAGCCGATTTCAGTTCTTGAATAATTTCAATTTCTTGTGTACGATTATTATATCCTGCGTCCCTGGAGGCAATGAGGAGTCTCAGGCGATTCACTAGCTCATTAGGGTCGGTCCAATAGATGTAGTCTTTCCTCGTATCAGGTCGTTGCTCCTTCCACTGCAGGTCTAAACCTTTGTGTTTCGCTACCAAAGGTCGTATAATGCTTTTATACTTATAGGAATTGCCTGATCTCAGTTTCCCGAGTCTGCTGTAGTTTCTACGATGAACCTGGGCTGCTTTCAATATTCTGCTGTATGCATCCAGATCCCCTTCTGTATGCACATGCATTTCAGATATCCTTTTGAAGATGAGTTCACTCAATCCAGTTGTCACCTCGTACGTTTCATCACCTACTCGTACTTTATTGTTGATGAAGTCAATGATCTTGTTCCCCAGCATATAGCTTCCATCTTCGTATCTCACATCGTATGCATTGTCTATTTCATTCTTATCATTCCTTCGAACTTTCTGCAGGAAGCTTAAGATATTCTCATCTTTCTCCTCTTTAAGTGGCTCACTCTTTTTCTGACTTTCCTCTTTGCTTGAAGTATCACTATTGTTTTTCTGAATTTGCAGAATATCATGTAGCGGTTCTGCTACCGGCTGAACAGCTTCACTCATTACTCTCTGGGTCTCAAACTTTTGTCCTTTTAGTGCACGTAACTTTTCCCTTATAGGCTTTGTATGCCTGGCTACAGATTCTTTAAGTCTTATGCTCTCGCTGTCCATCTTAAAATGATCATGAATTTTGTTATTCGTCTCAATATATAGCTTTTCTATTCTGCTGGCGTCAGTTTATACGCTATCTTCAATTCGATATTTAGAATATGGCCATCTTTTGCTCGACTGCCGGAGCAGTAAAGCTGACTCTCCATTTGCAATAGGAGCAGGGAAGGTTCCGACTATGTTAATTTTTATAGCAAATAATGTGTCGTGCTCTTACAAAAAGTGTTGATGTCATATAGCATGCAATAACCTCGCCGTTTACAGGTGCTCTGTAGTATTCGAGACCCGATGTTAATGTGCATCTTAGTGAATTCCCTCTAAAAGGCTTTGTCTGCAGGTTAATAACGTGCTGACCTTTCATTTGATCTAATATCGCATTTATAACATTCACTTGTGATTTAAGAGTATTCACATTATTCATAGCTGTCGTCAAGTGCTTATCCATGGAAGTCTGTCGGCTCGCCATAGTTTCCATATGTTTCACTACTGTTTCGGTGATATCATTTCCAATAGAGGCTACTCTCCTGTTTAGAGCTTGCTGTGCTTCATTGTGCTTTTACCAATAATGTGTTCAACAAACTTTTTACTTGCTGCATCACTGTCATCGATGGGGTCTGCTATCTCTGTTATTCTTCTTTTTTGAAAGGAAGCGTTCCCATCTGAATCGAGCGCTGGTGTTCTTGCATTAACATTTTCCGATACATATTTCCTATTCGGTATATCGTAGTCCTCCTGAGGTGATAATAGTATGTTCATTCTTATTGTATCTAGAATAATGTTTCCAGCATCTCGTTTAAGTGCATGTTTGTCCAGGTATTTCGTTAGACTCATATTTTCCATCCAGCGATTTCTGAATGTGATTCCTTATCCTAGTTTCAAGTTCACCCATGCGCTGATATGCCACTTTTTCGGTGAATTGCTGCATTCGATTTTCGGTAGAAGTCGTAAGCTTATCAACATAACGTTTAGTGCTTACGTCATTGTCTTCCTCGGGATCATGAACAATGCATAGTCTCTTTTTTTAAATTGATAGTTTCCTTTTCCATCTCGGTTTGTGATGAACTGATGAAGTGCTCTTTTAACTGGAGCAGTCCTCTGTGAACCGAACCTGTCAATACTCATTTCGACCTATGAATGATCCTTTTCTTTGTTTTCTACTATAATATATACATCGAAGCCGTTCCTATATCGACCCTCATGCATAGAGAATTCAGGAACTATCACTACAAAGGGTCTTCCTTCCGAGACAGTTTCCTAAACACCCTTGCACAGGTCTTTAAATTCACTATATGACATGTCAGTGCTTACAGAGTCCTCATATATATGTTTCAAGTTTAAGTTATCCTGCTTGAAGAGAATAATCATGTTCATGTTATCTCTTATTAGATGTTTAGGTACTTTAGCATAGGGCTGTGCTAAATATATAGAGTCCACATTACGGTGTCTGCCCATGCTGTAAAAAGAGGCGATCTTCCCCTGATTTTCAGTGATGACGTCATCAAATATAAATATGGAGTTTTCTTTAACTTCAAAGGGATGTAAGACACTTTCTTCATCTTCATAAGTGTTCACTTCTCGCCTTTCAATGTTTTCGATTAGCTTGATGAGATATTGATACTTTGGCTGGTACAGGGACTTTGAATAGATGTACAAGTTTTCAAAACCTAAACCATTCACATGAAGCAGCATATTCAGTAATACATTAGTTTTTCCGGCGCTTGATCTGCCTAGAATAAGAGCTCTGACATTAGACGGAAATAACTTTCCGTGTCGATTGCATCTAAAATCACGTTCAAAGTCTAGCACCTGAATGGGCAGGGAGCAATTTTGCTTCACGAGCTCCATCTTAATAACTAAATATAAAAACGCATGCTTAATGTATATATATCAGGTGCGCATGGATTTCGGTTTGTAGCTTGAGAGTATAAAAGTCGAATACTATCTTAAAGTCGATTAGTCTATCATGGGAGCTAGGAGGATTAAGATCTCAAGAGGCTCTGGGTTAATTAACTCTCTCATTAATTGGCTGCCGTTTGAAGCACATTTACCGGGCTACAGATATTGCGGTCCGGGTACGAAGTTGGAAAAACGCCTACAGAGAGGAGATCCCGGAATTAACCCATTAGATGAAGCCTGTAAGCAGCATGACATCGCCTACGCTGAGCACAGGGACTCTGCTACGAGAAATATAGCCGATAAGATCTTAACCGAGAAGGCGTGGAAAAGAGTACAGGCATCGGACGCTAATTTAGGAGAAAAATTGGTCGCCAGGGTAGTTGCCGCAATTATGAAAGGCAAGGTGGCTGTAGGTGGTGGCTCCAAGAAGAAGAAGAAGAAGAAGAAGAAGCATGGTGGATTTCTACCTCTCATACCCATTATTGCTGCCCTTGGTGCTGCAGCTGGCGGCGCAGCTCAAATTGCCACAGCAGTGAATAAGTAAAAGGCTGCAGATAAACAGCTTGCAGAAATGACATGACATAACAGAGAGAAGGAAGCAAAAGGAAACGGTCTTCAAGTGAAGAATAAAACGAGGAATGTCAAAAAGAAGAGACGCAACAGCAAGAATGGTAATTCAAAAAACTCAGGAAGAGGGTGCGGCAGTCACCTCCTTCGTCCGTTGCTTTAGGCTTACCTTGATGCTTCTCCCGTTGGTTCCAGAAGTTCACAGTGTGCTGGTTCTCTTCAATTTTATCCTCGGCTAGCTGCAGTAGTTTTCTTTAAACTATATAGGAGCATGGACTTATCCTCGGTAAAGGAAAGCGTAGATCTCGGGTGGTGATATAGGAAGACATAGACGTGCTTTGTTTATGAAAAGATGACACTGCCGTTTCTTTTTATTTAATTAACACTCGTAGTATACAACACTGGTATTGTCGCCGTAAAATACTGTCCACCGCTGTTAAAATGCGGCGCGGATATGACACGAAGTTTAAATATGCTTATTATCTCTTTACGAGTAGCGGTTCTTAGGTGTGTTTCTAAAACTATCTTGATTCCCTTTTTGGCGCGATATCTCACACATCCTGCAGCATCTCTCCCTGACCACGCATGACAAAAACTGTCAAACTGCAATGCTAAACTGACATGACAAAACTGTCTTGCTAAAACTGCCCAACTGCAATGCTAAAACTCCATGACAAACTGTCCCGAATTTGCTCCAAACAGATCCATTTATAGTCTCAGGCTACTGAGGCTGCTTCCTTTCCTATTGGTCCATTTTTAGCGCCACTCGACGCGTCTATTTCGTATAAACTTCCAGGGATCTCATTGGTCCAAGTTTAATATAAATCGCGGCTTTTCCTACATTTACCGTTAAGCTATCTGTCTCTCTCTCTTGGTCACGGCGAATTATGAAATAAAGGGACAAAGGCGTTACACCCTCGCTGTAGGAATAATGGCCCAGCGACCAAAGAGATGTCATAAAACTAGGTTTTCTGCCTTCGAAGGCACTATTCCTGTAGCTAAAACATTTCGTCGTGGACAGTATTTTAACACAGCGCTTAAATTATTTACATTAAACCATTTATAACTCTACTAATATTAGTAACCTAGATACATACATAACGTTAAATCACCCTTCTTACAATATACAAGCAGTATGAGAAAAAGATATTTACATAGCATGATTTAACATCAATAAAAGTTAATTAATAAATTATCTATAATTACAGTTTTCGGGCTCGGCCTAGAGTTGCCGTTTCAAATTGCCCTGTTCTGGAAAAGAACAAATTTTTCAGCACTTGATACAAGTTTCTTTTCCAGAATAATTCCTCTGATTATGGTCTTTGTTGGTTTGGTTTGTTTTGTTTACATATACCCTTCGCTATACCTGTTCTTTCACAAGGGTTCTGCCAAACCGGTGGTGTTTACACTTGGGTCATTCACTCTTACACTTTGCTATGGTTGATCCCTCTCTCCTTTTAAAAACAGGTTTTCCGAGAGCATTCTGACGCACAATACACTTCACGCACACGAATAACTTGAAACGCAAACAAATACGCTAATACCCAAATTAAGTTTTAAAATTAAATCTATTTACATCCATACTGGTACATAATAATTATTATGCATTTATTTATCTCCTTACATCCTTATTTATCGTGAGTATTATTTTTACTACTTGTTCATAGGGTTGCTACCGCATTTCGAGTAAAACTAACCTGATTATTTTCATTACATTCTTCACCCTTCTCATTCTCTAAACATTTGTACGGTTTGAGCAGCTGTTTATGATATCTCCCTACGATCTTGGAATTCTTTATTTCTTGTAACCCAAATGTATCCGAGCCAAAAATGTTAATCACCCGGTATGGACCTTTAAATAAATTTTCCATTCTATGATACCTTTTGTTCAGAATGCTAGACTTTTTCTTGTCCCGTACCAATACTAAGTCTCCCAATTCGATCAGCCAGTGTTTTCGCTTCTTTTGCTTAAACTTTTCTTTTCTTTTCTGCGCCTTATTTGCCATTCTTTCAAAAGCTTTCTTAAACATCTCTTCTTCCGTTAGTGTTTTCGGATCTTTAGCTTCTAGTGTCTGTGGTAATTCCCCTTCAAGTGTTTCCATTAATTTCCCCTTCATCAGCTCGATGGGCTTATAACCGGTAGTGGGGCTCACACTTTCATTTAAAATACTTTCGATACGCTGGTAGTGATTGGCCCAATCACTGTGTTTTTTATTTGCCAAAATTCTCAAATAAACTGAAATGTCCCGTATTATTCTTTCGCAGGGATTGCTTTGTGGGTGGTATTTTGAGCAATGATACAACGTGATTTCGTTTTCTTTTAAGGTGTCTACAAATTTTCGGCTGGTAAATATTGAAGCATTATCACATAAGATTGCCTTCATCTTTCCAAATTGTGGAACATACGACTCCATTATCTTCCTTAGGTATGTTTCACTTGTAATCTTCCTGACTGGGTACATTTTCACGAATTTTGAAAATACATCTATTAACACTACTATATATCTAAATCCAAATTTACTACAAGGCATCTAACCATGACAGTCCAAGGTCAGTAACATGCCTGGTTTTTCTCTTAGTATGGAGTTTGTCTCGTATTCGTATTGTATATTCAATGGCTTTGCTTTTTGACATTGTGAGCATGTCGAAATTATTCTCCTTACTTTATGGTGTAATTTTGGAATATACAGATTTTCTTGGATCATTAAAGCGGTGCGTTCTGAGCCAGAATGTGCTAGAGCTTGATGGAACGTGTTTATGAGTTCATTCTCCATGTTCTTTGGTATATACGTCTTCCACTTCTGTATTTCACTGCCATGTAGTTTATATAACACGCCCCCTTTTACCCCTATGTTTCCCTTGATATTTTCAGCTATTTCTGGGGCCTTTTTTATTAATTTATTTAACTTCTCATCTTGTCGCTGCTGGTCCCCTATTCCTTTTAATTCTTTTATCAATCTTTTACTCAAGGGTATTTCAATACTCATTAAGGTTACTTCATTTTTAGGGCGTTCTATTCTCTCCGGTATTTCACTGTTGTTATGTAACCTAGACAGCAAATCACTAAAGACATTTGTTTTTCCTGGAATGTGTTTCACCTCAACATCATACGAAAGAATCTCATGGATGTACCTAGATAATTTAGTACTCGTAAGCCGACAACGTTTCATAAATGAAAGACTCACATGATCTGTGTATATAGTAACCTTCTGTAGATATATATATATATATGATCTAAATTTCTGTAATGCGTAATACACAGCACCGATCTCTAATTCGTTGACCGAAGCATTTTTCTCTACTTGACTTAAACCTCTTGAAGCGGTACTTATCACGTGTAGTTGATTTTCCTCATCTGAAATGGCTAGGACACACCCATATCCGTGTCCTGAAGCATCCACGTAAATTACATATGGTAGGTTGTCCTTGGGTCTCTCTAGTAGAATTGATTTCGCAAATAGTTCTTTTATTTTTTCAAAAGCTTTCTGGTGTACCTCGTCCCATTTCCATCGCACTTTCTTTTTAAGTAATTCGCGCAAAGGTGCTATTTCTGCGGCGTAGCTCAGGATAAATTTGCTTTGATAATTTAGCACTCCAAAAAACGACCTAACCTGCTTAACACTCTTGGGCGCTGGTATTCTTCTCACAGCCGCTACTCTTTCTTCGTTTGGCTTTATTCCTCTATCATTAATTACATAACCTAGAAATTCCACCTCACGGATGCAAAATTTGGATTTGTTAATGTTCACCGTCATACCGTTTTCTCTCAGCTTTCTAAGCACATAATCCACATGTTTAATATGCTCATCAAAATTTTCATCAACTATTAGAAAATCGTCGATGTATTGGATCAAAAATTCGTCGGCTGAGTCGCCGAATATTTTATCGATGGCTCTTAATAGTCCACTACATGACGTAAGCATACCAAAAGGCATTCTCAAAAATTCGAACTGTTTCCCAAAAAATAAAAAAGAAGTATACTTTCTAACATCCTCGTAAAGCTCAATCTGCCAGTATGACGCAGTTAAATCAATAGTGGAGAAATACTTGCCTTTGGTTATTTTTGACAGCATTTTCTACACTTTCGCTCCGAAATCTGTCTGGTTGAGTATGTTTATTTATCTTTCGACCATCTATCGTCATCCTAAGTTCGCCATTGCGTTTCGTCACCCAACATAATGGACTGCTGTATGGAGAATTTGACTTGTATTATTCGGTCTCTCAACATCCTATCGATCACTTGTTTGGCTCTATCCCTTAATGCAATCGGAATATCCCGATACTTATGTGTGAAAGGTGCAATATTTTGTACTGTAAAGTTGTGTTTGTATGCTTTGCACTTGCCTGGGACGTCCGAAAATACCGTTTTGTTTTCTTGTAACATTCGCCTTAATAGATGCCTTTGTGTGCCTGTGAGGTTCTCGGCAAGGGTCACTTTCTCCTCAACTGCTTTTACCTGGCTGCCGGTATCTTGGAATTCTTTATTTCGGGCGTAACCATCATCTTTCTCATTGTGCTCCGTATATCCGTTGTAAAACCTGTCAGCGAACGCATGCATCTCATCGGTTTCTTCCCCTTGTACTATAGCAATTAGTTTCTCACTCCTACCTGTTTGTACTAATTGTACGAAAAATCTTTCTTCGGCGATATCTTCTTCTCCTTGGGTTTTGTTATAATTATCTTGCTTCATACCCTCTACAAAAGGGATTTCTAATAGTTTTCTGTTCTTCTCTATTTTCAAAATTTTATCAGCAAAATCCACCCTAGCTCTTAATTCAAACAAAACGTCACACCCAATCAAAATGTCACAAATCAAATTGTTAATTACCAGAAAAATAAACTCAAAATTTTCTTCTCCTATTTTCACGTTCAACATTACTTGCATTTTTATTCGGGTAACCTCTTTGTTAACTGCTACCCGACATACCGTGTTTCTTATAGGTAATGTCATTAGCTTAATTGCTTTATTTACCAGGTTCTGATATAACCTCAGGCTGCATACACTCACATTGGCTCCAGAGTCTATTAAAGCGTTATATTTTTTATGCAATAATACTACTTTTATGCTAGGGGAATCTGTCAGGTGCTTTTCCGAGTGATTTTGAATAGTAGTTATCAGTTCTCCCAGTATAAAGTCATTTTTGAGCCCTGTTTCACATTTTCTGTTCATTTGAGAATTTTGCGCGCTTAGAATCCGCTCCGAGCTCTTGATTGGATCCCGTCTTAGTTTTCCGGGTTATCGACACTATTTGGTGCTCCGCTATCCTCTTCCACATTTCCCTCTCTGAATTTGCCTATAGTTTCCTCTGCTTCCTCTAAAATGTCCCCGGGAAGGTCTCTCTCTCCTTTCGTTTCTTTCTGGGTAATTTTCGTCATACGTCTCTCCTACTTCGCTTTCCCCTCCGTCAGAAAAATAATGTTCCCTGGATCTGTTTTCATTGTTCCTGCCTCTCCTATAGTTAAAACGGTCCCTATATCTTGGTCTGGCTGGTATAGCATTTATGTGATATTGGTTATCACCTTCCCTCCTGAAACGGTTATTTTGACAGTTTCTGTTCCCGGATTGAGGCACGTAGTTCCAGTATCTCTCTCTGGGGTTATAGTTCCCTCTCACGTTTGCTCTCCAGTTCGCATTCCTCGCATTATCCGGTATTGGTCGAACTGTATAGTTTTGTCCGTGGTTCCTACTGCTTGTCTCGAATGATGATACCAAGTCAATCAATTCGGGAATAGAAGTTGGCTTCGCAATGAGTAGGTAATGGTGTATTCGTTCTGGATAATGGGGTACAATCATGTTGATGAAATCCCTCTCACTTATGGGTGGCTCGATTAGTCTACTACTCTGTGCTTTAGTTAGTAAATAATCTACCATGCTTAGGTTTCCGCGTTCATCGTATTTGCCATTAACTAGGATAGATCTCACCTGGTTCTGAGTATTAGTACTCCAATACTTATTCAAAAATGCCCTTCTGAAATATTCAAAATTATTATTCTCACCCAAAGTCAATCTTACCCATTGGAGAACCCTTTGACGTAAACCTTTACGAACGATTAACATCTTTAGCTCGTCCGGAATTTGCTTTAAACGGAAATACTCCTCAAGGTCATTTAGATATTGTTTAGGATTATCAGCCGAGTTTTCCTCGAAAGTAGGTACCCCTATCTCATTTAATAAATGGTAGTTTGCATTACTTGCATGGTTAGATGTACATTGGTGCCCTGAATTGAAATTATATGGGTCGGCAGCTGGACTTTGACCTCCATTTGCCTCCCTAAAAGTGGTGCTAGTTTCACTGGGTGAGCTATCATCACTCTGTCTCACACTTATCCCTAGTCTACCAATAGAGCGTTTTAACTCCTTTACACAATTTTCATGCTCTTCAACCCTCTTCACAATTTCATAATGATTTGAGAGCTGTTCCGTTATTTTTGACGAAAGTTCATTTATCTTTCCCTGATCCTTTTCTACCACTGTTCTAAATTCTCTGAACTCCCTTTGGATGTTAGATTCTAATGTACATTGTTTTTTTCTAAAGAAACATTTACAGCTCTTAAGTCATCATCCAATTGCTCCTTTATGGCTAAGCTGGTAACACTTAATTCTGTTTCTACATCCTTCCTTAGTTTTTCTACATCGTTTCTTAGACATAGTTGTCCTGCCTGAATTTCTTGCACTACCTTCCCTTGCTGACTGAATTTGGAGTCCAATTGACTTTGTAATCGGGTGACCTGTTCACCTAAATATTCCCTCATCTCCTGAGCTAATTCCCCTCTCATCTTCCGGTTTTCCTCTCTGACATATTCACCTATCTGTATACTCTGCTCATTTAATTTCCCTTCTAAATTTTTACTTTGTTCACTCAAATTTCTTTTTGACTCCTTACTCTGCTCATTTAATTTCCCCTCTAAATTCTTACTTTGTTCACTTAATTTTTCTAAGTTTTTACTCTGCTCACCTAATTTCCCCTCTATCTTTGTGCTCAATTGTTGGAGGAATATCATCAGCTGGTTCTGACCTGCGTCAATGGCCTGCTCAATCGGTGGTTGCCTTTCCAGCCTAACTTCTACCACTGCTTCACCCATATTTGCTCCATCTGGTGTTATGCTGAAAATGGCCTCCCTATTTAGTTCTTCCAAACCTTCCCTGACCTACTCATGGTTCCGTTAGCAAGTTCTACCTCCCTAGTAATGCTTTACCCCCTCTCAATAACATGTGTTCACAAAACTGAGTCACTACTCTGCATGCGTTTCTGTTTGTTTTTGTATAAATGTTCTAACCTGTATTTTCTCCTATGTTAATTGATGCGCCCCGGGTTCGAATCCTGGTGAATTTCTAGAAGCGATGTTCTCAGCTGCTTTGTTGTCCCACGTAGGTAGACTAGAAGTTCGCGTTGTAATTTTGTTCTGCTGTGCCCCTTTCCTCTGAAGATTCTTCGTCTATTCGTTGTTTCCTAGTCCTCCGTTTGTGCTGGTCTTCCCTTCGAGCTCACGTTATGGCGCCAGTTTGCGGCAGTCACCTCCTTCGTCCGTTGCTTTAGGCTTACCTTGATGCTTCTCCCGTTGGTTCCAGAAGTTCACAGTGTGCTGGTTCTCTTCAATTTTATCCTCGGCTAGCTGCAGTAGTTTTCTTTAAACTATATAGGAGCATGGACTTATCCTCGGTAAAGGAAAGCGTAGATCTCGGGTGGTGATATAGGAAGACATAGACGTGCTTTGTTTATGAAAAGATGACACTGCCGTTTCTTTTTATTTAATTAACACTCGTAGTATACAACACTGGTATTGTCGCCGTAAAATACTGTCCACCGCTGTTAAAATGCGGCGCGGATATGACACGAAGTTTAAATATGCTTATTATCTCTTTACGAGTAGCGGTTCTTAGGTGTGTTTCTAAAACTGTCTTGATTCCCTTTTTGGCGCGATATCTCACACATCCTGCAGCATCTCTCCCTGACCACGCATGACAAAGACTGTCAAACAAACTGCAATGCTAAACTGACATGACAAAACTGTCTTGCTAAAACTGCCCAACTGCAATGCTAAAACTCCATGACAAACTGTCCCGAATTTGCTCCAAACAGATCCATTTATAGTCTCAGGCTACTGAGGCTGCTTCCTTTCCTATTGGTCCATTTTTTAGCGCCACGCGACGCGTCTATTTCGTATAAACTTCCAGGGATCTCATTGGTCCAAGTTTAATATAAATCGCGGCTTTTCCTACATTTACCGTTAAGCTATCTGTCTCTCTCTCTTGGTCACGGCGAATTATGAAATAAAGGGACAAAGGCGTTACACCCTCGCTGTAGGAATAATGGCCCAGCGACCAAAGAGATGTCATAAAACTAGGTTTTCTGCCTTCGAAGGCACTATTCCTGTAGCTAAAACATTTCGTCGTGGACAGTATTTTAACACAGCGCTTAAATTATTTACATTAAACCATTTATAACTCTACTAATATTAGTAACCTAGATACATACATAACGTTAAATCACCCTTCTTACAATATACAAGCAGTATGAGAAAAAGATATTTACATAGCATGATTTAACATCAATAAAAGTTAATTAATAAATTATCTATAATTACAGTTCTCGGGCTCGGCCTAGAGTTGCCGTTTCAAGGGCTATACTTGTCACGGAAAAAGCCTTGAGTAACATAGATCTCGCCATGTATGCTAGACGTTTAAAAATTCTGCATTTTAGAGGTGTATATATGATCGATGAGCTTCCTACAAAGCCTCATCACTATGAGAGGATTATCGTCAATCTCGATTCTTCAGAGAATGAAGGTACCCATCGGGTTGCTGTAAAGAAGGAGGGTAACATTGCATTTTATTTCGATAGCTTTTGGAACCTAAAGCCTCCTAAAGAGATAGAAAGTTATCTCAGTGGTGTTAGGTTAATGTATAATACCGACAGGTTTCAGAGTTTTAGCTCAGTCATCTGTGGACACTTGTGCTTACAATTTTTATCACGAGTTACACTATTGCTGTTAGTGGTAATGAATCTATTCTTACAACGCACCTGAATCCTCTGAGGATCGATCCTAAAGGATATTATGAGGTCGCTCTTTTGAATTTTGAAACCTTCTATTCTATCCCCAATGTGGATCATAGCAATAATCAGTTTCATTAGATTTACAATGACGATCTTAAAGTCATTGATATACCTTATGGAACTTAGGAGATTACTGATATTAATGCATACATCAAAGATAAGCTTCAATTGGATGAGGATGTCTTCTTTATTCGATCTAATAATAATATAATGAAGGCTGAAGTTAAATGTCCGATTCCTAGGGATTTTTCCAGGGAATGCTCCTTTGGAACCCTTTTAGGCTTCAGTGAAAGCAAAGTCATTCCTGCTAATCAAGTGACTGAATCTGATTTCCTAGTAAACATATTTAAGGTGAGCATAATACGAATCGAGTTCAGTATTACAACAGGCTCTTTCATTGACGGTAAAAGCGGACACTCGATCTATGAGTTTTTCCCTTCTGTTCCGCCTGGATATCACATTTCGCAAGAGCCTTCAAATCCCATTTACCTGCCTATCATAGACACTAACTTTATCGACCAAATCACTCTTCGAGTAGTCGACCAGAACGGCCATCCCATCAACTTCAGAAACGAGGATATAAGCATAAGACTTCATATACGTCGAAATGGGAATAGATTTTAGCAGAAGACGCCTACTAGGATATAATAAGTCTGCGCATCGTCGTATTCATTATACTCTACCTGCGACACTCAGTGTGTTAACATACCACAATAGGAGGTTCCTTTAAGCTTTGGGCTTCAGAATTCTGTAATGGACATCTTCAATGTGACGGAAACACCCACTTTCGAGGACAGGATTACTAAAGAAGAGGAACATGTGATTCTGCCGTATAATACATCGCCTCTGGACGCGAATGATGAGATTAGAATCCCTTGTTAAGCTGAAGATTTATATACTCTACCTAACCGGAGTTATCTCTACATTGAGGGATCTGTTACTAAACCTAATGGAACAACTACTACAGCAAGGCTCACCAATAATGCTATTGCATTTATGTTTGACGAGATTCGATTGGACATGAATGGATCGACTATAGATAGAACAAGAAATCCAGGGATTACATCAGCTATGCTGCACTCAACCCTTTGGAATCAAAGCGTTTACTGAATGCTGGATGGTGCTACCCTCTAGAAGATGTGGATATTGTGCATCCTGCAAGTGGAGCATTCAACGCTATAGTACCGCTGTCAATGCTTCTGGGATTTCCAGATGATCACAAGGACCTCATACTCAACAGCAAGTTTGAGCTGGCCCTCATTCGATCCAAGGACTCTAAGAACTGTATTCTGGCACCCGAAGGAGAAGAAAATGCTACTGTTAAACTTACACGTATCGAGTGCCGGATGCCTATAATACGCCTTTCTGATGGTGAAAAGGTGGAGATCCTTAAGATTGTCAAGTCAGACAGGCCATTACATATAGCCTTTCGAAGCATGAATCTGCATACTCAGCCCGTCAGGGGCTCACCTTATGTGAGTACGGGTTTTTGGCGCACCCGGGGGTTCCCGAGCCAATCATCGCCATCTTCATCATTTCACCCCCGTCCGGTCGAGGTGGGTTCGTTCTCGTGACCGGGGGACTCAAGGTAGGCTCTCGTGCGTTCTGTGCGTATCATTACATCTCGCCCCTCGCCATCGCTTCTGTCTTCTCTTTTATTTATGCACATTTCGCCCCACGCCCATTCATTTAAACGTCTCTTTTACTTCTTCGCCGGCCTACCTTGAGTGCGAAACGCCCACACACTTTGTTTCTTTTAACCTTTTATGTTAATCCTCCGTGGACACAGCCTGACAGATACCCGCGCACTGGTGCGCAGCTGGGTGAGTGGGTAATGGCGTCATCCCCACCACCCGGGGTCGTCATGTAGGGTATGTGTTCGTATCCGCTGTTCAACTGCAGTCCCGCGGGGGGGGGCCATTGCATGAGCTGCTGACTTCCGACGGCGATTGGGTCCCTCTGTCTATGTTCTGGGAGGTGTGACCCTGGGGTGAGATAGGTATAGATAGGCCACTCACCCAAGCCGGGGTAACGCCCGGGAAGTCAGAGCCCGAGGTCGGAGACGGTTGCAATGGTGGAGGATTTTTTCGCTATGGAGCACCCTTTCTCCATTATAAACAACAAGCGCCGAAAAACTTTAGTAACAGAAGTAGCACCGCCAACAGCTGGTTGTTACTTAGTGATTACCCGTACAGAGGAGGGACAATCATTTGAGAAGGTGAACCCTTTTATCATCCAGAAGGGCATTGACTCAATTGCTGGTCCGGTTCTTTCCTGCACTCGGCTTCGTAATGGTTCGTTGCTAGTTCAAAGCAAATCCGAGGCACAAAGTAAGTCCTTGTTGAGCGCCACGCTTCTCCACGGTTATCCTATCCGTGTTGAGAAGCACCGCACCTTGAATTCTTGTAGAGGCGTTGTCACCACGCATAGCCTCGATGGCATATCGGACGAAGACCTGGTCAAATATCTTGCAGACCAGAGGGTGACAGCGGTTCATCGAGTGCAGGCCAAACGCGACGGCGTATTGGTACCCACTCGTACCCTGTTTATTACATTTGCTGGCGTCGATCTGCCCACGAGCATTTCCGCAGGGTACGAACGGATTTCTGTGAGGCCTTATATTCCTAGACCTCTGCGTTGTTTTAAATGCCAACGTTTTGGGCATACGCAAGTCTCCTGTAAGAGTGCCGTTAACATCTGTGCAACATGTAGCCAGCCCTCACACGAAGGTACCTGTTCAACAGCCCCCGTCTGCGTTAATTGTAAAGGGTCTCATTCTGCTTCGTTTGCCGACTGTCCGCGATACTTGGACGAGAAGGCGATCCAGGAGATCCGGGTAAAGGAAAAACTCTCCTTCGCTGAAGCCCGGAGGCGTTACCATGCGCGCCAACCTTCACTCCTGCGATCTGGCACATTTAGTTCTGTTGTTGCCTCGCCAGTACCTCGAGTAGATGCCGAAACTCAGACCTGGACCATGACTGGATTAACCGCCACTACCATCCGGCCGTCCATTAAGGCTACAGTTACCAAGCTGTATAAACCTGGTCCCAAGTCAATGAAGTCGCCAGCCGTTGAAAAGAAACCCAAGCAGAAACTTCGTAGGGAAGATTTTTTGAAAGACCCTCCGCGTGCGCGCGGTAATAAAAGTTCACCTTCTCCTCCTCCTCGGAGGTCGCTGTCCCAGGAAGGTCCTGGGACAAGCCGCGCTCAGCGGCACCCCTCACCCATCGCCACCCAGAACCGATTCACGGCGCTTGAATCGGTTTCTGGCACTGAGCGCGTGGGCCCTCCCTCCGAGGAAGCTATGGAGTCTGACCAACTCCATACAAAAAGCCCGAGCCCAAAGGTTAAACAAAAGGTAATTTTAAGCCGCCCTTCTAAGTAGACCGTTTATCCCTTTTATTCATGGCTATCCTGACCTGGAATGTACGTGGTGTACGATCGCATAGGGCGGAACTGCAACTTTTATTGCGTTCCTATTCGCCTATGGTCGTATGTTTGCAGGAGACTAAGCTTCGCCCTCACGATCCTTTTGATCTCCGAGGATATACTCCGGTTCGCTACGACCTTGAACCGGAGGAAGGTACTCCTGCTCATGGAGGTGTCATGTTGGTGCGTAACGACGTTCATTTTAAACCTGTCACACTTACATCCGACTTGCAAGCTGTTGCCGCTCGCCTTCACTTACCCGGCTTTTTGTTTTCTGTTTGCTCTGTGTATTCACCTCCATCGTCTCCCCTCGCTCCCGCGGACATTCGATCTCTCCTGTCCGCTCTCCCAACACCATTTCTTCTGTTGGGAGATTTTAATGCCCATCACCCACTGTGGGGTTCGCCAAGGGCTTATGCGAGGGGAACTCTTCTTTCCGACATTTTTTACCAGTTCAATCTTTCCATCCTCAATACAGGTGCACCTACTTTTATTTTGATTCTTCTGGTACCTTCTCTCATCTGGACCTTGCCATTTGCTCACTCCAGCTTATTCGTCGTCTTCAGTGGAACGTCGTCGCTGATACCTACTCCAGCGACCATTACCCCTGCATCGTTTCTCTTTTGTCGCACCACGTACAGCATTCCAGAGTACCTACCTGGATATTCGCAAAAGCCGACTGGAGCTTGTATTCCAGCCTCGTGCATTTTGACGACCAGCCCTTCTCCGACATTAACCACCTAGTGCAGCACCTTACGTCTATTATTTTCTTGCCGCCGAACGCGCAATACCCCGTTCATCCTCTCAACCTCGGCGGCCACCTGTTCCGTGGTGGAACGAGGATTGTCGGGACGCCGTTCGTGCCCGTAGAACTGCACTTAGGGTGTTTCGGCGCCACCCTACACTTGATAATTTGGTGACTTTTAAACAATCGCGCGCCAGGGCTCGTCGCATTATTCAGGATAGCAAGAAGGCATCTTGGGCTCGTTTTGTCGAGTCTTTTAATCGCTTTACGCCTTCATCTGTTGTTTGGGAT
Source organism: Deroplatys truncata (assembly GCA_030765065.1). NCBI lineage: Eukaryota > Metazoa > Arthropoda > Insecta > Mantodea > Mantidae > Deroplatys > Deroplatys truncata. The sequence goes on along the minus strand of CM060990.1, from coordinate 6,213,023 downwards.
AAACTTCGTCGCTTCTCAGGTAAAGTGTCGCATTGTACTGTTTCTGGCCTTCAGGTTTCCAATGCCACTATAGTAGATCCGGCTGCCATCGCTAACACTCTGGGTGCTGCCTTTGAGGCGGTATCCAGTTCAGACCATTATTCCGCCGGCTTTCGCTGTATCAAAGACCGGCTGGATTCCGATACCTTTAATTTTCGGTCTGCTAATATTGAGTGTTATAATGAACTTTTCACGATGAGGGAGCTGGAGCACGCTCTTCATTGCTGTCGGCACTCCGCTCCTGGGCCGGACGGCATTCATGTCCTGATGTTAAAAAACCTTTCAGCCGACAGTAAACTCTTTCTCTTACAGGTCTATAACCGTATTTGGCGAGACGGCCTTTTTCCTTCAGTTTGGCGCGAAGCCACCATTGTCCCTATACTTAAGCCTGGGAAGGATCGCCAACTACCTTCCAGCTACCGCCCTATCTCCCTCACCAGTTGCATTTGCAAGGTGATGGTGCGCATGATTAACGGGCGGTTGACATGGTGGCTTGAGTCTCAGAAACTTCTAGGGAACGCTCAGTGCGGATTTCGTCGCTATCGCTCTACCGTCGACCATCTGGTGTCCCTGTCGACGCATGTTATGAATGGATTTCTGAGAAAGTGTCAAACCGTGGCTGTGTTTTTTGACCTGGAGAAAGCTTATGACACTTGTTGGAGGGGCGGCATTTTACGTACACTTCACGCATGGAATATCCGCGGTCGTCTTCCCATATTTCTTCGGGAGTTCATGACGCACCGCGTCTTTCGTGTACGTGTGGGCTCGGTTTTATCTAGTCGTTTTATTCAAGAGAACGGAGTACCGCAGGGCTCTGTACTCAGTGTCACACTTTTTGCAATTGCTATCAACCCCATTGTTGATTGTATTCCACCTGGCATTTCATCGTCCCTTTTTGTTGACGATTTCGCTATTTATTGCAGTTCACGGCGGACCTGTCTACTCGAACGCCGTCTCCAGAGCTGTATCGACCGTCTCTACGCCTGGAGTAACGCCAACGGCTTTAATTTCTCCGCCGAGAAATCCGTCTGTATCAATTTCTGGCGCCGGAAGTATTTCCCTCCGCCCTCTCTCCATCTTGGGCCAGGGATACTTCCGTTTGCAGAGGAGGCGAAATTTTTGGGGTTGATTTTTGATAGGAAGTTGTGTTGGACCTCGCACGTTTCCTTTTTAAAAGCAAAGTGTGACCGTTCTCTTAATCTTTTACGTGTTTTAAGTGGCACATCCTGGGGAGCTGTTCGGACCGTCCTTCTTCGCCTTTATCGCTCTTTGGTCCGATCCAAACTTGATTACGGGCGTATTGTTTATTCGTCGGCACGTCCATCTGTGTTACGTCGTTTGAATCCCATTCATCATCGTGGTATTAGAGTCGCTACAGGGGCCTTTCCAACTAGCCCCGTGCCCAGTCTTTACGCTGAGGCTGCAGAGCCTCCGCTGTCTTTCAGGCGTGAGATGCTCTTATGTAGCTATGCCTGTCGACTCTCCAGCTTGCCTGACCACCCGTCCTTCGCGGCATTTTACGAGGATTCACTTGACCGGCAATATTTAGTTAGCTCCTCTGCTTTGCTCCCTCCAGGGGTTCGATTTCGACTGCTACTTCGGCATTTGGACCCGAGGGGAAACGCGTTTTCCTCCATGGTCGCGCGCTGAGGCCCACATCCACCTTGGGCTAACGTCGCTGCCGAAAAATACGACCCCTGCTTCTGTTCTTAGATTCGCCTTTTTAGAACTACAGGCGCAGTTGGGGGACTGTCATTTTATATATACTGATGGGTCTAAGACTGATGTTGGAGTAGGATGTGCCTTTGTTTTTGGTGTACAGAGTTTTACTTTTCGTTTACCTGGACAATATTCAATTTTTACCGCCGAACTTTTTAGCATTTATCAATCTGTTTTACACATCCAGCGGCACGACTTACGGCACTGGTTTATTTGTACGGACTCTCTGAGTGCCCTTCAGGCTATTCATGCGCTGTACCATTACCACCCACTCGTACAGCGCATACATGACCTGCTCCACTCGCTTGGTGTCTCTGGCATCAGCGTGTCCTTCGTGTGGATTCCAGGTCATGTGGGCATCTCAGGTAATGAGTCTGCCGACGCCGCTGCAAAATCGGCGATTTTATTACCCAGATTTTTTACTTCTGTTGTTTCCTCGTCAGATTCGTGTGTTATTTTACGTCGCCGCATCCTCTCGCGCTGGCGCGATGAGTGGACGGCCCTCCGGGGGAACAAGTTGCGGGAGGTTAAGCCTTTCCCGTTGATCTGGGGTACCTCTTCTCGTTCGTGTCGTAGGGAAGAGATCTTTTTAGCTCGTTTACGGATTGGACATTGTGTTTTTAGTCATAGGTATTTGCTCAGTGGTGACCCCGCACCACTCTGTGGGCAGTGTGACGTGCCCTTAACGGTGCGTCATATTTTAACAGAGTGTCAGGTTTTAGCTGCATTGCGTGCCCGTGTGGGTCTGCCTATTGGCCTAGCCAACGTTTTGGCAGACGACACGCGTGCTGTAGAATGTGTTTTACGTTTTATTCATGATAGTGATTTTACTCTGCGCATTTAATGCGTTGAGCGTCTTTTAGCTTAGTACTTTAATTCTGTCTGTTTTTATGGATTACTCTAATCCCCAGTGGACATATGGCGCTCATGTCCCTCGCATTCTACAGTTCTTGACACGTTTTAATTGTTTATTGCCTATGCTTTTAGTGTGTTGGTTTGTTTCAGATATTTGAATTTTTATTATTGATATTCTTGTTACTATTGTTGTTATTGTTATTGTTGTTGTTATTATTATTGTTATTGTTATTGTTATCTTGTTATTTTTAGCCTTTTGGACATCGCGGGTTACGTCCGGTTTTTTAATTATGCGGTTCTTTTACCTGTCTTTTATATTTTGACTTTATATTTTATACATTGTAAGGGCGCTGATGACCTCCGCAGTTTAGCGCCCTTAAGCCGCATATCATCATCATCATCATCATCATGCATACTCAGCCTGCAGTACCTCAAACTAGATCATTTACATGGAACGTTGCAACAACATCGAGCCCCGAGAAACCAAGATTTGTTATTGTGGGAGCGCAGACTTCGAGAGTGAATAATGCAACTAAAGACTTCCGAGTTTGATCATTGCAACATAACCAATTTGAGACTTTACCTCAATAGTGAATGTTATCCCTACCATGATATGAACTTGGACTTTGGAAACTCTAGATTTGCCTCGTTATTTGAAATGTATTCAAAGTTCCAAAGCTCCTATTATTCGAAAGAGAATTACCCCTTATTGAGGAGAAAAGATTTTCTTAAACATGCACCGATATTTGTCATTGACTGCTCACATCAGCCTGAGGTTGTAAAGGGAGCTGTCAATATTAGACTGGAAATTCAAACTAGTGCAAATATTCCTGCACAGACGTCTTTGCATTGCTTGATAATTCATGACAAAGTATTTACATACAAGCCCCTGAGTCATGTGATGCAGTCTTTAATTTAACATGTAGTTATTTCATGCTTGATATAAGGAAGTGTAAGGTTTTTTTTCGTGAATAAAAACAAGTTATAAAAGAGATATTCACTGCTTTATATCCTTAACATACATTTCCAGCGCCTTCTGCCTCCAGCTCCTTGTCCCCACATAAGTGACTTCATTTACAATACACAGGTTCTGCAGATGAGCACTGGGGTTTCATAATACAATCCTATATTGACACTACTGCTTCTTGAGGTGTAGCCGCCTTGAAGCACGAGTGCGGGTGGTTGCATCTCTCTTCGGGGTGTTAGCGCGGGTAATTCGCTCTTTCAATAGCGCCAACCTCCTATGGAGATCTTCAAAGGTTTTATTGTTCTTCGTCCTCTTGGTAGCAGACCTGAAACATTACATATTGCATCTATTAGAAAAATCATGTTTTCTTTTAAATAGAATCGCAGCTCTCCTGAAAGGAATTGCACATGTTAGATACCATAAAGAGAGCGATGTAGCGATTACACTTTATTTAAGCAGGAGTGTTCTTTCATAGATTTGAAACTACTACTCACTGTATTGCCTTGTGTAATTCTGCTCGTTACTTGGGTGAATGTTCAGGAGTCACCTGGATTAGATCGTCATCTACTGGAAAATGGATTGGACTCTCTTGGTCATCTAAAGTCATCAAAAGCTGCGATGCATTCGGGTAATCTACTTCATCTGTGTCCTCTCTAGGAATATGCGTTGTCTGACGATTTCTGGAACTATAATGACTTTTTAAACATGAAATTTTCTACAATTCCGTGCAGGGTAAGAACATAGATATTTTCAATGCCACTTACCTTAGGTTTCTCCGCCTGAGTAAGAATACAGCGCAGTTTTCATCACAAAGGAACTACGACTCCATTTGATCGTGCACCTTTGGCTTCTCGCATAGGGTTGCATGCGTATGACCATTACAAAATTCAGAATGGTATTGGACCGCATGGCTGGTTACAAGGACATCAACCTCATTCACGCCTCTGTGTTGTTCATCTGCATCCCCTCCTCTGAAAGAATGAACATATTTCAAATTCGTTATCTTCTTTAAAGATTTGGTGTGGCATAGTATTCCCTAGAAAGGAATAAAAGATGGTCTACTTACAGGTATCTTCTTCTGTAGACCGGGCAGTTCTCTGTGCATATTTCTCTTGAAGACATCTGGTGATATGAGGGCATGTTGCAGACAATTGAATGTATGAATCCATTGCACTCCTCCTTGTGGTAGTAGGTGTAGTGGTATGCTTCCTTTCCACACTCACTCCAAAGATCTTCCATTCTTGCCATACTAATAACGTCCAGATAGATAAACTGTTTCTACAATCACCTTCAAGTAATACTTTCAGTGTGCTAGTTTTGGGACCTTATATATCAGTGGTATAATGGTGGTGATAATTGCAGAAGGGTAGGTCGGCGCATGCGCATTCATAGGGTTTGAGGGCGGAGCTTGAAGCGAAGAACAGCCGGCTATTGGCTTTCACGGATGGAATCCATTAATTTTTGAGTTTGCAACTGTATCGGATCTTAAAGATTTATTATTCAACATGGGAAAGCGCTGTAGCACTGGTTCTCACGGCCGGTGCATCATGTTTCATCCTGAAAGTAATTACCTCCCCCACCCAAAGCCAGTACTTGCTTGAGGAGGGACGCGACTTAAGTGTTTCTTCCACTAAAAGCCACTACGTTGCCATGTAAGCGACCCTCAAAATTAGCAACTCCACCAGTAACCTTGAGTTTGATGGTGAAGGAAGGTGTCGTTTAGGTCGGGTCTTGCTCTAAAAGCCACCACGTGGCCGGGAAGGCTACCAACTCCACCAGTAACCTTAAGTTTGATGCTGAAGGAAGGTGTCATTTGGGTCATCTTTGCTCTAAAGGCCGGAAATACCAATTTAAGACTACCAACTCACACGGTGACCTTCAACCTTGACGTATTTGCATGCTGCAAGTAAGGAGATAGGGAAACATGGGCTGTTAAGGTTTCCAGAGCGGAGTATACCCAAATCTGTTAGTTCGTGGGTCATATATATTTGTTTTTGTTGGCAATGATGGGAGAGAAGTAAAAGTTTAGAAAGGTACTTCTAAAATGATCGAAGTAAGACTGGTGTGATGAGATAATAAGATTTTTGGATAAATGAAATTGAGTAAGCTATTTGCAGACCGTTGCATACATGAAGGGTACTCGGGCAAGTGCTTTATTTTACGTGAATACTTTGAATATTGAAGGACGAATCGAGCAAAAGTCTTTTACTTTGACAGTCGCAAGGAAAAGGTAAAGGATCCATTGGACCATGTAGCAGTTGCGAAAGCTCCCAAAGCCTCTGCAAGTCCTCCGGTCCCTATTGGATAAACGGTCATGGGACTTATGGTTTAGAGCCGATCACGCCAATGAGGATGGATATTAATATCTCATTATTTAAAATATTCACGATATTTAGGAAAATGCAACGGCGAAATTTGATAAATAAAACTGTTTTATGCTTATTCCTTCCACTTCCCTGCTATCTTATTTGTTCCCCCCCCTTAATATTGGCCATTTGAAAGCTCCAGACAACCATTTAAATGGCCTCATAGTGCAGTGTTACATTTCAGGTCCATTCCTCTCAGGTCTTTCTTTTTTCAGTGTGTTTCAAAATTCAGAATGCTCTGAGTACAACAGCTTTATTTACTGGAATATTTCGGGAATCTTAAAGATACTAAGCAGTTAAACTTGAATGCAGTTATTAAAGAATATCAAACAGTTGATTTGAAATTTAATATTTTCAACAATTCGTATTCGTAAAATTGACCAAACAGTTTTATTCTAGCATACCAATTAACATTTATCAACATTGCAGAGCAACTTATATATATTTTTATAAGCTCAGAATAAACATTTAGGACAGAAATAGTAAACCGTTTGATAGAATGAGCACTTTGTGCTGCCACAAAAGGTGGCTTACTGTAAACAAAATAATATTTTAAAATGACTACGTACCGCATTAAACTTTTGTATGTTCCATTTGTTTTACGTATTGTATACATGGCAAACATTTCAAGTTAATCAAGAGAAAATTATTAGCTTTTCAAAGATGCATTGCCTTAATCTGACATTCTCACCTATTTGATTTGCATTGACTTTCACAAAATTTATTGCAAAAACAATCTCGATTAATTAAATTCAGATTTGCCTAACTTCCGATACAAATGTTTGGTTTAAAGGATAAACCAATAAGTGGAAACAACTTCTTCCCTTATCTGCTTCTCGTTAAGACTTGCAAGCGAAACAAATGTTATAGCAACCATTCTTTCTTTTGGGAGAATTTCTATCTCTAGAAATAAACAATACTATACAGCACACTGTTTAAAATATAAGCCTAATATGGCGCCCCACGTACCAACGCTATCATAAGTAAAAATGCAGAAGCAGGTAATACAGCCGAATGGGGCGTGTACTAGTTAATGGTTACTGAAACATTTTGCGGTGCCTCATAAGCATCTTGAGCAGGATTGTGCAATGCAGCATATTCAAGCAGAGCTAGGACTACTTGACGTAAAAACATGTTAGTTGCGGCATGGGCTTTCAAACTATAGTTACCCTTCTGCTACAGTTTATTAACCGTTTTGCTGTAGCGCTTGATAGGGTTTTCTTAGTTTGTCAATTCACTCCGCGATTCATCAATGCTCTGAAAAGTGTGGTTTTTAATTCAGGTATAACTTCTTGGACGCAGGCATAAACGTTTACCTGTCTTTGGCACAATTTTAAATCCATGTTTTGTCATTATAACACTGACTCTACCATCCATCATTCTATATTCGAAGCTTATTGTCTCCCTTGACTGTTGTAATGCTTTAGAAAAAGCAGAAAATTAAGTTTTTTCAAAAAAAATGTTAAAATGAGCAATAAAACTATTAAGCAAACATATTATATTGGTTCAAGATTGCTGTCCTCCGTGGTGTAGTGGTTACCATCCTGGCCTCTAGTGCCCGAGGTCGCGGGTTCAAACCCGGCGGAGGGCGATGGATATTTTCGGGCGTAAAAATCCTTAGCATGTCTTCCTTCGGAAGGGAAGTAAAGCCGGTGGTCCCGTGTTGTAGATTTGCGGCACGTAAAAGAACCTCAAGCCTGAAAAAGAGGCGCCTGAGCAAAATTACGGTCTTTCACGTCCAATATAGAATAGGACGCTAAGGACCACAGCAGTTAAAGAGTGTCCGTAAATAAAACCCAATTTAATTTTTTTTTTCGTTCAAGATTGAGCGATAACCACTTCTAGAAACTCTTCCGTAGAAAACTGGTTGTTAGTTGAGGCATCCATAAACCTGGTTCTCAACAATTAAAGGGTGGACATGCGCGTTACTGATTTTTTTTTCTTATTTTTAACAACGTGCTGTATTAGGTGTTGCATTTTGGATTTTTAATTAATTCAGTCGTACCTGCATCACCGTAATATCTAAATTCAGTATGTAATAATTAGGACGGCCAGATACATAGATCATCTATAGCTGTTTTATAACTGAGTTTCCTCTTATGATTCACGTTCCTGCCGCAAAGTCTATCCTGTTTATGATCTGATATATTTTTAATTATTGAAGTAGTACTGTTTTTATAAACGACTTAAATATGTTTTTGCAGTACAACGTTTTAAGCTTCTTGTGAAGCTGATAGTTGTAGCTCTCAAGAATGAACAGTATATGATGCCCCTTGTCAGACTTTCTTATCTTTTTCCATGCAAGATAAGGCTATCACCTAAGTTCCACTGTGGACTACTTAGCATAATGACAAAATAAGGACTGTAACCCATACACCACTACATCACACAAACAATGACTACATGGTGCTGATTCGGAGTACTTTCCCTATGGCAATATTACCTTTCGCTTTAGGTTTGTGCACTTCCTGTGACTATTGGATAGAACAAACACATCTTGTTGTAACACCTTGCATTCACAAAGATCGATGAGAGCTATGTCTACATTCAGCATAGCTATCATATCGACAAAATTAAAAACAAAATAATACCATTGTAAAATGCATATAAACATAGGCACTTTTTCGTGTAAATAGCGAAATATGCCACATCCAAAATAAAAGCCAAAAAGAGGGTCGAAGCCATGAACACAGATCATTCAGAGGACAGACCATACAGCCCTTAGTACACAGAAATAGGAAGGGAAAACAAAAGAAGAAAGCGCTCCGGCTGATACAGACTTTTTGACAGTGAAGGGGTTAAATGTATGCAATCCATCGCACGCATTCTGTAGTGATAATTGAAATTTATAATATACCGGGAACAACTAGGCAAACATGCATTTCACAGACAAGTCACCCGACACATTCACCAGCCCTTTAAGGCTACGGTGGTATCCTTTGCTAATGTCCTGTGGTAGTACAACGATGAAGGTCTAGGGGTTCGAATCATGATTCTGGATGCATAATTTTTTTCGTTCTGATCTTCATGTTTCGAGGACGTTCTAGAACAAGGGTGGCGAAAACGACTTCCTTACGCGAACCACCAAATATGCAACATGCACTGCGTCACTCAGCAGCATGTGAAAATTAAACGGACGCCTGCGAGTCAAAATGCCTCGCGAGTCACGTTTTCGCCACCTCTGTTCTAGAATAGCATATTGTTTGTCCTAAATGCAAGTACATGGAACATTTCAGAGAATGAATGCTTTTACATATCCAACTAACTCGTGTTCACTGTGGAACGATGTTTTATAATATACAGCATCCGATATGCCGTCATTATGCGGAGAGGCGCAGCAGAATGCAAGGGGATAGGTCGTCTTCTGATAACATCTCCGCCCGTTCTGTGACCAGGCAACGGCGGAGCGAGTTGTTCACCATGTTATTCATCAACCGCATTATGGTACGAGGGACGCTCTCAGACAGTCTTCTGTGTGTGGAATACTATACTACCGTCCTCACCAGGAGTTGCAGCAGATGGATCATGGACGATGAGTGGCGTTCCGTAAGTGGGTCATAAGACAAATCGAACAAGATCCAAACTGTGTTATTCTCAGACGAAGCAGGATTCCAGAGCACAGAAGAAGTAATTGGTTACAATAATATTACTGGAGCACAAACACTTCTCAGGTTCAAAGGGGCATCAACGTTTGGACTGGTGTACTCTGAGACCATTTAATATGCCGCTATTTTTATGCTAGCTCACTCAATGAGGATAGCTATGTCCGCTTTCTGCAACACGGGCTACCTAACCAAATGTATAAAGTGTCGTTGCGGATCTGAACAACATTGTGGTACCAACTAGATGGTGCGCCACCTCATTCGATCTATTATATGAAGTGTCATATCAATGCCACCTTACCGAAGTGGTGGATATCGCACGGTATGGCCAGGAAGCTCGTCCAATCTAATCTTTAAGATAACGTACCGGAAACGGCTAATGATTGGCTTTCATCTCAATGAGCGCATCAACTTAGCTTACCATAACATTACACCGGCCATGTTGCCACAGGTTAGGCTGGAGATGATACTGAGACTTAAGGAATGTATCCATCGGAGGGATAGTCAGTTTGAACACCTGTTGCAACCACCTACAGGAAACGGGTAAACCCAAGTCAAATTCTATGTGTGTGATAGTCTAGTATGGCGCCACAGTTATTAGATTATGTCTTTTTGGGAAACCGAAGAAACTCACGGCGATCAGAATGTGCAGTTTTCTAAGTAAGGGATTTTATCTTTATCTAGTGTGTACACACTGCTCCAAAACTATTTCTTGTCTTTCTTTTCTATGTAAGAACGTGTAAAAGGAGTAAATTATAATTATGCACGTTATGTTTGTCATTTCATATTAACGTATTGCATGTATTTATTGTGTTCAATGAAGCGGATGGCAATAGCAATATGTGATTTAACTTAACTTTACATAAATTAGGATGTATTCATCTGTGCTGTGCCACACTATCAGCTCCCATTAAATTAAAGGAGAGAGACGAATAAAAAAAGAAACTGTGTACATTCATGCGCCAGTATTTGAACCCCGGACCTTCATCACTAAAGCCCAGCACACGCACGCACACAGCTGGACTGTTGGAACAGTCACAACACACTGAGAATACACAGCAGCCAAGTCTGCCGAAATCGATACGACGACGTGACAGAATTTACGGTACAGCCTGTAAAACTTCCCAATCCGCACGGTAAATATCTACTCGGTATACTGAATATACACAGTGAGTCAAAAATCTACGAACCGGCTGCGCGGTGTTTTCCTTTCCGCTTCCGCGGTGCTCGTTGCCGTCTGCCGCTATCATAGAAAGACGCGGATGAAACCACACAATAGGTTTAAAACTACTTTAAAAGGTTTCACTTACCAACTTTATGAAAGGAGATGCTGAAACTGTCCACCGTCGTCGTCCATACATTTCTGGCACCTCTTTAGGAAACTTCCATCACTCGCCGTAGTTCACGTTGAGAAATGCTGGCAATTTCCTGGCGGATATTTTGTTTTAATTCTTTCAGGGTGTGTGGGTTTGTCTTGTACACTTTATGTTTTAAGTTACCCCAGAGATAGAAATCGCAGGAGGGTAGGTCGGTGGACCGAGGGGGCCACAAGTCTCTACTATAATTCTGTCCTCGAACACACTTTCAATTGTTCTCATCGAAATATTGGCCGCATGAGTTGTTGCGGAGTCTTGTTGAAAAAAGGCAAAATCGCGCTCCCTGTCGGTTAATTCTCTAAAAAGAGGGGGGGCAAAATTGTATTCACGTATGTGCGGGCGTCAACTGTTGACTCGAAAAAACTTGGCCCTATAACTCTTTCTCCGCTCATGGCGCACCATACACCAATTTTTTCGTCATGAAAGGGGTACTTCATGAGCAATATTAGGTTTGCCAGAGCTCCAATAACGATTGTTTTGTGTACACACATATCCATGAAAGTGGAACCAAGCCTCGTCCGTGAAGAATATTAAATATGGATATATTTCGCCATTGTGTACACTATTGAGACTCCGCTCACAAAATGTGCGCCTAATTACAGGCTCACCCGGTTATTTGATATGATTTTAACTTCAGCAATTTGGTAGCTCTTCGCGCAGAGCCATGTGAAAGACGCCTAAGTGATTTTTGGGAGGAATTTTCCAAACGATCACCGATGTCCTCTAATGTTTCTTCGTACGCCGTCTTTTAGATTTCTTAGCCTGACACTTCCTGTGGCCTGAAATGTATTATTGTACGGCCTGGAACCTTTACACCTGGAAATCTTTCTGCAAATCGTATCTTCGCTTGACGAGCTGTCCGAGTTAACAGACGAATCATAAATAAAGACACGTTGTGCAGTAGAAAACATATACTGAGCCACAATTTACTTTGTGACTAAGTACAGGACAAAATAATAAATAGCTGGTAATAACTGAACTACAAGAGCTCCAATAACGATTGTTTTGTGTACACACATATCCATGAAAGTGGAACCAAGCCTCGTCCGTGAAGAATATTAAATATGGATATATTTCGCCATTGTGTATACTATTGAGACTCCGCTCACAAAATGTGCGCCTAATTACAGGCTCACCCGGTTATTTGATATGATTTTAACTTCAGCAATTTGGTAGCTCTTCGCGCAGAGCCATGTGAAAGACGCCTAAGTGATTTTTGGGAGGAATTTTCCAAACGATCACCGATGTCCTCTAATGTTTCTTCGTACGCCGTCTTTTAGATTTCTTAGCCTGACACTTCCTGTGGCCTGAAATGTATTATTGTACGGCCTGGAACCTTTACACCTGGAAATCTTTCTGCAAATCGTATCTTCGCTTGACGAGCTGTCCGAGTTAACAGACGAATCATAAATAAAGACACGTTGTGCAGTAGAAAACATATACTGAGCCACAATTTACTTTGTGACTAAGTACAGGACAAAATAATAAATAGCTGGTAATAACTGAACTACATCGCATCGCATCACTGTCAACTCAATACTGCACATCCCACTGCAGAGCGAAACCACGGCAACAGCGTGACCTTGTTTATAGCAGTAGTGATTATCATGTTTCCACACGCCCAGTGGAAAAACACCGCGCAGCCGGTTCGTAGTTTCTTGGCTCTCCCGTTACATATATTGTTGGGACTAAGCAGCATTTCGGTTGCTGTGGCGCAAAATGAAATTAGAGTGCTTTAACAAATTCCTATGTTAAATGTGTCACAAAATATAATAATAAGCGAGATACATTGTTCTTAAATTTCGCATCCCATTACAACTCCCCTCTTTGGGGAAAACGATAAGATGTCATGTAGCCTATTCTCTACGTGGGTCCTGACGTGTGTTAGCTGTTAGGTTTCATAGAAACCATTTTAGCCATTCTTACGTAAAATTTAATATATATATATATATATATATATATATATATATATAAATGTATATGTATGTATGTATGCTCAGGAACCAGAGTCCACGAGTTCAGTCACGTATAGACAGGTTGCTTTGACGAGACAATTATTTTTCTCTCTATTCTAAAATGGCATAATTAACCACATAGTTTTCTTATATAAATTTATTAGTTTTTATAAAGTGATAAAGAGTATCGAATTTCATTGGTTATTGAAAATATTAGTTATATATTATTTATAGTCAGTAATCGATCGATACAAAACGACAATGGTCAGGAAACTGCTAAAATTTAAACGTTATTGGCAGAGAAGAGCAATAATCAAGTACAAAGGTAAATCCCGAATTATACCCTCTTACCAACAATAAACTGTCCATGGTTGGTAAGCACGTCCTTGGGGCTATTCCGGATCGCATAGTTTGCTTAGATTGCATTGCTGCCTCGTAAAAATTTATAGCTTCTTACCAGATCCGCGCGGCATTGTCACTACGAGCCAAAAAGAAAAATATTTTATACAAATAGGAATGCCAGTTGAACGCTATTCAAACACGGAAATGTAGTAGAAACTCGCTGTTTTATTGATATAAAATGAATATTTCAATAACAGGTAGGTGAAAAAAGCGTAATATCTGCATACGTGTGCAAAATTAGTAAAATATACATTAGCCCCCTGAGTATGCATTTATATGCAAGATAAAACTTCTCCACTCGATTCCTCATAATATCATGAAATACATTTAGCTCTTCTATGCATACGTTTGACTTTGAAAACGGGAGGGGGGAGATACAAATATGGAAGCTATTCATCATGATTAAGTGCTTACTTTCCGAAATGTGTGCGTTTAATGTATATTCTAGTACGTGCAGGTATTTGGTTTTCATGTGATGCTTATGTACCCACGTAAAATGGCGCTACAGCGTTTCTTTCCTATACATTTTAGACAGTTTTATAAACATCATGTATAAAAGGATTCGTTGCAGAATCTCGAGGGTAATGAGCAATGCCCAGATTCTAGTAAACGTAATCTTTTAATCGTTGCATGATAGGGATTGATAACACGTGTACGTAAAACCTTATCATGGATACCAGATTATGAAAATGCATATTTATTAGGCCATTTTATTAATTTTCTCCTTTATCGCATTTTTTTTCTTTCGATTTTACTTCATAACAAATGTAAGTTTCTTGGCCTTTGCGTCTTTATTTAGTCATTTTCTTGCATTTACATTGAGTGTATAAAGGTTTATATATTACTGACATTTTACACAAGGACAACTTTTCAAACATCAGAAGTATCGCTATTCAACTGAGAAATAAGAATAATTTAAAGCAGTCTTGGGGAGAAAAAATAATCGCTCGTATTTAATAGCTTGCTTGCAGGTGGGGCAGTAGCTATTGTCAGGGGAGCAGGCAGGTATATCCCAAACTAGGGATAAGACAGGCCCATTTTCCCTTTTCGCATTAATAAGTGCATAAGTGTGAGGCGGTGCGCACTCTTATTTCGCAATGGATTTCCTATAATCTGAAAACTGAACAGATTTAATACTACATTTTTGTAAGACCTGCTTTAAAAATAATTTAATTTAATTTTCTTTTCAGATTCTTGAAATAAGAACACGGAACAAATATTTTGAATTTTCTAAATTATCTCATTCTTATACCTACTTTTTCTACTGGTGTAGCAGTTATATTGCTGTATAAATTAATTTATAGCTTTCCGTACACTAATTTTCATAAACTAAATAAATTTCAAATAAATTAAATAAATAAATAAATTAAATTAAATAAAATAAATAAAGGTAGTTTTTGCAATTGTAATTTTTTTTTAAAAAAAAGTTTAGAATAATTTAATAGTTCGTTTTCCAAACATTTTTAAGTCATTAAAATCCGGGTCCACTAATGAGACACAGTATCGAATATCCCACCTAAAATGAGCTACAGTTGATCTTGAGCACATCTTGTAGTGTATCTGAGTCTATTTATTTTCGTCTTCAGGAACGTGCGTACAGGAACTCCGGAAAATATCTATTTGTCTCCACTTTAACAAAATTCTAGCAGGTAGGAGAGAAGGTTATCATTTTTAATTTGTAGAAAGAATAAGCTATAATTAGGTTTGTTTTCTGGAGTTTTTCCTTCAGATTTATCATTTTATATAATTTTGACAGGTCAGAGGTTAGGTACATTTACAAATGTTAAGTAAACAAAAGTTGAGGCTATATCGCCAAAGTTAAGCCTCATCTCAGACCCATACTCTACGTTAGCGATGTGCAAACCTTTTTAAACAAAGGGAATAAAACATTGTATATCTGCAAATGCGTTTTAAACATACTTATTGCATGTTTAGCAGCTTTAATTAAAATTACAACCTAAGCGCTTCAAAATATTTATTATAATTGGAAATAATGTGTGGGATAGAACGAAGAACAAAACCCTGAACATAATTATCACTGCAAAGAAATTATTTTGCATTCCTAATGCGAAATGAATTTTATAAGTTCTCCATTTCTATTTTTTTTACTAGAATACTACTCAACTTCTTGTTAAGATTGGTAACTAGTCTTGATATTGCTGAAAGCGGGAAGGGCAGTTCTATTTAAGTATTTTGATGCAAAAGGAAGTACTGCAGTGCTCTTTTCAACAGTTTATTCGTTATGCTGAGATATTTAGTGGAGTTTTCATTGTCAGATTTCAATGCAGATGCTCATCTTTTGCTATTTCAACTAAACCATTCCTTTTTCAGAGTTGTGGAGGAATCGGTAATGATAGAAATACGCATAACATCCAGCAAATATCTGAATGTGGAATTTGATACTGTAATTATTGACAGAAAGATATACGCAATTAAATAAAAATAATAATATTTAGATATTTGAGGTTGGCTTGCGCGGGAAGTAACGTTGGTAGGGGATAGTTCTAAAATAGGTGGAGCTTAAGTAATAAAAGAGCGCGTATTGTCTTCTGTTTTTCTTCGTGTACAGCTTTAAGGGCTTAGTCTTTTACGGTGATCGGCAGTTCGCAGCGCCTAAGACAGCGCTGGGTTATCAGTTACTTATCGCAAGGGATTTGCCGGTAAGCATTTTAGCGACTCACGGCAAGTTACGCTTCTAGGTTCTTTTATTGCCGAAACAGTTATTTCAGAACGTGAAATTAATACTGCAGAAGTTAGCAAATATAATAAGTCAGTTGTTATAGTTTCGAGAGCTACGCATCATAATCAGTTACATTCTTTATCTTCAAACGGTCGGCAGCTCGCTTCAATAGCTCAGGTATTAGATCGCATTAAACTTCTCAGTCAATTTAAACTTGTGTTAATATGCCCACGCATACCTCGAGAGAAAGATATCATGGCCAACCGCTGTAGCAGCCGGCAGCTGAAGCAAAAGATACGGCTTAAAAACTTGACGACCAACGCTCGGCTTCAAAAATGGCGCCCAGCGTGGGGCTTCGAATTGACCATCAGAAGCTGAGAAGGTGGCCGACAGCACGGGAAGGAAGGAAGACAATCCAGAACGGCGGTACCTGAGGCTACACAGATACACAGCGAGCAAGAAAGAAGACATCAGCATCAGTAGACAACAGTGAGTGCATCAGCTAATCAGGTACTAAGTGTAAATTTCTTTATTTCAATGTTATTCATGTAGAGTGGTTAAGATTGAAAAAGTTAGGCGAAAAGAATTCAGTAGTAACAATGAAAGTTTAGGAACGAGAAACTAGTAGCATATAAAAGTTGTACAAAATAGCGTAACAGAAATAGAAGAGTTTGGTCAAAATATGCAGAATAGCTTAGAAACAGGAAACAACAGAATTTAGGGAGAAAGAGTAGGTAATCCAGCAAAGGGAGGAAATGATATAATGGCAGTGATGGAAATATTAGGAACAAAATTAGAGGAAAAGGTGGAGAGTAATAAACAGAAACTGGAAAATGCTCGACAGGAATTACAAAAGAAGCTAGAAAATCAACAGCACGCATTAGAAGCATTCAAGGATAATATTGGAGGGGAAATGAGCAAATGTTAGAAGTGAAATAAAAGAAAACAGAGAACAGGTTAAGGGAATTAGCAATGAAATAGAAAAATCAGAAAAAAATTGTAAACAAGTCAGTGAGAAATCAGAGATAGAAAATAGGAAACTAAGGAGGGAAGTAGCCAAGAAATTTGAAACAGAAAGGGAGATAGCTAGAAAAGAATTAGAAGAAAGTAGAAATAGGCAAGAAGAAGCAGAAAAGGGAAGATAGGAGACAGGCTAGAAACTTGGAAGAAATCACAGATCAGATTAAGGAATTAGCAACTCAAGTAACAGATATAAAACGTATATTAGAAAGTGCAAGAATTATAAATCTATCAAATTCAAATTGTAGCAGTGTAAATGAACCAGCAGCAAGGGACGAAGCGATGCAAAATGTTTTGCCAAATGTATCTGCAAGCCTTCCAGTAGTGAACCTAACGAATTAATGTACAGAGAAACAGGGATCAGAACCATAACATGCACTGACCTAATCATATTTTAAACGAAATCGGACCACCAACTTTTGAAAATGAGGACTCAGACGATGCAAAATCTTTCATTCTAGAATTGCAGGAACATTTCACTGCAAAATGAACACCGGAGGAGTAGATATAAGATGACCATCGTTAGGGAATGTAGCAACTTGTTTGGATACACTACGTGATCAAAAGTATCCGGACACCTGGCTGAAAATGACGTACAAGTTCGTGGCGCCCTCCATCGGTAATGCTGGAAGTCAATATGATGTTGGCCTACCCTTAGCCTTGATGACAGCGTTCACTCTCGCAGGCATACTTTCAATCAGGTGCTGGAAGGTTTCTTGAGGAATGGCAGCCCATTCTTCACGGAGTGCGGAACTGAGGAGAGGTATCGATGTAGGTCGGTGAGGCCTGGCACGAAGTCGGCGTTCCAAAACATCCCAAAGGTGTTCTATAGGATTCAAGTCAGGACTCTGTGCGGGCCAGTCCATTACAGGGATGTTATTGACGTGTAACCACTCCGCCACAGCCCGTGCAGTATGAGCAGGTGCTCGATCGTGTTTAAAGATGCTATCGCCATCCCCGAAATGCTCTTAAACAGTGGAAGCAAGAAGGTGCTTAAAATATCAATGTAGGTCTCTGCTGTGATCGTGCCACGCAAAATAACAAGGGGTGCAAGACCCCTCCAGGAAAAACACGACCACACCATAACACCACCATCTCCGAATTTCACTGTTGGCACTACACACGTTGGCAGATGACATTTACCGGGCATTCGCCATACCCACACCCTGCCATCATACATTGTGTACCGTGATTCGTCGCTCCACACAACGTTTTGCCACTGTTCAATCGTGTAATGTTGACGCTCCTTACACAAAGCGAGGCGTCGTTTGGCATTTTCCTGCGTAATGTGTGGCTTATGAGCAGCCGCTTGACCATGGAATCCAAGGTTTCTCACCTCACGCCTAACTGTCATAGTACCTGAAGTGGATCCTGATGCAGTTTGGAATTCCTGTGTGATGGTCTGGAGAGATGCCTGCCTATTATTCTTTACGACCCTCTTCAAATGTCGGCGGTCTCTTGTCAGTCAACAGACGAGGTCGGCTTGTACGCTTTTGTGCTGTACATGTCCCTTTACGTTTCCACTTCACTATCATATCAGAAACAGTGGACCTAGGGATGTTTAGGAGTGTGGAAATCTCGCGTACAGACTTCTGACAGAAGTGACACCCAATCACCTGACCACGTTCGAAGTCCGTTGTGCTGTTTCACGATGTCTAATGACTACTGAGGTCGCGGATTATGAGTACCAGGCAGTAGGTGGCAGCACAATGCACCTAAGATGAAAAACGTATGTTTGTGGGGTGTCGGGATACTTTTGATGACATAGTGTATAACTGTGGGAAATGAAAATGACTTCAGGGCCTTTAAAAATATATTCATGAGTAGGTATTGGGGAACTAATAGGCAAGCAAGCGTTGGATTAGAATTGAGTAACGGTAAATATAACCGGCGAACTGACTATTCAGTGGTTAATTATTTTCTGAAATTAACAAGGAAATCGAGAATGTCAAGTCTACCGGTATGTACGGATGTTGTGATGTGGTATAAAGATCTCATAAATATTTTCCAGAAATTATTGAACATTATCTAGTAATAGCAAAGCCAAATAACGTCTCAGAAATGATTGATTTGCTTATAGCACTTGATAGTAACAAACAGAATCCCGGGAAAGAAATTGATAGAAATCAAGCAAGAAATGCAATGGAAAGTTCACATTTCTTCGGGCATGGGGTACAGTTTCATAGAAATGGAAATCAAAATGAAGTTAGGAATAGATATAGAGGTCCAGTTCCTAGATCAGGACCAGCACAGTGGGGAAATAGAAACAGAAATCGTTTCGGTAGAAATGCATACAATAGAGGCAGACATGTTCAGGTATATTGTATGAATGTGGGAAGATTGGTAGACCTGGAGTAGGAAATCAGCAGTTTAGAGGTAGACGGTAATGAATACTGGAGACCTGAAAATAATTGTGAGTTTTGACCTAGATCGCCTAGAGAAGATGATAGAAGGGTGAGAAATTCACCAATAGAAAAAAAGGGCAGAAGCAATAGGAATGACAAGAAAAACAGTAGGAAATAGGCAGAATGAGATGAGTGAAAATAATAGTTTAGCAGGAACGGGTGCAATTAGTAGGATGCAGTCAGGTACTTTTAACTTTCGATAATTGAATTTGTTTATAATAAGAATGTAGGTATGACGCGGTAGACAAGGTTCTGAAAATTGTAATTAGACAATAAGTACAAAATTGTAAAAATGAGTCTTAAGCAGACCAGGTGAAAGTGAACTTAAAATTAGAATCAGTGCTTCGACCAAAATATTCAAAGACAAACTGGAAAACAAATGCAAAGAAATCAGACCCTAGGAAATTTATGTAAATTCAGTACAGAAATGAACAAAGTAAAACAAAAATAGCTTAGTAAATATAATATAAGCAGTATTGTGAGTAGTAGCAAATTGAGAGTTTACGGCCACTTAATATTCATGGAATGTCTATTCATTTGCAAATGAGCCCCCTCCCCCATTTTCCCCATTCCACCCCCAACTCCATGGTAGTTTTAGTTGCAGCTGAGGGTCATAAATCTTGTTGAGTATAATGGAAGCTTGACAGTTAAGCAATTAAGGCTGTCAATCAACTGTCAAAACGAACAAAGGGGTCATAAATTTAAGGTTCTGTAACAAAGGCGAGATGTTTTTCCTACCCATTCCACATCCGGCCACTTCTGCACCTGTGTCAGTTACAGCTTACTGGACAAAGGAAGGGATTCTATTGTGTGCCTTTCTATTGTCCGGGGCAAGGCTACTTTCTGGCATACTCATTCCACTAGCTTTTAACAAAAGAACAATGCTTACCCTTCAGCTGTCAAAATTAACAAAGCCCATGATGAACTAGGGTCGTGACAAAAGAGAAACAAGTTCTATTGTCCGGGGCAAACCTTTATTTCTCATTCCAGTGCCCCATAACAAGGCCGGTCCCTTTCCATTGTTTCTCGAGCACCTGGTAGCTTAATAAAAGAATCTGAAGGTGGCTTCATGCTCGTCCTGTCCTTGTTCGCGTGTAAGAGAGAGAAGCTTATTTACCAGCTATACGTAAACAACGCCAGAGTCAGCCATCATGGATTTTGCCCTGAGGGACTGTTCTCTCCGATGTTTTACGAGATCCTACGAATATATCCGAGCATAGTTAAACAAGCTCTCTGTTTATGTAGTTGACTTTCAATCGCGATATAAAAATGTATTTAACCTATGTCATTACATGCATTAAACCTCTGCGTGGATATCCATAGATCGGTGCTCGATTCTTACTGTAATCAAAATTTTATTGCTAATGAGAAATTAATGATTGATATTATTATATCATCACCTTAATTAATAAAAGTGCGTTCAGAGGATTGTAGCTCGAATCTTACCAAGTGAAACTCTAACGCGTAATAAATATTAAACTATGCACCGCCAGATTAAAAATGTATTTAACAAATATAATTTAATTTTTTATATATCATTACCCTAATTAATGAAAGGGTGTTCAGAGGGTTCTAGCTCGAATCTCACCCAGCGAAACTCTAATGCTTAATAAATATTAAACTATGCACAACCAGATTAAAACGCATATAACAAATATAATTTAAATTTTATTTATCATTATAATAATTAATAAAAGGGTGTTCAGGGGGTCCTAGATCGAATCTGCAAAACTCTAATGCGCAATACCTATGCACGGCCAGATTAAAATGTATTTAACAAATATAATTTAATTTATATGACATTACAATGTTTAACGAGCTGTATTGTTAGGAACCCAGATGCCCCTAGTTCGAATCTTACCCTGCGAAACGCTATAATAACAATTAAAATATTGAAGCAGGGGCGGTCGGATTAAAATTGCATTTAACAAATATAATTATTTTTATTAAACCCTGATGCATACTTAGATATCCCGATGCCTAGACAACATTCTTTCTTCCTCTCCTCTCTTTTTCTTTCTATCTCTTTCTTTCTCCACGACTTGTACACATTCAGGCGTTCACATATACACGAGCACTTGTACACACATCAGCAAACATACACAAGTACACGCGCACACGTACATGCAAGTACACACATGCAAGCACATACACACACGCACATACATACACCAGTACACACACGCATTCACGAACCTCATGCGTATACATACATACACCAGTGCTCTTACACTCACACATACATATACATGGACACACACACCACACGCATACACACACATGCACGCACACACGCTCACGTACAAACATACACCGTTACACTTGCACATACGCACACACACGCAAGCACATGTCCGTTCACTTACACCCAACAGCACCAACTCACACACGCACACACCAACTCACGCGCATGTCCTGAATGAAAGGAGACAAAATGATGCAATAAAAACTAATTATAGCTCGGGATGCAGGCACCATTTACGATTTGCTCGAAAGCGGTCTGGATGCATGGGTTCGAATCCTAGGAGTGATTACAAATTCATCTTCTAATAACTCCAAAACTAATTAAAATAAAGACGGTAAATAAACTTTATTACTTTAATGCCATTAGCTCGTTTCTTGTGCATGTATATTAGAGTACCAAGTGTCATGGGTTCGATCCTTAATTTTAAAATCTCAATTATCTCAGAAACAAGCAGGGATAGAGGAGCGGACCAAAGCATGATTGCTAGCTCCTATGATGGACAATTAACGCCTTATATAATTTCCAATGAGTTGTCCCTAGTTCGAATCCAGATCTTTCAGTGACTTCATTAATTTTCCGCTGTACTCTAGAATATATCACTTAGATCAGTGTTGTAACTGCATACATGTCTTTTAAACACATCAAACTAATATTATAAATAATTTTGTTTCTGGCGTTCTGAGTTCGAATACTGATTCAATGAAATTTACTTATAAATTTAATAACATAGTAAATAATTAAGATAAAGGCACCAAATAAACCTATTACGTTCATGTCATTAGATGTATCTTGCGGATGTATATCCCGGCACCTGACGTCCAGGGTTCGATCCTTAAGTTTAAATTTCAATTATCCCTGAAACTAGCAGAGATAGAGCTACGAGAGAAAGCATGTTTGATAGCTCATACAATGAACAATTAATGCTGTATATAATTTCCAATCAGCTGACCCTAGTTCGAATCCCTATTTTTCAATGACTTCACTGATTTTCCTCTGTACTCTAGAATACATCACTTAGATTGATGCTGTAACTGCATGCAGCTTTGTGTAAAGACATTATGGATGTACTGTGTCTGAGAGAGAGAGAGAGACCGAGAGGAACTGAAACAAGTAGGGATAGAAGTGCTGAAAGTCTCTGCGCATGCGCAGTAAGAGATGATAATTCCAAGGGTGTAATAATCACGTGATGTGTAAGCATCACAGCCGTGATGACGTGCTGGCATCGCCTGGAGGGGGTTAAGATCCTTATATATACAGATATCTAAGCATGTTAGAACTGTTGTGAACTTATTAACTTTACATTCAAGTTTTAAAGAACTTTAAAAGCAACGCTAGGTGCAGCCCATCTACACGTTCAGCACATATCAACACATAACAATGCAAGGTGAGTTTTTTACATAACTATACAAAATCACTGTTGGCTTTTACAATACATTTAATTTTGTTTAAACGTTACAGTACATGAAAGACGATTCGTTGCAAAGTGCATCATATTTTCTAATCTGTGCTTTACATTCACATGGATTTCACTGCGTGCTCTTCTCCAGTTCACATGATCTTCGCCACATTCTTCTTACATAAACATTCATACGATTTTCCCCCTCATTCTTTGTTTCACTATACACTCACATGATTTCCTGTACTCGTTCTTTGTTTCCCTGCAGGTTCATGCTCTATTACCATTCACACGACTTTCTCTGCACATTCTTTGCTTCCATTAACATTCACACGATCTTCGCTACACATTCTTCTTACTTAAACATTCATACGATTTTCCCCACTCATTCTTTGTTTCACTATACATTAACACGATTTCCTCTACTCATTCTTTGGTTCTCTGCTGGCTCATCTTCCATGAACATTCACATGATTTTCTGTAATTTATTCTTTGTTTCTCTACACATTCATAAGCATACTTAGAAAACATACACACACCCTAGTTCTAATATAAAGAAGTGTATAACTTGTTCTTCAACTTGAAAAATGTAGTGAAAATAATAATTCATGTCAATGTCTTTACAGATTGTTTAACTGATAGACTTAACAAGATGGTTGAAGAGCGTAGTTTCCTGCCGACTCGTCGAGTTCAAGATCTCGAAATAGGTCTTAACTATGAGATAAAGTCCTTAAAGAGAGTTCAAACAGGATATGGTACCAGGATCGTATCTTCACTGGAGGATTGTCAAGTGTTCTTGCCAGAGCGCTATAATTCGTTAACCGATCAAGAGATTGCAGAAATACCTGGGAACGTATACCTCCAGTATAACGGTATGGCAGAGATGGGGAAATTTAAGACATGTAAATTGTCTTTCTTACATGCAAAGAAGGTGTGTAGAAGTGTCAAACTTAAGTATTGAATGTTCTCCTATTTCACAATGAAAAAGTCATAAATAAAACAACCGACTCATTGACATTACATATAAAGATACAAAAGATGCATATTATAGAATTTTATAAAAAAATTACGAAATCACAATATCACATGCTTTGAGTTTAATTATATCTAGCGCATTGAAATAACTCTAAATATCCGAATGTTTATACAAATCTTTGTGCTTCATTTTACATGTATCATAACAAAAAATGTAATTCTTTTCAGGTTGCCTTTACTTGACCAAGATAGTTTTCTAAGACTTTCATTATGCAATGTTTCAGGTTGTGCAATGAGGGGAAGAAGAAGAGGAATAGCCTGCAGCCATGCAAAGGATGCTGACGCTATTGGAGGGTAGAATAAACACCATCGGTACCTACAAGAAACATTTCGGCAAGAAGCGGGTGCTGAGACATCTACATCACCGAAACGCGTTAAGACAGGATTCTTATATAACATTACAGTATACGATGAAAAAATACGGACAATTTTGTATACAATTCAATGCATAGCTGAGAGTTAGCTCGAGCAAGTCTCCCTATATTCACTGAAATTAAACATTGTGAGCAATAATTTAAATGACTGTGAAAATACTTTAAATAATGGTGAAATTTATATACCTAAAACGACTTGAGCCCTGTATACATTAACAGCATTAAGACTGTTTGCCACGATGGAATACAAATTATGAAAACAAAAAGACTTTCATTTAAATAATAAAGAAATTTGCATAACCTGCTGTTACAAGTGTAATGACATATACAGAAACAATGAGGTGGACGAGGAAAGTGATGGAAACGTAAGATAAATAATAACAATAAAAAAGAATTAAGGTATGCTTTTACATAGTGTTTTTATTCATTAAAAAATCCTTGCATTCCTAATGAAAAATAAATCATTACAATCATTAGTTTAAGTTATGTTACAATGATCAAAAAGGGAACCGTCTTTAGACGCATTACTCGATCTTAAAGCCAGAGCACCAAAAATGACAAATCCCGGCTTCTCCATTTTAGATGTGGTGTCACTATTCAGGTAAAAATTCCTGTAACACAGCAGGTTGAGTATGCAGATCCATGGTCCTAAATGGGTGAAACAGAGTCTTATCCAGCTTAACAGTCTTGAGGATCTCAGCATCAGAAAGTCGAATCACAGGCCTTCTCCACTCGATGAGTACAGGTTTAACAACAGCATTCTCTTCACCTTGAGACGGGGTAAAGTATATAAATGTTCAACTTGACTAGGGATTCTAAACTCGTTGTTAGAGTCCAGAACTGATGTATTATATGGTGAAAACACATGTTCCTCTTCTTAGTGATCTTGTCGTCGAATCTCGGTGTCATCGAGGTGTCGGTAACATTGAAGATGCCCATGATTATAGGATTCTGAAGCCCAATAACTGTAGGAACTGCTGATTGCGTGATGTTAACCTGATGGGCGTCAAGGGCAGAGCATGATGTGTGCGTCGAATCATTCCATTATTATATCCTCGACGTCGTTGACTTGTTCTAAAATCTATAGGCATTATGCTTATATCCTTGTTTCTAAAGGCAATGATATTGCTGTTATGCTCCCCTGTTTGCTCTATGAAGCTGATGTTTATGAACAACAGGTAAAATTTGATTTGATGGTTCCTGTGAAATACAGTATCCAGCCGTAACACATGGGAAAACTGATAGATGGAATGTCCACTTTTACTATCGAGGAAGGAGACTGATGCAATACTGCGCTAAATTCGTATGATGCTCAACCTAAATATATTCACTAGGAAATCAGATTCACGACAGCTGATTAGATGGAATAACTTTGTCACTGAAGGGCCCCCCAGAACGTTCCTATAGAACAATCACTGGAAAAAATCAAGAGTGAAAGGACATTTTAATGACATTATTATTATTATTATTATTATTATTATTATTCACTGATCTAATAAAGAAGACATTCGCATCCTAATATGAGGAATCTTTCTAACTATTTCATGTTTCAAAGTTGTGCAGATGCTAATCACGCTATAAAACCGCCCAGCTTTAAATTCTGAATAATGTCGCTAATCGCATTGGAAAAGTCATTTTTATCAGGTGTATGAAGCATCATTAGTACACTTAGCATGTTTACCAAATCATTAGGATCGGTGTAGCGATATAGCATCTCCTCTGTATTCGCTTTGGATATATCTTCTAATCTAGGTGAGTTGACACTAGTATGCTATGCTTGGTGTGTTTATTCAGAGCTTGCTCATTCAAAGAAACTGCTCTCATTGTTTCATCAGTGGTAGCTCTTGACGTTATTACAGGATCACTTGAACTGGTTCCAAGTACGGTACATCTTGAATCGCGCTCTTCGGAACTTGAGAAGATTTCAGGATCTCGTTTGGGTGTTCTAGTCAATGCACAGCTGGTCATCGCTTTACAGCATCTTCTCCTATGTTGCTTAAGCCTTGAAATTGTCCTGTTTTTAAAGTTGTATTACATATGCAGCACTTAAAAAGCGATTACTCCCCCCTTGGGAAACATACGAAAAATCAAGATTCTCGTAAATTGACTGTAATTGTCCGTCTTTGTGAGTGTTCATGCTCAAGCAGTATATATAAACTAGTCAGTGATACTGTAGATGTTGAATTCGTATACGATAACACGAGACTGAGCTATTTTTCAACATTTATGTATTTATATATGTTCTCAGGCTTTGATGCATATAAACAGTCATATCCGAATTAGACTAAGCAAAATATTGTAGCATTCACACATAATAGTTGTAATTCCGTTAATTATAACTATCTCATTAAGCACAAGCAGATTCAAGTAGCATGAAATGGATTCATAGAGGTAAGAGTACAAGTTTTCTTGATAGCACAGTGAATGCGAGAGTTGAGTGAGATACCGGTCTAGCCAGCACGAGTCTGAAGCTCATGTATCATCCTTTAGCGAAATGGCACACGCATCTGAGAGCCTTTAGCGAGAGCGGGTCACCTTTTTCCCTTTGCTGGTCACCTTTTTCCCTTTGCTGTTACATTTTTCCCTTTACTGGTCACCTTTTTCCCTTTGCTGGTCACCTTTTTCCCTTTGCCGGTCACCTTTTTCCCTTTGCCGGTCACCTTATTCGCTTTGCTGGTCACCTTTTTCCCTTTGCTGGTCACCTTTTTCCCTTTGCTGGTCACCTTTATCCCTTTGCTGGTCACCTTTTTCCCTTTGCTGGCCACCTTTTTCCCTTTACTGGTCACCTTTTTCCCGTTGCAGGTCACCTTTTTCCCGTTGCAGGTCACCTTTTTCCCTTTGCTGGTCACCTTTTTCCGTTTGCTGGTCACCTTTTTCCCTTTGCTGGTCACCTTTTTCCCTTTGCTGGTCACCTTTTTCCCTTTGCTGTTCACCTTTTCCCTTTAAGGGTCACCTTTTTTCCCTTTACGGGTCACCTTTTCCCTTTGCGGGTCAGCTTTTTCCCTTTTGCTGGTCACCCTTTTCCCGTTGCATGTTACCTTTTTCCCTGAGGAGTCACCTTTTTGCCTGAGCGAGTTACCTTTTCCCTGAATGGGTTACGTGATGGGCATGTCTAGAACATTGACATGAAACAGTTTTCCACTAAGTTCACGTCTAAAGTCGCTTTCAAAGTCAGCAGTAAATAAGAAAAATTCAGCAGATAAACAAATTGCCGAAATGACGAGGCATAAGAAAGAAATTGATAGAAAGGTATCTGTTGGCGGCGGGTCCAAAAAGAAGAAACGAGGAGGATTTCTACCGCTCATACCAATTATTGTAGCACTAGGGGCCGCCGCTGGAGGTGCATCACAAATTGCTACAGCTGTAAATAAAAAAAAAGCTGCGGATAAACAACTTGCTGAAATGATGAGACGTTACAAAGAAATTGAATCAAGAGGGAAAGGCCTACGAGTGAAGAAGAATAAGGGCAGGAGCATCGAATCGAAGAGGGGGACAGAGCCTGAAAGGGAATTCAAAAACTCTGGTAGAGGGCTATACTTGACCCTGAAAAAACATTAAGTAACATAGATACCGGCTTGTATGTCCAATGTTTTAAGATTCCTCATATTAGGATGCGAATGTCTTCTTTATTAGATCAGTGAATAATAATAATAATGATAATAATAATAATAATAATAATAATAATGTCATTAAAATGTCCTTTCACTCTTGATTTTTTCCAGTGATTGTTCTATAGGAACGTTCTGGGGGGCCCTTCAGTGACAAAGTTATTCCATCTAATCAGCTGTCTGAATCTGATTTCCTAGTGAATATATTTAGGTTGAGCATCATACGAATTTAGCGCAGTATTGCATCAGTCTCCTTCCTCGATAGTAAAAGTGGACATTCAATCTATCAGTTTTCCCATGTGTTACGGCTGGATACCGTATTTCACAGGAACCATCAAATCAAATTTTACCTGTTGTTCATAAACATCAGCTTCATAGAGCAAACAGGGGAGCATAACAGCAATATCATTGCCTTTAGAAACAAGGATATAAGCATAATGCCTATAGATTTTAGAACAAGTCAACGACGTCGAAGATATAATAATGGAATGATTCGACGCACACATCATGCTCTGCCCTTGACGCCCATCAGGTTAACATCACGCAATCAGCAGTTCCTACAGTTATTGGGCTTCAGAATCCTATAATCATGTGCATCTTCAATGTTACCGACACCTCAATAACACCGAGATTCGACGACAAGATCACTAAGAAGAGGAACATGTGTTTTCACCATATAATACATCAGTTCTGGACTCTAACAACGAGTTTAGAATCCCTTGTCAAGTTGAACATTTATATACTTTACCCCGTCTCAGGGTGAAGAGAATGCTGTTGTTAAACCTGTACTCATCGAGTGGAGAAGGCATGTGATTCGACTTTCTGATGCTGAGATTCTCAAGACTGTTAAGCTGGATAAGACTCTGTTTCACCCATTTAGGACCATGGATCTGCATACTCAACCTGCTGTGTTACAGGAATTTTTACCTGAATAGTGACACCACATCTAAAATGGAGAAGCCGGGATTTGTCATTTTTGGTGCTCTGGCTTTAAGATCGAGTAATGCGTCTAAAGACGGTTCTCTTTTTGAACATTGTAACATAACTTAAATTAATGATTGTAATGATTTATTTTTCATTAGGAATGCAAGGATTTTTTAATGAATAAAAACACTATGTAAAAGCATACCTTAATTCTTTTTTATTGTTATTATTTATCTTACGTTTCCATCACTTTCCTCGTCCAGCTCATTGTTTCTGTATATGTCATTACACTTGTAACAGCAGGTTATGCAAATTTCTTTATTATTTAAATGAAAGTCTTTATTTTCATAATTTGTATTCCATCGTGGCAAACAGTCTTAATGCTGTTAATGTATACAGGGCTCAAGTCTTTTTAGGTATATAAATTTCACCATTATTTAAAGTATTTACACAGTCATTTAAATCATTGCTCACAATGCTTAATTTCAGTGAATATAGGGAGACTCACTCGAGCTAACTCTAAGCTATGCATTGAATTGTATACAAAATTGTCCGTATTTTTTCATCGTATACCCTGTAATGTTATATAAGAATCCTGTCTTAACGTGTTTCGGTGATGTAGATGTCTCAGCACCCGCTTCTTGCCGAAATGTTTCTTGTAGGTACCGATAATGTTTATTCTACCCTCCAATAGCGTCAGCATCCTTTGCATGGCTGCAGGCTATTCCTCTTCTTCTTCCCCTTATTGCACAACCTGAAACATTGCACAATGAAAGTCTTAGAAAACTGTCTTGGTCAAGTAAAGGCAACCTGAAAAGAATTACAATTTTTGTTATGATACATGTAAAATGAAGCATATGATACATGTAAAATGAAGCACAAAGATTTGTATAAACATTCGGATATTTAGAGTTATTTCAATGCGCTAGATATAATTAAACTCAAAGCTTGTGATATTGTGATTTCGTAATTTTTTTATAAAATTCTATAATATGCATCTTTTGCATCTTTATATGTAATATCAATGAGTCGGTTGTTTTATTTATGACTTTTTCATTGTGAAATAGGAGAACATTCAATACTTAAGTTTGACACTTCTACATACCTTCTTTGCATGTAAGAAAGACAATTTACATGTCTTAAATTTCCCCATCTCTGCCATACCGTTATACTGGAGGTATTCGTTCCCAAGTATTTCTGCAATCTCTTGATCGGTTAACGAATTATAGCGCTCTGGCAAGAACACTTGACAATCCTCCAGTGAAGATACGATCCTGTTACCATATCCTGTTTGAACTCTCTTTAAGGACTTTATCTCATAGTTAAGACCTATTTCGAGATCTTGAACTCGACGAGTCGGCAGGAAACTACGCTCTTCAACCATCTTGTTAAGTCTATCAGTTAAACAATCTGTAAAGACATTGACATGAATTATTATTTTCACTACATTTTTCAAGTTGAAGAACAAGTTATACACTTCTTTATATTAGAACTAGGGTGTGTGTATGTTTTCTAAATATGCTTATGAATGTGTAGAGAAACAAAGAATAATTACAGAAAATCATGTGAATGTTCATGGAAGATGAGCCAGCAGAGAACCAAAGAATGAGTAGAGGAAATCGTGTGAATGTATAGTGAAACAAAGAATGAGTGGGGAAAATCGTATGAATGTTTAATTAAGAAGAATGTGTAGCGAAGATCGTGTGAATGTTAATGGAAGCAAAAAATGTCAGAGAAAGTCGTGTGAATGTTAATAGAGCATGAACCTGCAGGGAAACAAAGAATGAGTAGAGGAAATCATATGAGTGTATAGTGAAACAAAGAATGAGGGGGAAAATCGTATGAATGTTTGTGTAAGAAGAATGTGTGGCGAAAATCATGTGAACTGGGGAAGAGCACGCAGTGAAATCCATGTGAATGTAAAGCACAGATTGGAAAATATGATGCTCTTTGCAACGAATCGTCTTTCATGTACTGTAACGTTTAAACAAAATTAAATGTATTGTAAAAACCAACAGTGATTTTGTATAGTTATTTAAAAAATTCACCTTGCATTGTTATGTGTTGATATGTGCTGTACGTGTAGATGGCCTGCACCTCGCGTTGCTTTTAAAGTTCTTTAAAACTTGAATGTAAAGTTAATAAGTACACAACAGTTCTAACATGCTTAGATCTCTGTATATATAAGGATCTTAACCCCCTCCAGGCGATGCCAGCACGTCATCACGGCTGTGATGCCTACACATCACGTGATTATTACACCCTTGGAATTATCATCTCTTACTGCGCATGCGCAGAGACTTTCAGCACTTCTATCCCTACTTGTTTCAGTTCCTCTTGCTCTCTCTCTCTCAGACACAGAGTACATCCATAATGTGTTTACACAAAGCTGCATGCAGTTACAGCATCAATCTAAGTGATGTATTCTAGAGTACAGAGGAAAATCAGTGAAGTCATTGAAAGATAGGGATTCGAACTAGGGTCAGCTGATTGGAAATTATATACAGCATTAATTGTTCATTGTATGAGCTATCAAACATGCTTTCTCTCGTAGCTCTATCTCTGCTGGTTTCAGGGATAATTGAAATTTAAACTTAAGGATCGAACCCTGGACGTCAGGTGCCGGGATATACATCCGCAAGATAATCTAATGACATAAACGTAATAGGTTTATTTGGTGCCTTTATCTTAATTATTTACTATGTTATTAAATTTATAAGTAAATTTCATTGAATCAGTATTCGAACTCAGAACGCCAGAAACAAAATTATTTATAATATTAGTTTGATGTGTTTAAAAGACATGTATGCAGTTACAACATTGATCTAAGTGATATATTCTAGAGTACAGCGGAAAATTAATGAAGTCACTGAAAGATCTGGATTCGAACTAGGGACAACTCATTGGAAATTATATAGGGCGTTAATTGTCCATTATAGG
This sequence comes from Deroplatys truncata, assembly GCA_030765065.1. Taxonomy (NCBI): domain Eukaryota; kingdom Metazoa; phylum Arthropoda; class Insecta; order Mantodea; family Mantidae; genus Deroplatys; species Deroplatys truncata. The sequence goes on along the minus strand of CM060990.1, from coordinate 6,181,115 downwards.
AGCTAACAATCATGCTTTGGTCCGCTCCTCTATCCCTGCTAGTTTCTGAGATAATTGAGATTTTAAAATTAAGGATCGAACCAATGACACTTGGTACTCTAATATACATGCACAAGAAACGAGCTAATGGCATAAAAGTAATAAAGTTTATTTACCGTCTTTATTTTAATTAGTTTTGGAGTTATTAGAAGATGAATTTGTAATCACTCCTAGGATTCGAACCCATGCATCCAGACCGCTTTCGAGCAAATCGTAAATGGTGCCTGCATCCCGAGCTATAATTAGTTTTTATTGCATCATTTTGTCTCTTTTCATTCAGGACATGCGCGTGAGTTGGTGTGTGCGTGTGTGAGTTGGTGCTGTTGGGTGTAAGTGAACAGACATATGTGCTTGCGTGTGTGTGTGTGCGTGCGTATATGCAAGTGTAACGGTGTATGTTTGTACGTGAGCGTGTGTGCGTGTATGTGTGTATGCGTGTGGTGTGTGTGTCCATGTATATGTATGTGTGAGTGTAAGAGCACTGGTGTTAGTATGTATACGCATGAGGTGCGTGAATGCGTGTGTGTACTGGTGTATGTATGTGTGTGTACTGGTGTATGTATGTGCGTGTGTGTATGTGCTTGCGTGTGTGTGCGTGTGTGTACTTGTGTGTACTTGCATGTACGTGTGTGCGTGTACTTGTGTATGCTTGCTGATGTGTGTACAAGTGCTCGTGTATATGTGAACTCCTGAATGTGTACAAGTCGTGGAGAAAGAAAGAGATAGATAGAAAGAAAAAGAGAGGAGAAGAAGAAAGAATGTTGTCTAGGCATCGGGATATCTAAGTATGCATCAGGGTTTAATATAAATAATTATATTTGTTAAATGCAATTTTAATCCGACCGCCACTGCTTCAATATTTTAATTGTTATTATAAGGTTTGTTCCCACACGATTCAGAATCGATTCCGAATTATCTGAGTGTGTGCAGTAGTTAAGTGGCGTTCCAACACGACAGAGAATCAGTTCATAACCAATTCTGAATTTCTAGTTTGCTGTTCCAACGTATTTGGGAACTAGTTCGGAACGAGTGAAATCGGTTCGTGATTAAGAATAGGAACTAAAAATTCCAGACATGCGCAGATTGTATGGTCTACAGCGCATACTAAGTTAATTCAGAATCGATTCTAATTGCGTGGAACAAACCCGACAGAGAGTATTGAAAAAGCGACATACTCTCTGTGTTCAGTAGAAAATAAATTTGAATGTGTAATTTATTCCTCCATTCGTGTTTATTTCTCAGTACGGAATAGCAAAGGTGTTTGGTAAGCAGTTGCTCGCTGTTGAGTAGTATGGCGACATACTTGAGGAAAAGAACAAACGTCTAACAAAGCCAGGGAGCAAAACAGCGTTCAAAGATAACAATAATGAGTGATTTAGAAGGTGACAGTGATCTTTTTAATGATGCATCGACTTCCGAAGAAGAGGATTATTTCCATTTAAACATTCCGTTATTTTGGGACCTTTACCCCTTTTTGGCACCTTTATACCATTTTCCCCCAACCATGCCCATAATCCCCTTTTTTCTTTTAAGTTTCATTCCAATTTATTCTTTAACTTTCAGTTAACGTCTCCTCAGCTTGCTGTGTACGTGTGAATAGTAAGTCTACCTCTTTCAGTAAACGCCGCGCGGGAATTGAAAGTACACCCGCAACAATGGAAAATTATTGTGTGTTCGACGAAAACCTCTTTCTCTCACTTTACTGCTATAAAGTAGCCCGCAATAATGCAATTGACAGTGAGTGATTCTATCCCACCAGAATCAGTAGCCTGCTGTTTGTGAATGTGAGTTTGTTGCTGTGAGAGACGTCATCTGTTTGCGTGGAGACGAAGCCTGGGCAGGCAGAGACGACAATAACGTCAACCGCGCAGTTCCGAGAATTATTAAGACTGGGCTATAATTCACAAAACAATTATATATAAAGAAATAAAACTTTCAGCCCAATTGAATGGATAGTTTAGAAAATAGCAATTTCAGTTGTGCATCCCCTTAAATAAACCAGCACCTTGTTGTGCCTTTTTCACCTTATTTGAGCACCTTTTCCCTTCCATTTTTCATCTGAAATTTGCAACTAAAAATCCTAACCCTGATCATAAGCATACATTGGTACCATGTAGTTTTGTATTATTTGCATTACGTTCGGAATAGAATTTATGTGGGGTGTCATTGTCTCAGAGTATTGGAGTTTTAAATTAAACATTGTGTTTAGAAGTTTCTGTAGCAGGAAACCTAATGTTAAATTGGAATTGTGTTAAATTACTTTTTCCGGGTTCTGGTTTAAATATAATATCTATATATTACAATTGTTATTCGCAATAACTCAGTATCAATGGCTTTAAGCCGATAAACGAACGCGATTTATTTTTGCTCGAATATTAGGACTGGAATCAGTATGAAAGAAACGCTTACGATATATATACACACATACGTACATCGGCGGAGTTTGATTTCATTCATCAACGCTGTAAACGTAGATATTTGATCGTCTTCTGATTGACCGTGCAACGAAGAAGGCCGTGACAGAACGCGAACGGTTCAAGTAGTGTTCCAACCACACAGAATTCCGAATTAGTTCTGTGAGCGTACCGGACTGGCGCATGTGCATTAGCATGTGTTGGAATTAGTTCGGAACCCGTTCAGAACCCTATGTTGGAACAAACCTATAGCGTTTCGCAGGGTAAGATTCGAACTAGGGGCCTCTGGGTTCCTAACAATACAGCTCGTTAAACAATGTAATATCATATAAATTAAATTATATTTGTTAAATACATTTTAATCTGGCCGTGCATAGTTATTGCGCATTAGAGTTTCGCAGATTCGATCTAGGACCCCCTGAACACCCTTTTATTAATTATTGTAATGATATATAAAATTTAAATTATATTTGTTAAATGCGTTTTAATCTGGTTGTGCATAGTTTAATATTTATTAAGCATTAGAGTTTCGCTGGGTAAGATTCGAGCTAGAACCCTCTGAACACCCTTTCATTAATTAGGGTAATGATATATAAAAAATTAAATTATATTTGTTAAATACATTTTTAATCTGGCGGTGCATAGTTTAGTATTTATTACGCGTTAGAGTTTCACTTGGTAATATTCGAGCTACAAGCCTCTGAACGCACTTTTATTAATTAAGGTGATGATATAATAATATCAATCATTAATTTCTCATTAGCAATAAAATTTTGATTACAGTAAGAATCGAGCACCGATCTATGGATATCCACGCAGAGGTTTAATGCATGTAATGACATAGGTTAAATACATTTTTATATCGCGATTGAAAGTCAACTACATACACAGAGCTTGTTTAACTATGCTCGGATATATTCGTAGGATCTCGTAAAACATCGGAGAGAACAGTCCCTCAGGGCAAAATCCATGATGGCTGACACTGGCGTTGTTTACGTATAGCTGGTGAACAAGCTTCTCTCTCTTTCACGCGAACAAGGACAGGACGAGCATGAAGCCAACTTCACATTCTTTTGTTAGGCTACCAGGTGCTCGAGAAACAATGGAAAGGGACCGGCTTTGTTATGGGGCAGTGGAATGAGAAATAAAGGCTTGCCCCGGACAATAGAACTTGTTTCTCTTTTGTCACGACCCTAATTCATCATGGGCTTTGTTAATTTTGACAGCTGAAGGGTAAGCATTGTTCTTTTGTTAAAAGCTAGTGGAATGAGTATGCCAGAAAGTAGCCTTGCCCCGGACAATAGAAAGGCACACAATAGAATCCCTTCCTTTTTCCAGTAAGCTGTTTGTTCCCGCACGTGTTCGAGAAACAATGGAAGTGGGGGTGGGTAACTGACACAGGTGCAGAAGTGGCCGGATGTGGAATGGGGTAGTAAAAACATCTCGCCTTTGTTACAGAACGTTAAATTTATGACCCCTTTTTTCGTTTTGACAGTTGATTGACAGCCTTAATTGCTTAACTGTCAAGCTTCCATTGTACTCAACAAGATTTACGACCGCAGCTGCAACTAAAACTACCATGGAGGTGGGGGTGGAATGGGGAAAATGGGGGAGGGTGGCTCATTTGCATATGAATAGACATACCATGAATATTAAGTGGCCGTAAACTCTCAATTTGCTACTACTATTGTGTTTATGTATATGAGGGTTATCATGAAATATTTATATGTAATCCTAAGTGGTATAGAAGAAGAAATCTGTGATATATTGTATGCAAATTGAAAGTTACCGACAGGGGATCAGATAAATTTGAATTTAAAATTTTATTCGGTCAAACGTGTACATTCGTTTATTACTGAGAAGAATAAAAGAATGTAAAAAGTCGTTTTGATACCGTAAATATTGACAGAAAGATATAAGTTTTCATTCATTCATTATCTGTTTACCCTCCTTATATGTAGGATTTACACCCCCAGGACTTACAAGCGGGTGGGGTCAGAGGCCCGTCGAGGAGCAGACACTCATGGATCAGTCAGAGCATCCAGGATGGGTGATCAGCCCGATGCCTGGTATGGGATGAAGGAAGTAGATGAAACGAAATGTTGGTGAAATGGATGAAAGGAAAGGTGATGATGGAGCAGTTGGTGGAATGAATGGCGGGGGAAACCGGAGAACCCGGAGAAAACCCGCCCAGACGCCGCTTCGAAAGATATAAGTAATTAAAAAAATTATAGTAAGATGGAGAAATAATTGCAATAAACTATTTCTGTATATTAAATCAATCTGCAATGTAATAAGCCTTAATTGAAAGGATTTGTTTGGAGAAAGGTCATTAGCAAGCCATTTTATGCAAAGTCATTAGCAGACCTCGGATTTTTTAGGCCCTTAAAAGGCAATTTTTAGGCATCTAAAATAGGCTGTGAAATGTTCAAAATAGGGTTTAAAGATATGGTTTTAGGCACCTAAATCACATTTTTCACAAGATAATTTTCTTTTATGTTATATAAAATGTTTTTCCACTTTCTAGAAACACGATAAGTTTAAAACTTCAATGAATTAGCGAGCTTTAAAAATTACACAAACAGTAACTTTATAAAATTGTTATGACAAGAAAAATTATACTGTATCTTAAAATATTAATTTAACGCTGCTAATACATACATAATATGGTTTTGAAAAAAAGATCCTCCCAAAACTTATTGAATAGATAGCAGTGGAAATGCATCATGCACTACCAATGTGACGCAAACCCTCTAGAGCTATAATGGACCCACCACCCGAAATGCTTGCAAAATACAATACTATATCGTTAAGGACAGCAATGTTAAAGAACTGTGTTAAATACATTTGGAGAAACAACAGAAAAAGCTGTAGAAATCTTGCGAACACGTGCATATCAATAGTTTTATTTGGATGTGCATTGTTTGAGAGGGATTAATTTGTTGGAAAACTTTCACGAAGAATATTAACTAGAAGCATTTGATAATGACGGAAATGTTTGCGAGTCATGAAACGATGGTAAATCCGCCACTTGCTCTTTGGAAGAGATTTCTGCCGTACTGTAGTCGCCGACCAATACCGAAGTATGACAAAGAGACCTTAAGGGAATAAGCATTCTGTTTCTCTTTTTAAAAACTGATTGGCTGTACCTGATAAAGTACTAAAATAAACCAGTCATTTTCCCGGAATGTCTCATTTCGACAACCAAACTATTACAAAGTCTTTAAATCAGACCAATCGCATGATATCAATACTTTACGTTCATTGCTACACCAAAAAGCAAATTAATGAAACAACACTAATGGTAAAATAGGCACGTTTAGGCTTTAAAACCATAAAATAGGTTTCAATAGTCAAAATAGGCACTTTAAACACCACAGAATCCCGCCCATACATATACATTCTTACTAAAATGTGAGTATATTTAACTAGTTCTAGCTTATTCGTACACACACGCACACAAAAAAAGAGTCATTTAGCCTAAAATCCCAGGTCTAGTCATTAGCAACGGCGTGAGTAGCTAACGCGTTAGGCATAAATATTCTTGGAATCAAGTTAAGGTTTGGGTAAGTACATTTCCAGTCACATAGACAGAAATTCTGTAAAAAAGAAAAGTGAAGGAAATTCTTAGAATTGCGGAGGTACCGCCTAGTAACAGTGTACATATCCATACTTAAAGTTTTGAGATTGGCTCGCGCGAGAAGTAATGATTGGTGGGGATAGTTCTAAGGTAGACGGAGCTTAAGTAATAAAAGAGCGCGTATTGCTAAAATTAGCGTCTTGTTCGTTCTTCGTGGGGCTTATAGTCTTTTACGGTGATCGGTACAGTTGCTCTATTAACCACAATGTGGCCATTGGAGCGGACACGCCCACCTCCCGCCATGAGGATTCCGCATTACTCTGGAGCAGCGTAGCAGAAGTAGCAAATGTCATACTTAAACGTTAGGTATCCTCTAAGGATGTAAGGGGAAGAGTGTCACTGAATTATTCCAGCCCAAAACTGCACATGCTACTATTTTTAACATTTTTTTGATCTACAAACTAAGGTTTAGAGTGAATCTCACGTTTATAAGATGTATATAACGAACAGAAATACAAGAATATTTTATTTCGTTAACATTGCTGTCGATTGCCAGGATCATATTGTAACCAGCGTGCAGGAGCTTCTACATGCCGGTTAATCTTCTGGCGTGAGGCTGTTGTTTTTAGGCATACTTAAAGACCATTGATTTGGCCTAGGTTTGAAACCGCGACCTTAAACTCAGAAAGCCAATACTTGATCAACTGAGCTACCCACAGCAAGATATGATACAAGAGAATGGTTTTGTGAACTCGGTTGGCAAAGTATCATTTGGGAGTTTATGACTTTGCGTGGCTGGTTTCTTAATTGGGAAAAAAGTAAAATCTTATGCAAGGTACAGGAATTGTTAAGAGGTAAATTTGAAACCACAAAGAGAATTCTTAAACTCATCAGTTTTATTTTAAGTTCTGAACATACGTAAGAAGATAAAATCAAGAATACACCTTAAGTGCATTGGCAAAGAAAATTCCATTCCCTATTAAGAGATTTGCTAATAGTATCCATGTTTGCTATGATACATGCTCAGAGCAAACTTTCGTCTTCCATAGTCTAGCGGTACCATGCTTGTCTCTAGTTCTTGAGGTCGCGGGCTCAAACCCGGCGAATGGCGATGGATCCTTAGCATGGCTTCCTTCGGAAGGGATTTACGGCACGTAAAAAAACTCAAACCTGATAAAGAGGCTTCTGAGCAAAATTTCCGGTCTTTCACGCCCAATATAGAATGCGACGCTAAGAACCATAGCAGTTAAAAAGCGTCCATAAATAAAAGCTCAGTTTCAGTTATTTCAGAGCCAGTTCCCAAATATGTTAACATTTATGCAAAATATTGGAGGTGTACCGCACACGAGATTTATCTTAAAAATACACAGCCTTGTGTGTTGTCGAAAGCCGAAATGCAATAACAAGAGGTGTAAGTTCAGTAAATTTAATCCTCCAATATCTTTTCAGAATAGCAGTAGAGTCCAGTTAAATTCGAATAAATTTGCAATCCCAAATTTCTTTAAATCCTGTTTATATTCTTAAAACAGCAACGAAAGAGCTAGCTTACATCTGAATTATTTGCCAAAGCTTCAGTTTCATAACCTACTAATATATTGAATACGGCAATAAATACCTCGGTTTCAGGGCATAAAAGTAATGGTACATGAAGAACTAAAATATAGTTTTCGACTACTGCATATGCCAAGCCTTCAATATTAACTTCGGCATTTAAAATATATAAAATCTATGAATAAAACGCGTACTTTCCTGTTATAGCTCAAAATCTACTTGGATTAGGTTTAAAACACGGAAACACATACATCATTACATGCCTAGGTAACTTAATGAGCTCATCTTTGTGGCATATCCACAAAAAAGTTGAAAATCCTCTATAATTCTCGATTTTCTGCTTCAACAAGAACTGCAAGGGATTCCACGGTTTGTTTGGAATCCTAATTGCGAGATTGCACCACGTGACCACAGTAGCCAATAAAAACCTACACGGCAGTGGCCACACAGTGGTTAATAGAGCCACTGTAGTGATCGGCTGTTCGCAGTGCCGTGCGGGGTTATCAGTTACTTAGCGGTAATTACGAGGGGTTTTGCCGATAAGCATTTTAGCGACTCACGGCAAGTTACACTTCTGGTTTCTTTTATTGTGGAAACAGTTATTTTAAACCGTAAAATTGATACTGCAGAAGTTAACAGGTATAATTCAATTTTTATAGTTTCGAGTGCTACGAAAAGTGCTAGTTACATTCTTTATCTTCAAACAGTCGGCAACTCGCTTCAATAGTTCAAATATTACATCGCATTAAATTTCTAAGTCAATTTAAACTGGTGTTATCCTTTCAAAATATGCCCATGCATACCCCGAGGGAAAGATCTCATGGCCAACCACTGTAGCAGCCGGCAGCAAAATCAACAGCAGATATTGAAGCAAAGGGTACGGCTTAAATTTGGCGACCATCGCAGGCTTCAAATCATAGGCAGCTGATTTAGGTTTATGTCGAACTTAAACTTCAGCAGCGCTCAGATATAGTATTTCTAATCAGTAATGCAAAATTGTGCCAGTTATGACTGTAACAATTGGAAATTCACTCTATTTTTTCCAGAACGGAGGTATTTTAGTAAAATGAATGGCGACCTCTTGTGACTGTCAGAGGGTCCATCCCTTAGGTTACGTATCATACACGATGGGACAAACCGTCTGTAACAGCTTACGAAAGGAGTGAGGAGGTCATTCGTGTATCACAAGGAACTAGATAAAAACAAACCATACTCTGAATGGTGCATTTTGCTTGTTTACAGGTAATACCTAGTGCACACTGCACAGAGAGGCAGGACGACATCGGCTACTCCAACAGGTTAGGTATAAAACGGGAGATTCTTAAAAGCACTGCCAGCACAAAGTAATACATTTATAACGCGTTTTGCCACAAACTATAGATACCTATTCGGACAAATTTTAAGAAATTTCCCTACATATTCATGAACTATTTTAATAGGATAGAATAGAAGTGGAGGGGTACTTAACACCTCGATATACGCAGATCATTTGTACCTAGGTCCCTGACGGTGCGTCCCCGGGAGGAAGGGACGAGGTGAGCAGCCGGTTCCCCTCCCCCTGTTGGCTTACACATCCCCTTGGGGGCCCGAGACCGCTCGCAGACCGGGGGACGAAGGTTTACTTAGAGCATCCTTTTCCCTGCCCCGAAAGAAACCAAACAGATGGAAGGTGAAGTGAAATGAGAATGGAGATGAAATGCAGGGACAGGAAATTCGGAGGATGTAATGGTCCTTCCTAGCATTCGCCTGGCGACCCGGGAAAACCCCAAAAGAGCCGATGGATCACAAAGGTCGCCCAAGGGAATCGAACACGCGACCTCCCGAATGCGTTACCGCCTGAGCCATCCCGTTGGGTAATTATTTTTATTAACAAACACATAATATGTCAGTGGATTATATTTTATTGTTAAAGATAAAACGGTATTTACCCGTATCTCATTAGTATGCATATATTAATTTAATGTTTATAACAACTGTCAGATTCTACAATATCTGTAACTATCGTGTTATTTGCATTTTAATTACTCTCGTGTAAAATGTACAGGAAAGCTTCCACTATTAGATTTTAACAACGCAAAGCCAAGAAGAGAAAGTCTGTTAGAGCTCTAACCAAAGACTATATGTTACGAGTAAGAAAGACTCGAATACACGACGCTACAATTAATCCCAGAGTCAGGAGCAGAGGAATTCTCTATTGCATATAATCATGTGACTTTAAGTAGCGACGAATCAGAAGTGAGGAGAAAGCTTCTGATTTCAACAAATTTCAAAGAGCCCGGTTTTTGGCAGCTAGTGGGAAAATTCGAAATAGTTATAAGAGCGCCAAGGCGTTTTTATATACAGGGTGAATCACCTAAAACTTAAACCGGAAATATTTCGGAAATGGAAAGTGCTATTGATGTGCAATTTTCACAGCATTGACTGGTAGTCAGGGGCTCGTACATTTAGCCTATAAAAGATTTTAATTATACTGAGAAAGTGTATTTTTGAGCAAACGTACATGTTATTAAATGGAACAATGCCTAGTTACATCAACAGAATAAAGGTAGGGTAAATTACAATGTCAGTGGCGTTTGTTGCAAGATTCTAGCGCAAGTGGTTTACGAGAAATCTTATTTTGAAACGTTTACGCACCGACACTTGTACAACCTGTGGTAGCCCAAACTAAAGAAAAACAAAAGGGAATTACAATACTTCTGTGAATTCTTACAAGTTAAGAGAGCATAGCCCTTCAAAGGGTGTTCAAAATGACCACCGGCAGCTTCAATACACGCTTCCAGTCTGCTATGGAAAGACTGCTGCACACGTTCTAGCATTTCAGCGTAAATCTCAGAGCAGGCAGCAGTAATACGTCGTTTCATATCGTCTGGTGTAGTTGGTACATCCTTACAGACATTGTCTTTCAGCCTTCCCCACAGAAAAAAAGTCTAAAGGGGTCACATCCAGTGAACGGGCCGGCCAAGGTACAGGTCCTCTTCGTCCAATCCAACGATTTGGAAACAATCCGTTAGGACAAGCTGTAGTACTTCGTACACTATGGGCTGGACAGCCATCATGTTGGTACCACAGGTTCCTCCTACTCTGCAAAGGAACGTCTTCTAGCATCTGTGGCAGATGGTCTGTCAGGAGGCTGCGATACTTGTGCGAGTTCATTGTTCCTTCTATGAACAAAGGGCCTATGAGCTGATGGTTCACTATCCCACACCACACGTTTAAACTCCATAGACGCTGAAGTTCCACCTGACAAAACCAACGAGGATTGTCAACAGACCAATAGTGCATGTTTATGCGGTTTACCTGGCCATGATTAGTAAATGTTGTCTCATCACTAAACAAAATACATGATGAATCTGGAGTATCATGTCTTAATGTCCATGTACAAAAGTTAACACGACTCTCAAAATCGTTTCCATGCAGCTCTTTATGGAGAGATGTGATAGGCGTGGAACCAATGTGATGAAGAATGCGCAGTACACTTGCCTGGCTTATGCTACTTCCACGAGCGATTGTGCGGGAACTAATTTGCTGATCTACTGCAACGGCAGCCAACACATTAATTTGTGCCTCTTCTCCAGTCACTTGTTTGTTTCTGTTACGTTTTCTACGTGTTACAGTACCACTTTGACATAATTGTTATAAGAGGTTGATAAATAATTGCCGAGATGGTTGACGTGTATTGGGATACGGTTCCGCATACACCGTACAGAGCGTACTTCATTCTTCCTACACTCTCCATACACCATGAGCATGTCGGCTTTTTCTGCATTAGTAAACCCCATCTTGCACTCACGACTTGACTGCTTGAACTGTCACAAACTAACTGACCAGAAAGTCGCAATGCAATCAATGAACAAAAAAGACAATGCAAACAAACATAACAAAAGCATCATACCTAGCACCTAAGCAGGTTTAATGGGACAAGTAATTGTCGGGGTGGAAACTTTTCAAAATACGATTTCTCGTAAACCACTTGCACTAGAATCCTACAAGAAAGACCATTCACATTTTAATTTACCCTACCTTTATTCTGTTGATGTAAGTAGGCATTGTTCCATTTAAAAAATTGTAAGTTTGCTGAAGAACTACATTCTCAGTATTATTAAAATCTGTTTATAGGCTAAATGTACGAGCCCCTGCCTACCAATCAATGCTGTAAAAACTGCACATCAATAGCACTTTTCATTTCCAAAATATTTGCAGTGCAAGCTTTAGGTGATTCACTCTGTATAAGTAGGGTGTAGAACGACTCAGTACCCCCTAGTATGTTTGAAGATATGAGACAAAATCTGTTCGTCGAGTAAGCAATTCCGCGCCAATAAGCGGAATGCAATCTTTGTTAACTATTTTAAAATGCGCTAGCGTAATTCATCGCGTTTATATAAACTATATAAGTGATATAATTAGTGACAGACATAGGCAAAGTAATTCACTATCAACTTCGTGGAAATTAACCTAAGAGTAATGGAAGTTCGCCTAAAAAGAAAATTATACGTCGAATGTAACCTACTTTATGTTCAACAATATTTCAGTTTCAGTGCTACAGAAATTAGCTAAAGGAAATAAATAGTGCTGTTACAATTGATTTCTCGTGCCTTCCATTTGAATAATTGTTTTCTCACGTACCTCACCTTTGAGATCTTGAATCTGATGACAGCCGAGGCAACCCAAAGACAACGACGACTACAGCATCTACAAAGAAATGTTTCGCCACGTCGTAGATAGGTAAAGACACGATCATCCAGGTAAAGTGGCAATTAATTATTTTACGATGATAATAATGGAGGTTCAGCAATTTATCACTTCTAGGTGCTAGTGTGACTTGGATACCACAGCAAAGAGTGTCGCTCAAACAAGAGAAGTACTAAAACATGTTCATCCTTTCAACTTAATGCGATTCCAAAACAGGGTTTGACAAGTTTCCCTTTGGAATAGTTGGAAGGGTGTTAGAATATAAAAAAGTGCTGCCGTATTGTCTTTCTAATGATACGGAATAATCAGCTTGTGTTATTTCCCTAACCGTATCAGTTTTGAACAGTTTATTATGTAAGTTATTAAACTATTATGTAAGCAAATATGAAGGGAAAAGGCTCTCCTGTATTCGCTGCATTAAGCCCCTTTGCCAATTTTGGCGCATTTTAGGTTGTGGTATCTTATCCCTTAAAATTTCAGTAAAATAATGAGACAGCTTTTGCACATTCTGTTCTTACTATTCTGTGTGTTTCCGGTAAGGTTACATCCAGGGCTGTCGAAAAGCTGGTCAAGGGGACAGATATCACCCCTAGAATCCCTGGTATGTAATCTAATGCATTACATAATGGGTGTTTATTTTCATTAATTGCTATAGTCACTACCGTTATTAGCATACCTTGCAGTATATAATTTCAAATAATTATGAATTTATCTTCTCAGTAAATCAGTTTCAGTTTCCACTGTCTTTTTCCTGTGATCTTCAGGTACGAGCTTAGCTGCTTCTCAGCATTCTTGGGCGCTGTGAAGGTTAATTTGATATCATGGCAGAATGTTATACACCGGCTGCAGCTGAAAAGAATATTTGATTGTAATTTGTAATAATAGAAGAAATTAACCACCATATATACAAGCTAGTGACATAAATTGTGTCTCCGAAATTTCTGAATTACACTTTTACGTTTGTGCACTCAGTTGAACTTCATTTTAAACCTGAAGCTGCTGAGGGTCGCGAAGCGAACAAAGATGAACACAAATTTATTAATGGAATCTTAATAAGTACCCTTTGCACCTTGAATTAGTGCAATTACTCTTTTCGACTGTTTTAAACATTTTTAAGGTGATTCCAAAGGGATACCTTTATCTCCTTGCTAATTTAATTTGTATTGAGAGTTTAATAGCAGTTATTTAATACTTGTTCATAATATCGTATATCTTTAACAGTGGGACAGCATGAGGTTTAATTAGCAAGCAAGAACCGAGAGTAAGGATGTTTAAAATTAAGTTGATCTTTCGTCTTCCCCTTAAGAATCCTTACGACGACGCCGCCCATGATGTTTTAAACTCGGTGATGTCAAAAGCCCCTTTACATGCTCTTGGCAACTGGTTAAATGTTCGAGAGTTTTATATTTCTTACTGTGGACTGTGAACACTAGTTGCAGTGAGTACATACGAGGAACATTTGACATCCGTTTAACTCTTCGCAAGGCGCCATGCAGTGTGTATATACCTAGGGTGGTTTTTGTACCCATCGTTGCCGAGTGGTGCAATTGGTTGAGTGCAGGCTATCTGTGCCCGAGATTGGTGTTTGATCCCGACAGAGTATTTAAAAGCGACATGTCAACAAATTTGCTGGCGTACAAGAGAACCCCAGCGGGGCAACATTTCAGTGCATTGGCAACGCTGATGTGACTTCTTAGATAGTTACTAAGGTTAACTAAATTTTAATTCTTCTTTTTCTTCTGTACATGCGTACCGAAAATAATGCCAGAACAGTGTTTGTAATTCAATTTTTACTAGCCTTCGGGTTGTGTATGATTGAGTTCAGTTCTATTTATCATTCTCCGCACAAAGGATACATTGTGCCTGCATGTTGTATAGCTTGAGTTATACATTTAACTCTGCTGAACGGCAACATTTTCCTTTTGGCTTTCTGCGAATACAGGGCAGTACAAACAAGACATGCAGTACACAGCACCCAGGGCGCTTAGGGCGAATAGCTTCCTTTTATGAATGACGTTTGCTTAGCTGTTTCTTTGTTTTGGAAATATTTCTTTTTTGCATGATTAATTGTACCACGATCTTACTGGAGTATGCAGCGTTAATTTTGCTTGTGTTTTGTTCCTTTCATGGTCGATATGTCGTATGTTAACTGTTCCAGGAGGATTGTTCGTTTTCATATCCATTGTTCTACAACAGTTACGAATCGGAACTTTCAGTGGTTTATATTTGAATAATGTTTCCTAGTCGTTAGACTATTTGCTGCCCGTTTTGTTTTTGAGGGATAGTTGATAATTGCGAATTATTTTATATCACACGTTTTTTGTTTTTCAGTATTTTGGTTTTAAAGTTTGTAGCTTAATGATTAATTTTCCAAAATCTGTAAAAATGCATCAACTTTATACAGAAAAGAACTGATAAGTGGATTCTCAAGGAAATGAAAAAAGTAATCATAAATTAAGTATTGATTGAGTCGCCTCACATCTCCCTCCCTCTCTCTCTCTCTCTCTGCAGTCATTATATAGCCACTCTCTGCAAATGCATTCTCTAACCTGCCACCTTTCCTGCCTATTGGAGGAAAACTGTCATTTGCTGTGTCCAATCCCAGTAAATATCCCATTTATCTGCAAAGTATAGCTGGCCTATTCTCCACAATTGGTACAACCATGAACAGTTCTTGCTTCGCCGTCTTTGGATATAGACAGATCTCCTTAACCTTCTTCCTCAGCGACAGTTTGGTTTCCGTTCGAAAAACCCTATAGTTATATAGTAGCAACATCTCTATGTAAACATCAACCTGTTGGTGTTTTTAGATGTTAAATAAGCCTTTGACAGAGATTGGCACAATGATCTCTCCAAATTAATCCAATATAAACTACCTGATTTCCTTGTTTATCGTATTGCTCTCTGCATTCACGCTGCTTTAAGGTTTCTCTCGACGGAATACTATCCCCTTATATTCTCGACAAAGCAGGTGTTCCTCAAGGTTCTATCCTAGGACCAACTCTTCTTCATATATAATTTAGTATCCAATACATTGCACCTGTCACTAGGATTAATGCCGATGATACTGTACGTAGTACTCCGTTAAGAATCTTCCGCTTATCATTCGCAGACTTCAAAGATATCTTCCTCAGATTGAATCTTGTTTCCACAGTGACTTATCAATATCAACGCTACTAAAGCCCATTGTCATTTTGTCTAAATGCGAGTACTTACACGAAAGTGGCTTCGTGTGTTTGGCTCTCCTATGTGGTCAAATATTTACGTTTCCATTTGGACAGTGAACCCTCAAACCTGGCTCTGTCATCGCCAAAGCCCACTTGCAATTTCTCGGACTGTACCCTCTATTTTGCAGTTCCAAACTTTCCTTTGGCCAGAGAAAAAACCATTCAGCATTCTCCGCTCAGCGCTGCTAAACTTTGGATTTAATTTGTCAAATTACATATTTTAAAAATTCAGCGAGTAAAAACTAGACCAGCACAAATGGTGATCAATGCTCCTCGTGTCCGCAATCTGGGACTAGACACTCATTTTTCCTCGCATTGCCTACCCCTATACCAGTTGCCTTCCCAACCACTCCATATCCGAATCTCATGCCGACTGTTGATAAGGGTGTAATCCGATTTACTTTGTGATGAGGTATCCCTTTGTTCCATTCCGCGGGCCACGCCCCTTCTTTCTGCGCTACTTATACCGCCAGCCGGAGACCGCTGAACTATGGGGTATTGTTCTTGTCGCTAATGGAGGAGTCTCTTTGTGCGCTACTGGTACCGCCAGCCAGAGACCTCCGAACAATGGGCTGTTGTTCCCGTACGCAGGCCACACCCCGTCTTTGTGACCTACTCCTAACGCCGCCCGCCCAAGAACTTGGACAACATGCTATTGTCCTCAGTCGCGTGCCACCACCCCTCCGTAAATTGAAAGAAGATGTTTAGGCCACAAAGACACCGCGAAATAAAGTTTACAAATTTTTGACACCCTTTGGTGGTATTTTCTCGACACTGAGGGTGAAGTCCCCCGGCGCTAATGTTCAAAATATCTGTGTCAATCAATCAGGTAATGTTCGTCCATCCATAACATCATCTAACGTCGTTAAAACGGATTTATACTCCTAACAAAGGCTATATTGCGTTCTAACCCTAAAGGGCTGGACGCAGGTCGTCGATCGATTAAAACAATTCCAATTAAGTATTTTTTATTGATACGGTATAAAAGAGTTGTTGCCGATAAAGTACCGCAAGCACGCGCGCGCCCACGCATTTTTTTTATAAAACTTAACTAGGCGATTATTACGAGTGTATAATTATTACGAATAATAACACTTGCTTAATTGAGCTTTGAGGGAAATTTTCGGGTTTATAAGAATATTACATCTCTTAGATGAACTAAAAATGCATGACTAAAAGGCAGAGTTAGCGTAAATAGCTACATTGAAAACATACGCAAGGCGCTAACGTATTTTAAAAGTGGTAGTTTTTCGGAAGTCTGAGCGTTTCCTTCCGTCCTCGCCAGCGATCTCAAGGCGGAATGACACGGTTCTGTTATATCTGTCCCGACCAGACGGCCAGCCAGTCCCCCCACTCCTACACTGCTCTCTGCCTGGCACGGAGGTAAGGTACGCTTGCATACCCTGCTGGACCACTTCATGCATAAAATAAACATTGCTGCAAGCCTTCCATGAATATGCTTTTAAACATTCCAAGAAAAAATAACATGGATAAGGCGAGCGTTAATCATTTGAAAGGAGGATAAGGAACTTCCCGCTCCAAGATGAAATATTTGTCTCTCTAAACAGTCAGGACCACAAGCCATTCCCTTTGTTGTTCTTTTAATTAACACCGGTTAAAGAGCGTTCATAAATAAAATGAAAAGCCGCTGTAAAGATCCGTGATTGTTTAGGCACACTGCGAACCTCTGAAATTCTTATAAAGTTTTGCTCGCGGATGCAAGGTTCATGCCACTTCACACTTGACTAGATTTTAAAGAAATGTAAAAGGAGACAACTGAAAGACAGAATTCGGTGTAAATGTAAATAACATGATGCGCTGACTCTAAAACATACACTGACTAAAGCGGTAATGGATACCAGCGGGAATCGAACCCTGAACTCAAGCAATACAAATGCTTTTATGAATTCGAACCATTCGGAAGGCTTGAAACATAAATTTGATATCTGTTTTTAAAATCTTTTTTCTAAAAACGCACACCGGCACTCAAGCTAAAAAGTACAGGAGCTTTCAAAATAGGCATTTCCCTCTTAGAAAATATATAAGTGTCGCAAAAAATGTAAATAACAGGGAGGAAACTTCAAATATACCGTCTGAAATTGTGTTGAGTACTCTTGCAGAGAGGTCGAACCATGGGAGGACTTCAAATATAAATTCGAAATCCCTTTTTTAAACCTTTTTCTAAAGACACACACCAGCGATCTTCGAGAAGTTCGACAGCAAGTTATACCGTTGTACAGCCCTTGCAAAATATGTTGTATACCTCCTGAAGTTGGAGTAAACCGGTCCTTGGAAATTCCGTTTTCAAAGAAGAATCGTAGACACAGGTATTTACGGTCTTAATGGAGGGATTTCCAAACATCATACTCCGAGGAGATAACAGGGCTATATACCTGTGAATACTTTAAATATACCACTTGAGTGGATTTTTAACAATACACGTATTCAGAACAATAGCCTAGTGTTCGGTGGAGAGAAATAAATAATCATAGGGAAAACTGATTTTGATCGGTAATATCTAATACTGATTGAATACCGGAACTCTGTCGATACAAAGGCTTTCCCCATGTCTAAAAATTATAGGATCCCTACAATGCTCCAGGAAAATTATATCAAGAGAAACAGTACTTTATTTTTCACTATTTTACCCTAAAATTATAGTTACATAATACTTGCTATACGTTATTTATACAGCTACAGCATGTGCAGACACTCGAGCTATAAATACAAGGGCTTTCAACACAGGAATCGCTTCTTAGAAAGTATATGACACTAGAGGTAAAATACAGGGGACCTTCATGCTTGCAGTCTTCGAGAAGTAAAATAATACACCCTGAAAGACAGAACTTGAAGATAGAACTCGGTGTAAATGTAAATAACATGAGACAGGGACTTTAAAACAGGCGATGACGCAGTGTAAAAGAGTTGATGTCGATAAAGTACCCCGCTCACAAACCCCCGTACATACGCACACTCTTTCTCTCTCTCTCTCTCTCTCTACCTCTCTCCTTTGCGACAGCACGCCGCTACATAAATATAATTACCGATTCATTGAATGTTGGAGACGCCAGTGAGTTATACAGTTGTTTATACACCCCTGGCAAAATATATTGTATAATCCCTGAGGTTGGGTAACCAGGCCTCGCTCGGGAAATCCCGCTTTCAATGAAGATTCTTAGAGCTGGTTCTTCCGAGGAGATAACATCCCCATGCACTTGTGAATGCTTCAAATATAACACTTCAGTGAATAATAAACGTATTGAAAACAATATCGTAGTGTTCTATACACAGGAGGATTTTCCCTAGATATATTTAACTCTACGACTCTGGAAATTACTCTAACCGATTTTTACATATATTTATTTATGAAATGCCCCCCCCTGCGCGAGGCTAGCTTCCATCCATGACTGTTCCTACTCGATGGGATGGAATAGCCAATCAAAATCAATATATTTTATACCGTCACGCCTCTCGCCTGCATTTTATATTGCAAAACGAGAGATATATTAGTCTGCTTCTCCAGAATTTTTTTACAGTTTCTCGAGGGATCTCACCGACATCATATCTCTTCTGGTTCTACTTCGCTCCGTGAAATTCCATCAAAAACATCATGTCTGGTAAGTTGTAAAACGACTTCTTTTACTTTATTTATATGCAAATAGTTTAACATTCTACAGTTAATACCTAGCTGCGTAAATTTCATTTTCTCAAATGCAAACAGTTTAGTTAAGTATTCATTTTTAAGCAAACTTATTATTTCAAGTGTTTAAATACTAGATTTTTAGCGAGTGAATTATATTCATTTCTAGAGAAAAACACAATTATTTGAATATCTTCCGTGTTGAATAATAAATGTTCTTTGCGATAGAAATTTCTTCCTTGGGCGATCGACGGGTATCAAAGCCGAGACCTCCTGATTGCAAGCCTCGGTTGAACATTCTACAGTTAATAGCTAGCTGTGTGAATTTAATTTTCTAAAATGCAAACGGTTTAGTTAAGTGTTCATTTTTAAGCAAACTTATTATTCCAAGTGTTTAAATACGAGACTTTTAGCGAGTGAATTATATTCGTTTCTAGAAAAAAATACAATTATTTGAATACTTCCGTGTTGAATAATAAATGTTTTTTATATGCAATAGAAATTTCTTTCGCGTGCAATCGATGGGAATTGAACCTGGGGTCTCCAGATTGTGCGCCACGCACGTTACATCGGTTGAACATTCTTCAGTTAATAGCTCTTTGGACATGTTTCATTTTCCCTAACGCGTTCATTTAGTGAAAATTATCAGTCTGTTTCCATATGCGTTAAAAGAGATATTTCAATGAGTCTGTTAAATAATAAATGTTCTTTGTTTACAATAGAAATTTCTTCCGAGTTAAATACTTCGACATTTCCGTGTATGTAAGCTATTTATAATAAAATAAACTAACTTAATAATATAGCTTTTCTTTTAAAAAATAAAATCTAACACGTAAATTACTTATGTTTTCAGCATTCGGATCTGCTAATCCATCTGAAGCTGATAACCAGCTCCAGCAAGATACTTGCCACCGGCTGCTGGAAGAGTCCGTGAATAAGAGAATTCAGGCATCCAATCATCACGAATGGTCCCTTCATACATACAGCAGCCGCCAATTGGTAAGAATTCTTCAGCGTAGTATCTTGTGCACATGCTATATTATTATTATTATTATTATTATTATTATTCCAGGAGTGGACTTTATTTCGGGACAGGAACGGTTCAACCCTTCGCCGCAGCACCATCTACCTTCCATGCTACTCCGACACCCAATCATCCGGGATGTGGCCCTGCCTCATACATGCAGCAACCACCGAATGGCAAGAATTCTTCGGTGTTTTATGAAAATCTTGTACACTTGCTATACTATTATTAATCTAGGCAGTGAACTTTATTTCGGGGCAGGTATGGTTCAACTCGTGACCACTGCGGCGGCTACTGCACCATCTGCATTCCATGCTATTCCGGCACCCAATCACTACGGATGGGGCCCTGCCTCGTTCATGCAGTAACCACCGAATGGTAAGATTTCTTCATCGTTTTATGAACATATTGTACACATACTATATTATTATTATTATTATTATTCCAGCGAGTGGACTTTATTTCGGTGGAGGGATGTGCCAACACGCGACCGCTTCACCATCAGCCTGCCATACTATTCCGGCACCCATTCATCACGGATGGGGCCCTGTCTCATACATTCAGCAACCACGGAATGGTAAGAATTCTTCGACGTTTTATGAAGTTCTTGTACAAATTCTACTTTATTATTATTATTATTATTATTATTATTATTATTATTGTTATTATTATTATTATTATTATTATTATTATTATTACAGGGAGCGGACTTTATTTCGGGAGAGGGATGGTTCAACCCGTGACCGCGTCATCAAGGATGGGACCCTGCCTCATGCATGCAGCAACCAACAAATGGTAAGAATTCCTCATTGTTTTCTATAAATTAATGTAACAAATCATTTTAACAGTTTCTACACGTGCTATACTACTGCTATTATTGTTATTATTCCAGGAAATATTCTGGCGTACGAGACATGCCAGTCCATGGAAATCGCAACACAGAGCTCCGCATCGTTCGAGAGGATTGATGAAGTCGCAGCCGCTACCCCGTCAGCCTCCTCATCACCCAACATGGCTGTTGATGCCGTAGCCGCTGCAGCACCAACCTCCTCATCACTCAAAACGCGACTGTTTAAGCCGTAACCGCTGACCGTCAGCCTCCTCATCGTCCAACATAGTGGGCGAATCATCATCCAAGGATTCAACACCACTGAACGGAAAGAGAGGACAGGCGCCAAACGGGAGCGAGCAACTCGCCATTAAAAAAGCCAAATTAGTGTTAGCAATTGTCAGGGTCTGGAATACAAGACCATCCAATCGGCATTCAAGGGACGTGTTTTTAATAGCAGAATAGAACATACATTAGAAATACTCGACCTCAGAGTCTTTTTTGATGAGTGCAAGGGGCTTATAATTAAAGAGATCGAAAACGTCTTGCAGAAAAACAGATCTGGGTTCAAAATGAATTGTTCCCTGGAACTTTCATATATAATCGATAAACCTGATGAAGAGACGCTAGTTTCTTCCTTCTTTAATTCTAAGACTGTGTTGATACTTCCATCAAGCTACCTCAATCAGATCTTCACTTCAATTGCAGGGGACATTTTAGAAAACACTTCCAACCTTGAGCGGGGTGCTTCGTCGAAATCATTGTTTTCCATACTTGGCCTGGTGATGAGCTCTACACATTACGACCCTCTATATGCATGGTCTTATATTGGATTGCCTCAGAAAATTGAAAATATACATACGGTGATAAATATTAAGAACTTAAGAACGACAACTTCGGCTTCGCATGGTGCATGCTAGAATCTAAATATCCCGCTAAACGCGATCTATATAGAACAACAATATACCTTTTGAACTGCTTTTCAAAACATTCAAATATGAGGGTATTGAATTCCCAGCACCGTTGCATCAAATTGAATGCTTTGAAAAGCAGAAT
Organism: Deroplatys truncata; assembly: GCA_030765065.1. NCBI lineage: Eukaryota > Metazoa > Arthropoda > Insecta > Mantodea > Mantidae > Deroplatys > Deroplatys truncata. Next base: position 6,159,066 of record CM060990.1, on the reverse strand, counting down.
AATTTAGTATCCATTTCAGTGTTTGGTTTAGAAGAGAATGAGAACATTATTCCTCTATAACAAACAGTTGAAAAGAAGAGCCTTGTCCATTGAACAGGAACATAAGTCACTACTGTCTCATTAAAGACTTGCCCAGATTGATAAGGAGCCAGACGACAAAGAACCATCGGAGGATGTGTGCGCATGTGAGGCGTGTCTCAAGAGATGTGCCAATGCGAAGGCTCTGGAAGTACATAGGTTAAGATGTGGAAAATTTCAACTACTTAAAATGGCTCAACAGGATGACTTCATTGAATTTAAGGTATTCTCCAAACGCGTTCCTGTAACTTTTGTCATATATGCTGACATTGAATCTGTTCTGGCAAAGGTCCACTCTTGCGAGCTCTCGAGTTGGACCCGAGCCATTCAAGAACATGAAGCAGTGTCTATTGCCTTAAAGCTGGTATGTAGACATGACAATACATTGTAGAAATTCTTTCTCTTCAGAGGTCCAAATGCCAACGATGACTTCTTCAAGCAATTAAAATCAATTGCTGATGATGTCATCGATGTGTGTTCTAATCCTAAACCTACGAATCTAGCCCCTGAAGAGCAATCGAATTTCGTTAAGGCCTCTGAATGTCATATATGCCTTGAGGCTTTCACTATGAGCGACTTGTGCGTTAGGGATTACGATCACGTGACTGGGAAACATCTGGGTGCTGCTGATAATAGATGCAATTTGAATAAAAAGGTCCCTGATTTCATACCGATCTTTTTTTATTGCCTATCTAATTATGACAGTCACTTTCTGATAAGACACCTGGCATATGATAATAAGCCCATATCGTGCATAGCTCAAAGTGCTGAAAGGTATGTAGCGTTCAGCAAAAGGTACAGGGACATCAGCTTCAGTTTTCTGGACAGCTTTAAGTTTCTTGGTGACAAGCTGTCCAGCCTGGCTAACATGCTCGAGGAGAGTGACTTCAAAATAACCAAAACAGAATATCCTGTTGAGCATTTTAAGCTGGCAACGAGCAAGGAGATATTCCCCTATGACTGTGTGTCGAGCTTTGAAAACTTGAGGAAACAACTCTACCACCGAAGGATCCTTCTTCAGTACTCTACAAGGCAAGCACATCACTGACGGGGAATACAGGCATGCTGTAAAAGTCTGGGATGCTTTTAATATCCGGAATCTGCGGAATACAGTGACCTATATCTCAAAACAGATATACTGCTCTTGGCGGATATTTTTTAAAAGCTTCGAGATCTCATCCTGGGAATGTATAAACTTGACCCAACATGGTTTTATAGATTATCAGGACTTGCCTTTGACGCACTGTTGAAAACAACAAAGGCAAAACTTTCTTTAATATCCGACAAGAGTTTTTTAAGTCGGGTATTAGAGGTGGACTGTGGTGAAGGGCTACTCCAAAGGTAACCACACGTTAATGTCCAGCTTTGTTCAGCATTCAGCTTTTAAGCACCTGTCCTATTGGGACATAAACAACTTATACGGTGCCTCAATGATATAATGATAAAAACCTAAAATGGCTCACCAGGAAAGACATTGACAGTATAAATTTAATGCATATCAAAGAAGATTCGGAGACAGGCTATGTGCTAGAAGTATATATCGACTACCCTGACCATATCTACGACACCCATAACGAGCTTCCTTTCTGCCGTGAAAGCGCGACATCACCAAATGGACAATACAAGAAACTGCTTGCAACATTGGATAATAAAAGCAAATATGTCTTGCACTAAAGGGTAATGCAGCAGTGTATCGAACAGGGCCTAACTGTGAGACATATTCACAGGGTGGTGTCCTACGACCAGTCTATCTGGCTGAAGACCTATATTTATGTTAATACAGAGAAGAGAGCCCAAGAAAAATCAAAATTCGGACGAAACCTTTGGAAAAATATGAACAATGCCATATACGGGAAATTCATCGACAATGTAAGGAAATACACTGATTTTAAAATAGTAAATGGGAACAGGCAAGGATGTTGACAGCACGCAGCACATATCTACACACTATCACTACGCACTGCTTGCTACATTGGATAATAAAAGCAAATTAGTCTTGCACTACAGGGCAATGCAGCAGCGAATCGAAAAGAGCCTAACTCTGAGACATTCACAGGCTGGTGTCCTATGACCAGTTTATCTGGCTGGAGATGTATATTTATGTTAATACAGAGAAGAGAGCCCAAGAAAACTCAAAATTCGGGCAAAATCTTTGGAAAAAAATGAACAATGCCGTATACGGGAAATTCAGTGATTTTAAAATACTTAGTAAATGGGAACAGGCAAGCAAGTTGACAGCACATATCTACGTACAATCACATTCGAGGAAAATCTTGTGGGCATCAAATTGGGCAGAGAGGAGGTACATATGAATAAGGTAATCAACATCGGGCTTGCGATTTTGGACCTTTCTAAATTAATAATATAAATTTTTTATATCAAACCAAACTTGAAGGACTTACTGCTGAACTACATGGATACAGACTCATTCATTTTTAAACGAGTTCTGATATCTATGAATTCATCACGGAGAACCCTCAACATTTTGACACCTCAAACTTTGAAAAAGATAATGCATATGGCATTCAGCAAGCCAACAAGAAAAAGATTGGCTTGTTCAAATAAGAATTGGGCAGCGTGACTATGGAAGAGTATGTCGGTATCAGAACAAAATTGTACGCTTACAGAGACAACGGACAAAGTATAAAGAAAGCAAAGGGTATCACAGGGCGGGTATGAAGAAAATAGATTTCGGGCATTATTTTGGATGCTTGAACGATCATAGTCTTAAAATTGATTCAATCCAAAAAACATTTCGTAGCATAAACCACAAAATTACAACTATTGAATTCCCAAGGTCGCGGGTTCAAACCCGGCAGAGGGCGATGGATTTTTTCGGGCGTAAAAATCGTTAGCACGGCTTCCTTCGGAAGGGAAGTAAAGCCGGTGGTCCCGTGTCGTAGATTTACGGCACGTAAAAGAACCTCAAGCCTGATAAAGAGGCCTCTGAGCAAAATTACAGGTGTTTCACGCCCAATATAGAATGGGACGCTAAGAACCATAGTAGTTAAAGAGCGTCCATAAATAAAACTCACTTTAACAACTATTGAAACAAACAAATTGGCGTTGAAGGGGATGACGACAAGAGGAAGCTGATAAAAGGATCCTATAAGACTAGCCTGGGGCCATTATTCCCGCAGACCTGCCGATTGCTAGTACCTATGTTTGTAAAAAAGGAAATTATATATATAAATATAAATATATATATATATATATATATATATATATATATATAGCGTAAAAATAGATTTCAAATGCTTGAGGGTTTTTTGTATAACACTTTTTCCCTCAGAGTTTTTTTTAAATATTGTATATATTTTTATATTTTATATTCACTTCAAATGTGTGAGGGTTTTGTGTAGTACGTTTTCCTCTGATGTTTTTAATATTCTTTATAGTTGTATTTTCATTTCAAATGTGTGAGGGTTTTTTTGTGTGTTACATTTCCCTCTGATTTTTTGTTAATGTTGTGTATATAATTACAATATTGTGTGTTTATTTCACAATGTGAGGGTTCTAAGTATCTACATTTTCCCCTTAAAATAGTATGAAGTATTTTAAAATAAAAAACATACGAATAACCTTTACAGCCATAAAAAACTTGTCTTTATTAATTATTCATACATTACACCAAATCCTTTTTATCAATCCATTCAGTATTTGCAAAACCATAGCACTTTACAAGAACTTTGTTTTCACATTTACGTAAAGCCTAATGTACTAATTACATGTTAGAATAGTTAGTCCTTTTTAGTTCATGTCCATAGAAGGCACCTTTTATCACCTCACCATTCCTATCCTTTTGTATGTATGTTGTAGGCTTGTTGCGATTCACACGAAATACTTTGAAGATTTCAACACTGCAGTTATATTCAAAGCCCTTTTCAAAATGTCCTTTATGTTTGGTTACCCTGACATAATCACCAACAGTAAACTTCCTTGCAACCTTCGTCTCTCTTCGTTCTTGAGTATCAGTATATACTGTCAGAAGATTTTTGTTTTTCACTTCATTAGGCTTCTTATGGGATAGTCGAATGAAAACTATCATTGTACTTTACAACGATTCTAGGTAAAAGGTCAAGCCACTTCTATGAGCCTTGGACTAAAACTCTCGGTACATCATTCAAGGTTTGAATTAAACACTCAACAGCTGCAGCCTTCACATTGATATAGGTGCTGTAGTGGTTAATATTATACTTTAACATTAATCGTTTAAGCAACTTGTTATAAAATTCTTTCCCTTATCACTTCGAATATTCCTGGATGGAGCGTCCATTTCTTGAAATATATCCTCCGTAGCCTTTGCAACGTAACTCCGCCCTTGTCCTTTAAGGGTTTTGCATAAGCCATTTTAGAGTAAAAGTTGATTGAGATCAGAATGTATTTGAAAATTTTGTTCACTCTTGCATAGGGTATCATTTCAATCAAATCAATTTGCAGTAAATCATTCAGACCTTTGCTGATAATTTTTCGCTTTAAATAGTTCCTCGTCGATCCATGAAGCTCTCAGGCGATAATCTGTTTGGCGATCATGTTATAATTTTAGATGCGTTCAACTCTCGGATAATTTCCTGAATCTCGAGTGCGGCTATTATTACTGCGTCCCTCGAAGCAATAAGTAGCTTCAGTCTGTTCACTAATGTATTAGGATTTCTCCAAAAAACGTAGTCAACCTCCTTATCAGGCTTATATTCCTTCCATACCAGTCTTAGACCTGAATGTGTTCTGAGCAGTGGACGTATTATGTTCTTGTATTTATACGATTTACCAGATCCCAAATGTCCATGTCTGGCGTAGCCACTTCTATGCAGAAAAGTGCTTTTCAGAACCTTGGCGCACGTCTCCAAATCTTCACTGGTGTATGCGGAAATCTGGGGTAATCGCTTAAAGATGAGCTCCTTCAAACCATCGGTAGACTCAAGTTTCATCGCCTATCAATATTTGATTATTTAAAATGAATATCTTTATTTCCAAGCATATAACTACCATCTTGATATCTCACACCGTACAATGTATCAATGCGATCCCCGTTCTTTTGAGCGAACTTGTTGAAGGTAAGTAGAAATACTTGTAGCTTCATCATCATTCTTTACGGTCTTCATAGTCAATCCCCGTTGAATTCCAAAATATCCTGGATGGGGGCGGTTACGGGCTTCAAAGCTTCGGACATAACATGCTGAGTCTCAAACTGGAGACCTTCTAGAACTCTCAGCTTTTCTTTTACAGCTCTGGCATCCCTGCCTACAGACTCTTTAAGTCTTATGCTTTCACTATCCATCTTACAAATGATGTGAAAATTGCCGATTACATTCCATTTATAGCCTGCGTCCAGCTTGATCTCTGAATGTGTCGATAGCATTAGCTTATATCCCGATCGAAGTTCTCAGTTGCTCGGTTTTTTCTTATGTTCCTATGTATGTGTCCTTAAAGCCTCAGCAAAGATTGCCGTATTAGCGTACTGGCTTCTCACCAATTCTTCTAGGCTTGTCATTTGCTGCATATGATTGTTGTAGGTATCCATCATCATGTTTACATTTTCCTCCAATTTCTTAAGTTTATCATTGGGAGAATCAGTTTTGAGGGTATTAAAAAACCTCTGCCTTTAACTGCTTGACTATTAATTAGATCTGAAACTCGCCTCATTGTTAACTTTTCTAAATTACTCAGTTTCTGATTACATGGATTATGCAGATTTGTTTTTTCTCTATCAAGCTCCGCGGTAACGTGTTTAATAGAATCCATTATAGCATCCCCCTGTCTTTTGTAGAAGTTGTTAGAGTATCCATTTTACCCGTAGTTTTATTCATATTTGCTGTGATGTCTTGCAGCTTCTTACCTATTTGCGTCTCGATTTCCTTTGGCATGTATTTTTTTAACTGCTGTATATCGCTTTTTAGAGTGTTCAAAGTCTCAGCCTTTAATTGATTGATTGTTCCGTCCAGACTTGAAATTTGTATATTTGTTAATTTTTCCAAATTATATATTTTCTCATCACATATACTCTGGATGGCTGTTTTCTCTCTTTCAAGTAACTCTGCCTGTTGTTTAATAGAAGACATTAGGGAATCTACCCTTTTCTTTGTTGAAAGCGTTAAAGCATTCACTTGCTCCGTAGTTTTGTTCAAGTTTGCGTTCAGCCATTGCAGTTTATTGTGTATTTGCATTCCGATTTCCTTTGGCAAGTATCTGCTTAACTGTTTCCGCGTCTCGTTCGATTTCCTAATGATCATACCTCTAGCATATCTTTCACTTACAATATCCATATCACCAAGAGGATCTGCTATATCAATGATTCTCTTATTGCCGAATATAATGCTACCGTTATCATCTGTCGACTGCATCCGTGAATTGACATATCTAGTAATGAACTTTTTATTTGCGACATCATTATCGTGAACTGGATTCATAAATTCCTTCAATCTAACTTTAACGATCACGTTGTTAATTTCCTTATCCCTCTTGAGAGTATATCTTGAAATCAATTAATCGATCATGGTGTTAGCCATAACCTCAACATTGCTGGCAGCTTGCTGAGAGAAATCGTGCACCCTAATTTGGAGAGGATACACATAATTCTTATTGGATGCAGCATGATTATCTTCAGGATCGTGAACATTGCACAATCTCTTATTCTTGAATTGATAGTTTCCTTTAACATCTCTATTTTATGATAAAACGATCAAACATTCTTCTAACTGAAGCAGTTCTCTGAGAACCGAACCTGTCGATGCTGATGATTAACTACGAATGATCATTTTCTTTTTGGTCGAGCTTAAAATATATATAAAAACCGTTCCTATATCGCCCCTCATTCATGTGAAATTCAGGAACTATCACAACAAAGGGACTTCCTTCTGATACACTCTCCCAAACACTTACATAGATCTTTAAATTAATTGTAGGTCATGTCGGTATTTACATAATCTTCATAAATATGCTTCAAGTTTAAATTATCTTGCCTGAAGCGTATAATTATGTTTGTATTATCGCGGATTAAATGTTTTGGAACTTTAGCATAGGATTGCGCTAGATATACGGAGTCGACATCTCGATGTCTACCCATGTTGTAAAAGGATGCTATATTTTCCTGGTTTTCAGTAATGACGTCATCGAATATAAAGATTGAATTTTCTTTGACTTCAGAAGGATGCAAAACATCATCTCCGTTGTTCGAAAGTGTTCACTTCTATACCTTCGATATTTCCAAGTACTTTAATTAGGTATTGATACTTTGGTTGATAGAGAGAGTTTGAATAAATATAAAAGTTTTCAAAGCGTAGTCCATTCTCATGGAGTAGCATATTGAGCAATACGTTTGTTTTCTCTGCACTGGAACACCTTAAAATAAGAGCTCTGACATTAGATGGAAATATCTTGCCGTGGCGATTGCATCTAAAGTGGCTTTCAAAGTCTAATACCTGGATAGGTAGAGAGCAGTGCTGCTTAACACGCCCCATGTTAATAACCAACTTATAAAACGCATGCACGCTGTTTATATTCATATTACCGAGTACAAAGTAGCTAAATGATCGGATTCATTGGTTGCGTTTTGGTTAGACATCAAAGCAAAATATAAGAGAGCTAATGCATGCACTTACTCGATTAGTATATCATGAGAGCTAGGAGAGGGAGGTCGTTGCAGTATAAGCGCGGCTCTGGAATTATTAATTCACTCCCCTTTGAAGTTCACTTACCCGGGTATAGATATTGTGGTCCGGATACTAAATTCGAAAAACGTCTAAAAAGATGAGACCCGGGATTTAACCAATTAGACGAAGCTTGCAAACAGCACGATATCGCATACGCTGAGCATAAGGACAGTGCTTCAAGACAATTAGCGGATAAGATTCTTGCAGCGAAGGCCTGGAAGCGCGTGCAGTCATGGATTCAACTTCTGGTGAAAGGTTAGCGGCGAGGATAGTAACTGACATCATGGAGGGAAAGGTTGCAGTGGGAGGCGGAAAGGAAAGAAGAAGAGAGGAGGGTTTTTACCATCGATCCCTGTCATTGCTGCTTTAGGCGCTGCAGCTGGCGGCGCTGTTCAGATAGCCTCTGCAGTCAATAAAAAATCTTGCTGATAGGCACTTAGCAGAAGTTGCGAGGCATAACAAGCTGATGGAGCCCTGAGGAAAGGGACTCCGAAAGAGAAGGTGCAAGAAGAGGAATAAAGGAGGATGTTTACCTGTAATGCCGATGAGGATATCTTTAGCCGCTGCATCTAAAATCGCCAGGACCTTGAAAAATAGACGATGTAAAGTCAAGGGTATAAAAAAGACGACAAAAAACTATGGAAGGAGATTGTACATATACCGGAGGAAGCCCTGAGTAACGTAGACATCGAATGTTATGCTAAACATTTAAAAATTCTTTATTTTAGAGGAGTATATATGATTGACAACCACCTTTAAAGCCTCACTTCAAAGAGAGACTTATTGCCAATCTCAATACCTCTGATAGTGAAGGAATACACTGGGTTGCTGTAAGGAAAGAAGGTGATGTCGCATACTAGTTTGATAGTTTTGGTAATTTGAAACCACCTCCTGAGATTAAGAAATATCTACAAGGTGTTAAAATCTTCTGTAATACACAGAGATACCAGAATTTCGATTCATCATCTATGGGCACTTGAGCTTGCAATTTCTTTTATTCTAGGAGCTGCTACATTGTCTAGATGAGTTATACAGTTACAGTGAGCGGTTCAGACACTGTTATTTGGACGTATCTAAACCCTCTTCTACAGCTAGATCCTCCGGGTCATTATGAGGTTGCTCTCTTGAATGTTAGAAATAGGTTTAGCAAATGATTTCATGCGCCTGAAAGAGAAAATGCATATATTATAAAAATCCCCTTCACATGTAACACGAAAGTATGATTAAAGAGTGTCACACTAACTTCATGGGTTTGCAAGGTTCTGGCTGTATCTCCAGCGAGCAATCTGGAGTCGTCTGATTTATCCACTCAACCCTCGTAGCGTTATGATCATCAGGAGCAGTAATGACGGGAATGAAGCGACATCCTCATCCATAGGCCGGGTATGACGCTGTGCAATAGGATATTTCACTATATCGATATCACGTCTCAGGATCCAGCTCTCTATTGGCATGGGTACCTTGGGCACGGCTATTCGCAATCTGTAATAATTGAATTTTAGGTTAGACACAGAATAGCATTAGAAGCAGTAAATGAATATGTAATTTAACATTTCTTCTACTTAAGTTTTCTCTTTCTGTGCTGGTAGACCTCGCAGGTGACGTTACATAGGAAGAAGGATGCCATGCGCTCGTGTTGGGCTGGGTTAGTGCAAAGTACAGAATGCATGTATCCGGTGCACGTCTCTATCACATTCAGCCAGGTGTTTTGACACAGACATAAACTTCATCGGCATCACTAATATCCTCCACATTCTCCTCCGTGCGATTTTCTCTGAAAGAATAAAATAATTTCAAGTTAGATTTCATTTAACATGTATGCAAGATATTACTGAAATATAGAAAAAAGCATTACTTACACGCTCGCACTTTGATAAACAGGACAGCTCTCTGTACACACTTCCAATGTAGTCATGTGATCATGATGCGATGGTTGAGTACACAATATTGAATGCATTAAACCATTGCAGGTTTCGGTATGGAAGTATACGTAGTGATAATCTTCCCCGCAATCGCTCCAGTAATCTTTACATAAGCTGCACGATTATCACCAACCATTTCGATTATCAGTGAACGAACACTGAAAAACAATAAATGCCTGCGGTCGCTCCTTATATACTGTAGACACTTGTTCGGTGACGTCACGCTGCGGGTGTGGAGGGGGTGGAATGCGTGTTGAGACTTGATATTCATCTCGCCAGACAGAAGCCAGCTGGCGGTTTTCGAATACAAAGGTAAGGCGTTGGTGAGCAGGTTTTAACACGTTTTATCGACGCCGACAGAGTGTAGCCCTGCTAGTTTGCAAGTCGAAACTTGTTAGTGACGTCACGCAGCAGTCGCGGAGATGGGTGAAATGTAGAGCGAAACTTGTTATTACGAGACAGAAGCCGGCTGCCGGTTTTTCATTACAATGGGGAGGGATGCTGGACAGGTTAGGACCAATGAACGTGATAGTTATGCATATGCTAACACGCATATACGATGACAACCAGGTGCGTGAGTCAATTCCTATACACGTTATTATATTAATCAATCAAATACAGTGACGGTGGGGTACATCAATCAACGGCCTGGGTCCAGCCGTTTAGGGTCGTGATACCGGGAATCCAGGACGTTAGAATGCAATATAGCCTTTGTTAGCAGTATAAGTCCGTGATTTTTTCAATGACGTTAGATGATGTTATGCATGCTCGAACATTACGTGATTGATTGACACAGATATTTAGAGCTTTAGCGCTTTAGAGCTTTAGTCTTCACCCTCAGTGTCGAGAAAATAGCGCCAAAGGGTGTCAAAACATTCGTAAAGTTTAATTGGCGTTGTCTTTGTGGACTAAACCTCTTCCTTCGATTTACGGAGGGGTGGTGGCACGCAACTGAGGACAATAGCCTATTGTCCTGGTTCTCGGGCGGGCGGCGTTAGGAGTAGGTCACAAAGAGGGGACGTGGCCTGCGTACGGGAACAATAGCCCATTTCTCGGAGGTCTCTGGATGGCGGTATCAGTAGCACACAAAGAGACACCTCCTTTAGCGCCGAGAACAATACCCCGTTGTTCGGCGGTCTCCGGCTGGCAGTATCAGTAGCGCGCAAAGAAGGGGCGTGGCCCGCGGCATAAAACAAAGGGATATCTCATTACAAAATCAATCGGATTACAGCGTTATCAACAGGCGGAATCTTCCTTTTTGCGCTTGAGCCGCTAGCCCGTTGTCCGGTTTCTCGGGCGGGCGGCCTCAGTAGCGCACAAAGGAGGCGGCGTGGAACACTGGATATCTGATTACATGTTATCAGTCGGCGGCATCTCTCTGTGCGCCAAATTGAAGACAGTATTACTACTCATATTCTAATTTCTTTTCATAATACTAAAGAATTAAATAAGATATGCAAAGCCTTCGTTGAGTGCCATGGAGGATAAAAGAGTTGCTGCACTTGGGATGTGTGTAGAAAGAAAAGCCGGTTAGTTGCTGTACTTCGCAGAGAATGCGTGTTAAAACAAAGGCTGGTTACATTTTATTGCAAGCTGTATACATAGATGCCATGATGTAACACTTCAGCAAACAGAAGAAAGAGCTTAAGAGTGGATAATCGATCCTGTTTATAAGGGTACGAATCGCATGTAATATAATTGCCATTTATCAAATACTGCAAATATGTGTGTGTGTGTGTGTGTGTGTGTGTGTGTGTGTGTGTAATGAAACGGTCAAAACCTCTGAATAACCTTTATTGTAATTCTATAGACGTAAGCATTGAAATTTATGGATATCAAAGCCTTCTAATAACCCCCATGTAAGACAGTTTTGCTAATATCCTTTGTAATTATGTTGTAATAATGTCCATTGCCAGGGCATGCTAAATAATTGTATTTATAGAGATAATTGCTCGAGTTAACATGATAACCTGAGAGTGGGGAATGTTCAGCTTCACCTCTATTTCGTTGTATATGCTAAGAGTTGCTGCATTATGTGAAAATGTGTTAGCGTTTTATGTAATGAAATAACTATAGGACCGAAGAGAAGCTACGAAGTTTTAAATTTCATCTACTGTAATTATCTAAAAAATGACTCGACCATTCCGATCGATGATTGTTTCGCTGCAATTCCAGAGCTTGAAAGACTGTCGGTGGGAGGTTAAGATTTTTCGCATCCTTTTGCTGAATATTAGCCGGTGCCGTGCGAAAAGAGGAGGATTCACCAAAAAAATGATTCTACAATAATTTCATAAAGAAGGGGAGAGCTTAGAAAGCTGTCCGTGCAACGTCGGGTAGGTGAGCTAGTACCATGTATTTAGACTATTTAATTTTCTGGGAATAGCCATCTAAGTACGCTTCATTCGGAAGCAATTTTGTATAATGGGTAAAGCGTAAGAGATAGACAAAAACTTATTACGCAAAAAATGAGCATGTCTCTAAAGCACGCAGTTTATTTCAAAAAGTTTTTGTTTTGGGATCAGCCATTTCCGAGATATTCTCATAATTGGTTTGGATTTTTGAATAACTTGCCACTTTTTTAAAGTGTTGTCGATATTTAGTTGTTTATCGCGATTTCATGGAAGGAGGAATTTCAAAGTAATCATTCAGTGACCCGTTTTTAAACATTTGATTATCGCTACGATCTTCTGCATCCTATTTTACCTTCCCAAGAAATGTGAAATGAAACGAATTCTGCAAACGTTTGTGTCAATGAACATGAAGTAGATAGAAGAAGAAGCCGTTGTACGAATAGTTTGTATTAGCTTTAAACGATAGCGGGTGGAGAAAGTAATGCAAATGTAACGCATCTTTCTCTACCACGTACCTAGTAGGTAGAGGAAATATAGCATTCTACACAAAAGTTAGCTATAGAAATCTCACCAAAAATACATGTTTTGAGGCTCCTGAATTAAAAATGTGCTTTTAGATAAAAATCTATGAGAGGGGGGAGAGCATAAGTTAAAAGAAAATTCCTCCACCTCAAACTACCTTTTACATCTAAAATATTACGAAATTTTTATTTCTCAAAAATGGCTCTAACAAATTTGCTTAAGATGTCATACATTTAAGACATTAACATGACAAATTAAGTGATACTTAGCGTTTTTTTTAAATAGTATATGAAGTCCTCTTCATTTAGAAGTAGTTTTGTATAATCTGATAGGTATATCTGATAAACCGTAAGGCGGAGAGACGTACTGCACAAAAAGTGTAGAGTTGTTTAAAACGCACAATTTCAAGTAACTTTTTTGTGCATCAGCCATTTCCGAGATATCTGTTTTTCATTTTCTGAATTTTTCATTACTTTATTTTAAAGTATTGCCAACCTTCAGTTGTTTCTCCAGATGTAATGGAAATAACATAGAATTTTAAGGCCCGTATATACCGACCGATGTTTAAACATTTGACTATTGCTGTTCACTTTGTACCTGTAACGAAATTTGTACCTAACGGCACTGTGAAAACTTTTATTTAAGTTGAAGTAGACACAGAAGTAGGTAAGCTTTTGCAAGAATGGTTTGTAGAAACTATGAAATAAAATCGATAAATCTTAGTGGGTAATGAAAGTCATGTGAATGCAGCCTTGCCAACCCCAGTAGCCAACATTTCAGTAGGAAGTGTTACAAAATTTCAGGAGATATCAGTTGATTCTTTTAAAAGTGATAAAACAAAGACTGATCACTTGGCTTAATCGGGGGAGCATTTTTCTGCTATTTCGATAGTCCCGCGTTCGAAATCCGGTTGGACTCTTGACATTTATATTCTACAGTTGTACATACATGCATTAAATACCGTCGACTCTCGCTCTTTTGTTGGGAAGGTTTCACTACCACCCCTTAGGGAAGGAAATGGTCAGTTTTGCAGCTCTTTGTTTCTATGCTTGCATATGTGGTCATATTTTGAATTTAATGAAATACTTATAACATTGTTCAGTTGGGTTTAACGACAGCAGTAAAGGCTCTACTTTTACTCCAAAATAAATTTGTTCGAGAGTTAAGGTTTCGATATTCCTCCCTTTCCATCCTTGCACTACTTAAGTGATGAAGGAGGGTTTTCATAGACGCAAGGTGAGAATCTGGGGGACTTCACTTTGCGTCCGTTTGTTTAGATTATTGAAAATCAAGTAACTCCAAACAGAGCTTATTATATGGGTCTTTTAATCTGAGGCCAGTAATGTATCTTCTGCTAATGCAGAGTAAAGAACAAGAGCACTGTGTTGTTCCAAAGCAACCACGTGGTGTGGCATGGATATAAAAGCTGAGGTGGCTTCACTTGCACAAAAGCTTGGAATTCCTTTAACTCTTTCCAATCGTTTAGCACTAACGTGGAAGTAACTGTTTATCATTGTACTATAAATATGAGAAAGTGGGGCGATGGCGGGGATATTATAACTGTTTCGGCGGGAGTCCGAGCTGCAGCGGCCGGCGCGCGCCACTGTATGATGAAAAAACATGAACATATCAGTATCGACAGCAGCAATTTCCTTATTAGGTTAAGCAAATTTTTACCCAGGTTAAAATATCAGGAGATTTGTTCGTTTTCCTTTAATAAATCAGTAGATAAGCTTGAAGCATTGTCAATGATGCCGCGATAATGGTGCGCCAGTTTGGTACAGGAATGAAGTTGCCACCTTTCTCTTTGTCTCCAATATCCGATGTTGATTCTGCTGCCGGCTACTCCAGTGGTTGAGCAATGAGTGTTTTCCCTCGGAGTATGCGTGGATGTATTGTGAAGGCAACGACAGTTTAAATTTATTGTGAACTGATATTTGAGTTTATTGAATTAGGTTGCCGATCGTTTACAATGAAGAAATAGACTGGCTCTGAATTGTAACACTCGAAACTATGTCAATGGAATTATTATTATTATTATTATTATTATTATTATTATTATTATTATTATTATTATTATTATTATTATTATTATTATACCTCTAACTAAACCGCTAAAATGTTGCTCGGAAAGATCCCTCACGATAGTAGCGAAATTTTACTTTTACAAGCGCGTCACTAGGCGCTTAAATTCACACACGTAAGTACCGGTGACGGTACCAGCGAGAAAGTAACTCTCTTAACTCTCACGCCTACATTAGAATTACTCCCTCCAAACTTATTTCACGCCCAGGCCAATATTCGCCCCTCTTCATGCGCATCTCTGACTTTGATTACTAGGGGACCTGGCTAAAATCTCGGAAATACCTCTCACTTTTCTTTTTCAGAATTTTGGCCTACGTGACTGTGTAAACGTACTGAACTTATGACCTAACTGCTGTTCCAGAAATGCTTAAGCTAATGTGTTCTCTGTTCTGCTGCTACTAATGACTTTCGTTACAAGGCTCGCTAATTACCTTCTCATGGCAGATCTTTTCAACTCAAGCTTGTTACATTATACATTTATTTAATATACGGGAATTATTTAATGCAATTATTTCTCTTATTATAATTTCTTTATTTATTTACATATTCCGCCAATAAGTACGGTATCAAGCTAGAAAATCAGATCTACTGATAACTTCCGTTCGTTATTCTTTTTTATAGGATGTAGCGTTCTATAATTTTTGGAGATTCTCAAAAGTATTTTAAAATAGCATTGACTTTGAGGCGTTATAATTAAACACGGTACCTCCACTGTTACTTTCCAAATAATTTTCCTCTAGAGGGGATCTTTTACAAACGTTAGCAGGAGAGCTACAACATGTATAGATTCTGTAATGCTTATGCAATTCGAGTTTTACATGATAGTGTCTGCATTGGTACTTGTTATTGCTCTGACTTGTGTATGAGTGTTGATCTCCTGCTTGTAAACTGCAAATGCAACATTAATTTTGATTTTAGCCAAATACCGGCATACCGTAAATTAGAGTAGAGTATGTTAAAATAAAGTAAAAGGTAAAGGTGTAAATTTTTATTTTAATCAAGAACAAGGAGTGGAGAACTACCATGTTACATGTGTGTAAACGAAACTTACCGATACCAGAAAACTTATTAACTATAGATACCAACTAGAACTACCTGATGCAATTTGAAGTATTCATGCTAGCCGTTTTACGGAGCATTGATCATCTGTGTACATGAATGATAATGACCAGGGGCGGAGGGGACAACTCACACTTCTTTTGTGCTTACCACCCCCAGGAGGAACGGGTGAGGCGAAGGACCCGCAGGAGGCTATAGGCCGGGCGGCCAGCCGATAGAGGCGCGCAGAGATCCCTGACGATTCCAGGCTCGATGGTCCGGTCACACCGGCGGGCTGCTCAGACAGGCTTCTCTCTGGCGGAAGTGGAAACAGCTCAACCCACCGGAGGAGGTTCATATAAGGCTGCCATCTGGCAGGGCCATTAATAACTTTGCAACCAGCAAGCACCCTGCGCCATCTGTCTGATACCGGCCGATCTGTATAGCCCCTAAGCCACCTGAAACAAAAGTTGAAGCGAAATTATAGGAATAGAAGTAGAAGAGAGACCACCCCAGCATTCGTCTTGCCAGTCGGGAAGAAATCCACGAAAAGCCCATTTTCAGTGGCCGGGCCCAGGAATCTAAACCAGGTCCTCCCGAATGTGAGTCTCGCACGCTACCACGGAGCCATCTCGCTTGCTCTGTGCACACAATCTTACAGGGAAACTTACAGGGTTGAATTACATGTATAAGGGCATGAGGAAAAGTTGCGGGCAGATTTTGGTTGAATTCGGTACAACATAACGGGCCTATACTACGATCGGCAGATAAACGCAACGTTTAAAATCATTCAACAGTTTACACATTTATCGAAAGTTGGTTGGAAACGCGTATTCACAATCTGGAACAATATCCTTTAGATTAGCTAATCGAAAGATCGAGCAGCGTTTATCGGGTAATCTGGCAGATATAGATGAAAGAAAAGCAAATATGGGTACATCATATTTGATTTGTAACCTTTAAGCTCTAGAAAAAGTTATTTTTATGGCCGTATGTGCATCATCGTTCAAGCACGTTTCTATGGAGGATATGCAATATAAATCAATCGCCTTTATTTCCCTTTTATGTCAAAGTGTGCACAAAATATCGCAGAACGTGTTGCTGATTTATTGATTAGTTAGGGGAATAATAAAACAGTTGTTACTATAAGAAACCGAGCGAGATGGCTCGCATTCGGAAGGTGCTGGGTTCCATTCCTGCGGCTGGCCACTCTGACCATAGGTTTTTCGTGATTTTCCCTGGTTGGCAAGGCGAACGCTGGTGGAGTTTCTCTTCTACCACGAATTTGCTTTTCCTCATTTCCTATTATTTCGCTTCCCCTTTCATGTTTCGGTTAGGGGCCGTGCAGTGACGATCGGCGTCGGACAGATGGCGCAGATGCTTGCTCGTTGGAAAGTTGTTCTCGGCCCTGCTCAGCCTTATCTGAGCCGCTTCAGGTGGGGCGAGTTCTCCCCGGTTCCATCAGAGGGAAGACTTCTCTGAGTAGCTCGCCGGTGCGACCAGGTCATCAAGCTTGGAATCGTTGGGGACCTCTGCGCGTCTCTGTCAGCTGGCCTGCCTACCGTTCCTCCTGTGGGTAGTAAGCACAAAAGATCCGCGTTTGGTCGAGGTTCCCCTCGTTCCCTGGTCGTAGTCAATCTCGAGCCGGTAGGTTAGCACTCTATTTGTGGTTCGCTTACCATTCATTCGATGCTGACTTGGTTCAAAAGTAGCATCCTGAAGATTGTGTCTAAGCTGATAGCGCTCAGCAGCGTGACATAGTTATGGTCATCGCAGCCTTCGGATCCCCAAGCGGCGACCTTTGTGCAGTAGCCAACACTTGTTCCCTACCCTCCCTAACCGCAAGCACCATAAAAATCTTAACAACGCTTTGCTTTGGTGGAGCTAAAGAAAGGACCACGTGTTGTGTTTAAGGGATGGTAAGACCCTACTAATCGTTTACTGATGGGTTTATGGTCAGGCTTCAAAGGTTTCCGTTCGCTTTGAAGCCGGTTGGGGAAAGGATGCCCGCGCAGAGTTTACTGAAACAGAACAGAGACTTCTTTTTCATTTCTGTATCTTACACTTTACAACATAATATTAATTTGACTATTGCTTTTTCTCACGAAATGAGTTTTATCTTAGTGACTGGCATTTATTGATTGTAGAGGAGACCTGTGTACCTTTGTTGTTTTAGTGAATGGAGTTCTGAATTTAAGCTCTTCACAGTTTTAATACTATTTGGCTATTTTCTTAGAAATAACTTGAATATTATATATCCAGTCCCTAATAGCCTTTCTGTGACAGCGCTGTCGAGAAAAATTATTTAATACTGAAGAAGTGGAAGAAAACAAAGCGAGTGGTGTACCTACGTTACAAGTCCAAAATTACTATATTTTGGTGAGAATTGTCGCCAATGTAATAAAAAAATACCAGATGTTGCTGATACCATACGCTAGTTAAATCCGTTGGCAGTACAGGAAGGGGGGGGAGCTTTAAATTGGGTAAACTGCAGTTTACGTACCTAACAGTTTATCTGACAATCGTAGCACAGGTCCTACGAAAAGTTAATGCAGAGAGCGTTCTAAGTATTTAAGGTTTTGGGCGAACCAATACGGAGTTGAAAATTTATACCTTAGAGCAGCTGTTTTTAGACTGTGGGACGTATCCCCTTTGGGGGAGGGGGAGGCGGCGGCATGATATTGGGCATTGAGTTTACATTCCCGCGTTCTCCCTTATGCAGGGGGGCCGTAGGCTTATCTAAGATAAATAATCAAGAGTTCGGAATACGAACGTTTGAGAACAGCTTTACTAAAGTAATTCCAAATTTAATTGAAATCTGCATAAAACAAGTGTGGTTTATATGGAGGGACCCTTAAAATTCTAAGATCTTTTCGGGCTTCGGTTAAACATACAGATATGTCTTAACTTGTCATCTTGAGTTCTAGCAAAGATGATGTGTTATATTTAATGAGCGTTATTACTTTGAACTAGAGTTAAATGTCAGATCAATGTATTTCTCTGTGTAATGGATAAATAAGTTACAATTGAAGGGCTTGGGGCTAATTAGTTGATAAAGCCACACTTTTTCAAAATTCAGTTTTCATCATAAATTAGTATAAATGACCCAGTTTCTTTGAAACTGTGAGGTTTATACCTAAATACAGAAAATAGTTGCACACTACATCAATTATACTTTGTTAAATCCCAATAAAATATTTAACTTTTTCAAAATAAATATTCATTTGTTTTAAAATGTCCAAAGCATGAAGATTTATATCAAGATCCAAAACATAGGGCGCTTTAATTCATATGTTCAAAAGGGCACAGGATGAGGTGTTTTATACAAAGTGTTTTTAATTCTGAAAATAGTGTCCTGTAAAATAAATATATTGCGGCTTATCACTATCTTTCCCCAAGCCCTTCAATTATATTTGCGCTATAACTAATATTTTGTAAATTAATCTAATCAAAGTATTCATAACACACTTTTTGACCTTTCTCAACACTGAAGATTTGTCAGAATTGGTGGACAAAGCTTTGCTTACAGGAATCTAGAAAACTGCAATGGCTTCAAACTGTTAATTTCACCCCAAACAACCAAAATTGGCATTTTTTCTATGAAATTAATTGAAATAAGAAGCGGAAAATGAGATGGATTAACCAAGGTGTCCTGGCTTACAGTAACTATCGTATTCTAATTGAAGCTTGCTAAGCGCCTTTCAGCCAACGTACAATCTCAGTGATGCCTTATTCACGAATTAGAATCGAACTTGATCCATAGTTTTAAACCATGATGCTAAAAAACTAATAACTGACTATTTTTCTGCTACATTCATTTTTTTCCCCGATAATCTCTGTTTGGACTCGACTAGGCATCTGGGAAGCCTATAGTCATGCATTTTCCTGTTGACTGCTGTCGCTTGGTACAAACCGTAAAAATAGCCACATTTCGAAGTATAAAGAAGCGGTACAAGATTTAATCCCGCAAAAAGAAACAAAAACGTGGAATGTAAGGTATTCACGAGTTTTGCGCCGAACGAAATTACGGCATTGTAATCGCTTCAGTGATTATACTAAAACAGGCATCTTCTCACATTGCAATTATTTGCGTATAAATTTAATTGAATTTTCAAAGTCATACTTGTCATTAGGTACTTATTTCGCCACCTTCAATCTTGAAATAATTATCATGACAACAAGCATTCGTTAACCGCAATTAAATTACCGACAAACTATCAGCACTCCTGGTATTGCTAAGAAAAGTACTCCTGAATTACAAGAAGCAACTGCTTCTGTCTTCCTGTGTGGAGCGGAACTCGAAAATTTATAAGTTTTGCTCTATGCACAACTATGAAAATAAAATAGTTTTATTTATGGACGCTCTTTGACTGCTATGGTTCTTAGGGCCCATTCAAGAATTGGGCGTGAAAGACCGGAAATGTTGCTCAGAGGCCTCTATCAGGCTAGAGGTTTTTTTACGTGCGCTAGATCTACGACACGGGATCACCGGCTTTACTTTTCTTCCGATGGAAGCCATGCTAAGGATTTTTACGCCCGAAAAAATCCATCGCCCTCCGCCGGGTTTGAAACCGCGATCTCGGGAACTTAAGGCCAGCATGGTACCACTAGGTCACGGAGGACGACGCACAACTATGAAGTATTTTAGTTTACACACCCTCAAACTGGTCCTAACAATTTGGTAAACATGTAAGTTTGATGTAATTGCATGATAAAAATGCAAATTTTGTTATGACAAATGGTAAGTATCGTTTGAAAACAAGGAAAGCTAAAAGGAAAAATTGCTGCGCAGAATTAGGTCTCGTTAAAGCATACAATTTATACAAATGATTTTCTTTCTTCCCGTGCTTTTGTTTGTTTCCTTCGTTCTTTTGTTTGCGTTAACAATTTCCTAAATGTTAACTCCTGGATCACAGAAGTACTTCCGATAGCACAATTAGATTTTGTCTCGGCTTTGAGCATATACCGAAATGAGGTAATCGATTGAAAGCTTCTACGCAATTGTTAATCGCGATTAGCATGGTTGATAGAAAAATGGTCTGTCTAATCGCTATGACGTCTTGGTCATATATAAAGAAAACGCAATACGGTTAATGCTGTCGTGTGTGCTTTTCTCAGTTTTGGAACGATTCTCTTCTTTCCAGTCCAAAATATCTATGAGAAGGTAAATATATGATTGTGTGGCAGTGTTGGAATGAAACCTCACATTCTTATAATGTGTTACACTTGCTGCATTCGCGTGATTACTGCTTATTGAAATAATAAGCAGATTGCCATTGTATTTTGTTTTCGTGGATGGCTAATACTGTTATTGCAAACAGTATTAAAAATTCTGCTCAGTTACATTCACACAATTTCTCTAATCACGTCTTCACACTATGTACTCTTGCAAAGTTTATGTTTCGTTCTACTTCATGTTAATATATATATATATATATATATATATATATATATATAAACATTTGCAGAAATGGTTTCATTAGACGTTTTGTTGTGGTGCAAGAGGGATATCAGGAAACCGAAGCTATACTCAAGTTTAAAGTAAGATTCAGATTTTCAAAGATCCCGACATTTCGCCAAGCTTAATTCGAGCTATGAGCAGCGACCGGATCACTTATGAAGATGCCAAGCGCTCACACAGTCCTTGTGGCGAAACGTCAGTATCTTTGAAACCCTCAGACCACGGCCTTCAAACCCTCAGCTTGTTCACGGTAGTCAAATGTTACAAAAGCGAGTCGTTGTATCCTGGCGATATTCCAAAGGCATATGTACTCTTTCCGTGACATCTCGAGAAATAACTAAATGTGACAGCACTTTAAAAAGTAACAATATTGAAAATGTTAAGCCAATAACGAGAGATATCTCCGAAATGGTTGGTTGCACCAAATAAATTGGGTGTATGAGATCAGGCGGCGCCGTGGTCGAGTGTTAGATCGCTCGCCTCTGGCCTCTGGCGGCCTGGGTTAAATCCAGGGAACGACATATGGGATTTGTGGTGGACAAGGCGGCTTGTGGGCGGGTTTTCTCCGGGTTCTCAAGTTTCCCCTACCGCTCATTGCACCAATTGCTCCGTCATCACCATTGCTTTCATTCATCTCAGCGCCATTTCATATCACCTCTTTCCTCACCGCCATACCAGGCTTCGGGCTGATCACCCATTCTGGCCGTTCTCTCTGATTGGCGCTCCCCGACAGGCGTCTGACCCCAAGCACCCGCTTGTAAGTCCTGGGCGGTTTAAGCCCTAAAAACAGGGAGGTTAAACAGAGGAAGAAGAAAGTAGTAGTTTTAAAGTGGTGTACATTTTTTGTAGGTTTTGTCTATATGTTATGGTTTACCAGTTAATGTCTTAAATATATGGTATTCTAATAAAAATCTTTTTAGCATTTTTTGAAAAAATGGGAAGAAAAAATTATCAATGTAAAGTGTAGTTTGGAGTGGGGATATTCTTGGAACTCCTCTTGTCGCGTCTTTGGAAGATACTGAACCAAGATAGATACCAAGCTAGATGTTTATTCGAAATTTCGTTTTTGAATTACGCTGTTCACACACGCACGCACACACATGACCTTTTTCTAAAAATACTTTTTTTTTTTGATTGAATACATTGTTTTCCATTGAAATCTCGGCTCGAATTCTTGGGTGGAACACAAATACCTACTCCATCTACTGGGCACGTGTTAGAGAAAGAAATAAAGAATAAAATAAGAAAAAAAACAAATGGAGTTACCATTTAAGCTGCAAGTTTTGACCAGAAGGGAGTACAAACTGCGATTGATTTTTAAAAAGTAGGTTATTAGCTATCTTAAAAGAAGGGGGGAGCAGAAGCTGGCTAGTTCTTCTCGCCACACCACTCATTGAAATGTAAAATGATCTGTTGTCCTTGATGGCACTGCACTTGGCATGAGGTAAAACGGAACTGAGAGACAAAACAGGAGGGGAACTAGTACTGCATAACCCCTTTTCTGTTTTATTTTCATTCGTGGAAGAAAGAATGAGTGAAAATTATGCTACATGTTGACCTGCTTTCCTTCTCCGTGGCTATCGACGAGAGCAACCGGCAACATTGCAGTTGGCATCTGGTTTCCATCTGCCTTTTTCCGCTGCTCCGGTGACGGTTATTCTATGGAGTGGAAATGTGGATGGACGGAAAGCGAGGTAAAGGGGAGGAAAGAGAAGTGAAAGATGGCGTGGGGCAGGGTCGAGCGAGCGGCCGTCCCAAGTGTCCAAAGAAGTGCCTGCTAGTTAACAGTTAGCGAAAAATGTGTCCGTCTGAAATGGGAGTGGCATAAAGCGGTGCAATGTGCAGTGTGCAGTGTTAGCGATGTGGGAAACGGTGGATAACCTTCAGAACGCCAAAAAGGACGAGATCAAGGATTTTGGTGTCATGCACGATGGTAAGTTGCGTTTGTTTACTACAAAACGTAGATTCTTAGAGGTCATGGCATCGGAGGAGTGTAGCGACATCTGTCCTTGACATTGGCAGCAGTGGTGGGCGTTGACTATGCTTCCTTGTGTCCATTTTTTAAATTTAAATTCAACAGAAGCTGGTGAATAATGATTTGTAAACTATGCGTTTCGTCAGTTGTGCGAAAAACCTAACCGTCGTTTAAGTTGTGCCGCATGCATGTTGAAGAGGTTCCCTGTCAGTGCTTAAAGTGGCATTAGAGGAGCTGCCGGTTTGCAGCTTACAGAGGGGTGGCCACAATTTTAAGAGAAACAGTAATCGCTTAGTTAAAAGCTAATGCCTTAATGAAATAGATTGTATATAGTAGGCTATGTGAAGGAAAACATTCAAATACAATAATTAACCACTTATCATGCAACTTATTTTACTAATTACACGAACAGAAAATTGTTATGCTTTAGAAAATTATGTAAAGCCCAAGTCACTTGCAATCAACGTTTTCTGCAACTCACAAGAGCGCTCACAGCTTCCTATATGAATTTTCTTTCTTGCTTTCGCGTCCTGGACACGTACAGTTCCTGTAACAACCATGACTTGACATAAGGTTCAGGTTTAAACATAGTGCCAGGTGCTTCAATTAAAGCCACAGATTAGACTAGAAACGGTGGTAATTTTAAGTGAGTTTCGAAGTCAGACATTATGCTCACTTTACTAACCACGTTCACAATCGGCACTGCTCTTTGGTATGGTGTGTATAGCGGCGAAACACTTCTTAATTTCTCACTCAATTCTCTTTCCTGTTGCCTTGTACTGAACAAAATCTCTTAAAATCCTGGGAATTGAATCCAAGTCTAGAAGCGAGTTTGTGTACTTCTCTTACATCTTGTCTAATATAATACCCACTAAAAAGTGCTAATTTGCATCGTCTTCATTTATCCTTCTCGTTTTCATATTGTCTACAATGCACTGTATAAACTGACCTCTGTCAACAGCTGGAAAGCTAGCCTTATTGTTAATTTTCACACTAGTGAAAGTGTCACATAAGGTTCTAGAATGTAGTTTCATAAAATTATGACAACTAAATTTGTTAGCCAATCAAACTGATTCCGCCCTTTACTGTTGCGGCAACTGTTTTTAGATTCAGCATTAGTGGGCATATAATGCAGAATAGGAACACCACAACGATTCGACATAACGAAAAGAAGCAGCAACCTATCTCACGTCTATAATATGACCAGTCTTTTTAAGTTCACTTTTCAAGTTGATTCCAGTTTTTTTGGAGAGACGCTGTACAAGTAATGCCGTTTGTTGACAAATATGCAGAAATGATTCACACCTCAATCAATAGTTTGTAATCATAATTCACGGCAATTTCTAATCGGTGACTCGGACAGTTACAGTACGATTTTAGAAACCTTTTCTCGTAAATGTAGTCTTACTCCAGATTTCTTGTGAAGCTAACCATATAATTTCGATGATTATTTTTCATCAAAACCATTCCTACCGAGACATTCGAGGAGGACGTTGAATATGGTGTCTGCTCTTTGATCTGCAAGTTTCACGAATTCTAAAAATAATGTATAGATGTCATTGCTATCACTGCTTTCATAGGTGCTGTTACCATCACCGTTTACATCAATTGGATACGTGCACGTATATAAATATGCAAAACACCGTTTTTATTTATCGCAGTTGACTCATCGATTATAATGCCCAACATTGATCTATCACTAATAACCTTCCCTATAATTCTAAGTTTCATTTCTTAAGTAATATGCATTATAATGTGAACACACAACATTGCCATGCAAACTTCGTCCCATATGAAGCCCGTTGGTAACTTGAAGATCTGTTTAATGTGTATGGTTCACAGATGGGCTATCTCATTTTGTAACATAGTATGCCGTACCAAAAATACAGAATGTTGTTTCAAAATGACACTTGTTTTATTGTCAAAACGTTTTCCAAAGTTTGTTTTTCAACCTCGTATAACATTTTTCTGCTGTACAATGAACATGGCTTTTCTTGTGTTCGAATATTTTCCCTTCGTTAATTTGCTGCTGGCGTTCTGTAGTAGACCCTAATGGTTTTATAGCACGCGAAATCCACTGTTGTGACAGACCGCCGGAACTTGAATAACGTTTCAAGTCTTTTACATAAACAGCCAAGAGTATTAGAAAGGGCTAACCACTCGCATTTTTCTTTAAACACATTAGCTTGGTCTTGATTCTACTTGACTCAACTGTCACTTCCTTATCACTTATTAATGTAGGCCTACGTCCACGATATCAGTCGAACTCGAATTTACGGATGTCAATAAGTCAGTCTGAGCAACACCTGTATTTTGTTTTTCGTGTCATTGGTTATATTAAAATAAGTTCTCATTGACTGCTGACCACACTTCATTGTAAGGAACAATATATCTTGCTAGAACAATATTGTTATACAGAGCCTCTCATGAAACCAGAGGGCCGTTTGAATTGCATACAGCAGATATCATGGTTACATTTTTCATTGCTGCTTATACGTTTTCGAATAAACTGCATAGGAATAATAATTAATCAGATGAAACATTCTGTTTAGCTATGAATATTGAATGTATGATTGAAATATCTTAATTTTAACAAATTACTAATTATTAATTTCAAGTTGATAATTGTTATTGTAAACATCATTGCGCTAGTAAGATATGAGGTTTCGGTTACACAAGGACAGAATGACAAGTGGAGACGGGTGTGAAGAGGGAGGGAGTCGTCTCGTTACACGTGCGATAAACGAACAGCGCTCCTATCCATTGTTGAAAAAACAAACAAAAGGCAATTTTACTCTTGAAGCGTAAACGAAGTCCTGTAATGACGATCTGAATGACCAGTAAAGAAATAAGACAAACGGTGTGCCATACCGGTCCATTTTAAGCACTGTACGCCGTGACAGAAATATATGCGCAATATAGCTCAGAAACGGACCAGAATTAATTCTTCTGAGAGTACAAACGGAAGTTAATCTCCGCAGTTTCTTTACAGCTCATTCAAAAGTATTAACAGTTTGAAGTAATAAATGAGAAAGCATAATTATTTTGGATTGTGTAGGAAAGCGCTTGTTAAGCTTTCATTCCTGCAGAATATTAACTAGGATCCAAATTTAGATAGCGTCTAATTATGTGGATCTTCAAACAATACTCAATTTATGTCAATGACCAACATAGATTGTAGTATAAGAGGGATTAATTATTTTCTGCACTGAGTCGCTTTAACTCTACAATACTATACTTTAAATTGCAATGTAACCTAAGAATTTAATTAAACGTTAAATCAATTTATATAACAGAATTACATTTTAGACAGGGCTGAATGCTTCTTTTTTCATATGGTGGCGGCAGTGAAATTGAATGACTCGACGTGGAAAAGACCATGTGGAGAAAGAACCAATAGCTAAGCGTTTCGGACTCTGCCAAGTTACTATTGCCTCTAGTCTGCACCTCCTAAATACACTCCGTAATGAAAACATGCGCGCTGCTCGCTGTATAAGCGTTGCAAAAACATTTCAAACAAAACAAAATCTATAAACTAAATCGTAGAGTGTAGAAATGAATACTATGTACAATTGCATCCGATGTTATCCTTCCTTTCCTGTGTTTAATTTTTATTTACGGGGCGTTTATTTATGGGGAGGGCGCCGCCCTAGTCCTCCATTGCCAGCCGCTACTGATGTCAGACCATCTCCCAAATATCTATGGTGGGTTCATATTTTTCAATGTAATATTGTGCTTTGAAATGTAAGTTGTCTGTTCTTTTGTTTCTCATTAGGTCAAGGATAACGGAAAATGTCAACCTGTGATAAGCAATATATGTGCTACCTTTGTGGAAACTGTCTCTATGCAGATAGTATTGGGATAAATCTGAAACTTAGTGCCTAATTATTGATAACGGACAAATAAAACAATATTTGTGTTAGTGTTTTTAATAAATGAAAGGTCATGTTAACAGGTTATGTCTCAAATATGCTACAAAAATTCAACGCAATTCATAGTAGAATTAATTGTGAACGTGTCTTAATAAAACACATGGTTTTGGTAATTTCATGCAATATCACTTGAAAGTGGAAGGCTATAATGTAATTAAGACGCAATCTGAAAAAAACAACATAAAAACCAAATTTTCTTCTAAGGGCATTAACGTGCCGAAATTAAAGTAACAGGTTTGAGTAGCCCCATTTGGCAAATTAGGGAAACGATGAACGAATACTGTGTAAAGCTGTTTTCAATAATGGAAAGATGAAACTTCGCCCACACTGGAAGAAGGCGTTTCTGATAGGAAATGCGTTTCCAGAAGCCAGCGGACTGAAGCCATAAAATGAGTTGCAATATGATCTGTTCCTACCCGTGCTATAAACCCTCACTCCGTGGCGCCAGGAAGGGTGGTATGTTACAGTTTGAAACATGATAAGAAACACGGATAAGAGCAGTGCTGGAGTGTGGAAGAGGAAGCAGTTGTCTGATGTCCGAAACAAACAACGTGCATCTCCATTATACCGGGCTATATATCAGAAAATTTGTTTTCATATATGGGTATTTTAACGTGTATTTTCCAAACATCTCTATATTTAACACGGGTCGGTCATATGCAGAATAATATAATTAGTTTGCGAGTGCATTTTGGCTCTGGATTAACACACATGCTTGCCACAATGAAATTATCCTCCCTTTAATGGAAACCTCATGGCGTTGTTATGTTACGGTGGCGCCATGTTATAAACTTGATGTTAAAGTCTATTATTTTGTTTCTCATGAGCCCACGACTGAATGTATTGACGTGATAACTCTGCCTCCTGTGTACAGACAGCACCCATAACATCGTGATATTACCAAAGAATTGAATACACTTCTGTGCAGATGTTGTGATGATAAAAAAATTCACCCTTCATTTGACTAATCTGTATGGTCGATATGAAATAGTAATGGATAAAGCAGGAGCTGCGTTTATTACAGCAGTTTCTCTCATTGGTTTTATAGTTGCAGTAGTAATCTCTAAAAAAAGAATGCATACATATAATCTCTACATCCATGGTATGAGTTTGTAGCCTGATCTTTGCAGTTTGATATGTAAAATTCGTATCTTAAAAATAACACGCATCCATGAGTTGGCTGCCATTGTAATCGTCACACTGCTGCAAACGACCTTCAAAATCCAACACAACTTTGGCCAGAAGTTCTATCTAAATTGCAGCAATCTTTTCTTCGGTTCCTCGTTTGTTGTGTAGCTGGTGGGCGTGTCGCACAAACATAACTCTTCAGCATGCCCCATAAGAATCCGGGGAGCAAGGTGGCCAGGCGATGTCCGCAAACCTGGAAACGATATGACCAGGATACATCTCGCAACGTCTAGTCATAGTTATTTGGGCTTTGTTTCATAGTGAAACTTAATATTGTTCATTTCCATATCCCTTTGCTGAAGTTCTTGCAACAGGAAGAACTAAATGCTTGTGACAAGTGAGTGTGTTATTGTGTGACCAGCTACAAGTTATCGTTTGATGGGAATCCAAACCACGCCATATGATGTGTGCATACTTTCTGCACTATTTTGTATAACAGTCTTGCTCATTGATCCGAAAATAGATCAAAGTGGCGACCAGAAGTCTTCAACATAAAGTGGTTAACAACTTCCGCAAATGTGCTACAATTTCTCGTTCCTTCTAGCTTAGTCGTTTGCACCAAAGCCATTCAACTCTAATATGCTAAAAATAATCGCCTGAACTTCCGTGAAATTACTGTCTTTTGTTCTCTTGAGTTGAATTTGTGATCTAGAAGAGAGCAGCAAGTAAGTCCTCAGAGATGTGATCTGCTAACTAAGCAGAGGAACATTTCATCATCAGTTTTTATGAGTGAATTCATTACTAAATTCGCAATCGGTAAGTAAACAAAGTAATAAAGTATTAAAAATCTGCGTACCCGAGCTGCTGATTACGCAAATAGTGATTATGAATGCACAGTCAACTTGGGCATGCGCTTAAGGAAAGCTTCAAGTGTAACTTTTGTAGTCAGAAAATAAATATGACTAAATTATTATTATTACTATCATATTTCGAACGCGAATCTATGTTCTGTCAACGCTTTTGTGTACTTTTTTTACTTTGCCGCCTTAAGAGCACGTATCTGCGAATTTTCTAAAATCCAAAGTATTCAACTGGATTTTTTTAATTTTTACCTAATGTTATGTCTGTATAAAGAAGTGCGGCTGCAAAGTTTGGTGCATGTATGTTAAGCGTTCTAGGATTAGGCATTTTAACACACAAATCTAAGCTATTTTATATTAAACATTCCTTAACCATGCAATTTTCATGATTTTTAAACCGCATTTCATACTTATGTTCCTAATTGAACTAGAAAATAAGTTTGCTAAGAAATGTACTTTTTAATTAATTGCTTTTTAGACAAAATTAATTTTGTTCACGGCTTTTTCAAACATCTATACTTATCAAACCTGGGTGAGCTTCGCGGCCTAACACATTTTCCTCACATTAACAACTAAATAGCAAGTTTTAGTTAGTATAAGTATATTGGGGAAACTATTTCTGAAGTTTAATTCTGATAGTATAAAAATTTTGTCGTACGAAGCATTTTAAATGCTGAAAAATGTATTAAAATATTACAACCGAGAAAAACGCTGTAGAGAATTCGCTCATATTAACTGACCTGAAATTCTGCTTATGTATTTTTCAGAAAATAGTGTACTTTTTACTTAAAATACATAATTTAGAACCTGTTTAACGCAGGCATGTGCAGCAAATTTTGCAAATACACTTCTAGATAGTATGGAAAATATAGAAAAAGCTTCACATGCGTTACCATATTCTACGCTGAAGCTTAGTTAAATCGGCACGTAATTCCCTCATTTTCACCCCAATAATAAAATATTCACAAAAAAAATAGTGGAGAATCGGGCGTAATAATAAGTTAAAAAGAGAAACCTAAATTATAATGGTTTCCCATTTTCGTCCTATTTTCACCGATCGGTCCCTTAAGTACCTACTTGTTGGAAAGTTGAATTAGACTTGAAAAATTGAATACCATGGCCGGAACTCTCACCCGTGCCAATGCTCTTACGGATAGGCGGAGATCCCCTGCTGCACACGGCTAATGTTGAGCGGTAGAGTGGACGTTCTGCAAAGTGTAGGCTGGTAATCCGTCTTATTCAAGCTGATTTAATTTTCCTTAGGTGCGCTTAAGTAGCACGGATCAAGCCTGATTTCTCACCACAGGGAGTGCCATGAATGTAACAGAATGATGAGCGAGAGCTTCCTTTCTCGACGTCTCTGTTTTACAATAAACTTTTTAATAAATGCGCATTATTTACCATAAAGCTTTAATCTTCGTAATCTGGCAGTTTCATGGTGACCTATCTCTACCCAGCGACCTTATTAAAATTATTTATATTTTATGCATAGATACATAGCCATTAATATAATTCGATATTACATCATTTCGGGTGTTTTAGGAGCTGATTTATGATAAAAAAATGAACGTAAACAAAACATCCATACATCTGCACAATTTTATGAAGACAATCGCTGGTAGTTCCATCATTCTTAAAAGTAACATTTGTAGGAGATGGGCTTGTTTAGAACCATGCTCTAAAAGGCATTTTAAAACTCACTCTGATTTATCTGCAGTGCGGTTGGGTAATAGTTTCAGTATATAAGGCCGTGTGTTATTGGTTCCCTAGATATATTCCTGGTCACGTAATTGCTTGAGGGTAATTCATTCAGACATTTGAAGACGTGAATACCAGAGTACGTCATTATTTGTGCAATAATTTCATTCATAAAGCGCATTAAAGCGTTGTTTGCACACATTGTTCATTTACTTACTTTTAAGATCTGCAAATTAGTTCCCACACAATCGCACGTAGAAGTGGCATGTCAGGCAAGTGTACTGCGCATTCTCCATCGACATAGGTTCCATCCTTATCACATCTCTCTCCATCAAGAACTGCATGGAAACGATTTTGAGAGTCGTGTTAACTTTTGTACATGGGCATTAAGACACGATACTCCAGATTCATCATGTATCTTGTTTAGTGATGAGGCAACATTTACTAATCATGGCCAGGTAAACCTCAGAAACATGCACTATTGGTCTGTTGACAATCCCCGTTGGCTTCGTTATGTGGAACGCCAGCGTCCATGGAGTTTAAACCTGTGGTGTGGGATAGTGAACCATCAGCTCATAGGCCCTTTGTTCATAAAAGGAACAATGAACTCGCACAAGTATCGCACCCTCCTGACAGACCATCTGCCACAGATACTAGAGGGCGTTCCTTTGCAGACTAGGAGGAACCTGTGGTACCAACATGATGGCTGTCCAGCCCATAGTATACGAAGTACTACAGCTTGTCTTAACGGATTGTTTCCAAATCGTTGGATTGGACGAAGAGGACCTGTGCCTTGGCCGGCCCGTTCACCGGATCTGACCCCTTTAGACTTCTTTCTGTGGGGAAGGCTGAAAGACACTGTCTACAGGATGTACCAACTACACCAGACGATATGAAACGACGTATTACTGCTGCCGCTCTGAGATTTCCGCTGAAATGCTAGAACGTGTGCAGCAGTCTTTCCATAGCAGACTGGAAGCGTGTATTGAAGCTGCCGGTGGTCATTTTGAACACAACCTTTGAAGGGCTATGTTCTCTTAACTTGTAAGAATCCACAGAAGTATTGTAATTCCCTTTTGTTTTTTTTATGTTTACTCTGTGCTACCACAGGCTGCACAAGGTCGGTGCGTAAAGGTTTCAAAATAAGATTTCTCGTAAACCACTTGCACTAGAATCTTGCAACAAACGTCACTGACATTTTAATTTACCCTACGTTTATTCTGTTGATGTAACTAGGCATTGTTCCATTTAAACAATTGTATGTTTGTTAAAAAAATACACTTTCTCAGTATTATTAACATCTGTTTATAGGCTAAATGTACGAGCCCCTGACTACCAATCAATGCTGTGAAAACTGCACATCAATAGCACTTTCCATTTCCGAAATATTTCCGGTGCATGTTTTAGATGATTCACCGTGTGTGTGTATACACACTGCCGTTTGTGAAAATTGCAACACCAAGAAGGAAACCCATGAATTCAATGAATTTAATACCACAGGTTAGGTACATGCTAAGTAACAAATGTTAAACTTTTCAAATCTATACATGACCTTTGAGCCCTAATATTCAGTATTTGGCGTGGCCTCCATGCGCTGCAATTATACTCTGTGGCACTGAATCAAAAAGGTTCTGAATAAGTTCTTGAGGGATTCCCCTACACGCAGTTTGTATTCGAGCCCACAAATCCGTGACACTGGTTAATGGAGGACCGTGACGCACCAGGTGCCGACTAACCATATCCCAGACATGTTCGATGGGCGACATGTCCGGCGAAAGTTCAGGCCAGGGAAGCAATGGTACCCGTCGGAGGGCGATGGATTTTTTCGGGCGTAAAAATCCTTAGCATGGCTTCCTTCGGAAGGGAAGTAAAGCCGGTGGTCCCGTGTCGTAGATTTACGGCACGTAAAATAATCTCAAGCCTGATAAAGAGGCCTCTGAGCAAAATTACCGGTCTTACACGCCCAATATAGAATGGGACCCTAAGGACCATAGTAGTTAAAAGAGCGTCCATAAATAAATCTGAATTTAATTTAATTTAATGGTACCCGTCGCTTTTCGAAGAAAGCTTGTACATTCCTCGCAATATGAGGCCGGGCATTGTCCTGTTGAAATGTAGCCTGTGGAGATGCCTGAAGCAGGGTGAGTACTCAGGCTCTACAACCGCCGTTAGGTACCGGTTGCTGTTCAAAGTGCCCTCAATTCGTAGGAGGCGAGATCGGTTGTTGCAACCAATGGCGCCCCAAACCAGCACACCTGGTGTTTGTCCGCTATGCCGCTCAACAATGCATCCCTCCAGGTTGCGCTCACCACGGTACCGCCACGTATGCGGCCATCACTGTAGGGCATGTTGAAGGGGACTCGTCGGTCCGACAAGGTCAGTGCTGTGACCAATGTAGTCAGTGCAGAGCTGTCAAACAAGGTGGAAACAATAAAGTGAGTGCCAATATGTCTCGTCGACGTCAAAGGGAGCCATATCGGCATGTGAGTGAGTTCGAACGGGGCAGAATGATCAGTTTCCGAGAAGCGGGTTTGTCATACCGTGACATTTCGAAATGTTTCCATTATTCCTCTTCCAGAACATTTTAGACTGTTCTGTGTAAATTTCCAGCGGCCATATAAGCGTCAGTGAGTGAGTTACTGATGCGATATCAAGGGCGGTTCAACGATTGTGTTTGATGACAGTTGTGACGTACAGCGAGAGCAGCTGCTGCTGCTGCGAGGGTTAGAAGGAAACCTCTTGGTTGGACTCCCAAGAGAGTATAGTAGATCGAAGAAGAGGTTGCATCGTGCATATTTCATTACGCCACTACGTCCCGACGAAAGAGAAGCGACAGGGAAAATCGAACTGGTTAACATTAGTGAAGTGACAGTGTGAACTAAGAGAAGTCGGAGTGAAAATTGGAACTAAATCAGGTTAGTACTTAGTGAGGTGACAGTTAAAAACTGGTCAGAAATTAAATTGAGTTTTATTTATGGACGCTCTTTAATTGCTGTGGTCCATAGAGTCCCATTCTATATTGGGCGTGAAAAACAGGTAATTTTGCTGAGAGGCCACTTTATCAGGCTTGAGGAAACCAGTCAAAGCCACAATATATAGAATATAAGGTTTTACTCAAAGAACTACGACAGTACAATCCCTCTTAAAAGAATCTGGGACCATGAATCGAAAGAATGAGTCGCTTACGCGTTGTTTGTTCATCCTTAGCTTGTGGAGGACGGAGCGGGGTTTGGGGTCAGGGCGCTTACCTACAAGCATCAGGCCAGCGATCGGTTCTTGACTTCCACGTTCTGCATTACCATTACTCTATAGCAGTGATGCTCAACGTTAAGTGAAACAGGGGTGGGCGAATTCACCCTCAAGCTTTGTTTGTGGAGCTATGATTCATTCATGTGCTAATGACAGTCAAAACTCTGTTTTGTTCCTTGAAGCATGCCAGTGCGTCCAGCCGTCAGAACGTGTGAAGGGGAAATTGTTCATAACAAAACGAAGGAGTGAAGTGACAATGTGACGCCAGTAGCTCATAAGAGAAGAGGTAGGGCTTCGCTGCTCTATACGATAGTAGCCTGCGCTGATAGAAACTTAATTTAAGAAACGATGCTTTTCTATAAATAATCACTTGATTTTATAATTCGAAGGGGGATCAAAGAAGAAAGAACGGTGCACTTTTAGCAGAGGGGAATTAATGCAATCGAAATATGTTAGACGATGCGCTTGCTAATTTAATTAAGGATAATTATTCCCGCTGGGATGGTTTTTTCAGCGGTTGTTACAACTAAATACGCATAAAATAAATTACATAATGGCCATATTGAACTTTTGGCTCTTGACAAACAAATGTTATCAACAAAGCTTGTAATAGTGATGGCGGTAGTAATGGAAGTAGTTTAAGAGCACACTACTCCAGCGTTTAATAGCACCCTAACAGGTTAATAACAGAATTTTTACGTCCTAAGCTTGCATCAGTGGAAATAGTATGAAGTATATGACAGACGTAAAAGCAATCTTTTGCTATCATTTAGTTACGCTCGGCTATTTAATTACAAATGAATATTTCGTCTATGCCTGTAAAATGAGACTGCTTCAGTTAACTAAACAATTCTATCGTGTGCTTTTCGAATATTGTAAAACACCGACGATCTGAAACAATATTCTTCATTTAGGTAGAACCTAGTGGAAAAAAAGTAAGTAAGAAAGAAAACAAAATAATGGAACATCTGTCGGGATTTGAATCTCCTTACTTCAGTTTTAGAAGCCGGCGCTCTACCAAAGAGCTGCTGTGTTGTCGAGCTCTGGACTTTCATGCTTTTAGGCCATCTCAGGTGTTTGAAATCCATAAGGAAACATCCGTTCCAGAACTAAATCCATCTGCAAAGAAGGCCGGGGGTCCATGAATCGAATATTTGGAATGTTCCCAAATTTCCCCTCTGATTTACTTCTTGTGCAGTAAGAGTTAAGAAGCAATATCACCAAATTACACTATAGTGCTTGTTCTCAGTCAAATTAAGGAAACATACTTTACTCTTTGTTCAACCATAAACGATTTATGCTTGCCTTTGATTATTTTTCCTTACTCTTCGGAAATATGAAATAAACATAATTAGAGGTCATAAAAAGTTCTCCTCCTGCCAAGAACTGAACCGGAATGCTAATTTCATAAGCCAACACACTAACCGTAACTCTAAAGAAGTAACCACACTATTTATTCTAAATGCCTATGGTTTGTTTTAAGCTGGTATGGTGATATCATGTGACATTGTCATCACTTTTGTTTTGGCCTACGAGCTAGCACATGAACAAATAAATACCAATGAGCCCGCTACTCTCCGCACCCCAGGGTCAAGCCGTGGGATTTTGATTAGGTATGGTGCCTATTTTATATCCCGGCCCCCCTGCTTCACCAGACAAGATGAGGTGCACGGACAGTATTGGAAGTGTACACCTTAACAAAACTCCATACACAATGAGGTAATGAGAGGTCGCATTAGAGGAATGTGGCCGCACAGTGGCTCAAATACGGCATGCAGAAGAGACTTTGTGTTTGTGAGTGAAAGGGTTTCAAGAGGGCCTTAAGACAAAGCAAAAGCCAGCAAGGCCAAAGAAGACCATGGCAGAGGAGGACAGAGCTATTCTAGAGATCCGCAATGACAATCCCTTCTTTCCAGTGACAATAACAAGAAGTCTTAATCTGCCAGTGGGTGCTGAGACGGTACGTCGACGACTCCATGTTGCTGGCATGCGACATCGCTGGTCTCCTAGGAAGGGTGCCCATAAGCAAAAGAACACAGGGAAGCTCACATGGCCTTCTGGCAGATGATAATACGGTCTGACGAAAAGTTTTCGTTAGACGAGGGTGGGAGACTGTCTTTATGGCGACCCGACATCACCCACTTCGGCACTAAACACGTTGTTGCCACTGCACGGATTTGCAGGAATAGCTTAACTGGGGCTGGAGTAAGTGAGCTTGTTGAAGTCTCCTCTAACATGGACTCTCAGGAATTTGTTGCATGCTCCCAACGATCTATTTCATGCTTGGCTTCAGAAGCACCCAGACATTTCGGTTTTGGAGTGGTCTATGAAGTCTATGGACGTGATAACGTCTGGGCATTAATGGTTCGGGACTGGGAACAACGTTTAAGAATGCACCAAAGAGGCAGTGAGCGAACATGTCTCGGAGAGTATGAGACCACGACCTGAAATCGCAGCTCTTTCTTCGGAGATTAAATGAGGTCATTGGAAATTAAGGCTGGTGGTCTTCCTGTTAAAGAAATAAAAAACGAATGTCGCCCAAAAATATTTTGCAGTATTCTTTTTCTTCCTCTTCCTTTTATTGCATTTACTGTAAACACATTGCTATTGCAGTTTACATTTGGTGGATTTGTGTTAAGGAGTGTATCTATGTTTAATTCCTATAAATATATAATTTTTTTTTGTTACTATGCTGTTGAAGTAATATCCACGATGTTTTCATCGTTGTTTTTGACACAGTTTGCCGTCTCTGTAAGCTAGTGTAGTAAAAAGGAACGTTAAACGCTATAAATTAAAGGACACTTCCAACTTCGCCGACACTTCCAACCCTGAAAGAGACCAACGGATGAAAGATGAAGGAAAATGAGAATGAGATGAACTAGAGGTTCAGGAAATCGGGGATGTGAGAATCTTTCACAGCATTCAGCTGGCGACCCGGGAAAACCCCCCGAAAAAACCCATGGGTCAGGAAGTCGGCCAGAAGAATCGAACCCACGACCTCCCGAATGCGTTCCACAGACGTGATAGCTTTGAAATTCTGCTCTCTTTGTATGAACACGAGAGAGAAGAAACAAAAAGAAAGAAAATCAATAGCTATTTGCAGTTGAGAGAAGTATCAAGTAGTTGAAAATTCAAACTAATAACAAAGAATATTTCAGAATAGGTAAAATATAAAAGTTATTTGACATAAAATAAAAATGTTATTTCTTGTAAATTTTGTGCTTTAACAAGATCTACAGTTGTTGTGCAGTACGATTTTTGTCTCTCTTGCGATTTACTAATTATCAAAAGTCATTCACAATAAAGGCTAATTTACAGACTATTCCTAGAGAATAAAAGATATGCACTATATTTATCATGAAAATAGCTAAACATATGTATTTAATCAAAATTCTTAGAGCCATTTTTGAAAGAACAAATAATTTCGAAAAATGTCCATTGTAAAGGGTAGTTTGGAATGGGGATTTTCTTTAAAATCTCACTGTCGCATTCTTGGAACAAGTTAAACTTAAACACTAAGTTCAATTTTTAACCAACTTTTTGATTGTGAGTATTGCTGTTCAGAGACACACACACACACACGCACGCACACACACACACACACTTGGACCTTTTTCTAAAAATAAATACATTGGTTTCAGGGAGTCACAGACGTGAATTTTGGTGAAATTACCACATTGAATTTTTAGCTGGAACATAATACCATCTCTACTAACTGTAGCTACTTAGTAGAGAAAGTAAAAATGCTTACTTTGGGGTCAGGGTCTCAAAACATGTATATCCGTTGAATCTCGTTATTCCATTTTTGGGTGGAATACAACACTTTCTCTACTTAAAGTAACTACCCAGTAGGGAAAGTAAAAATGCTTTCTTTGGATTCAGGGAGCCTCAAAACGTGTATATCCGGTGAATCTCTTTATTCAATATTTGAATGGAACACAACACTTGCTCTACTTACTGCTGTAACTACTTAGTATAGAAAGTAAAAATGCTTTCTTCGGATTAAGGGAATCTCAAAACGTCTATTTCCGGTAAATCTCGTTATTGAGTTTAGTGATGGAATACAATACTTTCTCTACCTCCTGCAGCTACGTAGTAGAGAAAGTAAAAACACTTCCTGTGGATTCAGTGAGTCTCAAAACGTGTATATCCGGCGAATCTCGTTATTCAGTTTCTGGGTGGAATACAATACTTTCTCTACCTCCTGTAGCTACGTAGTAGAGAAAGTAAAAATGCTTTGTTTGGATTCAGTGAGTCTCAAAATGTGTATATCCGGCGAATCTCGTTATTCAGTTTCTGGGTGGAATACAATACTTTCTCTACCTCCTGTAGCTACGTAGTAGAGAAAGTAAAAATGCTTTGTTCGGATTCAGTGAGTCTCAAAACGTGTATATCCGGCCAATCTCGTTATTCAGTTTTTGGATGGAATACAATACTTTCTCTACCACCTGTAGCTACGTAGTAGAGAAAGTAAGATTGCTTTGTTTATATTCAGGGGGTTTCAAGACGTGTATATCCGGCGAATCTCGTTATTCAGTTTCTGGGTGGAATAAAATACTTTCTCTACCTCCTGTAGCTACGTAGTAGAGAAAGTAAAAATGCCTTTGGATTCAGGGGTCTCAAAACGTGTATACCCGGCGAATCTTGTTATTCAGTTTCTGGGTGGAATACAACACTCTCTACCTCCTATGGTTACGTAGTAGAGAAAGTAAAAATGCCTTTGTTTTGATTCAGGGGGTCTCAAAACGTGTATATCCGGTGAATCTCGTTATTTAATTTTTGGGTGGAATACAAAATTTTCTCTACCTCCTATGGTTACGTAGTAGTGAAAGTAAAAATGCTCTGTGTGGATTCAGGGGTCTCAAAACGTATATATCCGGCGAATCCCCTTATTCAGTTTCTGGGTGGAATAAAATACTTTCTCTACCTCCTGTAGCTACGTAGTAGAGAAAGTAAAAATGCCTTTGGATTCAGGGGGTCTCAAAACGTGTATACCCGGCGAATCTTGTTATTCAGTTTCTGGGTGGAATACAACACACTCTACCTCTTATGGTTACGTAGTAGAGAAAATAAAAATGCCATTGTTTGGATTCAGGGGGTCTCAAAACGTGTATATCCGGTGAATCTCGTTATTTAGTTTTTGGGTGGAATACAAAGCTTTCTCTACCTCCTATGGTTACGTAGTAGAGAAAGTAAAAATGCTCTTTGTGGATTCAGGGGTCTCAAAACGTATATATCAGGCGAATATCCTTATTCAGTTTCTGGGTGGAATAAAATACTTTCTCTACCTCCTGTAGCTACGTAGTAGAGAAAGTAAAAATGCCTTTGGATTCAGGGGGTCTCAAAACGTGTATACCCGGCGAATCTTGTTATTCAGTTTCTGGGTGGAATACCACACTCTACCTCCTGTGGCTACGTAGTAGAGAAAATAAAAATGCCTTTGGATTCAGGGGATCTCAAAACGTGTATACCCGGCGAATCTTCTTATTCAGTTTCTGGGTGGAATACAACACTCTCTACCTCCTGTAGCTACGTAGTAGAGAAAGTAAAAATGCCTTTGGATGCAGGGGTTTTCAAGACGTGTATACCTGGCGAATCTGGTTATTCAGTTTCTGGGTGGAATACAACACTCTCTACCTCCTGTAGCTACGTAGTAGAGAAAGTAAAAATGCCTTTGGATTCAGGGGTTTTCAAGACGTGTATACCCGGCGAATCTTGTTATTCAGTTTCTGGGTGGAATACAACACTCTCTACCTCCTGTAGCTACGTAGTAGAGAAAGTAAAAATGCCTTTGGATTCAGGGGTTTTCAAGACGTGTGTACCCGGCGAATCTTGTTATGCGGTTTCTGAGTGGAATACAACACACTCTATCTCCTGTAGCTACGTAGTAGAGAAAGTAAAATTGCCTTTGTTTTGATTCAGGGGTTTTCAAGACGTGTGTACCCGGCGAATCTTGTTATTCAGTTTCTGGGTGGAATACAACACTCTCTACCTCCTGTGGCTACGTAGTAGAGAAAGTAAAAATGCTGTGTTTGGATTCAGTGAGTCTCAAAACTTGTATATTCGGTGAATCTCGCTATTCAGTTTCTGGGTGGAATGCAGTACTTTCTCTACCTCCTTTAGCTACGTAGTGGAGAAAGTAAAAATGCTTTGTTTGAATTCAGGGGGTTTCAAGACATGTATATCCGGCGAATCTTGTTATTCAGTGACTGGGTGGAATACAATACTTTCTCTACCTCCTGTAGCTACGTAGTAGAGAAAGTAAAAATGCTTTGTTTGAAGCTTTCTGGTAAGTCCCTAGAAGTTTCGTGCTGACTTCGAACAATTTGTGTGAGGGATCCCTTTAGTACATTTATTTCTTCCGAATTATTTTTGTTTTGCTCTTCCACTGTTTTCTTAATTGTAGTCAATTCAGAGCGGATGTTATGTTGTATTTCCGTTTGTTTTTGCTCAATCTCGCCAATTGTTACGAAAATCATCACACAATTGTTCATGCACATTTTCATTGTTACATTTTATTGTTTCAATTTGCTTTCCTGTTCAATTTCGCCATGCCCTTCATGCACTTCGGCACGAACTACCAAAAACTCCTCATGCATGTAATTTTAATGTGACCTTATTGCATATAAAACCTCATTCTGCTTTTCTATTTTCTGATCTAATGCCTGAAATTGTAATAACTTTTGTTCAAAAAGGTTTGTTATATTGCTATCCTGATCCTGCTGTTCGCTAACCATTAGCCTATCCGAATTTGACTCGGCTGCTGCCTCTACATTTCCTACACTTGTTTTGCTTAGGTTATCACTTTCCAATTTCTGCTCCATTTTAGTGTATTTTAAAATTAGTTACAACTGTTATATTTTTTTAAAATCATAGACTATTAAATACACTTTTTATAGATTAATGAACTACCAATTTTTTATATATGTATTACTGAGCTACACTTTTCTTCTTCTTTTTTTTTGACGTAGTCGATCTGACGATTATTTCGTATAAAATCACTGAACTTACTTTTTTGTTTTGTTTTGGTTGCCGTTGTTAATGCTGCATCTGCCTCCTGCGGTCGTGTTGAGATGGTCTCCTCACGTCTCGTGCGTTGCTGGATTTATTCCTGATGTCCTGGGCACGATCACTTCTTTTACTGTCGGTTGATTCACGATGTCTGGTACAGTCGATTTTATTCAGGCCCCAACGTTGGACGCCAATTTGCGGTGTTGTTTTACACGCTGTTTATTCGAACGTCGCCGTTTTAACATTTGATTCCTGCTATTACTTCGACACACACACGCGCTTTCTTATTTGTTACACTTGATATCATTGCGCCTATCCGCTGTCTTCTAACTTTTCTGCCAACCATCTCTAAGAAACTACCACGACCAAGTTTGTATTCTAAACTTTCCTACACATTTTCCTGACAAACATCTCCAAGGTGCTACAACGGCCAAGTGTGTATTCTAAACTTTCCTACACATTTTCCTAACAAACATCTCCAAGGTGCTACAACGGCCAAGTGTGTATTCTAAACTTTCCTACACATTTTCCTGACAAACATCTCCAAGGAGCTGCAACGGCGAAGTGTGTATTCTAAACTTTCCTACACATTTTCCTGATAAACATCTCCAAGGAGCTGCAACGGCCAAGTGTGTATTCTAAACTTTCCTACACATTTTCCTGACAAACATCTCCAAGGAGCTGCAACGGCCCAGTGTGTATTCTAAACTTTCCTACACATTTTCCTGACAAACATCTCCAAGGAGCTGCAACGGCCAAGTGTGTATTCTAAACTTTCCTACACATTTTCCTGACAAACATCTCCAAGGAGCTGCAACGGCCCAGTGTGTATTCTAAACTTTCCTACACATTTTCCTAACAAACATCTCCAAGGTGCTACAACGGCCAAGTGTGTATTCTAAAATCTCTTGTTTCTCTCTTTCAAACGTTCTATATTTCCCCAGTCCACTATCGCCTGATTTCTAGCTTCTTTCATTGGAGACCTAAGGCTGTCTGTCTTTTTGGCAAACATTGACCCTTTTCTACACCTCTGCGTTCCAGCAACCTAACGGGACACTTATCAATAGAGGCAA
The DNA here is from genome assembly GCA_030765065.1 of Deroplatys truncata. NCBI lineage: Eukaryota > Metazoa > Arthropoda > Insecta > Mantodea > Mantidae > Deroplatys > Deroplatys truncata. The sequence goes on along the minus strand of CM060990.1, from coordinate 6,117,034 downwards.
AAACCACCCGTTTCCGGCCGCTTATGGCCTTGTTTCTCAACCCTTATTTCCACTTACAGTAACATTCGCTTTCCAATTTTATTTAACACTATCCTTACTGTTATTGATATTTCTTCTCCCTATGATCTTAATTTTATTTTAATACTCAAAACATACTGCTTCAAGCTACGTAGTAAGAGAAAGTAAAAATGCCTTTGTTTGGATTCAGGGGGTCTAAAAACGTGTATATCCGGCGAATCTCGTTATTCAGTTTCTGGGTGGAATACAATACCTTCTTTACCTCCTGTGGCTACGTAGTAGAGAAAGTAAAAATGCTCTGTTTGGATTCAGTGAGTCTCAAAACGTGTATATCCGGCGAATATCGTTATTCATTTTCAGGGTGGAATACAATACTTTCTCTACTTCCTGTAGCTACGTAGTAGAGACAGTAAAAATGCCTTAGTTTGGATTCAGGGGTCTCAAAACGTGTATATCCGGCGAATCTCGTTATGCAGTTTCTGGGTGGAATACAATACTTTCTCTACCTCCTGTAGCTACGTAGTAGAGAAAGTAAAAATGCTCTGTTTGGATTCAGGGGTCTCAAAACGTGTATATTTGGTGAATCTTGTTATTCAGTTTCTGGGTGGAATACAATACTTTCTCTACCTCCTGTAGCTACGTAGTAGAGAAAGTAAAAATGCTCTGTTTTAGTTCAGGGGTCTCAAAACGTGTATATTTGGTGAAGCTCGTTATTCAGTTTCTGGGTGGAATACAATACTTTCTCTACCTCCTGTAGCTACGTAGTAGAGAAAGTAAAAATGCTCTGTTTGGATTCAGGGGTCTCAAAACGTGTATATCCGGCGAATCTCGGTGTTCAGTTTCTGGGTGGAATACAATACTTTCTCTACCTCCTGTGGCTACGTAGTAGAGAAAGTAAAAATGCTCTGTTTGGATTCAGGGGTCTCAAAACGTGTATATCCGGCGAATCTCGTTATTCAGTTTCTGGGTGGAATACAATACTTTCTCTACCTCCTGTAGCTACGTAGTAGAGAAAGTAAAAACGCTTCCTTCGGTTTCAGAGGGTTTCAAGAGGTGTATATCATGTTGAGTCATATCATTCCGTCTCCACTGCATTAACAAGTGAGGCACAGTATAAACACGTGTTTGTTAGTGTAAAAAGTCGCATGGATTCCGATTATGAAGATTTAGTGTTTGCAGTCACAATGTGTGCTTGGTGGAAGAGAAGCAAGAATAAAAGAAGAAAGTTAAGGGTGTGCCCTTTCTAAGCAATAAAAACAATGTAAATAGCATCTTGTCTGAACTGAAAGTTGAGGGTAAATTCGGCTTCCAGAATTGTCTACAACTGTGAAATATCTTAGATTACACTTAGATAAACACCTAACATGAAAACACCACATAATGGCGAAAAGAAGGAAGCAAAACTAAAATTGCAGTAATTAGTTTGGTTACTGAATAAGCATTGTCCTCTGTCTCTCTGCAAGAAAATATTAATCCACAAGACCATAAAAATGAAATTGAGCTTTATTTATGGACGCTCTTTAACTGCTGTGGTCCTTAGCGTCCCATTCTATATTGAGCGCGAAAGACTGAAAATTTTGCTCAGAGGACTCTTTATCGGGCTTAAGCTTATTTTACGTACCGTAAATCTGCGACACGCGACCACCTGCTATGCTTTCCGTGCTAAGGATTTGTAAGGCCCCCCCCCCAAAAAAAAAAACCATCGCTCTCCGCCGGGTTTGAACCCGCGACCTCGGGAACTAGGGGCCAGCATGGTAACCACTACCATTAGACCCGTATGGATATGTGGTATCCAGCTTTGCGGAACCGCGTAACTCTTCCTTGTCTGGCATGCACACCATGGTACATCTTCAACGCCACGCTGCGGAACGATCTTCGACTCTACAATAAAAGTCTTCGGTATCAGCAGTGCTTAAGTAAGAGTCCGAACTTCCTTGCCTTCAATATACCAGACAACAGTACCACGATTGACCGTCTACAGCGCTGTAACATTTTAGATTTACCATTTAGGTTTAGCTACCTTTGGTGTTCCAGGCATTAAGTGTAACCCATTTACTAAATGTTCTGTTAAGAACAGATTGTAAATTGGCAGTTAATTTAATAATAATCATAATAGTAAAATAATAAACGGATTTTCTAAGAATGTCGAAAGAAGATTTCATTGTTGCTGACTATACTTTGACCAGCAATTGCAAATCAGGAAAATGAATTTTAGAGCAGTCATATCAGCTGAACTGAGTTAAGGCTTAACCTCTTTCTTTATTTTCTCATCAAAAATGGGCAAGCTTATGTAAACACTCATTTTCCTTGATTTTGTTTCCATATTCTTTTAGAGATATATCCCAAATGACGTGTCTTGTATGAATTTCATTAACTATTATTGTCGCATCCCCCGTCTCTAAATAAGCATAAAAATATCATCAAACTCGCTTTGCTGCAAGAGGATTTCAAACCGAAACGCAACACTACAGATTAAATCCTACCGGGGAGGACATATTAAGCAGTTAACCCTAAATCCTAGCGCAGATTCAGGAAGGAAAGGCGAAGGAGCAAAGCACAACACGTAAATAACCAACCTTCACATTATCCAACTTTAATAAGGCTTAAAAATAACAGTACAATACCTTGTTAATGGAGCCATCTTCTTTGCTGACCACCGGAGAGACAGGCTGAAAACACTTCCTTCCTCTTGGACCCCAAACCCGGTTCTCACCCCACGCTAATGGCTACACAAGCTACCCTGGTATGTCACTGTTTACCCCCACCCCAACTTATGCTAACGAACCGCTCAAAACCTGTTTATCCCTCTAGAACAATTTAAATACAGCCACGAATCCTTACTAATAGCGTCACATCCGACCAGCTCATATTGAGTAATGTAAAACGTACATGTGCCACATCTCTCCGGGGTCTGCCAAGATTGATGTCCGCATCAATTGCTACAACAAATTAACATACAATACAGAATTTTTTCTGACAAAACATTTTTGTACCGTGACAACACTTGGTTAACATAGTTGTGTTGGTTCCTTGTACAGGTGTACTTTGTGTTTAGTTTAGTTTACAGTATTATATATATAATGTAGATATAAAGTTAAAGCAGTCACTTAGGGAGTCTGATCACCAGGAGGTACATAATGACGAAAAACACTGAATAAGCATATTCACTGTTAAAGTTTCTATTAGGGTTCCGCACACACTCTATCACTTTCACTTCCTCGCCCACAAACAATAGTTAAATGTGCCACTAACTGTAGGGTAGGTAAATGTCCCACCTGCGACGAGAAATTCAATTTTATTTTCTATGCAGAACTGAAACCTTAAGGTAGGGATTATCGGTGCTTCCCACCTTGCCATGAAAGCCGCAATTAAAGTCCTGCAGCAACGATCTTTAAGGGTTAGTTACCTGTCAATCCTACCCTTCGATGAGGTCAGTTTATAAGGCACATAACATGGTGCCAGGCATCGACGAAGCTGTGCCATATGGGGGCCACCCCTATGGCCGACGACTGCAACGATGAAGCAGAAACAGAGGCAACCAGTACCTCAGCTATTCTTGTGGCATGTTTACGGACCCATTTAATTGTGTGGTGAACGCTCCCCATGATATGCATTGCTTAAACATTAACTCAAGTGCAAATAACTAAAGAGCACGAACCTGTTAATTACAAAAATTACTCATTGTTAGCCATGTCACAAAACAAGGATGTGTCAGTACAAAATATAATACAAAGCATATTACATAATCCCCTTATGGTGAGAAAACTTACTAAATATCTTAACACAGAATTTACAAAATTACAATATACTGATAACCTGAAAGTTACAAAATATCACTATGCCTATTAAAATGTTTATCCTACGTGATCACTTACAAAGGGTACCCTAAATTACAATGCATATTGAATCAATGCCTAGGTCTTTATAGATGTGCACATCTATTCTTAATCATCCCAATTAAAACTGTTATTAAAATTGGCTATGATTAATATCATTAGTCATTAAACCTCGAGGTAAGCCCGCATTAAAATCATCATCATCATAAATACCACCTCTACTCCCAATGAATTCTAGCACACATGCTGCATGCCTTCAAAACATGCACTGATAATGTATAATACTGTCATATCAAATACTACCATATACCAAAGTTTAATTACCGACATATCAAATTTAGTATACTACACTAGTCCAATGCTAAGTACTACACCCCGTTAACAAGCTATTCATCACAATAACTGGAAGAGATGGAGATCAGGGTTGCCAAAATTCTGTCCTGAAACATTCTCAAAAGCAGAAATCAACCTATGGTACCTGGAAGTCAATAGCCCAAATGCACAATGTTATCATATCATTGCCAAAACTATGAATACATCACTTCAAAATAAAAATGCATCACTACTATCATCGTAAGCAAATATAATCGAATATTGGAGAACACACTGCGACACTTTCACCAACATGAAATATCACATACCTTAGCGGCTGCATACTGCACTTTCGCTAGGCGAAATTCACACTGCAAGGGCAACGGGTGCACAACGGCAATCCCGCCGAGCTGCACTGTCACTGAAACAATTCTAATACTTCCGAATACCATAATGGGTACACTTCGGCAACACCATTATACATCAATACAATATGTCAGGTCCGGCGAGGGTATAAGAATTTGTCACAATTTATGAATAACATAATACCTGTCAGGGGTAACAATCAAGAAGTTTAGATTTATAAATATCACGTCAGTCTTATTATTAAACTTTATGTAGAGTTAACCCAGAACACAAAAGATTTGACATATAGGAAACGGGTGTAGCATCCAAAATAATGTAAATTAAAAATCTATACATCATTACCATTTATCATAAGCGGCAAAAGATCAAACAAATTCACAATCTATAAGGTCCTACTGGATCATAATAGGGATACAAACGTGATACATGTACTGATTGTTCCTTAACTCTTGGAGCATGGGGTCGTTTGACAACGTAGGTCACAGGTGTAATCTGCCTAACAATTTCATAAGGTCCAAAATATCTGTGCAATAATTTGGTACATTTCCCCTTTTTCCTTATTGGGGTGAAGACTTTAACCCATTGACCCACTGAAAACTCAACATCTCTGTGTTTCTTATCATATCTTTCTTTCTGCCGAATCTGTTGCTGATTTATATTAAGTATAGCCACTTCACGAGCTTTCAGAATATCCTTCAGGGTTTGTCGAACGAAGAGATCATTGGAAGTAGCTTGGAGCTGCACTTGATTTGGCAGAGCAGGTTCACGTCCATAAATCAAATAGAATGGGGAAAATTTAGTTGTCTCCTGAACAGAAGAGTTGTATGAAAATATGATATATGGCAAGACTACATCCCAATTCCTTTGATTTCCATCAACAAAATGGCTCAACATATTTAACAATGTCTGATTAACCCTCTCAGTAAGGCCGTTACACGAAGGGTGATACGAACTAGTGAAATTTGGGGACACCGACAAAGACTTTAAAAGTTCTTGGGTAACTTGGCTTAGAAAAACTGAACCACGATCAGATAGCAAAGTTGCAGGCGCTCCATGTCTGCAAATAATTTGGTGTAAAATAAATTTAGTAACATGAGAAATAGTAGCCAAAGAAAGAGGTGCAGCTTCAACCCAGCGAGAAGCATACTCTGTGGCAACAATAATGTGTCTGTGGCCTGAATTTGAACGAGGGAGAGGACCTAACAAATCTATACCCCAACGTTCACCAATGAAGTTAACCGGAATAGGTTGTAGAAGACCAGCAGGTTTCTGATTCTTGGGACCTTTTCTCGACTGGCAACTGGGACATGTCCGGACAAAATGCTCAATAGATTTCTTCATTCCAACCCAATAGTATCTCGAATTAATTTTGTTGAAAGTTTTCGAAAATCCTAAATGGCCAGACAAAGGGTCATCATGGCAGGAAGACAAAATTTCATGCTTAAGTGATTCAGGTATAACAAGTAAATGTAGGGGACCAGTAGAGCCAGCATTTTTTCTATACAACACATCAGATTTAAGCACGTACGTGGAAGCTTGTCGTTGAACTTTGGGAGAAGCTAACTGAGGATCCTTAAGGGCATTAATGATAGGTAAAAGAAGCGGATCAGCTTTCTGTTTATCCGCAACTTCGATAGGAGAAAGCAAACAAGTAATAAGTTCATCTAACTGCTCAAGTTGTTCTGGTTCAGGCTGTAAAACTGGAAATCTAGAAAGTGCATCAGCATCATTATGTTTCTTCCCAGATTTGTAAGAAATAGTATAGTCGAATTCTTGTAGTTTAAGACTCCACCGAGCCAGGCGTCCTGTCAAATCCTTTAAGTTATTCAGGTAACAAAGAGAATGATGGTCTGACACAATATGAACTTTGTATCCAAAGACAAAATTTCTAAAATGAGTGAGACCAAAAACAATGGCCAAAAGTTCAAGTTCGGGGACAGCATAATTCTTTTCACATTTTGAGAGGGTCCTAGAAGCATATGCAATAGGGCGCAAATTATCTTCAACTCTTTGTAGTAAAACACATCCAAGACCAAGTCCACTAGCATCTGTATGCAATTCGGTATATGCGCCAGGTGTATAATGAGCCAAGACAGGTGCAGAAGTTAGATAATCCTTCAGCTTTTGAAATGCCCATTGTTGATCATAACCCCATACAAAATCTACATTTTTCCTAGTCAACTGAATCAGGGGTTGAGCAATTTTGGAGTAATCCTTCACAAATTTCCTGTAAAAATTAAAAAGACCCAAAACTTTCCTGATATCTCTAATACTCTTTGGTTTCGGGAGTTGCTGAATAACTTTGACCTTGTCAGAATCAGGGGAAATGCCCTCTTCTGATACTTCAAATCCTAAGAGTTTAATCTTATCCATAGCGATAAAACATTTAGCAGGTTTAAGTTTGAAATTGTGTGAAGCCAAACGTTGAAAAACAGCCTCCAAATTGTATAAGAGCTCCTCAAATGTTTTAGCAAATACAACAATATCATCCAGATAAACTAAAGCTTTCTTAAATTTCAAATCACCTAATAGCTTTTCAGCAATATAACTGAAGAATCTGGGAGCGTTTGCAAGGCCAAAAGAAAGTCTTTCAAATTCATACTGTCCTTCATGAGTGACAAAAGAAGTGTATTTCTTACTACTTTCAGCAATGGGAACCTGAAAATAAGCTGACAATAAATCTAATGAAGCAAACCATTTGGCTTCACCCAGGTAACTGAGTAAGTCATCAATGAGTGGCAATGGGAACGAAGTAGTTTCACTTATAGCGTTTAGCCTCCTGTAGTAGACACAGAACCTCATGGAATTATCTTTTTTCTTAACTAAAACCACAGGGGAGCTCCAAGAAGACTGAGAATCTCTAATTATGCCTGCATCTTTCATTTCTTGCACTTGTTGAGAAATAGTTTCTTTTTGTTTATGTGGTACTCTATATGGGCGTTGTTTAATAGGTTTGGGATCAGTGACCTTAATTTCGAATTCAGCTACATCAGTAGTGCCTAAATCCTGAAGAGAAGTAGCAAAAACATGTGAATATTTCAGTAGCAAGGTATGCAAATGACCACGTTGATCAGGGCTTAACTTACAACTTACGTTCCAATCAAAGTTAGGAGCTTTCAAAGTTGCAACATCGCTAGAAGAAACAGAATTACTTTGTATTAAAGCTACATCATGAGCATTTGCAAGCACAGTTCTTGCAAATAATGTTTGAGGTACAGCTGAATTATTATGAACAGGGATAGTATAAGTTTCGGCCGAGTGACACACAACAGGTGGGATCATAAGATTCTTTTTGTTCATTATGCTAACTGATGGTTCGAACATCACGTCATTAGTAATAACAGCAGTTGGCTGCACTGACACATAACAGGTTGAGAAAGGTGGAATTCTAACATCTTCAGTCACTGAAATTTTGTTAGGCACAATAGCATCATTATCATCATTCAAAGGGCTGACAGCAATGTCTGCAAATGGGCCTCTAGTTGTTACAGAGATGGGAATAGTAATACTATGATCCTTAACTTGAAGTGAAACACAATTTTGAGCATAATTAATTACAGCATCATGTGCAGTCAAAAAATCATTTCCAAGAATAAAGTCGTGAGCTAAGTCCTTAACCACTAACACATCTTCCTGAAAATGTGTATCACAAATTACAAAATCCAAGATGGTATGATAGGGAGCATCCAATAATTTGTTGCCTGCAGTTTTAAGCAAAATTTCAACAGGTTGCAATTTTGAAACGTCTGTAACATGTATAGCATTCACAATACTAATAGCACTTCCTGTATCTAACAAAATAAACATTTCTTTAGCATCAATGTGCCCAGCCACCTGCAAAATTTGACCTGAAAGAGAAGATATATTATTCAAATTAGGAGTAGGCACAGTATGTTGAGTTGTTACCTTTAAGTCACATCGTCTGGGGCTCGGCGCTGCTCGTTTTTTTGGATGTGTCGAATTCATTCTGCAGTAGCGAGCAATATGCCCCCTCCTATTACAGTTATAACATATAACTGAGGAACCTTGTCTATCATTGTATCCATCGTACCTGCCATTTGATGACCTCTGCCTGTTGTCCTGGCGATAACCAGCACGATCAACAACTTCAAATGGTCTCTGATGTATTGAATGCACAGACTGTAACTGAGTAACTTGGGTTGACAATTGTTCGACCTTTTTACATAGCAAAGAAATAGGGTCTGGTGCATTAACTGATGTTGCACTAGGTATTGTGGTTGGTGACATCACAGAGCCTGCCACAACAGATGACACAGAGGGAGAAGAGTGCCCCCCAATTTGTGAATGAATTATTCCCGGGGTCTGAGCAAGAGCTAATTGTTGTCTGTGAGTGGTATAGAAGTCAGCTTTGTCAACTCTTTTAATAATCTGTAGCACCTCATCAACAGTTTGAGGGTTCAAAGGTAACAGTGCCTGAACATAAGTGGCTTTCAAGCCCTTGAGCAAGTTCTTTATTTGCTCCGCCTGTGTCATTGCTGGGTTTACCTGATCACATAGGGATAAAACATCGTAAACATAATCCAGAACTAATTCACTGTCAAGTTGAATACGTTGCCTGAGCTTAATTTCTAACAGCTCCTCCTGGTGGGACATTTGAAAAGCTGACAAGAACTGAGAGACAAGGAAATTCCAATCATGCTGAGGATGTCTGTGACAAAAAGTTTGATACCAAATGGCAGCGGTTTCTTTTAAGTAACAGGGGAAAAATTTAAGCTTTTGACCATTATTCCAAGAATTTGCTTTAGCAACCATTTCAAAGTTGCGAACAAAAGCATTAGCTGGTGTCAGTGTAGGACTTAGAAAGAACATTGGCTCAATCATGGGTTTAGTCACAATAGGTTGCATATTCGCTATAGTAGCTGCAACTTGATTCTGAATAACAGGAATTAACTGTGCATTCATGTCAATATTACTTGCTGAGGAAGGTAACTCACTATCTTCAGAAACTTCAGAAATAGGCACATTTGAACTTTGCCTACGTGAACGTCTAGTACACATTTTAAAAATGGAAGCTTACAAATCTGACCCTGAAAAATACACCACTATTAGCACTGTGTGAAAGTTGCCTCGCCCTTAACTTGTTAAAAAAAAGCAAAACTGACAACTGTAATGTCCGTAGGCGATTAAGCGGAATTGCCAAATGGTATTACTCAAAAACTTGAGATGCAAAATCTATAGCTAAGATTGCCATATAAAGCACTCGCAAATAGTAATTAAACAAAGCTACCCCCGGGGAAAAAATTTAAGACTTGGCGTGCAGAAGCCCAACGCATAAACTGTACCCCTAACACATGGTATTAACGAGAAATAAACGTCGCCCGAACCACATTATTCACAGAAAAACATGTATATATTGGGCAAAAAAAAATAACCCTTACCTTAAAGCACTGAGTAATCACACGCTACGTTATTTCACTATAAAATGCACTAATAAACACTCACAAAGCAATATAATTCTTCACTTCACTGCAGGAGAACATGAAAAATGTGAAACACGTAAATGCTTCTAAAAACGTCCAAATTTGTTATCACACAACGCTGTTATTAAAACTTTAAAAAACTTTCTTTATAGGATACATTCATGGGAGAAAAAAAAGAAATAGACCTGAGGAAGATTTTACACGTGAGCACTACATGAAAATTACGGCACCAAAACTCATATTTTCAAGAAAAATACACCCACAAAGTTCATGTGCATTTAAAAACGCCAAGGTAAATTGAAAATATGTGAATTTCAACATTGGGATATTATAAAACACTTAAAAGGAAAGAAATTATAACATGTAATTGCCACGTGCTGCGAGTAAATTTGGCACTAAAATTAAGTGCGCCTGAACATCAACGTGAATAATAAACATCTGATTTCTAACAAAATTATTAATAACTGTTTAAATCCCCTTACATAATTAAGCACACAACTAAGCCGGAAATGCAATAAAGCAAGGCTAAGCAAGAGATAAATTCAAAATTTAGCACGTGGTGCAGAATATGAAATTACTATAACGCTAAAAAATTCACAATTTAAGAAAAATAAACCCTAGATTTATATGTATATACAATTCCAATAACTGATCAACGATGTATAGATTCAAATATAAACGTTATACCCTAAAACTCTGAAAACAAAAAAAATTCCAAGTTTTTGTGCAAACACGTGGCAGCCGACACATCGCCATTAAAATATTCAACGCATCATTATAAAATATGCCCAAAAATACAGCAGGGTTTTCCAAATCAACTTAATACAATATTAAAGCAAAAGAAGAAAGGATTGCAAAGATTTAACAGGATTTAAAATTTCACACGTGGACGCCACGCGGTCGCCATTGTTATTCTGCGCAGCGTTTCAACACCAAGGTTCTACGCATTATACGCGATTTAGGAGAAAAAAATATTTGGAATCTGCCCGGCGAACTCCACCAATTATGTCGCATCCCCCGTCTCTAAATAAGCATAAAAATATCATCAAACTCGCTTTGCTGCAAGAGGATTTCAAACCGAAACGCAACACTACAGATTAAATCCTACCGGGGAGGACATATTAAGCAGTTAACCCTAAATCCTAGCGCAGATTCAGGAAGGAAAGGCGAAGGAGCAAAGCACAACACGTAAATAACCAACCTTCACATTATCCAACTTTAATAAGGCTTAAAAATAACAGTACAATACCTTGTTAATGGAGCCATCTTCTTTGCTGACCACCGGAGAGACAGGCTGAAAACACTTCCTTCCTCTTGGACCCCAAACCCGGTTCTCACCCCACGCTAATGGCTACACAAGCTACCCTGGTATGTCACTGTTTACCCCCACCCCAACTTATGCTAACGAACCGCTCAAAACCTGTTTATCCCTCTAGAACAATTTAAATAAAGCCACGAATCCTTACTAATAGCGTCACATCCGACCAGCTCATATTGAGTAATGTAAAACGTACATGTGCCACATTATTTGTAGTTTCGTCCTTCCGATTTTTTCGCTAGTAAGCAATGAAATATATGCATGAACCAGCTGTCTATATTACGACGCAGCTGCTACGGCCCAAGGTTATCGGGAGGACGGCGCCGAGCGGTCCGAGTAAACAAGGATAACGCCGCTTACCAGTGTAAATGCCGGGCGCGCTATTGACAGACAACTAGAACTTTCTGGAAGTTTAATCTCCCCGCTCCTCCAGAAAGTGTGTCGAAGTAGTTCCAGAACATTCGAGAACCTTCTGTGGAAGATTCCACTGCCTATATAAGAGAGCGCGCTCGCGGGCAATGTGGCAGTGCGAGTTGTGTGTGACAGAGTGGAATCATTGTGCGAGCGAGTTCGCGACTACGTTTCTGGTGCGATATCAAGAGCGATTCTCCGAGCGAGTTCGTGACAAATGAAGTGACGTGCAGCGAGTGCTACGGCGGAGCACGTTTTGTGGAGTAGTGGTAATAACAGTTTGGGCGGTGCAAAACTACTGTGGTCATCAGCGCCAGACGGTTTGTGGAGGTGCTGTGTTCCGACCCCCGAATGAAGTGAACCTCCCGGCGTGAAGAGGCTACATCACGAAGGAGAGTTAAGTGACTGGATTGACTAGTTAGTGAAGTAACATTAGTAACTCACAGTGAAGCTGAACTATATAAAACAAGACAGTGACGTTGAAAAACATAAAACAAAACAAAACAAAACAGTGAGAACTGAGTAAAAAGTGACAGTTGAAAAATCTGGACAAGTCACTTTGGTGTCAGGAGTGTGATTGAGGATTAGAAAGCTAAGGTGGAAGATATGAAGACCGGAATGGACAAGGTGGCAAGAAAATCAAGACAGAAATGGAGAAAATGAAATCCTAACTAGGTTTTGACATTGGCACTGTCAAATATGAGATTAATGCAGCAGTGAAAGACTTGAAAGCCGACATCGTTCAGACGTTAGAGGAATTTAAACTTTACATGAAGAAAAAAACTAATGCGACGGAAGATCGTCTAAATCAGCAAGAAAAGCATCTAGAACAGCAAACGAAGGAAAACAAGGCGATGTAGAAACCGCAGTGAAAGAGCATCTAGACCAGCAAACCAAGGAAAGCAAGAGGATGATGGACGACACAGTGGAGGAGATGCGCCGCAACCTAGAAGCCAAGAACTGTGCCGAAGGTGCAGAGGGTCCGTGATTACGAGGTCGCCTAATAACAAAAATAGTGAAAAATGGTAATCACCAAGGAAGTTATCCTGGGCCTAGACGCCCTTCGGTTCTTCGATGCCAAGGCGGACGTAGGGCGCCACATGTTGCACCTGGGCCGAGACGAAATCCTGATGAACCATCCGGAGGTGAAATTGCAACCGGTGAGGTTCTTGCCGAAGGAGAGGTGGTTCCAGCGCGGAATGAGAGGGTGGTGACTGTGGGGAACAGCTATCTGACGTCTAGGAAAGACTCTTCTGTCTGGTGAAAGCATCAAATGAAGTACACCGTAAATAGCTTTAACTTTTACATATTTATTCGCACCAACATACTGTATTCATATTCGCGGCTAACATCTCGCTCTCTCAGTCTAGCCAACGTTACAACCACCATACAAATATTATATCCGAGTTAGCTAAATTCCCGGTAGATGGCTGGCGTTTACGGGATTCTCCACAGTGGCGGCGCGGGCGGAGAAACTTCTAATGAGCAACATAGTTGTAGACTGAGGAGGCCTCGACCGAGATGGGGTTTATGTAGCGAGGGTGCTGCTGCCTGAACGGGAGGTGTCCCAGTGTAGGTAGTTAATGCAACTAACCGGGATCAGGAGCTGCTTAGCGGAACTGTCTTTGGGAAGTGCGAGCCGGTTGCCTCTATTATATCCGTGGCCATAGACACTTAGGACAGAACGAACACCAACAAACTGTATAGTCATCTGAGTAAACTTGTCCAGGAGGCGGTTGAGAATCTGTCGTGAGGCGAGGTCGTCCTTAACCTGCTCGCTGTGTTAGAGGAAATCTTAAGCCTATTAGAAGATGATTATGGCCGTACCGGTAGTGAGGCACCGCATCGACACCGGAGACGATCGACCGATTAAACAGCCGCCTCGCCGTGTCTCGCTAGGGAGGGAAAAGAAAACAGACAACCGGATAACGGACATGGAGACCAAAGGTACAATAGAGGAGTCCAGTAACCCTTGGTCATCACCGGTAGTGCTAGTAAAAAGAGGGATGGGAGTTTGCACTTCTTGTTGACTACCGGAAGCTGAACGACGCCACCAAGAAAGACTGCTTCTCGCTGCCACCAAGAAAGACTGCTTCTCGCTGCCACGGATCGACGACACATAAGCCCCAATGGTTTACCATCCTGGACCTGCAGTCGGGGTACTAGCAAGTGGCGCTTCATCCCGCCGACAAGGACAAGGCAGCATTTTCTACCGGACATGGTTTGTGACAGTTCACGGTAATGCCTTTCGGGTTTTGCAATGCCCCCGCAACATTCTAAAGACTGACGGATTCAGTGATGAGAGGCCTCACATACGACGCATGTCTCGTTTACCTCGACGACCATCATTATAGGCAAGACGTTCGAGGATCTCAGCGATTTGAAGGTGTTCGAAAGGCTTCGCCAGACCACCCTAAAGTTGAATCCCAAAATGTGTCAGCTATTTAAAAAGGGAAGTGCGCTACCCAGGACACATCGTAAGCCCTGGTGGAGTGGCTGCGGGCCCCCAGAAGCTAGACGCCGTCAAGGTGTGGCCAGGCCCAGGAATAAACAAGAACTGCGCCGGTTCGCCCCTGCACGTACTGCCGGAAAATTGTGGAGATATGGTGGTATATGCAAACATCGCCAAACCGAAGACAGAGCTGACAGGAACGACGAGTTTTCCTGTGATCCGACCATACGAGACTCATTCTAGACCACGAAGAATGCCGTGTGCACATCCCCGGTATAAAGTTCATCGTGAACACGGATGCCAGTGACGTAGGCATTGGGGGTATCCTTTCGCAAGAGCAGGACGGAGATGAGCGAATATTGGCCTACTTCAGTAGAAGGCTGCGCAAGGCCGAACGAAACTACCCTGTGACAAGACGAGGCTATTGTAGAGGCCCCGAAGCACTTCCACAAGTACGTTTACGGACAGGAGTTTCACCTCCGATTTGACCGCTCCGCCTTAACTTGGCTTTTAAGGTTTCGTAATTTGGAAGGAGAGACGGCCCGATGGTTCCAACGCCTGCAGGAATACAATTTCAAGTGAGCACGGGCGGAAAGGTGTCATTCTAATGCAAACGCAGAAGACCGTGCCAGGAAAACTGCAATCTCTGTGTGAAAGTCGAGGCGAAGGAGAGCATTGCAGCCATGGGCCCGGTCGCGGTGCAACGGACCTTAAGAAGGGAGCAGCCGGAGAACAGAGACATAGGGTTGATCGTGACGAATAAAGAATCTGGTGAACGATCTGCGTGGGTGGACGTCGCTCCAAGGGGCCCGATCTATGAGAGGTATTGGGGGCAGTGGAACTCCCTGGGTCAGGAACGCTGTATTAACTGTATGGAAGTCCGCAGACGGAAAAGCTAAGGTGGAATAGTTGGTACACCCGAGGAGGAAGGTGAAATAAGTCCTCGAGGAGACCCATACCGGTACTACCGGAGGACACCTAGGTATAAATAGTACCTTGAAGAAGCTCGTCACCGAATTTATTGGTCGTATCTTCGTAGCGACCTGGAGATGTGCCAACAATGCGATATTTGCGCGGCAAATCGTGAGCTCCAGACTCGAAGTCGGGGCCGGATGCAACACAACATCGGAGCGCCATTCGAAAGAATTGCAATCGAGGTGACAGGCCCTTACCCAAGGAAAGACACAGGAAATTACCACCTGCTGTTGGCTATGGACTATTTCACCAAGTGGCCGGAGGTTTACGTGATTCCTAATCAAGAGGGTTCGACCGTGGCTAGTACAATGGTGGACAACTTTTTTGCCGGTTCCAGATTCCCTGGGGGCTCCATAGTGACCAGGGGACGAATTTTTAATCGAACCTTATGCGAGTGCTTTTTCAGCGATCGGGATCCACAAGACGCGTACCACCCCCTTCACAGTCGGACGGAATAGTGGGGCGTTATATTAATGCGGTCGAGGAGCATCTTCGGATAGTGGCATCTAGCCATCAGCGAGATTGAGATGTGCACGTGCCATTATTCCTCCTGGCCTACCTAGCATCAGTACATGAGAGTACCGGTATGACGTCGGCCAACATGGTATTCGAACGGGAGCTCGGCTACCTTGTGGCCTACTGTTCGGCACGTCCCCTGATGCTGACCAGTCCGCAACGAATTATGTCGATGCTAACGGCTAGCCTGGAGGGCATCCACTCTCATGCCAGGGAGCAGCTGAACCTAGCAAGTGACCGAATGATTGCGCGCTACGACCGTCTGACCAACACAGCCAGATTCCAGGAGGGTGAACTCGTATGGCTCTATCATCGAGGACTACAGGTAAGCCGCCGAAGACGTGACGTTCCTGAGACGGCCTGTATAAGATAATCACCCGCATCAACGATGTGGTATACCGCATTCGGCGCCAACCTCATAGAAAGCTGATGCTGGTCCATCTTGTTCGCTTGCCGCATACGTGGAGCCGCTCGGGACGACCAGCTCTGAGGAGGGAGCTTTGTGACGCAGCGGTTATGACCCAAGGTTATCGGGAGGACGGCGCCGAGCGGTCTGAGTAAACAACGATAACGCCACTTGCAAGGGTAAACACCGGGCGCGCTATCGGGAAATAACTAGAACTTTCCGGAAGTTCATCTCCCCCCTCCAGAAAGTGTGTCGAAATAGTTCTGGAAGCTTCGAGAACCTTCTTTGGAAGATTCCACTGCCTATATAAGTGAGGGCTCTCGCGGGGAATCAGGCAATGCGTGTCGATTTACGAGTGGAGTGCGACAGAATGGAATTAATGTGCGAGCGAGTTAGCGACTGCGTTTATGATGCGATATCAAGAGCTATTCTCCGAGCGAGTTGGTGACAACTGTGGTGACGTGCAGCGATTGCTACGGCGGAGCGCTAGTTTGTGGAGATCTTGTGTTGGACTCCCGAGTGAAGTGAATCGTCCGGCGTGAAGAAGCCACATCACGGAGGCGAGTGATGTGACAGGATTGAAGTAGTTCACCTCAGTGAAGCGACAGTGAAGTGAGCTCCCTTTGAAGTTGAACTACATAAAAACAACACAGTGACAGTAAGAACTGAGTGAACGTTGAAAAGCTGGACAAAGTCACAATATCAAGACTGGCCAAAGTTAATCTGGTCTACACGAAGTGAGCCGAATAAATAACGCACTTACCATGTTTTTCACTGCCGGTGGAAAACAGTTTTGTTTACGGAAGACATACCGAGCGGGAATTCTGTAAGCCAGGAGAATTCTGGGGTGGTTCATCCTCTAGCCTGACTCTCCCTCCTCTTCGGAAAGAAAGTAAGGCCGGTGGTCCCGTGTTGTAGATTTACGGCACGTAAAAGAACCTCAAGCTTCAGATAAAGAGGCTTCTGAGCAAAATTGCCGATCTTTCACGCCCAATATATAATGGGACACTAAGGACCACAGCGGCCATAAATAAAACTCAATTTTTTTACTCTCCTTCCTCTCATTTCCTGTACCCGCCATCTTCGCCGTCTGTTTCAGGGTTGTAGGGCCAGGTGACGGTGCTCGGCCGGTGGCTTGTGCTCTGTAAAGGTTTCTTCCTTGACTTCGCTGCGGTACCGCACAGTTAGGTCTCTCTTCAGCGTGGGGCTGCGCTCTAGGGAACCCTGGAGGTTGGTGGCTTGTGGGCAAGGACCCTGCGGGTTCGGATGCGTTATATCTCGAAACGTTAGGCAAGCTTGCGCCCTACGTCATTCTATCCCCTTATCCTTCCCTCCCGGGGGGTCAGGTTAGAAGCAAAAAGGGCCGACTGGCCTACCTGCGGTGCTTTGCCCCGTTTCCGGGGGCTTCTCCGTGATACGTACCTTTACCTTTTACCCAAGACATGTTGAATCAGCAAGTTGTGCAAGACTTGTTGGTCAGCGGAGACAATGGTGTACCGTGGACATGTTGAGTTCAGCGTGTTGAATCACCATGCTTTATTGATTGTTGAAGCATCGGAGACCCGCCTTTAGCTAGAACTTGTTTACTGAAAGCTAATTTTATTTCAATAAAATGGTTATGATGCATGCTTCGAATCATGAGGGTATAAAAAATATTTCCACTGTCTGGTGTTTTAATCCTACTGTGGGGTTTCAAGTTAAAATGCTGGATCTTAAATCGTTGCCGTGGGAAACTTCAGATACCACTGCAGTTTTTGGCAAGTGCTTGGAAAGTATTAAAAAAATACAACAAATACAATCTCTTTGTGCAGATATTATGAACTGCAATTTTGGTGGTTTTTTCTTTTTATATATGACGTCAACATCTTCACAGAACTGAAATAAAATTTAAGACGTAACTTAACCCTTTCATGGCCAAATTATTTTTTTCGAAAATAAATAAATGGAATTTCAGCCATGTAGTGAAAAGCCTTCCGGATTGAAATATGTTTTTCATGATCTCTATTTTTATATGGTTTTCAGAATATATCAGGTGGGTCATATTTATCCCGGTGCTCTTGGAACAGAATTTAATGAAGGAAGGGGAAAATAAAACGACTCTAGATTTTAACAGCATACAAGCTTTTATTTTGTCATCGAACAAAACAGTTTCTTACAACCAAATTTCACGAAATTTGTATCTTTTCACTTGCTCCCCGCTTTCCCTGATTGTTTTAGTCCCGCAATGACTCTACTTCTGGTATAACTTCTGAAAGCAAGGGTTCACACACAATCACTTTACAGTGGGCACACATTTATTGCATCTTTTCATTCCCATTACTACTACAAAATCTGCGGCGCTTTCTGGTATTTTTGATTGAAAAATGCTTCCCAACTTACGTCTGGTTTACATCTGGCAATGAAGCTGGGTATTCCTCTTGGTTTCATCTCGCGAGCAGCTATTAATTGCCGCACTAAAGACAGTCTGAAATGCAATTGACCACGCGCTCTTGATGAAACCATTGACAATAGCTGTATCCAATAAGAAGTAAAGCAGCGATGGCACCATTTCAGAGATCGCCTTCCTACTGCATATCTCTCACGCCTCTGGTCAAATCTGTCTACCCCTCTCATGAAGGCACTGTACTCTGCCACTTCTGCAGGATAGAATACAATAGAATGTGTGCCATTCTTGTTTTTTCTTTTGGCGCCCCCCTTTGGATTGTGGAATGTGCTCAAAATGCTCACAGGCTTGTTTGTCTTGCTACTTTGCTGTTGCAACACAACCTTTTGCGCTGAACATGAATTTGCCACATTTCATATTGTCTTTCTACCTCATAATATCTGCTAAGTTTTTTCTGTTTACTCCAACAGTGCCAAGGCCAAAGAACTTTCTTAGATTCGATGTTTGCATCAAATCATAACAGGTGAAAAAATTATCACAACATATGAGCCGATGAGAATTGTTGTAAGCTTCAGGTACCGAGAGTACGACATTTTCTCCCAAAGTGAAAGAGGAATCTTGGTTTCCTTTCTACCGGTTAGATTACAAAATGACTTGACAAATCCATTTGTAGAATCGGCCAGGCACCAAACCTTGTATCCACGTTTTACAGGTTTCATTGATATATTGCTTCCGAGATGCCACCTTACACTCATCAACACGCATATGGCTGTATGGAACATAAACAGTTTTGAACCGACTATTGAGAGCATCAATTATGGGTCGCAATTTGTGAAGTCTGTCATAGCAGCCAACTTCACCCCTTGGCACTGCTTTTAGGTTGTAATTGCAGTGAAAGTTGTCCTAATTTTTGAACATGGTTTTTGTTATTCGCTCATACACTGTTGGAACACCAAGGAGTGGATCACTGGTATATTGTTATATTCTAGTAGCTTATGTGTGCCAATCAAAATAAGTACAGATATAAACGATTTTAATTTTTCTGTATACGTTGGTTTCCAGTTAGAAGCAGCCATTCTTGCTCTTTTGCGTGCAATGCATGCTCCTGCGTTGCGTGTACATTTTTCTGATCTCAAACATCTCCTCTGTTAAGACAGAGAGGAGATAGTCTGCTACTTTAGCACCTCACAGCTGCACGTTCATCCAGGCTTGGCATATGCTCGAAATGTGTAACTCCATTCAGTTTCACTAGACATATAGACTTGCACTTCTTGCTCCAAACTGACAGCTTCCATTTTCTGGTATTGCACAACAGTGTTGTCATTTTTGTTGCTGTTATCTTCATTGTCTTGCATGCTGCACAATGAAGTGTGTGATATCTCCAGACGATTGAGTTCGTCTGTAGCACCATCATCGCCCTCATTTTCTGAAAAGTCCACATCGTCTGGAAGCCCAAAATAGTATTTTAGAAGCTTTTCGTCCCTCAGATGCGCATTTCTGTAAAACACAATTTATTGTTAGTATTAATTATTATTTTTACAATTATTATAGTAATTATCATTAATTTAATGGTATGTTTAAAAATATAATGTATTCCTACTAACCTTTCTGCATATTCTTCTGAAGTAGTTAGCAATATTCACAATGCTGCAGTGGGTTGAACGGATATGAGATAAAGCTAAAAAGAAAAATATAAAAAGTTAATTTTGTTAGCAGCACCCAAACTTTGTATCTAATTTTGTTCCAAGAATAAGAACGTGAATAACGAATATGTACCATAATACTTCTGAAGGACAGCAAAATCAGTGGGACAAATGTGTCCCACTGGTCATGAAATATCAGATCACCAAGACGTTAACACCAAAAGACTTTATGAGCGCTAGGAAGGAACCTGTAGCCCTAAAATGCAATACATATTGACAGTATATCAATCTAATCTCAATATCAATGATCAGTGCTGTTAACCCTCTTTATCTCGCCAAACGTTGAGTAAAAGTATGGAAAAACAATCGAGAGAACACTGAACAGTGTAGCGATATATCCGCCTGATTACACCTGCACAAGAAGGAATTCTTAAATAAGTATAGCTTATGAATTATTAATGATTAATTAACACGCAATTTGATAATTTTCTACAATTTTGAAGTAATGGGATTAAAAACTACATCAATCAAGAACCCTTCAAGAAGTGTAAATATGTTTTAAGTTTCATTAATATTGTCCAATAAATAAAGGCGTAATTGCGTAAGAAAATCTGCAAGATTATGGGGAAATAGAGCAGCTTCGCTTCAAAATGTTCATTGCATTTTTCCGACCGTGGGGCCATAAAAATCCAAGGTTTCTTTGTACTTCGAGGGGAAGAACCTAGTTTTAAGAGAAATTAGACGCGTAGGCAACGGTCTTTTCTTACCGTTTATGCTTCGAATTTTCAACCGGAGAGCCAATAAAGATAAAGGATAATTGTTA
Source organism: Deroplatys truncata (assembly GCA_030765065.1). Taxonomy (NCBI): domain Eukaryota; kingdom Metazoa; phylum Arthropoda; class Insecta; order Mantodea; family Mantidae; genus Deroplatys; species Deroplatys truncata. The sequence goes on along the minus strand of CM060990.1, from coordinate 6,096,134 downwards.
GAACCAATGAGAAGATAGGAAGACGTGGTTGCATGTGCAGAAATCCGGAGGCGAGTAGTAAAAATTAAATTACATTGACTTTTATTCATGGACGCTCTTTAAGTGCTGTGGTTCTTAGCGTCCCATTCTATATTGGGCGTGAAAGACCGACAACTTTGCTCAGAGGCCTCTTTATCAGGCTTGATGTTCTTTTGCGTGCCCTAAATCTACGACACGGGACTACCGGCTTTACTTCCCTTCCGAAGGAAGCCATGCTAAGGATTTTTATGCCCGAAAAAAATCCATCGTCCTCCGCCGGGTTTGAACCCGCGAACTAGAGGCTAGCATGGTAACCACTACACCAAGGAGGACGACAGGCGAGAAGTAAGTTGATATATGTAAACGTAAGTGTGAATTTCACACAGTTTGTCATGATTCTTCGCTAAGGTAACACGTAGTACACCGAGTCAGAAAAGGACGCCAAGTTCCGAAATTTGCTGATGATAATGACACTCCGAAAGCTGAATTAGAGGAAAGTAACAAAAAGAACAGAAAATTAGCGACCAAAATAGAGATTTAATGGAGAAAATTGACAAATTATCAAATGTAACGGGGGAACTTGAAAAAACGTTTTTGAATCAAACTCAGGAACTCAGGAAACTGTTAGCAAATATTAAGGAATTACAACAGGGGATAGATAAGGTAGTTTCTGAAATCGAGCAGACAAAAGAAAAGTGTCAGAAATCCAATAAGGGAACTGAACAAAGGGTCCTGGAGGTGATTCAGGAAAACAAAGAAAACTTCATGCAAGCACAAACACAGTTAAGCAATGTTGTGGTGAGGAATATATCCTCCATTAGTAGGGAACTCTTGCTTTGTCTGCAAGCATTCAAAATGCCAGTACTAACAGTCGCCTAGAAGGAATATTGAATAAATATGAAGCCTTTGAAGAGGAAATAACTAATAATGTCAACAATAATGGTAGTAATTTAACCCAGCAAGTCTCGCAACAGCACTGACATGTTAAGCGCATGCAATAACACCAGTAATAACGGTGATAATGTAAATGGTTGTGGCATGACTTGTAGAGCCCTTCACAAACATCCGAGTGGCCGGAGTCAGCACAAGCGAACAGAGGATCCACAAACCGCCAGGGCAGGGGGCAGGAACCGATATCAAGACCATGCAACTCGTTTCCCTGGAAACGACAAATCGCCGACCAAGAGACAGTCCATCACCCCCGCGAGGAAGACAGAACCTCCACCCACGCTTCTAAGGTGACTGCCCACCGCAGAGGAAACGGTAACTGAGGGGAGCACAGTACAATAGAGGAACGGGACCCGGATACCAGAGAGCCGAAGAAATGACAGGTCAGGGCCGGTGCTCCCCACCACAGCGATGAAAATGTTGCAAGTACAATTCCTGTCACAGTAACGTCATCGACGGAAAATTAAGTCAGCAACACCAAGGATGTTCATGAAGTTTCCCTTCTGCGAATTGATCTGACTACTAACCAGAACTTGGCAAAGCAACTGCGACGAATGAAAAAATTGCAGAAGCATGTGAAGACGACTAAGATCTTGGGACGTCCTCACATAAGATTTCTCCGATCTTGCAAAGTACCACCTCCTAAAAATCCTAAAAAACAACCACATCCTCCTGGTCTTAATTGTCCACCAGGAGATCGAAAATAAAAAGGGAGAGTAACAAAATACCAACAAACCTTCCATGTAATTTATGTGTCATACATGATATACAAACACGAATAATTAATATAATCTATGTCTTTGTATATGAGCAATCTCAGATAATTTTATCCACTACCAAAAGGTTAAAGGGATCTATATATGTATATGTACCAAAAAATCAGAACGACTGGTAAAACGAAACCAGAAATTTATGACTTTGAAGATACATAATTTTAAACCATATATTGTGAGAATTTCCATGTAAATATAGTATTTAAAGTGCCATGCTATATTTCTGTGTAAATGCCCCATGATTGAGACTGACAAAGCGATCGTTTGTTATGAAAACAAACAAGGTGCCACTGGATTTTGTCAGAAACTACTATATGAAAAAGGATTGTAACCCACTTTAACGCAGATAGCAATATATATATATATATATATATATATATATATATATATATATATATAGGCCACCGAACTGAGGGAACAACGATATAAGTCACAGCAAACTTTTAGGGGTGAACATCATAAACGCTTGAAAGTGCAACAGGGGTAGCCAAACTTTCGCAGATGGTGAAACAAATGCTTTGTAAATATTCATGCAAATGACTTTATATTGACGTAGATTAGGGGTGCTATTGTTTTGCAAACTTTTCATGTAAATACCGTTATACCCAAAATACTTAAGTGCACTTTGCAACACTTATGTAATTTTTATGTTAATGTGTATCCAACATATTCCAAGATCAGTTATGTGTTTATGTATGTTTGTACTGTCTATTATTGTCATCAGTCAATACATTTTAGGGCAGTATTTTGTAAAACGAAAACAGTTTTGGTGAATCCCATTTTCTTTTACAAAAGGGGGCATTTTGTATCGATATTTCAGCCTGGTTGCACCTGCACAAAAATGAACTGTTAAATAAGTATAGTTTATGAATTATTAATGATTAATTAACACGTAATTTGATAATTTTCCACAATTTTAAAGTGATTGGATTAAAAACTACATCAATCAAGAGCCCTTCAAGAAGTGTAAATATGTTTTAAGTTTCATTAATATTGTCCAATAAATAAAGGCGTAATTGCGTAAGAAAATCTGCAAGATTATGGGGAAATAGAGCAGCTTCGCTTCAAAATGTTCATTGCATTTTTCCGACCGTGGGGCCATAAAAATCCAAGCTTTCTTTATACTTCGAGGGGAAGAACCTAGTTTTAAGCGAAATTAGACGCGTAGGCAACGGTCTTTTCTTACCGTTTATGCTTCGAATTTTCAACCGGAGAGCCAATAAAGATAAAGGATAATTGTTAGAACCAATGAAAAGATAGGACGACGTGGTTGCGTGTACAAAAATCCGGAGGCTAGTAGCAAGTTGTTATATGTAAACGTAATTGTGAGTTTCACACACTTTGTCATGATTCTTCGTTAAGGTAACACGTAGTACTCCGAGGCAGAAAAGGATGCTAAGTTCCGAAGTTTGCTAAGTGCCGTGCAATTATGTAATTATAAAGTGATATATGTGGAATATTTTACCACTGTGCTAATAGTATTCGTTGAGATAATTTTTATCCAAGCTTTTAAACGATTTAATATTTGTCAAGTTACTACTTCAAGTTCGTGCGAGTCTAAAGAACGGCGACAGAGCACCGTGATATTAAATAATTAACCGGAGCAAACGTCAGTGGACCAAGAGATAATAGTGGGAAGACAGTGTTAACGATTCGCACGTGTTAAGTAAAACAAGAGAATCTTGCAGGATTTCTAGCATAAAGACGCTCCTGAGTGAGAAAAGTGAAAACAGCGTTTCTTTCTCGCCAATATCCTTGTGTTCCCACTCCCGCATCCTACCCTGACTAATGCCTGTAGGGAATTTCAAATCGATTCGCCGACAGTTGAGCCCTGGGATGATAACGGATAACGACGTGTGCTTCCTAACTGACATCGGTGAGATGACCCCTACGACATAGCGGCTAGAACAACGACGAACCGCTACAACAGTAAGCACCTCGTCACTCAACTCCTCGACAATACTCTCTGCTTGGAGCAAACGCTCCCAGTTGCCCTCAAGCATTAGAGCAAGCTTCCAGTAGATGACAGCAAAGGCTGGAAGTGGGTTCTACGTAACCCACTGGTTTCAAGGAGCAATATATGTAAGTGGGATATATTTTACGTTCCACAGGAAAGGACCTGAAAATGTTCAGGTTATTTTTTGGAGTAAAAGTGATGTTATTTTTACACAAAAGTGAGGTTATTTTTACCAAAGCCAATGCTACTTTCAAATGGTTTATTTGGACATTTGTTAACATATGCAGTATAATTTTGCTGCACCCATTGCACTTAGCTTTCAGATGCAAAGGCTGACATGTACAGATTATTTTCATTCAGATTTGTCCGCATATCTGTCAGAGCGCTTATAGCAAGACAAAAAAAAGCAACAACACAGGCTCAGATTCCACATTTGCACAATATAATGATATTAGTTGCATATTTCTCAGCAAGTCCTGATTTTGAAATACTCGCAGCTTTCAACATAGTGCTCATGTCAAATTCACAACTTGAGTCACGTTTAACTACGGTCCTTCAGTTCAGTATAACCTGAAATTAGCTTATACTGATCCAGTTCCTTGAGAAAAGGAAATTTGCTGAAGTCTTTCAGGAGAGATGGAGTTATTTCTTTTAGGAAGATAGTTTTGAGATGCAGCACTGCAAGCTTTTTAGAAATGTCCCTTGCTGGATCTTGTGGCATCAGTAGATTGAGTTGCACTAACATTTTTGAAGTAACCTGCTTAAAGGCGACTTTGACAGCAGCTGTTTGTTTGCCGCTAAGAGATGGAAGTGCATCTGAATCAGCACTGAAAATGACACCCTGTTCTATGGTTTTGAATTGTATCTACAATTTTCCCAGTTCCTCATAAAAAGATGAACAGTAGGATAATTTGATCTTTCTAGTTTGGTCAACAGTTCAACAAGGCAGTAAAAGTGTTTCCTGATGACAATGGCTTGGGAACGAGCAGCAGACACCTCTTCGGTACTCAGAGATACAAAGTAGTTCACGCCACAGTTGGCAATATTGTTTAGTTCTTCTGATTTACAGAACTCAATATTTTTCAACTACTCTGCCAAATAAAACGTACTGGTAAACCATGAATTCCAGCGAGTAACCACTGGCTTTGGGAACATTGGATAGATTATACCTGTCTTCTCCTTGAGAAAGCTGGAATAAATGTGTTTTCTTTTCCTAGTGTTCAGAAATAAACTCTTAGCCTTGTTCACTGCAGCATTTAATTGTGGTAATTCATGAAGACAAAGGTTGCCAAAAAAGGCTCAGTTTATGAGCCCAGCATTGGGTGTGTATTAAATGATCTCCTAAAACTAGTTTTTGACCCTCTGTACGTTTTGTCATATAGCGAGCGGAGTCCGTCACTATACACTTCACTGTCTCATAATCTACACCAATTCCCTAATGGAATCAAGAATTGCCCTAGTGTAGTTCATAGCACTTGCAGACTCCAGCAACCTTCAGGAGTAGAATTGTACAATATTCTGAACAAGAATTCAAAAACACATCGTCCCATTCTGTCTGTGGACTCACAGAAAATGTCAATTTTCTTTTCTTTCACCGTCAGTACAACTTCTGCTTTTCGGATGCTAGCTGCCTCTGCTAGATACTTCTCTGTCTGTGTTCTTTCATGTGATAGATCTCTACCTCCTGAAGAGAATATTAGAAAAAATAAAACAGCTTTAAATATCTAAAACTACGGACAGTCAATCTAAGTTAACTTTCATATGATCCCTCAACTTCATCAAACAAAACTAAAGCAGTTTTTCAAGTAAGTTTCTGAAATTTATCAGTATGTAACCATCTTTATTAAACTCTGAATATATCTCAAGTTAAAACTGTTTTCAAGTTTTATATTATAGATATCTGAAAGTGGAGAAAAGCAATAAGTGGACACAAATCCCCCATATAAACGTGATTTGCATGGAAATAATGGTTACTCCATTATGACCGAGCGGGATGGCTCACGCGGTTACGCCTGCGATCCGCATTCGGAAGGTCGTGGGTTCAATTCCCTGGGCCGACCTTCCTAACCCATGGGTTTTTCGGGGTTTTCCCGGGTCGCCAGGTGAATGCTGGGAGGGATCTTTACATCCCCCGAATTTCCTGTCCCTCCATTCTCATTTCACTTCACCTTTCATCTGCTTGGTTTCGTTCAGGGTTGCAAGTGTCGGCGGGAGGTCCCGGCGTGTGCATGGCGGGGGAAACGGATGCTCTGTGGAAACCTTCGTCCCCGGACTGCGAGCGGTCTCCGGGTCGCGGGCCCCCAGGGGGTGTGTAAGCCCACAGGGAGGAGGGGCGCCGGCTGCACCAGCCAGCAACCGGGAAGTTCAAAATTTGTAAGTGGTAGGGATCCTGCCCTCTGCCTGTAATGCCTCGCGGTTTTATCGCCCTTTGTCTCCTCTCACCCCATCCCTTCCTCCCGGGGGTGCCCTGTGAGGGGCCTAGGCACATAAGATCTGCGTAGATCGAGGTGCTAAGTCCCTCTCAGCTTTTAGTCTTATCCTATCCTACTCCGTTATGAAATGCAATTTTATATTTTTTATTATTAAATAATAAAACAATTTGGGTTAAAACTACTTTTATTAGATTATTGAATAATTGCGTTTGTAGTAACCGTTACTTTCATTCAAACCACGTTTACATAGCGAATTGTGTTCACTTGCAGTGGTACGTTCTGCGTTCTTTAGGAACTGTGCAAGCTATGTTAGCACCGCACATTCCGTATTAAGTTCGATTTGGATTCCCTTCCGAACATTTAAAACCGTTATGTTGGGTACCCTGAACTTACAGTTCGCGCGAATGTAACGTTTTTTTCCCCATTGAATGTAGCTCAAAATTGCTTAAATCGTTTGGATACGATCTTTTACATGTTCAAATTCATATACGATACTCGATCTGCCTATCATAACAACTAGGGGTCCCGTATGTTGTATGCTGTTACATATAAGATTTTTGAAAATCTCTCTCTCTCTCTCTCTCTCTCTCTCTCTCTCTCTCAGACACACAGACACACACACACGCGCGCGCGCGCGCTCGCACTCGCACACATAAAATTTCAGTTTCCGCCGAACTCGACGAACAATGTGGAAGAACGTCGTAGGTACGGGACTCCTATTCGTTACACAGCCCTCGATCCGATATGCTTACGTGTAGTTGAAAAGAATATTGGATTTGACATTCAAATCGAACTGAACACTTGTTTCTGTGGCTTTTTCAGTATGGAAAGTGGACTCGAGCATTTTTTAATATACCGAGTAAACGTATTGTTAAAAATGTTTATTTGCGTATTCTTAGGTAACAATAAAGTCATTGTAAGTTAAAATAAAATAAAGCATTACCTAAAAGTATCAACCTTCACAGTACCTTGCAAATGTGCTATTTGCACCTTTTTTCGTCTTCGGTGACTGAAACATCGGAACTACTGAGGCCCAACACTTTGTCTCGTTTGCTTTGCTCGAAGCTTTATGATTTTCACTTTGAATATGCTTAGCGCACGTGTTTCTTCTCTCCCAAAATACTGTACAATTACATATTTTACACATTAGCATCTTGTTATCGCTTGCATATAATCCGTCACTCGCAAATTCTCTCTCTCGGACTCACATTTACGCCGGGCTTTGGCACGTTCACACAATCAAAACACAACAGGTCTATAAGACAAGCTAGAGTAAAATGAAGAGGAAAATGTTGCAATTGCATTTGTTATTTACACTTGCTCTGTGATTTGCCCGACGCCAGCGTGATGGTACGAAGCGAAAGATGCGTTCTCACACAGGGGTAAGCGCAGTAGATCGCTTCCTTCCAACACCGCGCTTCCTAACGTCGAAAGGTGATCGTTCCGTCCATGCATGTCATGAGATCGAAACCATTATTTACAATCTATTTCGCGCATTCAAAAAAAATTAGATATATTTTTTAAAAAATGTGTTAAATTCGCGTTATTCTTTGAAGAATGCTCAAATTTGCTTAAAAATTTGCGTAATCGCAAATGCGAATTTTGTGTCCCTACCCCATAGAACAAGCAAGCGCTAAGCAGGTATTACACGTGGTAGCTTTCTATCAATTGCGTGCCCGTCTAATAAGGAAAAGCACCAGAAGTAATACGCTTGTAAAATATCCATCGTTGGATATTATACGCTGGGAAAGCGTGCGATGATATGAATGGAGTCCCTGGTAACACTCCCAAAAGCTTTACGCAACGTATTAGCCTGCTGCGCATGCACTCCTGGCCTCCCGTTGACCATGCACAATGTAAATTAATGCAGTTTGTCACTACTAGTGTGTCGGTGCATGATTTTATGTATATAAGCACCAACATCAGCGATTTAAACACATGTTCCAAGTAGTTTTAGAAGAGTTTATTGGTATGTTTAGGGGACTTGTCTTTGGAAGGTAAAATCCAAAGAATATAGCAATAGACTATCAAGAGAAAAATCTTACGTACAGCTTGTAAACAGAAGGAAGGGAATGGACCCGGAAGCTAATAGGAAGACAGAGCAAAAAGGTATTACACTCTGAGAAATGATTGAGAAAGGAATTAAAGAAAATGAAGCAATATCGACAGGCAGTGGAGAAAATGAAGTGTACAAACTACTATTTGCTACTATTTGACCTACTCTCTTCTTTTTCTCTTGATATCTCCCATTAACCTCTCCCTTAATATGCATTTTCCAGGCGAATCCAACAAAACATTCTTTTCTTTCACAACGTACACTCTACTGAAAAGACTGAGCTTTCTTGGCGTTTTGCGTGCATGTGTAATGTGAAGAGAGAGTCAATACGCCCTTTATCCTGTAATATGAAGGCGAACCAGGAGTACAAACAAGTTAGGGTATAGTAAGACAAGGTGGCTTGCTTTACTCCCTGGTGTCGAACGTCTTCTATGTTCCTCAAAAATTATATTTTGAATCTCAAAATAAACGCTCATTTCTTACCAAATCATTCTTCCAAAAATCTTTAATCTGAAGCATGGGTGTATTTCTTCACGACCAAGCGTCAACACTTCATTCTGCAGTTCAGAGTAGCGGATCAAACAATACATGTAATTCATGTCTTAAATTGTATAAAAGCTGATTCAGTTTCCAAGGGTAAAGATAGCTTCCTAACATCAACTCTTGCCATTCTTGGTAAATTGGAATAGGGGGTTTCATCAGAGTTTGCAAAGTTTAAAAGTATGTGTAGCCTAAGAATAAGACTTCAAGAATAATAGACTTAATGACACTAATCCGATTAGTTTAATTGATCGTGTAATCGGATTACAAGTGTTTTCACAAATCCCTCTCCCCTCTTCACCTTTGTGTCGCTCGCCGCTAATGTAAGTGTCATGTAGCTGTCAAATTTTATTGACAAGGGATGGCAAGGTTCGGCTAAGGGTTGACAGGTGATGCATGTCAAGTCAAGCAATCAGATAATGATCGTACATGTGTAAGATTATCTCGCCTCATTGACATCAAGAGAGTTAAGTCGCTCACAAAGACTGTATCGTCTTTTGCGTTTTCAAATCTCAGTATTTCAAGGGGTGAAGCCCCCCGCGTTAAAGTTCTAAATAGCTGGTCGCGTGGTATTGATTTATTAATATAATTAAATTATATTAATTGACTCTCGAGTCTTCAAATACTTGTTACCGGCGATCTGACACGTCGTCTTTGAGGTGGCTTACTGCCGAAAGAGACTGCATCTCTAAGTGCTTGTCAATCAATCAGATAATGATCTCACGTGTGTAATATGCCTCATTGACTTCAAAGGCTTAAACTGCTGACAAAGGCTATATCGCCCTCTAGCGGCTTGGATTCCGGGTATTACGTACCCTAAATGGCAGGTCACGTGCCATTGATAGGTTAATATAATAGTTGCGCGTCAATGTCTTCAAGGTTGAAGACCGTCGCTAAAGCCTTAGAGGAATTGGATTTCCAGTAGCAATGTCCTAAATCGATGGTCGCGTTTCATTGATCGATTCATATAATTAAGTGGATATTAATCGACTTGCGCACCTGGTTGTCACTGTATATGTGTGTTGCCATGTGTATAATTATCGCACGTAATTGGTCTTAAAGGATTGAAGCAACTTGCAAGGAAGTCGGTAACCCCGTCGCGTGTATTTCATTGATTAATATAATTATTGCGCGTCAATGACCTCAAGGTTGAAGCCGTCGCTATATTAATTGTCCCGCGAGACTTCAAAGACTCGTTGCCGCTTGCCGCTAATGGAAGTGTCATGTAACTGTCTACATTTTTATTGATAGGACTTTGACACGTCATTCAATCAGATAACAGTTGTACATGTGTAATACGAGGACAAAGGAACATCGTTATTGGATTATCCGTGTTTTACACGTTTTGGAATCATTTGTCGATATTACAGACGCCGCTACAAAGAAATATGCCGCTACCCTTCTATTGGATTCTAAAGCTGATATCCGCTCTCGTAAACGTATAATTGATTACATAATTAAAGCACTTGTTTATGAGCGTTTTACCACCAAAGACAATCGCGATTCCAAGTGCTTGATAAATTTGATTAAGACACACACACACATACGCCAATATGCGTACACGAATCTCTCTCTCCCTCTCTCTGTTGTATAAAGGATGCACGACTTTGAACATCCTTCTATATCACTAGAGGCGGTATTATTCAAATAAAGGAATTAATAATTCGATATTTGAAAAAATCCCTGACATTCCAAAATACTTAATTTTACAGAACTATATTAAGGCATTGAGAGACAACTGGCGATGAATCGAAAAACTTAACTAAGCAATTATTACGAGTGTATAATTATTACGATTAATAACACTTGTCTAATTCTGCTTTGAGGGAAATTTTCAGGCTTATAAGGATGTTACACAGCTTAGATTAATGAAAAATGCATGACTAAAACAGAGTTAGCGTAAATGTTTACTTCAGAAATGCGTAAAACGCTAACGTGTTTAAAATGGATATTTTTGTTAGCATGAAAGCATACACCTTCTCTCATACGGGTTCTCACTCGACTGGAAGACTTCATATCGGCAAGCGCTGGTATACCTACCCCTACTATAGTGACCAGGGAGCGGAGAGGATTCGGCACGAGAAGTAAATTTTCGCATATGCAGTCAGCTTGTTAACTCAATTTCCGACACCCTCACCCCTATCCGCTCTCTCACGCAGCTATGACCATGCTCCCTGCTTGACCGGTTTCTGTATAATGTAAACAAAGCTGGAAGCCTCTCAGGATATGCTTTTAACATTTTCAAAAAATAAAACTGCTCTCTTTCTGTCTTGCTCTCCTCTTCACTTTGTCCTAAAATCACACTCATGTGCAACTTTCATGAAATAAATCACATGGAACCATGGATATAGGACCAGAAATACCCGAAAATTCCTAGGAATAAGGCGAGCATAAATCTTTTGCAATAAACATGTTTACAACTAAGGGAACTTTCACTTTCACGATTGTTTATTCCCAAGATTTGTTTTTCAGATGGCTTGACTCTGAAAAAGCATTAACAATGAAATACGGGAGCCCTTAAACCGGCAGGACAACAATCCATTCCCTTTGTTGTTATTTTAATGAGGTATTTCCACAACAAATAAAAAGCTAGCTCTAACACCCACATGCTTGTTTAGGCACGCTGCGAACCTTTGAAATTCTTAAAAAATCTTATTGTTAGCAAATGGAGGGTTCATGTCATTTCACGCGTGACTTGATTGTAAATAATTTAAAAGGATATATTTGGTTGTATATAATACCTGATCGAACAGGTGCACACAGGTTTAGACAGCGACATATGACTACGTTTAAACCGAGGGTTACAGGACGTCATTTTTAACAAAAGCATCCCTAAAATGGAATATGGCAATCTTTAGACATAAAAGAGCATACTCTCGATTTTCTACAAAAGTAAGCAAAAGCAATTCCTGACAATTACAATAATTGTTTGCAAGCGCTGCAATACCCTCCGTGACATTTTCGAGAAAAAAATATATTTAATAAAAAAATACTCCTTGAAAAGGAAATTTCTTAAGATTTCAGATACTACGTATTTAACGCTCTACTGGATATGACTAGAACAGGTGTAATATCCCACGAAAACACATAAGGCATATTTCTAAGCAAAGTTTACGCTAATATTTTAAAAACACACTGCCATCCCACGAAGGCATCGACTAAACAAATGCAATAAGACGTATTGTTCACAACTCGTGGTATGTTTACCTCACATTTCCGAGAAAAAAAACATAATTAGGAAGACCTGTTCAAACACTAAAATATTGTAATAGAAAATCCATGCCTTTTATGGATGAATGAATATTACGTGAAAAATATTTTTTCAATTGATTGAATGTTTACCTCACACTTCCGAGAAGAATATATATTCTTAAGAAGACTTGCTCAAGCACGAAAATCTACGAAATAGAAAATCCGTGTCTTTTATGGATGAATGAACATTACTTGAAAAATATGTCTTCATTTGGTTGAATGTTTACCTTACATATCCGAGAAAAATACATATACTTGACAAGACCTGTTCAAACACGAAAATCTCCTAAAAAGCAAATTCGTTTGAATGTTTGAATGCACAGCAGTTAAAAATATTTACTCGCGCAATTCTGAGAAAAACACATTTTAACCTTTGGGCAAGTCTGAACATGCTCTAGCCCTAGACTATTTCCCCTTCCAAAGCAACCCAGCGAAAAAAACTTGCAGGGCAATGAAAGGGTTTTCCTTTCAAGATCCAATCAACACAAATCTGTAAAAACAGGAAAGAGAAAGTCCTACGAGTGTATTCACATCAGTTATTCTTTATTAAGTGCGCGACAGAAAAGGATTTTTCATGTTAAAGATACACACACACACGTATATATATATATATATATATATATATATATATATATATATATATATATTTGTAATGCTTTATAAGAAATTATCTATTGCAATTTCTTCTAAGTATTTTTCCTTCTTCAATGCACCGATGAAGTTTATTATTATTATAATTATCATCAGTATTTAAGGAACGAAATCGCACTTTCCCACAAGATAAAAAGGTAGTGGAGTTAACATCATAGAACACTCTCTTGAACTCTGCAAGTGCATGGGTAATGTCGGTAACTGATGTATACACAATACCTTATTTGTACAGCGCTATCTATGAGACCGGAGTTACAGAGGTGAGCGAACAATGCAGCGATCAAGATTTTTATTATTATTATTATTATTATTATTATTATTATTATTATTATTATTATTATTATTATTATTATTATTATTATTTAAGGAGGAAAATCTCACTTTCTCGATAAGCTAAAAAGGTAAGTGGAGTTATCATAGAACACACTCATGAACTCTGCAAGTGCATGAGCAATACCGGTAACCTGATGTATATACAATACGTTATTTATACAGCGCTATGTATGAGACCAGAGTTCCAGGTGTGAGCGATGTCATCCATATGTATCAACCTATCACCATATCGTTCGACACCATTCAATACACGTTTATACAATGCTTATAATCATCTGCATTAATTTCTTCACAATTCAATCTATTCCAGACCTACCCTCCATCATCAATATAATTAAATCAATCAACAAAAGAAAGCGTCATTAATGGACATTAAAACCCCTTTCATATATATATATATATGTGTGTGTGTGTGTCGTCCGTAGTGTAGTGGTTACCATGCTAGCCTCTAGTTCTCGAGGTCGCGGGTTCAAACCCGGCGGAGGGCAATCGATTTTTTTTGGCGCCGTAAAAATCCTTAGCATGTCTTCTTTCGGAAGGGAAGTAAAGCCGATGATCTCGTGTCGTAGATTTACGGCATGTTATAGAACCTCAAGCCTGATAAGGAGACATCTGAGCAAAATTTCCGGTCTTTCACGCCCAATATAGAATGGGACGCTAAGGACCATAGTAGTTAAAGACCGTCCATAAATAAAAACTCAATTTCAATTTTCTTTAAAAATATAAATAATTAAAAACGCATATAATGACGATTGTCTGAGGAGAAAAGTCAATTGTAATAAAGCCTTCTATACAAGAAAGGTTGTGTGTTTATTTCATTTTAAAGAGACTGATTTTTCTGTTTCCGTCTAAACATTATGGGATCCTTACACTGCTCCAGGAAAATTATATCGAGAGAAACCATTCTTTCTTTTCATTATTTACCCTAAAGTTATAGTTATATAATACGTTCAATACGTTATTTATACATACCTATGTATGAGTTCGGAATCCCAGGGGTTGGGCGATAGCATCCTATGCATGTACCTATCATCATATGAAATGACAACAATTTTCTGAGAAGAAACAATTCCAAAAAAGGGTTTGTCACATAAAAAATCCTGTTCAGACTCGAAAATCTCTTAAATAGAAAATATGTCTTTTATGGTGTGAATGGACATTAGTTGAAAAGACATGTTTACATCCGACAGACAAGCCTGAACACGGTTACTTCATCGCCCGGGGATTATCTTTCCACAACGACCCAACGAAAATATATTTCTTGCAAGCCAATGAAGAGCTTTGATTTCAAGAACCAATCAACATAAATCTGTAAAAACAGGCTAACCTATCAGATTGATTAATCTCTATATTATAACGCATGCGCGGCTATTATTCTGGATTCTGCCTATTGAGGTAAGGGATTTTTAGTCATGTAGGGCTATATAAAGCCTGCATTTCATTAAAAATTTCATTCTCACAAGAAACCGACCTGTGTGTGTTTTGGAATTGCTGTGCTTTGTGACTACATTGTTCTCCTTCGGTGTAAGCGAATACTTCATTTCTTTGAAAATGTCTGTTGAGTTTTAAAGATATCTATCCTCTATTTTAAAGTATATCTCGTATTGTTTACATTAGAAGATGTTTTATAAATATTTTAAAATATACAAGCTTTTCGCTAGTATTACCCCATCTTATCATGTAAATGATATGCATTTAAGAATCCTGTCTCTCTTGTACAGCAAATCTTGGAAACATAGGTTAAAACCGTAGCTATTATATACATGATATTTTTTTAAGAATATCTGCTTCGATAATGTGTTTTTTTCTATAAGGGTTAAACGCATGTAAATTTCAGTTAATAAGAATCCATTGTGTTTACATCTAAGCGAAAAGTAGGTGTGTGTTTGCTTTTTCTAATATAAAGTCAATAGTATATTGATAGTGGCCAAAGCATGAGATTTTCTTTGACATGTTTAACAGTTTCGTCTTAAAAATTAAAAAAAATATACAGTTTAATTTTTTGCATTATAATGATGCTATAATATAATACTTAAAAATAATTCGCTCTAATAAAGTAAATGTTTACATTATATTAAAGCATTTAAATCCAAAAATAGCATGCTTAATGGTCTTCATTAGTGATTCGGAACCTCGTTTATATTCACATATACATTATTATTAACAACATTAATATGTTATACGGAAATGTTAATAATAGTAATAGTCTCGAGACTTTCAAAGAAATAATTTTTTTTATAAAATTCAAGCACTAATACAGAATTTGTTTTTCTGTTCCTAATGCAGGGAGTTTAGAAAACCAAGTTTACACGCTGGCTGAGAATTGCATTTTCTCAGCGGTTCAAAGACTACAAGATCTTCAGCTAGAGGAGGCTTATAATATAAGTCATAAGAAAGATTGATACGAAATATGATGTTAGAGAGGTTGCAGTCTTAGGCGAAAAGCAAGTTTTTCTTACAGCGAGATATTTAGCCCTAAAAAGGGAACAGTTGAAGGAAATACCAGGAATGATTCAAATTGCATATCATGCATTAGTACCAGCTGGCAAGTTTAAGACATGTAAATTGTCTTTTCTCCTTGTTAAGGTTTGTAGAAATAATTCAGCTAACCTTTCAATGTTTTATTTAGAGATACAGTCTTTGAGTTTATAAATACTCGGCTCACTAGGATAACATTTGTCTAAAGTATTCGTCATTGTATTAAAACAAATATATATTCTATCGCATACATAATATGTGTAAATAACGCCTGGGTTGTAGTCTGTGCGAAGGCATGCAGAAAGAATTTTAATGGTCTTTTTAGTGATTTTTTTACCTCAAAGCATATACTTAAAAAGAGCTGCAAATAATTTGAATGTGTTACGAGACTGCAAGAATGGGGCAAATGAAGAGGGAGAACGAGATAGTGTCAAACAAGCATAAACAGAAATGTAATAAGAACTTTCTCGACAACGTTCAGTAATCCTATTTATCGAAGTATCGCAGCAGCTAACAGCATGAAACCTACAAGAAAAACGTTTGCGTGTCTAGAATATAGCAATAATATAATTATTTTTCATTTATGGACGCTCTTTAAGTATTCGCTGAATAGTATTCTATTTCTTGCCAATTTCGTTCATTGCATAATTGTTTAAAGAATTATGTAGTGTTTTAAAACATTGATGGTGTAAGAAATCTAAAAATATCTATGATCTCTCCATCTGATTTGTCTCCCCCCCAGTATCTTCAACGATCTGCACCCACCGTCTTTAAGCACGGCCGCCCTCATTTCAGTTATCAATTTCTTGAATTGTTTTCAACATGGCGCTCAGTAATAATTCTAGCTCAATTCCGATATACGGAATTACAGCAGCTGGTGTAGCGTTCGCCAGAGATCTAGCCCTAGAGCTCATAATGTTGGGTCGCAGTCGTTACTAGTGCGCCAAACTTTCTTTTTTTTACGTATTGTTAGGTTTTGTGGTTACATTTGATTACGTCGTGTTACGTCTGGTTATGTTTTGTTACGTGGTTAGGTTAGGCTTACCCACATTAGATTATATTAGGTTATGACTACATTAAAATAAATTGTAGACGTTATTCGAGTCGTTCGCTCCGCGTAAGGATAGATTCGGCTAGGTCAGGCTAGGTCATTGTTACGGCTTCATTTAGAATGGATTGAGTTATACTGCTCTTATATCTAACGGGCTTCGAGATATATAAACAGCTGTATGTTATTAATTCATTCGACCCTTAACATTCACGTCTTCATTTAATTTTTTTTAGAGTTTTAAGTATGATCTGTTGTGGGAGAAAATCGGTACAACCAACTTATGAGAAACTCAATTTTTCATGCATTACACCCGGAGGAATACGAGTCGTTAAATGTTGTATATGTTGTCGGATTTTAAAGAATCGTTCTTTGTCAAAGCTTAAGATGCATAGCGGAAGATGTTATACTGAATCGATTCTGTCTTACATTTGAGTGTCCTGTGGGCGAGGAATCAGAATACAGTGGAAATCGTGCATTTACTAATTTGGCGTTTCCAAATGGTGATAATTCAGTGATATCTACGCTTGAAAATTCGAAGATGCACAGAGGAAAATGTTATCCTGAACCGACTCTGTCCTACACTTGAGTCTCCTGTGGGTGAGGAATCAGAATACAGTGGAAATCGTGTGTTTATAAATTTGCCTTTTCCATATGGTGATAATTTAATGATATCTAAGCTTGAGAATCCGAATAGACTGGCGAATATGCTGAGGCTGCTCATAGCGTGGGGAGATGTTGGTATTGGCTATCATACGCGGGAGATGTAAGCTGAAAGTATCTAAATTTATAGCATGACAGTCACGAAAATACTGTTAATGAATTTCGACGATAGTTAACAAGACTTGAAATATATCATGATTATCAAGAACTTCTACTATAAAATGCCTTATCCAGCCATTGCTGAGGTGTTTAATTTTACGGATAAAGTGTTTACCTGCAAGTCTCCTTTCCTGTGATGCAGACGATTATACACTTGGGTGGTTTAGAAATATAGACTATCATTGTGTTTCGGAAATTGTGTGGTTTTTGTGAAGGATTGTAATAGGATGATGCTTATAAAATAAATTTCGTTTATATTATATGGTCCTCTTTTTTATTAATCTTATTATACACTTTATATCATACTATCATATATTAGATGGTACTGATTTAGATTTCATTTATTGAAGTGTCTTTCAAAATAGATCAATAGATATGTTTAGATTTCATACAGCATCAGTATTATAAGATATTACATAATCCTTTAAACAATTATGCAGTTATTTATGAAATGAATAGAATCGGCAAGAAATACAATAATATTCAGAGAATAAATTATATTATAGCTATATTTTACACACGCAAACCTTTTTCTTGTAGGTTTCATGTCATCTGTTACGATTCTTCGATGAATGAGATCACTGGATGTTGAGAATGTTCCTATTACATTTCTATTTATGCTTGTTTTACACTATCTCGTTCTGCCTCTTCATTTGCGCAATCCTTGTAGTCCCGTAAAACACATTCAAATTATTTGCAACTTGTTGTAAGTATATGCTTTAAGGTAAAAAAAAGTAACTGAAAAGACTTAAAAATCTTTCTGCATGGCTTCAAACAGACTACATACAACCCAGCCGTTATTTGCACATATTATTTATACAGTAGAGTATATATTTGTTTTAATATAGTGATGCATACTTAAGACGAATATTATCCTAGTGAGCCGAGTATTTATAAACTCAAAGACTATCTCTAAATGAAACATTGAAAGGTTAGCTGAATTATTTCTACAAACTTTAACAGAGAGAGAAGACAATTTACTTGTCTTAAACTTGCCAGCTTATAGTAATCTGTGATATACAATTTGAAACTTTCCGGGTATTTCCTTTCAACTGTTCGCTTGTTAAGGCTGAAAATGTCGCTGGAAGAAAAACCTGCTTTTCGCTTAAGACTGCGACCACTCTAACATCTAATTTCCTATCAGTCTTCCTTATGGCTTTTATATTATAAGCCTCCTCTAGCTGAAGATCTTGTAGTCTTTGAACGGCCGGGAAAAAGCTATTCTAACCAGCGTGTTAAGTTAGTTTGATAAACTCCCTGCCTTAGGAGCAGAAAAACAAATTCTATATTAGTGCTTGAATTTCATAAAAAGCTTATTTCTTTGAAAGTCGCAAGATTATTGCTGTTATTAGCATTTCCGTATAAAATATTGATAGTAATACTACTAATCATGATAATAATATGTGTAAATGCAAAGAAGGTTCTGATTCTCTAATGAAGCCCATTAGCGTGCTATTTTTCGATTTAAGTGTTTTAATATAAGGTGAACATTTACTTTATTACAGCGAATTATTTTTATGTATTATATTATAGCATCATTATAATGTTAAAAAATAAACTGTATGTTTGAATTTTTAAGACGAAACAGTTATGCATGTCAAAGAAAATCTCATGCTTTGGCCACTATCAATATACTATTCACATTACATTGGAAAAAGTAAACATAAACCTATTTTGCGCGCAGATGTATACGCAATGGGTTCTTATTAACTGAAATTCTCAAACGTTTAACTCTTATGGAGAAAAACACATGTTATCCAAGCAGATATTCTTAAAAAAAAATATATTAAGCATATAATAGCTGCGCTTTTAACCTATTTTTCCAAGATTTGCTTTACAAGAGAGACAGCATTCTTAAATGCATGTAATGTACATGTTAAGATGGGGTAATGCTAGCGAAAAGGTTGTATATTTTGAAAATATTTATAAAACAGCTCCCAGTGCATGCAATAGGGATACATTTTAAAATAGAGGATGGATATCTTTAAAACTCACCAGACATTTTCGAAGAAATTAAGTATAGGCTTACATCGAAGGAGAACAATGTAGTCACAAAGCACAGCAGTTCCAAAACACACAGAGGTCGGTTTCTTGTGGGAATAAGCTTTTTTACTGAAATACACCTTTTATATAGTCCTGCATGTATAAAAAATCGCTTACCTCATTAGGCAGAATCCAGAATGATAGCCGCGCATGCGTAATAATATAGAGATTATTCAATCTGATAGGTTAGCCTGTTTTGCAGATTTATGTTGATTGGTTCTTGAAATCAAAGCTCTTCATTGGCTTGCAAGAAATATTTTTTCGTTGGGTCGTTGTGGAAAGGGAGGTAGCCCCGGGCGATAAAGTAACCGGTTCAGGCTTGTCTGTCGGATGTAAACATGTCTTTTCAACTAATGTTCATTCCACCATAAAAGGCAAGGCTTTTCTATTTAGGACATTTTCCAGTCTGAACAGGGTGTTTATGTGACAGACCCTTTATTAAAATTGTTTCTTCTCAGAAAATTGTTATATCATGATAGGTACATGCATAGGATGCTATCGCCCAACTCTGGGACTCCGAACTCATACATAGGTATGCATAAATAACGTATTGCATGTATTATTTAACTATAACTTTGGGGTAAATAATGAAAATAAATAATCGTTTCTTTTGATATAATTTTCTTGAAGCAGTGTAAGGATCCTATAATTTTAGACGGAAGTTGAAACATCAGTCTGTTTAAAATGAAATAATCAGATCAGCTTTTTAGTATAGCGGCTTTATTGGAATTTATTTTGCTCCTCTGAAAGTTGTTATATGCAAGATTTTTCATTCTTTATATTTTTAAAGGGGTTTTAATGTCAATTAATGAGTTTTGTTTATTTGATTGATATATTTTTATAGATGCTGGAGGGTATGTCTAGAATAGATTGAATTGTGAGGAAATTGATGCAGATGATTACAAGCATTGTATAAACGTGTATTGAATGGTGCCGAACGATATGGTGATAGGTTGATACATATGGATGTCATCGCTCACCCCTGGAACTCCGGTCTCATACATAGCGCTGTATAAATAACGTATTGTGTATACATCAGGTTACCGGTATTGCTCATGCACTTGCAGAGTTCAAGAGTGTGTTCTATGATGTTAACTCCACTGACCTTTTTAGTCTGTTGAGAAGGTGCGATTTCGGTCCTTAATAATAATAATAATTAATAACAGTAAACTTGATCGCTTAATTGTTCGCTCACCTCTGGAACTCAAGACTCATATATAGCGCTGTATAAATAACGTACGTATTATGTATACATCAGTTTACCGGCGTTGCTCATGCATTTGCAGAGTTCAAGCTGGTGTTCTACGATGTTAACTACACTGACCTTTTTATCTTGTCGGAAAAGTGCGATTTCGCTCCTTAAATAATGATGATGATAATAATAATAATAATAATAGTAGTAAACTTGATCGCTGCATTGAAGAAGGAAAATACTTAGAAGAAATTGCAGTAGTTAATTTCTTATAAAACATCACAAAATTTTCCTTTCATATATCCATAACATGAAAATTCCTATTCTGTCGCGCACTTAATAAAAAATTGTTCTTTTTAACTGGGTTACTTTGGAAGGGGATATAGCCTAGGGCTGGGTCATGTTCAGACTTGTCCAAAAGTTAAAATCCGTTTTTCTCAGAATTGCGCGAGTAAACATTTTAACTGCTGTGATTTCAACCATAAAAGACAGAAATTTGCTTTTTAGGAGATTTTCGTGTTTGAACAGGTCATGTCAAGTATATATATTTTTCTCGGAAATGTAAGGAAAACATTCAACCAATTGATAACACATTTATTCACGTAATGTTCATTCATCCATAAAAAACATGGATTTTCGATTAGGAGATTTTCGTGTTTGAACAGGTCTTCTTAAGTATATATATTTGTTTTCTCCGAAATGTGAGGTAAACATACCATCAGTTCTGAACAATAGGTCTTATTCTATTTTGTTTTTTCGAGTCGATGCCTGCGTGGGATGGTTGTGTGTTTTTAAAATATTAGCGTAAACGTTGCTTAGAAATATGCCTTATGTGTTTTCGAGGGATATTACACCTGTTCTAGTCATATCCAGTAGAGCGTTAAATACGTAGTATCTGAAATCTTAAGAAATTTCCTTTCTCAAGGAGTCTTTTTTTTATTAAATATATTTTGTTCTCGGAAATGTCACGAAGGGTATTGTAGCGCTTGCAAACAATTCTTGTATTTGACCGGAATTGCTTTTGCTTGCTTTTGTAGAAAATCGAGAGTATGCTCTTCCATGTCCAAAGATTGGCATATTCCATTTTAAGGATGCTTTTGTTCGAAATGACGTCCTGTAACCCTCAGTTTAAAGATAGCGTTGTCTAAACCTGTATGCACCTGTTCGATCAGGTATTATAGACAACCAAACATCTCCTTTTAAATTATATACAATATCACGCATGAAATGATATGAACCCTCCATCTGTTACCAATAAGATTTTTCTAAAAATGTCAGAATTTCGCAGCGCGCCTAAACAAGCATGTTGGGTGTTAAGAGCTGGCTTTTCATTTGTTGTGGAAATACATCATTGAAACAACAACAAAGGGAATGGATTGTTGTCCTGCCGGTTTAACGGTTCTCACAGTTCATTTCTAATGTTTTTTCAGAGGCAAGCGATCTATAAGGAAATCTTAGAAATAAAAACTCTTGAAAGTGGAAGTTCCCTTAGTTGTAAACATGCTTATTTTAAAAGAGTTTTTCTGGCCTTATTCCTAGGAATTTTCGGGTATTTCTGGTCCTATATACATGTTTTGATGTAATTTATTTCTTGTAAGTTGCACATACGTGTGATTTTTTTGACGAAATGAGGTGACGGGGAGAGCAAGAGAGGGAGAGAATACAGTTTTATTATTTGGAAACGTTAAAAGCATATCTTGACAGGCTTCCAGTTTTGTTTACATTATAGGGAAACCGGTCAAGCAGAGAGCATGGTCATAGCTGCGTGAGAGCGGATAGGGGTGAGGGTGGGGAAAATGTAGTTAACAAGCTGACCGCATATGCGAGAATAGACTTCTCGTGCCGAATCCTCTCCCCTCCCTGGTCACTATGGTAGGGGTAGGTATACCAGGGCTTGCTGAAATGAAGTCTTCTAGTCGATTGAAAACCCGTATGAGAGAAGGTGTATGGTTTCATGCTAACGAAAATGTCCATTTTAAATACGTTATCGTCTTACGCATTTTTGAAACAAACATTTACGCTAACTCTGTTTTTTGTCATGCATTTTTCATTAATCTGAGATGTGTAATCTGCTTATCAGCCTGAAAATTTCCCTAACAGCAGAATTAGACAAGTGTTTTTAATCGTAATAATTATACACTCGTAATAATAGCTTAGTTAAGTTTTTCGATTCATCGCCAGTTGTCTCTCAATGACTTAATATAGTACTGTACAATTAAGTATTTTGGAATGTCAGGGATTTTTTCAAATTATTAATTTCTTTATTGGAATATTACCGCCTCTAGTGATATAGAAGGATGTTTCGAGTCATGCATCCTTTATAAAACAGAGAGAGAGAGAGAGAGAGGGGGGAAGAGAGATTCGTGTACGCATATTGGCGTGTGTGTGTCAATAAAATTTATCAAGCACTTAGAATCGCGATTTTCTTTGGTGGTAAAACGTTCATAAAAGAGGTGTTTTAATTATGTAATCAATTATACGTTTACGAGAGCGGATACCAGCTTTAGAACCCAATAGGAGGGTAGCGGAATATTTCTTTGTAGCGGCGTCTGTAATACCGACAAATTATGTCAAAACCTTTAAAATAAGGGTAATCCAATAACGGCGTTCCTTTGTCCCCATATTACACATGTACAACTATTATCTGATTGATATGTCAAAGCCCTATTAATCAAAATTTAGACAGTTACATGACACTTACATTAGCGGCAAGCGGCAACGAGTCTTTGAAGGCTCGCAAGTCAGTTAATATAGCGACGGCTTCAACCTTGAAGTCATTGACGCGCAATAATTATATTAATTAATCAAATACACGCGACGGAGGTACCCACTTCCTTGCACGTTGCTTCAATCCTTTAAGACCAATGATGTGCGATAATTATACACATGGTAACACACATATACAATGACTACCAGATGCGCAATTGGATTAATATTCACTTAATTATATTAATCGATCAATGGCTCGCGACCATCGATTTAGGACATTGCTACCGAAATCCGATTCTTTAAGTCTTTAGCGACGGGTTTCAACCTTGAAGACATTGACGCGCAGCAATTATATTAACCTATCAATGGCACGCGACCAGCCATTTAGGTTACGTGATACCGGGAATCCAAGCCGCTAGAGGGCGATATAGCCTTTGTCAGCAGTTTAAGCCTTTGAAGTCAATGAGGCATATTACACATGTGAGATCATTATCTGATAGATTGACAAGCACTTAGAGATGCAGTCCCTTTCAGCAGTAAGCCACCTCAAAGACGACGTGTCAGATCGCCGGTAACAAGTATTTGAAGGCTCGAGAGTCAACTAATGTACATTTAATTATATTAATAAATCAATACCACGCGACCAGCTATTTAGAACTTTAACGTGGGGGCTTCACCCCTTGAAATACTGGCTATTGAAAACGCAAAAGGCGCTACAGTCTTTGTGAGCGACTTAGCTCTTTTGTTGTCAATGAGGCGAGATAATCTTACACATGTACGATCATTATCTGATTGATTTGACATGACATACACTACCTGTCAACCCTTAGCAAACCCTTGTCAATCTAATTTGACAGCTACATGATACATTAGCGGCGAGTGACACAAAGGAGAGAAAGGGAGGTGTAAAAACACTTGTTATCCGATTCTACGGATCATTAATGCTGTTCTTGAACTCTTATTCTTAGACTACTATACTCGGCGCCAATGAAGAAAATGATTGACATTTCGGGGAGAGAGAGATAGAGAAAGAGAGAGAGAGAGAGACGACGTTGCCACTCATCGCGACCACGTGGAGAGCGTGCTAGAACTGTGTCGAAGGCGATCGGGTTGCGCCTGCATTGTAGAGCGGGTATTTATATTCGTATACGAAGACAATTGTAAAATAATGAATCTGCGTGCAAAGGATAGAATATGCAAGAATATATTAGTGTAAAGATCTGCGTTAACAGAGGAGACATACCTGTGAAATATTGATGCTTATTCTAATGGAAAAATGCCACTGATTTCCGAATCGCTGTTGTTGTTGCTGTTGCTGCTCGTTTGATAAACAATGTTTCCACCACCATCATCATCATCATCATCATCTGAAGAGCTGCTAGAATTCCCCACGGAAATAACAAGCTTTTCTATAGTTTCTTCCAAAGCTCCTTCATTTTCCCAAGCTGCACTAATTAAGCCCTTTATATGAATCGCCGCTTTTTTCCAGTTTTCAGCTTTTACTGCTGTTAATGCCTCTTCTTTAAGCTTTATTATTGACGACACGGTGAAACCTGTATTATTTCGCCTAACATAACCCTTGATGTCGGCCCAAATTAATTCTATCGGGTTAAAATGACAATGATAAGGGGGAAGTTTAACTATTTTGTGACCATGTTCTGCAGCAATGCCGTCGACTACATAACTTGGAAACCGCGGTTTGATTGCTTTCACAAGTTCCAGTAGCTCAGTTTTCATCAGTCCCTGCTTCACTGGTATATTACGGCGAATCAATTCACTGAATTATTTTCTCCTCAACTTCTCCACTTCGAAATATTCTCTCACAGAACATATTATTTCCCGCACCTGTCCTTTAATTGGGATAACTCGGTTCCCGAGTGCGCTCAGTTTTTCGTTTAGCTGTGCTATGTTTGTCACTATTTTTGGACATTGTTAAACATGCATTAAACGTGTTAACACAATTATAAATGCTCACACAACACACGCACGCACAATTACACGGACTCAAATACACGTAACACAAGGCAAATACTATACAAATAGGAACGATGCAAAAGAAATTTTCAGCACGCAGGCAATATCTAAACTGATACAAAAACATATGCAAGCTGGGGCTAAAAGGAGGACATTGTTTATAACTGCAGCGACAGCAGCAGATAAGACTTCAGTTCATGTTACTATAACGGTCGCTCGCCCGGGACTCATGCCAATCACGTGTTACAATATCGGCAACTAGGCATTGGCATCTATCGTTGCTATGGAAACGCCTTAGTTCTAATTGGTCCTTCTAATGGTTGCTATGACGACCGCTGTAACGTATTCATCCCCTCCCATTCATGTAAAACGTTCCGCCACGTGGTTAATAACTGTCAATCACCTTGATTGGCGCGGAGTATAGTATGTCCATACATTTTATAAAACAGCAGCTGAATATTTGAATAAATGGATTTTACTAATTGAGAGTTTGCTGGAACACAGTTGGCTAACAAGGCAGGTATATTCAAGTTAAAGGGTATATAAAAGACTGAAGTGGCTAATTCATCTATAATGGATGCCACCGGTTTGTATGATGAATATGGTATATTAAATAACACATAACACCGAACATACTGATAAAGTGGAAGCTGGAAAGAACCCATGTGAAATAGTTTCACAGTCTAATATGAGCAATGCACCTTATTCGAATTTTCTTAAAACATTGGAATTTCTTCTATAAATGGAGTCTCCCTGCTAAGCGAGTGTTTTGTGGACAAGTGACAAGAACGCTCTTTCAGTACAAACTTTGAAAGCCATGTTGATTAATGAGGTGAACTTTAATCACGCTTGTGTAAACGTTTACAAATGCTGAATGATAAAAGGGTACTTGCTAAAGAAAATCCATTCATCGGTAAAATATCAACGAATGCTACACCAATAATCCGAAAGGATTGTCTGGTTGTAGTGTATTGAATACTGTAAGTTTCAGTAGTTTCTTAACCTAAGTATTTACGGAAAAACAATTTTTAGCTTTTTATTTTGTCTCTTTTTTTCCTGAGATGAAAATATGCAGCTGTCTTGTTTTAAGAATATGATCACCTTATCTTAGAAGACTGGTAATTCTGAAACATTTGGAAATACTGCAAATGATAGAAAGTTAGGAAGAATATTTTCAGGTAACATAGACTTCGTCTGATGAAACTCTGAAACAACTTCATCTATAAATACAAATTGTAAGGTACATTAGTTTTAAATGTCAAGTAAATTTTTTAACGGACATTCGGTGACACACTGGATTTGAATGATACAAGGTGAAGGGGCTAATCTTCTTGCTACTAATGTTTGTAGAGAGTATAATAATTATTTATTATGCTTTAAAGTTAACGTTGCATGATGCATTTTGCTCGACGTTTTAATGTGTGCAATAAAATGTACGATTGATTATGCAGGAACGAATGCGCATATTTGATTTCCAGGATTTTATGCTACCAGCTTAATAAGCCGGAAACCATACATGCAGTCTTTTGGTTTGTACGCTGCATTTTCTTTGCATAGGTGTGTTTTCTCGTCAACCAGCTGACTATCTCTACCCATCGTTAACTTTTATATAGCATCTACAAGTTACGAAAGCTTAGTATTCTGTGCTATTTGAAGTTAATAACTGAAATGTACTTCTGCACAAATAGTTTGATTATACGTGTTGTTATAGGTACAAAGGGAATAGCGATAGTGATATGCAGGCCCGTATTTCGGTCTCCTGACGCTCCTGGGGAGAAAGAAGAAGAAGAAAAAAACCGCCCGACTTGAAATACATATATTAATTAAAGGAAGAAAATGTGGCAAAAAGGTAAAAATTTTAAAAGATTCAAACATAACCTACAAAATCATAACGCCACTTAATGCCATTCTAACATAATTATATTGAAACCGACATTATTTCAGAACTCTCACATAAGTTATAAACGACATCACTATATCAAATCATTTACCAGCTTTGCAAAGAATATTGAGAAAATTAACGACTAACAAAACACACTTCTTGATGTTAACGCTTTTTTTTTCCATCTGCTAACATTTTCTTGCCATTGCAGCGTGTTTCACTATGCCACCACTACGTGCACGTAGCATATAACCTTGGCGTGTAAACTAATCGGCATTGCTAATGTGCTGCTGCGGCAGATTTAAATTTTAGAAACTTGACGTTATGCCCATGCTTTTTTGTACAGTTTTCCAGAAATTTTGCCGCCTCTAAAACCTGCTGCCCTGGGCATTGCTCAGTTTGCCTAAATACGGCCCTGGTCATATGCATAAAAATTTGTCGCGATGTACTGGGGTTAAAATTCCATTCTCTTTCTACGATATCACGAGAAACAGCTGAATAGAGACAGCGCCGTTAAAAAAAGAACAAAATATTGAAAAGCTCAATGCAATAACGATTATCCCGGAAATGGCTAATGGCACAAAAAAGTTATTTAAAATGAATTGGTGTTTTAAAGAGATCTACACATATCTACGAGGGCTGTTCCAGAAGTACCCGACCTAACAAAAAAGAAGGGGGGAAGCATGTTTATTTCCTTGCATAGTCTCCTTTCAGCTCAATATCCTTTTCCCAGCGATGTTCAATAGCTTCGATATCCTATTTATAGTGAGAACCGTCGAGTTCTGCAAAATAGCCATCAACTGCAAACTCCACCTCCTTATTGTTGGCAAATCTTTTACCACCAAGCCATTTCTTCAACTTTGGAAACAGTAAATACTAGAGGGGGCTAAGTCTAGCGAATAGGGTGCACGAGGAACCAATTCGAACTTTAACTCATTGCTTTTGGCCATGCCAATAATGGATGTGTGAACTGGTGCATTGTGTTGATGAAACAGAACTTTCTTTTTCGCTAAATGCGGCCGTTTTTGCTTGATTTCATCATTCAAACGCTGCAATAAGCTTGCATAATACTCGCCATTGATTGCTTTTCCTTTATGAAGATAATCGATGAAAATTATCCCACGCGCATCCCAAAAAAAACTGACGCCATGACCTTGCCTGAAGATGGAACTGTCTTCGCCTTCTTTGGAGCCGATTCTCTGCTTTCAATCCACTATTTTGACTGTTCCTTCGTCTCAGGTGTGAAGTGATGGACCTATGTTTCATCCATGGTTATGAATCGACGCAAAAACTCGGCTTTATTGCAGTGAAACATCGCCAAACACTCGACTGAAACATGCTCACGACGCTACGTTCCATTGTGAGTAAACGCGGCACCTATCTTACGCACAGCTTTCTCATGTCTAAATTTTCAGTTAGTATGCGATGTGCAGCACTTTATGAAATGCCTACGATGTCTGCTAGCTCGCGCACTCTCAGTTGACGGTCATCCAATACCATTTTGTGGATTTTCTTCACAATTTCTGGCTTGGTCACCTCATTTGGTCGACTACTGCGATGTTTGTCTTAGCAGCTCGTACGGCCTCGCTTAAACTCTGCTACCTAATATTTTACTGTTGTAAACAAAGGAGCAGACTCCCCCAGAGTAGAATCTAGCTCAGCTTTAATATTAGTTGGACTAAGACCTTTGAAATGAAAGTATTGCATCACATAACGATGGCCAGTTTTATCCATGTTTACAAATTCGCTGACAGAGTTAACTATTAATGGCTGCCAAACAATTACTAAACAACGTAGCATCGTCAAACTTAAGCTTTATAAGGGTGGTACTTTCTACCATAGTAATTTGTTTGAAACAACAACCGCTATATATACGTCAGGTCAGGTACTTCTGGCACTGCCCTCGTACCTCTTATGGTTACCCGTTATACAAAATTATACGAAGTTCCTTCCGAATGAAGAGGACTTTACGGGCTATTCACAGAAAAGTCGAGGTATACCTGCATGTTATTTGAACATGTAAATATCTTAAATATATATGGTATTTTAAGCAAAATCTTTGGAGGCATTTTTTGAGAAAATGAAAAAAAAAGCAACAAAAAACATGGAACACTTTTTCATGTAAGCGGTAGTTGGATGTTGGGGATTTTCTTGAAAATCTTCGTGTGGCATTCTTGGAAGGTGCTGAAGTAAAATATCAAGTTCGTATTTATCGAATGTTTCGTTTAGAGTTGTGGTGCACGCACACACTCTCTTTTCAAAAAGGCCTTTTTTTATCCAGGGGTATCAAACAGGTATTTACTATAGGAGGTGGCATAGAAAGTAAACATTAAAAAAAAACCTGTGCTGTAGCTGCGAAAATATAATCTGCCGTCTTCCCTGCTCTGCAAGCCACGAGCCGCCACTGTAAGGAAAATAAAAGGTAATAAGTAATGCAGAGTGAAATGAAACTACTTCACAGGTCACCCTTCCTGCGTTTTAGCCTCATTTAGGCGGCATGCGAAAGTTATATAGCCTTTTCAACACTCTCGTCACCTTTTCTGTCCCTAGGAGTTACCATATCCTAAATTATTTTATATTGAAATTTCAGCTGGGGTATCTGAATGGAATAAAAAACATTGACCAATTGTATTTCTGCTTGCAGATGTGTTTTATGAACAGTTAACTGTCACCTCTGCCTCCTTCACAAAACAAGATATGCGTTACTATAGTAGGAAAATATCATGAAACTATTTCTAGACGCATTTATCGCGATTAACATAAGTGGATATTGTGAATTTGTCCAGTCGAACACGAGACCTCCACAACCCGTCGCTCCGCAGCAGCACTCACTGCAAGTCACAGTAGTCGTCACCAGCTCGCTCGGAGAATGCACTTGATGTTGCACGGGAAATTCGCCCGCCATCTCGCTCGCTGACTCGCAACTCAACTGCTGCGAGATCGCTCGCTTATATAGTTAGTGGAACCATTCCACAAGGTTCTCGAACGTTCTAGAACTATTTCAGGGAGGAGGGGGGAGAAGCAGCTTCCAGAAGGTTCCAGTACTCCGACCTTGGGCCATAGCCGCTGCGTCTAAATATGAAACAAGTTTGTGAAGGCTTCATAGATGCTATAAAATGGTGACGTATAAGACAAATGTGCGATTTTTACGTAATCAGATTCTTTCAAATGGAATTTAATGACTTCCTCTTAGAATATTGCTGAAAGTCATTTCTAGAAACTTCTAAGACAAGCTCTGTTCCAAGAATCAAATTTACGCCTTCAAAAGCTGCAGCCGGCATCACTCATCCAACGCCGTGAGCTAGTTGCGTCGCATTTTACCAATGTGGCTAGATAACTAAGGTGAGCCACTCCGGGGTGGGAGCTGCCATTGGCTGCCCGCCTGTGACGTAAGTGAGAGTGAAGACGAGCGTGCGGAATACATACACAGCGCAGTGAACACACTAAATTCCTCCCCGATTAACTCCCAATTGTTTATTATTAGCACGTTCTTCCAGTTTTGTTTAAAAGGTATACTATTTCAGAGCTTTCTACAAACATTGTGGGCTAACCATAAAGCAAAACGAATGGAAACTGCATTACATTTAGTAATATATTTACGTATAAACAAAACTACTGGAACACATCCAGTACTTCAACGTAAACTGTAGGCGCTACAAGAGATTCAAACATACATTACTTTAGTACTAAAGGAAAATTTACAACTAATCTAAAGGAATCGCTAAATGGATATGCTGGTGTATTTTTTTACCGTAAGAAATGAAAACAATAATTACAGAATAGATTATTCTGTTACAGGATGTAAAAATGAAAAAGACATACCTGCAACATTCCACTTGTACTTGGACCTTCACTAAGTGCATATCCATGCCAATTGGGAATGAACTGCTACGGAACTGCATCTGTGAGCAGAATTTTCTTAACCGGTAAACCTAAAAGTTCACTTCAAATCCCGTTTATAGTCACTAGGAAGAAAGTGCACTGAACATACACGTGAATTATCAGCGTTAAATTTGTCAGTACGCTTACAGCGAGACACCCACACGCGCTTTAATTGCTCATTTTTTTGGAAATGTGTGATAATTCACACCAACCGTTTTAAAACCGTAATTACGGAATACATTCTACTCTTAGCGTTCTCACTTATTGCACACCAACTTAAACACTTCGCCAAAGCAGAGAAAACTGAAGCTATATTCATGATTCTAGTTTAAATATGTGTGTGCAACTTATTTGTTGAAGGGGCGGTTAT
The DNA here is from genome assembly GCA_030765065.1 of Deroplatys truncata. Taxonomy (NCBI): domain Eukaryota; kingdom Metazoa; phylum Arthropoda; class Insecta; order Mantodea; family Mantidae; genus Deroplatys; species Deroplatys truncata. The sequence goes on along the minus strand of CM060990.1, from coordinate 6,064,774 downwards.
ATGACTGAGTGATAAGGAACAATGCACTTTCGTACATCTGTTGTTAAGTTGTGAAGTTTCCGCCAACATAGCGAGGTAAAGTCGGATAATTTACCAAAACAGCTAAAAAAAATCTGATGTGTTACACTCACATGACTTTGTCTACTCTTGTACAAACTATTTTTAAATACTCTTATTCTCCATCTATTTTATATTAATCGAGATAAACATTAGCAAAAACGATATTTTGACATGCAAAGAAAATTACATTTTACCATAGCGACCAGTTCTAAAAAAATCTGATGTGTTACACTCACATGACTTTCTCTACTCTTGTACAAACTATTTTTACAAACGCTTGTTCTCCATCTACTTCATGTTAATCGAGATAAACATTTGCAGACTCTGTCTTGTTGCTAATTTTCTTGTAGATGTAATGGGGAATATATATTTACAAGGGCAATATAGAAATACAGTAGCCTTTAAGCACATATATATCTCTTAATAGCTGGTTGCTAGGTGCAGCACCATTCCCGTTGCCACAGATAAATACTCTTTGCATATCCAAGACAAAAAAATGAATAAGAATTCCCATTTGAGAAAATAAGTATTGAAAAATTTAAGGGAATAACAAGCAATATCTTGAAAATGGTTCACTGAACAAAAAAATGTATATGACATAAATTGTGTATTCTAACGCGATCTACATTTTTTGTGTAGTAAAATTTTGTCTATCTCTTATGGTTTGCCAGTTATGCAAAAGTCGTTCACAATGAATACTTTTGGAGACATTCCCAGAAAATTCAAGATATACACTTTATTAGTCATGAAAATATCTTAAACATATGATATTTTAATCAAAATCGTTAGCCATTTTTGAGAAATTTAAAATTTTCGAAAAATCTTCCATGTAAAGGGTAATCTGGGGTGGGGAGATTTTCTTGAAAACCTTCGTGTCGCATCCTTGGAAGATACTGAACCTAAATACCAAGTTTGGTGTTTATCCGACTGTTCGTTTCTGAGTTATGCTGTTCACAAGCAGACACACAGACAGACAGACAGACAGACAGACAGACAGACACACACACACACGGACATATTTCCAAAAATGTTTTTTTTTGGATTCAGGGTGTCTCAAAACATGTATTTCCGGTGAAATCTCGGTATCGAATTTTTGGGTGGAATACAATACTTCCCCTATTTACTATATGTAGTAGTAAAAATGTATAACGAATTCCCATTTGAGAAAATAAGTATTGAAAAATTTAAGGGAATAACAAGCAATATCTCGAAAATAGTTCACTCAACAAAAAAAATGTATATGACATAAATTGTGTATTTTAACGCGATCTACATTTTTTGTGTAATAAAAGTTTGTTTGTCTCTTATGGTTTACCAGTTATGCAAAAGTCGTTCACAATGAAGAATACTTTTGGAGACATTCCCAGAAAATTCACGATATAAATTTTATTTGCCATGAGAATATCTTAAACATATGATATTTTAATCAAAATCGTTAGAGCTATTTTTGAGAAAATTAAAATTTTCGAAAAATCTTCCATGATAAGGGTAATCTGGGGTGGGGGGATTTTCTTGAAAACCTTCGTATCACATCTCTGGAAGATACTGAACCTAAATACCAAGTTTGGTGTTTATCCGACTGTTCGTTTCTGAGTTATGCTGTTCACAGACAGACACACACACACACACACACACACACACACACACACACACACACACACACACACACACACACACACACAGACACACACACGGACATGTTTCCAAAAATACTTTTTTTGGATTCTGGGGGTCTCAAAACATGTATTTCCGTTGAAATCTTGGTATCGAATTTTTGGGTGGAATACAATACTTCCCCTGCTTACTATACATAGTAGAGAAAGTAATATATACTTTCAAAATAAAGCCAGAAGCATATATTCCCTTCCGATATATGAGTACATCTTGATTTATTGCACTTGTACGTGACTTTTAAAGCGAAGAGAAGCTCAGATTAATATCTGTTGCCTTTTATGCAGTTGAGCGGCATAATTATTTCAAAGGAAATGCTGTTTGCTCTTACAGCCAAAGTTTAGCAACCATCTTCCGTCCACTGTGGTTCTGTAAAGGATTATATACCTGGAAAAGCTTGCCATTTTCAGGGAAGAATACCTTTGGCCCGCATTACATTTATTTTCAAGTGCAGACTTATGAGTCGGCCTACCTGCCAAAAAGGAAGTTCTTTATATTCCTCAGGAATGCGTATTAAACAGTAATTATTGTGAGCAGAAGCTATTTGAAGACCAAGTATCATATAAGCATGATCCGGATTCTGATGACATGCCATCTTTTAATTCTTGCAATAAAGGTATTGCTTAAGCGTACATAAATTCTTATCATGGACCCCATATTAAGAATATATATTAGGTCATTTTGGTAGTTTCAAGTTTTCTATTTTGGATAATCTTTTTTTCGATATTACATCATTAATTTGTAATTTCTTTGTCCTTTGCCTCTTTATTTGGTAATTTCCTTGCATAAGTATAGAATATATAAAGATTATTGCTTGGTCTGGAAAGAGTTGCTTGTGTGTGGAGAGATGGTTATTGTCAGGGAAACAGGTATAAATACTGTTATGAATTAATGTCCAAAATTAGGGATGAGAAGGTTATTTTTCCCTTTTTTGCTTAATAAGTGCGTATTGCTCTTCTTTATGTATGACATGGACTGTGAAATCCTCTTCATTTGCAATAAACATTGCATATTCTGAGTTCTCAAAAGAGTTAATGCTACACTTTTGTAAGAACTGTTTAAAAACACAATAAATTAGAAAATTAATTGAAAATATATTTGTTCTATGTTCTTGTTTGGAGAATCTAAAAAGCAAAGAAAATAATGTTCTTACTTGGAAGAATCTGAAAAGGAAAGTAAGAAAATTTTCTTTTCTTTTCAGATTCTTTGAACAAGAACATTTTCACTGTTGTTTTACTTATTTTTTCTTCTTGTATAGGAGTTATAAATATATATAAATTAATTTATAACTTTCTGTACACTAATTTTAGTAAATCAAATAAATCTTATTTTAGATAATTCTTTGTAATTACAAAGTCATTTTAAAACAAATGTAGTCATTTAAAAAAATAGTCATCAAAATCCGCGCCCTGGTTATAAAACACCGCTCTGACCTTATTTCCTCTCATGTATTTACGTTCATCTCCGCTGTATTTACTCACATAATATTGATTTGTTTCGTAAAGCCTCTCCTGCCAGTTTGGCGTGAAATGTGTCCGTGTTTTATACAAAATAACGAAAACTAAGATACGAGTAAGTTATTGGACTTTCCTTGCACAAATACTAAATAATATAGGCACCTAATTACAATTGGCAAGTTCCTTAGATCTACCTCTTTTTAAAAAGATCAGTGTAATATGTTTCAATGATCGCCAGTGCAATACAGTAATACACCTCCTTTTAACAACATCCACTTTCCCGTGGGTGAAAGCATTACATTTGTGTGCTTTTAAGGGTATTGGTTGCGAGCGTATACTAAAGCATACAGGAAATGTTCTAAAATTAATATCTCCAAAATATTAAGGCTAGACGCATCCTTGTTCTTACTCTTTCAAGTAGGAAGGATCAAATGGGAACTATGTACAATTAATTATTCATTAATTAAAAAAATTAAACAACTTTATACTAAAAATAACTAAGAAACTAGGTTTATATAAGCACATTCTCAGCCTAAATAATGAAGCCAAAATATCCAAATTCTGAACACATCATTCTAATGTGCACTACTCTGTAAATTCGGTTTATTTGAAAATTGGAGGATATTTGCAAGACTTGCTGTGCAGATAACTGTTTTTCAGCATGTGGGCACAGTGTCATATGCATAAGTCGATTATTCATGTTTTTACCTAGATGCGAAAAAAAAGTCTCGGAAAAAATGCACATATATCAAGTTTTCAGCTATCATGACTTTTAAAACTGCTATGTTTAAATCATATTACATAATAGCATGATCAACATACAGTTTCTCTCATTAAGCTGCGTTTTTCACAATCCATAAACAAACAATACAATTTAATTTCGAATCAAAGTTTAAGACCCGATAGCGTATAACGTATTTTATTTTCGTTGCTAAAATTGGCCGAATAATGTGTTATTGGTTTTCTTTAACATAATATAATTAAAGTCAAGCAATACCATAAACTAAGAAAATGGTTTTAAACCTTGCAACTTAGAGCTTCTGAACAACTTTAATATAACAAATATCTGCATTATATCTACATATCTCTCTTTCTTTGAATAACATATATGCTGTAAGTCATCCCTCAAGACCAAATTTCATATATCGACAGCTTTTTAGTGAATATTTCAAGGAGAAATGAAATTGGCGCCAGTTGGGTATTTAGCTGTAAAAAGACAGGTTTGTGTTTAATATTTCCAAGACTAAGTCTAGTTATAGATGCGATTTTGTTTCAAGTAGTATAGGGTCGAAACAGATCGTATAACGAGAATTATATCCGAACTTTCATGCCGAAAAGTACGGTGCAGAATACTGGCTAGCTAAAACTTCACTCTCGATGACGTCATGCAGCAGGCGGACCGAAAGCAGTACAAGCGAAAACGGTGCGGGAAGAGACCCCCCTGGCATTTTACATATTTTGACGCTTCTGTTGGCTCTGAGGTGTACAGGAGCATATTTTAAACAGAAGTATTTCTTGTAGCGATGATATGACTGGGAATAGGAATGTGACAGTTGTATTCGGGTAACGGTTAAGTTGTTTGTTTTCTTGGTTGTCACGTTCGTAGTTATGTCAAAATGGTTACCAGTAACGAACACGCTAAACCTTTGGATTGTACAGGTGAACTGGGTTATATGGGTTGCTAAATATAAACATCACGCGATGCGAATATAGCAAAGGAAGATAATCACTTGCCAACATCAATATGACTAACATTAAGCATGTAACAACCAAGCAGAAGGATTTTAGTAAGTAAACCATCAAGTTAGGAACGCACCGAGGGCTGGTGGCCTAGAAGGTGAAGGAAACGCTTGTGACCTTGCAGTGTTCTCTGTAAACAAATATAATGTACAGTTTGAAGGCAGTACGTCCTACTTCGATAGCAGGTAACAAGACTTTAGAGTATTGGAAGGGAAAAAAAATGTATGTTTAGCAGTTGAATACTGTGCAATAAAGTTGCCTCATGATTTAATTAAGGCATTGAGTTACATTGTATTTCTTTTACATCGAAAGCTGTAATTTTTTTAAAGCAATGCCTTGTTATTAGCGTATCGCACATATTCCTGAAAAATGTTGATCCATAGTTTGGAGCTGAGGAGACAAAAACTGTACTTTCCTCATTGTTCCTTTCTAATAACGTCACATGTTCGTTGTGTTCATTGTAGTTTAACATGATGTTTTAAACATCCGTTTAGTTCTGATGTTACATTTGATGGTTTCGGCATTTGTGTTGAAGTGTTCTATGCCAAATTCCGCTACAAACGATGATTATTGTGATGTTTATGCTGTATAAATGTTCAATATTTTAGACATATTGCCACAGTTCTCCGCTGTCTATGTATACATGGAATAAACGGAACACTCGCAGCGAAACCATGTGTTGGATTGGGTTGGGGAGGAGTGTGACCATCACAATACCTGAGGCACCTATACTACATGCGGTAATACGATTGCTCTGTTTACTTACTAAAACCCTTCTGCCTGATAACTTAAATATTGTTTTAGGGCTTTAGATAACACATGGTAATGATATTTTGAAAGGTAGTGTTGCCACAGAAGAGAAATATTAATGACCAACACATTGTGTAACATGGCAAAAAGTGCAAATAATGTCAGTTTGTTAGATATGCGCAGCAAAGCGGCAGGTGCCTCTGGATACTCGAACGGACCTGAAACTGACATCCAAAATGGCGATACTTCAAACACCTCTTGTCTACAAGCAGTAAAATACAGTTAATGTGGTGTAATAACATGTCTTTGGTGTGGATATGTGCTATGTTATACACAAAAACACTGTCTTAAAAGTAAACTGAATGCAATTTAATATGACTAATGAAATATATAACCTTAAACAACATGCATGCCATAACTTAACAGCATTTCTAAGCTACAGCCACATAATTAAATTACAAAGGACGTAGTTTTATAAACTGCAAGCACCATAGGAACTTGCATGAAATAACCGTTGATCATACAGCTGACACTGATTGAGTTCACTTTACTCAGAATTATCTCTCACTATTTACACTGTACATACTGTTATATAGACGGACGCACAAATGCTACAGTTTATAGTAGTTAGGTACTGTATTTAGAAGCTTTATGCGGAATTTTGCTTTTGCTTTCACTGAAAGTTTTTCATTACTAAGTTTACAATAACCATTAAAAAATATAGGTACCTATCACTTAGCAACTTGCACCACTGCTCTACCAGTTCTTTGCAGGGTAAGTCCACACCGACAGACTGAAATATAACAAATAAGTAGCCTTAAACTAGCACTACAAAACTGCGTTCATGCATATAGCAACATAACATCATAACATAAATACGATGGTTGATTTTAAAGAATTGTAGGAAATGCACCACTCTGCAGCTTAATCCTCTTTCTTGGAACTGTTATAAAAGAAACATCGCAAGTCGGAAGCAAAATGATGTATGCATACAGGTGAATCCTTCGACGGCGTAATGCTCTCACGATCTGCATCTGATCCATTTTCTGTTAAATATTTATCTTTTGGAAATATGAATATCGGTACCAATGGTTCATTTTTATTATAATTCAATTTACACCCCCGGAACACAACAGTGTTGCAATGTTTTAAGTTAAGAATATTTAGGACTGTAACATCCCCTACTGTAACAATTTCTTCTTTATATCGCCAAAGTAACCGTGACACAAACTATATTCTCAAATAGATAAATTCATAAATATGCAGGGCGGACCATTTAAATTGAGACTGTATAATATCTCCAAAACTAAGCGTTGTAAAAAGAAATGTCTTGAATAAAAGTTGCTTGATATTATGGGGGAAAGTTAAAGCCATTAGTCGTGTTTTATTTGAAGAACGTTGTGATGGGCATTTTAGGGCCAATTTAATTAGACCCTAATTGTAGGTTCCATTTAAAAAAATTAAATTGATCCTAAAATGAGTATCATAACGTCCACCAAACAAAACAGGACTAATGGTATTCACTTTCCCCCATATCAAGCAACTTTTATTAAAGACATTTCTTTCTACAACGCTTGGTTTTGGAGATACTGTACAGTCTCAACTTAAATGGTCCACCCTGTATAACATATGACTGAATGAATGAAGCCTGTTGTGTACCCTTAAGGGCAAAGGCCTCCCTATAGAGGGGTAAAGCTCTTTTACATATCCCTCACGGTGAGCTACTCCGTAAGAAGTAATCATGGGTCATGGATATTTGTCTGTTACACCGACTGTTTTGTGTCTATGTAATACACTTTTACGCTATCTGATATGTGTCTGTTACAATGTAGTGCACAGTTGACTCTCCAGCTCTTCCTGTATCTGGCGAATCTGGGCCACTGTGCCCCTGCATCTTGGTCTTCCGCGGTGTCTTGTGCCTGTGTATGGGTCCCACATGGTTGCTTTTATCATCCGGCTGTCATCCGTTAGTTTTGCGATATGCCCCCCCTTCTATTTTTTCCTGGTGGCTTTTTTGTGCGGAGTCTGTTGTTGACATATTTTGGAGAGTTGTGTTGGAAATTTTGTCCTTCAGTTACATACCTAAGATTTTCCTCTCCATTTTAGCTTGGCGGTGAGAGCCCAAGTTTGGCAGCCGTGTGTAATATATAGCCATAGTCTACATGGAATACATTAGTAAACATGAGTAGCACGTGGCACAGCAAACACATGATTGGGATCATTCCCGTTTCGTAAATTGCACGAATGAAGGTTTTCAAACACTATTACTTCGCTAATGTGATTGCAAACTTATCCCGGAGTTACTTAAAAACAACAAATCACGGACATCGAAAACTCGACGTAGCAGATAGCGTGTGTAAATACCCCAGGAAACGGCACCGGCGCCATTTTTGAAACAATCTCGAATCCCAGTGTCAGGTCCGTTGATTCTAGAGGTCCCTGAAAGCGGATGATTAGTTTGAGTTTTTCTTGCCAGAGATCGACATTGCCACTCACGATCTCTTGCGGGGAGGATTGATACGGCCTAAGGAGTTGAAACTAGTTTCCGATAAGCGTTACCAATGCACTTGTAGTGAATATCACCCGGACTCGGTAACAGTTTCCGTTACTTTACTAACCGTTAACGATCGGTAGTTACTGTCTTCGTTTCTTTGTATACGCTACTTTTGTAACCGTTAATGGGTAACTAGTTACTGTCTATTTCCATTACTTCTGTAACCGTTGCATTATTTTCTACCCATCCCTAACTGGGAAGGATAAGAATGGAACGGTTCCAGTGCGTTCCATTTTTTCTCCGAGTGCGTTTTATGGCACACACTTTTAAGTAGTGTAAAAGCTATATAAAAGGGTTCACTTTATGTTTAGCAATACTCGAATGTGTTACAACTGCTCCTGTTTCATAAGATGTTAACAATCTGAAATAGGGATGACGACCGGCAATAATACAGTTCTTGTATGTGCAGTACAGGTTGTACAAGTTATTGTACACGTGGTGCAATTTGGTATACAATTAGTACAGATTACATTTTACACAGATTATTGCACAGTTTATTAATAATGATATTGCACATGTTTTGGAACAATTTCTTCGGTTGTTAAAAAGGATGGACTGGTTGCAGAGCACGCTATTTTATTAAGCTCTGCGTAAAGTTCCTTGCTGCACTTTATATCATTTAACATTAACAAATTGTTGAATATTTACAGCTTCAAATGAAGGAGTGTGTAGGCCGTGTAACACATGCTCATTCTTAAGCTGGTGTACAAGTGAAAATGTGTAAAACATTAGTTTCTTTCCCTGTAATTGAAGTTTTAAAATATGTCTAAGCATAAACTAGATGAAGATCTTTGGTTTTATGCATATGTGCTATGAATTTAGTGTTTTGTAAATGTTAAATATCAGCATACGGTGTATTAAAATCTTTTTCACATGGTCATATGTTTATGGTTTGTTTTTCAGTTATGGACTTTATGAAAACAATTTAAGAGCACATCAGTAACCTATCATAATCTTGTGCATTACTGGAGACTGTTGGGAATGAGAATTTTGTGTAACACAGGAAAACTGAAGTCCTGCCAGTTGGAATTATTCCAGATGTAATGTGAGGTGGGGATGAATGCTGGGAGCAGGGCCAACTGTTGGTTGACATTATTTGGTTGTGAACATACTGCTGTTGTTTTCTCAGATGATGCTGGGAACTGTGTTGCTTAATTTTTCTTCCATATTTTATTTTACCACATAACTCAGCATGTACCCTACACAAAATGGCCATTTTTGTCTTCTTTTAATATCCCGTGAGTGATAGATGATTTTGTAGCTTTACTTTATAGATTTTATAGCTTTACTTTATATGAGATGCAAAGCTGTCTGTAACAGCATTTAAGTAGGATATGTTAAATCTGTGTAACTATAATAGAGCAGTGAATTGTGCTTTGTGATGCTTTCAGATGTAAAGATGAACTTTGAATGAATGAAAAATACTAGGACAAACAAAAGAATCATCAAAACCTATCCCCCAAAGATGTCGATCCAGTTAGCTTTAAGTGAGCCTAAGTGTCCTAAACAATTCGTGTTGACAGCATATTTCAATGTGAAGTATTTCTTTTCATGTTTCAGCTGCAATAACAAAAGACCTTCGGCAGTTCTTGAACGCAAGGTTTCAGAAGGGTTCTGTGGATCATGATCTTCAGAATACAATTCGAGACAACTTGTACCTGCGAACTGTTCCAGTTACTACTAGAACACCAAGAGATGGGGAAGTTAATGGAATTGATTACACATTCCTCAGCCCGGAGGAGTTTATGGCATTAGAAAGAAGTGGAAATCTTCTAGAAAGTGGCATCTATGAAGGTACATTTGTGTTTCAGTAAGTTAATGTGGAATGCTAAATGAAAATAATTTAGTTGGTAAGTGAATTGGGAATTTGTTACAAGGAAATGTTAGAGAATAGAGTAGTCATACTCTTGTTGTTTTAGTTGAATTATAATCTTAGCTTCAATATTTTGTGTAGACCACAGTGGCAGCTTGTGATTTGCAAGTTTGAGAGAACGGCAGGTGATGTTTTCGTATTAAGCATGCTTTACACAGCAGGTTTTGTTCTACAGTTTACTGGAAAACATACATAACAAAAACAATCATATAAACCAAAATATTCCGCATATATTTTTCAACACGTACAAAATCTTATGCATTAGTGCAATTCAGAACTAAAATGTGCAATTAAATGCACCTAGCAAAGTCAGCGTAAATTAAACTATATTAATAATTATTGTATTATTCCTTTATGTAGCAGGAAGCCTTTTGGCATTTATATGGTGCACCTGTGCGTTAATGAATATCAGTTAAAATTTCAGTGGAGAACCGCATTATTATAACAAATGGATATTCTGTGCTTCGTTTTAAAAAAATATATGATTTACAAATTTAATCACACTGCTTGCACATTGATAAACATGTGTTTCCTGAACATATTTCTTCTAAGTTTTAGTTCCTACCTTCTATAACAGTATTTATTCAGATGTCAGAGTAAGAACATAATTTCTTAACCGGAAACACGTAGAGTTTACTTTTGCTTGATGCATGTCTACACGTGTATGTGATAATACAAAGCAATCAATAACATGCTTTGGAAAAAGTTCAAGAGTATATAATTAACTGTAGGGAATTATTATGTATCTACATACCTCTCAAATAAAAAAATACTTGACTATAACTAAACTAATCTAATTAATATTCTTGTAGAAGAAGTTATTCTCCTTCCGTTTGTTCAGCGAAATAATTTGAGATCTGGGCTTCTCTGTATAACATATGGCTGAAGTACTAGCAAACGCCTTTCACTGTCTGATGTGGTTATTGGAATTGTGCAAATGATGCATTGCTATTTACTGTTTGTTAAAATTTCTTAACTAATTGATTTAACTTTAAATGCACATTTAACAGATTTTTAAGAGTCTCCACCAAGAACACACCACTTGCACTGAATTTGCTGGTTAAGTAAGTTATTTTACACAACTTATGCTTTCGAATCCTGTATGCAATTAACATGTTCATGTGTGAATCACAGCACTGTGTTCGAGTGCATTCACCGTGATTATGTGACTTGCAAACAAAATTTACTTTAAATTGCAATATAATTTATATAATAGAATTACATTATAGACAGGACTGAATACGTTTTTTTTCATATGGTGGCAGGCAGTGAAATTGAATGACTCTACATGGAAAAGACTGTGTGGAGAAAGAACCAATAGTGAAGCGCTTCGGACTCTGTCAAGTTACCATTACCTCTCTGCACCCATCGCCCCTTATTGAGGTATTCCTCTCTGCATGTCTTACCTCAAGCAGTATTCACAAATATGAAGATTCTGGATGGACTTGATGTAGTCCGAAATACACTCCGTAATGAAAACATTCACACTACTCACTGTATAAGCATTGCAAAAACATTTCAAACAAAACAAAATCTATAAACTAAATCGAGGAGTGCAGAAATTAATACTGCAATGACATCTGATGTTGTCCTTCCTTTCCTGTGTCCAATTTTTATTTTTGGGGAGCATGCCGCCCTAGAGTCCTCCATCACCAGCCACCACTGGTAGGCCAATCCTAAAAGCTTTGATATACAGCAAGTGGGTAGCATGCTCATGAAATGTTTAACTTATACCATTTTAATAACACTGCTAAACGTTATAATTTTGTAGTCAAAACTTTCTTTTAAAAGTGATGGGGTTTGGTGATGTTGTTATACAGTGATATCATTGCCATTTCAACACTTCACGTTATGGCACAGTCCCTAGCATAAGCAGACCCAGGGAGGGGCTGAGAGGTGCTATAGCCCCTCCCCCCTTAATTAAAGAAAAAAACTAATGGATTTGTTATACTTAAAGTTATGATGTTGCTTTGCTTTGGTTAAATCAAAACCAAACTTCTATTTCTATCCTGTTTACCTAAGCCAGATGAGCATCTATTTGCTCAGTCAGTGAGTGAATTTATCTTAGCAGTGGCCTATACCTCAAAAGATGTTTTAATAACTTGGGAAGAAAAAGAAACAGAGAGGTCAAAACAAATATAGTTAATATTTACTAGTAAATAGCTTGTGAATAAGAATTAAGCTCTGATAAAATAGGAGCAGAACTTGCAGTAAAACTGAATAATCAGACTACTTAAATATTATGTTTAAAAGGCATATTGTTTGTAAGTTTTCTCAAAATTTAAACTAATGTTTGCATCCAAAATATGATCTGTGGATCACTTATATGCTGTTTGAAATGTCTAGAAAGGTAAACTACTGTAATATTTGCATTTTGCTTATTGATAAGGTATGTTTCAAAATGTGTTAGCCTTTCCATAAAGTAATCCTGGTTCTGTCTCTGGTCCCTAGTAGGAATGTAACAATATTGTGGATATGCAATTTTCAAACATGTATTTCATTTCGGTGCTAATTAACTGGTACTTGTATAATTTATCAGTGCACTTTGATAAGCTTAAAGTTTTGAAAATGCTGTTTATCCTTACCATCTGTTTACCTATTTTTGCTTGGAAGACACTATTGATATTATAAATCTGCATTTTTCATAAACAGCAGATAAACTAGGGAATAGCCAATCTATGAGCTCAGGAAAGGAACATCATCCATTTCTGATTCTATTTTCCCTGAAACTCTTTTGACACTTTTGGCCTCTTATAACTGCAAAGAGCTTTTTTTGTGTATGATGTGTGTGTCCGAGTGAGATGGATCTATGGTAATGTGTGAGGCTAGAATTCAGGAGGTCCCAGGTTCGATTCCCGTCAACTTCCCACTCTAAACCATGTGTTTTTCATGGTTTTCACTGGCTGGTAGGAAAATGCTGGGGTGGTTTCTCATCTACGATTTCCTTTCCATCATTTCACTTTATTGTTTCTTTCTATGTTTTAGATGTGCTTCTGGGTTTCGTGGCATAGGGTGCTGCCGGACAGATTGTGCAGATGCTTGCTCAAAGGAAAGAGACTAGTGCCTCATGGAGATAGAGGGCTGAGGGCTGCTCGGTTGATAGGGTCATTCATTGCCCTCTCTGGGCAGATCCAGTAATGGGACGAATCTTCGAGCCCAGTGGGATAGGTCTTTGAGCCTGAAACTGTTAGGTGGTACTGTGCATCTCTGTGGCCTGTCTACCTGTAGCCTCCTATGGTTTCTTCACTTCATCCCTTCCTTCTGGGGGGTGGTAGCTGCAATAGATCCCCTGTAGGTTGTAGTGTGCAAGGTAGCTCCCTCTGTTGAGTACCCTATACTCCATGATTTGTGTTTTATTTTTAATTTATGTTTGGATACTTAAACAGAGAATAAATATTGCTGACAATGCCTCTTAAACACTAAAAGGTTTCCTTTTGGGTGTGGCATGTATTTTAATGCTTATGCATTCTGCTTTTGTTACCTTGACTGGCAAGTTATTTTCAATAGTCATTATAATATTTTTAAACAATAATATATAATCAGAAAGAAATATTATGCACTACAATAAGTTTCAATGGCTGTTTATTCAGAGGATTTAACTTTTAAAATAGGAGACATTTTTGGAACATATAAACATTTTTTCACCTTTAAAGGAAGAGGGGATGAGATGCTCCAATGCAGAATTATGTCATAAAATATGGGACATATGGTCAACATATTGTAGCGGACCAGGTTGCACATATTTCGTATACCAGGAAGTGTGAAATTCAGGTTAGCAGAATTCGTCCACGCTGCACTACGCCGAGTCAGCACTTATGTATGTATTTATACTACAGGGTTTTGACTCGGTCGTGTGAGTGTGAGTTGCCTCGTGGTTGTTGCCAAGAGGTTGTTGTTGCTACGAGAGAGTCGTCAGATTAGGTATCAGTTTCGAGACCCATCGCCACCAGTCAACAGGTAAGCATGCGACTAATCTGAGTTCTGTTAATTCACTCCGGGGCTTCACTCTGATCTAATTGTTCGCACATCTAAAGCAACAATATAATTTATTGGGCCAATGCATCCCCTGTGCTTTATTTAAATACCCCTATCCTAGAACGCCACCCTGGCCTGCCTACCACCCCGGTACCAACGCATCCCCCCGTACCTCTGAGCTACCAACCCCCCTGTGTAATCACCTACTGCGGGGGTAAACACCCCCGTGGGGTGTTACAATATGCTCTTGTATAGAAAAACATTTAAAGTTTGCTTTTTGTAGTGTTTAGTACTTGTAAAATGGTTAGGTATTAGGTTTATTATCTGGGTTTTTAGTTGCAGCACTGTCAGTAAACATAGTTATTTATTTATTCCTTTGCAGTTTTTAATACACTGAACTGTTTTTATAGAAATTAATTGAAACTTTGCATCATTGGACATCTAATCCTGCCATATAGATGCCACATTTCTAGACTGACTTCCAGGCCAAGGCTAATGTGTGCCAAATGGATTGTCATCAGAGACAGACATGATTGCACCCAAACTCATCATTAATAAGTAGAGAAAGTGCGCCAATGTTTCAAATACAGAATATATTGGCATGTGATTAAGTGTCCTAAGAATGGTTTCTAGGAAGAATTGTACTAAAAATATTTATTGCAATTTATCAGTCAATTTTCCATGTTGTTGGAGGTGTCTGAAGGAATTAGAGACATTTTGTTGATGCAGCTAGGTAAAGCCAACTTGTGAAATCCAAGTAGCATGTTGCCTTCTAAACTGATGGGCCCAGGTTTGAATCTCGGTTGGAATGAGATGCCTGGATACCATGTGCCTAGCAGGTAGAGGAAATATTGCATTCCACCCCTAGTTCAATATTGAGATTACACCGGAGATACATTTTTGAGGCCACCTAAATAAAAAGAATTTTTAGAAAAAGGTCCATATGTGTGTTTATGAACAGCATAACTCAAAAATTAAAAGTTGGACAATTACCAAACTTGGTATTTAAGTTTAGTGTGTCCCAAAGATTTGACACAAAGATTTTAGAAGAAATCTTTCACCCCAAACTACCCTTTACATGGAAAAACTTTCGATACCTTTGATTTTCTCAAAAATGGCTCTTAACAATTTTGATTAAAATAGCATATGTTTAAGATATTTGCATGACATATTTGCATTTCTCTTCAATTTGGAAGGAATTTTGTATAATTGTGTATAATGGGTAAACCATAACAAACAGACAAAAACTTACTACACAAGGTGGTTTTAAAACACACAGATTGTTTAAATATTTTTATTCTGGCATCAGCCATTTCCGATGTATCCATTATTATTGCTTTTAATTTTTCAATACTTTTTCATTTTTAAAGTGCTGTTGCTACTCAGCTGTTTCTCATGATGTCATTGAAAGAATGTTGAATTTCAAGGCCAGCATTTAGTGGCTCAACTTTAAACATCTGATCATTGATTCAGTTTCCTCTATCCCCCTTTTACCTCCAATGAACTGTGTAATGTAACTATTTCAGCAAACATTTATCTTAATTAACTTGATGTAGATAGAAAAATAAGCTTTCATAACGACTGTGGTAGAAGTTATATAAAAATATGAATGTTACAAATCAAATTTTTATTTTCTAGGGCTTTCCCTTATCCTTTGGCTAATCTGATCCTCATTAAATCAATTTCAAGTCTGCAGACCTGAGTTGTTAAAAGAAAAAGGATAATAGACATTGAAGGAACTGTGTAGTCTCGTATTTCAATAAAATGCGAACAATAATTACCATATAGCATAACGTTTATAAGCTCTGTAATTCTTATATACCATACAATTTTAGTATTGCAGACATTTGAGAGTGATGTGGAATAAATGAAAATATTTTAAAATTCACACTAGTTATGTTGCTTACTTTTAACAAAAACTACAGGATATATGGCTGAAATGAGAATGTAAATTTAAATACTACTACTACAACGACGACGACTCAATCATCATCATAACAGCCATCTAAACTAATTGTTTCCCATGAAATTAATTTACTTCACAAACATTTTAAATACATTTTGAATTCAGATGTGTAAGAGCTACTCTTCCCGCACTCTTAGGAACCCTTACTATATTATTATTGTTGTTGTTGTCAAAATGTAATAAATTAAACAGAATCAATACTGAAATGTGTACATAAACCACCAGGAGAAAATGTCCATATTAAAGCCTTTTAACTCCAAGGCACTTGGTAGGGATCCTATGTGTAATTTGAATGCTTCTGCTCAGTAAATGATCAGAAATTGTAAACACTAAACAAGGAAACATTTTAAATGATACTAATTAAAAGAATATACAGTGAAACATTGTTTACTACATGGATGAATTTGTATTATATCAGATTAATATGCATTTGTAATGAAATTTAATGCAGTGTATGAATGAAATGGAACATTTCTGTCAAGGATGTTCTTGATGATATGATGATGATGATGATGATAAATCTGCTTATATGCTTAATTGTTTTTCCAACTAAGTTGCCTGTCCCCTCATGTAAATATTTCAGGGGTCATGCTCATGCTCCCCAGTTTGAGGCAGTTGTTTAGGAGAGCCTGCATTTATTTTGTGTTATTTTCTTTACTGTATAAAGTACATCATACTACTTCTTTCAGAATAAACATGGTATGAAAAAAGCTAAGATGAAGCACATCTTTATTTTTCTGATTTTGGTCATAAACCTTAATTAACAATTGCAAATAAAGTGACTTCTATATGGTAAGTCACATGCCATATGTGTCTGCTTCTTAACACTTATAGGCTTCTGTGTTTTGACCATACCTTGTGTACTTTGTGCATCAGTTTCTAATTAACAATCCACATATTTATTTAACTTCCAGCCTGTATGTTTTAATATTTATTACATACAGTTGGCATGCAGGAAATTAAAG
The DNA here is from genome assembly GCA_030765065.1 of Deroplatys truncata. NCBI lineage: Eukaryota > Metazoa > Arthropoda > Insecta > Mantodea > Mantidae > Deroplatys > Deroplatys truncata. Next base: position 6,047,763 of record CM060990.1, on the reverse strand, counting down.
AAAATGTTACGATATATGAAATGGTTTTGTTGGCACTGAAGAAGAGAATAAAAATTATGGAAGAGTAAAATTGAAATGAGAACATGACAGAATATAAAGAAACAAACTCAAAGACACCAACATGGTTAAAATAATGTTTAACTAATTAAGCCATTTAATGTTGGGAAAATATAACATTTGTTGTAAGAAATTGCTAGACTAGTTACACATACATGTAACAAAGCTATGCGCTACGTTTGATGAAAAAGAACATTAGTGATAGTTAAGCTCCTGTTTTTGTTTTACAATTTATGCTTATATGCCTTAATGACAGGTATGCAGAACCTGGTGATGACTGATCCATGATTTGCACAAACTAGAAAGAACATTGGAAGGTCTCATCAGGCAAGAAAAGAATAGGACAAGAAATCTGAAGGGCAGATTGTCTGGAAGTAAGAAAAGGTTCGGAATAAACAAGTACTACAAGAGGTGCAACAAAAGCTGTTGCACATAATGTATCCAAACATGTAGAATGAGTCATTCTCATTTTGTAAATGAAGTTGAATAAAACGTGTTGAGCTTATAATGTTAATTACCCAGTTCCACCAATTGGGTATCAGGCGTCTTTTTTCTGATGCAATGTATGGCAAAACTATTGATTAGTAAGCTCTTAATCTTGAACTTAATTTTTTATGTAAAAATTAAGGAGATATTCAGGAGATGCATTATAAAAAACCACATGCACATGCGCTCTCTCTCTCTCTCTCTCTCTCTCTCTCTCTTTCTCACATGCACTTATACACACACACACACATGCACACACCCGCAACATGCATGCACAGAGAGAGGGGAGTAAACAATCAAAAGGCAATTTCTCCACCAAATGCACTTTTTTGGAAAACGAACAAAACTGATATCTCTTCAATGTTGAATATTATGGGAACCGTGTCATAAAATATAGATGTATATGATCTTTTAAGTAACTTATAACATGCCACCACAAATTTAGAGCATGCCTGATCCTTTCCTAAAATTTAACTTTAAAACTTGGAGAAAATCCCTTTTGTTTGAAACAAATGGAGAAAATTCCATGTGATTGAAAGAGAAACGGAGAGAATTCCTTTTAATGAATATAACTTAATCGTTATGTGCTCATGTAATGCAATTATGACAATAACACTGTTCAAATGGCGACATCTACATCACTCTCCAGACAATTACAACTGACATTTTTATTCTCTAGTCCAAGGGTGGCGAAAATGACTTCCTTCCGCGAGTCACCAAATATGCAACACGCACTGCATCACTCAGCAGCATGTGAAAATCAAACGGACAGTTGCAGAGAGGGAACGTGCACCTGCGAGTCATATTTTCGCCACCTCTGCTCTAGTCCAACACGATTGTATAACTGCTTTATATTGTTTGTTAATCTTTTGAGACAGTGAATGGGGAGATAAGGTCATCATGCAGCCGGTGCAGCAGCTATCACAAAGAGCCACCACACATAGCCAACTTGGGCACGGGCAACCAGTTTTCTACCTTCTCCTTCCACTGTCTCAAAAGACTCTGAACATAGAATACTAAGAAAAAACTTAGGTTCTTCATCACCTGGTTTATCTGTTAAGCTCTCCCAGTCCTCAAATTCAGCTGCAAGTAATTTTATAACATCTGCTTTTTTTTATTAGAAATTGGACGATTCAATGGAACTTTCAGTAGAACTCCATTCAATTCTTCTTCCATTTTAATTAAACTGCTTAATTTTTCTTCCAGTTGTATAAAAGAAAAGAAAACCAAACTTCAATCATTAAAACCTAAAAGAATGGCATAGACAAAATGGCTGACCAATCAGGAATTAGATTGGGTGAAAGCTGTTTGGCTGAATGGAGAAAATATCTTTTGCTTGAAAACAGGCTATGGAGGAAATACTTTTCGATTGAAAAATGTTTCCAATGCATAATTTGAATGGGTTAAAACCAGCTTTTGGATGAAACAAGTATCAACAAGATGGGCATAAAGAAGACAAATGCAATAATATGGGTAACTAATTTTTTTTGTTTTGAGAAAATACCTTTTGAATGTTTGCTCCTCATATACAAGGGTATATAAGATGGTGTTTGCTTGTGTAGAACCCTGTAATGCCTCCATGAATGTAGTGAAGAACTCATTATTTGTTAAGAAGCCGGATTGAGAAGTGTGCCACGGAAATTCTTGAAGGTGACTTCAACAAACAAATAGGAGGTAAGAAGAAACACAATTACAGCGAAATATTGAAGCAAAAAGAAAGCACATCTAATTGTGACGATGTAGGAAGAGAACGCAATACAGTAGCTTCGCTTCAAAAGGTTATAGAAGTAATGAAGAAGGACTTGCATCATTCACTCTGAAAGAAGAAAACTACAAACTGGAAACTAGAAGAAGTAATGGGGATAAACAGCATGAATTCTATGATGAGTAGAGCACTGTACAAAGACAAAAGTGGTGCGCATACACTAACAAACATAATGCATATCAGCAAGATGCTAACTTAAACAGTTATAACAGGTGGATTCCGAATACAAAGAAGATTCAAATGAGAAGCCTAACTCAGTAAATAATGTTAATCCAGGTAAGAGACAGATTCAAAGTCATGTATTGTTGTTAGCAGCAATGTGGACTAGCTGAGAAAATAAATCAAACTGGAGAATATATACTGACGGCCAGTGCTATAGTGAAACCAGGTGCTAAAATTGAGGAGGTTAGTAGAAACATGGAGGAGAAATGTTCCAATTTTGTGAAGAATGACTGCATCATACTCATTGCAGGAACAAATGACGTAGCAAATGGGAACCTGAGAATGTCATTCTAAAATTAGAAAGTAAATAAATGCATTGCCAAATAACAATCTGATAATTGTCAAATTATCTAGGTGACATGACCTGCAATCGAAGTCCTCGATAAACAAGAAAACCGCCTCTATAAACTCTGACAGCTGAGATGTGTAGAAAATATGAACATGTGACGCCAATTAACACCTGCAACATAAGGCAGAAACTCCACACAAGACATGGGATGCATCTTAATAAACCGGGGAAGAGAATGTTGAGTGAAACACTAATTAAAGTGATTTCAGTTTGTGAAAACAAAGAACATAGTGGTCAAAGTGAACAAACTGAATGTTAATAGTGAAAACTCTCTGTGTAATCCAAAAAACTAGGCATCTCTTCATCAGAAAAGTACATGGTTAAGTCGAAAATAATTCATCAAAACATACAGATGCTTTCTAATAAAATTGATCAGCTCAATACATTTATATCAGAAGAAAATCCTGACATACTAGTTGTAACTGAACATGGCTTAAAGGATCCCGAATGTAGTCATAATTTCATTCCTAACATGAACTTAAAAGCTAAATTCTGTAGAAAGAATAAAAAATGGGGTTGGCTTGGAATCTTTACAAGTCTAAATGTATTAGAATACTCAACAGAAATTGATACTCAACATTTGAGGGACATGTGGAATTGGCGGGAATAAGCATATCATTAAATAAATTAAAGATAAGTGTCATTGGTGTATACAGGCCACCTAAAGAAAGCTTAAATGTTTTTCTTGATAAACTAAATTTATTACTAAACCATATTTTGGCGAATACTAGATGTAAAAAATAACAATTTTAGGGGATTTGAACATTGATTTTCTTCAAAATACAAATGATAGGGCCAAATTTCAATACCTTTTAAATGAACGTAACTTGCATACCACTATTAATGAACCAACTTGCATCACCAACAGATAATGGCAGCTATTGATAATATAGGATGGTTAAATTATATTCAAACCCACTCGCGGCCTCTCTCTACTGTGTAAGACAGCCGGCAGTCGCTGAGGAAATTACGCCGGCAGAGGCGGACTAAAATCCTTACTTTATAATAGATGCTGGAAATGTTGACTTTCTGCTCTCAAACAGGCAGTATATCTTGTGTAAATATTCTCGCTCACTCTCCGAAGCTCAGCAGCAGGAATTCTTGTGATGAAACGCCTCATTATGATCAGAAAATTGGAGTCTGGTGTGCAATAAGTGCTAGAAGAATAATAGGGTCCATATTCTTTGATGAAACAATAAATGCAGAGTGATATCGCAGGTTAATTCTGAGGCCATTTTGCAATCGCTTGACAAAAGAAGAGAAATCATATGGGTGGTTCCAGCAAGATTCTGCAACAGCACATACGGCTGCTGAATCATTACATGCAATAAGAGAGGCGTTTGATGACAGAATAATTAGTGTTGATTTGTGGCCCCCTCATTCTCCTGACCTAACGAGTTGTGATTTTTATTTATGGGGTTCATTAAAAGACAAAGTGTATTGTTCCAATCCTCACACACTACAGGAACTTAGAGAAAACATTGTGCAAGAAATTACAAGTATTCCTTCTGCTGAACTTCGGAGAATGAGCGAGAATATTTACATGAGGTATGCTGCCTGTTTGAGAGCAGAAGGTCAACATTTTCAGCATCTATTATAAGGTAAGGATTTTAGTCCAATTTCCCCGATGACTGCCGGCTGTCTCGCGCAGTAGAGAGAGGCCGCGAGTGGGTTCAAATATAATTTAACTACCCTATATTACTAATATAATAGACTTACCCTACAGGGTAAATGTCATTTAGTCATGTTTATCAGATCATATGGCACAAAGTACTATTTTTAATGGTGTAAATGAGCCTCCTGCAAAACATAATAACAATAACAAATCTATCACAAAATTTTGCCAGTCCTTTAGGGAAGTTAATTTGCAAACACTTGAAAGCATTTTAGTTAATGAAAATTGGAAAACAGTATTTGCTGTGCAATACTGTACAGAGGAACTAAATAAGTTCTATCTCGCTTTGTATCATTACATTACTTTATATTGTCCTCTAACTGCTATACGTTGAAATAACTCAAAAACTATTAACTTAACAATGTCAGTGATACTGAGTTAAGTGATGCAATATCAGCAATAGAATACTAAATTCTCAAATTATAAGTAAACCTAGTTGGAAAGTGATTAATGAATTTTGCAGGTCTCAGCTTCAAAATGATAAATCGCACATTGAAATTCAAGCTGGTAATACTGCCATAAAGGAAGCTAAAGCAGTAGCTGAAATAATGAACAATCACTTTGCATCAGTAGGAATAAATCTTCACTTGAATCAAAATTATCAAATAGTACCTCAGATTACAATGGAGAAATCAAAAGAATACCACTAGCATTTTCTTTTATCACACCAACATCAAAGAAGTTCTTGAAATAATAAGGATTTTAAAATCTAAAAACAGTACAGGCACTGATTGTATACCTACCTCACTTATAAAAGTATGTATGTAGCCACGAAATAGCTAATCCTCTTGTAGAAATAATAAATCCCGCCTAGAACATGGTATTTTCCCTGACAAACTGAAATAGCTAAGGTTATATCAGTATTTAAAAAGGGGGCAAAAAGTGACATAAATAACTACAGACTGATATCAATACTGCCAGAAATATCCCAGCATTTTTGAATGGATTATACAAAACCATATAAAAAAATATTTAGAGAAGTTTAATCTGATTCTCAAGCACCAAAATGGCTTTGTGAGAAATAAATCCACCATAAATGCTTATTGAATCTTGTTGAAATGATTATAGAAAACATTGATTCAGATAAATATACTGTAGCAGTTCTATTAGATCTTACAAAAGCTTTTGACTGCATTATACAAAGAAATTATTGCTTCAGCTACATAACTTAGGCATTACAGGTATAGCAAACAAGTTAATAAAACCTTTTATGACAAATAGAAAGCAACTGGTGACCATGGAAAATAATGAACATAATTCACAAATGCAGTATTTAATATATGGCGTGCCACAGGGATCTATATTAAGACCTTTATTATTTATTCTTTATATTCATGATATAAGTGAAATTATGCCTGAAAATACTGGATTAGCACAATATTGTAACAAATGACAATACCAGTTACTGCAAAAACACACTTCATTTATCACAAGACACTCAGGTAACACAATGTTACACTTGAGTCGCATTGGCACACACTCGAATACAACACAACTGATCTGTCACTTCAAACCACAACTGAACTGCTGATCTGCACACTAACAACTGACTGCTGAGTTACAACTTGCAATTAAACTACACTGTCCACTTGTACTGTCACTTCTGACAGAACATAACACTCAACTCAATTCAACACTGACTGCCCATCCTGGCAGAGTGGTCCCTTATATAGGTCCCGCATACAAGTGGAACCTTCTAGAAAAGGAACCCATGAGATCATGCCGAAATGAATGCTCCAGTACAGGTAAGCGGCAAATGAAGGGTTCTTTATTCCACACTCGCTATTGTTTTAATGGCCAGCTGAAGTCCCCCCCTCCCTCAAAAAAAAATCAAATTTAGTTTTATTTATGGATGTTCTTTAACTGCTTTTGTCCTTAGCGTCCTATTCTATATTGGGCGTGAAAGACCAGTAGTATTGCTCAGAGGCCTCTTTATCAGGCTTGAGGTTCTTTTATGTGCTGTAAATCTATGACATGGGACCACCAGGCTTTACTTCTCTTCTTAAGGAAGCCATGCTAAGGATTTTTATGCCCAAAAAAATCCATCGCCCTCCACCGGGTTTGAATCTGTGACCTTGGAAACTAGAGCCAAAGTCCTCCACCTAAGTCACAGATAGTGCCATGCATGTGGTCGCAATATGCAAATAATACAACCATTTCAGTCCGCAACAATTATTTGTGTGTACTAGGTAGATGTGTCAATGATACTGTAAATACAATAGTTATGTACTTTAACAGCTTAAATGTATATGTAAATGCAGCTAAATGTGAATTGATTACTTTGGATGTAAAAATACTGAGCCATCATTACAGTGGTCCAAAATTCAGTCAATAGTTTAAATTCTGTAAATCTTCTAGTATTGAATATAGATAAATCACTTAGCTATGCCAGACATGTACAAAATCTGGGATCAATAGCCAGCAAAAACTTATTTGTTATGAAATACTTAATAAACTATGTACCAACTGAAGCAGCAAGAGCTGCTCTTATCCATTCACATATTGCATATGCAATTGAACTATGGGACACTGCATCCACTATAAATGTTGGTAAAATATTTATTCTACAAAAAAGGGCACTTCGATACCTGGGCAAATTCAAATTTAATGAGCCATGTAGAAATACCTTTAGACAACTAAATATATTAACTTTACCAAGCCTAAATATCTACAAAACCATTCTACATTTTAAAAAGTAGAGATCCATGTTACAAATCAACTCTAATGTCCACAGATACAACACAAAACATAAAAATGATTATGCAATCCCTAGCCACAGATTATACTTAATATGAAAACATGCCTAACTTTACTGGAATAAAAATTTATGATGCTGTACCGGAAGAAGTAAAGAAATATTATAACAATTGTAATAAATTTAAACAACCGTTAAAACAGCTTTAGATTGGTAAATTTTTCTACAGTATTGATGAATAGCTGTATAAATAATTCTGTAAATAGTAAATTAGATGCAATGTTTAATTCTTTTTGCTGGACTACTTAATGATTTTGTATTCTGTAAATTGTGGATAATCAAATTATAAATTCTTACTTATTGTTAACAGTTCATTGTATATATTACTGTATTACTTTGTTAACAATTCTTTGTATGTATTAACTTTTATTGCTTACTCTGACTGGATTTAATTTGTGTAACGCCATATTGAATTGCAGTAAAATTGAATTTGAATATTTATATGTATACAATTTTTAATTTGTTTTCATAGGCAATCACTATGGCACTCCAAAACCCTCAAAGGAACCACCTGTTTCTCCTCCTCAGAGCAGTGGCTCCAACTCAAATTTGAGCTCTGTTGGTTTGGTTTTGGGTGCTCTGTTTCCTGGTGCTCATCCAAGCTCAGAAGGAAAACGCAAAAGAAATCGCTCCAACGTTGAGGCTATGGCTTCTAAAACAATGGAACCAGAAAATAACTCTGGAATAGCTGATGGTAAGTGTATGAGAGAGAAAAATCAAAGTTACAACAAACCTTCTTTCTGAAGAGTGTCTTAACTAACTGATATCAATAATTTAAACACTTTTCAGCTTTATTCTGTTGCAGGACAGTTAATCAGTTCAATATTCAGATGGTGTTCACTTTGCCCATTGCATCCATGTTATAAGATAAGCATCATCATTAGTCATGGGCAGCCTAGAGGGGCTATAGCCAACACCTACTAGGAATAAGGTCGCCACACTGAAATAAGTTTGGCTGCTGATGTCACAATCAGAAGTCCTCCGATGTGTGCTAGTAGTTAAAGCTATGTAGTTTTATGATTTATTTGTGTTTTATTAATGTAGAACATAATTGGCGACAAAGTGTAAAATGCCATGCAAATACTATATGCCCTAGTGTAAAGAAAATTATTCTTTGTGTCGAAAGTGTGTTGAAGTTTCCATCTAATGGAAACTTAAGAAGGAAATGGTTAACCAAAAGCTATTCATCGGGACCATTTCATTTTTATAGAATACATTGTGGTAAGTTTTTATAAAACGACTATATAGCTAGATACACTATTAACAACTCCTTTTGCTTTTATTGATGTGTGAAATTGTATTTGGTAATCTTTCGTAGAATGTTTAAGATAACCTATACATACACGGGTATAGTAGAATGTTAAATGCACTTTATTTATTGAAACACAGTTTGCTTTTATAGGTTTGTGGAAATCACTCAGCCCCATGACATCGAAAGAAGTGAATCATTGTATGATAATAAGACTGAATAGCAACTTCAGCTTCATAGATTGTTCACACCTAAAAAAAGGTTAGTTTCTTTGTTATCATTCTCCAGGTCCCTTAATAAGCATCATTCAGGACAAAACGCTTTTATTAGGTATAACTGAGAAATCAGTATGAAGTAATCATGCATACCTATTTGTCATATCCATACATTATCATACGATATACCATTAATAAAGGAACCTACTATAAGTTTATAAGTAAGTTCATTAACCCGAGCATATTTAAGTAGCTTGTAAGAAGTAAGTTATCCTTTCCCATTAAGAGGCATGTTGAAATATGAACTGCTGTAATAATAAAAACATCTAAATTGTCAGCATAATGGATTATTGAGCTTTGTACCTACCACCCTAGGATAAAGAACACCACACAGTTTGGTTTAACTGTTGTGAATGGGAGAAGATGAAAAGGTAAACGTTTGGTATGCATAGCCATAGCATAGATTACTCTGGAACATAAGTTCAGTAAATAAAACAACAAATTACATTAATATTGATTCATATACACATAGCCTAAACCTAAGGTTCATTACTGCTTCACTGTGCTTGTTATAGTGTGTTGGCCTGTGCTTACCTCTCGTGCGTAATAAAGATAAGTAATAACTTGCAGTTAAGCATATAGAATATTTTAAAATGTAAGTGCACTATGATAAATTAAAGTAGGTGTCTTAGATGGAAGAAAATTGAAAAGAAAGGTTTTATATGCTTAACTTTAGCATTATAAATACAGTACTGTTATAATTACATTAACTGATACACTGATCACGCACCCTAACCAAACCTACAGTATTGGCTTCATGTGCTGCTATAGCCTATAGTGTGTTGACCTATGCTTGCCACCCACACATTGTAAGGTTAAATAATAATTTGTGGTAAACATATAGAATATTTCAAATGAAAGTGCACCATGATAAATTAAAGTAGGTGTCTTACAGTATGTGAGGTTTAAGTTTAAACATGACCATTTTGACGCTATCTGACTGGTCTTGGAGAGGGGAGTGCTCTAATGATGGTCCAAGTGCTGAGAAACCCTGTCACAGTCACCCTTCACTGCCTAATGTCTCAGTACAGTTGTACTTGTTGCCAGTTACACTTTTGGTAGTGAAATATGAAGAATATCCTGATATCTTCAGCTGTCCTTGCTTTGCTGGTTTTCATATTACAAGCGGGTGTTGGTTGTTCTTTTCTAAATTTAATGTTCCTAACCCAGATTTTAAATAGTAAGTTTCAATAGTAAAGATTTTGATATTAGGCAGTTATGGATTACCAACTGTTGTGTGGAATGTAGTGCTATATCTTTCTACTTTCCATGTTTTAACTTAAAGAAAATGCATATAGATGGAAGAAAATTGAAAAGCTAAAAGTTCTATATGCATAACCATAGCATTATAAATATGGTACTGTTATAATTAGAGTAACACTGATCACACAACCTAACGTTACCTACAGTACTAGCTTCACTGTGCTTGCTATAGCCTATAATATGTTGGCCTATGCTTGTCTACCACACATTGTAAGGCTAAATAATAATTTGTGGTTAACATAGAATATTTTCAGATGAAAGTTTACAATGATGAATTAAAGCAGTGACATATTATTATCTCTCTGTTTAACCAGTGATAGGATAAATGAATGGGTTGATATTAAGTATATTCATTCATTTTGTAAAAGTATCAATGAAATAAAAATGACACAAAAATAGCAAGCAGGGCTGATATTTGAGCATTATTGTTAATAAGATAAATGTGATATGGGTATAAATGTTTAAAACATATGCTTACTTATCCCTAAAGTAATTCTGTTGCCCTGAGCAAGTTAGTTTATGAAACCCTCAAGTCTGATATGGGGGAAAGCTTCTGAGCAAGTTTACTGACCTTTCATCTCCTAAGTAGAATGGGATACTAATGGTCAAGAGATGTTGAAGAATGTTATTAAATTGCTCAAACAATCAAACCATTTATAGATTTTATCATATGCATTGTTAAGCTTTCTTAAACTGCCTTAATTATTTGCAATCATGTACGCTGCTATGAGCGTATAGATTCTATCATCATCATCATTATTATTTTGGTATTATTTATTCATGTGTAGTAAGATGGTGATGTGTAGTATTTTGTGTTGGTGTGCTGTGGATTTTCAAGTGTAGTTAATTTGGTTATTGCTTATATTATGTCATTAAAGATTTTCATTAATAAACTATATTTTTTAACTTGTTACAGGTCAATTCCTTCTCTTTTGCTTGGGTGTCAAAACCTTCTACTTCTAGTGAGGATCCTGAAGAGATTTGGAAATTGACTCCATAAATGCTGCAATTGCAGACAGTGTTGAGAGCTAAAGAAGAGCATATCAAGAAAACCACATTTTGTACCGTAGAGGAACTACTTGAGAAGGCTGCTTGCTTTGAATTAAATGATGAGTGGGTTATTAGAAAAAAGACAGTGGTATATATTTTATTTTATTGAGAGAGAGAGAGTCCAGTGCCAAAAGTTGCATATTGCACTGTACTTGACAAGAACTTGGTTTATCAGCTTTTGTAACTGATGTTGAATTGCAATGGGTGGGAAACATGAAACTGCCAGGAACAGTAACACTAATCAAGTAGGATCACTTCTTCATTATTTTTGTCGGAATTTCGACAATTGGGGTCCAAATCAACCAATTGGCAATAGCATGGACTAATAGAGGATGCTTTTATAAATTTGTTAAGTTAGCAGAGCAAAGAAGCAGTTTCATTTGTGAAAGAGCGATTTTCTTTGCTTAACTTGTCCAAGTCAGGGGCAAAGTATTTGTGGGTAAGCCATAGTTTTCTGGTCTCTGGTACATCCCATCTCATCTTATTGTTTCAAGTTTTTAAGGAGTATTGCTTTGTTAACTATGCCATGTTCAGTTACTTTGTCTCGAGTATGCAATAGCCTTTCCACAACACCCATAACTGAGCAGGACTCTGCCAATTTTCTGGGGTATTTGGCTAAAAAGGCTGAATTATTAAGCGAAGAGGATAGAACTGTTTTCCTAGTCATAAGTCATTTTATTCATCCTTTAACATATACAATCCTAATGGACAAGATTTACCTGAAACCCTTTGTGGATTATAACGGTGGAAACATAGTTGACAAGTATGCATTGGAGTTGAATGTGCATCTGCTGCATATGGTGTTTATGGCACACAGTTTAGGCACACATCACACTGATATATATTGCCTGTGAAAGCAATATAAACTGAAATTCTGTTTGAATTTCTGAAAACTGTTAAACTGAAATTGGAAAGCTTGAGATGTCTGGTGTGACACTAGACAGCATCTCAATAAGAAATCAGTTTCAGGTTTTACGTTAAAATTGAAGCATTTCCAAGACTTTGTTATCTTTATTAAGATAACGTTTTCATGTCCTTTATGAGTCTGAAAATTTAGTTGTGACACATCCTGTATAGGAATTCATATGTGCTTGCTCTAAACTGATGTTAAAATATTTCCTCATACAATTAACTAGAATTATTCATGGTGTCACGAGCAAAACGTCAGTTGATACTTCATCTACTGGACCACGGCCTACAAGCCCGGAAGCTACTTTTACTGGATCAACGCCGGCCATGAAAACCAAGTATGTAAAATTCTTCTTCTTCCTCTTTTAAATTGGACTGTTTCCTATTATCAGGAACATTTGGTACATTGAGAATACAGAGAACAAAAGTGTTATACAAATGTAAATATATGAATAAATTCACACACATTCACGCACGCAGGCCATAATTTCCCTTTGAAAGCTCGTAGAAATGTGAAATTTGTTTAAATGATATTTAAGTGACTCTGGGAGAATCAGTACCACTGCGATTTGTTGACTATTTTGTTGATTTAGATGGCAATTATGAGCATTGTTGGCAATCTTTAGTTTGCAGTCATAACAGAAACATGTAGTACTCACTTTGAGAGTGTGTTTTTATTGTGAAAACATATTGGAAGACAAATTCATTAATAACAACACAATGGGAATTTCGAAGAGAATTCAATGTGACTATTAAAAACAGAAGCACTAAAAACAGTAAAGTTTTCTTCATGTTGAATTAGGAATGAGTCACACTATTTTGATGCAAAACCTTCACTTACTAAGTTGATAAAACTGGAACATTTTTGTGGGCATATATCCTTATCATCAGCAGTTTGGTGACTGAAGCATGTTCCTGCTTGCTTCCTTTTCCTCTTCTCCTGGCTGGGTTGGATCCTGCTGCTGTCTACTTGTGGAGTGACAAAGTTCTAACAACCTAAATATTCAATAAGTTTGGCATCCGATTAGCTCCTCAAAATAGATACAGCCTGAACAATTTATTGAACAAACCACTGAAAAACACAGTCCTGGATATACTTAAATAAGGAATCTACCAGATCAACTGTGAAGATTGTGGAAAATTCTACATAGGCAAAACCAAGAGAAATTTGAGCATCAGATTGAAAGAACACCAGAGGAATATAAAGCAGAAACAGATAAATCTGCTGTATCACACCACTTTTGGTCTGAGAACCACAACACTGGTCAAACCATAAAATTGTTAAAACCAGTTTCCTCATCGCTAGAACTGACTATTTGGGAGAAAATGTTGATTATCAAGAATAAAGAAAATATTGTAAATTTTGAAATCCTGCTAATGAATAGGTTGTTAGAACTTTGTCACTCCACAAGTAGATGGCAGCAGGATCCAATGCAGCCAGGAGAGGAGAAAAGGAAGCAAGCAGGAACATGCTTCAGTCACCAAACTGCTGATGATGAGGACGAATGCCCTTGAAAATGTTCCAGTTTTATTAACTTAGTAAGTGAAGGTTTTGTGTAAAAATAGTGTGACTCATTCCTAATTCAACAAGAATTCAATGTGCCCGATGTTCCAACAAAAGCAACAATTTTATCACTAGTAAGAAAGTTGAGGACAATGCTCATAATTTCCATCTAAATCAACAAAATAGTCAATAAATCGTTGCATTGATTGAGCTGGGAGACAGGCTATTCATATGGCACATGTCAAAGAGCTGTGAAGAAATCGGGATTGTGACCATACAGAGTGCATATGGTGCAGTAATTGAAAGAAGCAGATCATGGAAAATGAATGTGTTATTGTTGATGGTTTCAGGGCTTTCTTATTCCATGTCCAGACATTCTTGGTTTACAGATGAGGCATGGTTTCATCGTCAGGCTACATCAACACACAAAACAGCAGATACTGGACTGCTGTAAACCCCCATATCATCCACAAAACGCCACTGCATGATAAAAAGTTTGGAGTATGGTGTGCAGTGTGAGCTTCCAGGATTGTTGGTCCCATTTTTGTTAACATGACTGTAGACACTGCAGTTTATACAGGCATCTTCAATACATTTGTGGAGCACCTGGATGATATCAAATTGACAGAAGGTTATTTCCAGCAAGATGGAGCAACGTGTCATACATCTAACTCCTCCATGCAACTTGTAACCAGTTTCTTTGATAATCGAATAATCTCTACTTGACATAACCTCGCTGGGCTTTTTCTTAAGGGGTATCTTAAAAATAGTATGTATAAGAACAGACCGCGGACAACTCTGAACTCCATGAATCCATTATAAGCGAAATAGGCAACATTGGTGAGGATACTCTTCGTAGAACATCACAGAATATGGTGAAATGAGTGCAGATATGTATGGATGCCATTGGAGGACCCTTCCAACATTTGCTCTGAGGAACAATGAAAAATGTAATCTGCGTAGGTGTGTGTGTGTTGTTTTTTTCCCCCCTAAATATAACTTACAATGTTACAATCATATTAAATTATGCAATGAAACAGTCCATCATACATAAGCTTTTTAAATATGTATGTATACTTACATGCACACAGGCAGGCGGGTGGGCGCACATTACATTAAATTTTCATTTTACATTTTGAAAGAAATCCAAATATATTACAAACTTTTGGAGATAGTTTGCTTAACAAGGAGTGCATACTTATAGGGGTTCAAAATTGCTTGTCATTAACTCGTAATAGAGCTCATTTTATATGTTAGGACTATCAAAAACAAATGATTTCCTGAACCCTGCTCTCAATAATTACAGTAGAATCATTTTTAATTTTAATTCTGTGTATTTGCTCAGGGGTGGATATGTGCACTGATGTAATTCTAGGATTAGTAACTCTTACCTTTATAGGAAGATTAACATGACAGAACCAGGAAATATTGAGTATAATTTTCTGAATACCGTAGTACTTAATAGGTTTTGCAGCATTTAGTTAATCCCACTTTTTTTTCCATTTATCAACTATTAATTTCAGTAATGTCTTAAAATATAAGTATATGGTAATCTGTAGTCAAAGAATTCTCTTTTTTCTCTGCCTAAGTTTGCTAATTTATCTACCGTTCCCTTACCTGTAATTGTTCCTATGTCCAGGAATACAAAAGAATTTGACAGATATGTTATATTTGTTATTGAATATTAAGTACTTCAAATTCAATAAGTGTCAGTTACAATTGAATAGCCGCCCAGAACAAGGTTGTAACCCTCAAAAGCATTTCTTTCCAAGAAGGAAAACATTATATTGCTTAAACCTTTACAATTCCAAAGCCAAAAGTATCAAGAAATATATGTATTGACTTCATTACAAAACTTGGAAGCACTTTAACAGGACACAAGTAAATGAAAATGGAAATAATGAAAATATTAGTATCTAGACATAGAACAAGGTTGTAACCTTACACAGAAGTAAAAGGTTGTAACCCGTAAACGTATATGAATGATTGTATTTAATCACAGTACTCAACAAAATGTTATCAAACATAATCAATATTAAATTTGTACAGCTCTGCCAATATTTTATGCGTAGTGGTTGGAAAATAATGTTATTGGGTTTATTTCTTAATGTTACATTATGCTGACTTCAGACACAAAGACATAAATACACTAAAAGGTTACTTGGCCTTTACTTCTTCATAAAATTGCTTAAATTCCACTGGAATATAGTTATACATATCTATTAAGTCTTTCAACCTTTATGCTTTTATCGGCAATGGCTGAGAATAGAGAAGAGGAATTTCATTCAGTGGCACACTATAGGGCTTGCAAGTGCATTGCAAATTCCTCTTGATTTCTTCAAGATGGAATATTGAAACCAGGATACTAATACATTGTGGCTGTGTCTGACACCAACTGTTCCTGGGTCATCTGATGATATCTGAATCCAATGCGATGATGTTATTTTGAAGATTGAATCTCTTTTCAGTAAATGTCCCAAAGTACTTATATCCTTGAAATCCTCAGATTCATATCATATACAGTGGATTCTCGTTAGGACATTCCCCATTAACACGTTTTCCTGTGTATGAAGTTGAATTATAAAACTTTCAGCGCCAAATGTAATAAATGACATTTGTTGAGGATGTTTTCTCATTCCTGCTTACTACTTTCAAAGTTTGATGTCCTCATTTGCTACTTTGGTCAATCCTTGGTCAGTCCAGTTGGGGTGGAGACCAGCAGCCAATGACATGCATATACACTATGTGATCAAAAGTATCCGGACTACCCCACAAACATACGTTTTTCATCTTAGGTGCATTGTGCTGCCACCTACTGCCTGGTACTCATTATCTGCGACCTCAGTAGTCATTAGACATCGTGAAACAACAGAATGGGATGCTCCTTGGAACTCGTGGACTTTGAACGTGGTCAGGTGATTGGGTGTCACTTGTATCAGAAGTCTGTATGCAAGATTTCCACACTCCTAAACATCCCTAGGTCTACTGTTTATGATGTGATAGTGAAGTGGAAACGTGAAGGGACATGTACAGCACAAAAGCGTACAGGCTGACCTCGTCTGTTGACTGACAAGAGACCGCCGACATTTGAAGAGGGTCATAAATAGTAATAGGCAGACATCTATCCACACCATCACACAGGAATTCCAAACTGCATCAGGATCCACTCCAAGTACTATGACAGCTGTGAGGTGAGAAACCTAGGATTTCATGGTCGAGCTGCTGCTCATAAGCCACACATCACGCAGGAAAATGCCAAACGATGCCTCGCTTGGTGTAAGGAGTGTCAACATTACAAACTTGAACAGTGGCAAAATGTTGTGTGGAGTGACAAATCTCGGTACATGATGTGGTGATCCGATGGCAGCGTGTGGGTATGGCGAATGCCCGGTGAACACCATCTGCCAGCGTGTGTAGTGCCAACAGTGAAATTTGGAGGTGGTGGTGTTATGGTGTGGTCGTGTTTTTCCTGGAGGGGGCTTGCACCCCTTGTTGTTTTGCATGGCACGATCACAGCGCAGACCTACATTGATATTTTAAGCACCTTCTTGCTTCCCACTGTTGAAGAGCAATTCGGGGATGGTATTGCATCTTTCAACACGATCGAGCACCTTTTCATACTGCACAGGCTGTGGCGGAGTGGTTAGACGACAATAACATCCCTATAATGGACTGGCCTGCACAGAGTCCTGACTTGAATCCTATAGAACACCTTTGGGATGTTTTGGAATGGTGACTTTGTGCCAGGCCTCGCCGACCTACATCGATACCTCTCCTCGGTTCCGCACTCCGTGAAGAATGGGCTGCCATTCCCCAAGAAACCTTCCAGCACCTGATTGAAAGTATGCCTGTGTGAGTGAACGCTGTCATCAAGGCTAAGGGTGCCCTCCATTGGTAATGCTGGAAGTCAATATGGTGTTGGCAAGGGTGAGCCAACACCATATTGACTTCCAGCATTACCGATGGAGGGCGCCACAAACTTGTATGTCATTTTCAGCCAGGTGTCCAGATAATTTTGATCATGTGTATGTACATATTTGTGTGGGCGGGATAGAGTATACTTTAGTTTGGTGTGGTAAACACAGATGATAATTTCTAGTGTTGACCAAAAATAAATAGATTGTATTTTAAGTTTTTGTTTGCAATGGAGAAAAAGAAGGTGTGGCAGATAACTAACAGTGAAAAACTGAAAACCCTTGAAGTAGATCGCAATCCAAATATAAAACATTTAGATAGGGCATAAGTTAAGCATTCCTCTGTCAACCTTAAACACGATTGTTAGCAAACTAAATGATTGAAACTGCTTTTTAAGGAAGGAAAAATGCTAAGAGAAAACGTAATCACCGTGGCCATTTCTAGAATTAGAAGATGTTCTACTAAAGTGGTTTTCACAAGCAAGAGCTTCAAATGTGCCAATAAACAGTACTGTAGTTCGAGCTCAGGCGACACATTGGCACAGAAAATGAGGCTGGATAATTTCAAACGTTTAATGACTGGACTGAAAGATTCAAGAATCGACATAGCTTAGTTTACAGATGCATGTGAGGTGAGACTGCTGCCCTAGATAATGGCACTACACTTGTGAAAATATAGAAATGTGGAAAAATACAATGCTCACATTAATTTTGAGGCTATAGCCTTGACAATGTTTATAATGGAGATAAAACAACTATTTTTCCATCTTTTGCCAGACAAGCCCTGGATTTTAAGGGCACTAAGTGTCACAGCGGGGAACTTAACAAGGAGAAGATCACAGTTTTGTTGTGCTATAACGAAAATGGAACGGAGAAATTGGTACTGCTGGTTATTGGAAAAGCATGCAGTCTGCGATGCTTCAAGAATGGATCTTTTCCATGTAAGTAAATTTCTAACACAAAAGCCTGGATAACTTCTGCAGCATTTGAAAATTTCTTATGAGCATTGGATGCAAGAACTGGACATAAGAAGCAGGAAAATTGCACTCTGGATTGATCAATGTGCTGCTCATCCACAGTTGTTTCAAATTTAAGAAACATAAAGATCATTTTCCTCCCAGCAAACCATACAAGAAAGCTACAACCTTTAGATCAAGGCATAATGTGGTGCATAAAGCAAGTGTATCGGGAGAGGCTGTTACAGAGAAGGTTGGCTGCACTGAAATCAAAGACAAGAAAAATCACCATCTTAGATGCCATGCATTTCATTAGGACTCAGGGATTCTGTGACTCAAGATACCATTAGAAACTGCCGGGTTCTTGGTGATGACATCACGCTGGAAGATGAGTTTTCTGATAGTGAAGATTGGCACCAGATAGCAGAAGGTGCTGGTATGTCTTAAAACGTATGTAAACGTTGACAATGAAATTCCAATGAACAGTGACGATAGATGAAATATTTGAAGAACCAATGAAAGAAGAAGCATCAGTGGGAGATGAAAGTGATGAGCCAATTCCTACAGTGTCAGAAGCAATGGAGGCAATGGACATAGTGAAATGATATGTGTGTAGTTTCGAAGTTGATGACTATGTAATGACTTTACTATACAAGTTGGACAGTAAAATTTTGGCATTAAAACCAACAAAGCAATCAACCATAGATATGTATTTCAAACCAGCATAAATAGTGTCCATATTTCGCATACGTTTGGAAGGTAAGATGTATTATTAGACTTTATTACATAATCATGTTTTTAGATAGCAGATTTTGTATTTCGTTAACACATTTTCCTGTCTATGACGTCCAAATCCTTGGGTCCCAGCAAAAACATACTAATGAGATTCTACTGTACAAGGAAAGGTTTGCTTGGCCTAGCTGAAGCTATAAGCTCTATCCAGTGTTTAGAAAGATACACCTGTGGCCTTTCTTTGTGGATTGTAAATCAAGATGACGGCGTGTGGAGTTGTAATGCAAAGCAGGGTGCAAAAAATGTATGAATATAAGAGGTGAAAATGGTGAAAAAGTGCTGAATGAAAGCACTGGCTTAGAAATCGATCAAAAAGTAAGCTGGGAAAATAAAGGCGACGCAAAAGGAATCTTTAATTGGATAAAAATAGAAATGAATCCATAACGCGAACAAACGTGAAGTACATAGCGTCGCATGAAGCTGAGGTGATAATGTCCCTTCAAGTCATTGTCGACATGCTCAAGGATTTAAAACGAGCTCAGGAAAAAATTACATCATTAAAACAACAAAATGAAAAATTGAGAAAGGAAGCAAAGCATCAACAGAAGAAAGAATCATACGCGTGTGTTATGGAAACCAAATCAAACAAATCTGCAAGAAAAATGGAGCCACGTGGGTATGAAATTGAAACAACAAATATATTCAGCATTCTGGGTGATCAAAATGATGGAAGCCATGAGGAAAAAAGGAATCGGTCGCAATAAGAACTGCAGAAAACTATTGATGAAAATGGAAACAAGGTAATGGTATTTGAGGACTCAATCCTAAAATTTGCCGGGGAGACGTGTAGTACAAGCCGGTTTTGAAGTGCGGTGTTATCCAGGAATTCGAGTGGAAGAGCTAGGTCGTGAACCGACAAAAGCAAAACTAAATGAAATAAAACCAGATGTTGTGGCCATATATGTGGGGACTAGTAACATATGGAGAGGGGTAATGGCAGAAGAAATTATGGGGGATATCATGAACCTGGTTGATCAAATAAAATCTGAAATCCCGGAAAGAAAAATCGTGATAAATGGAATATTTTGCAGAAGGGATGTAACAAAACAAAAAGTGAGAAGAATAAATTAAGAGTTGGACTGGCTGTGTTTAAAATAAAAGTGTATGATGCTGGACGGAAATTGGTGGATAAGGGACGAGGATAAAGCCAGGGATGGTGTACACCTAAACAGAAGAGGAGCTGCAAAATTCGGAATGCTACTCTGCAATGCCATCAAGAAATGCCAGGGAAACTGGTAAGCAAATGGTGGATTCTGTACCAGTGGAAGATCGAAGCTACAGAAATCCTGAACACATGAAAGTTTTAACAAATACAGACGAACCATCATCAAGGTGAGAGGCAGAAAACACACAAGGATACCAATACATACAGGTAAGGCAAATGATTGTATAAATGTGTGCACAGGCAGCAAGCAGAGGGCAGACAAGGGTCAGGGTAAAACAAATTGGTACAACGAAAATGCTTTAGCGTCTTTCATCAAAATATCCAGTACATTGCAAACAAAAGAGCAGCAATTGAGCAAACAATTCTTGATGTACAACCGAACATCATAGTATTTTTAGAACAAGGTTAAAAGATAATGAAATGAATTCAAATTGCTGAAAATTATGCTCTAGCCTCTAGTTACTGTAGAGCTCATAAAAGTGGGGGGAGTGGCAATATACACACAGAAGGATACAAAATTTAATCAAATTGACTGCAGCAGTACTGTGAGGGAATATGTTGTGAGTTGTCTGCAATCGAAATCACTTTAAAAAAAATACAAAGCTTATCATACTAGGTATTTACAGTCCACCGACAGCTGACAAAAACAATTTCTTACAAAAACTTGAAACTTGCCTAAGCGATATTGTAAAAAATAACAAAATCATTGTAATAGAAGACCTAAATATAGTTATGTTAATGAAAGTAAAAAGAAAAAGTTATTGTTAGAATTAATGGGAAGATGTAATTTGAAGCTAATAGAAACAGGGCCAACCAGAGTAACACAACACACATCAACCTATATTGATCACGTCTATACCAACTTAAAGACAGAAGATATCAACATCTCACTAACAAAGGGAGGGCTTAGCGACCATTTTGGGCAATTACTGGAGAGTAAAACATTAAACACACTGACAGTAAAATTAAAACCGGTAACAGAAGTAAAAAGAATAATAAATAAAGCTACATTAAAATCATTAAGAGACAACCTTAAACAGGCAGTATTCAGAAATTTGTATGAAGCTAAAAGAATAGACTATAAATTTGAATTCTTTATGCATACCTTGACTACGTTCCTAGAGCAGTCAGCACCATTGCGCAAAGTAGTCTGTGACAAGTAGAAACAGATAAATTGGTCTACAGAAGGGATAAACAAGTCCATTAAAAGAATGAAATTCTTAAATAGTTTAAAAGCTTACAAAGTAAATGAAGAGTCTTACAGGTATATAGAAAACTATAAGACTATTTTAAATACAGTGATCAATGAAGCAAATAAACTTCACAACAAAACACTATTACAAAATGCTGAAAATAAAATAAAAAAGATGTGGAACATTATTAAAACTGTACACAAAGAAAACACATCAAAATGGGTAGAAAATTTATGAATTGTAAAAAATAACTGTCAAATCCTAGACCGCATTCAATGATTATTATATAAAAATTTTTATCAAATATAGGTATAAAGAAAATCAATGACCAAAAAACCAATGAAAAAAGTGTATATAACCCCATGGTAGTGAGAGAAATTATAAATAAGCAGGTCATTAAACAGATAAACACACTAAAATGTAAGAAATCTAGTGGGTTGGTTGAATATTCAAATCAGATGGTAAAATATTGTAAAGATGATATAGTGAGTACCTTTACTCACATAATAAATGAGAGCTTTAACTCAGGAACTTTCCCAAGTAAACTTAAACAAGTAATAGACCAATTTACAAAAAGAAAGGCTCCAAACAAGTGGAAAACTATCGTCCTATATCACTCTACTCAGTATTTTCAGAAATCACAGAGGGCATTTTTCTTTTAACAGCTGCAGAGTTTTTGTAATAAATTTAATATAATTTCGGAAAATCAGTTTGGCTTTCAATAAAAGAAATCTACAATACATGCAATTAGTAAAGCAAATGATATAACTGTTACGAGCAATAGACAGAAAGGAAACAGTGGTAGCAATTTTTCGTGATCTCTCCAAAGCTTTCAACTGTGTGGACATAATCTATTAGAGAAATTAGAAAACTATGGGATAAGAGGCACCCCACTAGAATGGTTAGGTTCATACCTGTTAAATAGAGAGCAATGTGTAGAGATAATGCATAGCATAGAAGGAAATCTGAGAAAAATTAAATCTCTCTTTAAAGATATAAAACATGGAGTACCACAGGAGCCTAAATTGGGACCATATCTATTTATACTCTACATAAATTATCTGTATAAAAAAATTCAGGATGCGGGAGGATTACCCATTGGGTATGTGAACGATACCACTATAGTGGTAATAGGTAAAACAGCGACAGAGGTACAAAGTAAAGCAAATAAAATACAAATGGTAGTTAGAGCATACCTATCAGAGCAAGGAATGTTACTAAACACAAATAAAATGGAATAGATGCAAATTGGAATAAATAATAAAATGTAGACAAACATAACACTAGCAATCCAAAATGAGCAAATTCGCCGAGTAACGCAGACAAATTTTTTAGGATTAGTTATAGATAATAATTTAAAATGGAATAAACATGTAGAAAATATCAGTAACAAAATAAATAAGGGTATATATGTGCTTAAACAGGTAATACAAGTCATGGATGAAGATTGTGCTGTAAAATTATATTACCCTTTGTACACTCGCATCTAAATTATGGGATCATCCTATGGGGAGCAGCAGGAAAAAAACAAAGGTTAAGAATACTTAGATTACAGAAATGAGCAATAAGAATAATTTAAAAATTTCCAATAAGAAATTCATGCAAAAGTAGTTTAAAAAAACTCGGAATGCTCACGGTGCTTTGTTTTTATATACATACATACACACACATACAGGGTGAATCACCTAAAATTTGCACCGCAAATATTTCAGAAATGGAAAGTGCTATTGATGTGCAGTTTTCATGGCATTGATTGGTAGTCAGGGGCTTGTACATTTAGCCTATAAGCAGATTTTAATAATACTTAGAAAGTGTATTTTTTGAGCAAACATACAATTTTTTAAATGGAACAATGCCTAGTTACATCAACAGAATAAAGGTAGGACAAATTAGAATGTCAGCGGCATTTGTTACTAGATTCTAGTGCAAGTGGTTTACGAGAAATCTTATTTTGAAACTTTTACGCACCGACACTTCTACAACCTGTGGTAGCACAAACTAAAGAAAAACAAAAGGGAGTTACAACACTTCTGTGAATTCTTACAAGTAAAGAGAACATAGCCCTTCAAAGGTTGTATTCAAAATGACCACCGGCAGCTTCAATACACACTTCCAGTCTGCTATGGAAAGACTGCTGCACACGTTCTAGCATTTCAGCGGAAATTTGAGAGCAGGCAGCAGTAATATGCCGTTTCATATCATCTGGTGTAGTTGGTACATCCTTGTAGACAGTGTCTTTCAGCCTTCCCCACAGAAAGAAGTCTAAAGGGGTCAGATCCAGTGAAGGGGCCAGCCAAGGTACAGGTCCTCTTTGTCCAATCCAACGATTTGGAAACAATCCATTAAAACAAGCTGTAGTACTTCGTGCATTATGGGCTGGACAGCCATCATATTGGTACGACAGGTTCCTCCTAGTCTGCAAAGGAACGTCTTCTAGCATCAGTGGCAAATGGTCTATCAGGAGGCTGCGATACTTGTGCGAGTTCTTTGTTCCTTCTATGAACAAAGGGCCTATGAGCTGATGGTTCACTATCCCACATCACATGTTTAAACTCCATGGACGCTGAAGTTCCACCTGACGAAGCCAACAGGGATTGTCAACAGACCACTAGTGCATGTTTCTGCAGTTTACTTGGCCATGATTAGTAATTGTTGCCTCATCACTAAACAAGATACATGATACATGTCTTAATGCCCATGTACAAAAGTTAACACGATTCTCAAAATTGTTTCCATGCAGCTCTTGATGGAGAAAGATGTGATAGGGATGGGACCTATGTCGATGGAGAATGCGCAGTACACTTGCCTGACTTATGCCACTTCCACATGCGGTTGTGCAGGAACTAATTTGCGGATCTATTGCAATGGCAGCCAAAACATTAATTTTTGCCTCTTCTCCAGTCACTTGTTTGTTTCTGTTATGTTTTCTAGGTGTTACAGTACCACTTTCACGTAATTGGTTGAAGAGGTTGATAAATAATTGCCGAGATGGTTGATGCCTGTTGGGATATGTTTCTGCATACACCGTACAGGAATGAACTGCATTCTTCCTACACTCTCCATTCACCATGAGCATGTCGGCTTTTTCTGCATTAGTAAACCCTATCTTCCACTCACGACCTAAAGCTTGAACTGTCACAAACTAACTGACCAGAAAGTCGCAATGCAACCAATGAACAGAAAGCACAATGCAAACAAACATAACATCGTACCTAGCAATTAAGCAGGTTGAATGGGACAAACAATTGTCAGGATGAAAACTTTTCAAAACACGATTTCTCGTAAACCACTTGCACTAGAATCCTACAACAAAGACCATTGACAATCTAATTTACCGTACCTTTATTCTGTTGATGTACCTAGGCATTGTTCCATTTAAAAAATTGTATGTTTGTTCAAAAAATACATTTTCTCAGTATTATTAAAATCTGTTTATAGGCTAAATGCACGAGCCCCTGACTACCAATCAATGCTGTGAAAACTGCACATCAATAGCACTTTCCATTTCTGAAATATTTGCGGTGCAAGTTTTAGGTGATTCACCCTATATATATATATATATATATATATATATATATATATATATATATATATATGAATGCCTTAAGCATATAGCAAGAACGCATAGGAAAGAAAAAAATATAAATGTACACAAACATAATACAAGAACAAAACTGAACTATTTTAGGAACAGACTAAGAGGCTCGCTAGGTACAAAATGTATTGAAAGCAATGCAAAATATTTATACAATGATTTACCTCACCACATTAAAGAAATAAATGTAGAAATGAAGAAAATTGAAGCAATAAAGACTTACCTGATTAACAATGCTTTCTACTCAATTGGTGAATATAAAGCAGCTAACTTCAATAGTAGCTAGTCTGAATAATATAAAGTATCTGTACATATAACTGTACGTATTAATGCATGTAAAATGTATATACCTAAAGTAGCAAATGTCAATAGTAGCTAGTCGGTATGATATAAAATATGTGTTTATACAGATATATAACAATTAGTATTAATGCACTTAAAATGTATACATAAACAGTTGTTATATTTTGTTCTGATGAAGCCTTGTAAACTTTTGCAAATGGTGAATAAAATCTGAATCTGAATCTTTTGACGCTCTAACAGAGCAAAGGCTCAGTCACACTGTAGAAAGCTATCACCTGATACCAAGAACTTCTGATTAATTGTTAAAAAAAATCACAGTTATTAAGTACCTGACTGCCTTCCACATAAATCTATATTACATGCTGATGACACTACCTTTATTACTACAGCAGAAAATATGGACACTATTGAGCAATTTAATAAGTGTATGTGGGAAAAATCTACCTACTGGTTTAAAATGAATCAACTAGCAATTAATAATACGAAAACATAAAAAATTGTATTACTCTCAGACATGAAGATTGCAATATAAATACTGTAAAGCTACTTGGATTGCATTTAGATAGTAGATTAAATTGGGATGTACATACAAATAAACTTTTCTCGAAACTGGCTAGAGTTATGTATGTGCTTAATACATTAAAATTCATTATTAAGAAGAAATCGTTGTTGAATATATATTATGCTTTATTTCATTCTCATCTTAATTATGGAATCTTATTATGGGGCAATGCAAGTGGAGCTAATGCTGTTTTTAAGTGGCAAAAGAAAGCAATACGTTGCATCAAAAATTTAAAAAATATAGATTCATGTAAAAATTATTTTAAAGAATTAAAAATTTTAACTGTCCCTGGCCTTTACATACTCAGTTGTTTATTATACATAAAAGAAAACCATCATACCTTACCTTCTAGAAATATTATACACAGCCATCATACTAGAAACAATAAAAATTTAGAAATGCCTTACTTTAGACTGAGTAAAACTCAAAATCACTATTTATATACAGGTCTTAAGCTTTTTTAATATACTACCTCCTAGTATCCAAATACTCCCCCTAAAGCAGTTTAAAATATATCTTGAAATTTTTTTAAAGGATATGGCTTTTTATAGTATTAGTGAATATGAGGACTATATATGGCAAATGCCATTGTTATAAAATTTAATTTTAATCATATGTAATCATACAGGTTTTATGACAATGTCTATAGCAGTTGGATGCTGCTCTTTGACAATAAAGATCATTACTACTGCTGCTGCTGCTGCTGCTGCTGCCTGAAGTGACAACATTTGCCAGTTATTGTTTTAGCATATGCATCTGTCAGACCAAATTACTGAAGTCCTTTCTTCTCCCTGAGTACAGGGCTGAAAGTTCGAGATTATGTACTTAAATAAGCATGAAGCAATTTCAGCTGATCCTCGCCTGGCTACACCTTAATGCCAAAATGACATTGTTGCATCGTTAGTACCGGCAGTATGTATGGTTTGGTATAAGAAGAATACTCTTGCTGGTAGAATACTGAGGAGTGGGACAATATAGGACAGAAAAACACTTGCTGTAAGTCTGTATATAGAGCAATTAGTTAGGACTTTCTTTGGCTTTTGCGCATCTTCATCTTTATAAGCTACTTCAGCCTTGAAATGATGTAGTTCACTTTGCAATTCAATAGTTCCTTTCTGTTCATCTGTCTCTGCTGAAATAATACCCAAATACAATTTTTTACAATATGAGCAGGAATCTGCTCAGGAAAGACCAAATTGGAAATTTAACTTTGTGTGGAAAATTTCTCTATATGTGTGTTCATTACATTTATATTCAGGATATAGTTCTCTAAACATATCAAAAAGGTTTTTCAAGTTTTAGATCGGCTGACAAGCAATGCTTTCAGGAGTTGTTGCGATTATAATGACTTTCCTGCTTTGGTAATGATCTGATATGATCTCGAATAGCTTCCTTTACACTATCAGGAGTAGCATAAGGTCAATTTGTAGGTTTATCCCTCTTGTCACAGAACAATGCTCCACTTTTTATTTTCTCTTGCAATTTTTGTATTCTATGAGATGCTATGTTATACACATGACATAACATCCTCTGGCACACCCTGCAATTTTCATCTAATGCTAAGCCTACTGATAAATAACAAAAGCTACATATGTCTGTGAGAAACTGCTTCTTCCACATCTCTTCTTTTAATGTGCTGAAGTTTTACACAGTTCTGTCCTAACAGTGCTGTCTGTTGATCATAATTCAAAGTGTAGAAGTGGTTGAACAATGCTTGTTTTGCTTCCATTTCATTTGCTTACACTGATAAGTGCACCTGCAGATGTTTTCCTGAAATCACATAAACCTTTCCTACATTAATCATGTTATCACATAATGTTTGCACAAATATGATTATATACACAGTTAATAGTCACAGACCTTGGTTAGTAATGATGGCAATGACGATGTTTAAATGTAAGTAAAGGGCTCTGCTATGTTACATTATGTACTATGTTACATAACCTTTTCATTGTGCAACCATTCAACATGTCATAATATGGTTACTTGATAATAATTCACATTGAAGACTATGCAGAACTCTGCTTTACAAGTAATTTCAATTTGTGTTACTTTCTAAAGGTTACAAATTCATAATATTACAATAAAATTGCCATGTGGAAAGTTGGGTGACAACCTTGTTGTATGTCCTCATGTGGTGGAGCTTTTGCAGGTATTAACTTGCCTCTCTCTGATAAATATTGTCCAGCACCTCGGAGCCTTTTGCATTTCACATCACGCCACTCACATTTCGTTTGTGCTTTTTGGTTTATTCATGTGGTTTTGAGCACTGGCCATAAGAGATGTACTTGTTGATTCTGCCATCTTATTTATGGATACATCCTTGTTTTGCGCAATGTAAACTTCTTACCAATATAAAAACAACAAAAATATAATGTAGAATACATCCGATATCTCTGCCTTGTCTCAAGTGGCATTAACAACCTTCTTCCAAGTGAAAATCAACTTTGGAAAAAAATGAGGTTTACAACCTTGTTCTGGGTGGCTATTCAATTGGAAGAGTAATAAACTAATTTTAGTGATTCTAAAGCTGAAAGACAATCTGTTAAAATGACTTAAATTCTTAAGAAAACTCTGAGCTGGATAAAAGAATAGCCTGTTTAATAGGAAATATTTTAGCATTAAATACACATGTAGAAGACTGTAGTTTGAAAATTTCTAAAATGAGATTTTCACCATAGAAGACAGCACCCACTGAATTTATCTTCCAAGCATTCTGAACCATCGATATATATTGCTGTGCATCTAGTATATATTGAAGTGCATCTTGTAATTTCTTATTTATATCAGTAAATAAATAAATGTTACACCTATCATTGTACTGGATGAGTGAAGTGTCCACTTCTACTTCATGTATGAGTGTCTCGTAAGAATATGAAAGTAGGTAGGCGTTGAATTTTTTTCAAATAAATAAAATATCACTGTAACTGAAATATGCTTAATTTTAAAAGTACACCTTTAATAACAATTCTCGTCCTCTTCTTATCCTTTTTATTGTCTCAATTCTGGGGAATTCATCTCTGGCTGCAATAGTTGCCGAAGTTCTGCTTTTTCTAACCTATACAGACCTATAATGATGATGACATGTAATAAAAGCATAACAAAAATGTATCTGATTAATTTTGGATAAATAACTGATTTTACATGAAGCAAAAAATTGCATGTTTGCCTGTGTCAGTTGCTATGGAACTAGATACATAAGCATACCTTTTCTCCCACTTAAAGCCATTGGGCGTTTTAGCAATTTCCCCAAATTGAGACTGTAAAGGGACATGCTCAAAAAATCTAAACATTTATTTTAAAATAATTTGCATAATAAAATTGGAACTCTCTGCCACATATTGCTGTTTAAAACTTTAAAGACAGGATGTTCGTGAAATTAAATGATGTTTTCCTTACTTGTATGCATTTGTTATGTCAACTGATTTCATGGTCTTTTTCTGGTTATGAAGGGAAACTCTTTTAACAATTTTGATTGCAAAATAAGCACAGGAACAGGTGCATTTTATACAGTTAAACATTTACACATGTTTTAATGTTTATTAACACCCCAGAAATAAACATTAACATTTAATAACATATACATTGCTCTGCAAATTCGAATGCAGTTAAAATTAAATGACATGCAGTTTCTCTTTTTGTTTGAAGTTGAGCTTCCCCTACCCTTAAAACTAACTTTAAAATTTGTGCCCTGTGGAATAGAAAAAAGTGTACTGGGATTAGTGTACCAGGGCTGAGTTTGAAGATGGCCTCCTACCGTGACACCATATGTGCAGTGTTACGGCCTTATTCCTAGGAGACATTGCTATAGTGCCCCCCTTAATTGTAGGAAAAGGATGCAATTGCTGTACTTAAGGTTATGGTATTGCTTTGGTTTGGCAAAATCAAAACCAACTTTTATTTCTGTTTTATTTACTTAAACCAGATGAGTACCTATCCTTTCCGAGTCAGTGAGGGAAATTTATCATTGCAGTGGACGGTACCTCAAAAGATGTTCCACTAATCAAAACGAAAGGGGGCAAGAAAGAAGAAAGAAACAAAAAAGACAGGCCGAATCAAATAAGCTTTACATTACTATTAAATAATTTCTGAATATGAATTAAGCTCTCAGACAATGAGGATCAATAATTTATAGTAAAACTGAGTAATCAAACTACTTAAATATTATGTTTATGCATCTTTAATAAATAATATTGGTTTTTTTAAAACTTAAATAAATGAATCTTTGCATCCAAAGAATAGTCTGTGTATCTCTCAAATGATGTTTAAACATTTAGAAATGAAAATGCTCTATTATTGGTTGGCCTCGCCCTAAAGGAATGTGAACCCACCTCTAGCATTAGTGGGCGACCATCTCCAAACATATTTCTTGTCCGTAACATTCAAGCAAGTTGTGTGGTGGTAACAAGGCAAAATAATTTTGTGTTCATTAGTGCTAGACGTGTGTGCTAGCTAATGCACTGTCTTGGAGAAGTATGGAAGATAAAGCAAATGAAACAACTAATAAGATCTAATCTAAAGAACAGCACTGTCTGTGGCATGAAGCTTTGTTTTCCATGGCTTTTAAAGGCAATTACTGGACTTAAAAGTACATCCAACTTCAGTTTTTGAGTTATTCTGTTTACAAACACATGACTGATGATGTAATGGCGAGGAACATCTTGCTCACCTCGACCCAAGGCGAATCATTTGTGGCTACCACACTCAGGAGGAACAGATGAATCGCAGGAGGCTATTCAGATCGTAGAGATGCACAGAGGTTGTTAACGATTCCAGGCATGAAGACTGATCACACTGTCAGAGTCAGGGAGAACTCGACCCCCTAAGGTGGCCCAAAGAAAGCTACCATCTGACTGGCTAAGATGAATTTTCCAGTGAGCAAGCATCTGCGCCATCTGTCTGACATCTGACACCGACTGACATTGCACATCCTTGAAGCCCACCTGAAATATGAAAGGGGGAAGAGGAAATGAGGGGACAGGAAAGGGGAACCACCCCAAGCATTTGCCTACTGACCCAAGGAAACCACAAAGAAAACCCATGGTCAGAGTGACCAGCCTTAGGAAATCGAACCTGGGACCTCCCAAATGTGAGCCTCACTTGTTACACCAGAGCCATCTCACTCTGTTTCACAGACTCATAAATGGACCTTTTTATAAAAATGTTCATATTCAGGGAACTTCAAAACTTATATTTATGCTTGAAATTGTGATGTAGAGTATTTGGATGGAATACAGTTTTTCCTCTACCTACCATGGATTGGTAAAGTAAAAGTGTTATATATGGTGCAGGTAGAGGTAGGTTGGGAGCACAAGAAGCAGGCCTCAAAGCTACAGAGTGGCTTTCTTGTTTTTCTTGCTGTAATCAGCAAGTATTGCTTCCACCATATCATTGGTATAGCAAATGGATTTACTCTTGTTATATCTTCATCTACACAACCATTAGTAACATGCGCTATGGGATACAGGTGATTTATCCATGTTACCAACTTTTATAATAGGGCTTCTTTACAGATTAATTTATTTTTTTAACCTTTGCATCAGACATATAACACCCACAAATATAGCAAAACTTCTGAGGATTTTGTATGCACTATTTACTAAGCAATTCTGATGTGCTTGCCATATTTATGTTGTTGAGTTGATGTAATTTAGTCTTCTATGCTTATAAATCCAGTTATTACATTTGCATTATTGGAATGTAACACTGCAATGAAGCTTGCACGTGTTCATAGAGAAAGCCAACTTCTCAGAACTTAACAAGCCTCTGTTCTAGACAATCCAGCCTAATGTAAATGACTGAAACTAAAAGAGACCCTTTTCAGGACTGAAAAGTAACATTGACTAAAATGAAAGTAGGGGCATCTTGACATGGAGTGAGAAAAGGTTTGGGGATGGCAGCACGTTAGGGTTTTTGCTAAGCAATAGCCTGTGAGCTAAGTGAGAGTCTTAAGATAAATGGCACCAAGTACCAGAAACTGTGCGTAGTATAAAATGTGAAACACAAATATTTACATTTAGCTAATTATGAAGACTTAGTGTGATTAGTAAGGTACTGCCACAGCTTACATTTAGTGAGTGCACAACTGAAACTGTGGCAAAACTAGATGTGATACATATTGAGGGTATTGATTTCCAAAGTGTTCACTAATTTAAGTTTTTAGTGCAGAGCCATTGGTTTGAAAACTGGAGCACTGCAGTGGGCTAATCAAGAGAAGTTCTTAATGGTAAACATTTCAGCTGTGAAGCTGAAAAATCCTATGTTTATCAAGGAATTATGATTTGTTTTGAGAAGCTAAAGCAGTTTGGCTGCTTTAAAATTTGTATAAAATGTTGAGATAGCGCCAAAGTGGTCAGCATGTGTGTCTATGATACTTTATACAAAGGACCTCAGCTAGTATAACTATTAGAGTACACTTTCAAGTCTAATCACATTGCACAGTTCTAACAAGGACAGTGTCAAACCCTTCATGCTGATTCCTAACCTGTTGACATAAGCCATTTGGGATAAGAAGTCCATATGTCACTGGGAAGGATTGAAATTAAAACCCAGAATCCTTCAATGGTACTACAATATACAATACAGATGAATGTATGCCTGCTTGATTTGGAATGGAGCAGTATGGGAACTGTTGCACCATTTCCTCCATCGCTCCTGCAGGCAGTCAGGGCCATCATGCACAATTATTCCATCTCTGTATTTTAAATGGGAATTTTAACACTCGATTTCAGAACCTTATAGTTAAAACTGCAAGCTAATTCTTTACATGCAGTCTTTTATAACACATTGCTTCTTTAATGGAAATTTTAAAATAGATTTGTCATGAAGGCTTTGATGCTTCCCTTTTAAAGTAAGAATTTATAAACTCTCCACTGTTGTGTCTTTTATTATATCACAATATTATTAGGTTTAAGAAAGATATAATGCAATGGTTTATACAATAGTACAAAAAAAATAATTAGTTTCACTCTAAAATTAAGCTACCGCTAATTACTTGAGACAGGAACAGGAGCACAGAAAGATGACTGACAGGAAGTGTTAAAGCTAGTTTACATAACACAACGCGACACTAGGTTTCACAATTGTCTTTTATTTCAGTGTGCATGCGCAAAAGTTAATGGCAACACTTCGTTACGACACTAGCCAGTTTCGGCTACTTCCAACTTTTGGTGAAATGAAACTAGTTCTAGCACTTGACTTTGAGGTTATGTTGTGATTGCAGTTTACAGAATGAAGTGGGGAAGTGAAGAAATAATTAAATGCCTGGATTTATTTGTGGTGCAGAAGTGCTTGTAAGACTTTAATTATATAAACTTTAAGAATAAAGCGAAACATGCTGCTGCGCTTAAGTTAATTTTAAAAGAGTTTAATATGGATAAAATGACAATAAAAGAACTTAAAATGTGAATTCATTCCTTAAGAAGTATGGAAGATGAAATATGGAAGGTTGAAAAGAGCAAGTCTGGAAGTTGCACTGACCTCGGGAACAAATTTTGAAATTATGCTTTTTGGGACATGATACAAAAACTGTAGCAATGAATATGAATACCACTTGCAAGGTATCTTAATGTAATTTGTAATTTCAGGTCTGGTGATAATGTTTCACAAATTGCAATTTCTTTATTTCATTTGTTACTTTCCTAAGCAAAAAGCTAAATTGCTCTGAAATGATTCTCAAATGATTGTGATAACTTTTAAATTCTGTATAACAATTTCCTTCAACAAAGTTGCAGAGCACTCTAAAAATGACTTCTCTGAATCCAAGATTTAGTCCATAATCATCTCTCTTGCTTTCTCTCATTTTTAAGGCCAGTACTAACATCTCTGCCACGATTTCAGCTGTTGCAACATCTTGACCATCCATTTTTACAAACTGCATTTGCACAAAGATGTTGTACATCTATGAAACTACAGCATACACAAGTGTCACCATGTAAACAACATTTTGTGCAAATAGTTTCCCGAAAATGATTTCACGAAACTAGTTGTGAAACCTAGGGTTGTCATGTAGGCCTTAGTTAAAGGACTCTGTATGAACACAGACCACAATAATGCACACTGCAACCGTGAATCAAGTTTTGTCTTCCTTACTGTAGCTTATAGTTTGCTGATATTAATATTCCTATTGGAAAGGAGATTATGGTGATTTGAATTGAGCTTTTGTTTAAATTCCAAAAGCGGAAGACATTTGCCAGAATTTCCAAAAATCTACCCAGAAGATTTTTCAGTGCTTTAAAAGAGAACTCGTCCAATAAGAGGATGTATGGTCACCCTAGACCATAGCCATTTTTATGTAAATCTGGTTTGGTGTGCAAAATTGCCCACAAACCTTATATTACCTTTGCCATTAATGCTGTATTTTACATGAAAAATGAAAAGTATAGTTTTTCACCTCAATATAATGTTTTACAGGATCAATAGAAGGGGGCAGCAACAGTGGAGGAGAAATACTTCCAGGTGTTGGTGCTCCTCCAAGTTATTTCCATGCAGGAGAGATGCCTGGCCCTGATTCTTTATGTTCTGATCTTGGACCCCTACCACCAAATTGGGAGAAGGCTTATACTGAAAGAGGGGAGGTGTACTTCATAGAGTAAGTAGTTTTTTTAGCATGGAAATTTAATACTGCATCACTGGAAATAATTCATCAACTACTGAGTGTACATTGTTGAAATGATAACACCTGATGCACCTCAGGTACACAATAAAGGATTATCTACATAGTTTATACGAGGAGCCTCCTACAAATTTGCAGCTTTTAAAGGACTAATGCATATTCAGATTTAAATTTTATGTTTAAGAATTGAAGAAAATTACAAATACATTTCAAATTTTGCTTAAATTAACAGCAATTAAGGCTAGCTTATGTGGAGATCCATGGTGAAATTAAGAATTTTTGGGCTATTTCTCAGAATAATTAAAGTAATAAATTCTACCAGTGCTATCACATTTTTTCAATCACAAAATGAACACTTTTGAAATTTAATGCAATGCATACATTTACAGCTTTGCTTTCACAGTACTTCTTGAAATGATCAGATGCTGTATGACACAACTATGAAATTACTTTTTCCTTAAAATAAAAACTGAGTTTTTCCTGGCGAATATTTATCTCAAATTGCTCTCAGGCTTCCAGTCAGGTCATCAAGTGTTGTAATTCTAATGTTTTGAAGTCTTGCAGGCAGAAGAATCTGGACTGGCAGAACACTGCATTGAATGTGGTCACAGAACAAGCTTTCAAGATACCACATTAATAGCCAAGTGCTCCAGCTTTTGGGACAGGAGAGTTAGAGAGACTCTAGTCATTTCCAGAGAAAATAACTTAAATTGTGACTCTTAACTTAAGCTTAGTTCCACCTGGACACTGGCTATAAAGCGTTAATCAAAAGAAATCTGCTAAAATCTGCTAGTTTTCTTTCTAAGCAATCAGCTAAGAAATACACTAAAAATCTGCTAGTTTCCTAAGAGATCCATGCCCAAGATAGACTAAATTGCAGCAAAGTTTTATGTGCAGCTTTCTAAACTAGTCGCTCAAATCATACTTCATCCCTTCGTTGGCACTGCCCTAAGACCCTCATAAATAGGAGTGTAATTCTTCCCCCTCAGTTCAGTTTGTCTAAAGATGAAGACAATGCAAGCCTTTGAAACATTGGAATTACAACTCTTGATGACCTGGAAGGTAATCTGAGAGCCATGTGAGTACTTTTTCCTTTACCATCATATGGAAACTTTATCCTGCATAATTGTTTGGAAACCAACTGTTTTCCATTTAATGCTCTTGAATGACTAAGAAAATCATCTTGCTGATGGCAAAACTTTTCCCATAACTCTGACTTTGTAGTCATGGAAATATGATTATGGTGCTCATCATTCTATTGGCATTTGATACCATTTGGATGTCTTCTTTAGAAGCTTTTAATTGCATTCTGCTTGCTTGTAGTTTTCTTAGAAGCTGGAAATAAAGATGCTTTTAATCTTTATGCAGTGAAAAAATAGAAGAGAGCACTAATTCTGTGCGTATGATTGAAACTCATCTGCACATACAATCTGGCAAGTTGCAAACATTGTAAGAATGGGTGAACAGTTGCATTGTTTTGATGTGTAACATTACCTTACTCCTAAAGCACTTGCCACAGCAGCATTACGCTTCTTCAAAAGAAATGAAAAATGCCAAATAGCCTCAATAGAATTATATTGCAACAGCGGATGGGGATCAAAGGAACTAAACACTCTGCTTCCCCTTTTTTCTTGTATACTCTGAAAGGAAATATTTAATGTCAACAGTTTCTTTTATAGAAACTACACAAAGTGTAGTGAAGTATGGAAGTGAACAAAGAATAACTATATGGACCTTCTCTTCTACTTACATTTTATATATAGTAAAACTTGTTCAAAGCAGATTCGTATGGGACCAAAATAATTTTCTAAATTGTACAAGTTTTAGATTACACAAAATACACTGGGCTACATAAACGTTATCAATTACCATGCATCATAAATATGAGTTTGTAATTATGCACATACACTATGTGATCAAAAGTATCCGGACACCCCCACAAATATACGTTTTTCATCTTAGGTGCATTGTGCTGCCACCTACTGCCTGGTACTCATTATCCACGACCTCAGTAGTCATTAGATATTGTAAAACAGCAGAATGGGATGCTCCGTGGAACTCACGGACTTCGAACGTGGTCAGGTGATTGGGTGTCACTTGTGTCAGAAGTCTGCATGCGAGATTTCCACACTCCTAAACATCCCTAGGTCCACGGTTTCTGATGTGATAGTGAAGTGCAAACGTGAAGGGACATGTACAGCACAAAAGCGTACAAGCCGACCTCGTCTGTTGACTGACAGAGATCGCCGACATTTGAAGAGGGTCGTAAAGAGTAATAGGCAGACATCTATCTAGACCATCACACAGGAATTCCAAACTGCATCAGGATCCACTCCAAGTACTATGACAGTTAGCTGTGAGGTGAGAAACCTTGGATTCCATAGTTGAGCAGCTGCTCATAAGCCACACATCATGCAGGAAAATGCCAAACAACGCCACGCTTTGTGTAAGGAGCGTCAACATTACACGATTGAACAGTGGCAAAACGTTGTGTGGAGTGACGAATCATGGTACACAATGTGGCAATCCGATGGCACGGTGTGGGTATGGCAAATGCCCAGTGAACGCCATCTGCCAGCGTGTGTAGTGCCAACAGTGAAATTTGGAGGT
This sequence comes from Deroplatys truncata, assembly GCA_030765065.1. NCBI lineage: Eukaryota > Metazoa > Arthropoda > Insecta > Mantodea > Mantidae > Deroplatys > Deroplatys truncata. Next base: position 6,010,500 of record CM060990.1, on the reverse strand, counting down.
GGTAGTGTTATGGTGTGGTCATGTTTTTCCTGGAGGGGGCTTGCACCTCTTGTTGTTTTTCGTGGCATGATCACAGCGCAGACCTACATTGGTATTTTAAGCACCTTCTTGCTTCCCACTGTTGAAGAGCAATTTGGGGATGACGATTGCATCTTTCAACATGATCGAGCACCTGTTCATACTGCACGAGCTGTGGCAGAGTGGTTACACGACAATAACATCCCTGTAATGGACTGGCCTGCACAGAGTCCTGACTTGAATCCTATAGTACACCTTTGGGATGTTTTGGAACACTGACTTCATGCCAGGCCTCACTGACCTAAATTGATACCTCTCCTCAGTTCCGCATTCCATGAAGAATGGGCTGCCATTCCCCAAGAAACCTCCCAGCATCTGATTAAAAGTATGCCTGCGAGAGTGAACACTGTCATCAAGGCTAAGGGTGGGCCAACACCATATTGACTTCCAGCATTACTGATGGAGGGTGCCACGTACTTGTATGTCATTTTCAGCCAGGTGTCCGGATACTTTTGATCACGTAGTGTATATAGTTATGTACATTAACTCCTCTACAGTAGATGTTCTTCATTTATTTGTGTTTTGTATAAAAGACTACTAAACTGCATGTATTGTAATTTACTGTAACTGTTTTCTTGATTATTATCTCTAGGTTTATTTGCCTTATTCTCACTCACTTTTCTCGCCACATATCAAAGAGGGAAACCTATTGGAATTTTCTGTTCACAATAGTTCCAACAGTTGGGAGAATTTGTGTGTTCTGTAAATTGCATAACATGGTTTATGTATGCAGTTGCATCGTCAGGCATATTTATTTTTTGTGGGGGGACATATTTGCTTTGTTCCCCTTCTTTCTGCATTTGCTCCTTATCTTCTGTGATGCAGATTTCTATTAGATTGTTGTCGAAGTAAGTGGAGTGAGTTGACAGGATGTCATTACTTCAAATGTAGTGATCTGGACTGCATGAAATGTTATGCATTTTAATTACTTCAGCAATTGCTGCTGCATTTTCTTCAGCTTTGATGAGTACAGAAGTGTCTTGTTTATCATCTCCAAACCTCACTTTGTTGAAGCACTTGGTGACGGTTTCAAGCTTTAACTCCCTTACTGGCAGATCAATCCAATTCACTGCATCCAGGACAGAAACTGACCATGTAAGAGCAAATGCACTTTCAGCTTTTTCAACACTTAGAATAAGAGACTGCATCAGTAATCACCTATAATGAATCTTGAATTGTAAATAACTCTCCAGTCCATGGGTTGTATGATGCTGGTTGAATCAGGCAGGAATCAAGCCAATTTCACATTTGATAACTTGACATTGGGGTGGCAGGGTGCATTGTCTAGGAAAAGGAATACTTGGCTATTTTCTTTTTGGCATTGAAAGAGTCCAGCCACTCTTCCATAAGACCACTTACATTCCATGCGTTTTTGTTACTTTGCCATATGACATATACATTTGTGAAACAGTGATGTTCCCCACCTTTCCAGTAACCAGTAGCATCTCCATTTCACCTAACATGTTTCTGCACAACAGTACAGTGAGGCTTTCCTTGGACATTTTTCCACTGATGCACATTTCACCTTGAATTGTGAGAGATTTTGAAGTTAGTGAAGATAAAGCAGTCCCATTTCATCAAAACTGAACAAATCTTTAGGGCCATAATCCACAATTAGGTTGTGCAGTTTTGTCTTCCATTCTGCCACTACACTTTACTGCACATTCTTAGCCTACCCACACACTTCATTACACATGTTGTGTCCAGCCATCCTTTTGATGCCTTAAACTCCATATTCTCTAGCTCTTAAGTGACTTTAGAACCTCCCTTTGTAACATGGTCCAGACTAGGGTAGGTTGTTTGCCCTCGCACTTACGAACCATTCCCACACTATCTTGTTAACTTTTTAATTTCCCATTTTCTTTGTCTTTCTTTTATTTGCCTGTTCCCTTATCCACTCATTCTTTATCTTATGTTTGTTCTTGAAAGTTTCATAAATTTGTATTTTACCACATTTGAAACACAACATTAGTTTACACACAGAAATTTTATCTTTCTCACTTGCCTTGATCACCTTCATCTTTTCATTAAGTGTTAGCGACACATACTTTTTGTTTGACATGATGTCACTATAAAGTGCTACAAGTCAACTGAAACTGATGCCTGGAGGAAAATAGAAAATAATACAGTTAGTGCATTTCTTTGGGGTACTCGATTCTGGCCAGGTAATCCCCATTGCTGAATGGAACAAAAGCCACACTCCCTTTTACACCCTAACAGTACTTTTAGGGCTGTACAGTCTTCATGCTAAGAAGTAGTGTTCTTGTATAGACGCGAGTAACAAAGATATATCGTAATGCAGTAGTACACACAGTGCTGTTTTTTTTCTGCATTATGCAATGAATTATTAATTAAATCTTAAAATTTGCATTCCATTTACATGTTCCGTTTTATATAAACAATTGACATATAAAAATGTATTGCATGCATTGAGACCGAAATATTTGTATGTTTTAGACATACTTCCAAATTATACACATTCCATTTTCTTCAAGCTTTACTGTGTCTTTCTTTCCCTTTTCTTTGATTGGATAACCTCCACCATAACATTTCTAATACATGATTATGAGTTACTTGTGTCGAGGTGAAATAATTAAGCAAAGTGTTTAACTAACTTTTAACTATAGAATAAGTTGCATGTTTATAAACTTCATTTACTTAGTAAAATTTACTCAAATTGGTTTTGGATGAATTCACTCCCATTCTCCACTGGGGATAGACTGCTTATTGGAATTGCTTCAGTGTGATTTGGAACCTGGTATCTTGTGGATGAATCTGTAAAGGGGTTCAGGTGGAAGAACTTCAAGGTTTATTAGGCAATCATTGGTTTTTAAATTGTAGATATTCTTCATACTGTTAATTCTATTGATATTTTTTCACTGTAAAGTAACTGTGCTCCCTGTTCCATTTTGTGATGGTTGTTCCACAAATGTGTTTGAGTGTGTGTGACAGAAAGCAGCAGTACTAGTAGGTCTTCAAGGATTCTTATAAAATGGAATTCCCATTTATTTTACATGTAGTTTTTGTATATTTACTGCAATGAACATAGGAATCTTTAATGGTAAACTGTACAAAATGTGGTGATTCTACCAAAAATTGTAGAAGAATAATCTTTTCAGTTTCTTCTGAACTGTCCATAGATTTAATTGTGCTTTCACACTAAAATGCATCACTGAGTAGTGAGGTGATGTATGTCTGGAGTGATCAGATTTTTTTATGATGAATCTAGTGCTCAAAGGAAAAGAAAACAAGCTACTATAATATTTCATTCAGTGTAACATGCAGAACAGTATTATTATTATTATTATTATTATTATTATTATTATTATTATTATTATTATTATTATTATTATTATTATTATTATTATTATATAATATATTTATTTTTATCCATAATAACACTTACATGTTGTCGGATACGTCAGAAAATATATGCATTTATTTATATTACAATTCATCCAGCCTATACAAACATTTTTGTATTAGATATTTGTTTAGTTCATTTTTAAACAGTTTCCCTTTTTTTGTTTTTACTGAAGTCGGTAATTTATTGAATAGTATTTTTCCCATTATTAAGGGATCTTTGTCTGTTGACTTCTTATTTACAGTTATTCTATGGTAATTGTTTTGTGACCTTGTTTCATGGTTGTGATAGTGCTTATTTAAGTTACCTACTCTGTCTTTACTAACTACAAACATGACTACTTTAAATACATATAAAGATACTACCGTTAGAATTTTGTTATCTACAGAGACATTTGTGCATGATTCTCTTCTATTTACATTATATATACATCTTAAACATTTCTTCCGTAAAACTAGTAATCTGCTCATGTTAGTTATACAAGAGCTGCCCCAAACCTCAACTGCATATTGTAGATGTGGATGTATTATTCCATAGTAGGTCAATTTCAGATGTTCAGAATTTAAGTAATTTGCTAGGTTCCTTATTAAGTAGAGATCTGTACTTACCTTCTTACATATGTAGTCAATATGCTGTCTAAAGGTTAGGTTTTCATCGATAATTACCCCTAAGAATTTTATTTTATCTAATTACTGGATAGGTTCACCATTTATCATTACATTTATAGGACTTTTATTGCTATACCTGTTATTGCGGTGTTGGAACATTACTGTTATTGTTTTTTGAAGATTAACTTTCAGGCTATTGTTTGTAAGATAATTGTAAATAATTTGCGTTTCTGTGGTTATTATTTTCTCCATTTCGTTTACTTCATTGTGTCCAAATATTAATGAGGTGTCGTCTGCATACGTCACTGTTTTGGACTGTGGAGTTATTGGAAGATCATTTATATAAAGTAAAAAATAGTATTGGCCCTAGGACAGATCCTTGAGGTACTACCGCTTTGACGTTTCCATAATTGGATGTGATAGATTCTTTTTTGTGTTTACTCTTGGTTCTGACTACTGTACATTGTTTCCTGTTTTCAAGATAGGATCTTAATATTGTGTGAAATTTTCCCCTTATGCCATATTTCTGCAGTTTATTTAGCAGCATTACATGCGATACACTGTCAAATGCTTTAGATAAATCAAGGAATATCCCTGTGATCTTCTCGTCATTTTCAAGCCCTTGGAGTATAGTATGATATAGCTCTGCTATAGCAGTGGTTGTGGAGTGATTTTTTCTGAATCCATGTTGGGATTTACTTAGTATATTAAATTTATTTAGAAAGTTAAGTAATCTATTTTTTAGCACTTTTTCGAAAACTTTAGCAAAGACAGAAGTTAAGGAAATAGGCCTTAATTTTCTACTTTTGTTTTATTGCCTTTTTTAAATATTGGCCGAACTATGCTTATTTTTAAACAGTCGGGGAAAGATTCCTCAATTAGTAATGTATTTATCAGGTGCTCCAGTATATCTAGTAAGGTATATTTACAATGTTTTAGTGTTTTTGTGGATATGTCACCCCATCCTGTTGACATATTATTATTTAGTTTGTTTATTATTTTTTCTAATTCTGTTTTAGTGGTTCCTTTTAGATAAATGGAAGATAATAGTCCATTTGCCCCCTGAGTTGTATCACTAATCTGACTGATTTTATTGATTCCCATTTTTAAAAAGTAATTATTGAAGATCTGACAAACATCTTTAGGATTTTTTACTACCTGCGCGTTTTCTTCTAAGGTTATGTTTTCAAATATCTTATTGTTTACGTGATGTTCTTTTGCAATTCCCCATATCGTTTTTGCCTTATTATTTGCTTTAATTATTTCTTCACTAAATTATTATCTCTTTATATTAATCAGTTCTTGGGCATACTGCTTTTTAGACATTTATATTTATCCCTATAAATAACTAAGTTTGTTGATTTATAGAAGGTATGGTAATCCTTCATTTTTCCGCTAATCTTTTTTACTTCAAATGGAATTTTAATATTATGGTTACGAGGCTTTGCAACCCTTTTGTTTTTGAGCGGAAAGTAGTTAAGCTATGGCCATTTACATGCCTTGCATTTTGTATGTGTTATAATGTCAGTGTCAAAATAAGAGAAAACCAAAACATAGAGAGGATTTAGACCATTTCATGTTTGAAACAAATCACATAAAGATTAGAAGAAGAAATTATTTCAACATAATAAAAATACTAATAAAAATCATATCTGAGCAGAGATATAGACAAAAGCTACCACCACCTCTGGAAATGTTAATAAAGCAGGGAACACCTGGAGAAGGTTGAGATGTCTCTATTGCTCCAGTTTGACTGTTGTTAAAACAGACAATATTGCCATTCATAGTATTTTGAGGTATTACAGGTGCCCTGACTGTTTTGTTGGATATCAGTTTTTTTTTTAGCCAAAGGCTAAGCCACGACATTTGAAATTCAGTGTTTCCTTTGCTTTATTGGTCAAAAGTAGAATGATTTACTGAATGTGGAATAGTCTGAAATTGTATGATTAAATATTTTGGCGTGAATGCCGAATGATTGCTGAACAAGAACAAGAGGAGAATGGGATACAACAAATGAGGGAAAGGATGTTACCTTCTAATCAAGGAAAAGGAAAATTGAAAATTGCAATACATGGGGACAACCATGCATGTGATGTTGTGGCAAAAGTGTATAATCATACAAATACGTACTATTACAGGTTATGTGAAAGTTGCTAAGTTTGACCAAGCAATGAATGATGTCCTAAAAGATATCAGTGTACAAATGGATATCATAATAGTGGGTGCTAATGATGTACACAGGAATGATGCTCAAGAAATGTTAAACAGGTTAGAACACTTGCTACGAAAATATTGAATAGGGAAATTGTTATTACAATATACCTCATAGGTATGATCTGATGCAGCATCCCTGGTAAGTAAAATGTTTTGCTGAAGATTTACTAATGTAAAAGTAGTTGATATAGGTAAACTGGAAAGAAAATTTCGCACTACCCATGTTCTTCATTTAAATTCTGCTGGCAAAAACTACTTAGCTCATGAGATTAGTAAACTAATAGATCACCATTAAGTAAACCTAAAAAAACCAATGGTTGTATCCTCTAAAGGGGAGATAAACCTGCCACAGTGGTAATAAGGAAACTAGACCCAACATATAACTAAAAAGAACACTTAGGATATTGTCGTAGCCTCTTCTTACTATTTACTCAAAAATGATGGTGAGCGACTCGCAAAGGGGTACCGAGAAAATTAACCAACTTATTACACGGCGAGGCTACGACGAGGGACGCAGCTAAAGAAAGTACAAAAATATTATTAATCACTGGCAAAAAGGGACGCTACATGGCTTAGAAGGAAGAAAGGAACTCTACACTATCATAATTAATGTAACAAGAGAATGGATGGCTGATGAATTTATTATATAAAAACGGATTTCTTACCCCATGTGTCTGCCGGGCGAGGACGCCATGCTTGCCTTTGCACGGAGATGGCTGTTCCACGACCTTGCTACTCGAAGGTTGCCCACTGACTCTCTTGTCCCAAGTAACGCTACTAAAGCGTCAGAGATGCCAAACAACTCATCCCCTCCTAAGATTCTTAGTTCCCCCTACCCAAACTCCAACTGCCATCTCGAATCCCGGTGACCAGAGAGGCGTATGTGCTATAATCTCTGCATACGTCACATTTCCCCCTGGCCACCGAGATCGACGCCCTCGTCGACACAAGGCAAATATTACGCAAAACAATTACAAAAGCAAAAATGACAACAAAGAGAAACATTAAACATGTGTGTGGAACACCCACACGAAGATATAAAAGGAATCAAACTGGGCAGCATTTTTAAGAGTCTCGAGTCTTTACAGATCATGTATCATTAGAGCACTTATGCTCGAGCACCCAGCACACGCACACACACCACGCTGCCTCTTTCACACGCACACTACACTGCACCTGGGTTGATGTCTGACGTAACTGTTTGTGGGTGGAGGTTGTAGATCACCCACAATGACGAATTATCCTGGTTGTAAAGTTTCTGATTCTGCAGGTCATTGGAGATGAAGAAGGGGTGGGCAGTCGCTGGCTTGGACTGCCCCCCAAAATAGTGGCTCCTTATGCCACTGCAGTGTAGTGGCTGCACGGCATCTCTCCTGTGGTGTCTCTGGAACCTCTGGCGTGACAAGCGGGGGTGCTCGTCTTATCCGCTCGAGCTCCGCCATCAGCAAAATAACTACAACAAAAACCACAAAACAGTAGAAAGGGTGCTCCAACAAATAATCACACATAAAAAAAAATAGTATGTCATTTACAATCAAATATTTTAAATGTCCAGAAGGTTTGCACTCAATAAATTCTTTTAACATGGGGCAAAGAGAGAAAAAATGACATGTTGACATAAAAACTAAATTTTATAGGGGGTTACCATCCAAAATTTAACACACAATGCTTTAAAATCCAAACACAGAATGACAAAAGAACCAGAATACATTAACATTATATCAGTAACATTCATTGTTTCCATACAATAACATGACAAAACAATATAAACTTATTTGGGATCCCAATATTATTTCTTAACCAGCTGGTACCATTAATGAAGAGAAAATAAGTGCACTTACAATACATTCATACATGACAATGAAATGAACTCATTCACACTGACCATGGCCCAAATTATACACAACACTCGCTTAACTAGCTACTCAAAACTACTGTATGCATTCCTACAAACTTCAAAAAAAAATAAATACACAGTACATATTCAAACTACAATAATCATACTCTACTGTCACTAACACAAATTCTCCTCTACATTACTATCTTCTTCTTCATCTCATTATTGTCCTCATCATCTCAATCTCAATCATAATCATCATCATTATCATCAGTATTTCAATCTCAATCATAATCATCATCATTATCATCAGTATTTCAATCATCATCATTACTTCAGTCATCATCATCATCTTTATCTCAACTTTCAATTTTCTCTTGGACAGTAATTACTGCGAAAACAGAACATCTTCACTGACGTGTCTCATTCAACATGCTGCAAAGTCAAAAATATCTGACATAGGCATAACCTTAAAGAATTCACATTAACATTTCAGGAATGACACAAATAACATGACATTATACTGTTGCATCCACATCCTCCGAATCAAAATTAAGCTGGAAAACAGGTGGTATTAAAACTTGCTATCTAAGATGGTAATAAACTTGTTGCATAAACACAAAAAAATTATTCTCATTGCATTCACTTCAATACATTAACTCACTCGTGTGAATACATCACACACGCTATACTGGGAACGTTACAGCAACACCAATAACCAAAATCTCCCAAATCATCACATCAAATCAACTTTCCAGGTACATGTAGCCCTCCTGAAAAATCAACACATTTACCCTTCAACTATTGGGGTTACACTTTGGCACTTCCACCGAAGCTGACATCTCATCTCTTCTCCTCTCATCTCTCACTTTACCACCGTCGGGGTTACTCTTACGCACTTCCACCGAGGCATATATCAACTCGTATCTCTCACATAACCTCAAACTACACCATCGGGGTTACTCTTACGCACTTCCACCGAGGCAAATCTCACATATATCACATAACCTCAAATATACACATACATACACACACTATTCATGCAACAATTTTCTGCAAATAAAAGATCACAGCATCATAATGAAACCCAAAATCAAATCAAATCAAATCGAATGCAACAAAACAAAATCACATCATTACTCAAAACAATACTGTCACAGAACATTCCTGAAAATGAAAGCTCAATTAAGCACATGGTACACATTCAACACATTCCTGCAGCATAACACAACAAAACAAATGATTTGCAATGCCCAAAACATAATTCAAAATTTTAGTTACACCAAATAATAATATACTTTTAATTTAGCAGAGACATTCATATCGCACATTATTCCTGAAAAAAGCTTAATTAAGCATCAGTCAGTGAAACAATAAAAATTTAGCATACCTGTGTGAGTCGTGAAACTGTTTCATTCGTCCAAACTTTAGCACACAGAATGTACACATACTTACAGGTTGTTTTTTTTTCTTATTCTTTTTACCACAAAATTCCAGTGTAATTTTCCAAAATCTGGTAACACACATATAGCTGATTCATCAACATCCACATCGTACTGGTCCATATTAGAGGCACATCAAACCTAATTAGGTGAAGATACTGGCAAGGCTGGTAGTAGCTCCTGAAACTTTTACTTACATGAGTAATTGTGAAACATTTTTCCCCAAAAATATGCATTGCGTAACTAAATAAACCAAACTTGGCAACGGTGAAGCAAAATTATCATCATTATCTTTACCACTATTCTTACCGCGAGTGCACAATGCAAAAAAAAATAAATTTTCAATATATATACTCGACTTCTTTCGTTTTATTATTTTATTATTCCAAACAAAGCACCACACTTTTTATACACACGCAGGTTTTAAACACACAACACACAAATTTTGAAATATTTGCTGCACTTTCGAGTCGTTAATACTTACAAGATGACGCAACCAATAAATGCAATGTTACGTAAATCAGCTCACACACGCAACTATATTATCAACGTTACAAATATCACCCAATTTTCACAATTCACTTTTCACAATTCACGAAAATATATACTTCAAAATGACCAGCACGAATAACTTAGCACAGTGATAGAATTTAGTAGAAATGAAGCCAAATAAGGGGAAAAATGGAGCCAGGAGTTTTAGCGTCGCGCCGGCAGACAATGGAGCAAAATATAAAAATGAACTTAAAATTAAAATTTAGACACGGGACTTTCAGAAATCAAAACAACAAAAATTTAGAATATAGAAATCACAAATTATACCACTGAAACCCTTACCCTTAAGCCAAGAAACAGATTCACATTTTTAGCAACCACGTGGAGGACCAAAAACCATTACATTTTACAGAGAAAAAAAATTTTGCACTTAAAACCTCAGAAAAAAAATTAAATTATGCCCGGCCCTCCACCAATTGTCGTAGCCTCTTCTTACTATTTACTCAAAAATGATGGTGAGCGACTCGCTTGCAAAGGGGTACCGAGAAAATTAACCAACTTATTACACGGCGAGGCTACGACGAGGGACGCAGCTAAAGAAAGTACAAAAATATTATTAATCACTGGCAAAAAGGGACGCTACATGGCTTAGAAGGAAGAAAGGAACTCTACACTATCATAATTAATATAACAAGAGAATGGATGGCTGATGAATTTATTATATAAAAACGGATTTCTTACCCCATGTGTCTGCCGGGCGAGGACGCCATGCTTGCCTTTGCACGGAGATGGCCGTTCCACGACCTTGCTACTCGAAGGTTGCCCACTGACTCTCTTGTCCCAAGTAACGCTACTAAAGCGTCAGAGATGGCAAACAACTCAACCCCTCCTAAGATTCTTAGTTCCCCCTACCCAAACTCCAACTGCCATCTCGAATCCCGGTGACCAGAGAGGCGTATGTGCTATAATCTCTGCATACGTCACAATATTTCATCAAAATGTTCAGTATATGTCTAATAAAACTGATATGTTGAATATGTTGCTTAATGAAATTAATGCATATATTACTGTAATTGCTGAACATGGACTTATAAGTAATGAAATAGTGTTTGCCAAGTTACAAGACTACACTTTAACCACCCATTTTTGTAGGAAAAACATAAAGCTGGTGATGTAGCGATATATGTAAAGGAAAATTTAGTCTTCAATGAATTCCGGAATATACATAACTACAATAAGGAAATGGATCTTGAATGTTGTGCATTTAGAATTTCAACTGAAACTGGTGTAATTGTAGTGATAGGTATTTATAGATCACCTAATCCTAATTTAAATGTGTTTCTTAAAAATCTTAATAACATCATAGTGAGGCTAGCTATTAAGGAACAAAAACTTGGGTTAATAGGTGATATTAATATAAATTCAAATGGTAACTCTCATGATTATAGGCAGCTATGCAATATCTTTACTAGTCTTAACTTATATAATGCAATAAATTGTCTAATTACAATCTCAAATACATCTGCAACTGCAATAGATTATATAATGACAAATATAGAGCCTACCCAACATGTTGCATTTGTTAAAGATTTTCACATATCTGAGCATTGGGCAAAAATAGATATATACAACTATAATTGTAAAGTAAAAAAATGTAATGTGGGCACATAAAAGGGTAATCAATGACCATAATTTAAGTACTCTATAGGAGATACTAAAATTTGAAAACTGGGATTCTGTGCACTCAGTAACTGATGCTAATGAACAAATTGGATGCATTTTTTTTAAAATTGTATTACAATACTTCAATCTTGCTTGCTCTTTAAAAGTTAAATGACTTATAGCAAAAGCTAAACAAACAGTACCGTTGAGTATTGAAATAACAATTCTAAGAGAAAGGGTGAAATCCATGTATGAATTTTACTGTATGACAAAATTTGAGCCATATAATGAATGGTACAAAACATTAAAAAAAGAATATACGAGGGCTGATGAATAAAGACTGAGACTGATTTTTTCCTGTAGCTTTCTTGAGAGTTTCCTGTCTCTACCATGAATATTTGAAAAGAGCGAGGTTTCATGTATAATGCCCATAGACGGCAGCACTCTTGTATCGGTAGGTTGGTAGTAATGTTGTATATTGTTGACCCTACTTGAATTTCGCATACCACTCGACACGAGAGGAGCAATAAAATTTTGTTTTTGTTTAAATCATACAGCCTCTGAAACTTTGGAAAAGCTGAAGCAAGCATATGGTGAAGATGCACTATCTCGTGCAACAGTGTTTAGGTGGTTCAAGGACTTCAAAGAAGGGCGAGTCCTCTGTGCTAAGCAAGGTGGGCCTGGTGCTTCGGCTTCTGCTATGACTGAAGTCAACATCAACACAGCTGCTGTGATTGTTGTTCTTCCTCACACTACTGCTACAGCAGCGTACTCCACGCCAGTATTGGCTACACTGAGGAAGCTCATTGCAAGGAAACATCCAGAACTTCATCAGAATGGGTGGCGACTTCATCACAACAATGCATGGCCTCATGTCGCAAATCAAGTCCAGGAATTCAACATCACCTGTGTACTGCATCTGCCTTATAACCCCAATCTTGCCCACTGTGATTTCTTTTTTATTCCCATCACTAAAGGCAAAGCTCCGGAGCATTCAATTTGAGAGCACTGAAGCATGCTGAGGAAAAGTGAGGCGATTCTCAAAAGACCTGACAAAGAATGGCCTGCACCATGTGTTCGAGGACTGGCAGAGACGCTATAAAAAGTGCATTCAAGTAGGAGGGGACTACTTTGAAAAATATCATGTCAACATTGAAATGGAGTAATAAATACTGTGAAAAAAAAAATCAGTCTCAGTCTTTATTGATCAGCCCTCGTACTAAGGGCTCTTGCTAGTCTATTATCGTTAAACTATAATGCATTAATTAGCCAATCAACAAATAAAACTAAAATGGTATGGAACATAATAAATAATTAAAGAAAAACAAAAAAGCTAAGAACATAATATAACCTTACGAATAAATAGACTTAAGGCGGCGTGCACCAACCTAGAGTAAGCTGTACTTTCGTAGTAAACTACTATTCAAGTCAACACTTGGCGACTTCCGTATGAGAGTAAACTACTTCTGAAGCATTTTACTCCTTTCAGATACTCTCAGATTAAATTACCGCAGAAGTAAATGGCGCAGAACACCGTCATGTAGTATGTTAGTACGGAATTAAATAGAGCACAAATATAGGTTAGAATTTACTCTCGCGACCTGGATGGAGTAATTAACATGTCAATTGAACTAGAATACCGTAACGTATTTGGAGGAAGATATTTTGACGAGTTCATGGATTACTTAAATTACATTGATCTCGATGAGGAAAACAGCGATTACTTAGGTTACATTGATGATCTCGACGAAGAAAACAATGGGAATGCGATAGTGGTATGCAAGTATCATTTATGCTTACGCGCACGCGCGCACACACACACCCACACACACATACACACCCACACGCACACAGAGATATCAACGAATGTTTTGGTATTAGAAAAGAACCATTTACATGCCTTTTGAACCTGCTTAGAGAGCATGTACAACAAAACGACAGGAATTCAGCTCTATAACCGAAATTGCAATTATTGTTATGCGTCCTGCGAGTGTTTTGTATCGGAACATTTCAGATACTTAAGCTGGCATTACAATGAAGTTAGCATAACGTGACAGTCTAACACTGCATTAAATGAAGATATTTAGGATTGGCTTAACGCGGTGTAAATTAAGAGTTTGGCAGTGTCAAACTTTTCCTTCTCGTTACGTCAAGTTTGATGTCACATGGTAATTAGAACCAATCAGCGTGAAGCGCTAGCTCGAAGTAATAAAAGAACTATCAATCAAGAGCCATTTCCATTATGTTAAGTGCATGTCAATTAGACCTTTAGTTTACCAGCATGTTTTTAACTTCAAGTCACGTTACGTAAAGTTCTTCGTAATTCCGGCATTACAGGCGATCTTATAAATAAAGGTTCACCATGCGTCTGCTGGTCGTGTACTTCATCGCGTTGTTAGAGCGCTTTTGAGGTTAAATAATATAAATATACCGAGTGTTTAGAAAATAAAAGGCAATTCTTCTTTGCTTTTGCAGATTTCCCACATATTGTGGGTGAAATTGACTGCACAATTTGCATTTTGTGCCCATCCATGAATATTGGGAACTTTTCCGAAATCGGAAAGGGTATTTCTCTATTAACACGCAAGTGATCTGCGATGCAAAATGAAGATTAGAAACATTGTTTCCAGAATTTTAAGCTGCTCTTAAGTATGTTTCCCATTGCTCGAAGCATTAAACTCGTCCGTAACGACTTTCCGGCATTTCTTTTCCAGCATCTTTATAACACGTTTTTTTTTACACTTGTAGCTAGTTTAAATGGATTTTTTTTATCCCTACCAACAAACATTTATCTCTTCCACTGACGTTTCTCCCCATTTCCTATCGCACATAACCTTGTCCATGATCGCGTCAAGTAAATCGCACAAACAAAACAATACCTCTGGAAGTAATGAGCTCATTTCCGTAGTCGTAACTAAAAGAGTAAATTGTAATTGAGCTATCCAACGTTACTTCTGGAATAAATTGCTCCCATAGTAACCTACTTCCGTAGTATGGGCTTCTTTAGTAAACGTTACTTCCAAGCAATTTACTCCAACATGGTGCACGCTGCCCTAAGGATATGAAACCCTAAAAGATATATGTAATATATTTAACCATTACTTTACAAATGTGAGCAACCCATCACAAAACATACCAATTAACTATGAACGCAAATTTACCTATTATTGACATTGAAACTAGTAAAATAATCAGGGAATTAAAAATAAAAATTCCTGTGGGTGGGATGCTATCTTCTCTTAGAGTCCTAAAATGCAAGAACGAACTGGTTGATATAATTGTACATTTAATAAATATGCCTATAGAACAAAATATTTTCCTGGTATGCTTAAAGAATACTATAATAAGACTAGTTTTCAAAGAGGGAGATGAATGTCGTATAACAAATTATAGACCCATGACTTCTGTTTTTAGCAAGATATTTGAAAAAGTTTTAAATTAAAGATTGGTTGCCTTCCTAAATAATCATGATATTCTAGTTATAACAACATGGATTTAGGAATAATTACTCAACAAGCACTGCAGTTGTGGAACTTCTGCATGAAAAGAAGAAAAAAAAAATATTAAAAAAAAAATATATATATATACACACACACACACACACACACACACACACACACACACACACACACACACACACAATTTGATACGGTAATTTGTATCACAAATTACTTAAATGTAAATATTGATTGTAATATGAATATGTACTTTTATGTGACATTGATTTCAGAGGTTTATTAATTGTAATTATTATTGGTAAATAATAATATAAGGCTTTACTGAAACTGTTAGTAATGGCGCAAGAATGCAGCGATGGGGTGAGTTGTTTATCATTACCGGGAACAAGGAAGTTACGTAATGTTTCGCGCGGTTTCGATAGAAGCTTCTAGAACATTTCCTAAAGCATATGTATTTGTGGTTTTCATTGGATATTAAAATAGACGCTAATGTTGGCGCGTTTTATTAGCCAATGGCAGTTCATTTATAATCTTTAGGCGTATCTTGAGGTAAGCCTATAAATAGTGTAGGTTCAAGGGAGCGTTCCCCCAGTTCAACGGAATTCTCAATACACTACACGTCGGCCGCTCAGTTCATCAAAATTTCGTGTACACTACACATCGTCAGCCAGTCCTTCATTTCGTCAAGTTACACGAGAATTATTATAAAATATTATACAGTTAAATATACACAAAGTCGAAGTACGTGAGTTAAAAAGTGAGAAGTTATTACAAACAGTTTCAGTTTGGCGTATATCCAGATCAATTTGTAAAAGTGTTGGTGCACGTGTTCGACAATAAAGGATTATAAAACAAATTTCGTCATTAAGTGTAATTTCTGGATAAAAGATTCCTTTCCGATTCACACCCTGCATGAGAAACATATTCGACCCAAAGAGCTAGCTGGAGAACATTTAAAGTGAATTATTTCAAAACGGATGCAAATTGCTAACGCCAGAGGAAGCTACGAACCAAACCAACGAATGACGTCACAAGATGGCTCCCACCAACATTGAGGTAAACGACATTGTAAGTAATACCGTCGCATAATTGGCGCCCAACGTGGGGCTAGATGACTAGGAAAGGAACAAGAATATCCAGGAAGTAGCAGAATTAACTAGGAATGAAGCAGAGTAACCAGGAATGCAGCGGTGAAATGATCTACAAGACGCAGATTCAAGAAACAACAGGAACGACAGACTTTGATCGTAATTCCGAGATTACGAGGCAACAAGGAATTCAACGCAAAAACATCGAGACGACATAGATTCATCACAACACAACGCAGAAGTGACATACAAATCTAGGAGAATGGGGCAGAACGCTGGACATTAAAGTAACAGCAACATACAGCATCAAAAAGGTAAATCAATTTCAATGTTCCTTAGGAATGGTAGGATAATAAAAACAATGGCTGCTAGTAATACAGAAGAAATAATTATGGAGGGAGATAATGTAACAGTTAGTTGTAATTCAATACAGGTTACAGGAAATAGCCCAGACTTTTTAGGATTTGAAGATGAAAATGTTAGTGCAGAAAGTGAGGATAGAATAGCAGGAAATGTTAATTTTGATGTTAGTATGATGGAAATGCTGAGAAATATGAATGAGAATATGAAAAAATTAAGGGAAGAATTAAAGGAAGATCTTAGTAAGAAAATAGATCAAAACAGGGAAGATCTTAGTAAGAAAATAGATCAAAACAGGGAAGATCTTAGTAAGAAAATAGATCAAAACAGGGAAGATATGCAAAAGAATAATGAGAAATTAGAAAAATTAACTCAGAGTAATGAGAAATTAAGGGAAGATATGCAAAAGAATAATAGGGAATTAAGAGAAGATATTGATAGGAGTTTAGAACAAAAACTAGATCAGAATAAGAGAGAATTGAGGGAAGATATTGGTAAAAGCTTAGAACAAAACAGGGAAGAAATTGAAAAAAAATTCATGGAGCTAGATAGTAGTATGATTAGAATGAAAAATGAAAATCTAGAAATGATAGCAAATGAAATAGGTGAAGTTTCACAGAAAATGTTAGACATGAGCAGGGAAATATCCAACCAAAAAAATGAGGTTAACCATAAAATAGAGCATGTTAATGTAAAATGTACAGAGCTAGGTAGCCGAATGAGTAGCATTTCAAGTGAGTTAAAAGAGATGATGGAGGCTACAAATGCAGATTTAATACAGGTGCAAGTTAATTTCAGAGGGGAAATATCTGAAATTCAGAAGGAGTCAGAAAAACAGAGGAATAAATTGTCTGATGAAGTTAAAGATTTGTCTAAAGATTTGAATCAAAAGCTAACTTCTGAAATTAACAAACACCAAACTGTTCAAAATGAGAATAATAAAAAATTGGAACAGACAATAGAAAATCTGCAGGGTACTGTAAATAGATTAGAATTGAATTCAAGGGCAAATATATGTGATGTACATGTGTCAGATGTACAAAATAATGATAGAGGTAGTTCCTCAGGTATGACAAATAATGTGAGTGATGCGGCAGCTTCATCCATAGCTAATGCTGAAACTCAGAGTGCACAAGTAACACTAGAGAATTTAAATATGGGAATAGGGAATTTGCAAAATTACAATCATATCTTAAGTGATTTTCCACTTCCAAAATTTAATGAAAACTCCAGTCCAGTACAGTTCATTGCAGAATTATCAGAGTATTTTCAAATTAAAAAGATACCTGAAGCATTGAAAATGATAGTTGTCAAAAGATGTTTGGACCAGAAAACCTTAGATTGGTTACAAATGGTATCAGGGGGTGAAATTTCATATGAATCCTTTAAGAGATTATTCATGAACAGATTTTGGAATGTTACGGTACAGCAAAGAATACGAGCAATGCTTAGTCATGGTCAATTTAATCCACGAGAGGGAATATCGATGACTGATTACTTACTAAAACATGCAAGTCAGGTTAGAAACTTGTCACCTCCAATCAGTGAGGAAGATTTTGTGAGTTTGCTCGCAAGGCATTATCCTATAAGGATACAAAATTACTTATTAATTGCAAAACCACGGAACATCTATGAGATGACAGAATTAATAACAGCTTTGGAACAACAGGAAGAAGATATGTCTCGGGAGTGGGAACATAGATTTTTAGATGTACGAGATAGAAGAAATTACCAAGGTAGTTATCAACAAATAAGAGGACAAGACAGACATCATGAAATTAATACCAGACAACGGTATCAATCATACGTTCCACAATTTGAAAGATCAAGGATAGATAGGAGACTAGGCCGGCAGGAACAAATAAATTATGTCAGGACAGAAAGATTGCCTGAAAGAGGGCAAAATTATGGAAGGAGGTACACTAGACAGAGGGGAAATTTCACTCACTGGAGGGAAAATAATAACCGAGAAAGATCTGAGGAACGGCAAGAAAATTACGTGCCAAGGGGACAAAATGTCAGAAATCGAGGATTTCGAACTCGAGGAAGGGGAACTCAAAACAATGGTAGCGACACAGAGATAGATTTAGCGCCTGTTAGGAATGGCAGTCCCGTACGTGAACATGGAAATAACCAGGAAAACTGTTAACAGACTCCTGTGCAGTAGGTTCTCAGGACGTCTTTAATAATTCAGTATCCATTACCAATACAAATCATACACCTACACATACACCCTGTAATAAGATTACAGCAACAAAAGATAAGGGAGAAAATTTTGAGTCACCTCATGTTAGAATGGAAATTGCGAAGAAAGAAATCATTGCAACTATAGATTCTGGTTCATCAGCTTCAATTTGCTCACAGAAATTTTACATAAATTTGATTAATGAAGGTAACAAAATTATGGCTCTTCCCACTAGTAATTTAGTTTGTCATGTTGCAATTGGAAGAACTACACAGGTCATAAAAACACAAGCTCTACTTAGCATACTTATTGGCGGAGAGAATTTTGAGGTTATGTTTCTAATTGTAAACCATCTGATTTGTGACATAATTATAGGATGTGACTTCCTACATGAATATGAAGCATGTATAGATTTTAAACATGAAGAGTTAAAAATAACAAAAGAAGATAGAGAAATAAGGGTACCATTTATAAAAGAAAAAGTTTCTGTAATCGAGATGACAAAGGATGAGAAAAATATTTGTGACCAAGAGTTTTTTGTGCAAATAACAGAAACTGATAGAAATAGTCAGATAAAGCAGGTAGTCACAGAATATGAAGGGAATACCACGCCATATTTTCAACAGCTAGCAGAAATGCCAGAAGGAGTAGAGAAATGTGTAATCCAAACAAAAGACGACCATGTGAGCGAGACAAACAACAGCAGGAAAGAGAAGAGAAATGAGGAAATAATACACAAGTGTGAAGAAGCTTATAATCTTACGATAATGCAAAAACAAATCCTTCATGATGTTTTGATGAACAATAGTTCAGTATTTAGTAATATCCCAGGCAGATGTAATGTATATCAGCATACATTTCAAGTAGAAGACGTACCACCATATAGGCACAAGTATGACAATTTACCTATAAGTCTTCGAGACAAAGCTAGACAATTAATAAATAGCATGTTAGAAAATGGGATTATTGAGCAAAGTAATTCTCAATATATAAATTCAATCTGCTGGAGTATTAAACGAGATGGTAGTTTGAGATTAACTTTAGACGGTAGATATGTCAACAAGTATATGAAACCAGATCATTTTCAAAGTGAGGGAATTGAACAACTAATTACAAAACTTTCAAGAGGGAGATTTTTGACATCCATCGACCTCACTGCATCATATTGGCAAGTGGAATTAGATCCGCAAGTGCGTGATTACACTTCATTTCAGTACTCAGGGATCCAGTATCGCTTTTGTGTAAATCCTTTTGGTTTAAAAAACTCAGGAAGTGGATTTTTGAGAGCCATTCACAGTATCTTTGGAAATTCTGCAGATGACTTTTTAATAAAGTATATTGACGACTTCTTAATCATTAGTCAAACATTTGAAGAACACATGAATAATGTCCATTATGTGTTAAATAAACTACAACAACATGGTATGACTGTGAACATACTAAAATCAAAATTTTGTGTCAAGGAAATAAATTTTCTGGGTTATGTAGTGGATGAACGAGGTATAAGACCTGATCAGAAAAGAATAGAAGCAATAATGAGAATTCCGCCACCCAGGAACGTAAAACAAATTAGACGTCTCTTAGGGGTATTGAACTTTCAGAGTAAGTTCGTACCAAGATATTCGGCTGAAATAGAACCACTGCGGCAGCTACTCCGAAAGAACAATAAGTGGAGATGGACAGAGGATCATCAAAAATGTTTTGAGAGAGTAAAGGAACTCTTTGCTAAGTCCATATTACTTGAGAGGCCCTGAGAAGATTTGGAATATGAGATTTATGTCGATGCATCAATGCAAGGATACGCCGGAATTTTAGGACAGCGAGACATCAACAATGACTTTCACGTCATTAGTACAGCTTCTAGAGGACTTACAAATATTGAGCGAAATTCTTCAGTGACTCAGTTAGAAATTGGAGCACTATATTTCTCATTAATTCGTTTTAAAACCTATATTTATCAGAAAAAGGTGAAAGTATATTCAGACCACATAAGCTTAACTTTCATACAACGGTGTAGATTATGTAGTGGAAAACTTGCTAGATATATTCATGCAATATCTGCATTCGATATTGAGATTATCCACATTCCTGGCAAAAATAATACCTTCAGTGATTTGCTGTCAAGATTGAACTACAACTCACAAATTCCCGAAAATATTGACAGGCCTAGAAATGAAGTCAAAATATTGACAATTGAAATTCCTTTAAGCAAAGAAATGATTAGAAAATTGAAAAATATGGGGGAAATTCAAAATGAGGATGCAAAATTATTTGAACTTAAAGAAAATGCACCATTGATTGAGGAGGCAAAGAAAGAAATTATAGCAATTCGAGATGGGACATTATACAAAAAGCATGGAAAAGAAATGCCTAGTTGGAAGGTAATGGTTCCGAAAAGCATGGAAAAGGAACTAATTAAGAATTTTCATGAAGGGTTAGCACACTCAGGGACGGACCGAACAACTTCTATGATTTTAGAGAATTTATACATATCCAAATTGCGTCAGAAAGTTCGGAAATTTATATCGTGCTGCAACCTGTGTCAGAAGGCAAAGCAAATAAATGCAGCATATGCATTTGAAACTAATTCGGTTATAAGGGACAAGCCGAGATGTGTAATTAGTATTGATATTCATGGTCCGATGCCTCCAAGTCAATTTGGAAATAAATATATATTTGTCTGTTATGATATATTCAGCAAATATGTAAGAATTTACCCTTTGAGAAAACCTACAGGTTTAGCATGTTTAAATAGACTACTTAAGTCATATGTGATAGAAGAAGGACCTATTCAATCTGTATTGAGCGATAATGCTTCATATTTCACAGGAAAAAAATTTATGGATGGACTGAAAGAAAATGGCATTAAACAATATTTTTCGTCAAGATACAGACCGAGCTCCAACCCAGTGGAGAGGGAAATTAAGGAAATTTCAAATTATTTAAGGGTGTTATGTCATCGAAAACACACCCAATGGTATGGATACGTGAACTTTGTTCAGAACCTACTAAATGAAACCATAAACAATGTGACAGGATACAAACCATGTGAACTTAAGTTGGGAAAGAAGATCAATACAATGTGTAAAAAAATTCCAGAAGCCATTCCAGATGCGCATTCAATACCACCAACAGAAGAAGAGATGTTCCGAAAAGCATTCGAGAGGATGAAGAAAAAAGCCATAAAAAGAAAAATTAAACATGAAGAAAAGAAGAGAAAGGAATGGAGGATCAAAATAGGAGATTTAGTTTTGGTTAAAACCAAGAAATTATCGGATAAAGAAAATAAACTTTATTGGCGAATGTTTCTCAAATACCATGGACCATATGAAGTTGTTGAAGTGTATGGAACTAACACATATGAGTTATGTAATCCAACAACTCGAAAAAGCATAGGAAAGTTCCATATTGAGATGCTTAAACCATACAACCATGAAGATCATGGTGAAATAAAAGACAAAGATGATAAATAATAAATGCTGGATAGTTAAAGGCGAAATGCAGAACAATGTATTGGAACGTAAGAGGGTTAAATAAAAATGTAAATCATATGAATGGAGAAATAAATTGTGGTCATGACTAACTGTTTGAGAAGAAAATAAATAAATTAAATTTTTAGTAACTGTAACAACATTTTAGAATTAAGAATGAATATGATATTAACTTAAAAGTACGTAAATACAATTCCAAAAGTATTGTTAAAATAATAATAAATTCAAAAAAAAAAAAAAAAAAAAAAATATTTATGTAGCAAACAGAAAATGTGAAACATTGTCTAGATTTAAGAGATGTAAATATATATAGAGGGTGAATATTTTGGTAAATATGTGTAATAATTACAAAAATCTTAAATGTATAAAATTTTTGTCAACAACTTAAACAATTTGGTAACATTAATTAAATAATTTAGGGTAAAGTATTTGCTATAAAAATTATAATGTCAGATTAATATTTAAATTAATTAAACCAGAGCCAGTAAGTAGTGGCAATTTAAAAAAAAAAAAAAAAAAAAAAAAAAAAACATATCGTGTGTTAAATGCGTGTGAAGTGTAAAGTGAAAGTGATAGCGTGTGTTCCAAGATTTAGGAGACTAAAAACACAAATTATAAAATTCTCAAACAAGTTATAAATATTTATAATTATGTTTCTAGTGGGGCATATGATACGGTAATTTGTATCACAAATTACTTAAATGTAAATATTGATTGTAATATGAATATGTACTTTTATGTGACATTGATTTCAGAGGTTTATTAATTGTAATTATTATTGGTAAATAATAATATAAGGCTTTACTGAAACTGTTAGTAATGGCGCAAGAATGCAGCGATGGGGTGAGTTGTTTATCATTACCGGGAACAAGGAAGTTACGTAATGTTTCGCGCGGTTTCGATAGAAGCTTCTAGAACATTTCCTAAAGCATATGTATTTGTGGTTTTCATTGGATATTAAAATAGACGCTAATGTTGGCGCGTTTTATTAGCCAATGGCAGTTCATTTATAATCTTTAGGCGTATCTTGAGGTAAGCCTATAAATAGTGTAGGTTCAAGGGAGCGTTCCCCCAGTTCAACGGAATTCTCAATACACTACACGTCGGCCGCTCAGTTCATCAAAATTTCGTGTACACTACACATCGTCAGCCAGTCCTTCATTTCGTCAAGTTACACAAGAATTATTGTAAAATATTATACAGTTAAATATACACAAAGTCGAAGTACGTGAGTTAAAAAGTGAGAAGTTATTACAAACAGTTTCAGTTTGGCGTATATCCAGATCAATTTGTAAAAGTGTTGGTGCACGTGTTCGACAATAAAGGATTATAAAACAAATTTCGTCATTAAGTGTAATTTCTGGATAAAAGATTCCTTTCTGATTCACACCCTGCATGAGAAACATATTCGACCCAAAGAGCTAGCTGGAGAACATTTAAAGTGAATTATTTCAAAACGGATGCAAATTGCTAACGCCAGAGGAAGCTACGAACCAAACCAACGAATGACGTCACAAGATGGCTCCCACCAACATTGAGGTAAACGACATTGTAAGTAATACCGTCGCATAATTAGATAAAGCAATCATGCTGTAGCAGTTTTTCTTGACCTTACTAAAGTGTTTGATAATGTATCAGTAAAAATGTTATTGGATAAACTAGAAAATTATGGGATAAGCGGCAAAATGCATGAATTAATGAGATGTTACTTAACAAATTGAAAGCAATGTACAGTGATAACAAGTAAACTCAGTGGTTTGATTAAATGTTTTACATGGACATATGACACTAAGGTTTGGAGTGCCACAAGGATCAGTACGGGGGGGGGGGGGCTCTCTTATTTTTATTGTACAAAAATGACATACCTGAGTTTGAAATATATCTTATGCTGATGATACTTCATTTCTATATTGCAATAAATCACTAAATATCTTGGAAAATTCAATGATGGACTCATTAAAAATTATTCTGAAGTACCTAGAAGATAACTTAAATATGAATATAGGAAAGGCAAAATTTCTTCATTTTCAGTATCATAATCCAAGCAAATGTACAAAAACGTACAGAATGCAATACTTGAACGTACAACAGATTAAATTCTTAGGACTAATGTTAGATAAAAATTTGTCATTTGGCAACAGTCATACTGGCTTAATCTGTAGTAGAGTAAGCTTAGGGTTATATATTTTAAGGAAACTATCCAAATATCTAGATACTGCTGCTTTAAGAATTGCATATTTTGGTGTAATATATAATTACTTCCAATATGGAATAGAGGTTTGGGGAAGTACTAGTAAGCACAATTTAAATAGATTGTAAATTTTGCAGAAGAATTGTTTAAGAACTGTATGTAAGCTAAGTAATAGAAGTTCGTTCATAGCGTTTTTAAAGAAAATAATTTGTTTACTGTAATTTCTCTATATGTGTATAAAGTAATAATATATATTGTAAATAAAACTGTACATATTACCAATTGTAATGATAATATTATAGTTATAATATACATGGGAATAATAATATACATAGGATCAATGTTAATAAAAGAACAAGTGAATGTGAACCATTTATAAGTGGAGTGAAACTTTACAACCAATTGCCACATACTTTAAATGTTTATACTGTATAATGAACTGTAATTTTAGTAGTATAATTTGACTTGATGTTGTGCCTCATTGATATTATTGTTATAATTTAATGACTTTAAGACTGACTATGTAAATTCTGTTGTTTTTTATCCTACTTGTAGCTTGACGATGCTTGAAACATATTGTATTATATCTATGGGCAAATAAACATTATTATTGTTGTTGTTGTTGTTGTTATTATTATTATTATTATTATTATTATTATTATTATTATTATTATTATTATTATTATTATTATTATTATTATTGAGCTCATTTTGTATAATTGAGTTACTTACTGCATTCTTACCTTTAATCCCATGCATAATTTGTATTCCTTCTTAGAGGGGAAGTATCAGATTGAAGGGATCATTCTTTGTTCATAGTCATAATTCTGGAACTTCACATTGGTTGGATCCACGTCTATCCAAGTTCCAGAAGAAATCTCTTGAAGAGTGCCTTGATGATGAGCTACCCTATGGTTGGGAGAAAATTGATGATCCACACTATGGTACCTACTATATAGATCATGTAAATAGAAGAACACAATATGAAAATCCAGTCATACAGGCAAAGAGGGCAGCTCAAGATAATGGTAAGATGATTATTCAACTACTTTTCTTTGGTATAAGTGCTTGTCATAAATTACTCTTTGTTTTGTGTTGAAAATGAAAATAGAAAATAAAGTGATTGAGACATAGGAAAAACATTTCAGAAAAATTTACAAACTTGTTTGCATTGAAATGAATTTGCTATACTGGACAGGGTGCTTGAGGAATATCCATGTGTTCTTCTAGACTAAACAATTTTATATCCTTGCTTCATAGCATAATGAACTGTACATTTCCTCAAAGGAAGCATGACTGTATGTGGGAAACTGATTTCTTCTTGAACTCTCTGAAGACCTTATGGAATCTATTATAATTCAAAGAAAGAGGAGAGTAAATGTACATTAACTAATTAATGTGTTTGTTGGTTAAAACTGTGAACAGCAGCAAATTTGTTATCTGTATTTGAAAAAGAGATCAGCTAAATGTCATTAATATGAGAAAACATTGGGACAAGAAGCACTTTAAAGCTGTGGTTTTGCTGTGGCTATGTTGCTTGACATTATGTTTGCTGTAGCAAATGCCACAAACATATGCCAGGTTGTATGACTAAATATAATCCAGTATACCATTACTTGTGTGTGTGTGTGTTTTTCTTTTGTCTATTACCCCGCTGTTTCTAGCCTACTCAGAAATTCAGTATACTTTAAAAGTTTTGAGTTGGGATTTATTCAAGCTGTGATCTTAAAAGATAAATTACTTTTGTGATTTTAACCTCTTAACTGGGTATTTTTTATTAGACAGTAAAGAGCCAGAGTGAAAATTATGCATAAATATAATGTAAATATTAAAGCTTGATGCTGTGTAATGCAATGGAGTAATTCACGATGCATCATATAAACATAATCAACTGCATATAAATCTAGACGTTTGTAAGCTTGAAGCTTTCATTATTATGTCTACCTCAAAAATAAGAAACCAGCCATTCAAAGTGTCCGCTTCATTTCAAATTGTCCCCACACCTCGTTGCACATCCTTCTATAATCTCACTTCAGATTCTCCTAATATAGGGTGGTTAAATTATATTCAAACCCACTTGCGGCCTTATAATAGATGCTGGAAAAGTTGACCTTCAGCTCTCAAACAGGCAGCATATCTCGTGTAAATATTCTCGCTCATTCTCCGAAGCTCAGCAGTAGGAATTCTTGTGATGAAACACCTCCGTATGATCAGAAAATTGGAGTGTGGTGTGCGATAAGTGCTAGAAGAATAATAGGGCCCATATTCTTTGATTAAACAATAAATGCAGAGCGATATCAGAGGTTAATTCTGAGGCCATTTTGCAATCGCTTGACAGAAGAAGAGAAATCGTATGGTTGGTTCCAGCAAGATTCTGCAACAGCACATACAGCTGCCGAATCATTACATGCAATAAGAGAGGTGTTTGATGACAGAATAATTAGTGTTGATTTGTGGCCCCCTTGTTCTCCTGACATAACGAGTTGTGATTTTTATTTATGGGGTTCTTTAAAAGACAAAGTGTATTGTTCCAATCCTTGCACACTACAGGAACTTAGAGAAAACATTCTGCAAGAAATTACAAGAATTCCTGCTGCTGAGCTTCGGAGAGTGAGCGAGAATATTTACATGAGATATGCTGCTGTTTGAGAGCAGAAGGTCAACGTTTCCAGCATCTATTATAAGGTAAGGATTTTAGTCCACCTCTGCCATTGCAATTTCCCCGGCGACTGCCAGCTGTCTCGCGCAGTAGAGAGAGGCAGCGAGTAGGTTCGAATATAATTTAACTACCCTATACTTAGCCATGTGGTGACTTGCCAGTTTTACGGCACACACCTGGAATGGCTCAGATATTTTTAAACAGCGATATATATGGACTTCCAGAGAAATAAATAATGGCAATAGCTCTTGTTCACATAACCTTTTTGCTGTGTATATTGCTGGTCTCTTCTCAGGCTGCCATGTTAATTTGGCTGTTTCATGCTCTCTTGCTTTTGGTTACTGCAATTCAGAGGTGGACACAGGATTTCCTAAGGGGATAGGGGGACTACTTTTTTTTTTAAAGCATACCATACCATATCATACCAGTACTACAAAGCAAAAACGAGTAATTGGGACATTTTACCTCCTTAGTGATGGAATTTCAAAAGTTTATTTGAAGGAAACTGTTGTAGTATAGTAATTACCATAGATGTAATTCATTATTATTTATTTAAAGGTGAGTCGGAATTGTTACACTAACATCACTTAAGTTTACTCACTTAACATGTTTCAGGAAATGGTTGTTCCCATCCTCAGAAGCTAATCCGATTGGCCCGTGTTGTTGGTGTTTCCGTTTTTTGGACTGGATACTGTGGTGGCATCTTGTGGTGGAGAAATGTACTTCCAGAGAGGATTTGGTGGCGGCAAATCAAAATTCATTAGATGTGTGTTGTGTTTTAGAATGGTGATCTTCTCCCATGTATCCAATTCGGCTGCAAATTTGGCTGGTTTGACTAATGTAATATTGTTAACTAATGAATGCATGGGAGATCACCATTCTAAAACACAACACACATCTAATGAATTTTGATTTGCCGCCACCAAATCCTCTCTGGAAGTACATTTCTCCACCACAAGATGCCACCACAGTATCCAGTCCAAAAAACGGAAACACCAACAACATGGGCCAGTCGGATTAGCTTCTGAGGATGGGAACAACCATTTCCTGAAACATGTTAAGTGAGTAAACTTAAGTGATGTTAGTGTAACAATTCCGACTCACCTTTAAATAAATTCAATACACATCACTGTTTCTAGCTTCTTTTCATTACAATATCATTATTATTTATTTCACCACTAGTAAGAGTAGTCCCTATTCAATTAGTCCTACATGCTTTTCTTCAGCTATCTCAACATCATTTGATATAGCGGAAATGTTACCTATTTCCGCTGAGGTACTAGAAGCACTATCTTTATTTTGCCATCTTCAGATCCTTTTACTTTTCCAGCAGTAATCATGTCAGTGGTGCTAAAAGAAGCCCTATCTGCAGAATTTTGACATGTTTTGTCTTCTACTTCATTTCTTGCCTGTTAATGATAAAATTGAAACACTGGAAAATGCACATTAGTTGTTCTTTGCATAGAAAATAGTAAACTTTCAGCTAATATTTTAAGTATTATTAGTGAAGTAAAGCTAATTTTAAAAATTGAAACAAATCCACTATGAATGTTAGTGCACGTATTCTGCAAGCTCATCCTAACTTATGTAGCACTAGACTTTATGGTCACTGAGGTTGGCACATGCTGACATGCAGCCTAATGTTGCCAGTTTTAGGACAACTCCAATAACTTCTATTCAAGGGATGTATGCTCAGCATACATATTTAAAGCAGAAATAATACTGTTAGGCTAATAATTGAATTGCTACTATCCAGGCATGTAGGCCGTGGTCTAGAAGGCATCGTAGATACCGACGTTTCGCCAAGTACAGTGCTTGGCATCTTCAGGGTGAGGTGATTCAATTGCTGCGGTGGTCAGAGCTTGAATGCTGAGATCGGAGAATGGTGCTCTTATATAGTGGGGGTGGGCGGGGCTTGCTGTGAGGTTCTGATCAGTGATTGGCTCACGTCTGTAGGAGTGGGTGGGTTTGGCGAGGTATTATTACATCAGCTGTTTTTGTGTAAGTGTTTCTCCAAGAGAGGTGTCCAGGCTTTATGCACATGGAGAGCTTCTTCTTTCCGGTTAAAATTGTTTTTGTGTTTATAATTTCAATTGCCTCCCTCTGTAGTCGAGCATGGTAGTTTACAGTTGATGATAAAACTTCGGTTTCTTTGAAGCTGATGTCATGGCCGAATAACAGTGAGTGTTCCGCCACAGATGATTTTTCTGTTTGTCCCAATCTGCTGTGATGCTCGTGTTCTTTCAGTCTCATGGCCACGCTGCGCATAGTAGTGCCTATGTAGACCTTCCCGCAGCTACAGGGCATTTTGTATACACCTGCAGATGTATGTGGGTGATGCTTATCTTTGGCTGATCTCAGCAAGTCCTTGATTTTATGTGTTGGTCTGTAGATCGTGTCAATCCCGTATGAGCACTGAAGCTGGCCTATACAGTCGGAAACATTCTTAATATAGGGGAGGAAGGCCGTGCTTGTTGTGCGATGGTCCTTCTTTTTCATAGGGTGTCTAGGATGAAGCGCGTGCCAGATTTCTTTCCGTGTGTAGCCATTGGCCTGGAAGGCTGAGTTTAGATGTTCGAGTTCTTCTTTCAAGTATTTTTCGTTGCAGATTCTTGTTGCCCGTTCTGTGGGAGTTTTTATCACACCTTGTTTCTGCCTGGAGTGGTGGTTTGATGTTTTGTTTAGGTACTTATCTGTATGCGTGGGCCTTCCTGTATATACTGCATTCAAGGCTGAGGTTTGGTGTTCTAATGACTTTTACATCTAAGAAGGCCAAAGTATTGTCACTATATAAGAGTGCCATTCTCTGATCTCCGCATTCAAGCTCTGACCACCGCGGCAACTGAATCACCGTACCCTGAAGATGCCAAGCGCTGAACTTGGCCTAACGTCGGTATCTACGATACCTTCTAGACCACGGCCTACAAGCCCGGATAGTAGCAATTCAATTACTAGCCATGACGCCAGCCGTGAAAGCCTCAGTATGTATATTAGTCGCCTCTACGGGGAGGAATTAAAACAGAAGGTGAAATGCTTTGAGAAACAACGCAAGAAGAAGGGTAAACTTCTATCTTCACTCACATTTCTTCTCAGATGTAGAGACACAGGAACGATTTCTAAATTTATTAGGATGAAGAGACCGTTAAATTCTATAAAAGCACACCGAATTTACAGCCGCACCAAGCACGCGATGCTACGGGAACAGATTCACAGCACACGCAAAGAGCTGGCCACTACAGACCAATCTCTTCTAGAACTCCATGGTTATCTAAGCAGTAGGTTGTCCAGGGAAGACTGGGACAAGATTGACGATATCACACACCATTCCATGAGGTCCACCTTTGATCCAGCCACCTCCAGACCGAAAATGAAATTTCAACGTTGCTGCTGTACTGAGGGCGAAATAAACCCTGCCCACTCATTGGAGACTTTTCACATGGTGGTAAATCTAAGCACTCACACTTTAACGCAACCAGAGATATCTGTATTGGCAAAGGGAGGAAACTTCACTGTAACACCCAAACACATCCCAGTTGAAGACATCATCGCCAACGTGGAAGCAGCCTTACAAAATATTCCACCAATCCAGGCAGAGGAAGTTTGACGAGAGACTTCTCGCATTCTGACCAAGGCACCTTCACCCAAGAGCAACATCTCACCACAAGAGAGGAAGGCCATCAAAGAACTTAACAAGGATGAAAGGATTATTATTCTACCAGCAGACAAAGGCAATGCCATGGTTGTCATGGAAACGGCAGAATATAAAGAAAAGATTTCAGATTTGCTATCCTCTGAAACCTTCAGGAAGCTGACAAAGGACCCGACTACACATTTTCTCAGATAAACCAACAGCCTCATAAAAGCTTCATCTCTACCAGACAGTGTGAAGAAAGAGACCTGTAAAAGTGAAGCTTTGCTGCCAAGATTATATGGGCTCCCGAAAATTCACAAGGACAATGTACCGCTACGTCCCATTGTGTGCAGCATAGGTTCGCCTACCTACCACATCACCAAACACCTTTCAACTCTGCTACAACCACACATCGGTACCACAAACACACACATTAGAAACTCGGACCACTTCATAGAGAAACTCGGGCACATTTGGTTAGAAGCTGGGGACCGCTTAGTGAGCTTTGTTGTTGTCTCCTTGTTTACCAAAGTACCGATAAAAGACGCCTTAAGTCACATTCAAGAACTGTTCCCCAAGGACATTACAGAGCTCTTTCATCACTGCCTTACAGCTAATTACTTTCAGTGGGACAACAACTTTTATGAACATATCGAGGGAGTTGCAATGGGCAGTCCTCTGAGCTTGGTTATTGCCAACTTTTTTATGGAAAAGTTTGAGCAGTCAGTAATCGCCAGCACTCCTCTCAAACAAAAGACCTGGTTATGTTACGTTAATGATACGTTTGTGGTGTGGAACCATGGGGAAGACATCTTAGATCAATTTCTGTTGCACCTAAACAGCCTAAATCCCAATAGTCAATTCCTAATGGAGAAAGAAAAAGACAATACTTTGGCTTTCTTAGATGTAAAAGTAATTAGAACACCAAACCTCGGCTTTGAATGCAGTATATACAGGAAGCCCACGCATACGATAGATACCTAAACAAAACATCAAATCACCACCCCAGGCAGAAACAAGGAGTGATAAAAACTCTTACAGAATGGGCAACAAGAATCTGCAACGAAAAATACTTGAAAGAAGAACTCGAACATCTAAACTCAGCCTTCCAGGCCAATGGCTACACACGGAAAGAAATCTGGCACGCGCTTCATCCTAGGCACCCTATGAAAAAGAAGGACCATCGCACAACAAGCACGGTCTTCCTCCCCTACATTAAGAATGTTTCCGACTGTATAGGCCAGCTTCAGTGCTCATACGGGATTGACACGATCTACAGACCAGCACATAAAATCAAGGACTTGCTGAGATCAGCCAAAGATAAGCATCACCCGCATACATCTGCAGGTGTATACAAAATGCCCTGTAGCTGCGGGAAGGTCTACATAGGCACTACTATGCGCAGCGTGGCCATGAGACTGAAAGAACACGAGCATCACAGCAGATTGGGACAAACAGAAAAATCATCTGTGGCGGAACACTCACTGTTATTCGGCCATGACATCAGCTTCAAAGAAACCGAAGTTTTATCATCAACTGTAAACTACCATGCTCGACTACAGAGGGAGGCAATTGAAATTATAAACACAAAAACAATTTTAACCGGAAAGAAGAAGCTCTCCATGTGCATAAAGCCTGGACACCTCTCTTGGAGAAACACTTACACAAAAACAGCTGATGTAATAATACCTCGCCAAACCCACCCACTCCTACAGACGTGAGCCAATCACTGATCAGAACCTCACAGCAAGGCCCGCCCACCCCCACTATATAAGAGCACCATTCTCCGATCTCCGCATTCAAGCTCTGACCACCGCAGCAATTGAATCACCTCACCCTGAAGATACCAAGCACTGTACTTGGCGAAACATCGGTATCTACGATGCCTTCTAGACCACGGCCTACATGCCCGGATAGTAGCAATTCAATTATTAGCCATGACGCCGGTCGTGAAAGCCTCAGTGTGTATAAAACTGTTAGGTTTAATTTGATTAAATAAATAGCCCCTACCTTGATCGTCTCTGGTGCTATATCTCCATTTTTCATTGTGAATGATAGCATGTTGCATTAATTTTACACTTAAGTTTTATATCATTATGTTAATGCTTAATTTTCATTGTGAATGGCCCTTAATTAACCCTGATTTATTTTCCCCCTGCTGATCTGATTGCAATCATAGTACCTGTGGGTTTCATCAAATGCTCAAATATTTTGTGCTAACCATTTGAATCTGCCACTGTGCTTGAATTAACCCATTGTGTGCCGAGATCCTTCTCTCCTTTGCCTCATGTCTTTTGAAATCGTGCTTCAAAACTCAATAACAAAGTTTCTTTTTCTGGCATATGCTAAAAGTAGAAACATTAAACTTCATTAAATTTAGGTTTTAGTACTTGGTAAAGTTCAGAAAGAAAAAACCAAATATTGTGTGCCACAGAAACTATTTGGTGTGCAAGAGATAAATAAATATTACTTAAGTATTAATTTTTTCAAACTGAGAACTTCCAAAGCTTTAGTGTTGCACTTTTCTTAACACAGATCTATACTGCTCCTGTTTGTGCTGTATAATTTTCTTTGTTTGTTTGTCTATTTATTTGATTATTTATTTGTATACTTGTTTTTCAACCAAGGGCCAAATTATAGTACGAAATCAATGTACTTGACATTTAAGGCATTAAGTCTGTCAGATATTCAGTCTAAGAATGGAGGAACAAAAATCCATATAAAATTGTTAGCCATCTCTGGACACAACTGGGATTCTAACATGGGTTTGCAGCACAAGAGGCTCTTAACAGAATGTATCAAACAATTGGTTTGTGGGCTTGAATAGTGATGTAAGATTGGTATAACAGCTTAAACATTAACATTCAAATTTTGTAAATTATAAAACCTCTTGAAAAAGTTATGTTTATAAAATTTCATTATATAACAATTTACAAAAATGTCTACATACCTAATAGTACTGACTTGGACCCAATAGCTCTTCAAGATCTGTTACATCAGCTGCCTCAACCATTCTTATTGGTTGCTGATTTTAACTGTCACAAGGGTAATGTTTCAAAATAACTTATCTAATTTATTTAAAGGTGAGTCGGAATTGTTACACTAACATCACTTAAGTTTACTCACTTAACATGTTTCGGGAAACGGTTGTTCCCATCCTCAGAAGTTAATTCGACTGGCCCCTGTTGTTGGTGTTTCCGTTTTTTGGACTGGATCCTGTGGTGGCATCTTGTGGTGGAGAAATGTACTTCCAGAGAGGATTTGGTGGCGGCAAATCAAAATTCATTAGATGTGTGTTGTGTTTTAGAATGGTGATCTTCTCCCATGCATCTAATTCGGCTGCAAATTTGGCTGGTTTGACTAATGTAATATTGGGTTTGATGTTGTGATTAGTGATCCAAAAATGGTGTGAAACTGCAGATTTGTCCATTTGTTCGTATTTAATACATCTCATGTGCTCCTTTAGCCTAGTTTCTAAGTTTCTTTTTGTCTTACCTATGTATACTTTATTGCAATCTGAACAATTGATTTTATAGATTCCAGCTTTTTTGTCTTGTGGAATGGGGTCTTTTAACTTGTTACAAAGTAATTTCTCTATTACGTTGATATTGTAATGAAAAGAAGCTAGAAACAGTGATGTGTATTGAATTTATTTAAAGGTGAGTCGGAATTGTAACACTAACATCACTTAAGTTTACTCACTTAACATGTTTCGGGAAACCGTTGTTCCCATCCTCAGAAGGTTATCTCGACTGGCCCGTGTTGTTGGTGTTTCCGTTTTTTGGACTGGATACTGTGGTGGCATCTTGTGGTGGAGAAATGTACTTCCAGAGAGGATTTGGTGGCGGCAAATCAAAATTCATTAGATGTGTGTTGTGTTTTAGAATGGTGATCTTCTCCCATGCATCTAATTCGGCTGCAAATTTGGCTGGTTTGACTAATGTAATGTTGGGTTTGATGTTGTGATTAGTGATCCAAAAATGGTGTGAAACTGCAGATTTGTCCATTTGTTTGTATTTAATACATCTCATGTGCTCCTTATAAAAATAACATCACTTAAGTTTACTCACTTAACATGTTTCGGGAAACCGTATAAAAATAACATCACTTAAGTTTACTCACTTAACATGTTTCGGGAAACCGTAATCAGAACAAATTTAACATAGAGAAATTACGTTGATATTGTAATGAAAAGAAGCTAGAAACAGTGATGTGTATTGAATTTATTTAAAGGTGAGTCGGAATTGTTACACTAACTTAAGTGATGTTAGTGTAACAATTCCGACTCACCTTTAAATAAATAGAGAAATTACTTTGTAACAAGTTAAAAGACCCCATTCCACAAGACAAAAAAGCTGGAATCTATAAAATCAATTGTTCAGATTGCAATAAAGTATACATAGGTAAGACAAAACGAAACTTAGAAACTAGGCTAAAGGAGCACATGAGATGTATTAAATACGAACAAATGGACAAATCTGCAGTTTCACACCATTTTTGGATCACTAATCACAACATCAAACCCAATATTACATTAGTCAAACCAGCCAAATTTGCAGCCGAATTAGATGCATGGGAGAAGATCACCATTCTAAAACACAACACACATCTAATGAATTTTGATTTGCCGCCACCAAATCCTCTCTGGAAGTACATTTCTCCACCACAAGATGCCACCACAGGATCCAGTCCAAAAAACGGAAACACCAACAACAGGGGCCAGTCGAATTAACTTCTGAGGATGGGAACAACCGTTTCCCGAAACATGTTAAGTGAGTAAACTTAAGTGATGTTAGTGTAACAATTCCGACTCACCTTTAAATAAATTCAATACACATCACTGTTTCTAGCTTCTTTTCATTACAATATCAAAATAACTTATCTATTTTGAATACATTACAGCACACACACTTTAGTACTGTTAGATCAACCTTCAGCAGTATAGATCTATCAGGGCTATTCTGTAACTTTAATGTTAAGAAGGTGACTACAATTATTTGTTATGCTTAAAGAACCACTCATAATAAATGTTCCGCTGTTTGGCATTCTGTTACTCGTTTGTTATTGCTATATTTGTTTTCTTGCAGTTTATTAGCCAACTGGAGTGACTAATTGAAAACTTGTGCACTCTGTGGTAGTTTTTTTGTGTTCGAATTGCCAGCAGTACCAGAATACTGACTACCAAGTCCTTTTGTTACTTTTCCTTGCCGAGATTGAGACATGTCACACAAAAATATCTTATATATGTGGATTTTTAAAACTTGCACCTTTTGCTTAGAATACCAAGACTTACACCTTCTTGTGGCCCCAAAGAATTAGATATTTTATAGGGAAAACTTGTCCAGCTGCTGAATAGCTGTGGCAGTGGCCCTGTAAAATGGGTTTGAATTATAGATTAGGAAAAACAGAAAAAATAAATAGCAGTGCAGTTTCCTATTCTTTTGATGCAATTTTCACTAATTCATATCAACCCACAATTATTGCATAATTTTATTTATGGTTTTTGGATTTCAATTATACTTTTTAAAGCTATCAGTTGTCATGCAGAATTTTCTGAAATTTTAATGTATACCATCAAGCATCAGTAGGTACTTACTTTTTTATTCATGATTTGGCAATACTCAGCTTCAGTTCATTTCTGTGGAAATGTTCTTGCATCTTAAAAATTTTTGATTGAAAATCATAATTGGTATCTTGATAATATCCATATTATCTTAGATATTCGTTAAGTGGAAGGGTTAGTTTCACTAGTTGTGTTGTTTGGAGGAATGTTGCAGTGTTTACAAGTGTTTTATTTTGGATTATTTTTCATATTTATTAAGTGAACTTTATAATCCAATCGAATGTCTTCTGCTATGTTCTTCCTCTTTCAGCAGCATCAGTATAAATTCAATTTTCTATAGTTGCAAAAAGCTGGTAAAAAGCTATCTGCTAGCCACTTCTTTTAGCAAACTGGAAATTATCTTAAAATTATTCTGGGAACGAAACTGTATCACACTAATATCCCACAGCTCTCAAAAGTTCCCAGTCTTAATCTAAAAATGGGGCAAATATATTCATGTACCGTGCAAATCAACACAAGATAATCACTATTTGAACCCAAATTTCTTAAAGCAATAACTGTTACTTTTTACAATGATATAAGATTATACAACATTTATTTTGCTATTAAAATTCATCTCTTAAAAGAAATGTTGGGATCATCATTTACCAATGTTGTCAGACGGAACATTGCTTACTCAAGCATAATCCATAACATTCTATTTTACATTACAATGAATAAATAAACATTTGATAATTACGCCAAATTTCTATCAAGCATTTCCTCTTACAGCAGCATTAAAGCATCGTCTGTGTTAATTTCTTGTGTAACAAATGCGTTCACAAGAGGTTTCTGGGGTTTGTTGCATTGAAAAACTAGATCTTTATTCTTAATAAAATTTTGTTTTGTTACAAAATTACAGAATGTTGGATAGTGCATAACAATTGGCTAGCCAATTTAACAATTTGTTATGCCTTAACAAAGCATTCCAGAATAGCCCTGTATATCATCTCCTGCAATTGTGCCTGCACTCACTTGGTCAGTATACTCTGCATCCCAAGGAAGTGATCATTTTTCTATTATTATCAGTCTCAGCAGTTCTACAGCCCTTATTACTTAACTCTAAATGGGAATTCAATAATGCCAATTGGACAAAATACCAAATTGCTACTTCAGAGGGCATCCAGAAACTACCACCTCTTATATACAGAAATCTTCTTGACACTGATATTATCACCATTGAATTAACATCTTATTATTTCATCAACAGACCTAAACATCCCAAAAGCAAATATACCTCCTAATAAATGAAGTGTGCTCTGGTGAAATCAATTATGCAAGAAGCCATTAAAAAGAAGAATTGAGCATTCTATCAATACAAAGGAAATCTTTTCTTGTAAAATAAAATTTAGTTAAAAAATCTTGCTCAGAAGCTCGCAAAATCATCAGAAAGAGTAAATGACATTGCTGGTTAGCTTTGTTTCTTCCCTAAGTCAAAACAAGCTCTCTCTACTGTCTGGAACAGAGTTAAATAAATAAAAGGTACAGTCAAATCAAACCAAATAGTTTGCCTATGAAAAGAGAATGAAAACGTCATCGCCACCACTTCTGAAGATATAAGACACCTTAGCAAACACTTTTGGAAATGTTTCAAATTGCTCACTATAAGACAAAACTTTTCATTTACCTGGAACACCAACTCCAATTACAACATCATAACACTTACTGGCAACTGTAAAGAATACTACAATGAAGAACTAATGATGAATGAAATCGTGGAAGTGTTTAAAACATGATTTTCACATGCATTCAGATCATACATCATACCTTACGAGTTCATAAAGCAACTGTTGCAGGAAGGGCTTGTTTATCTAACTGAACCATAGAACTTCATTTGGTCTATCAACATTTTCCCTAATCATTGGTATCAGGCTATTGTTCCAATTTTAAAACCAAACCAGGATCATTTGCTTCCCCAGAACTTTCACTAACCTGCATAATATGTAAACTTATGGAGAAAGTTGTCAACAAAAGATTTTAATGGGTCCTGGAAAAGAACCAGTTTTTTACTAATGCTTAAAATGACATTCGGAGCCATCACTCAACTATTGATACATTAGTCATCCTGGGAACTGAAATAGCAGATGCTACATCATCACAGCATTTATCATTAATCAGCCTGGATATTGAAAAGGGTTATGCACAGCATTAAAACATCACATACTACAAACTCTTTGAGACATTAATAATAAAGAAAATATCCATTTTGTGTACAATTTTCTCCAGAATTGCAGCATTAGAGTAAAAGCAAATGGTGCACTATCTAAACAAGCTAGGACTGAGTATGGAATGCCGCAAGGATCAATACTAAGTGTAACTGTATTCCTTGTTGCTATTAAAAGTTTTTAAATACCTAAGTGCACTTATAGTAAGCTGACTTAATATTCTGCAAGGGTAACAATGTAACCTTTACACAAACATTACTCCAAACTGCTCTTCAACAACTTCAGCAATTGTCATTAGACAGTGCCCCAAGTTCTCCTCTCTAAAACAAAATGCATTACTTTCTCCAGAAAAAAGGCTTGCAATGACAGAATTAGATCCTTTCTTAATTGAAAACAAACTTGAGAACGTTAAAAGAATCAAAATTCTTGGACTGATATTTGACAGCAAACTTCCATGGACAGCACACCTGGAAAACTTGAAAAATGACTGCATAAAACACCTTAACATTATAATGAGGCAGCGAAGGGCTGGGGCACTGACCTTACCATTTTGCTGAATGCTTGACAAAATACGCTTCACTGCCCTAAGATTAGCTCTTGGTACCTACATTACTAGTCCAATGGCAAGCCTCCAGATAGAAGCAAATGAACCACCTCTCTTTACCCACAGGAAGATAATAAGTCCCTCCCACATTATTAAGATACCTTCATTTCCATCTAATTCAGCAGTATATATCACTACACTTTTCAATTACCTCTTCATTGAGATCAACTAAACAGCAGCACATGCATCCTTTCCACACCGGAATTATGGAGTGCTGCAATTAGATTGTTCTTAAAATGCCTAAAATCCATCCCTATCATCCTGAAATAAACATACCTCCTGGCACTTTCTACATCCAACAATCAACATTCAACAGTATTGTAACACAAAACCTCAAACATATTTCATCTTCAAACAAATGTAGAATGCTCTAATGTGACAGTCACAGAAATACTATGGAAATCTTCATGGGTGGATCAGAAACACTCGAAGGATGCGGCTGTGCAGTGATACATCCTACTCGCTCCATGCTTCTACACATTACTGCAATACCTTTCCATTTTCTCCTGTGAATCTCTTGCAATTAAGGAACAACTGCATACATCATTCAAAATGCCAATCAAGCAAATTATTTAATTTACACTGATTCACTAAGCACACTTCTTGCTACCCAGAATCTAAGTCTTAAGCAGCCTTTAATAAGTGATATACTATGCTTATATTCTAAATATCATTCAGCTTTCTGGGAGAGAGGTAACCCTCTTGGATAGCCTCATATGCAGGTATTGAAGTGACTGAAAAAGCTGATAAAGCTGCAAAGGAAGCCATCCAACACCCTTTCATTGACCACAGAATAACTTCACCACATTATGATGCCATTAGCTACCCCAAACAACTACTTAGAGAAAAATGGAAGAAGATATGGTCAATATTCCACAGCAAATTGTTAGATGCCTGTGCTGGATCTATCTGTCTTTGAGCTCTCTGAACAATTGAATGTTGAGAACAAATGGTGATTACTCGCCTCAGAATTGGTCATTCCAAACTGACACACTCATTCATCCTTAATAAAGGACAGTGAAAATGTG
The DNA here is from genome assembly GCA_030765065.1 of Deroplatys truncata. Taxonomy (NCBI): domain Eukaryota; kingdom Metazoa; phylum Arthropoda; class Insecta; order Mantodea; family Mantidae; genus Deroplatys; species Deroplatys truncata. The sequence continues at coordinate 5,970,341 of CM060990.1, read as the reverse complement.
AGGCCTGCAGTGTAATACTTACTGTGCAACATGTCCACACATGTCCTCTCGGTAATAAGCAAGATTTGTTTTTCACTTTGCACTCCATTATAACTTTCCTTCCCCACCTTTAGGATAAGTAATTAAAATGCCATGTGTGTGTGTGTGCACTCACTCACTCACTCACTCACTCACTCACTCACTCACTCACTCACTCACTCACTCACTCACTCACTCACTCACTCACTCACTCACTCACTCACTCACTCACTCACTCACTCACTCACTCACTCACTCACTCACTCACTCACTCACTCACTCACTCACTCACTCACTCACTCACTCACTCACTCACTCACTCACTCACTCACTCACTCACTCACTCACTCACTCACTCACTCACTCACTCACTCACTCACTCACTCACTCACTCACTCACTCACTCACTCACTCACTCACTCACTCACTCACTCACTCACTCACTCACTCACTCACTCACTCACTCACTCACTCACTCACTCACTCACTCACTCACTCACTCACTCACTCACTCACTCACTCACTCACTCACTCACTCACTCACTCACTCACTCACTCACTCACTCACTCACTCACTCACTCACTCACTCACTCACTCACTCACTCACTCACTCACTCACTCACTCACTCACTCACTCACTCACTCACTCACTCACTCACTCACTCACTCACTCACTCACTCACTCACTCACTCACTCACTCACTCACTCACTCACTCACTCACTCACTCACTCACTCACTCACTCACTCACTCACTCACTCACTCACTCACTCACTCACTCACTCACTCACTCACTCACTCACTCACTCACTCACTCACTCACTCACTCACTCACTCACTCACTCACTCACTCACTCACTCACTCATCCTTTTGCTGACATTTATCCTGTTGGGCTAAGAAATAAAAATCTTAAATGCAACATACACATTTTGCTCCAATTGACTTCCAGTTGAAGTGGGTTCTTCCTTGTAGTGATGGGGAGATGCAAGGAAGCCTTCATGTGTTCTATACCATTTCTTTTCATATTCTGCCTCTTGTGGTTCATTGATTTTTCTCGTCTAGTTCTGTCTTCCCTATGTCATTCATGCACACTCTTGCATAGTCATTTTTATTCTTCCCTTACCAGCCTTACTTGTGTGCGGAAGGCCGTCACTTTGAACCACATCATGTGTTTAATCCCTTTTCTGTATTGTTTCTCATTTTCTTTTTGTTTCATTTTCCATTGGTACAGTCTGAGGGGCATCCATATGCCTTAAAGTGCAGCCGGTGACTGGATTAAGACAACATCCCCAGTACCTGGGTCGTCATGTAGGGCTGTATTCGTATTTCTGTTCAATTGCAGTCATGTGGAGGAGCCATTGAATGAGCTGCTAATTCCCGATAGTGATTGGGTCCCTCTAACATTATACTGGGAGGTGTAACTCCAGGGTGACATTGGTACAGATAAGCCAGCCAAGCTGAGGTAACACCCAGGGAGTTTGTGCTTGAGGTCAGGGACGATTGCAGTGTTGGAGAATTTTGCTCAACATGTGTTTCTCGAACACCCCAACCAAGTACTGTAGAGTTTTTGACAAGGAAGTAACACGATCATCTAGTTGTTACTTAGTAATTTCCCATATGCAAGAAGGCAGTACTTTATTAAGGCGAATGAACCCCTTTATTATCTAGAAGGGCTTTAGATGCAATTGCTGGAGCTATTAAATAGTGCATGCATTTACAGAATGTCTGATTTTTGTTAGAGAGTATGCCTGTTGCATGAATTAAGACACTGCTGTGGCCACCGTCTCGACGGCTACACTGTCCATGTAGGGAAACATGGTACATTGAACTCTTTGAAAAGCATCCTCATTATCCATCTTCTTGATGACATATTGGACGATACACTTCTGTTATCTTTTCAGCCAAGGGATTACCTCTGTACACCACGTCCTGGTGAAACGAGGTGGACTGTTAGTACCAACATGTACTCTGTTCTTCACATTTTAGGGCATTGATGTACCCAAGAGTATTAAGTCAGGGTTTGAATATCTTGATGTGCAGCCTTGTATTCCACTTCTGTTGCAGTGCTGTAAATGCCAATGCTTTGTCACACACAGGTTTCTTGTAAAAGTAGTTTCCACCTCTCTCTCCTGTGGTAAGCCCTGTCATGAGGGTGATTGTACCTCTGCATCCATTGCGCCAACTGTAAGTGGGCTCAGTCAGTTTTGTTTTGGAACTGTCCGCGGTACTTAAATGTAAAGGTCATCCAGGAGCTTCAGATTAAGGAGAAACACTCCTTCACAGAAGCCCAGAAATGACATTTGTGTGTCAGCCATCACTTGTGTGATCCAGTACTTTTAGTTCTGTTGTGGTGAGCCAGTAGCGCAAAGAGATGTTGCCACATGGATATGTGCTATGATTACCACTTCTGAAACCAGCATCACCCGTCGAACATCTGGTCCCAACACCAAGCCATTTTAAGTCAAGTCAGTCACTGCATCTAAATCATACATGGTTGCCTCCCAAGCCTCATTGAGGAACTTTAAGATACATTACTCCTGGAAGGATTTTGTGAATGTTCCACTGTCATGTAGGAAAGGCCAAAAGCAAGCTTTCCTGTCCTCTTCAGTGGTCTATTCAGGATCCAGCTTCAACTTCAATCAGTGGAGTATTTCCTCGCCATTTGCCACAGCAAACTGATTCTTGGTGTTGGAATTGGTTCCACCACCTTAGGCGGAAACCCTAACTTGAATATTATGGATCACAATGAGATTCAACAAAAATCTTTGAGCCCCACACAGATAAAAAAGGTCACCTTGAATAGGCCTAATAAATAAAACATCCCTTCCCAGATGATCCTTCTGGCTTGGAATGTATGTCATGTATATACATATGCACAGGGTGGAACTTCACCTCTTGTTGCATTCTATTCTCTCATGATATTTTGCTTTCAGGAGACTAAGCTGTGCCCTTTAATACCATCACTACATCCTGATGCGCTGTGATCTTGCACTGGACGAGGAGGTATGATGCTCCTTATATTGCCAACCTCCCACGCATATGACTACCATGCAAGCCATTTCCATTAACTTAAAATACTTGGTTTCTCTTTTTGCATTTGTACCTTGTACATATTGCCTTTCATCTCCCTTCACCATTGCAAACATTACACATCTGGTGTCGCAGCTCCCTTCTGTTGGGAGATTTTAATGCCTACCAATCCCTTTGTGGTTCATCTATGGCTTGCACCAGAGGGACTCATCTTGTCACTTTGATCACAAAGAACCACCATTTTAAACACTGCTGGAGCCACTTTTGTTCTTCTGGCACTCTCTCATAGTTGAATTTATCTGTTTGCTCTGTATAGCACTTCATTTTTAGTGGAGTGACATCTCTGATATGTATTCCAGTGATCATTTCCCTTGCATCACCATCTTGCTTTCTCACCATGTCCCACTGTCATGGGTACCTACCTGGCAAATATACGAGACACACTGGGATTTTATTCTGATCTCGCTATTTTTGAAGACTCACTTTTCGAAGATGTTGACTAGTTGGTGGACCACCTTACCTATGTCATTTCCACTGTCAAACATTCTATCCCTGGTTGTCTTCCCACTCAGTACGTTTACCAGTCCCTAGGTGGACCGACGAAAGCTGGGCAGCTGCTCGTCCACGTAGTTGCATTTCGGGTGTTTTGATGCCACCCAACACTTGAAACTCCAGCCTGTTATAAACAATTGTGCACCAGGGGTCGATGCATCATTCAAACTAGCAAACAGGCATCTTGGACATGGTTTGTAGAGATTTTAAATCACTTAACACCTTCTGTGGTTGGAAGCTTCATTTTGTGGCTAGAAAAGTGACTCAGTCTACAATATCTGGCCTTAAGGTAAATAATAACTCAATTGTTTATCCAAATCATGTTGCTGACATTCTGGGTAATGCCTTCATGGCTGTTTCGAGCTCATCTAATTATCACACAGCTTTTTGCTTTATAAAGAACTGGTTTGAATTGCATGAGTTCTCTGAAATCTTTAGTGGGCGATTGACATTGTGGCTCAAGTCTCAGAAGCTATCAAACATCTAGTATGGAATTTATCGCTACCGTTCTACGGTCGACCATTTAGTATTTTATTGCACATCATGGACATATTTATGAGCAGTCAGACAGTTACTTTATTTTTTGAAGTTGGAAAGCATATGACACTTGTTGGGGCCAGGCAGTCTTTGAGTTCTCCATAAATGCCATATTTGTGGTTGTCTTCCCCTCTTTATTTGGGAGTTCATGCTGGATTGTGTATTATGGGTATGAGTGGACTCTGTTTATATTCCTAGTTTTTACTTTGGAGGGAGAAGTACAGCAGAGCTCGGTACTCAGCATCTCAGTTTTCACATTGCTATTAATCCTGTTGTGGAATGTGTTTCACCTGTAATTTTGTCTTCATTGCTCATGGATAATTTCACCATTTACTGCAGTTCCCAGTGAGCGCTGACTTTGTCTTGACTGCTCCTACATATGGAGCACAGAAAATGGCTGTAATTTCTCCACAGAGAAAATTATCTGCTTGGACTTCTGGCACCAGAAGACTTTTCCTTCCCCTAACCTACCTCGAGCCATATCTTCTTCCTTTTGCAGATGAGACGAAGCTTTTAGACTAAAATTACTTTGACGGTAAACTTAGCTGGTCTTCTCGTATATTATACTTAAAAGTGAAGTGTGAACATTTGCTTAATCTATTATGTACCACCACTACTGCTGCCACCACCACATTTTAAAGAGAGTTTAAAAATTCAAACCTAATACAAGACATTCAAGAATATTGTAGGCCAGAAAGAAACATCCTGCTATGAGAACATTTTTAATAGCAAATTAAGAGACATGGAAGCGATTATTTTCTGATAATGAATGAAACAGCAGTCTGTAGAATGTTGTGTTCCCAATAGATAAAGTGAATCGGTGTAATTTTCTGAACCTGCTTGAAACCATTTAAAGGACTGTATTCCATCCCACTTCAAATATGTTTTGCACTGAATAGTGATTCTGGTATATGTTAGAGGTAACAAATGTTCAATCCAGAACTGTTTTTTCTATTCAGGTGTGTTTTAAATACATTACTTGCTTTTATTTTTAAAGTAGGTTAATATCCCTTGTAAGTTCCCAGATATATGGGAACAATAACAATGATGAAATGCATTGTTCACATGACTTGGGCTCCAAGGAGTTGGGATTTACTGCACAGTTGTCTTATTCAATTAACTTACCCCAACCAAGAAAAATTGACGTGATGAGAATGAAATAAAATTGCAGGTTTTATAAGTGCATGATGCAAAATATGCATATAAATGTATGTTTTTAGTTTTCAACTGTAACTGCAACCACAAGCCTCATAAAGGCTCTTCTTTAGCCAATAACTTCCCATGTATGCTTCCCCCCCCCCTTTCCATTTTTAAATATATTCAGATTTTGCATCTCACTTCATATGTAAATGTTTGATCTTTGGTCAAAAAAATTAAAGTTTTTGTTAGCAAGCTGAAAGTGAATTACACCTTCAGTATTGTCCCTTGCCGCATATCGCAATAAAGTATCTGATTTATCCTTAAATAAGATTGGGAATATAAACTCTTTATAAAATTGTTATTTCTAATAGATTGGTTCATGCCATAGCTATTTGATGATGATGATGATGATGATGATGATAATAATAATGAGAATAATAATAATGAGAATAATAATAATGAGAATAATAATAGTAATACTAATGATAATAATAATGATAATAATAGTAATAATAATACTTATAATAATAATACTACTACTACTACTACTACTACTACTAATAATAATAATAGTAATAATAATAACAATTAGCTTAAGCAAGAATATTAAGTTCCTAATTATTTTACTTAACATAACTTGTATTGTAACAGATACTTTGAATTTCATAGCATATTAAATTTATGATAAGTTAATTTTATAATGTGTGATTAAATGTAGGAGGGAAGAATACTACTTGAAATTTCCCATTGGAAACAAGTTCATTTTGTTTAATTTTTAGTAATTATTTTTTAACTTTTTATTTTAATGTTGACCAGGATCAAATGATCAGCAAGGCAGAAAGCCTCACAATGTACCAGGCCAAAGACCTCCTGTAAATAACCATTCTGGATCATCCAAACGTTCAAGCAGTAAGTGTTTTCCAAATCTCACCAATAAATTCATTACTCTTAGCTAGATATCTTGGCAGATATTTTGCCCAAGTAAGTTGGTTTACTTGCAATGCAAACAATGTTTAATGTTCAAAAATTTTAAAGCATATTAGTTGCAGTCTGATACTGTATATTTCTTGGTTCCTACAAAGTGAAGCTTATGGAGTTACAATATTTTTCTTAATCCTTAATTGATAACATTCATATCATATCTCTCTAACAGTAATATGCATCCAAGAGACAGAGAAACCCAGAACATGCATATGTAAATCAGACATTTTTGTTTATCCTTTTTTCTTCTTCCATTCATGACATCTCATATGCCTATCTTATTTGGAGTTTTTGCAAACATGTAGAAAAGGTAGAAAATGATTCCTGGGAGAAAGATAGTACATTGGGAAAACATTGATATTATTGTTTCGTTGTGAGAAGACAGTAGTGATTTATATTTTCTTCTTCCTCTTCCAGCAAAAATGAAACCTGCTCCAAAGAGCTGACCACATCACCTGTTTGAGAAAGAGATACTTTTTTATTAAACAGTCTGTTTTGTTCACGAGGGAAATGCCCTCAAGGGTTATATCACGAAATTTCTGCAGCAATAAGTCACCTGTTATTTTTGTTTCCTGAACTATGATTTAGCCTTGGACCAGGCTGGTTCTATAGGATTTAGGTCTCACATTTATGGGGACAAGTGAATGGTTGTATTTCCCAAAGAAAGAAAAAAGTGCATCCACTTTAAACATATTTCTTTAGGTTTGTTTATTTCAATCAGCTTGTACAATTGTGATTTATGCATAGAACTGTTGCACTGAACCTCTTTGTTTAGCAGTGATATTGCTGCAGGTTTCACAGAAATGGTAGAAGGGAGTCTGTCCTCTCCTCCACAGTGTGATATGGAGCATTATCTAAGGTTACAACAGCTGAAGGGGGAGAATTAGAAGCTAGTTTTTCTCAAATTCAGTTTCAAAGTTCACGTGGTTCATTTGTCTCCATGATGGTAACCTTTGGCTCTCCCGGCCTTAAATGATAAGAGAATTTCTAGAAATCCATTTATTTTATTCACATGAATTATTATCACTCTTTTCCCTGCATTAGTGTTGGTATGGATGCCAAATCGTCCTTACTTTGCCATCACTTGTTGAATGCTTAAGTAGTTAAAAGTAAAACCAATAGAAGTCAGCTATGACTATAAATAATTATGGAGGGTTGCCCCATTTAACCTTGGATGTTTTTAGGTACATTTTTTCATGGTAACATTTCCTTTGTTCAGTGTGATGTCCACAGGCTTGAACTATAGCTCTGCAGTGTAGTTTCCATTGTAGAAGACTGCACTTTAGAGTAAGAAGGGGGATGTTAGCCCACTCCTCCTGGCAGACTTTCCAGAGAGCTTTAGTTGTGATGGGATGTAAAGAAGCAAGGCACTGTTTCACAAAATCCATTGGTGAGGCATTTAATGGCTTTACAGAAATCCTTTTAAATGGTATTATGTTGATACCCATTTCCACAGCTTTCTGGTGCCAGTAGTCCTGGGATGATTGACAAGTGTGGCAGGATACTTTATCCATGTGGATCCAAATATTTGGGGCATCCTCACCATATAACCAGGGAATATCATAAAAAATTGGGTTTATGTCACTCCTTTGGTAGTAGGCTGCATTAATTGTTATATTTTTGGCAACTCTGTGAATATTGAGTTTTCCCTGAGCATAGTAACTTGCAACCACCATCAACCCCTTGGAAAAGTTTTTCTTGCTTTCCTGGATGAAGCTGGAGTGTCCCTTTTGGCCCACTTGGTGGTAATAAATAGCACAGGGTTTATTTGTGTCATCTAGATAAATCCATGCTTCATCCAAAGAAGCTACTCATTGCCATTTTTCACTTCCAGGTGGTGTTCATACTGTTTTCTTGCATTGGTGAAGCATTCTCTGATGTGCTGTACTTGCAAGATGTGCCCACATACTTTATGCCACTGTTCTAGTCCCAAACCTTGATGGATTATCCTATAAAGAGCCCCTTTAGGAGTTCAAATGAGGCTGTCAAGGCTTCTTTGTGTTGGACGATTTTCTTGTCACTGCTGCCCTCATCTTGGCTACTACCCCTTTGTCATGCTGGTTGCACCCGTTTTCTTGTTAGTCTATTTGCAGATTTGGTTATACAGCTGTGTTATACAGCCTTTCTATTTACAGCTTTCTACTATCATTAAAAGGCTATAACTTGTGTCAGAAAGCGCAACAGTGTATTCCTGCCACAAATCAGTGAGTTTTGAAGCCATTATGGAGTAAAGTTTGAATGAGATTGTACCAGCAGACTGCAGGCATACAATGTTGAATTGATGTGACAGAAAATGTGAGCATCTCACTACCAGCAGGAGTGGGAGAGCATTTCAACGTCATCCATGCGTAGGTGGGGCAACCCTCCATATATTATAAAGAAGATAGGTTTGGACTGGTAACATTAAGCAACAGCATAAGATTGACGTGGAGTACCTTGCCTCTCCCCTTCATTCTCAGCACACCTTAAGCTGGTGAAAAGACAGTAGGTATTGGTATGCATGCCGGCTCATTCTTCAGCACTAATGAATACTGCCTTTGTATGAGATAAGCATTTCCATGTAATATTTAATGTTATGCTGTTTTTTAAAATAAGTACATACTATATTTTACGGCAGTAACATAAAATCACGCACATGTTACATTTTGAAACTTGTACAATCTTCAGCAAGAAATACTTAAAAAGTTAGTTTAAAGCCTGCTAGAGTGTTTCAATGTTTGCCAAAATGATGGTAATTATGGACATTATATTTAATGGCCTTTTTGTCCTTGATTTATGTGGAAATGGAACAGTAGAATTGGTAATGTGCAGAGCAGAAATCATAGCATTAATGCCCCATTTATAGACATATTATTGCAGAAGTTGATAACTAGCCATAGACAAACATTTAATAATATAATTTGAGAGTCTAGCTTCCTCCTTCTGTTGACCAGACTGTTTACTAATATGGTATATAGTGGTAACTAACCACAAAATTTAGCAGAATTTAGATTCTATTTCAAAATGGTGCCAAGTATGAAAAGTAATAAAATGACTCTTCAGTGGAGCTTTCTGTATAAGTCCTTGCTGATACTTGATTATCCTTGTGTTTATTATGTGCATATTGTATAAAGCAAGGCATAGTATATTGTAACAAATGAGAACACCAGTTTCTGCGAAGACACACTATATTTATCACTAGGCACTTGGAGTAACACAAACGTTACACTTGAGCCAATTTAGCACACTCGGAATGCAACACAACTACAACTGATCTGTAGAATCACAATTGAACTGCTGAACTGCATGACTCACAATTAAACTGCACTTCACTTCTAACAGAACTCAACCCTCAACTCAATTCAACTCTGACTCATCACAGTGAAGGGTTCCTTTTATACACCTCGCATACAAAGCAGAACTTTCCAGAATGAGAACCTGCCAGAAAGGCTCAAATGGAAACCTCTGATGCATGGAAGTGGCACACAATGGTTATTGTTCCAAGCACCCATTATTCTAGAGAGGGACTGGCCATTAGCCTAACTTGTGGCAGGTAGATGGGCCGGCAGGTGCTCGCACCGCTGGTCTGTAGGAACTTAGTACACATGGTCACACTGCTCCCTCCTCAGAGCTAGACAGTCTAGGTGTACCACCAGCATCTTCCCTTGGGACAGCCTCTGGATGCTGTAGACTACATCATTGATCCTCTTTGCCACATGGTACAGCCCTTGCCATGGTTGCTGAAGCTTGGGGCAATGCCCCTTGGTCTGGGTAGGGCAATACAGCCACACCAAATCACCTTGCTGGAAACCTTGGCTGTTGACCTGGCAGTTGTAGCAGGTTTTCATCTGGTCGCTTGCTACCTGGATGTGTTGATGGGCCATTTCATGCACGTTGTGATGACAATCCACGAGGTTCTTCACATAGTCGATTGCTGGCTGTTCCACCCCAGGGGGGGCTCCCAAACATCAGGTCACATGGAAGATGCAGCTCTCTGTCAAAGACTAAGCTGGGTGGTGTCAACTCGTGGTGTCGTGAGTTGATGAGCGGTAGGCCAACAAGAAAAGTGGCACCCTAATATCCCAATCCCTGTGGTGATTGTCCATGACCTTCCTTAGGTTCTCTTCAAGCGTCTTAATGCACCACTCAACCAACCATCTGATTGTGGGTGGAGAGGCGTTGTACACGTCTTGTGCACTCCAAGTCTCTCCAGTGCTTCCTACATCAGGTTCGACTCGAAGTTTGTGCCCTGATCACTGTGCAGCTCTAACGTATCCCAAACGTATTCCACTAGGCATTCCATGATCGTCTTGGCCTCCTGGTTAGGAATGGCATATACCTCCAGCCTTTTGGTGAAGTAGTCCATGATCACTAACAGATACTAGTTGCCCCTATCGAACACAGGGAACGGTCCAGCTATATTGATGGCGACGCATTTGAATGGTGCTCCCATGTTATACTGCTGCATACGACCCCGGCTCCTAGTCTGTGGGCCACGACTTGCTGCACACACATGGCATTGGCGGCACCACCTCTCAACATCTGCCTATAGTGTCAACCAATGGTACCTTTATCGGAGCTTGTCAATCACTCAATTGGGTCCAAAATGTCCTCCTGAAGCCCCTGTATGTACTTCCTCCAGGACTTCCTGCACCTTACTTTGAGTAAGAATCAATTGCTCTGGGTCTTCGCGTCAGGTGCCCCATACTCTGAACAACACACCCTCCTTGGTTTTCAGTGAGTCCCAATGAGCCCAGTAGGACTTACACGCACTACTCCTGGAGGCGATATCCTCCCAGCTCGGCCTAGTTCCTGCCTCCAGTTCTCTCAGAGGCAGTCCCAAGTCGGCATCCACCAGTTGCTTCCTTCTCAGGCCTGCACTATCCCATCCATCTACAAGCACTGGCGAAATCACATGGATAGCTGCGGCATGCTCCTCCACCCTAGTGCACTGGTCGCACCCTTCTGGGCAGGGTCTTCTTACATGGCATCCACATTGGATTGGCCTCTGCCTCTCCAATGCTCGGATGTAAAGTTTGTATTCCTGAAGCCTCTGGACTCAAAGGGCTGTCCGGCCCACCAGGTTCTTAAAGCTCAATAGTCAGGTGAGGGCGGAGTGGCCAGTCTTCAGGTAGAATGGCTGACTGTACAGGACTTATGGAAATGTTCCAGTGCCTTCACAACTGCTAGGAGTACCTGGCGGGTAATGTAGTAGTTCTTTTCCACCTTGGGTAGCGTCTTGCTGTAGTATGCTATTACCCGTTACTGTCCATCCTGGACCTGGAATACTACACCTCCAATACCACTGTCGCTGGTGTCGGTGTCCACGATAAGGTCACATCGTCCTCTGTAGACTAGTAGTACCGTGCTAGCCTCTAGTTCCCAAGGTCGCGGGTTTAAACCCGACAGAGGACGATGGATTTTTTCGGGCGTAAAAATCCTTAGCATGGCTTCCTTCGGAAGGGAAGTAAAGCCGGTGCTCCCATGACGTAGATTTACGGCACATAAAAGAACCTCAAGCCTGATAAAGAGGCCTCTGAGCAAAATTACCGGTCTTTCACGCCTAATATAGAATGGGACGCTAAGGACCATAGTAGTTACAGAGCGTTTATAAATAAAGCTCAATTTAATTTAATGATAAGGTCACCGCCCGTTTGTGGAAAACTCAAACAAGGCACCTTGCAGAGTGCTGACTTGAGCGCTTGGAACGCGTCCTCGGTCTCTGTCCACACATACGGCTGGTGTTCTTCCGTCAGACGAGTGAGGGTCTTCGCGATGTTGGAGAAGCCCCTGACGAACCGGCGGTAGTAGCTGCACAGGCCGAGAAAACTGTGCAACTCTAGTTTAATCTTTCGGGCGAGGCCAATCTCTTACAGCCCGAGCCTTCTCCGGGTCCCTGGCCACCCAATTGTTAAGACTCTATGGCCCAAATAGTTGGCCTCCTTGCAGAAAAGTTGACACTTCTTCACATTCAGTTTCAGGTTGGCTGTTTGCAGTCTCTCTAATACCTTGGTCAGGTTTTCTAGATCTTCGAAGGTGCTGACAATGACGAGGATGTCCAGGTGTAACAGGCAGGCGTCGTATGTCAATCCCCTCATCACTGATTCCATCAAACGCTGGAAAGTGGCTGGCACGTTGCAGAGGCCAAAGGGCATAACCGTAAACTGTCAAGTATTTGGCCTGTCGAAAATGCGGTCTTATCCTTGTCCCTGGGGTCCAGATCCACTTGCCAATATACCGATTTCAAGTCGAAGGTCTAGAACTACTGGACACCAGCAAGAGTGATCAGAGTATCGTCAATTCGGGGTAGGGGAAAACAGTCCTTTTGGGTGACAGCTTTCAACTTCCTATAGTCCACGCAGAAGCGTAGCTCGCCGTTCTTCACCAAGACCACAGGGGAACACCAAGGGCTGTCGGACTCTTCGACGATGCTCCTAGATCTCATGTCCTCCATGTCTCGTAACTCCGCTTGCTTCGTCAGAGGAACACGTCTTGGTGGTTGCCGGATAGGCCGGGTGTCTCCGGTGTCGACGTGGTGGAGTACTCGGTGGGTGCGGTCATAATCGCTGTCCCCTTGACTGAAAGCGGACTGGTATTACCTAAGGAGTTGCCCGACCTTCTTCAATTGTTCCGCGGTCAGATGGTCGGCCGCCCTCTTTCAGCCGGAGCCCCAGATCTTGAGACGGTGCTGATTCTTTGAGTCCATCGTACGGTGATACGCTCACAGCTGGCTCGCATTCTAACTCCGTTCCAGCCTGTATATCCTGATAAGTGTCCGATGGATTCAGCAGTCTTACTGGCACTTCCCCCCCGGTAAGGCAACGGTGCCCTGGCGGCGCATAATCCATCCAATGGTGTTTTCCGGTCCAACACCACATTGCTTGAACGCATACCTTCCAGATGCGCCCTCACCTCCACCTCGCTTCTTGCGGACATAACCACTTCCTCCATCAGCATCAACCTGCAGATCAAAGGATTTTGTTTGGTCTTTGGAGGGTCACCACGTCTCGGTCGAGTCTCAAGACCTTCCTGCCGATGTCGACTCGTCTCGTGGCTCCTGAGGGCTTCCATTCCCAGTATCCTATCTTTAGCCACCCCCGCGACAAACACCCACAGCCTTACGATGCTCCTCCCTTGGATCAACTCCAGCAGGGCCTCCTGCACAGGCAAGGTATCGCACAATGGCGCGTCACTCGTTGGTAGGGCGAATTATGTTTCCTCGATGTTAAGCCCTTTGCCACATCTGGTCTTATTACGGTCACGGCTGCACCTGTGTCGACTAGTACCTGGCACGCTTCGCTTGTATCCAGCCGTCCGCGACGAGGCTGTCAGCCATTCTTCTGCCCAAGGTACACAGCGTCACTCGAGGGAGTGGTGAAGACGGTCCCGACGTTCCCCTCGCCACGTCGGTGCTTATTCGTTTTCCGCCTGCTCGTCGGCTTGGTGTGGGCAGTACTTTACTAGGTGTCTTGGCTGACCACACCCCCAATTCACACAGCTTGAAAATCTTCGTCGACGTACTTGGGTTGATCCTCTGTCCCCCCGTTTCAAATGCTCCTTGTCTTCGAGGTAGGTGCCGCTGTTACCTTGGCCGCCTCCATCTTCAACTCGGCCGTTAGCGCATCGTGGATGGTCTTGTAATCGCCGAGCATTAGACGCTCTTGTATCTCGGCGTTACGCACCCCGTCGCCAATTTCCTTGGATACGAAACTGGGCAGGAGGTCCACAAAAACTATTCACTAGCTGTTCAACTGCCAGGTCGGACTCCAGCATCTCCCCTGGCTGTTCCAGCTTTGACTTGAGTTGACTACGATGGGTTGAGACCAAGCGATGGTTCCCGAACCGGTTTCCGAGGGCCTCCCAGTTATCTCGGACTTCGCCGGCGTTGGAATCGCATTAAGAATTTACTGCCCTTCCCTGGAGGCTGGCTATTAACTGTGTGGCTGACCATCGATTATGGGCGGCAATGGTGGCGAATTGTCGGCGGAAGACTTGAAAGTTGACGTACCATTGTATTTGGGTGTCTTGATGCGCGTGAATGTCGTGTCGCGTCGTGACGTCGTCTAGACCTTCAAGTCCTTTAGTTTTCTGCTAAGTATTTCTTCCACCATGGCATTCAGTTCCTTGGCGCTGCTATCGGCTCTTCCTTCTAGGATGCTAAGCTGTTACCTGATGACCTCGGAACGTCAGTGCATTGGCCGAGGTCTTTCACCTTTCTGCCAAGCTCCTCCATGCCATTTTTGTTTTCCACGCCAGCCAGTCGCTCGTCAATTTTGGTGGATAGCCCCATCTTTATTTTAGAGATTTCTGTCTGATCTATATTCTGGAATTCACCTTCTCCTCCATTTTCTCCATTGCAAAATTCACTCTCATTATTTCACCTCCCTTCTTTTCCATTCCAGAATTTATATTCTTCATTTCACTCTCCATCTTCTCCATTCTGGAGTTTATGGTCTGGACTTCACTTGATGATGTTTGAAGTGCTTGTACTATTGTGCATTTGGATCCCACTCCTGGCACCAATGTAACAAATGAGAACACCAGTTACTGCGAAAACACACTTTATTTAACACCAAGTACACAGAGTAACACAAATGTTACACTTGAGTCGCTTTGGCATGCACTCTGAATACAGTACAACAGTAGAATCACAATTGAAATGCTGAATTGTACGACTCGCAATTAAACTGCACTGTCACTTCTAACAGAACTCAACACTCAACTCACTTCAACTCTAACTCATCCTGCCAACAGGTCCCGTATATTGGCCTGCACATATAAAGTGGAACTTCCAAGAATGAGAACCTGCCAGAAAGGCCCAAAAGGAATCCTCTGGAGCCTGGAATTGGCACACAATGGCTATTGTTCCAAGTGCCCATTGTTTTAGAAAGGGCCAGCCATTAGCCTAACCCACGGCAGGTAGATGGGCCAGCTGGTCTGTAGAAACTTAGCACGTGTGGTTACAATTTTTTAACTTAATTTTCATTATAGAAGAAACAGTATCTTGTAACTATATTTTAATGTCTGTTTTATGTTTTTGTTGGGTTGATAACCAGAATCAGGCTTATTGTGCAACTTCGTTGTTAAGAGGGTGACTACAATTATTTGTTAAGCTTAAAGAACCACTGTTAACAAATGTGCCGCTATTTGGCATTTTGTAACTCATTTATTATTGCAATATTAAGTGACTACTCAAAAATTTGTGAGCTGTGCAATAGCGTTTTGTTTTGCCACTGCCACCAGTGCCAGAAAGCCGACTACTGAGTGCTTTGTTACTTCTCAGTCCTTGCTGAGATGGAAACAAAGCATGCTGTGAAAACGTCACATGAAACATTTAAAATATATGTGGATTTTTAAAATTTGAACCCATTGCTTAGAATAGCAAGACTTGCAAGACTTGTGACTCCAAAGATTTAGATTTATTATGGGGAAAACTCATCAGCTTTGGCAGTGGCCCTGTAAAACGAGTTTAAGCTCAGGTTAGGAAAGACAGACAAAAGAAATAACAGTGCAGCTTCATGTTGCTTTGATGCAGATTTCCTAATTCGTATCAACTTGCAATTATTGAAGATTAGAAACAGAAGCATTAATAACAGTGAAGTGTTCATCATGATATAACTTTTAATTAGTGAAGGTGAGTGTAAAAAAAGTGTGACTCAATCTACATCATCTTGCAATTATTGCTTAATTTTCTTTATGGCTTTTGGTCTTTAATTATACTTTTTAAGGATACCAGTTGTCATGCAGATTTTTCTGAAATTTTAATGTATATCATCAAGCATAAGTAAGTACTTATTTTTTAAATCATGATTTGGCAATGTTAAGCTTTAATTTAGTTCTGTGGAAATGTTCTTAAATGTTCTTGCATTTTAAGCTTGAATGAAAGTCTAATTGGTACCTGATAATATCCATAGATACTAGAGAAAAGAAAGGTTAGTTTCACTGGTTGTGTTATCTGAGGGAATGTTACAGCTACAAGTACTTTATATTGGATTATTTTTCATATGCAAATTTATTAAGTATAAATTATCACTTTATAACCCAATTAACCTTCCGTTAATGTCTTCTTCTTCCAGCAACATGAGTATAAATTAAATTTGTGTGGTTATGAGAAGCTAGTAAATAGCTTTCTGCTAGCCACTTCTTTTAACAGATTGGAGATTATCTGAAAATGATTCTGGGAATGAAAAACGTATTGCTGTAATATCCTACAGCTCTCAAAAGTGCTCAGTTCGTAATCTTAACCTAAAAATGATTCAGATATATTTGTGAACTATGCAAATCAGCATAAGATTAATCATTATTCGAACTTAAAATTTTTAAATAGGTAACTGTTACTTTTTATTACAGTACAAGATTAAACACTTATTTTGCTATTAAAATTCTTCTCTTAAAAGTTATGTTGGGAGCATCATTTACCACTGGTGTCACACGGAATATTGACTACTTAAACATAATTGTAATATTTATATTTTAGACCACAATGAATAAACAAACATTTGATATTATTATTTTTAAATCGGAAGAATACTGAAGAGATTAAATATAATATATAGAAGTGGTTGTAAATATACAATTTCACTAAAATAGGTTAAATACCTCAGAACTAGTTTCGAGGAATTGCTTCCTCATCGCCAGCTGATTGCCACTGGTTGGCTTTCCTTTGATCGTTACAGATGTCTCTTTGTCCCTCTAGTGGTGGTTCTGCAAGTTTAGTGATCAAATTTTTGTCCATAGGGATGTCGAAATTCATTAACCTTGGACAAAATTTCCAAAGAAATATTTTCTTCCAAATGTTTAATTCAGTAGGTTTTTGTGCCTGCTTGACAAGTGATACCGTGTCCTCAATTTCATGCCCCTGTATCAAAAAATGTGCTCCAACTGCTGATTTTTCTTCTTTTCTGGATTTAATGTTTCGAAAATGTTCCTTAAGCCTCGTTTCTATGTTATGCTTAGTTTGACCAATATAGATTTGATCACAATCCTTGCAATCTATTCTATAAATTCCGGATATTTTATGAGCTGGCATTTTTTCTTTTTGGTTTGCATTTATAAGGAATTTTATGCTGAATTTATTTTCGGGGATGAGTGCCACATTGCTATCATTGAAACTTTTCTTGAATTTGTTCTGTGCCCATGGATGAAATGCAACTTTTTTGTATGTTGGATTTTGTTTGTGTGGTTTGAGGGTTGTATTTTCTTTTATCATTTTTTGTTGCTTGAATTTTTTGATTAACCTATCCACCATATCTGTTTTGTAGCCATTTTTTCTAGCTGTTTTTTAAAATGTCTTGGTATTCTAAGTTATATTCCTTTTCATTGAGGGGGATGTTTACTAATCTCTGGGTCAAACTGTTAAAAACTGCAACTTTGTGTGATGGGGGGTTGTAACTATTATTTTTTATATAGTTATCCATATAGGTGTTTTTTCTGTATATTCCAAAAGTTAATCTATTGTTGTTCATGATTTTTAGGTCCAGTTAGGGGAGCTGGTTATCCAATTCAGTTTCTATGGTAAATTTAATATTGCTATCTTGCAAATTCAATAATTTAAGCGTATCTTGTACATGTTTCTTGTTAACTATTGTGAATACGTCGTTGACATATCTGGCTCAAGTTTTAAACAACCAAGGGAAGGCTTTTTCTGCTTTTGTCTCAAGAGCACTCGTGAATAAATCAGCCAGAAAGGGTGGCATTGGATTTCCCATGGCTAGGCCTGTGTGTTGTTCAAAATATTTTCCTCCAAAGCTGAAGAAGGTTTGCTCTATGCACAGTTTTGTCAAATTAATGAGTTCTTCAAATTTCTGTTGGGTTTTTATTGATGGCAGTTAACCAATTTTTTAATACTTCTAGCACCCTATCTTTAGGTAGGGTTGGAAACAGTGAAACCACATCGAAAGACACTAAAGTATCCCCATCTCCAAGTTGAAAGTCCTTTATCTTAGTGATTAACTCAAATGGATTCCTGATGCTTAAAAACACAAATTTTGTGAATTCTTGAAATTTGTGGATTAGCCATTTTGCAAGATTATAAGTTGGGGCTCCAATGCATGAGATAATTGGTCTGATTTCATTTCCAGGTGTGTGTATTTTTGGTAAACCATACATTTTTGGAGTTGAGGGGTTGGCTACTTTTAATCTATTTTTATCTTTGTCGCCAATAATGTATTGGACAGTTGCTAGGCTTTTATTTGTGTGCTGAATGCATTTGTTTAAGGGATCTTTCTTTAATAGGGTGTATTCAGGAGCTGTTAGAAGATTTTCCACACTTTGTATGTAATTCTGCCTGTGCAAGATTGCCAATTTATTGCCTTTATCTGCTTTATGGAATGTTACATCTTTCGAATTTAAGCTTTTTATGACTTTTCCGAAAGGGTTGCTGGTGTGGCATGTATCTTATTTTTCTCAAAATAGGTTCACATTTGTTTCTGATTGTCCACTTCTCGCCTTCTGGTAAGTTAGCTATCGCAATTTCAGTGTCGGCAACATATTCATCAATTTTAAAATAGAGAGTTGAGGGTTGTTACACTACATCACTATAATATGATAGTGATGTATATTATATTATAGTGATGTAGTGTAACAACCCTCAACTCTCTATTTTAAATTATGACACATCACTGTTACTAGCTTCTAAATCTTCAAAATTAGTCAATATTCATCAATGTTTCTACTGTAGCTAACGCATGTCTTTAATCCTTTATTTAGGAGATTTATTTCTGAAGCTGAAAAATCTTCTTGTGATAAATTCACTACATTGTTTTCATTTCTTTCAATGTGGATCATAGTGCGTCTATTCTTCTGATGCTTTAATCGGGTTAGTTTGTTCCTTAATGTGACTCGCTTTTTATTAATTTGGAGGTTAAGTCGCTCAAAAAGGTTTTGTCCTAAGCATGCCCAAGTTTCAATCCCAAGGAGCTTTGAAAGTTTTAAATGCAAGACATACAACGGTACATCCAGGTCATTCATGGTTTTGTAATGGCGATTCTTTTCCATTATTAATATTTTGTTTTCCGCGGCCCTTTGCAATGCATTGTTTCCATTTTGTTTAACTTGACAAAATTAGGAACTAGTTTTCTGGAAACGCACTCATTGATAAATTTTATGTCCTCAAAAATTTTCTTTTTCTTTAATTTCAGCTTGAAAATTTTTCTAATGTCTTTTTTACAAACGGGCATCATAGAACCAACATTCCAATCAGTGATGTCAAATCTTACCTCCATCTTGTTTTTCCAGTTGCTTGTTTCTTCCATTTGACTTGTCGGCCAATTATTCATTGCTTTTAAATCGGAAGACATAGTGAAAAGTTTAAATATAATATATAGAAGTGGTTGCAAATATACAATTTCACTAAAATAGGTTAAATACCTTGGAACTAGTTTTGAGGAATCACTTCATCATCAGCTGATTGGCACTGGTTGGCTTTCCTCTGATGGTTACAGATGTCTCTTTGTCCCTCTAGTGGTGGTTCTGCAAGTTTAGTGATCAAATTTTTATCAATAGGGATATCGAAATTCATTAACCTTGCCGCAGTTTTCTGGCTCGTGTTATCTTATTTGCTGAGCGCCTGTTATTGTTTTATTATTTTAAATTTTGGGTTCTTTGTTCTCCGGCTAGCTATTATTACTCAGTCGAGCAAGTATCTCTGACCAAGGCATGTAAACAGAAAGGCGTTGCTAAAAGATAACACTGATAAAATAATTTGTTTACACTTTTATTGACATCACACTTAATTAATAATTCACATATTTAATCTTTATACACACCTGACTGAAACTGTTATATTTCCGAATGTAATTACTGTCGTATTAGTTGCCGCGTACTTTACATTTTGTAACTAACTTTACGACGTCTACCTCGCGAGAGATCCTTCCAAACTGTATGATGTGCACGTCACGAGAGATTCCTTAGAACTGCGCAATGTGCACCTCATGAGAGATTCTTCAGAACTGCGCGACGTGTACCTTATGAGAGATTCTTCTGAACTGCGCGATGCTTGCTTATGGCTTGAGAATATATACTCCTTCACCCCGAATTGCCTAAACATTATAATAGAGCTGCTATTGGTTACCAAATTGTGCCCACTTTAGCATCTGTGTTGTCAGCCAATCACTATTACTAACATATATACTCTAGGGAAGATATTCCCTCCATTTCTAAAGAAAGGCACGCTACCCTGATGCCATTTGTTTGTCTCTTCTTAGTGATAAACAACTCACCCACTCGGTTTATTGTTACCCACTTCTATTGTCAGTTTCAGTGAGGCTGTGTAAACTTATTTCCTAACAATAGTTATGGCTAACAAACATCTAAAATCCTGTACATACAATAATATTAATTTACACTACAATTACTCTGGCATTCACAGTGTTGTGATATAAAATATTGCCTCATATGCCCCTCTAGAAACATAATTATAAATATTTACAACCTTTTTTTTGGAAATTTTATAATTGGGTTTTTAGTCCCCTGAATATTGTAACACACGGTATCTATCTCTTGCACGAAACACTGCACACACATTTAACCGCGTTATACTTCTTGCCTTTTTCTTGCCACTATTTACTGGCTCGGGTCTAATGTGTTCATATACCTGCATCTGACCTTACAAGTTTTCTTTCATACAGCAAATACTGTACCGTGAACTATTTAGGTCACTGTTACAAAATTGTTATACTTTCTTATGTTATTGACATAAAAATTTATACACTCAAGATTTTTACCCTGGTTCATTTTGTAATTATTGAACATATTTACCAAAATATTCATCCTCTACACAATCATATTTACATCTCTTAATTCTAAGACATAATTTTACTCAAAATATTGATTATCTGTATGCTACATAAATGTTTGGCTTTAATTATCCTTACCCTTTTTTGTACTTTATATTCACAATACCCTTTGAATTATATCTACATACCTTTACTTTCATGTGACATTAATTTATCCTTCTGACATACTTCATTTCAAATGTGACTACAGGTTACTGAGAAAATGTTCTTTTTCCCCTTTAAACATTCATTTCTGTCCTGCATTTCCTTCCTTATGACATATATACATAGTTACTCTTACATTCCAATACTTTTTTGGGGGGGGTGGTCATTGCTATTCCGTCTCGTGGATCAAATTGTCCATGACTAAGCATTGCTCATATTCTAATCTGTATCGTAACATTCCAAAATCTGTTCATGAATAGCCTCTTAAAGGATTCATATGAAATTCGCCCCCTGATACCATTTGTAGCCAATCTAAAGTCTTCTGGTCCAAACATCTTTTAACAACTATCATTTTCAATGCTTCCGGTATCTTTTTAATTTGAAAGTACTCTGACAAGTCTGCAATAAACTGTACTGGATTGGAGTTTTCATTACACTTTGGAAGTGGCAAATCACTTAAGATATAATTATAGTTTTGTATGTCCCTTATTCCCATATTTAAGTTATCTACCGTTACTTGTGCACTTTGAGTTTCGACGTGGGCAATGGATGAACCCTCCGCGTCACATTGTCATACTTGAGGAAATACCTCTATCATTATTCTGTGCATCAGATACATTGACATCACATATATTGACCCTTGAACTCAATTCTAACCTATTTACAGTACCTTGCAGATTTTCTATTGTCTGTTCCAATTTTCTATTGTTTTCATTTTGAACAGCTTGGTGCTTGTTAATTGCAGAAATTAGTTTTTGATTCAAATTTGTAGACAAAATTTTGACTTCTTTGGACAGCTCATTTCTTTGTGTTTACGACTCCTTCGGAATTTCAGACATCTCCCCTCTGAAATTAACTTGCACCTGAATTAAATCTGCATTCGTAGCCTCCATCATCTCTCTTAGCTCACTTGAAATGTTATTCATTCGGCTTTCTAACTCTGTACATCTTACATCAACATGTTCAAACTTATTATTAACCTCACCTTTTTGGTTAAATATTTCCCTGCTCATGTCTGACATTTTCTTTGAAAAGTTTTCTATCTCACTTGCTATTATTTCCTGATTTTCATTTCTCATTCTTGTCATACTACTATCTAGCTCCATAAATTTCTTTTCAATTTCTTCCCTGTTTTGATCTAATTTCTTGCTCTAATTTCTCATTACTCTTACCAGTATCTTCCCTTAATTCCATATTACTCTTTTCCATATTCCTTTCTAATTTATCTGTAATACTCTTATTTAATGTTTCACCAAAATTTCTTGGCATTTCCATCATCATACCAGCATCAAAATTAACATTTCCTACTGCATTTACATCCCTTTGTGAACCTTCATTTCCACCACCCGTTACAGTTACTTCACCCCTGTTTGGTACAATACTCTGACCCACAGGCCTAATATATCTATCTCTGTCGTCGGCTACCTGCCCTGAAATGTTTACAACAATCCCAATGTTTGAGTTGACTGACCTGCTATTCTATTCTGACTTTCTTCACTGATATTTCCTCCCTCAAAAGTTGCATTGTTTGAGCTATTTTCCGTGACCTGCATTGAATTACGGCCAACTGTTACATTATCCTCTTCCATAATTATTTCTTCAGTATTATTAGTGGACATTGTTTTCTTAATCCTTCCGCTTCGCAACAACATTTAATTTTTCACAATTTTTTTTTGTTTTGTTTTAGGATACACATAAAATTTACAGTTTTCTAACCTTTTATGATGCTACCTGATAACGTTATTTTGATGTCCAGCTTCCTGCCCCTCTCTCCTTGATGTATATGTCACCTCTGCATTGTAGTACGATGAATCTACGTTGTCTCGCTGCCTTGGTGTCGAATTCCCCTGTTGTCTTCTGTTCTTGTAATTGCTGATGTCTTCTCATCCGCGTCGTCGGTCGTTCTGGTGGTTGTTTCTGGGATCTGCATTGTCTTAAAGTCTTGTAGTTAATTGCACCGCTCCATTTGCCCCATGTTATGATTATCTCGCCCCTTCCTAGTTACCTCGCCCCTTCCTAGTTACCTCGCCCCATGTTCTGGGAGCCATTTGTTGCAGTTCTCTGGCTCATGTTATCTTATTTGCTGAGCGCCTGTTATTGTTTTATTATTTTAAATTTTGGGTTCTTTGTTCTCAGGTTAGCTATTATTACTCAGTCAAGTAAGTATCTCTGAGCAAGGCGTGTAAACGGAAAGGAGTTGTTGCTAAAAGATAACACTGTTGAAATAATTTGTTTCTACACTTTTATTACCGTCACACCTAATTAATAATTCACATATTTAATCTTTATACATGCCTGACTGAAACTGCTATATTTCTGAATGTAATTACTGTCGTATTAGTTGCCGCATACTTCACATTTTGTAACTAACTTTACAATGTGTACCTCGCGAGAGATTCTTCCAAACTGTATGACGTGCACCTCACGAGAGATTCCTTAGAACTGCGCGATGTGCACCTCATGAGAGATTCTTCAGAACTGCATGACGTGTACCTCATGAGAGATTCTTCCGAACTGCACGATACTTGCTTATGGCTCGAGAATATATACTCCTTCACCCCGAATTGCCTAAACATTATAATAGAGCTGCTATTGGTTACCAAATCGCGCCCACTTTAGCATCTGTTTTGTCAGCCAATCACTATTACTAACATATATACTCTAGGGAAGATATTCCCTCCATTTCTAAAGAAAGGCACACTACCCTGACATCATTTGTTTGTCTCTTCTTAGTGATAAACAACTCAGCCCCCTCGGTTTATTGTTACCCACTTCTATTGTCAGTTTCAGTGAGGCGAGTAAACTTATTTCCTAACAATTCTTATGGCTAACAAACATCTAAGATCCTGTACATACAATAATATTAATTTACACTACAATCACTCTGGCATTCACAGTGTTGTGAAATAAAAATCTTGCCTCGACCTTGGACGAAATTTCCAAAGAAATATTTTCTCCCAAATGTTTAATTCAGTAGGTTTTTGTGCCTGCTTGACAAGTGATACTGTGTCCTCAGTTTCATGTCCCTGTACCCAAAAATGTGCTGCAACTGCTGATTTTTCTGCTTCCCTGGATTTGATGTTTCAAAAATGTTCATTTGGGAGAAAATATTTCTTTGGAAATTTCGTCCAAGGTTAATGAATTTTGACATCCCTATGGTCAAAAATTTAACCACTAAACTTGTAGAACCACCACTAGAGGGACAAAGAGACATCTGTAGCCATCAGAGGAAAGCCAACCAGTTGCAATCAGCTGATGATGAGGAAGTGATTCCTCGAAACTAGTTCTGAGGTATTTAACCTATTTTAGTGAAATTATATATTTGCAACCACTTCTACATATTAAACATTTGATACTTAAAATGTCACATTTTTATCATGCTTTTCCTCTTCCATAGCATTAAAACCATATCTCTGAGAGTCTGTTGTGTAACAAAATGTTAGCAAGAGGGTCTTGGGGTTTGTTGTGTTCAACAAGCAAATACTTATTCTTAACAAAATTTTATTTTGTTATGAAATTACAACTGTGCAAGATGGCTCAGGTGGTAACGTCTGTGGCCCGCTTTCAGGAAGTCCTGGGTTCAAACCAATCTGACTGAAGGCTTTTTTTTACAGTTTTCCACAGTTGCTAAGTGAATACTGGATTGGATAATTTGATCCACGAATTTTCCTATCATACCTTTCATCACTGCATTTCATTTCCTTTTTCTTTGCCACCATACCAGACATTGGGCTGATCAGCCATCCTGGATATGCTATGATCCAGAGTTTGCTTGCTCTTCGACAGGCTACTGATCCAAGGCATTGGCTTGTAAGTCCTACATAGAGGAGGGTAATCCATTAAAGAAGAAGAAGTTAAGTTACGGAATCCGAATAGTGCGCAACAATTGGTTAGTGGCTTTAACAATTTGTTAAGTCTTAACATAATGTTACAGAATTGCCATAAATACCAAGTCTAATTTACCATACTGTTGAATTTATAGAGCTTTTGCATTTAAATTGGTGTAATACCAATTAAAGTAGCACTGAACAATAACTCATTTCCTTTCTTATCCATGTTAATATTGGCAATGTCCCAACATTGGGTGATCAGATTTATTTGAAACCTCCCCTTAGTCATTTTGAATTGTCACTTTTTAAGAAAGAATCTCAACTTGGTGTTGCTGATCCAGTAGATTCCAAGCAATTGACAGCATGTTGGAGAATGAGAGTGGGAGGGAGAATTGCCATTTCAAGCCTTGGGGCATGCAACATTTGATATATGCTGGCAAGTCAGTTTCTTACGACTGGTGAAGCCATGTTATGTATGGATACAATTTTATTATTTATGCCTTGGGGTCAACAACAACCCAGTTTTTCTGCTAATCTTGTAACAATGTTGGAGGCTTCTCATAATTTCCTGTATTCTATTTATATTAATATTTTGAAATCATAGTGACCAGTATTATTTCGTTTGACTGAGCCTATAGCACAAAAGACAGTAATGTACCTATCACAAGAAAAGGCAATAAATAAAAACTAGGGATGGGACCTCGATACCATCGATACTCTTGGTACTCGGTGGTATTGAAGCAGGTGTAATTTCTTGAGACGAGCCTTCGATACTTCTTCGATACTTTTAAATTGTTGAGATTTGCATTATTGAAAGTCGTTGCATTTAACTTTATGCTAGATAAGGAATGAAAGAAGACGAGACTTATTGCCTGGAGTTGCTGGAATATAGTTCTTGTCAGACCTTGACTGTGTTTCATGTGAATAAATCAATGAAACATTCCATAGACTCTTGTGTGTAAATGAAAACATGTAAAACAGTGGAGGAAGGAGCAGAGGTACCCATGTAACATGCAGTGTTAACTGAGTTGTGAATGGAGCTGATGTAGCTGACACACTAAATCACATTTCTGCAGTATCCTGGCTTGGTGGCTCACTCTCAGCCACTACATTTACCTCTTCCAGTGACCAAAATCTGTGAATCCAGCAGAAACAAATCAGAACTTAAGACGCGAGATAATACTGAGCATGGAAATATATGTTCTTTCCTTCCATCTGTTGGTTTGTGTTTACGCAGTCAAACTCGGGTCACGAGCGTATCTTACAGGTATACTGTACCACTAATTTTCATAATATGGATAGAAAATCATTTAAAAGAAAGTTTTCAGTTCAAAATATAGTTACATAAAAAGGGAAGCAAAAAATTATTATTGTAATTATAAATTATATAAATTATTATTATTGTCATTGGCCTTGACTAACAATATTGGATATATAACATGTGTCATTATCAAGATAAAAAATTGCTGCCAATTGGAGAATGCCAACTAGGAACAATTTCAGAATCAGCACACAATACAAAATTGGTTACATGCGTTTATACACAGTAAACTATTAATGAGAACATAATTCAGTGAACAAGCTATTGCCTTTACAGTTTTTTTTATAATGTATCGAGTATCATTGCCCAAAAATCAGTATCGGTATCGAGTATCAAGAAATAGTGGTGTCGTCCCATCACTAATTAAACACATGGATTTGGCACCATAATTAAAATGACTGAAATTCCAAATGATCTGTTCTTTGTAAGGTCTTTTTTTATCTGTAAATTTGCCAAAATTGTGGGAAATTTAAGAGAATATTATTCGGGCACTGTGCAGCATTCTAGTTCTGAGCATTTTCAATTACTGTTCCGGTTCAAAAATAGCTTTCTGCCATAAAACACATGGCGCTCAGTGATAAAATCTATACCACCCATGCGACCTCATTGTAAGCAATTTTGTGTAAAAATGAATTGTAGTAGTGTTTGAGTCGACTGCTAGATCTTAAAATTTTCCTTAATCTGAAAACTATTCACTGTTTCCCACTTTTACCTTTCATTCATTCATTAGCTCCAATTACAAATACATTTTACAAGGATTGTCAATTTGTTAAATGATGAGTGTTTCATAAAAAGGATAAGCATATATATATATATATATATATACACACACATTTTTAAACAAATAAACATCTTTTACAGCAGCAGGTACAATGAAACATTTACATCAAGGTTTATATGCATTTATCAATTTATACTTTTCTACCGAATAAAATACATTTTCTAACTAATTAGTTGCTTTAAGTTTTTTCTTATCTTCTGTTATTTGTTTTATTTGGTTAAGTGATTGCACAGATCTTTTTATGACCCAATGTTCTATTTGACTCAACTCAACCACTTTTATGACTCAATGCTCCTCTTAATCTATTAATAAAAGTAGTTCTGCTTTGTTCTGTATTATGTCTATGTATGTTCATGTTTTTAGTTTGACTACTATGACTTTTTATTGTATATTTAATGCATTCCTATATATAATATAGGAAATGTTAGTATATTTAATATTTTATAGGCATTTCTATAAGTATCAAACTTTTTTAAATTGCATATTATTAAGGCATGCTTCTACAGCCTAAAAATTGTAAACATTGTCTTTTTTGGTGCGTTACCCTGATAATATGACTTCATAACTTGACATTTGTATGAATGCATAATATTTTAGTGATAAGCTCTTTCTATCCATTATTTGTGCTGGCTGTCTTAGGATATATAGCCCTATATTTATTTTTGTGACTGTTTTATCAGTATGCTTTTTACAATTTAATTTATCATCTATCACTAGTGGCGGCGCTGTGGCCGAGTGGTTAGACCGCTCGCCTCCCACCGAGGCGGCCCGGGTTCAATCCCACGGACCTGCATGTGGGATTTGTGGTGGACGAAGCGGCGTCTGGGCGGGTTTTCTCCGGGTTCTCCGGTTTCCCCCGCTATTCATTCCACCAACTGCTCCATCATCACCTTTCCTTTCATCCATTTCACCAACATTTCGTTTCATCTACTTCCTTCATCCCATACCAGGCATCGGGCTGATCACCCATCCTGGATGTTCTGTCTGATCCATGAGTATCTGCTCCTCGACGGGCCTCTGACCCCAGGCACCCGCCTGTAAGTCCTGGGGGGTGTAAGTCCTACATAAGAGGAGGGTAAACAGATAATGAATGAATGAATGAATCAATCTATCACTAGTCGTAAGAACTTTGTTATCCAGTATCCAGTTTATTTATTTTGAAGCTAAATTTTAGGTTCTGAGAACCAGAATGTAACCTACATTTGGCATCCTGTTTTTTCCTTTTTTTGTATAATTCAACTTTTATCATTTCTGTACTACTCTTTCTTCACTGACATTTTGCTTGTCCACGTTATGTTGTAACTGAGAACTGGATTATTTTCTGCCACAGGATTTTCTTTGATATCGGAAATATGCTGTATTTACCAAATGTTCTAAGAAGGAAGAGTAGCAGTAACATCAGCAACAACGAAAGTGGTAGTGATCCTCCTCCCTTTTGCCTTTATTTGCTTAAGGACTTACTACACATTTCAAGCATTGTAAATTGATATACAATGTATTACATATTTATTGCAGTTCATTGAATCCAATATAAGCACCTTTTTATTAACCTTATGTGAACGATGATGTTTATGGCTCTGCTCAGAAAAAATACATAAAACGTGGAATAAAAGTAATCATAACTATTTGAAATGCTGCATATAAATGCAAAAGGACATTTTATCGCTTGTTGCAGCAATTTAACACCTTGCAGATGCCTATGGCTGATTAAAAATTGTACCATTTGAACATGGTCCCAAGAATGTCACAAGTGTCATTTAGCACCATTTCTAATAGAGACCTACCTGACTTTACTGCACCGTTTTGTCACAACTGTTTTTGTATGCGGAATCTACCTTTTATAGCCAACACTGTTTATTTGCTTAATGTTCTAACTGGTATGTAATATGCTCCAGGATCATAATTAGTATGGACAGGATTTTAATGCAAATGCATATTAAATTCCTCTCTGCTGTCAGAAGTATGCTCACTTGGTATGTGAGTTAATTACTAAACTTCCAAGTATTTAAACTATATTTTATGTTGCATATAACATATATTTTGCCTGTTTTGTGAATAAGCATAATAGTTCAGAGTTTGCAAATTATACTATGTACTTGCTTGTTTTAGATCTATATTTTATAAATATATTTTTATTTTATTAATTTTAGCTTTATATTTGATCTATAAATACATTTTCAAATAATTTGTGCCATTGTATCAGTCTTGAAACTTGGTAATGCTGATGGTAGCTCACATGCAACACAATCAATGGATCAATTCACATTTCTGAATTCCTGCCTTATCTGATCGTAACCGTTACCTCACAGTATGAAGGTCGCTGTTAAGGACTTCTTGGAATTGATTTCAAGGCTGGTGATTACACTTATAATATTAGACTTAGTTAAAATTTTATTGTTACTATCTCTTAAGATTTATAAAAATGTAACCTATTAATTTACACTAAGGAAAGCATTTCAAAATATTCAATCATTAATACTTTTAGAAATTCAATTCCAAAAATATTCCTGCAGGTTTGCAATTGTTCTCCATTTGAAACTTCAGGTCGTTCAATCCAGTGTTGTGGTGCTTGTGAAGGCCATGTTTTTGTATAATCCTGCCAAAAGTAAAAGTGAGTAACAAAGCTAGGTTACAGAGATGTATCCCAACTCTTCAATATTAAGCACAAATTTTTATGAGTTAAATAATTCATATGGCTTACACAACATTTTTATTCATGGAGATATAATATGAAATTGTCTTGAACCTTTTTATGTCAATATAGCGTCTTAATATTCATTATATGAACATATTTATGTCCATATTATGGAAGTTTCCAGTGTATAAATGCATACATATTAAAGGGATTGTTAGAGCATGAAGTTCCTGTCCCCAGTTGCCCCTTGTCATGATATTACAGTTGTCAGAATCAGAGCTACCGTCGATTTAACTTTTCTACACTGAGATGCAGCTAAATCACTTGCTTCTTCCTTACTATTGAATAAGTCCATCTCACTGGAACGTAAATCAAATTCTTGCAACAACTGAACCCTCTCTTCATTGGTCAACCCTTGTTTTCTTTCCATTTCCACAAACATTTGTGAAGAATAATTATAGAGAAATGACATGCACTGAACAATACAAATTACAATGACACCTCAAAACCAAACCCTGTAAGATCTAATTTTCTGCTAATTGTTGAAAAACATGATGCATGTTGCTTTTAGTAACATCTTTGGAAGAAATTGAAAACTACAATGAGCCAGTCTCACCTATGAAGTTTCCCTTTATTACATTGATCACTGCCCTGTAGAGCTTGGCATTTAATGTGTTAAATTCTGTCTGCCCAGGTTTAAAATTGTAATTCTCTTTGAAAAGTGTTGCCATATAATATTTTGAGTTCATTAGGTCTACAGAATAAGCTTTTGGCTGTTAGGAAATCTCTTTCAGTGGCCTTTTTGTTCACACTAGCTCTGTGATTATTTGGTCCAAGTATTACGCTATGAGCAAGTTTATTTTGTATAGAATGTTCCTTACTCGCTAGAAACATAATTTGTTATACACATATAAGGAGATCATGGCTTGCACAAAAAGTCTCTACAATTTCTCTGATATTTGCATGATGTAAGCACCTCAGACATTTTTATGTAGGGCTAATAAATTCTTCATGTTGGTCATACTGTGCTCTCCCCAAATTCTATTGCACTTTGTAAATGTGGGCAAGTTCATGCATAATAAATTGGTTTTAGATCATCTATATTTAGGTACTTTGCCAAATTTCTTGGCAAATTGATACGGTAATTTGTATCACAAATTACTCAAATGTAAATAATTATTTTAATATGAATATGTATTTTTATGTAACATTGATTTCAGAGGTTTAATAATTGTAATTATTATTGGTAAATAATAATTTATGGCTCTACTGAAACTGTTAACAATAATGCAGCAAGGGGTGAGTTGTTTATCGTTACCGGGAACCAGGAAGTTACGTAATGTTTCGCGCCTTTTCGGTAAAAGCTTCTAGAATTTTCCCTAAAAGTAATATGTATTAGTGGTTTTCATTGGATGTTAAAATAGACGCTAATGTTGGCGCGTTTTATTAGCCAATAGCATTTCATTTATA
The DNA here is from genome assembly GCA_030765065.1 of Deroplatys truncata. Lineage (NCBI taxonomy): Eukaryota > Metazoa > Arthropoda > Insecta > Mantodea > Mantidae > Deroplatys > Deroplatys truncata. The sequence continues at coordinate 5,939,126 of CM060990.1, read as the reverse complement.
ATCTTTAGGCGTATCTTAAGGCTAGCCTATAAATAAGCCAGGTCGAGGTAGCATGTCCCCCAGTTCGGCAAGATTCTCAAAACATTATACATCGTCCCCAGTGTTCAACAAGATTCTCAACACATAACACGTCAGCTCCCAGTTCAACAAGATTCTCATGTCGGTCTCTCAATTCGTAAAGTTACGCGCAGCAGAAGTACGAGAAATTTTATAAAGTATTATACAGTTGAATATATAAAGTTGAAGTACGTGAGTTAAAAGTGATAAGCAGTTATTACAAACAGTTTCAGTATGGCGATTATCTAGATAAATATGTGAAAGTGTTCGTGAACGTGTTCTGCAATAAAGATTATAAAACCAATTTCTTCGTCAATATCATTTCTAGACAAAAGATTCCTTTCCGCTTCACACCCTGCAAGAGAAACATGTTCGATTCCAAACAGCTAGCCGGCGGACATTTAAAATAAATTATTTCAAAAAACTGATACAAATTGCTACGCCAGAGGGAACTATGGACCAGACCAACGAATGACGTCACACAAGATGGCTTCGCGTGAAGTAAACACATATTTGCTCTCGTAAATTGGCTTCCACAACGTGGTGCTATAAACACGTAAAATTGCTATTGCAAATTGGCTCCCATACGTGGGGCAGTTAAAGTTATGTAAACAAACATTTATTTGCAACATACAATTTGTTATACTCGCAAAATATGGATATTATACTACTACTGTGCATATGATCAATGTTATATTTTCATTATTTATTATTCCTAAGTAAGTAAGCGAGCAAGCAAGCAAGTAAGTAATTTATTAATCCAGTAAATTGCCAGGTACAGAAAGTACAATCAATGTTGGACACGTCAAACTAAAATTAACAAAATATTTACAAAATTATCACTAAAATATATATAATACAAAGAATAAAAATTAATGGTATGATATACAAAGATTGGATATATATACATGAAATTAATTATTTATTTTCGTTAGTTAGGAAATCTTGCATTGAAAGAAGCAGTGGTTGATTAGATAAGCCTTTAAAAAGTATTTGAATTTTTTTTTTTTGCTGTATTCTTTTCAAAAATTCTGATAGGCTGTTGTATATCTTTATTCCAGAGTGCAATATACTTTTTGGGCACAAAGATGTATTATGCTGATAGATATGTAAATTACTGATTTGCGTTGTGTTATACTGGTGTATTTGTTCATTTTTTATGAAGGGGGAATTAGTATTGATGTTGGTTTTATGGATGAACATTATTATTTCGAATATATAGATACAAGGAGGGGAAGTATCTCTAGTTCTTTAAATAGGGGTTTGCATGATGATTTTGAACTGGCCCCAATCATGGCTCGAACTATCTTCTTTTGCATTATGAAACAAGTTTTACTTGCAGGTGACTCCCCGCCAAATTATTATACTGTATCTTAGCAGAGAATGAACGTATGCAAAGTAAGCTGTTCTAACAGTCTCTCTCCTTGTACATCTTGCTAGTATTCTTATCAGATAGCATGCTGTACCTAACTTCTTGTTTATATAATTTATGTAGTTTTCCCATTTAAAATTACTTTGAACCTAAAGACCGAGAAATTTTGCAGTTTCTACTTTCTCAATGATTTGATTAAAGAGTTGAATTTCTGGAGCTAGGTATTCACTATTTCTTTTTATATGAATATCCATTGCAACAGTCTTAATAATATTTATAATAAGGTTATTGTCAATAAAATAATTTGCTATTTTATCTGATATTTGGCAGATTGATTTTAAAAAACTTACCTTGTCATTTGCCCTCACAAGGATGTTTGTGTCGTCGGCAAAGAGAAAAGTTTTAGCATAAGGATCATTTAAAGTAAAATCATTAATGAAGAGCAAAAATAGTATTGGGCCCAGTATGGACCCTTGTGGTACTCCGTATTTCATTTCAGGAGTGTCAACAATGAAACTAGTATGACATGTTTGTTACAGATTAAGCTAACAGAATATCATAACATTAAATTCTAGTGCGAGAAATTATGACTGTAAAAAAATTATGATCATTCTTTATTGAACAGCCCTCATATTTTTTTTGCTTAGATGAACCCTTCAAAGTGTGTACCTTAGTGTGATATCGATTTTCTCCTCGTTGCATAAACTGTAGATTATTTTCTTAAATTTTAGTGAAAGGAATGGTACATAAATGAATGAGCAGTGAAATAACAGGAAATAACCAAAGAGAAAATAGTAAATCAGACTTGGAGCAATTGAATGACAAGGTGGCAACTTAAATCATGGAGCTTTGGCTTTGAATGCCAGTATCATACTGCTGAGATACCATGGAAGATATTGTATGTGCATTAAACTTTCTCACCTGAATCAAGTATCTTAAAAAAATAAAATAAATAAAAAGAGCCCACCTTCCCTCCCTAATTAATTCAAATAAAGTAGTAAGCCACTGAAGCAGTCATAGTGCAAAATAAACCCTTAAATTCCCAGTTATCATCATCAAAGTATCTTGATAAACTTTCAAGGCAATTTCAATGATTCGAAATACCATACCTTAAGGTAACTTGCAAGACTGCAAATACTTTTAATTTCTAGGCTTTTTAGTCAACCACTATTAGGGTTAATTTATAATTGATAATATCTCTTTCACACCAGTCATGCATAGGTAGTAGGTTGGTAAGTTGAATCAAACTTGAAAAATTCAGTGCCATGGCTGGAACTTGAACCATGTATCTTCTGTTCTCTGTGCTGATAGTCTTACTGCTTGAGCTACCATGGCAAGATACCTGTAATGCAAGTATGGCTATCTCACCATGGTAGCTCAAGCAGTAAGTGTGTCTGCACAGAGAGCTGAAGATTCATGGTTTTAGTCCTGGCCAAGACATTGAATATTTCAAGTCTGATTCAACTGCATATTAGGATTAATTTATGTGTTAAAGAATAATTGTCACAAAGAGAAAATAGTGTACTAAACTTTACCATCTGTATAGCAATGCCAGTTTTGAAGAATGTATGGAGAACAGTTATTTGGAATAGCATATCCAGAATTTTTATTCCACTATATAAAACCATTAACTTGTTGGTCCTGAATTTTCAATGTAGACTGTATCTTCAGCCTTTCTTAATCCAATCTTTCACCCATACCGTTGCAATCTGCACATTGATCAAGAAGAATCTTATGATATTATAGGTGAAATTTTGGCCATAAGAAGAAATAAACTGTTACCTCTATTGGAAAACCAAGAAAACACACTTACCAGTACTTTTTCTGCTGACTGCATTCATACTATAGTAATTCCATGTTAGAATCTTTTAAAGAAATAAGTGAATGAAAAAATAGTGCAAATGAGTTTGAAGTCATTACCAGGTGAACTCTCAAAACTTGTCTAGCATTAGGAAACACTGGAAGAAAGGAGGGGGAATCACCTGGCAGCTGATTTTGAATGGTAAATAAAACAAAGCCTACTGAATCACCACCATGGCTACTGTCACCATCCTACAAGGTTTGGACCTAATGGGTCTGTTTTGTTTCCATATTAAACTGGTCACCCTATTTTTTTAAATTTTCCAATCTCTCTCTGTCTCATAAATGATCTTTCTGGTGCATCTAAACCGTTTAATTATTGTAGCACTTATCTACTGTATCTAAGCTATACTCGTACACTGCTGGTGGTTGCAATAAGAACAGTTACATTGTGATCTCTCCTAAACAAATGATCATTTATTGAACTTGCATACTTCTTGATGTTATCTTTTGCTTCATGGGTAAAATCCATTATTTTTCCTTCACATCTTCAGGATGTTGTTCATATTGTATGGTTCGTCCTGGCCAACTGTAACTCTTTGAACCTGCCTTCTACATCACTTAAGTGCAACCTGCACACAGTATACTGCATATTAGTTCTCTAACTCCTGAGATGTCTTAAAATATTCCATTGGAAAGAGAATTCCATGAGGTTACTGTGTTCATGTAGTGTTTAAAGGTTTCTCTTAGTTGATAGTATTCTTCCAAATGGATTCATATCTATGCTGTAGATGCAATATACAAAACTACAGTTGCATAATAAATTGATCATAATCACATCATTTCAAAAGTGGTGCTGAATGTAACTGATGGATTGCTTTGCAACTTTATGTGAGGAGTCTGAATGGTTCATTGTTCTATTCACATACAGAGTTTCAGGAAAGCATCGTCACCTACTGCTGATTTATGGAGAATTCAAAATATTTTGAAAATGATGCACTCAAAGCACTATGTTGTTATCCTGGTTAATGGCACACTATAGCTACATTATTATTATTATTATTATTATTATTATTATTATTATTATTATTATTATTATTATTATTATTATTATTATTATTAATGTGATACCATAATTATTGACAGGAAGACATAAATAATTAAATAAAGAAATGATAGTAAAATAGGGGAATAATTTCAATATATTAAATCAATGTATAATGGTATAAGCCTAAGTTGAAAGATTTGTCCAAAGGGAAAGGACATTAGCCAGTATTATTAAACAAAGTCATTAGTAACAGCATGTGGAGTGAAAGCATTAGCTTATAGATTCTTGGAATGCAGTTAGGTTATAAGTGCAGTATGTTTGCTAAGTCACATAGGCAGAAATTCTGTAATAGAGAAAGGTAAGTTAAATTCTTAGATTCGGGGAAGTATCGCATAGTAACAAGGTAAGAGATGCATACGTAGTAGTTCTGAGATTGGGCTGTGTGTGAAGGAACATTGGGAGGGGTAGTGATAGCAAGGTGAAGCTTAACTTAATAAAAGTTCATGCATCCTAAATCAGAGACACTTTCTCTCTTGAGACTTATTCACCAAGTTCTGTGACTTCCTCATGTATTATTTTAAGCACCTAGTGACGCAGTTGTGTGAGTAAGATTTAGTGGCTACTGTGAGGGATCTTTCCCAGTAATATTTCTGTGATTTACGGTAATTGACGCTTTCTTAATTATTGTTATAGAAGTAATTAATTCATAAATTAAACAGTTGGCAACTCTTCTCAACTGAACATTTTAGTCAGCATTAAATTTTCTCAGCTAACTAAGCTGGTGTTATCCTTTCAAAATACGCTTACGCATACCCTGAGAAAAAGATCTTACAGCCAACCACTGTAGCAGCCGGCAGCAGAATCAACAGCAGATATTCGAGATGACATCAAAAGGTGACACAGGTATTCTTTGTCAAACTTGGCGACCATCACAGGACTGGAAGTGGTTTCAAATTTGTCATCAAATGATGATGATGATATTAATAACCCCATGGTGCTACAGCCCATGAAGGGCCTAGACCTGTCAACCCAACTGCCAGCCTCACACCCACGTATGCACGACAGAGGTGGGCAATCATCCAACTGATATGGGGAGGTGATGTGGCCAACATTACGCATCCCCCAGCCAAAATGTTGGCCTCCATGGCCGGGATCACTGCCTATTGCAGCTCCTCACTTTCCTCATGATGCTGAGTGAGCACTGGTTCTATACCTGGGACGTAAAATCTGCACCCTCATGGGTGAGATTAAACCTGGGCACATTCTGTGGCTGGGAAGCAGAGTACCATGCTCTAACCCACTGCACCATTGCAGGACATAGCTACATTGCCATACCAAAATATGTGAATTATGTTTTGGAAAATGAGAGTTTTACAACTGAATTGCCAAGTTTTAAACTGTGTATTATTTTATTTTACAGAATGAAATAACAGTATGATAAATGCATGGTGTAAATAATCCTCCAATTGGCGGAGCGGAAAAAGAAAACAAGGCTTATATCATTGTACTCTGTGTTGAAGAGATTATCCTTAAAGCTTTGTTTCTTGCACACTTTATCAGAATGCTGATTTTGTGAAGTATGATAATCTTGACACACAGGGCAGACAAATGCATTGATTGCTTTTCCAACCCCTGCAAACATCTCTTTAAGAAGCATATTCTAGGCTCTTCTGTCATAGCAATTTTCTTTAACTCAAATTAAAATTTTGAATTCCTTTCCTAAAGACCTTAAAAAGTGTTTTTTTTTGTTGTTTTTGTTTTTTTTTGTTTTGTTATTTCAGTGCAAGAACTTGAAGGTCAACAGATAAATTTAGTATTTGCAGCTTGAGTTCTGAAAAGTGTTAACGTCATTTTGTCATTTAGGGGAGCGAGTACCATGTTGGAGTAAATTACTTCACAAGTAACATTTACTAAAGAAGTCTGTACTATGGAAGTAGGTTGAGGCAGTATTTTTATCACTTAAATGATATCAGTCTAATTATATAATATAAAAATTTAATAACAGCTCGCCTTAAAGCAATATGTGTATTATATAATATATAAAGTGTATATTACAGTCATTGTATTATGTTTATTTTATTATGTACATGTATAAAAATGTTATGTGAATGTATTACGTAATTTAACAATGTAGGAGCTGTGAGAATAGAAGCAAGCAGCTTTCCATAGCAAACAGAATTATAGAGTAAAAGCCAAAAGTTGCTAACAATAAGGTAACCTTGAGACGACAATAAATTAGAATGTTTAATATGGCTACTAATAATTCTTGGAACAATAATAATGTAATATATATAACAGCTTATAAATAGCCAATCAACAGCTAGTAAAGCTAAAAGTTAAATAAAGATATTCTATTGGAGTAGGCTTAGCCAATCAGATACTAGAAGTAGAAAAAATATACAAATTCAAGCGGTAGACGCTACAAGAAAGCATAACCAAGCAGTTCGGTATGGTACGGGTTAAGTGTGAGACATAAAAATTCATTGCGGTGAAAATAATGTAAAGTTTACATGTTAAAAAGTGTAATTAATAATCTCACAGCTCTATAGTAGAATACATCATTGAAGTGTTATTTAATCATGTGAAGGATTAATAAAAAAAAGTTAAATACAATTATAGTTTGTGTAAGCCTTGTTCTTTAGCCATACCAGCCCTGCTAAGAGATACGTGCTCTAAAATTTATGCAGCCGAGGTATACATATATATATACCACGTGAGTCAGCTGCGCCTATTTATCTTTGAATTTATGCTACGTGCTAAGCGACATATGTGACTTACGCCTTTCTTGAATGCCTTCTAATGGCTGATTTGCCTAACACTTTATAGAGGAGGGATACATAACACAGCGCATAAGTGTTTTACAGGACAGAATGCAATGGCTATGTATGTCGATACAAAAAATATCCCACTCTGACACTGAGAGGTGCATTAGCAATTTTAGCCAATCAAACTTTTATTCTTTAGCATACATCCATGCACCCCTTTGAAAACGCCCCTGAAGGAACTACCTATCACATGCATCAGTTGACAAAACCATTTGAAAACAAAATGGTAGATCTACACAGTGCGACCAATTGGATTTAAGCCGTTAGTCAATGTACAGACTTGTCAAAAAATGTTAATTATTAGGTAGATAATTTCTCTTATTTCACAAACTAAAGAGTATTTCAGATCATACAGTAATTGTAATGACTGATGCAGTTTATTTGTTTGAATTAAAACCACTAAACCGAGCTCAAAACACTGTATGATGCTGCAAAAAGTGTGTAAATATTCGAGGTGGGGTCTAGTTTTGCAATTACTAATTCGTATAGGAACCTGAGCTCGCCAGGTAGCATTGGCCGAATGGTATTATCATGGTTGCTTTAACACTGTGCCACTTTAATTCGGGTTCAAATCCTTCGGGTGAATTTCAAACTTTTTATTACCTTTTGTTTTCTCTCTTTGGGCCTAAAATTTGATATTATGATATAAATAACATTTTTATAACATTATAAGTGTGTACAAAATAGAATAATTGTCATGTTTTCCACCGCAAAGAAGAAGAACGCAAAGTCAAAATCATATATGGGCACACTCATACGTCAAGAATGCAGGCAGATTACACAGCGCATGTTACAGCATGCAAGAAGGTCTCTCCGGCAATGTACACAAATGTGTATTTATGAAGGGGGTCATCATTTTGAATATTTACTTCCTTGATGAAATACACGCTCTTTAACAATTTATTATTCTGTTTACCCGTGAACTTAGCACATTTACAACTCCTTTGTCAATAGAAGAAGTGAAACATAAGGTTTAAACATGAAACAAAGCTGTTATATTTAATATCGTCGATATGCACCCAAAAGAATGTAAACTGACTACGTAAAATGGTTTACAACACCAGATATGGTACAAATTATTAGGGTAAATATGATACACAATTATCTGATTGTAATTCTTGTGTCTTTGGCTTACAGGGGAGCCAGTAGCAAAAATAAATAAATTAGTATACTAAAATACAGAAAATAAACACAAAAAAATAGAACCAAAACAATTTCGTTTGTATCAGATTCGAACCTCCAAAGCTAACCTTTGCTTCACCCACTCGGCCAGAACCCACGCAGTCCCTCCCGCTCTTCAGGAAAACATTCTTCTATCTCCTTGCAAGCATTATATCCATGCAACACCGTCTTTTTTTAAGGCTTTCGCAGCTCTTTGGTTCTCATTCAGGCCTTTAATCATTTATGCTAGTTGCGTATAGTACCAAATAGAAGGGCAGAGCTACAATAACAGTTTGTTTGCTAAAAGGGTCAATGTTTTCATATTAGACTATAAATTGTGGGTTGCATAGATACGAATAAATAGGGGCAGCTGACTCACCTGGTATATAATATTTAAATAAATAACATTAAAATAAATAACATTAAAATAGTTATTACACATAAAGTAAACGTGGGGCGAAGGCCACCAGAAAGTTTGTACCGTACGTGGGGGTGAACCCTCCTAGAAACTATCTCCCGCAAATTGGCATCCATTATGTGCGTGGTCTAAAACAGCTTCATATTGGTGCCCGAACGTGGTGCAACTGCAATAACAATTTAACTCCTTCAAGGTTACTATGGCAGCAAATCACCCTGGAAGTAACGTCGGAAGCTCAGCTACAATTTATTCGTTTAGTTACCACTATGGAAGTAAGAACTCATTGCTCCTAGAGTATTATTTTGTTTGCGTGATTTACTTGAAGCGATCATGGATAAGGTTATGTGCAATACAAAAAGGAGGAAAAACATCAGCTAGAGAGATGAATGTTTGCTGGTGGAGGTAATGAAATTCCATTTAACCCTTTCGCCAATATGGATGTCAATGTCTATTTTAAAATGCAGGAGAGGCGATATGGATATCTATAGATGTCCTATGCATACATGCATTTAATGCTTATTTAGCTCTAGTTATTTACATTGATGGCAAATGATGTTAGTTTCCTTGTGAACTCCTTTTTTGCGACACACCAGACACTGTGGGTAGTGTCCTTTTAGGAAAGTGTTTTCCTTCAAGTCTGAGGAGTGCAAGTGTTTTGAATTTCTTACCCCCAGTATGAAGAGGCCTTGAATGCTATAATGCTCAATTAGCAGTGGAAGTTCAGGTGGGTCATCATCTCCAAATTACCAAACAATTGTATATGGTTATATCCAGCTGGTGCAAAAATACTTTTTTATACAATTTAACTGTTTTTCATAAAGAGGAGTATGCTTGCAACACCTGATCTACTAGATCAACGATGTCCATATGCATATTGTATTCTTGGATAACATCAGGTTTGAAAATTGACATTTTGGCATGGGCATTATTTTCCCAGTGTCAATCATCAAAATCTCAGAGCTGCAATTGGATAATGCTGTAACTGTGCTCCTGTCTTGCTAAGCAAGGTAGGTCAAAGGTGGGAACTGATGCACCTCCATTTCCCCCTCTCCTTACAGCCTATGTATTGACATCCATTGGCAAATCAATATGATTTGAACATACTGTTCGTATTGCATTTGTCTCTCTTTTGTATAAGGTCATGTATAATTTAGGGGAGCTGTACCAATTATCTAAATACACAGACCTATCCTAATCAAGGGTTCCATCAGGTGCATTACTATGGAGCCAGATAATCCCAAATCTTTTTGTCTCCAGTATTACCAGTCCTGTGACGAATGTAAATGAGGTATTGTAAATATATCATGTTTTACTTTCACAAAGATCAAAACTCCATATGCCAAATTTGGCTCTCTTTGTTTTGATGTATTTTTTCCAACCTAAGTGGCCCTTCCAAAGCAGCTACCTTTCATCAACGGTGACTTGTTCACGATGCACATAATTTTCTTTGAATTCCGAAATAATATAATTGAAGGCCGGCCTAATTTTGTGTTGTTTACTCTTTACATTTTCTGTGCAGGTGAAATGAAGGAACCGCAAAATGGAAGTGAACCTATGATTTAACATGCATTTCCCAAAAAATGGAGTAGCTAGCATGTCATCTGTAGACCAGTACATGACTAATGTAGGTTTACAAATAACACTGATGAGTGTAATTAGACCAAGTAGTCTGTAAATCTCATTGAGTGTTACTTCTGACCACTTCTGAATTCTACTCTTAGGCCCTAATTTGCCTTTAGATGTAAGGTCTTCCTTCACCTTACTTGCATATGCATTTGTTTCCATAAAAATGACAGACACTAAATCAGCAGTAAAGAAATTGGTGAAAATGTCAATTGGTTGGCTGTCAGAAGTCGGCTAAGCCTGGGGTTGTATACCAGAGCTTGTGCTCACAAAGATTTCTCTATTTGTGCTGCAGTTGTTTTTAGCACTCCACAATGTTGATTCTTCACAAACATCTGAAGAAAAGATGGTCATTTTCTTCCTTATTGCTACATATACCCTTGACACCCCCCTCAAAATTTGAAAAATCGTCATCAATTTGCAAATCACTGTCATACAGCAAAAAGTCCTCCACATCTTCTGAAGTAATTTCAGAAGCCCGTACACTTTCCATGCAAGCTAACTTATTTACTACATTACTAGTTGAAGCCATGGTTAGCACTGAGGTATGAACATTTCAAACCTGCTTACAATTAGCTAAAAGAAATCTCTCTGAACCCCAAAACATCTAAATAAATACTCCATGTCGCTGAGTGAAAACAGCATTTGCAGATAACTCATAAGGCAGCTAAAATAAGCTACAGCTAACATGCAAACTTCGCTTAAAAAATATTCTGACACATGCATACAAATGCTGACATAGAGGCTTGGTTTATTTACAGCCTGGCGTGTTGTGCAATATGGCATACAAGTATATTATTGCTTGTTATCCAAAATCATAAGAAATGTTTTGATGAAGCACCCATATCATTTGTATTCACAATGAAGTGTGTTCTTTGCACAGAATGACTTGGTTTGCTACAGAGAAACAAAATAATGAATTTTTGTTTTTTTAATAGAGTTTCTACTTTGTTGATACCATGGGCTTACACTGCCTTTACTGAGCTTTAAATGAGTTTTCATTTAAAATATAGCTTAATAAATACAGAAGATATGAATGTGTATTTACGAAGCATCGTTGGCCCATTTAACCATTTAAATGTCTTGCGCTGTTTATTGGGTATCCATTCTTGGCCCAAGCAGGGTTTAAATGGCCATTGGGGTAAAGGTTAAACAGTATACAGTGCAAAAAACATGATGTAAAGATGCTGGAAGAGAAATGCCTGGAAAGTCGTGGATGAGTTTAATGCTTTGAGCATTAAAATTCTTTGTAAACAATGTTCCTAAACTTCATATTTGCATTGCAGATGACTTGTATGTTGAACAAATACCCTTCCTGATTTCAGAAAAGTTCACCATTTTCGCCGAATGGGCACAAAATGGGAACATGCATGCAGTTAATAGCACCCACAATGTGTGGGGAACCTCCAAAAGTGAAGATGATTTGCCTTTTATTTTCTGAACACTCGTGTATATGTATTTATGTGCCTAGCTCTTAAGCTCAGAAGCGCTGAAATATACAACCAGCAGGCATACAGTGAATGTTTATAAGCTCGCCTGTAACTATCTGAAATGCTCCGGTACGAAACACTGCATGATGCATAACAATTGCAATTTGGGTGATACAGCTGAATTCCTGTCTTGAGTTTTATTGTAAATGCTCTCCAAGCAGGTTCAAAAGGAATGTAAAAGATTTAACATTCCTTGAACTCTCTGTATAAGTATCATATGGATTTGTCTTACCTGTACTGTATGCACTATTACATTCCTGTTCTCTTAGTTAGATTGTCCATGTAATCTAGTAATCCATGAACACGTCAAAATATCTTCCTCCAAATTTTATATGCTATTCTAGTTCAATTGACAGGTGAGTCACTCTGTCCAGGTTGCGAGAGTAAATTCTAACATATATTTGTGCTCTGTTTCCTCCTGTAGTAACATACTACATGATGGTGCTCTCTGGCATTTACTTCTGTGATAATTTACTCTGGGAGTATCTGAAAGGAGTAAAATACTTCAGAAGTAGTTTACTCTTGTATGGAAGTCACAGAATGTTGACTTGAATAATACTTTACTATGGAACTAGAGTTAACTCTATGTTGGTGCATGTTGCCCTTAGATGAGGAAATGAAAGTTTATATGCATTAGTTTTCAAAATATCTAGAATGTGTGTGTATGTATAATGATTATGTGTTTTGTTTCTTACTTTAACGCCACATAGGGAAGGGTTACAAGTCTACCAACACCTTTTTAGAGAACTTTTCATAGTCACTCAAAAACAAGCTCAAGTAATTGATGTGCATTAAATGGAGGATGCACATATTTGTTGTATATGTGAGGTATGTGCAAGCGGAAGGAATAGAGAGTACATGTGTGAGAGGAGAGAGTGCAAATGAGAGTATGTGAGTATTTGAGAATGAGAGTCCAGTTGTGCACATGAAAGACTTGTATATCCAAACTTGGCTTACTTTAGGCTAAGATGGTGCATGTTTATAATCTGAGAGCACCAGCAAAAAAAGAGAGAGAGTGTGTGTGTGTGTAGAAGTGGGTATGTGAAATGTATCAGTCATTGTTATGCTTGTTAATCTAAAGTGTATAAACTTACTGCTCATTACAATTGATACATGTGTTTATTTCTCAGCTTTTGAACGACCTTTCTTCACACGCAATCCAAATGATTTGCATGGAGAGAGAATACAGACAACTTTAGTGAAATCTTCTCGTGGACTGGGATTCACTATTGTTGGAGGTGATGATTCAGAAGAAGAATTTCTGCAGATAAAGTCTGTAGTGCCTAATGGACCAGCTTGGTTGGATGGAAAGTTACAGACAGGTAAGTTAACAATTATTAGTAGTATACAATAGTGCTAGATTTGTTCAAATACATCTTCAATATAAAATCCCTTAGAAGCCAACTCTAATGGTGCAGTCTTAATCACCTGCCTCATTGACTGGAATGAAACAGTCTACAAAATCTTTTGTCTGTTGCTGGAGTTATCATGCTGACTGTAACTTTGCAGTTACTTCCACAATGATCAGTCAACATTAGATTCAATTTTATTTATTTATTTATTTATTTTTTTTTTTTTGGTAGGGTAACACAATGAAGTTTATACTTAATACTTAAAGTAAATTTTTTTATGGCTCTAGCTTTACTTTTTTACCATTAACATATGGAACATGTTTCTTAGATAGACTATCATCAGCCTAGACTCACTCTTTTTCATTTCATTCATTAGCTCCAATTATAAATATGTTTTACAAGGATTGTCAAGTTGTTAAAATATGAGTGCTACATAAAAAGAAGTGTGTGTGTGTGTTTGTGTATATAATATATGTTATATATATATATATATATAACTGAACAAAGAAACATCTTGTACAACAATAGGTACCATGAAACATTCACATCAGCAATTTACGCTCTTCTACCGACTAACAGATACATATGAAAGTCACATAAAAAATGTACATCAAGGTTTATATGCATTCAGCAATTTATACTCTTCTACTGAATAAAATACATTTTCTAACAGATACATTTTAGTTACATTAAGTTTTTTCTTATCTTCTGTTATTTGGTTTATGTGGTTAGGTAGGTGATTGTACAAATCTTTAGTATTGTTTTCTATATTTTTATGTCCCAATGCTCCTCTTAATCTATTAATAAAATAGTTCTGCTCTGTTCTTGTGTTATTTCTATGTATGTTGATGTTCTTAGTTTGACTACTATGACTCTTTCTAGTGAGTCTAGTTTGATGGAGACGAGTCTGTGAAACATGTTCGATATGTTCATTGTAGAAAAGTGAAGCTGGAGTGATAAAACAATTCATTTTGAAGTATTTAATAAATTGTTCTAATACTCGAAAATTTTTTCCATTCAAGTTCCATTCCTAATCAACTGTTTTAAAAGGAGGTTGTATTCATTGCATGCTACAAAATTAACATTCTCTATTCAAATCTAGAGGAGTTTTGATAAAACATGAAATACTAAGAAATAGATAAATGTACAGGAACAGTAGCTGCAGAAGGTGTGAGGATAATCCTGTGAAATGGCTGGTTTTTACTAAGGTAAAACCATATGCACCTGCCAAAGTTTTATCCTTAAGTAGTAGACCAGTCTTAAATCACTTATCAAGATAACTATCTAGGGAAATGGGGGTGAAAATTACAAAATTAAGTGTTTGTCCAAATTTGATGTAATTATGTGAAACAAAACTACAGAGCTTTAATAGAATATGTACAACCAGGGCTGGTACTGTAATTCACTAGCTGTCTTTTATGCAGTTTACACAGGGCAATTAATTTTTCATACAAACACTTGTGGTATTGATGTGATATCCAGGTCTGGGATATACTGAATGGAATTACGCTCTAGGTTAATCACTAACATTTTAGTCTCATATTGATACATTTACATTCTGTAATCTTATGACCAACATTTAAGAATTACCTCTATTGACTCTTAATATGCTATTAAAAAACTAAGAGCGTTTTAAGTTATGTTTGTTTATTATACATAGCCAGATGAAATCAGCCTTCAATGTAATGCCCAGTTTTCCAGTACAGGTTATTCAACTAGATCAGCCCAGTTTGGGAATTTATTAATAAATCCACAAAACATGTATCTAAGCAAGCATAGAATAAAAAAGGAGGTAAAAGAATATTAGCTTATGCATTACATCTGGTTATTCAAAAGTTGTATTTGGTTATTAAAAAATTACGCAATTGTATTCAACCTAAACAAATGTACATTTACATGCATTGCAAAACTGGCTTTAACTATGAAATTAAAACTGATTAATTATGGTAGACATCATGCAAACTGCATGAAACTGTCGAACTTAAGGAGCTAGTGAATGAAAATATTCAGTTGTAATGTGGAACTGCCACTTATCAATAAATGGTAGAATATTTTGTTATTCCCAAGATTACATTGATGATTTACTGAGTTACTCAAGTGAATTTTTATGCACATTCAGGGGTTGTATCACAGTAGTACAGTGACAGCAATGGTGACACAAAAAGACGAAGATTGTGTTTTGAGTCCCAGCCATAGTGATGACATTTAAAATGTGATTCAACTTTCCAACCTTAGCCTACATATCACCTATAGAGGTTGGTTATTGTATTCACTTTGTAAGGTCAACACAACTAAAATGTGAAGCACAGTTTGGAGCTTCTTGTAATGAGAGTATATTGTTTTTATGTCATGTTCATTCTACTCATGGAAAATAACCCTAAATCCATGTGCTTTCTTTTTAATACAGGGGATGTGCTGGTCTATGTAAACGGTACGTGTGTGTTAGGCTTTACACACCATGATATGGTGAGCATGTTCCAGTCCATTGCTCCCTCAGAAACTGTAACTCTAGAGGTGTGTCGGGGTTACCCTTTACCATTTGATCCCAATGATCCTAATACCGAGGTAGTAACTACAGTGGCAGTAAATGCTCCAGGTAAGAAAACTAAGAATATTATACTACTGCTCTCGTCATCTAGCAACCACTGCCATCACAGTCACCATGCAGCTCAAACATAATGATTACTGCACATGTCATTGCTGTGGTTTACACATTTGAACATTGAGGAAACAGATTTGTGCACAGCAGCACAAAGTTACTTACAAATAATTGAATAAGCATCTTCAGATTTGTGCTAGTATAGTGTCTAGACTTCTTGAGATTACAATGAAGCTATGCAAATTCTAGTAATGCTTGCTTATTGCATTTTATCAACTGAGTGTTACTCTGAAATCAGAACAACATAGGATAATGTATTAAAGTCAAATTTATGTGTGAATCCTAAGTAAAATGTTTTATATTTTCTTAAACTCATTATTTGTACTGGTAACTTTTGACTTCTTCAAAACCTAGTTGTGAAATCCTACAAAAATTGAGGAAGAGAAGTATGAGGGCGGATTGATAAGTCAGTGACTTTTTAAAGAAAATAACAATGTTTTCCAAAAAATCAATTTTATTTCTCAACATGGTCTCCTTTCAATTCAATACACGTCCAATATTTCTCCAATTTTTTTAAGCCTTCCAAAAAATACGATTTTTTGAAGTCTGCAAAATATGAGGTGGTTTCTGCCATGTGTTCACTGGGCATGAAGTTCTTCCCAGCGAGCCAGTTTTTCAGGTTTGCGAAGAAGAAGAAGTTGCTCGGAGCCAAATCTGGAGAATATGGTGGGTGAGGTAGCAGTTTATAGCCCAATTCCACAAATTTTGCGATGGTAATGGCTGACTTGTGTACGGGTGTATTATCCTGGTGAAAGAGAGCCTTTTTCTTCACCAAATGGGGTCATTTCTTTAACAATTCCTTGTGAAACTGATCCAGCTTGCGGCATAATATGAACCTGTGATCATTTTACCCTTTTCCAGGTAGTGGATGTCTATCACCCCTTGTGAATCCCAAAAGACAGCTGCCATGATTTTTCCTGCCAATGGAATGGTTTTTGCTTTCTTTGAAGCAGGTTCGCCGAAGGAAATCCACTGCTTTGATTGTTGTTTGGTTTCAGGTTGGTAGTAATGGATCCAAGTTTCATCAACCGTGATATAATGCCACAAAAACTCATTTGGGTTGAGCTGGAACATATTCAAACATCCCTGTGAAATGGTCACATGATTCCACTTGTTTTCAACTGTGAGCAGTCGTGGCACCCATCTAGCTGACAGCTTTCCCATACCCAAAAATTCGTGTAGAATGTTATAAACCCATTCACTCAAGATGTTTACGGTCTTGGCTATCTCATGGATTTTCACTTGGCGGTCTTCCAACACAATATCGTGAACTTTGTTCACCATTTCTTCTGTTGTGACCTCAACTGGCCGTCCTGTGCACTTGGCATCTCTTGTACTCGAATGGCCACATCAAAATTCTATGAATCACTTGTGCATGCCATGTGATGGAGCAGAGTCCCCATAGTACTTGTTCAGCTTTTCTTCCGTTTCCTTCACCATCTTACCACGCAAAAAGTAGTGCTTTATCAGAACAAGAAATTCACTTTTCTCCATTTTCTATGAAGCAACACACATCTGCTTATTTTAGATGCTCTCAACAATGTTCTAAGAAACAAATGACAATGAATTTCTGCAATTATACCCAGAATAGATGTAAGACTTGGGTTCAAACAAGAAACCTGTGATTAAAACGCTATCTCCCGTCAAAGTCATGAACTTGTCAATCTGCCCTCATAAGGTATAACAATACCTTTGTCTGAGAAAATCATTAAGATTTCTCTTGCCTGCCTCTTGAGCTATTATCATTCCCAGTTCATTAATAATTATTACCTTCTTTCAGATATTCTTTCTAATTCTTGCAGAAGGTTAAAAGGAAATATCTGGCACTCTCCAGTCATTTGATAGCCCCCATGTTTCAGAGGTCTAGGTAGCTACTGTAATAATGCACTTCTATCATAGAAAAATCCAACTGGCATTTTAGTTCTTTTTCTCCTTTTGAGTAATTATGTTATTTTCATTTATGTTACTCCCTTGTCATGGGATACACTTTCTTAGGCCAACCCTGCATTTACTATAACATTATAGAGCTTAGTAAAGCAAATAGTTGCCTGATAATGTTGGACCAGTTTGATCCACAGTTTTGGTACATATTTACTTTCACAAAAAGAGAGAAAAATTATACTATTCATTCTCACGGATGATGTTCAAAATGTCTTTAGCATAAAATTTAGAACTGTGCCATCATTTTAAAGTTAAGAAAATTTAGTTTAAAAGACAAAAGACAAGTTTCCTTTATTTGTATTTACTACCAATTTTTTTCAGATGCTGTCAATTTAGATCCAAGCCTCTACATGGAACGGGATGGAAGTTTGAAAGGTGGAGGCTATAATTTCTTGGATGTTTCATCTGACGGTGTTAATGTACATAATGGCTCAGAGGATTTGGTTAACAGTTCTGTGAAGTCAATGCCTGATCTCTGCACTTCTGAGAAGATCAAGAATATTCAAAGACCAAACAGCACCGATGTGTTGCTAAGCGATGTATCAGGCTTGGTTGATTTTAATGATCAGAATACATCCATGAATAAACCAGAGTTTTTAAGTATTTCCATTGTGAAAGGTGCCATGGGATTTGGTTTTACAATAGCCGACAGTGCTTATGGGCAAAAAGTGAAAAAGATCTTAGATAGACAAAGGTGCAAAAATTTAATGGAAGGTGATATTTTGGTAGATATAAATAATATCAATGTGCGAAATATGTGTCATGGTGAAGTGGTTCAAGTGCTGAAAGACTGTGCTAGAAACCAGGAAGCAACAGTAACGGTTCAAAGAGGAGGACCAGGTTCTCCTGGAAAGAATAAACCTCGTAAAAAGGATGATCCAGTGCTTGCATTAGGCTTAGGAGGTGCTGGTACAGCTGGGACAAGGAAGAATAACACAGTGAACAGTGCAGCATCTACTGGTATGTATCGTAGCAAGACGCCAACTGCTGACTTATACAGTACACAGCAGAAAGAAGTAATTCCAAATAGGCCTAAAACTCCATTGGTGGATACGAGGAACCGCCCCAAAACACCAACATCAGAGCGTGATCGACGACCATGGTCTCCTTCTGAAGGTGGAGGAAATGGGGAAGTAGGAAATGCTAAATGTGAAGAGGGTAGTACTGAAACTTCTCTACAAGGACCTTCGTTACCCCTGACACCCCCATATGATACATACAAAACAGCATTTACATATCCAGATACATATAATGGTGGTGGCAGAAGTCCTCTAGCAAATTTAAGTGAGCGCCTTGGTGCTACATCCATACAGGATCCTTTGAGAAATGTGCAGGGTGACTATGGCCGTAGCAGGAGTCCAGGAAATGATTTGGATCATGACTTGGATCCTGACTCAAATACCGACTCTGTGGCATTATCACAGAGAGACACTTGGAGCAAAAATCATGATGGACACTATGGAGATTCCTACTCACTGGAAAATGCTGCTCATTCTCCAGGTGGTGGGACATACAGTTCATCAGGGGTAGATCATACAAACCTCCCCAGTGACCAGTCTCCATCAATGGATTATTTGGGCCATTATGTTCCGCATCCATATTACAATGGCTATAGTATTGGTATGGGTGCGGGACAATATGACTCAGGCTACATGTATGGTTATACAGATGTTCATGGAAGCTATGTGCCCCAAAAAGACTTCAGTTACCCACATTCTATGCAGGGATACCCCCCTCAAGCACATAGCATACCTGGTGGCCCAGTTACCTTATCCAGCTCAGGATATTATGGTGGTCCAGACGGTGGCAGCAAAAGAAAAGAAAGTACAAGTTTTGAGCATGAGCAACCTCATCCAAGTTCAGTAACAAGGTTAGTATTATGTGTATTATAATTTATTATTTAAAATTCTATCATCTTAACTTTCTGTGTGTGGGGAGTAGTTATGTGTGTCCAGAATTATAAAAACAAATACATATGTTGTGAAATTATGGAAAATAGAGTTATTTAATCCTTTGATCATTTACAAGCAGCAGAATGTGTCTTCAGTTTTTCATGCATTGTTGTGTATTAGGGCTAGTAAAATTTGCATTTGCATAAAAACAAAGTTTTAGATGAATTAGGATTTTGTTCATAAATTTAAAACAAAATGGAAGTTGCTCATTTTATTTTTAAATTAAAGCAATTTTATTTCCTTATTAGAAATATCATATGATTTTCTTCTGTATTTCATTTCTTTAAATCTCTTAGTTCCAGCCTGTTTATTAAGTGAATAATGGATACATTATTTTAATGGACTAGGAAAATGTTGCTTACAGAACCAATCCATATCAATAAATGAACAGTCTGTAGTTCAGTAAAACCAAAAGGCATTTAAAGATCTGCCACATTTGGAGTTTGTTAATTATTGCCACAGGACTGCAAAAAAAACCAATTCTGCCAAGCAGCAGAAGAGTTTGATAGAAGCTCTCAGAACTGAGAATCTGCTCACCTTAACCCTCTAGTTTTCTAAGCGTACTCCACCAAACTGTATTGCACCACATTCCCCTCCCTCTGATTGGCTAAAGCTGTTTGTACCATAAGTGCACCAACAGACAACATGACATAACTGCAAAGGAAATTCAACAAACTTACATTCATGTAATCCAAATATAAAAAGAATGCAGTTGTGTAATACATACTAATAAAGAATACTGAACTCACAGTTTGGAGTGTTTGTAATGGAGCAATCCCATGTAGAGTTTGATTCCGTGATGCAGGGTTTATTGTTTCAGTGCTGTCATTCAGCTGGTCCCTCCTTTTCTTTTGTCATGCAAGATTAAAGGAAATCCCTACTGTGTCTTTTGGAACTAGCAGCTGAAATAATTGGACTGCATAGAGCATTCTTGTTTGCTCGTCTTAACAATGAGATTAATTTACGTAGCCTATATGAGATCAGAAATATTATATGGGCATTAGATCACCACTAACTCACCTACAGAAAATATCTGCTTTCCAAAATGCTGCTCTAAAATTATGTTTGGGAGTCCCAAAATTTATCTCATTGTGTGCTATAGAAATTGAATATAATATTCTATGGCTGGCCCCATAGCTCAGTCAGTAGAGCACCTGCCTGCTGTGCGAAGTGTCCCGGGAATTTTTCTCCAGCCCAGATTATTCCCTATCCTCCTAAGAGTCTGGAAGTATGAATGAGTGTATGAACATATAGTGATCTAATGTACAAAACCCAAAGAAATCTAGAAATTCAATGACAACTGCATGGGTTAACACCATTGCCGATAAGGTAATATGTTCCAAAGAAAAAGGCTGCTGATATGACCATACCAGTTAAAGGTGGGGTAGAAATGGAAGAAAGAAAGAAAAAAAAAAATCTGCCTATCGGGTTATACTTTATAAAAAATTTTCAAACTCCACTTGAAGCTTCAGTCTTCATTTAGATCTCAGATGTTCTTTAATATAATAGATCACACTTATGAAAAGTATTATAATATCAATAAGGATGGAATTCCACTACAAATAAATATAAATATAGATGAAGGTAGACTGTCAATCAAATTCCACCATGGAGATAGAAAATACCAACATTGTATTTAAAAATCCCAGGGAATTGCACCAAAATGACTCATGAGATATGTATGACAAAGCTCCATGGAATTGATTTGCAATAAATATGAATGTTTCCTTCACGTTTATACTGATACATCTCGAAATCCTGACAAGTCTCTCAGGTGTGGTGTTGCATTCCACAACATAAAGAAAAATATATATCGTGTTCACCACTATCTAGTCTTGATCCTGAACTACTGGCTACAGAGGCAGCTCTTTATTTACGTATTCACAAAACAAAAAAAGAAGAAATATATAGATAGATAGATTTTGTATGGGAGCTATGTTAAATATTATGAAATATTCATCACCTTCATATCTCCATATAACTATTCCTATACAACAACATTTGAATAAGCTCGTGCATCTTTAAAAAGAAATAACATAGCACTGGAGTCCTAGTCAATTTGGCATCACTGGAAATAAAATAGTTGATAATATTGCAAAACAGGCAACAATTTTATAATCCGAAACCTTCAAGTTACATCTCATTTTTTGCAATCCATGCTACCTCAATGCACTCATGGGTCAAAACATGGCTCTCTTCTGAAAAAGCCAAAACACTTCAAGCAATACAAAAGAAACCTCCCCAGGCATGTTGAAACATTCTAACTAGAGCAAGGACAGATGTATCATTTCAATCCCACTGACTCTAATATGTGCTGCTGGTGTAATGGCCATGAAGAAGACCATATAAAATGCCCTTCCAAAGATTTTCAACACTACAGAACATACTGATTGCCCCTCAACTGGCATGTATTACAAACACTGCGCACTATATCCACCCTTTGTGAGAAGACAAAATTAATGATGGAATATGTGTTGTCAGCACCCAGCTGAATACACTAAGAAGGTATATGTCATGAAAGCATAAGGAAGTTTTCCAAGTAGAAAGAAAGTAGTAATATTATAAATATAATCAGTCTGACAGAATATCACAAACTTGAAACAAATGGTGACATACATTCATATGATACAAGGTATAAAATGGGTCTACCATTGCAATGTCCATAACAAAAAAAATCCATAAATAAATATATATGTGTAATTGGCTTATTTTCACTGTTTTGTTTTCTTTCTTTCTTTTTTTTTCTTTTTTTTTCTTATTTTTCTAATTGGCTTATTAATGTACAATCAGTTATCAGATGCAGTCAAGTGTAAAGGAGCAGCAACAGCTGTACATGGAGTCTTCCGTTTTCCTCATGATTAGTCTTGTAATATACCTGTTGCT
Source organism: Deroplatys truncata (assembly GCA_030765065.1). Taxonomy (NCBI): domain Eukaryota; kingdom Metazoa; phylum Arthropoda; class Insecta; order Mantodea; family Mantidae; genus Deroplatys; species Deroplatys truncata. The sequence continues at coordinate 5,916,545 of CM060990.1, read as the reverse complement.
CAAATCTATGGATAGTAAATTTTCATTCAATTATTTTGGTTCACTGACTCTGTCTTATTTGTCAGCCCAGAATTCAAGTAATGCACTGCACAAAGTGAATGGTTACTCTGATTTTCTTTTGTTTAGTATTTTAAATAGCTTTGATCTGTAACAACTTTCGTAACACACGTGCTTATGATATATGATTTCCCAGGTTGTATTTAAAGAATTTAATCTTATTAGTGATAATGAAGACCTGTCAAATATATCCAGATATATTTTATGGTCCTCATATTTGTTGGAACACATAAAGGGGATCCTGAAAAGAAATGTTTAATTTTCAGATATCCCCGTGACATGAGGTGGGTAGGTCTTGGGCCTGGAGTTCGTGTTTATCCTGCAGGTCCTGGACTTGAATGGGTGGAAACGCTGGTGACTTTAGTTCGACAAGAGACTGGATTTGGATTTCGGATTGTTGGTGGAACAGAAGAGGGTTCCCAGGTAGGAGCCATGGTGAGAAGAGAGTCATTCCTCTGGTTGGTGTGGTACTAATGCTTTTCTTGACTACAGTAACAGAAATGTACCTCTGTTTTAGCGGCTTTGAGAACTTTCCAGATAGAGAAAATTTAATTTTTCTGTTTTACTGAAAGCATTTGAAGAATTTTTCTATAGGAACTCTTAAAGGTGTGAAGGAATGGGCATGTCTTATAGAATTGTGTTTAATGGTGGTTATCTTTCAGTATATTAAAGAATCCACCATTCTGAAGCATCTCTCATTCCTTAAAAGTTCAGCATCAAGATAGCATTACAAGCCTAATATGTGTTGGATTGTGAGAATTGTAATAAAGTATGGACATGAATTTAGCTGCATTATTTCATGTTTAATAATCAGTGCATTGCTACTTTCTCCAAGTGCTGCAAGACAAAATTAAAGGATACATTGCCCATTTTGGCAGTTTTTGTTGATTATACTTAGGATGCTAAATGCCACTGTAATTCCAGGTTTGGCATTATACAGCACTGCTAAGGGAAGGAAAGGGGTATTGTCTTTGAATGGATAAAGTGACCATAAGCACAGTGGTGGTTATGCTGAATTGCAGTTCTAATGAAAATGTAAAATTGCCAAAACTGGCACAAATAACCACTTTTTATTTTTTCTACTACTTACCTATAGTAGGTATTGTATTCCATCCAAAAGTTCAATATCAAGATTTCACCGGAAATACATGTTTTGAGATGCCCTGAATAAAAAAAGAATCTTTTTGGGAAAAGGTTAGTATTTGGGTGTGTGTCCCATCCCAAACTAACCTTTACATTGAAAATTTTTCGGAAACATTGATTTTCTCCAAAATGGCTGTAATAATTTTGATTGAAATACCATACGTTTAAAATATTTTCATGACAAATAAAATGTATATCTTGAATTTTCTGAGAATATCCTCTTAAAGTCCTCTTCATTCTGAATAACTCCTAAGAGATAGACAAAATCTCATTACTCAAAAAAATTTACATATCGTTAAAGCACACAATTTATGTCATATATTCAAGTGGAGTTAACCATTTCCGAGATATTCCTTGTTAATGGTTTGAGTTTTAAATTACTTATAATTGTCTGAAATGGGAATCATCATTGGTATTTTCCATGGTCATGCAGAGAGCATGGAATTTCAAAGCCTCTTTAAAAAGCTATCACTTTACCTACTGTATGTACAACAAAAAGTGTAAATGTGAATTGAAAGTTTATATGAATTAACAGGAAGTTGCTAGAATAATAAGCTTTAGAAAGAACAGTATGTACAAAAGTGACTAGAAAAAGTCATGTGAATGCAACACATCAGATTTTTGTGATAGTACTTACCACCATTGCAAACTGTGCAAAAGTTGTAAGTTATATACAAAAGCTAGTGATTATGGGACTTAGGTGGCTCTTGTGCCTAGTTGAGGAAAATGAAAATTGCAGAGTTTATTGCCATTGCATAACACCTACACCTACGAGATGAACACTGGTACATATTTTGTAATCAAGGAAACTGTAAAATGTGGTATTTCTTACCACTCCATAACTTCTTTAAGAACTACAAACATATTTGTCAAGTAGAGCTATAAAACTGTTAACGCTCAATGTGTAGTACTCTCATCATATTCTTTAGCTCCACACTTCCGAAAGTAAACCAAAATGATGTAACCCCTAATTCATCTCACAGTATTTATGATGAAGATAAATTATGCAGATGGCTGGTTTTCTCTACCTATATAGCTATAATGAGTGTATGCACAATGCTGCTATTTTTTTTTCAAAATAATTATGATGACAATATGATTTGCCATTTGCTTGCAAATAATGAAACAACTTTCATGGGCTACTTGATCCTCTCTGATGCTCCAGACATTTTTCCTAGTTTTCTTACAAAATAATGATGTCTCATCTTGCACATATGCAAAATACTATTAACATTGGTGAAATTCCAATTGACATTGAGTAATTAATATTTTGAGCTGTTGGTTCTTCTGTTTTCTACATGGTGTAATCTAATTATAGAAAATTATCTTCCAGTAAACTCTTCTTGAATATGTGGCACCTGAAAAATGCCCCTGTGCTTTCCTGAGATGCTGGTTTTGTTTTACTGAAGTTGTTTGTGATGTTACTGCCTGAATTTCCAAAGGTAGTATATAGACAAAAATAAGAGCAAGAAAAGGGAACTGATACCTGCAGTATAATTAAAATAAAGAAACTATAATACAGGGTGGCGCACAAAATATCATACATTGACATTGTCTAATAAATATTTTATTTGCAGGTTGGCAATGTTGGAATGTGTGACAAGTAGCCGTAGTTCGTACATGGTTCAACAGAAGACAGCACTTGTGAATATCACGCATGTGTGTTGCTGCTGCTTCAGTTTACTAAAATGGCGGACAAAAGCCGGTTGATGCTGGAACAGAAAGTGAAGACTGTGTTGTTTTACATGGAAACAAAGAGTGTAGCAGAGATTTAGCAATATTTTCATGTTCATTTTCGTACAAAGTGGGCTCCCTGCAGGCAGGCAGGTGGGCGGGCAGGCAATAGACTAACCACAACATTTGAAACTGACAGCAGTATTTTAGAGCAAAAGCGACCTTGTGCTAATGCAGTCCATACTCCAGAGAATATCGAGGCTGTGAGAATGGCTTTGACATGAAGTCTTAGGAAATCCACGAGGTGAGCTTCAGCCGAATTGGGCATCTCACGTTGTTCTCTTCAGAGAATACTTCATGCTGACTTGAAATTAATCCATAGAAAATGACAGTGTTGCACAAGCTGACGGAAAATGACAAGGTACGATGATTACAGTTTGCGACTTCTGCTCTTGCAAATGATCTTGTCGTGATTAATAACACATGGTTCTCAGATGAGGTGTACGTTCATCTGAATGGTAGTGTCAATAGGCAGAATATCAGATTTTGGGCATGAGAAGCTCCTGATCTACACAAGATTGAAAATTATGGAGAAAAAGTGAGTGTATAGGGGTGCCATTTCCAGCCATAGAATCATTGGGCCAATCTTTTTAAATGGCACAGTTAACAGTACACGCACTGGACATGTTGCAGAACAATTTTCTTCCGCAACGTTATGCAACAGGGTTACCAATGGAGACAATGGTTCATGCAAGATAGAGCTCGTCCTCATACAGCAAATGTTATTCTGAATTTCCTGCACAAACATTTCAGGCACCTTGTGATGTCCCAATGATATCCAGAACATTTTCAGGGCAGATCAATATGGCCACCACACAGCTCGGATATTAACTCCTGTGATTATTTCTTGTGGGGACATTTGAAGGAGACAGTCTACCACAACAAACCACATAATCTAATGCAACTGCGAGCGGCTATCACATTTTACCAGGGAATCACAGAACACTTGTTTCGTAGGGTGGTCGGAAACATCATGGTTCGTTTCAAAGAGGTGGTATGTTAACAAAGTGGACATGTTGAACATATACTGCACGCTTGCTGAGAATACACATTCTGATTAATGTAAAAAAGAAAAAATTGACATGTTTTGTTTATTAAAAGTTGTATAAACAATTTTCAATGTATAACATTTCGTGTTCCACCTTGTATTTCAGACCTTAAATATCCACATTCTAAGCTCAGTCCTCAACTTGTTTCTGCATTTGTATTTTCGATGAGAGGTTTGAAGGTACTCATCTGTTCTGAAGTATTCGGTAGCAGTAATTTAAATGAAAGATACCAAAACTTCTGTCACCTAAAAGCCAAATTAGCGTAATTAAAGTGAACTTTTTTATTTTAGAGAATTTAATTTGAACGAGATATTAAATTAAATAAAAAACGGCTTTAATAGCTAAGAGTTTTCAAATAATTTATATCATCACCAAAAATAAGAATTCTTAATGTAAACAAGGGAAGGTGAAACATATCATGGATGTTTTATATTCTTTTGATATGGCTTGCATAGTATAAAATGAACAAAACGTAGCGTAAGGCATTTGTATGAAAGGCCATATGAAAAGGAAGAAAAAGAGGCGTAAGGTAATTTTTTGGGGGAGGATATTTGATATAGAAGGTTTGGAATTAATAGTATTTTATATATTATATAATACAGAATTCAGTATTTTCCTGAGAATGTGGATTTCATATAACCAAAAATATTACATGGGGAGATGTAGAGGATTTTCTAAATTACAAAATTCATGAAAGCTTTTATTTTATAATTTAAATGGTCCCTCCTAATTGATCAGCAAAAATTGTGCTGGATGATTTACAAGTTTACAGCTGTCACTACTATTGCTGCTGCAGTCACTGTGATTGTTGCTGCCGCCGCCGCCACCACCACCTCCTCTTTCTCCTTCTTTCTGCAAGTGTTTTTTGTACTGGAGGAAAGCTACAAGAAGTTTTGCACATTTAATGTGTATTTAGCTATGAAGGTTAAGAGAGTGTCCTGTTTCCTGAAATGGTCATAAGCTAAGTCTTTAGGCTTTTGTAACCAGTGTCAGCATAGTTAAAAGTAATATCTTTTGGAGTATGGTGTGGTCTACAGGATCCTAAAGATTAAAATGTTTTACTGGATGATGTGTCCAACATTTTCTTTGGCAAACCCAGATGCAGTATCTTTTAAAATTTTATGATCCTCAGAACTCTTTGGATCACAGCCTTCAAATGTGGAAGACATTACTTTTTACTAGGTCATAAGCTAAACTTGTCAATAATTCATTTTGCTTTAAATAAAAGTTGGTGTGTTTCAGGTATCCATAGGTCACATTGTACCTGGAGGTGCTGCAGATTTAGATGGACGTCTCTGTACAGGAGATGAAATAGTTAGTGTTGATTCACAGTCTGTATTGAGTACATCTCATCATCATGTAGTACAACTTATGGGCAAGGCTGCTGCCAATGGTAGAGTAACTCTTGGAGTACGAAGGAGAATACCTACACAAGGTAAGACTATAAACTAAGGTCTTAAACATATCCCTGGGCCACTTCCCTTGAGAGTTGAGATAGATGTGGGTGAAGCCCAGGAATGACCCGCTACATCCTGGCAACTACTGCTCCATTAGCCTCCTTTCATACTTTTCAAAGGTTTTCAAGAGGATTGTTCTTGACCCCACTACTGAGAAACATTCAAGCCACCCATGACCAATTTCAGTTTCATCCTGGGCTTTCAATCCCCCAGGAGTCGCTGCGGGTGGTGGAGGTGGCAGCAGCCCTGCGTTTCTAGGAATGTTCCTTCGCCACCCCTGTGTCTCTGAAGATTAAGAAGGCCTTCTCTATAACCTGGCATGCAGGTTTCCTATATAAACTTGTCTAGCTGGGGTCATCAACTCAGCTTATCAGTGCTCTACACAGATATTTCAGATGCCACACTTTCAAGGTTACAGTTGTGGAGAAAATATCTACATTAAGACAGGCAGCTCCCCAAAGACACTCTGCTATCCCTCGACTCTTCAGCATATACATTGCAGAGTTCCCAACTCAGCCACATGTCAATATAGCCCAGCATGTTGGTGATGTTCTGCTGTTGTGCACCAACAGAAACATTTGCAGAGCCTTCAACCCTGTACAAAGGCACCTCCACCTCTTCCAAGAGTGGTGCATGTCTGCTAATGCAGACTAGAGCCACACCATTCTGCTATCGAAGCACCACACCCACAAATTGCCCCATATTCCAGTATCAAGGTCATAGGTTTGAATGGAGAAATTCAATCACCTACCTGTGAGTGAAACTGAATAGAAGCTTAACTTTTAAAGAAGTCATCCAAGGTCTGTCTGCTTGGATGCAGGGAGCCCATGCCATGGTCCAGGATTCCTGTGTGCTTAAAGCTATGTCTTTTTCAAATCCTGATCATCTCACTCATGCTTTACATTTGCGAGATCTTATGGCTGCAGACAGACAGATCAGACAGCTAGCTGCTATGGCTCCAGTGGGTGCAGAACAGAGGACTTAGATCCAAACATGAAATTAGGTCCCAGCTATAAAATCATATGACAGCTTGCCACACATCAGAGTGCCCTAGTTAGGTCTCTTGGGGATTGCGACCCCTCGAACATGCCGCTTCAGGCAACACTAGGTTCCCCGCTTGGCTTGCGAGCACATCAGGTAAGATTGGAGCACTTCCATCAGCAGCGGAGGCTGAACTCCATGTAATCCAACCAAGATATGTTTGCATCACCCAAAACCAAGTTTAAATCCAAACTCCACCAGAGGTGTACAAGGGACATTGTACCCTAACTGACAGCAAACAAGGAGCTCTAGCTATTTCCTGACAAACACGCCAACCCAATTCATATCCATATCCTGCAGTTAAAGCCTGATGAGTTTGGGCATGCAGCAAACTCACTGAGGTTGAACCTCAGCATAAGGCCAAGGTTGTAAATAAGCTGCAGTTTCATAGTCAAAATGTAAACAGTTTAAAATGTTGTTAGAAGATTTGGTTCATAAGTATGGTATATACCATGTCATACAGAAATTAGGTGCCTTAGTCAAGGCAAAGTACATTTGTTCTTGGAAATAAGTGGAGCAGAACACTGTTGTAGAACACACAAATAAAAAGGTGCAATCTTGCATTTATGACTGATTTGAATGTATCCCTTCAAGGGAAAAACAAATCAGTCACAGATATGTTCTGTAGTTTTCAAGCTTTCTAAAGTATGCTGTTCTTGGGAACATCAAATTTTCAGTGGTGATCTTGGTAATTTTTCCAGGTTGGAAAGTGTTGTCCATAATTCTGATTCCCTAGAGGTGGATGTTGTGTTGAAAATTTCCACTTCGTTTCTCCATGTATTTGAAGAAAGATTTCATGATCTGATGGCCCTAAAAATGGATTTTGTTCCATTTTCTAACATTAATGACACTCCTAAAGATGTCCGGCTAGATCTAATCACCTTAAAATGTGACATTGGGTTGTTTGACAGTTACAGGAACAGAGGAAATTTGCTTGATTTCTACAACTGATTTTCTAAGTCAAGATTCTTTTGGTTACACAGGCATGTGGCATCTATAATTGCAATGTTTGGTTTCATATATGTATAATGAAGTGTAATAAAGGTCCTCATAGGGCCATTATTAGTGACCAAAACTTAGTCTGGATTAAGGGTTCAGAATTATTTTAGTATGTCCAAATATGTGAAAACAAAAAGATGTCAGAAAGCAAGAAGATTGTTTACCAAGAAGAACTGAAAGTATCAAAATATTACTTGAGAAGTGTACATATTCCACACTTTAAATTCTTGTAATCTGAAATCCTCCATGTAGTATTATAATTATGTAGTCAAGCTTTATTTTGCTGTTTTATATTTTTCAACATGTCCAATGTCAATATTATATCATGATAATTTTCACAGACAGAGTATTGTTTTGTTATGATTAAAAGGATTTATCATATATATGGTGCAATTTAGCTGCACAGGTTATAATTGATTCGTATAGTTTATAATTATTGAATTTTCATCAGAAGAGGAATACTAATCTATTTTCATCACATTTATGACATTCCCTCTCTGTTTTCCTATATGATTCATTTTTTAATGGTAAATGCATCTACAGTTCCAACACAAATAGGATGCCCCTGAATGAATATTGAATGACATACATACCTCACTGGCACAGACAAATAACCTTGAGCATCATATCACTGCGTACTTACGATTTGATGGTATGTGTAATGGACTACTATTATAAGAATATTTTGCATTTTATTCTCATCCTGAATATTGGTGTATAAATTTGTTTGTTCTGTGACATTTATTTATCTGTTAATTTATATTTTTTTTTGTTCACATCTTGAATATCAGTATTAGAATACATTTGTTTCGTGGCTTGTAAAAAGTTGTGTTTTTGCTATCAGTTGTTCGTGTGTTCACTGTTTCATCATAATGAGCTCAGGAATAAGAAATTGGTTTTAGTTCTGACCCTTGTGACTGAAAACTAGCAAGGGAGTAAAAGCATAAAATATACTATTATAGCATAAGATGCCTGTCACCCACAGAAACTTTTTATTATGAAATATGCTGTGTATGTAGAATGGAAAGGTTTTAATGTTTAAAAAGCAATACTTTTTGAGTACTTGATGGCATTAGAATCCAAAATACAGTGCTTCAACTAGGTCATAATGAATTCTCAGAAACTAAAATTTACTAATATTTTATGGGAAAATATAGTATAAATGGAAATACAGATTTTGCGAGCACATGTGTGTCTTTTATCATTATCATCATCATTTGGTGATTTACTTTTCAAGGTGCCATTTTAAGTGACAACATCTATCAGGAGCTGTTGGCAAAGAGAAACAATGACCATGAATATGACATTTTCTTGTTATTGGACAGATGTAAGCATTTGTGAAAACTGACAGTAAACATTATTGCTTAAGGACAGTTTCACAGATATATAAATCTTATTTGTTTGACAGCTATACTGAAATGGACTGAAATGAAATTCAGTTACTTTAGTTACAGAGTATTTGCCATTTCAAACTCCAACTGCTAATTGTTTTATTAAAATGAATCTCCTCCACAGCATTTCTCATGTGTGACCACAGAAAATTATTTTTTGAAGTCTTTACAGTTTTCAAAATTTGGGTATACTTGGAGGTCATGTGGTCACCCAAGAATTTGAAGAATTTTCAAATATTCTCAAAATGTTCCTACAAAGAAAATATGTATGCCAAAAAATTACAAAAAAACAGCTTTTGTTAATTTTTGGTGCACATTTATGGCATTTTCATTTTTAAAAGCATGATGCTAAAACCTATGCTGGTAGCAAAAATCAAAAGGGTTAAGGGAAAATGCCATGACCCAAATCATGTAAACATGCCAAGTAAGGAGCAGGTGGTAATTGTGCATTGCATCCCAGCAACCCAGGGTTTATATTTTGGCTGACAAAGAAGCAGCTTCTTTTTAAGTATTGCTTTCGTTGGTTAAGTACTCAGAGACCTTCCATTGATTTCCAGAGCTCATTTGCACATGGCCAGCAAACATCAATCACTGATTAAGGTTGCAATAATTATACATTGATAAACAATGTGGTTTGCTTGATTACTTATGGAGAATTATTTTGTGTCTTTTGTATAGATGTCAGCAGCTATGCACGTCCAGATATAGGGTATCCTTATGATGTAACAGTGACAAGGCGAGAAAATGAAGGTTTTGGTTTCGTTATTATCTCTTCTGTAAATAAAGCAGGCTCCACAATAGGTAAGTGTATCAGACAAATAATATCTAGAGGCTTTAGGCATAGGAACACATTAATATGTTCATTTGCATTTTTTTGTTTTTGTGTTAAAGTTATAGTATTTTTGATTAAATTTGAATTAAAATTGAATTGCATTGTATGAAGAGAAAGAAAATTAAAAAGCAGAATTTTATAAAGACTGAAAGCTAATTCATCAAACTGATTCTTACCATACTAGCCTCTAGTGCCTGAGGGCTGTGGGTTCAAACTCGGTGGAGGACGATGGATTTTTTCAGGCGTAAAAATCCTTAGCATGGCTTCTTCAGAAGGAAAGTAAAGCCGGTGGTCCCGAGTTGTAGATTTACAGCACGTAAAAGAACCTCAAGCCTGATAATGAGGCCTCTGAGCAAAAAATGGTAGGTCTTTCATGCCCAATATACAATGGGATGCTAAGGACCACAGCAGTTAAAGAGCATCCATAAATAGAACTCAATTAATGTTTTTATTTTATCAAACAGATTCACTGGACTACTGATGCACAGCAAATAATGACAAACTTAAGTCTAATGTTGAATATTGCATGTAGAATCTCGTTAGATGTTTTTGCAGGGACCCAATAATTTGGACATCATAGATGGCAAACCATGTTAACGAAAACACAAAATCTGCAATTTAAGAACATAATTATATAATGAACTCAAATAATTACTACATTTCCATGGGGAATTGAAATCGGTGTGAGTCCAGTTCCATGCTGATCCATGTTTCCATGTTAAATTGAATATGTATTGAGATCGATTTGGATACACAAAGTCCGAGAATAAATAATTCAAGCTTTTATGTTGGTCAACTTGAATTTACGTCGGCAAACCTGTTAAACATATGTTAGTTTCTCTGTATAATTTAAGCAGGTTTTGAGGTTAGTGAATGTTTTTGAGAAGAATATTGTGAATTATGGAAGCAATAAAATTGGCTTTGCTGTGTGTTTATATTACACATGTGATAACAATTTCTGCTAAAAAAAAAAAACAAAATGAAGAGTGTGCATCATGTTACGAGTACGGTAGAAGATAATATCTTTGGCATATTCAATACGATTTGAATGCGGTAGGTGTTTCCACGCAAGAAATTTCGATCCGATCCTCCTCTGATCCTATTTTCCAAGAGGAAAGTTCTGTTTTAGCATTTTTCCCTTCTTCCAAAGCAGTTTCAATCAGTTTACATCTAACAATTGTGTTTAAGTTTGATGAGGGAATGTTTAACTTCTGCACTATATCCACCACATGTTTCATATTTGGATTGCGATCTATTTCTTCAAGGATTTTAAGTTTTTCACTGTTGGTTATTTGCCGTTCTTTCTTTTTCTCCATTGCAAATGAAAGGTTAAAATACAATCTACGTATGTTTGGTCAACACTCAGCAGTAGAAACTATCGTTGGCGTTTACCACGCCAAACTAAAGCATTCTCTATCCCGCCCAAACAAATCGCATCACACATATATACATACATGGTATCACACATATATACATACATGCATGTCAATGGCTGCTGGCTTCCAACCTGTGATCAAGGATTGACCAAAGTAGCGAATGAGGATGTCAAACTTTGAACGTGTTAAGCACCTTCTCCCACTGGACCGACCAAGGATTGGCCAAAACAGCAAATGAGGATGTCAAACTTCAAACGTAGTAAGTGGGACCAAGAAAACATACTAAACAAATGTTATTTATTAGATTTGGTGCATTTTGTGCTGGAACTTTTATAATTAAATGTAATACATGGGAAAATGTGTTAATGAGGAACATGCTAACGAGATTCCACTCTATGCCAATTTATTTATACTCTGCCTTAGACGATGTGAAAATAGGTATATATCATCTATTTATACAAATGGTCAATGGGACATCAATATATTGTATTATTTCTTTAATTAGGTTATTGGAAAAATCGTATATGTCCCTACTTTTGGAACTCTTTAGCTTTTTTGTGATTTTTTTGAACCTCTAGACATGTTGCATCTCTGAGCGAGAAACCCCTATTTTCATTCCCTATTGTTACTTCATTCATAAAGCTCATAGTAGCATCTGGGCATGATTTTACCTGTAAAGTTATATCTTCTACTGATTGCAAAAGGAAACTGTTGAATTCATCAGGAGTTATTCTTTCGTCTATTCCACTCTTGTTATTTTTGCCTGTTATGGAGTTTATGACTGAACAGGCTGCCTTACATTTGTTGTCAGACTTTTCTATCCGTGACTGATTTGCATTTTCCTTTGCATCAACTAGCGCTTTCCTATGTTGTTTTCTGTAGTCTTTCACTGTGTTTAAGAATAACCCATTTGGTGTTTTTTATACATATCTTGCATAATTATTAATTTATTTTTCATTCTTTCTAGCTCTAGGTTATACCAGTTTTGTTATTTTCTTACCATTTGCAAGTCTTTTTTTTTATTTTGCAAGTGTTATTAAATAAATCAACTAGTTCTGTAAAGAAGAGCTCAAAACTTTGTTCTGCTGATCCTTGAAAGTCACCAAGCATTGCTTTCCAGTTCACCCCTGCTAAACCGTCTTTGAATTTATTTACATTTTCTAAGCTAAGATCCCTAATTTCTTTAGCAGTTTTTTCTACTTTCTGCAACATATTTTTTTCAGTGTTTACACTGAAAAATAGAGCCTGATGATCTACTACTTTACGCTCTGATACTGTAAGTGTATAGTTTTTTGGTAGCACATTAGTTATGATATTATCTAGGCAAGCAGTCCTTTGAGTAGGAGTTGTATTTACACAGTGGTATCCCATCTGTTGTATTACATTTAGAAACTGCCCTACTGTATTAGTTGTTTTAGTTATGTCAAAGCGAGCATTTAGGTCTCCACAGATTATTACACTACACTTGAAGTTGAACAAATATGTAAGTACCTTTTCCATACTTTCAAGAAATAGGTTAGGTTCCCCTACCGGCGACCTATATAACATAACTATTATAGTATTGTAATCTTTGAGTAATATCCCTGCCACTTCAAATACTTTTTCTATACAAAATTTATTTAGTTCGATCGTTTTTGTTTCCAAAGAATTTTGAGTGTATATTGCAACACCACCATTTTTATATCTGTTTCTACAGAAAGAACTAGCTAGTTTTAAGTTTTCGATCCCTACATAATGTATTTCTTTTTCTTGCAGCCAATGCTCACTCAAGTATAATACATTACAGTTAATATCTTTTATGTATATACTTAATTCATCTACTTTTGTTCTTAAGCATTGTATTTTCATGTAAAGAATATTTACAGCATCCATAAGATAAGATAAGATAAGATGCTTTATTGTCACAAAACGCTTACATATCAGTTGAGCAAAGCTCAGTAAACAGGTGACTCGTCAAGTATAATAAATACATTAATTAAATAAACATTACAAACCTTAGAGAGTACTATTTATAAAACTAATTCTATTGTTACATTCTACTATTTACATGGTTATGTATTCAGTTACTGAATAGTAAGCCTTATCTATTAAGAAGCTTTTCAATGTCCTGTTAAATAAACCTTGGTCCTTTATGGCTTTAATTTGGTTTGGTAGTTTGTTATACGCTTTTACACCTGCATATAGTGGGCTATTTTCGTACAGTTTAAGCCTATGCATGGATGGTTTTAAATTGTTTTTTGTTCTGGTTCCATAATTATGTTGATATTGTAAGTTGTGCAAGTTATCATAATTAGTATGGATATATTTGTTTAATTCATATAAATATTGAGATGGTAGTGTTAGTATTTTAAGCTTTTTAAATAGCTTTCTACATGGTTCTTTTGATCCAACTTGAGACATTATACGTATGATTCTTTTTTGGCATTTGAAAATGGTGTTCCATCCCACTGCGTTACCCCAGAGTATGATTCCATATGTCATTATAGAGTGAAAATAACTAAAATAAACAATTTTTCTAGTTTCTAAGTTAGTAACCTGGGCTATGCAACGCATGTTGAAGCAAGCTATGTTTAATTTTTTGTTAATGTAATGAATATGATCGTCCCATTTTAATTGTTTATTTAGATACACTCCTAATATTTTTGCAGTGTCTGTCTGGTTGATTGGTAGGTTATAGGCCATCCCTTTGTCTCGATTGCAGAGATGCATAAAACATGTTTTTGAAGTGTTTAATTTTAAGCCATTGCTGCTGAACCATTTCTTTAACTGAGTTAAGTTTACTGTTGCATTTTGTAGAAGATGTCCATTGTTTATGCCTTTCAATAGGATGGACGTATCATCTGCATACATGACTGTTTTAGAATTAATGCAATTTGGGAGATCATTGGTGTATATTATATATAATAGGGGGCCTAACACGCTTCCTTGTGGTACACCAGTGGTTATTCCTTTCCAGTTAGATTGGACCGTTCTTGTTGAATTATTCAGAATGACCCTCTGTTTCCGGTTTTTTAAATAGTTTTTAAACCAGACTAATGCAGTATTCTTTATGCCATAAAATTCCAATTTATTTAATAATATGTCATGACTCACGCAGTCGAAAGCTTTGGAATTATCACATATAAGTACTGCAGTATGTTGTTTCTCATCTATCATTTGTGAGACATCATTTACTAGATTTGTTAATGCTGTTATTGTTGAATAGTTAGCTCTAAAGCCATGTTGAGAATTATTTAATTTGGAGTAGTGTTCTAAGTAAGTAATAAGTTGAGAATGAACAATTTTTTCAAATATGATTGCAAATGTTGGGAGAATCGAAATTGGCCGAAAATTTTTTGGTTCAGTATTTCCACCTTTATATACAGGTTTCACCACCGCATACTTCATTCTTTCCGGAAAGAGACCCATGGATAAAGATTGATTAATTATTTTGCTGAGTGGCACACTTATTTCATGTTTTATTTCCTTTATAAGGAACGGGGGTAATTCATCCCAACCGTTTGAGGTTTTCCCTTTTAACTTTGTTATTACATTTATTATTACATCCGGTGAAACACTAGAAAAATTGAACAGAGGTGTTAGCAGCCTACAGCCATTTTTTAAGAGTGCAAAATTAGAGTCTTGGACAGATGGAAATTCCTCACGAGTATGCATAGCTATATCCACAAAATAATTATTTAATGATTCCGCAGTTACATTATCTACTACATTGAGTTTATCATTTTTGGTGTTACTTAATCCCAGTTCCCCTTTTATTACACTCCATGTTGCCTTGCATTTATTTTCAGCATTTTTAATAAACTTATCTATGGCTAGCTGTTTCGCCTTTTTAATTACGTGTTTATAAATTTTACAGTATGTTTTGTAATACTGGATAAAGTTTGTGTTGGTAGTAGTTTTATACAATTTATGCAGAAATCTTTTGCGGGCACTGGATATTCTTATGCCTTGAGTGCACCAATCTAGTGAATATTTTTTAATTGATTGTGAAACTTGGATTTTGGGAAACATTTCATTATAACTATTTAGTAATTCCCTGAGGAAATTATTATAATTGGTGTCGACAGTATCTGTGAGGTTAAATGACCAATTTGTGTTACGTAATTTATCTTTGAATTTTGCAATGGTTTCTGTGCTGTAAATACGCCTAGAAATTGCTTTTTTTACTTTGTTTGTTTTGTGTTTGAGTGGCATCTTTGTATATACTGCTTTGTGATCAGAGAGACCCGTTTCTTGCACTATACATTCTCCATCTTCATACGTTTTGTTGGTTAATATGTGGTCAATACATGTAGTAGAGAATTTTGTAATCCTAGTTGGATACTTATGTGTGAATTGAAACCCATAACTCTGTACTATACTGGTGTACAAGTTACTACTTCACCTACCATATCATTTTTTTGCACTCCTTTTCCCCCCTTTTTAACTCATCTTCCATTCCATGAACTAGTTTCCCTGATTTACTTCTATTATGTGGATTACATTTTCTAGTACTTTGCCCAGTGTATAAGTCTGTTGTCTATTCAGGTGCAGTCCATCTCTACCAATGCATGCATGGTCCAAATATTTGTCCACATCTATAAACAGTGCCCATCTTATGTTTCGCACGCCCATCTTATGTTTTCATTTACCCGCCTTATAAATTCTAGATTTACATCATGCCTTTTTACAACACTATTAACAGCCACTATCGATTTTGGATATTTTTCTTTGGCTTTTTTTATCACATCATACATATCACTTAACACTTCTTCAGGATTTTTTGCTTTTTTTTAAGTTGTTTGTTCCCACAGGGAGGATGACTACTTCTGGATCATTGGGAAACCTGTCACAGTCACATGAATTTTTAAATTTGTCCTAACTGCTCTGCTTTAGTGCCTCTAAACGCTTTAGTTTATGCACCTTTCACTTTTACATGAAATATCCATTGTGAAAGTGGCTACAGAATTTATGCGGGAAAAATCGTGCATCAAAGAACAGGTTGAGGCAGGACAAAATTCCAGTGAAAATAGTGCAATTTTACCATCTTCAAAAAATAGGAATTTCTACAGGTTTGCTCAGTAAAGTTAACATTCCCAGTAATGCCAAATTCCATAAAACTAGTGCTGATAATAACAGCATTACAATTACACAAGTTAATCTACAATCCATCAGAAATAAACTAGGACAGTTAGAGCTAATACTAGATAAAATGCTAACAGATGTGTTATATGTTAATGAACACTGGCTCTCTGAAGAAGAATCTAACTTCTACATACCCAGTGGCTTTGTATTAGGTGATATTTTTGTGAGAAAGTCGTCCTTGACCCATCCTGGTATAGCAATTTTTGTTAGAAATAATGTAAAATTTGAAATAATTAATATATCAGCTTACAGTAAAAAGAGCATTTGTGAAAATGTAACTATTAGGTTCTGTGAACATAATTTCATTATAGTGTCTGTATACCGTACACCAAATTGTAATGTAAAATTATTTGTAAGCCACTTGGAAACTTTAATTACTTACCTAATGGATAAGTTTAATTCCCATGTAGCATTTGCGGGTGACTACAATGTAAATATATTGGATCTGTCACAAGATACCATTGACTTTTTAAGTATGTTAAGATCTCAGAACTTATACTGTATTCATAATAAACCCACTCATAATCAATCATGTCTGGATAACATTGTAACAAATGTACACAAAACAGGCTAAAAGTACCATTTTCTTGAGCAAAATATATTGTCAGATGTTGCTAGTATTTTGGTTGAATTTCAACTATAGGAAAATAAACAAAGCACTAACTGACCAAATGTAACAGTGCATTATACAAAATGCTTACTGTGAGAAGAAAGGTTAGGTTCATGTAAACTTAGCGTAATGGAAATCGACTGGTCTGAAATGTACAGCACTGGCGACGTAGAAAATAGCTCTACATATTTTAACCAAATTATTACATTCTACTTTAACATAAATTGCCCAGAGAAAATTATTAGCTTAAAATCAAAAACCCAGACAAGGGCTCCTAATTGGCTTACACCAGAGCTGCTCAAAATGCGCAACGTGCTATTAATCCTTTATGATAAATCTAAACTTAGTATGGAAATAGAAAATAGACGGAGATATAAAAACTTCAGGAAACTGTATAGGAAATGCATTGTAAAAGCAAAAATAACAGCAAATGATAACTTAATTTTAACTGCAACAAATAAATGTAAAACAGAATGGTCTATTATTAAGGGTGCTATTAACGCACCTAAATCTAAGTGTGCAATACCTAGAGAATCCAATCTGCTTAACAAATACTTTATAAATGTTTCCGGAAATGTATGTGGCAAAGATTTAATGACTGCTAATATTACTAATACTCACAATCATTTAGATTTACTACACAATTTTCCACTAGCTAACATGTCATCGAACAAAGGTTTTACATGGCAGCAAGTTTCAACAGACACAGTTATCAACATTGTTAAATGATTAAGTAGTACCCAGGACATATATGGTTTATCTAATCAAATATTAAAGAAAGTAATAGATGAAATAGTATTACTTTTGACTTTCCTGATTAATTACACATTTGTTCAGGGAATATATCCCACTTACCTTAAGATTTCCAAAGTCATACCTGTCTTTAAGAATGTCCGTCTAGTTACTGTCCCATTACAATTGTACCTATACTTAGCAAAGTTGTTGAATCCTGAATTTTGATCCAACTTTACAATTATTTTTCAATAAATAATCTTCTAGATGACAAGCAGTTTGGATTCAGAAAGGGACTGTCAACCGAAAAAGCAGTAGAATGATTAATCATAGAAACCTAAAAAAATTTTGAAGCCAGACAACTGTGGCCACCTTGATAGATTTAACCAAAGCTTTCGACTGTATTTCACATAATATTGTCGTGACCTCTTAACAACTAGCTCAATGGGGGGTAGAGCGACTGGTAACCGAGGATCTTAAAGTTATATTTCACATTATGCGAGGTCAGACGGGGGACGCAGCTGAGAGAAATTATGAAAATATACCAGAATGTTCCTAACAATAGTATTATTTCATGATGTGGATGAGGGAAGGGACTATCTACTATAGTAATTTGCACATAATGAAAATGGATGGCAAATGAATTTAATGATGAAAAGGGATTACATTACCTCCTTGCTTCCTTGCCTGTTGGTGGGGACGCCATACTGCTTGTATGGACAGCGTGCGCACACGACGACTTGCCTCTAGCAGTAACTCGGCTCGACTGACTGACCCACACTAACTCGGCGTGGTTACACTATGCTAGAACTGGTTTATCCCCTCCACTCTTGCGCAATATCCGATCTGGGCCGCCAGGTCACGTACGCAATAATGCTCATATCACAACATCACATCTCCCCCTGGCTACCCAGATCGACGTCCCCGTCGACACAAGGAGGATTTTTGTGGTTCATGTGTAGACAATTAATTACAAAGAAAGAAGAGAAACAAAAATATGACATACATTACAAACTGATTATTTACATAGGTAAAATGGAGCAGAAATGTCGCTCAAAGAAGAAGTAAAAAAAATATATATATTGTGAACATGTGAAAATAATGCAAACATTATGGAGTCTTGAGTGCCACCGACGATTTAGTTTAAGACATATTGCCTATTTATGAGTACCCCGCACACGCACACTACACTGTACTGCCACTGTTACATATGCACTACACTGCACCTAGTTGTTCCGACGTAACTGTTTGTGGGTGGAATTTCCACATCACCCACAATGACGAAATTTCAGCTGCAGAGTGTTTCCTGATTTGCAATTCGCTGAAGATGTGGGGGGGGGGGCAATCGCTATCTTGGACTGCCCCCTGAAATAGTGGCTCCTCATGCCACTGCAGTGTAGTGGATGAAAGGCAGCTCTCCTCTGGTGTATCTGGAACCTCTGGCATGTCTGTAGAGCGGGGTTACTCCTCTGGACACCCGAGCTCCGGAATCAGCAAAATCACTATAACATGAATCACAAAAGAATAGAAATTGTGCTCCCAGAAGATCATCATACATAACAAAACAAGTAGTATGTCATTTACACTAATATGATTTGAAAATGCCACAAAGTTTACAAACAATCAATTTTTAGTATTGGGCAAAGAAAAAAAAATGACTACACATTGACATAAAAACTGAATTTTACAAGGGGTTACCATCCAAAATTTGACAAAAACTGCTTTAGAATCCAAGTAAAGAGACATAAAAGGGCCAGAATACATAAATATTATATCACTTACATCCATTGTTTACATAAAATAACACAACACAAATATAGTAAATTATTTGGGATCCCAATATTATTTTTAACCAGCTGGTACTGCTAATAAAGAAAAGGAATAAGTGCACTTATACATTCATACATGACAATGAAATGAAATCATTCATACTGACCATGGCCCAAATAATACACAACACTCACTTAAATAACTACCCAAAACTACTATGTGCATTGCTACATACTTCAAAAATAAATCCACATTACATGCGTCAAACTACACCTCATTATATTCTTTCAACTACAAAACTCATGCTTTACTGTCAAATATAAATTCTCCTCTATATTACTATCTTATCCACCTCATTATGATCATTATGATCATTATTTCAATCATCATCATCATCATCATCTTAGCTTTCAACTTTCTCGTACACAGTAATGACTGAGAAAATAAAATATCTTTACTGACGTGTCTCATTCAACTTCCTGCAAAATCAAAAATACCTGACATGGGCATAAACTAAAGAAATCACATTAACATTTCAGGAATGACACAAATAACATAGCATTATACTGTTGCATCCACATCTACCGAATCAAAATTAAGCTGGAAAATAGATGGTATTAAAACTCGCTATATAAGATGGTACTAAACTTGTTGCATAAACACAAAAAAAATTATTCTCATTGCATTCACTTCATTGCATTTACTCTCTTGTGTGAATACATCACACACGCTATACTGGGCACGTTGCAGCAACACCAATAAGAAAAATTTCTCCATTCATCACATCGAATTTCCAGGTACATGTTAGCCCTCCTGAAAAATCAAATATTCACACTTCAACCATCAGGGTTACACTTTGGCACTTCCACCGAAGCTGACATTAACTCATCTCATCTCTCTCACTACCACCATCGGGGTTACTCTTTGGCACTTCCACTGAGGCAAATATTAACTCATCTCTCACACTACACCGTCGGGGTTACTCTTTGGCACTTCCACCAAGGCAAATCTTCCATATAGTACTCACATAATCTCACAAATACACACACACACACACACACACACACACACACTATTCATGCAACAATTTTCTGCAAAGAAAAAGATCACAGCATCATAATGAAACCCAAAATTAAACCAAACGAATGCAACAGAACAAGCCACATCATTACCAAAACAATACTGTCACATAACATTCCTGAAAATCAAAGTTTAATTAAGCACACAGTACACATCAAACACATACACTGTAGCATAACATGACAAACCAAATAATTTGCAATGCCCAAAACAGAATTCAAAATTTAAGTTACACAAAATGGTGATAAACTTTCAATTTAGCAGAGACATACATAGCACACATTATTCCTGAAAGGCAAAGCTTAATTAAGCATTAGTCAGTGAAATAAAAATTTAGCATACCTGTCTGATTTGTGAAACTTTTTCAATTGTGCAAACTTTGGCACACACAATGTTCACATACTTACAGGTTTTTTTTTCTTTTTACCACAAAATGGTGCAACTTTCCAAAATCTGGTAACACACATATAGCTGATCCATCAACATCCAAGTCCTACTGGTCCATATTGGAGGCACATTAAACCTATTTAGGTGAAGATACTGGCACAGCTGGAGGTAGCAACACACAAACTTTAAAATGTTTGCTTCACATTATAGTTGTTAATAAATTACAAGATCATGCAAACAATAACGCAATATTATGTACACCAGCTAACACACGCAACTATATTATCAAAGTTACAAAATACAAGTACATTTTACAGAATTCACAAAATAAGTAATTTAGAATGCACAGTACAAACAATTTATCACCGAAACAGAATTTAGCAGAAGTGAAGGCAAGGTAAGGGGAAAAATGGAGCCAAAAGTTTTACCGCCACACCACTGACAGACAATGCAAAAAAATTAAAAGTGAGCTTGAAATTAAGATACAGACATGGGACTTTTAAGAAACAATGCAAGAGGAATATAGAAGATAAAACCACAAATTACAGAACCAAAACCCTTACCCTTAAGCCACCACAAAAAAAATTACATTTTCTAACTAACACGTGGAGGACCAAAAACACTACATTTTAGAGAGGAAAAAAAAGAAAAAAAATTTTTTGCTACAAATATAACATTATTCCCAGCCTTCCACCAAATGTCGTGACCTCTTAGCAACTAGCTCAATGGGGGGTAGAGCAACTGGTAACCGAGGATCTTAAAGTTATATTTCACATTATGCGAGGTCAGACGGGGGACGCAGCTGAGAGAAATTATGAAAATATACCAGAATGTTCCTAACAATAGTATTATTTCATGATGTGGATGAGGGAAGGGACTATCTACTGTAGTAATTTACACATAATGAAAATGGATGGCAAATGAATTTAATGATGAAAAGGGATTACATTACCTCCTTGCTTCCTTGCTTGTCGGTGGGGACGCCATACTGCTCGTATGGACAGTGCGCACACACGACGACTTGCCTCTAGCAGTAACTTGGCTCGACTGACTGACCCATGCTAACTCGGCGTGGTTACGCTATGCTAGAACTGGTTTATCCCCTCCACTCTTGCGCAATATCCGATCTGGGTCGCCAGGTCACGTACGCAATAATGCTCATATCACGTCACAATATTCTATTTGATAAACGTTTTTATTATGGAATAGGAGGTGCTGAATTAAAATTATTAATATCCTATTTAGAGGAAAGAAAGCAAATGGAAATTCAACTTAGAAACTGTAATAGCAGGAGTACCACCAGGATCTGTGCTGGGACCCTTTCTGTTTTTAATATATGTAAATGATTTAAAATTCAACATACCTTGTACTTCTATTCTATATGCAGATGATATCACTCTACTGAACAGCAACAAAAGTATGGATATTCTCAAACAGCAAATGAACTCATCTATAGAAAGTGCAAAAATTTGGTTCTCCCTAAATAACTATAAATGTAGCAAAAACTAATAACATTCTGTTTACATTACAACGCAAATATTAAGAATTCAGTGAAACTGCTAGGATTGTATTTAGACACTAGGTTAACATGGGATACTCACACTTTTTACCTTTGCAAGAAGCTTGCACAAATATGGTATCTTTTATGTAAATTGAAGAAATGTATAAGTCATGATGTGCTACTCACTTCCTATTATGCCTTTTTTCATTCTCACTTATTATATAGGGCCAGGCTTTGGGGAAACTGTGCTATATCAAAAAATGCATTTGTCTGGCAAAAGAAAACTATTAGATTAATAGTAGAATTACGGCCACAGGAAACGTGTAAGCCTAGCTTTAGAAATCTCAAGATAATGATATTACCATCATTATTTATATTAATAATATTATGTATGTCAAAGAAAATATGAATTAATTTGTAAATTGTTCCACTGTGCATAATTATAACACTAGATGTAAATTTGATTTAGACACATCACATAACTGATTAAATAAGAGTATTGATAGCCACTGCTACCAACAGCTAAAGCTTTTTAATAAACTGTAAGAGAACTACCACTGAACAGGTTTATCTTCCTAGTCAAAAAATGGCTCAAACAAACAGCATTTTACTCTGTAGATGAATATATGGGGTGTAATATTCACACCTCGGAATTTATGTAATTCTGCTATGTGTTGAGATTAGGTTAATGCTGAAGACTTTTGATCTGAAGATTAGATTAGGATGCATTCTGTAGGTTCTTTGATGACCAAAAGGCCTTGAACATAGAACATGTCAAAAGCTTTTATATTTCTGTTGTATTGAACTTAATAAAACTTGGCTTTTACAGCCTGTGTCACTGCACAAGGCATTACATCCTTACTTGCATGCAAGGAATGTCAGGATTTTACAAAATTGTTAATAATGTACAATAAACTTATTCTTTTTGCACACATAAAGTGTACAGCATTTTAAGTTATGATGCTAAAATGTAAACAGTAAGCATCACATTTCTATTACATTAAAAACTGTCACGTGTACTGAATACAAAATTTCTTTCCTTCAATGCTTAAACCTTTGCTTATATGCATAGAGTGTCAGAATTTTAAGATATACACTTACAAAATATTAAATATGTACAATAAAACAATTTTGCATATAAAATACTTATATAAAGTGTACACTGTTTCAGATTATGGTGCTAAAAATATACAGTAAATATCAAGTTAATGCTACTTCGAAAGTTGGTTTGGTACCGAGTATAAAATGCACTTCGCTTAGCCTTTACAGCCTGTGTCACTGCTCAATATTTACATCTTTACTTATATGAAAAGATGGTCAAAATTCAGTATTAAGATAAAAGTATCAAATATATATATATATATATATATATATATATATATTAAATATATAAAGGTATTTCTTATTTGGCTTAATACAGTAAATTAACATTATAGGAATATATAGTATACTAGAACTTAATTGGAATTAATTTGTTCTTTCACACAAGCCTTGTGTTGGAAAGGTAGAACTTAATTGTCAACAGGCTAAATTGTGGTTTAAATATTCTTCTAGAGAGTAAAAAAGATTTATCACTCCTTTAGAGAGGCTTTAAAAACTTTGAAATGCTAATTTTTTCTTTGAGATTACTGGGAAGAGAATTGTATATCTTAATGGTTTCATAGTGAACAACTTCCTGGCAGCAAGATAGTTTTGCTTTTCGACGATGGATATTTCGCTTTTGTCTAGTGTTAAAGTTATGTACTTCAATGTTTGTAATAAAGTTATGTTGATTATTTGCCTAAAATTTTAAGATGGAAGATGTATAAACACAAGGTAAGGTTAGCATATCTAGTTTCTGAAATAGTTCTTTGCACGACTGCCTGTTATGAGTGTTGCAAATTACTTGTATAACCTTCTTTTGTATTGAAATAAATTTGTATACTTTAAAACAGCTTTTATATAACTTCTGTACTATCTTACTTACAAGATTTGTATATATATATATATATTTGCAAATATGTTCCTGACGAAACCTATTGCTTTTTGTAAAAGTTTAATGGTCAATAAAGTTATTATTATTATTATTATTATTATTATTATTATTATTATTATTATTATTATTATTATTATTATTATTATTATTAATAATAATAATAATGATAATAATAATAATAATAATAATAATAATAATAATAATAATAATAATAATAACCATTTTTAGCATTATTATATAACATATATATTGTAGTAAATTATAATATAATGTAGTAACATTGTAAACCTAGCATGTAGTATTCTAAACAGAATGGAACATGCTCTTTATGATAAATAAACACACACATGTATGCATGCATTCTCTCTCTTTTTCAATAAATTCTCTTCCACAAACTGTTGAAGCTTGCTAAGGGACTTCAGAATGTTTTCTGGCATCTTATCAGTTTACTCTGTGTGTTGCCTTAACTGCAACTTAACTTTCAACTGCAGTTTCAACTTCTTCCTCTTCATTGTCATCACTATTGTCTTCGGGGGGCTGCTACAGTCAAAGACTCCACTATTTCCTTCTCTGTAAGGTGATGTGTTGTCTCTGACTTACATCCAAAGAGACTATTTTAAAAGATTAGCAAAGGCGGTAGTTCCAGTTCCTTTGTAAGTTCTTCCTACAACTTGCAAGAGACTTCAGTGATGTCATCTGGTGCTGTAATTGGCTGAAAATTTAGAATGCTGGCTTTTCCCCAACCACTCACAACTGTAGTTGCTTTCACATTCTACCAGGCCCCTGCTATCATCAGGCTACCTTGTAGAATATTAATGTTGGTAGGCACCTTAAGTTTTTATGTTTATAAGTATGTTGCACCAGATGTTTGCGAAAGTGCACTTTGACGTTCTGGATGATTCCTTGGTCTAGAGGTTGTAGCATTGCTGTACAATTAGCAGGTAGGAATTCAAGCCTGATATTTTCTAACCTGCTATCCACTTTATGCTCAGAGCAGTTGTTTTTGATGAAAATTTTCTTGTTATCTCTGCCGATCTCTTTGTATACCTCAGCGAGCCAGTTTGTCATACATGCTTTGCTGTTGGTCATATATTGTCACAACCAGGGGGTTGCGACTGGAGGACATAGGTTTCAGGATCGGAAGGTAGAGCAATATCAAAAAGTTTAGTTTAACTGCGACTAACGTACTGAGCAGTATTTTAATGACTTCAAGTGGCTAGTGTTTGGTTTACATGACAGGGCTCTTGAACTGAATCTTTACAATTGACACTAAAATGAAGATTAAGAAAAGATTAGCCATCAGGCCTTACCTTAGGGGAAGTGTCGAAAGTATGTCATTGGTGAACCTACAGACAGGTCCAGAACGCCGTAGAGTGTCTCTCTTGAGACTTGGAGATCAGACAGCAAAAAGCCCGCGAGCGGACTCCTGGATTCACTTAAATAACAAATTAATATCTTGTGGAATGATGTCAAATCGTCATGGCGGCTTTACCATATATGGTGTGCCGGTCACCAGGATTTACGTGTGTTGGTAGGAAAATTCCTACCGGACGCACTACATCATAAGTTGCAGATGTAACATTGTTCCAGGGCCTTCCATCAGGAAATTGCATTACTAGAACATCCCTGGGTTGTACCATAGGAAATGGTAGCTACTTACATCCCATCACGTATGCAGCTTAACAAAGCTTCTATATAATTTATTTAAAGGTGAGTCGGAATTGTTACACTAACATCACTTAAGTTTACTCACTTAACATGTTTCGGGAAACCGTTGTTCCCATCCTCAGAAGGTTAATCAGTCGAATTAACCTTCTGAGGATGGGAACAACGGTTTCCCGAACATGTTAAGTGAGTAAACTTAAGTGATGTTAGTGTAACAATTCCGACTCATCTTTAAATAAATTCAATACACATCACTGTTTCTAGCTTCTTTTCATTACAATATCAACGTAAAGCTTCTATATGTTAAGAATAAATAAAAATGAAGTCTCGACTAAATTCTGAATAACTTGAAATCATCAATGAAATATTATCAATAATATAAGTTAAATGCTTTTGCTGATGACATATGTGACAATACTTCACAGGCAGAGATGCAACACCTTTAAAACACTTTGGCTTAGCAAAGTGCTCTATTATGAATGGCTTCAGCTTCCTTGCACCTGTGGCAGTACAACAAAATAATGCTGTCAGTCTCTGTTTTGATTGCTTAACACCAGTGTAGGTCTCACCCCTGTAAGCCATTGTCTTATTTGGCAGCATTTTATAAAAAATGCAGTTTCATCTGTGTTGGAAATGTCTTTTGGGTTGTAGTTTAAGACAACATTCTTCAAATACGTTTTCTTCCATTGCCGAGTAGCTTCTACGTCAACATCTCTTGATTCTCCTATGATGGTTTTTCAGGAGATGCTGTATTTCTCTCTAAAACGAAAAAGCCAAACCTCCTTAGAAGTCTTTCATTTCCAATAATGTTGCAAAACACCTTTGCTTTTGCTTGGAGCATTGGTCCAGAAACTGTTACACCTTTGGCCGTAACACTTGATGGAAATCACCAACATGAATCTTCTTTCTGTTAGGGTAAATTTTTGGCCTTTCATAACCTGAAGCATTTTCTCTTTGTCACAAAGTATTGTTGAAAGTATGGTAGGTTTGATGTTATACACACATGCTACTTTGATCTGCTTCATTCCATTTTCTGCCTTCTTTGTTAGTTCAGCTTTCTGTTCCATAGATTAGATTGGATTGAATTCTGTGAGTTCACCAGCAGGCACAAAGGCTTGTGAACATAGAACATGTCAAGGAAATGTACAAAAATTACATATAAACATAAATATTACACAGAATATAGAACATTTGAAATAAAATAGAGACATACTATAAGCGTGTCAAGGAAATGTACAATATAGTTACATATATACATAAATATTACATAGAATACAGAACATTTAAAATAAAATAAAGACATATTATATACAAAATGAAACAAATCGGGTGTAATTTTGTACAAAATCGAATACCTCCCTACCGTTATAGGGTTAACATTATATTTATAGACAAGAACAGTTATTGTAACTTTCACTAGGCTTGTACCTTTGTTCGTCTCATCATTTTGTTCTATTTGGTTTGTAATGCATAGCATTTACTGTCAATTCTTAATATACATACATTTAACTAGCTTCATTAATTCTAGAGCAGGCAATTGGAAAACTGGCAACTGTCATTAATATTTACTAATATTACTTAGAGAGCTATATATGTATTATCATCAGAATAATTTGTCATTCAGATAATCTTGTACAGAATAATATGCTTTTGAACATAGGTACTCTTTAACAGCAGTTTTAAAGACATTGAAATTGTCAACTTTTCCCTTAGGATCATTAGGGAGAGTATTAAATATTTTTATGGTCTCATAATATACACCTTTCTGAAAGCAAGAAAGCTTTGCACATAGAAAACTGCTTCCTTTACTTTGTCTCCATTATGTTGCAAAATTTAACAAACAACGTTTTGTCACTAATCAACAAAAATGCAAAATGCAAACTTTTATAACTTTAACTATATTCTGTGTTTTAACAACAAAAACCAGTTGAAAATGGAACTTTCAATTTAAACAAAATCGGAAGCACAAGTAAGCTCCAGCTGAAAATGGAAGTACATTATGTTTAACCAACACCATATCACTGCGCAAAAAATTCAGGCTGCCAACCTCACAAAGTGGCTACACATTTGTTGGCACTCTTGAGAGACGTAAACGTATTGCTTCGGAGAACGAAGAACTTAACACGGCAAATACTGCGCATTTGTTTCCGGACAGCAGTTTGAAATTCAAGCAAAAATTTATTAACATACAATATGTAATGACATTTTTGTCCAAGAATAGATGAAATAACACTATAAAAGAAAGTGTATTTTATAAAAATTGTATACATAATTTTGAAATGTTCATAGTTAAAAGATATATAAAAATGAAAGATCTTTGCATTATAATGTATGGGGATTAAGCACGTGATATGCTTTTTAAACTTTTCTCCATATTGCAAACATGTCGCATCCCTCCTGGTATTGCTTTAACTGTGTACATATTAATATTCTGTATTAATCATAACTATTATGTAGTAATTCAGCATAGTGTTTAAAATTGTGAAAACTCGCAACCATTTTCAGCTCCTCAACATTTGTTAAACACCTTAACACAAGGACTATGGGAATGTTAACACAGAGTTTAACACAATGTTAAAGCTAACATTGTTCGGTAAATCAGAATTTGCGTTCACTGTAACATTGTGAAGCTTGATGTGGGATGCCCCAATGATGCGACAATTTGGTACACAAACGTAGTTGCCACCTTTTCTTGTCTCCAATATCTGCTGTTGATTCTGCTGCCGACTGCTTCAGTGGTTGAGCTATGAGTATTTTCCCTCAGGGTATGCGTGGATGTATTGTGAAGGATGGCATCAGTTTAAATTTATTGTGAACTTATATTTGAGTTCTTGAGTTGCTGACTGTTTGAAACAAAGAAATAGATAGACTCTGCATTGTAGCATTCTAAACTATAACACATGAATTATTATACCTGCTAACTTCTGCAGGATCACTTTCATGGTTTGAAATAACTATTTTCACAGTAAAAGAAACTAGATGCGTAAGTCCCTGTGAGTCGCTAAAATGTTGACCGGCAGGATCCCTCATGCTAGCTGCTACCCACACAAGTGCATCACTGGGTGCTTAAAATATCACACGAACAAGTACTGTTGGTGGTACCAGAGAAGAGTAAGCCTCAGAGCTAGATGCATGAACATTTATTAATTTTAGCTCCACCTACATATTATTCCCCCACCAACGTGATTTTTCATATGCAGCCAAACTTCAATTCTTACGTGTTCTTATGTCTCTGACTTTGTTACTAACTGAGGCTGGCTAAATTCTCAGAATATAAATGCCTTTCTCTTTTCCAAAGTTGACCTACGTGCTTGTGTAATGTACTGAATTTAACTCTAAACTGCATTCCCAGAAATCCTTAAGTTAATGTTTTCGCTCCTCGGCTCAGTAATGACTGGTTAACCTGACTGTTTAATTACCTCCATCTTTCCAGACAAACATTTTAACTCAAACTTGTTACATTATACACTGATTTAATATACAGAAATTATTTATTGCAATTATTTATCTTACTGTTATTTTTTATTTAATTATTTATATATACCTGTCGATAGTTATGGTATCAAAATGTCTCGTTACATTCGTTTATTATTCGCAATAATAAAAGAATGTACACGTTTGTCCAAATAGATTTTAACTTTAAATTTATTTGATCCCCTGTTGGCAACTCTTTCAACTTTAATACAATATTTTACAAATTTCTTCTTTTGTACCATTTATGATTACATACAAGTATTTCACTTACAGTTAATAACCCTCATATACATAAATGCAATACTCTTTATACCAGATTTGTTATGCTATTTTTCTTTACATTGCTAATTTCTCTTCTGAATTTATATAAATTTACAAGAATCTATTTTCTTTGTATTTGGTTTTAGTTTGTCTTTGTTTGAGTATTAGTTAAAAGCACTGATTCTAATTTTGTTGAGTTCACTGCACGTTACTTTCACGGTTTTTATTATTATTATTATTATTATTATTATTATTATTATTATTATTATTATTATTATTATTATTATTATTATATACACATAATTTTGTACTTATTATGTAGTTACACTTTTCAGAACCTTGTCTTTCATGTCATACATATTTATTATAATCATTTATAAACAAAATTTGCACCCACAATTTTAATTTATCAAAAGAGAATTATTTTACTGCATTCTCTATGGATAAGGGGTTGCTTATGCCAACGACCCATTAATTTTTCATTTTTGGAATCCTTTAACTCATTAGTGTGTTTTCCAAATTTACCAACAATTACTGCAGGACCCTTGTATAATACTTCTATTTTCTTATTTCTACCTTTTAATACGCTTGATAACTTTTTTTTACTACAACTAAGTCACCTATTTGAGGTTCCCACTCGTTTGCTTTCTCTCCTTTGGATTTTTGTTTTTCTGCCTTTCTCTTTATCCTTTCAAAAGCAGTCCTAGCCCTATCTTCTTTACTTAGTGGAATTTTATTTAAATCTACATCTTAGGCACATTTTGCAATATTTGTTCCGGCTCCTTAGCTAACATGAGTTTTATAGGTGCAAATCCTGTTATAACATTTATTGTGTTATTTGCAATTTTCTCTATCAGTGGGTAATATCTAACCCAATCTTTATGATTCTTGTGAGTCATTTCACGAAAATAGATTCTGTATCTCTCAAATACAGGTTGGGCACTGTTGGGTTACCAGGTGGAAAGTAGGATGAGCAATGATAAAGTTTTTATCCCATGATTTTTCAGTTTCTGTAAAACATTTGCTTAGATGAACTGTGGTATTGTCCGATAAGACAGCTTCAATTTGACCATATTTAGGCATGTAATCACTAACAATTTTCCCTACACATGTTTTGCTTGTAATGTCCCTAATGGGATAAATTTTTACAAACTTACTGAAGATGTCATATATTACAAAAATATACCTACATCCAAATTGACCTATTGGGAGTTCTCTGTGTGCATCCACTGTGGTCAAAGCATTTTTCTTATCCCTGATGATAACTTGTGGCTCATTATCATATTTTCTATTGAAAAGGTTTTGCCTTCTGACACAAATCACACAGTGAACAAATTTTTCAAACTTTTCTTGCGAGATGCTTGGTATAGAAATTTTCACCCAGTACTGAACTTAAGTTTATCACTTTTTGTGTGTGCCAGAGCTTTGTGATGATAATTAGTAAGTAAGTAAGTAATTAATTTATTTCATCCTTTGCGAACAACTTACATTGTTTTTTTGGACACGTCAGGATTGGATGTATACAAATTTTACATTACAGCAAACAATACTAAAATAATTCTTAATAATAATTACATGTCAGTTTAATAACAAAATTAAATAATCTATGTACATTAATTATGTGATTATGGAAAACATGGTTCATTTAAATAGTCATTTATGTGCAAATATTGCGTTTTTAGAAGTAGCTTTCTTAGTTTACCTTTAAAAGATTCTTTATTTAAGTATCTAGTTTGTTATACATTAAGACACCCAGATGGGAAATGCTTGCTAGGCTTTTTGTAAGCCTGTAGCTATTCAAATGTAAGTTGTTGAGATTTTTTGTGTAGTAGTTATGATATTCTGATTTCTTATGAAATATAGTTACATTTTTATGAATGAAGTTTAAGGTTTCAAGAATAATAGGCATGGGATAGGTAAAACTTTAGGTTCATTGAATATGTATCTACTTGATGTTCTTATGGGTACCTTTAGAATTGTCTTTAATATTCTTTTTTGAATTGTGAGAATTTGTGCTGCTTTTGCAGAGGAACCCCAAAAGGGGATATCATAGCTAATTTGGGACTCAACGCAGCTGTGATACACTATCTAGGCAATTGCTAGGCAATTATTAGCTGCTCTTCTAAGACTTTTGGGATCATAACCTTCCATTTTGATTCTTCCCTATCTTGAAATTTATATAATTGGCCTTAGTGTATTCCTATTGTTTCTTCGAGGTTTTCTGTTATCTCTTGTGCCTTTTCCATTAATTTACTAATTTCCTGATTGTCTTTTTGTAGTTGTTCTACTTTAAAAAATTGCTTGGCTAGTTATTTTCCCTCCGATGTGTCATATATAATTTTTCTTATTTCTACATTATGTGACATGATTTTATGAACATATCTTGATATTGTGGTGCTTGTTAGTTTGCATGAATTCATGAATGCTAAACGTACATGATCCGTGTAGATTGGTATGGGATTGTTATATACATACTGTTGGAAGTTTACTGGTGCATAGAAAATTGGCAGTTTCTTTCTCTGTCTTACAGGCTTGAGCTTCTGTAAGTGTAATTCCCCGTGATGCAACTGCAATCAAATTATCCTGTCCTTGTTTATCTTGTTGAATTAGTACTGATCCATAACCTAGTTCTGATTTATCTGTAAAAATTATGTACGGAAGGTCTTCTCTTGGTTTTTCTAACAAAATGGATGCTGTAAATAGTCTTTTAACCTGAGCGAATGCTTCTTCTTCTGTCTGCATCCATCTCCATTTTGTTTCTTTTTTAGCAACTCTCACAATGGGGCGACTACTGAGGCAAAATCTATGATAAATCTTGATTGATAGGTCAATTATTCCTAAGAATCTCCTCAGTTGTTTGGTATTCTTGGGCACTGGGATTCTGTTTATGCTTTCTTTTCCCTGTGGATTTGGTCTAATTCCCTCACTGGGGATAACATAGCCTAAAAATTCAGTTTGTTTTACTAAGAAAGCCGTCTTGCTTGGCTTGATCATTGTGTTAGCTTCCTTTAATTTCTCCAGTACATATTCTATGTGTTTCAAATGATCATTAATGTCTGTTTAGAATGTCTCAAAATAATCGATGTACTGAGCTACAAATCCTTTTAGGGTTTCACCAAAAATTTTGTACAGTGCACTTGATAATGCACTGCCACTTGAATTCATCCCAAAAGCGCAAATTTTGAATTGATACAAAATTCCAGAGTGGAGAAAGGCAGTGTATTTTCTCAAATCCGCTCTTAGTGGTATATGTCAAAACGAAGCAATTAAGCCTGTTGAGAAAAATTTGCCTTTGTGTAATTTAACGAGGTAACCTCCATGCTTTCCAACCTAAATCTGTCTGGTATGCAATATTTTTGCAATTTCCCAGCATCTAGTTGCACCTGAATCTTTCCATTTGACTTCTTAACTATGCACAGGGGGTTCACAAAAGGTGAATCTAAAATTTCAATTATTCCCTGTTCTAGCATTGTTTAATAAATTTCATTGTCTAGTTCCTTTTGAATAGCGAAAGGAATGGCTGATGCCTTATGTGTATACGGTTCATTGGGTGTCATTTCAAAAGAATTGTATAACTTATACATTTACCCAGGCTTTTCTGAAAATACCTCGGTTTTTCATCAAAACCCTCTGTTCATCTAAATAATTTGCAAGGTTTACTTTTACTCTAAACAAATTTTTCTAAATCTTCACAGTTTTCAGTATCTTAAACCTATTCACTTCCTGATAATCAAAATGTTCAAAGGGTTTTACTCTGGGATTTTCTTGGGGATCTGCTCGTATACGATTATCAATTACTCTGATTTCTTCATCATACTTTATTTCTCCCTCATTTTCAGAATAAAGTTCTTCTACATTTACTTCTGCTAGCTCCATAGCTCCTGTTTTGATATATTCTACAAAGAAAGTATATCCCCTAATTTCTTCCTCCCTTTGATCCCTTATCACTTGTTCTGACATGCTATCCTCAATAATGGTACTACAATGGCTTCTTTCCCTGTATCTAATTTCTTAAATCTATTTTCAAAGCTGATAATTCCACCCCATGGGTATAAATAATCAATCCAATTATAACATTTGTTACTAATCTTGGTACTACATAAAACAAAATTTCAAAAGCAATTCCATTCACTTCTACACATAACATTGCTTGAAATTTCACTCTTTCTTTCCTCTTGCCAACTGTCAGTGAGCAAAACATTCCACTTATAGGTAATGACATCATTTTCATACCAGTTTTTATCAATTGCTCATAAATATTTTGTGAGCAGACTGTGCTGTTTGCACCAGTATCTATTATTGCATTGTATTCTTTCCCATAAATTCGTATTTTTACTTTTTCCATTTTCTTTGTGCCTATTTGAAATTTCTCTGTCTTTCTTTATCAATGTTTGCCCTCTGGAAATTGTAACTTGTGTGTACTTCATACAAACACGTTAATTTTATTGTTATTCCCAGCCCTTACTGAAAGTGTGTGTATCCTGCTGATTGCACTTGTTTCTGCTAAACTATGTACATTTCTGTTTTTGCTCATCTGATTTTGGCTATTTCCTAAAATTTCTTTGTCATTTCTACTGCTTCTGCCTTATCGTTTTCTATTGGTGATGTTCTCTCACTTCTATTTCTATCCTCCTGTCTAGGCGATCTAAGTCGAAATTCATAATTATTTTCCAGTCTCCAATATTCACTAGTTGAGTTATGTCTACCTCTAAACTGCTGATGTCCTCCTCTAGGTCTATCAAATCTTCCCATATTCATATAATTGACCTGAACATGTTTACCTCTGTTGTCTGAATTTCTATGTTGCTGATTTCTATTGAAACGATTTATGTTTCTATTTTCCCATTTTGCTGGTTCTGATCTAGGAACTAGACCTTTATATCTATTCCTAACTTCATTTTACTTCCATTTTTATGAAACTGTGCCCCTTGCCCAAAGAAATGTGAACTTCCAATTTATTTCTTGCTTGATTTCTGTCAATTTCTGCCCCAGACTTTTGTTTATTGCTCTCTAATGCTCTCAACAAATCGTTAATTTCTGACATGTTATTTGGCTTTGCTATCATTATTTTTTATATTATATGCTATATTAATTGATAGGTCGTGTGTCAATCACGGAGTTACTAATTGTAATAGGCAAATTAAAAAGCTAAGTAGATTAAACACTACACATATTGTAGAAACTAGTAGTCTAGGTAGGAACTGCCATACCAAGCATGTACTGCGCTTGAACTGAAATGGTAAGAATATTATCACAAATAATATATGTAGTATCATAAAGAAGTGCCATGCAGAAGCCAAAGAGTCCATTGCTGTACAATATGTAACTACTGAAACCACACAAATTCAGGGAAACCAGGTTGTGAACCTGTTTTGTCATATAATATGTCATGGGCTCAAGTGAAGGTGTTGAAAAATGAGAAATCAGCCATTAGGTTTATACATCAGCATCAGCAAGGTAAGGTAAATGATTGTATAAAGTATGCTAGCACATGCTATAAGACTTGAGGGAATCAAAGAATGTAAATAGGT
Organism: Deroplatys truncata; assembly: GCA_030765065.1. Lineage (NCBI taxonomy): Eukaryota > Metazoa > Arthropoda > Insecta > Mantodea > Mantidae > Deroplatys > Deroplatys truncata. The sequence goes on along the minus strand of CM060990.1, from coordinate 5,881,356 downwards.
GCAAACAAAAACAACAAATGTTAAGTATCTTTCATCAAAATATACAATATCTTACAAACAAAAGAGCAGCAGTTGAACAAGTAATTTTAGAATTATGGCCAAATATATTAGTTTTTACAGAACACGGATTAAAAAATAATGAACTGGAGGTAAACTACTATGAAAATTATGTCCTAGGTTCAAATTACTGTAGAGAAATGCATAAAAGTGGGGGAGTGGCACTATATGCACAGTAAAATATTAAATATAATAAAATTGACTGTAATATATACTGTGAGGAAATATACTGTGAACTGTCTGCAATTGAAATTATTTTTAAAAATAGATAGCTTATTAAACCAGGGGTCTATAGTCCGCCAAAAGCCGATAAAAAGCTTATCTTAAGCAAATTAGAGTTATGCCTAAATAATTTGGTAAAAACAACAAAATCATTGTGATAGAAGACTTCAATATAGTTATCTTAGTGGAGAGTGTAAAGAAAAAACTATTGCTAGAAATGATAGAACGAAGTAACCTTAAGTTAATAAAACCATGGCCAACCAGAGTAACAAACCACTCAGCTACTTGTATTGACCATGTGTATACCAACTTTAGAAAGGAAGACTTAAATATATCCATAATTAGGGGGTGCTCAGCAACCATTTTGAACAGCCAATAGAAAGTGAAGCAATAAATGTACTAAGAGTAAAAACAAAAGGACCAACAGAATTTAAAAGAAGTGTAAATAAAGAAACATTAAATGTGTTGAGATATGATCTTGGTCAAATAATATGGAGAAATATATATGAAACAGCAAATATACACAATAAATATGAAATCTTTACGAATATGATAGCATCATGATTAGAGAAACCAGTTCCAATGTGCAAAATTGTATATAGCAAACAAAAATCTAGTAACTTGTCTACAAGAAGTATAAATAAATAAATAAAAAAAAAAAGAATGGAATTTGAAGTAGATATATTGCTGCTGTTGGAGAACCAAAGTTGAAGTTGTTTAGACCATGCACGTTACAAAGTTTCCGGTGGCCTTCGCTCCACGTTCACTTTCCGGTGGCCTTCGCCCCAGTTTTAAAAAAATCAATTCTGTATTTTAATGTTTATTTAAATATTATATATGTATGTTTGCCTCGGCTGTGTCAGTAGTAATTTGCAGAAACACGTATCTCTTAGCAGGGGTTGGTGCGGCTAAATAATGAAGGCTTACACAAATTATAATGGTATTTAACTTTGTTTTATTAATCTTTCACACGATTAAATAACACTTCACAGATATATTCTACTGTAGAGCTGTGAGATTATTTATTAATTGCACTTTTTAACACGTAAACTTTATATTATTCACGCCGTATTGAATTTTATATGTCTCACACTGAATACGTACCGAGTGAACTACTCAGGAACGCTGTCTAGTAGAGTCTGCCATCTACCACTTAAATTTGTATATTTCCACTATTTCAAGTCTCTGATTGGCTAATTCTACTCCAATAGAATACTTTTATTTAACTTAAGCTTTTTCTAATTATTGATTGGCTATTTATTAAAAATGTTTTAAATATTACATTATTGTTCCAAGAATTACTAGCAGCATTATTAAACTTTCTAATTTATTGTTGTCTCAAGGTTACCTCATTGTTAGCAACTTTCGGCTTCTATTCTCACAGCTCCTACATTGTTAAATTACTTAATACATTCACATAACATTATTATACATGTACATAATAATACAAACATAATACAATGACTGTTACATATACTTTATATATTATTTGTACGCGTATTGCTTTAAGGTGGACTGTTATTATATTTTATATTATATAATCAGACTGATATTATTTAAATGTTAAAAATACTGCCTCAAATTTCTAGATAATTTAAAATCTTGCAAACTAGATGAAAACTCCCGTAGGTACATAGAGAATTATAGAAATGTCCTGAACAAAGTAATGAGCAAGGCAAAGAAACTACATAATTGAAGGCTTCTCCAAAATTATGAAAATAAAATTAAAAAGACATGGAATATTATAAAAATGGTACATAAAAAAGAACAACACAAAATGGAAGGAAAATATAAAAATTGTAAAAGATACCACTATTATATCAGACCCAGAAAGCGTAATATATACAGTAAAACCTGTCTTCAGCAGAATTGAACGGGGCTCTCGAACATTTCGGTTAAAAATAGGTTTCCGTTTAACAAAGGTAGGCCTAGGCTATTAACAAAATTAAACCATAAACATACACTTATTCTCACCTTTTAAACACAATGATTTATTCAGTAATGCGCGGGAGAATAGTCCCATCTCGTCGCCGTTTGCTGTTTTCAGGTTCGTGTCCTCAGATTATTGAAGGTTGTTTAGCAATCCAATCAGCGATGGTTTCAATATTAATGTCATTCGATTCACCACAAAGTTAGATAAAAACTATTTGAAGTCTTTTGCGGAAACTCTCCAACCATCCATTAGATGCTTTGAATTCAGTCTTGCCCAGTTTTTCAGCTACCTTTTTAGCATATTCCTGTAACATAGGTCCCAATATGCTGTGATTTTTTGCCCTAACACTAACGAACCACTCCCAGACTATTTCATTAATGTTCTGGTTTTCAGTTTTCTTAAGTTCTCTCTATTTTTCCATTAGCATAATTTTCCCATCGCTTCAGAATTTTTGTTTTCTTCTTTAGAACCTCATAAACTTGAGTTTTGCCTTCATTGAGCACCTTCATGATCTGCTTTACACTCAATTTATCACGTTCACTAGCATAAATCAGTTTCACTCTTGTGTTAAGATCTAGCACAACGCTTATTTTCAAAGCCATGATGACTACTGCTGAACTAAATCATGACCTATGTAAGTTTAGAGGTGTACTGTTAAGAGCTGTATTCTATGCTGTCTGATAAGTCATTAGAGCAGGAAATGGAAAGCGAAGGAGACACAATAAAAGACAATCAGCCTTGCTTATTGTTAACGTAACTATGCAGTGAAGGATGAGTGCGACAGGTTCCTCAATATTTGGACCGGCATTAGAGCATCCCCCTCCTATACTGGTCATGTAGCAGCAAAATGGTCATGTTTCAACTTAAACATCACGTACTTAGAGTGGACAATGCAGACTTTCACAGGGTGCCTGAAAATTTTAAACTCCGCATGCCGGAACTGAAAAGTTTCCGTTAAAAGGCATACTTTGATTTCCGTTGTTTGCGTAAGACAGTTTCCATTTAATAAAGGGAATTTAGCATGTTTTTCACCCTGAAATTCATGGGACCATGAAATATTTCCGTTTAAGATAGATTTCCGTTTAACAAGGGGTCTGTTGAAGGCAGGTTTTAGTGTGTGTGTGTGTGGTGCGCGTGCACGTGCGCATGTTATTTATTTATTACATAAATATGGTAACAAATATGGAAATTCAGAGACTTGTCGCCCAAGCAGTGGATGAAAGAAATGTATGTAACTCTATGGTAGTTAGAGAAGTTACAAAAGAGGAGGTTTTAAAACAGATTAAGACACTAAAATGCAAGAAATCAACTGGTTTAGTTGAGTATTCAAATGAAATGCTAAACCATTGCAAATATGAGCTAGCTGAAATCCTCTCGCACTTAATAAAAGTAAGCTTCAATTCAGGAACATTCCCAAATCAATCAAAACGAGTAATAGACCAATTTGCAAACAAAAAGGCTGAAAGCAAATGATGGAAAACTACCGTCCAATATCTCTGTGCTCTGATTTCTTCAAAATAACAGAAGGAGCTTTTCTAGAACAGTTACAGAGCTTGTGCAATAAATACAACATAGTGTCTGAGAACTAGTGTGGTTTCCAAAAAATTAAATCAACAATACAGGCGGTAAGTAAAGGAAATGACAAAATTATCAGTGCACTATAGAGAGAAGAATTTGTGGTAGCAATTTTCCTTGACATCTAAAGTGGCTGTATTAATGTCGGTAAATTAATGGGAAAACTAGAAAATTATGGGGTAAGGAGCATACCATTGGAATGGCTAAGATTGTGTTTATCAAACAGAGAGCATTGTGTAGAGATAGTGCATAATATAGACGGAAATCTAACCAAAATTCAGTCGTCATTTAAACAAATAATACATGGTGTACCACAAGGATCAAAATTAGGGCCATACTTATTTATTTTATATATTAATAGTCTATTCAAAAACAATTCAGGAAGCAGGAGACTTAGCCATCGGATACACAGACGACACTACAATAGTGGTAACTAGTAACACAGCGGCAGATGTTCAGAGTAAAGCAAATACATTATTAGAGATAGTTAGTACATACTTCTACATTTTAGAAAATGTAATAGACATAATTAAAGCAAACCAGGGAAACTAGTTCCTGTAGCAGAAGGTGAGATTAGAAATATTAGAAAAGGAGTATTAGGCTGTAAAGATTGTAATACAGTGAATGTGCAATATGTAAATCCTACAGATACTGTAAACATTCTATATCTGAACATACAGTGTTTAAGAATGAAGGTAAATGAATTAAGTGTATCTAACAAGGATATAAATTGTAACATATGTCTTAGTGAGCATTGGCTTTGAGAACAAGAAATAGAATATGTAGGAATTGAACATTTTAAATTAATAAGTTCTTTCTGTAGAAATAGGTATAAAAATGTTGGGGTTGCAATATACATTTGTAATTCATTAACAGCAGAAAAGATAGAATTAAACAGCTTTTGTATAGAAAAAGTGTTTGAGGTTACAGGAGTAGTAATTAGTAGACATAATATTGTAATACTCACAATGTATAGGTCACTAGATGGGGAACCTAACTTATTTCTGGAATGTATTGAAAAGGTATTGATATATCTAATTAACTCCAAGCAGAATATAATAATTTGTGGTGATATCAATGCTCACTTTGACGTAACCAAAAAAAGTAATACAGCAGGTCTATTCTTAAATCTATTACAACAGATGGGATAACATTGTATAAATACAACTCCTACACGAGTGACAGCATGCCTAGACAATATAATAACAAACCTGAAACCAAAATGCTATTCATTTAAAGTCTTAGATTGCAAAATAGCAGATCATCAAGCTCTATTCCTAAAGTTTATCTCTGAAAAAGCTAACCCTCAGAAAATGGCAAAAATTCTTAAAGAAATCAGAGATCTGAGTATTGAAAATATAAATAGATTTAAGGACAGCCTAGTGAATTGGGAAACACTGCTTTGTAATACTAGGGGCCAGCTGAAAACGTTTTTGAGGTATTTGCAAAAATTAATGGTTTATTCAATTGCTCTTGCATATAACAAAAGCGACTTATAAATCCTAATAAAAAGAATAAAACAATAAATGCATATAAATGGTATAATTCAGAACTTGAAAGAATGAAAAATAAACTAATAATTCTCCAGGATATGTATAAAAAACACTAAATGATTTATTGTCAAACGTATTGAAAGATTATAGGAAACAATACAGGAAACAGGTAGTTGATGCAAAGAAAAATGCAAATAAAATACACATAGAAAAAAGTCTGATAACAAATGCAAAGCAGCATGGTCTATCATAAATTCAGTAACTGGTAGAGATAATAAAAGTGGCACACATGAAAGAATAACTCCTGATGTCTTTAATCATTTCTTTTTATAGTCAGTAGAAGACATAACTGTACAAGCCCAATCATGTCCAGATGCTGCAATGAGTTTTATAACACCAGGAAAAGGAAATGAGCATTTTTTTTTTTTTTTTTGTGAAGTAACATGTGATGAGGTCCTAAAAGTTGCTAAAAACATAAAGAATTCAAAAAGAAGGGATATTTATGATCTTTCTACAATCTCATTAAAGAAGCGATTCAGTATATATACCTCCCTTTGACCTAGTGTATTAATAGATGTTTCAGCAAAGGCATTTTTCCAAAAGAGCTAAACATTTCCAAAGTAACACCAATATATGAAAATGTGACCAGCTATAGACCCATTTCAATAATCCCTACAATGGCAAAAATTATGGAATGCTTGCTAAAAAACCAACTGCAAGATTTTTTTGAAAAGCAAAATTTATTCTTCTGTAATCAATTTGGATATCACAGAGCAAAATTAACAATATTAGCAGTTGATGCATTTGTAGAAAATATATATAAAGCTTTTGAAAATGGTGACTTGGCTCAAGGCACTCTTTGTGACTTGAGTATCAGCTGATGGAAGGCAATCGAGCATCAAAGAAGTAAAAATTGGGGTTCCACAGGGCTCGGTGCTGGGACCCCTACTTTTTCTAATAATTATTAATGATATTTCAAAATGTTATCCCTGTCATACAAATGTTTATGCAGATGATACATCCTTCCTTAATGTTCATAAAGACTTGAGATTGTTGACAGAGTCAGTAAATGAAACCATGCAGCAAGCTCAAATTTGGTTTAGAAGTAATGGCTTCCTTATGAATCCTAACAAACCTTAAAACATTATCTTCAATTTAAAGCATATAAATGCTGCCAGTGATAGTGTGAAACTTCTTGGTATTGTAATTGATAAACAACTATCCTGGAATCCGCATATAGATTTTGTATGCAATACATTATCACACATAGTATTTTTCTTAGCAAATTTCAAAAATACAATGCCAAAAGAATTTGTTTGAATATCATATTTTTCATTCTTTCAGCCCATCCTAAGATATGGCATAGTATTATGGGGCAGTAGTCCATGCATAGAGGAGGTAGGTATTAAAAATTCAAAAAAAGACAAGAATTTTGACCAACTCGAAGAAACTTGAACACTGCAAACCATTATTTATAGAATTAGAAATTCCTACAGTTGTTAATTTATATATATGATGTTTTAGCCTACATAAAAGAGAATTTGCATGACTATGAAGTAAGGAAAGACATACATAAACACAATACACACAGTAGCAATAAAGTTGATATGCCATACTACAGATTGCAGAAGACCTCTAAGTATTACAAGGCAGTAGGCATAAAACTCTTCAATTCACTTCCCTTAAAAGTAACTGTAAATCTTCAAGTCTATAAAGAGAAATTGTACAAATGGCTAATAAAACATTCTTTATATAGTATACAGGAATTTGACACATTAAGTAAAAGTGATATGTAAATATGTTTATTAGTTTTAAGTAATACATAATGTATAGCTGTGAGCTTTGACGAAGTCTATTGTAATTATTGTAATTGCCAAATGGTGAATGAATTATTACTACGATGATGACTACTTGGCAGAACCAGGACTGGCATTGAATATGAATAAAATTGAATGGATGCAGATCAGTCTGAGCAACAAAACAAAAGCCAACATCTCTTTAGAAATAAAAAATGAACAAATTAGGGAAGTTACACAAACTAATTTTTTGGGACTAGTAATAGATAATTTGAAATGGAGCAGTCATATAGACAAACTATCTAAGAAACTCAATAAGGGTATATACATTCTAAAACAGGTTGTTCAAATTATGGAAGAAAGTAGCATAGTTAAGTATATTACGCCTTTACACTCTCACATCTGAATTATGGAATTATCTTATGGGGATCAGCAAAGAAAAAACATCTATTAAAAATATTTAGGCTACAGAAAAGAGCAGTAAGAATTGTTAAAAAACAAAACAAAAAAGAAATACCTGCAAAATTGCATTTAAAAAGCTCAGTATGCTCACACTACCTTGTCTGTATATGCGAATGTCTTATGATATGTTGTAAAAACCCATAAACAAGATAAAAATACAGATATGCATAAACATAATACTCGAACAACGAAAAACTACTTTAGAGACAGATTAAGAGGATCCCTAGAAACTAAATATATTGAAAGCAATGCAAAAGAGTTGCACAATCATTTACCTCACTGGATTAAAGAAATACAAAAGGAAACAACAAAAATAAGAGAGATTAAATCCTACCTTTTGAAAAATACATTTTACTCTATTGAAGAATATAAAAGGGTAAATGTTAATAGCAGTTGACACATAACTTTTTTTATAAAACTGTATGTATAGAACCTCTTATATAGCAGAGGAATGTAAAACAGCAAATGTAAAGAGTGGTTGACATTAGAGTATTTGTAGAATTGTACATATAGATAGCAGTGCTTAAAACTAAGTGTGTTGATTTTAATTAATGTAGTTTATTCTCATATGACGAAGCCTTGTAAAATTATTACAAATGGTGAATAAATCTGAATCTGAAAATTACTGGATACTGCTGAATAGTTTCTGGAAAATGCATTTTTACAATATTTATGAGATCTTTGTCACTTGTTGGTGGATGTTACATTCTTGATTTTCTGGTTAGTTTTTCATAAAATAGTTAACCATTGAATAGTCGGTTCTCTCGTTATATTTTCCATTGCTTACCTCTAATCTAATGCTTGCTTGCCTATTTGTCCTCCAATAGGCTCATGAACATATTTGTAAAGGTCCTGAAGTCACTGTCATTTCCCATAGTTATATCTAGCCAAGTTGCTGCACTTCCCTTAAAGCATTTGCTAACTATTGTCATTTTGTACTCCTCCTTCACATTTTACAGTGAAGCATTCCTGCAATTCTCCAATAAAAGATTTCGGATCGTCGGAGTCCTCATTCTCAAAAATTGGTGGTGCAATTCCGTTTAAAATGTGATTAGGCCAGTACATGTTATGGTTCTGATCTCTGTTTCTGCGTACATTATTTCAACTAGGTTCACTACTAGAAGTGCTGGTATGTACATTTGGCGAAGAGATGTCTGCTAACACATTTTGTATTACTTCGTCTCTTGCTGCAGTTTCACTTACATTACTACAATTTGAATTTGGTTCATTGATACCTAATCTTAAATTTTCTAATGCACATCTCATTTCTGTTACTTCTGTGGCTATATCTTTAACTACATCTGTGATTTCTTTTAAATTTCTAGCCTGTCTCCTACTTTCCCTTTCTGCTTTCTCATGCCTTTTTCTACTTTCTTGTAATTCTTTTCTAGCTATTTCCCTAGCTTGTTGCATTTCTTTGTTTACAATTTCCCTAGCCTGTTGCACTTGTTTGTTATTTCCCTTTCTGTTTCCAAGTTCTTTACTACTTCCTCCCTTAATTTCCTACTTTTTATCTCTGATTTTTCACTAACCTGTTTGCAAATTTTCTTTTTAGATCTTTCTATTTCTTGGCTAATTTCTTTTCTAACATTTTCTATTTCTCCCTTAACGTGTTCTTTGTTTTCTTTGATTTCACTTCTAACATTGCTTATTTCCCCTCTAATTTCATCCTTGAATGTTTCTAATACTCCCTGTTGATTTTCTAGTTCCTTTCCTAATTCCTGTTGATATTCTCTAATTTCTGATTATTACTCTCTATCTTTTCCTCTAATCTCTGTTGACTAATTTCTAACCTCTGATTAGTTTCCTCCAGTTTCTTTCCTAGCTCTTGTTGATTATTTTCTAATCTATGATTAGTATTTTCTAATTTTTGATTAGTTTCCTCTAATTTCTATTCTAGCTGTTGAGTATTTTCTAATTTCTTTCAGCTCTTCCCTAATTTCTGATTATTTTTCTGACTTTCCTCCCTCATACTTTTTAACATTTCCATCACTGCCATTAAATCAGTTCCTGCCATTCCCTTAAGGGAATTTACTCTTTGTCCCTGAATTCTATTGTTTCCTGTTTCTGAGCTATTCTGCATGTTTTCACAATTTTCTTTTATTTCTGTTACCCCATTTGGTACAATTTCTTGTCTACTACTACTTTATCCTTCCTGAAGATTCACTACCTCTACTAAATTCTTTTCACTTAACATTTTTGCATTACATTACCACATTTACATAGAAACATTGAAATAAATAAATTTATACTCAGTACCTTGTTTGCCGATGCACTCACTGTTGTTTACTGATGCTGATATCTTCCTTTTGGTACCTGTGTAGCCTGCGCTATGCTGTTCTGGATTGTCTTCCATCTTTCATGCTGTTGGTTCCTGGGTTTGATTCCAGGTGTAGCCTCCTCAGCTTCTGGATGTCCTCAATTCGAAGTCCCACGATGGTGTGCCATTTTGAAGCTAGATGTAGGATGCCTCAATGATGCGACAATTTGGTACACAAATGTAGTTGCCGCCTTTTCTTATTGTCTCCAGTATCTGTTGTTGATTCTGCTGCCAACTGCTCCAGTGGTTGAGCTATGAGTATTTTCCCTCAGGAATGCGTGGATGTATTGTGAAGGACAGCATCAGTTCAAATTGACTGAGAAAATTATTGTGAACGTATATTTTAGTTCTTGAGTTGAGTTGCTGACCACTTGAAATGAAGAAATAGATTCTGAATTGTAGCACTCAAAACTATAGCACTTGATTTATTATACCTTCTAACTTCTGCAGGATGAATTTCACAGTTTGAAATAACTGTTTCCACAATAAAAGAAATTAGATGCGTAAGTTCCAGTGAGTTGCTAAAATGTTGACTGGCATGATCCCTCACACAAGTGCATCATTGGGCATTTAAAATATCACATGAGCAAGTATAGCTGGCATTACCAGAGAAGAGTAACCCTTGGAGGTAGATGTACAAACATTTATTAATTTTAGCTCTGCCTACATAATTTTCCTCCACCAACGTGATTTTCACTTACAGCTGATCTCCAATTCTTACATGTTCTTACGTCTCTGACTTTTGTTACCAACTGAGGCTGACTAAATTCTCGGAATGTAAATGCCTTTCTCTTTTCCAGAATTGGCCTACATGCCTGTGTAAGGTACTGAACTAACTCTAAACTGCATCCCCAGAAATCCTTAAGCCAGTATTTTCACTCCTCGGCTCATAATGACTCTGGCTAACCTGACTGCCTAATTACCTCCATCTTTTCGGACAAACATTTCAACCCAAACTTGTTACATTATACACTGATTTAATATACAAAAATTATTTATTGCAATTATTTCTCTATCTTACTGTTACTTCTTTATTTAATTATTTATATATTCCTGTTGATAATTATGGTATCAGTTGTGTTAAAATTTATCGGTTGGTGAAACTGGCTCATAAGTAGGATTAAGAACAGTATATAGGTGAAACACTGCAGAAATTACTGTATAAAAATGCAGTTTATGAGTAAAAAAAACAGACATTCATGTGTAAAATGAACTTAAAAAGGAGGTCGGAGGAACTGCTTATTATTATTTTGTTTTCAAATGGGAGTTTTTTTTTCAGATTTAGTAAAATAAATAGTGGATTATGATTTTGTTTTCATTTTATTGCTCTTCTATACTACAGCATTGAGAATGAAAATTTACCATACTACATAATAGGTAGCTAAATTAGGAGGATCTTTCCTTTGTTAGTACACAATCCTGTTAAGAATCTAGCAGAGGTGTAGTCTCTAGCAGTATACAATTAACATGGATGTAGTAGTAGTTGTAAACAGAACCTGGTTTCAGTTAAAATAACAGTAATAGTGGATCATATAACAGACATCTACTAGCATCAGCAGCATATGCAATGGTGATCTAAAATCCTTTACAGTCCAGCATAAAGCATCCTATTCCTCTTAAAATATGTATTTGCTATTTGCAGTGGCACTGTTACAACTGATGTACATACAAATAAATGATGCAAGTGTGAATGAGTAGCTTCATTGTATGAGGGCTCTTTCAATAAAGAAAGATCATTATTTTTTTCAATCGTAATTTCTCGTGCTAAAATTTAAATTTAAGGTATTCTTTTAGAATAATGTGTAACAAACACGTCATACTAGTTTCACTGTTGACACTTGTGGTTCCCGTCTATGAGAGGTGTTTAAGCTCAGAACATGTTCAGTATCACCTACAGCAAAAATAGACGTGACACATGATGAAGAATGTGCTGCTTTGAAATTCTGCTTTCGTCTCAACAAATATTGAGCTGAGGCCTAAGGAGAGTTTGTTCTTTCCTTACAGTGCAGCTTGAAGATGGTTTAAATTGTTTAAAGAGATGAGACAATCAATTTCAAAAGAAGGTGAACCCGTCGGTCGAGTTACTGCTCATATAGAAGAAAACATCAACACTGTCGCTGTCATTCTGAGGATAGATGCATAACCTTAAGAACACTTTCTGAAATACTGAAAATTTCAATGAGTGCCACCCACACCTTGGTGACAGAAAAATTGCATATGAGATGTGTTTATTTATGTTGGGTTCCAAGAATGCTGATTCCTGAACAAAAGGATGTTTGTATACAGGCTTGCATGCAGTTAAAAATGGTGTTAAGGAAGATGTGAGTTTCTTTTGAAGGTTGTTGATGAAACGTGGCTAAATCATTTCGATCCTGAAAACAAACAGCAAAGCTCTGTGTGGAAACTCCTCCATTGCCACTACTGCTGGGAAATTTATGGTCATCTAATTTTTTTTATATTCATGGAATGATTTATTAGCATAACATACAGTCGTCCTCTATGGTCCAGGGGTACCATGCTAGCCTCTAGTTCCTGAGGTCACAAGTTCAAACCCGGTGGAGGGTGATGGATTTTTTTGGGCATAAAAATCCTTAGCATGGCTTCCTTCGGAAGGGAAGTAAAGCCAGTGGTCCCATAATCATAGATTTATACACATAAAAGAACCCCTCAAGCCTGATAAAGAGGCCTATGAGCAAAACTTCCTGTCTTTCATGCCCAAAAAAAGCGACCTTAGATAAAATAAATTTAAGTTTAAATTTTTAACATCTCATACTTGCACACAAAACAGTAAGTGGGCAGTACAATAGAGAGGTCCTGAAAATCTCCAAGGGCATATTTGGTGAGAAGGCCACATCTGTGTGAAACAAGCTGGATGCTGCACCACAGTAATGCATGGTCTCTTATCGCAAATGTTACTCAACATCTTGCAAAAGCAAAGGATATCCCTCAGCCTCCCTATAGTCTAGATTTAGCCTCATGTAACTTTTTTTCTATTCCCTAACCTGATAAACACCTTGGAAGGCATTTTCCACATTCGAAGCAGTAGTGAAGACTGTGGTGGTGATTTCTGAAGGGCCTGACAAAAAATGGTTTCCAGCATGTCTTTAAAGACTGGCAGAAACCCTTGGGCAAGTGCATTACATTCAAAGGAGACTGCTTTGAGAAGGACCATGAAAGTTATAAGGATGAGTAAAGGTATTTTGTCAAAAAAGTAATTTTTTATTGAGCAGCCTTTGAATTAATCACATATATTTTAAAGGCACCAGAGGAAACCTTATTGTAACATAAACATACCTACTTCTATGCTTAGTGTGCATATGTCATAATGTATAACAATTTACCAACTGAAATATTTCATCAAATAGAAACTTACAAGGGATGTTTTTAAAGTAGGGTTCATTATGCAATAGAATAAGAACTACTGAACATTTTGGTTAACTAATTTTTTATTCCATTGTAAAGTTTTCTTTCCACACAGTTTTCATAATCATTTAAATTCTCATTCTGGTGCAGAACAGATTTTGGTGGCTCCTCCTAATAGAAGTTGGCTGCCAGTCCATAAAACAGTTATATGGTTTCTGAGATGCAGTTTTCTGTATCTAAGATTCCATTGCGGAAGAAAATGCGTTATTGGCAGCGTTGGTTGCTGGGGGGGGATTCAAACTGGTGGTTAGGAATTCAGATGTGTATCACAGAGTAACTGAAAGAAAACAATTGTGAATCTGCAAGTTAATGTGATGACTCATTATCTTCTTCATGAAGCTTTTGCTTATGTTCTGCAAATGTCCCCTAAGAGATTATCTCAGCTCATTTTCAGTATAGAAAAATTTAACTCCAGAAACAGCTACATGTTTCCTAAATGGACTGGTTGTGGAAGTCTGTGACAAGGTTCCAAAAAACTTATGCTACACTGAGATAAAAACTTGAAAAACTTTGATAAGTGGTAGAAAAGTAGTATAAGGTTCGAAGGCTTAGGTAAAGAATAAACTATTAAAACATATTTGGTATTTTGTTCTTTATTGTAATATGGACCTTATTTTTAAAATATCTCCCATAAAATAAAAGACACAAAAATGTGATAGGAAAGAAATAAGTGCACACCTATATGAGTATGCACGTTCTAACTGCTCATATGCATAGCAGTTTTAGTGCACAAAATTACTTTCCTCTCAGCACTGTAAATGACAGGGTAAGGCAATGCTTATGCACTCTGGTCAGTACCATAGAATTACCATTTTAATACTTTTTTACAGTGTTTTAATAAGATTTGCCGACATATAAGGCATTATATTCTCTACCCTTGCCAATGAGGTGTTATGCAAGTTACATGGTCTACTCAACAGGAAGTATTGTAATATAGATCACAAAGACAGTAGTATAGCCCAGATGTATTTGATCTTGACGACGACGACGACGACGACGACGACCCTAATGGGAAAATTATAGACCAGATAAATTTTGCATTATTGCTTGTAAAAGTTTCTGAAAGGTCACAATATTTTGCTTTTTTTTGTAGGTCGAATTATTGAAGGAAGTCCAGCAGAGCGTTGTGGGCAATTGCATGTGGGTGACCGTATTCTTGCTGTAAACCACATTGATATTATGAACCTTCATCATGGAGACATAGTAAATTTAATAAAGGATTCAGGTTACACCGTTACACTTACTATAGGGCCGCCAGTAGGTAAGTGTAATTTCTTTTTGCTCATCTTTTAGAGTATAATTGTTACCTTACTACCACTCATTCTCTTGAGCTTTTCTAGTTAAAATGCAATGAGAGATAAGAATTGTGGCTAGAGGTAGAAAAATTCAGAACTTGTAATTTGTGATAAAAGCTGAATACTGCCAAAAACTTTGTTTAAAAGTATATTAGGTTATGTAGTGATTTTTCACTTGTGGATCACTTGGGAAGTTTTCATAAATTTGCTCCCATCTGTGAATTTAGCTTTTATTCACAACAAACAACCTCCACAAAGCATTAAGCATCCCCCCTCCTTTCATCATGAAGCAGGACATGTTCTGTGATGTTCATTATACCTTTTTTTGGGGATAGTGTTTAATGCCTGTTTTTACTGCATACAGCACCACAGTCAAGAACACAAATAATAATAATAATAATAATAATAATAATAATAATAATAATAATAATAATAATAATAATAATAATAATAATAATAATAATAATAAATGTTATTGTAATTAAGCTTATACAGCAATAGACAACGTCAAAGATATATACACTGATGATATATGAAATGAAATAATTGTTGGGAAAGGAAATTTGTGAAGCAGACTTTCCAGGCTTAAGTTTAGGGTATATCCCTGGCAATTTACTAGTTATGAGGACTGAAGAAAACCTGTAAAAAACCTCAGTCAGGGTAAATGGTCCTGATGGTGTTTGAATTACAGACCTCTGGTTCATGAATTCATGGTTTTTAATAAGTTTGGTCACCTGTGTCGATGTTCATTGTGATGCTTAGTGATTTCCTACATACAGGGGCTAGCAACTCAATCAATAAATACCTGTATTAATGCAAAAGGCAAAGGGATAAACATTTGTCTCCTTTCAGTTAATGGGTTCCTTCACTTTCTATGATGGCTGTACATCTTGTAGCACTCTCATATTCAAGTTATTCTAATTCTTTGCTATTTTAGGTTTTGAACTAAACACAATACCATCTCCCTTCTAAAGCTGCTTAGAAGCTTTTGCTTGCTACTACATACTCAAAAGATCTCAATACGCTCATCTGCTATTTATCGATGCACTTGATAACTACTACCATCACCAATAACTGTTGTCCTTATACAGGTTTGAGATATTTCCCCTACCCAGTGTTCCTCCCTGCTTATTGTTTCTGCCTCCAGAAGCTTTTATTTATTTCTAGGTGGCTTCTTTAGTTACCCTTCAGGCTTCCCCTTTCTCTGCAGTCTGCTGGCAGGCCACAACACTGGGCTTGAGAAAACCAGGCTGTCTCCTTGTCACAATAGGTTGTAATTTAATATATCATGATAGGGCATGGACAGCACTGATATAAAAATTACAAATACTCACAAATGTCAGTATGGTAGATACAAAATTTAATGGCGCCTGATAGCTGACTACTGTGGGAGAAGTGTGGCATTGCCATACATTATAGAGTGGGGCAAAGTTATATGCAGTAATAAGACAATGAAAACAATTTATAGGGTACTGTAGTATTCAAGCAAACATAAACTTGGTGTGCATTGCTAAGTTAACAAATAAAGTAAATCTGAGTCATATCTTAATAGCAGTAATAAAAATCTTGCGTAGACCAAGCAGAAAATTCCCTATGGTAAAGCAGTTGCATCTGTCTCATTGTCATCTTCATCCTCGCTTCTAACCACATCAAAAACTTTGCTGTCTAGATTGATGTTAATCGTCTGCAGGCTTTTTGTTTTTCATAGTCTTATTCCTGCAGTTTATCCATGTGTCGGACTCTTGGAATCCAATCCTCTTTCGTGATGCGCTCAGCTGCAGCATTCACTAATGTTTCTATGTCCATCAACCATAATGTTTTGTTTTGTTTTGTTTTGTTCACCTATTTTCCCCTTAATTTTAGCCCATATCATCTCAGCGGGGTTATACATACAGTGATAAGGGGTTAGCCTAATCACTTGGTGGCCCATTTCAGCAGTTATTTGATCCAGTTCATACACTTTTTCTATGCTTTTATATGGAGCAACATGCTATAATAATTGAGCTTTTGTTTTGGCAGAATTATAATTAATATTTTTCTGCCACAACCAATCCTGAATTTCCTCTTTTTGAGTAGCAAGATTAGAAATGTTGTTTAAGGGATTGAATGGTACTTTGCATTATTCAAATATTATTTTAGATCCTTCCTCGAGATAAGTCAGGGATCTGTTTGTGAACCATTTTTTGAAACTAAAGGATTCATTTTGGAATGGTAATCTAAATTTGCCAAATGTGGCTTAGAAGAAAAACCCATTTGCTCTCAGGAATGAAACTTGTTTGAACTGGGCCTACATGGCATACATGCCTATTGGAACTTTCAGCCTTTCATTTCCCAAAGAACATTGCCATATATACTTTTTGGTATGGTTTTGGTCCATAAATGTTTTGTCCAGGTAAGAAATTAAATGTTCGTCCCCTGAACATAACAAAAATTGAACATGTGCTGCAACATCATCTCTTTCCATTAGAAATTTCTGCTCATCATTGGGTTTTCTGTACTTCAATATCCTGCACATAGATGACACAAAGCCTTTGTAATAAATTTTCTCCGTTTCATACATCAGTTTCTTTACAGAAGGAAATTCCACCTGTCATAAAAGGAATAAATTGCTCACCTTAAAACATTTTTATTAAGTTGTATAAATATGTTACATACTTCTGCATTTGATGCCTTTTTCCAGGAGATGAAAAAATTGGGGTTTGTCCTTCAGCAATGGAAGACTTTGTTTCTGCACAAATGCATTGTATAGTACACAAACTTACTATGCCACAAGTTTCTGCATTCAACTCCTGTGCCCATGAAAAGTTTGTCTTCTCACGCTCTTCATGTTTGGAAAGGTTTTTAAAGAAAGAATACACATTGTAAATTATACTACTGCTTTTGTAATGTAACACTTCCTGTTTATGTATTATTGGTTGACTTTCACTACTCATACCTTGTTTGTTAAGTGACATTTTTACTAAATACCAATAACAACACAATCACTTAATTGAATTATGGGAACTGAAATTACCACTGCTGACATGAGAGTAAAAATCCCTACTGAAGCTTATAACATCAGCAACTTAGAGGTCTTTTCCTTCATTATCGTTTACCTTATGCTGGATTTGATATCTGTTTTGGATCACATGCCGACAGAATAAAACAAAAGTGGCAGCATGAAGGGAGTTGGACAGAAAACTTCTTGCCAGAACCCCTTGTTAAAAGACGAGTTCAGTGCACACTAGGGTTGTGACAAACAGTTATTTTCAAGTAATGGTTATAACTGTTGCAGTTACAATGTGTTAACGGTTACATGTAATGGTTGCCAGTAATGATAAAGCTATTTGTTTTCATGTTATCACGTTCCCAGTTACATTACATTAACGGTTACCAGTAGCGATTAGCTGTAACTATGTTTCAGTATGAACGATGTCAGTACAGACTTACTTACAGACTTAATTTGATGCAATCAAAAAAGAACTTTCTCTAGCTGTGTCAACACACTGATTCCTACAGTGTTTGTAATCACAAAATGCATTTGCACTTGCTTCTACATTCTTGCACACACATACGTATTACATATATACTAATTCATACATAGCCTTCTCCATATTGACTAAGCTATTTGTGCCATAAGTGCACCTCTTTTTCTTTTCTTTTTTTAAAATCTCATTTCTTATGTGTTTCTTTCTTTGTTTCTCCTGTTTTTCCCAATTTATCATTACCATGTTTCCTCTGTTTTACTTTTTACCACTTAGTACTGCAATTACTGTTACACATATACACAGATAGAACACACAGACACAAACACCCATGCCCATGGCATAACTCGAACCTGCAATCCTCAGCTTGGCAGAGCGCTGAAGCTATACATTCCAGCGACCATGACTACGAGGGCTGGTGCTCTTAGCATATGCTGATGGTAACAGCTAGGAGTAAATGAAAAAAATCATTAAATCCATGCAAATAGAGCTTGGAAGCATGCACTTGTACAATATTAATACAGAATATTCAAAATACAATTATGGTGTGTTTGTTTGTGGCAGCTCTTTCAACTTCGAGGTTTGATTCGAGAAATACTTGAGCCCTGTCATGATTCTGTCAGCCTGTCATTGTTCTTTGCCATGTAAGGTTAAAGGTGTAAATGTGCATTGTTAACAAATCTAAAAGAGTGGAAACACATGCCTTCACACATGCTTTTTGAATTCGAAAGTTGTAGAAATTTCATGTTTCTTTAAACAATCTTAGAGGGTAGATGCTGAAATTGTGCAACTCTGGATCTTGATTGAACCACTCTTAAAATTTATGTACCACTGTTTGAACTTAGCTGCCCACACATATTACTAAACAGCATTAATTGTTTATTCATACCATCTACCTACGATATATAAAAGCTCATCTACCTATAATCATATGCAAATAACTATTTTAATGCAGTGCATGCAGCTTTGTTGCCTGAGCGCTGAGTGACCTGTCATCTGTGGCCTGTGACCTATATAAAGCAATAAGCAATGCGCTGTAATAAACAAATATGTACTTGCAACTCCGTGCAAGGAGACTTAAAGCAACCAAGAGATGGCCTTGGTTGAGGTACTAGTTCCCGATAAGTGATACCAACGCTGAGCACATGTGTGAATGATGTCAGCCAGGTTCAGTAACTGTTAATGCGGTAACTAGTTGTATTCATTACTGTGGTAACCGTTATTGGGTAACTAGTTACCTTGGTAACCCTTACTGGGTAACTAGTTACTTTGTATTGTTACTTTGGTAACCTCTGCATTAAGGTAACCATTTCAGTTAACTGTTACATTATTTTCTGCTCATCTCTAATGCACACCCATATCTCTGCAACCAGTTAATGTAAGAAAATGGTTTTCAGACTGCAAGCTTCAAAATAAAATACTCTTCATGAACAGGTTATTCTCTTTCTTGGAGTGCAAGTAAATTTTGTGGGTGCAAATAATATTTTTATCCACGCCTTTACAGCATGATCTCACAGCGTCTCAACTATACAGCGCTACAAGGCGGATTAAGCCTGTAACTTGATTTTGTAATCGCCATTTCTCCCGCCACTCACCATTAAATTGTATGTCTGCAATAATTACACTGATACTGGCATATGCAGGGCATTAAACATTTTTTGCAACCAGCTTATCCACTCTTGGACAGTAATGAGTACAAAAATTTTAACTAATGCAGCTAACAACAATGGACCTTAAGTTATCAAAATATGCATAAGTGTAAGTTTAAATTAGCATAGTCATAGTTGTACAGTCTGTTGAATTCAGTCCTCTGTCAACAGTCAGTGAAAAATAATGGATATTTCTATGAAAACATTTTCACATTTATAAACCAGGGGAAAGAATGAAAAAAGCAAAACAAAAAAGAAACATGAGGATTTGATAGCGGTTCATGGCGATCAAGTGTGATCATTTGATACTATTGCAAGATGGATTTGATCATTTGGAGAAGGGTGAGAGGCCTTGAACCACAACCGTCATTATGGTCAGCCTTGCGAAGCTGTGAATGGGAGAACAATTCAAAGAGTGAGGAACTTGGTGGAGGAAAATCGACATGTTATTGTTGAAATGCTAAGAATGGAATTGGGTATCAGTTTTGGAAGCACTGACTTATATGCCATGAATATTTAGAGCTATGAAAATTCTCTGCTAAGTGGGTGTTACCTAACCAATGAGTAGAAGAAGAAGAAGAGAAAGGAATTTGCAAGGAAACTGCTGAGCATTTTTCCACCAAATGGCTGTAAATATTTGACAGATATATCTGCACTGGTTGTCAAAATTGGTTTTATTACCATACCACTTCAAATAAAGCTCAGAACTGCATGTGGGTAAATGAAAATATCCAATGATCAGTTGTTCTTTGACAGGATTTTCATTCTCAGAAGTGAATGTTCACTGTTTTCTTCAGCTGTGAAAGACCATTAGTGGTTAACTGTGTGCCAGAAGGAGCGACAATGAGTGGAGAATACTGTGTCTTTTATGTTTTGGATTCTTTATTTGATGAGGCAGTAGCATCCAAAGATAGGTACTTCAAGCTGCTGCTGCTTTTGCATGACAGTGTCTCTCCTCACAGGACAGTTGCAAATTGTAGAAAACTGGAAATCACCAAAGTCCAGTTGCTTCACTATTCACCCAGCAGCCTGACCTTGCACTGTGTAACTTCTGATTGTTTCCTTGAACAAAATCTTGTATTGCTGGAGAACCTTTTAAACAAGTGCAGGATCTTCTCAAACTATAAATTCAGCTGTGTTGACAATATTTCAGTCCAAGTACCATAGGGCTTTTGATAAGATGTTACACTATCTACCTACTGTATGCGAGGAGAGATGGAGAGTATTTTTTGTGGATTGTGAGAGCGAGTTTTAGTTAGAATTCTGTCTTTATTTTGGACTTCAAGATGGCACTTCCAAAACATTTTGTAATGTACCTAGTAATAAAGAGCTTATTTCTTGCAGAGTTACACCCTTTAGCAGTATTAGCATAATATCGTCTTAATATAATATTTCATTGCAGAATTATTTGACTTCAATCTTATTCAAGAGTTTTTTGTGTTACTCAAATTTTGTTGCAGTTAATCAAAAGTTTGGGGACAATCTATACTAGAATTTTTGAGGTCCTAAATGTGACTTTACAGATCTATGCAGCTACCAACTCCTGCAAAGATCAGCCAGTAGAGAATAATGCATACAAAATACCAAATTAACTTCATGCAGTGAAAAGTGTTGCAATTTTGTTCTTTCTATGGAGGTTTAGAAATGCAGATTTCAGTTAGTATGGGGCTGCTTCAGCATTTAGTTATACTTAAACAGTAAAGTAGAAACCATGTTAAAATACAAATGGTAAACCGAAAAGCACGAGCCAACCAGTTACAATCTTAAATTGAAAAGCAAAATTATGAATAATTAGATGTAGCAGATAGCCAGCATTGATATTAGGAAACTACCATTTAAAGAGCATACTATCTCTTACCATATGATTTAGAGCTTTAGGGAGCTCAGGATTAAGAAAATTTATGCATAATTAATGCAGATGCAAGGATGGTACTATTAATTAAAAAGAATGCATTACTGTTAGAGCATACTGTTATAACCCTTAAGAAAATCCAATGGTAGAGCCTAAAGGACCAAGAATACTTATTTATAAAGTTCAACATAAACAGGGCGACATTGGGAGCAAAGCCTAAAATATTTCAAAATTATCCAGTAATAATGAATCCATCTCAAGAATTTAGATGATTTCTATTACAGGGACTAAAAGGGAAGAGTCTATACTTTTAAAAGATCAACACATTTCAAACTAAAATTCTGAAGTTTATTATAACAAAAGAACTTGTAAGTCACACTGTTTTACCTTTTGTTATGATGCGGAAGGTTACCCGCCCCATGTTGACCCACTGACTCCCCATGCACCAAAGAGGAAGAATGCTGTATGCACTTCCATATCTATGTAATAGCTCCGCCCATAAACTTTACGCCGCTATCAGCACAAGTTGCCAACATGTGAGTATCTAACTATTGCAAATGTACCAAAATAATCCCTGAAACATACTAAATGCCACACCTCCTCTGGGCCGCTAATGTTGATGTCTTCATCGAAACAAAAACAACAAAAGAATGACGTATATCACAAAAATAGTAAAAAAAATTTCACAAAGGTTGGAGTAGTTCTTGTATGTGTAACAATACTTCACACAAGTTAAAATAGTTGAAGCTACACAATGTGACAAAAAAGAAAAATTGTTTATATGTAAATGAATTCAGAAAATGTCTGTCACTATAAATTCATACAAAGGTAACTGTTTGATGCTAAGACTTTACATAACAATAATGATGGAATTAAGTTGCAATAGGAGTCTGAGTGCTATAAAAAGCCAAAATATGTGTTTTTGTAAGGTTCTGTACAAGTTTTTGGGATGAGCACTGCACACGCACAATATTAACATATTGCTGTACAAACAAAGTATAGATAAGATAAGATGCTTTATTGTCACAAAATGCTTACATATCAGATGAGCAAAGCTCAGTAAACTGATGACTCGTCAAGTATAATAGGTTAATTAAATAAACATTTGAAAATATATTACAAAACGATTACAAAATCTTGGAGAGTACTATTTGTACAAGAGTAATTGTATTGTTACATTCAACTTTTTACATGGTTATATTGTCATAAATGTATTCGGCTACTGAATAGTACATAGTAGTCCATAGTATTTAAGTGCCAAGGAACAGAAAATTGGGAGAAAAGAATTTTTTAATAAGAAGTGGTTGAAGGGGGATAGAAATACACTTATGATTGAAATGATATGTAAGGACGCTAGAAGCATTGGACAGTTTTTGTATAAAGTAAAAAATAAATGGCTTTGGACAGTGGAAAGAGAAAAGTAAAAGGTAGTGCATCTTACTTTGAATGGAAAACTATAGTGAATGTGTGATGGTTAAGTAATCAATAAATGAAAAGTGAAAAACAAGTGGAAATGGGACATAAAAAAACTGAAAAAAAAGAGCAAGATAATTTATTGACAAGAAATTGTAAAATGTAAATAAACTGTAGTGATTGTCTACTGAACGAGTGACCAGGGTCAAAGTGCAATAGACAATCAAATTTGTAAAACTCTTAGCACAATAAATACTATACTATACTATACTATACTATACTGAATAGTAAACCTTCTAATAGTGGTTCCAACTATAAAGCCCGGGACTTAAAGTACTTACAATGAATGTAAGTCGCCATTGGGGTATGGCATCTCAATACAATTTGAGATCTCCTTGTGGTTTACCGGGAAAAATGCGAATCAGCTGGAGAATTTAATGTCGTGTCGGCATGTTGCTATGGTAGCTCAGTGGTTAGAGCAACCGGATGGAGACCGGGAGATCCGTGGTTCAAATCCCGGCTATGGCATTGAATTTTTCAGTCATCTGATTCTACCTTTCCAACCCTGACCAACACACGGCTTGTGTGAAAGAACAATTAATTCCATCTATTAATAAGCTCTTAAATTTCCTGTTAAATTGTCCTTGGTCCTTTATGGCTTTAATTTAGTTTGGTAGTTTGTTATACACTTTTACACCTGCATAAAGTGGGCTATTTTCATATAATTTAAGCCTATGCATGGATGGTTTTAAGTTGTTTTTTGTTCTGGTTCCATAATTATGTTGATATTGTAAGTTGTACAAGTTATAATTTGTGTGGATATATTTATTTAATTCGTATAAATATTGAGCTGGTAAAGTTAGTATATTAAGCTTTTTAAATAGCTTTCTACACGGTTCTTTGGATCCAACCTGAGACATTATACGTATGATTTTTTTTTGGCATTTGAAAATGGTGACCCATCCCCACTGTGTTACCCCAGAGTATGATACCATAGGTCATTATGGAGTGAAAATAACTAAAATAAACAATTTTTCTAGTTTCTAAGTTAGTAACCTGAGCTATGCAATGCATATTGAAGCAAGCTCTGTTTAATTTTTTGTTAATGTAATGAATATGTTAATTGTTTATTTAAATACACTCCCAATATTTTTGCAGTGTCTGTCTGGTTGATTGGTAGGTTGTAAGCCATCCCTTTGTCTCGAATACAGAGATGCATAATACATGTTTTTGAAGTGTTAAATTTTAAGCCATTGCTGCTGAACCATTTCTTTAAATGTGTTAAGGTTACTGTTGCATTTTGTACAAGATTACCATTGTTTATGCCTTTCAATAAGATGGATGTATCATCTGCATACATGACTATTTTAGTATTTATGCAATTTGGGAGATCATTGGTGTATACTATATATAATAGGGGACCTAAAACACTCCCTTGTGGTACTCCAGTGGTTATTCCTTTCCAGTTTGATTGGGCCGTTCTTATTGAATTATTCAGAATGACACTCTGTTTCCGGTTTTTAAAATAGTTTTTAAACCAGGCTAATGCAGTATTCTTTATGCCATAAAATTCCAATTTATACAATATGATGTCATGACTTACGCAGTCAAAAGCTTTTAAATTATCACATATAAGTACTGCAGTATGTTGTTTCTCGTCTATCATTTGTGAGACATCATTTACCAGATTTGTTAATGCTGTTATTGTTGAACAATTAGCTCTAAAGCCATGTTGAGAATCATTTAATTTAGAGTAATGTTTTAAGGAAGTAATAAGTTGATAGTGAACAATTTTTTCAAATATGATTGCAGAAGTTGGAAGAATCAAAATTGGCTGAAAATTTTTTGGTTCACTACTTCCACCTCTATGTACAGGTTTCGCCACCGCATACTTCATTCTATCCAGAAAGACACCCATGGATAAGGATTGATTAATTGTTTTACTGAGCGGCACACTTATTTTTAATGTTTTATTTCCTTTACAAGGAACGGGGGTAGTTCATCCCAACCATTTGAGGTTTTCGCTTTTAACTTTGCTATTACATGTATTATTACCTCTGGTGAAATACTAGAAAAATTGAACAAAGGCGTTAACAATCTACAGCTATTTTTTAAGAGTGCAAAATTAGAGTCTTGGACAGAGGGAAATTCCTCACAAATATGCATAGCTATATCCACAAAATAATTATTTAATGCATCCGCAGTTACATTATCTATTACATTGATTTTTATCATTATTGGTATTACTTAATCCCAGTTCCCCTTTTATTACTCTTTATGTTGCCCTGCATTTATTTTCAGCATTTTTAATGAATTCATCTATGGCTAGCTGTTTAGCCTTTTTAATCAAGTGTTTATAAGTTTTACAGTATGTTTTACAATACTAGATAAAGTCTGTGTTGGTTGTAGTTTTATACAATTTATGCAGGAATCTTTTGCAGGCACTGGATATTCTTATGCCTTGGGTGCACCAATCTAGTGAATATTTTTATTCAATTGTGAAACTTGGATTTTAGGAAACATTTCATTATAACTATTTAGTAATTTCCTGAGGAAATTATTACAGTTAGTGTCGACAGTATCTGTAAGGTTGAATGGCCAAGTTGTGTTACGTAATTTATCTTTGAATTTTGCAATGGTTTCCATGCTATAGATGCGCTTAGAAATTGCTTTTTTTACTTTGTTTTGTGTTTGGCTTGCACCTTTTAATATACTGCTTTGTGATCAGAGAGACCCATTTCTTGCACTATACATTCTCCCTCATCATCCGTTTTGTTGGTTAATATGTGGTCAATACATGTAGTAGAAAATTTTGTAATCCTAGTTGGATACCTATGTTTGAATTGAAACCCATAGCTCTGTACAATACTGGCGTACAAGTTATTAGTGTGGTTGCTATGATATGCATCATTAGCAATTGTGCTTGAATTTCCAATTGCAATTTGATTTGTATTGAACAGATCAATATTGCAGTCCATGGCTATAATGACTTTTTGTTTTTTATTACTTTGTATTTTATTAAACAGACATTCTAATTTGGTAAGTAATATTTTTAACGTGTGATAGTAGGATACCCTTTAAATGTGTTCAAACATTCAATATTCACTCCTGACAATTCAAAACTTTTTTCAGTGCTTAAGGCTTTTAGATCATCCCTAATTTTAGTATATTGTAACAGGTGGTCATGAACTAGAATGCAAGATCCACCTCATGTCGATTCCTTCCTAATATAATAGTCTGCTAGGGAGAAACCTTTTATTTTATTTAAAGCTACAATTTCTTCTTGTCCAAGCCAGTGTTCTTAAACAAATTACTCCTAAGTGTAACCCTAATCCTTCTACAAATAAACTAAATTCATCAATTTTAGACAGTATGCCTTGTATATTGAGGTGCAAAAGCCAAACAACAGCATGATCAACTTGATTTTTATCTATAGATGCTGTCTGTTCTCATTACCTGAAATTGTTTTTGTTTTATTGTCTAAGTCACCAACTATTACTACACTTAGTTTTCCTGCTCTTTGTGTCTTGTTACAATGTTAACAACTTTGTTCAAAACCTGACCTAACCTCCATGTACCTTTTCTATTAAGGTGTAACCCATCCCTTCCTAAGCAGGTTTGGTCTAAATATTTATCTGCAACTACTGCTTTCAAGGATTCACAAGCCCATCTAATATTTTCATTCACACATTGAATAAAATCCTGACATACATCTTGCCTTTTAATTAACACTATTTACAATAATTACTGCTTTTGGAAACCTTTCCTTTGCAGCTCTTATAACATTGTACACATCACCCATAACTTCTTCTGGTCCCTTTGCCCCTCTTAAGTCATTAGTTCCCACATGTATCACTACGACTTCCGCATCATCCAGGAAATTTTTGCATTTGCACTGAATTTTCACTTTTGAGGATAATTGAGCAGCTTTTTATGCCCCTAAACATTCTTTTGTCTGCATTCTTCACAGTTACATTTGCAATCATTGTGTCACCGAGCACTAGCACATTCGTAGCTGCTGTCGACATGTCACTTGCGGCTCCAGTAGAATTTAGAACAACTTTATTATCCTCTTTCTTCTTTTCGTTGCTTTGATCTTCTTTTGCAGCTTCAATGAATGCCAACAAACTGCTCTCCTTTACAGCATCCACTTTAACACCATTCAGGTTAGTTGCAGCCTTATCTTCTTTCTTGTCTTCCTTATTCTTTCCTTTTTGTATAGTTTCTTCCATTTTTTTCTGTTTATTAATTATCTTGTATGTTGATTTTAACAACCTTTGCATTTGAGTACTTATTGCTTCTGTTTTGGTTTCATTTTCCTGGTTACTTAATACTTGAAAGCGATTTGAGGTTACAGTGCTTTGCAAGCCTAGTCTCCCCACATTCGGGATCCTTTTTGTTAGTGTGCAATATGATTTATCTTCACTTAAAGTCCATATCTTTACTTTTAATTCCTGTTTTTCTTGTTTCATCAGCTGCTTTTTTGAGGTCCTTGTTCAACATATCTATCACCATATGCAGCGTTGCTATTGTTTCCTCTTCCCGTGATTTGATTGCCGATCTTCCATTATTTATCATGGCACTTTTCTCGGCTTCTACATAATTTCGATGGACACCTTTACTTTCCCAGCCATAATTTTCACTATACTTCACTATGTCACTTTCTTTTTTATAGATTTCCTCCCCTTTGAATGCTATTTTGTCTTGTTTTTTGTGCCATACTTCTTGTCACGACTGCACATACGGCTGCCGTGTTTAAAATGTACTCTTACTGCACCGCACAACTGTGAGATCAACTGTATGGTTTGTTATTATCTGTTGTCACCACACTAATTCACAAGACTGGACAATATAATATTTGTGGAGTCCATATCTCCCTGCATTAATATTGTAACTGGTTGTGGTGAAATCGAGGGGCAACCGCTGACTTGTGTTGCGCCCCCAATGTGGCACCTTGCTACAAAGTGGTGCAGATGACTGGTACAGCTGAACAGGTAGTGCAGCAAAGTCAGGGAATCATCCCAGCAAGTGGTGTGTCTTCCAAAAGTGGGCTCATCCAGGCTGGGCACTTGTGCTTCACATATAGCAGATATAACTAGAACAGTACTTCTAGTACAGGAGTTATGTTACAGTGTATAAAGTGTGTTCCAAAGCCAAAGTTGCAAATAAATGGCATGTCATTCCGTATAAGAATATAAAAATGTACCAAGAATATAGCTAAACAATACAAAAATGGATACTATTTGCAAAAACAATTATTACACAATTTCACAAGCAATGAATTTAAAAGCAAAGTTTTTAGAGTAAATGCCTGAGAAACATGACAAATATGTATAACAGTAGCAAATATATGGTTTTTGTGCACCTAACTCAAATCATTTGAACACCAAAGCAAAATACAAATATTGCATTTACAAGTAAAGCATGACCAATAATTGGGATCCCAAAACTTAACCTAATCAGCTTATACTAACTAGACATTATAAAATTATAAACAAAAGAAGTGCGCTTTCACTCGTACATATACAAAGAAAAACAGAATAACTCAGCATTGCAACAGTTCACCAAGAAAATGCAAAATAATCACCATAACTATTAGCCATACTATCATAAAAGTACTGAATACTACAACATAGAATATGAGATACTTCTTGCAATGCAAATATCTGTCAGTAGAAAAAAAATACTAATCCTGTGCAGAAAATATTAAATCATTATTTCATAATGTAGCCCATGGGAGTAACATCTGGAACAAAACTGATAGGAAACAAAGTAATAGCTTGAGCATATATGCAATCATTAAAACATATCAAAATGCACATACAAAATCATAAATACATTAGGAGCAGAAGCTACATAGATTCTCTGCACTGTTATACCAATAATTTCACTAAGCGTCAGTATGAAGCTGTGAAAGAAAAACATGCCTAAAACACACAAATTGTTGCATTCAAAGTCAATAAAATTGATCTCATTACATCAAAATCTCACTATCAACATACAACCATGATGGGCACATTGCAGCAACACCATCCAGCTAAATCTCATATAATTTACATCCATTTAATTCACAGGCACATAACAGGAACCTTGCAAATTAACCATTGAAAAAAACCCACTGAAAATGCCTCGAGGGTACACTGTAGCAATCCCATTGAAGCTCACACTGTAACAAAACTTCTCATACACATTAACACTACCAATATCATCAGAATATCATAAGCAAATTAACATTCTCAGATATAGTTACTCCTGGAAATCAAATAAAATTAAACCAAAATTGCCCATCAAAACAGCAAAATTTCAGCATTGCATAACACATAAGCACAAATAATAACCTTCAGTACCAAAACACAATCAGAAAATGTCATCACACAGTACATTCATCAAAATTCAGCTTGTCCAAAACATGTGATACACTTTGGTACTCATAACCTCCAATACTCACTTATTTGTTCTTTTCCAGGATACCTGTACACAACTTTCCCGACTTTCTGGTAATACCAATAAAGCCAGGAACAGATGTACTATTATAAGCCTGGCTGAAACACTACACCCTGAATAATGTTCAAAGCAAATCTGAAACATATCTTCAGCTAATGATGAAACTTCATGAGTTTACATAATAATTTACGTATTGGTGCACTGACACATCAGAAAAATATGCCCTCACATAAATGTCCAATAATGAGAGTATAGCACTTGCTCATTCCCTTGTCATAATTAAGACCTTAACTGATGCATTTATTAGACACTTCTGAAATAGCAATAATTGTGCTAAGCAATCTCACTACCAGAAACCATAACAATTGCACAACCACACATAGCCTCTGCCATAATGAAGTCCTTTGCTAGACACCTCTAAAATAGTGACAATCATCCCACAGTGCCACTACCAGGAACCACACAAAATTCAAACATCTTGCATATAACTGGAAGAAAGCACATTACTGGGCAACATGTCACTTGGAAAATCATAAAGAAAAAAATCCTGAATATCCATTTGGCATCAATGAATCTAACTGCATTAAAAAGGAACACCACATTTCAGCACAATATCCTTCACAAGCGAGATAACCTGAAAAACACAAAGCAGGAAAAACAAGAGCACTATTACAGACAATATTGAGCTGAAAAAATATAACCTATAAGTAACATGTCAACTGAGAATTTTACTTTGGAAACATTAAAGCGGAGAATCACATACCTTTAGCTGCATAGCTGCCAACATAGAAAAAACAAATTTGACTTCTTGGTTTAATACGAAATCTGAAGATTAATCATGTTTAATTTCCTCATTCCATTCAACTATAATGTAATCAAACAAAAACCTGTCTTTGAGGCAGCTTACAAATTCTTAATAGGAATATCAAAGATACAAGCCAGCAACAACATTACTACCAAGATCCAAAGAAAATGCAAATATCCTGCATAAAGTTTAAACAAGCTACTAAAGAACATGGAACGTGGAAAATCACAACAAATCACTGCTATAACTGAACAAGTTTTAAGTATCCACTTAACACCATTGAAATTAGCTATATTAAAAAAACCGCCATGAATTTTAACACCATATACCTAAACCAATAACGTAACCTTAAAATACATCCAGCAGGAAAAACAAATAACATGGCAAACAGTATTACACTGAGAAGGAAAGAAAAAAGAAATAAAGATTAACAGCACAAGGAATGAAACATCTGTTTTCAACTTTTGGTGAAATTCTCGATATCTATAGGCACACAGCAGAGAAGAAAATGCCAACAGGTTTCTGTAGTGATTAATCATTCATCTTTCACAATACTGGGGTGGGTTACCCATGAAACAATCAGGGAAGCAGAATATGCCATAACAGAATTAAACCTTGATGAGAAATGGTTCAACTGAGTGGGTTAGTTCATCAAAGTGCAGCTAAAAAGGAGCAGTTGAAAAAGAAAGAGATAAGCAACAGTCAACTAAGAAAGTTACTTTGGGAATATTACAGAGGATCAAATATCAAGAGCTACCTAACATAAAACAGACAAATCTAACTTTGTAGTGTAATACAAAAGTGAAAGATTAGTCATATCAAATTTCTATACTTCAAGTATAGCAGCAGCATAATAAAAATCAGTATTTAGGGCATTATAAAAACCAAAATTCTTAATGGGAATATAAAAAATACAAGCTATCAACCACCACAACTACTACAAAAATATAACTTCAAATGAAATAAAAAAAAAAGAAGCAGAATGGGAAACAAGAATTGAAATAACACTGTCTATCACAAGTATAAGAGTAATGTAGAAATAATATACTTGTATTAAAAGTAAGCACCCATGATGAGAATATGAAAGAGGGTTGAAGCAAAATGCGACATATTCACAGACTTAAAATTTAAGCCACATCAAGATTTCCAAGCAGACAGAACCATTGGGGGGGGAGGTGGGATTGCAAAGTTGATGTCTTTACCGATAATATTTCAAGTGAAGTTAAGAAAAATAACAGTCGCGACTACCGCGACAAACTACAATTAACACATAAGAATCACACAATAGTATACCTGCTTTGGTGAGACTAAATCAGAACTTTAACAGCACTTCATCACAGCTATATCACATGTTTCAACATTACATTCACTCAACTTTTGCATCCTCAAACCAAAATAATTCTTCACATAACCTACACTTTACTACTATGTTTAAACCACTATGATCAACCTTGAGAACACAATATCACATTTCCACTTTACAAACACTGCACTTTTTTCCAGGCATATAAAAAACATTGTATGAAATTATGTAATTGTGTTTTACTCGCAATAAAGATAGAGAAAGCACAAAATAAAATACAGTAGAAAACACCACAAGTAATAACCTGGCACTTGCGACACAAAAATACATAGTATCAAGAAAATTTAAAACCCTCGCATATCAAAAATGCAATACAGATTTCAAGGAAATGCTTAAATTTATTACCAAAAGTCAAAATTAAAGCCAGAACTTAGAAAACTTACGCCCAAAATTTAGAACCTCAAATCAACATGTGGTGATGCCATAAGTACAGTTTCTAAGATGCAAATACTGATGAATTTCACACAAACAAGAAAATGCACCACAAAATAGCAAATAAACAGTGTAATACACTGAAGAGACTGTAATTTGAATTAATTTAAGCTACCATAACGAAAAAGAGTGCCAAGCTCATGATAGAATTTATGAGGCCAGCCAGAGCAAAGGAAATCACTAAAGCCTCAGAAAATGCCCAAAATAATGGTAGAAAAACAGGAATTTCACGAAAATACTTTCAGAATTGATCAAGTAGTAATAAAGAATGTAGTTTCAAGACATTATGAATGACATGGGTACTTAACCCATGTACTCAATCCATGTATATAGGATGGATCATTCAAGTTGAGACGTACAATATCTCCAAAACTAAGCATTATAGAAAGAAATGCCTTTAATAAAAGTTGCTTGATATAATGCGGGAAAGTAAATGCCATTAGTCGTGTTTTGTTTGGAGGATGTTATGATGGTCATTTTAGGCTCAGTTTAATTTTTTTTAAATGGGAACCTACATTTTGTATGTTTTCTCATTAGAAAATGGTTTATAAAAAGCTGTTTATTTTCTGATGAGGAACAAGGAAACTAAATAAAAAATTAGATTCCAATAACAAAACATAACTTGACCCTCAAAATGACTGTTCATGGATGGTCCAGATATTCACTGCGTTCTTCGTACACAGCCATTCAGAATTTTCGTTGTTATTTACATTGGTGTAAGAACAATTGTAAAGTGCTTTATACAAATGTTGTTTAGTTTTTTATGAGGAGTGAGAAAACAACATAAAAAAGGTAGATTTCCATTTAAAAAAATTAAATTGATTCTAAAATGACCATCACAGTGTCCTCCAAATAAAACGACGACTAATGGCATTTACTTTCCCCCATAATATCAAGCAACTTTTATTCAAGACATTTCTTTCTATAATGCTTAGTTTTGGAGATACTGTACAGTCTCAACTTAAATGGTCCACCCTGTATATGATTATTATAATGTATATGTTGGATGGAACTGAAAATCTTATGATGCATAATTGCAAGAGAGAGAGGGAGAGGGAGGGGAGAGAGAGGGGGAGAGAGAATTTGACATGTCCTACATCAACACAATTTGATTCAATGGATAAATAAATATAATATAAACCAAGCTAGAATCTTACCTTTGCAAGAACATGGTAGCACAAAAAACACATCAAAATGTGAATTTAAAGGTGCAGAAAAAAATACCAACAAATATTCAAACCAAAATCTTACCCGACGCGTACTAATATGTCATAACTGCTAAGAAAACCCTATGGTAGAGCCTAAAGGTTCGGAAATACTTCTTTATAAAGTTCAGCATGAACGGGGCGATATTGGGAGCAAAGCCTAAAACATTTCAGAATTATCCAGCCATAAGGAACCCATTTGAAGAATTTATAGGATTTTTATTACAGGGACTAAAAGGGAATTGCCTATACTTTTAAAAGTTCAACACATTTCAAATTAAAATTGTGAAGTTTATTATAAGAAAAGAATTTATAAGGCACACATGCTTTACCTTTTGTTACAATGCGGTTTTTCCGCTGACTCCCCATGCTCGAAAGAGGAAGAATGCTGTATGCACTTCTGTATCTATGTGATAGCTCCGCCCATAAACTTTACGTCACTACTGGCACAAATTGCCAACATGTGAATATCTAAGTATTGCAAATGTACCAAAATAATCCCAAAGCATACTAAATGCTACAAAATTACTGCTTGATAACATTGTTAAAGACTGTGTTAGTGCGTAGTTCAGCGCTTGTTTATTTCAAACTTGTATTATTGTGTAGTGTGACAATCGTGTGAATGTTCAAAGCGTAACTAATTTTTAGTAGTCATCATAACCATTATCAAAGTATAGGTAAATAAAAAGCATAATAAGTAGAGCTCAGAAGCCTAAGACCTATAAATTGCCTAAAAGACCTAAAAATATACTAAAAAGGACCTAATAACTGAAAAAAAGAACATAAATATATAGTGCAAATTAATTAATACTTTTAATAATTTTAGTTTTAATCACATATTTAAATAATGAATATAATACTTGACATTAGGCATCAATATCATTACATTAATCATTATTAAAGGAGAATCTGTGTCATTTTCCCCCAAATTGTGTTATATAGGGACTCTGGATATACATATTGCTATGAGAGATTTGCACAATATATCATGTAACATTCAAATGAATTTCTTTGAAAGAGCGTTAAGCATTTTTGCCTAAAAATGAAAGATTGTGATGTTATGAATAATAATACCACCGCCACCGCCACCGCCACCGCCGCCGCCGCCGCCACCGCCACCGCCACCGCCACCAAATTAATAATTTTTATTCCAGTTCATCAGTTTGTACATTTGATTTTGGACACGTCAAATTTTAGAGATAAAATATAATACAGAGAAGTATACAATATACTAGTACATGTTGCAATAAATAATTATAATTCATCTAAGTTATATACACATTTACCCAACAAATATTCTTTCAATTTGCATTTCAATTTTGAATTAAAGATATCTGTCAATGTTTTAATCGAATTAGGTAGTTTCTATACAATTTGTTCCCTCTAACAGTAATATCCTTTTCGCTGACACATTTGCTAATATTATACTTGTGATAATCGTCACTGTTTCTTGTACTGTAATTGTGGACTGATTATTTTTTGTCAGTACTAGCCTATCAGTTGCAAAAAGTATAGTTTCATGCATATACAGAGAATAGACAGTGAGCATGTTTCGATTAATGAATGTCTCTCTGCATGATTCCCTTACTTTTAGGTTGTGTATCAATCGGATGCTCTTCTGTAAAATTAGCAACCTATCCATGTGACATTTTGCGGTTGCACCCCATGTTTCAATCCCATTATAATTAAAACTGCAGATTAATCATCCATGAAACATACAGTGCAAATGACTATGAATAAAATGCTTCTTCTTTCAGTCTTACTTTTTGGATTGCTATGTTAATCTGTATAAATCATTGTTGTCTGTTCAAATTGAGAAACAGCAGTAAAAATGTAGTGGGAAGAAGTTGCAAAGAGCTGTTAAAGACCTAAAAAAGGACCAATTCACAAAGTAGAAGCCAAAAATGGATAAATAAATCCAAGCATTTTATGGCCTACAGTGGCCCAAAAATATCATACTTTATGTTGGGCTTTCTTTGGATACTCAAACAGAAAAGGGGTTTTTTCTCAACTTTCGAACCTTAATGATAAGGGTAGGATAAGGATATAAATACTTGCTAGAGGATGGTGCAGTTGCCTGGTGTTTTGTGGTTGGAATGATGAATAATGGTATTATGTGTGAAAGCAAAACTGAGGAATAGGTAGTTGCTTCAAATTATGATCCAAAAATCTTATGTATTACATTCACATGACCTTCTCTGCCTAATCTTCTACAAACTATTGTTTAAAACACTTATTCTTCTGTCTGATTCTTGTTAATTGAGATAAATATTTGCAGAAAAGCTTTTATTATGCATTTTGTTGTAAGTACAGGAGGGATACAGGAGGCTTAAGCAAGGTGAAATATTTAAAAAGTGGGTTGTCATATAGTTGGTTTTGACACTCCACTCTTTGCATGGCCACAAGAGAAAGAACATGATACTACATACACATGACTTTCTATACCAGTGCCACACCTTCCTGAAAAGTCTTTCCATCTCAGTAATAGTGAATGACTTATTGTTCTCCCTCACATAAGCCTTAATGTTACTCCACACTAATTTAATAGGGTTGAAGTGACAGTGATAATGGTAGCAACCTAATCACTTCATGGCCAGGTTTCATGATTACTTCATCTGCAATGTATGTTGTCGTGATAGGCTTATTTTCTTTCACCAGGGAATACAGAAGCAGCTTGGTCATGCTTATGTCTGCAGAAACACCCCTTTCATTTAGCCACTCTACCATAACCTCTTTTCTATTGTTGTAGGCAGGGGTATTGTCCAGTTTCCAAATGATACAGCGCATTGTCCAAATATAATTTTTGGATGGTCCAGTTACTGCAAAACTTTCCTGAACCACCCCAGGAAGTGAGTATGGTCCATGTCTTCATGGTAATCTCTGGTTTTCTTCAGTTTGAGGACCTGCAGACCATCTTCAATAAACCCAACTGAGAACCAGCATGGGCCACAATTAACCAGTCTCCTGTTCCTGTCGGCTGATGGCTGCAGCGGTTTGAGATGTCATCTGCCCAGCATTTTGTTACGGCTTCTCCAACATTGACCTATGTTTCATCCAACCACACAGTTTTGTGGAAGTCTTTGCCCAAGATTTTCTACAAAAACATGCTTCACGTTTCTACAATGTGTCTCTTCCAGCAGCACTTTTTGTCCCTTGAGTGTCTTGTATCGAAAGCCAATATCTTTCAGGATCACTTTCAGTGATATCTTGCCTCCAGTGAAAAGCTCTATTTCTTTAAGAGATATAAGAAGCTTTGGTATAGTTGGATACTGCTTTTATCATAGTAGGTGTAAATGTGCCTACATATGGCATCTAACTGGAAAGCGTCAAGATCTGTGACTGAACGAGACTGATTCGTTCTCCCTCCCTCACTTCAGGTTGACAGATGTACTGCTGCATTCCAGATGGTTCAGGAATTTTGTCTCCCTTGCTGATAACAGTTCTCATGCTTAGTCCAAGAGCTGCTGCAATTCACTGTACGGTTTTATCAGCAGGTTTAGGGGTATGCCCATGAACCTTCACTTACTCCTTCTCAAAGAATTCCTGGATGCTTCTGAATAATTCCAATGCCTAGCTGTTGAGTGGCACACCTTGACACAAAGGATTTTCACTTTGAGAATCTCATTTAGTGATTAACATAATTTTTTAAACATTGTCGCATTTCAAATCTTATATAGGTAATATGAATGAAATATATATAAGCACCAACAACACTATTAGCAATAACCACAAGTATAAATAACATAAATAATATGTAGCTTGCAAAGAACAACTCTACACACATGATAGAGATCACAAACTGAAGCACGTGGTTGGTAATAGCCAGATCCGGCAACAGATCCACTTCCATATATGCTTCCGTTTGTGACCGTCTACCCAGAATGCTGCCTTGTGATTGGTTCAGGAAGTCTAACAGATAAAACTTTTCATCTGTTTTTAGTGAGTGTACCAACTTAACTGCTAGCTGTCAAATGCAATGTTTCAGTAGAAGGGGTTTAAGACTAAGGCCTCTGTGGGCACAAGACAAAGCAAGATGGTATGTTACAGGAATGAGACATATAAGGCTAACTATCTGCCACACACTGAGCCACAAGATATCTTCTACAGATCCGTCATTATATGATCACATAGTTAAAGCAACATAAAATAAATAGAGGGAAAAGTATAAGATAGAACTAAACCAAGGACTATTATATTTGTGAATGTCAGTATTTTTTATTTGTTGGCTTGTTGAGAGTACATAATTCATGCTATTGTATATATACATGGCTGGAAGTGCTAGGATTTTCAAATGTATAAAACTATGTTTATATGAGTCTTTGATATTTAGTTTAGCTAGTATTCTTATCACTCTTTTCTGTAGCTTAAAAAGTTTTTGTATCCCCTTCTTGCAGCTATTTCCCCATAGAATTACACCATAATTTAAGTGTGAGCTAATGAATGCAAAGTATACTTGTTTTATATCTTTTTTATCTAGAATGTGTTGTACCTGCCTTAATACACAAACTCCACTGTTTCATTTATGGCTGACTATGTTTGCCAATTTAGATTCCTATCAATAGTAATTCCTAGAAAATTGGTACATTCAACCTCTGGAATTTAGCCCCCAGTACATTCACCTTTATGTTATTCTTAATTGTATCTTTTAATTGAAACAGTGCCCATTCTGTTTTGTTTTAAATTTAGAACCATATTGAGGCTGCTAAAATAATTGCAAACTTCCTCCGTTATTTTGTTTACCTTACAACTAATTTCATCCACCGTCATGGTTTTTACAATCAACGTTGTGTCTTCTGCATACCCTATAACTTTGCCACCATGCTTTTGGACTAATTCTGATATATCATTTATATATAATAAGAAGAGAAAAGGCCATAACTTAGATCCTTGTGCAACGCCATGTTTAATTTGTTGAAATGTTGATCTTATATTTGTGACTGATTTGTTCTCATGTTCATATTTAATTTCCACGCATTGTTCCCTATTTGTCAAACATGACCTTGAAATTCTTGATAAAGTAGTAGGGTTGTCAGCAGACAATACAAATACTAACATTGTTGAGTTACAATAAAAGGAAAGAACAACATGTTTACAAAACTGCAAGAAAAGCTAGGTAGAAGCATAGTGGGGGTTGGTTGTCCAGTCCACATAATTCACAATGGAGTTCAAACAGCTGTAGATGTGTTGCCAGTGGATGTTCAAAAGATTCTGGGAAAGGTTTATCAGTATTCCTATCAGTTTACTGTGAGAGTGGAAAGCCTCAAGCCCTGTCAGTGCACAGAAACTGATTATAAAGCTATTTTAGATTAATTTTGAAGATTGAGAAGCTAGTAACAGTGTATTTTAGAGTATTTTAGAGTTAAGCAAAACACAATGGCTGTCTCTTGAACCTGCGCTAAATTGTTTAATTGAAATCTATGATGGAACTAAAATCATAATTTTTATCACAAAAGAGGTATCCAAGAATACTAAATGAGTTTTTCAATAACTAGCAGTCTTTCCTTTCTTGCTGTATTTGAAATCACAGATATCACTATTTTCAAAATCTATTCAAAGGAATAGAACGTGAAGAGGCTACAGGCTTTGAAGTGAAAAAAGAAATCGATCTTCTACTCACCAAACTTTCCATGTGCTAGACTTAAATGTTCTGCAACAGTGATGTGAGAAACGAAAAAATTGGCAATGCGGGTTTGATTACCAAGGACACATTCAGATGTTATGATCTGATTTCTATAGTACAACAATTCAGTACATTGAGGAATGCACCTATAAGTCATTCAAGTATTTGCATAATTGTAATGGGTTTCCCTAGCTGCAACTATCAGTTGAGAGAAAATAACAGAATCCACCAAAAAATTAAAAATTATTTTGCCAAATATGATTCTCAATGAAGAAAATCTCTGATCAACATATTTATGTTAAACTGTATGTTACAGAAGAGAAATTTGCTGATAGCTGGAGAGAAATTTTCACACACTTCAAGAAATAGAAAATAGATTGCTGTGAAATAGCAGAAATTGCCAGCCTCTGCCTCACATTTCCTAGATCCAATGCCTCCATAGAATGGATATTCTCCTTGATAAATTAGCTTTGGACTGATGAAAGGAACCAGCTCCAATAATTGGACAAGGTGGAGTTATAAAATATTAAAAGAAAGGATAACAGTTCTGATTAGTTCATCCAGTACTATGCTGCTTTTGCACTCAAATGGGACATCCTGGTAGAAGGGGTTTTTAAAAGAAAGGATAACAGTTCTGATTAGTTCATCCAGTACTATGCTGCTTTTGCACTCAAATGGGACATCCTGGAAGAAGCGTTTTTGAGTGGGGGCTGTAAATAAATACAGTACCTTTTGTGGATGGCTGGGAAATGGTTTAGTGATTTGAAAACAGCAGCCTTCTTTAACTGTATTTGATATTTGAATACTGGCTTACAAAACCTTATAAGAATTTTGCTTCTTTCGCAGATGATGCCTCGAGCACAGCATCAGTGTCACAAAGGGTGAGTACATTATGAAACTCATTTTAATATAAATAGTCACTGCCATCTTAGATAAATGTTACTTTTTGCCCTATTGGGCCTAACAAGGGAAACATAACCTTGTAACTTATGTTGGTATGAATTGAATATTTAAATGCTTTTTTCTCCACTTGCATCTATTTATTTAAGACTATTTTCTGGGAACATCTTCCTCATCATCAGTTGTCCAGTCAACTGGCATTCCTGTGGATGGTCCTACTTGTTGTTGTGCTGCCCTCTGTACTTCTGGTTAATTGGATGATGGATGACATCATCGTCGGCGGGAATTTCAAAATTCATGACTTTTTCTTTATTCTTGATGATAAGGATGTTCTATCTCTGTTTTATGTTGTGATTTAAAAACCAAAAATGATGTGCTATAGCAGGATTATCCATATTGTGATGGTTGTTGGGAGAGCGTCCCGACACGTCACTTAATGCCACCCCAAGTCATGACTTCAACTGGCCTCCAAATCTCACTTAAAGAGATGGGTTACCAAAAGGGGTGAGCACCAACTACTGGGATCTTAAGTAGGGTTTAGGGTGTCTGCCCTTGCTAGGCTAATGTAATTAAAGATAGGTGGCATTAGGCAGTTCCATTATTGAAGTAATACTTGGAACTAGTTGAAATAGGTTTAATGCTTTCTGAATCGCCCCAAACCTTACACATTTACAGCACTTCATTATAAATTGATACAAAGGTTTACCTTATCAAAGGAAGATGTAGCTGAAGACATCTTGGAGAAGGTTTACACTTGATTTTAAAGTGTTTATATGGACTATAGAGTGACACAGATTTGTCCAGCAACACACAGGTAAGAAGACAATGTGACATGAAATCTTGGTTTTATAAATCATTTGGTCTCTATGTCACGCCAAAGATGAATGCCCTCTTAGCAACACCAATTAGACCCTCGCATATGGCCAGTAATGACCGCAAACAAACCCAGGGTTAATGGATCCCAATCACCAAATTCCTAAACATGAGTTCTATGAGTCTATCATTCTGCCCTTTTACAGCTTAACATAATGAACATGCCAGATTCCCTTTTTATAATAAATTTAGCAATAATGTATATCTCCAAGATAATCACTACATCCCCGCACGCTTGTTTCATCAGCTATCCACAGGCTGGGAAAAAGAAAAGCAGGAATGACCTGAAAATATAACAGAGAAAACTGAAGGGTGTGGTAAAATGGCTTATAAAAATGTGGAAGGCTGAGAAGTATAAAGTACAAAATATAATAATTATGAGCCTCGTAGAGATTTAGAGACGGAAGGAATAACTGAGGACCGGAAGAGGAAGAGGGAGATAAACAGGATGGCAGATACACTAGGTGTAGGGGAATGAAGGGTGGGAAGGCAGCAGGACACCAGATGAACAGGATAAAGTGTAGCAACCATCCAGACATGCACAGCAGCACCACTCGGACTCACACCCACAAGCCAAGAGGAATGAAGAATCCTGTATAACACAAGGAACAGGATAGGTTGGATAGCAAAATGTTCTGCTGCTACCATACCTACTGTACAGGTTGTAAAACATATAAGGCAGATCAGACATCTGCCGGTGAGGTCTACTGGAACAACCGGTGATGAAGAGCTCTCACCACAAATGTCAATGGAAGCACCGTAGATAATCTGAGAGTGTGGAGATTGCTAAGCAACAAGCACTATCAGTCCATTGACATAATGAGTGTGATCCTGAGCATCATGAGATCTGAAAGCTGCTGAAATGGATGGCTGTTGACTGGTAATCTCTCGTGCAGAATGGTGACTGTTATTCACGAGCATCACAGGGTGTCTGAACCAGGAGGAGAATGATCACCAAAGCAGCAGGGGGCATGGAAAATAAAACAAAGTAACATTAACAAAAGGGTACAGAGGGGTTGAAAGGAGAAGCAAATAAAGAGGGCCAGCAACTAGGTAGACAGAACTATGTTGATTGGTCATCCCTGGTTCTTACATAATTTTCTCCTCTTACATCAGCTTGCATGCTGGATGCACGTGTCTTATTTTTCATTTCAGCAAACTGTGCATTTCCTCTCTGTGCCCATTACAGGCTGTCCCTTCAACAGGGACTTACCACAAGTGTGCCTTCTGTGTGTGTGTGTGTGTGTGTGTGTGTGGGACTTCATTTACTTAATTATTTTCCTGCTGTATTCCCTACTTCACTTTCTTTTTTCCTAATACTGAGCTTAAAGCACAACTATTCTATACACTATGTGTGTCCTTCCTTATCACACATCTTTCCCCCCTCCCCTGCATGAGAATATTGCAGAGATGAAAAACAGTAAACAACAAAGACAACTAACACAGAAGGAGAACAACGGAGAATGAAGCCAATGAGAAGGATAAAGCAAATCAGGAGATTATGGATAATATAAATGTGCAACAGCAATTGGATGCCATTGAGCAAGCATGACAGGCGCAAACAATTGCATCACTACATGTGGTCATAAACCTGCTCAGTAGAGATCTTCAAAATGCTCTAAAGGAGATTAACACACTAAAAGTGGAAAAAGAGGATCTAAAAAAGAAGAAAGAGTGTGATGGCAAGAACGCAACCTATGCTATGGTAACCAGGAATGGCAAATTGGTATCTACATCAATGCACTGCAGAAAAGGAATTGAGAGCAAGTCCAAAAACCTCAACAAAACACAAGATAGTGGTGAAAATGAAGTGCAAATTATAAAAACTAGTAAAGGTGAAGTGGATATAAAAAATAAAAAAAGTGCTTCTCATAGGCGATTCAATCTTAAAAGTTTCCAGAAACGTGTGTAGAGAAAAAGGTTATGATGTATGTTGTTTTCTGGGAATTAAGGTAGACAAGCTGCAGGAAAAAGTGGAGAAGATGGATCTTCAGGAGCAAAAACCTGAAGTTATGCTTATTCATGCAGGTACAAACACTATTCAACATGGAGTAAGGGCAGATGAGATAATGGGGAAGATTATGGACCTAGTAAACAGCAATAGATTGAAATCAAGGAACACAAAAATCACCCTAAGTGGGGTATTGCATAGATGGGATGTGAACATCAGGAGAATAATGAAAATAAATCAAGAATTAAGCTAGCTATGTGAGACGAAAGACTGTCTATATGTTTATGGAAATTTTTGGCTAGATGAAAATGACTGCTAGAGACATAGTGCATTTAAATAGAAGGGGGTCCGTTAAGTTTGGAAACTTGATGAATAAGGTAATGTACTCAGTGTAAAGGAAAAACCGGGAAAACTAATTAATAAGGTGGTGGATGTTAAATCAAATACTGACCCAGTGACTTACACTTCCAAGCTTCAACAAAATAATGTACTATTCACAGTGAATAGTAATCAAATCCGTATACTTCATCAAAATGTTCAATACATATCCAATAAAGTAGATGAAATTGATGTTATCTTAAGTGAATGTAAACCTAATATTGCGGTGTTGACAGAGCATGGTCTGGATGAAACACAAATTTTAAGCCTTCAAATACAAAATTATAAATTAATAGCACACTTTACTAGACAGAATTATAAAGGGGGTGGGGTGACTATATTTTTAAAAAGCAGAACAAATTTCACCACATTCAGTTGGGAGAACGAATACAGTATTGAAAAGATATTTGAAGTAGCCACAACAAAAGTACAAATAGGAAATCTAAGTCTGCAAATAATTGGACTATACCGATCACCAAGTACTAAAGTAGTGATTTTCTTTACCATCTTGAAAACATGCTAGAGAATATAAAAATAGATATAAATAATAATGTAATATTAATAAGTGACCTAAATATAAATGCGAGCACAACTAATGCCAATTATAAAGACCTACTTGACCTAATCCCAAGTTATAAACTAAAAGATATTATTAAAGAGCCAACCAGAGTCGCATCAACCTCGGCAACATCTATAGATCACATTATAACCAGTATGGAAGGTTATAAATACTCGACTGCCATTGAAGAATACTGTATATCAGACCACAGGGCCCAAATTATGGATATCCTGTTGAATGGGGTTGAAACCGAAGTAACAGAATTCATGAAGTTAAGGCAAGTAAATATTAACACTCTTAATCTGCTTCTAGATAGTTCAACCAAAGAAAAATGGGATGGAGTATATACACTGCAGGATAGCAACAAAAAATGCTACTGTTTCTTTGATATTATAAAATTGCACTTTAATACACATTGTCCAGTCAAAAATAAAAGAGCTAATAACCTATGTAACCAGCATATTACAATCCCATTAGATATAAAAAAATAAGGGATAGGATGAAGGATTATCACATCTTCTATAAATCAACAAACTTAGATGTATATAGGGATAAATGCAAAAGTCTAAAAAAGCAGTATTCCCAAGAATTGGTTAACCTAAAGAGGCAACAGTTTAGCAACAAAATACTAAAATCAAGTAATATGGCAAAGACTGTATGGGAAATAGTAAAAGAACATCATGTAAACAATAAGCAACATGAAAACATAACCTTAGAAGTAAACGGAGAGATAGTAAAAAACTCTGAAGCAATTTGTCAGATTTTTAATAATTACTTTCTTAATATGGGAACCGACAAAAATAATTTGATCACAGATACAACTCACAGGACAACTGGGCTATTATCAACCATTTATTTAAAAGTAACCGCTAAAACGGAATTGGAAAAAATAATAAATGAATTAAAAAATAACATGTCGGCAGTGTGGGATGAAATATGAACAAAGATTCTAAAACACTGTAAATATGCCTTGTTGGATTTACCTGTACTTTTAATAAATGTATCACTAATACAGGAATCCTTCCCTGACTGTTTAAAAATAAGTATAGTTTGTCCATTTTTTAAAAAGGACAATAAAACACACGTA
Organism: Deroplatys truncata; assembly: GCA_030765065.1. Lineage (NCBI taxonomy): Eukaryota > Metazoa > Arthropoda > Insecta > Mantodea > Mantidae > Deroplatys > Deroplatys truncata. The sequence continues at coordinate 5,836,785 of CM060990.1, read as the reverse complement.
GGAAACTACAGACACATTACCCTAATTTCTCTATTTGTTAAGGTATTTGAAAAAGTACTAAATAAGACTAGTAAATTTTCTGAATAAATTCAATGTGCTAAGTGAATTGTAGCATGGTTTCAGGAAAAATCACTTCACTACCACAACTATAGCTGAACTACATCATATAATACTTCATGGACTTGATAATGATGAGAAGATTTAGGGATATTCCTGGACCTGTCAAAAGCTTCCGACAGCGTGTCACATGTTATGCTACTACACAAGCTGCAACAATGTGGTATAAGGGGGAAATTTCTTGCAATATTAAAATCATATCTAGAAAATAGGAAACAGTGTACAGCAATCAGAACCAAGAATAGACATACAATAGAATCTATCACATCCAAATATATAAAAATGCTAAAGTTGGGGTACCGCAAGGATCAGTCCTAGGGCCAATTGTTTTCCTGCTCTACGTTAATAATCTTCCAACACAGTATTATATGCAGACGACACCTCAATGATATTTGGTAATAATGAAGTCAGTGAAATGGAGAAAATAATAACTACAGAAATGCAAACTATTTATAATTATCTTACAGAAAATAAACTAACCTAAATCTTCAAAAAACCAAAGCTGTCATGTAGCACACCGTAGCCTGAAACTTGTAATTCTCCCTCCCTCTCTCCCTCTCCATCTCCCTCTCTCTCTCTCTCTCTCTCTCTCTCTCTCTCTCTCTCCCTCTCCGTCTCCCTCTCTCTCCCCCACTCCCTTGAGAAAAAAAACAAACATATAACGTCCTACTGTAGACTAAATGTACTTCTAAGGATCCTGTATCATGAGGATACAGCAGAACAATTGAGGCACATGATGTCCCAACCTGATAACATAAAAATGGAAAAAGAACTTATTCAGAAATAATTTCAGACCAGCAATGGTTAAAAAAAAAAAAAAAATGAGTTATTTATACTGTGCTGCACAAAAATATACCTTTAGCCTTTTTGTATCATATGTTTGATGAAATATTAGTTTTTGTAGTTTACAGATGTTCTCAAAATGAATGTCAGCGGTAAGGAAAGGCCTACTTTGGGTGGGCCCAAATGACCTAGCTGTCGACGGGCCCTTAAACTCCACACCACCACCACCACCACCTACATTGGGACACATAATAGGTTGAACAACAAGGGTTGTGTTAACAATAGAACTCTTCACTCTTTCCCTAGATTAAAGATAGGGAAGTGGCAGTCTTTAAAGTGTAAAACGTTATTGGTACCTACATTGGAATATAAAATACAGCTGCTTTGCAAACCTAATGCTGTCATATACAAACTGTGTATGTACTAAAATTCCAATTTAGAAAACTTTAAAGAGTTATACAACATGTTTTAAAACAGAAGTTTTTGAATGAATTAAAATTTATTTTTTCCATGTAACACTTGTCGATGGTGGGTATAATTAATGCTCGAAACATGTTCTAAGTATTTATATTAAGTGACAGTGTTTCAAATTTCCTGCTCATTAGTCACATATCCATGTTCATTTCAAAGTGTGTCATGACATCATTGTTTTGAATACATTTTTTTGAAGCAAGTGCCAGCTCTAAGGGGAAGGATGTAACATAGTACATGTGTGGCAGAGAAGTTGCCTAGCAAGCATGGCATTCTGTCCGAAGAGTACTAATACAGTAATGATCACCTTCATAGCTAGAATGTGAAGTGTTTAGAAATTCTGAGGCAAGTGTCTGCCTTGCTTTGGGGTAATGGGGAGAGGGTTAAAACAACTAGTTGTCTACATCTCTTCAACAGACAGGATGAACATAGGACACTTGTCTTCTATTGTGAAGAATTCTGCTTCTTAAATAGGGTTGTGGAGGAAGGAAGGTAGGTATCACTACAATATTGGAGCCTGCATGAATGATTTTGTTATGAAGTATCCAGAATTCCAGGAAGTTCCTAGAAAAAACATTGTACAAAAGCTTAAAAGGTACACATTTTAAATGAAATGTGGTGCATTTGTATTACTTTTCTTTGTTGTCTTTGTTTATGTACAGTATTTACTTATGGAAGTGTTATGATTATGTTTTAACAGGTGCATAGTCCAATTACAAGATACTGGCTGAATTTTTTGAAGGACACTGGTGGCGTGTCAAGGAAAATTATCAGCACAAATGCCCAAAATAATACCACCATCACCACCTCTAATTCCTTGAATCCACATGCTATGCAGTTTTCTGTTTCTCCTCCCTGGTGGCATCCACTCCATTATTCTTTTGGGTAATCTTTCATCTTCCATTCTCTTAGCATGCCTATACCATTGTAATTGTTTCTGTTGAATAAAATGTAATATTGAATTATGAACATTCATATTCTCTTTTATAATCTCATTTTTTCTCTTTAAGATATCCTTGCAGATCTTCTTCAGTAATCCATTTCCATTACCAGTAATTTTCTTTTTAACTGATAGTTCATAGTCCACACATCGGAGTCATAGGTTATACGTATAACTATTGTTTTAGTTTGTTTTGAGACCTGTTTATCCCATAATATACCATTCAAAGTAGATATAGCATACTTTCCTGAGTTTATCTGTGGTCTTATTTCCTTTTCTTGTTTCCCATCTTGTGTAATCTGTACTCCTAGGTATTTATATTCTGTTGTGTGTTTGATTATTCCCATGTTGTCTTCCAGTACCAAATCTTGGTGAATATCTCCAATGGCCATATATTTGGTTTTATCCATATTTACTTTTATGCCCCATTTGTTGTATTCTTGAATCAATTTCCTTGTAAGATATTCTACGTCGTCATATTCTTGGGCCAGAATTAACTGACCAACTGCAAATTGCAGGGAGTATATAGTTGAGTCGTCATGTATTGGAATTCCCATATTTTTACACTTCTTTTTCCAATCTTTTATAGCTTTTTCTGTGTAAATTTGATATAATGTAGGGGATACACAGCATCCCTGTCTTAATCCTCTATTAACATGAAATCCACTGGACAAATATTTTCCCATTTTTACTTTTGCATTTGCATTTTTGTGTAATTTTTATATAATAATAATAATAATAATAATAATAATAATAATAATAATAATAATAATAATAATAATAATAATAATAATAATAATGCCCCTTACTACAGAGTCATCATTAATCCCTGGTGGTCTCCAAGGTTGCCAGACTTAACGTCCCCAGATATTTTCTCTGGGGATACCTCAACGAACCTATCTTTGAATGCGCAAGGAAGTGAGGAGGTGAAACATACACATGTGGAACCATTGTGAAACTCTATTATTTCCCTGACAGGAATGTGAATATATTGTAAATTCTCATGAGTTTTCTTTTTCGTTTCATTCTCTCCTTGTAGAAATAGGTACTTATTTTAGGTTTGAGGGTTCAACCTGAAAGACATATCTGTATTCCAGTAATGGATTTCTGACTTCAGTTGTGCTGTATGTACACAAAATACATATCACATATCATCCCTTTTCCTGTATTAGGCAGAGCAGTTTACATTAATCATAAAACATAGACCGAATAATGTATTTTTTAATGTTGCATGCAAAAGCATAAAATAAACAAACACGTTGATCCTTCTTGCATAACTCTATCAATGTCCATTCATTCTGCCCAGATATTTTTGTTTGCAGTTGCAGAAGGGAGCCATAACACCCACTGTGATAAATTCATGTTGCCTTATGCTAGTGATGACAAGTACCCTGCTTACAGCTTTCATGGACCTTCAATATCAAATAAACAAAACAGTGTGAAAGAGAATTTTGGTAGGACACTAACGTGTAATGTAGTGACTGCCATTTCTTGCTATGATGGAAGGTTCTCACATTCAGATTGAATGCCATGCTTGCTAGGCAACTTCTCTTACACATGAGTAAATGCTTCTAGGGAAGTACTAGGGGGACTGAATTCCAGACTTGCCAGCCAGACAAGTGACATCATACATATAATGGTACATTTTGAAATGAACACTCTGTATGTATTATTAACACATCACTGTTTATAGGCTTCTACTTAATTAATATTAAAATGTACAGCTTAACTGTGAAACTTTGAGCAAAGGGTGGAAGGAGGGGATAGAAAAATGAGTATGAACATAACATTTCTCATATTCCCTTAACCTTAACCCTGGGCATAAGATATTGTCCCTTCACCCCTTCCAGTTGCACTATATTTGAATAGCAAGTAATATTAATATTCTACAGGAAGAAGAAGTACTTGGAGCAGAAGATGAGCAGTATCATGCTGTAGAGCTTAGCCGTGGCACTAGAGGCTTCGGATTCAGCATCCGTGGTGGTAGGGAGTTCCAAAACATGCCTTTATTTGTGCTTCAAATTGCAGAGAATGGACCTGCAGCACTTGATGGGCGTCTTAAGGTGTGTATGATTTATGAATTTGTGTGATAACACTAAAAGGAGCTGAAATAAGATACTTACAGAAATGACATGCTTATTAGTTTCTCTACTATGTATATAGTGGGTAGAGAAGATAGTGAATTTCACCCCAAAATATGAGATTTCATAAGAAATACATGTTTTGAGGTCCCCTGAATCCCAAAGGTGGGCATGTTTAGATAACAGAGAGAGAGAGAGAGAAAAAGAGTGAGAGAGAGAGAGAGAGTGGGGGTGGGGTGTGGGTGGGTGGCGCATGCGTGCCAGCCACCCTTGGAACATTTGTTGTTTTCCAGTCTTTCACACCCAATATAAAATGGGGCGCTAAGGACCAAAGCAGTTAAAGAGCATCCATAAATAAAACTCAGTTTAACTTTCATGGAACATTTTTCAAAATTTTTATTTTCTCAAAAATTGCTCTTAACAATTTTGATTAAAATACCATATATTAAAGATATTTACATGATAAATAAAATGTATATCCTGAATTTTCTGGGAATAGCCTGTGAAATCCTCTTCATTAGAAAGGAATTTTGTATAATCTTGTATAACTCGTTAACATTAAGCGATAGACGAAAATGCATTTAAAAAAAGATCTCTTTAATCACACAATTTATTTCAAATAAGTTTATTTGTGGCATCAGCCATTTCCAAGATATCCATTGTTAATAGTTTGAATTGTTCAATTCTTTGTCATTGTTTTAGTCTTGTGAACATTCATTTGTTTCTCATGGTTGCATGGAAAGAGTATGGAATTTTATGGCCAGTATAGCATCCAGTTCTTAAACATTTGACTATTGCTATTCCGTTTGCATTTATAATGAAATGTGTAATGTAGCTACTTCTGCAAATGTTTGTCTCGATTAAAATGAAGTAGATAGAAAAATAAGCTTTCGTAAGTATAGTTGGAGTGCTAAGCCAGCAATGAAAGAGGAAGATTGTGTTTATGAGGAGCTCGTGAATGTGAAGGAAGAAGGGGTTAAGTGACAAGGGGTGTGGATGTTGCAATGTAGAGAATGAGAATTAGAATGTTCATGAGAATGAAATTTCTCGGGGTAAAAGAAAAGAATTTTGGAGAAGAAATGACTAATATATTGATCATTGGGAGTGTACTAACAATATTGTTGGTGATTAGAGGAGTAGAATTTAATCCAGGACCCAAGGATATTCAAACATTGTTGGGGAATCTCAATGAAAAAATGGATAAAGTGGAAGGTATGGAAAAATGGCTGCGTGACAAATTGACTATGATGGTTAAGGAAATCAAAGAGGATATTAGAGGTGAAGTGCAAGAAACTAAACAGGAAGTAAAGGTAATGAAGGAAAGAATGGAGGAAAGGGAAAGAAGATTCAATTTGGTCTTTGTAGGAGTAAAAGAGAGAAGAGGGATATGGCCTGCTGAAGAAGTAGCACAAATAATGAAGGAGAAACTTGAATTGGAGATGTATGGTTGGGAAATTGTTGAGACCTTTAGAGTTGGGTGACAAGTGGGAAAGAGGGCAACAATAGTGGTCAAGCTAGCAACAATCCAGTTAGTATATGAAGTACTTAGAAGAGCCAAAAAACTAAAACGAACAGATATTTTTATCAATAAAGACCTATCACCTAACAAGAGAATATTACAATGAAATCTTATTCAAAAAATGAAAGAAGCAAGAGCTCTGGGAAAAATAGCATATGTTAGAAATTTCCAGCTCTGGATAGATGATGAAAGAGTTTTGGATAAGGGCAAGAGGGATCCAAGTGTAAATCGACGTGATGGGGCAGAAATGAATCAGCAGACATTAGTGGTGACTTCGAGAAATGAAACAGGAAGAACAAGGTCCATGAACAAGTCATCTGTGATGAATATGGCAAAAGAAGTAGATAAAGGTGGAAGAAGTCCAAAGGGAACAGCCAGCTGAGCCAACCGAATTAGGTATGACCACAACAGTCATGGAAGGCAGAGCCAGCTGTAGCAGTGGAGTGACGTCACCTAGGAAAATTGTGTCACCAAGAAGGGGAGAGGCAGAAGCAGCACATGGATTGGCAGAGAGAAGAAAGACATGGTATCAGGGGAGTGAGGAGAATATGGAAGATGGGGGAAGAAGACAGTATCGTCTCATCAGAACATGGGAGTATTCTGGTGTTAGATAGAAATAAATTGGCAGTGTCGAAAGAGGAGGAGAACAGTGGACAATTTATTTATTATAAAAATTCTAGTAGATAAATATTTAAAAGAAAAAAGAGGCAAATTGTACATGGCATTTGTGGACTTGGAGAAAGCTTATGACCGGATAGAATTACAATTTTTGTGGTATAAATTATTGAGTAAGGGGGTAAGTAGCCATCTGATAAATATTCTTAAAGCATTGTATAATGAGAATACCTTTTGTGTTAGGGTAGAGGAAGGGGTAGTAACTAGGGAAATCCAGCAAAAGAAAGGCTTCAGGCAAGGGTGTAAGTTAAGCCCAATCCTTTTTAACCTATATATAGATGATATATTACTAGAAATTGCGAAACATAATAATTGTGCACCAGCTATCAATAATATCCAAATTCTAGGAGTGCTTTTGCAGATGATCTGGTGATAGGATCATTCACAGTAAGTGGCTTAAAACAATCAATGCAAGGAATTGAAAAATATTGTAAAGAATGGAGATTAAATGTAAACCAAGAGAAGACACAGATTGTGGTATTCAAAAAGGGAGAAAAATTAAGCAAATACGAGAAATTGAAGGGAGAAAGCAAAGACTATAAGGTAGTACGAGATTGTATTTATTTAGGAGTAAAAATAGATAGAGGAGGTAAATGGGAGAAACAAAAGACGTTTGTACTGGCTAAAGGTAAAGGGGCTATGTCAGCAATTAGAAGGTGCATATATAGAGCACCTGGCATCAATATTAAATGGATGGAGAAAGTATACAGTTTGGTGGTAGAGGCAAAAATGATGTACAGTATTGAAATATGGGGATTAGACGAAGGATGGGAAAGTATAGATGTGGTGCATAGGATGTTTTATAGAGAAATGCTAGGGCTACCAAACGCAGTTGCAAGACAGGTAGTTCAAATAGAAATGGGCAGGGTAGCAAGCAAGGGAAAGATAATAGAAAGAGCATTGAAATATTGGTTTAGGATCTTAAATTTGGATAAAGGAAATGTGTTAAGACAATGCTTAGAATACCAAGAAAAAATTTACGGAATAGCGGATGGATAAATACTGTGAGGTACAATTTGGAGAGCAACGGGTTAGGAGAGATATGGAGAAGTTGGGAAAATAATGTGAATAATTTTTGGAAAGTGGTAAGAAAGAGATTAGATGAAATAGAAATACAAATATATTTAGCATGATAGCCAAAAAGAGATCCTTAGTTTTTTACATATCTATAAAAAACACATGGGAAGAGAAAAATATGTAGATAATGCAAATAAGGACAAGTGAGAAAGCATTGCATGGATAAGAACAGGAGTATGGAGGCTAAGAGGTTTAAGGAAGGGTATACCTCAAACCAATGTCCCATATGTAGTGGAAATGAAGATGTTGAACATATAATATTTAAGTGCAAAGGAACAGAAATTTGGAGAAAAGAGTGTATTATAAAGAAATGGTTTAAGGTAGATAGAAATATTGTTATAATTGAAATGATTCAAAAAGATAGAGTTTAAGGCAATACTTGAGTAAAGTTAAAAACAAATGGATTTGGTCAGTGAACAGATCAGCAAATATGGTTAAATAGGATTAAGGAAATGTGAAGTAAAGTAAGTAGATAAAAGGAACTATTGTAATATGAATATGACTGGTAAAGAGCCAGGGCTGAATGTTGGTCATATTACTTGTTTTTTACTTGTACATGGCTTAGTACAATGCCTATTATTATTATTATTATTATTATTATTATTATTATTATTATTATTATTATTATTATTATTATTATTGGTGGGTTTTATACCATTAATAAATGATAGAGGGCAGAGAAAGTCATGTGAATGTACCATATCCAATTTTTTTTATGTTTCTGTTATTTTCTGCATTGTTCACATTATCATTACTTTCCTGCATGTACCATCCATTGATTTGCTGTATAAAATATCACATAATGATATTTTCTCCTTGATGCTTATTTTTGTGTTTTATCACATTAATGGTTCACATATTATGATCCTGATCCAGATCCATTTTTGCCCCCTGCAAGGATCACTTTGATTACAAATGGTGCTCCTGTAGGCTCATATAGTGCAAAACAGCTAGTATAATTTACCAAATAAAAGAGGAACAAAACACACTGAGATATTTATATAATTGAACCAATTAAGGTGATTAATTAACTTACCTAAAACACTAGCATATGTTTCACAGAAGGTTTTGTAAGTTACATCAGCTATTTGTCAATACAGTTCTAACCTTATACTCATAATCCAAATCATTGCAGCAGATGATTCACTTTTGATGGAAACCAAGTAATTGATTGTGGTTAAACTATTACAGTTCTTGTGGATCTTTTGAATGAAAATGGATTATATGTCATTTGATAATTGCAGTTTCTTACTTTTGGTTTACTAGTATTAGTGTTTTCATCTGTATATTTTACCTTTTCTTTGTCTTCTTGTAATAGGTTGAAGTTTTATCATTGTTGTCATCATCAACATCATTGCATTAATCTCTTAAATGGTAATCCTGGCATGATTTGTCATTTTATATCTTTAGTAAGTAGGAATCATAATGATAATAATTAAAAAGAATACAGTAAACTACTGAATTAATTTCAATATGATGTTAATTCTGAACTAGTAGGCTCCAAATTAAGCATGTTCTTATCTATGTTATTTGATGCCCATCACCAATAAGTTAGTATGAAGTAATAAACGATATCATGAACTGTGGTCGACGGCTTTCTAAGCTGGAAACACTTAAAGGTATGGTTGTAATAGTCTTTCTGTAAAATGTATACACATTATTCAGTTATAAGATAAGGTTTATTAAAACTCAAGTGATGGAATGCCACACACTGATTAACGTACAACATATAGGGCCAGTTTCAGCAACCAATGCTAAATTTTAACACAATGTTAAGCTGATTTAACACTGAAATTAACAAAAATTCTGTGTCATTGAAAACAATATTACCTTTAACCATGTTTTAAATTCGGTGTTAAGTTAACATTGCCATACCCTTGTGTTAAAGGCATTTAAAGGGGAATGAAACACAAAAATGAATAGTTCATTCACCACGTTAGTTTATTTATCATCAGGAATAAATAACAATGCATGCAGTTTCACCATCCCAAGGTTATGAGGTTCCAGCCTGTTGTTGAGTTGATGCGTGACGTCATGAGAGCTACACTGCACCCAGACAAGACATATGCAGCATAGGTGTTTTAAATGACTAACAAGTTAACGTGTTAATTTCACTAGCAGTTCCTAACTTCTCTGAATAACAAAGATCAGAGCTAAAGCTAGCCAATCACTTTTCATAATCCAGTTAATACCTACTAGGTGACAAATGGTAGTCTAACAATCTGCTTTGAAAATGAGTGAATGTGTTAGCCGACCTTATCGGTTGAACCAAAAAAGAGCAACTTTGAAGATTTACACATTCTGACAGCGATTCCGAGACAGTTAGTGTTAACACCGAAAACTGTGCTGGTTCCACCCATTGGTGTAAGTGTAAGGAATGTACATCTATGAATAAAACTGTTCTTGTCTGTAAATATAATGTTAGCCTTATAACAGTAGGGAGTTATTCGATTTTGTACAAAATTACACTTGCTTTGTTTCATTTTGTATATAATATGTCTTTATTTTATTTTAAATGTTCTATGTTCTTGTAATATTTATTTATATATGTAACTCTATTGTACATTTCCTTGACACGCATATAGTATATCTCTATTTTATTTCAAATGTTCTATATTCTGTGTAATATTTAGGTTTATATGTAATTTTTGTACATTTCCATGACATGTTCTATGTTCACAAGCCTTTGTGGCTGCTAGTGAACTCACAGAATGCAATTCAATCTAATCTAATCTAATCTAATGATGAGGAAAGTGTATGTTGCTCGGATTATGAAAGCACAAATTTGGTGAACAGTGATTTTATATCACAAAGCATCCTAATTTTCACAAATTAGTTATAGATAATGATGTTTTGAATATTGCGTGGCATAACTTAGCATTAAAAACAAAAGGTTGAGCTAAAAGGAAATTAATCGCCACCAACAATCCTGCTAATATGACCTGGCAATATTCATGCTACAAACAACTTACAGCATGGATTAATTCATGGACGGCTATAGGACACAGAAGAAGAGTTGTCATGCCATCATATGTAGTGCTTATTATTATTATTATTATTATTATTATTATTATTATTATTATTATTATTATTATTATTATTATTGTTATTATTATTATTATTTAAAATTGTATAACGCATCTGTAACCGGCCTTCTTATGTTGACTGAAAATGTGAGAAGTGCTTCAATCGTAGCAAGTCTAATGGAGGTCAAAGCGTGGGAACTATATTCTTTGGTAGTGACAGATCAATTGCTGCGTCGTAATGGATCCACACAATGTGTGCGCAGAGATTTTTTTATTTTACGCATTATCAGCAGTTTCCATTCTTCGTTAGATTTCTCGTATTTATTTTTCATGTTCCAAGACCCAGATGCTTTGGAAAACTGAGTTTTGACACCAGTCTTCTTTTACTTACGTTGAAATTGTGATCTAGTGCTGCTATCATGGATCTAAGTTGATGGCCATTATATGAAAAACGTATTCTGTTTGGAGCATATCTGAGATGAAGGTTGTGATAACGTTTTAAACTGACAGTATGCATATCATTTCGAATATGAGCCAAATCTTTTAAGGTGGTATCCAAAATAATTTCCTTCAAAGCATGATAGGCATTTGATTCACCTTTAATCCATAATTTCTTTCTTTCAACTCCTTCCAACAATTCATCATGTTCACAAGATTTCCATTCACCATTTTCTAGCCATTTATGTTAATTTTTTATATGACGAAGAATTGATGTGAATTTTTCAATTAATGTGATAGCATTCTCATTGCAGTTTTGCACAGCCCACTATAAATGGTTGTTTATACTGGCTTTCCATACCATCAGCTCTGGGTATTTTTTCTACCATTTTAATTTTTTTCATTAGACTTTTATACAAGTGCCATACGTCAAATTGATGTTCAACTTCCAGATACTGAGTTTTTAACCTATGTGTCTGTCGGAGAGAAAAACTACAACTTATACATTTCCTGTTTTGCAAGCTTAGTCATTATGTTGTCACAATGAGAAATTGTTTTGATTTCATTTCTACATAGAACATGTACCTTGAAAAATAAACCTAGAGATGTCCAAGCAACAATAAAATATTCCGCTGTAGCTTCATTCCCATGAATGGTGAAAGTAGTTTCTTCTTCATCCTCGTTATCACTTGCATCAGAATGTGAAGTATCAGGTTCGCAGAAGCTTTCATTTAGCTTATCTTTTCTTCCTCATCATTGCTTGTTTCCTAGATATTTTCAGATTCCAACAATATATATTTCCTTATAATTTCAGTATTTAGTCCACATTAGTACTTTTGAATTCTTGACTTTTTCATCACCCTCTATTCTGAATTCTCTTTCACTACTTTCATCACCATCGCCTTCATTGACAGTCTTATTGTAACACTATTGCATAGCTCAGAAACTATACTATGATATCTAGCCACATATTGTTCTGTTCTTTGTCGTTTGCTCTTGGATGAAGGTGGTGAAGGATAAACCGTCTTACTAGAACTTGATATCTGGAAATTGTCATCATTTTCCTTATAGTATGGATAGTTCCAGGTTTTAATATAAAGGCTCTCTGAAATTTTCATCTGACATAAGTTGCTGTTTTAATAACTGTGACTGTTCATGATCTGTGTCCTTAAAATGGAAGGAACATAAACTAGCACAGGGACCAGGCAAAAAATCTTTTCTTTTGCAAAATTCTACTCATCTCCTATATCTTTTGGGAGATTTGTCTTCTATTTGGAAATGTGTGAAAATGAGTTCCCTTGTGTGTTTCCCTTTTCACATTGCAGCCATATGCACAGCATTGCGGCATTTTATTTTTCACAATATTACATTGTTTGTAATACAGTTATTATACCATCACAAAGTACACGCCCCTTGAGCTTAAATACCAACAAGAACAATTTTTGTAAATGCATTACTGCACATGTAGCAATAGCTGACTTGTCTCTCTACTGCTTCCGGTGCACAGATGGCTCTGATGACATATAATGTGGTTATTATTTCGCTTGCTTAGTGGTAATGCTGTGGCAGAGTAAGAAAAGAATCTTACCACTGCATTTTACAGGTCGTATCCTTCATTTAGGAAGAAACATAATTTTTTGTGTTTTGTTCCCCTGTAACAAATGTTGGAAGTTGGAAAATGGCTGCTGCAAACCAAGCTTTTGATGCTTGTTTGAATGTCATTCCTAATAGAAGAGCAGTCTTGCATCATAATAAATTTGAAAACCTGCAAAAGGAGGAGTTTTTAAAGCAATACAGACTGTCCAAAGGGGTCACGAGCATGGTTTAATGGGAAATAAGAGAAATTAGAATACTACAAACAGAAGCATGCCTCTTTCTCGTATGGTACAAGTGATAAATACTTTGAGATTTTATGCTACTGGCATTTTTCATTTAATGATAGGTGATAATGTTGGTATTTCCAAAGCTACCATTTGTGAGTTTATCTGCAAGGTTTAAAAACCAACTGCTTCAAGAAGCAAACAGTGTTTTTGTTTGGGTCTGCTTGATCCTTAATCAGTGGTAACACACTTTTGCCCACTTTAGTTTCAATGTAGTGTCCACCACCAGTTTTAAACTGTTCTAAATGCTCTTTGTACCTGACATTTTTGGTGCTGTACTTTATGTTAGCATAAAATTGCCTCAGTTGCTTACTGGGCCCGGGAGAAACACATGCATTCCAATTAAATTACTTGCAGATTTTCTCCCAGGCTACATCCTTATCCTTTAATGTAAGATGTCTGCTTTTTCACACTCGATAATACATAACCAGTTCTGTAATTAATGCGTTTCAGGCAGTGAAACATTTAGTTTCTCTGCATCTAGATTTTTCATTTGACACCACAATTCACACCTCAATCAATCAGGGACATCACATGGCAATTGCCCATGAATTAGGCCAGAGTATCCAGAGGGTCCACATGAATGTAACTAGTTGTCTGCTACAGACACAGCTCTGCGATATGTAGAGCGTTCAGAAGCCATGTAGTTCAGTCACTGCCTTCTCGAAAGCTATCATTTGCAGTTGTCTTTAACATTAACAAGAAGTTAGCTAACTATTTGCTGTAAAAGCCTGATGAAATGCAAGAGTTTTAACATTATGTTAAACTTTGAACATAATGTTAACAAGGAAGATGTTAGAATATTTTTAACATCAATTGGTGAAACCACAATTGGTATTGTGGTAATTAACCAAATGGATCAGTCACTCGAACACTTCTTACTTTTGAGTAATTAACATGTTTTGAAAGCACATTGACTCCATCATCAACTAAGAGCTGTTGACACAATTTCTAGCATTGATGTAGATGTGGCTGTTGGCTGTATGTATTTAGAGATTAGATCACTGTTAGACAGAAAGCAAAAGTATAATGGATGAATCATCTGAAAACAATCAGATGATATTGTTTCTAAACACATTACCAAATTCAAAGCCAGCAGCTTGCCTCCCAAACATATTCAAAGTAATTATGCAAAAACAGTAAACTTTTCAAGTGAGTGATCCACATGGATAATTATTACATTGATAAATTGTTAGCGTGCTTTGCTGTTTCTTCCCAAAAAGTTATTTGATTATATTCTATTCTTTTATATCTTTCTCGCATATCCTTCCAAGCTGCAATATTATTTGGTCATTTTCTGTTCTTGTTAAGTTGTTTTAACTTAAAATTGGATAAAAATCCATATCAGCAAATAGTATAAATGGTTTCATTGAATGAAGCACATTTTTAAGACATTCAGGACTATTCTGTAACTTTGTTGTTAAGAAGGCAACTAAAATTATTTTTAAAGCTTAAAGAACCACTCTTAACAAATTTTCCGCTATTTCCATTGTATAACTTGTTTATTATCACAATATTTGTTTTCTCACGGTTTGTTAGACTATTGGAATGGCTAATTGAAAATTTGTGGTCTCTGCTATAGCGTTATGTTTTCACACTGCCACCAGCATCAGAATACTGACTACTGAGTGATTTTGTCACTTTTCTTTGCCAAGATGGGGACAAAGCCTGCTCTGAAAAGTCGCGAACATATATGTGAATTTTTAAAATTTGCACCCATTGCTTAGAATAGCAAGGCTTACATCTTCTTGTGACTCCAGAAAAATAAGATTTTTTTATGGAGAAAATTTGCCAAGTTGTTAAACAGCTGTGGCAGTGGCCCTGTAAAATGAGTTTAATTTTAGGTTAGGACAGACAGACAAAATTGTAGGTCAGGAAAGACAGACAGAAGAATTAGCAGTGCAGTTTCATATTGTTTTGATGCAAATTTCACTAATTCATATCAACCTGCAATTATTGCTGAATTTTCTTTATGGTTTTTGGCTTTTAGCTTTTAGTTATGGTTTTTAATGATACCAGTTGTCATGCAGATTTTCTGAAATTTTTCATGTGTACCATCAAGCATAAGTAGGTATTTATTTTTTTTTATTAATGATTTGGCAATGTTGAGCTTTAGTTCAATTCTGTAGAAATGTTCTTGCATCTTAATCTCTGAATGAAAATCATAATTGAATCTGGTAATATTCATATTATTTTAGGTATTTGTTAAGTGGAAGGTCGTAGTGAAAAGAAAGGTTAGTTTTACTAGTTGTGTTGTCTAGAGGAATTTTGCAGCTACAAGTGTTTTATTTTGGATTATTTTTCATAATTATTAAGTATAAATTATCGCTTTATAACCCAACTGACTGCCTTCTGTTATGTTGTTTCTCTTCCAGCAGCAGCATTATAAATTCAGTTTTCTATGGTTACAAGAAACCGGTAAATAGTTCTGCTAGCTGTCATTTCTTTTAGCAGATTGGAAATTACCTTAAAATAATTCTGGGAACAAAGCATATCGCTGTAATATCCTACAGCTCTCAAAAGTGCTCAGATCATAATCTTAACCTAAAAATGAGGCAAATATATTTGTGAACCATGCAAATCAACATAAGATTTATCACTATTTGAAGCTAAAATTCTTAAATCAATAACTGTTATTTTTTATTATGATATGAGATTACACAACATTTGTTTTCCTATTAAAATTCGTCTCTTAAAAGTTATGTTTGAGAGCATCATTTACCAATGCTCACATGGAATATTGCTTACTCAAAAGTAATCCATAACATTTATATTTTATGCTAAAACGAATAAATAAACATTTGATAATTGAAATATGAAACTTCTGTCATGCTTTTCCTCTTACAGCAGCATTAAAATGACATCTATGCGAGTCTGTTGTGTAACAAATGCGTCAGCAAGAGGGTCTCAGGATTTGTTGCGTTCAACAACCAAATCTTTGTTCTTATCAAAAGGTTGTTTTGTTACAAAATGCTAAATAACATTTAACAATTGGTTAGCAGCTTTAACGATATGTTAAGCCTTAAACAAAATGTTACAGAATAACCCTGATTGTTATCAACACCAAACAGTGAGATCCTGGACTATACTCTTTGATATTTTGCAGCACGGGATGACCAATTCTTTTCTCTCTATAACTCTCAATTGTTAAAACTGGATTATACATTTTTATGGCTAGTCCTTGATAATGTTGGAAACGCGCATACTTTGTTATAAAGTAAGAGCTGAAGCTTTCCTGCAGATGTGTACTTTCTGGAAGTTTTCGGCTTTCCAGTCAGATGTAGGTTAGATGAATCATTGGCATTTTTGAGGTGTGCATCATCCCTGTCTTCAGGATGTCTGAATGGTCCCTATTTTTTATTACTGCAATCATAGTGCTTCAGATGGCCCTGAGAGAAAATTTTCCCCCCTTTCTTTCTGGGGGCGACCCCACACCTACCGCTCCTGATAGTGATCATCTCCAGAAGCTACATCACCTCCCATGCACATGTATTAGTAAGCTACACTAAGCAGTGTACAGAGTTATGTTGTCATGCAAGCATAGTTGGATAGTATCCCGGTTAGTAAAATAAAAGTTGAGAAGCTGGCATTTATTGCATGTGGGCGTATCAAATGTTAATTACCTGAATTACACATGACATAAGCCCTGAGCAATCTCAGGTGGTTAGTCATATAATGGTCATGCAATTAGTGCTAATGTCTAGATAGGATAAATACATTATGTTGTATGCATTTGCCTAAGTGTGGCAACTATGCATCTACTTTAGGTAATTTTGTGTTGATATATAAGTATTTTCAGAGGTTACTTGGCTGCGTTAACCAGTGTCTGAGAGCTGTTCCAGCGTGCTGTTGGATGTTGTTTCAGTGTCCAGGGTCTAGGTTGTTGAGTATGTGTCTACACTGCTAAGTGGCAGAAAAATGTTTTCTGAGGTGTGCTTGAGCACAGACTTTACAGAAAACTCCTGACTGGAAACCAAGAGAATCCAAGAATATGTTCTGTTATGTTTGTAAAGCTGATTATTAATTGTATGGTAATGGAACTTTTTTGCAGATTGGAGACCAAATAATTGAAATAAATGGGATAAATACAAAAAGCATGACTCATGCAGAAGCAATAGAAATTATTCGCAATGGAGGGCCATCTGTAAGACTGTTGGTTCGACGTGGAGGGAAAGTACCTCTTGCACCTCCTGTTGGAGGTAAGTATTACTAGAGTCAAATCACTTTTCTTTCTTCTGTAGAGTAGCAGTGTTTGTTAATCATCTTCCCTTCCCGTTTTTCAGTTTTTGTTAACTGAAAAGCTGATTTGCTTATATATTACCAATGAAACTAGCATGCTAGTTCAGATTTCATTTTTGAACCATTTACTTCATGGATAATTATTTACAGATCAAGGGTACTAGTCTCCTTTATTTATACATATAGCGATAGACAGAAGAAAAGAAGTGGTTCTTGTCCACAAACACTAAGATCAAGGGAAGAATGCTAGTGATAAGCTTACATGAAGTGCAACTTACAAACATGCATCAAGTGAAATTATGCCTGTGATGTCCCCCAGAGCTGTGCTCTAGTCAACCCCTTTACAGCTTCCACTAGAGCCTCTTATTTGCCAGTCATGTAATACTTCAAGAAACAGAATTATTTTCTTCAAGGCCAAAAAAAGGTGAAATAAAATATTCAGCAAGTAGACCCATTTAAAACAACATACACTATGTGATCAAAAGTATCCGAACACCCCACAAACATACGTTTTTCATCTTAGGTGCATTGGACTGCCACCTACTGCCTGATACTCATTATCCGTGACCTCAGTAGTTATTAGACATCGTGAAACAGCAGAATGGGATGCTCCGTGGAACTCGTGGACTTCGAACGTGGTCAGGTGATCGGGTGTCACTTGTGTCAGAAGTCTGTACGCGAGATTTCCACACTCCTAAACATCCCTAGGTCCACTGTTTCTGATGTGATAGTGAAGTGGAAACGTGAAGGGACATGTACAGCACAAAAGTGTACAGGCTGACCTCGTCTGTTGACTGACAGAGACTGCCGACATTTGAAGAGGGTTGTAAAGAGTAATATGCAGACATCTATCCAGACCATCACACAGGAATTCCAAACTGCATCAGGATCCACTCCAAGTACTATGACAGTTAGGCGTGAGGTGAGAAACCTTGGATTCCATGGTCGAGCGGCTGCTCATAAGCCACACATCATGCAAGAAAATGCCAAACAATGCCTCGCTTGGTGTAAGGAGCGTCAACATTACACGATTGAACAGTGGCAAAACGTTGTGTGGAGTGACAAATCACGGTACGCAATGTGGCGATCCGATGGCAGGGTGTGGATATAGCGAATGCCTGGTGAATGTCATCTGCCAGCGTGTGTAGTGCCAACAGTGAAATTCGGAGGTGGTGGTGTTATGGTGCGGTCGTGTTTTTCCTGGAGGGGGCTTGCACCCCTTGTTTTGCGTGGCACGATCACAGTGCAGACCTACATTGATATTTTAAGCACCTTCTTGCTTCCCACTGTTGAGCAATTCGAGGATGACGATTGCATCTTTCAACACGATCGAGCACCTGTTCATACTGCACGGGCTGTGGTGGAGTGGTTACATGACAAAAACACCCCTGTAATGGACTGGCCTGCACAGAGTCCTGACTTGAATCCTATAGAACACCTTTGGGATGTTTTGGAACGTCGACTTTGTGCCAGGCCTCACCGACCTACATCGATACCTCTCCTCAGTTCCGCACACCGTGAAGAATGGGCTGCCATTCCCCAAGAAACCTTCCAGCACCTGATTGAAAGTATGCCTGTGAGAGTGAACACTATCATCAAGGCTAAGGGTGGGCCAACACCATATTGACTTCCAGCATTACCGATGGAGGGTGCCTAGAACTTGTACGCCATTTTCAGCCAGGTGTCCGGATACTTCTGATCACGTAGTGTAAGTAACTTGAGTGCCTCTGTTGTCTGATGGTTAGCATGCTGACCTCCAATATGATCTAAGATGTTAAAGGCGGCATATAAATGGGGCGGGGAAAGGAACCCATTCGTGTATCTTACCATATGATGCGGTGGTAAATATGTATGTTTTATATTGTCTGTCAGAGTTTTTTGATTTACATTTGTTTTGATAGGTGACAATGAATACTTATACATATTATGTACTTTAATGAATGCTGGAAGCTTCATTTATGTAATTTTTCTGTTCAAGCTTTGATTATTGTTCTGTACATTGACTGTTTCAGAAGGTGAGCAAAATGAAGCATATGCCATTTTGAATCATTTGAAAATTTCTCAAAACATAATTACTTGTTAACTTGCTTAATCTGGACCAGGAGTTCGTGTGATTAAGGTTTAAATAAAGCAAATTTACCCTTCAGAAGACCCCAAGGGTTTTACCCCAACTTTTTTAAAAACATTACCAAAATCATACAAAGCATGCACAGACTTTGACATCCTAATTTGGTGAAGTTTGTGATATAATAAGGACTATCCCATTTTATATGCTCATAATCCAATTATTGAATCTCAATTTGGAAACAGAATAGGTAATCTCTCCTTTGTTCAAACTTGTGTCAGCTTTTAATATGAAAAATTTAAATGCAAAAACAAACAAACAAAAGTAACCATTGTGTGTGCCAAACAATGACATGTATGAGGGTAAGCATAGTGAAAAGAAAAATATAAGGTGAAGGGGAAATTTGAATGAATATGTTAGTTTGAGCAGTTGAAGTGTACCTTAGGATAATTTATGCAATTTATTATGTTAATGCTGTATACAATATATCTTATTTATTTCTTTAAATCATAGGTTCATTTATATTTAGGAACAAGTTGTGTAACCAAATAAATGCATACAGTGTTTAGTCCTACTGTCCAGCTTGTTGCAAAAAATAGCACAATCCTCAGAGGGTTAAAGACCATTTTCTTCATGGGTGTTTCGCTCTTGCATGTATCTTGTTGGAAAATGATGGACTGCTATTTACTAATACACTATTTTTTCTTCACAGATCCGTCCAGTACATCCGCAGCAAATTCTAATCTTCGTCCAGGCAGTTCATTAGCACAGCCCAATGGACCTGTTCGACATAGTTCCCCATGTGAACCACCTACAGGGACAGGCTATTGGGAACAGCGCTATAATCCTAGTTGACACACTCTTTAGAGTTAGCGATGTATATACATGCACACACACATATATATATATATTTTTTTTTTCTCTCTCTTTCTCAGAATTTTTTAATTCTGTGAAATATGCATCTGTGTTGGTGAATGTTGTGTGGAAGTGAG
Organism: Deroplatys truncata; assembly: GCA_030765065.1. Taxonomy (NCBI): domain Eukaryota; kingdom Metazoa; phylum Arthropoda; class Insecta; order Mantodea; family Mantidae; genus Deroplatys; species Deroplatys truncata. The sequence continues at coordinate 5,816,482 of CM060990.1, read as the reverse complement.
AGATCTGATGCTGCCTGCATTGTTGAAGAATCCTGCATGGATTCCTCAGAAGAGATCAAAGAATGCAAGTCAGGTACAAATATGAGGGAAGAAGCTGTAAAGATATATCTAAAAATGAAAAAAAAAAGACAGAAAAAAAAAATAGAAATTTGTTGCTCAAGCAACCAGGTAACTTAATACTTGTCATCAGCCATTCGGTATTGTTGAAGTTAAAGACAGAAGTTATTGTTACACCAAATAGTAGCATTATATTCTCCTGTATCAAAGCTTCATTTTGATGGCTGTGTGATCATGAAGATGTATTATTGGCTGTTAACAAAGTTTATGTGATGTTCTATTCACAGGGTTCTCAGCAATGTGACACATGCTATTGGGATGTTTTTAGTTACTAAATGGGAACTGCAATATAGAGAATAGATACAAATTATGTTGTAATAAATTTGGAGGCTGTATTTTATGTTTGAAATTTGTAAAAGTCTTTTGGAAGCTGTCATCCTTCCACTTGTCTGCATCAGATGGCTAATTCATTGAACATTACTGGCCAGGAGGTTGTTGATGTTAGGGTTAACAGAGTCATGTGAAATGCAGTACACTACAAATCAGAAAAATTAAGTTAATATAAGCACAAAGAAATAATTATTTAAATTACACTCAAATCACTGAAATTACAGTAATTTCATTGCCCTCACTTCTTCTGTGAGCAAAATTTTTCTTTTATCTTTCAGTTAATATACCAAAATCACTTTTAACTTCATCATAATCATTATTTTTTGCAGTATAAATATGAACAACCAGTTACATGTAGTTGTACAACTTAGCAACTTTTTCTCTGTTTCTGAAGTAGCTTTACATTTACTTTTTCCCATGGTAGGCTTTAATGTACAGAATGTACACAATTTATGGATAACATTACAACACAAACTTTTTTGAAGATAACATAGAACACACACTACACAATTAGAAGATAAAAGATGCTGTGCATCCAGAAAGCATTTTATTCTAAATTTCATAAATTTAATTCCTCAGTATGGTACTTCTTAACTCATCAGGCATTATCAAAGATTATTGATACTGTTTGGTAACTTTAGTCTCTGTGTACAGTCTTTGGCAGAAAAAGTAAAGGTTCCATTTAAAATTAGACTTTTGTACTTTTTAAACAAATATGTGAATTAAATTTATAAAAACTTAATATGTATGGCAGGACAGACTATCAAAATAGGGACATATCCTTCTACATAGACATCTGATAACCTTAAGCTATATTCAAATCTTAACTGCGGTGCTATTAAGTTTATGGTAAAGAATGGGGTGGACTCGCATAAAACAAATGGTGAGTGATATGTATTGATTCTGGCAACATATTGGTAACCTGGTGAAACTCGTAAATCATTAAAATGTTTGTTATCTATTTTTATTTTGCTTAAGTCCGGCTAATACCTATAAACTGAAAAAGTCTACTTAAATGTGTAGCATAAAAGTAGAGAATTTTTCCGAGTGAAGAGTTTGTTTAAGCTATATTTTGTTTTGCAGCAAATTGACTTTGAATCTGCATTTACTGATTTTAGGGACAGAAAGGATTAAGTTGTGTACAGCTGGCCATTTGCTATGGTCATTAGTTTGTCGGTTAAGTGTAAGATTACTGCAGCAATATATGAAAAGGAATGACATTTTGGTTTTTATTTGGTATACCGGGACAAGGTTTTTTTAGCACTAAAAACTCGTGGAATTGATGTTTTTTGCATGTAATCCCACCAGAAATGAAGTTGGAATTAAATAAACAGGTGATGTTGCTTCAATGAAGTCATTTTGGCCACCCACCCTCCCGTTTTTAGTGATCGTTCTTAAGTAGTTGAAACTGGTGACATTTTGAGCAAAGTAGTGCCAACAAAACAAGGTAAAGAGGTTGCTAATGAATTCCGCCTACATATGAAAATGTAGATGGATCATTGGGGTATAACTGAGCAGATCCTACAGCTATGCCCTCTCATCGCTCTGCTCCTCTACTTATAAAAACTTCCCTCAGCTACACTTTGCAGCTTAGGGCCCTCAATGTTGGGCTATGCCTTGCAGCTTAGGTTCCCAGCTGTTGGCAACACTCTGTACCTTCAGCTATTTTCCGATTGCAAATATTGGCAGCAGGAGGACAACACCAGCAATGTTCCCATAATGCCTCGGGACATTCTCATAATCCCTCAGGAGCATGTGTGTGTGATATAACTGTTTTTAGTAACAAAAGCGGTACTCATGATCATAAAAGTGTTAGTGTGTAGGTGCGAGGGTTATATGTGTTACTTGTGCATATTTTGTTACTCTGAAGCAATAAAACAAGCATGAGAATGTGTATGCATCTGCGTATAGCGATTTGGGCTTGTCCTGGTATATATATGTAATAACATAACATAACAGTGATTAGCCAAGCAGTGGAGGAGAAGAAACAAATAATACTGTAGGTTACTACTTGGAGAGCAACAGATAAAAATCTGATGTGTAAGACACAATTTTCTCTGCCTGTTAATGTTCTTCCATCCACTGTACATTAACCATAATACAAATGTTTGCCTAGAGATGACTTCAAGTTAGGCAACAATTAAATGGATTGCTTATATCATAAGCGGTTCCATAAGAATCTCCAGTTGTCAGGATTCCGAGTGTTGTCTACAATTTTATTTTGCTTGGAAGAGCTTCTCTATTATTTGTGTTACACATTTCAATATTATTTTCAATTTTTCCAAGCAAATAAGTTGTCTGTGTTTCACATAGTCTCAAGAAATTATGATATGCTGCTGGATCTTCTGTTTTTAGCTCTTTGCAAAGAGTACTAGAGGCCCCCAATATCTTATGCCATTGTATCCAACTCCTTATCCACACTTTTCTTCTCCTCTTATGATTCCTTAGAACTGAACACAGTTCCGTACAAAGCAAATCAGTCACAATAGCAACATCTTCAAGACTCCATGTTGACTAATGGTTGTGTTTTCTTGAACCTATGCAACACTTCCATGCACACACTCTCTCGCCCCTTTTCTCAACTTGGGTTACAGGCAAAAAATCACAACCATCCTCTCAACCTGTGTAAATGTGCCTTAAGGGAATGGATCTGTGAAAATAAAAAAAATCTACAGTTTTCCTTTCATTGCTTTGAGTTTTTTTTTACCATATACTCAGAACATAAAAAATATACTGCACATAAAATTTTAACCAGCTATGTCAAACTGTTGCTAAAATATTAATGTTTTTAATTCTCGATTAACTGCTTTTTTGATATGATAATTCGAAATGCTTCTTGGGCCCTGTGGTTTATCATATCACTCCCAAATTTTTAATTTGGGCTTAGTATACAAATTTAAAGAAACTGTTGTGCAGGCATTTCTTAATTTTAATTGGTTTAAGAGAAAAAAGTTATTACATTTTTCAAATTTTTTTAATGTGAGTTATGGAAAATAATTCATTTCACATGAACTACCTAATATTTTTTAACTAGTGTGCAACAATGTTTCAATCTGCAATTCCTGAAGTTATCCTGAAAATTCCATTATAGTTACAAAGGTTACCTATAAACTGTGTTCCAGGGAGCATTTTGAACAGTGAAAAATGTTAAAAAGAAGGAATTGAAAAAAACTGGAGTATGAAGTTCAATGCGGTGTTTTACCAAATTGCAGAGGGCCAGTTAAATAGCCATTTGTGGCTTTAAAATTGTTTTTATTAAAAAGCAATTGTGTAGCATGAAAGTACAAGTCATAAGTATAATAAAAATGTAAAAAAACACAAAACCTGAAAACTTTCACATTGTTTATCAAATTTCACCGCTGTATTGCCTTAACTTATCCCACCTAAATGATTTGTTCCCGGGGAATCAGCCAGGTCAGTATGGGCTACTCTCCAAGCTTTCAAAGACCCACTCTGTCGCCATCATCAGGGAACCTGGAGGCAGGCTGCTCGGGTGGCAATATACCCCACTGGCTAGAGGCCGGGAGACCGTTTCATGCACTGCTTGTGTTTGGCACCAGCCAATGAGTGTTGAGGAGGGTGGGACAAGTACCTATTAATTACTGGCAGCTAGTTCTTGCTTATTTGAGGTCCTTCATCTTTATTGAAGTAATTTTTGTTGGTTTTGATGTGTATGGGTTATTTTATTACTCTGTTGTAGTGCTTAGTGCATTTTGTATGGTCTTCATAGATGTGAAATTGATTTTGTGACCAGTAGCATAAGCATGTTGTGCCACCATAGACTAATGCAGTGTTTATGTTCTTTGATCCACCCTTCCACAGTCCTCCCAGTCTGGCCAATGTATACTTCATCACACTCACAAGGAATTTGTAAACACCAGCAATGTGGAGACCTAAGGTGTCGGATGCCAGAGGATGTTGGATAGACTATGTACCAGCTGCCCAGTTACTCTTCTTTCGATACTGGGGCATACTGGTATTAGCGGTAATGAGATGGCAGACACTCTTGCAAGGAGGGGATTGGGGCTAGATTTTATTGGGCCTCCTTTTGCAGAGTGTCTGCTGGTAATGTCAAGTATGAGATAATGCAGCTTATGGCGAGGGCAAGCTAACCACTGCCAGGCAGGCCTATGATTTTATATTGGGCCTGACCGGAAAGAGAGTGAATTTCTCCTGAATTTGACTAGAGTTAAGCTCAGGTGTTGTGGACTGTCTTACTGGCCACATCACACTGTGCAGACATCTATGCATAATGGGTCTTGCACAAGACCCTTTATGTAGGAAATGTGCAAGGTACTTTGAGACCTCACAGCATATACTATGCAAATGCAAAGGCTTCACTGTGCATGGGTATGTATCCTTAGGGTCCTTTTTGGAACCTGAGGAGATAAGAAAGGCAGATATCAAGGATGTGATCATTTTATATGGACCATTGAACTACAGTAATGCCAAAATATGAGGCACAATGGACTCTTGAGCCTGCATGCATCATCATCATCATCATCAAGGTGTCTTTGGCTGAGCCAAGCAGTTACTTGATTTTGGCAGGGGCCTTGAAGACCATTCTGATGCTATGTTTTCACAGTATTCTTGCAGTTGTATGAGATGCAGGGTGACAAATGGAATAATTGCTGTACTTTTTTTCTGTAGTATCGTTTTTTCCCCTTCTTCTTTGTTGCATTTATGGCAGAGACTATTGAAAGCTGTGTTGATATCTTGGTTGGTTAATGATTCTGACTGTAGACTGTGCACAAGTGCTGGATTTCTTCTGGAGGATTATGTATTTCAAAAACTGCAGTCACTTAGTGTATCATTGTAGAAAGGACAACTGTGCTTCTTTGCAGGATGGTGGCAGCTCTTACTGTTGAGCTATAGATCAGTATGTGTGGATTTTCTGTAAATTCTTTGGCCTAAGTGGCCATCATCCTTTTTATAGATAAGTAAATCCAGGAATGCCAAGCAGTTGTTCTGTTGAATCTCTGGTAAGTTTGATGTTAGGTTGGATGCTGGGAAGGCTGTCAGAGCATTTTCTCAGTGTGGCCAAATGACGAAGGTATCTTCTACATAGGGAAAAAGAATGTTAAGGAGCCAAAGACACATTTTGAAGTGCCACATGTTCAAACTCTTGTATGTAAAAGTTGGCAGTGGTTGGTGACAGTGGAGAACCCATGGCAACGCCATTTGTTTGTTGAACAGAAAATACATTGAAGTTAAGGTGTGATGGAATAAGTGGTAAATGTTTTCATCAAAATGTGGGCGAAGGAATTCTAAAGTTTTCTTGAGAGGTACTTTGGTGAAAAGGGACTACACATTGAAACTGGCCAAAATATCTGATGGACTTGCTTTAATTTCTTGAAGAATCTTTGTGAACGCAGATGAATTTTTAACATGATGACTGCAGAAACCAATCAGGGGCTGTATGAGTTCAGTCAAGTGTTTAGCCAGTAAGTAAGCTGGTGATTTCCCAAGAACAAATCATTAATAACCAATGCCAGGAAAGCTTCAAGTCTCTGATTATCCCACCTTTATGATATACTATCAGCAGAGTAAAGAATGGCCAAGTTTTGGTGGCATTCTATTGCACTTAATGTCCACTACTAGCTGTATATAGTGGTTCATGTAGGTTTTTTCTGGGACTATAAGTTTTAAGCTGCTCTTCTTCACTACAGCAATAAGCCAGTGCCAATAAAGAGCTAGTAACTTGCTGATGCAGATAATGGAAATATCAGCTTCCAAAACATTTACCATTAAGCATAAATAGAGCCTGTGATATAAATGTTGTTAAAAAGAGATAAATGTGATTTTTATGTTTTATGTGGTTACTGCATTTGGGGTATTTAATTTACCTCTGTGTACAGAGCATAAACAGCTTGATATTATTAGATTTTATTTTTCTTTATCCCAGAAATTTGACATTTGTCTGACTCATAATACATATGCCTATATAATTTTTATGGGCAAGCTTGTCACCAGAGTGCTTAAAATGAATGGTAATAATAATTTATGCTGATGAAGTGCCTCTAAATGTGCTGTATGTGATATTCAGTGTATGTTAGCTGCTCTGTAAATATATTGCTAATACAGTTCCTTGGAGTTATATATGTATAGCATTGACCTCAAACTGCTCTTTCTGGTGAATTACAGGGAAATCGAATGGCTTATTTTGATCATTAGAAAACATTCAGTTATATTTGAATGATAGAAACATACAACTAAGTTGTCCTGTAGAGCAAAATGAGCTCAAAAGTCTGCATTTGAAACAAGTGAACACTAAACCCATCATATAAAAGCAATAATATCAGAAAAGTAATTTCTCTCTTCCCCCCCCCCCCCTTTAATTTGTAGAAGTATGTTGCAGCAAAATTATTGTAATCATTATTTACTATAGCTAAACCTTAATTTTTTTCAAAAATGAAAATATTTCTTTCATATATGTTCATATTTTACTGTTCACATCATTTAAACCACAGGCTTCATTGTATTCCAAAGACTGCTGAAACACTTACATGGAATAGGAACATGGAGTATAGTTACAGTAATTTCATTCAGAAAGTTGTTACATAACAATGGAGGTGGACCAAGTAAACCTTTTACTACATAAACAGTAAAACCCCATATTATGCTTTCAAGGGGCATATTAAAACAAAAGTGTAAATAGCAGAAATAATGTAAAGAATAAAGAAAACGGAGAATGATCAGTCAACCCTGTACTGCTGTGAATACCCAAAACTACTTTATTATATAATGAAATTCGACCAGTAAAGCAAAAGACTATGTATGGAAAACACCAAAGCTATATTTCCTGCCTAAAACTGGGAGTTTAAACCTTCAATACATAAAGCTGATGCATTTAGAATCAAATGTAAACATACTGCATGTATAGTGACGCTATACTGTCAGTGCAATACTTAGCAAAATATTTATAAGGTAGACATGAATATCAGTGGACTGCCAGAAGATTCTGTCAATGCTGATGAGTTGGTTTCACACCAATATAATAAAAACTATGCATATGTTTTAATGCTTTAAAGGTTCTGATTTTAAATTCCTTCAGTGGTGAAATATTGATGTTGGTCAGATGATTCAATACCTTATATCATTAGTTTTTGTTTATCAGACACTCAGGGACTTAGCACAGTAGCCATTCACCACCTTGTGTCCCTTTGAATTTTATCAGCTGTAGCATTGTACTTTTATTAAAGATTCCATTTTACAAGCAGTCACACTTATTGCTGAGTCAACAGGCGTACTGCAACTGCTGCTTCCATGGTGTAGTCTGGTAGTATGAAGTTAATAGCTGTTTCCACTTCTTTGCAGTACCAACCAGCAGAAATTCTGTTTCTTTTTTGGTTTTGAAGTTTAATGAAATGAAAGACTAGTTGTGCCATAATCTGTCTCAAACAACAATGATCCTCTGAAGAAAGAGAGAGATAGAGATGGAACGCTCTAGGCCATTTATTAGTGGAGGGAAGTTCATGGGTGTTTTTTTTTTTTTATTTGTTTTCGTACAATAACCGCTTCTAAAAAGTACAGCATTGTAAGCAGTTTTCTAATCACTGCTCAGCGCTAATTAGTTTTGAGGAGGGAAAAGCCTATAAATGGTTAGATTCATTTCTCTCTATCCTGCACTTACTCCACAGATGTGTTCTAGACTTGTGAATTCTGAAAGGAATGCTTATAACAGACATATACATAAGCATAGTGACATAAATTAAACTGAAGACTGGTGCAGTTATATACAGTCTTAACTTATTATTGTTTAATAATGTGCAGCTTAGCTTTGCATTACTAATGAAACAGTTGTATTCATGTACCATATGGCTTTCTTGGAACAAAGTAGGTCTCACGGTGAATGCTGATTCAGATGTTATTGTTTAACGTGCAGAGTTGCTTCTGATATTTCCTACACCTCTCACATACTTCACAAGCCCAGAACACTTGTGTGCAATTTAAAAGCAGTTAGCTTATCGTCATGGAGCAGGCCTGTCAGTCAGCTAAAATAAAACACAGTTGAGGCAAACCTTAAGAAATGGCGAGAGGCAAATGATCGCACTTTGTTTTGCAATGCTGAAGAAAGAAACCCCGAAGCATAACCTTATGCTACTACATGATGATCTTAATTCTGTAACATAGATTTAATGAGTTACTGGCAATGTCTTACTTGATTTATTATCAAGAAGTTAGTGCTGCTATAGCTAGTGTTGAGTCTGCACCATCTTGTTGTATACAACAGGATTGTTCTTGTCTGGGATAGAGTATAGTGAAGATTGTAGTGATTATGTTCTCTTTTTAGGAAGTATGTTTTCAGTTTTGTTGCCAGGCAATATAAGGTGTGAAGGGACTACCCACTGTAGTTATGTCAATTGTTTTACTGTAAATAGAAATCAAAGGGCATTTGATTAGCAAACAGGCAATATTCTAACCTTTTTAGATCACTGAAGATGGCATTATAACTGTTTTAAGTACTATGTTTATGGCTTTTAAGCTCGCCATTAAAATCCGTTTGGAATTTCCCAAATAATATGTAGAAACTGAATAGTCTGTTATGTATGTAAATGCCTGCATGATTATCAATAAATGAACAAAATATGCAGATCTGGATTCACTGTCTTTTAGGATATAATGTTTGTATTGTTTCTTGCCAGCATTTTTATTACAGTATTATTTCAGATTTCTTGAATTTTTCACTCAGTTCTGAACTATAACCAATAAAAATATATTGCAGAAATGAAATTGATAATTCTCTGGTAATGCTAGAGGAGCTATTTTCCTTTTATTTTATCACTCTGATTGGATTTCCATCATTACTTTGATATGGCAATCATTGTAGGGTAATGTAAACAACTCCTCATGCTGTATTCCTGGGCAGTCTTTCCATTTCCTTGTGCAAAAGAAAAGTCTTAGTATTTATTTGTAGTGCTGGAAAGGGCATTTATTTTACTCCAACTATTATTTGTCTCAAAACTTGATATTGAGCAACCTCTGGAAAGTTTGTCATGTTGCTTGCTGTTATTAGTAATTACAGCTGTAGGTTATAGAGGATTTGATATATGAGGTGTGGCAATAGAGAAACCGGACTTTTTCCTGTCAGTTCAAGGATGAAGAGAGGGGTAGGTCATTGACTTGTGGACTCATCTCTACCATTACATGAAGTTTCACTCATGTGTAGCGGTTAGTATGGCCATAACCAGTATTAGAAGTGGATAGTGTGTCTGAGCTCCATCCTAATACTGAGTGCTAAAGTAGAATCACATGTTAACATTAAATTCTTCATAAAACTCAGAAAATCTGCCACAGAAATTTACAAATTGTTGACCGAAGGTGATCAATGTCCATCTCATAAGCAAGTTTTTGAGTGGTTTAAGAAATTTAAGGAGGATAGGGAAGGCGTCGGGGATGATCCAAAATTGGCCTGTCCTTCCACTATGAAAACTGAAGACAATGTGGAGAAAGACACTAAAATTATTTGAGGAGACTGCCAATTGAGCATTTGAGCAGTATCAAACTACACATCAATAAAGTGTTAGATTTTGCCTGACGATCTGGATATGGAAAAGGTGTGTGCTAGAATTTTGCCAAAAATCCTCAAACCTGCACAAAAGGAACATCGAGTGAATTGCTATGTTGACATCCTTGAAAACATTGAAAATAATCCTGATTTCTTTAAAGCCTTAATTACTTGTGATGAAATTTGGATTTTTCAATATATGATTCAGAGACTAAGCAACAATCCATGCATTGGAAGAAACTCCAATCCCCTAGGAAGAGGAAAATATGCATGAGCAAATCAAAATTCAAAGCAATGATGATTGGTTTTTCAATATCTGGGGGTTGTCTACATTGATTGGGTGCCTTTAGTCAGGTCAGACTGTCAATCAGGTTTATTGTAAAAAATGTTTTGAAGATCCTCCATGAATGTGTGTGATGAAGGAGACCAGACATGTGGGAGAATATCTCATGGTCTGTCCACCAGGACAATGCCCCAGCCCACAACTCGCTATCTGTGAAGAGTCACTTGGTGAAAAAACGCTGAATCTTCCACTGTATTCCTGGACCTAGCACTGTGCAACTTTTTTGCTTTTCTGAAAGTCAAGCTCACGCTCAAAGGAACCATGTTAGAGTCTGGATCCAGTGAAAGCAAAATCAACACAACTGCTGAACAGCATTAACACAAAATGACCTGCAGCACACCTTCCAATAATGAAAAATTTGCATGGGGCAGCGTAGAGACCGGGAAGGGGATAACTTTGTCAATATGTGATTTTTTTAAAATAAAATGTTAGAGCATGAAACTGTTTTCTTTATTGTCATATCATCTATGTATTGTTTGGATTTGTTGTAGAACAATCCCATGTACTGCCAGACAACTGCTTGTCCATTGTCTTTCTTGCAGTGTGAACCCGTTCTCGTGCGACAACTTTTAAAGCTGCTCCCTGGCTCAAATTTTTATAACATCTAATGTTACCTCCTCTGTTGATGAGTTTTATGATGTCATCTCATAGCTCATTCTGCATTGTCTGGTCTGCCAGCTGCTTCAGTGGTTAACTATGAGTTCTTTATCTCATGGTATGCATGAGTGTATTTTGAAAGGATAACACCAGTTTAATTAGCTGAGAAATTTTAATGTTGACTAAACTGTTCTGTTTGAAGAGGGTCGCAGACAGATTTAACAAATTAAATTGTTTCTAGACTAATAATAATAAAAAGCATCAGCTGCCATAAGTTGCAGAAATGTTACTTGGAAAGAGCCCTCGCACTAGCCACTAAATCTTATTCAAGCACGTTACTAGGTGCTACACTACTTATAAGTGATGATTTAGAATGCACACCCTTTCCTTAACTTAGGCTCCGCCCACCTATGGCTACCCCTACCAACATCCCTTCTCTTGCAGTCCAATCTTAAAACCCTAAGTATGCATATCTGACACTGTCTCTATGTGGAATCTCCCTGAATCTCAGAATTTCATTCCCCTTTCTAATATACAGAATTCCTGCGTACATGACTTTTCAAACGCACTGAAATAAACCCTAACTGCATTCCAAGAATGTTTAAGCTAACTCATTCACTACTCATGCTGCTACAAATGACTTTGCTTAATGACTTGTTCTTTGCAGACAAATCTTTCAACTCAAGTTTATTACATTGTACACTGATTCAATATAGGGAAATTATTTATTGGAGTTATTTCTTCATCTTACTATCATTTATTTATTTAATTATTTATATCTTTGTGTCGATTGCCATATCATGTGTCCTAAATATGATTTTCCATAGTAAATGGATTAGAGGTATTTTGTTTTGGTGGCCTCTGTAATTTGATGGTTATTAATGGTTAGATTGATAACAGGGACTTCATAAGGAAGAGTAAAATGTGGTTATCTTCAACACATGTTTCCTTGACTAATAGGGTGATTTGTATAGCACTGGATAGCTGAGAATGTTTCTTCTTTGGCAAAGATCCTCATAATCTAAGTAAAACTGTTGGACTGCATTTATGTACTTTTTCAAAAGTCAGCAGCAAATCATTGCTCATAATATTAAAAAGTGTTGTTCATGAAGTAGTTTGTATCTCTGCTGCTTGTATCTGGGTATAATTTCATCATTTTTGTGGCTGTGGCTGTTTAGTCATTGACGTGATATAACACCCATTGAATTGCCTAAAACACAGGTGATTTTGATGTGCTACTTTTGTGAAATTTAAGTTTAGAAAGGGCTCATAAATATATAATTCAGCACTTATCACTAGATATGTTTTAACATATGAAGTTATTTCATCCCCTCCCCCCTTCAAATGGCAGAATGCCTATTGACTTGAAGAAAACTGAACTACATAAGATGAGAAAGTTGATTTTTACAACATTCTCTTCCAAATAGCTAACAGATTGTTGTCATATGAAACTTTTGCGTAATGGGGTGTCTGCTTCATTTAACTGCAATATTAGATTACAAATGTGTGGTTTTTTTTCTTGTGGGATTAACATCCCTAATTCCTGTAATAAAAGCTGTTTTACCTTTCACCATAGTGTAAACTTGCAGCTACAGGTTAAACTCTAGTTACACTGCAGTATGTTTTAATCACAATTCACAAATTATTTGTAGCAGAACTACTAAAAAATTGCCTTTGGTAATGGCAGGCTCTGTAGTTTCTAAACTGAGTATAGCAGTATCATGGAGCAGGCAACTCTATATTTCAAAAGTTTAATATCAGAAAATCTCAATGATGTTCTAATCTTACCTAGCTTTATTAGTTTTAAGTCAGCAAGCATTGTTCTGTCTGAAAAGGTGTAACCTTATGCTAGAAATGAATGTTTTGATAACTGTTATAACATTTGTGTGAACTGCATACATTTACAAACCCTTGTATGAACTGATGTTAATGAAAATCTACTTGCTCTTTAAACATGATGTCATTTTCTAATAACCAGTTAAACTGTTGTTGGCAGAACTTTGATTGTTTTGTTTAATGTGCTTTTTAATTGATGGCTGGTGATCTTCTTGGGTATTTGCCCAGTTTGAAGATATTACTAAATTGAGAAGTTTAATACAGATATTGAAGCCTTTGTTTCCTAAATGCTTTAAAGGTACGGACAATTTATCAGGTGATTTGTTACCTTTTAGGGATCTTATTCCTGGAAGTTCTGGTAACTGGAATTCTTTGATGAACAGATTGTTGTAATTTTTCATTGCTTCTGTTAATATTGTGTAATGTAATTTTTTTCTTCTTTTGGAATACAACTTAGTTGCTTAGTCTTTATTAATTAGTTCAACAATGTCTGTTTCACTAAATAGGGTTTTGTGGTGTGTTTTGATAGGTTGTCTTTTAAGGAAAACTGATGGAGTCATCAGTGCTAAGTGAATTTACTAGATGTAGCTTTCTACTGAGGTTCATTTTTTCCAGAAATTCATTGAACACTGCTTTTTCACATTTTTTTGTATTGTTTCATTTGTATAGCCTATAACTTGTATGGTCATATTAAAGGCTTTGACTTTAGAAACAATTTGTTGACTGTAGGTTCTGTAACATTAGGTTTTAATTTGAAACACATTCACATTCATTCCCACATGCATACTTTCAGACTCTGAGGAGGATAGGGGAAGATTGTAACTCACCACCCCAGCTGGGAATCAAACCTGAGGCCGCTGGGTTGAGAAGTCAAAATGCTGACCACTTGGCCGCAGAGGAATCCCTTGTTATTTCTTGGCTCATTAGAACAGCTTATTTCATTACGTTAATTTCCCCTTGGTGTAAGTGAGAGGCCCAAGTTAAAAATGTCAGCTGGGTTGAGTTGCAAGGATAAGATTTTTCCCAGGATTTTCATGTATCTGGAAAGGAAAATGTTGAGTAACCCTTAACTTGGTAGATCCATCATCTCTATACAAATGAGATATAAAGAAAGGGGGTGGGGTGGGACATACTTGTTTTGGACCTTTGGTTTCTTCTGCTATTTTTCATTACAAATCTCTCCATTTTATGTTCTTTATTTGTTCCATAACTCAATTATTATTCATTAGCACCAGTTAGGGGAGTGATAAGAGTTATTTTCATGTACTGTCATGCTTATTTTGCATTAATAGTCACAAGTAACAATTAACATATTGTGATGCAGTGGTTATGACCCAAGCTTATCAGGAGGTAATCGCCGAGCAGTCAGAGTAAACAAGATAACAGCTGTTTACCAGTGTAAACATTGGGCGTGCCATTGGGAGATAACTAGAACTTCCGGAAGTTTCTTCTCCCCCTCCAGAAAGTGTATCAAAATAGTTCTAGAGCGTTTGAGAACCTTCTGTGGAAGATTCCACTGGATGCCACAATGGAGGAGATGTGCCGCGACCCAGAAGTAAGATCCATGCTGAAGGTGTAGAGAGAGGGACCAGCGATTACGAGATTGTCTAATACAAATGCAGTAAACCTCTGAAATTTGATGACACTTCTTCATGGGCGGTGTTTAAGCAACAGTTCGAGGTCTTTGCTACCCACAATGGATGGACGCCGGTGGAGAGGACGACCCTGCTTTTGGCGGCCCTGCAGGGGCAAGCAGCAGAAACTCTGCGCACTTTCCCCACCAGTGGCTGAGGATTTGATCAAACTGCTGGAGGGGCGCTATAAAGAACATTGCCTGTCTGCCACTTACAGAGCCCAACTGAAAGCAAGAGTGCAAAAACTGGGGAGATCCTACAAGCATTCGCCATGGAGATGGGGGGGCTGGCACACCAGGCCCTAACGGATTTCCTACTAGATTATATTTTCGAAGAGGCAGTCCACGCACTCATAAGCAGGGTAAGCGATAGGTGAAACAACTGCGTCGCCTGGCAGAACACCGTAACACCAATGATGCCCTGGCGGCTGCCCTCCGCATTGAGGCGACAAAGATAACAGCCGGAAGAGCCACTCCGCTACCGCACAGAGCTGTGACTGCCGAGAATGACATCGCCGTCGACCGCAACAACCAAACCATCTTAGAACCGGGGGCGGGAGACGTAAGTGTTGGAGAGCCCGGGCACCTAAGGGCGGATGCGAGCATACCCTGGAAGAGGATCACAACAACTTCTAAGGGCCGGCGTGAAGAGGGGCACGTCGATGCCGTCATCACGTTTCCCTCGCTTCACATTGAACACCGTGGCTGGGAACAGCGAGGATGGTCTGGTAATGCACGAGTGGATTTTGGGCCATCCCCGGGGGCCTCGCTAACAATTACCAGGCTCGTTATGATGCGGGAACTACCAAAAATGATACTAGTCAGCCGCTACGAGTTACAAACCACCTGGGTGAAGCCCTGACCGTGACTGAGGAAGCTTATCTGGAGTTGACCCTTGGCAGGAGCAGACTACAAATGTGGGTGTTCATTGCCGCAATCACTGAGGAAGTTATCCTGCGCCTGGACACCAAGAGGACGTCGGATGCTGCATATTGCGCCTGGGCTACGACGAGATCCTGTTGAACCATCCGGAGAAGAGGTTGCAACCGGTGAGCCTCTTACTTTCCGAACGAAAGGTGGTTCCAGCATGGAACGAGACAGTGGTGACGGCGCGGGCATAGAAACCCCTAACGAGGAATATGATTGTGGACGGAGGATGACTCGACCGAGATGGGGTTTGTGTCGCGAGGGCGCTGCTTCCTGCTTGGGAGGCCGTCCCAGTGAGGGTCCTTAATGCCACCAACCGGGATCAGGAGCTGCTTAGCGGAACTGTCTTGGGGAAGTGCGAACCGGTCGCCTTTATAATATCTGCGACCAAAGACACCGAGGGCCCACTGAATATAAAGTAACTGGATAGTTGTCTGAGTAACTTAGTCTAGAAGGCGGCTGTGAACATCTTGCGAGGCGAGAAGCACATCCTTAACCTGTTTGCAGATTTCCAGGACATCTTAAGTCTATCAGAGGATGATTATGGCCGTAACGATAGAGTGATGCATCGAGCGATGCTCAACCAATTAGACTGTCGCCTCATTGTGTCCCGCTAGTGAAGCAGAAGGAAATAGACAACTGGATAGCGAACATGAAGACCAGAGGCACAATAGAAGAATCCGATAGCCCGTGGTCATCACTGGTAGTGCTAGTGAAAAAGGAGGATGGAGATCTCCGCTTCTGTGTTGACTACCGGAAGCTGAATGTGTCACCAAGAAAGACTGCTTCCCGCTGCCACGGATCGACGACGCCCTAGACACCTTAGCGGAACCCAGTGGTTTTCCACCCTGAACCTGGTAATGGCAAGTGACACTTCATCCTGACAAGGAGAGGACAGCATTTTCTACTGGACATGGTTTGTGGCAGTTCCCGGTAATTCCCTTCGGACTCTGCAATGCTCTGGCAACGTTTCAGAACCTGATAGATTCAGTGATGAGAGGCCTCACATACCACACTTGTCTCTGTTATCTCGATGGCATCATTGTTATAGGCAAGACATTCGAGGATCATCTAAGCAACGCGAGGAAGGTGTTCGAAAGGCTTCGTCAGGCCAACCTTAATTTGAACTCCAAGAACTGTCAGCTGTTTACAAAGGAAGTGCGTTACTTAGGACACATCGTAAGCCCTGGTGGTGTGGCTGCGGGCCCCCAGAAGCTAGAGGCCATCAAGGAGTGGTCCAGGCCAAGGAATAAACAAGAACTGCGCCGGATCCTGGGTCTCTGCACCTACTACCGGAAATTTGTGGTGGGGTCTGCAAACATTGCCAAACAGCTGACACAGGAATGACGAGACTTCCAGTGGACTTTCCAGACCCTGAAGAACGCCCTGTGCACGTCCCCGGTACTAGGATACCCAATTCCCGGTAAAAAAGTTCATCGTGGACACGGATGCCAGTGACTTCGGCATTGGGGTATCCTTTCGCAAGAGCAGCATATAGACGAGTGAGTACTGGCCTGGTTCAGTAGAACATTGTCCAAGGCCAGCGAAACTACTGTGTGATAAGACGAGAGCTCCTGGCTATTGTAGAGACCCTGAAACGCTTCCACAAGTACCTTTATGGACAGGAGTTCAACTTCCGAATGGACCATTCCGTCCTTACTTGCCTGTTAGGTTTTCGTAATTTGGGCGGCCCGCTGAGACCAACGGCTGCAGGAATACAATTTTACCTCAGAGCACTGGGCAGAAAGACATTATTCTAATGCAGAAACCCTTTCCCGAAGACCATGCCAGGAAAGCTGCAACCATTGTGTGAAAATCGAGGCGAAGGAGAGTGTCGCAACCATACGCCCGGTCACGGTTCAATCTACAGTCGGTTGGGGCAAAGAGACCTTGAGGGAGCAGCTGGCGGTTCGAGACATACGGCTGATCCTAACGGATAAAGAATCCGGTGAATGACCCACTTGGGCGGACGTCGCTCCAAGGGGCCTGATCTATAAGAGCCAGTGGGATTCCCTGGTGATTACTATTGAATAGAGTGTGGGAGTCTGTAGAGGAAAAACTAAGGTGGAATATTTGGTACTCCCGAGGAGCAAGGTGAAAGAAGTTCTCGTGGAGAGCCATGCCGGTACTACCGAAGGGCACCTGGGTGTAAGTAAGACCTTGGAGAAGCTCCGTCGCCGATTTTATTGGCTGCCATCTTCGTAAAGACGGAGAGGTGGTGCCAAAAATGCGACATCTGCGCGGCAAGTCGTGGGCCTCAGACTCGAAGCCGGGGCCGGATGCAACAATACGTCGGAGCGCCGTTCGAAACTATTGCAATCAATATGGCTGGCGCTTTCCCAAGAACAGACACAGAAATCGCTTCCTGCTTTTGGCTATTTCACCAAGTGGCCGTAGCTAATACAATGGTGGACAACTTCTTTTGCCCGTTCAGGATTCCCCCGGAGCTCCACAGTCACCAGGGAACGAATTTTGAATTCAAACCTTATGCGAGAGATTTTCCAGCGCTTCCTGATCCACAACACTCATATCACTCCCCTTCATTCACAGTCAGACAGAATGGTGGAGCGTTATATTAAGACGGTCGAGGAGTACCTCCAGAAAGTGGTGTCTAGCCACGAGTGAGATTGTGATGTGCACTTGCCATAATTTCTCCTGGCCTACCGAGCATCAGTACACGAGTCCAGTGGCATGACGCCGTCCATCATGGTATTCAGACGGGAGCTTACGGCTACCTTGTGATCTGTTTGCCATGCCCTCTGATGCTGATCAACCCGCAACAAATTATGTCGGGGCTCTAACGGATAGGCAGGAGAACATCCATCTAGCCAGGGAGCACCTGAAGCTAGCAAGTGACTGAATGAAGGTGCACTATGGCCGTCTGGGGAACACTGCCAGATTCCAGAAGGGTAAGCTCACATGGCTCTACCGTCCAACTAGGACTAAAGGGAAATCGCCGAAGCTACAACGTTCCTGAGATGGCCCATATAAGGTAAGCACCCGCATCGATGATGTGGTATACTGCATTTGGTGTCAACCTCCAGGAAAGCTGATGCGGTCCATCTTGATTGGTTTGCCCCCATATCGCGGAGCTGCTCAGGATGGCCTGCTCTGAGGATGGAGCTGTGTGATGCATCAGTTTATGGCCCAAGGTTATCGGGAGGTCGGCGCTGAGCTGTCAGAGTAAACATGGTAACCATCACTTGGCAGTGTAAACACCAAGTGCGCTATAGGAAGATAACTACAACTTTCTGGAAGCTTCTTCTCTCCCTCCTTCACAAAGTGTATCAAAATAGTTCTAGAACGTTCAGGAACCTTCTGTGGTAGATTGTACTGCCTATATAAGTCAAGCATTCTCGTGCAGTCCAGTGAGTTGTGAGTCAAGTGCGAGTTAGCAGTTGCGTTTCTGGTGCAGCATCAAAAGCGATCCTCCGAGTGAGTTGGTGATGACTGTTGTGAGGTGCAGTGCTACTGCAGTATGGGTTGTGAAAGTCTTGTGTTCGACTCCTGATTGAAGTGAACCATCCAGTGTGAAAGAGGCCATGTAACAAACGAAGGGAAGTGACAGAGAATTGAACTAGTTCACCTTACTGAAGTGACATTATTGAAGTGAATCCCCAATGAAGGTGAACTACATAAAACTGTAACAGGACAGTAAGAACGAGAAAAGTAACATGAAAAACTGGACAAAGTCACAGTATTAACACAGGTTGTTGTGACCTATAATGCTTAGCAGTAAAGTATTATTATTATTATTATTATTATTATTATTATTATTATTATTATTATTATTATTATTATTATTATTATTATTATTATTATTATTATTATTATAAAGTTGGATTTAAGTGGTGGATCATAAATGCAAGATAAATTATGCATCTGGCAAATAAAGTAAGGAAATTTTGTTTTGAAAATGTTAACCCTTTCATGTTTTCATAAACATTAATTGATGAAAATGTATATAAACTTATTTTATTGTCTTCATAGTTCACAGTATGCATAATAACATGTATTAATACCACATGTAACTGATTTACATGTACTGCTTAGTATGAAGAGTTCTTGATCATTTAGATAGGAAGGGTGGAAAAGGATGCACCATGAGTTTTAAATATTTATGTTAGGTGCTATGTATTTCTGTCTCCAGGTGTTATAACAGAATGATAATGCTATGCTAGCTTGTAGTGTTAAATAATTGTTCTTACTGCGTAATCGTCGTCCTCCGTGGTGTAGTGGTTCCATGCTAGCCTCTAGTTCCCTAGGTCGCGGGTTCAAACCCGGCGGAGGGCGATGGATTTTTTCGGACGTAAAAATCCTTAGCATGGCTTCCTTTGGAAGGGAAGTAAAGCTGGTGGTACTGTGTCGTAGATTTACGGCACGTAAAAGAACCTCAAGCCTGATAAAGTGGCCTCTGAGCAAAATTACCGGTCTTTCACGCCCAAAGTAGAATAGGACGCTAAGAACCATAGCAGTTAAAGAGTGTCCATAAATAAAACTCAATTTCAATTTTTTACTGTGTAATGCACCATTGGCAGAGGACACTGATGATGCATGAAATGAAATGATGATTGAGATAGGAAATTTGGGAAGGAAATGTTCCAGGCTTAAGTTTATTGTGCTTCCCTGAGATTTACCAGTTATGAGGACTGAGGAAAACCTGGAAGAAACCTCAGCCAGGTAGGACAATCCTGGCTGGATTTGAACTGCAAACCTCCCACTCATAAGTCTGTGCTTTAACGAGCTCGACCACCTGTGTCGGTATGCTATCTTTAGTAGTAATGTATTGCTGCAAATCCTGTAGGTGAGTCAAAGCAGCATCCCATTGGCTCTTATATCTTAAAAAGTTGCAAAACAATGGGGAACTTGTAACCTGGAGTATTAACTGAATTTAATCAAAGCTGAGTTAGCAGATGTTTCACCAGGTTCTAGTAGGACTTTGCATGCACAGCCAGTGTGAATGTTAACAATGTGTTCCCAGTACTTCTGTATTCCCTATTGTGTAGTTTTGTTCCCTACAACTGTAGTAACTGTTTCCACTATTGCTCTATGAATATGTATGACAAGATCAAAATCAGTACCTATGATATTAATCAATTATTAGTTTACCAGGAGTGTTGTTTGGTGTTTGCAAATTATATTATTCTAAAATTCTTTCTAAATATCTAATGTGATAATCAGAGTGTTATCAATTTTTTTTAGCTTCATGGATGTATTTGTCGTATTGCCCCTATTTTATTATTCTGTACTGTGAACAGTTGATGACTAAACTTGTAATTCTTAAACAACGAATACTAATTTCTATTGATAATCAAAGACTGCAAAACTTTCCAAGTCCATGGTAAAGGGACTGACTGCTGGTTACTGTTCTAGTCATTTCAGTCGGTTATATCATCAATTCTGTCATAGTCGTAAAGCCGAGATACCACAATTTATTGGATCAGCATTAACTATGAGAACCTAAGCACTTTTATCATCTTATCATGGTATATCAGTCCAGCTATGTGAAGGAAAATTAAAAATATGTCCTTCATTCAAGAGAATCTGATCTGATCCATTTAAAATGCATGTGGTGTTACTCTTTACCAGATGGTGAATGGCAAGAGCGAACATATCCTATACACTGCACCACTTTTGCTTGGCGTAAGGCAGTGAACCTTTCTTTTGAGTAGCAATGTATGAAGTGCCAGTGTTCACTTAGAGAAACAATTGCTGAATGTAAATATGAAAGCTTGGTGTTGGGGCAGAGGTGGGCAAACATTGGAACTGTGAGAGGAAAAAAAGGTTAAAGATCCACATTTAACCTCAAATAGTATCATTCACCAGAGAAGATACTTCAGTGAAGTGCAGGACAGTGTATGTATTGCTTGTTTGATTTCATAGCCATTAGTACAATAAAAAAAAGTTCATTGATATTCACTCTTTTTAAGGAGTTGTGTTCGGAAATCTTGTATTTCCTACTTATTAACCTTAAATAATGGGAAACAAAAGTTGTACTAAATTGTATTTCATAAAATAAGTGTAACAAATTTCCCCATATTTTGGTTAGTGAACATAGCAAAAGTATATTTATTAAAAAATCTATACATGCAATAAAACTTTAACTGAAGTTTTTCTGGTAAACAGTTGATGCTAATGTGCATAATGAGCTACCCTGAAACCAAACGCATATTTTTAAGTTTTGTTTGTGTATGTGTGTGTTGTTTTTTCCCTGTGTCTTTTAATGCAAGAATGGCTAAATTGATCATAATGAAACTAGGTATACTTAGGTCTCACTTAGAAAATAGACTATATCGCATCTTAATTGTTTTCACAAAAGGGGAGGAAAACATTTCAATGGGACGCAGAATCAAAATATGTCATTAATTATACAGTTTGTAAAATGTTATATAACAAAAATTCTCAATGTTGCTGATAGGTTTTGTTATTTGCAATATTCCAATAGGATAATACCAATTTTTCATTGCTATTATTCATGTGTGTACACTGGTTACAAGGAATGATAGTTCTAACTGCATTGCAAACATAAGGAAGAGACGCAAGTTTGTGTATGTTCTAATGCTCCAGGGAAAGCAATGTTGTTACTGGTTTTCAAAACATTACAAAGAGAGGAGTGAGGTTGATGGGGGGGGGAGGGAGAGAGAGAAAAAAATCTCTGCATTTAACACAACAATGCCAACAGAGCACCATCTGGAGGTTACCTTTTATTGATTTTCCCTTTATTCCACATTTGATGATCCATAATGAAGATAATAGCATTAATCAAACACCGAAACAGATAGTATAAAGAACAATAATATTTGCATTATTTTTGGAAAGGAAACTGACTGAATGTAGCTGAAATGTACAAAAACTACAGTTACAACTATTCTCCTAATTTGAAGCAGTTTTAGCTCCAATTTAATTTCTTTTATATTTTGTCTGTAACTGACTAATTTATTTCTTGTATATGACAAGCAATAAAACACTTGAATTGCCACCCAGTTCACTAATGGTTTAAAATGCATATTTTCATGCTGAACATTGCTCTATCAATGAGGCAATGGTTTAAGTTAGCAGGGGTCTAATCTTTGTTTCCTTCTGGTCACAATTTGAACTGAAACTAAATACATAAAATTTATAAGCTATAATCATTGGATAAAAATGTGCCCAAGTATGTAAAATAAATTTAAATTACATGTACCTACCCATTGTGGCAAGGCATTAAATATACGATCTGTAATTCATTAACACACATAAAAGGACATGTCAGCCTTTCTGTCTGGCTTGACACAATGCTCACAAATTTGACAATATAACATCCCTATGTATATATTTTTCCTGACCTCCGTGAAAGGAACAAAGATTTTTCTAACCCCTTAAGCTCCTGTTTAAATTCTCCGTACCTCCAACACTTATTATATAACCTCTTAACTTGTGTGCTTGTTGCTACCTCAAATCCAGAACATCTTCCAACTATCACTAAATACATCCTTAATCACTATCACTCGACATATCAGTGCCACAAACTTGGAGCTCTTTCCCTGTTTAAATCAGACTCTAACACAATTTTAATATAAATTAAAACTTGAACTGTTTTGGCAGAAATGTATGTCAAATCCTGTCATTTATTTCTCTTTATTATTTTTTTCTTTCTTCACTTTCTCTACGCTTGCCTATAGTAAGTAGAGGAAGTATTGAACTCCATCCAAAAATTCAATTCCGAGATTTCACCAAAAATACATGTTTTGAGACTCCCTGAATCCAAAAAAAGCATTTTTAGAAAAAGGTCTCTGTATGTATGGCAGAGAGAGAGAGAGGGAGGGGGAGGGAGAGAGAGAGAGGGGTTAAATACCAAACATGGTATTTAAGTTCAGTATCTTCCAAAGATGGGGCATGAGTATTTTTAAGAAAATCTCCCCACCCCAAAGTACCCTTTACATGGAAGACTTTGAAATTTTCAATTTTCTCAAAAATAGCTCGAACAATTTTGTTTAAAATACCATATATAAAGGGTATTTAGAATTCAAATAAAATGTATATCTTGAATTTTATGGGAATAGTTTGTGAAGTTTTCTTCATTTGGAAGAAGTTTAGTACAATGTTGTATAACTAGGAAATGTTAAGTGAAAAATGTAGATATCTTTAAAGCACATGTTGTTTCTCACGATTGCATGGAAAGAGTATGAAACTTTAAGGCTATCATTTAGGGTCCAGTTCTTAAACATTTGATTATTGCTATTCCCTTTGTACCTATAACGAAATCTGTAATGTAGCTATTTCTGCAAAAGTTTATCTCTAAATGAAGTAGATAGAAAAATAAACTTTCGTAAGAATAGTGTGATAACCAAAATAAACTATAGAGGGTGAAGAAAATCATGTGAATGTAATACATCAGAATTTTCTTTTTCAATTGTAGTTTTACCTATAATAATTATGACTTTCGTAAAGTGTTACAGTTTTAATTAATTTTCTTCTGCCCTAAAGCTTTTTCTGGTGCAACTTTCAGTAAGCAGTTTCTTTTCCTTCTCATGACAGTTTCAGCATTGTTCTTCTTTCACTCTCTCTTTTTAGAATAGCTTCATGATTTATTTTCCCTATCCATTTTATTTTCTCCCTTCTCCATATCCACATTTTAAATGCTGCCAGTCATTTTGTTCTCACTTCATTTCAGTGTCCAAGTTTTCCTCACTCCACACAATCTTTTCTATAGTTGTTTCTTCAAGTTCCATAGAGGATGCCTCTTTTCTTATAAAAAGCTTCCTTTGTCATTGCCATCTTCAGTGTTATTTCCTCACAACAGCTTGTGCTACTACTTATGGTATATCCAAGTATCTAAGCTGCCTACGTGTGCCACTACTTCAAATGATTCATATATGGTGACAAAGTGGAAGAGTGGAGGAGGGTTTGCAGTTATTGTGGCCACCATTATGTTGGTAGTCCCTGTTGTAGGCCTTCAATTACAGCCGATGTGAAAGTCTGTTGAGACTGGCTATTGTTTTATGAATATCTCAGAACAACAATTGCTCTCTGTAGAGCTGTAATGCACTAGAAGTTATTTACATAAAATGAGAATTGGCTGAGTGGAAAAAGTGGTTTTTATTGCACTTAAATATGGGCCTCACTTAGGATACTACTAGGGAATATAGTACTAGTTGCACTTATCAGTTCACTCCAAAGGCACACAGATGAATATAAATCCTTCTATGGCTTCCTTCTGGTCCTCCCTTTAACCTTAAACTAAAATCCTTATTTTTTAAGATTTCATTTGCTTTAATTTTCTCTAAATGCTCTTAACGGTCATTTTATAAAGTTGCTAATGCCAATAAATATAGTTGTCATAGAACACCTTATACTGGGTAAAGTGTTGTCCAAGTAAGGTTGTATGAAAATACTTTTTATGGTGTCAAAAGACTGAAGATAGAGTAATGATGTGTCGAGTGACCATCTCTGCATAAAGAAGTATCCTGATGATTATTGAAATGAATGAAGCCCATGAGCTTTGATTATTCAGTTCATAAATATAATAGAGTTATGAATTTACATGTATTTGGATGCATATAAGATTTAATAGATATTAGGGCAAGCAGATCAAGGCTCTTGATTTCACTCCCAAACAACAAAAGACTACCCACTTTTACCCTAGCATATGAATCTGTGAAAACAAGATGATAATTTTTCGTAGTGTTGTATAATGGTTGTGTATACCCAAAATGGATCTTTTGTGCTTACCACTCCCAGGAGGAATGGATGAGGTGAAGAAACTGCAGTAGGCTGTAGGTAGACCAGATGGCTGGTAGTGATGTGCAGAGGTTCCTAATGACTCCAAGCTTAATGGCTCAGTCACACCAGTGGGTTGCTCACAGTAGGCTTCCCTCTGGCGGAACTAGGAGAACACAACCCTCCTGAGGCAGCTCTGAGAAGGCTGCCATCCGGCAGGGTGGAGAAAAACCTTCCTCCAAGCAAGCACCTGCGCCATCTGTCCAACACCGATCGAAATATATAATTTTTTTTTTATAGTTTATTTATGGATGCTCTTTAACTGCTGCGGTCATTAGCGTCCCATTCTATATGGGCGTGAAAGACAGGTAATTTTGCTCAGAGGCCTCTTTATCAGGCTTGAGGTTCTTTTACGTGCCGTAAATCTACGGCACAGGACCACTGGCTTTACTTCCCTTCCAAAGGAAGCCATGCTAAGGATGTTTACACCCGAAAAAATCCATCACCCTTCGCCGGGTTTGAACCCGTGACTTCAGGAACTAGAAGCTAGCATGATAACCACTACACCATGGAGGACGACTCTGATCGACATTGCACAGCCCCTAAGGCTACCTGAAACATGAAAGGGGAAGCAAAATGATAGGAAATGAGGGAAAGGAAATTTTTTCGTAGAAGTGAAACCACCCCAGCATTAGCTTTGCCAACCAGGGAATACCATGAAAACCTTATGGTCGAAGTGGTTGGCCCCAGGAATCAAACCCAGAACCTCCTGAATGCATGCATTGCACATTACTGCAGAGTCATCTCATTTGGTTAACAGCAGTGTGACAGTGCAGGAACAAATTTGATTCTTATATAGGCTACATAGAACAATGGTTATGTTTGAAAACGTGCAGTAAGTGGCTAGCCCTATTGCTCCAAGCTTTCTTATCTGGTGAATGATCCCATGAGCAATTTGCAGCTTTAAGGGTGAGCAGGTTCTGCAACTACTTGGCTTTCCTGTCCTCCACCTTTACAGATCCATCAAGGTAATTTCCACTTTTTGAGCCCAGTTCTTCTAGAAGTATGATGTAGAACATGGTAAATGAGGTCATTTATTTTTTGTCATCAAACAGGAGGGTATATAAACACTGATGTTATAAAATCAAAAGCGCCCAAAGGTAAATGAATATCTTCTGTTTGTGTTAACCAACTAATAGACCTCTGATAAATATAAGGCAATATTCAAGGTGTCTTCTCCAGTAGCATTAAAGCTAATGCTATGCCAGGGGTAGCAGCTAATAATTAGATCAAGGTCCTCCTGCTTATAAAACATATAATAATAATAATAATAATAATAATAATAATAATAATAATAATAATAATAATAATAATAATAATAATAATAATAATAATAATAATAATAATAATAATAATAATGATGATGATGATGATAATAATGATAATGCTTTATTGTCCACAGACCTGTATACAAGTTTCAGACATTGTCAAGTCTCATATTTATAACACAGTAAACCTATTTACAACTCATCCAGAGAATACAAGCATTTTTCAATCAAGTAGTTTTTTAGATAAATTTTAAAGTTAGATTTTCTTGCAGTTTTGATTTCTAATGGTAATTTGTTATAAAAAATCGTTCCTATTACATTTATATCCTTAAATACAATTTGTTTATTACACATATACCTATGATAATTTATGCTACTTCTTGTACTATAACCATGAATGTCATTATTTTTTGTAGGATTCTTGTTTTGTATATATAGTACAGTCCTATATACATATAAGGAATAGACTGTTAATATTTTGTGTTCTTTAAATGCATTTTTACAAGATTCATTAAATTTTAAGTTACTAATAATTCTAATGCATTTCTTCTGCAATACCGTCAAACTTATTTATATGCACCTCTGATGCACTTCCCCACACCTCAATCCCATAATGTAGATGTGGATAGATTACACCATAATATATCATTTTCAATTCCTCACCACCTAAGGTATGTTTGAAAAATCTTAAGAGATAGATGGATTTGCTAATTTTGGTAGATATTGCATTTGTGTGTTGTGCCCATGTCAGCCCACTGTCTATCTATATCCCTAGGAACTTGTGCACGTCTATCTTATCACAATTTTTATTCTCAATCACAAGTGAATGCTCCATTTTTTCTTTTTTTACAAGATCATATTTCAAAAATTTTGTTTTATCCATATTGCAAATGAGATTATTTACTCTAAAATAGTCTAATATTTCATTGGTACCCAAAGCAATTTTTTTCATTAAAGATGAATTACAGTCCCCCCAAAAATTTACCGTAGTGTCATCCACATACGATGTTATAGTGGAATTTTTTGGATGACTAATATCATTACTTACATAAATTAGAAACATTAAGGGGCCCAAAACTGACCCTTGGGGTACCCCATATCTTACTATTCCCTGCTTTGACTTTACTTTTGACAAACACATATAATTTTTAACATAGATTTCAGTTATTTGTTTTCTACCCAACAAATAGGATTTACAAATCTCATACGCTTTTCCTCTGATTCCATCAGCTTCCAGTTTATCTAATAAGATATCATGCTTGACAAGTATACCCACCTTATTATTCTGTTCTAATAGACTTATTACCTGATGGACATTATCAATAACAGCAGTTGTATTTGAAAAACCCTTTCTGAAACCATGTTGAAACTGACAAAATACATTTTCCTTATTTAGAAACTCTAGCATCCTGACTAGAAGAACTCTCTCATAAATTTTCCCAATCTCTGATGTTAGAGTAATTGGCCTATAATTGTTTATATCTAGTTTATCACCTTTATCATAGATAGGCCTTATAATACTTGTATTTAAACAATCTGGGAATATTCCCATCTGAATTGAAGAATTGATAAGATGTTCAATGGTTTTGATATTTCATTCTTACAGTATTTTAGTAGCTTTGGACTAATTTCATCCCATCCTGATGAACTTTTACCATGCAAGAGCCCTATTATTTTTATAATTTCATTTACATTTGTAGGTTTCACATACATTGTTGATTTTACAACATTTATAATAATGTTGTTTCTCTTTCCTGGATTTTGTTGTACTAGATTTAGGTAAAAACCATTTATATGCTCACAAAGTTTGTGTTTTTTTTTTCAATTTTACCATTTATTTCTAGTTCGAAATTTTCTACTTCAGTTTTTTTTACTCTTATTTTGATTTACAATTTCCCACAATGTTTTAGAAGTATTTTTTGATTTTTGAATAGTATGCGTATAATATTTCTGTCTAATAGTTTTTAATTGATTTAGATACTCCTTCCTATATTTATTGTACTTATTTTTGTATACTTCCAAAGAAGTAGATTTATAAAGCATATAACAATCCTTAGCTTTTTCCCTTAGCTCAGTAATATAGCTAGGAATATTTACTCTAGTGTATCTGTTTCTCATTTTCTTAGTTATTATAGCACAAGCCATATCATAATGAATTTTAAAGACTTAAAAAAATACATCCCATTTATCATCAATGTTGTCACATTTATATACATCCTCCCAGTCTTCCTGTTTTAACAAGTTAGCTAATTTTTTTAAGCTTCCTTCTTTTAATTTCTAGAGGTTTTAATAATACTTTGTTTAGTTTTCCCATAAATGTTTCTCACCTCAAGATATTGAGCTGAATTGGTCCAAGACACATGAGTCTATTATACCGCAGCTAGTATTTCATTCTTCATATTTGTAGCTATGTTATCAATAGTGGTACCAGTATTTACCGTAACTCACGTGGGTTCATAAATAGTATCTACAATATCATAACCATCCAAAATACTTTTCAGTTTACTGCTTATGCTATCACCTAAATTTATATTAAAATCCCCAGCTAGGATTATGTTTACATTTTTTGTTACATAATCATTTAATAATCTATCTAAGTGACCCAGGAAATCGTTCACAGATGATGCAGGTGATCTATACAGACCAAATATCAATACAATCCCTTCCTGAGTTGTAACTTTAATACCAGTAACTTCAAAAACTTTTTCCTCACAGTATTGGTTCAATTTTAGGACTTTAGCCTCTACATCTTCCCTGGTTAATATCATTACACCACCACTCTTATGAACACTTCTACAAAAGGAACATGCAATTTTATAATTCATAATATTATACAGATTTACTTGGTCTACTCTTAACCCATGCTCTGTAAAGATATTTGTGGGCATACCGTACCTCATTTACAAAGTGCTCAAGGGCATCTCTTTTATTACTCATATATTGCACATTTAAATACAACACTTTAAATGTTGTAGTCAAATTTCTATTTAAAAGTTTTACACTATCACTATACACTATATCTACACTAAGAGCACTCGTTTCATTCATCAACTCCCCATTGTCTGTTAAATCAGAAAGATGCTCATCGCTCTCTGTTTTATCTAGTTTTTTGAAACAAGATTCTCAATGACTCTATTTAACAGTCTTCCAAATTTTTTTATCCCCATTCTATTAAAATGAACACCATCCTTACCCAGGTCATTATCACCAATCCACGAGTTTCCATCAAGGAACACATACTTATTTGTTTGCCATATCCAGTCTAAAATAGAGTTCACTGCGTCTACAAAGCGAAAATCTTGATCTCTGCGCCTGATTATGCCACTTAAACAAATCTTTGCACGAGGATACAGTTTTTGAGCTGTAGATACTGTACGAAGCATATTTTCCCTTATTTCATCTGGACTCTGCATTGTATTGAGGTTATTTGTTCCAGAATGCAGTATTAAAACGTCTGGATCATCGTTTTTTTTAAGCATATTTTCAAGATGTTCAACTCTCAATCCAGGATAGCAGTAGACTTGTGCATCCTTATCTAAGTATTTACTTACATGACGTACCATATAATCACCTATTACTACTCCGTCTGCTTCTCATATAACTGCTCTTCCACAATCTCAGAAACTGATTTCACTATCACTTTCACTTATCGAGCCATATGCTCCACTCGTCAATTCAAGGTTATGTTGCTCCACTAAATTATTATCCAGTGGCAAGAACTTATTTTG
This sequence comes from Deroplatys truncata, assembly GCA_030765065.1. Lineage (NCBI taxonomy): Eukaryota > Metazoa > Arthropoda > Insecta > Mantodea > Mantidae > Deroplatys > Deroplatys truncata. The sequence goes on along the minus strand of CM060990.1, from coordinate 5,786,436 downwards.
AAGAGTAATACTACTAGGTTGGATTTCCTGGTGTAATATTACTACACATTTGCCGATGCTTCCTTTTTACTATATTCCACAGTTTGTTCTCGTTTTCTCTTACATTAGGCCACTGCTTGTTTCGTGTTTCTGCTTTTAATTTTGCACTAAGTACCCAGTAATTTAACTTCATCTTCCAGCTTATGTATCCCATTATTTGCTGCCTTGAGGTCTTTCATAAGCATTTGTATTATTAACTGTAGAGACACTACATTTTCCAAACACGAATGAACTTGTTCTGTGCAAGCACAGGAGCTACTTATACACCCATTACAAGATCGCTGTTCCATATGTCCACATTTTTTCTCCACATGTGCTTGTGTAGCACGAGTCCTACCCCTTTCAACACCTTTCACAACGCTAAAGATACTAGAATCTACTTCAAGTTCACTTTTCCCGCATTTTTCACTCACATCATTACGTCACACAACTGAGTTTGCCGCCATCTTGGACAACTGAGTTTGCCGCCATCTTGGACAACAGAATGGTTACAACTTTGGTTACCAATCAGTAATATCTATATTAATTGTTTTGGTTATAAAGTATGGCTTTTAAGCAAATAATGTATTGCTAAAACATTAATAAGAAAAAGGGAATGAAATAATGGAAGAAAGATAGCTTCCTGCAAGAAAATTCAGGGTTTTAGCCTCGACAATCTTTCCTCTATGGTTAACATAATCTTCACCTCTGAATCGGGCTGATTTTACTTCTTTTACTATATATAATGAAGGTTCTCCACCACGTTTTCTTTTATGTGATTTTTCCGGGTAATTGGCACTATACATGCTATCATGAGGGGTTTTTGAAGGAATAGAACAGTGTTCCACATATGTGCAAGGCTGCAGTGCACAAGGTGTCCCCCACTATTGTATATCCTATATACTATAAGCTATCTACACTTCTTATTCTCTTAAAATCGCAGAGAAAATCCTGTTGTCATGGTTAAAATAGGGGATGCTGCAACGGGTCACAAGGGTAACAGGAAATGATCAGGATGGCCAGCACGAGATTTTGACTAGACCATTTGATGCAAGCTTCAGATGTTGCTATAGAACCAATCACTCAGCTTGTTGAACAGATGTTTACATCGTTACATAACATTTCAATAAAACCACAATAAATAAACAAAGGAACTTTTGTTAGTGTGCATCGGGATGGGTTTGTATAAATATAATTGTTTCATTTTTCTTAGGAATTTCTTCCAGTAGAGAGTTAAAGAATTCTTGCTACATACTAAGATAATGCATTACATGCCATTTAACTACATTCTTTACAGTGTTTTAATTTGTAAATTATTTTTCTTTATGAAGAAAAGTTGAATTTATGCCCTAAACATTAAAAAAAAACTTGTTGCGAGAGAATGTTTCTTACGTAATTTGTTTAGCGTAAATTATTAGAACTTGGAGATCTTATATTGTTTTTACTTCATGTGAGTGGAAGCCATCTTGTGACGTCATTCATTTGTTTGGTTTGTAGCTCCATCTGGCGTAGCAATTTGCATCAGTTTTTGAAATAATTCATTTTAAATGTCCTCCGGCTAGCTGTTTGGGTCGAACATGTATCTCTATACAGGTTGTGAAGCGGAAAGGAATCTTTTATTCAAAAATTACACTTAATGAAGAAATTTGTTTTATAATTTTTATTGTCGAACACGTTCACTAACACTTTTACATATTGATCTGGATACTCGCCAAACTGAAACTGTTTGCAATAACTTCTTATTTATCACTTTTAACTCACGTACTTCAACTTTGTGTATATTTGACTGTATAATACTTTAGATCTTTAATAATTTTGCTGCGCGTAACTTGTGACGAACTGACTGACTGAAGACGGCGTGTAATGTGCTAGAAATTTTGATGAACTGGGCGACCGACGTGTAATGTATTGAGAATTTTGTTGAACTGGGGGCGATCTACCTCGAACCTGGCTTTATATACTCCCACTCCTCGACATGCCTAAAGATTATAAATGAACTGCTATTGGCTAATAAAACGCGCCAACATTAGCGTCTATTTTAATATCCAATGAAAACCACGAATACATATTGCTTTTAGGGAAACATTCTAGAAGGTTCTACCGTAAACGCGCCAACATTACGTAACTTCCTCGTTTCCAATAATGATAAACAGCTCACCCCCCTCTTTGCATTATTGCGCTATTATTGACAGTTTCAGTAAAGCCGTATAAACTTATTTCCCAATAATAATTACAATTAATAAACATCTGAAATCAATGTCACATAAAAATGCATATTCATATTACAATCGTTATTTACATTTATCATTGTTTAGCTAAATTCATCACATTAAAACCGTAATTCTATTCAGTGTGTTAAATAAGTTACCTTAAGAAGTATGTAAAATTCAGCCTTGCACCCATTATAGTTGCTGAGAAAAAGAAAATGTCATTTTGAGATGCAGTGTCTACAGAAGTTAATTATAAGCAGTATGCATTCAGACTGCAATTTTTATTTCTTCTAGTTGGCCAATGAGGACCAATTACTTTGAGACCCAGAAGAGTATCAAACTGCACCTCTAAAATTTACTTTACAGATATATGAAATATTGAGTGTTTAATTTTTCAAAACTGGTTTAATGAGCATTCTAACATATCAGGGCTACAGGAACAATGGATGAAGTGATGATCAATAAGCAATCATGTGAGCCCTAAGTCCAAAGAACTGGGAGTTACCCATCATTTGTCTTGTTAGGATAAGTGAAACTCCCAGAGGGAAAAAAAAATAACATCCAATCGGCTTGCCTTGAATGAGAATTGAATCCAATCCTCCTGGGTTACATGCCAGTCATGAAGCACCAGTTTTTAAAGGGATGTGCAATTTCTATATTTTGTTGAAGTTAAAAATAATTTAAGATAAGTTGCTGATAAACTTTATACAATTTAAAAAAAAATACAGGAGAGGCTAAAGTTAAGCTCTCTACAACCAAGGGAGTTGGCTCTGTGGTAAGGTATGAGGGCTTGCATTTGTGAGGTCCTGGGTTCGATTCCCATATCCTGCCCACTCTGACCTGGGCTTTTAGTGGTTTAATATTGTTGGTAGGTGAATGCTGGGGTGGCTTTTCATCTACCCTGATTTCCTTTCCCTTATTTTGTTTTCGTTCTGTTTCCTTCTCCTCTTTCAGGTGTGGTCCTAGGTTTTGTGTATTGTATTTTATTTCTCCAATGTAATTACATTTTACACGGATCGTCCAATTATACAAAAATATAACAGTGTATATAAGAAAATGAGAGGTGAAAAAAATACCATATTTTACAGTGCGTTTACATTTGCTTTTTTGTATTCTTCTAAGGAGTAGAAGGCATTTTCTGTCAGATAGGATTTAATGGCTTTAAGTTTTATCTTTTCATTTGTTATCTGTTTCATTTGTGAAGGTAAATGATTGTACATATCTTTGGTGTTATTTTCTATGAATTTGTGATTTAGTGTCCCTCTTAATCTATTTCTGAAATAGTTATTTTTTGTTCTGGTAGTATGGTTATGAACGTTCATATTTTTGTTCTGATTATTGTAACTTTTTACAGCAAATTTAATACATTCGTATATATATATATATATATATATATATATATATATATATATATATATTGAAGGTAATGTTAAAATCTTGAGTGTCTTATATGCAGTTCTACATGTGTCAGTTTTTTTTCATTTTTAACATTATACGTATTGTTCTTTTTTGCAACTTGAATATCTTTAAAACTGAGGATTTTTGTGCTGTACCCCATAGAACAACCCTATAACTTAAGTGGGAGTGGATGAAGGCATAATATACTTGTATGATACTTTTTCTATCCATTATTTGTGTTGTTTGTTTTAAAATATATAATCCCGTGTTAATTTTTTTTATGACTCTCTCAACATGTCTTTCATTTCAGACTACTATCTATGATTAACCCCAAAAAGTTTGTTTCTGTGACCTGCTGAATTTGTTTATTTTCTATTGTTAATTTAATGTTGAACTGTGTTTTATTACTCACACTGATTTGCATCCACTCTGTTTTGTTTATATTTAACGCCATCCCTAGGTTTGCTGACTGTCTGCTAATTATATCTAGTAGTGCATCTGGTTTTTTCTGTACCTCTATTTCTGTTTTCCCCGTGACTACAATTGTGGTGTCATACATTGTTCTCTGTTTTGTAAATATGAGCTTAACCGTTTTAGTGGAGTGCCCCTAATCCCATAATTTTCAAGTTTTTCTAGTAGTTTTTCAATGTTTACACAATCAAATGCCTTAGAGAGGTCTAGGAAGATTGCTACTACATATTCTTTTCTATTTATTGCATTTATAATGTCATTTCCTTTGCAGATTGCCTGTATTGTTGACTTTTTTTTGGAACCCAAATTGGTATTCTGAGAGGATTTCAAATTTGCTGCAGAAACTCTGTAGCTGTTCTAAAAATAGTCCCTCTATTACTTTGGAGAAAGTCGAGCATAAGGATATCGGTCTATAATTTTCCATTGCTAGTTTTGAATTCTTTTTCTTGTATATTAGTCTAACTACTACCTGTTTTAACTTATTAGGAAATGTTCCAGAATTAAAAGGTTGGTTGGCAAGGTGCATAAGTATGCCTATAAGTTCATATTTACAGTGTTTTATCATCTCATTTGTGAATTCGTCCAGCCCGCTAGACCTTTTACTTTTTAATGAGTTAATTTGTCTAGTAACCTCCTCTTCTGTAATTTCTCATAGCATCATAGAGTTACAAACGTTATTTTCATTTATTGGATCATTATGAGTTTGTTTAATTCCTAGAATTTTTACAATGTTTATATAGTATTCGTTAAAGCAGTCAGCTCTGTTTGTTAGATCTCATATTAACACTTTGTTGTTTTCAATTATCATGTTTTCTATCCATTTTGGCTTGTTTTCCTTGTGTGTTACTTTTACGATCTTCCATGTTATTTTTATTTTATTTTCTGCATTTTTATTAAAATTTTATTATGCAACTGTTTTGCTTCTTTTATTACATCATTTAAAATTTGCTTATATTTTTCTATGTAGGGTATGATTTTTCATCCAGTTTAGGGTTTTTCAGACTGTTAAGGAATTGCATGCGCTTTTTGGATATATCAATACCTTTGGAGCACTACGTATCAAATTTTTGTTTATTACAATTAACTTTAAGTAATGGCAAAGTTGCATCCAGAAAATTTTTTGCAATATTACAAAAGTAATTAAATTTATCATTTATTTCTGTTTTTTTGTATATCCCAACCCATTGTGTTGCTTTGAGATTATTTCTCAGTGCCTCTAGTGTATTTTCATTTACTATTCTTTTAATTTCTATCAGTTTATTGGTTTTATACCTAAGTTTACCTAAGGTTTTACCTTCGATTAATTGACCATAATGGTCACTTATTCCCATTTTGATGATTGTACTACTAAAATCATCCCTATTTAAGTTGGTGTACATGTGATCAACACAGGTCGATGAATGTTTGGTTACCCTTGTTGGTTCTGTTTTTGTCAGACTTAGGTTATTTCTTTATAATAATTCTAGTAGCAGACTTTTCTTTTTACTCTCTACAAGTACATCTATGTTTAAGTCCCCTATTACAATAATATGTGTGCTTTTAGTTATGTTATTTATACACCCTTCTAGTAATTTTAAGGAAACTTTTTTGTTCGCCTTTGGTGGACTATACGCTCCCAATATTATAAGTTTTTTCTTTTCTAAGGTGACTTCAATTACGGATAATTCACCACACATTTCTTCACAGTATTTGTTACATTGTATTTCTTTATATTTTATCCCATTTCGAACATAGGTTACTACCCCCCCCCACTTCTGTGTTTTTTCCTGCAATAGCTGGGCCCTAAGGTGTAGTTTACTTTTAATTCATCTGCCTTGAGCCCATGTTCAGAGAATATTATAACATCTGGCTGCGTAGTTAGGATGTTTTGCTCAATCAGTGCCCTTTTGTTTGCAATGCTTTGAATGTTTTGATGTGAGATCTTCAAATCTGTATGTTTACACTTATTTTTTGATACCAAGTTGCTATTGTGATTAAAAACATTGTTGTGTGTACTTATGTTAGTGTTTGTGTTAGTACAATCATTTACCTTACCTTCCCTTTTTTGAGTCACAAGTATTTTTTCTCTTGCTTGCTTTGTATTGGACATCTTTTTTGCACCTCTCATTTTTAGTTTCCCTGTGCTGTACACAAATTAATTACGTTCTTCATTATTCGTCCTAATTTAAAAGCACCTATTCTGTTTAAATGAAGACCATCTCTACCAATACAGTCATTTCCAATTTGCTTATTTATATCCACAAATACACACCTCAGTTGATTACACATCCAATGAATATTTTCGTTTACACAATTTACAAAGTTGAGGTTGATATCTCTTCTTTTTATCACACCATTAATAATGATCAAAGTTTTCGGATTTATATGCTTGATGCACTCTGTAGCACTGTAAATGTCCCCCATAACCTCTTCTGGACAGGTGGCTTGTTCGAGATCGTTTTTACCCACATGAAGGTAGATTACTTTTGGATTGTTTTGAATTCCTGCCCTTCGTTTATCTATCAGGTTTTCTAGTTGACTTGTCTTTATACCCCGGAACACTTTCACTTTCGCCGTTCCCAATAAGTCTGTGTTTAACTAATGAGTCTCCCATCACTATCACTTCGTCTTTTTCTCCTGGCACTTTCACTTCGTTTTCCTCTTGTTTCTTCCACTTGTAGATTGATGATTTTCCCCAGTCATTTGGTCCTGCTTCCTCATTAGTGTATGGTGCTGCTGGACAGATGGCACAGATGCTTGCTTCAAGGAAAGAGTATTCTTTGTGGACACTGCTTGTTGGATGAGCCATTCATCACCCTCTCTGAACAGCTCCAGTAGTGGGACGGGTTTTTGAGCCAGGAACTGTTAAGGACTTCCATGGGATTCTGTGGCCTGCAACATCCTGTGGTTTCTTCACTTCATCCCTTCTTCCTGGAGGTGGTCGCCACAATAAATCTCCTGTAGGCTGCAGTGCACGATGTGCCCCCCACTATTGTATATCCTATATACTATAAGCTATCTACACTTCTTATTCTCTTAAAATAACAGAGAAAAATCCTTTGTCATGGTTAAAATAGGGCATGCTGCAATGGGTCGCAAGGGTAACTACCCTACTGCTATCTTGACCTGTGCGACTTCAAGTTGTCACGGTGAAAATAGGAGTTGCTATTAAGGGTTTTCAAACTGGCACCTCCCACCAAGTTGTCACGGGTGGAATAAGGGAAGTTTGGAGGGTAAAGGTGGGTGCTCAAAGAGGCACGTCCACCAAATGTCATGATAAAAAGGGGATGAGAAAGGATGGGTGTTGGTGTCCATGATCTGGCGACTACACCAGATGCCACAGGTCGAATAAGGTTTGGTTATGCATTGAGGAAAAGGGATTGGAAGGGATTGAGTGTCACTAAATGTCACAGGTAACTGGAGGGCTAGCCCCAACATGTGGCGGGAGACCTGTGTGTCTGATACATGTTACTTCTAACTTAGGGGTTCATACTCGAACCAGAGCGACTCACTAAACATGGAAGCAAACCCAGGATGGGGAAGGTCTTTAAGGTTTCCTATACTCTATAGCACTGCAAAGGGAAAGGATGCAGGTATGACCAAGGGTAGTCCTGAACAATTACATGATAGCCCAACACTTCTATAGAAATATAATTTATTATAAAGTATAGCACGAGGCTGGAAAGGAGTTTACAGATCATGGCACTCATTGATTATCACATTTTAAAATAACACTTTGGACCATGTGGTCAGTCAAGAATCTGACGACAGGGGCTCTCACTGTAAGACAATCCAGAATCGACCATGAGGCATAGAACCAGGGATTTATACACAAAACCTGGCTAGACATGCCACTATGTTATTATTCAGTCGAACCTCCTGACTGCAACTCCGCTATTTGCCGGGCAATGGCTCGGGGTTTAATGCCATCTGATGCAGTGCCTTCCGTGTCTTGCCACTTGACTACTGTATGGTAGCTTTAAGTTTCAGGTTTAACAATTTAGAATTATGTGGCCAAAAACATTATATTAATCACTATAATAATGATAATGCCAAATGCACCGTGACACTATTTAAACAAAACTATCTGGATGTAGTTGTTTCTCAGCTGTAAACTTTTAGTACCAGCTTGATTTAGTGCACAAACTTTTAAATTCTAAGCTTTTGCTTGGTGTTCTGAAGTTAAAAGGCACTGAGTATAAGATTCTAGTTGTAACTGGAATAAATGGAGAACAGTTAAATAAACTCAAGTGGCAAATCATCTTGTTAGTTCTGTTTATATAGTGTTTACTGTTCTGTAAAGGAATTTGCTGACATCCTTATGTCTGTCTTTTTCAAACTTAAAATATATTCAGGGTAATTCATTAATATGTATTAATACATTACATTAAAATAATTTTTTATTGATTTTATTTTACCACCATTAAAGTAACATTGGCAGATACTTGTGTTTATAATGTATAACAGATCTTGAAGAGTTAGACAGTAATTTAATCAAATAAAGGGATCATGTTTCTGCATTTTCAGCTCAAAAATTTATTACCATTCATTTTAGTTTTGAACATAAATGGTAAATGTGTTCATTCTGAGATAGGAAAAAAAAAAAACTATCATAACACTTAAACATGTACAAACGTTATTCTTGTACAGCAGGTGTTGAAGTACTTTTAAAGTGAAGTGTTCTTTTATTAAAGAGCTGCTCTTCAGCTTTAGAATTTCTATTGGTATTAACCGGTTATAAAAGATTATTTATCTAGTCACACGTTACCGAATTCCTTGGTGTAAGGACAAACAAAACCCAAAGACTGTGCAACAATCATGGCTTAATTATGCTTTGGAAAAAAGGTGGTAGTTGTTTTACAGTTAAATATTCATTCTTAGATTCAAGTAGTATCACCAATATTTTCCATTTTTATTCTCATGTGAGTAGGCATTTTTCTTGTAAAGTATTAAAAATTAGTTTCCCATTGTTGTTAAGAGGACTATTAAACTATATAGATTTGCATGGCCAGTGCTTAATTTTTGGAATGTTTTCCAGCTTAGCTGCAGAAGTGAATGTTGTTTTTGTTTGTGCAGCAGTGTTACTGTATGTGACTAGCAAACCTCTAAATTCTGAAACTAAGAATTTGTTGCACTACAGCCAAAGGAGCCTAGCTTGCAGCAAAGCTTGAAAACCAACCAAGACTGAAAAGTTGTTGTGCATGTTAAGCTTGGTGGGAACCCTGTATGCATAAAATAAACTCTTCCATATTAAATATGTATTATAATATGATATTTTAATCCTGTTTCTGCTTTGTCAGGGTTGTACTGTAGCCATGAGTGCCTCTTTTAATATTATACTATGATTTGGTCCAGTTTTAAAGCTTTGAAACAAAATAAATCTGTTTGGCAAACATAAATTTGTTCAGTTAGATTATTGTTCATATTACTAGAACCCTGAACATGTATGTAAATTATTTGTTTGTTAATCTATCCAATAACACTAGTCTGTGATGAAATTACTGTTTCCAAATGTTTCTGGATATTTTTAGCATGCTAAAATCAAACTCTAAGCCTAGAAGTTCCTATCACATACAATTTTTTTTTGTTATTTTAATTTCCTTATAATATAATATTCTGACAATTATAGCTTAATTATTTAAAGTGTAACAATTTAACATATGTAGTTTTACTATGTTAGGATATGAAAACCAAATTTATTCAAAAGACTTTTAAGGTGTTCATGTAAAAACTGAGGACACCAATGTTTGTGTGTTAGGGGGTGCAAGTGCAGATAGAAATGTCAACCATTCTTTGGTGAGAGAGACAGCTTATGTTTATAAGCATGTATACATTCGTCTGGTTCCTCTCACATTTCATTAGTATGTGTTTATGTGGAAATGAAAGGAGTTTGAAGCTTTATTTTGGATAAAATAATGTGAAATTTTAGTTCATTAAGAAAGCATTTACCATGTTGCACTGAGGATGTATAAAATCCAGACCACTTTTGTTATATATGTGGGAAATACACATTGCTTAAGCAGAGGTGTAATATTACAGATTTTGTGAAATAGTCATATGATGCCTATTTTGGAATCAAACTTGCAGACCAAAGTAAAGCTTGGGCAAAGCTTGTATCGTTACTCAGAGGGTAGTCAACTGAAAGTGCACACAGCCTGGGTCAGTGTTGCTAGCTAGAGGTGAAAGGGTAATTTGAAGTAAACAGTTCAGTGGTGGAGTTCACGATGCCACTGTCTACTAAACCATCATTTTCTGGAAAATGGAAATTACGTGCAGAATGAGAGGATGAGCTTTTTTGCTGTGCAGAAGGAGAGAATGTGAAACGTTTAATTTGCTCAAAAACCTTACATGTCTTATTTTTAGCAACATCCAAAGACACTACTTTAGATATCATGCTTCATATGCTGAAATTAAAGGTATGTGTTGCACGGGGAAGTTTTTGTAGTTTACGGCCTGCATTTGTTTTAGGAATTGAACATGTAAAACTATTGCAGGAGTTAACTGCAAAGAACATTATACAGAAAGTCCCAAAAATTGAATGATTGTAAATACAAAACTAAACATGCTAGTTATGTAACTACCTGGGAGATCGCTCAGTCCCTAAAACCTTTTCAAGAGGGCAAATTTCTGAAGCTATGACAAAAGCTGTGGAAATTATATGCCCTCAAGAACTTCCAAATTTTAATAATATTAATTTATCTTGAAGAGCTATTACAAGTAGAGTGGAAAACCTTTCAAAAAATATAGGTCAACTTAAACACACATATGCACTATTTGTTGCTTTCTCCCTTACATTGGATGAGAGCAAAGATATCTCAGACACAGCTCAATTAGTAATCTATATTTGAGGTTTCGATGATCTAATATTTGCTCAACATGGTATGACTACAACAGCATACAACCAGTAAATACATTTTTGAAACACCATGTCAGACGACGAACAAATACAATTGAAATTCGGATAAACTAGTGTCAATAACAACACATGGGTAACCAGTAATGGTTGGTTGCAAAAAAGGTTTGATAGAGTAAATAGCTACTTATTTTCATCTCATTCATCAAGAAGAACTTTGTGCTAAAGCAGTGAACTTGAACTTAATGGACCTCATCGTTAAAATTGTAAATAAGGAGCCGTTCATTGAAACACAGAAAGTTTAAACAATTGTTAGTGAAACTCCAGGAGAATTATGAAGGCTTGCCATACTATTGTGATGCACATTGGCTTTAGCTGTGGTACCATGTTATGTTGCTTCTTCAACTTGCGGAATGTTGTCGCTAGCTATATGAAAGGAGGATGACAGGATGTATAAGAATTACAGGATGAAGGCTGGGTCAGCATTTTGAGGTTCCTTTGCAGTGTATGTCAACATCTGAATGATCTCAATAGTTGACTTCTAGGTCATAAACTATTATAGATATGTATCGTGCTATACAATCATTTGTAAGGAAACTTGATTTATGTGTTGGCCACATGAGAGAAGGGCAATTGCTTAAATGTACTTGCATCTATTGGCCAAGATAAACTTTGCAATTATATCAGTATTTTAGAAGATCTGAAAAATGACTGTGCCACGAAGAGATTCAATGATTCCAGGGGAATGGAGAATGATATCTCAGTATTTGTAGATCTATTTTCTGTTGATGTTCACTTGCAAACTGAACTCATTGATCTTCACAGACTTAATTCTCAAAATCAAGTGTGAAGGTTTGGTTGGGTGTGATATATTCAAGTAGTTGTGTAAAATTAAATATGCACACCTTTGATCTTTTACTGCAGTACTAATGGCAGTTCAGCATATGTATGGGAACAATATTTTTCTCAAATGAACATTGCGAAGTCAAGAGCAAGATCCTGTCTCTCAGATGACCAGCTGTTGACCAGTTACATCTGGCTGTTACAGACATTACACCAAATTTTGAAATTCTTGTGAACGGATGTGTAAAAGAGGAGAAAGAAGAACAGGAAAAACAAGAAGAAGCAGAAGAAAGCTAAATGTGTGATTATTTTCTCTCGTACTTTGTTATATGATGAAGGGACACAATATAATAGTGAGTTAAACTGCTTTCAACTGTCACTGCAGGAGCTCTACAATTGTAACTCCACCCTTCCTGCACAGCAATGCCTTACTTCCATGTTTCTTTGGAGGGTTGCATTGTGTTGTGTTGTCGGTGCAAAACTGACTTCTGCCCACCTCTGACAGAGTAATTAGGGCATGCGTTGAAGAACTTCATCATTGGGTTAATAGCAGAAGATCCTTGCTATCTTTTGGAATACCTGTATTTGGGGAGAGAGCAGCCGACCATAGTAATAACTGCTACTTCTGTTCAAGTGATTTGAAGTGGTGCAATTCTAAAAATAAGAGGCAAATCGTGTATTCAGTTGTTCAGGCAAACATTTTATTTGTGCCCATGGGCCTGATGTACCAATCCCTATGCGACCAGAAAAATCTTGAGCAGTTTTCCTCTGAGTCTGATGTAAATGTGGGGAAAATTGTGACGAGTGACAGTGACTATGTGCCAGAATTGTCTGCTGCAGAATGTCGGTGTTTTCACCTGAGTGAATTAAATGACTTAATGAGGGATCTTGCCCTCCCTAAAGAGTTAGTTAAGTTCTAGGCTCCAGGAAAAAGCATGCTTTGTCCAGAAACATTCAATTTCTACCAACAATGCAAAATAGATTTTAAATTGTTTTTCTCCAAAGATGGCCATCTTGTGTATTGCAGTAATGTGAAAGAGCTTATGCTAAAACTTGGACTTCCAAACTATTACTCAAGCAAATGGACACTGTTCATTGATGCATCCAAGCGAAGTTTAAAGGCTGTCCTCCTTCATAATGGAAACATTATTGGTTATTCATGATCCTCAAAGAATCATATGGAAATCTGAAACTGCTGTTATTGTGACTGAACTACAGTGGACACAACTGGCAAATGTATGGTGATTTTAAATTTCTTACTATGTTGCTAGATCAACAATGTGGTTTTAACAAATTTCCATGCTTTCTTTGTCTGTGGGATAACAGGATCTAGTTGATCACTGGAAGAAAGACTGGATATGTTGAAAAAATTTGGAAGTCAGCTTTAAGAATGTTGTGCAGCAAAGCCTAGTGAGTCCTAATGCTGTGCTGCCACCTCTCCATATTAAGCTTGGCTTAATGAAACAGATAAGGAAGCAGACTGTTTCAAATACATGTGTGAGAAATTTCTACTACGGTCAGAACCAAAATTGAATTAAGTTATTTTTAATAGTTTTGATATAAGAAAACTGATGTCTGATCCAGCATTTGAAAGCACTATGGATGAAAAGAAAAAAGCAGAATAGATATCTTTCTGTGAAGTTGTTTCAAGGTTTCTTAGTAACAACAAGGATCACAATTACCAAAACGTTGTGGCTAACATGCATTAGGCTTACAGGGAACTTGGTTGTAACACGAGTCTCAAAATTCATTTTCTGTTTTCTCAGTTGTATTATTACCCCAAAAAGCTAGGATTTTTGAGCTAAGAGAAAGGCGAATGTTTTCCCAATTTCCCAAGGATCTGCAGCATTTGAAGGGAGGTACCAGGGATGCTGGAGGATCAGTATGTCTGCTGAGTATTGTGGATGATAAAATGTGAAATACCTGAAGACAGACATGAAAGAAAGAGGAGCATAAGCAGTTTCTCAACTAAGAAGCAAGGGGTATAATGTTTTGTGCGATACATTTTGCTAATTTTTGTATCCATTAGTGAAGTTGAACAAGACAAAAGAAAGAAAAAAAATACTCTAGTAACATGTGTGAACAACCATTACACATAATTTCAGCAAGATATGTTTTTTTAAAAATTGCTTTTTTATATGAAATAAGGTGATATGAAAACGTTTGTGATGAATTTCATGTAATTATGCAGTACATATTTTAAAGTGTTTTTGCAAAAAAATCTGACATGATAGAAGCAAATGGATTGAAAATTCAGATTCACTAAATCAAGATTATATAAAATCACTTGACATACTTTAGGCAAAAATCACAGTGTAAATTCAAGGCTAATCCAATTAATGGTGGAGAACAGTTGTAAGCAGTGAAAGTTGTAGTATTTAACAAAAAAACTAAGATAGTTTCTTCTGTTATGTTGTTTATATTAGAAACATCATGCTTCGAGTTCATATGGTAGTTGAGGAGTATGAAACCTTAAAAATAGTATTCATTAAACTAAATATTTCTAGCAGAAAATCAAGTGAATCTTTTACATAATGCTCCCTTAGAGTGTGTGTGCATGCTTTACTGCCTGATATGGTCAGAATTTATCTGAAATTTCTCACTTTGCTATGCCAACTAAATTACTTTCAACAGGAATCTTGCAAATGAGAGCCTGCACACAAAATCAAGCACTTGCACATGTCATTGTGCAGAAGTAATACTCTCATTTCCTTATTCTGAAAATTATTAATTTACATAGAACAAATACAAAATTATAAAAACGTGTGGGAAAATTTCAACTCCAAGAAAACATTGCAACTCAAGAATGCATTTCTCATTAGTAACCAAACACTATTTCACAGACATACATAGCATAGTCTTAGTAATAACACAAGGGATAATAACACTATTGGTTTGAAAATCGATGAAATGAAGGTGCATTTTCTAACATTTACGGCTGTAGTGAGGAAAGTGTAATGAAACTATAGAAAGCACAGTGATTTTGGAACATTAACAAAATATATGCAAGAGATGAAATGGACTGTTAATGACTATACACCAATACACATTGACTAATATTAAAATTATTCTGACAGTATCTCTTCACATTTAATACAGCGTTTGTGAATATTTACAGCAGTTATTATTATTATTATTATTATTATTATTATTATTATTATTGTTATTATTATTATTCATTAAAGTGTCTTTTTTCATTATTTCAATGCAAATAGATCTTCCTGTGAACCTGCAAAAACGTAAGCAAACACATGGCCATTTTGAATAAAATTCCATATACATAAACGACCTAAGATGCATAATACACATGGAATTGATTCATAATAGGATATGTTGTCTGGACTACTGCCCTTCCACCCACCCCTTTTATTTTGGGCTGGCCCTGGCTCCGCCAGAATCTGAAAAGGATCTACATCGCCTCCCCTACCATGCACTATGTCTACTCTACAAGGATGGTTGGGAAGGTAGTGGTGTGAAGTCGGATACCGTCGAAGCAAACCTGATATGGGTAAGAAGTAAATAGGCATCTGCATACAAGGGAGTATGCAGGCAGAGTGAGGTTAGGTACAGGCCTGTAACCTAAGTGTTAGTGGAGACATATGAAGAAGGCAGGATTTTTGAGGTGAAGTGTTGCTTATAAAGGAGTTGAGGAGTACTTTACCTGAACAGTGGCTACAGCTGGAGAGGGAGCTGTGATGTCTCGGCACAGCATGCACTACTGTACAGGTGTAGTTATATGTGTATTATGTACATGAATATTAGGATATTAGCATTTGTATAAATAGATTTGCATGTTTGTGTTTTTTCCCTCTTTTTTCTTAATTTTTTGTAGTATTATTTTTATAATTTTTCTTCTCTTTCTTATTCCCTTGCCCTTTTGGCTTGGAAAATTTGCTGGCTATGTATAGTGTTAGTTTCATGTCCTGACGAATAACATGGGTCATCACCATCGGGGCTGCCCATTCACTCCTGTGTACCCGGGTGGGGACTTCATCCAGCCGGGGACTTTGGGCCTGAGGTGGTGCTAGGATTGAACTAGTGCCCTGAAGTACTGGTCTATGTCTGCAGCGATGCCAGCAGTGTGTTTGTTGAGGGAGATGGTTCTGTTTATTAGCATATGTGGCAAACTGTCGCAGTTGCCTGATTAGGGGATTGTAGTTTTGGCGGGTTATTTCATACATATTGAAGGCTAACCGTTTCATAAATTCGTCCGGTGTACATCCTCATTTTGCTTTGGAGTAAGTCAAGCGGTGCTGCTCGAGGGACTTTGGCTATGGTCCGGAGTACTTTGTTTTGCAGTATTTGCAGCTTTTGTATGTATGTGAATATGGGATGGATGAGTGTCTTGTAGAATATAAGTCCTAGTTATTTGCTCAACTTAGAGTGTCAGTTAAGGAGGGGATATTGCCTATCCAATTGGGTGTTGACCTTTTGTCGTATAGTTCTTATGTGTTTGGCGAAAGTAAGTTTAGAATCAAGTGTGACTCCTAGGTATTTATCCTTGTTGGACCAGTTTATTGTCTCCCCATAGAGTTTGAGGGATGCGCTTCTATTAGCGCACTTTAGCCTTTTGGAGAATAGAATTGCCTGTCCCCCCCCCCCCCGTGTTTACCTTTATGCACCATTTGTTAGCCAGGTTTCTGAGTCACCTAGGGCGGCTTGAAGTCTGGTCGTTACCACTTTTGGTTTCTAGGATTGCGCAGCAATGGTTGCATCATCCATGTAGATCGAGACCTGTGTGTTGTTCGTTTTAGGGATATCACTGATGTATAGATTGAATAGGGTCGGCCCGAGTAGGCTCCCTTGAGGTACTCCTGCTCGGATTTGTCGTGTGCCAGAGGTTGCGTCCTCTTATGGTTACTGTGAAAGTTCGACTAGTGAGGTAATGGGCCAGCTTCGCTTGTGTGCTTTGTAACTACCGGTTCCTAATTAACCTAAGTTTATATTAACAAAAACTAAATCTAACGTAACCTCCCGTGAATCGGAAACCAAGGCTTAAATAAGAAGCGAATCAGAAATCCAGCTAATTTCCCTATTCCGTTTCAAATGTGTGCGCCACTTGAAGATGTATCTTGCCTGAGTTTTTATTTATAAAGTTGGGAATACAAGAAAAGCTTCCATAGTGCCTCGGGTGCAATGCGAAATTAAATTGTGTTTTATTTATGGACGCTCTTTAACTGCTATGGTCCTTAGCGTCCCATTCTATGTTGGGCGTGAAAGATCGGTAATTTTGCTCAGAGGCCTCTATCAGACTTGAGGTTCTTTTACGTGCCGTAAATCTACGACACAGGACCACCGGCTTTACTTCCATTCCGAAGGAAGTCATGCTAAGGATTTTTACGTCCGAAAGGATTCATCGCCCTCCGTCGGGTTTGAACCCGCGACCTCGGGAACTAGAGATTAGCATGGTAACCACTACACCATGAAGGACGATAAAACCTTAATATCTGAATACATCTCGTAACATATGCTTATTTAACCATCGTGCAGTTTCTTGTGCTAGCGTGATTGGCAAACGGTATGCTTTAAATATCCCATATTACCAAACTTAATTTCAGCAAATTATTGGGGGTTAAATGGGAATTGCAAATGTACGATAACTATTAATGTGTTCTAATTTGCATAAAATCAAAATCGTAAGGCCCTTTTCTGCATTTTAATTGGGTGCTTAATTACGTAATTTAACTTGCCCTACAATTCGTTTCGGCTCTATTTCCAGTCCTTTCCGCATAATTATACAAGTTCCCTTCATATGTCACTTCCGCTCCCCTATGTAATTCGGACTTAACATTCGTTCTTGCCAACCCGCATAATCTTCCTCGGAATTCCGTTCTATAACGTTGGTATGGTTTAGCGGCGTGACGTTGCAAAGGGAGAGGCTGGTAGCAAGGGAGTTGAAACACCACTTAGATGTTTTTCGTCGTGACTGGTTTCAAGAGCTAAAGGCTCCCTTTCCTTGGATGTGGCCGACTGGTTCCTTATGGTACTGTCCGGTGTGTGTGTGTGTGTGTGTGTGTGTGTGTGTGGTGACATCTGGTGGTGCAGTGATGAATTTCCATAGTGGGTTTGATGGCGGCAATTAAAAATTCATTACACGGCGTTTGTTTTGTGATTAATAACTTTTCCTAGTATCCATGGAAATACACCACCACCGCCAGATGTCACCACACAAACACCCCGGACAATATCACGAGGAACCAGACGGCCACTTCCGAGGACGGGAGCAATTAGCTCTTGAAACCGGCCAAGAAGAAAAACGTGTAAGTGATGTTAAATGTTTCAACTCCGACTCAAATTTTCTAAATAATTTCAAATTTACGTCACTGTTACTAGCTTATCTATATTATAGAAATTATTTTCCTTATTCTTCCTAGTTGCTGTTACTAATATAATTTTTTTTACACTGTGAAACACAACAGTGACGCTCACAAAGCTCCAAGCACCTCAGGTTATGCCCTAAGAATAACGTGAAGAAAACAGCAAATAAATCAGTAACGTTTTATTTCCTTACATGGAGATGCTGCTTGATGAAGAGAAACGTTAATTACTTAGCACAGAATGTCAGATGCACAATGTAGGCCATGCATCCTGTTAATGTGATGTAATCGCTGACTTTTCCTGATTTAGCTTCGCTTCTACGCAACATTTACTCCTTGCAACACAAGAATAGTTACACGTGATTTTAGAACAGCTGTGTTTATTACGAGTATTTTGAAGAGCCACACGCGACTCGCTCTGCTGAAGTTGCTGTGAATTCGAGGTTATGTCTCAGGTAAATACAATGTTTTCTAAACCCACTACTGTTAACCCATCTCAAAGTTATTCCTCAATAGCACAGAGCGGACCCACTAAAGAACAATCAATAGTTATCGAGGCACATGACAGTATATCCATCAAAGAATATATTTTTGCAATAGGTAAACTCACTGATCCTATTTGTCTGACGCATATCTAACAATAGAATATGCATGTTCTTAGCAAGCAAAAAGATAGCTGAGGAGCTTAGTACTAGCCACCCTCAGATAGCAATCAATAACGTGATGCTGGAGCTTAGACCACTGATAGCTAAACACAGGAGAGTCATATTATCTAACGTATGCCCAGTAATACCTCACCACGAGATTGAAAGGTATTTGCTAAGTCACGGTATTCACCTTACATCTGCTATCTCTTATATTAGAGCGGGAATTAGCAACCCTGGTTTTGCCCACATATTAAGCTTTCGACGACAGTTGTATGTACATCCTGAAGATTTCGACAAACTTCCAGAGTGTTTTCAGATTAATTTCGAGGGCACTAACTACTGGGTATATGTATCTTCTGATACACCCACTTGTTTCTTACGCAAAGCGGAAGGTCATCTGGTCCGTCAATGCAACAAGGGTCCAAGTGAATCTGCTGACCTATCAGATTAGGAGTTCACAAATTCTAATGTATTTCCTCCTTTATCTGCCAGTGCCCCAGCATCAGTAAGTCCTACTCCGGCTCTTTGCTCTGATCTTCAGGAGAAGCAACCTGCCAATCCTGACTCATTAGTAACTGCAACTCCGGCTCCTGATGTAGCTAGTACGCCTGTAATCTCCTTTGAGGTGCCACTGGTAATTCAGAACCCCACAAGACGAGCCATTTCTTCCTCCGAGAGCACTCATTTTCATGGGAACTGTGAGTCTCATGAACGCCAAGATGAGTTCCGATGACAACGCCGGTACTAGCTCCAGAGGTAAACCACTAGCAAAGAAAATAAAATCCTCAGAGAAAACATCTACGGCGGTTAGTGAATCGCTTTCATCTGTCAAGTCCTTCAATTAGCAGAGTCCAAAGGAATATGTACTTGACTTTACTCGGTTGTCGAGCTTTTATGAGAATGCCAAAGGATCTGCTGATATCCCAAAACCAGCATTAAATTACACATCAGACATAAAAGGACTAGCTAAAATGTTACGCAAACTGTACCCACATATAAAGAGTAGTAGTCTTAAGAACAGAACCATACGGATGGAGAAACAACTACTAGCTGCAATCGGAGATGTGCACAATTTGCATACTCCTATACCACCGGACATCTCTAAGGACGAGAAATAATGCAACTTGCCACCATGAATAACAGCTGCAGTGTAATCCATTGGAACTTAAATTGTTTTTTCTCTCAGTTGGAATATTTACAAATGCTTATAAATACACACCAACCTAACATTATTTGTTTGCAGGAAACAAATTTCAAACATGAAAACATTGCTTCCCTAAGAAATTATTCTGGGTATAAACTCTCTTGAGGCCCGTCATGCCAGCGGTGGTGTAGCTACGTACATTATTAACAATATACCCCATAAAGAAGTCTCCCTCAAAACAAGCCTGGAGGCTGTAGCAGTGTCAGTTTTTTTGACTACATATATTTGTTTCTGTAATGTTTATTTTTCTAACAGTGTGGATATTGATTTTATTGCTCTTTCTGACTTAATTACCTCAACCTTATACTATACTTGGCGATTTTAACAGCCATAACCTGCTCTGGGGTAGCAATATCACTGATCGTCGCGGCAAGTTTATTGAGAAATTTATTTCTACCTATGATTTAGTACTTTATCGACCTCTCTTTGCCTCCCCCCCCCCAGCATTGCACCGTTATTTTGTTGGTCGGTGTACTCCACACCTTATGGAAGTGATCATTTTCCTATCACTATTACAGTCGATTATTCGACTAATCCGTATATACGTTATCAATCTTGGAACTTATGCAAAGCAAACTGGTTGAAATTTAAACACCTTCTTCAAACTTCCACAGCCGAAACATTTATCAGCACGCCTATTGATACTATAGTCGACCTTTTCTCTACTGCTATAATAAAACAGGCTGAATTTTGTATTCCAACCACTTCTTATGTATCCAAACACAGTCGTGTCCCTTGGTGGAACCGAGAATGCAGAGAAGCTATTGTACTAAAGAATAAAGCCTACTACAAATATAAACGCAACCTCACTATTAACAACAAAATCGCTTACAAGCGACTTCGAGCAGCTGCCGTTAGATTGTTAAGAGTAGCAAGAGAAATTCCTGGTTGACTTTCGTGTGTTGCTTTAACAATAGGACTACTCAATCTGAAATATGCGTAAACTTCGAACCTTTTATGGTACCAGAAGTTTAAATAATATTTCTCATCCTTTGTTACCACATTCTGATATACCAATTACAGATTCACAAAATATCGCAGATACTTTAGCAAAGACATTCTCCGATACCTGCAGTGACTCTAGTTATGATCCTGAAGTTCTTCATAACAAAAATGTACTCCAAGATGATAACTTGTTACTGAATGTTGTTGACACAAACCAACCATATAATGAAAAGGTGTACCTTGATGAAATATTGGAAGCTTTTCGACAATGCAATAGCAAAAACCCTGGACCAGACAATATTCCATATGAATTAATAAAACATATGCCAGAGAATGCACTACAGTATCTGCAAAATATTTACAACCATATATGGTTTAACAAGTGCTTCCCTGATCAATGGCGAATGTCAACAGTGGTTCCTATTCCGAAACCAAATAAAGATCACGCTTTGCCTATAAATTACCGACCGATTTCTTTAACATGTACCATGTGCAAGCTCCTTGAAAAGATAATTGCGAAAAGGCTTAGTTGGTTTTTGGAAACTAACCATTTGCTTAGCCACATACAAACCGGATTTCGTCAAAATTGTTCCATAATAGATAACCTGGTCATGCTTGAATCAGAAGTAACTGAAGCTATTGGTAGTCGACAGAATATGATTTTAGTCAGTCTTGACTTAGAAAAGGCATATGATTCCATCTGGCGAAATTACATAATTCAGGCTAACGGAATTTGGAGTCAATGGAAACATGATCTCATTCGTCTAAAATTTTCTGCAAAACAGACGGATGCGAGTAAGAGCCAATGGTTTTCTATACCAACCTGTTAGTTTAGAAAATGGCATACCAAAAGGGTCTGTGTTAAGTGTGACACTATTTTTAATGGCCATCAATAAAATTGTATAATGCCTTCGACCACCTGTTAAGGCGTATTTATACCCTGATGATATTACCATATTTTGTAAAGGACGAGCCATAAAGACAACTCAAGAATTACTACAATTGACCCTCCAGAATATCCATACTTGGAGCTGCAGTACTGGTCTTCGATTCTCACCTCTAAAAAGCCAATGTATAGTTTTCTCTAGATCTAGAAAACCACTTCCACAACCTGAATTGCTAATGAACAATCATCGCATACCAATTGTCAATAACATTCGCATACTTGGATTACAATTTGACCAAAAGTTAACCTGGATCTCGCATCTTAAAATACTTAAAGCTAACTGCTTAAGACGGCTGAGTATTTTGAAAGTGTTATCTGCCAAAAATTGGGGAGCTGACTTTAGTATCCAACTCCGCACATACAGGATGATTATACGATCTAAACTTGATTATGGCTGCATTGTATATAACTCAGCTAGTCCGACTGCCCTTAAGATGCTCGATTGCATTCAGTCTTCTACACTCAGGATTGCGTTGGGAGCATTTCACACAAGCCCTACCGAGAGTTAACAAATAGAAGATAACGAGCCGCCACTGCATACAAGGAGGAAAATCCTGAGTTTGATCTATGGTTCAAAGATTGCTGTCTTACCAGACTCTACTGATTTCCCATATCTCTTCCTTTCTAACGACAATAACAGCATTTCAACTGGACAATCTCATGGCACTTCCTTCAGCTACAGAATTTCAAAATATACACATGAGATTAATTTAGGTTTTCCTGCTATGATAAAACTTAAATGTTTCAGCAATACCTCTTGGAAACCCGAAACCCCGTCTATCATCACCACTCTAGCCTAATACAACAAAATGGATACATATATTACCCATTACCAGCGAATGTTTCACGAAATTTGTGGCATGCACCAAAACTTCACACCTATATATACTGATGGATCTAAAATGAATGGGAGTAGTGGTTGTGCTGTTTCTTACAGTCTTCCGAATTACCTCTCTATATTCTCCTGTGAACTTTTTGCCATAAGATTTACCTTGGAATACATAATGAAAGCTGAACACCGTTGTTATCTCATCTTCACTGACTCGATGAGCGCTATTCTAGCTCTACAACAGAAGTCACCCTGAAACTATTTAGTGCAGAACATTTTACAGCTGTATAATGAGATAAAAGCCAGCAATAAACGTGTGACGCTAGCATTGATACTATCTCACATGGACATATCTGGAAATAAAAAAGCTGATGAAGCAGCTAAAGAAGCAACATGTCACTCTCCAAGCCTGGCTGATCTCAAGGTTCCGCATAACGATTTCCAAAATCTCCAAGTATGAAATATGTAAGAAATGGAAGCTACACTGGAGTTCCACATACAATAGCAAACTACTCGCCTTAAGCTCCAATCCTAGTTTCAGTTACCAAATAAAACATCTAATTCGTCGTGACCAGGTACTTCTCACCAGGCTGCGTATCGGACATACTGCAATTACCCATTCATGTTTGCTTGGAAAAGATCATCACCTACATGCAAGCACTGTCACTCCATTCGCACAGTTCAGCATATAGTTGCAGAGTGCCCTATCTACGATGCTAATCGGCTTCAGTGTGGTATTCTTGCTAACCTCTCGGCGACCTTGAGTGATCCAGCCATCTGTCATAACATAGTAAAGTTTTTAAAAGAAATAAAATTGTATAATGTTATATAATCAACGATGTAATTTGTTTCAAAATATTGTAATTTATTAAAATTTGTTGTAGTCGCGTTATGAGTTTAATGTTAAAGCGACAATAATAAATTAAAAAAAATATCATTAGTTCATTCGATTCAATTATGTGACGGGCCATTACTTAACATTAAATATGGTTATAGTTTGTTTTGTAGTTGGTAGTATAGAAGGTGAATAAATTGTCTTTGTTCCCTTCAATTTCTTAGCTATAACAAATAAAACAATGTTTCAGAATAGTTAATTAGGTGTAAATTGGATCAGTCAAAAAGAAATATAGTGTTGCCGAAAGGTTTAAAATGCTAATTTCTTTATACCAATTTTATTTTTGAAAAACTTCGTTTTTGTCAAAAAAGCATCATTTTAGGCGGAATTCTTGTACTCACGGATTTCTCCATCAGACTCGTGTAACTAAAATTACCATGCTAACTTCTAGTTCCCGAGGTCGCGGGTTCAAACCCGGCATAGGGCAATGGAGTTTTTCGGGCGTAAAAATCCTTAGCATGGCTTCCTTGGAAGGGAAGTAAAGCCGGCGGTCCCTTGTCGTAGATTTACGGCACGTAAAAGAACCTCAAGCCTGATAAAGAGGCCTCTGAGCAAAATTACTGGTCTTTCAGGCCCAATATAGAATGGGCCGCCAAGGACCACAGCAGTTAAAGAGCGTCCATAAATAAAACTGAATTTAATTTCAATTTTTTGTAACTAACGTGCAAGACGAAATGAATTACTGCTTTGTAATTACACTATAATCAGTTACTATACACATGCGGTTGCCTCTGGAAACCATGTTCAAGTGACTTCACTGCTGTTGCCTATACGGCTAAAATACGCGATTAAGAAGCCAAACATAATCGATAAAAACTTTAGTCCCTTAACGTGTAAAATGTATAAGATATATCTGCAGTGCAACGTACCGTATTATTTTTTATGCACAATAAGAGCCCTTATGATGAAATAAAGAAAGGAAGTATAAAGAGAAAAAGACGCAAGGCCTTTATTGCAGGAAAGGAACATTTTTGCTGAAACTGGTAGAGAAGGAACTTTACTGAGGAGAGGAAAATATTTTATAATAATCCTACGGGATTTACCAAACTATCAAATGCGCAAAAGTTTTGAAAACCTAAGATGTACTGGATTCAAACATGACATACCAGAGTTTTGGTCAGTGGCATTATGGGGGATAAACTCAAAATATTAAATGAAACACTTGCTTGATCGTTTCTTATTATTATCCAAATATAAGTAAGTAGTGAGGAAATATCCGTATTTTAGAGAAAGATCTGATGCTGGTGTTCACCATGCATTCCAATCGGCAGTACGTGAAAGTAATCCAAAGAATTAGATAATATTTATCTATACACATCCACCCAAATTCACACAAAAGCGCAATATGCTGTTGGTTAGTGTTGTCATATTGTGGCAATGAACTCGAAGTAAAAGTACTCGCTTTCTTGTATACAGGAGATGGAGATGACGATGACAGCAAATTTATCCGTATTGTTACTGTTACGACGATAAAGAGGATATCAGACATTCTGTTGAAATTCCGTTTTATAAGATTTGCAAATAGGTATATAACTCCAAATACCGAGCAGAAAATGTTTCGTATAATGAGCTTTAATGCTGTAAATGACTTCTTTGTATAGTGTAACACACATGCATTTTTATGTTTGAAATGTAAATATAAGACATTTTAAAAGCAATATACCCACGTATCGCCCTAAAAGTAACCCTGCTATCTATAGTTATCTGGAAATTGCTTTTTATTTAAAAGCTAAAAGTTTAATAAATGTTATAATTAAAGGTGCGTTTTCAATCGTGATATTTGAATAATTTCATTATTTATGTGACGTGTTAGTAATGCTGTATTGTAACAGATAACACCAGTTACTACGAGACTTTATTTATTACCAAGGCATCCAGCGTAGCACAAACATTATACTAGGGCCACTTTTGGCGCACACTCGGAACACAACACAGCTGATCCGTCGATTCACTGTCCAGTTTTCAGCTCGTAACTTCTTAACTCACTGAATTGCGCTCCGGGCAAGAGTGGCCCCTTCTATAGGTCTCGCATACAAAGCAGAAGCTTCTAGAAAGAGAAGTTACTAGAACTACCGAAAGGAATATTCTGGAACAGGTAAGAGGCACACAATGGTTATTGTTCCGGCGGCCCGCAGGTTTGCGCGGTCGCAGTATTAAATACTATCTGGCTGCCAGACGTTGTAAAGATATCTTTTTAAACTCGAATGGCAATTTAATTAATTTCATTTATATATTCCCGTTCTGTATGAAATTATTGTACAATGATCTAGAAGCTTTTTTATGTTGGATTCTCCTCTTTACCCCTTATAATAATTTGCAATTTTGTACAACCCGGCTGTTCCTAATATGGATGATAACTCCTCTTATATTCACACAAAACGATGTGAAACATCGGCGGAACCTCTCACTTCCTTAACCTCCCCCGAGAGCCTTTCAAGTTCTGGAAATGCTGGTGCAGTCATCGATTGAAATCGTCGACTTACTGGTAGGATAATTTATTACAGTGAAATTTTAAACTTTTGTATCTTTTCGTTGCTCCCGTCGTTATTTAATAACATAAAATGTACTCAGTTTTCACTTATTACAGAAACCCTTAACACGTACAGCGAAATAGAGGTGAAGCGATGAATATGTAGATTACGCACCTCCCGGGCCACCACGTTAACATCTTTGGAAAAGACCCAGTCTGCGAACATCGAGACAAATGATCGTCTCAGTTGCTATTATAACATATCCGTCCACTGATTTCTAATGTTAGCGGTTTTCTCTCTTTATACAATTATTTAGCATGTCCTGCTAAAGAAGTTGATTAATCCATAAGTATAAAGGAAATAACCCAAAACTGTCTTACATGAGGGTTATTTAAATATTTTCGCACTGGTATCGCATACGTATCGTTGGTTATAAACAGATTGGATTCCCTTTGGTTTTGCCGTATCTTAATTGCTAAATCGCGACCATCTACTGATTGAAAAGAAATTTCCGCGGCATTTGTCTTATGTTACATGCATATTCTGTGGATTAATAACTTTTTACTACTCCATGGCATTTTCAACTAAAAGTCAAGGCCTTCTTGGCAAGCATGTTCTTCTATAACACATGTTTTCGTATTCAAGTACAAGGGCTTTGTAAATCATTTTTATCTTTTAAGTTTATGAAATGAAAAGCATTTTATAGCCCCATGTCCATAAGAACGAATTGGGCTTTTCAATTGTGAAAGAGTTATTAAAATCGGTCAAGTGGGTTTTTAAATTATCCTACATACAACCTCCCCCCCCACACACACACACACACTTCGTCTCTTCATAATATTAATATGGAAGATTATAAGGAACTTTAAAAAACAGACCTCGAAAATACGAGCATCTCGTACACGTCCTCGGTCTCACTTTTTTATTCTTACGGATGTTTAAGCAACATTTCGCAAAACGTTTTTTCATCGCTAAACAACTTTATGTAGGAGGACAAGTGAATGTCAGTAGTATATATAGAGGGATTCTGGCGCAGCTTTTTTACGTTTATATGGGAAAGGATAGGGAAAACGAGGGTCGATGCTAGGTTAGACAGGGGTTGAAGGAGTGGGGATGCGCTTTATATGAGAGAGGTGGGGAATACAAGGAGAAGTGCTAGGCTAGAAGGACTTTGAGGTGCGGAGTATACATTTATATGAGAAAGATAGGGAAAACGTGAACAGATGATAGGCTAGACAGATGCTGTAGGAGGGGGAATATGGACTTATATACAGGAGATATAGGGAATACGAGGAGAAGTACTAGACTATACAGGGCTTGAAGGGTAGAATATGGCTTTTTATATGGGAGAGCTAGCAAACCGAGGAGAGGTATTAGGCCAGTAAGGTTTGAATTACAGAGTATGCGTTTATATGAGAGAGATAGGGAAAACGAGGAGAGATCTGAGGTAGGGCAGGGGCTGAAGGAGGTAGGGATTACGAGGAGAGGTAGTAGTTTAGACAGAGGTTGAGGAGTAGTGTATACTTTTATGTGGAGGAAGATATGGAAAACGTGGAGAGATCCTATGCTAGGAGAGAGTTGAAGGAGGAGCAATGCGCTTTATATGTGAGAGGAGGAAAATACGAGGAGAGGTGCTAGTCTAGACAGAGGTTGAGGAGTAGAGTATGCGTTTATGTGGGAAAATATGGAAAACGGGGAGAGATGCTAGGTTAGTCAGAGGCTGAAGGAGGGGGAATGTAGGTTTATATAGGGGAGGTAGGAAACCTAGGAGAGATGCTAGGCTAGACAGATGCTGAAGGAGAGAGGGCTACGCTTTATACGGAAAATATAGGGGAAACGTGGAGAGATGCTAGGATAGACAGGGTTAAAGGCAGAATGTGTTTTATGTGAGATAGAGAGAGAGAGATAGCAAACCGAGGAGAGGTATTAGGTTAGGAGGGTTTGAATGGTAGAGTATGCGTTTACATGCAGAGACAAGGAAAACGAGGAGAGATTTTAGGTTGAGAAAGCCTTCAAGGAGGAAAATGCATTTATATGAGAGCGGTAGCGAATACGAGGAGAGGTGCTAGTCTAGAAGGGGTTGACGAGTAGAATATGCGTTTATATGGAAAAATATGGAAAATGGGGAGAGATACTAGGCTAGTCAGAGGCTGCAGGAGGGGGAATGTAGATTTATACAGGTGAGGTAGGAAACCTAGGAGAGATGCTAGGCGAGACAAATGCTGAAAGAGAGAGGGATACGCTTTATACGGAAGAGATAGGGGAAACGTGGATAGAGTTAAAGGAGGAAAAGGTTTAGACCGCAAAGACACCACCAATTAAAGTTTACAAATGTTTTGACACCCTTTGGCGGTGTTTTCTCGACACTGGAGGGTGAAGTCCCCCGGTGCTAATGTTCTAACATATATGTGTCAATCAATCAATCAATCAATCAATCAATCAATCAATCAATCAATCAATCAGGCAATGTTCATCCATGCATAACATCATTTAGACTCATTGACTTCAAGATTTATACTGCTAACCTCCCAGATTAATGTAAATAAGTGTATATGTAGAATAAAGCGATTAGTATCACAAGTGCTCAGGGTAATTCAGAGTAGCGATTCGTACCAAAGCTATTTAATGTAATTTTCATATGATTCGGGTAGAATGTAGGGTATTTAAGTAATTTTAACAGGTAATTAAGCTAGCGTCACAGGTATTCACGGTAATAGAGAGTAATTAGATTATAAACATTTCTCATCCAACGCGACAACACTTTTATATACTTTTTTCTAAATCTTACAAACTTTTTATATGTTAAACAGTTAGTGTGCGAAACAGAGAGGGATAAACTGCATATTGGGTTACAGTGAAGGTATATAGAAGTATGCTAAACTCACCCCGCACCGAACACCCTAACCTATCCCTACCTTGACTCCTCATTGTCTATTCAATCCTATCATCGTCTAACCTAACCAACGTAACAAGATGTAACACAACGTAACATACCCGCATGGCAAGATGTCACACTACGTAACATAAGCACGTAACCAGTAAATGTAACCAATGTAACAGTAAATGTAACAACGTAACCAGTAAATGTAACAACATAAGACGAAGTAACCATGTAACCACGTATCATAACCACGTAACATGACGTAACACCCTGTGACATGAGTGACCAGTAAACGTTACAAGACGTAACACCACGTAACATAGCCACGTAACACCACGTAACATAACCATGTAACAAGACGGAGCATTACCTCGTAACACAAGCACCTAACAAAAAGTAACATAACCACGTAGCATGAGCACATAACAAGACGTAACAACAAAGTAACCAGTAAATGTAACAACATAAAAATAGGTAGTACCCACGTAACAAATCGTAACACCACGCAACATAGTCACATAACACAACGTAACATAACTATGTAACAAGACAGAGCATAACCTCGTGACACGAGCAGGTAACCAAACGTAACATAACCACGTAGCATAAGCACGTAACAAGACATAAAAACGTAACAACGTAATCAATAAATGAAACGTAACACGTAACATAACCACGTAACACCATGTAACAAGATGTAACACAACGTAACATGAACACGTAACCAGACATAACAGCACCTAACATAAGCATGTATCCACGTAACACCGCGTAACATAACCACGTAACAAGATGAAAGAACGCGTAACTACGTGACAAACGTAACACCACGTAACATAAGCACGTAACAAAGTAACAAGCCGTAACAGCACGTAACATAAGTGCGTAACTACGTAACAAGGCGTAGCACAGTGTAACATGGCCACCTAACCAGATATAACAAAACGTAACATAACCATGTACCCACTAACACCGCGTAACATAACCACGTAACAAGACTAAGAACACGTAACCCCGTGATAAACGTAACACCACGTAACATAATCACATAACAAAGTAACAAGACATAACACGCAACATAAGCACGTAACCACGTAACAAAACGTAACATCACGTAACATAAACACGTGACAAGACGTTACACCACGTAACATAAGCACGTGACAAGACGTTACACCACGTAACATAAGCACGTGACAAGACGTTACACCACGTAACATAAGCACGTAACCGCGTGACAGGACGTAACATAACCACGTAACCAACACATTGCTAAGGCAATCTACGCTAATCCATCCTTCATAACTTAGACAATCAGTACGCGAGTCTACCCTAATCTACCCTACCCTAATCTACCCAATCCCAAACCATGCTCTCATCATATATTCTACTCAGCCATCGTCTAACTTAATCTGGTGTCATCCTAACCTGATACCAAGCATTCTAACTCGAAACTATTGATCTCTAATCATCTATTCCCAATTGTATACCCTAACCCAGCATCAAACATATTAAGCTAGTCTAACCAGAGCTAACCTCGAGTTTATGTTTAG
Source organism: Deroplatys truncata (assembly GCA_030765065.1). Taxonomy (NCBI): domain Eukaryota; kingdom Metazoa; phylum Arthropoda; class Insecta; order Mantodea; family Mantidae; genus Deroplatys; species Deroplatys truncata. Next base: position 5,755,976 of record CM060990.1, on the reverse strand, counting down.
CGAAATTCCGGGTTTAGTATTTGAGAGTCTTAATTGAAAAGTTTTACGTCAACATACCTTTATATTAGTTCGCTGTAGACGCCTCTCCCCTTTATCTAGGCTTGAGACTAGCACTAGGATTTGCTCCGAATGGCAGGGTTAACGCCTTCCCCTTCAATCTTCTTATTCTACTTTCTTCATCAGATGTGTACAGCACTCGAGTAAACATTCATTTAAAAATTGTAGTCTCGTGGAGAAAATCATTCTCTGGAGATCCAAGTTACATTCTCTTAAGTATTGTTTGCAATGCTGTAATATCCATACAATTATGTCGCTATTTCAACCTCGTTAATAACTTTTATCATCATAGACAGTAAAATTGATCTTATCTACTTATACTAACGTAACAATATAACCTCGAGATGATGTAATGTTGTAATAATTTCACTGCAGTATGTTGTTATAGTTCTTGGAGTTTTTTTGAGAATATGTTAAAAAATCAGCACATATAAGATAAGTTAATTTCAGCAATCTTTTCACTTTGTATCCTTACTAACCATCATACTCCATAGTAACATCATGTGTTATACACAATTCCTTATGTTTTTCCAGCTTTTCCAGTCCACTTCGCCCATATCGATCATCAAAATGTGTAAAACAACGCTTACAGGTATACACACGTCCATTATGCATAGTCTTCTGACGTCGAATAAGTTTTTCAAAATTCTTTATATAAACGTAGTGATGTTTTCCACTACTGTCACTCAATAGTAGGAGGTCACGGTGTTTAGGTAGTTCAGTCTCAGTGATCTTTATCGGATACACTTCACGTTTCTCATCCAGGCCGAAGACGTTGATGGACATCCTGTTAAGCTTCTCAAATTTAGGTATTTGAGAAAGTGGCGTAGGGTAGGAAACGCAGCTGAAGTCGTATTTATTTCGAAGCTGTTCGTATTTACCCACGCGTTGTCCATTCTTCTCAACAAATTTAGCTAATGCAGAATTCATAAAGCATAGCTCATAAGTTAAATTCTGGATGTTAATTCAGGTTTTTCTTGCTTCAACAGATGGAGGCAGGGGTATGTAGCTACTTCCTCGTAACGGATTGTACTTGTTAATACGAAGACGAACCCCTTCTACAGCAAGCAGAGCCCAGTTGCTACCCTTAAGTTGCGATTCCTCCATTTCAGTAACCAACTCCTTAGTTTTCGTTTCCAATATAGATTCCAGATCCGTTTCTAGGAAAACAGCTTGATTCCGAGTTTTCAATGTTTTGCCGCAGGTTTCTCCGATACTGTTAACAAATCGTCACACAGCCAGCAGATTAATTTTCACACTCTTGTGAATACCAAGCTCTTTATGTACAGCCTGGATTATCCTCTGTTTTGCCTCATGAAGGTACATATTCAGGTCCTTAGTTAATCCACAGCGATTAAAATATGATTTCAAGCGTCCATCGAATGAAGTTTCATATTATTTCATGTCACAGTCACCCATTGTAGGTAATAATTCTTATTTTGTAGGTTCTAATCGATGCTTTTTCTCAGGCCTGTTTATTTCGCATGCATCTTCGTGTCGCCGCCCCTTATAACTGTCCTTGAAGGTTACATAGCAATATTTAGACTTGAAGAGCTTCTTAGAACGTAGCTCATGCCTTCTTTTATCATAACCGCAGGGGAATTTCTTGCCGCATTTACCACAAGAATAACCTGAGGCACTAGGAATGATATCCTTATATGAAGACTTATTCATCTTTACTGTGATGTAATAACGTATTAATCCTTCTTCAAGGAAAATATGCACCTCTTCACCTTGATAACGTTTTAGAAGACCGGTTATTCTCTGAGGGAACAGCGATGTTGTCACCTCAGAGTTACTTAGCGGAATGAAGTCCAATACCCGAGATCGCCCTATTTATAGAGGAGGCACGAACCTTTTTAAATCAATTGTATAATGAATTTTAATACTAAAAACGGCGATTAGGCGTCTAAGCTCTTAAATTTAAATTCTTGTTCGGATGTATCCGTAAGTCTTCGCGCATGTTCGGGTGCTCGGTTGAAGTGAACGCGTTTCCTTGTATTCGTAGGTCTTCGTATAGATTCGGGTGCTTGACTCGTGAGGGTGATGAACGATCCGTCAACCGAGCCAGGGGCAAGTATCCTTTGAGCAAGCATTCACCACGCGCAACGAAACCTAGAAGCACAAAGATGCGAATGAACCGAAAGATGTAAATGAAATAGAATGAAAGGAAATCATGATAGCGTACACCACTCATGTATTCGCCTGTAGACAACGAAAACCACAAAAATCCGAAACCAGAGTAAACGGTCGACGGGAAATCAAACCAGGGACCCTAGAAGCATACGTGAAAGATGTAAATGAAATAGAATGAAAGGAAATCGTGGTAGGATACGTCACTCAGGCATTACCCTGCAGACAACGAAAACCATAAAAAATCTGAGACACAGTGAGCGAGCGATGGCAATCGAAACAGGGGCTCTAGAAGCACACGTGAAAGATGCGAAAGAAATAGAATGAAAGGAAATTGTGATAGATGAGAAACAACCCCCGTATTCGCCTACCGGCCAGGGAAAACCACGAAAAATCCGAGCTCAGAGCGAGCGACCAAAGGGAATCGAACCAGAGAGCCTTCAGATTGCACACGTGAAAGATGCAGATGAAATAGAATGAAAGGAAATCGTGACAGCATACACCACTCAGGCATTCGCCTGCAGACAGTGAAAACCACAAAAAATCCGAGACCGGAGTGAGCGACCAACGGGAAATCAAACCGGGGACCCTAGAAGCACACGTGAAAGCAGTAAATGAAATAGAATGAAAGGAAACCGTGGTAGCATACATAAGTCAGGCCTTCGCTTCTAGACATCGAAAGCCACAAAAAATACGAGACAAGAGTGAGCGATCAACGGTAATCGAACCAGGGGCCCTAGAAGCACACGTGAAAAATGCGAAAGAAATAGAATGAAAGGAAATTGTGATAGATGAGAAACCACCCCCGTATTCGCAACCGGCCTGGGAAAACCACGAAAAATCCGAGGTCAGAGTGAATGAGCGGCCGACAGAAATCGAACTCCTGAACACTAGAAGCACATGTGAAAGATTCAAATGAAATAGAACTAAATAGAAAGGAAATCGGAATCGATTAGAAACTACTAATGTTCGGCTGTCGACCAGCGAAAACCGCGAGAAACGTAAGGCCAGAGTGACCGTCCCTACGGAAATCGATCCCAGGACCTCCTACTGCAAACCACAGACGTTATCACCTGAACCAAGCCGTAAAAGCAGGTTTATCCCATACCACTCATGACAATACTCTACCCCTCCAGATGACGTCACATCTGGAGAAAGAGTGTCTGGGAACACCCCGGAGGTTGAAACGCGCAGAGAAGTAGTCTCGCACGAATATTCAGACAGATGTTTCCATTGAGTGCCTACCAAACCACCACCGCAACCCTTTACACACCAAAGTTAGCATAATTTGTATTTTAATGCTTTAGAAATAGCGTAGAAGTTTTTCTCCCCTTATTTAGTTAAATTCATGTATATACCCTATAATTTCATGGTTCCATTCCTTTATCAATACTTTCTTTACATCTGGCCCTCATTCACCCTCATTCGATTTATCAGAGAAAACCACGCTTACTACGCACTTATCACAGAAAACCCTTTCATTTGACTGCAATCACGAGCAAAGTAATTTTTTCCAGAGTTACTCCGATTTTAAGCTTGCAGAATCGTATTAGGAAATGCTTTAATAAATTTATTGTATGTTTAGCTCAAAGTGTCTACACATTTTATAGTCGCAGATACCTGCTAATTGCATTTAGTCTAAAGATTGTCATATTTAATGTTTAAGGTTGCCTTTGTTAAAGCTAATGTCTTGCAATCCATTTTTAAATTTCTTTAAAATCAAGTCAAGCGCGCGTTTAACGCATATAATGGCTGCTATCCACGTGTTAAACCCTTCTCCCAGGTCGGATGCGGGCCGGAAGAGCGCACCTTCCTTTAGCGGCCGACAGAGTGCACGGAAGGCAGTGACAGGCATGCAGAGGGTAGAGTTTGGGGTAGGAGCCAGTGCAGAGTAATGATACCCCGGTCTAGTCATGGATGCAGAACGAGAGCACTTTATTTCGCGGGAGACCGCTACGTAGGGCGGAGCTATACATCGCTCATCCGCTTTAAGGCACGCCAGCGTCTCGCGTGTTCTTTGAGTTAGTTATTTACGCTAACTTTACCTTTTATTCATGCATTCATCTAAGAGATGTAATATTCGTCAGGACGACAGGTAGTCAAATATGCATTACAAAGAAACTAGCTTATGATAGAAACGTAGTAACGTTTAATCGACGTCTTTATCTTAATTACTTTTGATGTTTTTCGAAGATGAATTGTATTCCTGTCACTGGATGCAACCCAAGAGCTGCAGGTCAACTTGGAACAACACATCAATGACGACCCGCATTCCAAGGATATAATCATCCTTTACCGCATAGCGCCGTCTCTTTTCATTTAGGAGATATAAGCATTTAACGGTAATAATAGATTTTTTGTAACAGACCGGCAATTAAAAAGGTCTGTAATCGAATAAATTACCTCACAGTAGTAATAATAGGCCAGTAGGGGGCGACAAGGACCGACGATTGATCGTGTAATCAGAGGACAAGTGGTTTCACACCTGTGCTTTGTGTGCTATTCCGGCACCGCCATTAACGATGGGAACAATTTAGCATTGTGCTCGTACGAGAACAATGGGCTATTGTCCAGGTTCACGGGCGGTCGGTAACAGAATAGCACACAAAGGGTAGGTGTGAAAACACTGAACCTTTATGGCCTACTCCGATCACCGGCACAAGCGATTAGAACAATGGACCATTGTCCTCGTACGAGGACAATAATCCATTGTCCCAATTCCCCGCCGCCCGTATTTAGATCAGGCCACAAAGAGGGGGCCTGGTCGGCGACTTTTCGTTGTCAGGTCACAAAGGAGGGGGCGGGAGTCGACGATACAGAACAAAGGATATCACATTACATCTTATCAGTTGGCGGCATCTGTTTGTGGCGACGTACCGGCCTTTTATTACTACTGTGAGGTAATTAATTCGATTACAGACCTTTTTAATTGGCGGTCTGTTTCAGAAATTCTATTATTACCGTTAGATGCTTATATCTCCTGAATGAAAAGAGACAGCGCTATACGGTAAAGGGTGATTATATCCTTGGAATGTGGCGCGTCATTGATGTGTTGTTCCAAGTTGACCTGGAGGTCTTGGGTCGAATCCTGTGACATGAATACAAATTCATCTTCGAATAACATCAAAAGTAATTAAGATAAAGACGTTAATTAAACGTAATTACGTTTCTATCATAAGCTAGTTTCTTTACACTGCATATTTGACTACCTGTCGTCCTGACGAATATTACATCGTTTAGATGAATGCATGACTAAAAGGTAAAGCTAGCGTAAATAACTATCTCAAAGAACACGCGAGACGCTGGCGTGCCTTAAAGCGGATGAGCGACCTATAGTACCGCCCTATATAGTGGTCTCCCGCGTAATGAAGTGCTCTCATTCTTTATCCATGGCTAGGCCGGCGTATCCCTACTCTGCACTGGCTCCTATCCCCAACTCCACCCTCTGCATGCCTGTCACTGCCTTCCGTGCATTCTGTCGGCCGCTAAAAGAATGTGCACTCTTCCAGGCCGCATTCGAACTGGGAGGCGGAAGTCGCTATTTAAAGGGTTTAACACGCGGGTGGCAGCTATTATATGCGTTAAACGCGCGCTTGACTTGAATTTAAGAAATTCAAGAATGGATTGCAAGACATTATCTTTAACAAAGGCGACCTTAAAAATAAAATATGACAATCTTTAGACTAAATGCAAATGACAGGGATCAGGGACTTTAAAATGTGTACACACTTTGAGCTAAAATACAATAAATTATTAAAACATTTCCTAATACAATTCTGCAAGCTTAATATCGGAGTAACTCTGCAAAAAGTTACTTTGCTCGTGATTGCAGTCAAATGTAGCGGTTTTCTATGATAAGTGCGTATTGAGCGTGGTTTTCTGTGATAAATGGGTATTAAGCGTGGTTTTCTCTGATAAATGGACATTAAGCGTGGTTTTCTCTGATAAATGGACATTAAGCGTATAAAAATGTCATATTGTGTACTGATTCTTTTGGGTGAATGAGGGCAAAATGTAAAGAAAATATTGATACAGGAATGGAACCATGAAATAAGAGAGTATATACATGAATTTAATTAAATAAGGGGAGAAAAACTTCTACGCTATTTCTAAAGTATTGTAATACAAATTATGTTAACTTTGGTGTGTAATGGGTTGCGGTGGTGGGTATGGTAGGCATTGAATGGAAACATCTGTCTGAATGATCGTGCGAGAATACTTCTCTGCGCGTTTCAACATGTTGGGCTCTTCCCAGACACTCTGTCTCCAGATGTGACGTCATCTGGAGGGGTAGAGTACTGTCATGAGTGGTATGGGATAAACCTGTTTTTACGGCTTGGTTCAGGCGATAACGTCTGTGGTTTGCATTCGGAGGTACTGAGTTTGAATTCCATAGGGACGGTCACTCTGAGCTTAGGTTTCTCGCGGTTTTCGCTGGTCGACAGCCGAACGCTAGTAGTTTTTCATCGATTCCGATTTCCTTTTCCTTTAATTCTATTTCATTTGAATCTTTCACGTGTGCTTCTAGGGTTCAGGAGTTCGATTTCTGTCGGTCGGTCACTCACTCTGACCTTGGATTTTTCGTGGTTTTCCCTGGCCGGTAGGCGAATAGGGGGTGGTTTCTCATCTATCACAATTTCCTTTCATTCTATTCCTTTTGCATCTTTCACGTGTGCTTCTAGGGCCCTGGTTCGATTACAGTCGGTCGCTCACTCTGGTCTCGCCTTTTTTCTGGTTTTCGCTGTCTGCAGGCGAATGCCTGAGTGGTGTATGCTACCACGATTTCCTTTCATTATATTTCATTTACATATTTCACGTATGCTTCTAGGATCCCTGGTTTGATTTCCCTTCGGTCTCTCACTCCGGTCTCGAGTTTTCGTGGTTTTCACTGTCTGCGGACGAATGCCTGAGTGGTGTATGCTATTACGATTTCCTTACATTCTATTTAATTTGCATCTTTCACGTGTGCAATCTGAAGGCTCTCTGGTTCGATTCCCGTTGGTCTCTCACTCTGAGCTCGGATTATTCGTGGTTTTCCCTGGCCGGTAGACAAATACAGGGTGGCTTCTCATCTATCACAATTTCCTTTCATTCTGTTTCTTTCCATATTTTACGAGTGCTTCTGGATCCCCTGGTTCGATTCCCATCGTCGCTTACTCTAGTCTCCGATTCTTTTGTGGTTTTCGCTGTCTGCAGGCGAATGCCTGAGTGGCGTATGCTACCACGATTTCCTTTCATTCTATTTCATTTACATATTTCACGTATGCTGCTAGGGTTCCTGGTTTGACTTCTCGTCGGTCGCTCACTCTGGTCTCGGATTTCTCGTGGTGTTCACTGTTTGCAGGCGAATGCCTGAGAGGTGTATGCCATCACGATTTCCTTTCATTCTATTTCATTTACATCTTTCATTTCATTCGCATCTTTGTGCTTCTAGGTTTCGTTGCGCATGGTGAATGCTTGCTCAAAGGATACTTGTCCCTTGCTCGGTTAATGGATCGTTCATCACACTCATGAGTCAAGCATCCGAATCTGTACGAAGACCTACAAATACAAACAAACACGTTCACTTTAACCAAGCACCCGAACATGCGAGAAGACCTACGAATACACCCGAATATCAGTGTAAGACGAATTGAAATATAAGAGCTTAGACACCTAATCACCGTTTTTAGTATTAAAATTCAGTATACAAATGATCTAAAAAGGTTCGTGCCTCCTCTATGAATAGGGCGATCTCGGGCATTGGACTTCATTCTGCTAAGTAACTCTGAGGTGACAACATCGTTGTTCTCTCAGAAAATAATCGGTCTTCTAAAGTGTTATCAAGGTGAAGAGGTGCACATTTCCTTGAAGAAGAATTATACGCTATATAATTCATCCAACAAGGTTCGTGCCTCCTCTATAGATAGAGCGATCTCCGGCATTGAACTTCACTCTGCTAATTAACTCTGAGGTGTCAACATCGCTGTTCTCTCAGAAAATAATCGTCTTTCTAAAGTGTTATCAAGGTGACGAGGCGTACATTTCCTTGAAGAAGGGTTAACACGTTATTACATCACAGTAAAGATGAATAAGTCCTCATATAAGGATATCATTCCTAGTCCTCAGAATATTCTTGTGGCAAATACGGCAAGAAATTCCTCCGCGGTTATGATAAAAGAAGGCGTGAGCTACGTTGTAAGAAGCTCTTTAAGTGTAAATATTGTAATGTAACCTTTCAAAGACAGTTATAAGCGTAGATTAGAACCTTCTAAATAAGAATTATCTACAATGGATGACTGTGACATGAAATAATATGAAACTTCATTCGATGGACGCTTGAAATCTATTTTAATTACTGTGGATCAACTAAGGACCTGAATATGTACCTGCATATGGCAAAACAGAGGATAATCCAGGCTGTACATAAAGAGCTTGGTATTCACAAGAGTGTGAAAATTAATCTGCTGGCTGTGTGACGATTTGTTAACAGTATCGGAGAAACTTGCGACAAAACATTCAAAACTCGGAATCAAGCTGTTTTCCTAGAAACGGATCTGGAATCTATATTGGAAACGAAAACTAAGGAGTTGGTTACTGAAATGGAGGAATCGCAACTTAAGGGTAGCAACTGGGCTCTGCTTGCTGTAGAAGGGGTTCGTCTTCGTATTAACAAGTACAATCCGTTACGAGGAAGTAGCTACATACCCCTGCCTCCATCTGTTGAAGCAAGAAAAACCTGAATTAACATCCAGAATTTAACTTATGAGCTATGCTTTATGAATTCTGCATTAGCTAAATTTGTTGAGAAGAATGGACAACGCGTGGGTAAATACGAACAGCTTCGAAATAAATACGACTTCAGCTGCGTTTCCTACCCTACGCCACTTTCTCAAATACCTAAATTTGAGAAGCTTAACCGGATGTCTATCAACGTCTTCGGCCTGGATGAGAAGTATGAAGTGTATCCGATAAAGATCACTGAGACTGAACTACCTGAACACCGTGACCTCCTACTATTGAGTGACAATAGTGGAAAACATCACTACGTTTATATAAAGCATTTTGAAAAACTTATTCGACGTCAGAAGACTATGCACAATGGACGTGTGTATACCTGTAAGCGTTGTTTTACACATTTTGATGATCATAATGGGCGAAGTGGACTGGAAAAGCTGGAAAAACATAAGGAATTGTGTATAACACATGATGTTACTATGGAGTATGATGGTTAGTAAGGATACAAAGTGAAAAGATTGCTGAAATTAACTTATCTTATATGTGCTGATTTTTTAACATATTCTCAAAAAAACTCCAAGAACTATAACAACATACTGCAGTGAAATTATTACAACATTACATCATCTCGAGGTTATATTGTTACGTTAGTATAAGTAGATAAGATCAATTTTACTGTCTATGATGATAAAAGTTATTAACGAGGTTGAAATAGCGACATAATTGTATGGATATTACAGCATTGCAAACAATACTTAAGAGAATGTAACTTGGATCTCCAGAGAATGATTTTCTCCACGAGACTACAATTTTTAAATGAATGTTTACTCGAGTGCTGTACACATCTGATGAAGAAAGTAGAATAAGAAGATTGAAGGGGAAGGCGTTAACCCTGCCATTCGGAGCAAATCCTAGTGCTAGTCTCAAGCCTAGATAAAGGGGAGAGGCGTCTACAGCGAACTAATATAAAGGTATGTTGACGTAAAACTTTTCAATTAAGACTCTCAAATACTAAACCCGGAATTTCGCTAAACATAAACTCGAGGTTACCTCTGGTTAGATGAGCTTAATATGTTTGATGCTGGGTTAGGGTATACAATTGGGAATAGATGATTAGAGATGACTAGTTTCGAGTTAGAATGCTTGGTATCAGGTTAGGATGACACCAGATTAGGTTAGACGATGGCTGAGTAGAATATATGATGAGAGCATGGTTTGGGATTGGGTAGATTAGGGTAGACTTGCGTACTGATTGTCTAAGCTATGAATGATGGGTTAGCTTAGATTGTCTTAGCAATGAGTTGGTTATGTTACGTCCTGTCACGAGGTTACGTGCTTATGTTACGTGGTGTAACGTTTGTCACGTGGTACGTGTTCTTACGTCTTGTTACGTGGTTATGTTACGCGGTGTTATGTGTGTACATCGTTATGTTACGTGTTGTTATGTATGGTTTCGTGGTCATGTTACACTGTGCTACTTCTTGTTATGTGGTGTTACGTGGTTATGTTACGTGGTGTTATGTTTTGTTGCGTTGTTGCATTTACTGGTTACGTTGTTACGTCTTGTTACGTGCTTATGCTACGTGGTTATATTACGTTTGGTTACGTGCTTGACTTTCGAAGTTATACTCCGTCTTGTTACGTGGTTATGTAACGTTGTGTTACGTGGTGTTTTGTCTTGTTACGTGGTTACGTGCCGGTGTTAGCCAACTGGTTACGTCTTGTTACGTGGTTATGCTACTTAGTTGCATGGTTACTAAGTGTTAAGTGGTTACATTTACTGGTTACGTTGTTACATTTACTGGTTATGTTGTTACATTTACTGGTTATATTGTTACTTTTAATGGTTACGTTATTACATTTACTGGTTATGTTGTTACATTTACTGTTACATTGGTTACTTTTACTGTTACATTTACTGGTTACGTGCTTATGTTACGTAGTGTGACGTCTTATTACGTGGTTATGTTACGCTGTGTTATGTCTTGACACGTGGTTACGTGCTTACGTTACGTAGTGTGACGTCTTGTCATGCGGTTATGTTACGTTGTGTTACGTCTTTTTACGTTGTTTAGGTTAGACGATGATAAGATTGAATAGACAATGAGAAGTCAAGGAAGGGATAGGTTAGGGTGTTCGGTGCGGGGTGAGTTTAGCATACTTCTATATACCTTCACTGTAACCCAATATGCAGTTTATCACTCTCCGTTTCGCACACTAATTGTTTAACACATAAAAAGTTTGTAAGATTTAGAAAAAAGTATATAAAAGTATTGTAGCATTGGATGAAAAATGTTTATAATCCACTTACTCTCTACATTACGGTGATTCCTTTGACGCTAGCTTAATTACCTGTTAAAATGACTTAAATACCATAAATTTTACCCGAATCATATGAAAATTACATTAAATAGCTCTGGTACGAATCGCTGCTCTGAATTACCATGAACAGTTGTGATACTAATCGGTTTATTCTACATATACACTTATTTACATTAATCTGGGACGTTAGCAGTATAAATCTTGAAGTCAATGAGTCTAAATGATGTTATGCATGGACGAACATTACCTGATTGATTGATACAGATATTTTAGAACTTTAACGCCTGGAGACTTCACCCTCCAGTGTCGAGAAAATACCGGCAAAGGGTGTCAAAACATTTGTAAACTTTAATTGGTGGTTTCTTTGCGGTCTAAACCTCTTCCTCCTTTAACTCTGTCTACCCACGTCTCCCCTATCTCTTCCGTATAAAGCGTATCCCTCTCTCCTACAGCATCTGTCTAGCCTAGATCTCTCCTATGTTTCCTACCTCACCTGTATAAACCTACATTCTTCCATTTCTCAGCCTCTGTCTAGCCTACCATCTCTCACCGTTTTCCATATTTTCCCATATAAACGCATACTCTACTCCTTAACCTCTGTCTAGACTAGCACCTCTCCTCGTATTCCCTACTGCTCTCATATAAATGTATTTTCCTCCTTGAAGGCTCTCTCAACATAGCATCTATCCTCGTTTTCCTTGTCTCTCCATGTACACGCATACTCTACCATTCAAACCCTCCTAAGCTAATACCTCTCCTCGGTTTGCTATCTCTCTCTCTCACATAAACAACATTCTGCCTTTAACTCTGTCTATGCTAGCATCTCTCCACGTTTCCCCTATCTTTTCCGTATAAAGCGTATCCCTCTCTTCTTCAACATCTGTCTAGCTTAGCATCTCTCCTAGGTTTTCTACGTCACCTGTATAAACCTACATTCTCCCTCCTTCAGCCTCTGTCTAACGTAGCATCTCTCCCCGTTTTCCATATTTTCCCATTTAAAGGCATACTTTACTCCTCAACCTCTGCCTGGACTAGCACCTCTCCTCGTACTTTCCTCCTCTCACATATGAAGCGCTTTGCTCCTCCTTCAACTCTCTCCTAGTATAGGATCTATCCACGTTTTCCATATATTCCTCCACATAAACGTATACCCTACTCCTCTACCTGTGTCTAACGTACTACCTCTCCTCGTATTCCCTCGCTCTATCATACAAAGGGAATTTCCCTCCTTCAGCCCCTGCTCTACCTCACATCTCTCCTCGTTTTCATTATCTCTCTCATATAAACTCATTTTCCTCCTTGAAGACTCTCTCAACCTAGCATCTACCTTCTTTTTCCTCTTCTCTCCGTATAAACGCATAGTCTGCCATTAAAACCTTCCTGGCCTAATACCTCTCCTCGGTTTACTAGCTCTCCCATATAAAAAGCCATATTATACCCTTCAAGCCCTGTATAGATTAGTACCTCTCCTCGTATTCCCTATCTCTCCTGTATATAAGTCCATATTCCCCCTCCTTCAGCATCTGTCTAGCCTATCATGTGTTCACGTTTTCCCTATCTTTCCCATATAAACGTATACTCCGCACCTCAGACTCCTTCTAAGCTAGCACTTCTCCGCGTATTCCCCACCTCTCTCATATAAAGCGCATCTCCACTCCTTCAATCCCTGTCTAACCTAGCATCGACCCTCGTTGTCCCTATCTCTCCCATATAAATGCATTTTCCTCCGTGAACCGCCGCGTCTAGCCTCGTTTTCCCTATCCTTTTCTATAAACGTATAAACTGCGCCAGAATCCCTCTATATATACTACTGATATCGTTTTCTTGGTTAGTAAGAAATTACGCAGCTCGTGTTCTAAGAGTTGTATTTCAAGAAAAATAATTATTTACACCAGACATTCTAATAGATCCACAAGATCACCTGCTGTTGGTGTTACGTAAGTAATGGTATTATTTTGACTGCTACATTACACTAATTAATAACCATAGGTTTATCGGCCTTGGGGCTGAGGTTACAGGAAATAAATGCCAGTGTTTGATTAAACAATTGCGCAACGTCCAGGTTCCTCACAATAAACAATTGTTTCACTGTTCTATGATGGCCACAGGCTTACCACAATAAGATGTTCAACAAGCCAAAGTAAATAACCGCGTAGCGTATAACTCAGCTCCTAGCTATTTCGCTATAGCCCAAAGGGGATCCAGCAAAGGAAAAGCTATAATAATTGAATCCCATGACGGCATAACCCTCAAAGCATATGTAACAGCAATAGATAACCTAACCAACCCCAACAACATTGGATTTGTATCTCGAATATTGAACTCCAGGATCTGCATCTACCTAGCCAACAAAAATTTAGTGGATGATCTGATCTACAAACGTCCGAAAATAAAGGTAAACAGCTTATCCTTGGAAATTAGGCCACTCCTCAATAAAAATAAGAGAGTAATAATCTCTAATGTGTGTTCTGTTATTCCTAACCACGTGACTGAAGAGCATCTTCTGAACTATGGAATCAAACTGGTATCGCCATATGATGTATTGGGTTATACACACATCATGGGCTTTCGCCGACAGATGTACGTAAAACCCGACGACTTCGCCAAGCTACCTGACAACATACAGATAAACTATGAGGACACATCCTATTGGATATACCTTTCTTCTGATGCTCCTACTTGTTTTTTTGTAAACTGGGTGGACATCTAGCTAAACAGTGCAAGTCGTCAGATGCAATAAATATTATGACGGTTACCTATTCGACTGAATGTGTAAGTAAGCACACCACAGAGTGCCGGAAATCGATATAACTAATAAAAAACAGAAATGAGCGAAAATATCACTGAACACACAGAAAACACACCTGCAGAACCTATTTGTGCTCAAGAAAATGGCGCCTCCAAATCTGAAGCTCCTCCAGTTTCATTTCTACAAGCTAACAAAAACAGTGGAGTTTCATCCTTTGGGACAAAGCCTTAAGACAACCTATATCAACTTCCAGTAAACATACTGAATCTCCAACCCATGACGACCAAAACTTGTCCGACTCATCACTACTAAGTTTAGATGAGACAGGACAACCGAACATAACCTAGCAACCAAACATATGAATAAAAATCAAAAAAGACGGACACTCTGTCGTCCATAAACGAGCAGATATCTGTAATACAAAGTGCTATGGAATACTGACTACTGACTATGTTTGCTAGCCACCTTCAGTTCAAAAGCTTCCTTGAGACTGCAGTTGGGGCATCTGATAGAGTATCAGTTGCGCTTAGCTATACTGATGACTTAAAAGGTCTCCTGGATGCAGTCCAAGAGCTGCATCTTTGTTCACTAATAAAATTATGAAAAATCGAAGTACCCGTATAGAAAAGAAACTCCTTTTCGAAATAAACAAGAACAACACAACCTCTTAAATATTTCTGTAGTTACATAGTCCAAGATTCCTCTAAAGCCAAATTAACATAGCTCTATACACACAGAACTTTTAAAAATTAAGCAAATAATGGATCACAACATACTACAAAGGAAAATGATTGGATTTTATTTTAAACTGGAACACATTCAGCTGTTAATAAACATAACCCAGTAGCTGTTTGTGCTTAAGAAACTAATTTTAAGCATGGCTATGTTGCTTCATTACGAGACTACACCGCTTATAATAAAAATCGAGAATCATACGAATCATCTACTCCTCAATCTCCGTCTAGCTTAGCATCTCTCCTCGTAATCATTACCTATCTCATATAAAGCGCTTTCCCCCCTCATTCAGCCCCTGCTCCACCTAGCATCTCTCCTCGTATTCTCTATCTCAGCCATATAAATGCTTTTTCTAGTCTCTTACCCCGCTAGCCTAGTACCTCTCCTCGGTTTGCTATATCTCCCATATAAACCCATATTCTATCGTTCGAGCCCTGTCTAGCCTAGCACCTCTCCTCGTATTCCCTAGCTCTCTCATATAAGCCGCATTCCGCCTCCTGCAGCCTCTATCTAGCCTAGCATCTCTCCCCGTTTTCCCTATCTTTCCCATATAAATGCATACTCTACTCCTCAACCTATGTCTAGCCTAGTACCTCTCCTTGTATTCCCTACCTCTCTTATATAAAGCGCATTCTCCCTCCTTCAGCCCCTGCTCTACCTAGCATCTCTCCTCATTTTCCCTATCTTTCCCATATAAGCGCATTTTCCTCCTTGAATGCTCTCCTAGCCTAGCATCTGCCTTCCTTTTGATTATCTCCACCATATAAACGCAAAAGGTGTGCTCGCTTCCCTTTATATATCCTACTAATATTCTTGAAATCTCTATGAAACAGTATGTATTTGGGAGAAAAATGCAATGTGTTAGGTTCACATGACTTGCTGTAACCACTGTCGTTTATTTTTATATAACTTGTGCACACTATTCTTACGAAGGCTTGTTATTCTGGTTCGTGCTAATCGAGATAAACCTTCGCAGAAACAGTTATATTACACATTTCGTTGTAGGTTCCTACTAGGGGAGAGATAAAACCAAATCAATGGCAAGAATGTTTAAAAGTTGGTCACTATATGGGGGCATTAAAATTCCTTATTCTTTGCATTGCATCGTGTGTAATAGGAAAAATAATATAATGGAAAGAATAGCAACAGTACTTTAAAGAATGACAAAGTATTAAAAAAATTCAAATCGTAATAACCAATATCTCAGGAACGGCTGATGCCACAAAACTGTTATTTGAAATTAGTTGTGTATTTTAAAGGCTTCTAAATTTGTTGTAAGTGTTTATCCATTTTTAAGGTTTACCAGTTACACAAAATTCTACCTAATTCCTTCGGAATGAGGATTCACAAGCTATTCCTAAAAGATTCAAAATAATAGTTACATTTTATTTGTCATATAAATATCTTAAACAACATATTTTAATCAAAACCGTTACCCATTCTGAGAAAATCCAATATTTTGACAAATCTTCCATGTAAAGGATAATTTGGAATGGTTAAGCTATTCTTTCTCTCTCTCTCTCTCTCTCTCTCTCTCTCTCTCACACACACACACACGCACGCACACACATTTTTCTAAAACTGCTTTTTTGGATTCAGGAGTGCCTCAAAGTATGCATTCCCGGTGAAATCTCGACATTGAACACAGTACTTCCTCTTACCTATAATACGTAGGTGGCAGAGAAAGTAAAAAGTGGACTTAAAGGTAAAGGTATAAATCAACGGAGGGGGGCCAGAAACCGGGACAGAGGGATAAGGGGAGAGACCCGAAGTGCAACCAGACCCAGATGACAATGGGCGCAAGCACAAACGGAGCCCCTCACGTTTCCAGATGTAACGCATACGACGTCATCTGGGCCCGCCCACAAGTCACCAACCTCCTGCGGGCACCCCGGGGCGGAGACCTAACCGAGAAGACCCCACAGCGACGCCAGGGAGGACGATGGGTACAGGAAATGAGAGGGAGGAGAGTCGTGGTAGAGCATGAACCATCCCTGCATTCTACGAATACGCCCGGGCCAGGGTGGGCGGTCGCCGTACTCGGGGTCTCCTGAGCTATCCCGCTTGGTAAGATGTGCTGTTGTTACTTCATACGATCCCAGCGGTGGATTGCATTTGCTGTGCAGTTTGTTACCTATAATTTAAGTTTATTCCTATGAATGACCTTTCACCTCGCCAGCTAGCGTCGGTTTGTGCGTAGACACACCCATTATAATGAAACTTTCAATAACAGCCGAACCCATATTAATGAAATGTGAGATGTGGATATTTTATTTGTCCCTGACTTTAGCACACTTTCATTATGAAGTGAGTGATGTTGTAGTGATAGCGGAAAATTCTTACTTGCCTAAGTTTTACTTTGACTACATGGCGAAACTGACAGAAAACACATTGTTAATTATTTGGGATTCCAATTGGAATTTCCTCTTTAATTTGATATAGATTTTATCATAGTGGAGGTATTGGTGTCAATACCATGGTTGGCTTCTCTTTTTAGAAATAATTGCTCATAAATTCTTATCAAAAGATAGTATAATTAAGCAAATAATTCCAGCCTCTTTAATAAGCAAAATTATTAAGTAAAAGTAGAGCAGTGTACTACCGAGCGAGATGGCTCCACGGTAATGTGTGAAGCACGCATTCGGGAGGTTCCGGGCTCGTTTCCCGGTGGCCGCCCGCTCTGACTGAGCTTTTCGTGGTTTTCCCTGGTTAACAAAGGCGAATGCTGGAGTGGTGTTTTCTACTACGGCTCTCCTCTTTCCCCCATTTCCTTTCATTTCCCTTTCATATTTGAGGTTGACCCCGGGGCTGAGGTTGGGTCGGTGTCGGCCAGATGGCGCAGAGGCTTGTGCTTTGGGAACTTTTCCCCGATCCCACGGGCGGGACGTCTCCGAGCGGCCATCCCATGGCCGCGTGGTCAAGCCTGCAACTGTTGGGGAACTCTGCGCATCTCTGTACATTGCGCCGCTACGCTCTGCAACCCGTTCCTACCGGATTGTACGCACAATAGATCCCTAGTGCTAAGTGTACCCTCCGTTCACTATTCCAGACTAGTGTACTTAGGAGGCATGCATCTACATCCTGCAAAAATTTCAGTCTCATATCTTAAATAGTTTCCTAGGTAATAGGTAACGAATTTAGTACATTTAACATCGGCGGGATAGGAATTTTAATCTCCCCGATTGGAAAATGTTCCTTTTCAACCAGGAAAATAACATTCTATTGTTATTATACTGACAAGGAGTTTGCACGAAGTTCGTTTAGAACTATAATGAAACTTTCACAAATCAAAGAAATAACATAAATGTTAGATGTTCCCTCTACTGTGTAGAGGATATTAAATAGTTTATGCCAACTGTTCTGCTCTAAACGCGGATATGATATACATCCCTAAACGCAACATTCACCTGAAGCTAAATATCCCTACCCTCAGCGATTACATCCTTTCCGTATCCCAGGGCTTCTATTCTAAACTCCCGAGCAAGCGGCCTCGGAGAGAACGACATCGACTCCATAAGTACAGATACAGGCCATCCATATGCTTCTGCTCCTCTGCAGCTGAATTAATATTTGAGGATTGCTGAGGCCTCTCTTGAATGGCTTGTTTACTTTGATTCACCAATTACTTTTACTTATGTTTTATAGTGATCTAGGCTTACAGACAGACATTTAAAGCACTACATACCATATTTTAAAAGGGCGTAAACTATAAAAGGTTCCCAGAACTAAATTTAATGCATTTTGGCATCTTTTATCCTTTTTCACAAATGGGTCCCCTTAAGTGCTTCAACTTAGTGCATTATATTTTTAATGCACAGTTTCCCACTCTAAAATCGTAACTTTATCAGAATCTTCAACTGTCGAGAGAAAATGTCGTTTTTCTTTCACAATGTTCCTTTATCGTTGCTATCATTGACAACAAATCGTGTCATTTCTTATGGCTTCACTACCCTATTTCGTACTTGCATTTCTTCCGATAACCAAATTTACTTTCTTTACCGCATACCTGCGGTAGCCGAGCAAGTATTGCATTCATGGTATCGGTATTTCACCAGAAATACTAGTTTTAAGCTACCTGAACCCAAAAATGTATATCTAGAAAAGCATTTGCGCTCGCGTATGCGTGTTTTGTGAGAGAGAGAGAGAGAGAGAACAGCATATCTAAAAGAAAATAAAGAATCTGAAAAATACTAAATTTCATACTTAAGTTAGTCATCTCTTAAGGATGCAAGGTGAAGACTGATTTTCATAATATTCCCTCACTCCGAAGAACGCTTCACATGGAAAAATGTTTACTTGGTTTCTTAAAAATTCTCAAAGCATTTTGATTAAAATAACAAATTTGAGACATTTTTATGACATAATGTGTAACTGGCTATCAGCTTCATTACTATTGTTTATCTGCAACAAATTCAGACAAGCAGTGCACATGGCTTTAATCCGCTCTCATTACCCGACACGAGATAAGAGTAGCGGGGCAAATATAAGTAGTTGAGTTAAAATGAGGGAACTTCTAGTCAGCATTCCTGACTGCAGTATCACACTACTTTCAGCAATGAAGCTGTATCTCCACTTTCAAACGTGACCGATCTGGACCAACTTCTGCAACCAAGAAAAACTCTAGGCTGTTCCTTAGCTTAAAAAATTGTTTCTATAAACTTTTACTTACAAATATTATCCATTTGAACATAAATGTGTACATTTGCGCTGTAGGACCAGTTGAAAATATAACATACCTTACAATTTTCATCTATACTCTTATGTACCAATTTGCACCATTTAACGTTTTTAGACTAACCTTTGAAAACTAAGGCCTTAGAAACCCGTAAAAATTGTAAGCTGCTGTTTTACCATTCAAAAGTTTTTCATTCCCTTGCACACAAGCCTAATATTTGCGACTGACTGATCTATATGAAACCTTAGCACCGAAAGGAAATTGTATGTTACCCACCACTTTGAAAAAAATAACACTTTATTTTATACCTCTTTTTTAGATATCTTCGCTGTCTTACCTACTGGATGCTATTAAGGTCCGGCGATTATAAGCTAGTTTGCAACTTTCTAATAACTACCACAAACTTTTGCAACCCCTTGCATGCTAAATAAAGCTATAATTTATTTAAGGTCGCTTTAACTTCGCGGTTATAACTCGACTGATACATTCCTAACAAGCATGTTAACAAATACAAAGGCATACAATCAAACATTTACATTCATATTATTAACAGTATTTTGAAAGTAGTTTACATCAAATACAAAGTCATACAATCAAACACATATATTCATACTTGTAACAATATTTTAGAAAAATATTTACATTATTTTTACATCTTTTTGTATAACATTATATGGGTCACAGTTGATTAAGGTAGAGCACATGTTTTATGTTGAATGTCATATACCAATGTCCTTTAAGTAAGCAAACATTTTGCGACGTAATTGGAAGCTGTTTAAAGTTGTAGAGCTGTCTTGTGGAAATGCATGTTGTTTCCGTTTGTTTTTGTATTTATCACATCCTATGCGGAGGTGGTAGATGCTGATGTTACTAAGGCATATATTGGCTGCATCCGTCCTGAAAGAAGATGTAAGTGACTTGGTGGGGTGGAGAGAGGTGGATCCTCTTCGCACTTGGTGTGGGTTTCCCGGTGGTTGTTGACTCTATTCATATTTCCATTTCTCTATTGCTATTTTGGAGAAATAATTTAGGACATCAAAGTATGGGATTTGGATGTTCTTTTGTTGGGGTAACGATGCTGCATCTTTAGCAGCTTCATGAGCTCTTTCATTCCCTATTATTCCTCGAAGGGAAAGAATGCAAACGAAAACTGCTTCGTAGCCAGAGTCAGAGGTGTTACTGATCAGTGTCTGGATATCCTGTTTTAACTTATTGTCTGTAGAATAATTCTTCATGCTGTGTAAGACACATAGTGAATCAGAGCATATTACATAGCAGTTGTGGTGAGTCATCAAAATATAAGCAAGTGTTTGGTAAATGGCGTATAATTCAGAGCTGTAGGTAGAATGTTATCAGGAGTTATTATTGTACATCCAGTACCATGTTCTCTTTTTGATCCGTTGGTGTACAGAAATTTATGGTTGGGGAAATTTTTGCACATTTCATGGAATAACGTTTGGTAAATATTTCCAGCGGTGTTCGACTTCTGGTGGAATGTTAGGTCGGTATATATCTTGAGAACTTTGAGTTTCTAAGGTGGGCTGTCGTAGAAGTCTCTGGTCATCATGGTAGGGATTTTAATGTTGTGAGTATTTAAGTAGGTAGCAAGACGTTGATGGAAAGATAACGAGTGTTTCTGGTATATGGCACGTCTTGTTGTTTACCATATTGGGCGAAATGTAGCACTGAATGTGGTTGTGTTGCTATTTTGATTCTCCATTTTATGCTTAGTTGTATTCTCTTGATGTTTAGCGGTGGTTAATGGCCTTCTATCAGTAGGCTAGAGACAAGACTGGTATGATATGCCCCGAATATAATTCTGATTACTGAACTTCGAATTATGTCGAGGTGTTTAAGCAACGTTGGTGTTGCAGAGTTGCACACAATAGTTACATAATCAAGTTTGTTTAGGATTAATACTTGGTAGGTCAGTTGTAGAATATGTTGATCAGCACTCCAATTATGGTGTGATAAGGCTTTTAGGATGCTTAGGTGCCTTAGACAATTTACCTTTAGGCTCGAAATATGTGTCTTCCATGACAGGTTGTGGTCGAAGATAAGTCCCAATATTTTTAAGTGTTTTGTTTCAATGGGTTTTGTAAGTAAGTTGATGGTAGGGTTTGGAAGGTGCTCTGAAGTTTTGGTAAAACAAATTCACTGACTTTTTTTTAGAGAATCTGCATCCTGTTTGTGATATCCAAATTTATATCCTCTTGACAGTGTCTCTGTAGCAATGCTTGAGTCATTGAAATGCTGTTGCCTTCACAGAAAACGGTAGGATCGTTAGCAAATAGACATGCTTTAACAGGGGGAGGAATAGTGTTCATTATATAATTTATTGCCAGCAGGAAAAGTGTAACGCTGAGCACGGAACCTTGGGGTACACCATTGTCTAGTTTAAGTTCCTTGGAAATTGTGCCGTTCGCACGTGCTCTAATAATGCGGTGCTGTAGAAAATTCTGAATGAAGTAATATATATTGCCTAATATTTTATGTTGTCGTAGTGTTTGAAGTATACGTGTTCGTGTCATATCATACGCCTTTTGTATATATAAACTAACTAGAATAAGATATTGAATATGTAGACAGGTATCTCTTATTTCAGTTTCAATTGTGATTAAACAGTCTATAGTGGAGCCGTATTATCTAAAACCATATTATGTTTGAGATTGAAGCTTCCTGTTTTCGATAAATCAACGTAGTCTTTTATTATTTTTTTCTAGAACCTTCACAGAAAGTACGTGTTTATACCTGTAAGCGCTGTTTTACACATTTTGACAATCAGTATGCGCGAAGCGGACTGGAAAGACTACACGAACATGCAGCAATATGTAATCAACATGATGTTGCAAGGGTAGGTATGCCTACGAAGGAGAAATCTATCGTACAGTTTATAAATGCTGAGAGGATGTTGAAATTACCTTATGTCATCTATGCGGATTTTGAGAGTATTCTCACTCCGTGTCATACGTGTATACCCAATCCTGAATACTTCCTATACAACCCCTCATAAGAGCACATACCAATGAGCTTCTGTGTTTACGTCAAACCGTCTTCCGGCGTTGAGCACGCCGACACTGGTCTTCCTAAGCAGTCCTATGTATATCCTGGTTATGATGCTGTTCAGAAGTTTATGGAATACCTGTCATCCCTTGCAAAGAAGATTGATAATATGTAAAAATCTACCAAAATCTTAAGCTTACGGTTCAACAGAAAAAGGACGTTGAGTCTTCTAAGTATGCTACTTGTGTGTAAAAAGTTTTAAAGAAGAGAACTACAAAGTACGCGATCATGATCATATCAGTGGTGAATATCGTGGAAGTCTACATAATGAATGTAATTTGTCCCGTAAAACACCTAAACATATTCCCGTCCTCATACATAACTTCAGTGGGCATGACTCACATTTCATTGTTAAGGAGTTGGGATGTACGAGTGAGCGAGTGGAGGTAATTCCTGGCTCTGAAGAATCTCAATTTCCAAGTATGTAAGAGATATAAAACTCCGGTTTATGGATAACTTTGGGTTCCACAGTACAAGCTTGGTTAAGCTGGTGAAAAATCTAACATGGTATCCTGAAACACTGAAGTACTTCGGAGAAGACAAGTTGGAGTTAATGGCCCGTAAAGGAGTATTTACATATGATTACGTCACTTCATGGGATGTCTTGGACGAAATATGCCTCCCAAGAACTCCTTCTACAATAGATTAAATGAAGAACAAATTAGTGATGCTAACTACAATCATGCTAGAAATGTATGGGAACTGTTTAATCTGAGAAACTTGGCCGAGTACAGTGACCTGTACTTAACCTCAGATGTTTTTTTCTAGCCCATGTATTCGAGACATTTAGAGATCAGACACTGGAAACTCATAAAGTTGACTCCGCTGATTATTTCAGCCCTTCAGGACTTAGCTGGGACGTCATGTTGCTGTATACGGGAATTCAGCTTGAATTGATACAGGATTATGATCAACTACTCATGATAGAATCCGGTACAGAGGAGGTTTATGCCGAGTTTCCCACCGGTATGCCGAAGGAAACAATACCTACATGGATAAGTATGATCCGTCGAGACCAACCCAATTTATTACTTATGAGGATGAAAATATCCAATATGGTTGATCAATGTGCCACGCTCTCCCTTATGGTGGTTTTGAGTGGGTCTTTCCTAATGAACTCAACTTAGAAACACCACAGGAAGATGATCCTCAGATACATATTAGAAGTCGACATCGAGTATCCTGCAGAACTTCACAACGACCTATCTTTCCTGCCTGAGTGTATGAAGCCCAAGGAGTCATCTACAAAGAAACTGATAACACATCTTGGACCTCGGAAGAAGTATGTAGTACATTACATGACTTTGAAGCAAGTTCTTAATCATGGGTTACGCTTAAGTAAAATCCACCGTGTGCGGCAATTCCGAAAGTCTCAGTGGTTAAAACCTTATGTGGAAATTAACAACAGGTTACGGCAGCAGGCTATAAATGATTTCGAGAAGGACCTCTACAAACTCTTTAACAACGCCATGTTTGGAAAAACTATGGAGAACCTTCGTAATCGTATGGATATACGGCTGGTTACAAACGAGAAGGCTCTGGAAAAGTTGATCGCCAAGCCTACATTTATCGATAGGGCAATATTAATATCTGCTGTGTATATTATCTCTCGACAGATTGTCTTCAACAAGCTATATACACTGGAATGAGTGTATTGGACATATCTAAGACATTAATGTATCACTATCATTACGATATGTTGTCATATTATGGAGCTGAAAACCTGAAGCTTATGTATATGGACACTGATTCATTCATTCATTCATCCATCGCGTGACAACTGAAGGTGTGTACCAGGGCAAGCTACGTTTTCTTGAGCATCTAGATACATCCGAATACCCTGTCAACCATATATGTCACTCCACTCAGAACAAAAAGGTGTTGAGGAAATTTAAAGATGAGGCTAGTGACAAAATTATCCTTCGCTTTGTCGGACTACGACCTAAGATGTATGCACTAGATATCCAAGGTTCAATGATAAAAACAGATTAAAGGCATAAAACATAGTGCTATCAGTACAGTGCATTTGACACTTAGACTGTCTTAAACCCGAGAAATCATAAGAACGCCTATGAATCTGATCCTGTCACGAGAGCATGCTGTTACCACAGCGCAAGTGAATAAAATCACATGACACCTTTTGACGATAAGAGTTATTGCCGAGGATGGAATAACAACATATACATATGGGAATTTTAGTATTACAAACAGCGCCTAAAATAATGTAACCTGGATCTCAAGATAGATATTTTCTCCTCGAATCTACAACTTAAACAATGGAAGTTTACACATGTACTGTGTATACCCCTAGCAGACACCTGATGCAGAAAGAAGAAGAAGATTGAAGGGGATGCGTTAACCCTGTCATTAGGAGCAAATCCCAGTGCTAGTCTCAAGCCTAGATATAAGGGGAGAGACGTCTAACCTTACAATCCTTATCTAATGAAACAACGATTAACTGATAAAGCTGCTACACTTGGACAAAAAATGTGACCATATAAAACAATAAAGCTGACTAAAACGTTATAATATCTCCTCAAGCATGCGGATGGGCTAGTATATACTACTTTTATATGCCTTCACTGTAACCCTATACACAGTTAGCTCTCTCCGTCTCACACTGTAACTGTTTAACATATAAAGGTTTATAGGGTTAAGAAAAAAGGTATATAACTGTATTGTAATATTGGGCAAGGAATGTTTATAAGGAATTGAATTACTATCTATATTACCACAAATACGTGTGATAGTACCTGAATTATC
The DNA here is from genome assembly GCA_030765065.1 of Deroplatys truncata. NCBI lineage: Eukaryota > Metazoa > Arthropoda > Insecta > Mantodea > Mantidae > Deroplatys > Deroplatys truncata. The sequence continues at coordinate 5,730,762 of CM060990.1, read as the reverse complement.
TGTTAAAATGACTTGAATACCTGTTATACTACCTAATCATGCGAAATTACCTTAAAAGCTCTGGTACGAATCGCTGCTCGAAATTGTCACAAACACCTGTGATACCACCCTGATTACCCTAAATACCAACGATACTACCTGAATTACTAGTGAAATCAAACAGAACTATGCTACACCCAACTCCTGAATTCAGTCTGCCTATGATGCAACTTGAATTGCCCTAAATACCTACGATATTACCTGAACTACCTGTGAAATCATACGGGATTATGATGCACCCAGCCCCTGGAAATTGCCTGTCTGTGGTACTAGCCGAATTACCCTAAATATCTACGATATTGCCTGAACTACCTGTGAAATCATACGGAACTACGCTACACCCAGCCCCTGGAATTTATCTGCCTGTGATACTATATGAGTTACCCTAAATACCTATGATATTACCTGAACTGGCTGTGAAATCGTACGGAACTTTGCTCACTCAACCTCATAGAATCTGTTCGCCTGTGATACTACCTGAACTACCTGTGAAATCATTCGGAGTTATGCTGCATCCAAACCATGGAATCGATTCACCTTTTGAATGCTGGATGATGCTATCCTGGGGAAGACGTTGATATTGTACATGGCGCAACCCTGGCCTCCCTAGAATGTATCCTTGTTTTCCCTATCTCTCACATATAAACGCATTTCCCTCCTCAGCCCCTGCTCCACCTAGCCTCTCCTCTTGTTTTCCCTAACTTTCCCATATAATTGCATTTCCGCGCCTTCCAACCTCTCCTAGTCTAGCATCTCTACAGGTTTCCCAAATAAAAGACATATTCTAAGCTTCAACTCGGTATAGCCTAGCATCTCTCCTCGTTTTCCTATATCTCCCACATAAACGCATACTTTACTCCTCAACCTCCGTCTAGCCTAGCCTCTCCTCATAATCCCTACCTATCTCATATAAAGCGTATTCCCCCTCCTTCAGCCACTTCTTCACCCAGCATCTCTGCTCGTATTACCTATCTCAGTCATATAAATGCCTTTTCTAGTTTCCTACCCCGCTAGGCTAGCACAGCACCTCTCCTCGGTTTGCTATATCTCCCATATAAACCCATATTCTACCCTTCAAGTCCTGTCTAGCCCACCACCTGTCTTCGTATTTCTACCTCTCTCATATAAAGTGCATTCCGCCTCCTCCAGCCTTTGTCTAGCCCAGCATCTCTCCCTATTTTTCCCTATCTTTCACATAAAAACGTATACTCCACTCCTCAACCTCTGTCTAGCCTAGTACCTCTCGTATTCCCTACCTCTCTCATAAGAACACAAAAAGTATGCTCGCTTCCCCTTATATATTCTACTAATATTTATTGTGTGTAATTGTTTCAATAATTAAGTAGCATAAACTGCACTATACCAGGATACAAAGGCAGCATTAAAAATCTATATTAGTAATGGACTTAAGAGAGAAAGAGAACGACAAATAGGAGGAGAAGAACGAATATATATCACAAGAAGTGAATTCATAAAAATGGGCCGAACTTCAAATGACCTTAGAAAGTTCTCGAAATAAGGGCAAACCATTCGATTTACGTTCTGCCTTGAAGTGAATTATTTTTTTTACTTCTTTGAAAGGTTTTTGTTTTTCATTCACGCTTCATGTTTCATCATTATAATGACCCTCGCTGTGTACCACTTATTTCAATTATCTAAAATAATGCGAATTACTAATCAACAAAAGATACAGGAAATACGTAAACTAAAGCTCGAATTTGTTTATGATGTTATAGTAAAGCACATACTTGTTATAACAGTGGAGGCATTTGTTGACTTTTTAAAAAATAAATGATTGAATTCAAGAGCATTTATAGCGAGGTTCTCACAGAAAGCACTTTAAAAATTAATTTCATACACAAGCCCTTTGTACAGGTATACCTTTCGTTTGATGTTGCTATATTGGCCACAATTTTTTATTTGTGTCAGTAAATACATTATAACGTTTATACATTTGAAAAGCGCTTTGTTACGACCCAGTGAAAGCCGCTGTTTGTTTATGAAAAGTTGGACTGGTGAAGCGGAAGAAAGAGTGATGTACGAGTCAGCATGCATAACTTGACACCATTTCGTCACACATTCTCGTACATTGCCTTCAGAAACTAGGAGCTATAGTTGTCTGATGCCTCGTCAGCGCCAGTAAGGAATCATATCCAGCTATTCCTTCCTCACTCCCTTCTCTGTCTTGGAGAGCTAACTTACCAATACTTCGCAAAAGCCAAAAACTGACAATGCTGATTATTGAAGCAACGGGTTGGTCTTCCTTTTTTGATCTTTTGCCCAAATGTGATCTACGCAAGTTAGACTTATGACCTCTTCTTCGGAAGGGTTTTCTAGCCGAGAAACAAGGAACGTGTGCAGAAACATGTTGTCAGCTATGGGCTATCAGACTACGTTTCGCACGAGAAAATCCCCCCCCAAATATTCAAGTTGCAATGTCCCAACTCATTACCCCTCGTATCTACACTTTCTTAGTATCCAATGTTTTACTTCCGGTTTAGTCGGTTCATGCGCTCGTGATTTTACACTTTTGTTTGTGAATTTTTTTAAAAGTGAGATTACACTGACAATGGACAAATACACCGACTTTTAGTTAGCGAGGTCGCGGATTCAAACCCGGCGGAGGGCGACGGATTTTTCTGACGTAAAATTCCCTAGCATGGCTTCCTTCGGAAGAGAAAGTGGATGGTCTCTATCGTAGATTTACGGCACGTAAAAGAACCTCAAGCCTAATAAAGAAGCCTCTGAGCAAAATTTCCGGTCACCCATATGGGCTGATTGCAACAAAAAACGTGGATGATGTCTTGAAGCGGATTGCTTCCATTCCGTAAAACTCCAACTCCTCTTTCGCGTTCAGCTATTTGCTGTTATGATTGCGAATAAGTATAGCAAATGATACAAATGGTAGTTTTACGGTTTCAACTGTACAAAACGTTATCTAGGTAAGCCGCTGCACCTCTCTTTTGAATTTTGTACGTCCCTAAGAAAGGCGCCTGGAATGACCTGTATGTTGCCCCTGCTGTGTCATAGTAAGACAGAAATGGACGGTTACAAAACGACAAGTTCGACTTTATTCCAGAATAATAGCTACGAGGTGTGTTTTTAAATATAGTACCGTTTTAATATTTTGCCGCTGTAGTCTTGATTTTGAGTATGCGCGATCACTTCCTCCATTCATTAGGAAACCAGGCGTAGCTGTGAGCATTCGTCACTTTGTGTTTTTCTTTTGTTAGAGCCTTTTGAAATGTTCAGCATAGTCGAACGACCCGCCGATTGTGTAGGCGTAGTAGGTTAGTTAGGACAGACCTGTCGCAGTTTTGCGTATATATGGGAAAGGATAGGGAAAACGAGGGTATATGCGGCGGTTCACGGAGGAAAATGCGTTTATATGGGGAAGATAGGGACTACGAGGATCGATGCTAGGCTAGATGGAGGTTGAAGGAATGAGGATGTGCTTTATATGAGAGATACGGGGAATACGAGGAGAAGCGTTAGACTAGATAGAGTTTGAGATGTGAAATATGCATTTATAGGGGAAAAGATAGGGAAAACGTGAACAGAGGCTAGGATAGACAGATGCTGAAGCAGGGGGAATTTCGGCTTATACGGGAGAGATGGGGAATGCGAAGAGAGGTACTAGACTATTCAGGGTTTGAAGGGTAGAGTATGGCTGTTTATATGAAGAGACGAGGAAAACGAGGGCATATGCTAAGTTGAGAGAACCTTCAAGGAGGAAAAAATGCGTTTATATGGGAGAGATAGGGAAAACGAGGAGAGTTCTGAGGTAGAGCAGGGACTGAAGGAGGGAGAGATATGCTTTATACGGCAGAGATAGGGCATACGAGGGGAGGTGCTAGTGTAGACAGAGGTTAAGGAGTACGGTATACGTTTATATGAGGAATATATGGAAAACGGGGGCAGATGGTATGATAGACAGAAGCTGGGCCACTTTTGCGTTTATATGGGAAAGAATAGGGAAAACGAGGGTAGATGCGACAGTTCAAGGACGAAAATGCGTTTATAGGGGAGAGATAGGGAATACCAGGACTGATGCTAGGCTAGTCAGATGCTAAAGGAGGGAGGAATACGCTTTATACGAGAGAGATAGGGAATACAAGGAAAGATGCTATACTAAACAGGACTTGAAGGGTAGAATATGACGTTTTATATGAGCGAGACAGCGAACCGAGGAGAGGTATTAGGATAGGAGTTTTGAATGATAGAGTAGGCGTTTATATGCAAGAGATAGGGAATACGAGGGTCGATGCTAGGCTAGACAGGGTTGAAGTAGGGAATGCGTCTTATATGAGAGAGGTAGGGGAATATGAGGAGAAGTGCTAGGCTAGACAGGAAGGTCTGAAAGACAGAGTATGCGTTTATATGGAGAGACGAGGAAAACGAAGGTAGGTGCTAGGTTGAGAGAGTCTTCAAGGAGGAAAATGCATTTATATGAGAGCGGTAGGGCCAACGAGGAGAGGTGCTAGTCTAGACATGGTTTGAGGAGTAGAGTATACGTTTATATGGGAGAAATGTGGAAAACGGGAGAGATACAATGATAGACAGGGGTTGAAGGAGGAGGAATGTAGGTTTATACGGTAATATAGAGAGTAATTCGATTATAAAACTTTTCTCATCCAGCGTTACAACACTTTTATATACTTATTTTCTAAACCTTACAAACTTTATATATGTTAAACAGTAGTGCGCGAGACGGAGAGGGACAAACTGTATATAGGTTTACAGTGAAGTATACGTCCTAACCTATTGCCACCTTGTTTGCTCTGGATCTTCTCATTGTCTATTCATTCCTATCATCATCTAACGCAACCACGTAACAAGTCGTAACACAACGTAACATAACAGCATTACAAGACGTCATACTAAGTAACATAAGCACGTATCCTGATAACATCACATGACATCTCGTAACCAGAAACGTCACACGACGTAACAACACGTACCAACCATGTAACCACGTAACAAAACGTAAGAACAACACGTAACCAACCCATTGCTAAGGTAATCTAAGCTAATCCATCCTTCATAACTTAGACAGTAAGTACGAGAACCTAGCCTAGATTAACCTGACCAATCCCAAACGTTCATCTCATCATCTATTCTACTCAGTCATCGACTAACCTAATCTGGCTAACCACAGATAACCTCAACTTTCTTTTGGTGAAAATGCAATGTTTTATTCAGATTTTATTATTCGAGAGTTTTAATTGAAAAGTTTACGTCAACATACCTTTATTTTAGTTCGTTGTAGGTGTCTCTCCCCTTTTTATCTAGGCTTGAGACTAGCACTAGGATTGCTCCTAATGGCAGGGTTACCACCTTCCCTTCCATCTTCTTCTTTCTTCATCGGTCGTCAGATAGTTGCATATACAGCACACGGATAACCTTCATTTTTTTAAGATTGTAGACTCACGAGAAAATCTTTATCTTTGACTTACACTCTTTTAAGCACTGTTTGTAATGGCGTAATGTCCATACGCATATGTCGTTATGCCGTCCTCAGCAATAATTCTTTTATCATCAAACGGAGTCAATGCAATTTTATTCACTTGCACTGTGGCAAGAGCATGCTCCCGAGACAGGATCAGATGTATGGGTGTTCTGATGATTTCTCCGGTTTTAAGACAGTCTGTATAGCTGTCAAACGAAATGTACTGCTTAATAGCGCTACGCGTTATACCTTTAATCTTTTTTATCATTGAGCTTTGAATATCTAAGGCATACATCTTAGGACGTAGTCCAACAAAGCGTAGGATGATTTTACCATTAGCCTCATCTTTAAATTTTCCCAACACCTTCTTGTTTAGAGCTGAATAGCATATATGGTTGACAGGGTAATCAGCTGTATCTAGGTGTTCGAGAAAACGTAGCTTGTTCTGGTACACATCTTCAGTTGTAACACGATGAATGAACGAATCAGTGTCCATATACATAAGCTTCAGGTTTTCAGCTCCATAATAAGGCAAAAACACGTCGTAATGATAGTTATACATTAATGTCTTGGAGATATCCAACACACTCATACCGATGTATATAGGCTTGTTGAATACGATCCGACGAGAGGCCATATGTACAGCAGCTAGATTAGAAGCATATATTGTCTTGTCGATAAACGTAGGCTTTGCAATTAACTTTTCGAGAGTCTTCTCGTTTGTCACCAACCGTATATCCACACGATTACGAAGGTTCTCCATTGTTTTTCCAAACATGGCGTTGTTAAACAGTTTGTACAGGTACTTCTCAAAATCATTTGCAGCTTGTTGTCGTAGTCTGTTATTATATTCCACATACGGTTTTAACCACTGTGACTGTCGAAATTGTAGCACACGATGATTTTTTGTTAGTCGCAGGCCATGACTTTGATGCAAGCCATGACTAAGAGCTTGCTTCAAAGTCATGTAATGTACTACATACTTCGTGAACCAAGGTGAGGAATTAACTTCTTCGTAGTAGAGTCCTTTGGTTTCGGACACTCAGGCAGGAATGGTAGATCATTATGCAGATCATGGAGTTCAGCAGGATACTCGATGTCAACTTCTAATATGTATCCACGAGGATCATCTTCTTCTAGTCTTTGTAAGTTTATTTCTTCAGGTGAAATCCACCAAAAGGAAGGGCGTGACACATGGCCCACCCATATTGGTTATTAGCGTCCTCGTATGTGATGAATTGGGTTGGTATCGACGGATCAAACTTGTCCATGTAAGTGTTATTAGCATCTGCATACCGATGTGAAACTTGACATAACCCTCCTCTTATGCCGGATTCCACCATGAGTAGTTGGTCATAATCTTGCAACAGTTCCAGTTCGATTCCAGTATACAGTAACATGGCGTCCCATGTAAGTCCTGGAGAGGTAAAATAATGTGCTGGATCAACTTTGTGCGTTTTGAGAGTTTGCTCTCTGAATATCTCAAAGACATCAGCTAGAAGTAGAACATCAGATATTAAGTAGAGGTCACTGTATTCTCCCAGATTTCTCACATTGAACAGTCTCCATACATTTGTAGCATGTTCGTAGTCAGCATCACTAATTTCTTCTTCATTCAATTTTCCAGTCCACTTCGTCCATATCGATTGTCAAAATGTGTAAAGCACCGCTTACAGGTATATATCACTCCATCATGCTTAGTTTTCTGACGTCGAACGAGCTTCTCAAAATTCTTGATATATACATAGTGATGTTTTCCACTACTGTCACTCAATAGTAGGAGGTCACGGTGGTCAGGTAGTTCAGTGTCAGCAACCTTTATCGGATACACTTCATGCTTCTCATCCAGGCCGAAAACGTTGATAGACATCCTATTAAGCTTCTCAAATTTAGGTATTTGAGAAAGTGGAGTAGGATAAAAAACGCAGCTGAAGTCGTATTTGTCTTGGAGTTGTTCGTATTTGCTCATCCGTTGTGCATCCTTCTCGATGAATTTAGCTAATATAAAGTACATGAAACATAGCTCATCAGTTAAATTCTGGATGTTAATGCAGGCTTTTCTTGCTTCAACAGATGGCGGTAGTGGTATGAAGCTACTTCCACGTAACGGATTGTACTTGTTAATACGAAGTCGAATTCCTTCTACAGCAAGCAGAGCCCAGTTGCTACCCTTAAGTTGTGATTCCTCCATTTCAGTAACCAACTTCTTCATTTTCGTTTCCAGCATAGAGTCCAGATCCGTTTCTAAGAAAGCAGCTTGATTCCGTGTTTTAAATGTATTGTCACAGGTTTCTCCGACACTGTTAACAAATCTACACTCAGCTAACAGATTAATTTTCACACTTTTGTGAATACCAAGCTCTTTATATACAGCCTGGATTATCTGCTGTTTCGCCTCATGCAGGTACATATTCAGGTCCTTAGTCGATTCACATCGTATAAAATATGATTTCAAGCGTCCATTGAATGAAGTTTCATATTCTTTCATGTCACAGACATCCATGATAGAAAATATCTCTTGCTTAGTCGGTTCTAATCTACGTTTCTTCTCAGGTCTGTTTATTTCACACGCATCTTCGTGTCGGCGACACTTATAACTGTCTTTGAAGGCTACGTTACAATATTTACACTTGAGGAGCTTTTTACAACGTAGCTCATGTCGTCTTTTATCATATCCACGGAGGAACTTCTTACAGCATTTACCACAAGAATATCCTGATGCACTAGGAATGATATCCTTATATGAGGACTTATTCATTTTTCTTCTTGATATAATAAGGTATTAACCTTTCTTCAAGGAAACGTACGCCTCTTTACCTTGATAACACTTTAGAAGGTTGATTATTTTCTGAGAGAACAGCGATGTTAACACCTCAGAGATGATCAACAGAATGAATTTCAATGCTAGAGGTCGCTCTATTTATAGAGGAAGTACGAACCTTTTTGGATCGATTATATAACGTATTAACCCTTCTTCAAGGAAATGTTAGCCTCTTTACCTTGATAACACTTTAGAAGGTCGCTTATTTTCTAGGAGAACAACGATTTGGTAACCTCGGAGATGATTAACAGAATGAAGTTCAATACTCAAGTTCGCTCTATTTATAGAGGAAGCACGAATCTTTTCTGATCAATTATACTGAATATTAATACTAAAAACGGTGATGAAGCGTGTAAGCTCTTATATTTCAATTCGTGTTACACTGATGTTCGACCGTCTCCGTATAGCTTCGTATGCTTAGAGAAAGGGTAATGTATTACGAGGATGATGTATTGTTCGGCTATAATCGTACAGATTCGGAGAGCTTGACTCGTGAAGGTGATGAACGATCCGTTGACCGAGCAAGAGGCAAGCATTCCCTTTGCGCAACGAAACCTAGAAGCACAAAGATGCAAATGAAAGGAAATCGAGATAGCATACACCTCTCAGGCATTCGCCTGCAGACCAGGGAAAACCACGAAAAATATGTCAGAGTGAGCGTCCAAAGGGACTCGAACCAGGGACTCTAGAACTACACGTGAAATATATAAATGAAAAAGATTTAAGGGAAAGGAAAACGGAATCGACGAGAAACCACCCAGACATTCGCCTGCAGACCAAGACAAACCATAACAAATCTGGTGTCAGAGCGAACAACCAACGGGAATTTAACTCCTGAACCCTAAAAGCACACGTAAAATAAGCAAATTATATACAATGAAAGGAAATCGCGATAGATGGGAAACCGCCCAGACGTTCACCCGCAGACCAGGGAAAATCGTGAAAAATCTGATGTCAGAGTGAACAACCAACGGAAATTGAACAAAGGACCCTAGAAGCACATGTTAAAGATGAAAATCAAATAAAATGAAATAAAATCGTGATAGATAAGAAACCACCCAGACATTCTCCTACAGACCAGGGAAAATCACGAAAAATATGGCAGAGTGAACAACCAACGGCAATCGAACGAGGGAAACCATCAGATTACACACGTGAAAGATGTAAATCAAATAAAATGAAAGAAAATCGTGATAGATGGGAAACCACTCAATCATTCGCCTGCAGACCAGGGAAAACCATGAAAAATCCCAGGATAGAGTGAGCGACCGACAGGGAAATCAAACAAAGGACTCTAGAAGCACAAAGATGCAAATGAAAGAAAATCGTGATAGATGGGAAACCACTCAGGCATTCGCCTGCAGACCTGGGAATACCATGAAAAATATGTCAGAGTGAGCGACCGACGGGGAAATCAAACAAAGGACCCTAGAAGCACATGCGAAAGATGTAAATCAAATAAAATGAAAGAAAATAGAAATCGATGAGAAACCACTCAGGAATTCGTCCGCAGACTAGGGGAAATCAAGAAAAATCTAATGTCACAGTGAACATCCAACGGCAATCGAACCAGGGAGATCTTCAGATTGTACAGTGAAAGATGTAAATTATATAGAATGAAAGGAAATCGCGATAGATGAAAACACACTCAGGCATTCGCCTGCAGACCAGGGAAAACCGTGAAAAATCTGAGGTCAGAGTGAGCAGCCGATGGTAATCGAACCAGGGAGACCATCGAATTATAACGTGAAAGGTATAAATGAAAGGGAAATAAAATCGTGATAGATGAGAAACCACCCAGACATTCGCCTACAGACCAGCGAAAACTGCGAGAAACTAAGGTCAGAGTGACCGTCCCTACGGAAATCGACCCCCACGACCTCGAATGCAAATTACAGACGTTATCGACTGAACCAGACCGTAAAAACAGGTTTATACCATACAACCCATAATAGGATACCGTGCCAGATGACGTCATACCTGTAGACAGACTGTCGGGGGTTCAGTCGACATGCTGAAACGCACTTGAGCGTTCTTCAGTTAATGTTTCATTCAATACCTAGCATACCAACACCGCAATCCATTTCACAGCAAAGTTAATTTTTATTTCAATACTTTCTCTCCTTATTTAATTAAATTCATGTATATACCCTATTATTTCATGCTTTCAGTACTTTCTTTACATCTCACCCTCATTCACCCTAAAGAATCAGTATACAATATGACATTTTTATACGCTTAATGTCCATTTATAATAGAAAACCACGCTTAAAATACTTTCTTTACATCTCACCCTCATTCACCCTAAGGAATCAATACACAATGACATTTTTATACGCTTAATGTCCATTTATCACAGAATACCACGCTTAATTCGCAGTTATCACAGAAAACCGCTACATTTACTATAATTACGAGCAAACTAATTTTTTCCCAGAGTTACACGGATTTTAAACTCGTAGGATCGTATTAGAAAATTTATCATATTTTATTAGTTCAAAGCGGGTAAACATTTTTAAAGTCATCGATTACATTTAGCGTAAACATTATCATAGATAATTTTTAAAACCGTCTTGTTAAATATAATGTATCGCAATCCAGTTTTAAAATCAAATCATACATGCGTTTAATGCATATAATGGATGTCTTCATATACCCAATATGGCTGCCATGCACGTTAAACCCTTCAATATGGCCGCGTCCGGGCATCTTTGTCATTGAATGTGCTTCCGACTCTCTCCGCTAGTGGAGCGCATGATGCATGCTACGAGGGTGGAGAGGGAGAAACCAGTTCTAATTACGCTTGTAGTAGAGATGGCACGTCAGTCGGCCTGAGAGCCTCGTTCAGGGAGGTCGTATAGTTCTCACATTCATTTTAATACGCGTCGTCGTATCGCGTGTTCGTTACGTATTTTTTTTACCTTTCTTAGTCATGCATTCATCCAAGAGATGTAATTTTGTCAGGACGACAGTAGTCAAATATGCATTACAAAATAAACGTTTATTCGACGTCTTTATCTTAATTACTTTTTGATGTTATTCGAAGATGAATTTATACTCACGTCACGCGATTCAGCCCAAGACCACCAGGTCAACTTGAAACAGCAGACAACGACGCATCACGTTCCAAGGATATAATCACCCTTTACCGCATATCGCTATCTCTTTCCATTCAGGAGATATAAGCATTTAACGGTAATAATACATTCTTTTGCTATGCACCGCCAATTAAAGTGGTCCGTAATCGAATTGATTACCCCACAGTAGTCATATCATGCCGATACGGAGCTTCTAAGCCGATGCCGACAACTGATAATTTCCTTTCTTCTATGCAGTCGACTCCCACCCCCGCTTCGTGCTATTCCGACACCGCCATTTATGATGAGAACAATAATGCATTGTCCTGCGTCTCTGATTTGCGGTGAAAGAATAGCACAGAAAAGGAAAGGCGTGAAAACACTTAACCTTTGTGGTTTCACCCTTAAAACCTACTGGACCACGATCCCCCTCCTCTCTGCTCTACTCCAACGCTGGCTTAACCGATCTGCCTTTGGCTCTGAATCGGCATATGTCTACTGTGGGGTAATTAATTCGATTACAGACCACTTTAATTGGCGGTGCATAGCAAAACAAATGTATTATTACCGTTAAATGCTTATATCTCCTGAATGGAAAGAGATAGCGATTTGCGGTAAAGGGTGATTATATCCTTGGAACGTGATGCGTCGTTGTCTGCTGTTCCAATTTGACCTGGTGGTCTTGGGCTGAATCGCGTGACATGAGTATAAATTCATCTTCGAATAACATCAAAAAGTAATTAAGATAAAGACGTCGAATAAACGTTTATTTTGTAATGCATATTTGACTACTGTCGTCCTGACGAAAATACATCTCTTGGATGAATGCATGACTAAGAAAGGTAAAAAAAATACGTAACGAACACGCGATACGACGACGCGTATTAAAATGAATGTGAGAACTACACGACCTCCCTGAACGAGGCTCTCAGGCCGACTGACGCGCCATCTCTACTGCAAGAGTAATTAGAAGAAGAGAGTCGGAAGCACGCTCAATGACGAAGATGGCCGGACGCGTCCATATTGAAAGGTTTAACGTGCATGGCAGCCATATTGGGTATATGAAGACATCCATTATATGCATTAACGCATGTATGATTTGATTTTAAAAATGGATTGCAATACATTATATTTAACAAGACGGTTTTAAAAATGATATATGATAATCTTTACGCTAAATGTAATCGATGACTTTAAAAATGTTTACCCGCTTTGAAATGATAAAATATGATAAATTTTCTAATACGCTCCTACGAGTTTAAAATCCGTGTAACTCTGGGAAAAATTAGTTTGCTCGTGAGTATAGTAAATGTAGCGGTTTTCTGTGATAACTACGAATTAAGCGTGGTATTCTGTGATAAATGGACATTAAGCGTATAAAAATGTCATTGTGTATTGATTCCTTAGGGTGAATGAGGGTGAGATGTAAAGATAGTATTTTAAGCGTGGTTTTCTAAGATAAATGGACATTAAGCGTATAAAAATGTCATATTGTATACTGATTCTTTAGGGTGAATGAGGGTGAGATGTAAAGAAAGCACTGAAAACATGAAATAATAGGGTATATACATGAATTTAATTAAATAAGGAGAGAAAGTATTGAAATAAAAATTAACTTTGCTGTGAAATGGATTGCAGTGTTGGTATGCTAGGTACCGAATGAAACATTAACTGAAGAACGCTCAAGCGCATTTCAGCATGTCGACTGAACCCCGACAGTCTGTCTACAGGTATGACGTCATCTGGCACGGTATCCTATTATGGGTTGTATGGTATAAGCCTGTTTTTACGGTCTGGTTCAGTCGATAACGTCTGTAATTTGCATTCGAGGTCGTGGGGGTCGATTTCCGTAGGGACGGTCACTCTGACCTTAGTTTCTCGCAGTTTTCGCTGGTCTGTAGGCGAATGTCTGGGTGGTTTCTCATCAATCACGATTTTATTTCCCTTTCATTTACATCTTTCACGTTATAATCCGATGGTCTCCCTGGTTCGATTACCATCGGATGTTCACTCTGACATCAGATTTTTCAGTGTTTTCCCTGGTCTGCAGGAGAATGCCTGAGTGGGTTTTCATCTATCGCGATTTCCTTTCATTCTATATAATTTACATCTTTCACTGTACAATCTGAAGATCTCCCTGGTTCGATTGCCGTTGGATGTTCACTCTGACATTAGATTTTTCTCGATTTCCCTGGTCTGCGGGCGAATGCCTGAGTGGTTTCTCATCGATTTCTATTTTCTTTCATTTTATTTGATTTACATCTTTCGCATGTGCTTCTAGGGTCCTTTGTTTGATTTCCCCGTCGGTCGCTCACTCTGACATATTTTTCATGGTTTTCCCTGGTCTGCAGGCGAATGCCTGAGTGGTTTCCCATCTATCACAATTTTCTTTCATTTGCATCTTTGTGCTTCTAGAGTCCTTTGTTTGATTTCCCTGTCGGTCGCTCACTCTATCCTGGGATTTTTCATGGTTTTCCCTGGTCTGCAGGCGAATGCCTGAGTGGTTTCCCATCTATCACGATTTTCTTTCATTTTATTTGATTTACATCTTTCACGTGTGTAATCTGATGGTTTCCCTCGTTCGATTGCCGTTGGTTGTTCACTCTGCCATATTTTTCGTGATTTTCCCTGGTCTGTAGGAGAATGTCTGGGTGGTTTCTTATCTATCACGATTTTATTTCATTTTATTTGATTTTCATCTTTAACATGTGCTTCTAGGGTCCTTTGTTCAATTTCCGTTGGTTGTTCACTCTGACATCAGATTTTTCACGATTTTCCCTGGTCTGCGGGTGAACGTCTGGGCGGTTTCCCATCTATCGCGATTTCCTTTCATTGTATATAATTTGCTTATTTTACGTGTGCTTTTAGGGTTCAGGAGTTAAATTCCCGTTGGTTGTTCGCTCTGACACCAGATTTGTTATGGTTTGTCTTGGTCTGCAGGCGAATGTCTGGGTGGTTTCTCGTCGATTCCGTTTTCCTTTCCCTTAAATCTTTTTCATTTATATATTTCACGTGTAGTTCTAGAGTCCCTGGTTCGAGTCCCTTTGGACGCTCACTCTGACATATTTTTCGTGGTTTTCCCTGGTCTGCAGGCGAATGCCTGAGAGGTGTATGCTATCTCGATTTCCTTTCATTTGCATCTTTGTGCTTCTAGGTTTCGTTGCGCAAAGGGAATGCTTGCCTCTTGCTCGGTCAACGGATCGTTCATCACCTTCACGAGTCAAGCTCTCCGAATCTGTACGATTATAGCCGAACAATACATCATCCTCGTAATACATTACCCTTTCTCTAAGCATACGAAGCTATACGGAGACGGTCGAACATCAGTGTAACACGAATTGAAATATAAGAGCTTACACGCTTCATCACCGTTTTTAGTATTAATATTCAGTATAATTGATCAGAAAAGATTCGTGCTTCCTCTATAAATAGAGCGAACTTGAGTATTGAACTTCATTCTGTTAATCATCTCCGAGGTTACCAAATCGTTGTTCTCCTAGAAAATAAGCGACCTTCTAAAGTGGTATCAAGGTAAAGAGGCTAACATTTCCTTGAAGAAGGGTTAATACGTTATATAATCGATCCAAAAAGGTTCGTACTTCCTCTATAACTAGAGCGACCTCTAGCATTGAAATTCATTCTGTTGATCATCTCTGAGGTGTTAACATCGCTGTTCTCTCAGAAAATAATCAACCTTCTAAAGTGTTATCAAGGTAAAGAGGCGTACGTTTCCTTGAAGAAAGGTTAATACCTTATTATATCAAGAAGAAAAATGAATAAGTCCTCATATAAGGATAAAATTCCTAGTGCCTCAGGAGATTCTTGTGGTAAATGCTGTAAGAAGTTCCTCCGTGGATATGATAAAAGACGACATGAGCTACGTTGTAAAAAGCTCCTCAAGTGTAAATATTGTAACGTAGCCTTCAAAGACAGTTATAAGGGTCGCCGACACGAAGATGCGTGTGAAATAAACAGACCTGAGAAGAAACGTAGATTAGAACCGACTAAGCAAGAGATATTTTCTATCATGGATGTCTGTGACATGAAAGAATATGAAACTTCATTCAATGGACGCTTGAAATCATATTTTATACGATGTGAATCGACTAAGGACCTGAATATGTACCTGCATGAGGCGAAACAGCAGATAATCCAGGCTGTACATAAAGAGCTTGGTATTCACAAAAGTGTGAAAATTAATCTGTTAGCTGAGTGTAGATTTGTTAACAGTGTCGGAGAAACCTGTGACAAAACATTTAAAACACGGAATCAAGCTGCTTTCTTAGAAACGGATCTGGACTCTATGCTGGAAACGAAAATGAAGAAGTTGGTTACTGAAATGGAGGAATCACAACTTAAGGGTAGCAACTGGACTCTGCTTGCTGTAGAAGGAATTCGACTTCGTATTAACAAGCACAATCCGTTACGTGGAAGTAGCTTCATACCACTACCGCCATCTGTTGAAGCAAGAAAAGCCTGCATTAACATCCAGAATTTAACTGATGAGCTATGTTTCATGTACTCTATATTAGCTAAATTCATCGAGAAGGATGCACAACGGATGAGCAAATACGAACAACTCCAAGATAAATACGACTTCAGCTGCATTTCCTATCCTACTCCATTTTCTCAAATACCTAAATTTGAGAAGCTTAATAGGATGTCTATCAACGTTTTCGGCCTGGATGAGAAGCATTAAGTGTATCCGATAAAGGTTGCTGACACTGAACTACCTGACCACCGTGACCTCCTACTATTGAGTGACAGTAGTGGAAAACATCACTATGTATATATCAAGAATTTTGAGAAGCTCGTTCGACGTCAGAAAACTAAGCATGATGGAGTAATATATACCTCTAAGCGGTGCTTTACACATTTTGACAATCGATATGGACGAAGTGGACTGGAAAAACTGCAACATGCATCGATCTGTAATCAGCATGGTGTTGCAAGGGTAGTTATGCCTACAAAGGAGAAATCAATTGTACAGTTTAAAATTTTTGAAAGGATGTTGAAACTACCTTACGTCATCTACGCAGAGTTTGAAAGCATTCTCGCTCCATGTCATACATGCATACCCAGTTCTGAAACTTCCTATACAACCCCTTATCAAGAGCTCACAGCAATGAGCTTCTGTATTTACGTTAAACCATCAACCAACGTTGAACATCTGGAAACTGGCCTTCCTAAGCATCCCTATGTATATCGTGGTGTTGATGCTGCTCAGAAGTTTATGGAATACCTGTCATTCCTGGCAAAGGAGATTAATAATATATACAAATCTGTCATGCCCCTGAAACTTACAGATCAACAGCAGATGGATTTCAACGCCTCTACAGTATGCTACTTGTGTGGAAAAACCTTTACTGAAGAGAACTATAAAGTACGCGACCATGATCACATCAGTGGTGAATATCGAGGAAGTCTGCATAATGAATGCAATTTAGCCTGCAAAACACCTAAATATATCCCTGTCTTCATGCACAACCTCAGTGGATATGACTCACACTTCATTGTTAAGGAGCTGGGATGTACAAGTGAGCGGGTGGAAGTAATTCCTAGCTCTGAAGAAAGCTATATATCATTCTCCAAGTATGTCGGAGATATAAAGCTCCGGTTTGTAGATAGTTTTCGATTCTTGAGTACAAGCTTGGATAGGCTGGTAAAACATCTAACATCGTACCCTGAAACATTGAAGTACTTCGGAGAATACAAGATGAAGTTGATGACACGTAAGGGTGTATTTCCCTATGATTACGTCACTTCATGGGAAGTCTTGAACGAGACCTGCCTGCCTCCTAAGAACTACTTCTACAATAAACTGAATGAAGAAGAAATTAGTGATGCTGACTACGAACATGCTACAAATGTATGGAGACTGTTCAATGTGAGAAAGCTGGGAGAATACAGTGACCTCTACTTAATATCTGATGTTCTTCTTCTAGCTGATGTCTTTGAGACATTCAGAGAGCAAACTCTCAAAACGCACAAAGTTGATCCCGCAATTATTTTACCTCTCCAGGACTTACATGGGACGCCATGTTACTGTATACTGGAATCGAACTGGAACTGTTGCAAGATTATGACCAACTACTCATGGTGGAATCCGGCATAAGAGGAGGTTTATGTCAGTCTCACATCGGTGTGCAGATGCTAATAACACTTACATGGACAAGTTTGATCCGTCGATACCAACCCAATTCATCACATACGAGGACGCTAATAACCAATATGGGTGGGCCATGTGTCACGCCCTTCCTTTTGGTGGATTTCACCTGAAGAAATAAACTTACAAAGACTTGAAGAAGATGATCCTCATGGATACAAATTAGAAGCTGACATCGAGTATCCTGCTGAACTCCATGATCTGCATAATGATCTACCATTCCTGCCTGAGTGTCTGAAACCAAAGGACTCTACTACGAAGAAGCTAATTCCTCACCTTGGATCACGAACAAAGTATGTAGTACATTACATGACTTTGAAGCAAGCTCTTAGTCATGGCTTGCATCAAAGTCATGGCCTGCGACTAACAAAAAATCATCGTGTGCTACAATTTCGACAGTCACAGTGGTTAAAACCGTATGGTGAATTTAATAACAGACTACGACAACAAGCTGCAAATGATTTTGAGAAGGACCTGTACAAACTGTTTAACAACGCCATGTTTGGAAAAACAATGGAGAACCTTCGTAATCGTGTGGATATACGGTTGGTGACAAACGAGAAGACTCTGGAAAAGTTAATTGTAAAGCCTACGTTTATCGACAGGACAATATATGCTTCTAATCTAGCTGCTGTACATATGGCCTCTCGTCGGATCGTGTTCAACAAGCCTATATACATCGGTATGAGTGTGTTGGATATCTCCAAGACATTAATGTATAACTATCATTACGACGTGTTTTTGCCTTATTATGGAGCTGAAAACCTGAAGCTTATGTATATGGACACTGATTCGTTCATTCATCGTGTTACAACTGAAGATGTGTACCAGAACAAGCTACGTTTTCTCGAACTCCTAGATACAGCTGATTACCCTGTCAACCATATATGCTATTCAGCTCTAAACAAGAAGGTGTTGGGAAAATTTAAAGATGAGGCTAATGGTAAAATCATCCTACGCTTTGTTGGATTACGTCCTAAGATGTATGCCTTTGATATTCAAGGCTCAATGATAAAAAAGATTAAAGGTATAAAACGTAGCGCTATTAAGCAGTACATTTCGTTTGACAGCTATACAGACTCATAAAACCGGAGAAATCAGCAGAACACCCATGAATCTGATCGTATCTTGGGAGCATGCTCTTGCCACAGTGCAAGTGAATAAAATTGCATTGACTCCGTTTGATGATAAAAGAATTATTGCTGAGGACGGCATAACGACATATGCGTATGCACATTACGCCATTACAAACAGTGCTTAAAAGAATGTAAGTCAAAGATAAAGATTTTCTCGTGAGTCTACAATCTTAAAAAAATGAAGGTTATCCGTGTGCTGTATATGCAACTATCTGACGACCCATGAAGAAAGAAGAAGATGGAAGGGAAGGTGGTAACCCTGCCATTAGGAGCAATCCTAGTGCTAGTCTCAAGCCTAGATAAAAAGGGGAGAGACACCTACAACGAACTAAAATAAAGGTATGTTGACGTAAACTTTTCAATTAAAACTTTCGAATAATAAAACCTGAATAAAACATTGCATTTTCACCAAAAGAAAGTTGAGGTTATCTGTGGTTAGCCAGATTAGGTTAGTCGATGACTGAGTAGAATAGATGATGAGATGAACGTTTGGGATTGGTCAGGTTAATCTAGGCTAGGTTCTCGTACTTATTGTCTAAGTTATGAAGGATGGATTAGCTTAGATTACCTTAGCAATGGGTTGGTTACGTGTTGTTCTTACGTTTTGTTACGTGGTTACATGGTTGGTACGTGTTGTTACGTCGTGTGACGTTTCTGGTTACGAGATGTCATGTGATGTTATGAGGATGCGTGCTTATGTTACTTAGTATGACGTCTTGTCATGCTGTTATGTTACGTTGTGTTACGGCTTGTTACGTGGTTACGTTAAATGATGATAGGAATGAATAGACAATGAGAAGATCCAGAGCAAACAAGGTGGCAATAGGTTAGGACGTATACTTCACTGTAAACCTATATACAGTTTGTCCCTCTCCGTCTCGAGCACTACTGTTTAACATATATAAAGTTTGTAAGGTTTAGAAAATAAGTATATAAAAGTGTTGTAACGCTGGATGAGAAAAGTTTTATAATCGAATTACTCTCTATATTACCGTATAAACCTACATTCCTCCTCCTTCAACCCCTGTCTATCATTGTATCTCTCCCGTTTTCCACATTTCTCCCATATAAACGTATACTCTACTCCTCAAACCATGTCTAGACTAGCACCTCTCCTCGTTGGCCCTACCGCTCTCATATAAATGCATTTTCCTTCTTGAAGACTCTCTCAACCTAGCACCTACCTTCGTTTTCCTCGTCTCTCCATATAAACGCATACTCTGTTATTCAGACCTTCCTGTCTAGCCTAGCACTTCTCCTCATATTCCCCTACCTCTCTCATATAAGACGCATTCCCTACTTCAACCCTGTCTAGCCTAGCATCGACCCTCCTATTCCCTATCTCTTGCATATAAACGCCTACTCTATCATTCAAAACTCCTATCCTAATACCTCTCCTCGGTTCGCTATCTCGCTCATATAAAACGCCATATTCTACCCTTCAAGTCCTGTTTAGTATAGCATCTTTCCTTGTATTCCCTATCTCTCTCGTATAAAGCGTATTCCTCCCTCCTTTAGCATCTGACTAGCCTAGCATCAGTCTTGGTATTCCCTATCTCTCCCCTATAAACGCATTTTCCTCCTTGAAGTGTCGCATCTAGCCTCGTTTTCCCTATTCTTTCCCATATAAACGCAAAAGTGGCCCAGCTTCTGTCTATCATACCATCTGCCCCCGTTTTCCATATATTCCTCATATAAACGTATACCGTACTCCTTAACCTCTGTCTACACTAGCACCTCCCCTCGTATGCCCTATCTCTGCCGTATAAAGCATATCTCTCCCTCCTTCAGTCCCTGCTCTACCTCAGAACTCTCCTCGTTTTCCCTATCTCTCCCATATAAACGCATTTTTTCCTCCTTGAAGGTTCTCTCAACCTAGCATATACCCTCGTTTTCCTCGTCTCTTTATATAAACAGCCATACTCTACCCTTCAAACCCTGAATAGTCTAGTACCTCTCTTCGCATTCCCCATCTCTCCCGTATAAGCCGAAATTCCCCCTGCTTCAGCATCTGTCTATCCTAGCCTCTGTTCACGTTTCCCCTATCTTTTCCCCTATAAATGCATATTTCACATCTCAAACTCTATCTAGTCTAACGCTTCTCCTCGTATTCCCCGTATCTCTCATATAAAGCACATCTTCATTCCTTCAACCTCCATCTAGCCTAGCATCGATC
Organism: Deroplatys truncata; assembly: GCA_030765065.1. Classification (NCBI taxonomy): domain Eukaryota; kingdom Metazoa; phylum Arthropoda; class Insecta; order Mantodea; family Mantidae; genus Deroplatys; species Deroplatys truncata. The sequence goes on along the minus strand of CM060990.1, from coordinate 5,709,898 downwards.
CTCGTAGTCCCTATCTTCCCCATATAAACGCATTTTCCTCCGTGAACCGCCGCATATACCCTCGTTTTCCCTATCCTTTCCCATATATACGCAAAACTGCGCCAAGTCTGTCCTAACTAACCTACACATCAGTGATTGGTTTTTTGAATGCGAGAAATGTTACGCCAGCAAACAAATTGTCGCCAATTGGCGAGGTTTGTTAGTGACAATACCGGGCCACTCACAGCCAAACAAACTCCAGATCTAATTGCATCGTTTAGTTGGGAACAATTGGACCACTCTACCTACGGTCTGGATTTGGCACCAAGCGATGTTCATCTGAAGAAATTCCTTTGTGGAAAACATCTCAACGACAATGATGTTGTGAAACAAGAAGCATAAACTTAGCTTTTGTCACAGGCGGCATCATTTTTTGACGAAGGCATACAAAAACTGATTTCCTGTTACGACAATGTCTGAATAACGGCGCTGACTATGTGGAGAAGTAGTGTAAGGTAATGAATGATAATAAAGAATTTGGAAAATAATGTTCTATTATGTTTAAAAAAATTATGGTACTTACTTTAAGAACACACCTCATATATTGCATTCACTATCACTACCATCTTACACTGCGATTATATGCAGGAAAACAACTGCTGGAGTAACCAAAGTGGGAGGGACTTGATTTATCTGAATGGGCCTAGATATTACTAATTGACTGGATTTGTTATACGAGAAGAAACATAGCGAGAGATAATTAAATTTAGTTTCGATTATTGTCAGTCATTTGGTTCATAAATATTCATTACACGAGCACTGTTTTGGGCAAGGTTTCATCTCACTTAGAATTTTAACTACGAGAACCTAAATAACTCTGCATGTTTGTGTTTGTCAAAATTATTAAGTCAGGTTTTCTATACGGAGAATAACTTAAAATAAGGGTTTGAAAATTAATTACTTAAATGTTCAGACCTACTTTTCGGGTACCTCCCGGCATTTGCCATCTATGAGGACTGAGAAAAACTTGGAAAAAGCCTCAGTCAGGGAGAACAGTCCTGGCGGGATTTAAACAGCGGATTTGCTGTCCACCAGTCCGTCCTTAAAGACGTCGGCAACCCCGGTCGGTGTGATGATGGTATTATTATTATCATTGTAATTCAACAGATGTAAGTAGCACATTATAGGGGAGTCTGGCGCAATTTTTGCGGTTATATGGGAAAGGATAGGGAAAACGAGGCTAGATGCGAGTGTTGAAGGAGGAAAATGCGTTTATATGGGGAAGCTAGGGAAAACGGGGGCAGATGATAGGCTAGACAGGGGTTGAAGGAGTGAGGATGCGCTTTATATGAGAGAGGTCCCGGAATACGAGGAGAAGACCTAGGCTAGAAGGAGTTTGAGGTGTGGAGTATACGTTTATATGGGAAAGATAGGGAAAACGTGAACAGATGATAGGCTAGACAGATGCTGAAGGAGGGGAATATGAACTTATATACAGGAGGGATAGGGAATACGAGGAGAGGTACTAGACTATACAGGGCTTGAAGGGTAGAATATGGCTTTTTATATGGGAGAGCTAGTAAACCGAGGAGAGGTATTAGGCCAGGAATGTTTTAATGGCAGACTATGCGTTTATACGGAGAGAAGAGGAAAAAGAAGGTAGATGCTAGGTTGAGAGAGCCTTCAAGGAGGAAAATGAGTTTATATGAGAGAGATAGGGAAAACGAGGTGAGATGTGAGGTAGAGCAGGGGCTGAAGCAGGGAAATGCCCTTTGTATGATAGAGGTAGGGAATACGAGGAGAGGTAGTAGCTTAGACAGAGACTGAGGAGTAGGGTATACGTTTATGCGGAGGAAGAGTTGAAAAACGTGGAGAGATCCTATGCTAGGAGAGAGTTGAAGGAGGAACAATGCGCTTTATATGTGAGAGGAGGAAAATACGAGGAGAGGTGCTAGTATAGACAGAGGTTGAGGAGTAGAGAATGCGTTTATATGGGAAAATATGAAAAACGGGGAGAGATGCTAGGCTGGACAGAGTCTGAAGGAGGGGAATGTAGGTCTATACAAGTGAGGTAGGAAACCTAGGAGAGATGCTAGGCTAGACAGATGCTGAAGCAGAGAGGGATACGCTTTATAAGGAAGAGATTGGGGAAACGTGGAGAGATGTTAGGATAGACAGAGTTAAAGGAGGAAAATGTTTAGACCTCAAAGACACCACCAATTAAAGTTTACAAATGTTTTGACACCCTTTGACGGTATTTTCTCGGCACTGGGGTGAAGTCCCACGACGCTATTGCTCTAAAATATCTGTGTCAGGTAATGTTCGTCCATGCTAAACATTGTCTATCATTTTTGAAAAAAGAATGAAGGGTTTATACTGCTAACGTCCTGGCATCGCGCCTCTGAAGGGTTGGGCGCAAACCCTCTATCGAAGTATCCCCGTCACATGTATCTTGATTGATTAATGTAATTAAACGCTGCCCGTCGATCGATTAATACAGTTAAGTGTATATGTAGGGTAAACCGGGTAGTAATACAAGTGTCCATGGTAATTCGGTGCAGCAATTCGTACCAGAGCTATTTAATGTAATTTTCATATAATTCGGGTAGAATGTAGAGAATTTAATTCGTTTTAACAGGCAATTCAGATAGCGTCACAGATATTCTTGGAAATATAGGGAGTAATTAGATTATAAACATTTCTCATCCAACGTTACAACACTTTTATATACTTTTTTCTAAATCTTAGAAACTTTTTGTATGTTATACAGTTAGTGCGTGAGACGGAGAGGCATAAACTGTATATCGGTTTACAGTGAAGGTATATAGAAGTATACGCCCTAAACTATCCCTACCTTGACTTCTCATTGTCTATTCGTTCCCATCATCGTCTAACAACCACGTAACAAGACGTAACCAGCAAACGTAACCACGTAACACAACGTAACATAACAGCGTAACACTACGTAACATAAGCACGTAGCCACATGACAAGACGTCACACTACGTAACATAAGCACGTAACCACGTAACATCACGCGACATGTCGTAACCAGAAACTTAACACGACGTAACAACACGTAGTAACCATGTAACCACGTATCATAACTACGCAACGTGACGTAACACCCTGCGATATGGCGTAACCAGAAAGGTAACAAGACGTAACACCGCCCCGTAACCAGAGATAACCTCGACTTTATTTTAGTGAAATGGTGATGTATTATTCAGGTTTAATTATTTGAGAGTCTTAATTGAAAAGCTTTACGTTAACATACCTTTATTTTAGTTCGTTGTAGGTGGCTCTTCCCTTTATCTAGGCTTGAGACTAGCACTAGGATTGCTCCTAATGGCAAGGTTAACACCTTCCTTTCCATCTTTTTATTATTCTTCTTTCTTCATCAGACGTCAGCTGGCTGCATACATAGCACACGGATAAACTTCCATTTTTTAAAGTGTAAACTCACGGAGAAAATCTTCATCTTTGACCTACATTCTTTTAAACGCTGTTTCTCATGCTGTAATGTCCATACGCATATGTCGTTATTCCATCCTCAGTAATAACTCTTTTATCATCGTATGAAGTAAATGTGATTTTATTCACCTGCACTGTGGCAAGAGCATGCTCCCGGGACAGGATCAGATTCATGGGCGTTCTGATGATTTCTCTGGTTTAAAGACAATCAGTATAACTCTCAAATGTAATGTACTGATTAATAGCACTACGTTTTATGCCTATAATCTTTTTTATCATTGAGCCGTGGATATCTAGTACATACATCTTAGGTCGTAGTCCGACAGAGCGCGGATGATTTTACCATTAGCCTCATCGTTAAATTTTCCAAACACCTTCTTGTTTAGAGCGGAATAGCATATATGGTTGACAGGGTAATCAGCTGTATCTAGGTGTTCGAGAAAACGTAGCTTGTCCTGGTACACATCTTAAGTTCTCACTCGATGAATAAACGAATCAGTGTCCATATACATAAGCTTCAGGTTTTCAGATCCATAATACGGCAGCAACACATCATAATGATAGCGGTACATTAATGTCTTGGAGATGTCCAACACACTCATACCAATGTATACAGGCTTTTTGAATATGATCTGACGAGAGTCCTTGTGTACAGCAGCTAGATTAGCAGCATATATCGTCCTATCGATAAACGTAGGCTTAGCGATCAGCTTTTCCAGAGTCTTCTCTTTTGTCACCAACCGTATATCCACACGATTACGCAGGTTCTCCATAGTTTTACCGAACATAGCATTGTTAAAGAGTTTGTAGAGGTCCTCCTCGAAGTCATTTGCAGCTTGTTTTTAAATTCCACATAAGGTTTTAACCACTGTGACTGTCGGAATTTAACACACGATGAATTTTTGTTAGTCGTAGTCCATGATTAAGTGCTTGCTTCAAAGCCATGTAATGTGCTACATACTTCTTTCGAGGTCCAAGATGGTGTATCAGTTTCTTTGTACTCAAGTCCTTAGGCTTCATACACTCAGGCAGGAAAGGCAGGTCGTTGTGTAGATCGTGAAGTTCTGCAGGATACTCGATATCAACTTCTAATATGTAACCATGAGGATCATCTTCTTGTAGTCTTTCTAAGTTGATTTCTTCAGGTGATATCCACTCAAATCCACCTTAAGGGAGGGCGTGACACATGGCCCAACCATATTGGTTATTGGCTTCTTCATATGTAATAAATTGGGCTGGTCTCGACGGATCATATTTCTCCATGTAGGCGTTGTTTGCTTCGGCATACCGGTGGGAAACTTGACATAAACCTCCTCTTATGCCGGATTCCACCATGAGAAATTGGCCATAATCCTCTAACAATTCCAGCTGAATTCCTGTATACAGCAACATGGCGTGCCATGTAATTCCTGGAGAGGTGAAATAATGTGGAGGGTCAACTTTATGTGTTTTGAGGGTTTGATCTCTAAATGTCTCAAAGACATCAGCTAGAAGTAGTACATCATTGATTAAGTAGAGGTCGCTGTACTCGCCAAGATTTCTTACATTAAACAGCTCCCATGCATTTCTAGCATGATCGTAGTCAGCATCACTAATTTCTTCTTCATTTAATCTATTGTAGATGGAGTCTTTAGGAGGCAGGCAGGTTTCATTCAATACATCCCATGAAGTGACGTAATCATAGGGAAATACTCCTTTACGAGTCATCAACTTCATCTTGTCTTCTCCGAAGTGTTTCAGTGTTTCAGGGTACGATGTTAGATTTTTCACCAACTTATCCAAGCTTGTACTGAGAAACCGAAAGCTATCTACAAACCGAAGCTTTATATCTCCTACATACTTGGAAAATGATATATAGCTTTCTACCCGCTCACTTGTACATCCCAGCTCCTTAACAAAGATGTGTGAGTCATATCCACTGAGGTTGTGCATGAAGATTGGAATATATTTAGGTGTTTTGCAGGCTAAATTACATTCATTATGTAGACTTCCACGATATTCACCACTGATGTGATCATGGTCGCGTAATTTGTAGTGCTTTTCCTCACAAGTAGCATACGGCAGAGGAGTTGAAATCCATCTGCTGTTGATCTGTAAGTTTCAGAGGCATGGCAGATTTTTATACATTATTAATTTCATTTGCAAGGGATGTCAGATATTCCATAAATTTCTGAGCAGCGTCGACACCACGATATACATAGGGATGCTTAGGAAGACCAGTTTACTGATGTTCAATGTCGGATGAGGGATTAACGTAAATTCAGAAACTCATAGATACATGCTGCTGATAAGGGGTTGTATATGAAGTTTCAGGATTGGGTATACATGTATGACATGGGGTGAGAATGCTTTAAAGTCTGCGTAGATGACGTAAGGTAGTTTCAACATGCTTTCGAAATTTTTAAACTGTACAATTGATTTCTCGTTTGTAGGCATAACTACCCTTGCAACACCATGTTTATTACAGATGACGGAATTTTCGTGTAGTTTTTCCAGTCCACTTCGACCGCACTGATCATCAAAATGTGTAAAACAAAGCTTACAGGTATAAACACGTTCTTTCTGCTTAGTTATCATACGTCGAATAAGTTTTTTAAAATTCCTTATATATACGTAGTGATGTCTCCCACTACTGTCACTCAATAGCAGAAGGTCACGATGTTCAAGTAGTTCAGTCAGATTACAGGCCATTTTAATTGGCGGACTGTCACAAAAAATCTACTATTACCGTTAAATGCTTATATCTCCTGAATGGAAAGGGATAGCGATATGCGGTAAAAGGTGATTATATCCTTGGCAAAGGGGCCTCTCTTGCACATCCGAGATACGTGTTTAAACAGCTCGGATACAGTCTGAAGAAGAATGTTATCAAGCATAATGTCGGTGTACAAGGATATATAATGGTTTTTATTATAGCAAAAAAAAATACTAACATCATGCAATACGGGGGTACATCGATATCATTGTATAAGTAGCCTTTGGAAATCATTAATGTAAATAATTACATTAATGTTATTGATATATCGATATATTAAATCTATCATACATTGGTATCACGATAAATTAGGGCTATCGTACTTGGTATCTCTGTGTAATAAATTAACACTATCTTCTCTATTCGATCTGCTATATATAATCGGTTTGTGTGAACATTGTGTGCACGTCATACTTCTCGCCCTTACATTCACATCAGCTTCACTACTCTCCTTTATTAAGACAACATTCAAGCGATCTTCCCTACCAACGACTTCATTTACATTCACAGGATTTTCAACCCTTCACATTTTATTGCTCGTGTAAATACATTACGATTATACTCTCTGTGATGCAGAGAGAGGGAGAGAGAGCATTGAAGCAAGAGGCACGAGAGATGCTGGGGGTCTCTGTGAATGTGTGGCACGAGACAATTTTTTGAACAAAGCTATAAAGAAACCTTCTCTCTATAATATTTATTGTTATGTCCTTTCAAGCACCTTTTCAGTTATATTATTTCAAAAAATAAATATGCATTCATGTCAGAAAGCAAAAAATCAACGTGTGTTCCTTAATGGGGCGCTGTTGCAGCTAAAAGCCATACGATGATATTCTCTGTGAGAGGGAAACAGGGAGGGAGAGAGAGAATTGAAGCAGGAGGGAGGAGAGATGCTGTGGGCGTCTCTGTGAATGCGTGACGCGAGATAATCCCATTAGGTACAATATTCACGTGACATGTAAACACCTCCCACCATAAAGACACGTATGCATCGTAAGGGGCTTTAGGATTCTATACAAACAGCTTGCGGGCCTGTTAGAGCCACTGTGAGTTTATTAACTCGACATTAAAATTAAACATTCTAAACACGTGTTCTGTGTTTCAATTCAGGAAGAAGCGTGTGCTTTTGTTTTCTGCACGACATTCATCATTTAAAAATGCAAGGTGAGTGAGTTTTCACATAGCTATAAAAACAGTGTGTTGGCTTTTACAGTGTATTTAACCTTAATCGATACAGCGCCTGAAAGACGAACCTGTGCTTGGGAATCTTATTTTCATCTGAACTTCATCTTTTTTAAAAAAATCACTTATCTAACAAATTAAATTTAAAACAACTGCAGAGCTTGCCTCGCTGCTGAAATAGTTCTTTAGGTCCTAATGCATTAAACTTCACACGTCCCTCTTTGCACACACTTTTCACACTCACACGGCTTTCTCTACTGGCTCATCTTTTCAGCAGTTATAAAAACAATCGAATTTGCATACTTAAAACCTTTTCCAGGTAACACTGTAAACACTAATGGAGCCGCCAGAGCCACATTCACCAGAGGTGGAGGCTCGCGGCTTATTCTTGCAGCCCTTCGCCTTAGAGCACCAGCTAATGATAATAGCGCAGCAGGCTAGAGCATGTCAGCACCCCTTGCGGGAGTTTCGTCATCGGCTGCGTCATTGTAGAGCATTCCTAAGGACATCGATATTAGTAGCCCTCCGTCACCAATAATATCGAGGGGTGATTATATCATATCGCCGCCCCTAGGATTTGAGGATGTCACTCCCGTTACACAGGGGAATGCCAACACTGACATCGCTACAGCGGAGTTTTGTTCGTGTGTTAACTGCGAATACAGGAAAGCACTAAACAGATGCTTAACGACCTGAATGGTAGGTATAGACATTTATCGTACTTAAACGTTTTTCGAAACAAATATTCAACTTTCTTTAAGGAGTATATATCCGGACATCAACTCGTGTTTACTTTTGAATTTGAATTATTAAGTGAAACAGTCAATTAACAGCCTTCCGTTCCATTAAAAATATTCCGCGTGTAACTTGCTTTGTAGCTAATTCTGTTGTTTGCTTCTATTGTTACAGTTCCTGAAGGGGCTTCAAGCCTGCCTGAAGTGTTGGGCGAAGGTGATAGCTTGCCTTCGCCCATCTTCTCTCAAGACTAGGTATCTCTACGTCCTCCTGGGTTCGAGAACGTGACCCAGATGCCTATAGAGGATAACTGGATGTTATTCCAGCCGAAGGGGCGTGCAAATGCGCGAATTGTGCATACAGGATCGTGTTCATGCAAATGCTTCGCGAATTGAATGGTGAGTTTTAGCCTCATTTATTCTACCTCTAGCACAATTACTTAAATAATTAACGTAACGTTAACGCATAACTTTTCTTAATCGAGTTTCTTCAATTCATTAAATATACAATAACATAAATAGTTAGCGTAAGGTTAGCGTATAACTTTTCTTAATCGATTTCCTTCAATTATTAAATATACAATTATACGTAAATAATTAGCGTAACGTCAACGCATAACTTTTCTTAATTGACTTTCTTCAAATGATTAAATAAATATATATTTTCACATTTCGATTATATTTTAACTTGCATTCCAATTGATTCTGTTTTTATTGTTATGGAACCTATGATAAGGTCAGGAACCCGGAGCCTGAGGGCACAAACAAACAATCATTGCTCCGTGGTTCCAAGAGACATCGCGAAGCTGAAGAAGATGAGCACGGTCAAGGAATGGCCTCGCTCTACCGTCGAGGACCCTCCTTTGCTGCGGTGATCCCAGTTGCTGGCTCATCAGGCGTCGGGCAACACAATCAGCCCCAACTCAGCAAAAACAAAACACTAAAGGTTAACCATGCACATCTAAAATATAAGGTTATCGAAACGGCGTATAAGGGACGGATTTTCAATAGCCGAATTAAGAACGTTCTAGAAATAGTTGGCCCCCGTCAATTTCTGCAGGAATGCAGACATCTTGTATTGAGGGAGATGGCTTCTCTGCTCAGGAGGAACCCAGCAGGGTTTAAAAAAATTTCCTCAACCGAGGTAACATATAATTCAATCTCCTGAAAAAGAGCACACTGAAACCACCTTTTTCAATAGTAAGGCCAAGTTGGACCTTCAGTCAAGTGATGTTGATACGTTATACACATCTATGGTAGATAAAATGATAGAAAACATCTAATTTCGAGGGGGATGCGAGTTCAAAAACTCTGCTCGCAGTCGGGGCTCTTGTTATTGGAACTAGCGTTTATGACCCGTTGAATGCATCGCGATTAATAGAGCTACCTGCCTCAATCAGGAACAAATCAGCTATATTTAAATATATAAACAATGATGAATACTGCTTTGCATAGTGTTTGCTCGCTGCAAATTATCCTGCGTGTCGGAATTTTAATAGAACGAGCATATACCCTGCAGACCAGGTATTCACCGCATACAACTACAGTGGTATATATAAACTTACCTGTAAGCCTGCATCAGCTTCCGGACTTCGAACGGCAAAACCAGGGTATTTGAATTTATGTATTTGGACTAGAGAGAGAGAGTGCGCAATTATTCCCCTATATCGGCCCAGGTTGCAGAAAGAACTTAAGGCCAATCTCTTAGTTATCGAGCAAAATGGAAGATCTCACAACTGCCTGATTAAGAATTGTCAAGGCTGACTTCAAGGCTGATCAGTAAACATAATGGGAAACAGTGATTTTGCGAGCCCTGCCTGAAGCACTTTAATAACGAAGGTGCTTTTAAAAAACACCAGTTGGAGGGCATGCAGTGTAAGGTGCTCAAAATGCCTAAGTAGGGGGAAGTGATCGAGTTTTCATCATACTCAAAGGGTACTCCTAAATTTTGCTGTGTATGCCGATATTGAGAGCGTGCTAGACAGAGTTTAGTCCTGCCAGCCGTCGGCTTATCAGAGCTGGACTCAGGTTACAAGCATCATGAGGCTGTATCGATGTCTCTCAAGGTCATATGCCGCCATGACGCCTCATTCTCAAGATTTAAAGTTATTTAGAGGTCCTGATGCGGTGAAGGAATTCTTCATAAAGCTTCGGGCAGTAGTCGATATGGTCATTGCCCAATATAACCGCAATAAGAAATGACCTTGACTGCACAGGATGTGCCTGATTTCGACAATGCTCGTCATTGCCATATATGCAAGGAGTTTGAGGTGTACGAACTAAAGCCCCACGACCACTGTCACGTGACTGGTGTATTCCAGGGGGCTGCTCATAATGCATACAATTAAATACACGGGTACCTAACTTTATACCTATCTTTTTGCATTGCCTTAGCAATTACGACAGACATTTCCTGATGCAACACCAGACATATGACGATAATCCCATTTCGTGCATCTCAAACTCCTCAGAGAGGTTTATCTGATTCAGTACAGGAGTATCGCATTCAGGTTTCTAGATAATTTTAAGTTTTTGGTCGATAAGCTATCTAGTCTAGCCTGCATGCTAAGTGAGGATGAATTCAAGATCACCACCTTTGAATATCCTAATCCTGAACATTAGCAGTTAGTGAGATTTAAGGGGATATTTCCCTACAGGTATGTAGACTACCCGTCAAAACTAAACGAAACCAAACTGCATGCATTCGAGAAATTTGAAAACATAACATTGCAAGACTATGAAGACGATGTCAAAGTTTGGAATACATTCAAAATAAAACAATTGGGTGAAAACAGCGATTTGTACCTGAAGACAGATACGCTCTTGTGGGCCGATGCATTCGAGAAGTTTAGGGATGTCTCTTTGGAGATGTATAATTTGGACCCTTGCTGGTACTACACCCTACAAGGCCTTGCATTCCACGCCATGCTCAAGATCACCAAGATCAAGTTGGATCTCATCAGCGAAGAGGAAATGTTCAAATCCTTCGAGGGCGGAATCAGGGGCTGTATTTGATCTGCACCGAGGAGGTATGCAAAGGCTAATAATGCATACCTGCCAGGCATGGCAAAATGCAGAAAGGTAGCTATTTAACCTTTTTAGATATCAGTAACTTATATGGCTCATCGATGACGAATTCTATGCCACACAGAAACATAAGTTGCCTGACACAACAAGAATTTGAGACAACAAACGTCTCTGCTGTTGTCCCTTATTCCGAAACTGGATACGTCCTGGAGGTTAACCTTGAGAACCCTGAACATCTCCACGGCGAGCACAATAACCTTCCTCTCTGCCCGGAAAGCGAAATACCACCAGGAGGCCAATACAGGAAACTGCTGGCAACAGTAGAAAATGAAGAAAGATACACCTTGCACTAAAGAAACTTGAAGCAGTGCATTGATTTAGGCCTGAAGTTAAAGAAGATAGACAGAGTGGTGGCATATGAAATGCCAGAATGGCTGAAATCATACATACAATTAAATACAGAGAGACGTGCAAGGGAAACTTCCAAATTCGGCCAGAATTTATGGAAGAAAATGAATAATTCCGTATATGGGAAAATCATTGAGAATGTGGTAAATATAATGACTTCCGAATTGTTTCAAGTTGGAAGCAATGCAAGAAATTGATTGCGGTACCAACCTACGTTCGGAGCCTTATATTTACGGAAAATCTTGTAGGGATAGAACTCGCAAGAGAGGAAGTACTTATGAATAAGCGTATCTATATAGGGCAAGCCATCCTTGACATCTCGAAGTTCATAATGTACCATTTTTATTACAATGTAATGAAACCCAAACTTCAGAATCTGGCATTCAATTATATGGACACTGATTCGTTTATCCTCCAGACTACTACTAACATATACAAATTCATCAAAGAAAACCCTCAGTACTTCGACACGCCCAACAACACCAATGACAACATCTACGGAATTACTCGTCAGAACAAAAAAAGTAATAGGTTTGTTCAAGGATGAGCTTTCAGAGTCCGATTGAATATGTAGGGTTAAGGTCCAAATTATACGCCTACAGATATGTAGACCAAACTGTCATGAAGGCGAAGGGCATCAATAAGACTTGAATGCAAAACATATATTTTTAACACTATTTTGCCTGTCTAAATGACATTAGAAAAACAATTTTGACGAAAACAACCACATTTCGAAGCTTCAAGTGTAAAGCCTCCACCATAGAGATGAATAACGTCGCTCTCTGTGGTAAAGATGATAAAAGAAAACTTATTGAAAGACCATACTGGACAATTGCCTGGGTCTACTAGTGCCTGCGTGTGGTTGACCCTCAGTTTTATATATGTATATGAATGTAATTTTTTATTCTTACATACTAGATCTTTTTAATGAATCGCTTTTTTTCGTGTATATATACATTCAAAAGCTTTTGTGTATATATTACATTCAACTATGGCATCTTAGGAAAGGCAGAGAGAAAAATAAAAAAAACTTGCTATTGTGGAAATGAAAGATCTCTTTATTTTCATCATTATATTTCTCTACAGGGATCCTTTCTAGGAATCCATTGAGTATTAGGGAACCCGTACCACTTTACAGGGATCCTATTTCCTTGTTGTCGTACAGATTCTCCACCAGAGATGTATTAGGGGCTGCAAAAACTTAACTGCTTAATTGCTAAAGAAGAATGATAGACCGTGAAAGTTATCACAATTTTATAACATTATGAGGAATTCCTAGGCCCGAGCTTGAATCCTACTTTTGCAAGGCTCTAATGCTTAATAAATATTAAACTAATAACAATGGGCGGGTAGATCAAAATGCACTTAGCTATTGTCAATAAGTAGATTAACCCTGACATGTATGTAGGTATCCTGAGGTCCGTCTTATAATCTTAGTGCAACAAAAATCTATACATAGGACAGAAAGTAAACAAAACCATTACAAGAAGCAATTTTTCTGATATGCGTTTGTCACTCCTTATGATCAAGATCTGTATTCCAATAAAATTAACTGAGAGAACTTACTTTAAAAACAATAATGATTGCTTCACTCTGATCACCGTATTAAAACACTTACGCATGAACTATCCAAAAAAGAATGTTTTCCTTAGAATGAAAAGAACCATGAAGGGTCAACTCTACGTATAAGAGGGAAAATACACGCGTATGAAACCAGTAGTGTCTGCATAGAAGGGGACCTAGCCAGAATAATTTTCAATGAGAACTGTGCTCTGTGGAATCATATCATTGGAGTCTTTATTATTATTATTATTATTATTATTATTATTATTATTATTACAGTTATACCAGGCAATAGGGACAGAATAGATTACAAAATAAAAAGGTCCCTTAAAATGAACGCTAGAAATAACTTTTTAATTTTTAATTATAACAATTGTCGATACATTAGGCGAATATCCTATCTCGGAACAGTGACAGACATTTTAACCCGCAAGCACAGATTTTGTTAAAAAATGTTAAGGCTATTTTAAAAAATCAAGATATTCATATTGATATATTAGAGTTAGACAAAAATACAATCCTATGACATAGACAAAGACGTCGCCCAATAAAGAATCATTCACTAGATAGAGTTCATTACTAATCATAAAAGAATTACCGAAACAGCTGGGCAGACAAAATAGTAATGTACATCAATATGCGAGTTTAAGAACTCTAGAGGCACACTGAAGCCTCTAACATTTCAGGGATCGCTAAAATATAATCCTATCTCGCTAAGCATGTAGAAATGTAACCCAGAGCTAACCTGCTCTCGCTAAAAGCTCTCAGATGAGTAACCCAATTTCACTAAGACGTAACCCACTCTCGCTAAAAGCAAGTAGAAATGTCACCTATAGGTAACCCACTCTCGCTAAAACCAAGTAGAAATGTAACCCATAGGTAACCCACTCTCGCTATAAGCTCTCGGATGTGTAACCCAGTTTCACCAAGAAGTAACCCACTCTTGCTAACAGCAAGTAGAAATGTAGCCAATATGTTACCCACTCTCGCTAAAGGAAAGTAGGAATGTAACTCATAGGTAACCCGCTCTCGCTAAAAGCTCTCAGATATGTAACTGAAATTCACTAAGAGGTGTAGCCCTAAAGACAGCAAATGCGGAACCCACTTCATTAAAGTGTAACCCCGTCTCGCTGAATCCTGAAAATATATAGCCCACTAAAAAGTAGGATGCTGCCATGCAAGAGTTTCACCTTTGATCTACCTAACCCCGTATCTAGCCAAAATTGGACATTCTCTGTGCTAACTAACCAGAAAAGTTACACTCTTAACCATATGCATCTATTTCATTCTACTTTAATCTGAATGTAATTAGTGAAATAGTTATAATTAACATGATTATGTAATTAACATGGAAATTCTAGCTCATTGCTGTTTGACATAATTGGTCTATGGGGTTTATAGCTATCAACGCTTAAAGATCATATGTAAATGAGTAAATAAGCGAATAATGGTTCAGTCTCCGGTTGACGTATACGAATTCAACTTCAGTAGTATACATTGTCTAGTAGAGATATATTACTTTGAGCATGAATCCTCATAAAGATGTTCAATTACACAATTTACGAGAATGTTGATTTTTCATATGTTGCCCATAGGCGAAGGAATCGTTTTGTTAACTGTTGCATATGCAATAGGAATTTAAAAGCAGGTCTGTTTCAAGACTCAAACACAGGAGAAGATGTGGTAAGGAGATGCCCGGCTGTGTAGTGTCTAGAACTCCCGCAAAGGAACCTGAAATCTCTTCAAGTCCTGAACTGTCAGATTCAAGATTTGCAGTACTCGGAACTCCTTCAAGCGATCCTGAAACACCATCAAGAGGTGATACGGCTGATTCAATAAGAGCTGTCTTTTTGGCTGATGTAGTATCATTATGGTTGCTTACGTAATATATTTTTACGTAAATTATTAGAACTTGAAGATCTTATATTGTGCTGCTTTTATTTTGTTTGGTTACATAATTTTAACTGCCCCACGTATGGGAGCCAATTTGGTGCGGTATTTATGTTGTATTTATTTATTTATTTATTTATTGTAGCCCCACGTTGTGGTAGCCAATTTGTAACGGTATTACTTACAAATGTTTGTTTGTTAGCCCCACGTTTGGGAGCCAATTTGATGCGGTATTGCTTATAATGTTTGTTTGTGATGTTTGTTTACATCACGTGTTGCCATCTTGTGACGTCATTCTTTGTTAGGTTCGTAGCTCCATCTAGTGTTAGCAATTTGTGGTAGTATTAGTGTTTGAAAGAATTTTAAGTTTTGTTTACTGTCCTCCGGCTAGCTATTATGTCTCGGTCGAACATGTTTCTTGAATCAGAGTGTGTAAGCGGAAAGGAATCTTTTATCCAAATATAACACTGATGAAGAAATTTGTTTTACACATTTATTGTCGAACACGTTAACTATAACATTTATACATTGATCTTAACACTCGCCAAACTGAAACTGTTATAATAACTTCTTACTGATCACTTTTAATCCACGTACTTCAATCTTTTGTACAATTAACCTTACAACACTTTAGATTATTCATAATTCTGCTGCGCGTAACTTGTGAATCGATACCCGACGTTTGGCGTACAAATACTTTCGACGAACTGACTGAAAACGACGTGTAGTGTACACAGATTTTTGATGAACTGAGCAACTGAAGGCGACGTGTAATGTATTGAGATTTTCGATGAACTGAGCAACTGACAGACTTTACCTCTAACCTAGCTTCTATTTATACTCCTACATCCAGATACGCCTAAAGATTATAACTGAACTGCTATTGGCTAATAAAACGCGCAACATTAGCGTCTATCTTAATATACAATGAAAATTATGAATACATATGCTTTAGGGAGAAAACATTCCAGAAGTTTCTACCGAAAACGCGCCAACATTACGTAACTTCCTCGTTTCCAATAATGATAAACAGCTCACCCCCCCTCGCTGCATTATTGCGCTATTATTGACAGTTTCAGTAAGGCAGTATAAACTTATTTCCCAATAATAATTACAATTAATAAACATCTGAAATCAATGTCACATAAAAATGCATATTCATATTACAATCATTATTTACATTTAAGTAATTTATGATACAAATTACTGCATCACTGAGCAAACTTAAATAAACACAAATGAAATCGAACATTCTGGTGTTAACTTGCCAAGACAAGATGTTATATTCAATGTGAATATTGACGAGATACAGTAGCCCTACACTGATCCTAATGACTTAGTATAGCGCTTAAGGTTGCTAATGATGTTCCATGCAGCTAGTAAAATGACTTTTCGAACGGGATTAGCGACATTATTCAGAAGCTAACGATGGCCTGTTTTATAGCGAGATTAATAGCTATGGAAACTTGAAGTCCTCGAAGGAGATAGGAAGGTACCTCAGTGGTGTAAGGTTTTGTATAACACTAAGAGTTTTCTCAGTTTCAGCTCAGTCATCTGCGGGATCTCGTGCTTGCAATTTCTATCGCAATGAGTTACACCATCGCTATCAGCGGCAACGAATCTGTTATTACTACATACCTGAATCCCCCTCTGCAGATAGCCCCTAAGGGGAATTATGAGATTGGTTATTGAATTTTGAAACCTTCTATTCTATTCCCAATGTTGATCGGAGTAATAATTAATTTCAATGCATTTACAATGATGAGCTTAAGATGATCGATATACCCTATGAGATTGCCGATATTAATGAATGCATCAGAGATGAGCTAGAGGTGAATGAGAATGTCTTCTTTATTATACCTAATGATGCAGAGCTAAGCCAGGAGTGGATGAGAATGTCTTCCTTATTATGTCTAATGATATTGATGATGGTAATAATAATAAAATGAAGACTGAAATTAAATGTTCCTTCACCGTTGATTTTTCCAATGTTCATTCTATAGGATCATTCTTGGTCTTCAGGGAGAATAAAGTTATTCCATATAATCGGCCGCTTGAATCTGATTTCTTGGTAAACATATTTAAGGCGAGCATCATACGAATCGATTGCAGTATTGCAACAGGCTCTTTCATCGACGGTAAAAATAGGCCCTCGATCTACGAGTTTTCCTCAGCTGTTCCACCAAGATATTATCTTTCCCAAGAATCATCAAATCCAATTTAACCACGGATCATAAACCCCAACATCATATAGCAAATCAGTCATCGTGTAGTGGACCAAAACGGGAATATCATCAACTTTAAAAACGAGGATATAAGCATAAGACTTCACATCCGTCGCAATGCCAATAGAGTTTAAAAGAAATCAGTGTGTCGAGGATATAATAGTGACTCGATGGAAGCGTCATGCTCCGCCATTGACAGCCAGAGTGTTATCATCTTTAAGTCGAGAGTTCCACCAGGCATTGGGCTTCAGAATCTTATATATCATGGATATGCTACCGAGGCACCAAGATTCGACGACAAGGTCACCAAAGAACAGGACCATGTGGTTCTGCCATATAATTCATCGGCTCTGGACGCTAATGGCGAGATTAGAATCCCATGTCAAGCTTAGGATTCTTATACTTTACCTAATCCAAGGTATCTATACATCGAGGGCAGTACTACTAAATCTAATGGAGCAGCTACTACTGCAAAGCTTACCAATAACGCTATTGCATTCATGTTTGAGGAGAATCAACTGGATATGAACGGATCAACTATTGATCGACACAGAAACCCCGGGATCGCACTAACATTACGCAACTATGCTGCACTCAAACCCATGGAATCTCCTCGTCTGCTGAACGTCGGATGGTGCTACACTGGAGAAGACATGGACATTGTACATGCAGCAAATGGAGCCTTCAATGCTACTATAGCACCGCTTTCGATGCTTCTGGGAGTTGCTGACGACAAGGAGCTCATACTCAGTAGCAAGTTTGAGTTGGTGCTGATTTGATCCAAGGACACTAAAACTGTATTATAGCATGCTACTGTTAAACGCGTACGAATAGAGTGGAGAATGCCTGTATTTCGACTCTCTGATGCTGAAAAGTTAGAAATCCTCAAGTTTGTCAAGTCGGACAAACAGCTGTTTCTGTCCTTTAGGACCATGGATCTGCATACTCATCTTGCGACGCTGACCTCTGACACATCTGTGTTGTCCCTGGCAGTTGCTTCAGGAGACTCAGAGTCCCGGGTTCGATGGTTGGATGGCAGGGATTTGGAATTTGTTTTGGTAGAGCTGAGGTTCTGGTTTTCAGGGGTGGTGACACTGCCTTGATGATATTAATAATACTGCCGGCGAAGTTTGAGTTATTTCTTTATTTTTGTTACGTAGATTCCTATCTGGTCGACCCGCCACCTTCGTCGTCGAAACCACTGTTATTCTTATCACTTTCGAAGTCGCTACTTATGTGTTCCTCCGACTATCCCTCGAATTGCCTAGATTTCCTAACTTCATTTTCACAATATAAACTTTCTGATTATTTTCTTCTTATTTTGTTTCATCAACCGTCCTCGTGGTTAGTTTGTACCGGTATGTGTCTCGGCTTTTCTTTTCCTTTTTCACGCTTTTCGCCAAACTTCGAATTTTCCCCCACCTTTCTTATGTTTCGTTCCGTTTTAAGTTCCAACGTATCATGTGATGTATACGCGATCTTATGATTGGCTATCATTTTTGTTTCATGATTTTATTATTGGCTACCCCCACTTGACAACTTTCACATCTGCTTCTTACAGCTTATTTTGAGTTTTAAAATCTTCCCACGAATATTCTTAGATCGTAGATAAGGCAGTATACTTTCTGACCCTGCTAAGCTTTGAAACCGTTGTAAACTACACGTCCGAGCCACAGTACAAAAGCGAAACTTCCGGTAGGCTTGATGTCGCCCATAGCAGGTAGATACATCTGCTTCGAGGAAAACAAACTTGTTTTTCTGCTTTTTCATCAAAACCCATTCCTAATATGAATTCAGCACATTTTTGTCGTTATGTTCGGTCGTATATTATTATTATTATTATTATTTCTCCTGGGTCTCGATAACCAGCTTCACCCTACGACGACATGAACTTGGACTTTGGAAACTCGAGGTTTGCATCATTGTATGACTGTATTCAAAGCTTCAAAACTCGTATTATGAAAAAGAGAATTATCCTTTATTGAAGAGAAAGGGATTTCTTAAATATGCACCTATATTTGTTATAGACTGCTAGCATCAACCCGAGGAGGTTATAAATGGAGCTGTAAACATCAAAAGCGAATGTCAAGCTAGTTGAAATATCCCTGCACAGACCTCATTGTATTGCTTCATAATTCCTGATAATGTATTTATATACAGGCCTCTGACTCACGTGATGCAGCTTTTATTTTAAACTAATCATTTTAATGCAAGGATTTTTTTTCATTAGGAATGTAGGCTTTTTAATGAATAAAACAAGCTGTAAAGGCCTATTTTCATTATTTTATTATTTTTTATTATATAATTCCAGTACTTTCCTCCTCCAACCCCTCGTTCCTACATATGGTGTTGCACTTGCAATGGATAGGTTACCTAAATGGTAATATATACATGACTCAAATCATTTTAGCGTTCATCTTTCATCACTATTTAGGAGTATTTCATAATCATTTAAATTAGTGTTCACAATTTTTATTTTGTCCCCTTCCAAATAAGCAATGACATAATAAGAGAAAACAATACTTTCACTATATTCCACTCGCGGGCACTTTCTCGATTGGAGGAATGCTTGGAATATAGGGAGATTCTCTCGAATTATCTCCCAGTCATGCATCAATATGTATACAATATTGTCTTTGTTTTTTACTATAAGCATTGGAATGTCGTAGAAGAACCCAATCTTAACGCTTTGGCTTCTCGGAATGTAGACATCTCGGAGCGTGCTTGTTGCCTGCATGTTTCTTGTGGTGTCGATGCTGGTTATTGTATCCTCCAAGAGCGTCAGCCTCCTTTGCAGGTCGGCAAAGCTGTTCTTCTGCCCTCCTTATTGCTTTGTCTGAAACATTGCACAATAAAAGTCTTAAAAGCACGCTGTTTTGGAAGTGTAGGTAGCTTGAAAGGAATTACATTTTGTTAGGTTACAGGGAAATGCAAAACAACGATTTTTTGTAGATAATAAAATACTCACATCAATGTTTTCCCGAGTTCTACGTGTTTGCCAGGGGAAAGCTCTGATGTTGTCTGTATTAGATCCCCATCCGCCGGGAAATTGGACTCCTTCTGGCCCTCGCCTATATGATGAGTACACTGCGCTGGTGCTGCAAGGGGGTATTTCACTATATCTTCTGCACTTTTATCATCCGAATATATCTCATTTTCGGTACAGGTGTCGTCATTTGAATTCTGCAAGGCATAATAATTTCCAATGTTAGTTACGTCTAGATACCGCAGTACTACAGTACTAATGTATCGAGGTACCCGTGTATATTACTATCGCCTACGCAATTAATTTTTTACATTAATGGTCTCCAAGGTTACTTATACAGCAATACCAATTACGATGATACTAATGTATTGAGATAGCAATGTACGATTCTATTGCATACGTAATTATTTATATTAATGATCTCTACGGTGATCATTAACATAATGATCTAATGATTGTACGGTGATACTAATGTACAATCGTATTGCATATTTTAAACTGTTACGAACTTTAAATTTCTCTGCCTGAACATAAAATGTACTGCAGGTCTCATTGCACGAGATGTATGACGTCATCTGATCGTGCACCTCCGGCTTGACGCATAGGACAGCGTGAGTATATTCGTTGCAGTACTCTGAATGCCACAGACTAGCGTGGCTTGAAACGAAGCTGTCCAACTCATCGTCACTTTCGGAATCGACATTCCTGAAAAGAAGAGATACAATCAATGAGTCATTTTATTTTTTCTCTTTTTTAGAGAACAATTGTATGCTTTTTAGAAATAGCATTCAAGGAAACAATCTGTACTTACATCATACTTTTTGTAGACGGGGAAGTTGTACGTGCATATACCGCAAGAAGACATCTGGTCATGATAGGAAGGCATGTTACATAATATAAAGTGCATTATGCCATTGCACAACTCTTTATGACAATACGTGTAATGGTATGCCTCTTCTCCGCATTCACTCTAAAAATTGTCCATCGTATTATCGTCTCGATCACACGTCAAATAATATTCAGGGAAGGGAGAGAATGGGCTCCTTATATACGCAGGATGGAAAACCGGTGATTACGTCACATATAATGACATGCAGCGAGGGGTCAGCGGGGGAACGCTCTGCAAGCTGGAACGTGTTTTTTCTCTATGCAAGGGATGTAGGGGGAGGGAAATGTGTAGTGTATGTTAACTTCTATTGCAGAGAGGAATACACGGAATGTTTTGTTTGATATCACTGTTTGAGGGAGTCGGACGGTGCAAAGCAGAGAATGGAATGTAGGGTGGAGGGGGATGATGCAGGTGTGTGTGCGTGTTTCCTAACACACAGGTGCTCGGATACTGCAGAATGCAAGGAACGGGGGGGAAGAATGATTCCAGAGCGTATGCTGGCAGGTGTTCAGGTCGCAGTGAATATAATCGTGTCTGTCTTTTGTCGGAAAGGATAACAAAGAAAAGTCACAATAGCAAGCAGGGTGAATACTGCAACACTTGGCCATGTCAACGGTCACCCTTTTGTTCAACAAAACAATACAAAATGTATGTCACTCAGGTGGTCCCTGGAATGCAGGTGTGGGAGGCCTTTCCTTGCATAAACACAAGGAAGAGTGGTATGAGGTAGTTAGTAGCCTTTTTAAGTGTGCTAGAAGTCTTTCTTAGTGTTTTAAATAGAATATCAGCCCTCGCAAAACACGTGTTAAACAAAAAATACCCTTCCTCCAATATAATAAACATACCACACACGAATGAATAGACCATTCAGGAAACAACAAAGCAAGATTAATTACACTCTGATCATGACAATAGCAAGGAGGGCGAACAGTACAACACTTGGTCTGTCAACTGTCACCCTTTCATTCAACAAAACAATACAAAATTTATGTGGTCTCCGGAATGCTGGTTTGGGAGACCTTTTCTTTGGGTAAACACAAGAAAGAGTGAAATGAGGTATTCATTATCATATGTAAGTGTGCTATAAATCGTCTGATGGTATTTTAAATAGCATATCAAGCCTTCAAGACTCGCGTGAACCAAAAAATACCCCCTCCTCCAATATACCAAAAAATACCACACAAGAATAAATAGACCATTCAGAAGACAACGAAGCAAGGTTAATTGCACTCTGATCATGACAATAGCAAGCAGGGGGTACAGTACAACACTTGCCAATGTCAACTTTTATCCTTTTGTTCGACAAAACAATACAAAATTTATTACCACTATTGTTCCCATTGACAGGAGGGAAGGTTGATTAATTACGCTCATTCTTGCCCATTTGATGCAGGGGGTCCAAAAATCGAACCCGGGTATTGAGGTAGCTCTCTCATTATCATACTACTACCTTAAACTTGTATGTATATTTTAAAATTTGCTTTCTCCTACCATGATCAATGCCTGATGCTTTATTAGTTTAATAATACTTAATAAGCCATTACACTGTTTTAAACACATTATTATGATTATTATTATTATTATTATTATTATTATAGAAAAAGCTTTTACATCACAATTTTAGGAGTATATTTTTATATATAAACTAGAATCACCTGAACTGGGCTAGAAGCGTGCAGTTTACTTAAACAACTTATGCGCAATATACATTCCGCCCCAAAAGAAATTGGCGGCAAATTTCGAGAAAGCCAAGCTAAGCTAACCTAAGGACACCGGGAAGTGAATTTCAGTGAAAATATCGATTTTTTGTTTTCTATTCTATAAAAAAGTACAATTCCTTAGCTTTAAAATGATATATATATATATATATAACATGGTATGTTACACGATTAGTAAGCCCTTTAAATTGGTCATTTAAATATGGCGGCGCAAGGACACGCCCCCATCTTCCACAACCTCGTGCACAATGAGTTAGAAGGTTTCTTTCGCTTAGAATTTCTGAACGAACCCACCGATTGACATGGGGTAAATTTTAGCGAGTGCATTGGACATTCTGCTATACACTGCAATGTGCTGCCACCTGCAACATCCGTTTCCTACTTCGTAGTTTGAATGTTTTGTTTTGAGCACGTGGTTGAATGTTGTGGTTATAAATTCACTAGTGAGTGTGTGTGAAAGTGCCTTTTCTTGTCAAAACATAATGGGTAGAGTGAAATCATTTGGTAAACGTAAGTTTCATGGCAATAAATATGCGAAAAAGAGTGTAGAAAGCGTAAGTAATGCTGCTGAAGCTGGTAGTAGTAAATGTGTCTCTGAGAGCTCGTCTGAAAAAAAAGCTAAGAAACCTTCCTGAGCAGAATGATGATTCTTTTCTGGTTAATTCAGAAGTGAATGGAGGTGGTTATGTTATTATTAAGTTAGATTTATTAAGTAATTTGATCAACAACTGTGCAAAATGCAAGTTTTGTGGAAGTGAATTTGCTATTAAAATAAGTGAAGAGGAAAATAGTAGAAGGGGTTTGGCCTCAAAATTATGTGCTTTGTGTGATAAATGTGGTACCAAAAGTTATGCTATGACCTCACCATATTTGGGTTTCTGTTTTGAAGTAAATGCCAGGCTAATTTATGCATTGAGATGTATTGGTAAAGGGGTAGCTGCAGCTCAGACATTCTGTGCTATAATGGATTTGCCACCACCTCCCACTAAGGCAAAACAATGCCTAGATTTAATTGAAAAAAGCATCAGTGAAGTAACACTGGATTCTATGAAGAAAGCAGTAAAAGAGGCAGTGAATGAAAATAATGATAATATTAATTTGACTGCTGCCTTTGACGGAACATGGCAAAAACGTGGTCACGTATCATTAAATGGTGTGGTAACAGCTACTTCCATTGACTTAGGGAAAGTGTTAGATGTATTTTGCCTTTCTAAGAGCAACAATGTATGCCATGGTAATAAGGAATGTAGGGAGCATGATTGTTCAATTAATTATGTGGGTTCTAGTGGGGGAATGGAAGCTTCTGGGGTACAGGAAATTTTCAATCGTTCTGTCAGTCAGTATGGAGTAAGGTATGTAAATTATCTTGGAGATGGGGACTCCAAGGGATTTCAAAGAGTAAAACAAAGTAAAGTTTATGGGGATGACATTGATATTACAAAATTAGAATGTATAGGACATGTTCAAAAGAGAATGGGTGCTAAGCTTAGAAAATTAAAAGTTAACATGAAAGGAAAAATATTGTCTGATGGAAAACCACTTGCAGGTCGTGGAAGACTGACAGATACTGAAATTGACCTCCTTCAGCAGTATTATGGACTTGCTATAAGAAGGAATGCAAGTAAAAGTATTACAGAAATGAAGCAGGCTATTTGGGCCATATTTTTTCATAAATTGTCCACTGACAGCAAACCACAACATGGTTTGTGTCCTAAGGGAGAAGATTCCTGGTGTGGGTATCAGAAATCACAAATAACAAACCAACCATATAAACAGAAACATTGTCTTCCTGAGGAAGTTCTCTTAGCTATAAGACCAGTATTTAGAGAACTTTCTCAAGATGATCTGCTTAGAAGATGTGTGCATGGGCGTACCCAAAATCCAAATGAAAGTTTTCATCATTTAATATGGGAAAGGATTCCAAAAACTGTGTATGTAGGAGCAAAAACTTTGAAAATAGGGGTGTATGATAGTGTAATTTGTTTTAATGAAGGATGTAGTGGTAGGCTTAAAGTTATACAAAAAATGAGTATAAAAACTGGTCAAAATATGAAGACAGCATTTTTAAAAAATGATAGACGTCGACTCTCAGAGGCAAAAAAAAGCAGCTCAAACAATTTGTGACAAGGCTAGGCCCAAGAAGAAGAAGAAGAAGAAGAAGAGAGGAGCTGAAAATAACCACAGTGATGAGGAATATGGAGCTGGCATGTTCTGACAAAGTGAGTAAATAAGCAAAAACTGCACTTTCAACTTTCGACTCAATTTCCCGTAACTTCATTTTTTACCACCTCAGGTACACTTTTCTCAAAAAACTATCAAAGCTATTGTCATGAAATTTTTACTGTACATGTATAGCTACCTAGTGTAGCTAGTGAACTAACCTTTTCTTGGAATATTAAGTTTAAGATGGATAGAAAAAATAGTAACTGGTAAAGATATAGGTCATTTGTGTCATTAGATATGCAAGATTTTTTTTACCTTCTCATATTTATGGTATCCAAATTTAATTTAGTTCACAATCTCAAGTTATATGTTAATTATCACAGGAAAAAATGGTGTCTGTACAATCAACCCTAAGGAAGAAAAGTGTACCTGAAGTATGAGGTACAAACTTTTTTGTTAGAAAACATGGTGTGACGTATGCCACTTTTTCATAAAACGTTTTGAATTTATCCCAAATATTATATACTAATTAAATGCAGAAACGCTTGTTCTCTAAGACTCCCAAATTTCATTTTAATCCAGAAAATTTTAGTAACAAAAACTGAAATTGAATTGCACGCATAACTTGGGTATGACAGAAATGCAATCACTTCCTGGTGTCCTTACCTAAACCTTTAACGCTACGCTCGTCGTATGATACCCATTTTACTAGTTATATCCTATACTATTCAAGGGGCTAACATTACAATGCTCAGATATCAAATTGACGCCCATTTTATGCATGTTTATTCTGAAATAACTTAACGAACACAATGTTTTAAGTGCAATTATATAATTCAAATAACTTAATAAATATAACGTTTTAGTTAAACTTATATTCACCTGGAAATCTCCAGTTGCATAAGATCTGAGTGCACAGAGAATTGATGAATTGGAGGAACTAGTGTGCCTCGTTGTGTTCTCTGTGCTTGAAATGGCACTAATGGAAAAATAGCTTCTGTTACAGTATTCATTGCGAATCTATAGCGTTTAAAAAGTGTAGGTACATCGCTATAATTCTCTACAGAATTTTCATTGTCTCGCAAACACCTCCTTGACAATCGTGGTTCACGTTCCAAATCTACATTTTCCATAAAATCGAGAAACTCGATCATTTCGTGGTTAAGTCTACACGCCATTGTGCAGAATACCAGAAGGGGAATCTTTAAGGAGTTTAAAAGTTTGCTTTCGGCAGGCCTTCGCTTTTCCTTGAGGATGCCTCAAGGTCTTTTTAAGGATTTTGTCTCTGCATACGAATTTTGTGCAAACTGCTAAGGTTACCTTAAGGAATCCTTAAGGTTTCCCCGCCCCTACTGTTAACAATACTTATACCGCATTTGTCTAAATATTTATAATTATTGCTTACTTAATTCATATTAAAGTAGTTCACGTCAGTAGAATATAATAGGGGGAGCGAGCACACTTTTTGCGTTTACATGGGAAAGGATAGGGAAAACGAGGGTAATTGCGTGGGTTCAAGGAGGAAAATGCGTTTATATGGGGAAGATAGGAACTACGAGGGTTGATGGTAGGCTAGGCAGGGGTTGAAGAAGTGTGGATATGCTTTATACGGCAGAGATAGGGAATACGAGGAGAGGTACCAGACTAAACAGGGCTTGAAAGATAGAATATGGGTTTTATATGGAAGAGCTATCAAACTGAGGAGAGGTATTAGGCCAGGAGGGGTTGAAGAGACGAGGAAAACGATGGTAGATGCTAGGTTGAGAGAGCCTTCAAGGAGGAAAATGCGTTTATATGGGGAGATAGGGAAACGAGATGAGATCCGAGGTAGGGCAGGTGTTGCGCCCTTTATATGATAGAGGTAAGGAATACCTGGAGAGGTAGTAGGTTATGAAGTTGGAGAATGCGTCTTATATGATAGAGGTAGGGAATATGAGGAGAAGGGCTAGACTAGACAGGGCTTGAAGGATAGAATGTGGGTTTTATATGGAAGCGCTAGTAAATCGAGGAGCGGTATTAGGCTGGGAGGGGTTGAATAGTAGATTATGCGTTTATATGAAGAGACGAGGAAAACGATGGTAGATGCTAGGTTGAGAGAGCCTTCAAGGAGGAAAATGCGTTTATATGGAGGAGATAGGTAAATGAGGTGAGGTCCGAGGTAGGATAGGGGTTGAAGGAGGGAAATAGCCTTTATATGATAGAGGTAAGGAATGCGAGGAGAGTTAGTAGACTAGGCAGTGGTTGAGGAGTAGGGTATGCATTTATGTATGGAAGATATGGAAAACGGAAGGAGATCCTATGCTAGGAGAGAGTTGAAGGATGGGGTAATGTGCTTTATATGTGAGAGGTTAAGAATACGCTGAGAGATAATAGGCTAGACAGATGCTGAAGGAGGGAAGGATTCACTTTATACGGGCAGAGATAGGGGAAACGTTGAGAAGTGCTGGACTAGACAGAGTTAAAGGTAGAATGTGTTTTATATGAGAGAGATAGCAAACCGAGGAGAGGTATTAGGATAGCAAGGGTTGAATGGTAGAGTATGCGTTTATATGGGAGAGACGAGGAAGAACTTAAGAAAGTAACAAGACGTAACATCACGTAACAAGACGTAACGTAAACACGTAACCACGTGACAAGACGTAACACCGTGTAACACCACGTAACAAGACGTAACACCACGTAACATACACATCCACGTAACAAGACGTGACACCATGTAACAAGACGTAACACCACATGACAAAAGCACGTAAGCACGTAACACATCGTAACAAACACGTAACCACGTGACAAGACGTAACATCGTGTAACACCACGTAACAAGACGTAACACCTCGTAACAAGACGTAACACCTCGTAACAAGACGTGACACCACGTAACAAGACGTAACACCGTGTAACACCACGTAACAAGACGTAACACCTCGTAACAAACACGTAACCAACGCAACACAACGTAGCACGACGTAATACCACGTGACCTAACTGCGTAACAAGACGTAACACCACGTAACAAGACGTAACACTACGTAAGAAAGTAACAAGACGTAACACATCGTAACATATACACATAACCACACAAGACGTAACACTACGTAAGAAAGTAATATAAGCACGTAAAAAGACGTAACATAACCAAAAGATGTAACACCTAATCTCCCTAACCAGAGATAACCTCGAGTTGTTTTAGTGAAATTGAGACGTTTTATTCGGGTTTTATTATTATTTGAGAGTCTTAATTGAAAAGTTTTACATCAACGTACCTTTATTTTAGTTCGTTGTAGGTGTCTCTCCCCTGTTTATCTAGGCTTGAGACTAGCACTAGGATTGCTCCTAATGGCAGGGTTACCACCTTCCCTTCCATCTTCTTCTTTCTTCATCGGTCGTCAGCTAGCTGCATATACAGCACACGGATAACCTCCATTTTTTAAAAATTTTAGACTCGCGGAAAAAATCTTCATATTCGACTTACATTCTCTTATGCACTGCTTGTAATGCTGTAATGTCCATAGGCGTTTGTCGTTATCCCATCCTCTGCAATAACTCTTTTATCGTCGTATGGTGTCAATGTAATTTTATTCACTTGTACTGTGGCAAGAGCATGCTGTCGCGACAGGATCAGATTCATGGGCGTTCTGATAATTTTTCTGGTTTTAAGGCAGTCAGTATAGCTCTCGAACGTGACGTACTGCTTAATAGCACTACGTTTTATACCTTTAATCTTTTTTATCATTGAACCGTCGATATCTAGGGCATACATTTTAGGTCGTAGCCCTACAAAGCATTGAATGATTTTACCATTAGCCTCATCTTTAAATTTCACAAGTACCTTCTTGTTTAGAGGTGAATAGCATATATGGCTTGTAGGATAATCAGCAGTATCTAGGTGCTCAAGAAAACGTAGCTTATCCTGGTACACTTCTTCAGTTGTAACACGATGAATGAACGAATCAGTGTCCATATACATAAGCTTCAGGTTTTCAGCTCCATAATACGGTAACAACACATCATAGTGATACCGGTACATTAATGTCTTGGAGATATCCAACACACTTATACCGATGTATATAGGCTTGTTGAACACGATCTGTCGGGAGGCCATATGTACAGCAGCTAGATTAGAAGCATATATCGTCCTGTCGATAAACGTTGGCTTTGCAATTAACTTTTCCAGAGTCTTCTCATTTGTCACCAGCCGTATATCCATACGATTACGCAGGTTCTCCATAATTTTTCCGAACATAGCATTGTTGAACAATTTGTAGAGATCCTTCTCAAAATCATTTGCGGCCTGTTGTCGTAGTCTGTTGTTAAATTCCACATACGGTTTTAACCATCGAGACTGTTGGAATTGTAGCACACAATGGATTTTTGTTAGCCGTAGTCCATGATCAAGGGCTTGCTTCAACGCCATGTAATGTAGTACATACTTATTTCGAGGTCCGAGATGAGGTATCAGTTTCTTTGTAGGAGAGTCCTTGGGCGTCATACACTCAGGCAGGAAAGGTAGATCGTTGTGTAGATCGTGAAGTTCTGCAGGATACTCGATGTCGACTTCTAATATGTAGCCGCAAGGATCATCTTCTTGTAGTCTTTCTAAGTCAATTTTTTCAGGCGATACCCACTCAAATCCATCATAAGGGAGAGCGTGACTCATTGCCCACCCATATTGGTTGTTGGCGTCCTCATAGGTAATAAATTGGGTTGGTCTCGACGGATCATACTTCTCCATGTAGGTGTTATTAGCCTCTGCATAGCGGTGGGAAACTTGACATAAACCTCCTCTTATGCCAGATTCCACCATGAGTAATTGATCATAATCCTGTAACAATTCCAGCTGAATTCCAGTGTACAGTAACATGGCATCCCATGTAAGTCCTGGAGAGGTGAAATAATGTGCAGGGTCGACTTTGTGTGTTTTGAGTGTTTGCTCCCTAATTGTCTCAAAGACATCAGCTAGGAGAAGCACATCAGAGATTAAGTATAGGTCGCTGTACTCGCCCAGGTTTCTGACATTAAACAGCACCCATACATTTTTAGCATGATCGTAGTCAGCATCACTAATTTCCTCTTCATTTAATTTATTGTAGAAGGAGTCCTTAGGAGGCAAGCAGGTTTCGTTCAAAACATCCCATGAAGTGATGTAATCATAGGGAAATACCCCCTTACGAGTCATCAACTTCAACTTGTCTTCTCCGAAGTGTTTCAGTGTTTCAGGATACAATGTCAGATTTTTCACCAGCTTATCCAGGCTTGTACTGAGGAATCGGAAGCTATCCACAACCCGGAGCTTTATATCTCCCACATACTTGGAGAATGATATATAGCTTTCTTCAGAGCTAGGAATTACTTCCACACTCTCACTAGTGCATCCCAGCTCCTTAACAATGAATGCGAGTCATATCCACTGAGGTTGTGCATGAGGACTGGAATGTATTTAGGTGTTTTACAAGCTAAATTACATCCTTTATGTAGACTTCCACGATATTCCCCGCTGATGTGATCATGGTCGCGTACTTTGTAGTTCTCTTCAGTAAAGGTTTTTCCACAAAAGTAGTACACTTTAGAGGAGTTTAAATCCAGCTGCTGTTGATCTGTAAGTTTCAGAGGCATGACAGATTTGTATATATTATTAATTTCCTTTGCAAGGAACGAGAGGTATTCCATAAACTTCTGAGCAGCACCAACACCACGATATACCTAGGGATGCTTAGGAAGACCAGTTTCCAGATGTTCAACTTCGGATGACGGTTTAACGTAAACGCAGAAACTCATGGGTACATGCTGCTGATAAGGAGATGTATAAGAAGTTTCAGGATTGGGGAGACATGTATGACATGGAGCGAGAATGCTTTCAAAGTAAGCGTAGATGACGTAAGGTAGTTTCAACATCCTTTCAAAAATTTTAAACTGTACAATTGATTTCTCCTTTGTAGGCATAACTACCCTTGCAACAGCATGCTGATTACAGACGGTGGCATGTTCTTGTAGTTTTTCCAGTCCACTTCGTTCATATCGATCGTCAAAATGTGTAAACCAACGCTTACATGTATAAACACGTGTATTATGCTTAGTTTTCTGACATCAAATAAGTTTATCAGAATTCTTTATATATACGTAGTGATGTCTACCCATAGCAGGAGGTCACGATGGTCAGCTAGTTCAATCTCAGCAACCTTTATCGGGTACACTTCATGCTTCTCATCCAGACCGAAGACGTTGATAGACATCCTGTTAAGCTTCTCAAATTTAGGTATTTGAGAAAGGGGCGTAGGGTAGGAAACACAGCTGAAGTCGTACTTATCTTGGATATGTTCGTATTTGCTCACCCGTTGTGCATCCTTCTCAACGAATTTAGCTAATACAGAATACATAAAGCATAGCTCATCAGTTAAATTCTGGATGTTAATGCAGGCTTTTCTTGCTTCAACAGATGGCGGTAGTGGTATGTAGCTACTTCCTCGTAACGGGTTGTACTTGTTGATACGAAGTCGAACTCCTTCCACAGCAAGCAGAGCCCAGTTGCTACCCTTAAGCTGAGACTCCTCCATTTCAGTAACCATCTTCTTCATTTTCGTTTCCAACATGGAGTCCAGGTCCGTTTCTAGGAAAACAGCTTGATTCCGTGTTTTGAATGTTTTGTCGCAGGTTTCCCCGACACTGTTAACACATCTACACTCAGCTAACAGATTCATTTTCACACTTTTGTGAATACCAAGCTCTTTATGTACAGCCTGGATTATCCGATGTTTCGCCTCATGCAGGTATATATTCAGGTCCTTAGCTGATTCACAACGTATAAAATATGATTTCAAGCGTCCATTGAATGAAGTTTCATATTCTTTCATGTCACAGTCGTCTAATGCAGAAAATAACTCATGCTTTGTCGGTTCTAATCTACGTTTCTTCTCAGGTCTGTTTATTTCACACGCATCTTCGTGTGGACGACCCTTATAACTGTCTTTGAAGGCTACATTACAATATTTACACTTGAAGAGCTTTTTACAACGTAGCTCATGTCGTCTTTTATCATATTCACGGAGGAACTTCTTCCACATTTACCACAAGAATATCCTGAGGCACTAGGAATGATATCCTTATATGAGGACTTATTCATTTTTCTTCTTGATATAATAAGGTATTAACATTTCTTCAAGGAAATGTACGCCTCTTTACCTTGATAACGCTTTAGAAGGTTGATTATTTTCTGAGAGAACAGCGATGTTAACACCTCAGAGATGACCAACAGAATGAATTTCAATGCTAGAGGTCACTCTATTTATAGAGGAAGCACGAACCTTCTTGGATCAATTATATAACGTATTAACCCTTCTTCAAGTAAATGTAGGCCTGTTTACCTTGATAACGCTTTAGAAGGTTGATTATTTTCTGAGAGAACAGCGATGTTAACACCTCAGAGATGATCAACAGAATGAATTTCTATGCTAGAGGTCGCTCTATTTATAGAGGAAGCACGAACCTTTTTGGATCAATTATATAACGTATTAACCCTTCTTCAAGAAATGTTAGCCTCTTTACCTTGATAACACTTTAGAGGGTCGCTTATTTTCTAGGAGAACAACGCTGCAGTCACCTCGGAGATGATTAACAGAATGAAGTTCAATACTCAAGTTCGCTCTATTTATAGAGGAAGCACGAACCTTTTTAGATCAATTATATCCTGATTATTAATACTAAAAACGGCGATGAAGCGCGTAAGCTCTTATATTTCAATTCGTGGTACACTGATGTTCGAGCGTCTCCGTGTAGCTTCGTATGCTTAGAGAAAGTGTAAAGTATTGTGAAGATGTATGTATTGTTCGACTATAATCATACAGATTCGGAGAGCTTGAATCGTGAAAGTGATGAACGATCCGTTGCCCGAGCAAGAGGCAAGCATTGCCTCTGCGCAACGAAACCTAGAAGCACAAAGATGCAAATGAAAAGAAATCGTGGTAGCATACACCTCTCAGGCATTCGCCTGCAGACCATGGAAAACCATGAAAAATATATCAGAGCGAGCGTACAACGGGACTCGAACCAGGGACTCTAAAAGCACACGTAAAAGATACAAATTATATAGAATGAAAGGAAATCGGTTTCGATGAGAAACCACTCAAGCATTCGCCTGCAGACCAGGGAAAACCATAAAAAATATGATGTCAGAGTGATCAACCAACAGGAATCAAACAGAGGACCTTAGAAGCACATATGTTAAGATGTAAATCAAATAAAAATGCAATAAAATCGTGATAGATGAGAAACCACCCAGACATTCGCCTACAGACCAGGGAAAACCACGAAAAATATGTCAGAGTGAACAACCAACGGCAATCGAACGAGGGAAACCATCAGATTGCGCTCGTGAAAGATGTAAGTCAAATAAAATGAAAGAAAATCGTGATAGATGGGAAACCACTCAGGCATTCGCTTGCAGACCAGGGAAAACCATGAAAAATCCGGATAGAGTGTGCGACCGCTAGAGAAATCAAACAAAGGACTCTAGAAGCATAAAGATGCAAATGAAAGAAAATCGTGATAGCAAATACCACTACAGCATTCGGCAGCAGACCAGAAAAAACCATGCAAAGATCCGTGATCAGAGTAAACAATTGATTGAAATCTAACCCCTGAACCATAGAAATTTACGTGAAAGATACAAATGAAATAGAATGAAAGGAAATCGTGATAGCATACACCACTCCAGCATTCGGCAGCAGACCAGGAAAAACTACGAAAAAATTGAGATTAGAGTAAGCGACAGACAGAAATCTAACCCCTGAACCCCAGAAGCTTACGTGAAAAATGCAAATGAATCAGAATGAAAGGAAATCATGTAGAATACATAATCACAGAATTCACCCAGCCAACCATGAAAAATCTCGAAAAATCCGAGATTAGAGTAAGCGACAGACAGAAATTAACGCCTGAACCCTAGAAATTTACGTGAAAAATGTAAATAAAATGGATTGAAAGGGAATCGTGATAGCAAACACCACTCCAGCATTCGTCAGCAGACCAGCGAAAATCGTGAGAAACCTATGGCCAGAGTGCTCGTCCCTACGGGAATCGAATCCGGGACCTCTCGAATGCAAAGCGCTGACATTATTGACTGAACCAAACAGTAAAAAACAGACCTCATTCGCGGTAGACAATGCTTAAACACGTTGACTTTCACCATATGACGTCACAGTTGAGGACAGTTTGACTATCGCCGACATGTCGAGACATGTACATTTTATGCATCTCATAACAAAAGAGAAGTATATTCTAGCGTCATATGCAGAAGTTTCATGCCAACATACTCACTACGCTCGCAAAGATAATCTAAAATTTCATCGTTGAAATACTTTGGAAATAGCATAGAAGTTTTTCCACCCTTATTTAATTAAATTCATGTACATACCCCATTATTTAGTGATTTTTTGAATAATTACTTCCTCTCATCTCCATCATTCTTCAAAGAACCAGTGTACAATATGCATTTTTATACGTTTTAATGTTCGTTTATTTTTAAAACCGCTGCATTTGCCAGCAATTACGAGCAATAATTTTTTTCAGATTTACTCCGATTTTAAGCTTGTAGAATCGAATTAGGAAATGTTTTAATAAATGTATTATATTTTTTAGCTTAAAGTATCAACATTTTTACAGTTGCCATGCCCGTTATTTGTATTTAGTATAAAGATTGTTATATTTTCATTTTTAAGACTTCCTTTGTTAAAGATAATGTCTTGCAATCTATTTTTAAATTTCTTTTAAAACCGAGCGAGCGTTAACAACTATAATGGCTGTCTTCATGTGTCGGAAAGCTAACATGGTCACTTCAGCCGTCTTTTCCGCAAACGGAGGCATGCGGCAGAGAAGGCATTCTTTTAGCGTCCCCCGTAAAAACAGGTTTATACCATACAACCCATAAAAGGTTACCGGGCCAGATGACGTCATACCTGTAGACAGACTGTGGAGGGTCAGTCGACATGCTGAAACGGGCTTGAGCGTTCTTCAGTTAATGTTTCATTCAATGCCTACCATATCAACACCGCAATCCATTTCACAGCAAAGTTAATTTTTATTACAACACTTTCTCGCCTTATTTAATTAAATTCATGTATATACCCTATTATTTCATGTTTTCAGTACTTTCTTTACATCTCACCCTCATTCACCCCAAAGAATCAGTACACAATATGACATTTTTATACGCGTAATTTCCATTTATCATAGAAAACCACGCTTAAAATACTTTCTTTACATCTCACTCTCATTCACCCTAAGGAATCAGTATACAATATAACATTTTTTATACGCTTAATGTCCATTTATCACAGAATACCACGCTTAATTCGCAGTTATCACAGAAAACCGCTACATTTACTATAATTACGAGCAAACTAATTTTTTCCCAGAGTTACACGGATTTTCAACTCGTAGGATCGTATTAGAAAATTTATCATATTTTATCAGTTCAAAGCGGGTAAACATTTTTAAAGTCATCGATTACATTTAGCGTAAAGATTATCATATATCATTTTTAAATCCGTCTTCTTAAATATAATGTATCGCAATCCATTTTTAAAATCAAATCATACATGCGTTTAATGCATATAATGGATGTCTTCATATACCCAATATGGCTGCCATGCACGTTAAACATTCAATATGGATGCTTCCGGGCATCTTCTTCATTGGACATGCTTCCGACTCTCTCCGCTAGGTGGAGCGCATGATGCATGCTACGAGGGTGGAGAGGGAGAAACCAGTTCTATTTACGCTTGCAATGGAGATAGCGCGTCAGTCGGCCTGAGAGCCTCGTTCAGGGAGGTCGTATAGATCTCACAGTCATTTCATTACGCGTCGTCGTGTCGCGTGTTCGTTACGTAATTTTTTTTTGCGACGCACCGCCAATTAAAGTGGTCTATAATCGAATTAATATATTAATATTATATAATTGATCCAAGAAGGTTCGTGCTTCCTCTATAAATAGAGCGACCTCTAGCATTGAAATTCATTCTGTTGGTCATCTCTGAGGTGTTAACATCACTGTTATCTCAGAAAATAATCAACCTTCTAAAGCGTTATCAAGGTAAAGAGGCGTACATTTCCTTGAAGAAAGGTTAATACCTTATTATATCAAGAAGAAAAATGAATAAGTCCTCATATCAGGATATCATTCCTAGTGCCTCAGGATATTCTTGTGGTAAATGTGGAAGAAGTTCCTCCGTGGATATGATAAAAGACGACATGAGCTACGTTGTAAAAAGCTCTTCAAGTGTAAATATGGTAATGTAGCCTTCAAAGACAGTTATAAGGGTCGTCGACACGAAGATGCGTGTGAAATAAACAGACCTGAGAAGAAACGTAGATTAGAACCGACAAAGCATGAGTTATTTTCTGCATTAGACGACTGTGACATGAAAGAATATGAAACTTCATTCAATGGACGCTTGAAATCATATTTTATACGTTGTGAATCAGCTAAGGACCTGAATATATACCTGCATGAGGCGAAACATCGGATAATCCAGGCTGTACATAAAGAGCTTGGTATTCACAAAAGTGTGAAAATGAATCTGTTAGCTGAGTGTAGATGTGTTAACAGTGTCGGAGAAACCTGCGACAAAACATTCAAAACACGGAATCAAGCTGTTTTCCTAGAAACGGACCTGAACTCCATGATGGAAACGAAAATGAAGAAGATGGTTACTGAAATGGAGGAGTCTCAGCTTAAGGGTAGCAACTGGGCTCTGCTTGCTGTGGAAGGAGTTCGACTTCGTATCAACAAGTACAACCCGTTACGAGGAAGTAGCTACATACCACTACCGCCATCTGTTGAAGCAAGAAAAGCCTGCATTAACATCCAGAATTTAACTGATGAACTATGCTTTATGTATTCTGTATTAGCTAAATTCGTTGAGAAGGATGCACAACGGGGGAGCAAATACGAACAACTCCAAGATAAGTACGACTTCAGCTGTGTTTCCTACCCTACGCCCCTTTCTCAAATACCTAAATTTGAGAGGCTTAACAGGATGTCTATCAACGTCTTCGGTCTGGATGAGAAGCATGAAGTGTACCCGATAAAGGTTGCTGAGATTGAACTAGCTGACCATCGTGACCTCCTGCTATGGGTAGACATCACTACGTATATATAAAGAATTTTGATAAACTTATTTGATGTCAGAAAACTAAGCATAATACACGTGTTTATACATGTAAGCGTTGGTTTACACATTTTGACGATCGATATGGACGAAGTGGACTGGAAAAACTACAAGAACATGCCACCGTCTGTAATCAGCATGCTGTTGCAAGGGTAGTTATGCCTACAAAGGAGAAATCAATTGTACAGTTTAAAATTTTTGAAAGGATGTTGAAACTACCTTACGTCATCTACGCTTACTTTGAAAGCATTCTCGCTCCATGTCATACATGTCTCCCCAATCCTGAAACTTCTTATACATCTCCTTATCAGCAGCATGTACCCATGAGTTTCTGCGTTTACGTTAAACCGTCATCCGAAGTTGAACATCTGGAAACTGGTCTTCCTAAGCATCCCTATGTATATCGTGGTGTTGATGCTGCTCAGAAGTTTATGGAATACCTCTCGTTCCTTGCAAAGGAAATTAATAATATATACAAATCTGTCATGCCTCTGAAACTTACAGATCAACAGCAGCTGGATTTAAACTCCTCTAAAGTGTACTACTTTTGTGGAAAAAACTTTACTGAAGAGAACTACAAAGTACGCGACCATGATCACATCAGCGGGGAATATCGTGGAAGTCTACATAAAGGATGTAATTTAGCTTGTAAAACACCTAAATACATTCCAGTCCTCATGCACAACCTCAGTGGATATGACTCGCATTCATTGTTAAGGAGCTGGGATGCACTAGTGAGAGTGTGGAAGTAATTCCTAGCTCTGAAGAAAGCTATATATCATTCTCCAAGTATGTGGGAGATATAAAGCTCCGGGTTGTGGATAGCTTCCGATTCCTCAGTACAAGCCTGGATAAGCTGGTGAAAAATCTGACATTGTATCCTGAAACACTGAAACACTTCGGAGAAGACAAGTTGAAGTTGATGACTCGTAAGGGGGTATTTCCCTATGATTACATCACTTCATGGGATGTTTTGAACGAAACCTGCTTGCCTCCTAAGGACTCCTTCTACAATAAATTAAATGAAGAGGAAATTAGTGATGCTGACTACGATCATGCTAAAAATGTATGGGTGCTGTTTAATGTCAGAAACCTGGGCGAGTACAGCGCCCTCTACTTAATCTCTGATGTGGTTCTCCTAGCTGATGTCTTTGAGACATTTAGGGAGCAAATACTCAAAACACACAAAGTCGACCCTGCACATTATTTCACCTCTCCAGGACTTACATGGGATGCCATGTTACTGTACACTGGAATTCAGCTGGAATTGTTACAGGATTATGATCAATTACTCATGGTGGAATCTGGCATAAGAGGAGGTTTATGTCAAGTTTCCCACCGCTATGCAGAGGCTAATAACACCTACATGGAGAAGTATGATCCGTCGAGACCAACCCAATTTATTACCTATGAGGACGCCAACAACCAATATGGGTGGGCAATGAGTCACGCTCTCCCTTATGGTGGATTTGAGTGGATATCGCCTGAAAAATTGACTTAGAAAGACTACAAGAAGATGATCCTTGCGGCTACATATTAGAAATCGACATCGAGTATCCTGCAGAACTTCACGATCTACACAACGATCTACCTTTCCTGCCTGAGTGTATGATGCCCAAGGACTCTCCTACAAAGAAACTGATACCTCATCTCGGACCTCGAAATAAGTATGTACTACATTACATGGCGTTGAAGCAAGCTCTTGATCATGGACTACGGCTAACAAAAATCCATCGTGTGCTACAATTCCAACAGTCTCGATGGTTAAAACCGTATGTGGAATTTAACAACAGACTAAGACAACAGGCCGCAAATGATTTTGAGAAGGATCTCTACAAATTGTTCAACAATGCTATGTTCGGAAAAATTATGGAGAACCTGCGTAATCGTATGGATATACGGCTGGTGACAAATGAGAAGACTCTGGAAAAGTTAATTGCAAAGCCAACGTTTATCGACAGGACGGTATATGCTTCTAATCTAGCTGCTGTACATATGGGCTCCCGACAATCGTGTTCAACAAGCCTATATACATCGGTATGAGTGTGTTGGATATCTCCAAGACATTAATGTACCGGTATCACTATGATGTGTTGTTACCGTATTATGGAGCTGAAAACCTGAAGCTTATGTATATGGACACTGATTCGTTCATTCATCGTGTTACAACTGAAGATGTGTACCAGGATAAGCTACGTTTTCTTGAGAACCTAGATACTGCTGATTATCCTACAAGCCATATATGCTATTCACCTCTAAACAAGAAGGTACTTGGGAAATTTAAAGATGAGGCTAATGGTAAAATCATTCAACGCTTTGTAGGGCTACGACCTAAAATGTATGTCTTAGATATCGACGGTTCAATGATAAAAAGATTAAAGGTATAAAACGTAGTGCTATTAAGCAGTACGTCACGTTCGAGAGCTATACTGACTGCCTTAAAACCAGAGAAATTATCAGAACGCCCATGAATCTGATCCTGTCGCGACAGCATGCTCTTGCCACAGTACAAGTGAATAAAATTACATTGACACCATACGACGATAAAAGAATTATTGCTGACGACGGTATAACGACATACGCCTATGGACATTACAGCATTACAAGCAGTGCATAAGAGAATGTAAGTCGAATATGAAGATTTTCTCGTGAGTCTACAATGTTAAAAAAATGGAGGTTATCCGTGTGCTGTATATGCAGCTAGCTGACGACCGATGAAGAAAGAAGAAGATGGAAGGGAAGGTGGTAACCCTGCCATTAGGAGCAATCCTAGTGCTAGTCTCAAGCCTAGATAAAAAGGGGAGAGACACCTACAACGAACTAAAATAAAGATACGTTGATGTAAAACTTTTCAATTAAGACTCTCAAATAATAATAAAACCCGAATAAAACGTCTCAATTTCACTAAAACAACTCGAGGTTATCTCTGGTTAGGGAGATTAGGTGTTACATCTTTTGGTTATGTTACGTCTTTTTACGTGCTTATATTACTTTCTTACGTAGTGTTACGTCTTGTGTGGTTATGTGTATATGTTACGATGTGTTACGTCTTGTTACTTTCTTACGTAGTGTTAGGTCTTGTTACGTGGTGTTACGTCTTGTTACGTAGTTAGGTCACGTGGTATTACGTCGTGTTACGTTGTGTTGCGTTGGTTACGTGTTTGTTACGAGGTGTTACGTCTTGTTACGTGGTGTTACACGGTGTTACGTCTTGTTACGAGGTGTTACGTCTTGTTACATGGTGTTACACGATGTTACGTCTTGTCACGTGGTTACGTGTTTGTTACGATGTGTTACGTGCTTACGTGCTTTTGTCATGTGGTGTTACGTCTTGTTACATGGTGTCACGTCTTGTTACGTGGATG
This sequence comes from Deroplatys truncata, assembly GCA_030765065.1. Lineage (NCBI taxonomy): Eukaryota > Metazoa > Arthropoda > Insecta > Mantodea > Mantidae > Deroplatys > Deroplatys truncata. The sequence continues at coordinate 5,669,382 of CM060990.1, read as the reverse complement.
TGTATGTTACGTGGTGTTACGTCTTGTTACGTGGTGTTACACGGTGTTACGTCTTGTCACGTGGTTACGTGTTTACGTTACGTCTTGTTACGTGATGTTACGTCTTGTTACTTTCTTAAGTTCTTCCTCGTCTCTCCCATATAAACGCATACTCTACCATTCAACCCTTGCTATCCTAATACTTCTCCTCGGTTTGCTATCTCTCTCATATAAAACACATTCTACCTTTAACTCTGTCTAGTCTAGCACTTCTCAACGTTTCCCCTATCTCTGCCCGTATAAAGTGAATCCTTCCCTCCTTCAGCATCTGTCTAGCCTATTATCTCTCAGCGTATTCTTAACCTCTCACATATAAAGCACATTACCCCATCCTTCAACTCTCTCCTAGCATAGGATCTCCTTCCGTTTTCCATATCTTCCATACATAAATGCATACCCTACTCCTCAACCACTGCCTAGTCTACTAACTCTCCTCGCATTCCTTACCTCTATCATATAAAGGCTATTTCCCTCCTTCAACCCCTATCCTACCTCGGACCTCACCTCATTTACCTATCTCCTCCATATAAACGCATTTTCCTCCTTGAAGGCTCTCTCAACCTAGCATCTACCATCGTTTTCCTCGTCTCTTCATATAAACGCATAATCTACTATTCAACCCCTCCCAGCCTAATACCGCTTCTCGATTTACTAGCTCTTCCATATAAAACCCACATTCTATCCTTCCAGCCCTGTCTAGTCTAGCACTTCTCCTCATATTCCCTACCTCTATCATATAAGACGCATTCTCCAACTTCATAACCTACTACCTCTCCAGGTATTCCTTACCTCTATCATATAAAGGGCGCAACACCTGCCCTACCTCGGATCTCATCTCGTTTCCCTATCTCCCCATATAAACGCATTTTCCTCTTTGAAGGCTCTCTCAACCTAGCATCTACCATCGTTTTCCTCGTCTCTTCAACCCCTCCTGGCCTAATACCTCTCCTTAGTTTGATAGCTCTTCCATATAAAACCCATATTCTATCTTTCAAGCCCTGTTTAGTCTGGTACCTCTCCTCGTATTCCCTATCTCTGCCGTATAAAGCACATCCACACTCCTCCAACCCCTGCCTAGCCTACCATCAACCCTCGTAGTCCTTATCTTCCCCATATATACGCATTTTCCTCCTTGAACCCCCGCAACTACCCTCGTTTTCCCTATCCTTTCCCATGTAAACGCAAAAAGTGAGCTCGCTCCCCCTATTATATTCTACTCACGTCCATCATCATCATCGTCGTCGTCGTAGTAGTAGTACTAGTAACGGATTAATATCAATTTCCCTTGCACTAATGATTGTATGTTTCAAAACGGTATCTGAGGTAATTGCCTTTTACATTTGCATTGCAAGAGTTCAGTAACACAATTAAAACTGATTGGCCGGCAGTTTTAGTAGCTGTTGCTCTCTATTGAAATCTGGAAGCAAAGACGGTCTTGCGCGTGTATATATATATATATATATATATATATATATATATATATATATAACGCTTGTATTTTAGAATACACGTACTCTCTACGACCAGAGCGTTATTTTGGGACTGATTATTATAAAAACATTGGAACGATCGCGTTGATGCAACGCTTTCACGGTTCCGCACTATTTATTTACCTTACAAACGTCGCATATAAGATTTTAATTCACTGTGCATACATTTAAAATGTAGGAAAAATATTTCATTCCTATTTCATATGGTTCTTACAATCTGCGCAGTTATTTAAATTCGAGTATGTGAATATATAACTTTAAAAATACTGCCTTTTGTTGAAGCTTATATTTGTTGTAGAAACTGAAGACGTAACACAGTCACTGTGGGCTTCCATAAAGAGCAATGCATGTGGCCAGCATTGGTATTTTCCAGGTGTGACCTTAAGAGGGAGGTGAGGACGATAGAATATAGGGGAATCGATATCAGTGTTACTGACACAACACGGTTCGTTAGCGGAGATCAAATACCTTAGGGCATCCAGTATAATAGAGGACCATCTGCAGATCAGCATCCAGAGCTTATGATAACGAGCACTCTCTTTCATCACCCGGAATGGTTTCCAAGCGTTTTTATCAGTTTTTGCTTTTGTCCCTGTATGATAAATGTGCATCACGTTTTGCACAGAAACAAGGGGGAAATTGAAATTAAATTGAGTTACATTTATGGACGTTCTTTAACTGTTGTCATCCTTAGCGTCCCATCTATATTAGACGTGAACTTTCTCAGAGGTCTCTATCATGCCTGAGATTCTTTTACGTGCCGTAAATCTACGACACGGGACCACCGGCTTTACTTCCCTTCCGAAGGAAGCGATGCTAAGGATTTTTGCTCCCGAAAAGTCCATCGCCCTCCACCGGCTTTGAACCCGCGACCTCGGGAACTAGAGGCTAGCATGGTAACCACTACTTCACGGAGGACGACTGAAACAAGGGAGAGAAGCAGAGAGAGAGAGAGAACCGTTATCAATAACTGCAAAAATAACGTACGATTTTGATGAGTCTGAACATAAAAGACCAAAGAGGAATACTAAATCGAAGAAACGAAGCTTCCCAGCTCTAGAGGAATGTTAAAGAGTTATATTTTCAACGTTTTAGAATGACAATTGTGGTAGACAAATTCGGAGTACTTATGAATTTCTCGGATTTCTTACTTTTCTTCGTTCGTTTTACCAATGATTTTCGGCGCTCCCTTTTCACCAATAATACTGAAACATTTCTCTAAGTACTCCGTTTCTTCAACGCTGCTCTCTTCATAAAGAATCCTGAAGTCCTTCTGAAAGTTTTCGTTGTTGTCCTTTTCATAATAAATTCTAAAGTTCTCTTCCACGCCCTCTCTTCATTAACGATCCTAAACCCCTCCTCTAGGCTCCTATTTTCATCAAAAACCCTCATGCTCTTCCATACGATCTGTTTTCCCCAAAAATCCCCAGGCCTTCCTCTAAGCCCCGCTTTTTATCAACATCCTCTATTCATTCTGTACGCCCCCGTTTTCACCAATAATCTTCCAGTTTTCCTCCACGTTTAACATTTCACAAACAGTCCCAAGTCCTGCTCTGTGATCACCTTTTGACCAACAATTCTCCTTACCTCCTTCACGCCCCCCTTTTCACCAACATTTTTCAAGCCCTCCTCTAGTCCCCCTTCACTAAACATCAAGTCTATCCTTCTCCTTTCACCAACAGTCGTCCACACATCCTCTACGCCGCCGTTTCCATAAGCTATTCTCAAGACCTCCTCTAAGCATCGATGTCCATACCAATCCTTTACTCTTCCTTAATGCTTCCCTTTTTACTAAATATCCCTCACCTTTCCTCTGCGCTCTCCTTTTCAAATGTAATCCTCCACTCCTGTTCTACATTATACTTTCCAACAGAAACTCTAAAATCCCCCTCTAAACTCCCATTTTCACTACCGATCCTCAAGTCATCTTTGTGCGCCGCTTTTATTCAATTATGTCCAAGTTTTCTACACTTTCTTTTTCACCAGCTATCTTCAAGGACTTCTTTAGGCTTCCTTTTCATTCACCAATGTGACTGGGTAATTTACATCCTCTATTTTTGATATTGCGTGTTATTCTACTCTTTTCTCAATCCAATTTTGTATATTGGATTTTCTTTTGTAAGCTATATGGCTTCATTCTTCTAATATAATAATAGGATGTACTTGGATGATAGCCAAACTGAAGAACGAAACGGTGGGGTGAGTAGAACACCTCCTCCCCCTTCGGTGGCAATATTGCTGTAGATAGATAATGTAAAAAATATTGGATGATCCTTTTCGCTGAAAATTCAAGAATAGAATGTGTATTGAAACAGCTGAGAAAAGAGAATTTAATTTCTACCTAGGATTGGGCACTCCTGAATATCAGGAAATACTGTTGGAAGATTAAGCTCCATATTTATGGGATTTACGTACCTGCCTAGTATTGTGCACTTACTTACTATACAACATTGTAACCACGATTCCTAGATCTTGCATTTGAAAATGGGGATGAGACTGATGAATGGAATTCTTACAGGATATCAGCTTCGTTAATGAAATTTTAACTTATGTTACGATAAGGATATGCGATTATTATGTCTATCTCCGAATGAAATATCTAGCACCATACGTCCGGACTCAAATGCACATGTAAACACATGTAAACACGTGTAACCCGCTAATGATCGCCGCTAATGTCACGTCTAATGGATATGTGCGGTAATACATATGTAAACATATGTAACCCGCTAATGACCGCCGGAGATGCCGACAGGTGGTAAGATATAATCGACATCGTTTGTTCTGTGTTGTCGCCTCCCGCCGGCTCCCTTTGAGGTGTGCGGCAGGGAATTGTTTTCTCGATGCCTGCCGCCCCTCGGCAAATCGATTAGGTAATGAAAAAAAAAGAATTGACATTTTATGACTACTAATGGCTTTGATTAATTAATTGTATATGAATTGACTCGAGCGCGAGTGGTAGCGTGTGTATAAGTAGCACGCTCACGGAACAGTCAGCCATGTTATGAAATAAACCCCGCAACCTACTTCTGTCTGGGGATAACAGAAATGTCCATTAGCTGACAACGTTAGACGCTTTCACCACATTAATAGACTTTAAGATTGCATCCCGGATCTGTATACATACATTAGCGAACAATGTCAGTAATTGTTTTCCTAAGTGCTCTGCACAACTCTCACCACTTCAGCTTTTAGCGGTGGAAATGATATAAAAGCAGCAGCTTCTCCAATGATTTTCACAGTATCGTGAGAACACAGCGATCTAAGCACTCTGCAAACTTTATTCTTTCAACGTGAAATTTCATCAAATGATTCGGTTAACATTATAGTTGAATACTATATATGTTATTAAAAAATAAATACGGTTAAATTATAGGTGACTATTATATACGTTATTAAAAATAAAAAATGGCCTCGCTGATCAATGAATACAATTAAATATTTTTTATTAATTAATTGTATATGAATTGACTTGCACATTTTTGGTTATTGCGTTGTGTCCCCCTAACGTTTCCAGATCTAGGATCGTTCCAGCTAGTTGCGCGCTTCTGCCATCTACCTTCTAAAGTAAAGTTGCGCGCTTCTACCATCTTCATTCTAAAGTAAAGTTATAGAACAATGAGATAAAAACTAATCAATTCTTTGGAATGCGCCGCGTCATTATGTCCTTGTTCCAAGTTGACCAGGATGGCTGGGGTCGATTCCTAGGAGTGATTACAAATTCAGCTTCTAATAACTCAGAGACTAATTACGATAAAGACGTCAAATAAAGTTTATTACATTAATGTCATTAGGTAGTTTCTTGTGAATGTATATTTGGGTACCTGGTGTTCTGGGTTCAATCCTTAATTTTTTAAATCGTCATTATCTCGGAAACTAAGAAAGCTAGAAGGGTGGACCAAAGCATGATTGATAGCTCCTGTGATGGGTAATTAATACTGTATATATAATTTTCAATCAGTTGTCCTTATTTCGAATCCCGATCTTTCAATCACTTACTTAATTTTTCTCTATACTCTAGAATATATCACTTAGATTGATGCTGTAACTGCATACAGCACCTTTAAACATATCAAACTAATATTGTAAATAATTTTGTTTCTCGTGTCCTGGGTTCGAATACCGATAAAATGTAATTTAATTATAAATTTAATAACTCCTAAACTATTTAAGATAAAGACGCCAAATAAACTTTATTGAGTTTATGTTATTAGGTGGTAGCTTGTGGATGTGTAATTAGATAACTGACGTTCTGGGTTCGATCCTTAATTTTTAAATCACCATTATCTCAGAAACTAGGAGAGGTAGAGGGATAAACCAAAGCATGATTGATAGCTCCTGTGATGGGTAATTAATACTGTATATAATTTTTAATCAGTTGTCCTTATTTTCGAATCCCGATCTTTCAATCACTTACTTAATTTTTCTCTATACTCTAGAATATATCACTTAGATTGACGCTGTAACAGCATACAGCTCTTTTTAACATATCAAACTAATATTGCAAATAATTTTGTTTCTGGTGTCCTGGGTTCGAATACCGATAAATTGTAATTTAATTATAAATTTAGTAACTCCTAAATTAATTAAGATAAAGAGGCCAAATAAACTTTATTGCGTTTACGTTATTAGGTAGTATCTTGTGGATGTGTAATTAGATACCTGACGTCCTGGGTTCGATCCTTAATTTTTAAATCACCATTATCGCAGAAACTAAGAGAGGTAGAGGATTGGACCAAAGCATGATTGATAAGTTCTATACTGGGTGATTAATGCTGTATATAATTGCCAATCAGTTGTGCTTGATTCGATTCCCCATCTTTTAATGACTTCCTTAATTTTCCTCTGTACACTAGAATATATCACTTAGATCGATGATGTACCTGCATACAGCTTTGTTTAACATGTTGAGCTAATATCATAAATTATTTTGTTCCTGGTGTTCTGGGTTCGAATACCGATTCAATGAAATTTATTTACAAATTTAATAACTCGTAATCTAATTTAGATAGGCATGTCAAGGTAAACGCAAACAGAGTATCTAGTCCTTAAATATCGTTATCATGACAAATATTACTTTAAAGTACTCAGATCGAATCCCGAAGGGATGATTTCATATATCTTCAAGCCTATGGATCATATCAGGTTCTAATAAAGATTAAATGCTTGATGCTGATGTGGGGGAGCTAAAATACATTTATTAAAAGTATTACAGGCTTCGATTTAGAAGCTTAGAATCTGTGTAGCTATGGAAAAATTGCTTTTCTCGTGATTGTAGTGAAATGTAATGGTCTTTCTGTGAGAAGATGGAAAGGAAGAATTGAAAAGGGAATGAAAACATGAGATAATGTAGTATATACATACATTTAACTAAATAAGGAGGAAAATCTTCTGCGTTACCTTTTAAGCTTTTACTTTAAGTATTGTGATAATACAGATGGAATTAACCTTGGTACAATAGGTGGTGGTGGTAGTGGTGGTGGTGGTGGTGGTGGTGGTAGGATTTGAATTTGAAATATGTCTGAATGAGCGTGTGAGAATGCTTCTCTTGCTGGTGTGACAGCATAAGCAGGTAGTTATGAGACGAGTTTAAACGTGTTTGATGCTGTCAGACATCCTGTCTCTAGGTGTGACGTCATAAACATCCTGCTTCTGGGCGTGAGGTTATATGGCTGAGATTAATACACGTTGAGCGGTCATATACAGCTGGTTATGGAGCGAGTTTATGATTGATCTAAAAGGTTCGTGCTCCCTCTATAAATATGTTATAGGGGAAAGGATGCTCTCCTGAAACATTAGGCCTCTAGACAGAAATTGTTCACAGAGACGGAGACGTCAGGACGGATGGGACAGACTCCAAGTTCAAATCTTTAAACGGTAGGGCCGCCCCTTTTTTGCCTATAATGTCTCCTGAACCACCCTTACAGCTTAACATTTCGTTACAATGCCACGTAACCAGATTAACGATGGTCAGTCGCTCAGATCTTTGATTTTTTTGTGGTTTTCCCTGGTCTGCAGGCGAATGCCTTAGCACAGTAAGCTACCACGTTTTTCATGTTATATCATTCTATCTTAACCTACGTGCTTCTAAGGCACTCTGACTGGATTACCGTCGGACACTCGCTCAGACCTTTGATTTTTTCGTAGTTTTCCCTGGTCTGGATGCGAATGTCTGCTCAAAAAGATACTTGTCCCTTCCTCGGTTGGCGGTTAAGGAGTACGGTATACGATTATATGAGGAATATATGGAAAACGGAGACAGACTGTATTATAGACAGAATCTGGTCCACTTTTGCGTTTATATGGGAAAGGATAGGGAAAACGATGGTAGATGCGACGGTTCAAGGAGGAAAATGCATTTATAGGAGGGAGATAGGGAATACCAAGGCTGATGCTAGGCTAGTCAGATGCTAAAGGAGGTAGGGAATACAAGGAAAGATGCTATACTAAACAGGACTTGAAGGGAAGAATATAGCGATATAGCGAACCGAGGAGAGGTATTAGGATAGGAGTTTTGAATGATAGAGTAGGCGTTTATATGCGAGAGATAGGGAATACGAGGGTCGATGCTAGGCTAGACGGTGTTGAAGGAGGGAATGCATCTTATATGAGAGAGGTAGGGGAATACGAGGAGAAGCGTTAGGCTAGACAGGGTTTGAGGTGTGGAATATGCGTTTATATGGGAAAGATAGGGGAAACGTGTACAGATAATAGGCTAGACAGATGCTGAAGGAAGGGAATATAGGCTTATACGGGAGAGATAGGGAAATACGAGGAGAGGTGCTAGACTAGACTGATGCTGAAGGAGGAGAGGATACCCTTTATACGGAAGAGATAGGGAATACGAGGAGAGGTACTAGAAGGGTAGAATATAGCGTTTTTATATGGGAGAGCTAGCAAACCGAGGAGAGGTATTAGACAGGAAGGTTTGAATGACAGAGTATGCGTTTATATGGAGAGACGAGGAAAACGAAGGTAGGTGCTAGGTTGAGAGAGTCTTCAAGGAGGAAAATGCATTTATATGAGAGCGGTAGGGAATACGAGGAGAGGTGCTAGTCTAGAGAGGGTTGAGGAGTAGAGTATACGTTTATATGGGAGAAATACGGAAAACGGGAGAGATACAAGGGTAGACAGTGGTTGAAGGAGGAGGAATGTAGGTTTATACGGTAATATAGAGAGTAATTCGATTATAAAACTTTTCTCATCCAGCGTTAAAACGCTTTTATATACTTATTTTCTAAACCTTACAAACTTTATATATGTTAAACAGTAGTGCGCGAGACGGAGAGGGACAAGCTGTATATCGGTTTACAGTGAAGTATACATCCTAATCTATTGCCACCTTATTTGCTCTAGATCTTCTCATTCCTATCATCATCTAACGTAACCACGTAACAAGACGTATCACGACGTAACATAACAGCATGACAAGACGTCATACTAAGTAACATATCCACGCAACATCACGTGACATCTCGTAACCAGAAACGTCACACGACGTAACAACACGTAGCAACTATGTAACCACGTAACAAAACGTAAGAACAACACGTAACCAGCCCATTTCTAAGGTAATCTAAACTATTTCATCCTTCATAACTTAGACAATAAGTACGAGAGCCTAGCAAATGTACTGCTTAATAGCGCAACGTTTGATACCTTTAATCTTTTTTATCATTGAGCCTTGAATATCTAAGGCATACATTTTAGATCGTAGCCCTACAAAGCGTTGAATGATTTTAGCATTAGCCTCATCTTTAAATTTTCCCAACACATTCTTGTTTAGAGCTGAATGAGGCAGAAAGGCTGGCCACAGGAATCCAACCCACGACCTCCGAATGCGGACCACAGACGTTACTGCCGGAGCCATCCCGCTCGGTAAGTTTTGATTAAAGCATCGCATATTCAAATATTGATTCCGGAAAATAAAACCCATAGGTACCTATCTTTAGTTTCCTAGATCGAATTTATTCCTGTTCAGTTCTCTACGATTAGGAAACCATACGAGACTGAGAAAAACTTAGTACATAAATAATGCAGATGTAACCCATAACTTATGTAAACAAACTCTGGCGTTCTACAGTTCCGAAATATTACCTGTTGTTCGTTTGAACGTTCAAATTTTAAGCAGTATATTCTGAAACGTTAAATGACTGTTCTTTTGTTTTTATAAGATCATGCAGATTATGTAATACTAAGGCTCTTTTTAAAGAGTTGACCATACTTTCAGCTTCCTGTGAGCTCCTGTTTAGCTAGAACAAAATGTGTACTGAAACCATTTCTTGTGAATCTTTGTAATGATTAACTATAAGCAGGTAGATAGCTGTCAGGGAAAGTAAACGACAATGAGTAAAGAATGTTCTAGAGGTGTAGATATACGTGACTCAACGGAGGGAAACACCTCGCGCGCTGTGACCTACATTGTATTACGGCTACCAGCCTCCTGGAGGAAGGGATGAGCTGAAGGAATCCAAGAGGCTACAGGCCGTAGGCAGCCAGCCTACAGACGCGACAAAGTCCCTAACATTTCCAAGCTCGTAGGCCCGACCCACTGGTTAATCGCCGAGAGAGAGAGCGAAGAACGGCCTACCAATGGTGACCACGGAGAATACTCTTTCCATTGAGCACGCATCAGCACCATCTGTCCGGCACCGCAATACGCCGCGATATCCAGAAGCACATAAATAAAAATCTGAAATACTCCATCCCGATACCTGGTTTTCTACACTGGGACGTGCATTGCAAACCTTTATTTCACATTATTCAAAAACATGTCATTTACATTATCGTTTTACAGATGTCACTTATTACTAGATAAAACAAAACAAACTTATAAAAGTAAAATAAAAAATAAAATTATTAACATCCAAATAATATATCCATATTTTAACTAATTTCTAGCTGCAGAAACAAATAACTAGAACCCCGTTACTAATCCCCTAACTAAACTATTTATTTAAAAGCACACCTCAAAGATGAGAAGGAAACGGAATGAGTAAGGAAATTGTGATAGAGAAGAACCACCCCTGCATTCAACTGCCAACCCCAGGGAAACCGCGAAAAGCCCATGGGTCAGAGTCGCGGGTCTCGATCTCAGGACATCGCATACGTTACCACGGCGCCACCTCACTCGATAAGAAAGTTGTTATATTGCAACTGGTTGTTGTGATACAATCAAAGGAAACTAGAAAGTAACGTTTACAATAATAAATTCAAACCAACTACAGATCGAAAAATATCAGTTTTAGTGTAATTTGCTTGTTTTGAGGAAAATCAATCTGTGTTGAAATAATAATCTGTTTAAAAATCTTGTATAAATGACTCTGCGAAAATTCATATCATTTTAAGTCGCTATAAATTGTATAGCTGCGGAGACACCACCGAATGTAAATTTGTTTAAAAAAGAGTGTTTTGAATTGTTTTATATTTACTTTGTTACAAGCCTAACTAGCTTTTTCTGTACTAAAACATTAACGACTATATTAGAACTACTACGGTACATTTTAATTTGCAAACAACGATTACATTTCAAAATGTTGGTATTCGGACGATCCAGTGTTAATTATGATAGCCACAGAAGTGTTTCTCAAAATCTAAGAACGCTTGGCAATTTAAGATATCTGTGTATTAATCTTTAGAGAGAAACTGCACTTTTACTCAATGTGTTTAATAACTTTTAAAGCTAGAGAATGTCATTTAAGGTTTCCACCTCCCAAAAAATTCTTATTTCTCAGAATTGCTCAATTTTCATTACCCGCTGTTATTTATTTTCGTAACTATTCAAAAAATTGCATACGCGAGGTTTTTTCCCTTAATTGCATTCAGTTAATCATACCTTCCATAATACTTATACATTGCCTACACGAGCTCAGGAGAAACATGGCAAGGCTACTTAATACTCCAAAAGTATCCCTTAAATTACTGGGGAATTCCTGCGAACAGGAATATTTCGGAAATGGTTAATGTCACAAAAATATTTATTTAAAATAAATTGTATTTATCTAATAAGATATTCATTTCTTCAGCAGTAAGTTATACAGATTCCCTACGGCCCTACCGTTTAAAGATTTGAACTTGGAGTCTGGTCCCATCCGTCCTGACGTCTCCGTCTCTGTGAACAATTTCTGTCTAGAGGCCTAATGTTTCAGGAGAGCATCCTTTCCCCTATAACATATTTATAGAGGGAGCACGAACCTTTTAGATCAATCATAAACTCGCTCCATAACCAGCTGTATATGATCGCTCAACGTGTATTAATCTCAGCCATATAACCTCACGCCCAGAAGCAGGATGTTTATGACGTCACACCTAGAGACAGGATGTCTGACAGCATCAAACACGTTTAAACTCGTCTCATAACTACCTGCTTATGCTGTCACACCAGCAAGAGAAGCATTCTCACACGCTCATTCAGACATATTTCAAATTCAAAGCCTACCACCACCACCACCACCACCACCACCACCACCACCACCACCACCACCACCACCACCACCACCTATTGTACCAAGGTTAATTCCATCTGTATTATCACAATACTTAAAGTAAAAGCTTAAAAGGTAACGTAGAAGATTTTACTCCTTATTTAGTTAAATGTATGTATATACTACATTATCTCATGTTTTCATTCCCTTTTCAATTCTTCCTTTCCATCTTCTCACAGAAAGACCATTATATTTCACTACAATCACGAGAAAAGCAATTTTTCCATAGTTACACAGATTCTAAGCTTCTAAATCGAACCCTGTGATACTTTTAATAAATGTATTTTAGCTCCCCCACATCAGCATCAAGCATTTAATCTTTATTAGAACCTGATATGATCCATAGGCTTGAAGATATATGAAATCATCCCTTCGGGATTCGATCTGAGTACTTTAAAGTAATATTTGTCATGATAACGATATTTAAGGACTAGATACTCTGTTTGCGTTTACCTTGACATGCCTATCTAAATTAGATTACGAGTTATTAAATTTGTAAATAAATTTCATTGAATCGGTATTCGAACCCAGAACACCAGGAACAAAATAATTTATGATATTAGCTCAACATGTTAAACAAAGCTGTATGCAGGTACATCATCGATCTAAGTGATATATTCTAGTGTACAGAGGAAAATTAAGGAAGTCATTAAAAGATGGGGAATCGAATCAAGCACAACTGATTGGCAATTATATACAGCATTAATCACCCAGTATAGAACTTATCAATCATGCTTTGGTACACTCCTCTACCTCTCTTAGTTTCTGAGATAATGGTGATTTAAAAATTAAGGATCGAACCCAGGACGTCAGGTATCTAATTACACATCCACAAAATACTACCTAATAACATAAACGCAATAAAGTTTATTTGGCGTCTTTATCTTAGTTAGCTTAGGAGTCATTAAATTTATAATTAAATTACATTTTATCGGTATTCGAACCCAGGACACCAGAAACTAAATTATTTACAATATTAGTTTGATATGTTTAAAGGTGCTGTATGCAGTTACAGCATCAATCTAAGTGATATATTCTAGAGTATAGAGAAAAATTAAGTAAGTGATTGAAAGATCGGGATTCGAAATAAGGACAACTGATTGAAAATTATATATACAGTATTAATTACCCATCACAGGAGCTATCAATCATGCTTTGGTCCACCCTTCTAGCTTTCTTAGTTTCCGAGATAATGACGATTTAAAAAATTAAGGATTGAACCCAGAACACCAGGTACCCAAATATACATTCACAAGAAACTACCTAATGACATTAATGTAATAAACTTTATTTGACGTCTTTATCGTAATTAGTCTCTGAGTTATTAGAAGTTGAATTTATAATCACTCCTAGGATTCGACCCCAGCCATCCCGATCAACTTGGAACAAGGACCTAATGACGCGGCGCATTCCAAAGAATTGATTAGTTTTTATCTCATTGTTCTATAACTTTACTTTAGAATGAAGATGGTAGAAGCGCGCAACTTTACTTTAGAAGGTAGATGGCAGAAGCGCGCAACTAGCTGGAACGATCCTAGATCTGGAAACGTTAGGGGGACACAACGCAATAACCAAAAATGTGCAAGTTAATTCATATACAATTAATTAATAAAAAATATTTAATTGTATTCATTGATCAGCGAGGCCATTTTTTATTTTTAATAACGTATGTAATATTCACCTATAATTTAACCGTATTTATTTTTTAATAACATATATAGTATTCAACTATAATGTTAACCGAATCATTTGATGAAATTTCACGTTGAAAGAATAAAGTTTGCAGAGTGCTTAGATCGCTGTGTTCTCACGTTACTGTGAAAATCATTGGAGATGCTGCTGCTTTTATATCATTTCCACAGCTAAAAGCTGAAGTGGTGAGAGTTGTGCAGAGCACTTAGGAAAACAATTACTGACATTGTTCGCTAATGTATGTATACAGATCCGGGATGCAATCTTAAAGTCTATTAATTTGGTGAAAGCGTCTAACGTTGTCAGCTAATGGACATTTCTGTTATCCTCAGACAGAAGTAGGTTGCGGGGTTTATTTCATAACATGGCTGACTGTTCCGTGAGCGTGCTACTTATACACACGCTACCACTCGCGCTCGAGTCAATTCATTTACAGTTAATTATTCAAAGCTATTAGTAGTCATAAAAATGTCAATTCTTTTTTTTTCATTACCTAATCGATTTGCCGAGGGGCGGCAGGCATCGAGAAAACAATTCCCTACCGCACACCTCAAAGGGAGCCGGCGGGAGGCGACAACACAGAACAAACGATGTCGATTATATCTTATCACCTGTCGGCATCTCCGGCGGTCATTAGCGGGTTACATATGTTTACATATGTATTACTGCACATATCCATTAGACGTGACATTAGCGGCGGTCATTAGCGGGTTACACGTGTTTACATGTGTTTACATGTGTTAAAACACATGTAAATAAGTTGTCGGCATCTGTCTGTGTGCTGGCTCTCTCATAATATCTCTACTTAGATCACACACACACACACATATTCACACTCTCATCCATACTTCAAGACTTTGGGGAGGATGGGGAATAATCTTGGCTAAGAAAAGTTCCCACCCCCACCGGAAATCGAACCCGTGACCCGCTATACGGCGTGCAGGTCTTCTTGCAAGGCTACAGCCGAATTCACTCATTGTATTCATTATGCCAACAGTCGCTTATGTATACGTTATGGGCAGAGAACTGATTAAACACTCAGCATACGTTAAGTTAACCACACAGTCATTGTATGTAAGACTCACACATCTCCACTTTTGTTACTGGCTCCGTTCCGTCCTTCGAGTCACCTCATCGAAGACCAAGTTCTTTCGTCCGCAGTTCTCATGGCTATGCAATGGTCAATAAGAGTGCATTTTAGGAACACCCGTTAAACGATAATGGTTTACAACAAACCTCCACATCTTTTCTGTCCCTATCTGCGCAGCTGAAGCAATTCCCCTTTCCAAACTGGTTACTTCCGTTTCCTCGTAAATGCAATGCTCCCAAAGTATGGTTGACGAAAACACGAGCTGAAGCAAATGTTATTGAATTTGCCAAGTTAAGCATACATTTATTCTTTTTGGTGGTTCTTCCTCTTCTATTAAACACTTATTAAAATCATCCTTAATATTCATTCCCACTTTTGGGGTGCGTTTTAATACCTCTGCTCGGATGCCTCCAGAATTCGCAGATTTTCTGTTTTTCATCTTCTTAAGGGAATAAATTGAAAGTTGGCTTACCTCTCATCTTTTAGATATAAAGGTTCTACAAGAAATTGAAACCCAAGTGGGGAAGTAATGTAACTGATACTATTGGGCGTATCTATGGAAGATTAATAAAATAAATATTAGAATATGTCGTTACTATAAATGAAGAACAAAGCGAAGTTACTGCAGAACGATCTTGTCTTGATAACATGTTTACACTTTAAGCAATTACTGGAAGGTTAAGAATAACAAATAAGGAACTTTACTAAGTTTATTGACTTTGAAAAAGCATACAACAATGTCCCCTGTAAACAACTTGAATCTTATTTAAAATTCTACTAATCTTCCTGGAATATATATTGAAGCCGAAATTATGAAGATAATAATTAATATAATAATCTGAGAAGAATAGTTATATAAAATAAATAATAAAATATTTAATTTCAGTGTATGTATAAAAAGGAGAAGCATTGTGAGAATTGTTGACTGTTAAAAGCGACAGAAAGACCAGACAGGCACAGTTTAGCTAATTAGTGACCAGCCACAGGTATAAAGGTTAAATACCATTGAAGCAAGTTTCTCTTGGACTTCATGGGTGCAGTTGCACTGGCCGGGAGGTGAAGGTCATTTAGAAGCTTCATGACGCTAAGTTTGAGGAGAATGTTTAAGGGAGAGAGGGGAAGTTAGGCGTTGGTTTTCCTTGTAGTAGCGTGGGTAGATCAGTCTGTCCGGAGCGATTAGAGAGTGTGGGACGATATTCTCGTCGAGTTGTGAGCATTGGCGGCGAACATGCTAGACGGCAGAATCCTTAGCTGTGGTTAATATTCTTCGCTCTTGGTAAAGACAAAGTATCATCGTATGCATTTACAAGTGATCGGCAAACCGCAGTTTTATTTTAAATGGTGAAAATAAAAGTGTTCCAAGAAAGCGTTCGTGTTTCTGTGTACATACACTCACGCATACCCAGTGATTAAGATCTCATGCTCGAGTAGCGGTGGCAAAGTATAAAAAAACGATTAGGAGGAGAAACGTGGCAATCGGGAGGCAAAGGTGGTGCTTCAGTGTTGGAGGACGTAGCGTGGCTGCGTGAATATATATATATATATATATATATATATATATATACTGTTATTAAGAAATTATGCGCTGATATGTAAACTCAAATTAAATCAGGAAACTCTCAAAACCAATTCACGTCAGAGATGCTGCGTGGCCCCAACTTTATTTAAGCTATATTTAAATTACATTCTTAAAGAGCGGCAGAGTAAACTAGAAAAAATAGGATTTATTACTGAAGGAGAGAGCATAAATGCGTTATTTTTTGCTGATTACCAGATACTACTGGCAGGACGTGAACTTTATATAGAATATATGATGAGAAGAATAATGGAGACTCACGATAGAGCACGCTTAAAGTAAAACTGAAAAACAGCAACAATGTATTTAGTGGTGAATAGTATTGCAAAGAACTTGAAAATGAGATAATTAAGTCTTGTACAAAATAAAAATGATAGAATAAATAAAGGCAATAGTACAAAGTCTATTACTGAATAATAGGAAGTGAGTAACAGAGGTAAGAAAATATTCGAAGCAGTAGAAATGGATTTTATAAAAGAATTTGTGGGCTATCAAAATTATAGAGGGTTACAAACGAAGAAATAAAAACAAAGTTAAATGGGCAGGTAATATTATCAACAAGGTTGAAAGGAGAATACTAAAGCTGTATGTCCATGTAAAAGCACTGGGAATTGAGCGATGGCGAAAAACAACTTTGGAATGGATACCACAAGACAGAAGGAGGAATGGTTGGAACAAGTATTGACAGAAGATAGAGAGGTATGGTATAGACTGTAGAGGATGCGAGATAAAGGCTCAATAGTTGCAAAAAGGCATGGATTTCTCAACCTATTAAGTTTCATATACTATTCGCCGCTGTGAAAGCATGACTTTGCTGCGGCGGTAGTTCATTGCTAGGAACAATGAACACAATGCATGGCGGGCAATAAACTTTGGGGATTGCTGCGAAGATAGCAAACAGGTTACTGCGATGCTGACTTAACAATTTATTTTAAGATCAACGGGCAATAGAATATAACAGGACTACTATCTGCCCTTAGGAAGCAGCAATCAAAGAGACAAGTTGTGAAGAGGACTGCACTTAATTTTGGGTGTTGCTAACTAAAATGAAACACTTGTAGTATGTTTAATTGCCGAAAATTTAGGTCGTAGACGATGATTCATTGAATAGATACATCACTGAACATTTTTATATAACACAAATTAGATTGCAATTTTTTCGAATATCTATTTGAGCTGTCAACTGCTTGAGGTATGATTGATGACTAGTTAAGGCAGTTTGAATAAGTTCACTTTAAAGTTGATACCTAAAATAGCTGGATGCCTTGATATAATGAATTTAAGTGTTAAGTAAATGACTCGCAAGAGTGGGCTTTTACATAATTAAGCTAAGTCCCTTAGCATTTTCTTTTAATTTTGAACTTTTGTTCAGGTACTTGTTTCCGCAATTGAATGGTTTATGCCACTTAGTTTCAACTGTTTCAGTCCTTCATCCTCTTTAATTTCCAGTAGCTCCAACTCTATAGCTGCAGAATCAACTATAATTGATCTTAAAACGTGACAACAATTTTTTATTTTGTCAACAACAAATGGATTTCCCCTTTCATGATTTGAAGCCTTCTTTGAGCCGCCTAAAGTGGGTTGAGTTCTTGCCGCCTTCGACAGAGGGAAACCTTCTCTGAGCATCTCGACGGTCTGATCGTGTCTTCAAGCTTGGAAACAGTAGGGACATCTGCGAGTCTCTGTGACCTGTCCGCTTGCGGCCTATGGCCTACTGCGGTTTCTACACTTCATCCTTTCCTCCTTGGAGGTGGAAGTCACAACAGTTCCGCCTTGAGTCGAGGTGAGCGAGGTGTTCATCTCCGTTAGTTTGTCATGGTCATAATCAGGCCTGTGTGGCCTATAGCCTCCTGCGGTTCCTTTACTTCATCCGTTCATCTTTGGAGGTGGTAGCCACAAAAGATCCGCCTTGGGTCGAGGTTTCCGTCTCCGTTCCTTTGTCATAGTCATACTCAGGCCTGTGTGGCTTATAGCCTCCTGCGATTCTTTCACTTCATCCTTTCCTCTCGGGGTGGTAGCCACAACAGATACTCCTTGGGTCGAGGTGAGCAAGTTGTCCATCTCCGTTGCCGTCTGAGTCATCCCGCTCGGTGCACTAAAGATACGTGCATTGAAATGATATTTGGGAAAGGAATTTTGGGAAGGAAGGCTTTAGGGTACCTCCCTGGCATTTGCCAGTTATGAGGACTGAGGAAAACAGAAACTCAGAAAAACTCAGTCAGAGAGGATGGTTCTGACGGGATTTGAACCGCGGACTTCCCGTTTCTAGACCGTGTCTGAATGACTTCAGTCATTAGTGTCGGTGGCAATTCACGGAACTAATGTTTAAAGCAGATCACAAATTATGCACATTTGTTTTTCAGGTTTCCTTTTGGAATTCAGACTTCAAGGTTGTGTTGCGTAAATTAAGGTTGAATGTAGACAGAATACTTTTATTGGCCCCAGCGATAGTTATATATTTGAAAAGCCATTTTAACACAGAACAAGTAGATGTGATAGGTTCTCGAACTAAAATGTCAAACAGGAATATTGTGTAGCAAATAGGCGCGATGAAAATGAGTTGCCTCATTCCATCTAGGCAGGAGAAATTTTTTCTGTCGTAAAACGAGTTCTTAACATTTATTACTGCAATGCAATCAATGATAAATTTAATGAACTGGCACTCCAACATTTCGCATGGGGACTGTTTCATGATTTATCGTTAGCGTGTTTCCAGTTTTCAGCTATTGCGCTCAACAATGTTCCGAAAATGTGCATTTCTATATTATTGGACGTGAATTAACGAAGAGTAATGTATGTTTCTGAAACAGATTTTTGTTTACTTTTCAATTATTAGGTGTTGGTCAACTTTCATTGAAGGCAAACAGAAGAGTTCTCAATCACGAAGACAATTAGGCCCTGAAGTCACAACGTTGATTAGGTTCAAGGTGCATTTTAGACTATGTATAAGAACTTTACACTTATTTTTTGGAAACACCGTTGAGGGAAGAGCTCAGCTTGCTTTATATAACACACAATTAAGTATACATGGAGCATGAGCGGTGGAGTTATCCAATGGGTAGCAAGATTGAACTCGCTGATGAAGCTATTTAGTTAATGACATTGTGTCGCATCCCCCGTCCCTAAATAAGCCCAAATTAACATTACACTCGCTTTGCTGCAAGAGGGTTTCAAAGCACTACAGATTTAACTCTCCAGGGGAGGACATGTTGAGAAGTCAACCCTAAATCCTACCGCAACTTCAGGAATGAAAGGCGAAGGAGCAAGGCACAACACACAAGAATAACCAAGCTTCACATTATCTTACTTTATTAATACTTAAGTTTAACAGTATGTTACCTTCTGTAATAGAGCCATCTTCTTTGGTGACCACCGGAGAGACAGGTCGAAACACTCCCTTCTTTGACTACAAACCCTCTTCTCACCCCACGCTAACGGCTACACAAACCCCCTTGGTAAGTCACGTGTTTACTCCCATCCCAGCTTCTGCTAACCGTCCGCTCAAAACCCGTCTACCAGCTTCTCAAACACTTTAAATGCAGTCACGCGCCCTTGCCAATTGCGTCACTTCCGACCAGCTCATATTGAGTAATTTTAACAATTGAAACAGCTACATGCGAACATCCTCGCCGGCATAACAATTGACTAATATAAAATATAGATCTGCCACAATTGTATTAGCATAATATATACAAGAAAATGGGAATTTCCACACTTTCTTATGAAGTTGCTTAACTTACAATTAAGGCGTTGTAAGAATTTTAATAGTTCACAGTAAGTAAACAGATGAGAGTACGTAGCAACATTGACCCAGACCTCGGTCTTTTTTACCACGACGCTAGGTTCAACTGAACATGCATATTTCATTCACAAAGATGCCGATAGTGAATTTCCGAGAACTGTTCCTTCATCTGTGAGAACACTTTCAGTTTCATGATCAATATGCAATATTTTATCATAAAACAATAAGCCCTTAACAACTTAAAACAATTTTATAATTTAAAGTACTGCTGATTGATTCTTTAAACTGTTACGATTGAGAATACCAGTTGCTGCGAAACACACTTTATCACTTAGACACTCAACGCAGCACAAACGATGCACTTGAAACACTGTTGACACACACTCAGAGAGAATAGAACTGATCCGTCTATTCACAATTCGAAACTGAACTGCTGAGTTACAACTAAAAACTTACTATACTCGGCAGTGCCGAGTCGTTACTGTCCTTATTCACCTGTAACTTCGTAACTTCTTGATTAACTAAACTGACTGAACTAAATGAACCGAGCAACCAGGCGTTAGACAGTCCTTTATACAGGGGCCGTATACAAACGAACGTTCTCAAAGGGGAGACTTATAGAATTTTCCAAAAGGAATCTTCTGGAGCAATATTACCCAAACTTCGGGGAAGCGGCACATAATGTTTTTTTTTGTGTGGGGTATTGTTCTGCAGGGCCGGTCAGAGGTTCCTCCCAGGTAGCGGGTTGGGATGCGCTTACCGGCAGCGCGCAGGTAACTTCGAGCGCAAGTTCACACTGCACCCTCCTCAGGGATGGTCGTCCCGACCAGCACTGTCATACCGGGCTAGACGATCTAGGTGTACCACCAGCATCTTCCTCGGGACAGCCTCTGGATGCAGTAGACTACACCATTGATTTTCTTCACCGCTCACTACGGTCCTTACGATGGCATTTAAAGCTTGAGGCAATGCTCGTTAGTCCGGATAGGGCGATACAGCCACACCAGATCACCCTACTCGAGACCTTGGCTGTTGGCTTTCCGATCATAATGGGCCTTCATATTGCGATCGCTACCTGGATGTGTTGATGCGCAATTTCGTGCACATTGTGAAGACGGTCCACGAGTTTCCTTGACCGATGGTCTTCCAACGCGCCTTCACAGCCAGTTCGTGACTTGAGGGTACAATATCCTCCGTCAGGATCACCCTGGAGATCCCAGGATGTTCGTTGGAGCTCTGGAGTGTCATCTCTTCTCGGCCGAGTCACAAGGCCCTCTTGCCGACGTCAACCGTGGCGTCGTGGCTCCTGAGGGCATCCAGTTCCAGTTTCACATCCTCAGCCACCCCCGCTATCACCATCCACAGACTTACAATACTCCACCCCAGAGTTAACTACAGTAAGACCTCCTTTACCACAGGTGAGGTGTCGCACGATGCCGTCACTATCTGGTATGGCGGAATTGATTTCCTCGTCGGCAAGCCCTGTGTCACGTCAGGTTGATTACGACCACGGCTGTAACTGTGTCCACTAGTATCAGCAGAACTTGTAACAAACCGTCCGCGATGACGGTGTAATCCAATCTTCTGTACACAGCACACAGCTTCACATCTCATCCCATCCCTGCCCCAGCCCAGCCCCAGGCACAGGCCCAGCCCCAGCCCCAGCCCGGGCCCGGCCCATCCCCATGTCCCAGGAAACTGCCTGCTGCTTTGTCGTCGGGGTGCATCACGGCGATATGTGAGAGCCACTGGTGCTCGGAGATTAAAAGACCACCCACGATGCGCTAAAGGCTGCGTTGAGGATGGAGGCGAACAACGTAACAGCGACATCTACCTCGAAGAACAGGAGCATTCGATGTTACGGGTACAGAGGACCAATCCAAGGACGTCGACAAAGCAGTGTGTGTTGGGGATGTGGCTAGCCAGAACATCTACTGAAGGGCTGTCTACTCTAAGTCAAAGAAGAGGCGGTACCTGCAGATGGAAGGGATAGCGCAGGCCTGAAGTGGGAGCAGCTAGTGACCGAGGAAATAAATACTCCTACCTTGCAGATCAGGAGTATTATACGGCGGGGATAAAGAATCCACCAAGGGATGTCGAAGTTCGTGTGTGTTGGGGTTGGGCAGCCAGGACATCTCATGAAGATCTTCCTACAGACAAGCCGACGAGCGTGAAGCATATGTTGTGGGTGTGACAGCCGGATCACATAATGAAGGACTCTCCACGGAAAAGTCGACGAGCGTCAAGCAGCTTTTGTTGGGGTGCGGCTAGTCAGGACACCTCAAGGCGACGAGCAGGCGGGGAACAAATAAGGACTGGCGTGGCGAGCGGCACATAACAGCACCGTCGGCGCCCCCTGCAGTGACGTTGTGTTCCGTGGACAGAGGAAGACGTCCTCCGTGGTGTAGTGGTTACCATGCTAACCTCTAGTTTCCGAGGTGGCGGGTTCAAACGCGGCGGAGGGTGATGAATTTTTTCGGGCGTAAAACTTCTTAGCATGGTAACCTTCGGAAGGGAAGTAAAGCCGTTGGTCCCATGTCTAGAATTACGGCACGTAAAACACCCTCAAACCTGACAAAGAGGCATCTGAGAGAAATTACCAGTCTTTCACGCCCAATATAGGATGGGTCGCTATGGACCACATCAGTTAAAGAGAGTCCATAAATAAAATCAATTCAATTTAGTTTTTATGGACAGAAGAATGATGGCAGCCTTGTCGCGGACGGCTGGATCCAAGGAAAACTGCGCTGGATACAAGTAGACACGGGTGCAGCTGTTGTAATCAGATCCGACGCGGCGGAGGGCCTGCCGTCAAGGAAACCGGATCAACCCTGTAAGACAGAGACGGCATTGGGCAACACCTTATCTGTGGTGAAGGAGACCTCATTGAAGTTGACTCTGGGACGGAGCGTCGTAAGACTGTGGATATTTGTCGCGGGGGTGGCTGAGGATGTTATACTGAGACTGGATGCCTTCAGGAGCTACTGCGCCACGGTGAACAAGAGGGCAAGAGGGTGTTGCGATTTGGCCGGGATGAGGTGACGCTGCGGAGCCCCAACGGACATGCTGGTATAATCGGCGCAACAGTTCTAGACACGTGAAAATCTTAATGAGAGCTATGATGCGAGTTGCTTACCACATCAGGTGGTGACCGATCGACTGCATGCTGGAGGAGTGCGTGGGACAGTCATCGTCAAATATCCACAACGGTTATGCACTGTGTTGCGCTGATAAACTTAGTTATATACAGTATATTAAAATCCACGCTGTAAAAAGCGCTTAATATAAAAACGGTGTCAATCATTGCCTCCAATTCTTCCACATCTAACAACCCTTCCTCTTTTGCGGAATCACTCACATTATTGCCGTCATCACTGCTGTCACTACTTTCTGCACCATTATCCTGGATGAGAATTATTTCTATTTGATTTTCTGCAATTCCGTATTTTTCGGAATAATGATTCTTAATTTATTCAGCATGTCGCCATACATTTTCCCATTCTGGCCTTCCAATTTCAGCAAATTGCTGGCGTTATAACTGCTCCACATATTTTAATTTGAAAGTGATATTTCTGCATGCCAGCCATTTTTTGATATCAGCCCAGATTAATTTGATTGGGTTTAGATCTGGGCGATACGATGACTGTCTAAGTACATTATGGCGATGTTGTATTACTATCTGGTCAAGTATGTATGACCTCTGAAGCTGTTTGTTGGCTTTAATTAAGTTATATAGCTTTGTTTTACTCATGCTTTCATCTAAAGCTTTATTATGTCTAAGTAACCAAGCTCTCATTTCTTCTTTCAAGGAAGTTGAGGTAGGTGGTTTGTGAATTTGAGTGTTGACGCATTGTGAAGCATTGTCGATGACCAGAACAGACCCAGCAGGCATATTAGGTATCAACATGGCGTTGATTCACTTCATGTAATTTTCTGTATTCATTTCTTGATGAAAATCTCCTGTTGTTTGTTGCGACTTGTAAAAGAAGGGCATTTGGAACGAAGCCGATCTTTCCAACAGCACGAACGAAAATAAGTATTTGCCTTTTGGCAACAGGTGCCTGCAAACCTAATTCGCTATCGTCACTCCAACTTTTAGATGCTGTATGACTGCTGTGTATGTATGACTCATCTTCATACATTATAGTATTTTTCTGAAATTTGTAGCACCACCTTGAAAATTGATGCTGATATAAGTACATATAAAATTATAGTCATTTGGAAAGGTAGAATCAGACTGAAAAATTCAATGCCATAGCCGGGATTTGAACCACGGATCTTAGGCTTTCCGTGCCGTTGCTCTAACCGACTAAGCTATCATGGCAACATTTACTTTTTATTTTTTTTATTTTATTATCATTTTTTTATTTTATTATTTTTTATTTTATTATTATTTTTTATTTTATTTATTTATTTTGCTTTTCTGTTAGAACTCTTCTATTTGATTTCGGTTTCTTCCATTTGAAAACCCTAAATCTTTAATAATTTTTCTGAGATTTGTAGCACCACCTTGAAAGTTTCTGCTGTCTTTCAGCTGGATGAGCAATCTGCTTATTGTTAGCACATTTTTTCTTCCACATAGGAATTGTGAATCGTGCGCCGAATGACGCATTCGAAATCGTCTATTTCTGTAATACAGTTAGGGACCTTATGTTTCTTCCCAGGTGTGTCAAATGGTACTCTTTCATCCATGTTTTTTTCTCTTATCTTTGAGAACTCTGGAAACGGAACTCGGTGAAACACCAGTTGCTTTGACTACTCTTTTTTTCACTCTCTTAAGGCTTTTGTGGAACTCGGATATAATTTCTTCCTTCATCTCTGCTTCTTGCTTCATGAAGTCGATGACATTTGCAATTATTTCCCTACTTTGACTATGTAACACCTTACCACTTAACTTTGAAAACATAGGAGCCATGGTTATAAATATAACAAATATAAAATAAGTACTATTTAGATACTGCAGCTCTCTTTAAAATTACAACCAGATGCAGACACTTTCTATGCAGACTGTATGTGTTACGCACTGTGAGTAAGCAAAGGTATTATATCGCTTTCGTTGATAAAGCTAAACATAAACCATTCCTAGGCTCGGCTGCTGGGTTGGCAATCAAGGTCACGATTCCAGAAGTTTTGCGCGAGTAATATCTGCATTGTGTCCTTGACGGAGTTTATTTATTTGTGGATGCTCTTTAACTACTATGGTCCTTAGCGTCCCATTCTATATTGGGCGTGAAAGACCAATAATTTTGCTCAGAGGCCTCTTTATCAGGCTTGATGTTCTTTTACGTGCCGTAAATCTACGACACGGGACCACCGGCTTTACTTCCCTTCCGAAGAAAGCCGTGGTAAGGATTTTTAGGCCCGAAAAAATCCATCGCCCTCCGCCGGGTTTGAAACCGCGACCTTGAGAACTAGAGGCTAGCACGGTACCATTAGTTCACGGCGGACGACGTCCTTGACGGAGGATGCGG
The DNA here is from genome assembly GCA_030765065.1 of Deroplatys truncata. Classification (NCBI taxonomy): domain Eukaryota; kingdom Metazoa; phylum Arthropoda; class Insecta; order Mantodea; family Mantidae; genus Deroplatys; species Deroplatys truncata. The sequence continues at coordinate 5,643,798 of CM060990.1, read as the reverse complement.
TCTTGCCCGTGAGACGCGAGTTAGTTGAGAGAATGCGATTGAGTGGCCGGCGTACAAGGAACCCCGTAAACCGCCATCGCGATGTGCACAAGATGGCCCGTCAACATATCCAGGTAGCGAGCGATTGGATGAAGATCCGTTACGACCACAGGTTTGTAGGTAAGGTTTCCAGCAAGGTGATTTGGCGTGGCTGTATCGCCCCACCAGTATCAAGGGGCGTTGTGCCAAGCTCTAAAACCATAGTAAGGATTGTGCCGCGTGGTGAAGAAGATCAATGATGCAGGCTACCGCATCCAGAGGCTGCCTTGAGGGAAGATGCTTGTGGTACACTTGGACCATCTAGCTCTCTACGATAGTGCTGATCAGGGCGACGAGTCCTGAGGAAGGGGCAGTGTGATCGTATATGCTAAGTTTCTACGGACCAACGCTTCGAGGTCCTGCTGGCCCATCTACCTGCCTCGAGTTAGGTTAATGGCTGGTCCCTCTCTAGAACAATGAGCGCTTGGAACATTAGCCATTTTGTGCCGCTTCCACTCTCCAGAGAATTCCTTTTGGCCCTTTCTGGAATGTTCTCGTTCTCGAAAGTTCCGCTTGTATGCGAGGCCTATATAAAAGAGCCGTCGGCAGGACGACTCGGTGTTGCGAGTGTTGAGTTCTGTTAGAAGAGACAGTGCAGGTGGACTGTGCAGTTTAATTGTGTTGTAACTCAGCAGTCAATTGTGAGTCGTGTAGTTCAGTTGTGATTTGATTCGAAGATTCAGTTATATTGTATTCGAGCGTGCGCCAAAGTGTCTCAAGTGTAAAGTTGAGTGTTTAGTAATAAATAGGGTGTGCTTATGCAGTGACTGGTGTTCTCATTGGTTACAATACTCTTCTCTGAGATCTAGACAACTGTGGCATTTCGGTAGCTGAATAACTTTGCACCGATGTTCTAAATGTTTTACCACAAAGGTTGTACATGTCTTTGTTTCATTTAGTAGTGATTTAGAAGACGCGTGTCCAGGAATATACACATTGTTTTTCCGTATATACTCATGTTTATCTACATCGCATATCTACGGCTTCTATATGTAGGTTTGAGTGATCACTACGTGTATTTTATATTGTGCACAAACAAACGGTTCTGCGAATGCATCGCGCGGAATGACTCAGGCACTGCGGCCCTCGGTCGCTAGGCGAACGCTGGGTTGGATCATTCAAGCCGTGAACTTTTCTATCATCACATTTTGTTTCCTTCTTCACCGCCATACCAGGCATCGGGCTGAACACCCATACTGGATGCGCTATGATCCAGGGTTTGCTTGCTTCTCGACGGGCTACTGCCACAAGCCATTGGCTTGTATGTCCTTAGGGGTGTAACTTCTATAAGGAGGAGTGTAATCCGTTAACGAATATGGAGAAGCAAAAGATATTCTACCTTACATAATGCTAAAGCAGCTTATTTTTCGTTATGTGGACATTTTTATTTAGACTGTAAATTGCAGGTTACATAAAATTACCCCTAAGCGGCCACTGACACGTGCGGTATAGCACAATCTCTGAAATAAGCAGTTACTAAACTCTGAACTTTCGCGATCGACATATCGTTGCTAGCAGTCAGGGCACAGAGTTCTCGTGACCGAGATATCGTTGCTAGCGGTCAGGGCACAGAGTTCTCGTGACCGACATATCGTTGCTAGCAGTCAGGGCACAGAGTTCTCGTGACCGACATATCATTGCTAGCAGTCAGGGCACAGAGTTCTCGTGACCGACATATCGTTGCTAGCAGTCAGGGCACAGATATCCGAGATATCGTTGATAGTAGTCAGGGCACAGAGTTCTCGTGACCGACATATCGTTGCTAGCAGTCAGGGTACAGAGTTCTCGTAACCGACATATCGTTGCTAGCAGTCAGGGCACAGATATCCGAGATATCGTTGATAGTAGTCAGGGCACAGAGTTCTCGTGACCGAGGTATCGTTGCTAGCAGTCAGGGCACAGAGTTCTCGTGACCGACATATCGTTGCTAGCAGTCAGGGCACAGAGTTCTCGTGACCGACATATCATTGCTAGCAGTCAGGGCACAGAGTTCTCGTGACCGACATATCGTTGCTAGCGGTCAGGGCACAGAGTTCTCGTGACCGACATATCATTGCTAGCAGTCAGGGCACAGAGTTCTCGTGACCGAGGTATCGTTGCTAGCAGTCAGGGCACAGAGTTCTCGTGACCGACATATCGTTGCTAGCAGTCAGGGCACAGAGTTCTCGTAACCGACATTTCGTTGTTAGCAATCAAGGCAGTCGTATCTAATATATCATCGCATGAGGGTACAGAATTCGTGTGACAATATACGATCATTGCTAACAATCAGAACACAGAATTCTCACTACCGATATACAGAATTCCCGTGACCAGTATATCATTGTTAACAATAAGGGCACAGAATGCTCGCAACCGATGTATCATTCTTAACAACCAGGACATAGAATTCGTGTGGCCGAATATATCATTGTTAACAATTAGGGCACATAATTCTCGTGACTGATATGTGGTTGCTAGCAATCTGGGCACAGAAATCTCGTCACCAATATATCGTTGTCAGCATTTTGGACACCGAATTCTAGTGCCCGATATAATATCGTTGTTAGCAGTTATGGCACAGAATTATCGTGACCGATATATCATTGTTAACAATCTGGACACAGAATTCCCGAGACAGATATATCGTTGTTAACAATCAGGACACATAGCTCTTGTGACCGATATATCATTGTTAACAATAACAACACAGAATTCTCGTGACGAATATATCATTGTTAGCAATATGGACACACAATACTCGTGAAAATTAGGGCACAGAATTCTCGTGACCAATATATCATTATTAGCAATTGGAAACAGAATACTCCTGACGTACATATCATTGTTAACAATCAGGACACAGAATTCTCCTGACCGGTATATCACTGTTAGCAATCAGAATGCAGAATTCCTGTGAGGGATATATCTTGTTAACAATTAGGAGACAAAATTCTCGTTAGCGATATATCAATGTTAACAAACAGGACACATAATTCTCGTGACCGATATATTATTGTTAGCAATCTGGACACAGAGTTCCGGTGACAGATATATTGTTGTTTGTAATTAGGGTACAGAATTCTCGTGACGGATATACCTATTATTGTTAGCAATCAGGGCACAGAGCTCTCGTGATTAATATGTCGTTATCATTAAGGGCACAGAATTCTCGTGATCGACATATCATTGTTCGAAATCAGATAGCAGAGATCTAGTGACCGATATATCATTGTTGTCAAACAGGAAACAGAATTTTAGTATCCGATATATTGTTGTTAGCAATCAGGACAAAGAAATCCCGTGATCGATATATTATTGCTAGTAACCAGGACCTGAATTCTCGTGATCGATATATCGCTATTAGCATTCAATGCACAAAATTCTCGTGATCGGTATATCATTGTTAGCATCCAGGGCACATTATTCTCGTGATTGATATATCATTGTTAGCATCTAGGGCACATTATCCTCGTGATTTTTATATCATTGTTAGCATCCAGGCCACTTTATGCTGGTGATCGGTATGTCATTGTTAGCATCCAGGGCTCATTATTCTTGTGATCGGCATATAAATGTTAGCATCCTGAGCACATTATTCCTGTGATCGTTATATTATTGTTACCATCCAGGGCACATTACTCTCCTAATCGATATACCAGTATTTAACGTGGAAATACGTGAACATTTAACACATAAATGTAAGCCCTGCAAGTTAATGAAGGTTTATCTCTTAAAATACATTATTATGCAGAACCAAGAATACAAACATTGAGGTAGTCATCAAAACAATTTTCAGTTACTTGAAATTTATTTTTTGATCAGGAGGTTGACTTTAGCGAAGAATAACGTAAACACACGCATATCGCTAATACTAGTAATCTTTAAGCCACCAATCTGATCACGTCCAATAGGCAAACATGACTTTTATAAGAAAAAAAAGTATTTTGCCACGTAAGAAGCATTTATCGCTCCTTGCAAGTATTGTAACCCTTAGTTGCCTGAATACACTGGAATTGCAATTTCGTGTAGTTGTAACAACAATGAACTTAAATTTCTGTTCATTTTTCTTTTTCCTGTTTATGCTTTTATGTGCTTTGTTCTCTCCTGAAAATCTTTTTGTAATACTATGCCTAGAAAAGGTGAAATATCGTTTTCATATCAATATATCAGTTCCGTCTTTCACATTTTAGGTTTTGTTTTATTTTTTTATCGTTCTTCAAAGTCCAAGAGTAATGATGCTGTTTTGATGAAAGAATGAAAACTTGAGGTTAAAACATAACGTTTTTCGCGAAAAATTTTAAGTTATGATGTAGCAAGGCACATATTTTTTTTTCTAGAGAATACTACTGCAGTAGCATTACGATTATTACGCTTCTTTACGGTTCATTGGAAAAATAAGCGCAATGGTTCTAACATTTGTAAATGCAATACCCGAGCTTAAGGAATAATACACTGCCGTTTGTGAAAATTGCAACACCAAGAAATAAGTTCCCGAATAACTCCAAACTTGGTAGAAGTGTAAAAGAGTGTGCAAGCAATAAGTGATTAAGTTTGCAGAGAGATGGGATACACGTAAGCGGAGCAGAGCCCTCTCCTGTCGGTCCGACAAGGTCAATGTTGCGCCCAGTGTAGTCAGTGCAGAGCTGTCAAACAAGGTGGAAGCAATAAAGTTAGTGCCAGTATGCCTCGTCGACGTCAAAGGGAGCCATATCGGCATGTGAGTGAGTTCGAACGGGGCAGAATGATTGGTCTCCGGGAAGCGGGTTTGTCGGTTCGTACAGGGCAAGCTGCTACGACAGTGACGCGTGTGTGGAAGCAGTGGATAGATGAAGGTCATACGCAGCGAAGAGCGGGTACTGGACCACGGAACATGACCACAGCATGGGATGAACGTCATCTTGTCCGCATGGCCATAACGGATCGTACAGCTCCATCCACAGCGTTGGCTCGACATTGAAACACTGCAACAGGTGTGAACTTGTCTGCATCAACGATTCGTCGCCGTCTTCTGCAGGTTGGACTGGTTGCATGCATGCCATTATGCCGGCTTCCATTGTCCAGAAACCACAATCTCCTCCGACTGCGATGGGCATGTGAACACCGTCACTGGGGTGCTGAGTGGCAAAATGTAGTCTTTCGGACGAGTCCCGCTTCAACGTGTCCTACAGTGATGGCCGCATACGCGTCCGGCGGTACCGTGGTGAGCGCAACCTGTAGGGCTGCATTGTTGAGCGGCATAGCGGACAAACACCAGGTGTGATGGTTTGGAGCGCCATTGGTTACAACAATAGATCTCGCCCCCTACGAATTGAGGGCACTTTGAACAGCAACCGGTACCTAATGGTGTTTGCAGAGCCTGAGGTACTCACCCTGTTTCAGGCATCTTCACTGGCCACATTTCAATAGGACAATGCCCGGCGAGGAATGTACAAGCCTTTTTCGAAGAGCGACGGGTACCATTGCTTCCTTGGCCTGCACGTTCGCCGGACATGTCGCCCATCGAACATGTCTGGAATATGGTTGGTCGGCACCTGGTGCATCACGGTCCTCCAGTAACCATTGTCACAGATTTGTGGGCTCGAATACAAACTGCGTGGAGGGAAATCCCTCAGGAACTTATTCAGAACCTTTTTGATCAAATGCCACGACGTATACCAGCTCTAATTGCAGCGCATGAAGGCCACACCAAATACTGAATATTAGGGTTCGAAGGTCATGTATAGATCTGAAAAGTTTATCATTTGTTACTGGTCATGTACCTAACCTGTGGTATTAAATTCATGCGTTTCCTTCTTGGTGTTGCAATTTTCACAAACGGCAGTGTATCAGATTTAAAAGAAAGGAAGCAATAATAATATTATAATGATATGCTTGTATTGTAATAACTCTGATTCTACGAATAGCATCGATCCACCACTTAGCATCTAGTTTAAATTTTGACGCTTTATTTGCGGAAGTGTATGGAATTAGCTTTTCATTCCAATCCTTTATATAAAACTGTTATGATAGTTATAGTTTGTCTTACCAAGAAGACACTAATATAAGTAGTCCGGTTTTAAAATGGAATGTAATTGCCTTGGTTTTTGTGATCTCAAACGTGAAAATTATTTTCATTAACAAATAAAGTATTTTGAGCTCATGAATCAAGACTTCATTATTCAATTTAGAAAATGAATTTTTTTCCAAAAGATAACACTTCACTCTATGTTTAACACAAGCGACACATGACAGGATATTAAACATATGACTATCAAAATATTAGTTCAGAAGATGTAGACTTATATTTTTATCAGAAACTATAAATTTTGAATATTAATGCACAGTTATGGTATAACAGTATGAAAGGTACAGAAATTTGGAGGGTATAATGTAGAATTATCTAAAATAATCTGTCTCTTAAAAATCAACATTTCAGCATTAACAGGAGGCTCTAAAATGTCTCTTTATTAAGGATCTGAAAACAGTAAATATGTGTAGAGATATAATCATAATGAACAGAAAATGCACTTTCGTAGCTTACTTCTAGAATATTAATACAGTCAATATGCACATGCCGTAAACTTGCAGTAATCGTTGAGCGCGCTGGTGCAGATATACACGGCAGAGAGGTTTATTACGATGGAAGATGAAATTAACTGGGCTTACTTTGAGCAGCGTGGCGCGCGGCCCACACATCGTATATTTTTATGGCGTTATTGGGCAAAGGAATAGCATAATTTGGAAAATATTTGCCTTCAAAATCTCTGGATCTATCTCGCTGGAATTTAGTCCCTGGGGTGATATGAAAAGTTCTAGGCATCCGGAAGATTCCACAACAGTTTATGGTCTGAGGACGGCCTTTGCACATAACAAACCATGCTATTCTGAAGGACATCTCCAACAACATAGTGTGACATTTCAACAGTTGATGGAACTGACAAGTGAAGTCTCTTTATTTTCCTAATTACTTTTCCCAACAAAAAATCCTTTCAATGTATCCATTTAGTATTAGGGAATCCGTACCACTTTACAAGAATCCTATTTCTTCTCGGCGTAACACCTTATCTGCCAGAAATGTATTAAGGACTGCAAAAACTTAAATGTTAAATTGCTAATGAAGTATGGTAGTCCTTGGAAGGTAATCACAATAAGTTTATAGCATTACGAGGTCTCCTGAGGTCCGAGTTTGAATCTTACTCCTGAAAAACCCTACTGCCTAATAAATCTTAAACTAATGAGCATAGTCGAAATAGATTAAAATGGATTTAACTAATGGCAATAAGTAGATTAACCCTAGCGTGTACTTAGGTATCCTGAGGTTCGTGTTCGAATTTTACTGCAACAAAAGTCTATACATACTACAGAAAAAAACATAACAAACAATTTTTCAAATATGGATTTTTGACACTCCTTATGAGCTAGGCCTGTATTCCTATTTAAACAACTGCGACAACTTACTTTAAACCATTAATGTTTACTTCAAGTTCTGATCACGGTATTAAAAACCTGTTACGCATTAACTAACCAAAAACGAATTTTTCCATAAGCTATAGAATGAAAAGAACTGTGCGTATAAGAGGGAAAAAGTACATGCATATCAAACCCAACAGTGGGTCTGCATAGAAGGATTTGCAAAATTGCCGGAATCATGTTAGAGAAGGAATGGAACTCTAACGAATGATATCATTAGATTTATTATTATTATTATTATTATTATTATTATTATTATTATTATTATTACTGTTATATCAGACAATAGAGACAGAATATATGACAAATAAAAAGACGCTTAAAAGCAATGTTAGAAATAAGTTTGTATTTTGAATTATAACAATTGACAATACTCTAGTTAAATATTTGAACCCGGAATATCGACAGATATTTTTAAGCTGCAAGCACACATTATGTTAAAAAATGTTAAGGCCATTTTAATAAAATCAAGATATTCATAATGTTATAAGTAGAACTAGACATAAATACAATCCTATGACATAGAGAAAGACATCGACCAATAGAGAATCATTCATTTAGATACAGTTATTTATTAAGGATAAAGGAATTACCGAAACCGCTGAGCACACAGAATACTAATGTACAACAATACGCCTGTTTTAGAACTCTAGAGGCCATCTGAGCCTCTAATATTCCACGGTTTGCTAAATCGTAGCCCTGTCTCGCTAAATGACAGCATCGTGGAGCCTGTGAGTACAGCGGTAAGGCAGTTGAAGTCCCTAGAGAGACGCTGAATGCTCTAAAATTCCAGGGTTCACTAAAATGTAACCCGTCTAGCTAGGGGCTAGCACCGATGAGCCTACGAATACCGTAGTAAGCGAGTTGAACACTTCTAGAGACACGCTGAAGCCTCCGACATTCCATGGATCGCTAAAAGGTAACCCATAGGTAACCCACTCTCGGTAAAGCAAGTAGGTATGTGACTCAGAGGTAGCTCTCTCTCGCTAAAGCAAGTAGAAGTGTAACCCAGAGCTAACTCACAATGGCTAAAGGCAAGTAGAAATGTAGCCCAGAGATAACCCGCTCTCGCTAAAAGCAAGTAGAAATGTAACAGTTCGAAGTGTAGCTCAGTGGTAACCCATATCACTAAAAACAAGTAGAATTTGTAACCCAGAAATAAGCAACTCTCGCTGAAAGCAACTGGAAAAGTAGCGCATACGTAACCCACTATCGCTAAAGGCAGTTAGATATGTAACCGAGATATAACTCATATCACTACATATAAGTAGAAATTGCAACACAGAGGTTACCCACAATCTCTAAAGACAGGCAGAAATGTAACCCAGAGGTTAACTGCTTTGCTAAGAGCAACTAGAAATGTAACCTAAATCTAAGCCACTATCGCTAAAAGCAAGTGGAAATATAGCCCCGAGGTAACACACTCTCGCTAGAATCTTTAAGATGTGTAATCAAATTTCACTGAAATGTAGCCCTAAGGCCACACATTCGGAACCCCTTTCATTAAAATATAATCATGTGCCGCTGAAACCTACAAATATATAACCCAATTTTACTAAAAAGTAGGATGCTGGCACGCAAGTTTCAGCCTCGATTTAGCTAACACCGTATGTAGCCCATCTTGGTAATTCTCTGTGCTATCTAACCAGGAAAGTCACACTCGAACTATATGCATGCATTTCATGATACTCAAATCTGAATATAATTAATGAAATAGTTGTAATTAACAGAATTAGTAATTAACATGGAAATTCCAGCACATTCCAATTTTACATGATTTTGCTATATGGTTTATAGCTATTAATGCCGAAAGATCATACATAAAATGAGTAATTAAGAGAATAATAGTTCAGGCTCCTGTTGACGTATACGAATTCAAGTTCAATAGTATACATTGCTTAGTAGATATGTACTGCTTTGATCATGAATCGTCATAAAGACGTTCAATTACAGAAAATTTACGAGAATCTTGTTTTTTCATATGTTGCCCATGGTAGAAGAAATCGTTTTGTTAAATGTTCCTTATGGAATAGAGCTTTAAAAAGTCTATTTCAAGACCTGAACAGCACAGGAGAAGACGTTAAACATATGTCCAGCTCTGTAGTGTCTCGAACTCCTGCAAGCGATCCTATAATCTCTTCAAAACCTAGAATGTTATGTGCAACATTTGCAAATTCCGCGAGCGATCCTTAAATCTCTTCAAGATCTGAAGTGTTAGATTAAAGATTTGCAATACTTGGAACTCCCGCAAGCGATCCTGAAATAACATTAAGGGCTAACATACATGATTGAATAAAAGCTGTGTCTTTGGATGAGCAAATTCTGAATAAACACACAAATGAAAGCAAACATTCTAGTGTTAACTTTCCAAGGCAAGTTAATATATCCAAAACGAACATTGATGAGATACTGTACCCCTACACTGATCCTAATGGCTTAGTATACCGCCTTAAGGTTGCTAATGATGTTCTATGCAGCTGGTAAAAAGTTACTTTTCGGACGAGAATAGCGACATTATTTAGAAGTTAAGGATGGAGGGTTTTTTATAGCGTGATTAATAGCTTTGTAAACTTGAAACTCTCGAAAGAGATAGAAAGGTGCCTCAGTGGTGTTAAGGTTTTGTATAACAGCAGGAGGTTTGAGCTCAGTCATCTCTGGGCACTTGTGCTTGCACTTTCTATCGCAATGAGTTACATATCGCTATAAGCGGCAACGAATCTGTTCTTACTACATCCCTGAATCCACTTCTGCAAGTAGATCCTAAGGAACGTTATGAGATGGCTGTATTGAATTTTGAAACCTTCTATTCTATGTCCAATGTTGATTAGAGTAATAATCAGTTTCAATACATTTACAATGATGAGCTTAAGGACATCGATATTCCTTATGGAATTCATGAGATGGCTGATATTAATGCTTACATAATGGAAAAGATACGAGTGGATGAGAATGTCTTCTTTAGTATACCTAAAGACGCTGATTATGATGATGATAATAATAATAATAATAATAATAATAATAATAATAATAATAATAATAATAATAATAATAATAATAATAATAATAATAATAATAATAATAATAATAATAATAATAATAACAACAACAACACCATGAAGGCTGAAATTAAATGTCCTTTCACTGCTGATTTTTCCAATGAGTGTTCTATAGGATTTGTCTTGGGATTCAGGGACACTAAAGTTATTCCGACTAATCAGCTCGCTGAATCTGAGTTCCTACCTAATATATTTAAGGCGAGCATCTTACGAATCGAGTGCAGCATTGCAACAGGCTCTTTCATTGACGCTAAAAGCGGGGACTCGATCTAAGAGTTTTTACCATCTGTTCCGCCAGGTAATCATATTTCTCAGGAAACCTCAAATCCAATTTACCTACCCATCATATACACCAACATCATAGAGCAAATCAGGACCGGGACAGCAAAATCATCGACTTTAGAAACGAGGATATAAGCATAATACTTCATATCCGTCGCAAAGGAAATACATTTTAGAAGAAGTCAGCGTCGCCGAGGATATAATAATGGAGTGATTCGACGCTCGCGTCATGCTCCACCATTCATAGCCATAGCGTTAACATCATCCAACTGAGAGTTCCTCCAGGCATTGGGATACAGAATTCTATAATCATGGACATCTTCAATGTTACCGCGATACTAAGATTCGACGCCATCGCCGCCAAAGAAGAGGAATATGTGTTATTGGCATATAATATATCGGTTCTGGACACTAATGACGAGATTAGAATCCTTTGTCGTTCTGAGAATTTATATTCCTTACCTAGCTGAGGATTTATATACTTTACCTAACCGAGGTTATTTATACATCCAGGGAAATATTACTAAATCTAATGGAGCAGCTACTACTCTAAAGCTTACCATTCAGGCTATTGCATTCATGTTTGAGGAGATTCGACTGGACATGAACGGATCAACTATTGATCAAACCAGAAACCCTGGGAACGCATCAACTGTAAGCAACTATGCTGCACTTAACGCCATGGAATCTGCTCGCCTGCTGAATGCTGGATTGTACTACCCAAGAGAAGACGTGGACATTGCACATGCAGCAAATGGAGCCTTCAGTGCTATAGTGCCGCTTTCGATGCTTCGCAAGAAGCTCATACCTAATAAGAAGTTTGAGGTAATGGTGATTCGATCCAAGGACTCTAAAAACCTCATTATATCATCTCAGGGGGAACAGAATGCTACTGTTAAACTTGCACGAATCGAGACGGGAATGCCTGTGATTCGCCTCTCTGGTGTTGAAAACTTTGAAATTCTCCAGATTGTCAAGTTGGGCACTGTTTCTCCCCTTTAGAACCATTACATTTCAGGCGGAGAAAATGTTACGCCGACAAGGAAATTGGATTCTTGTATAAGTGATACGGATTCCCTAATACTCAATGGATTCATAGGAAGGGTTTTCTGTAGGGAACAAAATAATGATTAAAATAAAGAGACTTCATTTCCACAATAACATGGGTATGTACATTAGTATTATTCTGCTCAGCGGTTTCGGTAATTCCTTTATGCTTAATAATGAAGTATTTCTAATGAATGATTCTCTATTTGACGACGTCTTTCTCTATGTCATAGGATTGTATTTATGTTTAGCTCTACATATAAAATTATGAATATCTTGACTTCATTAAAATAGCCTTAACATTCTTTAATAAAACGTGTGCTTGCAGCTTAAAATATCTGTCGCTGTTCCGGGTTCGAATATTTGTCTAAAGTATTGTCAATTGTTATAATTCAAAATAAAAAAAATTCTTTCTATCATTGATTTTAAGGGTATTTTTATTTGTCATATGTTCTGTCTCTATTGTCCAATAGAACAGAAATAATAATAATAGTAATAATCATAAATATAATGTTGTGATTCATTAGAGCTCCATTCTTCTCTAAGATGATTCAGGCAAACCTTTCTATGCAAACCCGCTGTTGGGTTTTATAAGCATTTTTTTCCTATTTTACACTGATTTGACCCGTAATGTTGCTTTTCATTCTATAGCTTATGGAAAAAATTCGTTTTTGGTTAGTTAATGCGTAACCGGTTTTTAGTACCGTGATCAAATCTTGAAGTAATCATTAATGTTTTAAAGTAAGTTGTCGCAGTTGATTATATAGGAATACAGCCCTAGCTCATAAGGAGTGTCATAAACTCATATCTGAAAAATCATTAGTTGTTATGTCTTTTTTCTTTCTGTAGTATGCATAGACTTTTGTTGCAGTAAAATTCGAACACGGACCTCAGGATACCTAAGTACACGCCTGGGTTAATCTACTCATTGCCATTAGTTAAATCTATTTTAATATATTCCTTCTATGCTCATTAGTTTAAAATTTATCAGGAATTAGAGCTTTGCAGGAGTAAGATTCAAACTCGGACCTCAGGACACCTCGTAATGCTATAAATGTATTGTGATTACCTTCCAAGGACTACCATACTTCATTAGCAATTTAACATTTAAGTTTTTGCAGCCCTTAATACATTTCTAGCAGATAAGGTGTTACACCGAGAAGAAATAGGAAGCTTGTAAAGTGTTACGGATTCCCTAATACTCAATTGATTCATAGAAAGGATTTTTTGTAGCAATAATTAATTACGAAAATAAAGAGACTTCATTTCCACAATAGCATGTCTTTTATTTTCCCTCAAACTTTCCTATGATGACATGGTAAGTATTTGCATATACACGAAAAAAGAAATTCATTAATATGCTAAAATAAATACAATCAATACAATGTACAGAAAACTTTTCATATGTGCATATACAGGGAAAAGCAATTTTTTTAAAATGCTTAAATAAATAGAATCAATACAATATACACAATACGTTTGACCTGTTGACTGATATAACAGTAATAATAAGAATAATCATAATAAACATTCGAATGAAATGTAACTCATCAGAACTCCATTCGCATTGAAGATGATTCCGGTAAGTTTCCCTTCTATGCAGACCCGCTATTGGTTTAATGTGCATGTGTTTTGCCTCTTATACACAGAGTTAACCCCGTCATGGTTCTTTTCATTCTATAGCTAGTGGACAAAATTATTTTTCGGTTAATTAATGGGTAACCAGTCTTTAGTACTGTGATCAGAAATTGAAGTAATCATTAATCTCTTAAAGTAAGCTGTCTCAGAGGCTTATATAGGAATACAGTCCTATCTCATACGGAGTTTCATAAACGTATATCTCAAAACGTGTTGTTTTAATGGTAATTGTTTACTTTCTGTACTATGTATAGTCTTTTGTTGCAGTAAGATTCGAACACTGACCTCAGGATACCTAAGTACACGCCGGCTTAAATGCATTTTAATCTGCTTGTCTATGCACAATAGTTTAACATTTATTAATCATTAGGGTCTTTTGCAGGATTAATATTCAAGCTCGGACCTCAGGATACCTAAGAATATCTCCATTAAGCCTCGTAATACTATAACACTATTTCGACCTTCCCTATCGGGATGACTCTTAGTTTCACAGTTACTAAGCATTAAAGTTTCGCTACAGTAAGACTCAAGCTCGTACCTCTGGGTACCTGTGAACGGCTTTCATTAAGCCGCGTAATGCTATAAAACTGTTGTGATTAACTTCCAACCTCCTATCATTTTCCATTAGTAATTAAACATTTGTTTTTATCTAGTACATGCAAAGAGAATGGAATGTACTATTTTGCAACCAGCTCTTCAAACATTTGGCTATCGCTTAAAGCCTACCCTATTCCATTGCACCTACAAGAAAATAGTAATAAGATATCTTCTGCAATCCATATCTGATTAAAATAACTTAAAGCAGATGGAGAATGATTGTGTTTGCATAAATGGATTGCTGCAGAGTAGGGAATGTCATGCGTGTGCAACGCGTTTTTTCAATCATTGCACTCAGCAGTCTTGTCACTAGTCGAAACATGTCACGTTTAGGCGCATTGTTCATTTTGTTGATATTATACATAAATCAAGCTTAAATAGATAAAGTACATTTATTGAATTTCAAATTAGTACACGAAAAAATACCCGATAAATATGTCGTTGACTGTGCATACATACATTCGTATTTCATATGCAATGCAATTTGGCATAAAAAGTCAATCTTGCTTCTCTCCATCGGTCGTCCTTTCACGTTTTCCCTGGGCGATATTTCGGACATCCCGCAAATCTTCTTCTTCTTAAGGATCGACAGCGAATATTCAATTCACGGGTAATCAGAAAAGTTAAAAAATGAATTTAGTTTTATTATTTTTTGACATCCTGCAATAACAATTATTAGTATTAATGTTAATCATTCCTGTGTTTGACTATCAATTTCATAATTTATTTTTCACTTGAGTATTTGCTATAAACACTCAGACATCTGTCATTATTTTGAGTCATTAGGTATAGCTAACTGAATTCTGTCATAGCTCATAGCGATTAATGAATTTTAATAAAAGATATACATTATATCTTTTATATGTAATATCATCGAGACAGCTGTTTCATTGTATATTTTATCCTCGTGAATTAGGAAAAGTTGAATGCTTAAGTTTGACATTTCTAAATACCTTTGCCATGGGTACAGAAGCCAATTTACATGTCTTTAATTTCATTATCGCCATCATGACATTGTATACCAAATATAATTTTGCTGGCACTTCTGCAAGTTCATCATCTGTTACCGAATTATGTATTTGAGGCAAGAACGCTTTATTACAGTTCGTTTTTATCTTCATAAAACACCTCGTGTAGCAAATAGTCATGCGGATGTAGTACGTTAATTTATATAGTAATCTGGCAGCTTTTTTACGTCTACATGGAAAGTGAGAGACTATTGAAAGAAGAGTGAGTGGAGAAAGCCATGTGAGGGATCAATGGTTGAAGAATATTACACGAAATCCCTGTGAATGTGAAAAAAGAGCG
Source organism: Deroplatys truncata (assembly GCA_030765065.1). Classification (NCBI taxonomy): domain Eukaryota; kingdom Metazoa; phylum Arthropoda; class Insecta; order Mantodea; family Mantidae; genus Deroplatys; species Deroplatys truncata. The sequence continues at coordinate 5,628,361 of CM060990.1, read as the reverse complement.
TGTAAAGAGGGCTGTGGGAAATTATTCACTGAGAAGAGTAAGTAGAGGAAGCCATGTGAGTGAGAATGGAAGAAGAATGATACATGAAAACACGGAAAATGTGAAAAAAGAGCTTGCAGAGAGGGCGATGTGTATGTATACACACAAGAAGAGTGAGTAGAGGAGGCCGTGTGAGTATGAATGGTAGAAGAATGATACACGAAAACACTGTGAATGTTTTAGAAAACCGACTATAGCTATCTGCCTGAGTAGAGAAGGTTGTGCGAATGTAATGCATAAGGTCTTAAGTAATTTTTCAAACACGAAGCAAGTTCTGCTTTTTTTATTTTTTTAAAAAAACTTAATGGTTAGACAATTATTTTTTTAAAATGAAGTTCAGATGAAAATATTATTCCCACGCATATTTTCGTCTTTCAAACACTGTATCGTTTAAAGAAACTTAATACACTGTAAAAACCAACACTCTGTTTTTTATAGATATGTAAAAACTCACTCATTTTGCATTTTTAAATGATGAATGTCGTGTAGAAAACAAAACGGCTCTTTAGTCGAGTTATACTGAAGACAAGTTTTAGATTGTTAATTAACGCCGTGTTAATACACGAGGAGTGGTTCTATCAGGACAAATCACGCCGTTTTTCTTTAATCCTAAAGCACCTTAAGGCGCGTCTCTGTGGTGGTGGGTGTTATCATATTACGTGATTATTTTATCCAATGGAATAATATCAATTCGGGAACTCTGCTATGGGGTTGGTGGTTGCGGTCTATATACATGGCGACCAGTTATACTTGAATAATGTAATCTGTATACAATTTTTTACCTGCATATTAACAGAGTTGGTACGAAACCCCGTGTGGATGTCAATGAAACAAGGTTAGAAAGTCGCGCGAATATGCTTTAGCAGATGTAAGTCGTTTCTCTGAAAGAAACCTGAGTAGAGAAGTCATGTGAATGTTGGCATAATACGAGTGAGTAGTGAAGCTAATGTGAATGTAAGTGCGATAAGTATGCAGTGGGAAAACTCTGTGAATGTTTTCACAAACAGATTGTATATAGGTGAGTGAGTAGAGAAGTTGTGAATGTAGATCAAAGAGGAATGGTGCGTTAAACCGCGTGAATGTATGTGCGAGAAGTATGAGGCTCGAAAAGCCATAGGTGTGTAAGTGCAAGAAAACTGAACTGTGAAAATACTGTGAATGTAAATGAAACCATTGGTAGAGAAAGTCGTTTGAATGTTGGCTTAAGAAGAGTGGGCAGTGAAACTGACGTGAATGTAATTGCAAAGGTTATGTGGTGCGAAAACCCTGTAAACGTGTTCACAAACCGATTGTATATAGGTGAGTGAATAGAGAAGTTAGTGTGAATGTGCTGCATGATCATCTGAAGAAGTATTTCGAGCAAGAAGCCAAGCTCTATATTTTTTATTTAAAAATAAATTTAATAGTTAGATAATTGATTTTTTAAAAAATTTAAGTTCAAATGAACATATGATTCCAATGCGCATATTCAAATTTAAACACTATCGTTTAAAGAAAATTAAATACCCAATTAATGAGTGCACACTGTCTTATAAAGATGTAAAAAAGTGAAAAAGCAAAAAACTCACTCACATTGCATTTTTAATTGACGATTTTTTCGACGCGTCGTCATTTGACTTTTTAGAACACATGATTTTCAGGGCTAGTTATACCGAGATACCAATGTACAGAAGGTTCCAAATGTTTTCTGGTAGGCAAGAGGTTGTAAGGGAAGAGGCGGGAAGAAATGTCCTCGCAACTGGTCATGCCTGGCTATAGCTGATAGTAACTGCCGGTACCGTCTCAAAGGTCACATTTCCTTTTGTGTGTGCTCGAATAATTCAGCGAGCTGACTCTGAGACGAAACAAGACGAAACTAAACAGTTTTTTACTAGATTTATCCAAGCGAAATAAATTAACATTTGATTTACATAATATGTTGTTTAAAAATCAAATATTGCACTGTTTGTGCTGGTGCTACAGAATTTTAATTTGCATTGTTCAGTAATTTTCTTGAGAAACAAGGTGCACATAATGTATATATTGTTTTTAACGTTTGTTGCTAATAATAAATAATAATCGTTTCATAATTACCAACAATACACTGTTCTACGCGCACTTCTAAACAGAGGGTATTTATTATCTTGATTATAGGTTTGTTTTTTTCTTTTTAATTTTCATAGGGATTGATCACAGTCCTGTAGCATTAAGTGTGTAGTTCCATACAGTTAGCATATTCAGTTGTGATAATATTCAAGTAGCGTTTTTAAAATACGGAAGCCATAGTAATATTAATGTCAAACTGTTGAAGCAGTTTGACTACAATTAAGTGCAACATTTATTTTTCTCCAAAGTGAGATATGTTTTGCGGTTGTTACTGAAAAACGAATATAGGTTGTTTTATTTGAGACATAATTCATCCTTCACACACTCACAAGAGAAAGGAAGAAAAACCGTGCCAAGATTATAGTGGACATAGAGTAAAACAGTTATTGTGTCTAAAAGGAGAAAATATTAATAGATGCGAGGAAACAACGTTTAGCGCAAAATATGAAGTATCTATATAGCTGTTTTATTCTGTTAGGATAACATATAAGCTAAATTGGTATAAGGTTTCACAGGGAGCATCCTTCTTTCCTGCCACGCCGCACGGAACACCATCGTCAACACCTCCAACCGTGAAACAGACGTAACGGGTTTAAGGATGAATAAAATGAGGAATGGAACGATATTCGGGGACTGAGAGAAACCACATTAGCATTCACCTGACGACCCAGGAAGACTCCCGAAAAAACCCCGTGGTTCAGAGTCGGCGGTCGCCGGGAAACGAACTAGGGATCTCCCGAATGCGAGTCGCTTGCGTTACCGCGGGACCACCTGGACGGAAACTGGAAGATCCGTTGGTCAAATCTCGGCTATGACATTGAATTTTTCAATCTGATTCTATCATTCCAACCTTATCCTACACACGGCTTGAGTGAAAGTCTTCTTGTTAATTGAGATGAACGCCATTACAAACTTCGTTGTAAGTATAAGAAGAATGCAGTAGCTAAAACGATTGTCAGATTTTTATGTGGTGCCTTTGAAACTCCACGCTCTTTGCATTACCACGAGAAAAATCTAGCGTGTTGCATTCACCTAAATTTCTCTTCTCACCATTCTACAAATTAATTTTTCTAAATATTAAATTTCTGTTTACTTCTTATACTCCAGATAAACTTCCAATTCACATTTAGCTCATCTCTGTGGTGTAGGGGTCTCTCAAATTCAAGAGATTCCAAGTTCGAATCAGTTAGATTGAGTTACCTGGATAAAGATTTTTCCAGGGTTTGCTCTTATCCTGAGAAGATGAATGTTAGATAATCTAAGCTCTTGGGACCTCGGACCCATTTGAGCATTATTTTAACCATTTCGTTCATTCATCGTCCGTAGTGGCCTTCCCGGTTAAAGGACTTTAATTAAATACCAAAAGAAAAAGTTCACATTCACACATTTCGTTGTAGTATATGTAGGGAAAGCGATAGTTACATTTTCAAAAATCATGTCACTACGCAGTGCTTTGAAATTCCATGGAGTTTGTATGACCACGGCAAAAACAAAACAAAAAAACAAACAAAAACGAATAATGACTTCTCAGTTACAAGAGGTATTCAAACCAATAACAAAAAATCTGGAAAATAGTTAATCTCATATTATGACAAATCTTTCTTGTGTAGCAAAACTTTGTCCATCATTTACAGTTTATCAGTTACACAAAAGTCATTCACAATGAAGCCTTGAGAGGCTTTTCTCAGAAAATGAAAATATATATTTAGTTTGTCATGAAAATATCTTAAACACAGAGTATTTTAATCAAACTCGTTTGATCCATTTTTGAGAAAATAACAAATTTCAAAACTTTTCCATGCAAAGGGTTGTTCGGGGTGGGGGAGATTTTCTTGAAAGATGGTGAACTTAAATATCAAGTTTGGTATTTAACCACCTTTTCGTTTTGAAGTTATGTTGTTCACAGTCATACAGGTATATGGAGCTTTTGCTATAAAATATGTGTTCATTCACATGACATTCTCTACTCACTCTTCTACAAACTATTCTTAAAAAGCTTATTCCTGAATCTATTTTATGTTAATACAGATAAACCTTCATCACTTATTTACACAATTCATAGTAGGTATAAGTAGAACATATTAAGCTAAAGCGATAGCCAAACCCCTCAAAGCTGATCGCTATGTAATAGCTTTGAACAGGTTGGCTTCGGAGGGGGCTCGGCGCTGATCCACATAGTGGATATTGTGCCTACGCTCCACAAGGGGGCATCTCCGGGAGGAAGGATGATGCGAGAGGAGACACCGGGCGGCCGGAACCAGGAGTTACAGCACAGGAAGGGCAGGGTCCCCAAGTTTTCAGATGGAGACTCCCTGTCAGGCGGACAGGCAGACCGGGGTACCTACTCCGCACAGGGGGTCCAACGCCACTCAAGGTTTTACGATACCCCGACAGCCAGCCGAAATCCAAGGGACGAAGACAGCCATAAAGCGCAACCTTTTCCCCTGCAACACTGCACCGAAATACCATCCAACTCTGAAAGAGACCAACGGATGAAAGATGAAGGGAAATGAGACTGGAGATGAAATGGAGGGACAGGAACTTCCCAGCATTCGCCTGGCGATCCGGGTAAAACCTCCGAAAAAATTATGGTAAGGAAGGTTGGCCAGGGGAATCGAACCCATGACCTCCCGAATGTGAGCCACAGACGTGATAGCATTGAAAATCTGTTCTCTTTGTATGAGCACTGGAAAGAAAGAAAGAAAAAAGGAAATAAAGAAACAAAAACAATAGCCATTTGCAGTTGAGGTAAGTATAAAGTATCTGAAAATCAAACTAATGACAAAGAATATTTCGGGATAATTAAATATAAAAATGTTATTAGATACAAATTTTATGCTTTGACAAGATCTATATTTGCTGTGCAGTAAGATTTTGTCTGTCTTTTACGATTTACTAATCATCAAAAGCCATTCACAATAAAGACGAATTTACAGACTATTCCTAGAAATTTAAAGATATACATTTCATTTATATGAAAATAGCCTAAACATATATTTTATTCAAAATTCATAGTGTAATTTTTAGAGAATAAAAAATAGAAAAAATGTTTAATGTTAAATGTAGTTTGGAGTGGGGGATTCTCTTTAAAATCTCCGTGTCGCACCCTTGGAAGAAGTTAAATTTAAACACTAAGTTAGGTTTTTAACCAACTTTATGTTTTTGAGTTGTGCACACACACATGGACATTTTTTTAAAATAAATTCATTGGATTAATGGAGTCACAACGACATTGAATTTTTAGGTGGAACACAAAACTTTGTATAATTACTGTAGTTACATAATAGAGAAAGCAAAAATGTCTACTTTGGATTCAGTGGGACTCAAAACGGGTATTACCGGTGAATCTCTTTATTTAGTTCTTGGATGTATTACAATACTTGCTCTACTTACTATAACTTCGTAGTAGAGAAGTAAACATTCCTTTTTTTGGATTCAGGGAGTATCAAAATGTTTATTTCCGGTGAATCTCTTTATTGAATTTTTGGGTGGAATACAATACGTTCTCTACCCACTGTAGCTACGTAGTAGAGAAAGTAAAAATGCTTCTTTGAATTCAGGGTGTCTCAAAACCTGTATTTCCGTTGAATCTCATTATTCAACTTTTGGGCGGAATACAATATTTTCTCTACCTCTTGTAGCTATGTAGTAGAGAAAGTAAAAGTGCTTTCTTTGGTTTTAGGGAGTTTCAATACGTGTATTTCCGTTGAAGCTCTTTATTGAATTTTTGGGTGGAATACAATACTTTCTCTACCTCCTGTAGCTACGTGGTAGAGAGTCTAAAAACATTTTATTTGGTTTCAGGGAGTCCCAAAACGAGATTTTCGGGAATCTCTATTGAATTTTTGGGTGGAATACAATACTTTCTCTACCTCCTGTAGCTACGTAGTAGAGAAAGTAAAAATGTTTTCCCTTGGATTCAGGGAGTCTCAAAACGTATATTTCCAGTGAATATCGTAATTGAATTTTTGGTGTGATGAGATGATGAGATGCGGTTTGAGGGCGCTAAACTATTAAGGTCATCAGCGCCCTTACAATGTATAAAATATAAAGTCAAAAGGATAAAATAACCGCATAATTAAAAAACGGGACAGAAACCCGCGCTGTCCAAAAAAGGCTAAAAATAACAACAATATAACAATAACAATAATAATAACAACAATAACAACAATAATAACAACAACAACAATAACAATAACAACAATAATAACAATACAAATATCTGAAAACCCAACACACTAAAATCATGGTCACTAAAAGAATAAAACGTGTCAAGAACTGTAGAATGCAAGGAACATGAGCGCCTTATGACCGGGGAGAAGGGCCCCATTAAAACTAACAATATAAAATCAAACAGCTAAAAGGCGCTCAGCGCTTCAAATGCGACGGCTAAAACCAATGTCACTGATAAAATGTAAAAGACATTCTACAGCATGCGCGTCGTCTGCCAATACGTTGGCTAGGCCAACAGGCAGACCCACGCGAACGCGCAGTGGAGCTAAAACTTGACACTCGGTTAAAATGTGACGGACCGTTAAGGGCACGTCACACTGACCACACAGAGGTGCGGGATCACCACTTAACAGGTATCTATGACTAAAAAGGCAATGTCCGATACGAAGGCGTGTTAAAAGTACCTCTTCCCGACGAGAAGCACGGGAAGAGGTAGCCCAGACTAGCGGAAGAGGTTTAACCTCCCGCAACTTGTTCCCCCGGAGGGCCGTCCACTCATCGCGCCAGCGCGAGAGGATGCGGCGACGTAAAATAACACACGAATCTGACGAGGGAACAACAGGGGTAAAAAATCTGGGTAATAAAATCGCCGATTTCGCAGCGGCGTCGGCCGACTCATTCCCTGAGATACCCACATGACCTGGAATCCACAGAAAAGAGACGCTGATGCCAGAGGCACCAAGCGAATGGAGCAGGTCATGAATGCGCTGTACGAGGGGGTGGTAAGTGTACAGCGCGTTAATACTCTGAAGGGCACTCAGAGAGTCCGAACAAACAACACAACGCCGTAAGACTTGCCGCTGAATGTATAAAACACATTGATAGACACTAAAAAGTTCGGCGGTATAAATCGAACATTGCCCGGGTAAACGATAAGTAAAACTATGCGCACCTAAAACAAAGGCACATCCTACTCCAACATCAGTCTTAGACCCATCAGTAAAAATAAAATGACAGTCTCCGAATGTTGCCTGAAGTTCTAAAAATGCGGATCTAAGGACTAAAGCAGGGGTCTCAATCTTCGGCATCGACGTTAGCCCAAGGTGGATGTGGGCCTCAGCGCGCGACCATGGAGGAAAGCGCGTTTCCCCTCGGGTAAGGGCCGGCGCTGGCGTAACGTCCAAATGCCGAAGTAGCAGTCGAAATCGAACCCCTGGAGGGAGCAATGCAGAGGAGCTAACGAAATATTGGCGATCAAGCGAATCCTCGTAAAATACATCGAAGGACGGGTGGTTAGGCAAGCTTGAGAGTCGACAAGCATAGCTGCACAAAAGCATCTCACGCCGGCAGGACAGCGGAGGCTCTGCAGCTTCTGCGTACAGACTGGGTACAGGGCTAGTTGGAAAGGCCCCTGTAGCAACTCTTATGCCACGATGGTGAATGGCATTCAATCGACGTAACACAGATGGACGTGCCGACGAATAAACAATACACCCGTAATAAAGCTTGGATCGGACCAAAGAGCGATAAAGGCGAAGAAGGACGATCCGATCAGCTCCCCAGGATGTGCCACTTAAAACACGTAAAAGATTAAGAGAACGGTCACACTTTGCTTTTAAAAAGGAAACGTGCGAGGTCCAACACAACTTCCGATCAAAAATCAACCCCAAAAATTTCGCCTCGTCTGCAAACGGAAGTATCCCTGGCCCAAGATGGAGAGAGGGCGGAGGGAAATACTTCCGGCGCCAAAAGTTGATGCAGACGGATTTCTCGGCGGAGAAATTAAAGCCGTTGGCGTTACTCCAGGCGTAGAGACGGTCGATACAGCTCTGGAGTCGGCGTTCGAGTAGACAGGTCCGCCGTGAACTGCAATAAATAGCGAAATCGTCAACAAAAAGGGACGATGAAATGCCAGGTGGAATACAATCAACAATGGGGTTGATAGCAATCGCAAAAAGTGTGACACTGAGTACAGAGCCCTGCGGTACTCCGCTCTCTTGAATAAAACGACGAGATAAAACCGAGCCCACACCTACACGAAAGACGCGGTCCGTCATAAACTCCCGAAGAAATATGGGAAGACGACCGCGGATATTCCAATCGTGAAGTGTACGTAAAATGCCGCCCCTCCAACAAGTGTCATAAGCTTTCTCCAGGTCAAAAAATACAGCCACGGTTTGACACTTTCTCAGAAATCCATTCATAATATGCGTCGACAAGGACACCAGATGGTCGACGGTAGAGCGATAGCGACGAAACCCGCACTGAGCGTTCGCTAGAAGGTTATGAGGCTCAAGCCACCATGTCAACCGCCCGTTGATCATGCGCTCCATCACCTTGCAAATGCAACTGGTGAGGGAGATAGGGCGGTAGCTGGAAGGTAGTTGGCGATCCTTCCCAGGCTTAAGTATAGGGACAATGGTGGCTTCGCGCCAAACGGAAGGAAAAATGCCGTCTTGCCAAATACGGTTATAGACCTGTAAGAGAAAGAGTTTACTGTCGGCTGAAAGGTTCTTTAACATCAGGACATGAATGCCGTCCGGCCCAGGAGCGGAGTGCCGAGAGCAATGAAGAGCGTGCTCCAGCTCCCTCATTGTGAATAGTTCGTTATAGCATTCATCATTAGCAGACCGAAAAGTATATGATGCGGAATCCAGCCGGTCTTTAATAGAGCGAAAGCCGGCGGAATAATGGTCTGAACTGGAAACCGCCTCAAAGGCAGCACCCAGAGTGTTAGCGATGGCAGCCGGATCCACTATGGTGGCATTAGAAACCTGAAGGCCAGAAACAGTACAATGTGACACTTTACCTGAGAAGCGACGAAGTTTATCCCAAACAACGGATGAAGGCGTAAAACGATTAAAAGACTCGACAAAACGAGCCCAAGATGCCTTCTTGCTATCCTGAATAATGCGACGAGCCCTGGCGCGCGATTGTTTAAAAGTCACCAAATTATCAAGTGTAGGGTGTCGCCGAAACACCCTAAGTGCAGTCCTACGGGCACGAACGGCGTCCCGACAATCCTCGTTCCACCACGGAACAGGTGGCCGCCGAGGTTGGGAGGATGAACGGGATATTGCACGTTCGGCGGCAGAGAAAAGAACAGACGTAAGGTGCTGCACTAGTTGATTAATGTCGGAGAAGGACTGGTCGTCAAAATGCACGAGGCTGGAATACAAGCTCCAGTCAGCTTTTTCGAATATCCAGGTAGGTACTCTGGAATGCTGTACGTGGTGCGACAGAAGAGAAACGATGCAGGGGTAATGGTCGCTGGAGTAGGTGTCAGCGACGACGTTCCACTGAAGACGACTAGCAAGCTGGAGGGAGCAAATGGCAAGGTCCAGGTGTGAGAATGTACCAGAAGAATCAGAAATAAAAGTAGGCTCACCTGTATTGAGGATTGAAAGATTGAACTAGTAAAAAATGTCGGAAAGAAGAGTTCCCCTCGCACAAGCCCTTGGCGAACCCCATAGTGGGTGATGGGCATTAAAATCTCCCAACAGAAGAAATGGTGTTGGGAGAGCGGACAGGAGAGATCGAATGTCCGCGGGAGCGAGAGGAGACGATGGAGGTGTATACACAGAACAAACAGAAAAGAAAAAACCGGGTAACTGCAGTCTAATGGCAACAGCTTGCAAGTCGGACGTAAGTGTGATAGTTTGAAAATGAACGTCATTACGCACCAAAATCATGACACCACCATGAGCAGGAGTACCCTCCTCCGGTTCAAGGTCGTAGCGAACCGGAGTATATCCTCGGAGATCAAAAGGATCGTGAGGGCGAAGCTTAGTCTCCTGGAAACATACGACCATAGGCGAATGGGAACGCAATAAAAGTTGCAGTTCCGCCCTATGCGATCGTACACCACGTACATTCTTGGTCAGGATAGCCATTAAGAAAAAAGGGGATAAACTGTCTATTTAGAAGGGCGGCTTAAAATTACCTTTTGTTTAACCTTGGGGCTCGGGCTTTTTGTATGGAGTTGGTCAGACTCCATAGCTTCCTCGGAGGAAGGGCCCACGCGCTCAGTGCCAGAAACCGATTCAAGCGCCGTGAATCGGTTCTGGGTGGCGATGGGTGAGGGGTGCCGCTGAGCGCGGCTTGTCCCAGGACCTTCCTGGGACAGCGACCTCCGAGGAGGAGAAGGTGAACTTTTGTTACCGCGCGCACGCGGAGGGTCTTTCAAAAACTCTTCCCTACGTAGTTTCTGCTTGGGCTTCTTTTCAGCGGCTTGCGATTTCATTGACTTTGGACCAGGTTTATAGGGCTTGGTAACAGTAGCTTTAATAGACGGCCGGATGGTAGTGGCGGTTAATCCAGTCAAGGTCCAGGTCTGAGTTTCGGCATCTACTCGTGGTACTGGCGAGGCAACAACAGAACTAAATGTGCCAGATCGCAGGAGTGAAGGTTGGCGCGCATGGAAACGCCTCCGGGCTTCGGCGAAGGAGAGTTTTTCCTTTACCCGGATCTCCTGGATCGCCTTCTCGTCCAAATACCGCGGACAGTCGGCAAACGAAGCAGAATGTGACCCTTTACAATTAACGCAGACGGGGGCTGTTGAACAGGCACCTTCGTGTGAGGGCTGGCTACATGTTGCACAGATGTTAACGGCACTCTTACATGAGACTTGCGTATGCCCAAAACGTTGGCACTTAAAACAACGCAGAGGTCTAGGAATATAAGGCCTCACAGAAATACGTTCGTACCCTGCGGAGATGCTCGTGGGCAGATCGACGCCATCAAATGTTAGAAACAGGGTACGAGTGGGTACCAATACGCCGTCGCGTTTGGCCTGCACTCGATGAACCGCTGTCACCTTCTGGTCTGCAAGATATTCGACCAGGTCCTCGTCCGATATGCCATCGAGGCTATGCGTGGTGACAACGCCTCAACAAGAATTCAAGGTGCGGTGCTTCTCAACACGGATAGGATAACCGTGGAGAAGCGTGGCGCTCAACAAGGACTTACTTTGTGCCTCGGATTTGCTTTGCACTAACAACGAACCATTACGAAGCCGAGTGCAGGAAAGAACCGGACCAGCAATTGAGTCAATGCCCTTCTGGATGATAAAAGGGTTCACCTTCTCGAATGATGTTCCTTCCTCTGTTCGGGTAATCACTAAGTAACAACCAGCTGTTGGCGGTGCTACTTCTGTTACTAAAACTTTTCGGCGCTTGTTGTTTATAATGGAGAAAGGGTGCTCCATAGCGAAAAAAAATCCTCCACCATTGCAACCGTCTCCGACCTCGGGCTCTGACTTCCCGGGCGTTACCCCGGCTTGGGTGAGTGGCCTATCTATACCTAGCTCACCCCAGGGTCACACCTCCCAGAACATGGACAGAGGGACCCAATCGCCGTCGGAAGCCAGCAGCTCATGCAATGGCCCCCCCGCGGGACTGCAGTTGAACAGCGGATACGAACACAAACCCTACATGACGACCCCGGGTGGTGGGGATGACGCCATTACCCACTCACCCAGCTGCGCACGCGGTGCGCGGGTATCCGTCAGGCTGTGTCCACGGAGGATTTAAATAAAAAGATAAAAGAAACTAAAACTGTGTGGGCGTTTCGCACGCAAGGTAGGCCGGCCAGGAAGAAAAAGAGTTGTGTGAATGTCGTGGTGCGAAATGGTCGGAAAGGGACAAGAGAAGAAAGAAACGATGGTGAGGTGCGGTATGAATGAAATGTAAAGAACGCACGAGAGCCTACCTTGTGTCCACCGGTCACGAGAAGAACCCACCTCGACCGGATGGGGGTGAGGGGATGAATGTGGCGATGATTGGCTCGGGAACCCCCGGGTGCGCCAAAAACCCGTACTCACATAAGGTGAGCCCCTGAGGGGTGATTTTTTGGGTGGAATACAATAATTTCCCTACTTATAGGTAATTAGGTCATTACTGCATCTTGCATGCAACCAAATAGGGAAAAGTGTTACTTAAACTGTAACTTGAAATAATTTCCGGCCTAAATTGTTGTCACGATTAAGCTAAAGTGCACTAAAAATACTTTATAAGGACATTGTGATAGTTAAAGAACATATATTAGTGATAATGGGTAGAGAAAGCAGTGAATATTTAAAACCAAACCATTTTTAAACGCTTGCTTATTATAAAATTATATGGTGCCTCTAGTTCCTAAAAGTTCGTTTGTATAGTGCTTATGTCCCTGTGCTTTAATGTTATTGCTGCTTTCTTTTCACAGTTATTGCTTTCTTACAGCCAAGTCCAGGGGAAATGTGTTGGAATGATATTTTCTTTAGGAGCATTACATTCCTTAACCTTGTAGAGTAGGTATGAGCTAAGGTACCTGGCATAACTCTCGATAAGACACCCCTCGTACCCCTAAAGGTGAAACGAAAACATTTTGAACAGTCTGTACGATAGTACTAAAGTATCGATATATCCATGTACGATAGTATTGGATACGTAATTATTACATTAATGATTTCCAAGGTTACTTATGCATTGATACCAATGTACGGTCGTATTGCATATGCAATTAGTTACGGAAGAATCAGGCCAATGGGAGGCAAAGCAGAGAAAGGGGTGAGGACGCATGTGCGATTCATACGTGCTCGGGTAATGACAAATGTTGAGGGACAAGCAGATCCATGCATGGGAGAATGGGGTCCCATGTGCAAAGCTAAGGACGCAGATGTGGAGTTGGCTGGTACAAAGCAGAGAATTAAATGCTGGTGGGGAAGGGGGCAGAACACGCAGGTGTGGAGTCGACCGCTGCAAAACAGAGAATTGAATACAGATGTGAATAGAATCGCATCTCTCTTTGTGCTAGAGGCTTGGGTAATGACAATGGATACAGGTGTAAATAGAATCGCATCTCCCCTTGTCAGAGAGAACAACAAAGTAGGGAAGCCGGAAGAAGCAATCCTTTGTTCGCCAAAACATTATGCAGGTATCGCAGTGAAAGAATCCGACCTCCCTTTTGTCGGAGTGGATAACAAAGATAAGTCACAACCGTCATCCTTTTGTTTAACAAACAATACAAAATTTATGATCATCAGGTGCTCTTTGGAATGCAGGTGTGCGGCTTTTTCTTTGGGTAAGCGCTAAGGAAAGTGGGATGAGGAAAATAGTAAGTACGAATGAATAGACGATACAGGGGACAACAAAACAGGATTAATTACACTCAGATTATGACAAAGGCAACCAATTTGAACAGTATTACACTTGAAAATGTCAACTGTCATCTTTTTTCGACAAACAATACAAAAGTATGATACAAAAGTGTTCTCTGGAATGCAGGTGTGGAGCTTTTTCTTTGGGTAAACGGCATGAAAAGTGGAATGAGCTGTTCATTAGCATCTGTAATTGTGCTAGAAAACCGTCTGATAGTATTTTAAATGGAATATAAACCCTCGCAAGACTCGTGTGAACCAAAACATACCCCACCTCCTCAATATAAATAAATACCAACCCCGAATGAATAGGCCATTCAGGGGACAACAAAACCAGATTAATTACACTCATATCTTGACATTAGCAAGCGGGGTGAACAGTATAACACCTGGCAATTTCAACTGTCATCTTTTATTCGACAAAACGATACAAAATGTATGACCACTATTGTTGCCATTGTTATGAAGCGGGAGGGTGATTACTTTATGGGCATTCTATTCTAATTTTGTGCCTAACTGGAGATTCGATTCTGTGATCTCTGAGGTAGTGACTGCAATTACCTACTACTTCAAGGTTTAGAAAAATAGGCAATGTTGTGGTCGGTGTGTTGAAAAATTAAATAGTGAGGAGTCGTATTTAATGTCGTGTAAAGAACTATACGCGTCAAATAATATAACTATTGTGATGTTATTCAATGAAACTGCATAAGATGTGGCCAAGTGGTATAAAATACGACAATTTCACACACATGGTGCACCAAACATAATAAAAGCAGGTCAAGACCTTTTCGTGAGTTTTCCAAAAGTGATTCATGTCACTTGTGTAGTTATTGCTCTTCACAGATTATGTGAATGTATCGGAATCGTATGTGGAGTCTTGTAGATAGGCTTGCAACAAATGGGAAAAAAGTCTTCCTTAATTCACTGTTGAGGATTTATCTCTTCAGAGAAAAAAATCCCAATCTTCCTTTTCCCCCTGCGCCAGTAGTCACGCGCTGGGGCACGTAGCTAAGTACAGTTTTGTACTATGCAACAAATTTTTAAAGTTTCGCATCTGTTGTAAATGAGCTGGACAAAAATAATGCGTCATCTATTGAAATAGCTCAGGATTTATTAAAAGATGGCAAATTAAAACATGATTTGGCGTTCATATCTACAGATCTAAGCTTTTGTGTGACTCCATAAAAAAACTAGAAAGTTCAGCAAATCTGTTGCGTGCAACTCTTAAGGAGATACGGGCTGTTGAAATGAAATTTAACTCTTTAAGAGGGATAAAAATACTTAAAGACACATTTAAACATTTGTTTGAGAAAAAACAATGATTTTCAAAAACTCTGTATAGTGACTCAAGTCCTGGAAGGTAAACAAGTGATTTAGAGTGTGTGAGTGTTAGTGACATCCCTTTGTTTAAATATGCGCATATGCCATCCCATGATGTGGAAAGGTCATTTTCACAACATAAGGCGCTATTTAGAGACAATCGGCCATGCTTTCATGATGAACAATTTGGAGAACACTTTTGATGTCCACTGCAATTTTAAGGGAACATGCTAAGAGCCGCTATTCATCTACGAGTGGTGAGTACCTCTAACAATAATACATTAATGATTTTCTCTCATTTCTGTGAACTTAAGTGAAATATTTTAACAATTTTACCACATATTTTAACATTTTTACCACATACTTTCTTCTTTTTAGCTCACAAGGAATAAATATTTTAAGTTTTTTACTACATAAAAAACCGCTCTCTAGAATGTGGAATGTCGACATGCATTCTAGACTTCCTTCCATAAAACCTGATTTTGCTGAAGTTAGTAACCTTAGTCTGTAGGTTCCAGAATCCTGCCTTTCCTGATACTAAATTTTCGACTTGGGCTTAGTGTCTAACGAGCAGAGTTTTTGAACAGCAGGTAGCAGTAGTGCCGTGTTTCGGTTGAGTGCAATGTCAGCGCATTTGATACGAATCAATCACCATGATTTCTGAATATATTCAATTCCAGAATGTGGCGTTTGCGGTCGTTAATGCATTTCATTATCTACTTGAGCTGCAGTCAATAACAGCGCTGGGTGTAGAATCCGCAAACACTGGCGTTCAACACAAACTCCTTCACAACTAGTGGTTTCCATAAAACGAGAAAGGCGAGGCATTCAGTCCTAGGACAATCATTGCAATTAATGCTGTTATTTTGTTATGTTGCTCGTGACTGTAGCGCGCCTGCGTATGTAGACATCTTCGCGTTGCTGAGAAACACTCGTACATAATAAACCAACTTACGTCCGACATTTCTCATCAAGTTATTGGTTGCCACTTTCTTTGTTTCAAAGCTTAACGTTCCCTAGGAATGTTCTTCTCGGCTCTGCTAGATGGTGGCCACTTCTGAGCCGTCAAAGGTGGGTCTAAATCTCCCCGGTTCCGCCAGAGGGAAGCCTTCTCTCAGCAGCCCCTCGGTGTGATCGGGTTATTAGGCCTGCCAGCGGCCTATAGCCTCCTGCGATTTCTTCACCTCATCCTTTCCATCTGGGGTCAGTAAACACAAAAGACTCGCTTTGGATCATGGTGCGAGATGTCTCTTCCGTTCTCTGGTCTAATCATACTAAATGTCCCCTAATAAAACTCAGGTAATGAATTGTGATAGTGTTTAACCTTGCACAGAGGAACTAGGGGCTCCATGAGCTCAAAGTTCTCCAACACTGTCCGTGGGATAAGGGAAAACCCCGAAAGAAAGAAAGAAAACAAGACAGAGGAAAAACGAAGCAAAGAAAGAACTAGAAAGCATTCCCAGAGGATTCATATCTCGAAAGTATTACACAATACCTAGTGAAAATGTAATCTGTTAGGCTAACTATCAGAAGACAAAATAGGAAATAAGGCCATGCTCTCACTTTTCTAAGCTCATGCTGGAAGTATTCGCGCTTATATCCCCTCTACGCTGCGCATAAGGACAAGTAGAAAACAGGATATTTTATTATTCTGAAGAAGCATTAGCCTAATTAAGTTTAAATGAAAACCATGTCTCGGAGATAATATTTTTGCCACTTTCTTTGTATTCCAGACTTACCTGAAACTAATACCTGAAATTCCAATCGTATGCATAACGGGGATTTTACGCCGACTAAACGCGTGATGCGGTTTATAAAACTTCAGAAATAAGATCTGCAATCTATATAACAACTCCAAGATGTGGCTAAAAATGGAAAGATCTCCTCAGAAAGCCAAATCCAGAACTTCTAGAAAACTGTATGGGTTTATGTACGCGTGATTGATGGCTTGATTCATTCCGTGAAAAGTATTGTTAAAAAGTAAAACTCCATAATTACCAAATTTAGCGTTGAAGTCAATCTAATTCGTAAAGTAATCCAAGGCGAAGAATAACAGAAAATTTCCCCTTACTCAATTACTCCCCTTTAATTCGTGACTGTTTATAAAATCGTTCTAATACTTACTTAAAATATCCTATGTTGTCGCGGTAATCTGTCGTGTTTTCTTTTTTTACTTGGCGCCTGTTATTGTTTTACTATTTTGAATTTTGGGTTCTTTGTCCTCCGGCTAGTTATTATTATTATTCAGTTGAGCAAATATCTCTAAGCAGGGCGTGTAAACGGAAAGGAGTTGTTACTAAAAGTTAACACTGATAAAAGAATTTATTTTCACACTTTTATTGCCGTCACACTTAATTAATAGTTGACATGTGTAATCTTTATACACGCCTGACTAAAACTGTTATATTTCCGAATATAATTACTGTCGTACGCGTACTTCACATTTTGTAACTAACTTTACGACGCGAGAGATTCTGTAGAACTGCGTAATGTATACCTCGCGAAGGATTGCTGAGAACTGCGCGATGTGTACCTCGTGAATGATTCTGTAGAACTGCCTGACGTGTACATCGCGAGAGAGATTTCTTAGAACTGCTCGACGTTTACCTCGTGAATGATTCTGTAGAACTGCGCGATACTTGCTTTTGGCTCAAGAATTTATACTCCCTCTCCCGATATGCTTAAACATTATAATAGAGCTGCTATGGTTACCAAATCGCGCCAACATTAGCGTCTATTTTATAAGCCAATCATAATTACAAACACATATGCTCTAGGGAAGATATTCCCTCCATTTCTAAAGAAACGCACGCTACCCTGACGTCATTTGCTTGTCTCTTCTAAGTGATAAACAACTCACCCCATCACTTCATTGTTACCCACTCCTATTGTCAGTTTCAGTGAGGCCGTGTAAACTTATTTCCTAACAATGCTTATAGCTAACAAGCATCTAAAATCATTGTCATACAATAATGTTAATTTACACTACAATCACTCTGGCATTCACAGTGTTGTGATATAAAATACTGCCTCATATGCCCCACTAGAAACATAATTATAAATATTTACAACCTTTTTTTTTTTGGAAATTTTATAAATGGGTTTTTAGTCTCCTGAATCTTGTAACACACGGTATTTATCACTTGCACGTAACACTGCACACGCATTTAACACACGTTATACATCTTGCGTTTTTCTCGCCACTATTCACTGGCTCGGGTCTAGTGTGTTTATATACATCTGACATTACAAGTTTTTTATACAGCAAATACTGTACCCTGAACTATTTAGGTCACTGTTACAAAATGGTTGTACTTTCTTAGGTTATTGACATATACATTTATACACTCAAGATGTTTACCCTGGTTCATTTGGTAATTATTGAACATATTTACCAAAATATTCATCCTCTACACAAATATATTCACATATCTTAATTCTAGACATAATTTCACATTAGCTCTGTGCTACATAAGTCTTTGGCTTTAATTATCCTTACCCTTTTTTATTGTTTTGTACTTTATATTCACAGTACTCTTTTAATTATATCTACTTACTTTTACTTTCACATGACGTTAATTTATCCTTATTACATGCTTCATTTCAAATGTGGCTACAGGTTACTAAGAAAATGTTCCTCTTCCCCTTTAAACATTTGTTTCTGTCCTGCATTTATTTATCCTTCCTTATGACATATATACATACTTAACCCTCTTACATTCCAATACTTTGTTCTGCAGTTCAGCTTTACTTATCCTGGATTTTTTTTGCGGTCATTGCTATTCCCTCTCCTGGATCAAATTGTCCATGGCTAAACATTGCTCCTAGCTGTATCATAACCTTCCAAAATCTTGACTAATTTTGAAGATTTAGAAGCTAGTAACAGTGATGTGTCATAATTTAAAATAAGGAGAGTTGAGGGTTGTTACACTACATCACTATAATATTCTTACTTGAATACGTTTCATATACCAATGGAGAAAGAGGAATACCAGAAAGAATACCAACACATTATCAACATAGCCACTATGAATGAATACCAGAAAAAAATAGATAAGAAGATAAAAAGGTTTGAAGGACAGAAATACATCCAACAAATGACTACGTTACTCAGACAACAAAAACCACAAGCATATACAAAATTCACTTATCACCCCTGGACACATCATAAATTTCAAAGGATTTTCAAAAAATACATCACCCTGTCTCCACAGAATAACCACAATATACAGAAACTACTATGCAACAGAACAAAAGATCCTATCCCCAACGATAAATCAGCTGGTATATATAAAATTGCTTGTAATGAATGTAACCTGGTATATATAGGAAGAAGAAAAAGAAATCTTGAAATAAGACTTAAAGAACATTTGAGATGCATTTACCAAAAGCAGTCAGATAAATCAGCAGTAGCCCATCATTTCTGGTCTTCAAACCATGATATCACTCCAAACATAAAACTCTTAAAACCGACCAACAGGAGTAATGAATTGGACATCTGGGAAAAAATACATATTGTCAAACACAAGAATCACCTAATGAATTTCGAACTGCCGCCACCCAACAGCCTTTGGAGGTTCATCAACCCAGCACCAGAGAACACCACTAACCACACACATCCCCCAGACAATGACCGGCAAAATCAGTTGAGGACATGCTGACGATGCTTCCAAAATCTATTCATGAATAGCCTCTTTAAGGATTCATATGAAATTTCGCCCCCTGATACCATTTGTAGCCAATCTAAAGTCTTCTGGTCCAAACATATTTTAACAACTATCATTTTCAATGCTTCCGGCATCTTTTTAATTTGAAAGTACTCTGACAAATCTGCAATAAACCGTACTGGATTGGAGTTTTCACTAAATTTTGGAAGTGGCAAACCACTTAAGATATAATTGTAGTTTTAAATGTTCCTTATTCCCATATTTAAATTCTCTAACGTTACTTGTGCACTCTGAGTTTCGGCGTGGGATATGGATGAACCCGCCGCGTCACTCACATTATTAGTCATACTTGAGGAAATACCTCTATCATTATTCTGTGCATCAGATACATTGACATCACATATATTGACCCTTGAATTCAATTCTAACCTACTTACAGTACTCTGTAGTCTTTCTATTGTCTGTTCCAATTTTCTATTGTTTTCATTTTGAACAGCTTGGTGCTGTTAATTTCAGAAGTTAGTTTTTGATTATTTATTGACAAAACTTTAACTTCGTCGGACAACTTATTTCTTTGTGTTTCCGACTCCTTCTGAATTTCAGATATCTCCCCTTTGAAATTAACTTGCACCTGAATTAAATCTGCATTCGTAGCCTCCATAATCTCTCTTAGCTCACTTGAAATGCTATTCATTCGGTTACCTAACTCTGAACATTTTACATCAACGTGTTCAATTTTATTATTAACCTCACTTTTTTGTTAGATATTTCACTGATCATATCTGACATTTTCTTTGACAATTTTCCTATCTCACTTGCTATTATTTCCTGATTTTCAATTCTCATTCTTATCATACTACTATCTAACTCCATACATTTCTTTTGAATTTCTTCCCTGTTTTGATCTAATTTTTGCTCTAATTTCTCATTACTCTGAGTTAGTTTTTGTTCTAAGCTCCTACTAATATCATCACTTAATTCCCTATTACTCTTTTCCATGTTCTGGTTAGTTTTTGTTCTAAGCTCCTACCAATATCTTCCATGTTTTGATATAAATTTTGCTCTAATTTCTCATTTCTCTTACCAATATCCTCCCTTAATTCCCTATTACTTTCTAATTGGTCTGTAATACTCTTATTTAATGTTTCACCAAAATTTCTCAACATTTCCATCATCATACCAGCTTCAAAATTAACATTTCCTCCGGCATTTACATCTCTTTTTGAATCTTCATTTCCACCAACCGTTACAGTTACTTCACCCTGTTTGGTATAATACTCTGACCCACATGTCTAATATATCTATCTCTGTCGTCGGCTATCTGCCCTGAAATGTTTGCAACAATTCCAGATGTTTGAGTTGACTGACCTGCTATTCTATTCTCACTTTCTTCACTGATATTTCCTCCCTCAAATCCTACTTCGTTTGAACTATTTTCCGTGACCTGTTTTGAATTACAGCTAACTGTTACATTATCCCCTTCCATAATTATTTCTTCAGTATTATTTGTAGACATTGTTTTCTTAATCCTTCCGCTTCTCAGCAACATTTAATTTCTCACAATTTTTTGTTTTGTTTTAGGATACACATAAAATTTACAATTTCCTAACCTTTATGATGCTATCTGATGACGTTGTTTTGATGTCCAGCTTCCTGCCCCTCTCTCCTAGATCTATATGTCCCCTCTGCGTCGTACTACTATGGATCTGCGTCGTCTCACTGTCTTGGTGTCGAATGATTCTGTAGAACTGCGCGATACTTGCTTTTGGCTCAAGAATTTACACTCCCTCACCCCGATATGCTTAAACATTATAATAGAGCTGCTATTGGTTACCAAATCGCGCTAACATTAGCGTCTACTTTATCAGCCAATCATAATTACAAACACATATGCTCTAGGGAAGATATTCCCTCCATTTTTAAAGAAAGGCACGCTACCCTGACGTCATTTGCTTGTCTCTTCTAAGTGATAAACAACTCACCCCATCGCTTCATTGTTACCCACTCCTATTGTCAGTTTCAGTGAGGCCGTGTAAACTTATTTCCTAACAATGCTTATAGCTAACAAGCATCTAAAATCATTGTCATACAATAATGTTAATGTACACTACAATCACTCTGGCATTCACAGTGTTGTGATATAAAATACTGCCTCAATGTTCGTGCTAGGGTATAGCATTTAACAACAATTATCTTGAATTTCACGATCATCCACGTCAGCTTGCTTTAATTACTGTCATATTTGGAACAACCAAGAGACTGCGTACGAATATGATAAACACTTATGTAGTAAAGGAAAGTGGAGTTCTTGTTTTAAAATACACAATTTGTTTTAAATGGATTTCTATGTTACTGACACTGGTTAAGTTATTCAGTATTTCACTTTAGGATTTCCCGAATTTAAAATAGTTCAATTAAAAAGATCAATACACATTCCAGCTTCCCGTGAGTTCTAGGCCACCATAATATGGATTTCCTCCGAGGTGTAGTGGTTAACATGCTATCCTCCAGTTTCTAAGGTGGTGGGTTCAAACCCGGCGGACGTCGATGGATTTTTTCTGGGGAAAATGATTTACCATGGTTTCCTTCAGAAGCGAAGTAAATCCGGTGGTCCCGTGTCATAGATATACGGCACGTAAAAGCACTTCAAGCCTGATAAAAAGGTATTTCACGCTCAATATAGCATGGGTCGCTAAGGATCACAGCAGTTAAAGAGCGCCCATAAATAAAACTGAAACTATTTAACATAAAATAAAATAGTTTCGCAAGACCTACTCGCAAACATAATATACAGATTAGCATTTACGACCACCCCGCCCATGTATACAGACTAATTTCTCATGACATGCCCGCCAGCATAACATAGACTAGCTTCTCATGACCTCCACACAAACATATATAGACTAGTTTCTCATTACCGCTACGCAAACACATATCGACTAATTCCTCATGCCCTCCACACAAACATATATAGACTATTTTCTCATTATCACCACGCAAGCAAATATCGACTAACTTCCCAAGACATCCACGCAAACGTAAATCGACTAATTTCTCACGACCTCTTCGCAAACGTATATCGACGAATTTCTCATGACCTCCACAAAAACATATATAGACTAGTTTCTCATTACCAACACGCAAACTCATGTCGACTAACTTCTCGAGACATCCACGCAAACCTATATCGACTAACTTCTCATGACCTCTTCGCAAACGTATATCGACTAATTTCTCATGACCTCCACGCAAACATACATAGACTAGTTTCTCATTACGAACACGCCAACGCATAACGACTAACTTCTCGGGACATCCACTCAAATGTATATCGACTAATTTCTCATGACCTCTTTGCAAACGTATATTGCCTAATTTTTCATGACCTTCACGCAAACATATATCGAGAAATTTCTGATGACCTCCACGCAAACATACGTCGAATAATTTCTCATGACTTCCTCTCAAACATATATAGGCCAGTTTCGCATTACCTCCTCGCTTACATATATACACCGGTTCCTCATTACCTCCTCCCTTACATATATACACCGGTTTCTCCTTACCTCCTCGCAAACATATATAGGCAAGTTTAGCATTACCTCCTCGCTAACATATATAGACTGGTTCCTCATTACCTCCTCGTTAACATATATACACCGGTTTCTCATTACCTCCTCGCTAACATATATACACCGGTTTCTCATTACCTCCTCGCTAACATATACAGACAGATTTCGCATTACCTCCTCGCTAACATATATATACCAGTTTCGCATTACCTCCTCGCTAACATATATACACCAGTTTCTCATTACCTCCTCGCTAACATATATAGACCAGTTCCTCATTACCTCCTCGCTAACATATATACACCAGTTCCTCATTACCTCCTCGCTAACATCTATACACCGGTTTCTCATTACCTCCTCGCAAACATATATACACCTGTTTATCATTACCTCCTCGCTAACATCTATACACCGGTTTCTCATTACCTCCTCGCTAACATCTATACACCTGTTTATCATTACCTCCTCGCTAACATATATACACCGGTTCCTCATTACCTCCTCGCAAACATATATAGACGAGTTCCTCCTTACCTCCTCGCTAACATATATACACCGGTTTCTCATTACCTCCTCGCTAACATCTATACACCTGTTTATCATTACCTCCTCGCTAACATATATACACCGGTTTCTCATTACCTCCTCGCTAACATATATACACCAGGTCCTCCTTACCTCATCGCTAACATCTATACACCGGTTTCTCATTACCTCCTCGCTCACATATATACACCGGTTTCTCATTACCTCCTCGCAAACATATATAGACCAGTTCCTCATTTCCTCCTCGCTAGCATATATACACCTGTTTAACATTACCTCCTCGCAAACATATATATACCAGTTTAGCATTACCTCCTCGCAAACATATATATACCAGTTTAGCATTACCTCCTCGCAAACATATATATATATATATATATATATATATACCAGTTTAACATTACCTCCTCGCAAACATATATACACCAGTTTAACATTACCTCCCCGCAAACATATATAGACCAGTTTCACATTGCCTCCTCGCTAACATATATAGACCAGTTCCTCATTTCCTCCTCGCAAACATATATAGACCAGTTTAACATTACCTCCTCGCTAACATATACAGACCAGTTTCACAATAGCTCCTCGCAAACATATATAGACCAGTTTCACATTGCCTCCTCGCTAACATATATAGACCAGTTTCTCATTTCCTCCTCGCAAACATATATAGACCAGTTTAACATTACCTCCTCGCTAACATATACAGACCAGTTTCACAATACCTCCTCGCTAACATATATACACCAGTTCCTCATTACCTCCTCGCTAACATATATAAACCGGTTTCTCATTACATCCTCGCAAGCATATATAGACCAGTTTCACATTACCTCCTCGCAAACATATATAGACCAGTTCCTCATTTCCTCCTCGCTAGCATATATACACCTGTTTAACATTACCTCATCGCAAACATATATATACCAGTTTAACATTACCTCCTCGCAAACATATATACACCAGTTTAACATTACCTCCTCGCAAACATATATAGACCAGTTTCACATTGCCTCCTCGCTAACATATATAGACCAGTTTAACATTACCTCCTCGCTAACATATACAGACCAGTTTCACAATAGCTCCTCGCAAACATATATATACCAGTTTAACATTACCTCCTCGCAAACATATATAGACCAGTTTCACATTGCCTCCTCGCTAACATATATAGACCAGTTTCTCATTTCCTCCTCGCAAACATATATAGACCAGTTTAACATTACCTCCTCGCTAACATATACAGACCAGATTATCATTACCTCCTCGCTAATATACACAGACCAGTTTATCATTACCTCCTCGCTAACATATACAGATGAGTTTATCATTACCTCCTCGCTAACATATACAGACCAGTTTATCATTACCTTCTCGCTAACATATACAGACCAGTTTTACATTACCTCCTCGCTAACATATACAGACCAGTTTATCATTACATTCTCGCAAACATATACAGACAAGTTTATCATTACCTCCTCGCTAACATACACAGACCAGTTTATCATTACCTTCTCGCAAACATATACAGACCAGTTTCACATTTCCTCCTCGCTAACATATATAGACCAGTTTATCATTACCTCCTCCCTAACATATACAGACCAGTTTCACATTTCCTCCTCGCTAACATATACAGACCAGTTTCACAATACCTCCTCGCTAACATATACAGACCAGTTTCACAATACCTCCTCGCTAACATATACAGACCAGTTTCACATTTCCTCCTCGCTAACATATATAGACCAGTTTATCATTACCTCCTCGCTAACATATACAGACCAGTTTATTATTACCTTCTCGCAAACATATACAGACGAGTTTCACATTACCTCCTCGCTAACATATTTGGACCAGTTTCACATTACCTCCTCCCTTACATATACAGACCAGTTTATCATTACCTCCTCGCTAACTTATATAGACCAGTTTCACATTACCTCCTCGCTAACATATATAGACCAGTTTCACAATACCTCCTCGCTAAAATATATAGACCAGTTTCACATTACCTCCTCGCTAACATATATAGACCAGTTTCACATTACCTCCTCGCTAACGTATACACAACAGTTTCACAATACCTCCTCGCTAAAATATATAGATCAGTTTCACAATACCTCCTCGCTAACATATATAGACCAGTTTCAGAATACCTCCTCGCTAACATATATAGAACAGTTTCACAATACCTCATCGCTAACATATATACACCGGTTTCTCATTACCTCCTCGCTAACATATATACACCTGTTTATCATTACCTCCTCTCTAAAATATATACACCAGCTTCTCATTACTTCCTCCCCAACATGTTAGACTAGTTTCCCATTACCTACTAGTCAACATAAATAGACCAGTTTCGCATTACTTCCCCGCCAACCCAATATATACACCAGTTCCTCATTACCTCCTCGCCAACATATATAGACTAGTTTAACATTATTTCCTACTAACTCACAGACACACACACATACATATATATCAGCTTCCCATTATCCCTTTACCAAACCTAATATAGGCCAGTCTCTCTTAACTTCGTCGCTAACATATATAGCCTAGTTTCTCATTGCCTCGTTGCCAAAAGCTATAGACTAGTTTCTCATTGCCTCGTTGCCAAAAGCTATGGACTAGTTTCTCATTACCTCCTTGCTAACCTTATTTATAGACTAATATTTTCCTTACCTCCTCGCTAACCTATTGTATAGACTAGTTTCTCATTACCTCCTCGCTAACCTAATATACAGACCAGTCTCTCATTACCTCTACTCTAAAACACACACACATTCACACAGATGTATATATACATATTCATGCTGAATCATCTAAAACGTGCACCGCAAATATTTCGGAATTGGAAAATGCTATTGATGTGCAGTTTTCACAGCGTTGATTGGTAGTCAGGGACTCGTACATTTAGCCTATAACCAGATTTTAATAATACTGAGAAAGTGTATTTTTTGAGCAAACATGCAATTTTTAAAATGGAACATGCCTGGTTACATCAACAGAATAAAGGTAGGATAAATTAGAATATCAGTGGTGTTTGTTGCAAGATTCTGGTGCCAGTGGTGTACGAGAAATCTTATTTTGAAACTTTTACGCACCGACACTTGTACAACCTATGGTAGCACAAACTAAAGTAAAACAAAAGGGAATTACAATACTTCTGTGAATTCTTACAAGTAAAGAGAACATAACCCTTCAAAGGTTGTGCTCAAGATGACCACCGGCAGCTTCAATACACTCTTCCATTCTGCTATGGAAAGACTGCTGCACATGTTCTAGCATTTCAGCGGAAATTTTAGAGCAGGCAGCTGTAATACGTCGTTTCATATCATCTGGTGTAGTTGGTACATCCTTGTAGACAGTTTCTTTCAGCTTTCCCCACAGAAAAAAGTCTAAAGGGGTCAGATCCGGTGAACGGGCCGGCCAAGGTACAGACCCTCTTCGTCCAATCCAACGATTTTGAAACAATCCATTGAGACAAGCTGTAGTACTCCGTCCACTATGGTGTGTACAGCTATCGTGTTGGTACTACAGGTTCCTCCTAGTCTGTAAAGGAGCGTCTTCTAGCATCAGTGCCAGATGGTCTGTCAGGAGGCTGCGATACTTGTGCAAGTTCATTGTTCCTTCTATGAACAGAGCTCCTATGAGAGTTAATGGTTCGCTATCCCACACCATACGTTTAAACTCCATGGACGCTGACGATCCATTGACGAAGTCAACGGGGATTGTCAACAGACCAATAGTGCATGTTTCTACGGTTTATTTGGCCATGATTAGTAGATGTTGCCTCATCACTAAACAAGATACATGATGAATCTGGAGTATCATGTTTTAATGCCCATGTACCAAAGTTAACACGATTCTCAAAATCATTTCTATGCAGCTCTTGATGGAGAGAGATGTGATGGGGATGGAACCTATGTATGTCGATGGAGAATGCGCACTACACATGCCTAACTTATGCCACTTCCACGTGCGATTGTGCGGATACTAATTGGCGGATCTACTGCAACGGTAGCCCTAACATTAATTTCTGCCTCTTCTCCAGTCACTTGTTTGTTTCTGTTACGTTTTCTAGATGTTACAGTACCACTTTCACGTAATTGGTTGAAGAGGTTTATAAATAATTGCCGATATGGTTGACGTCTATTGGGATACCTTTCCGCATACACCGTACAGGAACGAACTGCATTCTTCCTACACTCTCCATACACCATGAGCATGTCGGCTTTTTCTGCATTAGTAAACCCCATCTTCCACTCACGACTTACTGCTTGAACTGTCATAAACTAACTGACCAGAAAGTCGCAATGCAATCAGTGAACAGAAAACACAATACAAACAACATCGTACAGACGGCTCCAAATATTTTCAGTTCCACCGTTAGCGGGACAAGCGGGATGTCTTATCGAGAGGTTATGCCAGGTATCTTAGCTCATACCTGCGCTATAAGGAAGGTTAAAGGAAGTTACAGGCTAAAGAAAGTATCTTTCCAACACATTTCCCTTAGACTTGGCTGTAACAATGAATAACTGTGAAAAGAAAGCAGCAATAACATTACAACACAGCGACTTAAGCAGTATACAAACTAATTTTTAGGAATTAGAGGCGTCATGTTATTCTATAACAAGCACGCGGTAAAACAAAATGGTTTGGTTTTCAATATTTACTGCTTTCTCTAACCATCATCAACTAACATATGTTCTTTATTTTAATAATGTCCTTATGAAGTATGGTTTTTCCGTGCATCGTGACAACGATTTAGGCCAGAAATGATTTCAAGTTACAGTCTAAGTTACACTTTTCCCTATTTGGTTGCACGCAAGATGCCGTAACGACAAACAGCCGCTTATCTATTCCACAACTCATCTTTTTACTGTCTCTACTATTTACCTATAATCAGTAGGGAAAGTGTTGTATTTCCCCAAAAATTAAAAAACGAGATTCATCAGAAATACACTTTTTGAGATCCACTGAATCCAAAGAAAGCATTTTTGCTTTTCCTACTACGCACTTACAGTAAATAGTGGAAGTATTGTATTCCACCCAAAAATTCAATAACAAGATTCACCGGAAATACACGTTTTGAGCCCCTTTGAATCCAAAGAAAGCATTTTTACGTTCTCTACTACGCACTTACAGTAAGTAGAGGAATTATTGTATTCCATGCAAAAATTTAATAACGGTATTTACTGAAAATGCACGCTTTGAGACTCCCTGAATCCAAAGAAATCATTTTGACTTTCTCTGCTACGTAGTTAACAGAGGTAGAGAAAGTATTGTGTTTCATCCAAAAATTCAATAAAGAGAATCACCGGAAATACATGCTTTGAGAACCCTGAATCCAAAGAAAGCATTATCACCTTCTCTACTACGTAGTTACACGAGGTAGAAAAAGTATTGTATTCCACCTAAAAATTCAATAAAGAGATTCCCCCGAAATAAACGTTTTGAGACCCCCTGAATCCAAAGAGAGCATTTTTACTTTATTTACGACGTAGTTACAGTAAATAGAGCAAATATTGTATTCCACACAAAATTGAATAACAAGATTAATATTCGGAACGGAAATACTCGTTTTCAGACTCCCTGAAACCAAACAAAGCGTGTTTACTTTCTCTACTACGTATTTACAGCAAGTAGAGCAAGTGTTGTGTTCCACCCAAAAATTGAGTGAGATTCACCGGATATACACGTTTTGAGACCCCCTGAATTCAAACAAAGCATTTTTACTTTCTCTACTACGTAGCTACAGGAGGTGGAGAAAGTATTGTATTCCAACCAAAAACTGAATAACGAGATTCACCGAAATACACGTTTTCAGGCTCCCTGAATCCAAAGAGAATATTTTTACTTTTACTACTACGTAGTTACAGTAAGTAGAGAAAGTATTGTGTTCCACCAAAAAATTGAATAACGATATTCAACCGAAATACACGTTTTGAGAGCCCTGAATCCAAAGTAAGCATTTTTACTTTCTCTACTACGTAGCTACAGTAAGTAGAGAAAGTATTGTGTTTCATCTTAAAATTGAATGTAGTAATTTCACCAGAAATCACGTTTGTGACTCCCTGAATCCAATTAACTTATTTTTAGAAAATGGTTCAAGTGTGTGTGTATCCACGAATAGCATAACTAAAAAGCTAAGGTTGGTTAAAAACCGAACTTGGTGTTTAAGTTCAACTTCTTCCAAGAATGCGACACTAATATTTTAAAGAAAATCCTCCACTCCAAACTACCCTTGACATTGGACATTTTTCGAAATTTTTTATTTTTTCAAAAATGACTCTAAGGATTTTGCTTAAAATAGATATGTTTAAGCTAGTTTCATGATAAATAGAATGTATATCTTTTATTTTCTAGGAATAGTCTGTAGATCAGTCTTTATTGTCAATGACTTGATAATTAGTAAATCGTAAGAGAGAGAGAGAGACAAAATCTTACCGCACAATAACTGTAGATCTTGTTAAAGCACAACATTTATACCAAATAACATTTTTATTTTATGTCAAATAACTTTTATATTTTACCTATTCTGAAAGTTTCTTTGTTATTAGTTTGAATTTTCAAATACTTTATACTTCTCTCAACCGCAAATACCTATTTTCTTTCTTTCTTTCCTTCTTTCTTTCTTTCTTACTTACTTACTTTCTTTCTTTCTTTCTTTCTCGTGTACATACAAAGAGAACAGAATTTCAAAGCTATCACGTCGGTGGCTCGCATTCGGGATGTCATGGGTTGGATTCCTCTGGCCGACCTTCCTGATCCATAGGTTTTTTTCGGTGGGTTTTCCCGGATCGCCAGGCGAGTGCTGGGAAGGATTCTCACATCCCCGAATTTCCGGACCTCCATTTCATCTCCATTCTAATTTCACTTCATCTTTCATCCATTGGTCTCTTTCAGGTTTGGTAGTGTCGGCGATGGTGTTTCGGTGCAGTGTGACAGGGAAAAAGGCTGCTTTTTGTGATTTTCTCCGTCCCTCAGCTTTCGGCTGACTGTCGGGAGTATCCTAACTTCCTTGAGGGGCGTTGGACACCCTCTGTCCGTCTGACGGGGAGTCTCTATCTGAAAACTTAGGGACCATAGCTTTCCTGTGCCGTTTTACCTGGTTCCGGACGTCCGGTGTCTAGTCTCGCCCATCCTTCCTCCCAGAGACGCCCTCTTGTGGGGCGTAGTCACGATATCCACTTTGTGGATCAGTGCGAGTCCCCCTTCGTAGCCAACCAATCGAAAGCTATCACATAGCGATCAGCTCTGAGGGATTTGGCTATCGCTTTAGCTTAATATGTTCTGGTTATACCTACAACGAATTGTGAAAATAAGTGATGAAGGTTTATCGGTATTAACATGACATAAATATAAAATAAGCTTTGTAAGAAGAGTGAGTAGAGAAAGTCATGTGAATGCAACACATATTTTAGGGCAAAAGCTCCATATGCCTGCGTCTCTGTGAACAACATAAATCCAAAGCGAAAAGCCGGTTAAATACCAAACTTGATATTTAGGTTCAGCATCTTTCAAAGTTGTGACAAGGATTTTCAAGAAAACCTCCCCATCCTGAATAGCCCTTTACATGGAAAAATTTTCGAAATTTATTTTCTTAGAAATGGCTCTAATGATTTTGATTAAAATACTGTTTAAAATATTTTCATGACAAACGAAATATATATTTTGAACTGACTGAGAAGAGCCTCTAAAGGCTTCTTCATTCTGAATAACTTTCTGTATAATTTGTAAACTCTAAAAGATTGGACAAAGTTTTGTGCACAAGAAATGCAAACCCCGTTAAAGCACGCAGTTTGTTATACATATATTTTATGAGATTAACTAATTCCCACATATTTTTTGTTATTGGTTTGAATATTCGTTTTGTTTTTGTCGCGGTCATATAAACAGCATGGAATTTCAAAGCATCACAAAGTGACATGCTTTTTGAAAATGTGACTATCGCTTTATCTACATGTACTACAATGAAACGTGTAAATGTGAACTTTTTCTTTTGGTATTTAATTAAAGTCCTTTAACCGGGTAGGCCATTACGGACGGTGAATGAACGAAATAGTTAAAATGATGCTGAAATGAGCCCGATGTCCCAAGAAATTAGAATCTAACTTTCATCTTCTCAGGATAAGAGGAAACCCTGGAAAAAAACTTTACCCAGGTATTTCACTTTATCCGAGATTCTAACTCGGGACCTGTTGAATGTGAGGCAGATCCCACACCACACAGATGAGCTAAATGTGATTTGCAAGTTTATCTGGATTATAAGAAGTAGGCAGAAAAATGAGATTTAGAAATAGAATTTGTAGAATGGGGAGAAGAGAAAGTTATGTGAATGCAACACGTTAGTTTGTTCAATTTAAAATATTAATTTAATCTATATGTAAATATAATTCTTCCTAATCATTATTATCGTGGTAATGCAAAGAGTGTGGAGTTACAAAGGCACCTCATAAAAATCTGACTATCGTTTGAGCTACTGCATTCTTCTTATACTTACAACGAAGATTGTAATGGCAGTTCATTTCAATTAACAAGAAGACTCTTTCACTCAAGCCGTGTGTAGGACAAGGTTGGAAAAATAGAATCAGATTGAAAAATTCAATGTCATAGCCGAGATTTGAACTACGGATCTTCCAGTTTACGTCCAGGTGGCGCCGTGGTAACACGTGCGACTCGCATTCGAGAGATCCCTAGTTCGCTTCCCGGCTACCGCCCAATCTGACCCACGGGTTTTTTTCCCGAGAGTTTTCCCGGGTCGTCAGGCGAATGCTGATATGATTTCTCTCAGCTCCCGAATATCGTTCCATTCCTCATTTCATTCATCCTTAACCTCGTTAGGTCTATTTCAGGGTTGGAAGTGTCGGCGCTGGTATTCCGGTGCGGCGTGGCACAGAAAAAGGATTCTCTCTGTGTAACCTTATCCGTTTCTCGGTCTTCGGCTGGTTGCCAAGGTATAAGAACCGCTTCTTGGGGGCGTTGGCCCCTCTGTTTGGGGTGGGGTCCCCGGTTTGCCTGCCCAACTGTCAGGGCGTCTCAATCTGGAAATTTTAGGAACCTTGTCATTGCTGTGCCGTCACTCCTAGTTCCGGTCACTCGGTGTCTCTAACCTCATCCCTCCCTCCCGCGAGCGCCCCCTCGAGGGGCACAAGCACAATATCCTCATTCACTGGATCGGGGTCGAGTCCCCTCCGTTACACATTCCATTCCATTCTAGACCAGAGAAAAGAAATATTTTAAGAATTCAGAACGTGAATCGCAATACAAAGTTTTTTGGGGGGGGCATCTTCAGATTTGTTACTTGAAAGTAATTTAGTTTTCAGAATAGAGTGCTTTCAAATTAACCAATTGCAACAAAAGCACATCAACCTATCTGCATTAACACTTCTGGTCACTATTTTGAAAATTTAGCTTATATGATCCTAACCGAATAAAACCTCTATATAGAAACTGTATATTTTTACGCTGAACGTTGTTTCCTCGTATCTATTAGGGTTTTGCATAAAATACCTAAATAGGTGTTTTTACTCCACATCCACTATACGACTGGCACGGTTTTTCTTCCTTTCTCTTGTGAGTGTGTATGTAAGGGGAATTATGTTTCAAATAAAACAATCTTTATTCGTTTTTCAGTAACAAACGCAAAATATATCTCATTTTGAAGAACATTTAATGTTTTACTTATTTGTTCCCAAACTCCTTCAACAGTTTGACATTAATATTACTTTTGCTGCCATATTTTTAAAACATTACTTGAATATTATCAGAACTAATGTGCCAACTGTATGGAACCACATACTTAGCGCTAAACGTTGTTATAGATATTTATGAAAATTAAAAAGCAAAAGGAACTTATATTCAAGGTAATAAATACCCTCGGAGCACGCGTAGAACGTTCTATTGGTGATAATTATGAAACTATTATTATTAATATTATTATTTATTATTAGCAACAAACGTTAAAAACAAGATATACATTATGCGAACCTTGTTTCTCAAGAAAATTACTGAATCTTAAACTTGTGTAGCACCCGCATAAACAGTGCAATATTTGATTTTTAAACAACATATTATGCAAAGAACATGTTAATTTATTTCGCTTGAATGGTTCTAGTAAAGAGACAAGTATTTGGTTTCGTTTTCTTTCCTCTTAGATTCAGGTTTCTGAATTATACCAGCATACAACGCAGTAAATGTGACCTTTGATACGATCCGGCACTTGCTGTTGGCTGTAGCCAGGCATGACTAGTCGAGAAGAAATTTCTTCCCCCTCTTCCTCTACACCCCTTGGCCCATCGGAAAACATTTGAAGCCCACTGTACCTAGCAACTAAGCAGGTTGAATGGGGCAAACAATTGTCGGCAGGAAACTTTTCAAAATACGATTTCTCTTAAACCACTTGCACTAGAATCCTGCAACAAAGACCTTTGACATTCTAATTTACCCTACCGTTATTCCGTTGACGTAACTAGGCATTGTTCCATTTAAAAATGTATGTTTGTTCAAAAAATACACTTTCTCAGTATTATTAAAATCTATTTATAGACTAAAACATACGAGCCCCTGATTACCAATCAATGCTGTGAAAACTGCACATCAATAGCACTTTCCATTTCCGAAATATTTGCGGTGCAAATTTTAGGTGATTCACCCTATATATATACTAGTTGAGTCAGCGGCTCTATTTATTTTTGAATTTATGCAACGTGCTAAGCGACATATTTGACTTACTCCTTTCTTAAATGCCTTCTAATAGTGATTTACATAACACTTTATAGAGGAGGGATAGATAACTCAGTGCACAAGTGTTTTACAGGACAGAACGCAAATGCTATGTATGTCGATACAAAAAACATCCCCCCTGACACTGGGAGCTGCAGTAGCACTTTTAGCCAATTTTACAAACTTTTATTATTTAGCATACATTCATGCACACCTTTGAATACGCCCCTTAAGGAACAACCTATCACATGCATCGGTTGACAAAACCATTCGAAAACAAAATGGCATATATACGCAGTACGACCAATTGGATTTAAGCTGTCAGTCAACGTTGTAGCGCCTTTTCAAAGAATGCTAAGTATTAGGTAGACAATTTCACTTATGTTAGAAACTATGACATATTTCAGATCATACAGTAATTGTAATGCCTGATGCAGTTTATTTCTTTGAATTAAAACTACCAAAACGAGCTCAAAACAATGCATGGCGCTGCAAAAATCGTGTAAAAATTCGAGGCGGGGTGTAGTTCTGCGATTACTAATTTGTATAGGAACCCCTAGTTGACAAAGTAGCGTTGGCATAATGGTATTGTCATGGTTGCTTTAACACTGTGCCTCTTTAGTTCGGGTTCAATACCTTCGGGTGAATTTCAAACTTTTTATTAAGTTTTGTTTTATCTCTTTGGACCTGTATTTTCATATTACTATATATATATAACATTCTTGAAAACATTATATGTGTGTACAAAATAGAATAATCGTCATGTTTTCCACCGCGAAGAAGAACCGCAAAGACCAAATCATTTACGGGCACACTCATAGGTGAAGAATGTAGGCAGATTACACCGCGCATGATACAGCATGCAAGAAGGTCTCTCCGGCAACGTACACAAATATGGATTGATGCAGGGGGTCGTCATTTTGAACATTTACTTCGTTGATGAAATCCACGCTCTTTAACAATTTATTATGCTGTTTAACCGTGAACTTAGCACATTTACAACTCCTTTGTCAATAGAAGAGGTGAAACATAAGGTTTAATATGAAACAAAAACTGTTATATTTAATGTCGTCAGTATGCGCCCAAGAGAATGAAAGCTAGCTGCGTAACACGGGGTAATTCTGTGCGACGACTCTATTCACTATGGCGACCGCGCGCAGAGCCTTATTGAACTGCCAACATAGAACTGTATATTCGTGGGGCTTGCCAGCCGCTACTAACGTAATATTGAACATCGCCAGACGTTAAGAAAACGTGGAACACACATTATGTTGAAATATCCATGATGTTTTGAAATGCGCATTTCGAAAGAAGAGAAGAAGCTGGATAACCAATGAATGTCACACGTAATGAAGACAGACGTAAAATAACAAATTCGTGTTTTCTGTAAGGGGAAACAAAAAGTGAAATGTGCGCAAACATGGGTATAACGCATATAAAAATGCGCGGATTGTGTGCGAAAACACAAAAGTGAAAAGCAATGACGCCATAAAACAAAACACGTAGATGAAGCCAAACATAAATAATGTTTAAAGCAAAGCATACGTAAACTATACAATAAATACGGATGACATTTTGAGAAATTCTGCAATATATGAAGTTAGAATTGTCCGTTTCTTAAAATTCATTTTTACTTATTCTTTTTCTCATTCACTATTCTACCACGTACATAGTAGGTAGAGGAGGTATTGCATTCCCTCAAAAGTTCGATACCGAGATTCTACCGGAAATGCATGTTTTGAGGCCCTTGAATGAAAATAAAATGAAATTATCCTTATTCTACCATGTACCTAGTGGGTAGAGAAACTATTGCATTCCACATAAAAATTCTAAACCGAGATTTCAGCGGAAATAGCTTTTGAGGCCCCTGGAATGAAAAGGAATATAAATTTTACTGATTCTCCACGTACCTAGTAGGCAGAGGAGGTATTTCGTTCCACATGAAATATTGATACCGAGATTTCACCGGAAATACATGTTTTGAGGCTCTATGAATCCAAGAAATGCATTTTCTGAAAGCAAAACTGACGAATACCTTCTCTACCTACAAGTATGTGGTAGTAAACGTAAACATGCTTTTTTGCTTCAGGGTGCCTCAAAACACGTATTTCTGGTGAAATTTCGGTATCGAATTTTTGTATGGTATACACTAACTCCTCTACCTTTTTAGGTGCGTGGTAGAATAAGTAAAATGCTTTTCTTATTCAGGGGCCACAAAACATGTATTTCCGCGAAATCTCGGTATCGCATTTTTGTGTGGAATGTAATATCTCTTCTATTTACTAGGTACGTGGTAGTATAAGTAATAGTTTTTTTTCTTTTAATTCAGGGCGCCTCAAAGACATGTATTTTCATGAAATCTCGGTATCAAATTTTTGCGTGGAATGCAACACCTCCCCTACCATTTTAGGTGCGCGATAGAATAAGTAATAGTTATTTTTCTTTTAATTCAGGGCGCCTCTAAAACATGTATTTTCATGAAATCGCGGTATCAAATTTTTGCGTGGAATGCAACACCTCCTCTACCGTTTTAGGTGCGCGGTAGAATAAGTAAAAGTGCTTTTTTATTTAGGGGCCTGAAAATGTGTATTTCTGGTGAAATCTTTGTGTGAAATGCAATACATCTACCTAAGGCGTACGCGGTAGAAGTAAATTTTTTTTCTCGATTTTTCTTGCCAGAGTTTACGTATGCTTTGCTTTAAACATGATATATGTTTGGCTTCATCTACGTGTTTTGTTTTATGGATTTATTGCGTTTCATTTTTGTGTTTTCGCACACAATTCGCGCATATTTCTGTGCGTTATACCCATGTTAGTGCATATTTCACTTTTTATTCACCCTTATAGAAAGCTTGCATCACTAATTTTACGCGTGTACAAAACATGAAATACATCATGCGCACATTTCAACATTTCCAGTGTGTTCCTTGCTTGTTTAACGACTAGCGATGTTATATATTACGTTGGTAGCGCCTGGTATCCAGCGAAAACACAGTTGTGATATTGGCACTTGAATAAGCACTGCCCGCGGCCGCCGTAGTAAATTGAGTTGTTGGACAGAATTACCTAACACGGTTTTCAACACCAGATAGGTACAGATTATTGGGGTAAACATGATACACAATTATCTGATTGTAATTCTTGTGCTTTGGCGCACAAGAAAGCCAATAACAAAAATTAATACATTAGTACACTAAAATAAAGAAGATAAACATAAGGAGAGGAAACAAAACCCAAACAAACTGATGTTTGTATCAGATTCGAACCTCCGAAGCTGACCTTTGCTTCACCACATTCCGGCAGCTAACCCACTCTGCTAGAACCCACGTAGTCTATCACGCTCTTCGAGAAAACATTTCTCTATCTCCTTGCAAGTAATATTTCCATGAAACGCCGTCCTTTTTGAGGCTTTCGCAGCTCCTTGGTTCTCATTCAGGCCTTTAATCATTAATGCTAGTTGCGTATAGTACCGAATAGAAGGGCAGAGCTACGATAACAGTTTTTTTGCTAAAAGGGTTAATGTTTTCACATTAGACTATAAACTGCGGGTTGCATAGATACGAATACCTTGGGACAGCTGACTACCCTGGTGTGTGTGCGTGTATATATACCAGCTTCTCATTACCTCCTTGACAACCTAATATATAGACCTGTATTTCATTAGTTCCTCGCTAACATATATAGACTAGCTTCTCATTGCCTCCTTGCTAAAATCTCATTACCTCCTCGCTAATCTAATGTGTAGACTAGTATTTTCATTACCTACTCGCTAACTTAATGTATAGACTAGTTTCACATTACCTCCTCGCTAACCTAATATATAGACTGGTTTCACATTACCTACTCGCTAACTTAACATATAGACTAGTTTCTAATTACCTCCTCGTTAGCCTAATACATAGACTGGTTTCTCATTACCTCCTCGCTAACCGAATATATAGACTACTTTCTCATTACATTTTTGATAATCTAATATGTAAACTAGTTTCTCATTACCTCCTCGCCAACATACATAGGTTAGTTTCTCATTACCTCCTCGCTAACCGAATATATAGACTAGTTTCACATTACCTCCTCGCTAACCTAATATATAGACTGGTTTCACATTATCTACTCGCTAACTTAACATATAGACTAGTTTCTAATTACCTCCTCGTTAGCCTAATACATAGACTGGTTTCTCATTACCTCCTCGCTAACCGAATATATAGACTAGTTTCTCATTACATTTTTGCTAATCTAATATGTAAACTAGTTTCTCATTACCTCCTCGCCAACATACATAGGTTAGTTTCTCATTACCTCCTCGCTAACCGAATATATAGACTAGTTTCACATTACCTCCTCGCTAACGTAATATATAGACTAGTTTCTCATTACCTCCTCGCTAACCGAATATATAGACTAGTTTCTCATTACATTCTCGCTAACCTAATACATGGACTACTTTCTCATTACATTCTCGCTAATCTAATAGGTAAACTAGTTTCTCATTACCTCCTCGCCAACGTAATAATTAGGCTTTTTTTCTCATTGTCTCCTCCCAAACCTAATATATAGACTAGTTTCACATTACCTGCTCACAAACCTAATATGTAGACTGGTTTATCATTACCTACTCGCTAACATAAAATATAGACTAGATTTACATTACCTCCTCGCTAACTTAATGTATAGACTACTTTCACATTAGCTCATTGCAAACCCAATATATAGACAAGTTTCACATTAGCTCATCGCCAACATAATATATGAACTAGTTTGTCATTTTCTCCTCACTAACATATATAGACTAGCATCTCGTTACCTCCTCGCCAACCTAATATGTAGACTAGCTTCACAATTATTTCCTCGCACACATATTTACACTAGTTTTACATTACCTCCTCGCCATTCTATTATATTACGTCACGCAATAGAATCTCAAGCCTGATAAAGAGGCCTGTGAGCAAGATTACCAGTCTTTCATGCCCAACATGGAATGGGAAGCCAAAGAACACATCAGTTAAAGAGTATCCATAAATAAAACATAATTTAATTTTGTCTACATATCGATCGACTGATCGACCGATCCACCCACGCAACTATAAATCCATCCATTTACCTACCCACACACTCACAGGCACACAGACCCACCGATCCACTCACCCATCCATCCTCTCCAATCCATTCATCCACCCCATGCATCCATCCATCCATCCAGCCGCCCGTCCCTCCGCCCACCTTCCCATCATACCAACCACACACCCATCTATCCATTCATCGATCCACTGCCTCCACGCCCACCCGCCCGTCCGCCTATCCGTCTATCCATCCATCTAGTTTCCCGTTACCTCATGCCAGTATGTTACGACTAGTTTTTAATGGCCAGAATGTTTCTCGTGACCTCCTGGCTGTATATTACGACTAGCTCTTATGGTCATAATATATCTCTTAGTTTTTCGTGACCTCTTGCCAGTATATTACGATACGTTTCTCATGGTCATAATATATCTCTTAGTTTTTCGTGACCTCTTGCCAGTATATTACGACAAGTTTCTCATAGTCAAAATATATCTCCCATTTTCTCCACATCTCTTGCCAGTATATTACGCCTAGTTCCTCAACATCCGAATATATCTCGCAGTTTCTCGTCATCTCTTTCTAATATATTACTATTAGTGTTTCGTGGCCAGAATATATCTCCCAGTTTCTCGTAACCTCCTGGCAATATATTACGATTATTTTCTCATTGCCACAATTTATCTCTCAGTGGCTCATGACCTCTTGCTATAAAATTATGACTGGTTTCTCATGGTCAGAATGAATCCTCCAGTATTTTATGAACTTTTGCCACTATATCATGGCCGGAACATATCTCCCATTTATTCAGACCTCCTGCCAGTACATTAAAACTAGTTTCTAATGGCCAGAATGTATCTCCTAGGTTCTCGTGACCAATTGCCAGTATATTATAGTATCTCCCGGTGGGATTATACCTCCCAGTTTCTGAGGACGTCCTGCCAGTATATTACGACCTTCTTTTCATGGGAAGAATGTATCTCCAAATTTCTCGTGACCTCTTGCCAATATATTACGGCTAGTTCTTCAAGGTCAGAATGTATCTCCTAGTTTCTCGTGAACTAATACCACTAAATTACGAATACTTAGTCATGGCCAGAATGTCTCGCCTAGTTTCTTGTGACCTCTTGCCAGCATATTACAGCTGGTTTCTCATGGCCAGAATGTGTCTCCCAGTTGTTGGTGAACTCCTGTCAGTATATTACGACTAGTTTATCATGAGCAAATGTATCTCCCAATTTCCCGCGACCTCTTGGCAATACATTACGGCTAGCCTCTCGTGGCTAAAATTTAAATCACAGTTTTTCGTGACCAGTATATTACGACTAGTTCTGATGGCCATAATATACGTCCGAGTTTCCTGTGAGATCTTGCCAGTATATTACGACTGGATTCTCATGGCCGGAATATATCTCCCAGTTGTTAGTGAACTCTTGCCAGTATATTAGGACTGGTTTCTTATCGCCAGAATGTATCTTCCGGTTTCTTGTAACATCCTACCAGTATATTATGACTTGTATGTCATGGCCGGAATATATCTCCCAGTTTCCCGTCACCACTTGCCAGTATATTGCGACTAGTTTCTGATGGTCCGAATGTATCTCTCGGTTTCTCGCGAACACTTACCAGTATATTACGACTAGTTTCTCATGTCCAGAGTGTATCTCTTAGTTACTCCTGACCTCTTGCAAGTATATTACGACTAGTTTTTCATGGCCGGTATGTATCTTCTGGTTGTTGGTGAACTCTTGCCAGAATATTGTCACGCCTTTAATTTGAAGGGGGTTGAGGACGTGCATTTGGGAGCGTAGCAGGATTAAGGGTTGGTGAGCAATTCTGAATAGCAAGACACAATGAACAAAAACGATAACAGATGTAATATAATAAACAAGTAGACACAAAGACAGTGAGCAAGCAAGCCATTTTTAGGATTAAGTGTTTAAGAAAGATCAGTTTCTAGTTACCTAGTGCCATTGAGCAGATGTTACACTGGTTGACATACCCAAAGGTGAATGTTGATCTGGGCAGCGCCTCCGGCCGCACCTGGGTTGTTCCTATCAAGACTGCCATCCGCATAAATTTATGAAAGGGTTTTTATATCATAGATAGACGCCTCCACACAGGACATGGCCACATATGGAGAGATAACCTCTACTCTATGAGTTGGCATCACCCACATAGAATCAGAATGATATGATTGGCACTGAATGTCGAGCTCAAGCATCCTGTGTTGCACCATGTGAAGTAAGAATGCAAGAAATAAGCTTCACATGAACTAACTTCTAAGGAAAAGTAATTTTTAGGAAAATAATTTAACTTAACTTGACCCATACGTTACATCTGCCCCGGCATCAAAATAACACACTACCACTGTGTGTTGATAAGAAAGAATGAAAAGAATGGTACAAGCTCACACAAACACAAAAAATGATTAGATAATTGTAAACAATTGAAAATTACAATAATAACATTAATGAGTCAAAGAAAAGGCCAAAAAAGGGGGAAATAATTGAATAGAGTGCTTGAGTACGTGGAAATATGTTGGTCATCCTTGAGTATCGAACCACGGGCCATAAGTTGAAGTAATGAAGCTAGTGACATGCCCTGTATAGAGATATCTGACAAAGCTGCAAAATCCAGCAGTTCGGTATCACTTCCTGCAGAGGAGGATGTGGCCAGAGATATGAGCTGCAGTAACAGCTTACTCTGGAGACAAATAACAACTAAGGTAAGCTCCAAGTCTTGTCCAATGTTGTAAAGGACGTCTGGTATCCATTGTATGAAGAAGTAAATATATAGCAGTGGTCTGCACAGGCTGGGTGATGAATACACCAAGTATTAGTCCATAGTGAATACTTCAGAAGTGCGACGTACTGTTAGCAGCAAGGATATCCACACACGCAATAAGTCTATATCATATGCAGGTATGTGTCAGAATACTGTGGCTCTGTATGTTTGTAAGCCGTTCGAAGCACTTAATGGTGATAGATTCAGAACACTCATAATAAAAGTCATTATGACACAAAAAGGAAGCACTCAGTGACCTAATGACTCATAAAGAATAGATTACAGAATATTTGATAAAATGAAAAAAATTAATGTGACCGTACTAAGAAAGAAAAAAATATGCAAAATTTAAGAAAAAGCTTGCTTGTATAAAAATAACAATTTGAAGTTTTACATAAGAAAGGCATAAAATAAAAAGAAGTTGTACAAAAGAAATACATGACATAACATTATAAACATAGATATATTAAAGAAATATTACATTGTTGTATACATGACAATACCCGTGCAACATACAGAAACATTAACATTATTTCTGCTTGAATAAATTTATCATCCATATCATGGTCAAATAAAAAAGATACATAAGCACATCTGTTCACAAGTCAAAAATGTTTTACATAAACAGGACCCACAAAATTCTCACAATTCACAACAGTCATGACATAATCGGTTTAAGTCTCATCAGCTTAACGCTCTGAAAATTCATCTACTATGAATCCAACGACAATGTTTACAATGAAGTAACAGGTGTGTACAATAAAAGGTGTTATCAGTTAACACAATTATACACACATTAGTGCATTTTTCTGAATGTATGAGTTTTTCGTTAGTGTTATATGTGTGTAGGCGGAATGAAAACAAGATTCAGGTTAAAAACATATCAAAGTTAATAGCAACAATTTCAAATGGAAAAATGTTTAAAAGCTACTGTGTTTCCACAAATTACAATTTCATACACAAAATATATGAGTTCAGAAGATTTGATTTATTTATTTACTTATTTTTTTTCCTTTTTATTACCTGCATTCCTGACAATCGGCGTATGCTTTTTAACATTTAATAATAAAGTCAACATTCCTGTGGGGCAGGTTTTAACACAAATTTCTGCCAGAAGATTGCTTAATTTTGCCAAATAAAATATTTAAGAAATATTAGACTTTTCGTAAAAGAAATTACACATATGCTTGTGATTATAAAATTTATAAAGTATAAATATCACTTCCCATCTTCAAGTTAATCACAACATATAGAAGGAATCGGTCTCACAGAAAAATACAAGCTTTCTGAGTAAAAATTTAAAGAAATTGTTTCAGAAAAAAACAAAAATTATTTCACAGAATTAAAGTAGAAAAAGTATGTTTTGGAATTTAAACTGACATCCACATAGTGATGCTATGTCTGCCAAAGTTCAGTATTGAATTTAAGTTGTTAACGTTGTTGATAGGAGTTATTGTGATGCATTATTGATTATTATTATACATTGTTACCAACTGTTGTCTGTAAATGAACATGCGTGTACATTGAGCACTAACTACTAATTTATTCTTGTTTATTGAATATTATTCATTAATATATATTACTAACTCCCCCTGGATAAAGTATATCCAGGTTCTCCAAGAGGGTTGATCTTACAGATGCACAAAATATTTTAATCTTAACCTGAATGTAAAAGAATGCATTCTTTTCTTTGTGTACCACT
The DNA here is from genome assembly GCA_030765065.1 of Deroplatys truncata. Classification (NCBI taxonomy): domain Eukaryota; kingdom Metazoa; phylum Arthropoda; class Insecta; order Mantodea; family Mantidae; genus Deroplatys; species Deroplatys truncata. Next base: position 5,584,531 of record CM060990.1, on the reverse strand, counting down.
TAAATATGGATAACAATGACAAAGTGTTTCATTGTTTATTCAATGTGCGCACTCACACTACATTAGATAAAAATCATCTCATTTTACTTGTAAGTTATCTCTAAGGGGCCATCAGGCATAGCCTAAGAGAAAAAACATACATACCATGAAAATCAATGACGTCATAGCACATCCACAGGACCATCAGGCTAACCCGTGAAGCTATGTGTCTCAGAACAATAACAACAACAAAACCGTAGGAGTGTCCCATAATTATTACTAACGTGAGTAATAAATCTAGAAAATAAATCTAAATAAATTAATCTAGGGAAACGCTTCCATATTCTACACTAAAGTACAGACTATCTAAGATTACCAAAATAATTGATATTCTAAGGAACGGGAGTTAGGGAACTAATGTTCCATCGACGAGAAAGTGCATCTTCCACACCTGCAATAAACAAACTTTCTTCAGATGTAAATATGCTCAAACAAATATAATAAATTGCTGAATCAGAGTGGAGAGAAGCTGTTCCCGTTCAAATCTATAGACACCATGAGGGTGAAGTAGCATAACATTCCTCAATAGTGCTGGTAAAAGTCATAAAAGGACTGTGTTCGACTCTTGAGCATTTCAATATCAGTAGCATAAAAAATCGTAGCTCAAACTATACAATCTGTGAACAGAACTAAAAGTAAATGAGAGTATATCTCGCAATAGAATAAAATTGTAAACCACACAAAATTATGTATATAAGGGTGTAAATCAATAGAATTCCGATAAGCATTATGTATGGGTCATCATTGGAAATCCACAATATGTATTTGTTTTAAAACTCACATCTTTGATTGCAAGCGTTAAATAATTGGCAATTGCATTAGCAAATAACATGTGGGACTAATATATAGTGTTCAAAAAGAATTTGAAAAAGAAAGTGTCCAGTGATGAAAGGTAATAGTGATAAATTCGAACATACATCATTACTTAAATAAAAACATTCCGGTATTCTAGGAAAACTAAAATGGACATATTGCTCAAAATAAGCATGAGTTTATATCTTAATGGGGCCCTTTCATATGTCTGAAGAAACAGTGCTTGGAAAAATCATGATATAAAATATTGCTTTAAATATTTCAAACCATATTAAAAATTATGTCTATTTCTAGGTTTTCTGGAAAAGAGGGAGAGGGTGAGAGAGAGAGAGAGTAGGCGGGTGGGGCAGTAATGTAAATCGTTGCAGACGAGGCATAAGAGGATGAGGCTATCACAGTTTCAAATTCACGATGAACAACTTAACACGCAAGAAATAACAGTTCTTGCTTTAGCATATATAACCCAGAACAAATTAAATGCTTTTTACTTCCTGCATACTCATAATGATAACCATATTAGAACACATGGTATGTTATGTTTCAAAAGATTTACATTATTAACTCATTAAAACCTTACATGATTCCGGAAAAGTATGAGGGGTAGAGAAAAGATAAACATAAAATACCCGAGAAAAAGTAGTATACGGGATTTCAACAACAATCTTGACCAGTGTACCGCGGTAGCAGTAAATATGGAGAATACCCAGTGACCACATCCTATAACAGGTAAGACTTCTACGGAACGCTCGTGCGAGCTAATACTGATGTTCACGTGCACTAAATTCTTTAATTGTGTCAGAGATGAAAAGCTTATACTTTAATGTTGAACACAACTATGCCTTCGTAAGATTCAGCTACATAGGTTTACTAATTAATGAACATCACATCCTCCATAGTGTGAATCAAATGTAATAAGGGTGAAGCCTTTTTACATGGACAACTGTATCTTTACGTTTAGTTCCTGTTGTTTGTCTAATACGATAATTTACAGGGGAAAGTTTTTGTAATACCTCATAGGGACCATGAAACTTATGCAACAATTTTGTAGTCTTTCCTTTTTTGCGTACAGGAGTGAAAAGTTTCACGAGCTGGCCAATTCTAAATGAAACGATGCGCCTTTTACGATCGAAATGCTGCTTTTGTTTAACTTGCTGTTTGGTGATATTATCAATTGCTAACTGGCGTGCTTGTTGGATGTTTTTCAATGTCTGCTGAACAAATAAGTTATCAGTGGTGCTTTTCAATTGGACTTCCTCGGGCAAGGTCGGGTGTCGCCCGTACATTAGAAAGAATGGGTTTTTTTAGTCAACTCTTGACGACTAGTGTTATAAGCAAACACTACTTGTGGCAGAGCCACGTCCCAATCTTTTTGGTTGGTAGAGGTATAGTGAGAAAGCATATTAATGATTGTTTGATTTGCACGTTCCACCAAGCCATTGCATGCTGGATTATAAGCCGTTGTGAATGTGGGTTGGACATCCATCAAGTTCAACAACTGTCGTGTTGCATCACTAATAAAAACAGAACCTCTATCTGAGAGTATTCTAGCAGGTTCGCCGTGACGACAAATAATCCGTACAAGATAAATTTGGCAACATGGTCAATTGAGCCTCTAGGGAGCGCGGCAGCTTCGCAATACCGAGATCCATAGTCGACTGCGATTACGATCATTGTTTTTCCTGACTTAGACCTGTGTATTGGTCCAAGCATATCAATTGACCACATGAAGCCTACTTGTGTGGCCGTGATAGGCTGAAATAATCCAGCAGGCTTGACATTTTTACGGCCTTTCCGAGACTGACAACTCGGGAAAGTCTTAACATACTTTTCGATATCCTTTCGCATACCTATCCAGTAGTAGCGCGAATGGATTTTATGAAAAGTCCTGGTAAAACCCATGTGTCCAGACAAAGGGTCGGTGTGACATGCAGACAAAGTTTCGTGTTTAAGTGACTCCGGAATAACTAATAAATGGAGCCATCCAGTAGTGCCAGCATTTTTGCAGTAAAGAACTCCTGATTTAAGAATATAAGTAGCAGCTTAGGGGTGGCTACATCCGGTTGTTGTAAAGCATCGAAAAGCAGTACTAGCAGGGGATCCAACTTCTGGTGTCGAGCTACCTCTACTGGGGATAATAAACAGGTGATGAGATGTTCTATTTGATATATTTCCTCGGGAGTGGGATCAGCGACAGGAAGTCTCGACAAAGCATCAGCGTCTGAATGCTTAGCGCCACTTTTGTAAATAATACTGTAATTGTATTCCTGAAGTTTTAAAGCCCATCTGGCTAGACGACCAGTGGCGTCCTTTAAGTTATGCAAATAGCAAAGTGCATGGTGATTGCTAAGTATTTCTACAGGGTAACCATAGATATAGGGTCGAAAGTGAGTGAGGGCATGAACAATAGCTAAGAGTTCTAATTCGCATACACTGTAGTTTTTCTCAAATTTCGAAAGAGTGCGACTGCAAAAAGCTACAGGATGAAATTGACCATGATGTTCTTGTAACAAACAACATCCTATAGCAACATCGGAAGCATTGACGTGTATTCTAGTAGGGGCTCCAGGTGTGTAATGTATTAACACTGGTGGTGAAACTAAAGCATTTTTGAATGTTTCAAACGCTATTTGATGTTCATTAGTCCAAATAAATTCCTGATTTTTCTTGGTGAGAGAGAATAGGGGTTCGACTATAGATGCAAAATTAGAGATAAATCTGCGGTAAAAACCATAGAGTCCTAAAACTCGTCGCAGCTGACGTACATTTATAGGAACGGGCAATGCACGCAGTTTATTTTTGTCAGGTTCTATCCCTTGTTCAGACACTTCCAAACCCAATAACGTAATCTTGGACATAGCGAAGAAACATTTCTGAGGTTTGAGCATAAAATTGTGCTCTTCTAACTTCTGAAAGACTTCCTCTAGATTTTGCAATAACTGATTGAAATCACTGGCAAACACTACTATATCGTCGAGGTACACTAATGCTTTCTTATATTTCAAATCACCTAGCAATTTATCTCCTAAGTAGCTGAAAAATCTTGGCGCGTTTTTCAAACCAAATGATAGATTTTGAAATTCAAAAACAGATTCCGTCGTTATAAAGGCAGAGAATTTCTTACTCTCTTCCGCTATAGGTACTTGAAAATAAGCATTAAGCAAATCCAGGGTGCAGTACCATTTTGAGTTTCCTAAATAGCTTAAAAGATCGTCAATAAGTGGTAGAGGGAATGATAAGGTTTCTGTAACTGCATTTCATTTGCAGTAGTCTACGCAAAATCTAAATTCACCATCCTTCTTACGAACTAGAACCACAGGGGCAGCAAAAGGACTATTAGAATCTCTGATAATGTTGGCCTCCTTCATTTCTTTAACTTGTGTATTAATTATATCGCGCTGTTTTTGTGAGACGCGATAAGGGCGCTGTCTAATGGGTCGGGGGTCAGTAAGTTTGATTTCAAACTCATCTAGGTTAATAGTACCCAATTCCTGTAATTTAGTTGCAAAGCTATGTCTGTATTTTACCAAAAGAGATTCTAACTGGCAGTGTTGAGGAGCCGTCAGTTCTGAATTAATGTGGAAATTTGCATCTTTAATATTGACATCATGTGTATGTTGTTCGTTTCAATTAGCGGCTTGAACTAGCGCTATTCATGTATATAAGCTATGGTAGTCTTAGCAAAAGGTACTTGGGGAAGGGCTGTCTTATTACAAATAGGGATAACTATATCCAATTCATTTGTACATAACACTGATGGTATATCGATTTGCTTCTTTTGCGCAATAGTTTCCAATGGTTCGAGTAAAAATGAACCTGGGTGGGGCAAAGAAAGTTTGAGACATACTTGGGTTGAGCTAAATGGCGGAAGTTCTACATCCTGTGCACACGTAGCTTTTGCGATTACACCTTCGTCATCCTCCGGTTCTAACGTAATCTGAGGTAAGGGACAACCAATCTTTTCATTGCAAAATATATTAACTGTCTTAGTCTTTGTAATTTGCAACACAATGTTAGAATTAACTAAATCAATTAGTGCCTTCCATCGCCGAAGAAAATCCATACCCAATAATATATCATGGGGCAAATCTGGAATCACTAAAAGTTGTTCCGAAGAATGTGCATCACCTAATGTAAAGTCACAGATAGTAGAGAAATTAACATCAATCAACTTGTTATCAGCCGAGTATATGATCATATTTTGAGCTAAGGGTATTAAAGGGGTCTGTATATATTTTTGATTAACTATGCTTACAGCACTACCTGTGTCCATCAAAATATCAAAATTAGTACCATTTATGGTGCCGTTTGTAAGCAAAACATTAGCAGGTTGAACAGTGTTCCTTTGCTTATCATAGCCTGTTTCAGAATTTCGAGCCACAAATCCTACGTCCGTGACTCGCTTATGGCATTTGGGTGGTTCTGTGGACGTCTACAATTTAATGCTACATGTCCCTGCTTATTACAGTTAAAGCAAATGGGTCGTCTATCCGTTGTACGTTCACGTCTAGGACGTTCCCAATTTCTATGTGAATGGCCATTATTGCTCGATTGACCACGCCCAGGGTTCCTGTTAGGTATAGAGCGAATGGGTTTTCTTCCAACATTATTTTGACACTTAGGACGCCCTTGTTGTATCTGTTTCATTTTCTGAGTCAAGATATTAAGCTGTTCTACTAAAGTATCAATCTTCTGTTCAAGAGGGGAGGACTGAAGGGATTTCACTGGGGTGGGTGGGTGGGAAAGAAGAAACTAGGTCTACTCTGCGACCGGCTAGGTATCTCGCCGTCTCAATACGACGAGCACTCTGCACCAATTCAGCAACCGTCTGAGGGTTTGCTGGCAAAATGTGTTCAATTAAGGTAGGCTTCAAACCACGCAAGATATGGCGGATTTGTTCGGTTTCAGACATCTGTGGATTAACCTCGTCACACAGTGCCAAAACACCATAAGATAATGCTCTATTGGTTCCGAGAGTTCCTGAACTCGCTGCCTTAGGCGAAATTCAATGATCTCGTCTTGCACTATCTGTTTAAAGGCGTTTTCCAAGGCATACTTTAATTGTTGCCAAGAGTGATCAGGTTGCCTATGCGCATAAGTTTTATACCACATTGAAGCAGCATCTTTTAAATAACTAGGGAGGTACTGATTTTTATGTGAATCCTCCCATGCATTAGCATTAGAGATGATTTCAAAATTGTGCAAATACATTTGCACATTCTGATCAGGCTTCCCATTAAACTGACCAGGGTCTATGAATGGTCGCGCAAAAGGTAGGCTAGCGAGAACCGGGTTGGTTGTGGGTGGGTCCTTAACGTCAGGCATTGTAACCTTTTCTGGAGTATCTACAAAAGTTAATTTAAACGATATTATAGGTGGCGGAGGGTATTGTGTGAGCTGGCAGGAGGAAGTTCAGGGTGGGGCTAGTAATTCGGTGGAAGAAGGTGTTTTCCAAAACCTAACTGAATTTCGGACATGCAAATGCGTTTAACACATCTAAAAATTATTGTGCATAATTCTAGTGAACATTATAAAATAAGAACATAAAATATCAAGCATTCAAGCAATTCAAAGCATTAACAGATAAATAGAATACTGTAACTTTTAGATTTAAATAGATAAGTAACTTGAAAACCTTCATTATGAAAAGAGTTTGGGAAACAATTTAAAGCTCACAAATGTGAAATTAGCAATACTATGAACTAGTGTAGGGGTGAAATATTGGCGAAAAGGTACGAGATCATACCATCTTTCTAGCAAAAGAATTAAAACGCAGACATCGGCACATCCATCATTAATGTCACGCCTTTAATTTGAAGGGAGTTGAGGACGTGCATTTGGGAGCGTAGCAGGATTAAAGGTTGGTGAGCAACTCTGAATAGCAAGACCCAATTAACAAAAACGATAACAGATGTAATATAATAAACAAGTAGACACAAAGACAGTGAGCAAGCAAGCCATTTTTAGGATTAAGTGTTTAAGAAAGATCAGTTTCTAGTTACCTAGTGCCATTGAGCAGATGTTACACTGGTTGCCATACCCAAAGGTGAATGTTGATCTGGGCAGCGCCTCCGGCCGCACCTGGGTTGTTCCTATCAAGACTGCCATCCCCATAAATTTATGAAAGGGTTTTTATATCATAGGTAGACGCCTACACACAGGACATGGCCATATATGGAGAGATAACCTCTACTCTATGAGTTGGCATCACCCACATAATATCAGAATGATATGATTTGCACTGAATGTCCAGCTCAAGCATCCTGTGTTGCACCATGTGAAGTAAAAATGCAAGAAATAAGCTTCGCACGAACTAAATTCTAAGGAAAAGTAATTTTTAGGAAAATAATTTAACTTAACTTGACCCATACGTTACAATATCACGAGTAGCTTCTCATGGCCGGAATATATCTCCCAGTTAATCCGACCTCTTGCCAGGACATTACGACTAGTTTCTCATGGCCAGAATGTATCTCCCAGTTTCTTGTGCCCGATTGCCAGTATATTACTAGTTCCTCATGGCGAGATTATACCAGGTGAGTCAGCTGCCCCTATTTATTTTTGAATTTATGCAACGTGCTAAGCGACATATATGACTTACGCCTTTCTTGAATGCCTTCTAATGGCTGATTTGCATAACAATTTATAGTAGAGGGATAGATAACTTAGTGCATAAGTGTTTTACGGGACAAAATGCAATCGCTATGTATGCCGATTCCAAAAACATTCTACCCTGACACTGGGAGGTGTAGCAGCACTTTTAGCTGATTTTACAAACTTTTGTTTTTTATCATACATTCATACAAACCTTTGAAAACGCCCCTGAAGGAACAACTTATCACATGCATCGGATGACAAAACTATTTGAAAGCAAAATGGCAGATCTATACAGTGCGACCAATTGGATTTAAGCCGTCAGCCAACAAATGTTCGTTGTACAGCCTTGTGAAAAGATGCTAAGTATTAGGTAGGTAATTTCCCTTCTATCACAGAGCTATGGCATGTTTCAGTTCATGCAGTAATTGAAACGACTGTTGTAGTTTGTTTATGAGTTAAACCAGCAAAACGAGCTCCAAACACTGTATGAAGCTGCAAAAAGCATGTAAATATTCGAGGTAGAGTCTGAGACCTGTAATTACTTATTCGTATAAGACCTACAGCTCCTAAGGTAGGTTTGGCCGAATGGTATTATCATGGTTCATTTACCACTGTGCCATTTCAGCTCGGGTTCAAATCCTCCGTGTTAAGTTCAAACTTTCTATTACCTTTTGTTTTATCTCTTTGGGCCTATAATTTGATATTATGATACAAAGAACGTTTTTTATAACATTATAAATGTGTAGACAATAGAATAATCGCCTATTTTCCACTGACAAATGGGTAATTTATGCTTCATAGTAGGTATTTTGTTTGTGCTCGGTATTATGCTTGGTCCATTTAGCCAAGTTTAAAACACTTCACACATGAAAAGTGGCTTTAGCTATTTGCGCCTGCGTCAATGTTTGGCGTGAATAAACTCTCCATTTTCTACTGAGCATTTGAAATCTTTCTACGAGATACCGCTGCTATCATAACGTATATAAACGACGAGTATTTTGACATGCTGTTAATCTATGGAGAAACAACGTGTAAAGCGCTTGTATGAAGAATGGTTTCCAGGAAGAAGGGCACCTGCCGCAAACGCTTTACGAATAGTTGAAAGACGCCTTCGTGAAACAGGATGATTTGGAAGAGCACCACCTGCTCACGATGCTCCAGTAACCTCTGGAGGCAATGAAGCATCTTTGGGAAACGCAATAGAAAACAATCCACATACCCGTTCAAGGATCATAGCATAAGATCGGCAAATAAGTCTAAGTGGTCCTCAGTAATGCGCATATTGCACCGTAATAAATATAATCCATACCATCTACAACTACACCAGGCTCTCCACGGACGTGACTTTTAAGCACGAGTGATATGGAGCTCCGCCACACTGGTCACTGGTTGTAAGGAATCACTTACATAGAACATATCTGCAAAAATGTATTGGCCGAGGGGACCCAATTGCATGGCCCCCTAAATCACCTGATCTCACCCCACTGGATTTATTTCTGTGGGATCATTTAAAGGAACGGGTCTACGGTCATGAACCGCAAAACCAAAATCATCTACGGGAATTCATACGTAAAGAATGCAGGCAGATGACACCGCGCATGTTACAGTATGCAAGAAGGTCTCTCCGCCAACGTCCCCAAATGTGCATTGATGAAGGGGGTCCTCATTTTAAACATTTACTTCGTTGATAAAATTCACGCTCTGTAACAATTTATTATGCTGTTTTCCCCTGAACTTAGCACATATACAACTCCTTTGTCAGTAGAAGTAAAACATAAAGTTTAAAGATGAAAAAACTGTTAGATTTAATAGCCTCGACATGCGCCCAAAAGAATGAAAGCTAACTACGTAACACATTTACAACACCAGATACGGTGCAGATTATTAGGGTAAACATGATCCGCAATTATTATATGATTGTAATTCTTGTGTCTTTTGCTCACAGTAGAACCAATAACTAAAATAAATAAATTAGTATACTAAAATACAGAAAATAAACACAAGGAGAAAGAAAGAAAGAATAAAACCAAAACGATTTGATGTAAATATTAGATCCCAACCTTCGAAGCTAACCTTTGCTTCTCCATATGTCGCCAGTTAACCCACTCGGCCAGAACGCACGCATTGTATCCTGCTCTCCGAGAGAATATTCCTTGACCTCCTTGCAAGAATTATATTCCATGAAGAGCAGTATTTTTTAAGTCTTTCTCAGCTCCTTGGCTCATTCAGGCCTTTAATCATTAATGGTGGTTGCGTATTTACCGAATAAAATAGCAGAACTGCAATAACAGTTGGTTTGCTAAAGGGGTCAATGTTTTCACATTAGGCTATAAACTGCGGATTGCATAGATGCAAATACCTAGGGGAGCTGACTCACCTGGTAATTCCCAGTTTCTGGTAACCTCTTGCCAGTATATTACGACTTGCTGCTCATGGTCAGAATATATGTATCCAAATATATCGTGACATCTCGGCAGTATATTACGACTAGTTTCTCATGACCGGAATGTAACTCCCAATTTCACGTGACCTCTCCTCACTATATTACGACTACTTTCTCATGTTCAGAATATATCTACCAGTTTCTCATGACCTTTTGCCGTATATTACCACTAGCTTCTCATGACCAGAATATAGCTCCCAGTATCTGGTGACCTCTTGCCAATATATTATGACTAGTTTCTTATGTGCAGAGTGCATCCCCCAATCTCTCGTGACCTCTGTTTGCATTAAGACTAGTGTATCATAACAGAGTATATCTCTTAGTTTCTCGGACCTCTTGATAGCTTCTCATGATTATAATGTATCTCCCAGTGTCTTGTGACCTCTTGCCAGTATTTTAATACTAGATATGCATGGCCGGAATATAACTACGGTTGTTCGTACCCTCTTGCCTGAATATTACAATCATCCTCCGTGGTCTAGACGTACCACGCTAGCCTCCAGTTCCCGAGGTAGCAGGTTGGAACTCGGCGGAGGCGGATGGAGTTTTATAGGGGTAAAATATTTAGCATGGCTTCCTTCGGAAGGGAAGTAAATCCGGTGGTCCCGTGTAGTAGTTTTGTTGTACGTGAAAGAAACTAAAACCCGATATGGAGGCCTCTGAGCAAAATTCCGGGTCTTTCAGGCCCAATATACAATGGGACACTAAGGGCCATAGTAGTTAAAGAACGTCTATAACTGAAACTCGATTTAAAATTCTATATATTAGGACTAGTTTCTCATGGCCAGAATATACTTCCTAGTTATTCCTCACAACTTGGCAGTATACTACTAGTTTCTATGGCCAGAATGTATATCCCAGTTTCTCGTGGCCGCTTGCCAGTATATTACAAGTTTCTCATGGCGGGAATATATCTCCCATTTTCTCGTGGCCTCTTGCCTGTATATTACATCTGGTTTCTCATGGCCTGAATATATCTCCTAGTTTCTCATCACCTTTTGCCAGTATATTACGACCTTCTCATGGCCAGGATGTATCTCCCAGTTTCTTGTGACCTCTTGCCAGTATATTGCTACTAGCTTCTCATGAGCATAATATATATTCCAGTCGTGCCTTACTTATTGTCGTCATATTACGACTAATTTTGCATGGCCGGAATATATTTCTCAGTTATTGGTGACCTCTCGCCTTATATTGCGAATAGTTTCTCATTGTCAAAATATATCTTCCAGTTTCTCGTGACCTCTTTCAGTATATTACGGCTAGTTTTTTATGGTCAGAATGTACTTCCCAGTTTCTTGTGACCTCTTGCCAGTATATTATGTCTAGGTCCTGAAGTCAGAATGTATCCCCCGGTTTGTCGGAACCTGTTGCCAGTATATTACGACTAGTTCCTCATGGCCAAAATACATCTTCCAACTTCTCGCGATCTCTGGCCAGTATATTACGACTAGTTCGTTATGGCTAGAATATATCTCCCAGTTTCTCCTGAGCTCTTGTCAATACATTACGACTAGGTTCTTATGGCCAGAATATATCGACCAGTTTCCCGTGAACTCTTGGCAGTGTATTACGACTAGTTTCCCATGGCCAGAATACATCTGGCAGCTGTTCGTGACCTCTTCTTAGTATTTTACGACTAGCTTCACATGGCCAGAATATATCAATCAGTTTCTCGTGACCTCTTGTTAGTATATTACTAGTTCTCATGGCCAGAATACCCATATCTCGCAGTTTCACGTGACCTCTTGCCAGTATAGTGTAACAGCGCGCGCTAACTTCCTACGAATCGGCAGCGCGAGCGCCTGTCTTCCTGACGTGGGTTAGAAAAATAGCCGGTACCACTCTAGAACAATAGGCGCTTAGAACAATAGCTATTGTGTGCCACTTCCACTCTCCAGAGGATTGTTTCTGGCCCTTTCTGGTAAGTGCTCGTTCTCGAAAGTTGGGTTTTGTCTGCGAGGCGTATATATATGACCCGTCCGCGGGACGAGCCAGTGTTGAATTCAGTAGTGTTGACTTCAGTGCTGTTAGAAGTGAAAACTGGACAGTGAAAGCGAACAATGTAGTTTAATAATGAGCTGTAACTGAATAGTCGGTTGTGAGCTGTGCAGTTTGCAGCGGTACCCTGGGGAGGTGCTGTGCGCCAATTTGGTGGCACAGGATTTGCAGGAGTGGTCCCGGGTTTGATGCAAACTCAGGGACTTGCATGCATCTTGGATATAGGGTTGGTGGTTAATAGGACTGATATTACCTCGCCACACACGCAGGCGCATTTCTTTACTGCTGTGCTTCATACCATCGCGCCTGTCCGTCGACAAATTGTTTTCAGAACCACCTCCAAGGAAATACCACGAACAAGAAGTGTATTCTAAACTCTCCTGTTTGTTTATTTCAAATTTCCTATCTCCCCATTTCACTATCACATGATTTCTACCTTATTTCTTATTGGATGCCTGGGGCTTTGAGATCACTGGCGTTTTTCTACACATATGATTTTCAAGCGACCTAGCGGTATACTAACAAAGCGTATTATCTACTGATTTGGCTAGGATTGAGAGGGGAAAACCAACCCCGTTTCCTGCCTGCTGCTGGCACTATCTTTTCAACTGTTATTCACGTTTACAGTAATATTCACCTTCCAGTCTTATTTAATAATACCATTCCTACTGTTATTAATATTTGTTTCATTTTATATTTAGATACGTAGAACTCACTGTCTCAAGTTCAGTGCTTCAGTTGTGATCCGGTTCGACGGATCAGTTGTGCTGTATTCCGCCAAAGAGACTCCGTGTTACGTTTGCGTTACGTTGAGAGCTTTGTGATAAATAAAGTGTGTTTTCGCGTAACGGGTGTTCTAATTTGTTAAATTGGTGTCGGGAGTGGGATCCAAATGCCACAATGGAGCAACTACTTCAAAAAATACTAAATGACGTGCAGACCATGAAATCTGGAATGGAGAAGCTAGAGACAGCAATGAAATCCGGATTGGAGAAAATTGAGAGTGGCATGGAGAATAGTGAGAGTGAAAATAAGAATGTAAATTCTCCAATGGACAAGATGGAAAGCGAAATAACAACAGAGTTGCGCAATGGAGAAGATGCGGACAGAAATGAAAACAGAAATGTCCAAGATGAAGACGGAACTATCGGACAAAATTGGGGAAATACTGACCGGCGTGGAGAAAGGCATGGAGGAGCTCGGCGAAAGGGTAGAACAGCTTGACAAACAACTTTGACGCTATGGAGGACGTAGGGGAAAGGCTTATCGTCCTGGAAGGAAGACTCGACGGCAGTACCAAAGAACTGAACGCTACGAAGGAACAAATTCTTAACGGAAGACTTAAGCGCTTGAAGGTCGAGAAGCCTGGACGAGATACAACATCTGCATGTGTCAAGCCACCCAAATACGACGGAACATCAAATTTCGAAGTCTTCCTTCGACAATACGCTGCTGTCGCTGCGCACAACCGATGCTCAACACAGGACGAAATCACACAGCTAAAAGCCAGCCTCCAGGGACGGCCAGCAGAAATTCAAAATACGATTCGAACGTCGTCGGCGTCCGAAGTTATCTGGAGGCCCTCGAAAACCGGTGTAGGAGCCATCGGTTGGCCTTAACCTATTGTAGTCAACTCAAGTCAAAGCTGCAACAGTCAGGGTAGAAGCTGTAAGAATTCACTCTGGCAGTCGAACAGCTAGTGAATAAAGTTCTGATGGACCCCTCGCCCAGTTTCTTATGCCAGGAAGCTGCCTACTTGCTTTATTGACGGAGTACTGGAGTATCGAATGTTCGGCGATTACAAGAGTATCCACGGGGCGCTAACGGCCGCGCTAACGATGGAGGCGACCAAGGTAACAGCGACACCTATCTCCAAGACCAGGAGTATTCGATATGGCGGGAGCAAAGGATCAACCAAACGAGGTCGACGAAGATTTTCAAGCGGTATGTATTGGGGTGTGGCCAGGCAGGGCACCTAGTAAACGACTGTCCACACCAAGCCGACGAGCATGCTGTAAACGAATAAGCACCGACGTGGCGAGGGGCACGTCGGCTGTATCTTCACCATCCCCTCAAGTGATGCTGCGCGTCTTGGGCAGAGGTCTGGATGACAACCTCTTCGTGGACGGCTGGATACACAGGAAGCTGTGCCTGGGTATTAGTGTAGGCATGCAATCACAGATGCAGCCGTGAGCATAATGAGAACTGACGTGGCGAAGGGCTTGATTTCGAGGAAACTGAAGCGGCCCTACCAACTATGGGGCATCGGGCGATACTTTGCCTGTGGAGATGGAGGACCTGTTGGAGTTGACCCTAGGGCGGAGAATCGGAAGGCTGTAAGTGTTTGTAGCGGGGGTGGCTGAAGATGTGATGCTAGGACTGGATGCCTTGGGAGCCACGAGGCGAAGGTCAACATCCGCAGGAGAGTCTTGAGACTCGGCGGAGGCGGAGTGTTACTCCGGAGCCTCAACGAATATCCGAGGATCTGGAGGGTGATCCTGACGGAGGATGTTTTTGTGCTCGAAATAAGCGAGGTGGTGATGAAGGCGTGTCTGGTAGCCCAGCGTCCAAGGAACCTGGTTCGAACCGGAAGACACCATTGGATAGATTATGCGTTGCGAGGACATTGTTGCCTTACGGGAGGAGGTGTCAGTGAGACTGATGGATCCATCGGGCATAGATCAGAACATATAGGACGGAACGGATTTAGAGGAATGCGGAGGACCAGCTGCGAGTGTAGCGCCTGCGATGGACCCGAAGTACCAGCACCGTCTCAAAATCTGGCTTCAAGGTTGGAAGCCTTGTTGAAGAGAGCGGCCTACCATTTGACCGCTGCACAACTAAAGAAGGTTCGGCACTTTCTTAGGCAATATCGGTCCGCTTTCGGCCCGCACTGACTGAGTACTCCATCACGTCGACACAGGAGATCCCCAGCCTATCCGGGCTAACCACCAAAACGTGTTCCTCTGACGAATTAAACGGAGGTGCGAGACATGCTGGAGAGCATGAGATCAAGAGGCATCATCGAAGAGTCCGACAGCACGTAGCGTGTGGGGGTTCCGACCCCTTCAGCTGCCGTGGTAGGGACACTGCGGACCCTGAGCACTCGTGGTACTTCTGACGTTACTAGAAGTACGCTGGGCCAAACATTCGAGCCCCTACCGATGGGAAGCTGTTCGGATTGGGTTCGACTCGGCGGGGCAGTGGTTTCCGATACCCATGGGAGATTGGGTACGCTTGGCTGGTTTTCCGCCCAGGCGGGGTTGTGAGACGCCCCGATGTTCTCCGGCGCCAACCATGAGTAAGAGTTGGTAGACGGCATGCTAGATTGCTGTCGGCCCTACCGTGGTTTACAGTAGTCGCCTGGTTTTGGGATGACGCGCGTAAGTTGCGTATCCACTTCCATCCTCGCGTAAGCGGGGGGGGCCTTTTAGACTCAAAGTATTGGCCTCATGGGAAACCCCCACTCGGCTGGTGCTAGACCTGGGTTCAGGTAGACCTTCGCTCAACATGTGGCATTCATCTTATTTAAACACAAACATTATCCAGATACCATATATCACATTTTAAAGGATTATTGTATGAATATAAATGTGTATATTTGTGGAATATTACCAAACGTATAACCAAAGGTTGCCCACAAGGCTCAGTTCCCGGGCCTTTGTTTTGGGATATTGAAATTGAAATCCTAATTGAAAAAATGAGTGATTTAATACACTAAATACAATTGCATATGCTGACGATTTGATATTTTTAATCCAAGGACAGAGTAGGACAGAATTAGAGGACAGAGCTTATAAATTAACGGAAAAATTAAATATCTGGTGTAAACAATCAAAATTAAAAATAGCCCCGAATAAATCCAGTCTTATATTATTTAAAGCAAACTTGAAACGAGATCCAGCAATTAAAATAAATAGTCAAAAAATAAGAAGACAGCACGAATGCAAATATTTGGGAATCATAATTGATTAAAAATTACATTTAGGGAAACATACTGAATATGTTCGGCAAAAATCTGAAAGGGTTATGATGAAATTAGAAAGAATGTTTCAGAAAAATAATCAAAATTTCCTTGAAAACCATATCCATCTAATACAATGCAATATTTTCTTCAATAATTACTTATGGAGCAAGTGTTTGGACTTCAAGAATGCGATATGTTATGATTAGAAGATTACTAAGAAGAACACAACGTAAAATGTTGTTACGATTTACCGGGGCCGTTTGTAGGACACCTACAATGGCATTATTTGTGGCAACTGCAATATGGGCAATGGATTACCTTATAAGATTAAGAGGTGCAACATTTTGGTTGAAAAAATAAAACTTTGAAATGCTGAAAATAATAATAGGACAGCCATGTATTACAATTCATGAAATTAAGGAAGCATTAAAGTATAAGTGGCAAAAAGAATGGGAGGAAATAAATGAAAGAAGAAGATATTATAATTTATTTCCAATATTCAAGAAAGATTGAAGTTAAATTATTTACAACCGACTAGGGGATTTCTTCATTTTATTACGGGTCATGGACCCCACAAGGGTTATTGAAAAAAATAATATAACCGCTGATGATGTCCGTGATATATGTAATGTTCAAGGCACTCCTTCTTGAATGTGTAAGATATATACAACATTTATTAGAAGAACAAAACATTTTAGAAGGTGATACTCTATATGAAATTTTGCGACATCCCGAATTGGCTTTAAAATTACATCTAAAAAATGATGGCAACAAGATGCAAGATACGGAGAAATAAGACGTCATTTACAAAATGTAGAGTTGAAAATTCAAAATCGGAATCAAAATTTTGAGAATAACTTACTTTTAATTCCGCAAGTATTATTTAACGATGAAATTAACATTAATTAAATATAAATAGCAGAAAATATTTTGTTGTTTTGATGGAAGGCGAGAAGAATTAGAAGACTGAATGGGGAGGGAAATCGGTATTTTGGATAGAAGAGGACGCCGGTGTAGAGAATTTGACTCTAAACCCTGAGGAGGAGATGGATAAAGCTGACTTTTTGGAATTTGGGGAGGGAGAGGAAGAAGGTGCCGGTGTAGTAAATGAGGTCGCCATTGTTGTCGCGGAAAGGGGGGGATTGGAGACATTTTCTGAGAGATGGATGTTTGAAGGGGTAGTTTGCTGCAGGTTGTTATAATGGGAGAAACTTTTTTAGCTCAAATTAAAATTGTCAATGTGAAGTGTAGGTGTGGAGATAAGTGCTGTGTGTATCGAAGATAAAAGTGAATGGAAGGAAGTGTTGTGTAGTGAGTGGTAGATAAGAAGGAAGATTTGGTTATAGATATATTTAAATTAAATTATTGTAAATTGCAGTATAAATGCTAATTTAATAACAATAGGATGTACTGTTAGATATATCATTTTAGTTTGGATTAAATATTTTGAATGTTAGCTTATTGAATGGGAATATAAATAGGATATATGATGATTAATGAATTAATGAATGAAATAATATATACACACATATATATATAACGTTTATACATTTATTGTGTCTAGATTATTAAATTAAAATGATTTAATGTATGTGTATTTGTGTTTAAATATATATTTTGGCATTAAATAATAAGTGTGAAGATAGGTGTGAAATGCTTTAAATAATTTAAAAGGGGAATAAATAATAGGAATTTAGGATTAATTATATAAAGGCACGTAGTTATAGATAGTAAGAAAGTAAAACATAAATTACAAAATAAATGTGCTATAGAAAATTAAATATGTGAAATAAATAACGTAGATGGTTCTAATTTTCTTTCGTAATTTAAAGGAAATTAATAAATAAAAATGTAAATGGAGGAAATATTGTTAACTTCTATATAATTATTTTAGTGCAAAGATATGCCTTTAAAAATACAGGTAAATTTTGTACATTAGTATTATAATAATGTAAGTAAGTAAGTTTTATTATACAGGGTGTAACAAAATGCACGGCACAAATTGCAAGACACATTCCTCACACGTGGACGAAGAAATTATGTTATATGAACATGGGTCTGGAAAGGCTTGTTACATGTTACAACTCATTTTCTCCAACTCATTAATCATGGGAAATACACAAGAATAGAACGTACCAGCATACCACATGTAACTCTTTCTCACAGGAGATGTTCAATATGCTCCGCGTTAGCATTGACACATGCATCAACCAGCCGTTGTAGTGAATCCCGGATGCGCCGATGTATCCCTGGAGTATTGCGTTTCACAGCCTTCCATAATACGGCCACGGAGATTCTGAACATCTGGTACTGAGGTTTTGGATACACAAGAGCTTTCAAATGCCCCCACAAATAAGGTGGGTTTATGTCCGGGGAGCATGGAGGCCAGGCAATTGGTCCACCTCTACCGAACCATCTGTCACCGAAACTGTTATTTAGAAGCCGACGGACGTTAACACTAAATGAGGAGGTGCTCCATCGTGCATGACATACATGTTTTGTCAGACAGCTAAAGGCACATCTGCTAACAGATCAGGTAGAACATTTGCTACGAAATTATGGCAACTTTGTCCGTTGAGCCTGGGTGGAAGAACGCGAGGCCCTACCAAAAAGTCACCAATAATGCCGGCCCAAACATTGACAGAAAATCTTTGTTGATGACTTCCTTCAACAGTTGCGTGAGGGTTGACGTCAGCCCATACATGCCGATTGTGATAACTTACAATCTGATCTCGTTGAAGCGATGCCTCATTTGTGAACAGCACCGTTACACTAAAATTAGGGTTGAAATTTTGTTGCATAAACCATTCGCAGAAAGTACCCGTGCAGGAAAATCAGTTGTTGATAGTGCCTGCACACGCTGCAAATGGAATGGATACAGCCGGACCTCGTGTAACACTCGCCAGACAGTCATGTGAGCAACATTTATTGTTGCAGCTACTTGTCTTGTACTGACACTAGGGTCGTCGTCAACGCCTGAAGAATTGCCGCCTCCCGTTGCGGTGTCCTCGTCCTTCTAGGCCTCACCCGGTCGCGAGTATCAGGCTGAAATGCCGCATGTTCCCTAAGTCGACGATAAATGGTTTCAAGTATTTTCCTGTCGGGGCACCTTCGTCCTGCTGGAAATCACTCTCAGTACAAACGTTGAGCGCAAGCGCTATTGCCGTCTGCTAATCCATATATCAAATGGGAATCTGCCATCTCTGCATTTGTTTACACTGCCATTGCACGAGCCAAGTCTGTGATCAACTCTACTAGTACGTAGTAACCCGTGTGCTTGCTAAGGTCGTACTGCTCACAGGAACAGTTGATGTTACCTGTAAACAAGCAATGGCGTAAGTCGCATGGCAACAGGGATATGTAAAATAAAGCTCTGGCGGTGCACCTAAGATAATGACAACGTAACCAGACGTAACCAAGAGTGCATGTTCCCCATGATTCTAATCTTCTGTTTGTGTATGTTTCTCATGATTAATGAGTTAGAGGAAATGTGTTGTAGCATAGAAGCAAATCCATGTTTCCAGATCCATGAGAATATTGTCGCATGTGATGTTAGACGGACTTGTTTATTTTACATTACTTTGGATTTTAACATTAATATGTCTCATTCTTCTAAATTCTAATAGAATCGTATTTTACATTTTCTGCCTTAAGCAACTTTCTTAAGATATGTACGTGACAGGATGTATGTGGGCTACCTCATTTGCGTCATTTCCCATGGAAATTCTTAGAATAATGTTGCCTTTTGCAACATAGAACCGATCACGTGTTTCCGCTCAATCCTACACAATTCCGCTCAATCATACTTATGTATGGCGTCGGCTTACCACAAACAGGATATAGACGTCATTAGGATTGAGTCGATTCTTGCCTATTTAAGCAGGCGCCTGAGCGCTGCTCGGGGGAGACCGACACATGCTAGACAGGGTCGAATCGCTGCCCGTCATCATCTTAATCTGCTATCTACAACGATGGGTTCACAGGTCCGTCCACATCACACGACAAGTACTTTCAGGTAAGCTCTTACATGTACTATAGCTTTGTTCCCTCTTCAATGTAAACTCAACATTGCAAGTATCTGAACTTAATAAACCAAGCAAGTAAAATTAAGCCAAGCTTGAGATGTTCCACCCTGATACCGCTATTCCCCCTATGTCCATCCAGCCATGGATGTGACAATATGGTGGAGCGCCGGCTTCTGAGAATTATTTTTGAGAAGTATGGTTCGACCCCGTACCTCTGTTTCTTATTCCTTATAAGATGTTTATGGTACAGGCACCGGCCTCTCTAATTAGTGAGTTGACAATATGGCGAAGCTGCCAGCTTTTCGAAATTATTTTAATTGAAAAGTGAGGTCCTATCTTCGGCCTCTCAATTTTAAAAGTTTACAGTTTTTTTTCGCGGCTCCTAATGCCGTAAACCTAATTTTAAATTTTTCTAGTTATTAAGTTCTTCTTTTTAAATATTCAGCTTACTATCGTAGTATTATTTGAGTGTTATAAGTGTTCTTTTCTCCTTTGCATGGAATTATTACAAAAGTATCTTAACGATAGCCCTATTAGTGCCGAAATCAGAAAGTTAATCCGTGAATATCAGATTATTTTGGATACTAACACTCAGACTTAGAATCAAGCGCATATGTCCCATATTCATGTTAGATCTAGTAGACGGCTCCGAGGTTTGACTCCCATTCAGTATTTTGCACCAAAGGAACGTAGTTTAAGCGTGGGTGACCTGAAGATCACAGTTTTGTCACAAGATTATTTTGAAACGTTAACGTCTTCAGGTTCAAGTTCGACGGAAAACATTATGGCAATGAATACGGCCTCTACGTCGGCAGCACCCTCGGTTCCCGAAGGGACCCAGTGCAAAACAGTCATTACCGCGAATGTGCCTTTTGCACGACCTTTCATTGACCCTGGAAAATTCGAAGGCAAACCCGGTCAGGACGTTGGAAACTACCTCTATAACTTTGAAACCATAGCTACAGCGAATGGTTGGGAAGATAAGCACAAACTACAATATTTACCATGCTATTTACGAGACGTAGCAGCAAATTGGTTCAAAATATATTCCCTCCGTCACCCGCATCTTGAATGGACCGACCTAAAACATGCCCTTCAGACAGCATTCGTACCAGCGGCGCATGATGATATTTTAGAATGCCGCTTACGTCACAGAGTGCAGGACCTGTCTGAATCAACAGAGACTTGCATATATGATGTACTAGCTCTCTGTGACCAGGTAAATCCAGGCATGGCCGAACCTGAAATAATTCGCCATATTGTGCGCGGATTGAAACCCTCGTTAATAGAAAGTGTCCTCCCCTCGAACCCACAATCTATTAGAGAGCTTATACAGGTTGTTCGACGCGTAGAAACGGCCAGATACCTGGCTGGTAAAAGGGTTGATGCCCAACTTCCTCCCGCATCCAAACCAGTATCACTGGTCAGCCAACCAAGTCCACGATCAGACGTAAAGCAACTGCAGCGCCAAATTCGTGACTTGCAGAAACAAATGCAAAATTTGCAATTTAAATATCAGAGGCCCATTGTTGACACGCCTCGCAATGCTCCGCAGCAATATGATGTAACTAGACAAAGCCGTGGGCGTAGTAGCTATAGTCAACGCGGCGGTATTAACGTTGCCTCGAGAGGAACATGGCGTGGCCCTAATGCCTCCCGTCGCATGCCAAAAGATAGTTTCACATGCTTTAAATGCAGACGGACAGGACATACTGCCCCGAACTGCAGACAACAATACCATCACCCAAACGGGCAAGGAACGTCACGGGAATAAGTTCCGTGACGTCCATCACCGAGAGTACACCAAAACAAACGACGGCACTTATTCACCCGGTAAATGTCATTACTATACCAGGTACGGTTGACGATCAACCAGTGAGTATACTGTTTGATACAGGCAGCGCAGTCAGTATAGTACAACAAAATTTTGTGACCACACCCACCCATCCAATTCCGAAAGATTTAATACTACGGACAGCAGATAATACATTACTAGATGTATGTTATTCCACCACTCTTTGCTTCGACATTAATGGCATATCCTTTGAGGAGGATGTTCTTGTTGTTAAAGAGTTCGGACATGATCTCCTATTAGGCATGGATTTCATGAACCGATATAAGGCCCTAATTGACTTGGAAACATACACAATTACTCTTAAACTTCCGGACTCATCCCAATTAGAATTACATTGTGGCGAAAAATTAGGATGCCCATTGTCACAAATTACCGTGGAATCGAACGAGGAAACCGCGGTGCCACACAAAGCGTGTTGTATACAAGATATTCGCATTCCCCCTTTCACATCAGTAAATGTTAAAGTGAAATTGCCTCCTAATGTAATGGGTAGAATTCTCTTAGAACCAAAAGGAGCTATCATGCAGAAGAAAAATTTGCAAATATCCCCTATCTTTTGCGAAGCTCGTAAAGAATGTGTCATCCCAGTACACAATAATACAATGGAGCCTAAATCAATTTTCGCGGGAACCACTCTTGCTTATGCGTATGAAGTAGCGCTAATACAAGCTGCAAATTAGTCTCCCGAAGATACACACTCAGTCGACATTAAAAATGCAAAATTTAACTTTAACTCACAACTTACACAGGACCAACAAATACAATTGACCAACAAATACAATTGAGTGCTTTATTGCAGAAATACCGACACGTATTTGCTACACAATTAAAGGAGCTAGGAAAAACTAACATAGGTGAATTTAAAATTCAAGTCACTGATGAGAGACCTATAAAACAAAGACCCTATCGTGTATCTCAGGCACAAAGAGAAATAATACAATCCCAGGTGCGTGAGATGCTCGACGCAGGTATTATTAAGGAAAGGAAAACCCCTGGGCTGCGCCTATAGTCTTAGTCAAGAAAAAGAATGGTGAAATGCGATTTTGTGTCGACTATCGAAAGTTAAATGCAGTAACAACGACTTCATCCTACCCCTTACCCCTTATTGACGATCTCCTTAGTTATTTGGGAAATTCTCAATGGTATTGCACTTTGGACTTGCTCAGTGCATATTTTCAAGTCCCGATTGAGGAAAATAGCCAACAATACACAGGGTTCTGCACAGATCAAGGCCACTTTTGCTTCCAGAGATTAGCTTTTGGTTTACGCAACGCCCCAAGTTTCTTTTCGGAAATATCTAGTAAGCTGCTAGGTGATCTAAAATTCAAAAAGGCGTTGGTCTATCTGGATGACATTGTCGTATTCGCATCCACATTCCCCGAATTGCTTAACAATTTGGAGGAAGTATTTCGCAAACTGCAAACACACAACTTTAAATTAAAGCCTGAAAAATGCTTCTTTGGAATGTCTCGAATTAAACTTCTTGGATTCGAAGTCTCGGCTAACGGAATTGAACCGGATTCTGATAAACTCCGAGCCATCACACAATTGCCGACTCCCAAAAACGTACGTGACGCACGCAAAGTGTTGGGCTTATTTAGCTTCTATAGAAGGTTTATACAAAATTTTGCTTCCATTGCGAGCCCCCTTCACGAACTCACACGAAAGAACAAAGACTTTGAATGGACTCAAAGCCATCAAGATGCTTTTGATAAATTAAAGCTTCGGATGACTCAGGCCCCCGTTCTCGGTCATTTTCAGCCGGGAGCGTATACAGAAATGCGCGTCGATGCCAGCACTATCGGGATAGGGGTGGCTCTATTACAGAAATTAAATGGACAACTTCACCCCATAGCTTTCTGCTCTAGGTCTTTGAACAAGCATGAGAAGAACTATAGCATTTCCGAATTGGAATTACTTGCCATTGTTTACGGCTTGACACACTTTAGACCCTATGTTTATGGTTTTCCCGTCCATGTGGTAACTGACCATCATGCGTTATGCTACCTACGAAATCTTAAAGACCTAACAGGACGTTTGGCTAGATGGGCACTTAAACTTCAAGAATATAACCTCACTATCCAGTATAAGTCGGGTAAACGTCATCTCGACGCTGATGCGCTATCCCGTTTTCCAGTTGATGAACCTAAACCCCATATAGTTGAACAAACGGACGAACTTATCACTTGTTTGCTAACGCCAGTGCAAGTTGCACAAGAACAACAACGTGACCCTCAACTTCAACCATTAATTACTACATTAGAAAACCCGAACACGGGCTCACCAAAACTACAGCGGCAGGCAGCCTCTTACACCTTAAAATCAGGTGTGCTATACCGCAAAAATGCAGGAGCCTCAGGACCGTTGCACCTGTTGGTGATACCCGAACAGTTAAAGCATGAAATTTTATTTTCATGTCATGATGACCCCCTCTCAGGCCATTTAGGCTTTACCAAAACCTTCACCAAAATCAGTTCGCGTTACTACTGGATAGGAATGCGAAAAGAGATTGAGAAATACGTCAAGGGTTGTCCAAGTTGTCAATCGCGCAAGGGGCCCCGAAATGTTAAACCAGCCGGACTTTTACAACCTATACCTGTGTCTCATGTAGGCGCCAGATGGGGTATAGATTTGATTGGACCATTTAGAAGGTCAAAAAGAGGTAATACAATGGCTGTAATTGCTAGCGACTACCTCTCCAAGTGGACGGAGGCAAAGGCTATCCCAAAGGGTTCTATAGAGCATGTTGCAAAATTCATACTTGAAAACATTATATGTCGTCACGGTGCACCAGTTGAATTACTATCCGACAGAGGAGCAGTGTTTCTTAGTGATGTAACGAAACAACTATTAAAACTAATGGGTGTTCAATCTACCTTCACTACGGCATATCATCCAGCCTGTAATGGATTGGTAGAGAGAGCAAACCAGACAGTCATTAACATGATATCACATTACACCTCCACGAAACAGGACGATTGGGACGCGGCGCTACCGCACGTACTCTTTGCATACAATACCAGTAGACAAGAGTCTACAGGGATGTCCCCGTTTTTCCTACTCTACGGACGACATCCCACATTACCGGAAGAGGTTCAATTGAAAGCAACGACCGACAATCTGTTTGTCAAACAAATACAAACTCGAATCAAAGAAGCTAGAGAAGTTGCTAAAGCTAACATAACACGCAAGCAGAATAAGTATAAACAAATCTTTGACAGGAAGAGACGAACACTTAAGTTCCAACCAGGACAGCTAGTGAAATTGTTTACCCCGACACGTAAGAAAGGCAAATCAACTAAGTTATTACACAGGTACTATGGCCCTTATGAAATTGTGCAACAGACATCGCCAGTTAATTATAAGATAAGAAATACAACAGGACACAGAAGAAACGAAAGCATCGTTCATGTCTCCAGGTTATACCCATACTATAAACCGTTCAGGAGAAATTAATTTCAGAAAAACTAAAGATCATAAGATAATAGGTGTATGTATAACATAATTAACGGTAAATTCGTATTAATTGTGGTAAAAGTACAGTTTTATCTACTGCATTTCTTTTATTTTACATTATATTAAAAAGCCACAATAGGTCCCCTACCTATTATACTAGTAGCAGTACATAAATGGTAGAGAAAGAAAAATCACAATACAGCTAGGTAACCAAAGATAGGTACTAACGGCAAGCAACTGAGCGTAAATGAAAAAAAAAAAAAAGTGAACCTTTCATAAATTAAAAACAGATTTAACGGACTCCGTCTATAATATAATTTATCTCCAGCATTAATCAGACATAAATAAGTAGTTAAATAAATAATACATAATAATATTTGTAAGAAAAATACAAAAAAATAATAATTCACGTTTCCAGACTATATCCGTACTATAAACCACTTAACAGACATTAATTTCAAATAAATAAATAAATAATAACATAACGATGTTAGTAAAGCCTTAAGTGCAAACAATGATTGATGACTCTTAAATAAATACATTTAAAAGATAAACAAAGTATTGGTAGAGTGAATAGACCAATATGATTCACTTCCTCATTCACATATCAGTCATCGTATCGATCACTCATTCGGATATCTCACTAACATAAGCCCCTGTTCTTTAACAAGCCTCGAACCCCAGACCCTAATGTGTAGAGCACCAAGCAATTTAGCTATTACCTATATAAACGTTAAACAGAGATAAAAAGAAGCAGAAGAAGAAACAATAGCAGTAGAATTAATAAGAAACGTTAAAATCTTTAGGCTATTCCTGATTCAAAATCTGAAAGAGAAACCACACCTAACACCTTAGGATCACCTAAGGATGTATATTTATAAGAATAATCAGCATATACATACAGAATGTAAATTAACATTAGGTTACTAGTAATGTTGGTAAATGTACAATTTGACCCACTACACCTTCCCCGCTTTACCTTAGTTTAAAATTTTAAACTCAGTTCTTTTACCTATTAATACTTGTAGCAGTACTTAACTCTTAATTGTACAAAATTACTGTTGCATTACCAAGGATAAGCGTTAAAGGCATGTACTTAAATACGCATAGGATAATGATGTTCAACAAATACCTAAAGAATGATATTAGTATCAACAATTGTAATAATACAATTTTCCTTCTTACTTTAAAAAACTCAAATAATAATCATTGACTAAGTTCCTATAATTTTTTTCATATCAGTGTACATCAATAATCGATAAAAATAATATTATATGTAGCGGATATTCATAAAATTGATCTAACATTATTCAGAAAACCAAAGAATAAAGACTCAACATCCTACGATCAACGCGTATAATAATAATAATAATAATAATAATAATAATAATAATAATAATAATAATAATAATAATAATCATAATAATAATAATACCAATAATAATAATAATACCAATAACCACTTAATCAATGATAGCAACTGCAATAATAATATTACCCACTTCAATTATATCAACATTGTTGTTGATCACACCACAGTAGTATCACAAATAATATTAATAATAATCACAATTATAGCATTACTAATTATAAACTAATGATAACCTCAATCCTAACATTGGTAGTACTTACCATAATTATAAATGACTCGATAACCATAATCTTTGTTAAAGTTTTTTTTCTCATGGCTGCACGTCCCTGAAATTACCTTCAGTATATAGAAAAGATTACTGAAACGGAAATCGCTGATAGCACAAATTGACTGCGAAAATGATTTTCCTTAATTTTTTTATTATGTTAAAGTTTGTTGTATTCATTACGTCCAAATTATTTTTAATTAAGACCGATTGCTCTTAGTATTCAATGATGCAAACGATGATTTATTCCCATACCATGCGCATATGCATATATAGTCACCAAATATCTAGTCCATGATTGTAAGTCCTTGATTCAATAACCAATAGCACAAAAATTTAACGATTACTCATGTTAATTTTTATAGAATATCGATTACATCGACGGATGAGACGTCTAGAAAGTTCTATATACTTGCACTTCACTCTTCTACCCCATAAACCTAACGAGACAAAGACCGCATTATCAATTACGCATTAAATATAAGTAAAACACACATCTGTTTGGCCAACATTGCACGCCACTGAACCAATTAGGATACAAGATCACTCGGCATTTCCTATTCGGCGGAATGTCTATCCACAGGAAGTTATTAATGATAGATAACAACCACTAGGTACAGATATACTTGCCCCCTCTCATAAACTAAATAGTCCTTCAATTTTTGTTACGAGACTACGGATGTCACTCGTAGATTTAATTTGTAGTTTACTTTATGTTCATAATTATTTCGGTTCCGAAATTCAGCAAGTGGTATTCCACTGCCTCTTTTGTTGCTTCCTTGCACATCAGCGACAATAATTTGTTTTGCTTACTTCCTGCCACTAACTCACAATATTATACATATGAACACTAATTAGCTTTACGCTATACCACAGATCCATAAGCTTTGTCCTTATTAATAATGTGTGATTATCATTAGGTATGGTTACTTGCACTTCACTAATATAGTAAGAAACAGCTTGAGGTTACAATTCTTACATTCTCTGCTTAGGTACGCAGCACTTAAAGTGAACTATTGCATTCCATCAAAATTTCGATTCCGAGATTTCAATTGAAATACACGGTGTAAAGTCACCTTGGACCAACATAATCATTTCTCTAATTTTTTTTTTTTGCAAACGGTGCTTATGTCACGGAATACCGTTAACTCCAAAACGGACTTATTCTTTTGAAATGTCACCCCCAGTATTGTACTGTCTATTTTTCAGAGTTGCGACACATAGGTTTACATATTTTCAATGTTTATTTTTTACTTTTCTCTGTTCTTCGAAACTGGCTCTTACAAATTTTGAATTACAACATTCTATTTTACTTACGTGATGAACACACAGTTTTACATGATTTTGTACGACGCTCTGGTTCTTGAGGAATGCCACAAGGTGTCAACTGCATCATCATAATCAGCCAACACACGTTGCACACCACTCATGTTGCTTTCTTTAATGTCTGCGTGAAAAACTTCGCGCATACAGACACCTTGAGTTAGATTTCCGGCCGATATGACGTGCTATAACTATTTTGCAGTGCTGCTGGAGTTTCTCCGTGGTTACAACCACATCCGTGGATTTTTCCTACTTAAGTCTCATAAATAACGAATAAGAACTATGGAATTTTTCTGTTCAACGCATGTCAAGTTTACGATAATTTGGTTCCTAACAAAAGTAAGGACGATAGAATACCAATTACGACGAATTCTCCAACTATACCTAACTTTCTTTATGTCTAATATACCACCTAACCGATGTAATGCTAGCATGTTTTTCCTTTTAATTTTAAGTATGTTGGTGTTATGGAGAAAGAAGGGCTCTTTAACTCCTATAAAATAAATCAGTACACATTTCTTCTCCTATTTTGAGAATTCCATATAATTTTTTGCATACGTCCTAGTTACCTTAAATACTTCACTACATGTATTTAATTAATGCGTAAATATTGCCTGCATTATGTTCCGCGTTGCAAGAACTTTATTCGGTTAGTTCTTAACTTCAACCTCAGCTTAGGAGGATATGTCATTCTAATCTGTAAATACATAATTGCTATACCAGGCTGGTATACGCAAGTAATTATATGCAGGAAACAGTGCTTGGAAAGCATCCTGTTAATTGCGATATTTAGGAAACATAAGTTTCTTACGCAACATCGCTTATATTCATTGACATATATTTTATTTATGGAATATGTTTTAATATTTTTGTCAAGTTATGATTACAGAAATGTTTTGTTTGCCAACTGCTATGCCAGTACGGTTGAATTATACACAAGCTCTTCGAACACTGTTATTGGACACTCTTCCATATATCGTCAGTTGCGACGACAGTTTTGGAAGCACACCTTGGACTTATTTCACAATTAAAGATACGCATAATTCTGTTTTATTTCTGTTCATAGAGAGAAGCATCTCTCCCAGAGAGTGCCTCTTGGGAAATTTATACGGAAGCGACTTCCGCTTAACTTATCGTGGTTATGGTTTGAGAAATGTATATGAGAATTCTTTTATTCACTTTATAGATACCTAGAGATTATCAGTAATTTTATTACACGTTTTACAGCCGAATTTTAAATTTCAGCATTAACTAAGGGTAAATCATAAGATCCCCCTAGTTTAATGGTATGAAAATATGATGAGAGTATAGGGATGATTTTACCGACTCGTTACGCTCTCGGGTTTACCGCCAGGTTCCGTTAGCATTTTTATTTTTTGGAGCTCTTATGTACTTATTAATGAGTTCATGGATAGATTTTGATATCTATGTTTTTTCCCGTGCGCACGGATATGATTACAAATATTCAGCAATTACGATTGTTCTGATTGATATCAGTCTTTCTTGCGAATCTGATATTACAGTGAATTTCATTTTGTGTGTGTTTAGAGACACACGTGATTAGTATCAGGATATTGGTACTGAGTTATTTTATTTATGCTGAAGTAATTGATTGAGATATAGAGTGTTTGGCTATGAATTACATATGCATAGCAATAATTTTTCTTTTACGTGGCAGAGGTTCTGATTTTCTAAATACCTGATACTGATAACCTCTAGGATATGACAGTATTACTTATTTCTCTCCCAGGGTGCCAGATATTAAAATAACAGTTGTGTAATGTATGATGTAATCTATTTAATATTGTTTTAATATGCAATATTGTATAAATTGCAATTAGCTCTCCTGAGCACTTTATCTGTTCTCTGCATGGTTTCACTTAGGAAGCCATTGCATATTTTTGTTGTTTTGTTGTATGATCTCCTCGTAAAAGGTAGACTGTTTCCTTATTCTATTTACCTCCAATTGAACACAGGTTGTAAGCTTGAGAAATGCCAGGTGTATTTTATTCTGTATGATAATAATTTTTTAATCATTGTTATTTCCTACGGATTTGGCAGGCCTGCCTCCTTTTTAATACAGAACTTCTACCCACCGTTTCCCATTGAATACCCGTGTATACATTACACATTCACTTTGAGGCACACCCCCTCACAATGTAACTCTGTGCACATTTTTGAGTTATTATTGTGGTTGGGCGCTACCTTGAGTCAATTGTTCTACACATTATTTCCGTCCATTTATGGTCGGCGTGGGATGGTAGAGATTATTTTTTTTTCTTTTCTCTCACTTCCCCCATCCTTTTATACGCATTTTTGAATGAAAATGTCTTTTTTTCTCCCTCGTTCTCCTCGGCAACTTTAAGCTTTACAACATTGTGTTCACCTGGTTCTTGATATTAGAAAATTAAGCAACCTTATAGTTTCACAAGCGAATTAATTGTTTTGATAATTTATTATTACACACAGGAAACTGGAATTTCCCGTGTATGTTAAACTTTTGTTATGTTATGTTCATTGAAGAGAAGTTACAGTTTATGTATTCTGTGTGCGGTGAAACATGCGTGTATCTACCTGTCTCTCTGTCTTGTGACAGCAGCTTTTAACGAACTTTTTGGCCTATGCTGCCTTGGAAATACTTTGTACACTTTTTTTTCCACCCTCATTCAGACATTTATGTTGTCTGGCTTGGCTATATGGATGTTTCACCCTGCCCCTGCCTCTCACATGTTTAGCTGTGAATTCGATTAATATTTTTGTTTGATAATTTAAGTGGCACATTGTATATTTCCTTTCTTTCATTCCCCCCTCCGTTGTTTCCCACCGGTTGTTTTTCCCTAATGTTATTTAACGTACCCTTGTGATTAGTTTATGTTCCATCCCTAACCCTTATTTCTTTCTTTGGTTTTATGGCTACGGCATGGTCGCCACTTCGACGCGAGGACTACAACAAGGAAATTCACGGCTTCATTTTCATCATGGGACGCACTGGACACTTAACGGCGTACGGGATGCACGATGATATTCAACTATGAGAAAACAATGGAATGCATATGAACAGTTCTCATCGCTGATAAAATGACTCTTCAGGTGCATTCTTCAGTATTTAACTGATTACGAGCGCGCACTATCTACGTGGTTTCCGCCGGATTTCCCTGCCGTTGCTGACTTTCTGTGAGGACACATGCACTCGTGTTCCTCTTCTCCTGGCAGTGCGGAAATTCTATAAACATTCCTTGCAGGCGCGTTCGACAAGCATAAACTTGCACTTTTTGGTCCGCCGTTGGACATAGTACTACAGTGTGTCCTAGACTTACCAGACAATGCAGTGATGTTGTGCCGTGATGGGACTTGTCCTCGCTCGAGCTGGATCTGCGACTCACCTTGTAACCCTCCTTCCTTTTCCATTTCCCCCTATATAATCCTAACGTTTTCTTTTTTTTCTGCAGCCACGTAATGTATAGTGTTTATTACCTCCATGCAGGCAGGGCTATACTTCATTTTTATAATTTTTATCTGATTTAGCACCTAGCAAGTGTGCTGGGCTGCCTAAGTGCCCTGATGTAACTTTGTATTTCTTTATATTTCATTGTACTTCGCTTTTGTATTCGTTTGTTTTGCAATGTTGGGTACCCCTTTCAGCTATATTTCTGCTCTATTTGTTTTTATAGTTTTAACGCCACCAGGTGGTGTCATCTTAGAGCAGGGGAGTATTGTCGCATGTGATGTTAGACGGACTTGTTTATTTTACATTACTTTGGATTTTAACATTAATATGGCTCATTCTTCTAAATTCCAATAGAATCGTATTTTACATTTTCTGCCTTAAGAAACTTTCTTAAGATATGTACGTGACAGGATGTATGTGGGCTACCTCATTTGCGTCATTTCCCATGGAAATTCTTAGAATAATGTTGCCTTTTGCAACATAGAACCGATCACGTGTTTCCGCTCAATCCTACACAATTCCGCTCAACCATACTTATATATGGCGTCGGCTTACCACAAACAGGATATAGACGTCATTAGGATTGAGTCGATTCTTGCCTATTTAAGCAGGCGCCTGAGCGCTGCTCGGGGGAGACCGACACATGCTAGACAGGGTCGAATCGCTGCCCGTCATCATCTTAATCTGCTATCTACAACGATGGGTTCACAGGTCCGTCCACATCCCGCGCGACAAGTACTTTCAGGTAAGCTCTTACATGTACTATAGCTTTGTTCCCTCTTCAATGTAAACTCAACATTGCAAGTATCTGAACTTAATAAACCAAGCAAGTAAAATTAAGCCAAGCTTGAGATGTTCCACCCTGATACCGCTATTCCCCCTATGTCCATCCAGCCATGGATGTGACAATATTACAAAATTTCGTCCTCTACGTGTGAGGAATGTATCCTGTAATTTGTGCCCTACATTTTTTTACATCCTGTATATTAATTTAACTGTATAATAGTATACAAGAAAGAAAGGAAAAAAGTAATTATTTAAACTAGAAGATTTCGATAAATAGCATTGGATACCAGTGAGTAACAGCTGGATGCCAGTGGAGTAGTTTTTATCTTTGTAGTAAGTTTTGTTAGTTAAGTAACTGCATACCAATTGCTTTTATGCTGGTTACCAGTATTAGTATAGATTTAGTGGATTTAGTAATTAGTATCAATTTACACCTTTACTATTTATAATTTATCTTCTTAACTTATGTTTTCTTTGTTTGTAGTTAGGAGTAGTTATAGGCTTGATCTGTAAGCTGAATGTATAAAAGTGGGATTAATTGTTCTTCCACACAAGCCGTGTGTTGGACAGGATTGGAAAGGTAAAATCAGGTGACTGAAATAAGGTGGTTCAAATCCCGGCTATGGCATTGAATTTTTCAGTCACCTGATTCTACCTTTCCAATGTATAAAAGAATTGAAAAATTTGATTCAATAAATAGAAAATTTGGATGTATAGTAACCTAAATGCCGGGGTTGAATATTCAGATTTTATTTTTTTGTGGTCTTAGTGAAGAAGAAGAAGAACGGTGAACTACGCTTCTGCGTGGACTATGGAAAGTCACCCCTGTCACCCCAAAGGAATGTTTTTCCTTACCCCGAATTTACGATACTCTGGACACTCTTGGTGGTGTCCAGTAGTTCTCGACCTTCGACATGAAACTGGGGTATTGGCAAGCGGCTATGGATCCCAGAGACAAGGAAAAGACAGCATTCCCGACAGGCCAAGGACTTGCGCTGTTTGCGGTTCTGTCCTTTGGTCTCTGTCGGTTTCCAGCGCCAGATGGAATCTGTGTTGAGGGTATTGACTTATGACGCCTGCCTGCTGTACTTGGACGCCATTATCGTCATTGGCAACACCTTCGAAGATCATATAGAGAAAGTGATCATGTATTACAGAGACTGCAAACAGCTAACCTGAAGCTGAACGTGCAGATGTTGCAACTCTTCTGCAAGAAGGTTAACTACTTGGACCACATAGTCTCACCAACTGGGGTGGTCACGGACTCGGAGAAGGCTCGGGCTGTGAGAGATTGATCTCTCCAGAAAGCTAAACTAGAGTTGCGCAGCTATTGGGGTCTATGCAGCTACTACCACCGATTCGTCAGAGTTTCTCCAACATCGCTAAGCCCCTCACTCGTCTGGCCTTATATGTAGGCTGAAGAGACCGAGGATGTGTTCCAGGCGCTTAAGTCAGCATTCTGCAATGCGACTGTTTTGGGTTTACCTCAATTGGGCGGCGATTTTATCGTGGACATCGACGCCAGCGACAGTGGTATTGATGGCGTACTATCCCAGATCCATGATGGGCAGGAGCGGATATTAGCGTACTACAACAAGACGCTCTTCAAGGCGGAAAAGAACTACTGCGTTACCCGATGGGAGCTTCTGGCAGTTGTGAAGGCGCTGGAACACTTCCATAATTACCTGTGCGGCCATCTATTCCACCTGAGGACTGGCCACTCCGCCCTCACCTGGCTATTAAGCTTTAAGAACCTGGAGGGCCAGACAATCTGTTGTTTTCAGAGACTTCAGGAACACAAGTTCATATCAGAACATCGAAGGGGAAGGAGCCACTCCATTGCAGATGCCATATGAAGAAGACCCTGACCGGAAGAGTGCGGCCAGTGCATCATGCGAAGGAGAAGAAGCGTGCTGTAGCGTGTGATTTCAGAGGTGCCTACAGATGGATGGCATAACGCAGGCCTGAGGAGGGAGAAGCTGGCAGACGGCCGACTTGAGACCGCTGCTGAGAGAAGTGGAAGAAGGAACTAGGTCGAGGTGGGTAGACATTGCTCCCAGAAGTAGTGTGTATAAGTCCTTCTGGGTTCAATGGGACTCACTGAAGAAAAAGTAAGATGTGTTTAAAGTGTGGGAGTCATCAGACCGGAACCCCTGAAGAGAGCAATTGATCCTTCCTCGGAGCAAGGAGCCGGAATTCCTAGAGGAATTACATGCGGGAAGTTTGTGTGGACATCGCGGACTCAACTGAACGAAAGACAAGCTTCTACAAAGGCACTATTGGTTGAGACTACGGGCGGACGTTGAGAGGTGGTGCCGCGAATGTCATGCGTGTGCGGAAAGTCGCGCCCACAGACTGGGAGCCGCGGTCGCATGCAGGAGCACAACGTGGGAGTACCATTCAAACGTGTCGCCATCGATTTAGCTGGACCGTTCCCTGTGTCCGACAGGAGTAACACGTTTTTATTGGTGGTCATAGATTACTTCACCAAGTGGCCACGGGTGTACACCATCCGTAACCAGCAGGCCAAGATGATCGCGGACTGCCTAGGAATAAGTGATAATTATATATGTGTTATATATGTATATATCAGGGAGTTATATAAGGAAAAAGTGTTCTGTCAATTTGAGGTACCGTTAGGACTGCACAGCGATCAGGGCACGAACTTCGAGTTGAACATAACGAGGGAAACACTGTAGAGACTTGGTGTGCAGAAGTCACGTAAAACGCCTCTCCATCCTCAGAGTCGTCCTCCGTGGTGTAGTGGTTACCATTCTAGCCTCTAGCTCCCATGGTCGCGGGTTCAAACCTGGTGGAGGGCGAGGGATTTTTTCGAGCGTAAAAGTCCTTAGCATGGCTTTCTTCGAAAGGGAAATAAAGCCGGTGGTCCCTTGTCGTAGATTTACGGCACCTAAAAGAGCCTGATAAAGAGCCTTTAAGCAAAAGATTAGGCCTTTCACGCCCTATATAGAATAAGGCGCTAAGGACTACAGCAGTTAAAGAGCGTCCACATATAAAACCAAATTTAATTTAATTTCCACCCT
Organism: Deroplatys truncata; assembly: GCA_030765065.1. Taxonomy (NCBI): domain Eukaryota; kingdom Metazoa; phylum Arthropoda; class Insecta; order Mantodea; family Mantidae; genus Deroplatys; species Deroplatys truncata. The sequence goes on along the minus strand of CM060990.1, from coordinate 5,549,100 downwards.
CGGACGGCATGGTCGAGCGGTACACGCACCAAGACCCTAGAAGAGCACCTGAGGAAGTTGGTGGACACTCAGCACAGGGACTGAAATGTCGAGCTCGTTGACTCAGGACTTCCCGGTTTGACACCAGCCAGACATAGTCTTGGCAGAGGACTGCGTCTTCCTGCGACCTGGTGTTTGGAAACCCCTGTGGGTCGGACAAGCTAGCAATGAACTATGTAGAGAACCTTGTGAACCGCCTTCACGGCGTGCACGAGAAGGCCCGTCAACATATCCAGGAGCGAGCGACCGGATGAAAACCCGCTACGACCACCGTGTCAACAGCCATGGTTTCCTACAAGGTGATTTGCGTCGGGTACTCGCTCTACTCGGACCAAGAGGCGTGGTACCTAGCTCCAACAATCATGGCAAGGACCATACAGCTTGGTGAAGAGGATAAATAATGTCCAGCGCTTCCAGAAAATGTCGCGAGTGAAGATGCCAGAGGTATTTTTAGATCCTCCAGCCCGCTACGATAGCGCTGGTCGGGACGGCCAGCCGTGAGGAGGGAGCTGTGTGACAACTAGCGCTAAGGGCCTACGGATCGGCAGTGCGAGTGTCTGGCGGCCCATCTACCTGCCGTGGGTTAGGCTAATGGCCGGTCCCTCTATAGAACAATGTACACATGGAACAATAGCTAGCAATGTGTGCCATTTTCACGCTTAAGGTGATTCCTTTTGGCCCTTTCTGGTTGGGTTTTGTTCTCGAAATTTCCGGTTTGTATGCAAGTCATGTATAAGGAACCCGTCGGCAGGGCGAGTCAATGTTGAATTTAGTAGTGTCAACTTCCTTATTCTCGTGCAAGGTCATCAAAATAGGTATCTCTCCCCAATCGAAGGCTATCTGAGACTGCAAGTTGAGTGAAAGTTGTGAAATCTCCACAGAGTTAGTCTTAGCCAAGCTAGTTCACTTCGTTGTTCTCGTGCACTGTAATCTAAGCAGGTCTTCCTCCCCAAAACCAATTTGACAATCTATGTTGATTAAAATTGTTACCTCTCCACGTTGACAGCCTTAGCCAGCTAGTCCACTTCGGTTTTCTCGGATAGGCTGATCTAAATAGGGTTTTCTCCTCAACTCAGAGATACTGGCACTGTAAATTGTCACAATTTGTTACCTCTATACCATGGTAGCTTTAGCCACGCTTGTTCACTTCGTTGTTCAGGTGCACGGTCATCTAAGCGGGTCTTCCTCCCCAAAACCAATTTGACACTCTATGTTGATTAAAATTGTTACCTCTCCACGCTGTCAGTCTTAGCCACGCTAGTGGACTTCGTTGTTCTCGTGCACAACATCTAAATAGGCCTTCCTCCCCAAACCCGAGTAAGTTGAACGAAGTTTTACTTGTACTGTTTCCCACGGCCGAACTTTCTGACCCATGATTTTTTTTTGGGGGGGGGGGTTCCCCGGGTCGCTCGCGAATGCTGGGAAGGATCATTAAATCCCCCGAATTTCCTGTCCCTCTATTTCACCTTCATTCTCATTTCACTTCACCTTTCATCTGTTTGGTATCTTTCAGGGTTGCCAGTGTCCGCGGGAGGCCTCGGCGTGTACATGACAGAGGAAAAGGATGTTCTGAATAAAGCTTCGTCCACCGGAATAAGGGCGGACTCCGGATCCCTAGTGTAAGCCTGCAGGGGGAGGGGAGCCGACTGCATCTGGGGAGTTTTAATCTGTAAACGGTAGGAACCCTGTCCTCTGCCTGTCGTGCCTCCTAGTTCGGTCACACCTTGTCTCTTCCCGGCGGCGCCCCGTAGGAACCTAGGCACTAAAGATCTGCGTTGGTCGAGGTGGTAAGTCGCCCTCCGCTCCTAGCTGTACTCATGTCTTTCTCAATTGTCATCCACCTGCTACATTCTATGTTCCTCCAGTAGCATATATAGAGGGAAGCTGGTTCACTTTTTGCGTTTATATGGGAAAACGGGGGGAGTTGCGACGGATCAAGGAGGAAAATGTGTTAATATGGGAGAGATAGGGAAAACGGGGGGAGATATGACGGTTCAAGGAGGAAAATGTGTTAATATGGGAGAGATAGGGAAAACGAGGAGAGATCCGAGGTAGAGCAGGGCCTGAAGAAGGGGGAATACCGTTTATATGATAGAGGTAGGGAATACGAGGAGACGTGCTAGGCTAGACAGAGGTTGAGGAGTAGAGTAATCGTTTATACGGGAAATATAGAGAGAACGTGGAAAGACGATAGGCTAGACAGATAGTGAAGAGAGGGAATGTTCTTTATATGTGGAGGTAGGGTATGCGAGGAGAAGTGCTAGGCTAGACAGAGTTTGAGGTGCGGAGTATGCGTTTATGTGGAAAGATAGGGAAAACGTGGGGAGGTGATAGCCTAGACAGATGCTGAAGGAGGGGGAATATAGGCTTATACGGGAGAGGTAGGGAATACGAGGAGAGATCTGAGGTAGAGTAGGACCTGAAGAAGGGGATAATACCGTTTATATGATACAGGAAGTTAATACAAGGAGATGTAGTAGGCTAGACAGAGGTTGAGGAGTAGGGTATACGTTTATGTGTGGAAGTTATGAAAAACGAAGAGAGATCCAATGCTAAGAGAGAATAGGATGGGATAATGGGCATTATATGAGAGAGGTAGGGAATACGAGGAGAGGTGCCGGGCTAGAAAGAGGTTGAGGAGTAGGGTATGCGTTTATATAGGAAATATAGGGGAAACGGGGGAGAGATGCTAGGCTAGACAAATGCTGAAGGAGGGGATACACTTTATATGTGGGAGGTAAGGAATACGACGGAGGTGCTAAGCTAGACATATGTGTAAAGTAGAATGCGTTTATATGTGAGAGGTAGAGAATACGAGGAGAAGTGCAAGGTTTGACAGATGTTGAGGTGTAGAGTATGCGTTTATATGGGGAAGAAAGGGAATACGAAGAGAAGTGCCAGGATAGACAGAGGTTGAGGATTAGACTATGTGTTTATATAGATAAGATTTGGAAAACGTGGAGAGATGATAGGCTAGCAGGCTAGGACACTAGAAAAGTCATTTATACGTGAGAGGTAAGGAATACGCTGAGAGATAATAGGCTAGACAAATGCTGAAGGAGGGAGGGATACGCTTTATACGGAATAGATGGGAGAAACGCGGAGTGATGCTAGGCTAGACAGAGTTATAGGTGGAATGCGTTTTAAATGAGAGAGATACAAACCGAGGAGAGGTGTTAGGCTAGGAGGGTTTGAATGGTAGAGTATGCGTTTATATGGAGAGACAGGAGAACAGAGAGAGATCGTATGCTAGGAGAGAGTTTAAGGAGAGGGAAATTCGTTTATATTGGAGAGATAGGGAATACGAGAGTCGACGCTAGGCTAGACAGTATACTTTTTCTAAATCTTACAAAATTTTTATATGTTAAACAGTGTGCGAGACGGAGAAGGATAAACTGTGTATTGGTTTACAGTTTTGGTGCATGTAGAAGTATTCTAAACTAATCCCAAAACGAACGCCCTAACCTATCCCTACCTTGTCTGCTCTGGATCATCAATCCTATCATCGTCTAACCTAACAAGACGTAACATCACGCAACATAACCACGTAACAAGACTAACACCACGTACCATAACCTCGTAACCACGTAATACCACGTAACATAAGCACGTAACCTCGTAACAAGACAACACCACGTAACATAAGCACGTAACAACGTAACAAGATGGAACATAACCCGTATTATAAGCACGTAACCAAACGTAACATAACATAAGCACGTAACCACATAAGAAGACGTAACAACCATGTAATCACGTAACAAGGCGTAGCAACCATGTAACCACGTAACAAGACGTAACACCACGTAACATAAGCAAGTAGCCTAAAAATGAGAGTTCTGGCCCATAAAGGAATAGCGCCAGCTCCTCCCCCTGTCTTTGAGGGCTTATATGCCGCCCGGCTCTGTGCCGCCAGGCTCCGCCCCCTTCCTTTGAGGGCTTAAATTCCACCCTGCTCTGTGCCGCCAGGCCCCGCCCCCTCCCTTTGAGGGCTTACATGCCGCCTGGTCGCGTGCCGGTGGCCACCCCGCCCCCTCCTGGGTGCTCTAACCTGAAAAGCCGCCTGACACGCGCCCCCCTCCCCTCCATTATGGTCTAGCCCGAGCATCCCCCTCCCTCCCCTTTGTGTTCCCCAACCTCCCTTTGCGTGTGCGTGCTGGTCTGATTGGTTCCCTGTGGATAGGTGGGAGAGTGTGTATTGTTCCCATACGCTGGCCACGTTCCCTCCCTCGCATTGTGACCTGTCTAAATCCCGCCCAGGTGATTGGGAGAGGGGAATGGTGTTCTGGGTGGTCTGATTGGTTCCCTGCGGATAGGTGGGAGAGTGTGTATTGTTCCCATACGCTAGCTACGTCACTTCCCTCTCATTGTGACCTGTATAAATCCCGCCCTGGTGATGGGTGTGGTAGGGGAATGATGTTCTCGACGCGCGCCACTGCTCGGCAAATCGATTTGAGGAGATAATTGTGTCAATCAATTAGATAATGTTCGTCCATGCATAAAACATTATTGAAAAAAAAGAATCAAAATCGGTATTTTATTACTACTAATGTCCGCACATTGCGCTTCTAAAGGGGTGATGTAATTAAACGATTCTCCTCGATCGATGAATACGATTAAGTGTTTTTGATTGATTAATGTAATTAAGTGTATATGAATTGACTCAGGCACCTGGTCGTTCTCGTATATGGAGGTGTTAAGGTAATGATTAGGTGTATATAATTATTACGTCTAATAATACATGTTTAATTGCTCTTTTGAGCGGGTGGCTTATAAAAATATTACATCACTTAGGTGAAATAAACAAATCCGTGACTGAAAAGGACGGTGTAAATTGCTAGAGTGAGACGTTAACACGAGAATCCTTTACGAAAGACAACACGAGCGAGCGCGCAGGCCATCCCCTGCACGCTCCACCGCCGAACTGACCTGTATTCCCTCTCTCTTCCGTCCTGTAACGCGAGAGCCCGCTGCCACGCAGCGCGCCGTACGGTCATCAACGAAAGTACTTTCTCTCTGAGCCCGCGTGCGCAACACTTTGGCGAGAGCTGGCTTCCTCACAGCGCGCCATGTGATCATTTTCGAAATCTTGCGTAGAAGCCGGGAGTTCGCCATATTGTGGCTTGACGCGCGCATGACGACCACCTTAACTTCACATAATTCCGAGGAGAATGATTCTGAAAAAAAATAATAAACGCGAATTAACATTATAAGTAGATAATACATCGTTTAACATGCGAGGTACCTTAATGTTGTCTCGTTATAATTCCGGGGAATTGATTATGAAAAAATAAATAAACGTGAATTAACATTATAGTTAAATAATACCTCGTTTAACATCCGAGGCGCGTTCAGGTTGTCTCGTTATATAATTCCGTGGAATTGATTATGAAAAAATAAATAAACGTGAATTAACATTATAGTTGAATAATACAAGTATTGTTTATAAAATAATATATAGAGTATCGTAAACAAATTCCGTCTGTTGCTATTTTAATTAAGCTAGTTAACGAATGGTCACAAATAAGCTTCAAAATAAATGTATATAGGTAAAGACAGTCGAGGAAAACCACAGAGCAGCGACTTTCAAACAGACATTGTGCCCAACACGCAAGCGCTCTCTCACACACACACACACACACACACACACACACACACACACACACACACTCTCTCTCTCTCTACATAGCATTCAAAACAGGCATACCTTTCTTAGTAAATATATAAGTATTGCGAAAGGATTTAATAACTTGGAGAGAGGACTTATAAACATTTCCCTACGAAAGATATTTTTTGAATACGTGAGCAGAGAACTCGCGTCAATACGAAGACCTCAAATATAAATTTGATATTCGTTTTAAATATTCCTTCTAAAGACGTAGCGGTCTTCGAGAAAATCGACTAGTTATGCAGTTGCATATACCTTGCAAAAAAGAATTTGTACATTCTTAGAAGCGGTTAAACCAGGAACGCCGGGGACTTTTTCTTCTGCCAGTTTCGAGATCATTTGTACCTGTTACTTAATGACCTGGGATTTCCATCACGTCATATGCCAGGGTACGGTCCAAACTTATACACAGACGCAGGGAATTCCTGAGGTTAAAATTATAAAACCACTATGTCTGCTCAGCAATAATAAAATCGAGAGAGAATAAATAAAAAACATTTGCTTTGATAATATAATTATCGCGAAGACGTAGCGGTCTTCGGGAAATTCGACGAATTATTCAGCTGCATGCCCTCCTTGAAAGAAATATGCTGTACACCCCTGAAGATAAAATACAGACAAAACATGCATTTTTTCCAGTAAGGGAGCTCAAAACAGACGTTGATAAAGTATCACACGTACGCAAGCATAAAAATTACGATATCTTTCAATCGACATCTTTTATAAAGACAGTCGATATAAAGGAAAGTCTGTACACCCTTGACGAATAAACCCCGACCCGCTGGGGAAATAACGTTTTAAGAATACAATAGATGTCTATCATATCGTTAATGGTCAGCTTGAAAGGGTTCCTACTTGCTCTGCGCAGAATTCCCCATACAAACAGGGGAAAATCCTAAGCCTGGCAATTATAAGCTTGCTACGCATTTTTTCCCCTCCAATAAGTAATTTAAATTCTACATGAAGATTATTAATGATTAAGTTTCATAGTATACTACCTCTTATTTCTTTTAATAAAACATTGAATATGACTCTCCCGTCAGGAAAATTAAACGGAGAGAAGCGATATTTTCTTTTTATGCTGAAATTATAATTAAACACATAGTGTATAGATTCTGTAGAAGTCTAAGTAAAGATTCGTAACTATTGCAATTATCTCCAAGTATTATTTCCTTCTCAGAGGCAATCAAGTTGTTATATTATTATTATTATTATTATTATTATTATTATTATTATTATTATTATCATCGTTAAGAAAGCATATTCCATTTAAACAGACTGGTGTTTGAGCCATTGTGTCTAAAACATTATTTAATTACTCAGCGCTCCAATGTAATAATGAATATCAGACTTCTCTGAGAGGTGGCGTGTCTATTCACAATCGAGAGGTCGCTGGTTCGATTCCCTGCGGAGCGCGATGGATTTTCTCTCTCGTATATATTGTATTTTTCTTAGAATTATTTATCTTTTTTTGTCTGAAAAGACGTTCTTACAGGAAAAACCATGCTCATATAGATTATAGGAATGGTCCGTGTTTAAAACATGTATTTTTCACGCATAGTGTATAGATTCTGTAGAAGTCTAAGTAAACATTCGTAACTATTGCAATTATCTCCAAGTATTATTTTCTTCTCAGAGGCAATCAAATTATTATTATTATTATTATTATTATTATTATTATCGTTAAGAAAGCTTATCCCATTTAAACAGATCGACGTTTCACCATTCATCTCTAACAATTATATCAACAGAAACAATACCTTCTTTTTCGTTATTTTCACTCTAAAAATTATCATTAAATGCGCTATTTATACAATACTATGTATGAACTACACCTCTCACATTCATATCAGGATAGAATAATGCTTTGTTCGCAGACACATGCTTCAAATTTAATACTTAGGCGATTATTTTGGTAATGTAATAATAATTAACAATGAATTTTAGCGGTGCATGTAAAAAAATAATATATATATATATTTTATAGCGTCATATGCAGAAGGATTTCAACTACAGAGAGGTGGCGTGATGTCGGATTTCCCCATAACAGGTTTAGGCTTGCTTACGAAATGCCCCTTGCGCGAGGCTAGCATTCCCTCTCCTTCTACTCGACGGTTTGGAGTAGCCAATCAAAATCGCTGTATTATATATCTTAAACTTCGCGCATACATTTTTATATTGCAAAAGAGCACTATAAAAAGACTGCTTCAGCAGAAATTGTTACAGTTTCTCAGCTGACATCAACGAGCTAAGACCTCTGCAAACTTTACTCTTTCAACGTGAAATTTCATCGAACGATCATGTCTGGTAAGTTGTAAAAAACACTTCATTTACTTTAAAAGTTAAATTATTACCTTTATATTTTAATTTATAATTGCATTCTTGTTTTCAATGTCGAGACATTTATACGCGAATAGTTGAACTTCTACAGTTAATATCTAGCTGCGCGAATTCTCAAAATAATGTGAACAGTTTAGTTAAGTATTCATTTTTTTAAAAACAAACTTGTTATTCCAGATGTTTAAATACGTGTTTTCACCGAGTGAACTATATTCCTTTCTAGAGAAAACACAATTACTTGAATACCATCCGAATCGAATAAAAATGTTCTGTATATATGTTCTTCCGAGGGTAACCGACGGTAATCGATCCGGGGACTTCCTTGTTGCATGCATTGGTCGAACATTCATCAGTTAATGTTTCATTCCTCTTGCGCATTTATTTAGTAAAAACTTTCAGCCTGTTTCCATCATGTTAAAAGAGATATTTTCCATGACTGTGTCGAGAAATACACGTGCTTTATTTGCAATAGAAATTTCTCGGGTGTTAAAAACTACATCGACATTTCCCTGTATAAGCTATTCGCAATAAAGTAAAGTAACTTAATAATATAACTTTCCTTAAAAAAAAATAATTAAAAATCTAATGCGTAAATTACTTACGTTTTCAGCATTCAGTTCTGCTAACGTAGCTGAGGCTTACATCCAGCTCCAGCAGGATACGCGCCGCCGGCTGCAGGATCGTTCCTCAAATAACATAATGATTCAGACACCCGAACAGTCAAGGTTACGTGGTTATGTTCCGTCCTGTTACGTGGTTGCATGCTTATGTTAAATGGTGTTACGTCTTGTCACGTGGTTACGTGCTTATATTACGTTGTGTTACGTGGTTATGTTCGTTCTTGTTATGTGGTTACGTGGTTATGTTACGTGGTATTACGTCTTTTCACGTCGTTACGTACTTATGTTACGTGTTGTTACGTCTTCTTGCGTGGTTACATGGTTGTTACGTGTTGTTACGTCTTGTTACCTGGTTATGTGCTTATGTTACGTGGTGTTACGTTTTGTTACATGCTTATATTACGTGGTTATGTTCGTCTTGTTACGTGGTTTCTTGCTTATGTTACGTGATATTAGGTTTTGTCACGTGGTTGCGTGCTTATATTAGGGTGTGTTACGTGGTTATGTTCTTTCTTTTTACGTGGTTACGTGGCTATGTTACGTGGTGTTTGGTCTTGTCACATGGTTACGTGCCTATGTTACGTGGTGTTACGTCTTTGTATGTGGTTGCATGGTTGTTACGCCTTGTTACATGGTTACATGCTTATTTTACGTTGTGTTACGTTAGGTTACGTGCTTATGTTCCGTCTTGTTACGTGGTTACGAGGTTATGATACGTGGTGTTACGTTTCGTTACGTTGGTTGTGTTAGTCGATGACAGGATTGAATAGGCAATGAGAAGATGATCCAGAGCAGGCAAGGTAGGGATAGGTTAGGGCGTTCGGTTTGGGGTTAGTTTAGAATACTTCTACATGCACCAAAACTGTAAACCAATATACAGTTTATCCTTCTCCGTCTCGCACACCAACTGTTTAACATATAAAAAGTTTGTAAGGTTTAGAAAAAAGTATACTGTCTAGCCTAGCATCGACTCTCGTATCCCTATCTCTCCAATATAAACGCATTTCCCTCTCTTTCAATTCTCTCCTAGCATAGGATCTCTCTCCGTTTTCCCGTCTCTTCATATAAACGCATACTCTACCATTCAAATCCTCCTAGCCTAATAACTCTCCTCCGTTTGCTATCTCTCTTTCTCTCTCACTCATATAAAACATATTCAATCTTTAACTCTGTCTAGCCTAGTATCACTCCGCGTTTCTCCCATCTCTTCCGTATAAAGCGTATCCTTCCCTCTTTCAGCATCTGTCTAGCCTATTATCTCTCAGCGTATTCCCTACCTCTTGCATATAAATGTCTTTTCTAGTCTCCTAGCCTGCTAGACTATCATCTCTCCACGTTTTCCCTATGTTACCTATATAAACACATAGTCTACTCCTCAACCTCTGTCTATCCTGGTACTTCTCCTTTTTTTTTTTTTTTTTTTTTTTTTTTTTTTAAAGTTCCCTTGTTGTTCCCAGTTTTTACTAATGTGTTTTTCTGTTTTTATACCGCTTATTTCCGTAACACACATACACACACAAACACCCATGCCCGTGGCGGGACTCGAACCCGCGACCCTCAGCTTGGCGGAGCGCCGGAGCAACCACTTCAGCGACCACGGCTACGAGGGCCGGCATCTCCTCGTATTCTCTATCTTTCCCGTATAAACGCATACACCGCATCTCAAGCTCTGTCTAGCCTAGCACTTCTCTTCGTATTCCCTATCTCTCCCGTATAGGCCTATATTCCCCCTCCTTAAGCATCTGTCTGGCCTATCATCTCTCCACGTTTTCCCTATCTTTCCCATATAAACGCATACTCCGCACCTCAGACTTTGTCTAGCCTAACACTTCTCCTCGTATTCCCTACCTCTGTCATATAAAGCCCACTACTCCATCCTTCAACTCTCTCCGTTTTTCATAGCTTCCCAGATGAACGTATACCCTACTCCTCAACCTCTGTTTAGCCTACTACATCTCCTTTATTAACTTCCTGTATCATATAAACGGTATTCCCCTTCTTCAGGTCCTACTGTACCTCGGATCTCTCCTCGTATTCCCTATCTCTCCCGTATAAGCCTATATTCCCCCTCCTTCAGCATCTGTCTAGGCTATCACCTCCCCACGTTTTCCCTATCTTTCCACATAAACGCATACTCCGCACCTCAAACTCTGTCTAGCCTAGCACTTCTCCTCGCATACCCTACCTCCACATATAAAGAACATTCCCTCTCTTCACTATCTGTCTAGCCTATCGTCTCTCCACGTTTTCTCTATATTTCCCGTATAAACGATTACTCTACTCCTCAACCTCTGTCTAGCCTAGCACGTCTCCTCGTATTCCCTACCTCTATCATATAAACGGTATTCCCCCTTCTTCAGGCCCTGCTCTACCTCGGATCTCTCCTCGTTTTCCCTATCTCTCCCATATTAACACATTTTCCTCCTTGAACCGTCATATCTCTCCCCGTTTTCCCTATCTCTCCCATATTAACACATTTTCCTCCTTGAACCGTCGCATCTCCCCCCGTTTTCCCATATAAACGCAAAAAGTGAACCAGCTTCCCTCTATACATGCTACTGGAGGAACATAGAATGTAGCAGGTGGATGACAATTGAGAAAGACATGAGTACAGCTAGGAGCGGAGGGCGACTTACCACCTCGACCAACGCAGATCTTTAGTGCCTAGGTCCCTACGGGGCGCCGCCGGGAAGAGACAAGGTGTGGCCGAACTAGGAGGCACGACAGGCAGAGGACAGGGTTCCTACCGTTTACAGATTAAAACTCCCCAGATGCAGTCGGCTCCCCTCCCCCTGCAGGCTTACACTAGGGATCCGGAGTCCGCCCTTATTCCGGTGGACGAAGCTTTATTCAGAACATCCTTTTCCTCTGCCATGTACACGCCGAGGCCTCCCGCGGACACTGGCAACCCTGAAAGATACCAAACAGATGAAAGGTGAAGTGAAATGAGAATGAAGGTGAAATAGAGGGACAGGAAATTCGGGGGATGTAATGATCCTTCCCAGCATTCGCGAGCGACCCGGGGAACCCCCCCAAAAAAAATCATGGGTCAGAAAGTTCGGCCGTGGGAAACAGTACAAGTAAAACTTCGTTCAACTTACTCGGGTTTGGGGAGGAAGGCCTATTTAGATGTTGTGCACGAGAACAACGAAGTCCACTAGCGTGGCTAAGACTGACAGCGTGGAGAGGTAACAATTTTAATCAACATAGAGTGTCAAATTGGTTTTGGGGAGGAAGACCCGCTTAGATGACCGTGCACCTGAACAACGAAGTGAACAAGCGTGGCTAAAGCTACCATGGTATAGAGGTAACAAATTGTGACAATTTACAGTGCCAGTATCTCTGAGTTGAGGAGAAAACCCTATTTAGATCAGCCTATCCGAGAAAACCGAAGTGGACTAGCTGGCTAAGGCTGTCAACGTGGAGAGGTAACAATTTTAATCAACATAGATTGTCAAATTGGTTTTGGGGAGGAAGACCTGCTTAGATTACAGTGCACGAGAACAACGAAGTGAACTAGCGTGGCTAAGACTAACTCTGTGGAGAGTTTACAACTTTCACCCAACTTACAGTGCCAGATAGCCTTGGGTTGGGGAGGGTCAAGCGTAGTCAATCGTAGGCTACCGTTTTGCTAGGAAAATCATGTGGTAAATGAAAAGAAGTACATAGCTTTCAGTCAGGCGTTAGCACTCGAAACAGGTAGGAAAAAAATGAAATTCAGTTTTATTTATGGACGCTCTGTAACTACTATGGTTCTTAGCATCCCATTCTATATTGGGCGTGAAAGACTGGAAATTTTGATCAGAGGCCTCTTATCAGGCTTGAGGTTCTTTTCCGTGCCGTAAATCTACGACACGGGACCGCCGGCTTTACTTCCCTCCGAAGGAAGCCATGCTAAGGATTTTTACGCCCGAAAAAAATCCATCGCCCTCCGCCCGGTTTGAACTCGGACCTCGGGAACTAGAGGCTAGCACGGTACCACTAGTCCACGGAGGACGACGAAACAGGTAGGTAATAGGAAGGGAAGAGAGAGAACTTTACAATAACTATAATGACCTATACTGTACTTCAGTGGGACAAAAAAAGTTGATCTGTGCGCCATGCCGGTGCAGTTGGTGCGGAACCCACGAGGTTCATGTGCTTTTCACGGGTTACATGGAAGTAAATCCCTACTCTAAGTTTACACAAACATTTTAGTAAATCATTTCTAAAATGCCTGATATCTCTAATATTCATTTATAATGCTTTTTTCATTACAAAATTAGGAAACAATTACATTTATTGAATTGGATTTCTTTTCATTCCTACTGTTTTCGGTTTCTGAGTACTTTAAGTTTCTGTTTTTCGTATTTTTCTTTGTTCTGCATTGTCCAATGTGGAAACTTAAATTTATGAGTATGACCCTCGAACGGAGGGGACAACTCGCACTGCGACCCAATGCGGGTCTTTTGTGCTTACCACCCCCAGGAGGAACGGATGAGTGGAAGAACCGCAGGAGGCTAGAGGCCGGCCTACAGAGATGCGCACAGCAGCCTCAATTGTGTCGGGTTCTCTCAGATTCCTCCAGAGGGAAGCCATTTGGTGTGTCCGGTCATCATGCTTGGAATCGCTCGGGACCTCTGCGCATCTCTGTCAGCCCGGCTGCCTGCGGCCTACAGTCTCCTGCGGTTTCTTCACCTCATCCATTCTTCCTGGGGGTGGTAAGCACAAACGGTCCCTATTGGATTGAGGAGCGAGGTGTTCCTCCGTTTCCTAGTCATTCGTGTTCACATGTCTTTCAGAGAACCATCTAATTACCGTGAATACAAGAATCTTTATAGTATAAATTCCGTTGTCTTTTAGTTCCGAGAACACTCAGCAAGAGAGACTGCATATCTGTTGTCATTAAGTTCCCATTCTTACTTGTGTGTATTTTACAAAATTAAATGTCTGTTGTTACTTTTCATGTTTTGCTATTTCGTAGATATAGCGTCAAGGAAACAGTAATGCAACACTTCATTCTTTTTCCATTAAGACGTGTTGAGCGATGTATCCCGGGATCTATTTCTGCGCAATTACACCTAACGTAAGGTTATCAATGTTTCCCACTTGAGAGATCGTCCGACAAGCAAGAAGAGTGTAGAGTCCGGATTGGAAGAGATTTGTCCAGTTGTTCTGGAGCGCATCTGTGGCAGAGGAATGCAAAGCTAGTTTGTCCGGGTAGCATCCGTCGGGGAGACGAGAGCACTGTGAGCGATGGTTGATGGTTGGTTAATTTAATAACGCTTTGTATAGGGTAGCGTGCTTTAAGTGGTGTCGTGAAAACAGAGTAATTAAAGCTCTTCCTGTAACGTTCGTGCAAGGCGGAAAATCTGAGGTAGCTGCCTGTTTCTGACTTCGTAGCATGGATGCTCAAACTAAAACTAAAGAGAGGCTCTGGGTTCCTCTAAAAATAGAAGGTGATTGAACAAAGCGTGTAAACATTTTTATAATATTACCCACTGCTTTTATTATACAGAATAATGCGGGAGTCTTATTGAAGGCTTGTCTTACGTGTTAATAGACCTTTAAACTTCACGAATATGCAGAAATTATGTTTTTTTACTTCCTCTACCACATATACTGGCGTGCATAAAATGTGTCCCATAATGGAACGAATCTGTTTATGTTGGTACTGGGAAAATCTAGCCCCACCCCTACCAACGTGACGACCTCTGTTTTTCGAGCATAATTCTAGCCACTGAATTGGCAGGGCACTTTACCGCGCCCAAAGTAGGGTCCAAATGCCGAGGGGTAACATTACACCCACGCTACACCGCCGTTTAACAGCGACAACAGTAACCTCCGTCTCCATGTCGCTGTTGACGTAAATGTCGTTCAGTTTAGCCTCACATGCAAATAATCCTAATATATAAGACCGAATTATTTCTAATTGATTTAGCCTTTCCTTGTGTACCAGTGGTAGGGAAACTCTTTCATAGAGGTGCTATCCGAAACAGCCCTTCATTCCACATAGATTATAAACATTTATAAATATAATTATAATAATATAATTGATATGAACATATTCGTTCATTGGTTAGTTTGTATGTCTCTGTGTTGTTTTTCATGCCAGTCACATATAGAACCGATGTCAACTGGGTGGAGTCAAAAGTTGATTACCTGAAGGGGAAACCTTACGGAGGGAAAAACAGTAGGGCGATCTAGGGAATGGACCGCTTTTTATGCACGATGGTGTACCTAGTAGGCATTGTATTGCACCCAAAAGATGGTTGTCAAGATTTCACCGGAAATACATGTTTTGAAGCTCCTGAATTAAAAAAAGCGTTTTTAGAAAACGTCCGTGTGTTTGTGCGGGTGAACGCGCGCGCGTGTGTGTCTGTGCCCGTGAACAGCATAACTCAAAAATGAAATGTTTCAACTAGCCTTGCCTGTAGCATCAGCCATTTCCAAGATATCGTTTATTATTGGTTTGAAGTTTCCAATACTTTGTCATTTTTTAAAGTGGTGTCACTATTCAGTTGTTTCTCGCGATGACATGGAATATCTAGGCCAGCAATAGAGACGCGCATCGATTCGGTACCTACAACGCAACTGTAACGCCCGTTCTTATAAAATGTGGCACCAAAGGCGTTAGACACGGATGGTACATGCCGTGAAATAAATGTTAAGGGAAAACGTCCAGGCACAAGTTTAGGGTGTACCTCCCCGGTATTTGACATTTACGAGGACTGAGGAGAACCTATACTGGTGGAGGGGGGGGGGGTATAACCGCAGGTCTTCCTTTTTAGGCAAATATATCTTTCAAGTGCATATCGGTAAATTTGTTGAAAAGAGAAGTTGTGATGACTAATGGCATGGAGTTACTAGTTTACGCTTGGTACGGTTTGGGGAATTAGAAGATTCTTGAAGTCCTAAGTTTCCTATTTAATGGACGTCACAGGCTTGTAAAACTTCGATTTTTTTGTAATGATGCTTCTCTACCTATCACCTACTAAGGTTAGACCTCAAGCAAATTCTTGTGACACTGAGTCAGTGCTGTAGGTATTATTATTTGCAATAAATTAACACCCTATGGAAATGTATATAAATTTCAAACCCACTTTGCTCATATTGTTTTAGTAATATTTAAACGGAAATTTGGTACCTAGTTTTATACAGGTTATGAGGTATGTATAGAACTGCAAATATTCTGACATTCCCTATTGAAGAACGAATTGCATACGATGCACTATTACGTCTTCTGCCTGCTAATGGGTCACAAAGTTCCAGGCGTAATGTATTGTGAAAATGCTTGAGGTTTGAGGCATGGTGTGTCACCTGTCACGGCTCTGGCTAGCAGGCACAAGCTAAAAACAAGTATTGTGGCGGATAAATTGTTGAACTTTAAAATATTAGAGAGAAATAAAGAAATTAGCATTAGAAACATAAGGTAGGGACTTTTTGTCAGCAAGGAGGGTGCAATGGCTGGAAGTTGCTGACTTAGTCCACAGGCTCTCTTTGTGACGGTTGACGCGTCAGGTAACCTCATACAATGTAGTTATTTTGGGATTATAACTTTCAATAGATTATAAAATAGACAATTAGGGTAGCGATTAGTCAAGAGATCTTGCTCTCTGTCTCCCCTTCCATTTCGATTACTTCGGTCCGCCAGTAGCTACCCCATTAATGTTCTCCCTTAAGTATCAACCCAGCTTCACGAGGTCCCAGGTACCGTCTCCTCGGGGCGAAAGGGACATCACAGTGTCATTGAGCACAGCAACTTCCAAGCATTGAAGGCTGTTGTAAATTTTCTCAAAGACGTACATTTTTCGAGTTAATATTGAAACAGTTTTTTTCTTTCTCCCATCCAGTGTACGAAAATTATTTTGATTATAAATTTGGCGTAAAGAGGTTATGTAAAAGATAATATCAGAGTATAAATTATGTATGAACACAATCGAGAAGTTATTTTGCACGGGCACTTTTTACGTCTGTGCTAAATTTATAAGAACAAAGAGAAACAGGGTTGGTTTTGGTTATACGATAAATTATTTTACGACAAGAGCCTGAATAACGGCGGTGACATGTTGAGAAGTAGTGTAAGGTGTAATATAATGAATGATGATAAAGTATTTGAAAACTAATGATTTTTTAAAAGTTATCAGTATTTACCTGAAAAACATCTCATACCCATACAAATTAATATTTGAAGAACTAGTAAATAACTACTTATATTGGTGTACAACACGTGCATTATACTGTTAATGAACTACAGAACCTGGTTGTTATAGCTCAGGTAGCTTCAGACTATTCAGCTTTAATTGGGTGTTCACATAAAGCAGCCTGATGCGTCCCTTAAAGCAGGGCAAGTGAACTAACCTGACCGACAATTTCCTTGTAGAATGATCTTGGGTATAGTTTTAGCACATACGTTCGCCTCGCTTCCCTATATTGTTTGTTTTGCAGTTCCAAGCCATTCTCAAATATGTTCTCATTTACTTCACCGATTGGCGTATCCGATTCTATTTATTTTATTTGCAACCACGTTAATGAGTGAGAGTAGGTTTGCAAAACAGCGCTTCGTTAACCTTTGTTCTGTAGTAGTAATTACATATACATTTTAATCGAACTCCTGCAGCTCTGCACTTAACATGGTGCATGGAGAACGTAATGCAAATAGTGTATACAGTAACGTAAATTAAGAGTGCTTATATGCTGCAAATCAGTTATAAATTTCACTTAAACAACTAACTCTCGTGCAGATAGGTATATATATTTGGATGCTTTGCTGGATAGCGCAAAAGCGTTGTTTACTTCCCTATCCCAATCTTGCTATGGAGATATGAAAAGTGTCATCGACGTGCCTGGTCCGAAACCCCCACCCATTAATGTAATTGACTTGATACCATATTGGCTTTGTAACAGTAACCGCTAAATAATGGACAGTGCTGTAAGCATTGGTCTGAGAGCTGTTATCATTTGAATATCAAATCAATATTGGAAACCAATAATGGCATAGGAACGGCGCTGTAAGCGAGAGAAGTGTGTTTACCTGCAACGGTCGCTTTGGTCCAAATCTCAATATGCTGCCGGTCACAAATAAAATTAGTATCGATAACATACATCTTCAAACTATATGCTGAAGAGTTGCTGAAAAAAGGATGTGTTTTGAACATGGAACATCACTGTGTAACACTAGCTTATGTTGTGACATGAGCTTCAGATGTTTTCATTATACAGGGCGTTTTCCAACGCGGAACACAATAAAAAAGTTGTGCCACTAACTAATGTTATGACTAGAGCTAGGAATTTTCGGTGCAAAATATTGGTCGCAAGATCTTAAAAGGTGCCTAATTTAGTTGAAAAAGGTGTAAATATTCATTACAAACAGTACCAAAGCCAATTGCATGACAAATGACACAAAATTCACTCATTGGTAAAGAATCCGTCGTTAAATGTCATAGAGCACAATGCTATTAAAGTCATTCTTCTAGAAAACTGTTAAAACAAATAATGTTGTATAATTCAATTTTTTCAGTTAGGCTGTACCTCCGATTATTAAATAAATACTTGTATGTAGAAAAGCAACGGTCCACAAGTAGTGCATATTCTGTATGTAGTCGGCAATGAGATCCTTGTTTATTGCACAATCCTCAACATCATAGTTTTTGGCTAACTTCTGCTCCAGCTTTCGCTTTCGAATACCCTCCAGTGCTTCCTTCACGTCCATCAGAACAGCGCACTGAACACTGTTTCTCCAGTTTTGAAATAGCAGTTGCCAGAAAAAGTAACTTGCAATTCATGTTGACCTAGTTATTTGCCCGTTTTTACTGCTGAAGAATCCTCGTTTGGTAAAGCATCTAATAAATTGACATAGTCTTAACATGGTTACAAATAAACGCGGCAGCATTTAACAAAATATCCCATCTAGCGATAATCGGGGAGCGCGGAAGAGGAGGTCCTAAACCTTCCACATACTTTTGTAGTCCCGGCAGTTCATTAAAAGATTTTACCTCTCAGGAATGCACTGAAGTGGAAGTAATGTGATAGCAGCACTGCATCTGTGAATTCTAACAGGAAATTTGTCTATTTATTTTATACAACCATTTTTATAGGGAACACAATATAGCAAGGGACCAAAAACAAGGAGAAAACATGCAAAAAGACGCTGAAAATGAGAAAAGGTCCAAAAAAGTGCTGATATTGGAAACAGGGTGCATAAAAGTGGAACCGAACCACAGTGATGAGTGTTTATTTCATGTTTTCCTTGCAAGACAAGTCAATTTGGACATTTCAATAGCAAAAAAAGATGAAGATGGCGCACCAAAAATTCCCAGCTCTAGTTATGACAAAAATATTAAGATGTTTTCGTAATATTGTACGTTTCCTGAATATGGAACATTATTGCGTATCACCAACTTGTGTTGTGAAATGAACTTCAGATGTTTTTATTATACAGGGCGTGTTCTCAACATAGAACACAATTGTATGTCACTAATTCGTTATGGCATTCATATTAAGATGTTTTCGTAAAGCAGGGCGTTTTTTCTGAATATGGAACATCCTTGTGTGTCACTAACTTAGGTTCTAACTATAGGCTTCAAATGCTTTCAGTCGCCCTCCTTGGTGTAGTGGTTACTATGCTAACCTCTAGTTCCTGAGGTCTCGTGTTCAAATCAGGCGGCGGGCGATGGATTTTTCGGGCATAAAACCCTTAGCATGGCTTCATTCAGAAGGGAAGTAAAGCCAGCGTTCCCGCGCCGTAGATTTACGGCACATAAAAGAACCCCAAGCCTGATAAAGAGGTTTGTGAGCAAAATTACCTATCTTTCATGCCCAATATAGAATGGGACGCTAATAATCACAGCAGTTAAAGAGCGCCCATAAATGAAACTCAATTTAACTTTAATTTCAAATGCTTCCATTATACACAAAATGTGTACTAAATGTGGAAAATAATTGAGTATTGCTAAATTATATAGTAATAATAAAGTGCAGTTTTTATTAAACAAGGTGTGTGCCGGACGTGAGACAACTCTGTGTACCACTAACTTATGTTGTGACAACAATATTAAAACAACTTCATTACATAGTGAGTTTTCTGAACATTTAACATCATTGTGTGGCAACTCTGAGACACTTTAATTATACAGGCCCAGTTCTGAAAACGGAACATCATTGTGTAACACTGAGTCTGTACCTCAGAGCCAAACACTAAATTTTACAGGAGGAGAGAAAAACAAAATTATAAACATAAGTAACACTCTTCAGAAACTACGGTCTTGAATATGTTCAATGATCAACCTTATACATTTTATATTGTAATCTGCTTGTAACCATGTAACTTGGCTCTTGTAAACAGAATATTTATAAAAAGAACTTACGACTGCATGGCTCTAAGTGGAATTCAATTATTGTTGGTGTTACCCTTTCCAACCAGATAACAGTAAATTCATGACACTGTATAATACCATACCATTTGCTATGAGATTTAAAGCTACAAATATACCATATAAATGGCAGTATGTATGCAAGATCCTTAAAATGCCAATTAGCTCATTTGAAAAAGTAATACTCCAACTTTTTCAGTTCAATCTATTTTTTTTTAACTTTTTCATTAGGCACATGTATAATCTAGCACTAAACTGAAAATTAAACATTTTATGGTGAAAATGAACTTTAAGAAAACAATTATTTTGGTAGCGCTACGGTGTATTGAAAAAAACTTAAGAAATTATAATTTTTAAGCCACTCACTCAGATTCTGAATAATCTGGTTCATTGTCACTATGGGGAAGTTCAGTGCAGAATGATCTGCACTCTTCAGCTATCCATGGCAATAATGGCATGAGATCTGGATATTTAACATTGCTGATTCTCTTATTTTGTTTCCGCAAAATGGGTAGCTGCTCAGGAAATGTAATGATCTTCCGCCTGCATCGCCTCAAATCAACTCATCCAAATGTATTATTATAGTGCAATATAACCAGTTCACTTATTCTCACTTGTAGCCAGACTGCAGACGAAATCAGAAAGTTCTTTCCTTCTTTGTCCTTTTTCCTTGTTAGAAAAGGCAGATCCATATGTCAAACGACTGAAATTTAGAACGTCCTTCAATTCCATTATGTATATTCTTGTGGGTTTCTTAGTTCTACATTTTCGAATGAAATTTATCCCATTATTGCAAGTATAAATTGTTTGGTCCTCAGGAATTTTATTTCTGGCCCTTTCAATGATACGGTGAACACCATCAACTTCCATATGTATGTAGCCTCGTAACAGAAACTTGTGGTTAATTTCATGTAGCTTATGCATCTGTGAAGTAACCACATATACATCAGCATCATCATGATATTACGGTTTTGCACAGCACAACTATCGGTCCAGATGGTCAGTGATTCAACCTCACCGGCGTCATACAACTGGAATTGTATGCACACGAAATAGACAAGATGCCATTTCGCTTCCTCCTTCACCTCCTGTTGTCTCCTCTCAAATCATACACTAGGTTTCTTGTGATATCGGATTGTGAATGGTATAATTCAATGTCGATAATTAACGCAAATAGGAACTCTGTGCATTCGTGAGATTCGGTGTAAGCGGACAATCTGTAAATAAGCAATTATCAATTTTGTACATACTGAGGCTTTCACAGCCGGCGTCATGACTAATAACTGAATTACTACTATCCGGGCTTGTAGGCCGTGGTCTAGAAGGCATCGTAGATACCGATATTTCGTAAGTACAGCGCTTGGCATCTTCAGGATGAAGTGATTCAGTTGTCTGCGGTGGTCAGAGCTTGAATGCGGAGACTTTTTTTTCTTTTTTCGAGTGGAAGAGAAAATTATTTAGTCACTATCCCAGCCCCAATGGTAGTCGGGGCTGAGAGTGTGGGAATCTCCAGTAATGGCATGCCCACTAAAACTCCTCCACCGGAGGGGATTGAGGTATAGTGCAGCAGTACCGCTATTGCACCTGCGGATTCAAGGAGCGGGTGTGTTGGCCGGCCACTAGGGCCTAGGCCGAGTGAGGGTGAGGATTCAGGACGTAACCATGGCCGAGACCCTGCTAACGCCCTGGCGGATTAGGGGTGTTTGTTTGGGACATTCGGCGGGTTGCTTTAAAACCATTACCATGCCTGGGCGCTGCATCTTCTAGTGGAGTGCATGTTGTGCGTTACAAGTCAGGTACCTGTACGCGAGTGAATCAGCTTGTTCCGATCCCACTTGTTGCATATGCTGTGTTACATTGTTAGATCGCTCCTCGACAGGTTGCTTCCCCAAGGCATTGTGTTGATCACCCATAGTGGATGTGGTATCTTCCAGAGTTTGTTTGCTCCTGGACAGGCTACTGACCCGAGGCATTGGATTGTAAGTCCCTCAAAGAGGAGGATATTCTGTTGAGGCGGAAGTATTCTTTACGTTCTATAATTTAAATGAGAAACATAGTTTGTGAACAAAATTTTCAATTAATTTAGGACAAAAGTTTTAGTAACACCGAAATTATTGAAGCATAGAATATAAAGGTAGGAAAGTAGAAGTACATGGTTTATAAATTGTTTTAATAGGTTTACTAAGCATAGTGTAGGTATTCCATACAACATTCGTTTATTCTCTTAATTAGAAAAACTGAATTACACAAATTAAAAGGAGGTTTAAATTGTTGTAGTAAACAAAACTATGAAACCATTTAGTTTGAGAAAATACTTTCAGTAGAGTATTCCTTGTATGTGTCTAGATGCAAGAGAATAATTCTTTGCGGAAAATAATTGTCTAGAGAGAGAAGAGAGATGGGGAGTAAGAGCGAGTGAGAGAGAATGAGAAACTTACTCTGTCACTGTGTATATAGGGGGCCATTTAAGTTAAGACTGTACGATAACTTCAGAATTAAGTGTTGTAGAAAGAAATGACTTGAATAATGGTTGCTTGACATTATGTGAGAAGATAAATGCCATTAGTTGTATTTTGTTTGGAGGACATTATGATAGTCATTTTAGGTTTAATTTAATATTTTTAATGGGAACCTACGATTAGGGTCAATTTAAATGAACCTTAAATTGACCATCACAATGTCCTCTAAATAAAATACGACTAATGGCATTTACTTTCCCCCATAATTTCAGACAACTTTTATAAAAGACATTTCTATCTACAAGGCTTAGTTTTGGAGATACTGTACAGTCTCAACTTAATTGGTCCACCTATGTAACTGCGAAAACCTTTGCAAATACAGATTGAATATGAAGTCCTTTTATGAACAATATTTCTGTAGCAGTTAGAGTATTAGCACACGAGGAACTGAGAAATGGGTTCAAACAGAGCTTCATGATCATAGAGAATTGCTTTGTGCAGTGTAATTATCGATCTAAATTGTGTGCTGTACTTGTACAAGATTTTTACTCTGTACCAATTTCATGAATGAGACGCAGCTTTGAGGCACAGAGTTGCTCAATCATTAGGAAGCTTCCTGTGTAATTAGACCTCTGAGATGAGAATGTGAAGCTATCACATATGTTTCACTTCACATGAATAGATAAGGACGTAATAATGCAATATTAAGAGGGAGAAATTAACTCACATTTTTTTTTATTTGGGCTCATTACTCAGAAATAAATGCTTTTCATTCCATTGATTTTGGCAAACGTAATCTCTGATAACGGCGAACATGTGTTGCAAGCAATTGGATGACGTCAGAATATTCTGCCCGCTCTGCTTGAATTTGAGAAGACCGAGTCATTTATATCAGCGAGCCAGTGCTTCATTCCTGCCTGCATTTTACACATGCACAAAACAACTAAACATTGAAAAACTGCATTCCCAATTGCATGATAAAATTCGTTGCGAGAATTTTGCTAAAGTCTTAGGAACATTTTCAAACAAGATACGACATTTCCTACTGAATGTATTTAATTAAGAATCTGGCATGTTCAACGTAGCTCATTATGGCTGCTTAAAGCTTAAACATTGCTGGTAATAAAACACACTTGCTAGTTTGTAAATTGGAGGAAGAGGTACGTGTTGTGTAAACCTTTAATGCTCATTCAAAACCTTGCATGTAAAAATAAGAGCAAATTATTTTTTGCTTAACTTTCGAATGTCTTTCCTATAGTTGCCTCATAATAGCAAATTTAGTTTCACTGACTATTGTACACAATTTGGAACTATATTTATATATTTTACTAAAGCAGTGTTTAATGGGCATGTTAGAGTCTGAATGGTTATTCTTGTTACAAGTCTATTAATGCACAGATCAGTACCTATGTTAAAATGATTAATTTGGCTTAATAATGATGATATTAATAATAATATTAATAATGACACACCTAGCTAAGCTTTGCTCTAAAATACATTAATACATTTTTATTTTTGAATAAGAGAAGAAACAAAATGAAGTATATACTTACTTAATTACTTAGTCGGCTTACCCTCCTCGTAAGTAGGGCTTACACCTTCTAGGACCTACAATCGCGCCTTGGTTCACAGGCTTGTAAAGGAGTCAGTCTAGCTTGAGCGTCCTAGCAGGTCGGACGTAGCTGGGAACTAGTTTGTTGTGTACAAGGTGGTGTTGATGTGTCAGTGAGTGTGTGCAAGAGCGACCTAAATTGCCTTGACTATAAGACTGTTGCAATACTTTTCTGTGTATTGTGCGTATAGCAGAGCATTTTAGCTTTGGAGAATGGAAATGTACGCCAGGAAAAATACTATTAGGGTTAAATTTACGTTGAATGCCACCAGGCCAGCAGCTTATGAGGTACATGACTTTATTGCGGATACCTTCCAGTTAAATGCGGAGCAAGTTGACACGATACAGTTAATCGCCAGTGAAAGAGCAATTTGCATAAAACTTATGTCTGCACTCCTATTAGAGACGATTTTAAATACTTTCTCGGAAGGAACAACTTTTAAATATATGAATGGTGAAATAACGGAAGTGATTATCGAACATGTGACTGGTAAAGCTATAAATGTGCATGTTATTGACGTACCACCGGAAATCCCGTCTGAGGTTTTAAAACGAGCTTTGCAGCGTTACAGGACAGTGTATGACGTCCGAAAGGAACAATGGGGCCGCCAGTATCGTGTTCCCGTGTCCA
The DNA here is from genome assembly GCA_030765065.1 of Deroplatys truncata. NCBI lineage: Eukaryota > Metazoa > Arthropoda > Insecta > Mantodea > Mantidae > Deroplatys > Deroplatys truncata. The sequence continues at coordinate 5,524,380 of CM060990.1, read as the reverse complement.
ACGGTATACGTGCAGTAAAAATGCAGTAGATGACACACGTTCCCAGCTTTATTGTAATTGATAGCTATAGATTATCGTAGTCCTATGTTGGACAACCCCACTCCTGCTATGTCTACAGTAGCACGGAGCATCTCACGGAGGTCTCTCCCAACAGATCTACCGCCTGGCGGCTGCTGGACAGCCGGAAGACAGAGAACCCGCTTCTCCGGCCGCGGGCCTGCAGCGTGAGCGTTCTCAACATATAGATGGTGACACACAGACTCCATTGGCTGCTGAACAGCAGTAGGATGAGCTTACCCAGATTGAGTCGATGCATGAACAGCACAGGGATTATGCAGCGGTGCTCCGCGATCCGGCACATTTCAGATGGGACAGTGCCGGCTGGCCTTGATCCACTGGTGGCTGCAATAGTTTCGGGGGTCGAGAACCGTGCAACTGAGAAAAGGCATGTTAAGCGGACAAAGAGTCGCAAAACAAGTAGTGATGCCACGTCTTGGTGCAGCCAGATGGCACTGGAGAAAGACATGGAAATAGTTATTGAGGCAGAATAGCATTTGCAACAGGTTTTGCTATCTGCAACATAAGCTGAGGTGAGAGCACAGCAGCGGGCAGCATCTTCTGCAGTGCATAGCATCATAGCTACAGAGGACGAAGCAAGCAGGTCCTCCTGCGACACTCGACCTACAGAGGAGGACGCGGGAAACCGTCTCTTGGATGTTGGTAGAGCACCAGAGCCAACGCAGAGTGAAGTGCACCAGACAATGGAGGTTGTTGCTGAAGCCCGCTCTTGGGCGGAAGCCTCCAATACATTTTCTGGCCTCCCAGACGCTACACCTCCTGCATGGCGGGGTTCTATTTCTTTGCGTGAACCTCGGCTCAAAGTACGTGAATTGCAACACAGCCCCCAAATGGAATTCCGGGGACTATCGAGGAGCCCGTAGTGCTACAGCATGCAGTGGCGACCGGTGGGGACCTACACCCTCAGTTCGTCCAAGTGGCTAAGGAATCGGACCCGGCGCACCTTACTCCGCTAGCACGGCAGGGGAAGGTGTCTTCTAGTAACCCTCGACTCCGACGGAAGGTTCCGCCATTGGCTCCTCAGATGGATATCCGGAGACCGGCCGGCAACCTAATCGAAGCCCTGATGGCGAAAATTAAAGCCCGAAGTCCTTGATTGTAATGCCCTTTCAATCAACGCTCCTTACCAAGATATATCTGCGATCGTTGGCAACTATAAACGTGAACGGTTGTCAGAATCTTGTGACACAGAAACTCCTAAATACGTTCCTCCAAATGAATAATGTTGATATCTGTTTTCTCCAAGAAGTTAATGCTTATAATTTGAATGCAATCTATGGTTGCGATTATAAAGTTAACCTAGGTTTAGGCGGACGAGTCACCGCTATTGCCTACAGGAAGGGCCTTCCTCTACAGAATTTTCAAATAGATCCTTTGGGCCGGATCCTATCAGCAACCTTAGATGCAACAGTATTAATGAACATATGGTACTCAATATAGACACGAGCGAGAGCGGTTCTTTCTAACTGATTTAATCCCTATTTACTGCACAGCAAGGAGGTTTTACTCACCGTGACTTTAATTGTACGCTGCATACTAAAGACCAAAAAGGAGCACCCAAATTCTGCATCATGCTGCAACAACTAGTGACTAAGCTGCAGCTTCAGGATGCTTGGGAAATTAAGAATGGCACTAACGTAGAATTTACATTTGTTCGACACACCTCTGCATCTCGTATAGATCCTGTTTATACGTCTCCGGGTATAGCTACATCCGTACATCGAATTTGTGTCCTTCCTTTGGCGTTTAGTGGCCATTATGCAGTACTCTGCCAACTCCTACTTCCAACACTCAGTACTGAGATTGCCGGAAGGCGACATTGGAAGCTCAACAGTTAAATTTTTGAGGACACAGAGGTTTTGGAGCACTTTAAGGCTAAATGGCATCAGTTATACTCAACCTTCAGAAGTGCACCGCGGAAAAGTTTATGGTGGATTGAAACTGTTAAATCGGTGATACGCGCCTTTTTTTAAAATACACCAGTATTTTGCGAGCACAGGCGCGAAATAAGTTGATGCTTTTCTACAATGAGGCCCTATGGGAACTGTATACGAAGCAACGGGAGGGTTACGATGTGAATGCGAAACTCAACCAGGTGAAGGAAGTTATTAAGCGGAAACAATTACAGCACCTGGATGGGTATCAAATTCGAGCTAAGGCTCCAAACATACATGCCGAAGAACGGCACTCCTTTTAATATTTCGCAAAGGAGAGGAAGGAGGGGTGTGCAAAATATCCACACACACTTCAAGATGCTACCACTGGAGTTGCATGCTCTGGGACAAGAGCTCTTCATCTTATAGCGGGTCATTTCCAGACATTGTTTCGAGAGGGATCGGAGGGAATGTCAGACGATATGTGTGCTGAGTAGCAGTTGTTTGCAACGGGAATTACACAGGCAACTGCAGATATGCTCACCATCCCCATTACTGAACGGGAAGTGCTAGATGAGCGAGTAAACACACGTCCCCGGGTCCGGATGGTTTGCCATATGAATTTTATAGAACTTGTTGGCGCATTATCAAAGACGCCGCGATGGAAGTTGTTGTGTAGCTGTGGGAAACATCATATTTCCCCGACACCTTTGCGGATGGTATCATCACTTTACTTCCGAAGACCTCTAGGACTACCGCACTAAACGACTACCGCCCAATAACTTTGTTGAACGCCGATTATAAAAGCTTTGTCAAAGTGTTGGCGAACAGAATGAAAGGAGCTTATGCGGAACTCTTACACTATAATCAAGCGGCGATGTCTAAAAGGTGTATTATTGTTACGTTAGCAGTAATGCGTGATATATTACTACATCTCCGACGAGAACATCAATTAGCGTTTTTGATTAGTCTCGATTTCCAAAAGGATTTTGATAGGGTGCACCAACGCTATCTGTGGCAATGTTTACAGGCAGCGCATCGCCCTATGCAGATTATTTCCCTTATTAAAGCGCTCTATAGAACAGCGAGGTCTCGAGTGTTATGGAACGGATGACTTTCCATCGCGATACTCATAAAGCGGCCAGTGCGACAAGGATGCCCGTTATCAATGGGACTGTTTACTCTCATTAAACTCCTTGCTACGGATGCTGCAAGACACCTTGCGTGGGGTCACTGTGTACAATTTACAGTAACCGCCTATACTGATGATGTGACCATTGTAGCTGCTGATGACCAAGATATGGCAGCACTTCTCCGTGGACTGGAGCTCTATACCAGGATGTCAGGTGCAGTGTTAAATGCAGCAAACTCCGAGCTACTGTGATAGGAAATTGGCCAGGACCAAGCCATACCTTGGGGATGCAACGTGTCACTACTACACGGATACTTGGTATTTCCTTCCTGGGAAATATGGACCAAACAATTGTTTTTAACTGGCGAGAGAGGATATACCATTTAAGATATTTCTTATGGTTTGAGAGGACACAGAATCTGAATTTACTGCAGCGCATTTGGTAGATGCATACCTATGGCCTCAGCCAAATTTGATACCTAGCACAGATTCCGCCGATTACGAAACATGACGCACAAAAACTTGAGCAACTCCTCGGCTTCGTTTTATGGCACAGTAAGGTGTATCGGGTGAGCAGACCTCAACTACGTTTGCCTCATTCCAAAGGCGGATGTGGATTAGTTGACATCGAAAAGAAATGTATGGCCTTATTGAGGAAGACTGCCGTTCGGTCCTTGTGTGAAAATGGTTCTTTCATCGACAAAAACTTGTGGGAGGAACGAGTTCATAACCCGCATATGGTACTCCCAGAATTCAAGCACGTTGTTAATCATCTTCAGCGCATGCTGGATAGCAGCGATGAGATCTCCGCATTCGAGTGTACCCGGAGCCAATATCGCCTGCTAACTTTGTTTCCTTTTACTCCTATGATTGAAGAGAAACATAGTCGAAGATGGAAGATTATCTGGCAGAATGTGTTTCAGCAAATATGTTCCAACTGATTGGCAAGAGACGACCTATGAAATCTTAAACGAGACCATACCGACGGCAGAAAAATTCTGGTGACATGGGCGAGCACAATCTAATCAATGTGCAGTCTGCTCAGGACTTGATACATTGGAGCACCAGATTGCCTTCTGTCGGTAGGTTGATGACATCCTGATGGTGGTGAGGAACTACATAGCCAGATGGTGCAAACCGGGAGCCCCGCCATGTCTTGAGGAACTACAGCGCCTGGAATTTCGCTGTGTGATTTGGTTGGTAACGGGAAAGTTACACTGGATCTTTAAACGGAATGTTGACAATGTAGCAAAGAGGGTGGAACGGTTGGGCTTCTTGAGACTGGAACGGTGAAAGCTGATAAAGTCCGGATTCATCCGCTCAATGCAGCCCTTTATCTCACGTTTAGAGGTCACTAATTAATACTTTTGTACCGAAATCCCAATATTAAAAGAAAGTGGCCTATGTTACAAACTGATTGGGATTACCTACACAAACCCTTCTACATGTGTTATAAACATAAAATAAATAGATGAAAACCATGAGAAAAAAATTGTAGAGCCCCTAAAAATGCTATCCATTGCATGTTTCACTTTTTGTAGGATAAATATAGGGCTTAAATGAAATAATATTTAAGATTAAAAAATAATTAAAAATAAACATCATGTAAAAAATAACATTCAGTTGTTTCTCTCGATTGACGGAAACAGCACGGAATTTTAATGCCAGCATTTAGAGTCAAAAAAAAAAAGAAAGAAAGAAAAAAAGGAAGCAGACGAACATGGAATCCGAGAATGAGGAACTCGGAATGAGGAACCGGACCGTAGCCACGTATGTAGGGCTTACATCCCCTAGGACCTACAATCGTGCCTTGGTTCAGAAGCCTGTAGGGGAGCAGACGAACATGGAACCAGAGAAGGAAGAACTCGGAATGGGGAATCGGTCCGTAGCCACCCCTAGGACCGACAGCCGTGCCTTGGTTCAGAGACCTGTAGGGGAGCAGACGAATATGGAACCAGAGAAGGAAGAACTCGGAATGGGGAATCGGTCCGTAGCCACCCCTAGGACCGACAGCCGTGCCTTGGTTCAGAGACCTGTAGGGGAGCAGACGAATATGGAATCAGAGAATGAAGAACTCGGAACGCGGGATCGCCTCGTAACTAGGTATATAGGGCATACATTCCCTAGGACCTACAACGGCGGCTAGGGGCAGAAGCCTGTAGAGGAGCAAACGAGCATAAACAGAGAATGAAGAACTTGGAATGGGAAATCAGTCCGTAGCCACGGAGAGAAGATGATATGAAACGAAGGCGAAATGCATGAAAGGAAAGGTGATGGAGCAATTGGTGGAATAAATGGCGGGAGAAATCGAAGAACCCGTAGAAAAGCCGCCCGGTTCGTCCACCACAAATCCCACATGCGGGTCCCTGGTATCGAACCCAGGCCATCACTCGGCCGCGGCGCAGGCATGAGGTATACACCGGAGTACTGTGACATAATGGAATGAAATAAATGTAATGCGTCTATAATAGGAGGCCCAGGATAGAGCGGTCGCTGGAGACTTCGGCACTCTGTGGCACAAAAGGTCGCGGGTTCGAATCCCGCCAAGAGGTAGCAGAGGGTCTCTTGTATTACTCTACTCTTTTCAGTGTATCCATAAAGTTGTGGATTATCTAGACAGTGATATTAGTGAACAGCAGAGATGCAAAATGAGTAGAAAAGAAGCAAAACAACAACAAAATCTGCTGCGTGTCTTTTGCAATTTTTGATATCACAAAAATCGATAGTTTTCTTGCTTATTTTCTTGACTATGACTACGACCAGGGAACGGAACCTCAAACATGAAAAGGGAGGCAAATTTACAGGAAATGAGAGAAAGTAAATTCGTGGTAGAAGAAAAATGACTCCAGCATTCGCCTTGCCAAACAGAGAACACCACAATAAAACCATGTTCACTGTGGCTGGTCCATAAATCAAACCCAGGGCCTACCGAATGCGAGCCTCCCAGTTACCGCGGAGCCATCTCGCTCCGTTTTGCTTTAACTTGCGCAAGGATACGTGCATCATCCTTATTGGACTACCGCCGAGTCGATGCCGTCGGCCGCTGGAGCCAGACGTTCTAGAAGCCTACGCATTTCATTTTAAAACAAAGGTTTTGTATGGCAGTGTTCAGATCGGGCACACGGTATGGAAACACAGACTGCATTTGGACTACTTTTACACGGAAAATATTTTTATTGCGCTTGCAAATTAATTAAACCTTAATTAAGGGACGCTGAACAGCTGGCATTCAAATACGTGCCGGCTCCAGTGCTAGTCTTGTTAGTCAATTGAACATGCATTAGGTGACTTGAAAATGCTCGGACCATGCGTGAGTTATGCCGTTTCCTTTCAGCGCCAATCAGGGTCTTTGTACATTTTCATCTCATTTAAGGGCTCAACCTTCTGTCCTATTCCTTCTTTACACAGTGTATGAACGTCTTTGGAGGCGGCATCCCCAATTAAAAAGACAAATTCTTAATAAAGGGACATTTTGGCGACTTTGAACGCAAAGTGAGCTGGAATACGTATGACAGGATAATCCTCTCTATATGATAGTTAGTTGTTTGGAAAAGGAGATTTTGGGAAACGCAAACAGAATATTTCTACTGAAATTACTTTCACTTCACGGTGTTAAGTTATGCAATCCTTTCAGACCTACTAGTACATCGCACGAGCTCTCTGAATTTGGTGAAATAATGTCCTTTGTTCCAATTTTATCTGTTGCTTGTATTTTGTTGTGCACAACCTTATTAGTATGTGCACAAAAACCCATCAGATGCGAGTACAGTCAGTTGCTTACTGCAGAGAGGAATGACCTGTGACCTGAGAGCGGAGGGAACACCTCGCATCCCAACCCAATGCGGATCTTTTGTGCTTACCACCCCCAGGAGGAACCGCAGAGATCCCTAAAGGTTTCAGGCTTGATGACCCGGACTGTTCAGAGAAGGCTTCCCTCTGGCTAAACAGGGGAGAAGTGGACCCATATGAGGCGGCTCAGAGAAGGCTGCCGAGTAGAACTTTCCAACGCCATCTGAACGATACCGGCCGGCACTGCACGGCCCCTAAGTCTGCCTGAAACATGAAAGGGGAAGCGAAATGATAGGAAACGAGAAAAGGAAATTCGTGTTAGAAGTGAACCCACTCCAGCATTCCCCTTGCCAACTAGGAAAAACCACGAAAACCCGATGTCAAAGTAGTGGGCTCCAGGAATCGAAAGCAGAACCTCCCGAATGCAAGTCTCGCGCGTTATCGCGTTGCCATCTTGCTCGTTGGGAGAGAATGGCTATACCCATTCCGATCAAGTCAACCTTATATCTTCATCCTTCCCTGCGAGAACTCAAGACCCCATCTGAAGATTAAACATTAGTTTTTGTGTACCTTTTGTACCGTGTCGTACGTTGGAAACACGTTTCACCAAGAAAAATTACTAAGCAATGGTGATATTAGAGGAAAATACACATCTACTATAAAATATAGCCGATAGACATCCGCATAAGGTGTTAGTTGTTTGTAAATTGTTTTACAACTGAGAACTTACAACCAGTTTGTACCGTAAAAGTGTAATGTGTACCATGTACTGCTCACAAATCGGATGACTAAGGTTATCGCTTTCCTTCTTCTCAATAAATACCACCTTGACATATAACAGTAGATTCTTTGGAACCTCCTATGGACACTGGCATAGTTTTCTTGAGATTCTAAGTGGAAATTGGTAAGATAAAAACTTAGATTCCTGCGCATTCACTAATTAATAAATATAGCGTTGATTAAATGATGTCGTTCTGGAAAAAAAGGACGTACATAAATATTTATATATTTTTATTAATGCGGTTTAAAATATTTCATTACTAGAATAAATCTTCAGTATTTATATATGCATTAATAGGTTTCAATCTCTTTACATCTACATAAATTACAACCAATGTGGGACGGCAACTGTAGGCCGACAAACCCGAGCTAATGAATTATTACTAATTTGGGTCATTAGTATTTAGTGAAATTAAATCATGCTATATACAACTATTTTTTATTTTTTTATTACTTGTGTAGCTTAAGAAGGGTGATATAATGTTGGTATTTGTGTTACTAATATTAGAGGAGTAACACGTTGTTCAATGAAAATATTTTAAGCGCTATGTTAAAATACAGTCCGCGACGAGATATTTTAGATGCAGGAAAAGTGTTTCCAAAGGTACCAAGTGAGTTTTACGATGTCTCTCTGGTAGGAAAAGTATTGTTCGTACAGTGCGGGTGTATAGCCATTGTCCTTTTGTATTTAATTCGTCGTGACCGAAATGAATGATATAACAAGCTTAAACGGTACAATTAGGGAAATTCGCGACTCCATGTTGAAATTGAGCAAGAGGGGGTGAAATAGGACCAATAAGATACAAGTAAACCAATATGGAATAGTTAGACGCAACGAGTGGCGCGAAAAATGCACCAATAGGAAATTAATGAGCTAAGAAGCCCGCGAAAATAAATAGATTTTCTAACACCAAAATCGGACGTTAAACCACAGGCAGAGGATGATGCTGCCGGAGGTGTCGCGCCAAACGGGGTTAGCTATACGCATAACAGTCGCTACGAGTAAAGGGATTTCGGAAAATGTACAAACTTCGCGTCGTATCAGTGGACAGTGTTTTAACGGCGACAATATCAGTGTGATACTGGAAGTGCCAAATAAAGAAACCAGTGTTATGTCCTCTCGAAGCTGAAGCACGTCTATTTTTTTCTCCGTTACCGCATCTGAGATCTACGTTTCCTTTACCGAGGAAAAGTCCCTGCTCTTACGCATCTTGCTGTAATTGCTACAGCTAGCCGAGGATAGAGATGCAGACCACGACCACGCGCAGGCTGCAGGCATTACGAATCACAACTTGTGGCACTGACGCCAGCAACTTGGGGCTCGAATGGAGGACTAGGGAACAGCTCGTAGAGGAAGAATCTTCAGAGTAAAGGGGCACAGCACAACAACATTACGACGGGAACTTCTAATTGACTTCTGTGGGACAACAAAACAACTAAAAACACGATTGAATCAAAGTGCGAAAAACAGAAAGGAATTAATTAATCCAATATAAAAAGAAGTTGTTGAAGAGTGACGTCTAAGCAGAGAAAATCCATTGCAATGCGATCGCTTCTTCTGATTTCTGAAAGTGCTTATAAAATAAAAGAAAGCTGTGAAACCCTTAATTATTCAGTATGATCGTAACTAAAACAAATGCTATTATCCGGATATTTTGATTTTATTAAACGAGTTGCGGATGGTACTACTATTTTGTTGTAATCGACTTTTAACGCAGAATATTTAGGAAAATTTTCATTGCAAGTGATAACAATACCCAGCCATTATTGGTTGAAATTCAACCTCCCCCCGTTTTTCTGGTCGAATGTAGTGTGACATATACCGTAAAAGTGACGGGAATTAACAAATAATTAAATAAACAAATTATAGTAAGATAGAGAAATAATTGCAATGAATCATTTACTATATCAATGTACATAGATTGTTTTATTTATTCAACAGATTAAATCATATTTACAGTTGTACATCAAGATTGTAGTTTTACAATTTAAAAAGAATTAAATTAGTGTAATTATTTACAAAATAAAGTAGTTTACAAATCAATGTATAAGGTAATAAGCTTCTGTTGAAAGGCTTATCAAGAGAGAGTCATTTACGTCGTATAAGAAAGTCACATAGGAGCCGAAATAACAAAAACATATTCGTACAGTGATTCCTAGAAACCAGTTAGGAGTTAATTTCATTACGTTTGCAATCACGTAGGCCAATTCTGTAAATCAATTCTGACAAAAGTGAAAGGCTGAGTCAGAGACGCACATGAAGAGAGTTTGATATTGACCCGGGCAAGATGTAAAGTTGGAAGGGGAATAAAATGTAGGCGGAGCTAAAAGTAATAACGGCGTGCAATTTTAGATCAGAGTTACTCACTCTGGTACCGGCACTGGTACGTGCTGCTCGTGTGATATTTTAAGCGGTTATGTGAGTAAGATTTCGCGGCTATTGTGAGAGGTCTCGCCAATAAGCATTTTAGCGACTCATGGCCAGTTACCCTACTACTTTGTTTTATTGCGGAAATAGTTATTTTAAATCATAAAATTGGTAGGTACTGTAGAATTTAGCGGGTATAATAATTTAATTGTGATAGTTTCGAATGCTACGATTCGTAATCAGTTTCATTCCTTATTTTCAAACGGTCGACAACTTGCTTCTAAAGCTCAGTCTTAGATCACATTAAACTTCTCAGTAATTTAAACTGGTGTTGTCCTTTAACAATACGCCCAGTAACACTAGAGCAACTGACGCGCGAGATAACAGAACGAGCTGCGACATCAACGAGGAAGTAGGTGAAGTAAATGGCTTCTAAAGCGACGACCAAAACTGATGCCTCATCATGGTTCAATAATCCTGTATGAAACTGGCGACCCTCTTCTGCTTCACATTCTGAGAGTGGAATAGTGACTTTAAATAAAACAGCTACAAGGAGGCGTTGTTCGCCTCAACTGCTGAGATATGGCACTATGAACCTCCCTATGGACAAGTGTCTCACTTTTGGACAGTGGGACCACAAAATTTTAAAGAAAATCCAATCTTATTGATCACTCGTGTTAATTGTCCTCATCCCTAGACAAAGGTAACACTTAAGATTCTTTTTCAGTGAATGCTTCTGGGTCATTGTAATAAATGTGTGTCGTTTTCAAGTGAGTATTAACGTATAACCATATTAATGAACCGCGGATAATAATTTTCTGTTATAACTTTGTCAAGAGATTGGATATTTTACTCCTCAGAGCATCCATTTGTATTTACTCAACTAATTCTTGTTTTACGGAGTCTTAGAGTGATTGTTGTGACTCTTTTCTTAACCTTGATATTATTATGGCGTTGGGCATGCTGGTTGCATGTTGGTATGCAAGAGAGAGGGGGGATGAGAGAGGTAAATTGTCTCTTAAGGCATAACAGTTGAGGTCTGATGACGATTGTGAAGGGAGATATGTGCAGAGCTATAGTGTTTGTGCTTTATTGTCCTATATTGTTTCATTTTAAGTTATGTTTTTCAAAGTAGTAGGTCGGGCATTTCACTTTATCTGATGTTCTGAAAGATGTCCTTCATTTTATACACAGCCTACTGCATTGGAGAATTTGTTATACTACAGTAGTGGAGAGTCGCGTTTCGCCAGCCAATCAAATTGCAGCATTTCGTCACGTGACCTCTCCCACAAATCAGATCGTTTGGCGGTAAAATTTTTAATTCTGAGGATAAGTGAAGGAACATTCAACTCACCAAATCGTGTCGCATTTTGTTTGAAACACAATTTATACTTGATGATGAAATAATTATGGTGAAAGAAGTGAAAAGATTGTGCAGGTATAAACAACAATAATTTTTAAATACTTTACTTTTCCACCAAAGTTTATAATTGATTACACTAAAAAGAGTTACCACCTGACTAGAAGAAGATGAATGATACGTATACGTCGTGGGTAAGTACTTGGCAGCTATTATTGCAATTGTCTCTACATGAATATGAATTATGTCTTTGACACAAAGACTTTTGGAATTAATACCTGAGGTTGCAATTGCAATTATATGGAGTGAAGAAACATATCTCGCGATGACATGACACTTGCTGAATAATAATTACGCCCGCTCACACTCACTGCCATAAAAGGCTATTTGTGATACAGAATACAAAAGTTGCAAGCATACGACCTTGATGACTGACTGAATATAAATGAATCTAGAAAGTTAATGATACAGGAGGTAGGATGAGGTTATGAATGTAAGAAATAAACAACACAGAATACTAATTTTCTTTATTTCATTTTCCGATAATGTAGTATTCAACTCATCGCCAATTACATCATACAGAACAAAATATGATGAATTTTCTTTAGGCATAACAATTTTAGAATTAGCAGCTAATTGTATATAATGCTTAGCGTCATCTTTTGCCAAATTACTCTTGTCTAATTGACGCTGCAGAAATTTACCATTGAATAATAGATAATTGATTTCACATAGTCTTAAATTTATACGTGAAGCTTCTACGTGTAATTTTGCATATTGTTGTGCGTTGCTCTTAAGACGAAAATTCTCTTCCATGCACTTGTAGGATTGGTCGTTGCACACGTGCTCCGCCAGTTTAAGTAGATTATTCAGCTAAAAGGTGAAATAATGAGAAAGAATCACTCTTTACATGTTTGCCTCTCCAGTCTCCACGTAGTTTCTTGCAGGGAAATATCCCAGACTGATGTATTTTGAGTGCTGTGTCCGCCGATGTAGGACCGTTTCCGGATCTGTTAGTGACTTTGCAAGTCTTCTTCTCGACACGAGTTTACCTTTCTCCATTCTGCGAAGAAATGGAGATGTAGGCTGCTCCTCTTTATACTGTTGCAAGGAAGGATGCAGCGTGTCTAGCACTAGAGTCTGAAGGACAACTTGCGGTTTATTTTTTAAATTTTAGATATTTTAACCATCTAAACAGGGCGTAAGAATGTTTGCATGCACAGTGATTTGAAGCAAATTTGTGGCAAGGCATTCCACAATGTACTTTACGATAGAGCTTTTCTGGTCTTGGACAATGGAATTCGTTCTGCAAATTTATGAAGCTCCTGCTTGTTAATTCCGATAGAACAGAACGCTTTCATCATTGTAAGCATACAAAGATGTGCGTCCGGCAACAAGGTCTTCGAAGAAGTTTTTAACATAGTATAAGGCACATAGCCGTCGTTAAAATTCAAGCCATTTTTGCTATGTGCATTTAAATTTTCCAACTTATGATTCCAAGCATATGGGCTTGTAAGGTGAAAAGTTTGAAGTAAATTTTTCCCAGCAATGGTCAACTCCTTTATTATTATTATTTCGTTGCTATTTCCTCTCAATGATTCATAATCCACTACCAACGGTCCGGCCTTCTTTAACTAAATCAGTAAGTAATAAGTCATACTTACCTTTTATAGCCGGCTTCTACAAGTTTGACCACCGTCGCAAGGCCTCTGTGGACCAAAATCTCGGCGAAACAAATTCAGTGCTTGGCGGTTTGCATTCTCAGAGTCCAAAATAGTAATACATTTCTTCATATTGTATCCTCTCGTGCAGATGTAGAGGGTGTACAGGCATACTACTGGCCGCACACATTGGAGAAGAGGCTTTGAAGCGGGCGTTGGTTATATGTGATGAACGTGATGAGATAAATGCTTCTGAGGATTTTATGAAGGGAGGTAATCCATATGAATAAGAATAGTTTGCCAAAAAGTTGTTTTCAAAAGTAACAGCTACCCAATGCGAACCAGGAACTGGGTAGCACTGTGAGGATCTAAATTTACAGCAAAGTTGGCAGGTTTACTAAAATTAAAAGCAACATTTCAGAAGAAAAACCTCCCTTAAAGTTTGGAATGTTGTGCAAAGGCTTTTAAATTTGTATATTATTCATTAGAAGTCGGTAAACATGCGTCTGTTTTTAGCAGTTTGAAAGCTATTATCATATTCACAATGAATTATACATGTAATAGCTCGGTTAATTTGTCTTTAAATTTAAGCTCTATTTTAACATTTCCGCTGACCAGCAGACTGGCATGACCTTCTGAAGCAGAGCTGCCCGGAGTTAAATCGTAGAGGAGCAAGAAATGCCCCTTAATATACAAGTTGTGGGCGATTTGAATTCCGTTATTTCTGTGATGAATACCAGAACCGGAGAACAGAGCTTGATATGCCATAGTGAAACACTTTTCGTGGCTTGTATCTATTGACAGACCTTCTGAAGGAAATTGTTGACCATTTATGATAAATGCGAAATGTGTAAGTCCAAAATGTTGAAACTCGTATGGATTTGAATTATTATTTCCAGAAAAATTTGTATTTTTGACCATTCCAAATAATAGTCTATTAGGAATAGGTTCTAATGCGGGATTAGTAGGGTATATAGAGGAATTCGAGCGCAGTTTTTTGCGTTTATATGGGAAAGGATAGGGAAAACGAGGGTAGATGCGACGGTTCAAGGAGGAAAATGCGTTTATATGGGCGAGATAGGGAATACCAGGGCTGATGCTAGGCTAGACAGTGGTAGAAGGAGGGGGAATGCGGTTTATATGAGACAGATAGGGAATACGTGGAGAGGTGCTAGGCTAGAAGGAGGCTGAGGAGTAGAGTATGGTTTATATGAGAGGTGTAGGAAAACGAGGAGAGGTATTAAGCTAAGCAGGTTGAGTATACGTTTATAAGGAGACGAGAAAACGGAGAGATCCTATGCTAGAATAGACAGATGTTGAAGGTAGAATGTGTTTTATATATGTTAGATAGGAAACCAAGGAGATACTCAGCTAGACAGGGGGCAGGAGGGGGAATACGCTTTATGAGAGGCAGGGGATACGGGGAGAGGTGCTAGACTAGACAGTGGTTGAGAGTAGAGTATGGTTTATATGAGAGGTATAGGAAAACGGGGAGAGTCGGTAGGCTAGACAGGTAGTGTAGCAGTAGGAATATGGACTTATATACAGGAGAGATATGGAATAGGAGGGAGATACTAGACCTTGAAAGTGACTTTAAGCGAGAACTTCATGAAAATATGTTTCATGTCAATGTTCTAGACATGCCCATCACGTAACCTATTCAGGGAAAAGGTGAATCGTTCAGGGGAAAAAGGTGACTGCTCAGGGAAAAAGGTGCCCCACAAAGGGAAAATGTGACCAGCAAAGGGAAAAAGGTGACCAGTAAAGGGAAAAATGTGACCAGCAAAGGGAAAAAGGTGACCAGCAAAGGGAGAAAGGAGGCCACCAAAGGGAAAAAGGTGAGCCATAAAGGGAAAAAGGTGACCTGCAACGGGAAAAGCTAACCCACTCACACTAACAGGTAAGTAATTCAGCTAGTATTGCAAGAGGCTGACTGCATCATAGCAGTGTATGATTTCACAGGTAATTCAGCTAGTATCGTATGTATTTAGGCGAATTCATCTAGTATCACAGGAGGATAGATTCCAGAGGCTAACTGCATCATGGCTCTGCATGATTTCACAGGTAATTCAGCTAGTATCGTAGGTATTTAGGCTAATTCAGCTAGTATCACAAGAGGATAGATTCTAGCGTTGGGTATAGCTTAGTGTCGTATTTCACAGGTAATTCAGAGAGTATCGTAGGTATTTAGGATAATTCAAGTATCACAGGCGTTTAGAGTAATTCAGCTAGCATTACAGGAGGGTAGGTTCCAGGGGTCGGTTATAACATAGCTTCGTATTCCACAGGTAGTTCAGGTAATATCGTAAGTATTTGAGGTAATCGACATAGCTTCACAGATATTATTGATAATTTCGATCAGAGATTTGTATCACAGCTATTTAAGTTAAATGCAGGTGATACAGGTTGTATCAATGGTATTTGAGTCATTTTAACAGGTAATTCATCTAGTATCATTGGTATTTAAGGCAAACCAGATAGTATCACAGGTGCTCGTGCTAATTTAGAGCAGGAATTCGTATCAGAGCTAGTTAAGGTAATTTCACATGATTCGGGTAGTATCACAGGTATTTAAGTCATTTTCACAGGCAATTCAGCTAGTATCGTGAGCATTTAAGCTAATTCAGCTAGTATCACAGGGGCTAGATTCCAGAGGCTAACTGCATCATAGCTATGCATGATTTCACAGGTAATTCAGCTAGTATCGTAGGTATTTAGGCTAATTCAGCTAGTATCACAGGAGGTTAGATTCCAGGGTTGGGTATAGCATAGTTTTATATTTCACAGGTAATTCAGAGGGTATCGTAGGTATTTAGGATAATTCAAGTAACATAGGCGTTTAGAGTAATTAAGCAAGCATTACAGGAGGGTAGGTTCCAGGGGTCGGTTATAACATAGCTTCGTATTTCACAGATAGTTCAGGTAATATCGTAAGTATTTGAGGTAATCGACATAGCTTCACAGATATTATTGATAATTTCGATCAGAGATTTGTATCACAGCTATTTAAGGTAAATGCAGGTGATTCAGGTTGTATCAATGGTATTTGAGTCATTTTAACAGGTAATTCAGATAGTGTCTAGGTATTTGGGCGATTCAAGCATCATAGGTGTTTAGAGTAACTCAGCTAGTATCACAGGAGGCTAGATTCAATGATCAGGGTTTCGTATCAGAGCTATTTAATGTAATTTCACTTGATTCGAGTAGTATCACAGGTATTTAAGTCATTTTAACAGGTAATTCAGATAGTATCATAGGTATTCATGGTAATATAGAGAGTAATTAGTTTATAAACATTTCGCATCCAACGTTACGGCACTTTATATACGTTTTTTCTAAATCTTGCAAACCTTTTATATGTTAAACAGTTAGTGGACGAGGATGAGAGGGATAAACTGCCTGTGGGTTTACAAAATGAAAAGCCATGCATCAACATACCTTAATTTAGTCCGTCGTACGTGCCTCTCCCCTTTTATCTAGGCTTGAGACTCGTACTAGGATTGCTCCTAATGGCAGGGTTAACACCTCCCCTTCCATCTTCTTCTTTCTTCATCGGACGGCTGCTAGTTGCATACACAGCACGTGAGTAAACTTAATTTTTTAAGATTGTAGACTCACGAGAAAATCTTTATCTTTAACTTGCATTCTCTTAAGCACTGTTTGTAATACTGTAATGTCCATACGCATAGGTAGTTACTCCATCCTCGGCAATAACTCTTTTATCATCAAAGGGATTCAATGTAATTTTATTCACTTGTACTGTGGTAACAGCGTGCTTTCGCGATAGGATTAGATTCATGGGCGTTCTGATGATTTCACAGGTTTTAAGACAGTCTGTATAGCTGTCAAACGAAATGTACTGCTTAATAGCGCTACGTTTTATACCTTTAGTCTTGGAACAATAACCTAATGACGCGGCGCATTCCAAAGAATGGACTAGTTTTCATCCCAGTGTTCTATCTGTTTTCATTCAGGAGATATAAGCGATTAATCAGTAGAAATAAAAGGGCGGGGCTGCCGGCTTAGAATAAAGAAGCTTATCAGTTGTCGGCATCTCTCTGTGCGCCAGAATCGACATCCTGTCTCTAGGTGTGACGTCATAAACATCCTGCTTCTGGGCGTGAGGTTATATGGCTGAGGTTAATACACGTTGAGCGATCATATACAGCTGGTTATGGAGCGAGTTTATGATTGATCTAAAAGGTTCGTGCTCCCTCTATAAATATGGTGATCTAGGGCATTGGACTTCATTTGTGCTAATTAGTCTTGAGGTGTTAACATCGCTGTTCTCTCAGAAAATAATCAGCTTTCTAAAGTGTTATCAAGGTGAAGAGGTCTACATTTCATTGATCAGTGATTAATACGTTATTACATTAAGAATAAGGATGATTAACTCAGTGTATAAGGATATCATTCCTAGTGTCTCATGATATGCCTGCGGAAAATGCGGGAAGAAGTTCCTCCGAGGTTATGACAAGAGAAGACACGAGATGAGCTGCAAGAAGCTCTTCAAATGTAAACATTGTAATGTAACCTTCAAAGATGGTTATAAGGGGCAGCGACACGAAGATATATGTGAAATAAGCAGCCCTCAGAAGAAAAGAAGATTGGAGCCAACTAAACATCAGTTGCTGTCAACAATGGAGGACGGTGATATGAAAGAATACGAAACTTCATTCAAAGGACGATTAAAATCGTATTTTATACGATGCGAATCACCTAAGGTCCTAAATATGTATCTGCATGAAGCAAAACAACCCATAATCCAGGCTGTGCATAAAGAGCTCGGTATTCACAAAAGTGTGAAAATTAATCTGCTGGTTGAGTGTCGATTTGTTAACAGTATTGGAGGAACCTGTGACAAAACATTTAAAACACGGAATCAAGCTGTTTTCCTGGAAACTGATCTGGAGTCAACGATGGAAGTGAAATTCAAGAAATTGGTGACTGAAATGGAGGAGTCTCAGCTTAAGGGTAGCAACTGGGCTTTGCTTGCTGTGGAAGGAGTTCGACTTCGTATCAACAAGTACAATCCGTTGCGAGGAAGTAGCTACATACCACTACCGTCATCTGTCGGAGCTAAAGAAGCGTGTATAAACATTCAGAACTTTACCGGCGAGAAATGTTTCATGTACTCTATATTAGCTAAATTCTTTGAGAAGGATGCGCAACGTGTGAGCAAATACAAACAACTTCAAGATAAGTACGACTTCAGCTGTGTTTCCTACCCTACTCCACTTTCTCAAATACCTAAATTTGAGAAGTTTAACAATATGTCTATTAACGTTTTCGGGCTGGATGAGAAGCATGAAGTGTATCCCATAAAGGTTGCTGATATTGAACTACCTGAACATCGCGACCTGCTACTATTGAATGACAGCAGTGGAAAACATCACTACGTGTATATAAAGAATTTTGAGAAGCTCGTTCGACGCCAGAAAACTAAATGTAATGAACGTGTTTATACCTGCAAGCGCTGTTTTACACATTTTGATAAGCGATATGGACGAAGTGGACTGGAAAAACTACAAGAACATGCAGCTACCTGTAATCAACATGGTGTTGTAAGGGTAGTTATGCCTACCAAGGAGAAATCAATTGTACAGTTTAAAAATGTTGAGAGGATGCTGAAACTACCTTATGTCATCTATGCTGATTTTGAGAGTATTCTCACTCCATGCCATACGTGTATAGCCAATCCTGAAACTTGCTATACAACCCCTTATCAAGAGCACACACCAATGAGCTTCTGTGTTTACGTGAAGCCTACATCCAGTGTTGAACATCTCGAAACTGGACTTCCTAAGCAACCCTATGTATATCGTGGTGCTGATGCTGCTCAGAAGTTTATGATGTACCTGACATCTCTTGCAAAAATGATTGATGACGTATACAAATCTGCTAAGCCTCTGAAACTTACGGATCAACAGCAAAAGGATTTTGAGTCTTCTACGACATGCTACTTGTGTGGAAAACCCTTTACATAAGAGAACTATAAAGTACGCGACCATGATCACATCAGCGGTGAATATCGTGGAAGTCTTCATAATGAATGTAATTTAGCCTGTAAAACACCTAAATATATACCAGTCTTCATGCATAACCTTAGCGGATATGACTCGCATTTCATTGTAAAGGAGTTGGGGTGCACAAGTGAACGTGTGGAGGTAATTCCTAACTCTGAAGAAAGCTATATCTCATTCACCAAGTATGTAGGAGATATAAAGCTTCGATTTGTGGATAGCTTCCGATTCCTCAGTACAAGCTTGGATAAGTTGGTAAAAAATCTAACCTCGTATCCTGAAACGCTAAAGTACTTCGGAGAAGACAAATTGAAGTTGATGACACGTAAGGGCGTATTTCCATATGATTTTGTTACGTCATGGGATGCCTTGAACGAGACCTGCTTGCTTCCTAAGGACTCCTTCTACAATAGATTAAATGAAGAAGAAATTACTGATACTGACTACGATCATGCTAGAAATGTATGGGAGCTGTTTAATGTGAGAAACCTGGGAGAGTACAGCGATCTCTACTTAGCTTCGGATGTACTTCTTCTAGCTGAAGTCTTTGAGACGTTCAGAGAGCAAACCCTCAAAACACATAAAGTCAATCCGGCCCGTTATTTTACCTCTCCAGGTCTTACATGGGACGCTATGTTACTGTATACTGGAATTAAGTTAGAGCTGTTACAAGATTATGATCAACTACTCATGGTGGAATCAGGTATAAGAGGAGGTTTATGTCAAGTTTCTCATCGGTATGCAGAGGCTAATAGCACTTATATGGAGAAGTTTGATCCGTCGAGACCAACCCAATATATCACATACGAGGACACTAATAACCAATATGGGTGGGCAATGTGTCACGCCCTTCCTTTTGGTGGATTTCAGTGGGTGTCACCTGAAGAAATCAACTTAGAAACACTACAAGAAGATGATCCTCATGGGTATATATTAGAAGTCGATATCGAGTATCCTGCAGAACTTCACGATCTACACAACGATATACCTTTCCTGCCAGAGTGTATGAAACCATTGGAAGCATCTACAAAGAAACTGATACATCACCTTGGACCTCGAAAGAGGTATGTAGTACATTACATGACTTTGAAGCAAGCTCTTAGTCATGGACTACGACTAACAAAAATCCATCGTGTGCTACAATTCCGACAGTCTCGGTGGTTGAAACCTTATGTGGAATTTAACAACAGGCTACGACAACAAGCTGCAAATGATTTCGAGAAGGATCTCTACAAGCTCTTTAACAACACCATGTTTGGAAAAACTATGGAGAACCTGCGTAACCGTATGGACATACGACTGGTGACCAATGAAAAAACTCTAGAGAAGCTGATCGCTAAGCCTACGTTTATCGACAGGACGATATATGCTGCTAATCTAGCTGCTGTACATATGGCCTCTCGTCAGATTGTGTTCAACAAGCCTATATACATTGGTATGAGTGTGTTGGACATCTCCAAGACATTAATGTATAACTATCATTACGACGTGTTGTTGCCTTATTATGGAGCTGAAAACCTGAAGCTTCTGTATATGGACACTGATTCATTCATTCATTCATCGTGTAACAACTGAAGATGTGTACCAGGACAAGCTACGTTTTCTTGAGCATCTCGATACAGCTGATTACCCTGTCAATCATATATGCCACTCCACTCAGAACAAGAAGGTATTGGGAAAATTTAAAGATGAGGCTAATAGCAAAATCATCCTACGCTTTGTTGGACTACGTCCTAAGATGTATGCCTTATATATTCAAGGACCAATGATAAAAAAGATTAAAGGTATAAAACGTAGCGCTATTAAGCAGTACATTTCGTTTGACAGCTATACAGACTGTCTTAAAACCTGTGAAATCATCAGAACGCCCATGAATCTAATCCTATCGCGAAAGCACGCTGTTACCACAGTACAAGTGAATAAAATTACATTGAATCCCTTTGATGATAAAAGAGTTATTGCCGAGGATGGAGTAACTACCTATGCGTATGGACATTACAGTATTACAAACAGTGCTTAAGAGAATGCAAGTTAAAGATAAAGATTTTCTCGTGAGTCTACAATCTTAAAAAATTAAGTTTACTCACGTGCTGTGTATGCAACTAGCAGCCGTCCGATGAAGAAAGAAGAGGATGGAAGGGGAGGTGTTAACCCTGCCATTAGGAGCATTCCTAGTGCGAGTCTCAAGCCTAGATAAAAAGGGAGAGGCACGTACGACGGACTAAATTAAGGTATGTTGATGCATGGCTTTTCATTTTGTAAACCCACAGGCAGTTTATCCCTCTCAGCCTCGTCCACTAACTGTTTAACATATAAACGTTTTGTAAGATTTAGAAAAAAGTATATAAAGTGTCGTAACGTTGGATGCGAAATGTTTATAATCTAATTACTCTCTATATTACCATGAATACCTGTGATACTATCTGAATTACCTGTTAAAATGACTTAAATACCTGTGATACTACTCGAATCAAGTGAAATTACATTAAATAGCTCTGATACGAAACCCTGATCATTGAATCTAGCCTCCTGTGATACTAGCTGAGTTACTCTAAACACCTATGATGCTTGAATCGCCCAAATACCTAGACACTATCTGAATTACCTGTTAAAATGACACAAATACCATTGATACAACCTGAATCACCTGCATTTACCTTAAATAGCTGTGATACAAATCTCTGATCGAAATTATCACGAGCATCTGTGAAACTATGCTGATTACCCAAATACTTACGATATTACCTGAATTATCTGTAAAATACGAAACTAGGTTATAACCAACCCCTGGAACCTACCCTCCTGTAATGCTTGCTTAATTACTCTAAACACCTATGTTACTTGAATTATCCTAAATACCTACGATACCCTCTGAATTACCTGTGAAATATGAAACTATGCTATACCCAGCCCTGGAATCTAACCTCCTGTGATACTAGCTGAATTAGCCTAAATACCTACGATACTAGCTGAATTACCTGTGAAATCATGTATAGCTATGATGCAGTTAGCCTCTGGAATCTAGCCTCCTGTGATAATAGCTGAATTAGCTTAAATGCTCACGATACTAGCTGAATTGCCTGCGAAAATGACTTAAATACCTGTGATACTACCCGAATTATGTGAAATTACCTTAACTAGCTCTGATACGAATTCCTGCTCTAAATTAGCACGAGCACCTGTGATACTATCTGGTTTGCCTTAAATACCAATGATACTAGATGACTTACCTGTTAAAATGACTCAAATACCATTGATACAACCTGAATCACCTGCATTTACCTTAAATAGCTGTGATACAAATCTCTGATCGAAATTATCAATAATATCTGTGAAGCTATGTCGATTACCTCAAATACTTACGATATTACCTGAACTATCTGTGGAATACGAAGCTATGTTATAACCGACCCCTGGAACCTACCCTCCTGTAATGCTAGCTGAATTACTCTAAACGCCTGTGATACTTGAATTATCCTAAATACCTACGATACTCTCTGAATTACCTGTGAAATACGACACTAAGCTATACCCAACGCTAGAATCTATCCTCTTGTGATACTAGCTGAATTAGCCTAAATACCTAAGATACTAGCTGAATTACCTGTGAAATCATGCAGAGCCATGATGCAGTTACCCTCTGGAATCTATCCTCCTGTGATACTAGATTAATTAGCCTAAATACATACGATACTAGCTGAATTACCTGTGAAATCATACACTGCTATGATGCAGTCAGCCTCTTGCAATACTAGCTGAATTACTTACCTGTTAGTGTTAGTGGGTTAGCTTTTCTCGTTGCAGGTCACCTTTTTCCCTTTATGGCTCACCTTTTTCCCTTTGGTGGCCACCTTTCTCCCTTTGCTGGTCACCTTTTTCCCTTTGCTGGTCACATTTTTCCCTTTACTGGTCACCTTTTTCCCTTTGCTGGTCACATTTTCCCTTTGTGGGGCACCTTTTTCCCTGAGCAGTCACCTTTTGCCCCTGAACGATTCACCTTTTCCCTGAATAGGTTACGTGATGGGCATGTCTAGAACATTGACATGAAACATATTTTCATGAAGTTCTCGCTTAAAGTCACTTTCAAGGTCTAGTATCTCCCTCCTATTCCATATCTCTCCTGTATATAAGTCCATATTCCTACTGCTACACTACCTGTCTAGCCTACCGACTCTCCTCGTTTTCCTATACCTCTCATATAAACCATACTCTACTCTCAACCACTGTCTAGTCTAGCACCTCTCCCCGTATCCCCTGCCTCTCATAAAGCGTATTCCGCCTCCTGCCCCCTGTCTAGCTGAGTATCTCCTTGGTTTCCTATCTAACATATATAAAACACATTCTACCTTCAACATCTGTCTATTCTAGCATAGGATCTCTCCGTTTTCTCGTCTCCTTATAAACGTATACTCAACCTGCTTAGCTTAATACCTCTCCTCGTTTTCCTACACCTCTCATATAAACCATACTCTACTCCTCAGCCTCCGTCTAGCCTAGCACCTTTCCACGTATTCCCTATCTGTCTCATATAAACCGCATTCCCCCTCCTTCTACCACTGTCTAGCCTAGCATCAGCCCTGGTATTCCCTATCTCGCCCATATAAACGCATTTTCCTCCTTGAACCGTCGCATCTACCCTCGTTTTCCCTATCCTTTCCCATATACACGCAAAAAACTGCGATCGAATTCCTCTATATACCCTACTGGCATTGTTTATGGAAACTGTGCTCTGTCCGGGACCAAAAGTAAAGGACCTAATATCCACGTGAATTAGGTCGTATATCGCATTAGTGTTTAATAATGTTTGCAAATGAGATTCTAGTATGTTAGATGAAGCTTTGTCGTGGTAACTTTCGTGTTATCTTATTGCTGAGCGCCTGTTATTGTTTTACTATTTTGAATTTGGGTTCTTTGTCCTCCGGCTAGCTATTATTACGCAGTCGAGCAAATCTCTTGAACAGGGTGTGTAAACGGAAAGGAGTTGTTACTAAAAGATAACACTGAAAAAAGAATTTGTTTTTACACTTTTATTGCCGTCACACTTTATTCATTTCACATAATTACTCTTGATACACAACCGACTGAAACTGTTATATTTTCGAATGTAACTATTATCACTTATTTGCCGCACATTATTAATTCGCGTATTTCACATCTTTTAACTAACTTTACGACGCAAGAGATTTTGTAGAACTGCGCGACGTTTAACGCGTGAATGATTCTGATGAACTGGGCGACGTGTAACTTCTGAATGATTCTGTAGAACTGCACGACGTATAACCCGCGAATGATTCTGTTGGACTGAGCGTTACCCGTCTCTAGCTTTAGCTTTTTATACTCCCTCACCCCGATATGCCTAAACATTATAACAGAACTGCTATTGGTTAATAAAACGCGCCAACATTAGCGTCTATTTTTATATCCAATCAAAATTACGAACACATATGCTCTAGGGAAGATATTTCCTCCATTTCTAAAGAAAGGCACGCTTTTCTGACGTCATTTGTTTGTCTCAACTAATTAATAAACAACTCGCTTCATTGTTACCCGCTCCTATTGTCAGTTTCAGTGAGGCTGTGTAAACTTATTTCATAACAAACATCTCAAATCATTGTCATACAATGATGTTAATTTACACTACAATCATTCTGGCATTCACAGTGTTGTGATATAAAATACTGCGTCAGCTTTAAGCTTTATAACATATAATGTTGCATCTAGGAATTTCAATTTAGCTTTTGGGTCCGTATCCTCGCTAAGCAAATAGAAGGAATCTTTGGATTTTGTTAATTTTATCTGAACGTTGACTCCTGGAAGAAGAAGAAGAAGCGTGGATACGTTAAACAAATCGCCATAGAGTTTACCATATTTGTAAATTTATTTAGATCTTTTGCTTCTTTCCCATCGCTCTTTCCAACCTAAATTTGAATCTCCAGCTGCCAAGACTTTTTGCGGTTCGTAACCATAGGTTAACACTGCTTCTAGATAGCTTCTATAGTGGTAGAGATCTTCGGAAGGGGTGATAGAAACTCCATTTAACTGACTAAATAACGAATGTAGCAAATTATTTACTCCTGTAACTTTTTCATTGGACAAAGCTGTTCCATCCAGTTTCGCAAATTTTCCCTTAACCATCAAAGAAAAATATTAATCTAGGTAATGCTCATTATTGCCGGGAACAACATATTCTAAAATGATTGCTCTGCAGGCACAATGGGTTTCTACAAACTATGAACATTTTCAATTACGGCCGATTGAAGCGTGTTTTTACTAGCAAATGTGTCAAATTCCGATTTAATTATGTCACCCCGTAAAATTCTGCACGAATGGTCTCTAAGCAAAGTCTCTTCCCTTCTTAATTTTTTTAACGGTTCTCTTTACTTTACGCATTCTATTTTTGCCTTTACCTCTCTGCAACTTGTTGACTCTATTGTTCACCTGGCTACAATGTGTTTCGTAGCTATGTGGGAGAGTATATTGGCACCCGTACAGAGGGCTGTTTGGCCCAAAACAGAATGGGTTTTACAATTCTAAACGGGCCTCCGAGAAAGCTGCCTAATCCCTGACCTTCTAAGTAAGGACTCCCAACGTATATGGGCCCAATTAAGTGCACAAGACGCCCTCCACCGCTCTGATTGACATAGTATGCTATCAGAGGATCCATTGTAAAATGTTAATATTTTAAATGATCTAATTAATGAATAGAAAACTGCCATTGTTATCCCACACCCACGCGGCGATAGCTAACGCCGTTTAGCGAGCGCAGTATACGCCACCAAGTCGCAGATTGGAGTTTCAAAGTTCAATTTCTTGCAACCGTGAGTTTCGATATTAACTGTATTTAAACTTGTACCGTCGGATGCCACATCTATTGCTTTGTTAAAGTCAGTGGTCTCCCACGGAAACGATTTTGGAGCCTTTGCCTTTTAGGTGAGCTCATTCTACGCGCAGGGTGGGGCACGCAGATTATGGAGGATTGCCTTCCACGGTGTCCACGGCCCCTTCTTTAACATTACCTGATCCCTAGCATCATAAAGACCCTAATAGGCGATGGAGTAAGACCTGAAATCAAACAAAACTTGTTTTAAAACGTAATACCAACACCGTCAGTTTCATGCTGCTGCTAATAACCAAGGTGGCAAATTTGCTTAATAGTTCTATGGCGATAGTTTGAAAGAATACTTTTCCCACCGGTACGTAGTATATTATGTTAAAATGTGTTGATTAGAGAAGGATGGAAACTGAATTATTCTCAAAGAGCGAACGTAAGCGCCACGTACGTTCTATTATACTACAGAACACAAATAGGGCTTTGCATCGTAAACGACCTGGAAGTCCATTTTTCTGTTAGATCTGAGAAAGAGAGTTTTTATGTCGCCTATTTCAATGGACACAGTCTTATTGGTAAGCTTATAAATATCTAAGCTAGGCAGAGAATGTTCTATGGTGTTTACAAGGTCGCCCAGACCGTGGTATACCCTTGTTGGAAAATAAATTGTATCGTCAAATATCAGCTTCTTGTTTTTTGCAAATACCAGGTGAATGTCATTTGCCTTGCTGGTTTCGCTCTCCGGTTGGTTGCGTAAGAGCCCACTCTTTCTTACTGGGTTCCAAGTCCGATATCTCTTTTGATACGAAATGAGATTCCTGAAACTCTGTCAATAAAAGTTAATTTAAATCACCGTCTTTAACTTGATCCTTTATGGTTGTATGTACATCTATAAAACTCTTAAACTTCTTCTTATCAAATATAATTCTTCCCGCTTTGGTTGTAATTACATTTTGGATTAGTTCGCTATTTTCGTTTAAAATGTCTTGCTCTAAGAATTCATAACCGTAAGAGTAGGTTAACTAGGCTAAACCCACCACCCATTTATCGCGCTCTAAATTAACGGGATGTGCTAGGTCATTTCTAAAACTTGCAAGAGTATTGTCAGCGCTAGCATTGCTTAAGAGCGTGACAAGGAACTCATCCATTTAAGCACTTATCCAACTATCAAACTCGGGTGCGTATCCTTTCCTCCTGACGAGAAACTCCTTACTGCCCTTACGCACCCCGGTCTTTAATACTTTATCTGTTTTAAAAACTGCATTTTTGTTACTTTATCAGGTGTAAGGTCGTAGCTGTAAAATTTTCCCTTTATAGGAGTTTTGTTAAGGTCCTCCAATTCGCAAACTGGTTGAGTGAAATCTAAAAACCTTGGTAATTTTAAAAATTTCCGTGCAATAATATTGTTGAAAACCTTGGCGGCAAACTTCATATTTTCCTTGTCCATTCTAACGGTTTGTCCCGCGATAAATTTAAGAGGTCTTTTCCTCACCTTATCCATCTTTAATTTTAGTTTATTTCACACTCGCAGAATGATTAACGTCTGCACGTGCCCTTCCTATGGAGCTGTTGAATGCCTAGACAAATTTACTTAAAACATCCACATAATGGTACGAGTTTTTGTGCGTAAAGTGTTTATAAAGCTTTGTCTTTAAAGTTGGATTGAATCGTTCCACCATGGACCATTTTACATCTGGATTTAAACATACCTGGTGTTCGATATCCCTCCGTTTCAACAGATTTTGAAAATCCGACCTTAAAAATTCTTTCCCTTATCGGATCTCACGGCTAGAGGAAGCCTGACATCAGCTATAATTTTGGTAAAGGCACCGGCGGTGGCCCTACTACTCTTGGATTTTAAAGGATGTATGTATGCGAATCTATAGAAACAGTCCACGCACGTCAAAAGGTACTTGGTGTCGTCGTTCCATTTGGCCAAACTCTGAACATCTTCCCACACGTCGATAATGTTGCTTACGGTATAAAAAATTCTTTGAAATCGCTTTCTTGCAGGTTTGTCTAAAGTGTAGGCAACTTGCTACAAAAGCCAATCTTTAAGTTTTTTCGGATCCTTTCTATTAAGTTTGGAGTAAAGTTTAGAAAATGTGGAAAATGAACTAGGTTTTGACGGGTCATAAAAAACGTTTTTATACATTGGTGATTTGTGTGTGCTCTACCTCTGCTGCTGTTCGGCTTCGATGGCCTTCGAAGGAAACAGTCTTGCTATTATCTTCATTTATTTTTTCCCCTATTGGATTTGATGTGATTAAATGGTTCGTTAGGTTGCAAATGTCCATTGGTAAGAGAAGAATTTGTATTGATATCTGCCGTAGATACAGCAGACATGTGAACATTTTTTTCTCGTTAGCAGTTCCCAAAGTCTCTTCGTACCTCTAAAATGTTTACTTTTAACATGAAGATTATTATTTTCTGTTCTAATCAAACAGTCCCCAAATTTTAAAGTTTCCATCTTATCTCTATAAATGCCAAAAACGCTGTCCATGGCCCGAGGTGTGTGTAGATACGGCACTAAGTAGGGTCCAGCAATATGACCGAAATTCTCTTTTGTAAAGTTTTCAACCTCTCGTTTGTCTTCCTTTCTTAAATCGACTGGGGCGTCAGCGGCGGCGGCTTAGATATTACTTGAATACATTCCTTGCAGAGATTTTTACTTTCTTGCCTAATCGTTCTTTTTTTCTTTTACGAGTATATGCATTAAACAATTCCGGACTAACCAGTAACAATTTTTGCAACATTTAAGATGTAATTAAATCAGTTATACCCGTGAAAACAGCTAAGAGCAAAAGAATCAAAACAACACCCTTTTGTGTTATATGTTTTCTTTTAGCAGAAATGTTCTCTTTTTCGTTAACTTACCTTCTGAGACAAGTTTTGTACCTCCAAGGCTTTCTTCTTGAACAATTAATTAACTTGCAATTACCATTCAAAAGGTTTAACTCACATACACTAACTCCTTGTTGGCCGGCCGTCTGTAATATGGCATTCCTTTAAGTTTGATTTGGCTTTATGAAGTACCTGTAAAAAGTGATGATTTGATTTTATGCGCTTGCATATCCTTTCTTAGAAGTACATATACTACGGTAGACTTATCAGCAGAGGGAAATATGTTGGTTCTAAACCTAAGTAATTCGTTAGTTTCTTGGCATAAATCGAAAAGAAGGTAGCCATGAGGTTTTTCCGTTGCATTCATGTACGCCTCACAGAGGCCTTTTCAATCCTCGGGATGCACCTGCCTAAGCATGCGTAACCGGATTTTTATCCTTAATATTTTTAAAGACAACTAGATACTTGACGTTTAACGGAATATCTCCACAATACTTTCCCTGATGGAACAAAGTTTGAGTAATCAAAATAACGTTTATATTTCTATGGTGGCTTCCTTTGGTGAATAAATCACAAATCTCTTTACCTTATGCAGAGTTTAGAAGATCACCCAATTCAATTAATATTCGTTTTCCTTTTCCATTTTTAAATTCAGGCACTCCTACATGAAACTTGGCTCCTATCAATTCCGAAGGAATGGCAGATTTTTCACTATAACACCACACAATATCGCTAAATTGTGTTACAGTGCATAAACGTTTCAGATTTTTAATCAAATTTACACAGAAAATTGTTTTTCGCGAATATGAACTACCGCTAATAATTATAGTGAAGGGATGTCGAAACGTAATTACTGGAGGCTTTACATGCATGACATCTGAAAATCATAGTCGGCAGTCCGTCAATGTGGATTCTACCCTTATTCCAGTGATTCTTCGAAGTTTATTCAGTTTAAGGTGTTGATGTAAGTTATTCCACACGTCTCTATATCAATGAGTGGATAACTGTCCAAAATGTGGGCCGGAAACAGGGCAGCTCAAGATCCGTAGGGCTCGAAGCTGCCTCTGATTTTTCAGATAATTTAACACTATTTTCCACTCTTCAGGGTCCATAATGAGCTGATGACCTCTCTAGTCGCTCCTAGTTATACTCTCAACCGTAGCCGAAGGGAAAAGAGTTGTTAAAAGGAATTACGAGAAAGGGCAAGGAAACCTCCAATCGTCGTCTGTTGTGAAAACGTATTCGTATTCTATACATTTTATCTTCCGGTTCCGAAATTTCTGGAGTTCCCCGCTTGCGCTTAATTTTCTTTTCCGTTCTAACCATGACACTAGATGTAATCTTATTTAAAATAATTTTATTATGAATTCAAAATTGACAAGCTGCATTGAAGCGTAGTTTAGAGTTAATCCTCGAACTTTAGTAACTATCTTAGTATTATTTTCTGGCAATTGTATTTTATAGACATGATCCAGATACAAGTTGCACCATATTGTGCGAGTTCGTGTGCCGAGATTGTCCCCACGCTTGATGAGGTTTCGCTCGCATTTCTTAATCAAGTAGAATATGGAATCGGTATTCATGTAAAGGACCGGCCGGTCCAAAGGTACGAGTAGAGTTTACATGTTGCTTCCTCCTCTAAA
The DNA here is from genome assembly GCA_030765065.1 of Deroplatys truncata. Taxonomy (NCBI): domain Eukaryota; kingdom Metazoa; phylum Arthropoda; class Insecta; order Mantodea; family Mantidae; genus Deroplatys; species Deroplatys truncata. Next base: position 5,493,999 of record CM060990.1, on the reverse strand, counting down.
TATCTCCCAAGATAACCACACCATCGTATATCCGGAAAGCAGCAATCTTTGTATTTCGATACCTGGGGTAAATAACATTTTGTACAACTCTTTGGAATCTTTGGGCATTTTAGTGCGTGATCTATTATTAGTTTCCAACAATTTGTCTCAGAAGTTATTTAAACAAGCTTAGATATTGATCTAGCTCCAGGATTTTTAGAAATTGCAGTTTTGTCCAAAAGTATTCCTTCGCTTCTGAAAAATAGTTTAATATGTGTAAGTATTTTTATTCTGTTCGGTCTTAACCCAAGCGGGATCGACACTAGCTTCCGCCTTTAATTTTAAAATGTATCTATACACTCTACAAAGAAACCCCCCTCCCTTAGCTCAGGGTCGTATCGTTCCAAATTATATTCATAAATTTCACACACTTTATAACGTTTTTCTACAGCCTTTCTCACTTCATCTACAACCCAAGTTCGCGTTCTTCGTCAGCGTGGGCACACGCTTCCTGTTGACCCATTTCAGCACAGGTACGACAAAGAACGAGCATTAGCCTTTTGCGGCAACGATAGGGAAAAATCTGTTGATAAGCGTTCTTAATTGGTAGAATGTGGAATCTAATGTGTTCAATGTCCGTACACTCATCCTCAATGAATAATTTAGGATGCCGAATACGAAATTTGTAATACTTGCAAACCCAAGGATAAAGAGACGTTACATCGATATATATTGCGTCACCCTCTTCGGTTTTCTTGTACAATTGAGCTCCCTCCAAGCGAACTCCCTAAAAGCAACCGCGAAGTACGAGAGGTGCGTTTTGGACTACGGGATCATGTTGTAAGGCTGGATATTTTTTAAAAACGTTTCGTCGAACGCACACTCCCACATAACGTGAACAACGTAACCTGCTCCTACAATTTGTTCTAATCTAGACATGGTAGCGTTGTATGTATCCTCCAGTGTTTCGTTACTGTCCATTGTATGAATATCCCTATTAGGAAGATACTTGTGTCCGTACCAACAGCAGACATTAAAGCAGTAGACTTCCCTCGTCTGCTCGCAAAACCCGTCCACCATATGGTTGGGAAGTTCCGGCAGCCTAACTTCTCTACCGTTTCCTACATGCTTTATTATCACGTCTCTCTTCATTTTCCCTATATGATCCACATTAAAGCCTTTCCGTAGCCCAATGAGGAATCAATCTTATCGTGTTTGCTTTTAGGAACTGCTCCCTAAATACTTTATTACATGCCGAAGCAATCATAATGGATTTCTGAAACACGTCAGTTTCCCCAATTTCCATAAATGAATTTCTGAAAACACAACAAGCCTGTTTTAAAACGGAAACATCAACCTTACAATATTTTTCAAATTCTTGTTTGTTATTAAAAATAGAGTCCTTTTTTAACTGTACCATTTTAATAATTCATTTCGTTCGCTATCCGTCATTTCATCTGTTCCAATATGGGCCAATGTAATTAAAATTCTCTAGTGTGTTAAAAATGAGGATAATAGCCCTTAGAGACCGAACTTACTCCAAATGCCTTAGGTAGGCTTCTTAGGCTCATGAGTAGAACATTTAAACTATCCAAGAACACCAGATGTTGCATCCTCATGCTCAAGCTCGTATTCCCTTTGAAAACTAAATCTGGAATCCACTCTGCTTTTATGGCATATTCTAAAAGAAATTGAGGATGGTAAGCGATGAGAATAATTTTATTGCAAAATGTCTTAAGTAGGGTCGCACCAAAATGAATGTCTCCGTTTTCACAAATAAAACCAAATTGTTGGAGGCGTAGCAAGCTGGGAACGTGTATGAAACCTTTTCCCCCATAAGGTGCTGATTGTGTGCACTCGTAAAGTAGAAAACGAATATCACCTTTTCAGAGGAAGGTATTGCTGGTGATAAGGTCGGCATGTGGCAAGCATGTCCGGGCATTTCCTACAATTTTTACAATAAATCTTGTTGCATTAGCGTTTGGACGTTTTAGTTTATTACATATATTACAAAATCGTATTCCTTCCTGTATAGTTTTGCCTCCAAGCTTATTTTGTTTATGATTTTTATAGCAGAGTTTACTTCTGAAGCACCTATGGCATTCATCGCAATAAACGCGATTCCATTCTGACATGGTCACGTGCTAGAACATCCTGTGCAAGTTTCTTCGCACTTGTGAGTAAATATAACGTTTAAAGAAAACCCTTGACTACATTCTTAGCCACGATTGCCGCGAGATTAACAATGACGCTGTAATGCTTTTCGGTAGAATGGTGCAATAAATTCAATATTTTATCAGAATTAGTCCTACGTCAAAAATAATGTTTTCACATATTAATCCCAAATAAACAACATTGCGGCTTTCGGAGAGATAATTTTGAAATTTGATTAATTTAGAAATGCCCGCACCATTGCTCAAATAAACATTTGCCTTTCTTATGATCTGCCCAACATTTGGTTAAATTTTCCTACCTTGTCTGTAAGCTTTGTAGATAGAATCGCCAGATACGTGAGCAACACCAATGATTAAAGCATACGCGAGGCATTGATATATTGCCTTTACCTCAACAGTACTTTTTCTTAAAGGAGTCAGAAAAGATAGTTCTCTTCCTTTTGATTTTACACCAATACCATTTCCTATTAGGAATTTTAACGTGATCAATCTCCAGTAATAATTTATCTGTGACCTTAAAGTTAGCGTTACTTTAACGAACTTTTTGAATCATATTCATTATCACCTATAGAAATAACTAATTCTTACGTCGAAAATTAATACCTATAGGACGACACTGAACATTATATTCTTGGTTTCTAATGGTAACACCTACCATATCGGTTGGATTAGCTTTTTCTAATACTTTATTAATTAATTCCAATAGAGACATTTCAAAATAATTCATAGGATTTTCATTTTATGCAAGAGAATTTGCTTCGATAAGGTAACGAAGACCCTGGGATTTGAAATAAGGATAATATTTTGCCTCTTCACTTAGGGTAGTTATATTATTCATTATCCTATAAAACCAAAAAATTTAAAATTTGATGCATGCATACAGAATTGTTTATAAATATTAGAAAACGATACTTACATGTTTGATGATAAAGCAGATGTCGTATATCTACAAATCGAAGAGAAACAGATGCATTTCCCGACATCAGTTGCACTTTTACAGTGTGAAGCCCAACTTTCGAAACATGATGGTGTCCAAAATGAACTTTCTAATGCATTGACGAAGGAGTATATACAGAGGCTGTCTAGGAATCATACCGCTTCAAAGTACGTTCGAAGACGCACCTTTAACAGACACCAGCAAGGTAAGGTTAATATATCTCTCTTTTTTATCTTTTGTAACTTTAAAATTCAAATACTTAGACTTCCATTCTCTCTTTGCAGATAATGGATTGAAGCTGGTTATCGGGACCCAGGAGAAATAATAATAGTAATAATAATAATAATAATAATAATAATATAAATAATAATATACGATCGAACATAACGACAAAATGTGCTGAATTCATATTAGGAATGGGTTTTGTTGAAAAGGCAGAAAAACAAGTTTTATTTTCCTCGAAGCAGATGTATCTACCTGCTATGGGCGACAACAAATCTACCGGAAGTTTCGCTTTTGTACTTTGGCTCGGACGTATAGTTTCCAACGGTTTCAAAGCTTAGCAGGGTCAGAAAATATACGTGTCTTATCTACGATCTAAGAATATTCGTGGGAAGATTTTAAAACTCAAAATAAGCTGTAGGAAGCAGACGTGAAAGTTGTCAAGTGGGGGTAGCCAATAATAAAATCATGAAACAAAAATGATAGCCAATCAAAAGATCGCGTATACGTCGCATGATACGTTTGAACTTAAAACGGAACGAAACATAAGAAAGGTGGGGGAAAATTCTAAGTTTGGCGAAAGGCGTGAAAGAGGAAAAAGAAACGTCGGGACACATTCCGGTACAAACTAACCACGAGGAAGGTTGACGAAACAAAATTAGAAGAAAATAATCAGAAAGTTTATAGTGTGAAAATGAAGTTGTGAAATCTAGGCAATTCGAGGGCTAGTCGGTTGAACACCTAAGTAGCGACTTCGAAAGTGATAAGAATAACAGTGGTTTCGACGACGAAGGTGGCGGGTCGACCAGATAGGAATCTTCGTAACCAAATAAAGAAATAACTCAAACTTCGCCGGCAGTATTATTAATATCATCAAGGCAGTGTCACCACCCCTGAAAACCAGAACCTCAGCTCTACCAGAACAAGTTCCTAATCCCTGCCATCCAACAATCGAACCCGGGACTCTGAGTATCCTAAAGCAACAGCAAGGAACGACACAGATGCGTCAGAGATCAACGTCAGGATCTGGCACAAAAATTTCAAACTTTTGCCAACCAGAAGTCTATATGAATTAAAGACTTAGAATTAAACTTTGAAGAACAAGTGGTCAGGACCAAGAACGTTTAAAGCAAATATGGTAATATCATATTGCTTAGTTACGGTAAAACGACGATGAGATACCCTATGTATCTGCTCACCGGGTAAATACAACGACGCATTTTCGGATACCGATATTGAAGAAATTAATAAGGATACGTTAAAAGTGAAATTAATTAAACTATTTACGGGAGCATACATACTATCAATCAAAATGTATGAGTAAAGTGCTATTCTTTTCAGCAAAAAGCTCCAGTACTAAGGCATACTAACATTACAGGCAGAGGAGTTACTCCCACAAGAAACACAAAACACAGCGCTGAATTGGACTTATTTGCAGCTTATAGTTATAATTTAAAACCTCAAAGCGTTAAAGCAGTGAAAACAGATATTGCTTTTAAAATGCCAAAGGGTTATTACGGACGAATAGTTGTAAGATGTGGACTACCTCTTTTCATCATATAGGCATTGGAAGCGGAGTTATCGATTGTGATTATAGAGGAAATATTTTGATTATTGTTCTTAATCATCATTCAACTAGGTGTTTTAAAATAAAAAGAGACCAGAAAATATCCCAACCAATTTTAGAAAAAAACGTGTATACCTACATTAAGAGAGGTATGCACATTCTCAAATACTGAAAGGAACAGAACAGGTTTTGTTTCTAGTGGCTAAAATATGTTTGGTATAACGAATAAGTTAACACGGCTTCATTACGATGTTCCAAATTCCTGTGGACACGTTATTTGGATCCCTGAGTTTAACGTTGTTAAAACACAACAGTTATCCCTGATTCATTTTTTGCTCTGGAAATTCTACAGTGATGATATAATTGCTGGAATTGTTGGTACATATTTCTTGTGTCTTTCTGGTAAACCAATCCATCAAAATTGTTTAGAATGTAATGTAAGCCATAACTATGAAGACTTGTGCAGATAGTTTTGTGTTCTGGCTTCTCGAAGGAACGAAACATTTTGATCATGAAAATATAGCTTAATCTAATGTGCAATGTCTTATTTGATGCGTGAATGGAAGGTAAATTGTAATAATGTTGATGTGGTAGTGAAGATCATATTCGTAAAATCTTTGTCAAAAGTTTCTCCGGATAAATATTGGCCTACATTTTGCAGATTATATTTGGATAAATTTTGTGGCTCAACATTTATACTGTTGTCACTGTATGATGCATGTTAAAATTCAACCCAGTTTTCGATTAGTTTGTTTATAGAAACAATGACAATATTACATTAAAGCGTCCAATTAGTCCTTCAGTACGGTCTTTCAAAAGGAGACCTGAGCTTATCTTTCAGCCATCTACTTTGAAGTAGTTGGCATCAGATATGGTATTCTTTGAAGGAATACATTCCTACATGACTGCAAATAGAGCGCGCCAAACCTTTATTTCAGCTATAAATGATTATGATATATCTATCGAACAAATCATGCCTCTAAATCCGGCCTTTACTGTTCTACCCATGTACTGCTTTAGAACACCAGGAAAATATTTTCATGACAAACCTTGGAAAAAGGATAATGATGTATGGTATAAAGTGAAAAAATTCAGAATTCTAAATGAGGAGATGTAAAAAATATTGTAAGTAAACCTATTATGTGTTGTATTAATTGTAACACGCCTTTATTTACAATAAGTGGATATTAACATGATGTTTTACACATAAATTACAGATATTAATAATTAATAATAAATAATAAATATAGATAATTAATCTACAGTAAGACACCCTGGTAAGATCCCGTGCTTACATTTGAAATTCATATTCACTAAAGCATCATGCTAAGGTTATGTACTTGCAATTGTAACCACAGATGTGACTTTGACAAGTGTTTGTGTCGGTAAGATGAGTTGTAATAATAACTGCCAGAGCATGGTGGAAGTACGCACTACAGATACGTGTCATACATCTTCTATCAACGTTGTGAGATAACAACCTTTTCCAGGCCACGTGCTAATAAATATATTTAATGCTTTATGTAATCAGTCATACATTCTGGTGAAAAATAAAAGCATTTAAACATTATTGTTGGTTTTACTTATACAATTGTTGCCTTATTTCCTTCATGACAATTAGAGCGCCATGTCAGGTTAAATGTTTCTTCACTGTAGCGATACTTCTATCTGATTACACCACACAAAAAGGAATTCTTAAATAATTATACTTTATGAATTATTGATTAATTAACACGCAATTTGAAAATTTTCTACAACTTTAAAGTATTTTGATTAAAAGTTACATTAATGAAGAGCCCGCCAAAAAGTGTGTATGTGTTTTAAGTTTCATTAATATTGTCCAATAAATAAAGGCGTAATTGGTAGGAAAATGTGCAAGATTATGGGGAAATAGAGCAGCTTTGCTTCAAAACGCACATTGTATCTTTCCGACCTTGGGGCCATGCAACATTTCTGTGTATTTCGAGGGGAACAACCTGGTTTTAAGAGAAAATGGACGCTATGGGCAACGTTTATGCTTCGAATTTTTAACCTGAGAGTCAATAAAGGTACAGCATAATTGTTAGAACGAATGAGAAGATTGCATGTACAAAAATCCGGATGCTAGTAGCAAGTTGATATATGTAAACGTAAGCGTGGATTTCACAGTTTGTCATGATTCTGCGTTAAGTGAACACGTAGTACTCCGAGTTAGAAAAGGATGCTAAGTTCCGAAATTTGTTAAGTGCCGCACAATCATGTAATCATGAAGTGATATATGTGTAATATTTGTCAAGTGACTACTTCAAGTTCGCGCGAATCTAAAGAACGGTGACAGAGCACCCAGATATTAAATAACTAGCCGGAGCAAACTTTAGTGGGCCAAGTGGCAATAGTGGGAAGACTCACGTGTTAGGCAATACCAGAGAATGCAGGATTTCTAGCAAAAAGACGCGATGGAGCGAGAACAGTGAAAACAGTGGTTCTTTCTCGACGATATCCTGGTGTCAGCACTCCTATATCCTACCCTGACAAAATCACAGTAGATGGATTCGCCGAGAGATGACCCTGAGATACGACGACGTGCTTCCTGCTGACAGGAAGACCACCCCCTACGAAGTAGCGGCAAGAGTGACGGAACGCAAGGTAAGAACCAGCTACCTATGACGGGGAAACGCTACATCACCTATCTTCAGATTTAATTTTTTCCCACCAAACGATCTGAAAGCCGAGAGGGGAAGTCACGTGACGAAATGCTGCAATTTCATTGGTGGACCAAAAGCGACGCTCCACTACTTACTACTACTACTACTACTACTACTACTACGAATAAATCCGTGTATTGTTTAATATTAAGATTCATACGTCTGAAGGACACCTACGGATTTTGAGGTCAAGTTTATGCGCGCGCGCACACACACACACACACACACACACACAAACACGCACACGCACACATTCACAACGCTAGCTGACTCACTGTTCCACTCACCAATCACGCACGGACTCATTGCGCATTCATTTTAATCACTTATTCACTCAGTTCAATCATTCATTTGCTCCCTCACTACCCAATAGCTCTCTCAATCACATGATCACTCACTTATTCATTCAATCACAAACTCACACCCTCACTCATCACTCACTCACACACCCTCCCACTTACTCCCTCCCTCACACCTACTCATTCACTCACTTACTCACTCACTTACTCATCCACCGACTCACTCATTCACTCCCTTACTCGTTACTCATTCACCTACTCACTCACTCATCACTCAACCACCTTACCACTCACTCATTCAGTCCCTTACTCGTCACTCGTCACTCATTCATCACTCAACCACCTACCCACTCACTCATTCACTCCCTTACTCATCACTCACCCATCCACTCACTCAGTTGGTCATATATTTTATAAATCGTTTGTATCTTCCTTAAACACAAGGCGTGTTTTTTACTGTTGACATGCCTATGTAATGTTTTTTACTCTACACAATAATATCACGACGTCTAATAGAACTGGTTTTTATAAAATATGTAAGAAAGATATTTAATAATGTGGACATTTCTACATTTAGGATAACATCTTTTGAGACGTATTTTATTAGGTTATATGGATGCAAATCATTTCGACAAAAGGCAGATGCTTTCGGATACAATACCAAATATTACTGGCTCAAAGAGAATTGCCATGCTATCCCGATGTAATGTAGATGCTTTTCGCAATCAGGAGCAACTGAAAATGCTAGACATGATGCAAAATCACGTTAAAGGGCGGCTGAAGCATGAATGTACTGGTATTGCCAGCATTACTTCTCCGAAATTGTGTGTTATATGTTGCAATACCTACTACTGCTACGACGACTAGTGACTATTTTTTCAAGCAGAGCTACCGCAAATTTTATCAATAGATTACCAGGCTGCATATCAATTAAGGTATTCGTGTACCCTAATTTTTTCACACACGTGTACTAAATCCACCGGTTGTTATCGCCATCAAACATAACGCATGGAAGGTACTTTTGACTTTACATTCACGGATCTACTTGTTTTTCATGTAAATGGTCCTTTTGGATTTCTAACGTCGTAACATTTGCACTTTTTTGTTCTATATTTATGTGCAGGTCACAAGTAGGTATTCCCATGTGTGTCACTTTCACCTTATCTTCTAACGATAATGTACAAAATGGCCTACTTAGTAAAGAACTTGTTTTATTCAAGCTACTCAAATAAAACAGCTCTCCGCACACCTGAGCACTCATGAACTCAACGATTTTTACTGTTCCTATCATACTTCTCTTCCAATCATCTGTTGGGCTGCTGGCAGTGCAGGCAGCATTATTAGAAAACAACGGTTGGTTTATTTTCCAGTATGAATAATGGAAAATGAATGGCAACTATGATGTAAGAAAATACGATTTTTAGCTAACTTTTACACGCAAAGTAGCGATTACTACCTTACTTGTCACTTCTCAGTATAGCATACTTTGTCTTAGGTGGACGATAATGTTGGTACGTATGATTAGCATGTGTTGCCGACAATGACAGGTACAAACCGTCAGGAATGTGGGCCAGCTGTTCCCGCGACTCTAAACTGAAAGCCCAGAATGCGATGAATCTGTGCCTGAGCAGAAGTGCCACGGATTTATGGAATTGTAATGTAATGATGGGTGCATTCAGAGGGTCTTGTGCAGGATACCCTAGAGCAGCGAAGGAAGCACAGGAAATAAAAATGGTGAAGTGTTTGTAGAAGATATTTAATATATAGTGGTAAAGTAGTGGTAGTAGTGCTAAAGAAAGTAATAACATAAGAATGAATCATAATTTGACCTAGCTCCGATCTTGCTCGTGACATCTGAAAACAACTTCGAAACTCATCTGAAGAATGACAAATTTTTTCTGAAGATAATTCAGGTTTCTTACAGGAACTGCTATCTTCTTTCCCGTGTTCTTTATAAGCGATGGCCATAAAATTGGCATTCTCAAGTGGAATTACTTCATAAAAAGTCACTGACACATTACGCTATAATGTGCTATAATCGAAAATGCCGTTTTGGTCCATATTCTACAATAAACGTATTTCCATGTGCTTTCACTGCAAGGAATCAAGGCATAAGTGTTCCGGAAAACAAATTACGAAATTCCCGCTTCCGCCTACAGCGGTCGTTTCGAGAAATCCTGCAGCGAAGGTATTAAGCGCTGCTACAGCTGAATGCACCCAACTTGCAGTCGCTTCCTTCAGCCTGTATGGTTTTTTATTGTCAGGCAAGCCTTCAAGAATAATAAGCATTCTTGATGTAATCGTGGGTATACAAACAATTGAAGTACCTAGTATTTCTCCATCACGGAGGCACTACTTCCGGAGTCTCCCCTGCCTAAGAATTGTGATGTCCTTATTTGGATTACATTTTCAAAGCTGTTTCTAAATCCTTGCTCTACTAATATCTGTGTGGCAATGCATCATTTAAAGGAAGACTTGAAGGCTTCAGTATATATTACTTTTACATTTTTGAAGCGTATTGCGGTGTCATTTAGCTTGGTGTATTTCATTTGTTTGTGATGTAAAATTTTCGGAAATCCCGTCAATCGTGTCAGGTCAAAACAAGCAATTAAAAGGTATCTGGATGTTCGAAGAGGTACGGCAAACTGCGTCTCTTTTAGAGAATGTGGTGCATACAGCGAAACAATTGGATTAGAATTATGAGAGGGGACCAATCACTTATGAGTTCGGTATGCTATAAGAAACAGCTTAGAATGGGAGGGAACAAGGCGTGGGATGGGTAACAAGTGGTTTGAAGCACCTGGAAATAGAGCGAATGTACAGAAGCGACTGAAAGATTTAGATCGACAGCAGACACTGTCACAATGTAATGAGAAAGTATCATTATGCTTACAGTCGAAACTGAAAGCAGAATGGGGTATAGAACAACATACTTTGTCTAGAAATAGAGTCAGCAAACAAGGGCTTGCTTGTCTCAGACAGGGATCATGATCAGCGAAGAAGGCATAAGAATCTGTCCCTGGTGTAGAGAGGAAGAAACTTGGGTTCATATTCCGGCGCATTGCACTAAGACAGAACAGTTGAGGAGAAAGTATCTTGCCAGGTTCCTTTGTTAACTCAAGGAGAGGATTACAAGCTTTTTGGACCTTGCTGGTTGGGAGGGGGAAGGAGGAAGCGACTGGTACATTTTTTATAAGAGGTTATGCAGCTCAGATCGGAGTGTAAAGAAGAGGGACAAGATTGGGAGGGGGAGGGTTAATGGCATATGGGTGGGTATTTGTTTTGTAAACAATAGCGTGTGCTTGTGAACAAGTTCTTTTTTTCTTCTTTTGTTTTGTTTGTGTGCTTTTTATTGTTAGTTTCTCTGTTTTTTCTTTCCAATTCTTATCAAATATCATTGCAAAACCTACCATCAAACTGACAATTATACCATTTAAAGTTCAGTATGATGAATACGGACTGAAGCATATGAACCGCAGTGTATTATATAAGCACCCACGGCCTATCTGACCCGTGCGATGTATGAGTTTGAGCGTGTAAAACGTTTAAGACCAATAAATATACCACTCTACTCTACTCTACTCTACTCTACTAATTTTTGTTAGGGAAACAGCTTATCACCATAAACACTGTTCTGGACAGCTCTGATGCACATTATTTATGTTGCATTTCACTGACGACCACTATCTACAGAGAGGCCGTTTCAGTGTAATATCATGCACACCTTTCTCATAGTTTATGTACAATTAAATCATGCAGAGCTTATCGAGAAGTCATATGAGTGACAAATGACGCGTATACCAGAAATTGAACGTAATCACATACAGAAGCGACAGAGCTTCATTTTGAGATTAAAGCTTCTGTACAAAATGAAGATACGTTTTATAAAAATCTAAGAGTATCTAAATCAATTGTCATTCAGCATTTGTTTCACAAATAGGCGCCTCACAAATTTATCCGAGCATATAGTGTGGTTTAAGATTTATATGCGGTGTTACTATAGTCAATATAGAGACATAATATATTATAGATCAGTTACCGTATCTATCCGCTCATGATTGTAAGAACTGTTTGGAAGATTGTGTACCTATAGCAGATAAGGAGTAGACACCTTTCATGTAGGACACTGTCCTACTTTAATCTAATTGTGAATAAGGAACTATAACGGGGGTGTTGACATATCATTTAATAACTCAGGTCTTCAGAGATGGTGAATGAAATGGAATGTTACTCAAATGTGTTCATTGTGAGAGTTATCCGACATATTTTATCTTATGAAGATAAGGCAAGATTCTGAGAGAGAGAGAGAGAGAGAGAGAGCCGAGAGCGAGAGAGAACTTATCCAAACACCTCACACCAACATAGATTTGGACTTGCTTGACTGAGATTTCTATTTGAAGCGTTTATTCAGTATTTAGGATGGGTTTTACGTCCTTTAACTCTTTTCTGCCCACACTGTGAGAGGAGAGAGCTGGGGCGATTATACTCTCTCTCTATCTTATTGCGAAGTGATAGATAATATACGTTTGGACAACTCTCATGTTAAGGTATATGGTGATGTTTTAGTCCCTCCACAGTACAGCTTTTGGTATACTCCCAAGACGGTTGGCAACAGTCAAAAACACGGGCTCGACACTCCAAGTCGATTCCTGTTTGCGACGTCACGAGCAAAGGTAGTCTATTGGTATTGCTAGAGAAATAAGTTGGTGATAAACCAAGTTTTGGGTAAGGACTTCGGCAAGAAGCATGTATAAAAGTATAAAAGACCCATCGCGTGCACTTGCTCTGTATAACATTGCCTTTTAATATACACTGAAAGGACAAAATGCCCCGTAAGTGTAGTCTGCTTGACTCTAAAAGCAATTACAATAAGGATGCAGATAATGTGACTATATTTCAGTTTTCTAAAGATACTCAAAGGTGATTAAAATTGACATACTCTATACATAGAACTTTGAGCCGGATGAGTAGCTAATGCTGATTAGTATACATTCATTCAATGGAAATCAGCGAAATTTGAGCCCTTGCTCAAACTTTGAAATTAACTTAACTCAATATAGATACGTTTACTTTCTTAGCTTATAAAAGGACTATGGCCGTTCTAACTCTTAATAGCTTGAAATTCTCTAACCTCCCGACAAGCCATCTTCAGTACGTCGACATGGAGGACAAAGAACAGGATATAGGTATTAGCTAGATTTCTGAAAAAATATCGCGTCACGTGCTGGAAGTTTCAGTCAAGGTTAGTTGTACACCTATTTGATTCATTCTATTTAATTTCTTCCACGAATTCATATCAATGCACCCAATCGTAAAATTATCATTAAGTGAGGCTAAGTTGTATAGGAAAATGAAACAAGCCAAACATTACATCTGGTGCACCACACTTACTTCATCAAGTAGCATAACATTTATTGGGAATACAGCTTTTTATGACTGGGCAATGTAAATGATTAGTAATTGACATGTTTCCTAATAATATACAATAAAATGGAAGTAATATAAACTAATTCCTTAGTTGGTCAGTAAATGAAAAATTTGAAGTGCCAAATCTATTAGATACATATCTGTCTTGAACTCCTGTTTCTCTCCGTATCTGTTTTACAATTGTGACCTGTTGGAGGTATATTAATCTACAAAACCAGGCAGTTTATTCAGGTAATTTTATTTTCAGAATTGGAGCTCTTATTAGTGTTTTGTTTGCATCACATGGGGGAAAAGCTATAACACTAAATGTATTACTAAACCAAAATTAATACGTTTGTAAAACTTAACAATAAGTGCAAAAAATAAGTTTCTCATAATCTCTTGGAAAAAATAGTGTTAGTCGATCTTTAAATTCCTGGTATTATTTTTTAATTCTGATATAGCCTAAAGGATAAACTTAGCAGACATAAAGCAGTCTTTGTTTGCATTATGATGCTAATAAGTACTATTTAACGCAATTCTAAGACAGGCAGATAAGGTTAAACTTGGGACAAAAATGTGTTTGTTTCTTTTACTATATAAAACAGTGAATACGTTTTTATAAGTTGTGATATGCAGGCAGTGCAAGCTTATGAAAACTGAATTATGCATGTAACATTTTGTAACAACACTAGTACATAAAACAGCAAAAGAATAAAGCAATTTCTGCGTATATCAAATAGTTGATGTCGTTATTTCAAGAAAGAAATTAATAAACATGCTTGAATTAGAGAACCCATTTAGCCATTACAAGTGGTGTTTAAGTATTATTGCATCGGATTACGCAAGCCAAAAAGCTCTGGGGAAAAAAGAGCAACACTATACATAAAAATCCAGTCACAGATAAGTGTCAAAATTCTGCATAAATGGTCCATGAGTGTTACTATAAGCGAAGCACTTAAGCTGTCTCGTGAGGAACGATGAAAGTGAAATAATAATTGGGATACACAAGTTCTGTGGTTTGCGGCCTTCCCATATATACGCATACTAAAGGTTTTTCTAAATACAGAATTTAACAGACAAACGGTTGTATATGAGTTTAGCAAACATACATTCACATACATCGTGCTAAAAGTTGGTCAGTAGTTTGACGTTGAGCAGAATCAAAGTAAATGTTGTTTGATTTAAAATTAGCTAACCTCGCTCAAGTAATCAGGTTAGCTTATTAAGTAGATATAAAAGTTAGTTTTGTACTGATTTTGGAAAGGATATCAGGTTGTTGAAGGCTTCATATATCAGTTATCAATAAAACTGTTTTAAAAACTTGAAACACTTATTGAAACTACCTTAGAAATCATGTTTATATACAGAGTGGACCATTTAAGTTGAGACTGTACCATATCCTTTCCGTAGAAAGCAATACCTTGTATAAAGATTGCTTGCTATTCTGGGGGAAAGTAAATTCCATTAGTCATATTTTATTTGGAGGACGTTGTGATGGTCATTTTAAGAGTCAATTAAATTTGACCCTAATTGTAGGTTTCTATTTTAAAAAATTAGATTCATTCTAAAATGACGTCAATCATAACCTCATCCAAACAAAACACGACTAATTGCATTTAATTTCCCCCATAATATCAAGAAACTTTTATTAAATATATTTATTTCTATAACGCTGAGTTTTGGAGATATTGTGCAGTCTCGACTTAAATGGTCCACTCTGTATATATCACCGGGCACGCTATCGGTAGATAACACGAACCTTCTGGAAGCTTCTTTTCCCCTCCTTCAGAAACGGTGTCGAAGTAGTTTTAGAATGTTCGAGAACCTTGTGGAAACATTACACTGACTAGTATATAAGCGAGCGTTCTCGCGAGAAAGTCAGAGTTAAAAATAAAGCAGTAACAGATAAGAAAATAATGACAGTGAGAACTGAGAAAAGGGACAGTTGAAAACTGGAAAAAGTCACAAAATACTCTTATATTGCACCTTTTACCTTCAGTGAGTTCTCTTTTTGCACTCATTACACCTGTAAGGAACTGGAAAGGTTTTGCCTCAAAAGAATAACAAATCAGTTAGGTGAACACTTAATTCACATATATCAAAACCCAATGCAAAAATATACTGATTAATTTATTCTCAACATAATTTGCTGAGGTTTATACAGTGGGCTTCAAATGTTTTTCGATGGGCCAAGGGGTGTAGAGAAAGAGGGGGAAGAAATTTCTTCTCGACTAGTCATGCCTGGCTATAGCCAGCGCGCCGGTATCGTCTCAAAGGTCACATTTACTTCTGTGTATGCATTCAGCGACAGTAGTAAAATAAATGGCGACTCCAGAACAATGGGCTATTGTTCTGGTCAGAACAAAGGAATTAATGACCTATTGTTCTGACTTCAAGCCCCGCCCCCTCTTTGTGCGCTACTATTTGCCGCCCTGGTCACGCGTGCCGCTAGCCGCGCCCCTCCCTTTGTGGGCTTACTTAATGCCGACAGGGTCTGTGCCGGCAGGTCCTCCCCCCTCCCCCTTGTGGTCTGGTCGCGTGCCGGTGGCCCCGCCCCCCTCCCTCCCCTTTGTGGTCTGATTGGTTCCCTGTGGATAGGTGGGAGAGTGTGTATTGTGCCTATACGGTGGATACATTCCCGCCCCCCCTCATTGTGACTTGTCTAAATCTCTGCCGTGTGATTGGTTCCCCTGCGGATATGTGGGAGAGTGTGTATTGTTAGTATACGCTGGCGACGTCACCCTGCTCTCATAGCGTCCTGTCTAAATCCCCCGCCCCTGGTAAGGTGTGTGTGGTAGGGAATGTGATTATCGATGCCTGCCACACATCGGCAAATCGTTTGAGTACATAATTGTGTCAATCAATTAGATAATGTTCGTCCATGCATAAAACATTATTGAAAAAAAAGAATCGCAATCATATTACTACTAATGTCCTAACATTGCATATCTAATGAAACGATGCTCCTCGATCGATGAAAACAATTAGGTATTTTTGATTGATTAATTGTATATGAATTGACTTGCGCACCTGCTTCTAAACCCCCATTTTACATCTACTAATGTCCACAAATTACACTTCTAATGAAACGCGGCTAGTCGGTCCATGAAAACAATTAAGTATTTTTGATTGATTAATGTAATTGACTCGCGCGTAACTGTTCGTCATCGTATATGTGTGGTAGCATGTGTATAATTATTACGAGTAATAACATTTATTTAATACTACTTTTGAGGGAAAATATATTTTGGATTTATAAGAATATTACAACACTTAGATGAATCCATAACTGAAAGGACAGAGTTGCCGTAACAGTCGTTATCGCGTGATAATTTCACTGAAAACCCGCGCGCAGCCCTTCCTCCATGGAGCGCCAGACTGGTGTGAACGACTCTCGGCCAGTGTAGTGACAAGTCGACTACGGCACCCCCTCCACTCGCGTTTCAGTTCGCAACCTACAACAGCGCGCCAGGTGGTAATATGAGTGAAACTGGTTTTTTCTCTCTGAACCAGCGAGGGTTTCCTCACGGCGCCCCTGGTGGTCATAATCGAAAGTTGTGAATTCGCCATATTGAAACTCAAGGTGCGCGCAAGGCGGCCATCTTAACTCTATATAATTCAGCGAAATATGATTCTGGAAAAAAAATAAAGGCGAATTAACATTTTAGTTAAACAATACTCGTTTAACATGCGAGGTGCGTTCATATTGCCTCGTTATAATTCCGGAGGAATTGATTATGAAAAAATAAATACGGTTAACATTATAGTTAAATATTACATACGTTATTAAAAATAAATAAGGCTCTCGCTGATCGATGAAAACAACTAAATATTTTTTATTAATTAATTCTATATGAATTGACTCGCGCACCTGGTTGTTCTCGTATATGTGTGATTATTACGCGTGTATAACTATTACAACTAATAACGTTTGTTTAATTCTTCTTTTGAGCGGAGGGTTTATAAAAAATATTGCATTGCTTAGACGAATTAAAAAGCGTCTGAGAACGACATTGTAAATAGCCATCGTGTGACGTTAACACGAGAACCCTTTACGAAAAACAACGCGAGTGCGACCGCTGTGCATCGCCTAATACAATGAAGCTTAAGAAATGGTTAAACCAGAACGCTAGGGTTTTTCCCCCGGTACCTGCTCTTAATGGCTAGGGGTATCCACCACACCAAATGCCGGTACGCTCCAACTGATGTTAAAAACTATAAGACCGCTATGCCTCTTCTCACTCGAGAGAAGCAATAATTACCCTTCAAAACAGGCATACCTTTCTTAGTAGATATAAAAGTGTTGCGAAAGGAGATAATAACATGGGGAGAGGACTTCAAAACAAGCACACCTTTCTTAGTAGATATAAAAGTATTGCGAAAGGAGATAATAACATGGAGAGAGGACTTCAAAACAGGCATACCTTTCTTAGTAGATATTAAAGTATCGCGAAAGGAGATAATAACATGGGGAGAGGACTTCAAAACTGCCATACCTTTCTTAGAAGATATAAAAGTATCGCGAAAGGAGATAATAACATGGAGAGAGGACTTCAAAGCAGGCATATCTTTCTTAGAAGATATAAAAGTATCGCGAAAGGAGATAATAACAGGGAGAGAGGACTTCTCAACATGCATCGTGACCGAGACGTAGGCTCTCTCTCTCTCCCTCTCTCTCTCTCTCCCTCTCCTTACAAGAAATTCGAAACATGCGCGAAGACCTCAAATATAAATTTGATATTCGTTTTTAAATGTTCTTTCTAAAGACGTAGCAAACTTTGAGAAATTCAACCAATTATTCACTTGCGTACCCTGCTTGAAAGAAATATGCTGTACACCCCTGAAGAACGCATACGGTCTTCTCGGAAGAAGACATGTAGACACTCATTAGAGGACAATGGCAGACGCTTCCACGTCATTAAACATCTTAAGAGGGTTTGAAGAATGCAAAACAGGGTCGTGTATAGAGCCATTAGTGGACAATGACAGACGTTTCCCCTTCATTAAACATCCTAAGTGCTCTGAAAAACCACAGACCCTCTGGGTAAATAACTATTAGCGATACAATAGATTTTCTTAATGTGTTCCTCTGTGCAGAAATTCCATCACAAACCGTGGAAAACCAAGTCTAGTCATGTTTTAAGCTTACCACAAAAATTTTTTTCCCCGATAATTAATATAAATTCTACATGAATATTATTAATGATTAAGTTTCATAGCTCTTATTTCTTTCAATAAAATATTGAATATGACTCAAGCGTTAGGAAAAATTAAGCGGTGAGAAGCACTATTATAATTATAATTAAACGTATACTGTATAGATTCTGTACTTAAGCATTCGATTGTATCTTTGTCATTATTTAAATACTCACATACAAGAATTGCATGCATGATATCAAAAATTAAACTGATTTTTTTTCGGTATGTTGAACAAAGAAATATGATTTGGCGAGAGTAATATGAAGAATAAAAAGTATTCAGAACGGTGAATATTACATACGTTATTAAAAATAAATAAGGCTCTCGCTGATCGATGAAAACAATTAAATATTTTTTATTAATTAATTGTATATGAATTGACTTGCGCATTTGCTTGCTGTCGTATGTGTTCGGATGTTACGTTGATTATTACGCGTGTATAACTATTACGACTAATAGCATTTGTTTAATTCTAAATAAATAATGAAATATGCAGCCCTTCCTAAACAAGACGCAATCCTCGTTACTCTTAATTTATTCAATTTAAAAAGATTGGCTTATTCTCTTAGTAAACATAGGACGAGAACGATTTTAAATACCTCATCCATTCGAGAGATATTTTTTGAATATTCCAGCATGTTAAATATAAACTTAATACACACACAAAAATTCATTTCAAGTAATATTTTTGCGACATTAAGTATTTGCGAATGAGTTTTTTACTTTCTCTACTACGTATAGTAAGTAGAGGAAGTGTTGTATTCCACCCAAAAAAATCCATACCGAGATTTCACCGGAAATACATGTTTTGAGACCCTCTGAATCCAAAAAAGCATGGCTGTGTGTGTCTGTGTGCCTGTGAAGCATAACTCAGAAACGAAGAGTCGGATAAACACCAAACTTGGTATTTAGGTTCAGTATCTTCCAGAGATGCGACACGAAGGTTTTAAAGAAAATGCCCCGCACCAGACTACCCTTTACATGGAACATTTTTCGAAAATTTTAATTTTCTCAAAAATGACTAACGATATTGAATAAAATATTATATGTTTAAGATATTGTAATGAGAATTGAAATGTATATCTCGAATTTTCTGGGAATGTCTCCAAATGTATTCTTCATTCTGAACGACTTTTGCAAAACTGATAAACCATAAGAGATAGACAAAATTTTACTACACAAAAAATGGAGATCGCGTTAAAATACATAATTTATATCATATACATTCTTGTTGTTGAGTAAACCGTTTTCGAGATATTGCTTGTTATTCCCTTAAAATTTCCAATACTTATACTTTTTCTCAAATTCGTTATTGTTGTTTTTATGTCCTGGACATGCAAAGAGAATGGAATGCGCCACATAGCAACCTGCGTTAAAATATTTGACTATCGCTTAAAACCTACCATATTCACCTTGTATCGACATGAGAATTACCAATAACATTGACATCTCGATATCTCGATTAACATGAAGCATATGGAGAATAAGTGATTGTAAAAATAGTTTGTACAAGAGTAGAGAAAGTCATGTGAGTGTAACACATCAGATTTTTTATATTGGGTTAAATTTTCAAATACTTTTAACTTTTCTCAGGTGGTAACTCGCTATTCGTTTTTCCCGCGGTAATGCATAGAGAATAGAATTCTAAAGCCATCACATAGCATCAGGTTTTTTTAAACATCTGTGACGTGTCTATTCACAATCGAAAAGTAGCTGGTTCGAGGAAAATTATATCAACAGAAACAATACATTATTTTCGCTCTGTGATTATTTTGGTAATGTATCAATAATTAACAATGAATTTTAGCGGTACATGTAAAAAATAAAATATATTTTTTATTTTCTAACGTCATATGCAGAAACATTTCCCTTACGGCGAGGTGGCGTGATCGATGTATTTCCCCATAACAGGTTTAGGCTTGCTTACGAAATGCCCCTGTGCGAGGCTAGCATTTCCCTCTCCTTCTTCTCGAAGGTTGGAGTAGCCAATCAAAATCGTTGTATTATATATCTTAAACTTTCACTCATACATTTTTTATATTGCAAAAGAACACTATAAAAAGGCTGCTTCATCGGGAATTCTTACAGTTTCTCCGCTGAAATCAATGAGCTAAGACCTCTGCAAACTTTTCTCATTCAAAGTGAAATTTCAACGAACATCATGTCTGGTAAGTTGTAACAAACCACTTCATTTACTTTTAAAAGTTAAATTATTTCTCTGTACATTTAACTTATATTTGCGTTCTTGTTTTTAATGTCTGGCATTTATATGCGAATAGCTGAGCATTCTAAAAGTTAATATTGAGCTGCGGGAATTCTCAAAAAAATGTGAACAGTTTAGTTAAGTATTCATCTTGTTGAGTAATTATTATTCCGGATATTTAAATACGTGTTTTCACCGGGTGAATTATATTCCTTTCTAGAGAAATACAATTACTTGAAGACCCTGCGAATCGAATAAAAAATGATCTGTATAAAATTTCTTCCGATGGTAACCGCAGGTAATCGATCCGAAGACTTCATATTTGCATGCATTGGTCGAACATTCACTGTGAAAGTTTTATTCCTCTCGCGCATTTATTTAATAAATACTTCCAGGCTGTCACCATCATGTTAAAGAGATATTTTCCATGATTGTGTCGAGAAATACACGTGCTTTATTTTTGTAATAGAAATTTCTCAGGTGTTTAAAGTACATCGACATTTTCCCTGTATAAGGTATTCGCAATAAAGAAAATTAACTTAATAATATAACTTTTCTTTAATAAATAAGTAAATAAAAATCTAACGCGTAAATTAATTGCGTTTTCAGCATTCAGTTCTGCTAACATAGCTGAAGCGTACATCCAGCTCCAGCAGGATACGCACCGCCGGTTGCAGGATCGCTCATCAAATAACGTAATGATTCAGGCACCCGAACAGTCGAATGGTAAGCATTCTTCAGAGTTTTAAAAAAGTAATGTAACAATTCATATTAACTTCTTGTTCATATTCTTTATTATTATTATTTCCAGGAAGTGGACTTTATTTTGGTATCGGCCATCCATCGACCGCTGCACAGGCACCGCCAGGATTCCAAACCTTCCTGGTACCAAATCATCATGGAGGTGGCTCTGCCCCGTACATGCAGCAACACTCGTACGGTAAGAATTTACAGACTGGTGTTTGAGCAATTGTAACTAAAATTATTTAATAGTAGACATACATTGGCGATTCTAGCACACGAAGCCCTACCTACGATAGCATAGAGTTCTGGATTGTATAAGGAGAAAAGGATATATTTAAGGGGAGTTTCTCACCCCATATGCAGTCACATAACTCTTTCGGTCTCCCAGAATGCTATGTATTTTTCACGCAAGTGTTTAAAACATGTATTTTTCACGTATAGCGTGTAGATTCGTTAGAACTCTGTACTTAAACATGCTATACTATTATTATTATTATTTATTTTTTCCAGGAAATGGACTTTATTTCGGAGGCGGCATCGGTCAACATGCGAGCGCTGCACCGGTACCTCCAGGCTTCGCGACCGTTGCACCAGCAGGCTTCGCGACCGCTGCACCGCCACCCCCAGGCTTCCAAAACTTCCTGGTACCAAATCAGCATGGTTGGGTCCCTGCCCCATACATGCAGCAAGCACCGAACGGTAAGAATTTTTTCAATATTTTTTGAACTTCTTTTACACATTCTATATTATTAATAATATTGTTATTATTATTTCCAGGAAGCGGACGTTATTTCGGAGGCGGTATTGTTCATCACGCGCCCTCTGCACCACAAGCGTTCCCTGCATCAAATCAGTAGTGGTGGGGTGCTACCCCATACATGCAGCAACCACTGAATGGTAAGAATTTTTTCAACATTTTATGAAGTTCTTGTTTTACACATTCTATATTATTATTAATATTATTATTATTCCAGGAAATGATCTGGGTGACCTTGGAAGCCAGCCTATGGATCTAGCAACACAGGAGTCAACATCACCGGAGATTGGTGAAGACTCGACCGCTGCACCATCAACCTCCTCAGTCGCCGGCGATGAAGCCGCTGCACCATCGACTTCCTCAGGCGCAAACGATGAAGCCGTTGCACCGTCAACCTCCCCCTCATCATCCAATGATGTAGAACCTAGGAATGGAAAGAGAGGATCGACATCGGACGGGAGGGAGCAGCTTACAATCAAAAAAGCCAAGGTTAGTGCTAGTAATTGCCAGGGACTTGAATGCAATACCATCCAATCGGCGTTCAAGGGACGTATTTTTAATAGTAGAATAGAAAATACATTAGAAATACTCGAGCCCAGAGTCTTTTTAGATGAGTGCAAGGAGCTTATTATTAAAGAAGTGGAAAACGTTTTGACGAGAAGCATTTGCGGATTAAAGATGCATTGTTCCCTAGAACTTGAATATTTAATCTACAAATCTGATGAAGAGAAGTGTCTTTCCACTGGCTTTAATTCTAAGCCTGTACTGATTCTTCCGTCAAGCGATCTCAATCAGATCTTCTCTTCAATTGCGGGGGATATTTTAGAAAACATTTCTAAATTTGAGGGGGGAGCATCGTCGAAGCCTTTGTTAAAGATTATCAGCCTGGTGATGGGCTTTACACACTACGATCCTTTACACGCAGGTCCATACATCGAATTGCCACTGAAAATCAGGAATAAAACTGCAATTATAAATATCCAGAACAAAGACAATTACTGCTTTGCATGGTGTATGCTAGCCTCTAAATACCCAGCGAAGGCAAATGGCTATAGAACAACAGTATACCCTGAGGAACTGCTTTTCAAAGCATTCAATTATGAAGGTATCGAATTTCCGAAACCCTTTCATCAACTTGAATGCTTTGAAAAGCAGAACAATGGAGTATCCATTTCAGTGTTTGGTATAGAGGAGGAGAATGAGAACATTATTCCCCTATACCAAACAGCTGAAAAGAAGCAGCATCATACCAATCTGTTATATATTGAGCACGGGGAAAAGTCCCACTACTGTATAATTAAAGACTTGTCCAGACTTGTAAGGAGTCAAGTAACGAAACACCAGCATAGAATATGGGCATGTGAGGCCTGCCTCAAGAGATGCACCAATGAAAAGGCCCTGGAAACGCACCGATTAAAATGTGGAAAATGCCAATTGCTTAAAATCCCTCAACAGGATGAATACCTTGAATTTAAAGCATTCTCCAAGAGCGTTCCTGTACCATTTGTTATATACGGAGACATTGAATCTGTTCTGGCGAAGGTTCACTCTTGCGCGGCCTCAAGCAGCTCGAGCTAGACCCGAACCGTTCAAGAGCATGAAGCAATGTCTATTGCCTTGAAGGTGGTATGTAGACATGACGAGGCATTATCAAAATTCTTTCTCTTTAGAGGTCCAAATGCTGTCGATGACTTTATCAAACAATTGAAATCAATTGCTGATGACGTCATTGATGTGTAATCCAATCCTAAACCCATGGATTTAACCCTTGAAGAGCAACAGAATTTTGACAATGCCTCTGAGTGTCATATATGCCTTGCTGCTTTCACTGTGGGCGATTTGCGCGTGAGGGATCACGATCATGTGACAGGGGAATATCTGGGTGCTGCTCATAATAGATGCAATTTGAATAGAAAGGTCCCTGATTTCATACCGATCTTTTTTCATTGTCTATCTAATTATGACAGCCACTTCTTGATAAGACGCCTGGCATATGATAATAAGCCCATATCGTGCATCGCTCAAAGTGGTGAAAGGTATATAGCGTTTAGCAAACGGTACAGGAACATCAGATTCAGGTTTCTGGACAGCTTTAAGTTTCTTGACGATAAGCTGTCCAGCCTGGCTGACATGCTGGAGGAGAGTGACTTTAAAATAACAAGGGCAGAATATCTTGTTGAGGAGCATTTTAAGCTGGCAAAGAGCAAGGGAATATTTCCATATGATTATGTTTCAAGCCTTGCCATACTCGAAGAAACTTCTCTACCACCGAAGGAGGCCTTCTACAGCACTCTCACTGACAACCACATTACCGAAGAGGAATACAGGCATGCTGTAAAAGTCTGGGAGGTCTTTAATATCCGGAATCTCGGAGAATACAGCGATCTATACCTGAAAACAGATATACTGCTCTTGGCGGATATTTTCGAAAAGTTTCGAGATCTCATCCTGGGAATGTATAAACTTGACCCAGCATGGTTTTATACATTACCAGGACTCGCCTTTGACGCTATGTTGAAGATAACAAAGGCGAAACTTTCCTTAATATCCGACAAGAGCATGCTGGAATTTTTCGAGTCGGGAATTAGAGTCGGACTGTGCACAGTGGTGAAGGGCTATACCAAATCTAACCACAGATACATGTCCAACTTTGACCAGCATGCTCCTGTTAAACACCTGTCCTATTGGGACATAAACAACTTATATGGAGCTACTATGAGTTCTGCCCTACCATACAAAAATCTGAAATGGCTCACCAGAGAAGAAATTGACAGCATAAACTTCGCAGAAGTCAAAGAAGACTCAGAGACTGGATATGTGCTAGAGGTTGATATCGAATACCCCGACCATATCCACGACGCCCATAACGAACTTCCTTTCTGCCCACAGAGCGCGACACCTCCGAATGGCCAATACAAAAAACTGCTTGCAACATTAGAACAGAAAAGCAAATATGTCTTGCACTACAGGGTGATGCAGCAGTATATCGAGCAAGGTCTAACTGTGAGACATATTCACAGAGTGGTGTCCTACGACCAGTCTAACTGGTTGAAGACATATATCGACGTCAACACCGAGAAGAGAGCACAAGAAAAGTCAAAATTCGGGCAAAACCTGTGGAAAAAGATGAATAACGCCGTATATGGAAAATTTATAGAGAATGTGAGAAAATACGTTGATTTCAAAATAGTTGGAACCTGGAAACAGGCAAAGAAGTTGATAGCACGCAGCACTTACCTACGCACCATAATTTTTGAAGAAAATCTTGTAGGAATCGAACTGGGCAGAGAGGAAGTGCATATGAATAAACCAATCTACATAGGACACGCAATTTTGGACATTTCAAAATTTTACATGTATGACTTCTTTTACAATATCATGAAACCAAATTTAAAAGACTTGCTGCTGAATCACATGGATACAGACTCGTTTATTTTTGAAACGAGTTCTGATATCTATGAATTCATCAGGGAGAACCCTCAATATTTCGACACTTCAAACTTCGAAAAGGATAACGCATATGGTATTAAGCAAGCCAATAGGAAAAAGATTGGGTTGTTCAAGGACGAATTGGGCGGCTTGGTTATGGAGGAGTATGTCGGTATAAGAGCAAAGTTATACGCATACAGATACGGAGGGCAGACAATTAAGAAAGCTAAGGGCATCACCTGG
The DNA here is from genome assembly GCA_030765065.1 of Deroplatys truncata. NCBI lineage: Eukaryota > Metazoa > Arthropoda > Insecta > Mantodea > Mantidae > Deroplatys > Deroplatys truncata. Next base: position 5,468,153 of record CM060990.1, on the reverse strand, counting down.
GCGGGTATGGATAAAATCGATTTCGGCCATTATTTTGAATGCTTTAAAGACCATAGCCTAAAAATTTATTCGGTACAAAAAACATTTCGGAGTAAACACCACAAAATTACAACCATTGAAACAAACAAATTGGCATTGAAGGGTGGTGACGATAAGAGGAAGTTGATGGAAGGAAGCTATAAGACTCTAGCGTGGGGCCATTATTCCCTTAGACCTGGTGATTGCTAGTGCCTAAACTTGTAAATATGTATAATGTAAATATTTGAAGATATCTTGCTTTTTCAATCTGGATTTTGTAAATATTCATTTAAATTGTGTATGAGGGTTTTTATATATTAATTTTCCCACTGATAATGTCATTGTATATATTCATTTAAATTGTGTATGAGGGTTTTTATATATTAATTTTTCCCTCTGATAATGTCATTGTATATATTCATTTAAAGTATGTGAGGGTTTTTATATATTAATTTTTCCCTCTAATAATGATATTGTATATATTCATTTAAAGTTTTTGAGGGTTTTTATATATTAATTTTCCCTCTGATAATGTTATTGTATATATTCATTTAATGTATGTGAGGGTTTTTATATATTAATTTTTCCCTCTAATGATGATATTCATTTAAATTTTGTATGAGGGTTTTTATGTAATAATTTTCCCTCAAAAAAAGAAACAATATGAAGGATTTTTTAAAATAAAAAATACTCATGATTTTACAATCATAACAACTGGTCTTTATTAAATCTTCATACATTACACCAAATCCTTTATATCAATCCATTGAGTATCTGCAAAACCATACCACTTTACAAGAACTTTGTTTCCACGTTTACGTATAACCTTTTCTACTAAATATGTGTTAGGATAGTTAGTCTTTTATAGTTCATGTCCATAAAAGCCACCTTTTATGATTTCACCATTCCTATCCTTTAGTATGTATGTTGTAGGCTTGGTACGATTCACACGAAATACTTTGAAGCTTTCAACGCTCCAGTTAGATTCATAACACTTTTCAAAATGTTCTTTATGTTTAGATATCCTGACATAATCACCAACACTAAACTTCCTTTAAGCCTTCTTCTCTCTTCGGTCTTGATTATAATTATACACAGTCAGAAGAAGATCGTTGTTTTTCACTTCATTAGGCTTCATGCGGATAGTGGAATGAAAAGTATCATTGTACTTTACAAGGATTCTAGGTAAACGATCAGGCCACTTGTATGAGCCTTGGACTAAAAACTCTCGGTACATCATATTCTTCAAGGTTCGAATTAAACGTTCAACAGCCGCAGCCTTCACATTGGTATATAGGTGCTGTAGTGGTTAATATTCTACTTAAACATTAATCGTTTAAAGAACTTGTTATAAAATTCTTTCCCCTTCTCACTTTGAATATTCCGGGGAGGGACATCCATTTCTTGTAATATATCCTCCATAGCCTTTGCAACATTAACTCCGCCCTTATTCTTTAAGGGTTTTGCATATGCCATTTTAGAGTAAAAGTTTATTGCAATCAGAATGTATTTGAAATTTTTGTTCACTCTTGCATATGGTATCATTTCAATCAAATCAATCTGTAATAAATCATTCATACCTTTGCTGATAATTTTGCGTCGTAAATAGTTCCTCCTCGCCGATCCGTGAAGCTCTCTGGCGATATTCTTTTTGGCTGTCATGCTATAATTTTAGATGCTTTCAACTCCCGAATAATTTCCTCAATCTCTTGAGTGTGACTATTATTACCAGCGTCCCTCGAAGCAATAAGTAACCCCAGTCTATTCACTAATGTGTTAGGATTTCTCCAGAAAAGGTAGTCAACCTCCTTATCAGGCTTATGCTCCTTCCATGCCAGTCCTAGACCTGAATGTGTATTGAGCAAGGGTCGTATTATATTCTTGTATTTATACGATTTACCAGATTTCAAACGACCGTGTCTGGTGTAACCACTTCTATGAAGAAAAGTACTTTTCATAATCTTAGCGTACGTCTCCAAGTCTTCACTAGTGTATGCAGAAATCTGAGGCGTTCGCTTAAAGATGAGCTCCGTCAAACCGGCGGTAGACTCATACGTTTCATCACCTATCAATATTTGATTATTTACAAAATGAATATCTTTATTTCCAAGCATATAACTTCCATCCTGATATCTTACACCGTACAGTGTATCAATACGATCCTTGTCTTTTGAGCGAACGTGTTGAAGGTAAGTAGAAATACTTGTAGAATCACCATCTTCATTCTTGACGGTCTTCACAGTCAACCCTCGTTGAGTGTCCAAAATATCCTTGAGGGGGGCGGTTACAGGCTTCAAAGCTTCGGACATGACATGCTGAGTCTCAAACCTGAAACCTTTTAGAGCTCTCAGTTTTTCTTTTACAGCCCTGGTATGCTCGGCTACAGACTCTTTAAGTCTTATGCTTTCACTATCCATCTTACAAATGATGTGAAAATAGACGATTACCTTCAATTTATAGCCTGCGTCCAGCTTGAGTTCTCAAAGTGTCGATAGCTTTAGCTAACATCTCTATCGAAGTTCTCAGTTGCTCGGTTTCTTTCTTATGCTCCTGTGTTTGTGTCTTGAACGCTTCAGCAAAGATTGCCGTATTAGCGTACTGGCTTCTGGCTGATTCTTCTAGACTCGTCATTTGCTGCATATTAGTTTTGTAGGCGTCCATCATCATATTTACATTATCCTCCACTTTCTGAAGTTTATCATTGCAGCAATCAGTTTTGAGAGTATTCAAAACCTCTATCTTTAACTGCCTGACTGTAGCCTCTAAATCTGAAACTCGCTTCATCGCTAACTTTTCTAAATTACTAATTTTCTGATTGCAAAGATTCTGAAGATTTGTTTTTTCTCTATCAAGCTTTGTGGTAACTTGTTTAATAGAGTCCATTACAGAATCCACTCTGTCTTTTGTAGAGGTTGTTAGAGTATCCACTTTACTCGTAGTTTTATTCAGATTTGCTGTGATGTCTAGCAGCTTCTTACCTATTTGCATCTCGATTTCCTTTGGCAAGTACCTGTTTAACTGCTGTCGCGTCTCGTTCGATTTCCTAATGATCATAGCTCTAGCATATCTTTTATTTACAGCATCCGCATCTCCGAGAGGATCTGCTATATCAATAATTCTCTTATTGTCGAATATAATACCATTACCATCTCTCGACTGCGTGCGTGAATTGACATATCCAGCGATGAACTGTTTATTCACAACATCATTATCGTGAACAGGATCTAGCAATACCTTCAATCTAACTTTTTCGATCACGATGTTATTTTCCTTATCTTTCTTGAGGATATATCTTGAAATCAATTCATCGATTAGGGTCTTAGCCATAACCTCAACATTGTTAGCAGCTTGCTGAGAGAAATCGTGCATCCTAATTTCGAGAGCATCCACATAATTCTTATTGGAGGCATCATGATTATCTTCAGTATCGTGAACATTGCACAATCTCTTATTCTTGAATTGATAGTTTCCTTTGGCATCTCTATTTATGATAAAACGATCAAACACTCTTCTAACTGGACCAGTTCTCTGAGAACCGAACCTATCGATGCTCATGATTAACTACGAATGATCATTTTCTTTTTTGTCGAGCTTAATATATACATCAAAACCATTCCTATATCGTCCCTCATTCTTGTGAAATTCAGGAACTATCACAACAAAGGGTCTTCCTTCTGATACACTCTCCCAAACGTTCTTACAAAGATCTTTAAATTCATTGTAGGTCATGTCGGTATTTACATAATCTTCGTAAATGTGCTTTAAGTTTAAATTGTCTTGTCTGAAGAGTATTATCATGTTTGTATTATCGCGAATTAAATGTTTTGGAACTTTAGCATAGGACTGTGCTAGATATACAGAGTCGACATTTCGGTGTCTGCCCATACTGTAAAAGGATGCTATCTTTTCCTGCTTTTCAGTGATGATGTCATCAAATATAAAGATTGAATTTTCTTTGACTTCAGAAGGATGCAAAACATCATCCCCGTTGTCGAAGGTGTTCACTTCTATACCTTCGATGTTTCCGAGCACTTTAATTAGGTATTGGTACTTTGGTTGATAGAGAGACTTTGAATAAATATACAAATTTTCAAAACGTAGTCCATTCTCATGGAGTAGCACATTGAGTAATACGTTTGTTTTCCCTGCACTGGAACTCCCTAAAATAAGAGCTCTGGCATTAGATGGAAATAACTTGCCATGTCGATCACTTCTAAAGTCACTTTCAAAGTCTAATACCTGAATAGGTAGGGAGCAGTGCTGCTTAACGAGCTCCATGTTAACAACTAACTTATAAAATGTATGTGCGATGTTTATATATTACCGGATGTAAAGTAGTTAATGATTGATTGCAATGATATAAAAGGGCTAATGCATGCAATTACTCGCTTAGTATATTATGAGAGCTAAGAGATGAAGGTCGTTGCAGTGTAAGCGCGGCTCTGGAATTATTAATTCCATAATTAATTCGCTCCCCTTTGAAGCTCACTTACCTGGATATAGATATTGTGGGCCTGGTACTAAATTGGAAAAACGTCTAAAAAGAGGAGACCCCGGAATTAACCAATTAGACGAAGCTTGCAACAGCACGACCTCGCGTACGCTGAGAATAAGGACACCGCTTCAAGACAAATAGCGGATAAGATTCTTGCAGAGAAGGCTTGGAAACGGGTGCAGTCATCAGATTCAACTTTTGGTGAAAGGTTAGCTGCAAGGCTAGTAACTGCATTCATGAAGGGAAAGGTTGCAGTGGGAGCCGGAAAGAGGAAGAAGAAGAGAGGAGGGTTTTTACCATTGATACCCATCATTGCTGCTTTAGGCGCTGCAGCAGGCGGCGCTGCTCAGATAGCCTCTGCAGTCAATAAAAAAAAGGCTGCTGATAGGCACTTAGCAGAAGTTGCGAGGCATAACAAGGCGATGGAGACACGAGGAAAGGGACTCCGAAAGAGATGGTGTAAGAAGAGGAATAAAGGAGGATTCTTACCTGCAATGCCGCTGATGTCGTCTTTAGCCGCTGCATCTAAAATAGCAAGGTCCTTGAAAAAAAGAGGATCTAAAGGCAGGGGTTTAAAGAAGAAGGCAAAAAACGGTGGAAGAGGATTGTACATATACCGGAGGAAGCCCTAAGTACCGTAGCCATCGAATATTATGCTAAACGTTTAAAAATTCCTTATTTTAGAGGAGTTTATATGATTGACAAACTTCCTTTAAAACCACACTTCAAAGAGAGACTTATTACCAATCTCGATACCTCCGATAATGAAGGAACACACTGGGTTGCTATAAGGAAAGAAGGTGATGTCGCATACTACTTTGATAGTTTCGGCAATTTGAAACCGCCTCCTGAGATTGAGAAATATCTACAAGGCGTTAAAATCTACTATAATACACAGAGATACCAGAATTTCGAATCAGTCATCTGCGGGCACTTGTGCTTGCAATTTCTTTTATCCTAGAAGCTGCTACATCGTCAAGATGAGTTATACAGTTACAGTGAGCGGGCCAGACACTGTTATTTCAACGTATTTAAACCCGCCTCTACAGCTAGATCCTCCAGGTCATTATGAGATTGCTCTCTTGAATTTTGAAACATTCTATTCAATACCAAATGTCGATGAAAGTAATAATAAATTTCATTATATTCATAATGGTAAACCTGAAACCATTGTCATCCCGCATGGAACTTACGAGATTGCCGATATCAATGCATTTCTAAAGGATAATCTAGGATTGAATGATGAAGTCTTCTTTATAAGGCCTAACAATAATACAATGAAGGCTTAGATTAAATGTCCTTATACAATAGACTTTTCTAAGGCTAGATCTATTGGTTCGCTTCTAGGATTCACAGACACTAAAATAATTCCTGCTGGAGAAGCGTTTGAATCTGACGATCTTGTGAATATATTTAAAGTGAGTATCATACGTGTGGAGTGCAGTATTGCAACAGGCTCTTTCATTGACGGTAAAAGCGGACATTCGCTCTACGAGTTTTTCCCTTCTGTTCCACCAGGCTATCATATCTCTCAAGAACCCTCGAACCCGATATATTTACCGGTCATAGATACAGACTATATAGACCAGATCACTATTCGAGTGGTAGATCAACACGGAAAGGCGATCAACTTCAGGAACGAAGTTATCACTACAAGATTGCACATAAGACGCAATGGCAATACATTTTAAAAGACATCGCAAATACTATAATAGACGACGTACACCACGTTCGAAGCATACTACCTCTCCAGCTTCCGAGGAGTTAACACGTGCTAACCGCAAGTTCCTCGAAGGGTTAGGTTACAGGACGCTATAATGGACATCTTAAACGAGACAGAAGTTCCAGCCTTTGACGACAAGATCACCAAGGAGGAGGAGCATATTTTTCCTCCATACAACACCTCCGCTCTGGATGTAAACGATGAAATTAGAATACCGTGCCAAGCTGAAGATTTGTATACGCTACCTAACAAGAGTTATCTCTACATCGAAGGTGCTCTCACCAAGGTAGATGGAGCACCTACTACAGCGAAGCTCGCTAATAATGCTATAGCATTCATGTTTGATGAGATACGTCTGGATATGAATGCTACAACTATAGACAGAATAAGGAATCCTGGAATTACAACAACTATAAGAAATTATGTGACTCACACGCGACGAATGGAGCTTTCAATGCTGTAGTCCCTCTCTCGATGCTCCTAGGATTTGCTGATGACCACAAGGAGCTTATACTCAACAGCAAGTTTGAATTGATTCTCATAAGATCCAAAGATTCTAGAAACTGTGTCCTGAGTTCGAATGGAGAGGAAGCTAATGTAAAGTTAACTAGAATCGAATGGAGGATGCCTGTAATTCGTCTTTCCGATGCTGAAAGAGTTCACATTCTAAAAATTGTCAAGTCTGATAAACCTCTACACCTTGCCTTTCGATCTATGGATCTTCATACCCAGCCTGCTGTACCCCAGACAAGATCTTTCACTTGGAATGTAGCAACAACATCTAAGCTCGAGAAACCTCGCTTCATCATAGTGTGCGCGCAGACTGCAAGATTGGGTGATTATAGCAAGAACAGTTCCGAGTTTGATCACTGCAACATTACTAATTTGAGACTATTCCTCAACAGTGAATGCTACCCCTACCATGATTTGAACTTGGACTTTAAAAATTCAAAGTTTGCTTCACTATATGAAATGTACTGTAAATTTCAAAGTTCCTATTATGAAAGAGATAATTATCTTCTCTTGAAGAGAAAGGATTTTCTTCACCGTGCACCATTATTCGTAATAGACTGTTCTCACCAACCCGAGGAGGTTATAAATGGAGCTGTGAACATCAGAATCGAGATTCAAGCATCTGCAAATATACCAGCCCAGACGTCACTGTACTGCCTGGTTCTACATTACAAAGTATTTACCTACAAACCTCTTTCTCACGTGATGCAAGCACTTATATAATTATGCATATGTTTGGGTGAATGGTTTTGTAAAGGAATGCACTAGGATAAGTTTATGAATAATAAATTGAATTCATATACTAAAACACTCTTTTATTGACTTTAGCATACATTTCAAGCATTTTCCTTCTCCCCCTCCTACTCCCTGAAAAACTAGTTGCTCCTGACTTGCAGAAATCATTTAAAATATTCAAATGTCTTTCAATATAGGGCAATAGCCGTTTTAGGTTCCTTACACCCTCAATGGCTAAAGATATTACATTATTATTTAAACAAGTATTTATGAAATGAATTGAATGGTCAAAAAATACAATAATATTGTATGCATAAATTACATTGTCACAATATTCATCACACGCAAACTTTTTTTCTTGGCGCAGGTAATCTTCAATCATTGGAATGTTTTTGGATATTATATCCCAGTCTGATTTTGTGATATAAACAAATGATTTATCACTTTCGCAATTTATGTAGAGGGAGGGGACGTCATAGTATAGTCCAAAGTTCACGGAATGGGAGGGTGAGATGCTGACGTTATCAAGCGCCTGTGATCGATTCTCCATGCTCCTCTGGGGTATCTTCAATGAATAAGAAGACCATAGGACCCTCGTTGGGAGTCCTCCTCTTACACCGTCTCTTCTGCTTTTTCTCCCCAGTCTCGTTCTGCCTCTTCCTCCGCTCCCTCCTCACACCCCTGCAACACATATTCAAAACAATGTTAGAAATAGGTTTAGTTAATGATTTCATGCGTCTGAAAGAGCAAATACATATATTAGAAAAATCCTCTCCCTTGTCACACAAAAAAGTACTATCAAAGAGTGTCATACTCACTTCACGGTCTTGCACGATTCTGTATGTATCTCGGGTGAGCAATCTGGAGTCGTCTGATTTATCCACTCCTGTACCCTCGTTGCTTTATCATCAGGGTTAGTAGTAATGGCTGGTAGTGGAGCGGCGTCCTCATCCATAGGCTGTGTATGGCGCTCTGCGATTGGATATTCCACTACATCGACATCGTATCTCTCAGGATCCAGCTCCTCTATTGGCACGGGTACCTTAGGTGCAGTCATTCGCAGTCTGTAATAATTTAATTTTAGGTTAGACACAGAGTAGCATTAGAAGCAGTAAATGAATATGTAATTTATCATTTCTACTTACTCGAGTTTTCTCTTCCTGCGCTGGTAGACCTCGCAGTTGTCGTTACATAGGAAGAAGGATGTCATGCGTTCATGCTGGGCTGGGTTAGTACAAAGTACAGAATGCATGTATCCGGTGTATGACTCTGTATCACATTCAGCTAAGTGTTTCGAGACGAAGATATCGTCAACTTCATCGACATCGCTAAGATCCTCCACATCAACACCCATGCGATTTTCACTGAAAGAATAAACTAATTTCAAGTTAGATTTCATTTAACAGACGTACAATATATTACCGAGTTATAGAAATATGTATATTACTTACATGTTCGCTCCTCGATAAACAGGACAGCTCTCTGTACACACTTCCAGTGTAGTCATCTGATCATGATGCGATGGTTGAGTACACAACACTGAATGCATTAAACCATTGCATGTTTCGGTATGGAAGTATACGTAGTGAAAATAATCTTCTCCGCACTCGCTCCAGTAATCATTCACATCAGATGCACGATGATCACCAGCCATTTCGATTATCACTGAACGAACACTGAAAAAACAATAAATGGCCGCTCCGGCTGCCAGCGTTCCTTATATACTGTAGACGGTGACGTCACACGGCGGTGGAGGGGATGGAATGCCTGTTGAGACCTGTTATTCACCCTCCAGGCAGAAGCCAGCTGTCTGTTTTTGAATACAAAGGAAAGCCATTGGCGAGCGTGTTTTAACATGTTTTACCGACGCCGACAGAATGGAGCCTGGCTAGTCTACACGTCGAGGCTTGTTAGTGACGTCACGCATACAGTCGTGGAGTGGGGTGAAACTGGTTATTACCAGACCGAAGTCGATTGGCGGGTTTTCCATTACATGTCGGACTGTTGCCGTAGACAGGTTAAGACCGTGAGCGTGATAGTTATACATATGCTAGCACACATATACGATGGCGGCCAGCCGCACGCGAGTCAATTCATATACATTTAATCAATCAAAAATACTTAACTGATTGACGAGCAGCGTTTAATTGCATTAACAGTATATAAACATTGATTCTTTTTTCAATAACACATTACGTAATTGATTGACGCAATTATGTACTCAAACGATTTGCCGTTGTGCGGCAGGCATCGAGAATCACATTCCCCCCTCGCCAGGGGCGGGGGATTTAGACAGGACGCTATGAGAGCAGGGTGACGTCGCCAGCGTATACTAACAATACACACTCTCCCACATATCCGCAGGGGAACCAATCACACGGCAGAGATTTAGACAAGTCACAATGAGGGGGGGCGGGAATGTATCCACCGTATAGGCACAATACACACTCTCCCACCTATCCACAGGGAACCAATCAGACCACAAAGGGGAGGGAGGGGGGCGGGGCCACCGGCACGCGACCAGACCACATGGGGGAGGGGGGAGGACCTGCCGGCACAGACCCTGTCGGCATTAAGTAAGCCCACAAAGGGAGGGGCGGGGCTAGCGGCACGCGCGACCAGGGCGGCAAATAGTAGCGCACAAAGAGGGGGCGGGGCTTGAAGTCAGAACAATAGGTCATTAATTCCTTTGTCCTGACCAGAACAATAGCCCATTGTTCTGGAGTCGCCATTTATTTTACTACTAGCGACCTGACTCTAAAAAGAAAGAAGACGAAACCAAATACTTTTCTCTTTACTAGAACTATTCAAGCGAAATAAATTAACATATTCTTTGCATAATATGTTGTTTAAAAATTCAACATTGCACTCTTTATGCGGGTACTACACAAGTTTAAGATTCAGTAATTTTCTTGAGAAACAAGGTTTCATAATTTATATCTTGTTTTTAACGTTTGTTGCAAGTAATAAATAATAATATTAATAATAATAGTTTCATAGTTATCACCAATATAACGTTCTACGCGTGCTCCGAGAGTATTTATTACCTTGAATATAAGTTCGTTTTGCTTTTTAATTGTCATAGATATCTATCACAACGTTTAGCGCTAAGTGTGTAGTTCCATGCAGTTGGCACATTCAGTTCTGATAATATTCAAGTAATCTTAAAAATATGGCAGCAAAAGTAATATTAATGTGAAACTGTTGAAGCAGTTTGGAAACATTTAAGTATAACATTAAATTTTCTTCAAAATGAGATATATTTTGCGTTTGTTACTGAAAAACGAATAAAGATTGTTTTATTTGAAACATAATTCCCCTTATATGCACACTCACAAGTGAAAAGAAGAAAAACCGTGCCAGTCGTATAGTGGACGTAGAGTAAAAACACCTATTTAGGTATTGTATGCAAAATGGTAATAGATACGAGGAAACAACGTTCAGCGCAAAATATGTAGTTTCTATATAACTGTTTTATTCGTTTAGGATAACAGATAAGATAAATTTTCAAAATAGTGACCCGAAGTGTTAATGCAGATAGGTTGATGTGCTTTTGTGGCAATTGGTTCACTTGAAAGCACTCTATTCTAAAAACTAAATTGCTTTCAAGTTACAAATCTGAAGATGGCCACCCCCCAAAGGCTTTGTATTGCGATTCACGTTCTGAATTCTTAAAATGCTTCTCTTCTCTGGTCTAGAATGGAATGGAATGTGTAACGGAGGGGACTCGATCCCGATCCAGTGAATGAGGATATTCTGCTTGTGACTCTCAAGGGCGCGCTCCCGGGAGGGAGGGACGAGGTGAGAGACACCGAGCGGCCGGAACCAGGATTGACGGCACAGCAATGACAAAGTTCCTAAAATTGCCGGATTGAGACGCCCTGACAGTTGGGCAGGCAAACCGGGGACCCCACTCCAAACAGAGGGTCCAACGCCCCCCAAGAAGGGGTCCTTATACCCTGGCAACCAGCCGAAGACCGAGAGACGGATAAGGTTCCACAGAGAGAATCCTTTTTCTGTGCCACGCCGCACCGGAATACCATCGCCGACACTTCCGACCCTGAAACAGACCTAACGAGGTTAAGGGTGAGTGAAATGAGGAATGGAACGATATTCGGGAGCTGAGAGAAATCATATCAGCATTCGCCTGACGACCCGGGAAAACTCTCGGGAAAAAAACCCGTGCGTCAGATTGGGCGGTAGCCGGGAAGCGGACTAGGGATCTCTCGAATGCGAGTCGCACGCGTTACCGCGGCGCCATCTGGACGTAAACTGGAAGATCCGTAGTTCAAATCTCGGCTATGACATTGAATTTTTCAATCTGATTCTATCCTTCCAACCTTGTCCTACACACGGCTTGAGTGAAAGAGTCTTCTTGTTAATTGAGATGAACTGCCATTACAATCTTCGTTGTAAGTATAAGAAGAATGCAGTAGCTCAAACGATAGTCAGATTTTTATGAGGTGCCTTTGAAAATCCACGCTCTTTGCATTACCACGAGAATTTGATTAGGAAGAATTATATTTAAATATAGATTAAATTATTATTTTAAATTGAACAAACTAACGCGTTGCATTCACATAACTTTCTCTTCTCACCATTCTACATTTTTTTTCTAAGTCTCATTTTTCTGTCTACTTCTTATAATACAGATAAACTTGCAAATCACATTTAGCTCCTCTGTGTGGTGTGGGGGTCTGCCTCACATTCAAAAGGTCCCGAGTTACAATCTCTGTTAAACTGAAATACCTGGGTAAAGTTTTTTTCAGGGTTTCCTCTTATCCTGAGAAGATGAATGTTTGATTCTAATTTCTAGTGACCTCGGACCCATTTGAGCATCATTTTAACCATTTTGTTCATTCACCGTCCGTAATGGCCTACCCGGTTAAAGGACTTTAATTAAATACCAAAAGAAAAAGTTCACATTTACACGTTTCGTTGTAGTATATGTAGATAAAGCGATAAACACATTTTCAAAAAGCATGTCACTACGTGATGCTTTGAGATTCCATGCTGTTTATAGGACCGCGACAAAAACAAAACGAATAGCGACTTCTCAGTTACAAAAAATATTCAAACTAATAACAAAAAATATGTGGGAATTAGTTAATCTCACTATATATAACAAACTGCGTGCTTTAACGGGGTCTGCATTTCTTGTGTATCAAAACTTTGTCCAATCTTTTAGAGTTTACCAATTATACAAAGGTTATTCAGAATGAAGAAGGCTTTAGAGGCTCTTCTCAGTCAGTTCAAAAAATATATTTCGTTTGTCATGAAACTATTTTAAACAGTGAGTATTTTAACCAAAATCATTAGAGCCATTTTTAAGAAAATAAATTTCGAAAATTGTTCCATGTAAAGGGTTGTTCAGGATGGGGAAGTTTTCTTGAAAATCCTTGTCACAACTTTGAAAGATGCTGAACTCAAATATCAAGTTTGGTAGTTAACCGACTTTTCGCTTTGGATTTATGTTGTTCACAGAGATGCAGGCATATGGAGGTTTTGCCCTAAAATATGATGTGTTGCATTCGCGTGATTTTCTCTACTCACTCTTCTTACAAAGCGTATTTTGCACCTATGCCATGTTAATACTGATAAACCTTCATCAATTATTTTCACAATTCGTTGTAGGTATAACCAGAACATATTAAGCTAAAGCGATAGCCAAATCCCTCAAAGCTGATCGCTACGTGATAGCTTTGGTTTGGTTGGCTACGGAGGGTCCTCGGCACTGATCCACATAGTGTATATTGTGCCTACGCCCCACAAGGGGACGTCTCCGCGAGGCAGGATGAGGCGAGACAAGACATCGGGCGTCCGGAACCAGGTAAAACGGCACAGGAATGGCAGGGTCCCTAAGTTTTCAGATAGGGACTCCCTGTCAGACGGACAGGCAGACCGGGGACTACATCCAGCACAGAGGGTGTCCAACGCCCCTCAAGGAAGTTAGGATACTCCCGACAGGCAGCCGAAAGCTGAGGGACGGAGAAAGTCACAAAAACATTCTTTTCCCCTGTCACACTGCACCGAAACACCATCGCCGACACGTCCAACCCTGAAACAGACCAACGGATGAAAGATGAAGGGAAATTACGATGGAGATGAAATGGAGGTGCGGAAATTCGGGGATATGAGAATCCTTCCTAGCACTTGCCTGGCGACCCGGGAAAACCCCCCGAAAAAACCTATGGTTCAGGAAGGTCGGCCAGAGGAATCCAACCCACGACCTCCCGAATGTGAGCCACAGACGTGATAGCTTTGAAATTCTCTTCTCTTTGTATGAACACGAGAAATAAATAAATAAATAAAGAAAAAAGAAAGAAAGAAAAACAATAGCTATTTGCAGTTGAAGGAAGTATAAAGTATTTGAAAATTTAAACTAACAACAAAGAAACTTTCAGAATAGGTAAAATATAAAAGTTATTTGACATAAAATAAAAATGTTATTTGATATAAATTTTGTGCTTTAACAAGATCTACAGATGTTGTGCGGTAACATTTTGTCTCTCTCTCTCTCTCTCTCTCTCTCTCTCTCTCTCTCTCTTACGATTTACTAATTATCAAAAGTCATTGACAATAAAGACTAATTTACAGACTATTCCTAGAAAATAAAAGATATGCATTGTATTTATCATGAAAATAGCTTAAAAATATGTATTTTAATCAAAACTCTTAGAGTCATTTTTAAAGAATAAAAAGTTTCGAAAAATGTCCAATGTGAAGGGTTGTTTGGAGTGGAGGATTTTCTTTAAAATCTCAGTGTCGCATTCTTGGAAGAAGTTGAACTTAAACACCAAGTTCGGGTTTTAACCAACCTTTTGCTTTTGAGTTATGCTATTCGTGGATACACACACACACACACACACACACACACACCCACACTTGGACCATTGTCTAAAAATAAATTCATTGGATTCAGGGGTCACAAACGTGATTTCTGGTGGAATTACGACATTGAATTTTCAGATGGAGCACAATACTTTCTCTACTTACTGTAGCTACGTAGTAGAGAAAGTAAAAATTCTTACTTTGGATTCAGGGGTTTCAAAACGTGAATTCCGTTGAACCTCGTTATTCAATTTTTGGGTGGAATGCAATACTTTCTCTACTTACTGTAACTGCGTAGTAGAGAAAGTAAAAATGTTTTCTTTAATCCAGGAAGTCTCAAAACGTGTATATCCGGTGAATCTCGTTATTCAGTTTTTGGTTGGAATACAATACTTTCTCCACCTCCTGTAGCTACGTAGTAGAGAAAGTAAAAATGCTTTGTTAGGATTCAGGGGGTCTCAAAACGTGTATATCCGGTGAATCTCATTCAATTTTTGGGTGGAACACAATACTTGCTCTACTTGCTGTAACTACGTAGTAGAGAAAGTAAGAACGCTTTGTTTGGTTTCAGGGAGTCTGAAAACGAGTATTTCCGTTCCGAGTATTAATCCTGTTATTAAAGTTTTGGTCGAATACAATAATTCCTCTACTTACTGTAAGTGCGTAGTAGGGAAAGTAAATTCAATGGGGCTCAAAACGTGTGTTTCCGATGAATAATGTTATTGAATTTTTAGGTGGAATACAATAATTCCTCTGCTTACTGTAAGTGCGTAGTAGGAAAAGTAAATATGCCTTCTTTGGATTCAGTGGGTCTCAAAAAGTGTATTTCCCTGAATCTCGTTTTTTAATTTATGGGTGGAATACAACGCTTTCCCTACTTATTATAGGTAAATGGTAGAGACAGTAAAAATATGAGTTGTGGAATAGATAAGCGGCTGGTTGTCATTACGGCATCTTGCATGTAACCAAATAGGTAAAGGTGTAACTTAGATTGTAACTTTAAATAATTTCTGGCCTAAATTGTTGTCACGATGCACGGAAAAATCATACTTCATAAGGATATTATGAAAATAAAAAACATATGTTAATTGATAATGGGTAGAGAAAGCAGTAAATATTGAAAATCAAACCATTTGTTTTAACACTTGCTTGTTATACAATAATGAGATGCCTCTAATTCCTAAAAATTAGTTTGTGTACTGCTTATGTCGCTGTGTTGTAATGTTATTGCTGTTTTCTTTTCACAGTTATTACATTCTTATAGCCAAGTCTAAGGGAAATGTGTTGGAATGAGATTTTGTTTAGCCTGTTACATTTCTTAACCTTCCTTGTAGAGCGGGTATGAGCTAAGATACCTGGAATAACCTCTCGATTAGCACCCTGCTTGCCCCGCTCCCGGTGCAACGAAAAGCATTTGGAGCCGTCTTTATGTGGGCGGATCGAAAAGTAACGCACAATAATTCTTTTCTGCCTTGGTATTGCAGCTGGAATGTTGCAATTTCACACAGATATAATTTGAAGTTTTCACTACACAGATTATTTTTTGTTTTATGTGCAGCTCTAGCGAGAGAAGCGTGAACTACGCAACAAAGATGGCGCGAATGTTACCATCGTCCACGTGTGAAGAGCAGAGAGGTGTGGGTCAATATTTTGGGCCAAAGTACATAAACCGAGTGATATTCATAGCGAAATGCGTGGCGTGTATGGGGATGATTGTATGGACAGTAGCAATATCTCCAGGTGGTGTGCATTCTTGCTAGAGGGCCGTGCGAACCTTAGTGCTTCGCCACGCTCCGGGAGGCCGGCAACAGTTGCAACCCCGCAGAATGTCAGAGGCATTGAGGCGGCAATTTTGAACGACCGGCGTATGCAACTGCGAACCTTGTCGTCGCAACAGTTGAACATTTCCTATGGTGCAATGTACGATATTGTTCATGACACGTTGGAATTTCGTAAAGTTAGTGCTCACTGGGTGCCTAAGAACCTGACAGACAACCACAAGGGCCAGCGAATGATGACGAGCTTGGATCACCTAACGCGGAACACTGCAGAAGGGCATGACTTTCTGAAAGGAATCGTCACCGGTGATGAGTCGTGGGCATACCACTACACGCCCGAAACCAAACAGGCAAGTATGGAGTGGAAACATGCTGGTTCCCCAGTGAATAAAATATTCAAAGTGACTAAATCTGCTAGGAAAGTGCTTGTGACGGTGTTCCTGAAAATGCATGGTGTTGTACTGGTGGACTTTGCTGAACACGGGGCCACCGTGAATGCTGCAGCATACATGAAAACTTTGGTGAAGTTGCCCTTCGTGACAAACGCCACAACATGAATGCTGACGATGTCAGAATTCTTCATGACAATGCTCGTCCCCTTGTTGCTGCTGTTCGTCAGAAAATCACTAAATTTGTTTTGAAGGTGCTCCAGCATCCACCATACAGTCAGGACCTTAAACCGTCGGATTTTCAGCTGTTTGGTCCCACGAAGAAACTCCTGGCCGGCCAACGCTTTGCGACAGATGCGGAAGTGAAATTAGCAGTCCGCAGTTGGCTATACTCCTGCGTAACGGAGTTCTACGAACAGGGCATATTGAAACTGGTATCACGATGGGAGAAATGTGTTGAGAAACTTGGTGATTAAGTTGAAAACTAGGTAAAAGGTGTAAGCTCATTTGTGATTTTTTCTGTTGTTTTAACTATTAAACTTTTTTGTAAAAAATTATTGTGCGCTACTTTTCGATCCGCCCTCGTATTAGAATCCGCTGGAATGCAAAGCTATGCCAGAACGCTCACATGCCTATAACAAGGGTATGAGCGAAAATGCCACATCCATTATCTCAGAAGGGTCTTTATGTTTCACTATCATAAAACTCAGACATTATTAGATTTATTTAGATTATCCGTAGTGCTTTTATTATTTCACACATGAGTATGCTGAACGAAATACCTACTTAAAATAGGAAAGTATAACGTTTCAACTCCCTATGGTATATCATTACATAATTATTGAGTGTAAGGGTACATTTATTTCTTGGTATCACAAAGAACAGCTAAATAGTCTAAAATTTTATGTAATACTTTTTTATGTAGATACGAACAACAGAGAAATCTGCCCTGTGTTCGCAAGGAATTCTGTATGTGTGTGCATATTGCATTTTGATGAAAACTTCATAATAAGAGAAGAGGGAGCGGAACACTCCTTGTGCTACCAAAAATGATACCTTCCTTGTTGCTAGAGGCACATCCCACAAGATTTCCAAATCAGAGAAGCTACATGTCATCAGATGTGCCCAGATAAGGAAAAGACCCAGAGGAAAGAAGAAGTGATTTGGAAAAGACAAATGAAGATTCTTATTTTTAAACTGCTGCTTGTTACAGGAAAATAAGAGACAGTGGATATCTGAACCTACCACATCCAAATTATTTGAGGCATTTGTCACTTCAGCTAGGACCAAACCAGACAGGACAAATTGAAATGTACTTAAATAGAAAATTTAATCTGCTGTGTGACTCTGACAATATTGTGAGTTTACTTGTTGAAATTTACCTATGTTTCACCAAAGATAACATATAAGTGTGGGAACTCAACGGAGTTTTAGAAAACTGTGTAACTATTACAGTTCAGCACTTCACGATTGCTTCAGTTTTCTCCAAGTAGCATTGTTTTCTATGAAAAGCATGACTGCCGAGTATCTTCATTGCATAACATTGAGAGTCTTAGCATGCCTAAATACAGTAGGATTTAAAGTTGTATGCATAGCATCTGATAACAATGGGGTTAATAGGCACTTGTTTGGAAAAAATATGCTGAGGCAAATTCATTTTCAGGTAAAGATTTGTTTTCGCCTTTTGATACTGTGCATCTTCTAAAATCAATCCAAAACAACTGGATCAAACCAGACTTTTATGATTTTCTCTATTAATTCAGCGAATATTACTCTGATTGCTTATTTTTCTCATATTAGAACATTGCACTATAAGGAACAGCACAGCATAGTGAATTTGGTTTTATTTCCATATTCCTTTGAAAGACAAAAGTCCAGTATGTAACTAAATTGTTTTACAAGGAAGATATTGCAGCTTTAAAAGTAGGAAATAAAGCACTGGAAAGATTTAGAACCACTCAGTTTCTAGAATTAATCCATAAATGGTGGAAAGTTGTAAACATTAAGCATCTAAGCAAAGACATTCACGAAGGAGATCCTATTATTGAGCCCATTAGAACCTTAAATGATGAACATTTGGCATATTTAAGGGGGTTTTGTGCCTGGTTGGAGAAATAGGATAACCGAGGTCTTTCTGTTCCTGTAAGGAAAAGGTCTGGATGAAATCCAGCGGAAAAATTGAGTTTCTATTTATGGACGGTCTTTAACTGCTGCGGTGCTTAGCGTCCCATTCTATATTGTGCGTGAAAGGCCTCTTTATCAGGCTTGAGGTCCTTTTACGTGCCGTAAATATACGACACGGGACCACCGACTACACTTCCCTTCCGAAGGAAGTCATGCTAAGGATTTTTACGCCCGAAAACATCCATCCCCTCTGCCGGGTTTGAACCCGCAACCTCGGGAACTAGAGGCTAGCATGGTAACCACTACACCGCGGAGGACGTTGAAACCCACCGGTGATCGCTACATACCACTCATGCCTTATGTGTCTGGCTGGAGAAATGGGATATCTAAGGTCTTTCTGTGCCTGTAAAGAAAAAGGTTTGGATGAAACCCACCGGTGATTGCTACATACCACTCAGCCTTATGTGTCTGGCTGGAGAAATGGGATATCTAAGGTCTTTCTGTGCCTGTAAAGAAAAAGGTTTGGATGAAACCCACCGGTGATTGCTACATACCACTCAGCCTTATGTGTCTGGCTGGAGAAATGGGATATCTAAGGTCTTTCTGTGCCTGTAAAGAAAAAGGTTTGGATGAAACCCACCGGTGATTGCTACATACCACTTATGCCTTATGTGTCTGGCTGGGGAAATGGGATATCTAAGGTCTTTCTGTGCCTGTAAAGAAAACGGTCTGGATGAAACCCACCGGTGATTGCTACATAACACTCATGCTTATGTGTCTGGCTGGAGAAATGGGATATCTAAGGTCTTTCTGTGCCTGTAAAGAAAACGGTTTGGATGAAACCCACCGGTGATTGCTACATACCACTCATGCCTTATGTGTCTGGCTGGAGAAATGGGATATCTAAGGTCTTTCTGTGCCTGTAAAGAAAAAGATCTGGATGAAACCCACCGGTGATCGCTACATACCACTCATGCCTTATGTGTCAGGCTGGAGAAATGGGATATCTAAGGTCTTTCTGTGCCTGTAAAGAAAAAGGTCTGGATGAAACCCACCGGTGATCGCTACATACCACTCATGCCTTATGTGAACTTTGCAAGTATATGTTTAAGAGTTTGGAACAAGATTTGAAGTTCCAAACTGGCAATGTAGAGGGTAGATTGGGCCAATATTTGCAGATCAATAGTGGGAATTATAATGTATGTCACTCAACTGCTGGAATCTGAAAAAGGTTAAAACTAATTGATCTTATAAATTTGGCCTCAATATCGGTTAGTTTCCATATTAAACACTTAATAAACAGTAATTCAATTGAGGTTTCGAATCTAGAGCAGTTTGAAAATGTTGTTTCTCTGTCAACAGATGTGAACGTGAACAATGCCATTTCTATGGGATTGGTGTTTATGTATGGTTAAGTTGCTCTCAGTATTAATACAAATGTTAAATGTAGGATAGGCTAGTTTTGGACAAAAAGCTTGACTTAGAACGTGTTAATGAGTTTGTAAATGAGAACGAGTACCCCAATTGCTGGAATACTACATGACATAATGAGGCAAAATTGGTTGCAGATAACAGACGAAGTAGCAACATCGGACGAGGTTAAACAAATTAACGGGCTACTGCAAGGAGAACCAATCAGCCCGCTGCTATTCAATATAATGACGGCAGACATTGGGAAGGAAACCAACGGGACCATGCTGATAATGTATGTAGCCGACATGGCCATTGGAGCAGAAAACAAAGAAGACATACAGCATGGATTTGATGCAGTGCAAATATGGGCTTCGAAGAATGAGTTTGCGATAAACAACAAGACAGTACAAATGGTCTTCAGGAGAGATGGAAGAGTAGCGGCAAGTGACACAATAAAGCTAGGAGAAGGAGCGATGGGATTGGTGAACAGATTCAAATACTTAGGCATAACGCTGCAGCCAACCGCAAAGTCTTTCAGCGTACATTAGCAAGAGAGAGCGGCAGCAGCTATAAGAGCTATGTGCAATATCAAGGACATAACAACATTAAAATTAGACACAGCTATGAGGTTATTCGGGACAGCGATCACCCCGATAGCAACCTAGGGATAGAACCGGTATGGGGAAAGCTCACGGCCAACGCCTTGGAGAGGTTAGAAAAAGTGAAAGTTAGGTACATCAAAAGAGCAATAGGCGCGAGCAAATAGACACCAAGTAGATTGGTCTATATGCTGGCTAGAGAAACCCTCTTCCTGGAGGACCTGAGACACAGGAGGCTACTACCGGCAACGGACCCATATAAGGATGTCACAGAGAAAAGGAAACACAAAGAGAAACAGATCGACGAAGAATTCTACGCCTCCGACGTCATGGTGAACAGGGAATGGACCAGAAGCAGCCAATCGCAAAGATATGCCATCATAGACCTGGAAACGCACAGATTTCACCACAAAATGTGCAAAAATAAGAAACATCACCAACCGAGCGACTTGTATGAGTGCAAGATATGTGAGCGATATTGCAAGCAATGCAGAAGATGGACGGGATCGTTAAACGAACTGATAAAAGACAAATCATAAGATGGAAACTAATGCTCTTTCGAGCGCAACTTACTTATTATTATTGTTAATGAGCTTGTAAATAGTTATTTGAAAATGATAGAAAAGGGAGGTTTGAAATGACCCACAGAGCTTTTATTTAGCATCAGCTATACTTCCTACAAAGTTATTCAGATACTGATAAGTGATCAGTATGAAGGTTCATTTTCGGAAGTAAAATTTAATGGAAAGGTTTTAAAGCACCTTGTAATTTAAAGTCTGGAAGCTCAGGGAGTGGGGAGTAATGGAATACGTGACTGCAGTTATAGTATTTCCAGATTGTAGAAAAATATTTTCATGTCGTTTTAAATACACTTTTGAACAATTATTCAAATCTTAAAAGTGGTAATCAACCAGCTGATAAGCGTACTTAAGAAAATTGAAAATAGTATTAAATCGCCGGGAATGTTAAAACAGCGTCATCTGTCAGTTGACCAGGGCTCAGTTGTTTACTGCTTTGCAATATACCTTATTATTAAATAAACATAGTGGAATCTCTTCAACAGTTCATCCTTGAATAGCACAACCCTTGATAATGGTTTATTCAATCCAGTATCCCTCAGAAAGTAACCGTAAATCAATGAAACAGAGTTTGTATTTGTAACATGGCTTCAATTGTTGATTTCATGGGCTAATGCAGACACTTCTTTCAACTATGTGTATATTTAAATAGCGTAATTTTATTTTAAAGTATAATTATACAATATAAACTGCGTATAGATGTAGTTATAATTTTCAAATCATTTGTATACTCTACTGAAATACAGGGTGAATCAGCTAAAACTTGCACCGCAAATATTTTGGAAATGGAAAGTGCTATTGATGTGCAGTTTTCACAACATTGATTGGTAGTCAAGGGCTAGTACATTTAGCCTATAAACAGATTTTAATAATACTGGGAAAGTGTATTTTTTGAGCAAACATATAATTTTTAAATGGAACAATGCCTGGTTACATCAATAGAATAAAGGTAAGTTAAATTAGAATGTCAGTGGCGTTTATTGCAAGATTCTAGTGCAAGTGGTTTACGAGAAATCATATTTTGAAACTTTTACGCACCGACACTTGTACAACCTGTGGTAGCACAAACTAAAGGAAAACAAAAGGGAATTACAATACTTCTGTGGATTCTTACAGTAAAGAGAACATAGCCCTTCAAAGGTTGTGTTCAAAATGACCACCGGCAGGTTCAATACACGCTTCCAGTCTGCTATGGAAAGCCTGCTACAGACGTTCTAGCATTTCAGCGGAATTTTCAGAGCAGGCAGCAGTAATACGTCGTTTCATATCGTCTGGTGCAGTTGCTACATCCTTGTAGACAGTGTCTTTCAGTCTTCCCCAAAGGAAAAAGTCCAAAGGGGTCAGATCCGGTGAACGGGCCGGCCAAGGTATAAGTCCTCTTCGTCCAATCCAACGATTTGGAAACAATCCGTTAAGACAAGCTGTAGTACTTCGTGCACTATGGGCTGGGCAGCCATCGTGTTGGTGCTACAGGTTCCTCCTAGTCTGCAAAGGAACGTCTTCTAGAATCTGTGGCAGATGGTCTGTCAGGAGGCTGCGATACTTGTGCGAGTTCATTGTTCCTTCTATGAACAAAGGGCCTATGAGTTGATGGTTCACTATCCCACACCACACGTTTAAACTCCATGGACGCCGACGTTCCACCTGACGAAGCCAACGGGAATTGTCAACAGACCAATAGTGCATGTTTCTGCGGTTTACCTGGCCATGATTAGTAAATGTTGCCTCATCACTAAACAAGATACATTATGAATCTGGAGTATCATGTGTTAATGTCCATGTACATTAACATGATTCTCAAAATCGTTTCCATGCAGCACTCGATGGAAGGAGATGCGATAGGGATGGAAACTATGACGATTGGGAATGCGCAGTACACTTGCCTGACTTATGCCACTTCCACGTGCGATTGTGCGGGAACTAATTTGCGGATCTACTGCAACGGCAGTCAAAACATTAATTTCTGCCTCTTCTCTAGTTACTTGTTTGTTTCTGTTACGTTTTCTAGGTGTTACAGTACCACTTTCATGTAATTGGTTGAAGAGGTTGATAAATAATTGCCGAGATGGTTGACGTCTATTGGGATACGTTTCTACATTCTTCCTACACTCTCCATACACCATGATCATGTCGGCTTTTTCTGCATTAGTTAACCCCATCTTCCACTCACGACTTACTGCTTGAACTGTCACAAACTAACTGACCAGAAAGTCGCAATGCAATCAATGGACAGAAAACACAATGCAAACAAACATAACAACATCGTATCTAGCAACTAAGCAGGTTGAATGGAACAAACAATTGTCGGGGTGGAAACTTTTAAAAATACGATTTCTCGTAAACCACTTGCATAGAATGCTGCAACAAGGACCATTGACATTCTAATTTACCCTACCTTTATTCTGTAGATGTAACTAGGGATTGTTCCGTTTAAAAAATTGTATGTTTGCTCAAAAAATACACTTTCTCAGTATTATTAAAATCTGTTTATAGGCTAAACGTACGAGCCTCTGACTACCAATCAATGCTGTGAAAACTGCACATCAATAGGACTTTCCATTTCGTAAATATTTGCGGTGCAAGTTTTAGGTGATTCAGCCCGTATAAGGGAAAATGTCAGCTATTTGTGATGTTACTGAGTCCGAAAGTTGTACAAATCTACGAGGAATTCAACACATGAAAGTACTCCTCTGAAAGCTAGAATAATATATTATGGTTAGGAGTATTCAAAATTCAGTTATGTTATAATCCCTTTTTGTGTTTAAAGATACTGCAAACATTCCTCTCCAAAAACATCCACTCATATTAATACAATTTTCCATGTTGAAACAGAATATATGGGAGTAGGAATGTGCATCAAATTATTCCTTTAAAGAAAATAAACTCTAATATGTTTGGATTTCAGAATTGGAATCACATTTCAACAATCCCTTTGAAACTTTTTATTTTCACCCAAATGACTTAGGCTCGCAAAATGTATTTTGGGTTTTCATATATTGTGGTATTAGCTATATTCTAAGCCTGTGTAAGGTTCTTTTAATTTCATTTTTAGTTAAAATTATGCAGTGAGTTTAGCTTTGTAATTCACTTAACCTTTTTCAAAGTAATTTTTACTCTAGCTGAATGAAATTTGACACTAACATAAAATTAAGGTTGTATATGGTAAATGTAATTCAGATGTGATATAAATGTAGAAGTTACAAAACACAGCACTGCACTTCCTTATTATGGTTCACTTCGGTTGATAAGTTTTATCCTACATCGGTACTGTTGAAAACATCGGTGTCCTCCCTCCACTATAATTTTGGTTAGAAAATGGCCCTAGAAATATATTAAGCAAAGCTGGGAAAACCCAATCACTTAAAATTAAAAGCTGGTTTATAATAATAAAGATAGAGCGCACAAGTTGTGCATGGTGTTGTTAACATAGTTGATTCATTGTATGTACCGTCACTTCTCACTTTCGCAAAAGTTCACAATGGATGTTTCCTGGTTTTTACATGTGGTTACGTGATATCGACTTCAGTTTCCACGCACAGTTTGCACACAGGTTTCTGTCTGGGTCATGGAAGCACTCGTTTTTGCACAGTTTATGGTGCTACTAATGTTCCGCTATCGAGTTCACAAAGTGAAGTGCCGAAGGTCTGGTTGGTGTCTGTCCATTTCCTGTTCACTATGGTCTCTGTTGAACAGAAGTCAAACCGGATTTCTCTCCTCTTCCTCCATCTGTCCTGCAGAATTTTTCCCAGGCGTCTGCGGATGGTAGCGGAAGCTTTATCCGCAGTTCTTCAATGAAGAATATCTTCTTGGCAAGTTTATACACTAGCCTGGATTTTGTGCGTTTCAAGATTTCCAGGGTAGCTTTTAGGAAGCGCGACTTGACTGTTTCAATGTCCTTAGGTCCGCCAGGCTCAGCTTCTTCCATATGATTTCCAGTCCATATGTGGCGATGGGTGCAATTTTCGTGTCAAATAGTATCATGACAGTTTCCAGCTAGAGTCTAGTGGTTGGTTTGATATCGAATACGACTTTTTTGGCCGCCGTTGCTCTGGACTTTATGTGAACTCTATAGGATCTTGCCCCGGTTTGCATGGTCAGTCCTAAGTATTTGAATGTATTAACAGACGTGAGAGGTTGTGTTCCTAAGTATATCATGTCTCATGCTGCCTCTCTGCCTCCTTTTCGGAACGTAATTTTCACGGTCTTCTCTGTGTTGATTGCCAGCTTTTTGTCCTTTGCCAACCTGTCCAGATGGTTGGGTACTTTTTGTACTTCCTACAGGGATCGTGATCCAGTGACCATACCGTCGGCGTATAAGTAGATTTTTACGTGCTCTGTTTCTTGCTTAATAGTCTTCACCACATCATACGTCGCAAAGCTGAATAACAGGGGACTTAGTGGATGTCCTTATAGTACTCCGTTGGTTTGTGTTACCTTTCAATTTTGAAACTGCGACTCCATCTGCAATTGGCACATAGTTAGTCGTCAGTATGTTGCGCATCAGTGTCATGAGCTTGTTGTCCTTATCGTTATAGCTTCTAGTTTGGCAAGTATTAGCGGTATATTTAGCTTGTTGAAGGGTTCCGCGTAATCGACGAATAATGCGTGGAATTTGCCTCTTGAATATCTTAGTGCTCCTTTGATTTCACTAATTAGGTTTTTAATGGCGCGCAAGGTGCTACTTCCTTTACGGAAGTCGAACTCCCCATCTGGGATTTTGTGTTCTGCTACTTTTGAGACCCTTTTGGTGTGAAGATTTGGATTATCTTCATCATCATTAAGGTCTTTTCTAGAGCTATCCCTCTGTATGAGTTCGGGTCAGACCAAAATCAAATTGAGTTTTATTTAGGGACGCCCTTTAACTGCTGTGGTTCTTAGCGTCACATTTTATATTGCGCGTGAAAGATCGGAAATTTTTCTCAGAGACCTCTTCATGAGACTGGAGGTTTTTTAGGTGCCGTAAATCCATGACACGGGACTATCGCTTTACTTCCCTTCCGAAGGAAGCCATGCTAAGAATTTTTAGGTCCGAAAAAATCCATCGTCCTCAGCCGGGTTTGAACCCGCGACCTCGGAAACTAGAGGCTAGCACGGTAACCACTACATGCGGAGGACGTTACCTTTCCCCTTGTATAGCACTTTGAATGTTTAAGGATGTTGCAAGCTCGTAGACAGAAGTTCATTAGGTCTGTGATTGCTGGTAGTAGTGTCTGTGTTGAGTATTTTATGTGTTCATTGCATATGCCGTCGGGTTTTGGGTTTTTTGTTTTTGAGTGACATGATCGTTTCGTGAACCTCTTCCTTCGTGAACGGATCGTTTTCTGCTTGGGGTGTTCCCGATGTAACTGGCTCGAAATTGGTGACGGTTTCTTCTACGTTTAGAATATTCCTGAAGTGCTCTTCCCATACTGCCATTTCTATTTTACCACTGCATTGTGCTTTCCTAGGGTTTAAAGCTACAAATGAGTCATTTTTAGCATCTTATATTATCCTTGACGCCGCCCCTTCCAGATATTCCTTCCGTTTTTCCGGTAGTAGTTTTTTGTATTCTTGCTGAAGACGTATTGCCTTATTGCCTCCGGGTTGTTATTATCATTTGCTGGCATGCATGGCCTGGAGGATGCTCTTTCTTTTCGTATAGCATTCTCTGTCGCACCATTTGTGCGATCTTCCTTTAGGGGTTATACACAAGTGCTGACATGAGTGTCATCTCGTGATAATGCGGGTGCTTCTATGTCGTTTCTCTTTATGTGTTCGTCGAGTTCTTTCCTTTCCTCAGATTGTTGCCTTGATACGTCGTTGTCTTGAAGGATTGGTATCTTCGGGATTTTCTCTTCCCCCATTGTGACTTTAAAATATGCCGAGACTGGACAGAGTTTCTTTATCATTGTCTCCTCTGTTGCGTGACATGTGTTGTAACTAATTAATGTAATGTTGTGTCCTTTGAAGGAAATTAAATCTATAATGCTGCTCCCTGAATGCGCGAAGTACGTTCTGTCTTCAGCTTTGGTTGAAGCCTTCTTCCGTCATCACATCCACTAGCTCTTTTGTTCTATGGTGGTGTTGTCTAGTCTGAAATTTAAGATCTCCAGGTAGTATTATGTCTCTACCTGGAGTCACTTGCCCTATGGCGGACATGATGGTTGCTATTATTCCTTCAATGGGTGTTAGTGGTTCTGCGTATATGGATATCATGGAGAGACACTCGAAGTTTTTTATCATTGTGTTCTGTTCTTTGTGTGTACTCAATGCTTTACCTAGGCTTGATTTGTAGTAGCATGAGGTACTGCGCGTTGGTCTCCCTTTTGGGGCTTGTGTTACTGGCGTGTGCTGTACGTATAATCCATGCAATTCTATGGGTTTGGTCTATAGGGTCTCTAACAGTATGAGAAAATCGTGTGATTGCAATAGATTGTTAGATGCCAATTCCAGGGCGCTCTTTAGGTCTTCTACATTCATTAGCAAAAGGCGTAGTTGGTTAGGCTGGTGATCACTGTTTCGCGGGGGCGAAAAAGTCAATATCGCCTCACGAAAACGCTGTCTGGCCACGCTCCTGGGACTTGACTTTCGGTAGTTATAACAGAGGTATAAATACTATTAGTGCTTTAAGTGTGCTGTTGGTTGGTAGTTCTTCATATTCAATTATATTGTTCACATTTAGCTTGGTTAGATGGCGTTGTGCCATTTCTGCTGTAGTGTTATGGTGAATTCGCCCTATGAATATCCATGCTCTTCGTTCTACTGCTTGCAGTTCGGATGTTTATTTTTCTGTCTGTTGCTGGTTTATGAATGGATGTTTATTACCAATACTTTTTGTAAGTTGCTACCCCAGAAATTAGTTTGTGTTTAATTTGTTTAAGCAATTACATTACCATTCTATTCTTAATATAAAGATAATACGTTATGTAATGTATAATACATCTTTAAATGTAGCCACACCGTTTTTGAGATCTCGCCAAACCACAAACAAGGTTTTAAGACATGTATTGAGAGTTCAATAAAAATTATAAGCATGTTGAAATGCCATTTAGCTACAAGATCTTTTTGTAATATTCGTTGCTTCTCAAGTCATCAAACGCGCAAGTTGATATGCCACCATCAACTCATAATCAAATACTGCGCAATTTAGGTCTCTGTGCCCGTTTCGGCTTCATTAAAATTTAAAACTGGTACATATGTTCGACATTATTTGACTAGTAAAGCGATGTTACGAGAAATAGCGCGTTAGAAAAGCTAGTCTCATTTAGTAGTACTTACTAAAACTACTAATGCAGACTATAAGCTCCCCAGGGTACAAAAATTAATATTTTGTCCTTATTTCCACTCCTTGCAAGTACATGCTACACAGCTGTGCACGGCCCGGTAAGTGGAGAAGGTCGTGATTCTGTGCCCAAAGTACCATCCCTATTGTAGCAAGCATTGTGAATACTGGTGATTGCCAGACTGTCTCTGCCAGTGTAGAAGTGTGTTTTCATTTAAGTTAAGTTGACAACGTTTTCGATTGAACAGGGTGTTTTTAGAGAATGTGGTAAATATGCAGAAAAGGTGAAACAAAAGTTAACAGAGCAGCTTTAATATTTCATATTACCGTTTCTGGATACTATTTGTGATCCAATAAATAAATTTCGTGAGGCGGTTCTGTTCATATCATACAAGAAGTGATAGACACCGATTAAATCTTTGGGTTGCTGAAAGTCAACAGTATATAAGGATAATTCGAAAACGATAAACTCAAATTGGGAACAATATATTACACTAAGCCAGTGACAAAGCAGCTTTAATTAAGGTGCTTAACAATAACATTAAACGTGTGAATCTGTGGCTTCAACAAAATGGAGGACATTTCCTATATATTTTGTGAATGGGCAAGTTTATTACGATTTTTACTTATTCTTTTTCTTTCTACTGTTTTCTCCAATTCATTCCAACCAATCCACTACTGTGGCATCACAAATGCATGGAGTCACGGTTACCAGCACATCCCCATATCTCGCTTATTCCACCACTATGAAGGGACTTGAGGATCACAATTATCTAATTGTTATACATACAGCATTCGCACACTATCTAAAACACCCTACCACCTTATCATTTCTCCTGTTTCATATTCTGCTACCCGGGGTGATGGCACAAATATCCGAACGTGTCGACTTCCGTGAGTAAGCCATTGTGCTTGTGTTATCAGCAGGAGTGAATCGTTAAGGTCTCATTCTACATGGGGACTGGCAAATGAAATACATCATGGGCTTGAAATCGAGAATGTGGAATTGTCGGGCTTAGGATGAGTTTGCTACAGAATAATACGAAATATATGGCAGAGAGTAAAATTTGGCATTAATGGTGGCGACAAACGTTCTTTTATGCCTCATTTAATTTTTGCATCACATTTTAACAAAATTGAGTGATCTTGGAGTTTTAATGCAGCGTAATAGGCATATGTTTCAGGGAGATACTTGTATTCTTTGTTAAAAAGGGATGTGAAGAACACCGTCTCCTAGCAGTGAACTCGTACGGCGCGACGAGAAGCTGGCTTTCAACATCATTCAGAATTACAGGCCGTGTTTATACTGAATATACAAAAGTTACTCTGAAAGAACTTGCGAATGTTTCAGACTCTTATAGCCTCATTTCGACAGCTGTCAAAAGAGATTCAGGATTATAGTATGCCGAGTTGGACGTGGTAGATAAGGTGAGTAGGTTGCACCATTTTCTACTAAAACTGCCCTTCGCAGCCCACCATTCATGTCTCGATTAAAAATTAAAAATTTGCTTGAAATACTTTTATTTCCTACATTGTTTATACACTGTGTAATACCATTTTCGAGCTACTGTGAACCTCACTTTTGCCAAGTTGGAGCGACTGGACAGAAGCCTTGCAAGTTCCCGGCAATATAACTGTATAAACACACATGCTTGTATTGCAATAGGTGTTGAAAATAATTATGTTGGTTGCGAACACATTCGCTGCAACCCCATTTCGTCCAGGTTTTCCTCAGTCAATACATGGCTTTGCTGAATGTATTTTTATTAAAAAAAACAGTACGCTTGGTATTATTAACAAGATTATTATAAAGTGCCCTGATAGGAATTGCAACGTCTGGACACATGCGGTGGAATTCCTCCGACACTTTCCTGCAGAAGAGTATTTCACATAAAACAGAAATACACGTTTTTAAGATGTGCTTTCTCAATCACCGACACGCAATAGTTTTATTTTTAATTAGCGAATTGGCAGAAATAACCGTGTGCTTGAGAATGAAGCTATTGCCCAGGCAAGGTCTGGTCTTAACTATACACTCAATACACTTAGGTTCTACTGTACTGTGTAAGGTGTGGTGCGGGCGCTGCAGACACCTAGCACTCGTGGTAATTCTGACGTTACTGGAAGTACGTTGGGCCAAACATTCGAGGTCCTCACGTTGGGGCGCTGTTCGGATTGGGCTGGTCTCGGCGTGGCAGTGGTTCCCGATACCCGTGGGAGATTAGGTGCTGCCCGATTGACTTGAGGTGGCAGCTGAGGAAAGGTGCGCGCTAAACCATAAGTCCGTTATTTATCCTGAGAGGAGAGTGGTTGTGAATTACGCATGTGGAGTCGTTGACGGTGCACGTGCGTTATCTAAGCCTCTGTAATTTTTTAAGGCTCGTGTCCGTGTGCGGTATATGTTCGTCTATAACAGCATATATACGGAATAGTTTGCTTTGTTCTGAGTTTATTCTTTGTATGTGTGTGTAAGTGTGAGTGCCTGCGTTGAGTATTTTTTTGGATTTGCGTTTTACTTACTGTTAATACATGGGCAGTAAACTTAAAGGCAAAGTACTGCACTCCCAAACCAGGGAAGTTATTAGCAATGTATATACATACATGAAAAGATATGTAAAGGCTGGCGTGGTAAACATCAGTGTGAAAAACATTGGAAAGAGTGTTGCTGCGGCAACAGGCGCTTCCGAAAGAAGTGTAAGAAGAATTATTAAGGAAACAAATGATATTGATAATGGCATTTCGCCTTCATTTTCCACACCGCATAAAAAGAGACCTAAAAGGTCTTATCGTGCGAGCTTAGATACTTTCTGAGGCAGTAGTGCACCGAACTGTGAATGAATTCTATATTCTTCACAAGCAAAGACCGACACTGAAGAAGGTGCATGCACAGTTAAAGGGCTCGATCAACTTTGAAGGTAGTGTATCTACATTAAGAAAGATACTACTAAAGTTGGGTTTCACCTGGAAAAGGATAAAAAGAATAGAAAAGTCGTAATGGAGCAGCATGACATCAGAACTGAGCGGCTCCATTATTTTAGAATGATAAAACAGTACAGAAGTGAGGGCCATCCCATAATACCGGATGTTTCAGAAATACTTTTACAAACTTCGGGTATGGGTTCCTCACACAAAAAGAAGGAAAAAAGGTTTATATGGACATATGTCCCATAATCCTTGCTTTTCGCGTTATTCCTGTCACAATGGAAGTGTGAGTTCAACAGCCTTCGGGGTCCAACCTCAAAACTTCATTTCTCTATGCATTCATAGAAGGCGTTGACCCACGGTAGATGCCGAAGTGTTGCCATGGAGACTTGTTTACGTCTGTCATTTGTCATTAGTCTGTCTTCACCGTTTCAAATGTGTACATGTAGTGAGTTAACTGCACGTGTTTCGTTCCACTATGGCTGGATATTCATTTCGTGAACAGGCAGACATGATTTTTATGTATGGTCGCGCGAATGGTAATGGACGGGAGGCTGCACGGCTCTGTCAGATGGAGTTTCCAGACCAAAGGCAACCGAGTCATCCTA
Organism: Deroplatys truncata; assembly: GCA_030765065.1. Classification (NCBI taxonomy): domain Eukaryota; kingdom Metazoa; phylum Arthropoda; class Insecta; order Mantodea; family Mantidae; genus Deroplatys; species Deroplatys truncata. The sequence continues at coordinate 5,436,166 of CM060990.1, read as the reverse complement.
CCTTTGTCGCTGTTTATCGTCGCCTTGCTGAGAGAGGAACCGTTGCACCACGGACTATTGATCGAGGAAGACCAAGAGTTGTTCGTACGCCGGAACGCGAAGAACAGATGTTAAAGTGTGTCGAAGACGATCCAGGTATCAGCACAAGACAATTGGCTGTGGCATCTGGTACATCACACGTGACAGTATGGAGGGTACTTCACGAGTAGCTCCTGTATCCATATCATATTCAACCTGTGGAGGGCCTTTCGCCTACCGATTATCCACCACGGGATAACTTTTGCCGATGGTTTGTAGCACAAACAGCGAATCCATTGTTTGTCTCGTCAGTTTTGTTTAGAGACGAGGCAACATTTTGGAGAGATGGAGTTACTAATTTCCACAACGTACACCTATGGGCAGATCGTAATCCTCATACTGTACTTCAGGCTAGACATCAGCAACAGTTTAGTCTGAATGTGTGAGCTGGCATTGTAGGTGACTGTCTGGTAGGTCCATACGTTTTACCAGCACGTCTTACTGGTGCTGTCTACAGGGACTTTATCCAGTACACTCTTCCTGACTTACTTCACAAGATGTGCCCCTGCAAATAATAAAAATCATGTAGTTTATGCATGATGAGGCTCCGGCATATTTTAGTCGCATTGTTCGAGATGCACTGACTGGTATCTACCATGACGGATGGATAGGCAGAGGAGGACCAGTTCCATGTCCTGCACATTCTCCCGACCTCAATCCTATGGGGGCATCTTAAATCATTGTTTTATGGAGCAGCCATCCCGGATGCAGAAACGCTCCATCGACGTGTCATGGAAGCCTGCGAAACCATTCGACACCATCCCGGAGCTTTTGACAGGGTGCAACATTCCATGATTCGACGAGTGCAGTCATGCATAGGAGCAAGAGGAGGACATTTTGAGCATTTATTATGAGTTTTGTGTGTTATAAGTGTACCACTGTGTTGAACACCTCCTAACGAGAAAACAAAGGATTATGGGACATATGTTCATATGAACTTTTTTCCTTCTTGTGGTGTAAGGAACCCATACCCGAAGTTTGTAAAATATTTCTGAAACAGCCTGTATATATGGATGAGACATATATACGTTCATCACACACTACTCCATATGCTTAGAGTGATGACAGCATCCATGGGCTCTTAGCACCAGTTTCCAAAGATCAGCGCCTTATCATTATACATGCAGGAGGTGAGCAAGAGTTTATCCCTAATGCATATATGTTCGGTTTAAGTCCCAGCAGAAAACCGGAGACTACCACGATGACGAACTACGTCAATTATGAGAATTGGATAAAAGAAAGAGTGATCCCTAACCTTCCTGCAAATTCTGTTCTGGTAATTTACAATACCCCTTACCACAATGTGGTACTTAATAAGGCACCTACTGCGAGTTCCAAAAGAGAGACAATGATTTCCTGGCTGAGAGAAGACTTCCCACGGAACATTTCACTGCCAAGGATTTCTCCTCCTTTCACAAACCTGACATCTATAATGTGATCACCCCTCTCAAACCCAAAATCCCCAAGTACAAAATAGACAATTTCCTTCAGGCACATAATACTGTTTTACGCCTACTACCGTATCATCCTGAGGTGATCCCAATCGAACTCATTTGGGCCGCAGTGAAGAACTGGGTTGCAGAAAGAAACGTCACTTCCAAAATGGATGACGTTATTAAGTTATCTGATGAGCAGTTTGCTGACATTTCTTCAGAAGACTGGCAGAAAAGATGTAAGCACGTCATCAATTTTGAGCTAGAATTCATGCGCAGTGAATGCTTGCTGGATGGCGGACAGGAAATTATCATTCATCTAGGGGCGACACCGATGAAAGCAGTGATTCCTCCAAGTTTTCTAGTGAAGAGGAAGGTGAAGACTGTCAAGAGAAAGGAGCTGCAAATTCAACTGGATCTTCTGCTAGTGTTGCGTCTGTTGTCCGATACCAGCCTCAAGCTAAGATACATGTGATTTCCCTCCCTCTTGGCCGCATGTGGCTGCAGTTGGTCTCCCACCACTCTTAGTTGCCCCTCTTGCACTGCGCAGCGAGCTGCCACCTCAAGTTAATCGGGCTGTACGTCTGTGTGGTTTTTCCATGCAGGCGGGGTTGTGAGACGCCTCAATGTCCTCCGGCACCGCCCTGGAGAGCCGGTAAACGGCATGCTAGATTGCTGTCGGCCCCACCGAAGTTATCGGTAGTCGCCCTTTCGGGATGACGCGCGTCAGTGGCATATCCACTTCCATCTCCGCGCAAGCGGGGAGGGTGTAGATTGCAGATATTGGCCTCATGGGAAACCCCCACGGTGGGAGAGCCACTCCGTTGGCGTTTACCCTGAGTTCAGGGGGGCTGGGCTCAGGCTCGACCCTTGTAGACCTTCGCTCAACATGTACTGTGTAAGGTGTGAACCGCGCAACTAGGCATGTTAGATATAGGTTGCTAGTCAGTTTTCGTGGAAACAAAATAGAATCCAGTCCTTATGAATTGGAGTAAAATAGGCAGAAGATAGCTTTTAAGCAGGAGGCGGCCTTTCAAGAGTGACACCAAGTCCCACTTGATCAAGCTCGGAAAGAAATAATTTTTAACACGATCATTAAAAAATACAGCAACGGAAGTAGAAGAATATTATAATTAAAGCACAAATGAAGACAAAATACCTTCCGATGAACAGTAGCTTTTAATAGGGTAATATCTGACAAATGTTGAAAATAAAATAACGGAATTTGTCGTATAACAATTAATAATAAACTATACAAACGTAAGCTAGTTCTTTGCAATTCCTTACACACAAGCTTCGCATCGACATGTCTTTGTATCACGTTACTAAACAAACTTAACCCTCCGTCAGGCGCGCGCTTTGGTAGAACGCCGTTAGTCGCGCGGGGCCTAGTAGACCCGCGCTATATTTTTGTCGTTATTGTTTATATTTTTGTTTTCTTTCGTTTATTTTCTTTTTTCCCCTGTTTTTAGCTTTATTTAGATTGAGCGTACAAGGCTTTCATTAATAGGTATTATCTTACAACATAAAAATACAAGCTAAAATATGAGTACATATACGTTATAAATTGTATTACAGTAAGTATAAAGAAATACATTGCCATTTCCAGGTATACATACAACTTGTAATTTCAAATGTTCAGTTACTCAGAATCATCTAATATTTCACCCGTGTTTTCCCCGACTAAGCAACTATCGCAAATAATTTTAGCATGTTTGCTCAAATACAGGGGGGTGTTGCATTTCCCACATGCATATTTAGTTTTGCAGTTCATTTTGTCTTTGTTGCTGGGTTCACATCGTTTCCTTTTCAATGTGCATAGTGGTGTATTTGACAATTCATCTACGCCGGATTCTTCAGGTTTATATTTTGTCAGAAGGCCTTTCAAATCATCGGATAGATTTGATGCTGTTGCTCTCCTTTGTAGCTGTTGCAACAGTAAAGCTAAAGATAGTGATTTTAAATACTCCTGCCTTGTGGAATATTTATTTTGGTTTCCAAGGAAGATAACCCTAGAATTAATACCTGCAATGTTCAAGATATGGTCAAAAATTACCACGGGCCACCTTCTCGTTGTTCTGGCTACATTGAATGTAGCACACAATTTATCTACTGCATCAACTCCACATTTAGTGTCGTTGTAATGCAGGTTTATTTCAGGCTTTTTCTCAGCACCTTCTGATAACTGTGTGGATGGAAACCTGTAGACTTGAGAGCAAAACTGCTGTTTTACCCTTTTTTGGAACATATGAAACAAGTGTTTCATTTTTTGTGAAACCAAATATGCTTTCGTACTGTCTGCGATCTTTTGGAGAAGTGAAATTAGTGGGTAACTCTTTTTTGTTCTTTCGCACTGTACCGACGAAAGAAAGTTGTCTTTTGCGCAACTCATTCACCAGCGATACACTGGTAAACCAATTATCTGCAGTAACGTTTCGTCCAGTGCCAGAGATTGGTTCAGTTAGTCTCAGCACTACAGCCTCTGCCGAGTTAGTTTGCAAATATGGTCCGTCCGGCTGCTGTCCACAATAAATCTCCATGTTAGTTGTATAAAACAGTTTTGCATCACTCAAACAGAATATTTTTATACCATACTTGTTTGGCTTGGATGGTATATATTGTCTAAAAGCACATCGACCACGAAATGTCGGCAACTGTTCGTCGACAGTGACATTTTGTCCAAGAGAATAATGGTTCTGATAGTTGTTCAGAAACAATGTAGACATTTCTCTAACAGCCAATTTATCCAATCTTCGTCGCTCCAGCCTTGAGCTTTTGTCATCAAAGCGAATACAGCGTATTAGAAAACTGAATCGTTTTTCTGACATAGCCATTCGGAATAGAGGAATTCCAAGATCGGTTCTCCAAAACTCGTGAATATTCTGGCGTCCACCACGAAAAATTCCTGCCAGGTACAATAAGCCTAGGAAAGCTTTTATTTCTATTACATCTGTAGGTCTGCTGTCTCTTTTACAATCAAATTTGTGCTGCACACTGCTAATGTAAGTATTTGAGCTTTCAAAAATCAAATCAACTATATCTTCGGTAACAAAAAGGTTCCAACAATCAATTTCCATTTTCGCATTTTTGGCAGCTCCTACTACACCAGGAAGTTTTGTCAATATATTGTGAGCCCTTGTCTGTGTTATTTTCAAAGGTGTTTTTTTCATTTTGTTCCATCTCTACCTGTGAATAACAACAGAATGTATTGTCAATAATAATAAGAAGAAGCAGAAGAAGAAAAATAAGAATTACTATGATACGCATATAATGTTACCTATAAAATACGTGTTATCACACAAGCTGCTTTCATCTTCTTCCTCTGCATCTTCATGGTCAGTTTCTGAATCTAAAGATCTCGTATCGAGTTTATCTTCTGAATCAGAGTCATCTTATTCATGTAAGTTGTCATCCACGGGCAAGGCATCATCATCGCAAAGTAGGCGATGTACTTCTTCCAAATCATTCGGATATTGTAGATCGTACCTTTTACTCGTATTCATGACGAAGCAGTAACAGCTCCTTGCAATAGTAATGCAATATTGCACAAATGCTAATGAGAAACAAATCTGTCAACAATATGTAACGAGAGCAGGCGCGCGGGGCCTGGTTGACCTGTGCGACACGTAACTGCTGATTATTCATTCCTCCAGCCAAACAAATACACAGATAAGGTTATCGCTGCAGCAAATAATCGCGCGAGGTGTAATGTTAGATGTCCTAGTCAGGCAATTGCATAGGTGCGTTCGTTCGAAAATTATAACATTTATATAATGCCAGGGGACTCTCAGGCCCCTAGCGACTGACGGAGGGTTAATGATGCCAGTTTCCTCGACACCTTATCACATTTGAAACTTGAGCTACATGCTTTGAGCATATAAAACAGTTACAAACATGTAGCTAGCCCAGTAGCAGGCTAACACAGTTAGCAGGATTAGCTCCTGAAAGCAGTTTATTTAAATTTTCATTTGCAAAGGCAAACTACACGCTGCAGAAAGGATAAATCCAATAATTCCCCGATTTACGCGTTATTAAAATGTAAACTGCATAGTTTATTGAGCTCTGGAGTTGCGTGCATGTTGGCACCGCACCGCATACTTGTGGCAAAATAACGTGTGCTTTCGCTCAGTCGAACTCTCGCGTTGTGATGTCCCTCATAGCTACCAGAGGTCAATCATTGTCCTAATTTATCACGTCACTTCGCCATAACGTTTCTCTGGAACGAAGACTTTCCAGGTAGTAACCCATTTCCTTGGGAAATTTAAATCGATTTGAGCACACTTTCCGTATTATATGCTGCATGGAAACGCGGACTCAGATCGAACTGTATCTCGATTCAATCCTCTTAGAAAGTAGGATCGGAACCGAGAGAGATGGCTCCGTGGTAACATGTGAGGCTCATAATTGGGAGGTCTCGGGTTCGACTCCCGTCGACCGCCCACTCTAACCTTGGGTTCTCGCGGCTTTCCCTGTTCGGTAACCGAATGCTGGATTGGATTCTCACCTCCCACGATTTCCTTTCCTTCATTTCCCTTTCATTCCGTTTCCTCCTCAACTTCCAGGTGTGCTTCTAGGTTTCAATGGCGTATAGCGGTGACGGACAGTTGGTGCGAAAGGAAGGAGTACTCCCCGTGGACACTAGAGGGCTGCTTGGTCGCTCTCTCTAGGCACTTCCATGCGTCTCTGTGGTCTGTAGCCTCCTCTGGGGGGTGTTAGCCACAAGAACTATGTAGGTCGCGAATACGCCAACAACACTATCGCCCGTCTTAGACACTGAAACTCTGCAGGATATGTATTCAAAGGTGATATAGCGCTTTCGAACGTTTTCTACCAATCTTTGCTTCTTTCTGTAAACATACAGGCCTGCGTTTCCCCCGTTTCCTCTGAAGCACTTTTGTGAAATGCAAATTTTGTGTCATTTTCTTTTGTTGCGCCCATCGTTCATGCTACAATTTTTCGTTGAGGAACAATAAACCTGTCAGAAACCCGTGCAACAATAAGCAGACAACAGAGCAGCTTTTACTATTTTTGTATTAAGGTCGCGCATTCTTTGCAAAACCATACTACGCTTAGCCTCAAAACCTTCGCCTAACGCGCAGAACAACAAATTAATAGGTTCGACGCCCGCCAAGGTAAGTTTAATTTGCATATCCAAATCGATCTCAGTACATATTGAATTTAACACGGAAGCGCGGATCGTGTTCAGTACGGAATGGGATTCAAATGGATTTCAATTCCTCATGGAAACGTACTATATGGTTCTTGCCATTTTTTACTCATATCCGATGAATGTAACGCTTCGGACTTATTATGTGGCCTGGGAAGCCGTTCATACAAGCACACGATCCGATTTACCAGAGCATTATATTCAAAATTAAACAGAATGTGACATATGAAGATCCTATATATCTAATAACGCGTGATTTGGAATCTACAGAGTTCCATTACACATGTTCATGTTTTCCTTCCCTGAATAAATAATTTGCCAAATATTTTTAAGTTAGTTATATCAAACTTTACCCAGGTCACAACAATTTCCCAGTATAAATGTAATGTCAGGGGCACTAGTATTTTCTGCGGAAAATACTAACTACGAAAGTTTAGGTTTTGAAAAGAACTACATAAATACAGCACTGTATTTGACAGACAATGCTTTTTTAAAAGAATTGCCAAATTTCTCTACCTACACTGGCAGCATATACTTAAGTTTCTTCACGCCGTGGCAGAGACGTGCTGGTCTGATAGCAGCAAAAGCTTTAAGGGACTGAAGCTGTCTCTTGGCACCTCAACAGTTATCCAGGAAGAAGCAGCTAGACACATAAGCATTTTCTTCTTGAACAAGGCATGACAGCACCATCTGATCCACATATTCTAACATTTTCCAAGAAAATGTAAGTCATTAATTGCTTGACTATGACTATGGTAAGGTAACGGAGAGGAACATCTCGCTCACTTCGACACAAGAGCGGGTATTTTGTGGCTACCACCCCCAGGAGAAAGGGAAATAACCGCAGGTAGAAAGGTCACAGAGACGCGCAGAGGTCCGTAACGATTCCAAACTTGAAGACCCGATCACCTCTTGCATAAATGCTTGACGGAAACCTATGATGGCCGTTAGGAATTGCGGCAGTACCTCCTCTTGTCAGAAGTTGTTCTGGCTCGTAATGCCCGTAGCTCGCGGCTTACCTTACTGCAGCCTCCGCGTAGACTCCGGATGTTCGTCGTGGGCTGATTCTCTGCATCTCTATCCTCAGCTAGCTGTAGTAATTACTGAAATATGTAAGAGCATGTATTTCCCTTAAACAATTTGTTACTCCTCCAATATTCGTAACATAAATACAAATATATTATTAAATCACCCTTCTTACTTCTTAAGCTAAACAAGTAGTAAAAAACAAAAATAGTTGTACATAGCATAATTTAATTCCACTAAAATACTAATTACCCGAATTATTAGTAATTGCTTAGCTCGATTGCCGTTTCAGGTATGCAAGTTGTTTTGCTGCCAGGATGGGCCGAAACAAGACACAAATGGTTAACACATATGGATACTACAACGTGTATGTTCCGAAGGATAAATAATATTTTGCAATAGAATTAGCTAATTTTACAGAATCTGTAATTTTGATTATTATCGATCCCTGGCAACAAATATCTTAGATAAAATAGGCTTTACCAATGTCAATATTTTTCTGCAGTGACCTATAACTCTGTGATTTCTATGTTTGCAGCGGGAATTTTCGAAGACAAATTGCAGGGCGGTGCACTTATAAATGAGGAAACAGAAAACATTAATATGAACGAAGAGTTTTTCATGGAAACGACATCGCTAAATGATACTCTCAAATAAGGCACCATTCTCTCAATAAAGCTATATTCCCAAAACTTTGTTCATGGTTTTGTTTGTTTTACACTTATATAAATATGGGACATAAGTAGGATATATGTAGAGGAATTCGAGCACAGTTTTTTGCGTTTTTATGGGAAAGGATAGGGAAAACGAAGGTAGATGCTAGGTTGAGAGAGTCTTCAAGGAGGAAAATGCGTTTATATGGGAGAGATAGGGAATACGAGGACTGACGCTAGGCTAGACAGTGGTAGGAGGGGAGTGCGCTTTATATGAGACAGATAGGGAATACGTGGAGGGTGCTAGGCTAGACAGAGGCTGAGTAATGTATGGTTTATATGAGCGGTATAGGAAAACGATGAGAGGTGTTAGACTAGACAGGGCTTGAAACGTAGTGCATGGTTTATATGAGAGATATAGGAAAACGAGGAAAGGTGTTAGGCTAAACGAGGAGAGGTATTAGGTTAGGAGAATTGAGTTTGTGTTTATAAGGAGAGACGAGAAAACGGAGAGAGATCCTATGCTAGGATAGACAGGTGTTAAAGTTAGGTTAGATAGGAAACCAAGGAGTGATACTCAGCTAGAGGGGGGGCAGGAGGGAATGAGCTTTTGAGAGGTAGGGGATACGGGGAGTGGTGTTAGACTAGACAGGGCTTGAAACGTAGGGCATGGTTTATATGTATGAGAAGTATAGGGACAGGAAGAGGGGTGCTAGGCTAGACAGAGGTTGAGGAGTAGAGTATAGTTTATATGAGAGGTATAGGAAAACGAGGAGAGGAGTTAGACTAGACAGAGGTCGAGGAGCAGAGTATGGTTTATGTGAGAGTCATAGGTAAACGAGAGAGGCGTTAGGCTAGACAGAGCTAGAGGAGTAGAGTATGGTTTATATGAGAGGTATAGGAACAGGAGGAGAGGTGTTAGGCTAGACAGGTAGTGTAGCAGTAGGAATATGGACTTATATACAGGAGAGATAGGGAATAGGAGGTGCCAGACTTGAAAGCGACTTTAGACGTGAACATAGTGGTCAATGTTCTAGACATGCCCATCACGTAACCTATTCAGGGAAAAGGTGACTCGTTCAGGGGAAAAAGGTGACTGCTCAGGGAAAAAGGAGGCCCACAAAGGGAAAAAGTTGACTAGCAAAGGGAAAAACGTAACCAGCAAAGAGAAAAAGGCGACCAGCAAAGGGAAAAATGTGACCAGCAAAGGGAAAAAGGTGACCAGCAAAGGGAAAAAGGCGACATGCAACGGGAAAAAGGTGACCAGTAAAGGGAAAAATGTCACCAGCAAAGGGAAAAAGGCGACCACCAAAGGGAAAAAGGTGAGCCATAAAGGGAAAAAGGTGACCTGCAACGGGAAAAGCTAACCCACTAACACTAACAGGTAAGTAATTCAGGTAGTATTGCAAGAGGCTGACTGGATCATAGCAGTGTATGATTTCACAGGTAATTCAGCTAGTATCGTATGCATTTAGGCTAATTCGTCTAGTAACACAGGATAGATTCCAGATGCTAACTGCATCATGGCTCTGCATGATTTCACAGATAATTCAGCTAGTATCGTAGGTATTTAGGCTAATTCAGCTAGTATCACAAGAGGATAGATTCTAGGGTTGGGTATAGCATAGTTTCATATTTCACAGGTAATTCAGAGGGTATCGTAGGTATTTAGGATAATTCAAGTAACATAGGTGTTTAGAGTAATTAAGCACGCAAGGGTAGGTTACAGGGGTTGGTTATAACCTAGCTTCGTATTTCACAGATAGTTCAGGTAATATCGTAAGTATTTGAGGTAATCGACAGAGCTTCACAGATATTATTGATAATTTCGATCAGAGATTTGTATCACAGCTATTTAAGTTAAATGCAGATGATTCAGGTTGTATCAATGGTATTTGAGTCATTTTAACAGGTAATTCAGATAGTATCACAGGTGCTCGTGCTAATTTAGAGCAGGAATTCGTATCAGAGCTAGTTAAGGTAATTTCACATGATTCGGGTAGTATCACAGGTATTTAAATCATTTTCATAGCCAATTCAGCTAGTATCGTGAGCATTTAAGCTAATTCAGCTAGTATCACAGGAGGCTAGATTCCAGAGGCTAACTGCATCATACCTATGCATGATTTCACAGCTAATTCAGCTAGTATCGTAGGTATTTAGGCTAATTCAGGTAGTATCACAGGAGGCTAGATTCCAGGGTTGGGTATAGCATAGTTTCATATTTCAAGGTAATTCAGAGGGTATCGTAGGTATTTAGGATAATTCAAGTAACATAGGTGCTTAGAGTAATTAAGCAAGCATTACAGGAGGGTAGGTTCCAGGGGTTGGTTATAGCCTAGTTTCGTATTTTACAGATAGTTCAGGTAATATCATAAGTATTTGGATAATAAGCATAGTTTCACAGATGCTCGTAATAATTTCGATCAGAGATTTGTATCACGGCTATTTAAGGTAAATGCAGCTGATTCAGGTTGTATCAATGGTATTTGAGTCATTTTAATAGGCAATTCTGATAGTATCACAGGTGCTCGTACTAATTTAGAGCAGGAATTCGTATCTGAGCTATTTAATGTAATTTCACACGATTCGGGTAGTATCACAGGTATTTCAGTCATTTTAACAGGCAATTCAACTAGTATCACAGGTACTCATGGTAATATAGAGAGTAATTCGATTATAAAACTTTTCTCATCCAACGTTACAACAATTTATATACTTTTTTCTAAATCTTACAAACTTATTATATGTTAAACAGTTATTGTACGATGCGGAGAGGGATAAACTGCATATTGGTTCACAAATTGAAAAGCTTTACGTCAACAAGCTATGCATGATTTCACAGCTAATTCAGCTAGTATCGTAGGTATTTAGGCTAATTCAGGTAGTATCACAGGAGGCTAGATTCCAGGGTTGGGTATAGCATAGTTTCATATTTCAAGGTAATTCAGAGGGTATCGTATGTATTTAGGATAATTCAAGTAACATAGGTGTTTAGAGTAATTAAGCAAGCATTACAGGAGGGTAGGTTCCAGGGGTTGGTTATAATCTAGCTTCGTATTTCACAGATAGTTCAGGTAATATCGTAAGTATTTGAGGTAATCGACAGAGCTTCACAGATATTATTGATAATTTCGATCAGAGATTTGTATCACAGCTATTTAAGGTAAATGCAGATGATTCAGGTTGTATCAATGGTATTTGAGTCATTTTAACAGGTAATTCAGATAGTATCACAGGTGCTCGTGCTAATTTAGAGCAGGAATTCGTATCAGAGCTAGTTAAGGTAATTTCACATGATTCGGGTAGTATCACAGGTATTTAAATCATTTTCATAGCCAATTCAGCTAGTATCGTGAGCATTTAAGCTAATTCAGCTAGTATCACAGGAGGCTAGATTCCAGAGGCTAACTGCATCATAGCTATGCATGATTTCACAGCTAATTCAGCTAGTATCGTAGGTATTTAGGCTAATTCAGGTAGTATCACAGGAGGCTAGATTCCAGGGTTGGGTATAGCATAGTTTCATATTTCAAGGTAATTCAGAGGGTATCGTAGGTATTTAGGATAATTCAAGTAACATAGGTGCTTAGAGTAATTAAGCAAGCATTACAGGAGGGTAGGTTCCAGGGGTTGGTTATAGCCTAGTTTCGTATTTTACAGATAGTTCAGGTAATATCATAAGTATTTGGATAATCAGCATAGTTTCACAGATGCTCGTAATAATTTCGATCAGAGATTTGTATCACAGCTATTTAAGGTAAATGCAGCTGATTCAGGTTGTATCAATGGTATTTGAGTCATTTTAATAGGCAATTCTGATAGTATCACAGGTGCTCGTACTAATTTAGAGCAGGAATTCGTATCTGAGCTATTTAATGTAATTTCACACGATTCGGGTAGTATCACAGGTATTTAAGTCATTTTAACAGGCAATTCAACTAGTATCACAGGTACTCATGGTAATATAGAGAGTAATTCGATTATAAAACTTTTCTCATCCAACGTTACAACAATTTATATACTTTTTTCTAAATCTTACAAATTTTTATATGTTAAACAGTTATTGTACGATGCGGAGAGGGATAAACTGCATATTGGTTCACAAATTGAAAAGCTTTACGTCAACATACCTTTATTTTAGTTCGTTATAGATGTCTCTCCCCTTTTATCTAGGCTTGAGACTAGCACTAGGATTGCTCCTAATGGCAGGGTTACCACTTTCCCTTCCATCTTCTTCTTTCTTCATCAGGCGTCAGCTATCTGCATATACAGCACACAGATACCTTCTTTTTTAAGATTGTAGACTGACTAGAAAATCTTTATCTTTAACTTACATTCTTTTAAGCACTGTTTGTAATGGCGTAATGTCCATACGCATATGTTGTTATCCCGTCCTCAGCAATAATTCTTTTATCATCAAACGGAGTCAATGCAATTTTATTCACTTGTACTGTAGCAAGGGCATGCTTTCGTGATAGGATCAGATTCATAGGTGTTCTGATGATTTCACTGGTTTTAAGACAGTCTGTATAGCTGTCAAACGAAATGTACTGCTTAATAGCGCTACGTTTTATACCTTTAATCTTTTTTATCATTGACCCTTGAATATCTAAGGCATACATCTTAGGACGTAGTCCAACAAAGCGTAGGATGATTTTGCTATTAGCCTCATCTTTAAATTTTCCCAATACCTTCTTGTTCTGAGTAGAGTAACATATATGGTTGGCAGGGTAATCAGCTGTATCGAGATGCTCAAGAAAACGTAGCTTGTCCTGGTACACATCTTCAGTTGTTACACGATGAATGAACGAATCAGTGTCCATATACATAAGCTTCAGGTTTTCAGCTCCATAATAAGGCAACAAAACGTCGTAATGATAGTTATACATTAATGTCTTGGAGATGTCCAACACACTCATACCAATGTATATAGGCTTGTTGAATACAATCTGACGAGAGGCCATATGTACAGCAGCTAGATTATCAGCATATATCGTCCTGTCGATAAACGTAGGCTTGGCGATCAGCTTCTCTAGAGTTTTTTCATTGGTCACCAGTCGTATATCCATACGGTTACGCATGTTCTCCATAGTTTTTCCAAACATAGCGTTGTTAAAGAGCTTGTAGAGATCCTTCTCTAAATCATTTGCAGCTTGTTGTCGTAGCCTGTTGTTAAATTCCACATAAGGTTTCAACCACTGAGACTGTCGGAATTGTAGCACACGATGGATTTTTGTTAGTCGTAGTCCATGACTAAGAGCTTGCTTCAAAGCCATGTAATGCACTACATACTTCTTTCGAGGTCCAAGATGAGGTATCAGTTTCTTTGTAGATGATTCCAATGGTTTCATACACTCTGGCAGGAAAGGTAGATCGTTGTGTAGATCGTGAAGTTCTGCAGGATACTCGATGTCGACTTCTAATATGTACCCATGAGGATCATCTTCTTGTAGTGTTTCTAAGTTGATTTCTTCAGGTGACACCCACTGAAATCCACCAAAAGGAAGGGCGTGACACATTGCCCACCCATATTGGTTATTTGCGTCCTCGTATGTGATAAATTGGGTTGGTCTCGTCGGATCAAACTTCTCCATATAAGTGTTATTAGCCTCAGCATACCGATGAGAAACTTGGCATAAACCTCCTCTTATACCTGATTCCACCATGAGTAGTTGATCATAATCTTGTAACAGCTCTAACTTAATTCCAGTATACAGTAACATAGCGTCCCATGTTAGACCTGGAGAGGTAAAATAATGGGCGGGATCGACTTTGTGTGTTTTAGGGGTTTGCTCTCTGAACGTCTCAAAGACGTCAGCTAGAAGAAGTACATCCGAAGTTAAGTAGAGATCGCTGTACTCTCCCAGGTTTCTCACATTAAACAGCTCCCATACATTTCTAGCATGATCGTAGTCAGCATCAGTAATTTCTTCTTCATTTAATCTATTGTAGAAGGAGTCCTTAGGAGGCAAGCAGGTCTCGTTCAGGGCATCCCATGACGTAACAAAATCATATGGAAATACACCCTTACGGGTCATCAACTTCAATTTGTCTTCTCCAAAGTACTTTAGCGTTTCAGGATACGAGGTTAGATTTTTTACCAACTTATCCAAGCTTGTACTGAGGAATCGGAAGCTATCCACAAATCGAAGCTTTATATCTCCTACATACTTGGTGAATGAGATATAGCTTTCTTCAGAGTTAGGAATTACCTCCACACGTTCACTTGTACAACCCAGCTCCTTAACAATGAAATGAGAGTCATATCCGCTAAGGTTATGCATGAAGACTGGTATATATTTAGGTGTTTTGCAGGCTAAATTACATTCATTATGAAGACTTCCACGATATTCACCGCTGATGTGATCATGGTCGCGTACTTTATAGTTCTCTTCTGTAAAGGGTTTTCTACACAAGTAGCATGTCGTAGAACACTCGAAATCCTTTTGCTGTTGATCCGTAAGTTTCAGAGGCTTAGCAGATTTGTATATATTACCAATCATTTTTGCAAGAGATGTCAGGTACAGCATAAACTTCTGAGCAGCATCAGCACCACGATACACATAGGGATGCTTAGGAAGATCAGTTTCGAGATGTTCAATACTGGATGTAGGTTTCACGTAAACACAGAAGCTCATTGGTGTGTGCTCTTGATAAGGTGTTGTATAGGAAGTTTCAGGATTGGGTGTACACGTATGGCATGGAGTGAGAATACTCTCAAAATCAGCATAGATGACATAAGGTACTTTCAGCATCCTCTCAACATTTTTAAACTGTGCAATTGCTTTCTCCTTGCTAGGCATAACAACCCTTGCAACACCATGTTGAATACAGACGGCTGCATGTTCTTGTAGTTTTTCCAGTCCACTTCGTCCATATCGATTATCAAAATGTGTAAAACAGCGCTTGCAGGTATAAACACGTTCATTACATTTAGTTTTCTGGCGTCGAACGAGCTTCTCAAAATTCCTTATATACACGTAGTGATGTTTTCCACTGCTATCATTCAATAGTAGCAGGTCGCGATGTTCAGGTAGTTCAATATCAGCAACCTTTATCGGATACACTTCATGCTTCTCATCCAGCCCGAAAACGTTAATAGACATATTGTTAAGCTTCTCAAATTTAGGTATTTGAGAAAGTGGAGTAGGGTAGGAAACACAGCTGAAGTCGTACTTGTCTTGAAGTTGTTTGTATTTGTTTACACGCTGTGCATTCTTCCCTATGAATTTAGCTAATACAGAGTACATGAAACATTTCTCGTCGGTAAAGTTCTGAATGTTTATACACGCTTCTTTAGCTCCGACAGATGACGGTAGTGGTATGTAGCTACTTCCTCGTAACGGGTTGTACTTGTTGATACGAAGTCGAACTCCTTCCACAGCAAGCAAAGCCCAGCTGCTACCCTTAAGCTGAGACTCCTCCATTTCAGTCACCAATTTCTTGAATTTCACTTCCATCGCTGACTCCAGATCAGTTTCCAGGAAAACAGCTTGATTCCGTGTTTTAAATGTTTTGTCACAGGTTTCTCCAATACTGTTAACAAATCGACACTCAGCCAGCAGATTAATTTTAACACTCTTATGAATGCTAAGCTCTTTATGCACAGCCTGGATTATACGTTGTTTTGCCTCTTGCAGATACATATTTAGGTCCTTAGCTGATTCGCATCGTATAAAATACGATTTCAATCGTCCTTCGAATGAAGTTTCGTATTCTTTCATATCACAGTCCTCCATTGTTGACAGTAACTGATGTTTAGTTGGCTCCAATCTTCTTTTCTTCTGAGGGCTGCTTATTTCACATATATCTTCGTGTCGCTGTCCCTTATAACAATCTTTGAAGGTTACATTACAATGTTTACATTTGAAGAGCTTCTTGCAGCTCATCTCGTGTCTTCTCTTGTCATAACCTCGGAGGAACTTCTTCCCACATTTTCCGCATGCATATCCAGTAACGCTTGGAATAATATCCTTATACGCTGAGTTATTCATCTTTATTCTTGATGTAATAACGTATTAATCACTGATCAATGAAATGTAGACCTCTTCACCTTGACACCACTTTAGAAAGCTGATTATTCTTGGAGAGAACACGATGTTAACACCTCAAGACTAATTAGCACAATGAAGTCCAATGCCCTAGATCACCATATTTATAGAGGGGGCACGAACCTTTTAGATCAATCATAAACTCGCTCCATAACCACCTGTATATGATCGCTCAACGTGTACTAACCCCCCAGCCATATAACCTCAAGTCTAGAGACAGGATGTTTATGACGTCACACCCAGAGACAGGATGTCTGGCAGCATCAAACACGTTTAAACTCGTCTCATAACTACCTGCTTATGCTGTCACACCAGCAAGAGAAGTATTCCCACACGCTCATTCAGACATATATTTCAAATTCAAGCCCACCATCACCATCACCACCTATTGTACCAAGGTTAATTCAAGCTGTATTATCACAATACTTAAAAGTAAAAGCTTAAAAGGAAACCTAGAAGATTTTCCCCCTTATTTACTTAATTATTTCATGTTTTTATTCCCTTTTCAATTCTTCCTTTCCATCTTCTCACAGAAAGACCATTACATTTCACTACAATCATGAGAAAAGCAATTTTTCCAGAGTTACACAGATTCTAAGCTTCTAAATCGAACCCGGTAATACTTTTAATAAATGTATTTTAGCTCCCCAATATCAGCATCTACCATTTAATCTTTACTCGAACCTGATATGATCCATAAGCTTGAAGATATATGAAATCACCCTTCGGGATTCGATCTGAGTACTTTAAAGTAATATGTGTCACGATAACGATATTAAAGGACTAGATACTCTGTTTACGTTTACCTTGACATGTCTACCTAAATTAAATTACGAGTTATTAAATTTTTGCAAGTAAATTTCATTGAATCGGTATTCGAACCCAGAACACCAGGAACAAAATAATTTATAATATTAGTCTGACATGTTAAACAAAGCTGTATGCAGTTACATCTTCGATCTAAGTGATATATTCTAGTGTACAGAGGAAAATTAAGGAAGTCATTAAAAGATGGGGCCCAGGGACCTGCATGTGGGATTTGTGGTGGACGAAGCGGCGTCTGGGCGGGTTTTCTCCGGGTTCTCCGGTTTCCCCCGCCATTCATTCCACCAATTGCTCCATCATCACCTTTCCTTTCATCCATTTCACCAACATTTCGTTTCATCTACTTCCTTCATCCCATACCAGGCATCGGGCTGATCACCCATCCTGGATGCTCTGTCTGATCCATGAGTATCTGCTCCTCGACGGGCCTCTGACCCCAGGCACCCGCTTGTAAGTCCTGGGGGGTGTAAGTCCTACATAAGAGGAGGGTAAACAGATAATGAATGAATGAATGAAATTAAAAGATGGGGAATCGAACCAAGCACAACTGATTAACAATTATATACAGCATTAATCACCCAGTACAGAACCTATCAATCATGCTTTGCTGCACTCCTCTACCTCACTTCGTTCCCGAGATAATGAAAATTTAAAAATTAAGGATCGAACCCAGGACGTCAGGTATCTAATTACACATCTACAAGATACTACCTAATAACATAAACGCAATAAAGTTTATTTGGCGTCTTTATCTTAAGTCGTTTAACAGTTATTAAATTTATAAGTAAATTCCATCGAATCAGTATTCGAACCCAGAACACCAAGAACAAAATAATTTATAATATGAGTTTGGTATGTTTAAAGGTGCTGTATGTAGTTACTGCATCAATCTAAGTGATATTTTCTAGAGTATAGAGAAAAATTAAGGAAGTCATTAAAAAATCGGGATTCGAACTAGAGACAACTGATTAAAAATTATATACAGTATTAATTACCCTTTATAGGAGCTATCAATCATGCTTTGGTCCATTCCGCTAACTTTCTTAGTTTCCGAGATAATGGAGATTTAAAAATTAAGAATCGAACCCTGGACACCAGGTACCAAAATATACATTTACAAGAAACTACCTAATGACATTAATGTAATAAAGTTTATTTGGCGTCTTTATCTTAATTAGTCTCTGAGCTATTAGAAGATGAATTTGTAATCACTCGTAGGGATTCGAACCCAGGCATCCCGGTCAACTTGGAACAATACCCTAATGACGCGGCGCATTCCAAAGAATTGATTAGTTTTTATCCCAAAGTTGTATCTCTTTTCATTCAGGAGATATAAGCGATTAAACAGTAGCCTTATTATGAGAGAGCGAGCGCACAAAGGATTTGCCGCCATCTGATAAGGTTCTTTGATCTATGCCGGCATGCCCCGCCCATAATAAGGCTACTGTTTAATCGCTTATATCTCCTGAATGAAAAGAGATACAACTTTGGGATAAAAACTAATCAATTCTTTGGAATGCGCCGCGTCATTAGGGTATTGTTCCAAGTTGACCGGGATGCCTGGGTTCGAATCCCTACGAGTGATTACAAATTCATCTTCTAATAGCTCAGAGACTAATTAAGATAAAGACGCCAAATAAACTTTATTACATTAATGTCATTAGGTAGTTTCTTGTAAATGTATATTTTGGTACCTGGTGTCCAGGGTTCGATTCTTAATTTTTAAATCTCCATTATCTCGGAAACTAAGAAAGTTAGCGGAATGGACCAAAGCATGATTGATAGCTCCTATAAAGGGTAATTAATACTGTATATAATTTTTAATCAGTTGTCTCTAGTTCGAATCCCGATTTTTTAATGACTTCCTTAATTTTTCTCTATACTCTAGAAAATATCACTTAGATTGATGCTGTAACTACATACAGCACCTTTAAACATACCAAACTCATATTATAAATTATTTTGTTCTTGGTGTTCTGGGTTCGAATACTGATTCGATGGAATTTACTTATAAATTTAATAACTGTTAAACGACTTAAGATAAAGACGCCAAATAAACTTTATTGCGTTTATGTTATTAGGTAGTATCTTGTAGATGTGTAATTAGATACCTGACGTCCTGGGTTCGATCCTTAATTTTTAAATTTTCATTATCTCGGGAACGAAGTGAGGTAGAGGAGTGCAGCAAAGCATGATTGATAGGTTCTGTACTGGGTGATTAATGCTGTATATAATTGTTAATCAGTTGTGCTTGGTTCGATTCCCCATCTTTTAATGACTTCCTTAATTTTCCTCTGTACACTAGAATATATCACTTAGATCGAAGATGTAACTGCATACAGCTTTGTTTAACATGTCAGACTAATATTATAAATTATTTTGTTCCTGGTGTTCTGGGTTCGAATACCGATTCAATGAAATTTACTTGCAAAAATTTAATAACTCGTAATTTAATTTAGGTAGACATGTCAAGGTAAACGTAAACAGAGTATCTAGTCCTTTAATATCGTTATCGTGACACATATTACTTTAAAGTACTCAGATCGAATCCCGAAGGGTGATTTCATATATCTTCAAGCTTATGGATCATATCAGGTTCGAGTAAAGATTAAATGGTAGATGCTGATATTGGGGAGCTAAAATACATTTATTAAAAGTATTACCGGGTTCGATTTAGAAGCTTAGAATCTGTGTAACTCTGGAAAAATTGCTTTTCTCATGATTGTAGTGAAATGTAATGGTCTTTCTGTGAGAAGATGGAAAGAAAGAATTGAAAAGGGAATAAAAACATGAAATAATTAAGTAAATAAGGGGGAAAATCTTCTAGGTTTCCTTTTAAGCTTTTACTTTTAAGTATTGTGATAATACAGCTTGAATTAACCTTGGTACAATAGGTGGTGATGGTGATGGTGGGCTTGAATTTGAAATATATGTCTGAATGAGCGTGTGGGAATACTTCTCTTGCTGGTGTGACAGCATAAGCAGGTAGTTATGAGACGAGTTTAAACGTGTTTGATGCTGCCAGACATCCTGTCTCTGGGTGTGACGTCATAAACATCCTGTCTCTAGACTTGAGGTTATATGGCTGGGGGGTTAGTACACGTTGAGCGATCATATACAGGTGGTTATGGAGCGAGTTTATGATTGATCTAAAAGGTTCGTGCCCCCTCTATAAATATGGTGATCTAGGGCATTGGACTTCATTGTGCTAATTAGTCTTGAGGTGTTAACATCGTGTTCTCTCCAAGAATAATCAGCTTTCTAAAGTGGTGTCAAGGTGAAGAGGTCTACATTTCATTGATCAGTGATTAATACGTTATTACATCAAGAATAAAGATGAATAACTCAGCGTATAAGGATATTATTCCAAGCGTTACTGGATATGCATGCGGAAAATGTGGGAAGAAGTTCCTCCGAGGTTATGACAAGAGAAGACACGAGATGAGCTGCAAGAAGCTCTTCAAATGTAAACATTGTAATGTAACCTTCAAAGATTGTTATAAGGGACAGCGACACGAAGATATATGTGAAATAAGCAGCCCTCAGAAGAAAAGAAGATTGGAGCCAACTAAACATCAGTTACTGTCAACAATGGAGGACTGTGATATGAAAGAATACGAAACTTCATTCGAAGGACGATTGAAATCGTATTTTATACGATGCGAATCAGCTAAGGACCTAAATATGTATCTGCAAGAGGCAAAACAACGTATAATCCAGGCTGTGCATAAAGAGCTTAGCATTCATAAGAGTGTTAAAATTAATCTGCTGGCTGAGTGTCGATTTGTTAACAGTATTGGAGAAACCTGTGACAAAACATTTAAAACACGGAATCAAGCTGTTTTCCTGGAAACTGATCTGGAGTCAGCGATGGAAGTGAAATTCAAGAAATTGGTGACTGAAATGGAGGAGTCTCAGCTTAAGGGTAGCAGCTGGGCTTTGCTTGCTGTGGAAGGAGTTCGACTTCGTATCAACAAGTACAACCCGTTACGAGGAAGTAGCTACATACCACTACCGTCATCTGTCGGAGCTAAAGAAGCGTGTATAAACATTCAGAACTTTACCGACGAGAAATGTTTCATGTACTCTGTATTAGCTAAATTCATAGGGAAGAATGCACAGCGTGTGAACAAATACAAACAACTTCAAGACAAGTACGACTTCAGCTGTGTTTCCTACCCTACTCCACTTTCTCAAATACCTAAATTTGAGAAGCTTAACAATATGTCTATTAACGTTTTCGGGCTGGATGAGAAGCATGAAGTGTATCCGATAAAGGTTGCTGATATTGAACTACCTGAACATCGCGACCTGCTACTATTGAATGATAGCAGTGGAAAACATCACTACGTGTATATAAGGAATTTTGAGAAGCTCGTTCGACGCCAGAAAACTAAATGTAATGAACGTGTTTATACCTGCAAGCGCTGTTTTACACATTTTGATAATCGATATGGACGAAGTGGACTGGAAAAACTACAAGAACATGCAGCCGTCTGTATTCAACATGGTGTTGCAAGGGTTGTTATGCCTAGCAAGGAGAAAGCAATTGCACAGTTTAAAAATGTTGAGAGGATGCTGAAAGTACCTTATGTCATCTATGCTGATTTTGAGAGTATTCTCACTCCATGCCATACGTGTACACCCAATCCTGAAACTTCCTATACAACACCTTATCAAGAGCACACACCAATGAGCTTCTGTGTTTACGTGAAACCTACATCCAGTATTGAACATCTCGAAACTGATCTTCCTAAGCATCCCTATGTGTATCGTGGTGCTGATGCTGCTCAGAAGTTTATGCTGTACCTGACATCTCTTGCAAAAATGATTGGTAATATATACAAATCTGCTAAGCCTCTGAAACTTACGGATCAACAGCAAAAGGATTTCGAGTGTTCTACGACATGCTACTTGTGTAGAAAACCCTTTACAGAAGAGAACTATAAAGTACGCGACCATGATCACATCAGCGGTGAATATCGTGGAAGTCTTCATAATGAATGTAATTTAGCCTGCAAAACACCTAAATATATACCAGTCTTCATGCATAACCTTAGCGGATATGACTCTCATTTCATTGTTAAGGAGCTGGGTTGTACAAGTGAACGTGTGGAGGTAATTCCTAACTCTGAAGAAAGCTATATCTCATTCACCAAGTATGTAGGAGATATAAAGCTTCGATTTGTGGATAGCTTCCGATTCCTCAGTACAAGCTTGGATAAGTTGGTAAAAAATCTAACCTCGTATCCTGAAACGCTAAAGTACTTTGGAGAAGACAAATTGAAGTTGATGACCCGTAAGGGTGTATTTCCATATGATTTTGTTACGTCATGGGATGCCCTGAACGAGACCTGCTTGCCTCCTAAGGACTCCTTCTACAATAGATTAAATGAAGAAGAAATTACTGATGCTGACTACGATCATGCTAGAAATGTATGGGAGCTGTTTAATGTGAGAAACCTGGGAGAGTACAGCGATCTCTACTTAACTTCGGATGTACTTCTTCTAGCTGACGTCTTTGAGACGTTCAGAGAGCAAACCCCTAAAACACACAAAGTCGATCCCGCCCATTATTTTACCACTCCAGGTCTAACATGGGACGCTATGTTACTGTATACTGGAATTAAGTTAGAGCTGTTACAAGATTATGATCAACTACTCATGGTGGAATCAGGTATAAGAGGAGGTTTATGCCAAGTTTCTCATCGGTATGCTGAGGCTAATAACACTTATATGGAGAAGTTTGATCCGACGAGACCAACCCAATTTATCACATACGAGGACGCAAATAACCAATATGGGTGGGCAATGTGTCACGCCCTTCCTTTTGGTGGATTTCAGTGGATGTCACCTGAAGAAATCAACTTAGAAACACTACAAGAAGATGATCCTCATGGGTACATATTAGAAGTCGACATCGAGTATCCTGCAGAACTTCACGATCTACACAACGATCTACCTTTCCTGCCAGAGTGTATGAAACCATTGGAATCATCTACAAAGAAACTGATACCTCATCTTGGACCTCGAAAGAAGTATGTAGTGCATTACATGGCTTTGAAGCAAGCTCTTAGTCATGGACTACGACTAACAAAAATCCATCGTGTGCTACAATTCCGACAGTCTCAGTGGTTGAAACCTTATGTGGAATTTAACAACAGGCTACGACAACAAGCTGCAAATGATTTAGAGAAGGATCTCTACAAGCTCTTTAACAACGCTATGTTTGGAAAAACTATGGAGAACATGCGTAACCGTATGGATATACGACTGGTGACCAATGAAAAAACTCTAGAGAAGCTGATCGCCAAGCCTACGTTTATCGACAGGACGATATATGCTGATAATCTAGCTGCTGTACATATGGCCTCTCGTCAGATTGTATTCAACAAGCCTATATACATTGGTATGAGTGTGTTGGACATCTCCAAGACATTAATGGATAACTATCATTACGACGTTTTGTTGCCTTATTATGGAGCTGAAAACCTGAAGCTTATGTATATGGACACTGATTCGTTCATTCATCGTGTAACAACTGAAGATGTGTACCAGGACAAGCTACGTTTTCTTGAGCATCTCGATACAGCTGATTACCCTGCCAACCATATATGTTACTCTACTCAGAACAAGAAGGTATTGGGAAAATTTAAAGATGAGGCTAATAGCAAAATCATCCTACGCTTTGTTGGACTACGTCCTAAGATGTATGCCTTAGATATTCAAGGGTCAATGATAAAAAAGATTAAAGGTATAAAACGTAGCGCTATTAAGCAGTACATTTCGTTTGACAGCTATACAGACTGTCTTAAAACCAGTGAAATCATCAGAACACCTATGAATCTGATCCTATCACGAAAGCATGCCCTTGCTACAGTACAAGTGAATAAAATTGCATTGACTCCGTTTGATGATAAAAGAATTATTGCTGAGGACGGGATAACAACATATGCGTATGGACATTACGCCATTACAAACAGTGCTTAAAAGAATGTAAGTTAAAGATAAAGATTTTCTAGTCAGTCTACAATCTTAAAAAAGAAGGTATCTGTGTGCTATATATGCAGATAGCTGACGCCTGATGAAGAAAGAAGAAGATGGAAGGGAAGGTGGTAACCCTGCCATTAGGAGCAATCCTAGTGCTAGTCTCAAGCCTAGATAAAAGGGGAGAGACATCTATAACGAACTAAAATAAAGGTATGTTGACGTAAAGCTTTTCAATTTGTGAACCAATATGCAGTTTATCCCTCTCCGCATCGTACAATAACTGTTTAACATATAAAAATTTGTAAGATTTAGAAAAAAGTATATAAATTGTTGTAACGTTGGATGAGAAAAGTTTTATAATCGAATTACTCTCTATATTACCATGAGTACCTGTGATACTAGTTGAATTGCCTGTTAAAATGACTTAAATACCTGTGATACTACCCGAATCGTGTGAAATTACATTAAATAGCTCAGATACGAATTCCTGCTCTAAATTAGTACGAGCACCTGTGATACTATCAGAATTGCCTATTAAAATGACTCAAATACCATTGATACAACCTGAATCAGCTGCATTTACCTTAAATAGCTGTGATACAAATCTCTGATCGAAATTATTACGAGCATCTGTGAAACTATGCTGATTATCCAAATACTTATGATATTACCTGAACTATCTGTAAAATACGAAACTAGGCTATAACCAACCCCTGGAACCTACCCTCCTGTAATGCTTGCTTAATTACTCTAAGCACCTATGTTACTTGAATTATCCTAAATACCTACGATACCCTCTGAATTACCTTGAAATATGAAACTATGCTATACCCAACCCTGGAATCTAGCCTCCTGTGATACTACCTGAATTAGCCTAAATACCTACGATACTAGCTGAATTAGCTGTGAAATCATGCATAGCTATGATGCAGTTAGCCTCTGGAATCTAGCCTCCTGTGATACTAGCTGAATTAGCTTAAATGCTCACGAAACTAGCTGAATTGGCTATGAAAATGATTTAAATACCTGTGATACTACCCGAATCATGTGAAATTACCTTAACTAGCTCTGATACGAATTCCTGCTCTTAATTAGCACGAGCACCTGTGATACTATCTGAATTACCTGTTAAAATGACTCAAATACCATTGATACAACCTGAATCATTTGCATTTACCTTAAATAGCTGTGATACAAATCTCTGATCGAAATTATCAATAATATCTGTGAAGCTCTGTCGATTACCTCAAATACTTACGATATTACCTGAACTATCTGTGAAATACGAAGCTAGGTTATAACCAACCCCTGGAACCTACCCTCCTGTAATGCTTGCTTAATTACTCTAAACACCTATGTTACTTGAATTATCCTAAATACATACGATACCCTCTGAATTACCTTGAAATATGAAACTATGCTATACCCAACCCTGGAATCTAGCCTCCTGTGATACTACCTGAATTAGCCTAAATACCTACGATACTAGCTGAATTAGCTGTGAAATCATGCATAGCTTGTTGACGTAAAGCTTTTCAATTTGTGAACCAATATGCAGTTTATCCCTCTCCGCATCGTACAATAACTGTTTAACATATAATAAGTTTGTAAGATTTAGAAAAAAGTATATAAATTGTTGTAACGTTGGATGAGAAAAGTTTTATAATCGAATTACTCTCTATATTACCATGAGTACCTGTGATACTAGTTGAATTGCCTGTTAAAATGACTGAAATACCTGTGATACTACCCGAATCGTGTGAAATTACATTAAATAGCTCAGATACGAATTCCTGCTCTAAATTAGTACGAGCACCTGTGATACTATCAGAATTGCCTATTAAAATGACTCAAATACCATTGATACAACCTGAATCAGCTGCATTTACCTTAAATAGCCGTGATACAAATCTCTGATCGAAATTATTACGAGCATCTGTGAAACTATGCTTATTATCCAAATACTTATGATATTACCTGAACTATCTGTAAAATACGAAACTAGGCTATAACCAACCCCTGGAACCTACCCTCCTGTAATGCTTGCTTAATTACTCTAAGCACCTATGTTACTTGAATTATCCTAAATACCTACGATACCCTCTGAATTACCTTGAAATATGAAACTATGCTATACCCAACCCTGGAATCTAGCCTCCTGTGATACTACCTGAATTAGCCTAAATACCTACGATACTAGCTGAATTAGCTGTGAAATCATGCATAGGTATGATGCAGTTAGCCTCTGGAATCTAGCCTCCTGTGATACTAGCTGAATTAGCTTAAATGCTCACGATACTAGCTGAATTGGCTATGAAAATGATTTAAATACCTGTGATACTACCCGAATCATGTGAAATTACCTTAACTAGCTCTGATACGAATTCCTGCTCTAAATTAGCACGAGCACCTGTGATACTATCTGAATTACCTGTTAAAATGACTCAAATACCATTGATACAACCTGAATCATCTGCATTTAACTTAAATAGCTGTGATACAAATCTCTGATCGAAATTATCAATAATATCTGTGAAGCTCTGTCGATTACCTCAAATACTTACGATATTACCTGAACTATCTGTGAAATACGAAGCTAGGTTATAACCAACCCCTGTAACCTACCCTTGCGTGCTTAATTACTCTAAACACCTATGTTACTTGAATTATCCTAAATACCTACGATACCCTCTGAATTACCTGTGAAATATGAAACTATGCTATACCCAACCCTAGAATCTATCCTCTTGTGATACTAGCTGAATTAGCCTAAATACCTACGATACTAGCTGAATTATCTGTGAAATCATGCAGAGCCATGATGCAGTTAGCATCTGGAATCTATCCTGTGTTACTAGACGAATTAGCCTAAATGCATACGATACTAGCTGAATTACCTGTGAAATCATACACTGCTATGATCCAGTCAGCCTCTTGCAATACTACCTGAATTACTTACCTGTTAGTGTTAGTGGGTTAGCTTTTCCCGTTGCAGGTCACCTTTTTCCCTTTATGGCTCACCTTTTTCCCTTTGGTGGTCGCCTTTTTCCCTTTGCTGGTGACATTTTTCCCTTTACTGGTCACCTTTTTCCCGTTGCATGTCGCCTTTTTCCCTTTGCTGGTCACCTTTTTCCCTTTGCTGGTCACATTTTTCCCTTTGCTGGTCGCCTTTTTCTCTTTGCTGGTTACGTTTTTCCCTTTGCTAGTCAACTTTTTCCCTTTGTGGGCCTCCTTTTTCCCTGAGCAGTCACCTTTTTCCCCTGAACGAGTCACCTTTTCCCTGAATAGGTTACGTGATGGGCATGTCTAGAACATTGACCACTATGTTCACGTCTAAAGTCGCTTTCAAGTCTGGCACCTCCTATTCCCTATCTCTCCTGTATATAAGTCCATATTCCTACTGCTACACTACCTGTCTAGCCTAACACCTCTCCTCCTGTTCCTATACCTCTCATATAAACCATACTCTACTCCTCTAGCTCTGTCTAGCCTAACGCCTCTCTCGTTTACCTATGACTCTCACATAAACCATACTCTGCTCCTCGACCTCTGTCTAGTCTAACTCCTCTCCTCGTTTTCCTATACCTCTCATATAAACTATACTCTACTCCTCAACCTCTGTCTAGCCTAGCACCCCTCTTCCTGTCCCTATACTTCTCATACATATAAACCATGCCCTACGTTTCAAGCCCTGTCTAGTCTAACACCACTCCCCGTATCCCCTACCTCTCAAAAGCTCATTCCCTCCTGCCCCCCCCTCTAGCTGAGTATCACTCCTTGGTTTCCTATCTAACCTAACTTTAACACCTGTCTATCCTAGCATAGGATCTCTCTCCGTTTTCTCGTCTCTCCTTATAAACACAAACTCAATTCTCCTAACCTAATACCTCTCCTCGTTTAGCCTAACACCTTTCCTCGTTTTCCTATATCTCTCATATAAACCATGCACTACGTTTCAAGCCCTGTCTAGTCTAACACCTCTCATCGTTTTCCTATACCGCTCATATAAACCATACATTACTCAGCCTCTGTCTAGCCTAGCACCCTCCACGTATTCCCTATCTGTCTCATATAAAGCGCACTCCCCTCCTACCACTGTCTAGCCTAGCGTCAGTCCTCGTATTCCCTATCTCTCCCATATAAACGCATTTTCCTCCTTGAAGACTCTCTCAACCTAGCATCTACCTTCGTTTTCCCTATCCTTTCCCATATAAACGCAAAAAACTGTGCTCGAATTCCTCTATATATCCTACTGACATAATAATGCGACATAAATAAACATATGGTATACGACTTTTAAATAGTCTACAGCCTTCTTTTTCTGTAGTAGATTAACTCTATATCTCAGATCTCCGATGAGGATGAATGACATAAAGATACATATAGGCATATAATTCACTTTATGCAAAATGCCATAGTAAACACACGATTGGATCGAAGCGCCTGTCTCCCAATGTTAAAGATAGCGATTACGACAAGGTAACGGAAAGGGACACATCCTTACAGTACGTGATCAAAGGTTTCCGGACACCTGGCTGAAAATGACGTACAAGTTCGTGGCGCCCTCCATCGGTAATGCTGGAAGTCAATATGGTATTGGCCCACCCTTAGCCTTTATGACAGCGTTCACTCTCACAGGCATACTTTCAATCAGGTGCTGGAAGGTTTCTTGGGGAATGGCAGCCCATTCTTCACGGAGTGCGGAACTGAGGAGAGGTATCGATGTAGGTCGGTGAGGCCTGGCACCAATTCGGCGTTCCAAAACATCCCAAAGGTGTTCTATAGGATTCAAGTCAGGACTCTGTGCAGGCCAGTCCATTACAGGGATGTTATCATCGTGTAACCACGCCGCCACAGCCCGTGCAGTATGAACAGGTGCTTGATCGTGTTGAAAGATGCAATCGCCATTCCCGAATTGCTCTTCAACAGTGAGAAGCAAGAAGTTGCTTAAAATATCAATGTAGGTCTGCGCTGTGATCGTGCCACGCAAAACAACAAGGGGTGCAAGCCCCCTCCAGGAAAAACACGATCACACCATAACACCACCACCTCCGAATTCCACTGTTGGCACTACACACGCTGGCAGATGACGTTCACCGGGCATTCGCCATACCCACACCCTGGCATCGGATTGCCACATTGTGTTCCGTGATTCGTCACTCCACACAACGTTTTGTCACTGTTCAATCGTGTAATGTTGACGCTCCTTACACCAAGCGAGGCGTCGTTTGGCATTTTCCTGCGTGATGTGTGGCTTATGAGCAGCCGTTCGACCATGGAATCCAAGGTTTCTCACCTCACGCCTAACTGTAATAGTACCTGGAGTGGATCATGATGCAGTTTAGAATTCCTGTGTGATGGTCTGGATAGATGTTTGCCTATTACTCTTTACGACCCTCTTCAAATGTCGGCGGTCTCTGTCAGTCAACAGATGAGGTCGGCCTGTAAGCTTTTGTGCTGTACATGTCCCTTCACGTTTCCACTTCACTATCACATCAGAAACAGTGGACCTAGTGATGTTTAGGAGTGTGAAAATCTCGCGTACAGACTTCTGGCACAAGTGGCACCCAATCCCCTGACCACGTTCGAAGTCCGTGAGTACAACGGAACGTCCCATTCTGCTGTTTCACGATGTCTAATGACTACTGATGTCGCGGATAATGAGTACCAGGCAGTAGGTGGCAGCACAATGCACCTAAGATGAAAACCTATGCTTGTGGGGCGTCCGGATACTTTTTATCAAATAGTGTACCTCTTCGATGATTACCACCCCCATGAGGAACGGACGAACTGAAGGGACCATAGGCAGACAGGCCACGGAGACGCTTAGAGGTCCCTAACGATTTCAAGCTTCAAAACCCTGATACCGTAATTATTGATAGGAAGATGTAAATAATTAAATAAAGAAATGATAGTAAGATAGAGAAACAATTGCAATAAATAGTTTCCGTATATTATATCAATGTGTTATGTAATAAGCCTAAATTGAAAGAGTTGTCCGGTCATTAGCGAATCATATTAAGGAAAGTTATTACTAACAGCCGAGTAGCGAAAGTTCGTGGAATGCAGTTAGGGTTCAGTTCAGTACATTTGAAAAGTCACGTAGAAGGAATTGAATAGATTGCAGCAAGGAACCGCATAGAAACAGTTTCAGATACGCATGCGTACAGCTTTAAGATTGGACAGCGTATGTAGGAACGTTGTTAGGGGTAGTTAAATTCAAATTGAGTATTATTTATGGACGCTATTTAACTGCTTTGGTCCTTAACGCCCCATTCTATATTGGGCGTGAATTTTGCTCAGAGGCCTCTTTATCAGGCGGTAGAGGGAGCTCAAGTTAAGAAAAGAGCATGCACTCTAAATCAGATTTACCCACTTACTCACTAAATCGTGTGACGATGCTTGTGATTACTCATATAGTATTAGTTTCATTTTTTAAGATGAGTCGTGCCCAGTGAAGAGCTTGAGTTAGGAAGATTTAGGGATCTTTCCAAGTGAAATTTCTGCGACTTACGGCATCCGACGCTTCTTCTTCATCATCTTTTTTTTTTCTTCTTCTTCTTATTATTATTAAAGAAATAATTTTATTCTTTAATTCAACAGTCGGCGACTCTGTTCAAGCAGAAGATTTTAGTGAACATTGCGACCTATCAGCTAACTAATTTGATGTACTCTCACGCATACCCCGAGACAAATATCTCATAGTTATACCACTGAAGCAGCTAGGAGATGACATCATAGAACTCAGCAACAAAGCAGGTAACATTAAACGTGCACCACGAACTGCTTCAGCGCGATCATACCGTTGGGCTGCTCAGAGAAGGCTTTCCTCTGGCGGAGTCGGGGAGAACTGGAAGAAGGCGAAACCCACAAGAATTATGAAAGGAGAAACGAAATGACGAGGGGGACAGGAAATTTGCGGTAGAAGAGGAGCCACCCCAGCATTCGCCTACTGACCAGGGGAAGGCACGAAAATAATCCATGGTCAGAGAGGCCGATCCAACAGGAATCGAACACGAGATTTTCCGAATGCAAGTCTCACACGTTACCGCTGAGCCATCTGGCTCGGTTGCAAGATATCCTACATACTCTTCTGAAACTTTTAGGTTGAAAATTTTTGACCATGTGTTGCCTTTGTAAACTTTTAACAAAGATGGCTCTGTATAATTGGCAGATATTTCGAGGTTATTCGTTAACATCGTGCACTTTAATGCCTATTCTATATAACTTTAAGTTGCAAAACTTAATAAAGCGCATCTTGCTTCATATTGTTTCTATTATCATCATTATACTGGTTGGCTTACGTAGATCTACGCTCCCTGGCATATCAGCTGTTTCACTACCCTTCGGGATTTTTGTTTATGCTCTGCTACAACGGTAAATTCATATCTGTTTCGAAGAGTGACACACACTGACTTTAACAATTCATAACTTGGGTAATGCCTCTATACGGTTTAATAATTAATGACGAATATTAAGGATATTGGTTCATTCAAAGCAAGACATATATCATAATTTGGCTAATAAACGAGTTTTGCATGCGGTATGAGTTGGAACGGAGCCTATTGGTGCTGGGACCTCTGCTATTATTACTACCCATATGGCCAATTGCGGTATTGGATTTTGCATTACCTTTTTTACATGAAGCTTAGCTGAATATATGTGAAGTGACCGACCGTTACTGTTAATTACGCACATTGTAAAGGACAAAACAGGAGGCAAATGCATTACCTTTGTCACATCGTTCTCCAAATCATGGTTTATATCATATTAAAACATGCAGGACCGTGTGATGCCGAACTAGTTCGTTTTATTTGAAGCTTCGGTGTCGCCATAAGCAAACTTCATACATAAGCACCTGATGGAGAACGCTCTCTAAGAGTAACTGGATTAAAACAGAACATTAGCCTTGTGAATCAGCTATCAGAACTCCAGAAAAAGAGAAAAGTAATAAACACAGAGGACGTGTATTATATGAATGCATGTGTTACAAGTATTCACCCAGAAAATTGTGACACACACACACACACACACACACACACACACACACACACACACACACACACACACACACACTTTCTTTTGAACTTTGGTTAGCTTCTGAAGTATATGATGACCTTGGAACTGTCAACGTGACTGTTTTTTCCTCCCCTTTCTTCAGTGGATTCCTAATAGGTAGTTTCGAAAATAGCAGTAACTAGCAGGTCTTTTTTAATAGTGTTCCCGTTTTACGGCAGGCGGCGTGTCTGCAGTCAGAGCAAACAATTCAGTGAATTGAGTTAATATCCGTTATTCATGCTCTTGGTGATGTCTGTTTTAACCCAACTGGCAGGTCAATCATCAGAGCGATAACTCCCGGCGAATCGAATGTAATATCTGTAGCAGGTCAATCATCAGAGCGATAACTCCCGGCGAATCGAATGTAATATCTGTAGCAGGTCAATCATCAGAGTGATAACTCCCGGCGAATCGAATGTAATATCCGTGGCAGGTCAACAATCAGAGCGATAACTCCCGGCGAATCGAATGTAATATCTGTAGCAGGTCAATCATCAGAGCGATAACTCCCGGCGAATCGAATGCAATATCCGTGGCAGGTCAACAATCAGAGCGATAACTCCCGGCGAATCGAATGTAATATCTGTGGCACGTCAACAATAGGAGCGATAACTCCCGGCGAATCCAATGTAATATCTGTAGCAGGTCAACAATCAGAGCGATAACTCCCGGCGAATCGAATGTAATATCCGTGGCAGGTCAACAATCAGAGCGATAACTCCCGGCGAATCCAATGTAATATCCGTGACAGGTCAACGATCAGAGCGATAACTCCCGGCGAATCCAATGTAATATCTGTGGCAGGTCAACAATCAGAGCGATAACTCCCGGGGAATCGAATGTAATATCCGTGGCAGGTCAACAATCACAGCGGTAAGTCCCGGCGAATCGAATGTAATATCCGTGGCAGGTCAACAATCACAGCGGTAAGTCTCGGCGAATCGAATGTAATATCCGTGACAGGTCAACAATCAGAGCGATAACTCCCGGCGAATCCAATGTAATATCTGTGGCAGGTCAACAATCACAGCGGTAAGTCCCGGCGAATCGAATGTAATATCCGTGACAGGTCAACAATCAGAGCGATAACTCCCGGCGAATCGAATGTAATATCCGTGGCAGGTCAACAATTACAGCGGTAAGTCCCGGCGAATCGAATGTAATATCCGTGACAGGTCAACGATCAGAGCGATAACTCCCGGCGAATCCAATGTAATATCTGTGGCAGGTCAACAATCAGAGCGATAACTCCCGGCGAATCGAATGTAATATCCGTGGCAGGTCAACAATCACAGCGGTAAGTCCCGGTGAATCGAATGTAATATCCGTGACAGGTCAACAATCAGAGCGATAACTCCCGGCGAATCGAATGTAATATTCTTGGCAGGTCAACAATCAGAGCGATAACTCCCGGCAAATCGAATGTAATATCTGTGGCAGGTCAGCTATCAGTGCGATAACTGCCGGCGAATAGAATGTAATATCCGTGGCAGGTCAACAATCACAGCGATAACTCCCGGCGAGTTGGTTGTAATATCCGTGGTAGGTCAACAATCGGAGCGATGACTCCCGGCGAGTCCGTTGTAATATCCGTGGCAGGTCAACAATCAGAGCGATAACTCCCGGCGAATCGAATGTAATATCCGTGGCAGGTCAACAATCAGAGCGATAACTCCCGGCGAATCGAATGTAATATCCGTGGCAGGTCAACAATCACAGGGATAATTCCCGGCGAATCGGATGTAATATCTGTGGTAGGTCAACAATCAGAGCGATGACTCCCGGCGAGTCGGTTGTAATATCCGTGACAGGTCAACAAGCAGAGCGATGACTCCCGGCGAGTCGGTTGTAATATCCGTGGCAGGTCAACAATCAGAGCGATACCCCCATGTGAATCGGATGTAACATTCGTGGGTGGTTGTAAGGGGACATATACCCATTAGAATGGAGCATTGAAAATAACTGGAATAAGTAATAATGTAAAATAATATTGAGAAATAGCTTTAGTTTAAAATAACACAGAGTGTAATTAACGAGAAATCAGCATGTAAGGAGCTTTGTAATTAGTAACAACCAGGCGAGCGAGCAACAGGAGTAAAGTCTACCGGCACATACACGCTAATGCACACAGGGTTTAGGAAAATCACAATAAATAGAGAGATGCCCGAGATTAGAGTGAGACATAGATAGTGGTCCAATTTCTGGAAGACAAGGGATTTGGAAAAATAGAAAGAGAAATGAGAGTTGTAAAGTGAGACGCAGATTAGTGGGTTTTGTCAGAGAAGTCAAAGGGAAGCGTGACTCCTAGGATATGGAATATTTTATAGCAGCTAAGTAGATAGCCGATGAGAATACTTGTTACATATAAAGGCGCGAATTCTACCGTCATATTAGGAGAATATAAAAGGGGAAAGAGGCACAAATTTCCTCACTCGCTGATTTTACTCTCAGGTTGTAATACATGTGAGTGAAGCGGAAGATTTTGTGGGTGTATGTGGGTGAGAAAATATCGTAAGACGAAGTTCGTTAGATCCACGTAAAGAATTCATAGTAGCGAGAAGTTTAAATGTATAGCTTTTGTATCCTTTTAGTTTTAAGCAAGGGAAAGTTGCTATCCGCTTCAATGGGCATTATGATTGAAAATTTGAGCTGTTTAAGGTAAAGTCAGTTTGTTATTTGCCTTCACCAACATAAACTCCTTAAAAATATCAAGTTAGCTAACTAGGATAGGAATCTCTCCTTACCTCTGCGACAAGCAGCTCGGTAGAGAACTTCCAGCTTCTGAGATCCGAGATAGCATCCAGATGAAATAGCACGTGGTATTGACGTGCGAGGTCTTACTTCTCCCGGTACAAGGTCAACAATCAGAGCGATAACTCCCAGTGAGACGAACGTAATATCCGTGGCAGGTCAACAATCACAGTGATAACTCTCAGCGAGTCGGATGTAATATGCGTAGCAGGTCAGCAATCACAGCGATAACTCCCGGCGAATCGTATGTAATATCTGTGGCGAGTCAACAATTAGAGCAATAACTCCTGGCAAGTCGAACGTAATATCTGTGGCAGGTCAACAATCAGAGCAATAACTCCTGGCGAGTCGGATGTAATATCCGTGAAAGGTCAACAATCAGAGCGATAACTCCCGGCTAGTCGGACGTAATATCCGTGGCAGGTCAACAATCACAGCGATAGTCCCTGGAAATCGAACATAGTATCCGTGGCAGGTCGGCAATCAAAGCAAGAACTCCTGGCGAATGGTTGTAACATCCGTGGAAGGTCAGCAATCAGAGAGAGAACTGCTCTCGGATCTATATAATATCAGTGGCAAGTCAGCAATCAGAGAGAGAGAACTCCCGGCGGATCGGATGTAATATCCGTGGCAGGTCAACAATCAGAGCAATAATTCCCGGCGAATCGGATGTAGTATCTGTAGCAGATCAACAATCAGAACGATAACTCCCGGGAAATCGGATATAATATCTGTGGCAGTTCAGCAATCAGAGAGAGAACTGCCAGCGAATCGGATGTAATATCCATTGTAGGTCAAAAAGCACAGACAGAGCTCCCACCGAATCGATTGTAATATCCATAGCAGGTCCAAAATCGCAGCGGTAACTTCCGACGATTCGAATGTAATATCCATGGCAGGTCAGCAATCAGAGTTAGAACTCCTAGCCAATTGGATGTAATATTCATGTCTGGTCAAAAATCAGAGAGAGAGCTCTCGCGAATTCTTTTTATTTATTTATTTTTTTTATTTACACAAATATTTGAAAAATATTGATAACTCTTAACTCACAAAGTAAGTACAATAATTCTTATATAATTTTGACAATGCCATGTTTCTTGCAGTGTTAATTTTCTTTTCTAAATGTATCTAAATTTCCAAAAGTCTGTTTTGTTGGTTCATAGCTGGTGTTCGATTGTATATGTGTGTCAAAGCACTGATTTAAAGTTTCTGAAGTTCACTGCACTACACTTTCACCGTTTCCTGCTTATTAGGAACACTTAATCGCAAAGAATTAAATCTTAAATTTAAAAGTTGTTCTTTAGAAATGCCCCTTCTTAAACAGAGAGAACATCTATGTTGGGGCCGACTAACAACAGTGTCTCTCGTTTTTTTCCGTTTTAGTCGGGTCCGGTGGTCTGTCAGAAAAGTCTCGAGACCTCGTACACTTGGAGCGGGATCCTGCAGCATATAATGGAGATACCCCATGACAAGCCATATTTGGGCAAACACATGACGTTGAATCTGGATATCGAGCTGTAATATAGCCCTATGAATGACATTTGGGTTCTCCGCCATAGTAATGCAGCGAATTTTATGTTTGATCCATTACCAAGTGTCGGGAATACAGGTTGTGAACCGGTGATGAAGGATATCAATATTGTGGCAACGGGTACAATATGGTGAATTGCAAATGTTATGTCGATATTGCTTTTCTGCTGTGGATATTATGGCATTTAGGCTCTTGTAGGCGGAGGCCTTCCAGTCCGTCGAAATCTCGATGTATCGAAAAACCCTCCAGATATTCTTCCTCTGTACGTTAGGATATTTGTCCTCTATAGTCGGAGTAGAGAAGTGTCTCAATAGAAGATGATGATACAGCTGCTTGGTAGTAGGAGATGGAACCCCAGGAAATAACTCTGAGGTAAAGTGGTAATGCATATTACCGTTCGGCGAAAAATGGCATTATTCATTAGATTCCCACAACTGGTCTGAAGTTTTCTATTGTCCTTTAGAAGTCGCAGATCGAGCAAAGCTTTAATTAACAACGCTGAACACTTTTCAGATACTGCCATTAGTCCGAGATCCCCACTAGTGATGGAAAGCCATAGTTGAGACTTCGCCACCTTGTACATATGGCCACTCCACAAATAATAGGACACTGCTAACTCGATGCGTTGGGATATCTCCGTTGGAAGGGGTAGAACTTGTGCCAGATACCATAACTTGGACAATGCAAACAGGTTAACAAACCAAACTCTCTGAAGAATATTGAGGTTTCAACTTTTGTGGCGGTGTAAAGTGTAGCGGATTTGATGGAGTAAAGATGTCCAGTTTAAACTTATCATTTCAGTGACATTCGATACAATTTGGAGGCCGAGAACAGTGCCGCGGTCCTTGATGGGTACGTCCGCCAAGGTTAACATCCGAGGCCATCTCCCAAAAGGTAGTAATGAGGATTTCTGATAATTAATCTCCGCAGAAGATGCTTGCTCATAGAACCGTAATATGTGGGGGAGCAAACACAACTGTTTAGTATGACGCAGGAACAAGGTCATATCATCGGCATAAGTCTTCATAGTGAGTAAACCTGCCGACATAGCAGTGGAAAATACGTGTTTCATTATCATCCGAACCAACGGTTCAGTACAAATGGTAAACAACAGCATACACAAGGGGCATCATTGACGTATACCACTCAAAACAGGAATAGGCCTAGTGGAATATCCATTTATGAGCAACCTGGAGTAAGCAGAGGTGTATGATAATTTAACGGCAGTGAGGAGGCGGTCAGGAATATGCATGCGCTGTAAGACACCAAATAAGTAGTCATGATCAACATTATCAAATGCCGTTTCAAGGTCCAGTGACAAAAGAGCAGCCTCTTCCTCAGGAAGTTCCTCCATATATATATATATATATAACTGCATCACGTAGTTGTACCAAGTTATAGGTTAATTTTCTGCCCGGAATTCCACAGGTTTGTTCAGAAGCAATCAATGCTGGCATCACTTGGCGCAATCTGTTTGCCAAAATTTTCGTCAAAATCTTAAAATCAGTACTCAGCAGCGTAATAGACCTATAGCTGGTAAAGTATCGGGACCGTATACGTTTTGGAATTAAGATCACAATGCCTTCCTTGAATCCCGACAAGTTTCCGCGCATATCAAAAATAGCATTCATCAACTGTAACACACGGTCTTTAATAATGGGCCAAAATACTTTGTAGAAGGTATAGCTAATTCCATCTGGTCCTGGTGCAGATTTGTTACTCACCTTAAAAAACTGCCTCTCAAAGTTCGTCCATAGCAATGGGTGTTTCCAAGGCATATGGGTCTACATCATCTAAAGTTCGGTCAGTAGCTTTACAGAGGACGTGTTTAGAGGAATCAAGAGTAAGGCGTTGTTCTTATTGCCTTCGAAAATGCTCCTCGACCGCTCTGAGAATCTCAGAAGTAGTGTGCAGTGCAGTATCATCATTAGTGAGAATATCAGACATGAATTTACGTTGATGTCGGTTCTTCTCCGAAGCCACATGATACAAGGCAGCGCGCTCATTGTCTATAATTGAGTATGCACGGGATCGCAGCTGTATACCATCCATAATAGATTCTTGAATTTTGCTAATTCTTCGTCGAATCGCTGACAGTCTGGCAGTAACTTCATTGACGGCATTCTGTTGTTCTGTCAAATCATGCAATAACGCGTAGTAGTAATAATGTAGCATGGTAGCTCGTTCCTTTGCCTTAGCCTTACCAACAAATTTGAAAAAACACTGTATGGCAGGCTTATAAATCAAAAGCCACTGCAGAAGATCATTGTAGCGTGATCTATCCGCTCTGAGGGTAACGCTATACCAAATCATACGAAACTGCTGTTGCACTTCATCATTATATAAGAGAGCAGTGTATAATTTCCAGTAACCTCTGCCCAAAACGGGTAAAGGGGTGGTTGCGGCTAATTTTAACAATTAAAGCATGATGGTCACTTACTGCGGCAGCAACAACAGCAGCACTCCGAATGTTCATTCTATGAAGTGCATTGATACAGCCTATCAAGTGATGCTGAATTATGACGACAATACGTGTAGCAAACCGTATTACCATGTATCAGTCAATTGCAATTCAGTACTAAGCCGTTGTAGCGCAGGAGACGGATGATATAGCCCTCGTTGATCCTTGGCATGTAACACGCAGTTAAAGTCGCCAACCAGTAACAAGTATCTGTATCTTTGGCGGAAAAAGAATGGCATATGAGTATCAATAAAAGCTTCACGTTCACGCCGTTTGTTGGAGCCAGAATGTAAATAAACATTAACTACCAAGGTATCGTTGTCGATAATAATAGTTAAAATGCATCCACTAGGATACAACTCTTGATAAGTGATGTTCAAGGCAGCTCTGTATATTATCGCAGTACCCCTATTGTCGTCACCCTCATTACAAATATAATTATATTGAGGACCAAGGAAATTGAAATTGTCAATGTTTACCTCCTGCAATAGCAATATATAAACATCATAACTGTAAATAAAACCTTTCAGGAGCTGTTGCTTAGTGGTATTGCGAATACCATTAATATTTAAGGTAGCATAAATTCGTGTATAAGACATGAAAATGAAGAGCAAAATGTATGACAAGCAAAGGAGAACGAAGGGATAGCGAATCATGACAGGGAAATGTTTTCATCTGACTCACTCTCAAAGTATGCGCGCGTTTTCTCTTTCTGCTACCAGAGGTGAGTCCACCAGTACTACTTTCCGTGCGTCACTTTTTTTACACGGGGGTCACGGCTGCTACAAGAAGCACTGTCAGTCGTGGTGTTCAATATTTCCATATCGCTGTTTTACAGGGCTGCTGTACCGGCATTTGGCGCAGGATTTAAGGCGACAGGTTTCTCCTCGGAGTGTTCCTCTTCCATCATTATGGTGCATAAGGTCGACATAACCATATCCGTTTCCATGTCACCATCATCAATGGCTGTAGAACGAGCTAAAGTCGCATCCCCGTTTGCAATCACAGCACATGGCGATTTGCTTTCGACAGCGCTATCCCTTCCTGACGAATCGGATATAGTGAATAGCTCCTGCGTATTACTTGACATCTCCGTCGAGTGTAAAACTGGTACCTTCTCAATATCTAGCGGTGCCCGTTTAATAGGGAACTCGCCCTGTACTAACTGCGACCACGTGGGAGCGTCTATGGTGCGTGGTGTCTGTGTAATTACCCTCCTACTAGGACATGTGGTACGAAATGTCCCGTGCCGTTACATAATGCACACGTGATGGGTTGGCTGTCATAGCTTATATAGCTTTTAACTCCAGCAAAATCTATAAATGATGGAATATGCTTTTGCAAACCCATCTTTGCTGTTCGTACTCCATTACTAATTTGGTATCTAAGATGGGGACTCCAAGTATTCATAGTCAACGATATCACCGTACCATAAATTCCCAGTTGCTCCCTAATAAATTCTGAGTTGAGATCCTTCGGTAAATGGTACAGTTTCACAATACGAAAGCTTAGTCCTGCCGTTGTGATCGTAACCTTACTTCTCTGCCCATTACTATGAGCAAAAATTGACTCACTGTTGGTGTCCGTGATTGCCTTTTTGACTGTCATCTCTACTTTACGTTGGATATATAGTTGCCTGGTATAATTATTCAGCTGAATCATCTCCAAATCATCTTCTTTAAAACGAAAAACATCGTAAATCCATTCGTGTAGTTCATACGGCGAAGGCTTCGGAAAATCGCGCTCCACAAAGGCAACTACTAAAGTATTCTTCCTTTCTACAATCATGTTTTAAGAATAAGAAACTCGAATCTTATTTCAGAAATGTCGAACTTTAAAAAGTAAACACAAACAAAGCTTGTGTGAAAGCACACGTAGCGATAACAAAATAAAACAGGTCACGGAGCTAAGCACACCTCGCGAACCTGCCACTCCACTCGCCCAAGCGAGACGACACAGATGCAATATCCGTGGCTGATCAACAATCAGAGCGGTAACTTCCGGCGAATCGGATGTAATATCTGTGCACATTGTTGTTGGTAATGTCGCCTGTTTCAAAGCAGCTGTCAGCCTGGCAATCAGAGCAGGTATTTTGGCGAATCGGATGTAATATCTGTGATAATGTTGTTGGTGATGTCTGTTTCAAAGCAGCTGTCAGCCTGGCAATCAGAGCAGGTATTTTGGCGAATCGGATGTAATATCTGTGATAATGTTGTTGGTGATGCCTGTTTCAAAGCAGTTGTCAGCCCGGCAATCAGAGCAGGTATTTTGGCGAATCGGATGTAATATCTGTGATAATGTTGTTGGTGATGCCTGTTTCAAAGCAGCTGTCAGCCCGGCAATCAGAGCAGGTATTTCGGCGAATCGGATGTAATATCTGTGCATAATGTTGTTGGTGATGCCTGTTTCAAAGCAGCTGTCAGCCCGGCAATCAGAGCAGGTATTTCGGCGAATCGGATGTAATATCTGTGCATAATGTTGTTGGTGATGTCGCCTGTTTCAAAGCAGCTGTCAGCCCGGCAATCACAGCAGGTATTTCGGCGAATCGGATGTAATATCTGTGCATAATGTTGTTGGTGATGTCGCCTGTTTCAAAGCAGCTGTCAGCCTGGCAATCAGAGCAGGTATTTCGGCGAATCGGATGTAATATCTGTGCACATTGTTGTTGGTAATGTCGCCTGTT
This sequence comes from Deroplatys truncata, assembly GCA_030765065.1. NCBI lineage: Eukaryota > Metazoa > Arthropoda > Insecta > Mantodea > Mantidae > Deroplatys > Deroplatys truncata. The sequence goes on along the minus strand of CM060990.1, from coordinate 5,394,456 downwards.
TCAAAGCAGCTGTCAGCCCGGCAATCAGAGCAGGTATTTCGGCGAATCGGATGTAATATCTGTGCACATTGTTGCTGGTAATGTCGCCTGTTTCAAAGCAGCTGTCAGCCCGGCAATCAGAGCAGGTATTTCGGCGAATCGGATGTAATATCTGTGCACATTGTTGCTGGTAATGTCGCCTGTTTCAAAGCAGCTGTCAGCCCGGCAATCAGAGCAGGTATTTCGGCGAATTGGATGTAATATCTGTGCATAATGTTGTTTGGTGATGTCGCCTGTTTCAAAGCAGCTGTCAGCCCGGCAATCAGAGCAGGTATTTCGGCGAATCGGATTTAATATCTGTGCATCATGTTGTTGGTGATGTCGCAAGGCAGCTGGCGTGCCACACAAGAGACTTGGGCTGGAATCCCAGTTGGGTCAAGCTTGAAGTGTACCCAATCATTAGGATCAGCTGGCTTTAGCGCTTCGGATCCTACATTTCATGTCTTTGTATGACATCACTTCTAGAATGATAAAACTTCCTAAAAATAAGGCCGAAAATAAGTTTACTCAGCCAGAAGCTGCAATTAACTCTAACACTCCAGTTATAAGCTTTAAATAAATTGTGGTGACCATTAATACATGTAGATATATCCATTTAGAAATAAAGATTTGATAGTTGTAGTAACAGCAATATGATCACCAAGGTTATACACATAAATGGTATGCTATGCAATGAAATAAGGTATAGTGACCACAAAATACAATAAAATATGATGTATAATTTATATTCACCGCAATTAAAGCTTGTTTTGTGAGAATATCATATAATCGGATCCAAGATGTTTAAGAGCTGAGATTCCTAAGAGAGGAAGGCGTTAATGAGTATGCGATTTCATGCGTACCATTGCATCAGTCTTACAGGAAAGGTTCCGCGATACCGTACCATACTGGTTTTCGGGAGATCCTGGATTCGATTCCTGGGGCCGGCCACTCTGACCATGGGTTTTTCGTGGTTTTCCCTGGTTGGCAAGGCGAATGCTGGAGTGGTTTCTCTTCTACAGCGAATTAAATTTCCCTAATTTCTTTTTATTTCACTTCGCCTTTCATGTTTCAGGTAGGCTTATAGGCTGTGCAGTGGCGGTCGGTGTCGTACAGCTGGCGCAGATACTTGCTCGTTAGAAAGTTGTCGGCCCTGCCAGATGGTAGCCTTCTCTGAGCCACCTCCGGTGGACCGAGTTCTCCTCGGTTCCGCCGGAGGGAAGCCTTCTTTGAGCAATCCGGCGGTGTGACTGGGTCATTAAGTTTGAGATCGTTAGAGACCTCTGCGCGTCTCTATCGGCCGAAATGCCTGCGGTTCCTTCACCTCATCTGTTCCTCCTGGCGGTGATAAGTACAAGAAATCCGCTTTGGGATGAGGTGTCCCCTTCGTTCCCTATTCATAGCTATACAAGATAGAGAGGCTGTGCGCCGTGCTGCTGACAAACAGTCACATGTGCTTTCATCCAGAGTCATGGTTTGTAGTACAGTCGTAAGATATTTGAAGCATCGATTCAAAGAAAATAAACCTTTGTATTGTAAAGATGTTAATAACAGTTAACTGATAACATTGTACTTGATATTAATGGTTTTCTGTCTTTAGCTCAAACACCTGCGTATGTACAAATATTTCCACTTTAGGTTTATGCATAACTGCTTTCTTTATTGACAAATCTTGCATTAGTTATTTATAGGTTATTGTATTAACACGGTTTAGAACTTTTATATTCCATGTCTTATTTGATTTAATTTTAATGCTGTAGTTATTGAAGATTCAAATGTACATTTAATTGAAACATTTTCAGCAACTATATATAGGTTCTGGAAAGTTTGAAAGACATCCAAATAAAGAAGTCATTGTATGTGCTTAGTCTTCATAAGAATACATTAATCAACGGCGTCCAATTCCTTTAACGACCGTACTGTCACTGATTTACTTCCTTTCTCATGCTGTAATGTTGTACTCATTCCATGGCAGCTGAGTATGTATTTCTTTAGTTAACTGCCCACTGATTTAATCGCACAAATGTAATTTTTTATTAATTTCTCGGATTTTTTTAAACCATATCGATAGCTATAGAAACGGCGCAGTTTACTTGTTTTCGCTTTAAAGCAAAACAGTTGAAGCCAGACCTCTGCTGTTGAGTAAAATTATATATCATGCAGTGCATCGTGAGTTATGAGGCTACAGCAAGTTGCGGTTATCTAGGTGATAATTTAACACAGAAATACATACAAATTCTCCTCCACGGTTTCGAAATTGTAACCGTTGGTTATGAAATCGAAAACTGCCACTCTTCACATTAAGTTCACCACAAATTCATACCATTATTCTCCGTTACTTTCTTATGGCTTTCGTTTATTTATTGAAGTTCGAAGAAATTACCACGGAGGTTTCCTTAGCACTTTTACTTAATTTTTCACGCTTCAAATTTCTCAGTGATCCAGGAAGATTTCAGAATGAAATCTTATGGGATAAAGTTGGCTAAACGCTGCAGGCCATATTTCGAGATAACTGCAAATTTAGATACCAGTTCGTTCATGAATATGCTTTATTAACGCTAGTACAGAGCGTGCGGCCTAGCGAGGACGTGTGCGACACAGAGATATCTTGTATGATGAAGGTTCTAGTTAGAATTTAAGGGACTGAATATGCGACTGTGCTTCCCTTTGCCGAGCGTCTTATCGGAGGCCCTATAGATGTACAGAATGTGCATAAATAGGAGTTTTATGATTAAATGTGTCATTATTTGGTTGTAAAACTATTCAGAATAACGAAATGTTATCCATTTTACTTAAATTAATCCTAAAGACCTACAACCCAAAATTAATTAACCCAGTTTTTCAGGTCCTTCCAACAGCTATATGCATAATGTGGAGGTTTTGTGAGTGGCAGCTAATCTCGCAAGGTATGGAAAAAAAGCAGTCTCCGTAACCATTACACTCAAACAGAAATTTGAAGTTGTTTCCTTCGACTTTTGGCCCGAACTAGTGTGGTCGATTATCGTCAACTGTACAGCATATAAAAAGCTAAATGGCGTGAAAGTGTACTCATCATCAATGCCTCACAGTGGAAATCAGCCACGTAGTTTGCGGAGAAAATAGCAACTCTACCATGCTTGTAGACAGCGGTCGAATGGTCAGCCCTCTAGCTTCTCATCCCAGTGGTTCCTTGTTTGATTTCCAGTAGGTACAGCGAGGTTTTCTTTAACTACAATCACTCCCTATTCCACACAGAGCGTGGAAGCGGGAATGAATAGGTGTATCTGTGTTTAATAGTAAAACAGTAATAAAACAAAAAACAAAACAAAAACAAAGAGACTATAGCATCTAACACTTCACATGAGGGGACTGAATGCCTAACATTTCAAATACAGAAGTTAAGGGACACTTTACATAGAGATGAACGGGAGCGGCAGCAAAACCAAATACTTCACACGGAGTGGCTGCGGAACCTAATTCTTCACATTGAGAAGTTCCGTCGTCTAACCGTCATCTGAACAGATTAACTTATACAATATTTTACAAGGGGAGGTTACAGTATCAAACACTTCACGTGAACAGATCAACGCATATAATACTTTACAAGGAGAGGTTGCGGTATCAAACACTTCACGTGAACAGATCAACGCATAAATACTTTACAAGGAGAGGTTCCGGTATAAAACACTTCATGTGAACAGATCAACGCATACAATACTTTACAAGGAGAGGTTGTGGTATCAAACACTTCACGTGAACAGATCACGCATATAATACTTTACAAGGAGAGGTTGCGGTATCAAACACTTCACGTGAACAGATCAACGCATATAATACTTTACAAGGAGAGGTTCCGGTATAAAACACTTCATGAGAACAGATCAACGTATACAATACTTTACAAGGAGAGGTTACAGTATCAAACACTTTACGTGAACAGATCAACGTATACAATATTTTACAAGGAGAGGTTACAGTATCAAACACTTTACGTGAACAGATCAACGCACACAATACTTTACAAGGAGAGGTTACGGTATCAAACACTTCACGTGAACAGATCAATGTATACAATACTTTGCAAGGAGAGGTTGCGGGAACAAACACTACACGTGAACAGATCAACGTATACAATACTTTACAAGGAGACGTTACGGTATCAAACACTTAAAGTGAACATATAACGTATACATTACTTTACAAGGAGAGGTTACGGTATCTAACACTTTACGTTAACAGATCAATGCATATAATACTCAACAAGGAGAGGTTACGGTATCAAACACTTTACGTTAACAGATCAACGCATATAATACTCCACAAGGAGAGGTTACGGTATCAAACACTTCACGTGAACAGATCAACGTATACAATACTTTACAAGGAGCGGTATCGGTATCCAACACTTCACGTGAACACATCAACGCATAAATACTTTACAAGGAGAGGTTACGGTATCCAACACTTCACGAGAACAGATCATCGTATACAAAACTTTACAAGGAGAGGTTACGGTATCCAACACTTCACGTGAACACATCAACGCATACAATACATTACAAGGAGAGGTTACGGTATCAAACACTTCACGTGAACAGATCAACGTATACAATACTTTACAAGGAAATATAGCGGTATCCAACACTTCACGTGGACAGATCCACGCATAGAATACTTTACAAGGAGAGAATGCGGTATCAAACACTTCACTTCAACAGATCAACGCATACAATACTTTACAAGGAGAGATTACGGTATCAAACACTTCACTTCAACACATCAACACATACAATACTTTACAAGGAGAGGTTACGGTATCAAACACTTCACTTCAACAGATCAACGCATACAATACTTTACAAGGAGAGATTGCGGTAACAAACACTTCACGAGAACTCATCAACGCATACAATGCTAAACAAGGAGAGGTTGCGGTAACAAACGCTTCACGAGAACTCATCAACGCATACAATGCTAAACAAGGAGAGGTTGCGGTAACAAACACTTCACGTGAACTCATCAAAGCATACACTACTTTACAAGGTGAGGTTGCGGTAGCAAACACTTCACGTGAACACATCAACGCATACAATACTTTACAAAGAGAGGTTGCGGTAACAAACACTTCACGTGAACACATCAACACATACAATACTTTACAAGGAGAGGTTGCGGTAGCAAACACTTCACATAAACACATCAACGTATACAATACTTTACAAGGAGAAGTTGCCGTATCAAACACTTCACGTGAAGAGATTAAAACATATAATACTTTACATACAGAGATTGCCGTATCAAACACTTCACTTGAAAAGATTGAGTCATATAACTCTTATACATTGGGATTGTGATACCTGTCATTTTACATGGAGAGATTACGGTAGTTAACAATTCACAACGGGTTGTAATACCTAACACTTCACATGGAGAGATTACGGTGGCTAACACATCACAACGAGGCTGTAATACCTAACACTATACATGCAGAGATTACTGTAACTAACACTTCACAACGAGGTTGTGATACCTAACACTGTACACGGAGAGGTTACGGTAGCATACATTTCACAAAGAAGTTGTGCTACCTAACAGAATACACTAGAGGTTACGGTAGCAAACACTTCACATGGAGGTTGTGATATCTAACACATTCCACGGAGAGGTTACGGTAGATAACACTTCACAAAGAAGGGCTGCGGTGCCTAAAAGTTTACACACAGAGATTACGGTAGCTAAAACTTCACAAAGAAGCGTAGCGGTAACTAAACCTTTATACAGAGGGGTTACGGTATCGAACACTTCACATCGAGGTTGTAATGCCTAACTCTTTACATGGAGAGATTACGTTAGCCAACAATTCATAAGGAAGTTGTGATACTTAACACCTTACAAGGAGAGGTTACGGTAGCTAACACTTCACAAAGAGGGTATGATACCTACCACTTTACACGGGGAGGTTACGGTAGCTAATACTTCACAAGGGGCTGTGATACATAACACTTTACATCGACAGGTTACGGTAGCTAACACTTCACAAGGAGTTGTGGTACTTGACACTTTACATGGAGGGATTACGGTAGCTAATACTTCACAACGAGGTTGTATTGCCTAACTCTTTACATGGAGAGATTACGGTAACTAACACTTCACAAGGATGTTGTGATACCTAACACTTTACACGGAGAGGTTACGGTAGCTAACACTTCACAAAGATCGTACATTGTGATTACTAACGCTTTACACGGAGAGGTTACGGTAGCTAACACTTCACAAACATATATTGTGATTACTAACACCTTACTTTGAGCGGTTACGGTTTCGAACACTTCACAACGAGGTTGTAATACCTAACACTTTACACGGAGAGGTTACGGGAGCTAACACTTCACAACGAGGTTGTGATACATAACACTTTACACGGAGAGTTTACGGTAGCCAATACTTCACAAGGATGTTGTGAAACCTAACACTTTACACAGAGAGATTACTGTTGCTAACACTTCATAAAGAGGTTGCGGTACCTAACACTTTACATGGAGGGGTTACAATAGCTAACACTTAGCTTGTGTTACCTAACACCTTGCATGGAGAGGTGACGGTAGCTAACACTTCTTAAAGAGGTTGTGATACCTCACACTTTACATAGAGAGGTTGCGATACCTACCACATTACACAGAGAGGTTACAATAGTAAACACTTCACAACGAGGTTGTGATAACTAACACTTTACAAAGAAAGGTTGCTGTGCCTAAATATTTACACAGAGAGGTTACGGTAGATAACGATTCACAAAGGGGTTGTGATACCTAACACTTTACATAGAGCGATTACGGTAGCCAACACTTCACAAGGAGGTTGTGATACCTAACACTTTACACAGAGAGATTACTGTAGCTGACACTTTACAACGAGGTTGGTATACCTAACTCTTTGCATGGAGAGATTACAGTAGCAAACACTTCACAAGAAGGATGTAATGTCTAACTGCTTTCACCGAGAGGTTACGGTAGCTAACACTTCAAAATGAGCTTGTGATACCTAACACATTATACGGAGAGGATACGCTAGCTAACACTTCACAATGATACATTGTAATTACTACCACTTTACACGGACAGGTTGCGCTAACTAAGACTTCACAAAATTACATTGCGATTACATTAACACTTAACATTGAGAGGTTACGATATCTAACAGTTCACAAGTATACATTGTGGTTACTGACAGTTTATATTGCGAGGTTACGGTAGCTAACACTTAACAAGGATATGTTGTGATTACTAACACTTTTTTTGAGAGGTTACGGTAGGTGACTCCTCACAACCAGGTTGCAATTCCTAACACTTTACATGGAGAGATTACGGTAGCTAAAACTTCTCAACAGGGCTGTGATACCTAGCGCTTTAAGCGGAGAGGATACGGTAGCCAACACTGAACAAGGAAGTTTTGTTAATTAACACTTTACACGTAGAGGTTACGTTAGCTAACGCTTCACAAAGATATATTGTGATTACTAACACTATTCTTTGAGAGTTTACGGTAGCTAACAATTCAAAACGAAGTTGTAATTCTTAACACTTTACAAGGAAAGGTTACGGTAGCTAACAGCTCACATTGAAGTTGTGATACTCAACACTTTAGACGGAGAGGTTACGGTAGCTAACACTTCAAAACTGCGTCGTGATACCTAACACGTTACATGGAGAGATTACTGTAGCTAACGCTTTACAAGGAGGTTGTGATACCTAACGCTTTACACAGAGAGTTTACTGTAGCTAACACTTCACAAAGAGGTTGTAATACCCACCACCTTATATGGAGAGGTTACGATTGCTAAAACTTTACAAAGAAGTTGCGTTGCCTAACACTTTACATGGAAATGTCACGGTAGCTAACTCTTCATAAAGAGGTTGTGATACCTAACACTTTACATCGAGAGGTTACGAAAGCTAGCACTTTACATAGAGGGTTTGAGGAACCTACCACATTACACAGAGAGATTAAGGTAGCAAACACTTCACAACGAAGTTGTGATACCTAACGCTCTATGCGGAGAGATTACGGTAGCTTACACTTTACACAGAGGCTGTGATAACTAAAACTTTACAAATAAAGGTTGCTGTGCCTAAATATTTACAGAGAGAGGTTAATGAATCTAAAAGTTCACAAAGAGATTGTGATACCTATAACTTTACAAGAGAGGTTACGGTAGCAAACACTTGAAGAAGAAACGTTGCGGTGCTTAAAGCTTTACACAGAGAGGTTACGGTAACTAACACTTCACAAAGGGGTTGTGATACCTAACACTTTACACGGAGAGGTTACGGTATCTAACACTTCACAAAGAGAATGTGATGCCTACCACCATACACGTAGAGGTTACAGTATCTAGCACTTCACAAAAAGTTGTTATACCTAGAACTTTTCACGGTTATTTTAGGTGTCTAATACTTCCCAAAGGGGTAGTTATTACTAACAATTTATATGGAGAGGTTGCGGTTGCTAACACCTCACAAAGAGGTTGTGATGCCTAACACTTTAAATAGAGTGGTTACGGTAGCAAACACTTCACAAATAGGTTATGATACCTAATACTTTACACGGAGAGGTTTCGGTAGCTAACACTTCACAACGAGTTTGTGATACCAGACACTTTACACGGAGAGGTTTCAGTAGCTTACACTTTACAAAAATACATTGTGATTACTAACACTTTACACGGGGAGGTTACGGTATCTAACAGTTCACTGAGATACATTGTGATTACTAACACATTAGACAGAGAGCTTACGGTATCTAACAGTTCATAAAGAGGTTGTGATACCTAAAACTTTCCACGGAGAAGTAATGGTAGCTAATACTTCACAAAGGGCTTGTGATACCCAAGACTTTACACTGAGAGGTTTCAGTAGCTAACACTTTACAAAATACATTGTGAGTACTAACACTTTAACGGATAGTTAACGGTATCTAACAGTTCACTAAGATACATTTTGATTACTAACACTTTAGACAGAGAGCACGGTATCTAACACTTCATAAAGCGGTTGTGATACCTAACACTTTCCACGGAGAAGTTACGGTAGCTAATACCTCACAAACAGGTTGTGATACCTAACACCTTACATGGAGAGCTTACGTTAAGTAATTCTTCACAAAGAGTTTGTGATACCTAACACTTTCCACGTAGAAGTTACGGTAGTTAATACTGCACAAAGAGGTTGTGATACCCAATACCTTACACGGAGAGTTGCAGTAACTAACACTTTATAATCAGGTTGTGACACATAGAACTTTACAGGCATAGATTGCGGTAGCTAACACTTCCCAAAAATGTTGTGTTACCTAACGTTTTACACGGAGAGTTTACGGTGGCTAACACTTCACAAAGAGGTTGGGATTCCTGACACTTTACAGAGCAAGATTGCTGTGCCTAAACCTTTAAACAGAGAGGTTACTGTAGCTAAAATTTCACAAAGAGATTGTGATACCTAACACAATACACTAGAAGTTACGGTAGCAAACACATCACATAGATACACTCTGATACCTAACATTTCACAAGGAGAGGTTACAGTAGGTAGCACTTCTCAAACGTACATGGTGATTACTAACACTTTACTTGGAGAGGTTTCAGCAACTAACACTTTACAAGGAGGTTAAGATGTCTAACACTTTACATAAACAGGTTGCGCTAGATAACACTTCACAATGATTAATTGTGATTACTACACTTTACTTGGTGAGGTTACGGTAGGCGACCCTTTACAAAGGTACATTATGATTACTAACAATTTACATGGGATGTACGGTATCTAAAACTTCACAACGAGGTTCTAAACCCTAGCTCGTTACATGATGAGATTACAGTATCAAACACTTCAAAAAGAGGTTGTGATACCTTACACTCTACACAGAAAGGTTACGTTAACTAACACTTCACAAAAAGGTTGTTAGACCTTTCACTTTTCACGGTGAATTTACGGTGGCTAATACTTCCCAAAGAGGTTATGATACCTAACACTTTAGATGTAGAGGTTGCGGTTGCTAAAACCTCACATAGAGGTTTAATACGTACCACTTTACATGGGGAGGTTACGGTAGCTAACAATTCACAAAGAGCTTGCGGTAGCTACCACTTTACCCGGAGAGTTTACCGTACGTAACTCTTTACAAAGGTGTTGTGATTCCTACCACCTTACGCACATAGGTTACAGTCGCTAACACTGCAAAAAGCGGTTGTGATACCTAACACTTTACACGGAAATATTACGGTAGCTGACATTTCACACAAATACATTGTGATGCCTAACTCTTTTTACGGAGAGGTTACGGTAGCTAACACATTACACGGAAAAGTTACGGTAGCATACACCTCACAAAGAGGTTGTAATACCTAACGCTTTACAGGGGGAGGTTACGGTATCTAACACTTTACACGGAAAGGTTACGGTGGGAAACACTTAAGAAAGAGGTTGTGATACCTAACACTTAAAACGGGGAGATTACCGTAGCAATCACTTTACAAAGAAGTTGTGATGCCTAACACTTTAATCCGAGAGTATACGGTAGCTAACACTTCACAACGAGGTTGCGTTACCTAACAGTTTACAAAGAATGGTTGCGGTGCGTAAACCCGTACGCAGAGAGGTTACGGTAGCAAACACTTCTCAACGGTGTTGTGATGCCTAACACTTTGAAACAAAAATTGCGGTGCCTAATCCTGTACACAGAGAGGTTACGGTAGCAAACACTTCACCAAGACGTTGTGATACCTAACACTTCAAACAGAGAGGTTACGGTAGCAAACACTTCACAACGAGGTTGGGTTACCAAACCGTTTAGAAAGAAATGTTGCGGTACCTAAACCAGTACACAGAGAGGTTACGGTAGCATACAATTCACAACGAAGTTGTGATAACTAACAATTTACACCGAGAGGTTATGGTAGCAAAGACTTCTCAAACAGGTTCTGATACCTAACACCTTACATCGAGAGGTTACGGAAGCAACACTTCACAAACAGGTTGTGATACCTGACACTTTACACCGAGAGGTTACGGTAGCAAACACTTCACAAACAGGTTCTGATACCTAACACTTTACACCGAGAGGTTACGGTAGCAAGCACTTCACAACGAGGGTGTGATACCTAACACTTTACACCGAGAGATTACGGTAGCAAACACTTCACAAGCAGGTTGTAATATCTAACACTTTACAACGAGACGTTACGGTAGCAAACACTTCAGAAACAGGTTCTGATACCCAACACTTTACACCGAGAGGTTACGGTGCCTAAACCTGTACACAGAGAGGTTAAGGGAGTTAACACTTCACAACGACGTTGTGATACTTAACAGATTACACGGAGGGGTTACGGTAGCATACACTTCACAACGAGGTTGTGACACATAAATGTTTACATGGAGAGGTTTCGGTAGGTAACACTTTACGAAAATACATTGTGATTACGAACACTTCACACAGAGTCCTTACTGAATGTAACAGTTAACAAGGATACATTAGTTTTACAAACACTTTCAACAGAGAGGTTACGGTATCTTAACACTTCACAAAGGGGTTGTGATACCTAACACTTTACATGGAGAGGTTACGGTAGCTAACTCTTCAAAACGAGGTTATGATACTTAACACTTTACACGGAGAGGTTACGGTTGCGAACACCTCACAACGGGGTACTGATACGTAACACTATATGCGGATGTGTTACGGTAGCTAACACTTCACAATGCTACATTGTGATTATTAACACTTTACATGGAAAGGTTACGGTAGCTATCTCTTTACAAAGATGCATTGTTGTTACTACCACTTTACACGGACAGGTTACGGTAGCTAACACTTCACAATGATTCATTGCGATAACTTGTCACTTTGCATTGAGGAGCACGGTAGCTAAGACTTCACAAAGATACATTGTGTTTACTAACACTTAACAATGAGAGCTTACGATATCTAACACTTCACAAAGATACTTTTTGGTTACTAACAGTTTACATTGAGAGTTTACGGTAGCTATCACTTCAGAAAGATGCATTAAGATTACTAACACTTTACATTTGAGGTGACGGTAGCTGACACTTCACATAGGTATATTGTGAGTACTAACACTTTACTTTGAGAGTTTACGGTAGCTGACACTTCACAACGAGGTTGTAATGCCTAACACATGACATGGAGAGTTTAGGTTGCTAACACTTCACAAAGAGGTTGTAATACCTACCACTTTACATAGAGATATTACGATAGCTAACACTTCACAAAGAGGTTGCGGCACCTACCACTTTACACGGTGAGTATACGTAGCTAATACTGCAAAAAGAGTTTGTGATACCTGACACATTACACGGGGAGGTTACGGTAGACAACACTTCACAACGAAGTTGTGATAGTTAACACTTTACACGAAAATGTTACTGTAGTAGGAACTTCACAAAGCGGTTGTTATACATAACACTTTACACGGGGATCTCACGGTAGCAAACACTTCACAAACAGGTCGTGATACCTAACGTTTTACACTGAGAGGTTACGGTAGCTAACACTTCACAAAGAGTTTGTGATACCTAGCACTGTACAATGAAAGTTTGTTGTGCCTATACCTGTAAACACAGAGGTTACGGTAGAAAACAAATCATAACGATGTTGTGATACGTAACAGTTTACACGGAGAGGTTATGGTAGCTAACACGTCACAACGAGTTTGTGATACCTAACACTTTACATGGAGAGATTACGGTAGGTAACTCTTCAAAACGAGGTTATGATACTTAACACTTTACACGGAGAGGTTATAGTAGCTAACACGTTACAACGAGTTTGTGCTAACACTTTACATGGAGAGTTTACTGTAGCAAGCTCTTCAAAAATAAAGTTTGGGGTGCATAAACCCTTACACAGAGAGGTTCCGGTAACTAACAGTTCACAAAGAGTCGGTGATAACTAACACTATACACTAGAGAGTAGTGTATGTCCCTGCTTAGACAAATGGATTAACGCTATTCGTGCCGCTAGGGGCGCTATTGTCGCTTTTAATCCGCTCGAGTGGCGGGAAATTTGAAGAAGCAGGATTACGGTTGATCCAGATGTCTAAGCGGGATATTGTTTTTCTTTCTTTATTTTTTCTGATAAATGTTTTATTGTTTATAGATTAAATACAAACATAATATGATGGATAAAAATTAAAGATATAAGAAATGTCCACGATGTGCAAACTTAGGAGCTAAATGGGCATGGTGTGATGGTTTGACCTATGGAGTAACACTGGTTTGCACACTTTACGAACTAAAATTGTGTTTTTTCACCATCCCGATGTTGGCATAGTGGTGAACTTTGGAACTAGGCGGCAATAAAAGCGCGGCGCTGGTGCTAAGTAGGTGTAAGTACTAAGGAGGGTACGTCTTGAGGAGGTGTACGTACTGAGGAGGTGTAAGTATTGGAAAGTGTGCGGCGACGGAAGTGAAGGGATTGGAGGCGAAGGAGGGTATTTTCGGCGGCGTTTGGGGCTACGGGCACGCGTGGGCGTTGGTTTTTGGCACAGTGTTGGCATGGTGGTGAACTTTGGAACTAAGCGGAAAGCACTGAGATATTTACATGTTGCACCTGGTGGTTACTTTTGGAACTGTTTCACTCGCGCACGAAAATGATTTTGAAGTGCGTGGTGCACGATGTTTGTGTCACGTGATCACTATCTTCCTCGCTGCTGCTGCTGCCGATGCTGAACTTTGGGACATCTTCCGTGGTGACACAGGTGATGAGTAGGTGACAGAAGTTGTCGTGTAGCTCGCGGCTGAAGCTGGGTATGTAGACGGGTACGGTAAATTCGTTGATGTGGCTGATGGGGAAGCATCCTTCATTGGTGACTCTGTAGCATAGAGCGGGTGTTTTGGAGGTACCCAAATAGACCGTGCAAAGTGCGTCTGCTTGGTGGCGATGGACTTGGAAAGGCTTGCAGGTGACGTTGACGACGTCGACGTCTTTGACGTCTAGTTTAACGGTGACGGTTTTGACGTTGTCGAAGGAGGTGAGGGTGGAGAGGACGTTTATGTGGAAGGGTAACTCTCCGGATTTGGAGAGCTGAACTTGAAAAATGAGTTTGAAATATAGGTTATTTCCTACGTTGAAGGGGTCGGTTTGGCAGGTCATTGGGGATGTACGGCGTGAACTAGACAGCGTATCTTTTGAAGCCGTTTTTGAGTTTCTTCTGCTTGGTAGACGATGCAGAAGATGGTCTTGTTGAGCTGTTGCACGAGCTCGGGAGATGCATTGCCGAATCTTGAGGGTAGAAATACTTCTGTTTCGTTGTCGAGCTTGACCACGGTCTTTGTGCCGTACTTGGTGTCCACGGACTTGACTTGTCGAACAAGGTACGGCACGTTTAACTGTAGTGTGGACGCGCTGACGGTATTGGCGCTGCAGGTTAGGTTGTCTAGTTGTCGAAGAGCGTCTTGGGACATTGTCGGCAATTTTTTCACAAGGTGTTTTTAGGTGATGTGGCAGGTTGTTTGCACCTGCGATATGGAGCGTAGACTAAAGCTGGTGCCACACGACGTCTGCTTAGCGTGGCGTAGAACCTCGGCGTGCGGTTTTCTAGGTAGGTCATGTACTCTTGCTGCTGTTGTACTTGCGCAGAAAGCACTGGATGCGTTGAGCAAGTTGGGCGAGATTTTCGTAGAATCCTTGATGGCACCTGGTACACGAGTACGTGAGTGGGTCTCGCAGATTGCAGCTGCACGTTGGATGAAAGCAGTTGGTGCAGTGATGCGTTGTACACGGTACGTCTAACATGCCACGTCTGAGCGATCCACAGCAACTGAGCCTGAGAGCGTCGTGTATGCGAATATGGCCGTTGGAAAAAACCACAGGAAGTACGTCATAGTGGTGGGAGGAGTTACATCTGGTGGTTTAGTGGTTCGACCACCAGAGGTTGCTTTTGACGTAGCTTATTCCTATGCCTTCGTCTTCATCTTGCACGAGAACACTGTTTTTCTCGGTGCTGAACATCCAATCCCCGTGGATATGATCGGGTAGGATATAAGGCGAGACATTGTCCAAATGCACGGTCAACATTTACCGTAGCAGGTGAGTTCGTCGTTTCTCATGTGCAGCATTTTATCCGGTGAGATGTATTGTTGTTCGTAGAATACAATGTATAGGCCCCTCTTGGCAAATAATTGGAACAACTGATCTGGTTCGTCATCTTCGTCGCTTTTGTGAACCTCGTCGAGCTCGCGGGAGCTTACTTTAAAATCAATATCTTGCAAGCTGATGTTGGATATGACGTAGTGAGTTTTTTCCTCGCAGTTATGGCACTTTACGGTGATGGATTTGCCGTCGTGGCGGTCATCGACGAAGCGCATTGCGTAAGGTGTATTCTTTGTGGGGTGACCTTGTAACTCGTAATTTTTAGTCACCTTGAATCCATCGCAGTACACGGATACGTAGTTGCGGTATCTCATGACGTGCGCTTGCTCAGACGTGTTTGAATAGACTGATTTGCAGATCCGTCGTACCCTTTCCTTTATGCGACCTCTTGCATGTGCTGCAGGTAGTAGGCTTTGAGATAATGTTCCACTTCCAGGTAGGTTCTGAAAACGGCGCTGCGTTTCCACTTTGTGAAACTGGAGAAATTCATGGTTTCTTCGTGGTGAACATGCGCAGAACGCAAGTACCGCTTGTAAACTAAGATCTGATTCTGCACGTCCGCCTCCTCTTTCTTCTTGTGATGCAGGACGTCGCAGACGATCTTCTGCAGGACGTTAAGCACGTACCATTACTCCAGGTTAAGCGAAACGGCATGCCCTTGTGCGCCTGTGATGCACAGTGTTAACCTTCCGAAGCGGTTCCTAAAGACAATGGTGAGGTTTCCGTCGAGTTGGAGTTTCCGTAAAGGATGCTCGGCGCCGCTCATGCGACGACAAATCACAGGTGCTACTTCGACAAGCTTGAGCCACTGTGCAGGACTCATGACCGCCGCTTGGCGCATGCCGCACCTGGCGACGGTGACCACCAGCGGGTGCGGCGGCAGAGGCGAAAATCCCACGCACACGAATTTGGTTTGAGCGTGGTTGAGGAAGTAAATGTCCGATAATGGTACCACGTTAAGCGGTCCTTTGGACGCGTACGCGCTGCGGAACGACTCCGTGCTGGCGCACGGCACCCGATGGTCGCGAATCTCGGACGGTTGGGCGAGAACTGAAGGAACCTCGAGGACTTCTGGTTGCGGAACGTTGCTGCTGGTGTATGCTGAATCCATCTCGGGCTGCTGGTCCAGCTGCTGTGTGTTGATGTTAAACGCACCGCCCGTGGTTACTTTAGGCTTCTTCTTTACAGGCATCTGCATGGAACTTCAACAAGAACATACGTATTAATTCCTTAGAGACAAAACGAGTAACGTGTACTGACCTAGGTGCAGAAATCTTACCTTTTGTCATGTGTTGAGACATCGCGGCGCACTGTCGTCAGAAGGTAGTGGTGCACGACTTATACGAGCCGAAGCGCGTTCTGAAAAGCACAGAACACAAAACATTAAGCATACTGGAAGGTACCCATTTGTCGACGCATAGTTGAAACCTATGTTTTCGGTACTCACCTTCAAGGACTGGCAATTTTGATAAGGATGCGAGCACTGAGCGAGACACGTGTCTTTGTAGGTGTGGAGAATGTCGACGTCATTATGGTGGTAGTTGATGGCGTTAAATTTGGAAAAGAAGCTCCCTTTGGATAGGCCGGAGCAGCGGTGAGACAGGTAAGGGATGACGTAGTGACCGCAGGTGGTGCTGTCGCAGCCTTGCAGGCTTCTAATATTGTGCGACCATTTGGGGCGGCAGGTACGATTCAAAATCTTTAGAAAGTGAGGCGAAATTGGACCTATGCCGTAACTGTCAAAGAACTCTCCACGTCCGTTCCTGCCGACAAACATGCAGACCCAATGTTTACCTGCTTTAGTGCTAGAATCGGTATTGGCGACGAGGGCCAATGGAAGCTTTTCATGTCCGAGGGGTAGTCTATCGCAGGGGTAAACCCCAAGAAAGTAGGGACGCGTAGAGGGGCAGTTGGAGAGAAAATTGTGTATTTGAAACGTGTTCATGATACCAAAATGGATCGATTGGCATCGATTTCGACGGTGCGATGTATCTCCGCCAACACCAGAAAGATAATGCGCTCTGTTAGCTGTTTGTGAAAGCCTATACTTATGGACACTCTGCCATGTCTAAGTCCAGAGATATAGGAATCGTTTGCGCTCATGTCTGCAGTGAGATCGAAGGCCATGACCGTGTATCCCTGTGGGTATTGTTTTCTAGAAATGGAGTGGCCTTCGTCTTTAAAATGAATTCCGAGACCATCTTGCAGGGTTTGAAAGCACTCGATGAAATGCCCATCGTCAAAGTTGGGTCGCAGGGGTTGGGAGGGGAAGGGTTGGCCGTTGACGTACATTTGAAACGAATTCATGTTAAAGTGCTTAAGATGATACGGGTTTTTAGTATAGTCGCCGTTGTATGCCTTGTCCGTCACCATGGCAACGACCACTCTTCTGGGAATTTGTCCTATGAAAACGTCGTTAAAAGTCATGTTACTGCTTTCCTTGGGAATGCTGAGTGCGTGAAAGCTGACGTCCTTGAGATGGTACTTGGCGTTGCTTTTCGCCAAGACCGCCTGATGAGCAAGTTTAATGGTGGGAGACGGCCTAACGGCTTTCAGATGCAGGGTGGCGGATTGAATTTCTGCGGACCCTTTAAAATCCTTATTTTCGGTAAAAAGATAAAACTGAGGAGAGGGGGGAGCCAACTCTATGGTGAGGCTGACGTTGTTAAGGAGCAGGTTTTCCTGCCTAAAAAGTGCGTTGGAGAGGCACCAAATGAGTTGTACGACGTTACCTCCCTTGGTAAACCCCTGTCGCCACAGAAAACCTTGATTGGCCGCAAACGTGTCCATGATGCCCGCGGTGTCCATCTTCCAAAGGGATGCATCCAGACGGGAGTTCATGGCATCGTTAGAATAATTGAGCAGAGTTTCGAGGTACGTTCTATAAGGGTAGCCGGATTACGGCATGGAAAAGATCATGTTGTTTAGCGACACTTCCACTTGCTGGAAAAGGGAACTGAGGCGTTGTTCACCAAGGTGACGTTATCTTCTGCAGCGATCGCTTTTCCTTCGCCATCCACGATCTTCACGAACAGCTCTAAATTCACATAAGTCATGTCCAAGTAATCGTCGGCATTGCCGGAATAATGAAAGGTGATGGGAGCGTTCTTTATAATAGTATTTTGTGGATTTAGGTGAATGAAGCGATAGTCCTCTACGTTCATTTGAACAGGAAGGTCTCTAAAGATGTCCAGCTCTGAGCTCATGTGAACGGTTGCTTCGGCCATTACGAAAAGATGTCTTGCACCTTTCGCCTACAGCGTTTGGTCTTAGACTGCGCGAATGTCTTCGATTTTGTGCGTTTTATTCTCTTGATGCGCCTCATGCCCGAACCCAGCATAGAGTCGATCTTTTCGTCTGCTTTTCGCTTGAGATTCGAACCTGCCTCCTTAAGTCTCGACTTAAGCGATTCCTTAGGAGATGTTCCGAAAGCGGCCACGTCAGCAAGCACGTTTGCGCCTACATTCAGTGCCTCCTTTCCTACGGTCTGTGCCCCGCTTTTGAGAAATGGAAGAATGGTTCTGAAAAGGCCTTCTAGGGCGGAAAACAGGCCGCTTCCTTTTTGATAGCGCCTACCTCTGTAGAGAACGAAATTTCGGTCGTCTAAAGCGCCACCCGCCTGATTGAGATAGTAGTGCGTGGCGGTGTGCACATCCATTATTGCGGTTTGGGACGAAAGGTGAGATCTACAGTGGAGGAAAATCCGTCAGTAAATGGCAACAGATCGCCAAAACCGTTCCTTAAATCTATGTTGACCGTCTTGAAATCTTGCTGCATGAGAGGTATCCAATTCAGAGGAAAAATGACTTTTCATCGGTCATGTACGTGTTGTTGCTTTTTTCGTATTCCACCGCCATCCTCTCTATGACCTGTACAAAGGTATCGCCCACCACTTGTGGAACTACTAGATTGCAGTAGATGAACATTTCGTAAGGATGTCCATATGCGAATCTACGGGGTGTGTAGCGTCTGGGTGAAGTACGAGGTTGGTAAAGGGCTCGAAGCCGAGGATTTTTGCTAGAACCGGAGACAGTAGCAAACTGTCAATGAGGTGCTTAGTTTCGGCGGGTGCAGCAGTTTCAATCGGGGCGTTTACGTCCGAGGTGGTTGGCGCAGTTTGTGGTTTAGGGGCGTTCGGAGTGTTTGGCAGAGTTTCTGGCGGCTTAGGCGCACTATGTAGCGGCTTAGCTGCAGGTTTTGAGGGCAACGCATGTTGCGGTTTTGACGGGGTATGTCCCGGCTTCGGTCTGTTGGTAGACTTTGTTTTCTGTTTCGGCGAGTCGCTGAGATAATCCATTTTCGCAGGGGTAAGCCGCTTTTTTGAAACGCACCACATTTTCTACAATGCCATCAAGTGCAATGTCGGGTAACATATCAGGATGAGTGGCCGCATCGTTCACGCTTGCCTTTCCTTCGACTTCGTTGTAAACAAAAAAATCTTTTACATTGAGGTGGTCGTAAATAGCAGCGTTTATGGTGTTCACCAACTCTTTTGGTTGGTGCTGGATGACTTCAGGCATATGTAAACTATACTTGGAACGCGTGGGCTGGCGCTTCATGGTGTACTTTGTGCCTATAATTTGGCTGACGTGCTTTGCGACATTATAAAGTTTAACGGGGTACCTAACCTTTTGGAGTGCCACTCCCATTCTCCCTGCAGCACGATTCTTTCTGGCAAGATGTTTGAAAATTTGGCCGTTGTGTTGTCTGTGAAATGGTCCATGGACGCGTTGCTCACAAGGGTGATGGAAAACGGTTGGGTTGTAATCATAGCGATTGAACGATCGAAGCCTGTACCCAAGAGTTGAATTTGGAAGGATATCCTCTCCACTTGACCAAAAACTGCTTGTTGCGACCCCTACCACATTTGCACAATGTGGTCTATTTGAAACGTTTCAGGAAGCGCTACTTCTTGCAGTTCCTCGGCGTAGAAGTTACCGTCTATGTCTTCATCGGCTAGGTCCTTCAATTTATATACCACCGGAGATCCGTGCACGACCTTGGAAACCTGAAATATTTCGTCTGTTCAATTTTGCTCGTACCGCTTATCGAACTTCATTTTTTCTTTAGAAATACGGACGTGATCTCCGACTTTAAATTTATCTGCCCTGGTTTCAGGCATGCGCCTACCAGCGTACAAATTGTGGTAGACCTGCAAAATGTTGGAGGCGTTGACGTCTTTTGGGGCCATTTTTATAGATCTGTGATAGGAACTGTTGTACGACTTGACCAACTCCGGTAGAACCTCCACGTATCTATAACTGTGTTTGTGCGTGAAATACTTCCACATCTTGGTTTTAAGGGTACGGTTAAATCGTTCTACAACGCTGGCTTTGACATTATTTTTAGTGGTGTAATGCTCTATGCCGTGTTTCCTTAGAAAATCGCGAAACGTCTTGTTGGTGAATTCGGTGCCTTTGTCGGTAGCAGCACCTTCGGAACGAGCTCGGAAATAATGGTCTTAAAGGCTTGCGTGACTTCGGTGCCTACCTTTGTCTTTAAAGGTACTGCCCAGGCGTACTTGGAGAATACGTCAATCACGGTTAGAATGTACACGTACGGTTGGTTGTGCTCCTTGACGTAATTCATCACGTTAAGATCGGCTTCCCAAAGATCGTCTATATTGGTTACGTGATAGTATCTGGTGGGAAACCGCTTTCTCACCGGTTTGTGAAAGGTGTCTTGGGTTCGAAGAAAGGACTCAATGCTAGTCTTTGGTAAACCTGTGGCTTTGCGAAGCGCGTTTACGGTGCCTAACCCTGCATAATGATCGGGCTGGTCGTAATAGCTCTTTATGGCGGTCCACTCCATCATTTACTTGTAAAAGTTAGGGGTTTCCTTGTGTTTTCTGGGAGACGCAGGTTTAGGTCTCGCCTTATCGGTAGACGATGCTTGGAATATCTTCGGTTCTTGTTTCACCTCCACGTCTTCGTACACGTCCTCCAAATGAACGTCGTCGTCATCGTCACGTTGCAGGTAAGGCTGTCTCACTTGTGTAACGAGTCCCAGATAGTTTCCCAATTTATATTTCAGTAGTTGCCACTTTTCGGGTGGGGATAGCTTTGCTCGGTGCACGCTATCTATTTCTTTGGCTAATCTATAGATGTATTTGTCTATCGTGTGAAGCTTATCCACCGTTTTGGGCTGCGCCGCTACTACTATTTGCTTACCGTACTTCATCACGCAAACTTTGATATGAGAGCGCTACCTAGCGAGGCCATCACGGGTATAAGGAATGCCGGCAAGAACCCTCCTTTTTGCACCAAGATCTTTTTCTTCTTCTTCAACGACAGTTTCTTGTCGACAAACTTTCTCCACGCGGTTTTATGCCTTTTTAAACGATTCAGACTTTTGGCCGGTAATGGCACGTAGCCCTTAGTCACGTTCAACATGCATTCCGAAATGGCTTTCACTAGTTCTGGGTTAGCCTGCTTTAGAAACGTTTTCCGCAGAGCAGGCTTCGCCCTTGCTATAAAAGTTAAATTTCCGTGCTGTCTCGCCACCAGCGGACTGCTACGTTTCGCCATGCTCAACCTTCCTCTAGCCATGCTTGTCCCACAATGACAGCCGTTGCCACGTTAACGCGTTATTTAAAATCCACACTCGTTGGGCACAAAGTACGAGAGAG
Source organism: Deroplatys truncata (assembly GCA_030765065.1). Classification (NCBI taxonomy): domain Eukaryota; kingdom Metazoa; phylum Arthropoda; class Insecta; order Mantodea; family Mantidae; genus Deroplatys; species Deroplatys truncata. The sequence continues at coordinate 5,372,660 of CM060990.1, read as the reverse complement.
TTTCTTCCGGCAACACACCAGTTCGATATCTGTACCTATCGGGTGTATACTGTGTGCAGTCCAGCACCAGATAGCCGTGCGGATGCTCGGTAGCCTTTTCAAAAGCTTCCAGCAGAAACCTAGAGTTCCTAGGTTCAATCTGCTGGCAAAGCCTTTCGATCTGCGTCTTGTCTTGGTTGTTCTTAAACGCCACGATGTAATTGGTATTTAGGGAAATAGTTCTATATTTCTTTCCCTGAGGAAGCACGTGTTGCAGAATGTAAATGATCCCAAATCGCTTGTGATGCGAATCTCTGGTGAAACAGTTGGACACGTGGTCCCCTCCACCTTCGAGCATAAGATCATCTAGAATCACGAGATAGTTCTCTCCCACCGATTGCAATTCCGGAATGTCCGCTTGCGTTTCCCATACCACTGGAAAGCGGCCTAGTTTTGGAGAATATTCCGGAGGGTGGCACCACAGCACCTTTTTAGGCACGCGCTCAAACATGAGGCGGGCGTTGCGTATCAAACTTTTCACAAAGGTGGATTTTCCGCATCGCGAAGGCCCAGCAATTAGCATGGTGCAGGGGAAACTAAATTGCCTGAGGATGTCATGGTCTCCGCCCAAGTGCATTGTGCCTCTAAGTGGGTATAGTGCGTAAATGAACCTTCGTGTGAATGAGCGTCACATTTTATGATGCACCTTTACTCGCGCCTTCTGTTATACCCGTAAGGATAGGAGTCAAAGTTGTCGACTAGCAAGCGCTTGTTTACTACCCTGCGAAAGGTCTTGACATTGGGCTGGGTCACCACGTCCCAACCGGGTTTTCTCGAAATCTGTGTTCCCTTCAGTGTCACCGACCTAGTGCGGTCGCGGAGAACCACGTCGCGAATCACTTCGGCATTCACGCGCTTCAAGTTGCCAGAATTAAGCGTGATGCTCTTAATCTTGCACACAGAGAAGGTCTTATCGCCTTCGGGACACTTGATCTCGAGACTATAGCTTTTTGGCCCCGTGGAGGAAAAGCGGGCGATGTACGCGCCCTTCCCGTACTTCTCCAGCTCATCCGTCATGTCGCCCAGGAAGCGCCCGCGGACGGCATCCACTGCCCCGGTGCCGCGGTGCCGATGATGGAGTCGGTGTCAAAGTAGCATACCCGTTCTTCGAGTCGTTTCAGGTATGTATAAAGCACTCGGCGCGCGTGTGCCGTAGTGCAGGCCGCAATAACAGCGTTGGTCGTGGGGTTCAATCGGGGACTTTGCTCGCAGTACCTCCACACCACGTACATCATCTCGTCCGTGGTAGACATGTACGACTGCACCTCTACTCCCGGGTCGTTGAGCAAATCGAGCAGCCTATCGTAACGGTCCACCAGCTCGCTCTTAGGCAGATTGTCCCTTTGGCCGTATTTTCCCCAAAAGGAGTTGAGCATCAACTTGGCCAGTTCTCGCCTACCAGGATTTTCGGCAATGGCTTGAGGATCCAGGGCAATGCCTTCGCGCTCCAAGAATTACTTAACGAATTGCTCCTTTACGACAGGCGTGTCGGCATCGGAAGGCCACCCGGAGCATTCGGTCTTGATCTTTATGAGCGCATTGACGTAGTCCTCAAAGAGTCCCTTCTCCCCGGTGGCTGTGTTGTATCGCACCACTTCGTACTCCCATATTTCATGCACCTGCAATAATCGGTATCCTTCCTCCAGGGCGACCTTCATCTCGTCAACGACCCAGGTTGCCGTCATGGACCTGTCTTCGTCTTCGTGATGGCACTCCTCTTGGTTTTCCGCCTCTGCACAAGCGCGACACAGCGGAAACATCAGTTTGCCGTTAATGCGCGCCGGCAGCACAGGGTGATTAAGCCTTTGAGGCGGTAAGACCTTGCACTTGACGATGCCTCCCCGCACGTCTTCCAAGCGCGGAAAGTGATCCACGTGAATCTTTGAGTGACCCACAGGATAAGGCTTCGTCTTGTTCACGAACGGGTACAGGCTGTACACGTCGTAATAAAAAAGTTTCGTATCTCCAGAGGACTCGCAATACGTCTTGGTACAGTTGGTGCGGCCCCCGAAAAAGGCATCTCTAGTGTTCAACTGTTGCGGAATGGGAAAATGTTCGGCATGGTGTGCTAGTCCCTCATTCGCCTTGATCATGGCGTTGAACTCGCACTCCCACATTTCCACCACGGCAAAGCCGGCATCCCTCAACTTCTTCGTGACCTTTTCGGTGCTCTCGTATCTAGAATCCATGGTTTCATTCCCCGTGCAGTGCACCGCGGCGTGCCGATTTGGAAAGCATTTTGGGCAGCCGTGAATGAAGCAACCGTGAAAGTTGTACACCGTCCTATCGTACCTGTACCCGTCCACCTTGTGACCTTCGATAATGAGTTCTCGTCCTCTCAGTGCGTGCGTGATGGTCACCTTTTGTTGCTGCTCCACCCAAGTTAACCAAATGCACGCTATGCGCAATTGCCTGTCCGCCAGACGGTACCCGCCGCCGGGTATAGCGGCAATCTTGTCTTTTGGCGTGAAGCGCTTTCTGTACACGTTCATGCACGCTTGTGCGATGGTGACGCATTCTCTAAACGGATCGATGCCGTTCTCATCAAGGAACTCCTTTCTAAACTTGAATACTCCCCGACTTAAGAGGAACACGTCCATTTTGCAATACGTCACCATCTGGGCTTTCATGTCAAAACATACCCGTAGGCGACCTTCTCTTCGTGCCACTATTCGAAGGCTCTTCGATCCTCTATGGACATGCCCTCTGGACAGTAATATCTTTGGTGAGGCATGGGTCCCACATAGTTCTCGTTTTCCTTCCTGTTAAACAGGTAAGGAAAATAGCCTTTGCCGACCTTCAACTGAAAGGTCTTCGCAAATCGAGTCAGTGGCATGGGTATGAAGTTGAGCGAATCCACAAAAGTGACGTCACCGTGCTTCATTTTGTATATCTTGGTACCGTTCATGATGAGTTCGGGCGCCCAGTTTAACTCGCTCACCATGTACTGCAACAGAAACTGTCCGCCGTAGCTTTTGAGGTTGTGTGCAATGACGATCACGTCCCAACCTTTAAACCTGGGCTGGCGAATGTGTTCGAACAAGCGTTTTATCGGTTTGTCGTTAAACACCAGTTGCTTGGCTCCACATTCCGCAGTTCGCCATCTTGTGGTCAACGTCGATGCACAATGGACAGACTTGAGAAAGAACGCACAGGTTTGGCACGTGCACAAAAGTACTCGCTTTGCCCAAATACAGCGTTTCTTGAGTACATTCAAAATCGATAAATACAAACAGGTACCGATTTCGACAATTGGGGGCACGGTATGCTTGAATGTAGCACTTATGTCCTGGAAGAACATGCAGCTTACAGTTACTACAGAATACTTCTCCGCACTGGTGGGAAGCCTTTCTCAGCCTCGTGTTCACCAGTTTGTTGCACAAGCGGCATACCTTTTTCACGACACAAACGGACAAACCTTTCGGATAAAAAGCCCCTTTTGCCAAGTGCTGTTCAAAACATAGCTGTCCCTTAAAATCGCGATAACACGCATTGCAATGCACGTAATGGTCAAATCTGTCAACGCACGGTTGGTGGCATTTTGTGCATAGTTGGTCACAACGGTGGTACTCCTTTTTTTGCTTATACGGATGGCTGCACCGTCTGCAGTAGGCCCTGCAACGAAAACATTTGTGCAGGTCTACTATGGCGTTAACATGGTCATCGTGGGGCATCAGATCTATGTTCTTTTTTCCGGCATCCTGGGATTTATACAGTACGTTTGTACCGGTGTGGTCTCCAAAGACCGTGATGACATAATCTTTTAAAGACGTGTCAAATTTCTTTACTTCATCCAAAGTAAACCTTTATTTCGTCTTCCCTGTCGCTGCGCACAACGCTATCGCTTTCCACTTTTGGAGAAACTCAGACCGCGAAATGGTTTGGTAATTCACATCGTGGGCTGCCCGTGCCTTGCTCACTGCAATGGCTCTTGGCATACATAGGGTATCATTGTTTTTTATTTCTATGATGCCTTTATTCTTTCTGCATTCATCGCAGCGCTTAAAACACGAGCCTGCGACCTCCTTCGTCCACACACAAGATATTTTGATTGGCCCCTGCACCAAAAAGCATAGTTACTTTGCATCACCTTTCGGATGCTTTGTAATATCGCTTCTCGGTTGACACGGCGAACACTGACATTGAATGGTTTCGAAGGGAAATCCGTTATGGTTAAACCCAGAAACCCGGGGCTGTTTTATAGTAAGTTCTCATTCGCAAATTTTAAAAAATCATTAAACACCTGCGAAATCCACTGCACTGGGTCTGCATGCTGTGGCATCGCGGACACAGAGATTTCTGTCTCCGTAAAACCCGAAAAAATTTCTTCAGCGTCCTTTGACGATGCTGCAAAACCCCCTCATCGTCACTTACCTCCTCCTCCGGCCCTACATGAGTGGATGTCACCGCTTGTGGCGTAGAGCTCTTCTCCATTATCTTTCACTCTGTTGTAACTGCGTTCGTTATGCCTTGTTTTATATTCGCACTTGCGTGAGTCAAAGAGGTACTCACTACGCTAGTCCAAACAGCAATTTTTTGCCATAAAAACAAGAGTTTCTTTTATTCCATATGCTAAACGTATACGCACCTTTATCGTCAAACAACTGTTAATTCAGTTACATGCAGTGCTTATGTTACGCCAGCTTCAAAGCATTACTTTTACCGCACGAAGTTTTCATATAGCCTTATCGGCAACCGCAAACTTCCGTTGCCAGTGTGACCGTGAGTCAGCCGGCGACAGTCTGGCGCGCATCCGGTTCCGCAAGCTGGAATTATCAGCAGCTGCAAACATCCTGCTAACGAGCTGGATTGCCGGCTAGTACAGATTTCTTTCGTTCACGCCTCGACAGTTGACTTCGACAGTAGCTGCTGTGAACACGTACGTCGTACACTGTTTTTGACCGCTTTCGACCGGCAATGAGAACTCTGCTCCTACGTACGCTAGCGACCATTACGATGGTCCAGTACCAGGTTTTTGGTATAGTTAAATTACGTCTGTGCAAAGGGCGTCTGTACCGCTTTAAAAAACCTAGGTATATCAGTGCGTAGTGATGTTGGTTGATCTTAAAGCTGGTTAAGCATTTTCAAAAACAGTTTGCTTTTATTTTTTCGCGTCGCGTAAAGCTGCTGCGCTTTTTGGAGACGCATCAACACCAGTAAGAGGTAAGTAGCACACGCATAATGATTTTTCGGCCCTGCTTGGCGTAGGAATATATCGTTTAGTATTTTGGTACTGGGTTAGAGTCCCAAACTACAAGCTCCACATTCCACCACATTTTAAAATAGCGTTGCGGTAGAAATACATGGTTCAGTGTTTTGGTACAGGGTTTGAGTACCAAAGTAAAAAAGAAGTCCACATTCCACCAACATTCCTATTTAAAATACCGTTAAAGTTCACGTTTAATTCGAAGTTGTGATGTGACATTCAAAACGAAGGTTCAAGGAGTAATTTTTTAATGTGTTGGGTTTTGGTACTGGATTTCAATCCCAACAGATGCGTTAACGATCACGGCTATCATCAATACCGCCGCAAATCACCTTCACTTCGCCTTATTTATTCCTTTGTCCAATCCAATCACGTTTTATTTTCACCAATCACAAATCGTCTTATTTTCTCCAATCATAACATGCCACATCACTTCCTGCCTTCCTTTTTACACAAGCATTACATTTCTATGCTCTTTTGTGTTTTCAACTTTCGTGTTAGTTACTTGACTGCTTCCATTCTCGTTCAAGGTATGATATTTATTTTTTCATTTGTGAAATCTTCTTGACCACGCGCGTCCGCCATATTGTTTAGTTTTCACAACATCAAATCTCCTTGTCACCACCTGTTGCGTTCGGCATCTTTCGCATGTTGACCCTAACCTCAAATCTCTTCGTCCCTCGACTTCTTGCCTCCGCCATCTTGTTTATTTCCCATTTTCACCACTACGCCTTCACCATCTTGGTTTTAGTTCTCCACGTTTACCTCATATTTTAACCTAGACTTCCTGCCTCCGCCATCTTGTTTAGTTCCCATTTTTACCACCGCGCCTCACATCTCCTCGTCCCCACCCTTGCCTTTGCCATCTTGGATTTAGTTCCCATGCTTACGTCTGTTTAACCTAACAATCTTAACCTCAAATCTCCTTGACCCCCTCCACCTCTTGCGTCCGCCATGTTGACCACTAACCTCCAAATCTCCTCGTCCTTAGACTTTTTGTCTTTGCCATCTTGTTTAGTTCCCATTTTCGCCACCGCGTCTCACATCTCCTCGTCCACACCATTGCCTTCGCCATCTTGGATTTCGTTCCCATGCTTACGTCCTGTTTTAACCTAAAAATCATAACCTCAAATCTCCTTACCCTCCTCTTGCGTCCGCCATCTTGTTTAGTTCTCACGTTGGCCACCGCATCTCCTTGTCGCCGAACCTCCGCCATTTTTTAGTTCCCACTATTTTTAACCTCAAAATCTGCCCATCTAAGCTCTTGGTTCCGCCATCTTGTTTTAGTTCCCATTCTCACCACCGCGTCTCCTTGCCCCCACCTCTTGCGTCCGCCATGTTGACCACTAACCTCGAAGTCTCCTCGTCCTTAGACTTCTTGTCTCCTTGTTTAGTTCCTATTTTCGCCACCGCGTCTCATATCGCCCCATCTCTCTATCCACTCAGGAAAACTACCATCCAACGTTCAAAAACACCTAACCTGCTCTCCCCCTTCCTCATATCCTCCCTTATATACCCTTCCTCACCCACCTGCACCAATAGCCAACATCCCTTACCTATGACATCATCCCATTTCACCCCCACGTCCAACTCGTCCTCTCAACCAACGCACGCAAGCGCCCGCCGCACCAAACGCCGCCGAAAATACCCTCCTTGGCCTCCAATCCCTTCACCTCCGTCGCCGCACACTTTCCAATACTTACACCTCCTTAAGACGTACCCTCCTTAGAACTTACACCTACTTAGCACCAGCACCGCGCTTTTTTTGCCGCCTAGTTCCAAAGTTCGCCGCTTTGCCAGCATTGCGATGGTAAAAAAAAAACACAATTTAAGTTCGTAAAGTGTGCCAACCAGTGTTATTCCATAGGTCAAACCATCACACCATGCCCGTTTAGCTCCTAAGTTTAACACATCGTGGACATTTCGTATATATTTAATTTGTATCCATCATATTATGCTTGTATTTAATCCATAAATAATAAAACATGTATCAGAAAAAATAAAGAAAGAAAAAAAATGTTCCGCTTAGACATCTGGATCGACCGTAATCCTGCTTCTTCAAATTTCCCGGCACTCGAGCGGATTAAAAGCGACACTAGCGCCCTTAGCGGCAGGATTAGCGTTAATCCATTTGCCTAAGCAGTGACATACACTACTCTAGAGGTTACGGTAGCAATCACTTCAGAAGGATACACCGTTATACCTAACACTTTACACGGAGAGGTTACTGTAGCTAACACTTTACTACGGGTTGTGATTACTAACACTTTACATGGAGAGATTACTGTAGCGGACACTTCACAACGACGTTGTAATGCATAAATGTTTACATGGAGAAATTACGGTAGCCAACACTTCACAAGGAGGTTGTGATACGTAACACCTTACACGGAGAGGTTACGGTAGTTAACAATTCAAAACGAGCTTGAGATACATAACACTTTTCACGGAGAGGTTAGTAGCGAACACTTTTCAAAAGGGTTGTGATACCTAACACCCTACACGGAGAGATTACGGTAGCTAAAACTTCAAAACGAGGTTACGATACCTACCACCTTACACGGGGAGGTTACAATTGTGAACGCTTTACAAGGAGGTTGTGATACCTGACACTTTACTCGGAGAGTTTACGGTAGCGAACACTTTACAAGGAGGTTGTGCTATCTAAAATTTTACACGAAGAGGTTACGGTTGCGAACATTTCAGAACGGGGTAGTGATACCTAACACTATAGACGGAGAGGTTACGGTATCAAACACTTCACGTGAGCAGATCATCGTATATAATACTTTGCAAGGAGAGGTTGCGGGAAGATACATTACAGTAAACAGATCAACGTATACAATACTCTACAAGGAGAGGTTACGGTATCAAACACTTCTCGTGAACAGATCTACGTATACAATGCTTTACAAGGATAGTTTACGGTATCAAATGCTTTACGTGAATAGATCAACGTATACAACACTTTACAAAACGAGGTATCGGTATCCAACAGTTCACGTGAACAGATCAACGCATACAATACTTTACAAGGAGAGGTTACGGTATTAAGCACTTCACGAGAACAGATCAACGAATACAATACCTTACAAGGATAGGTTACGGTATCAAACACTTCACGTGAACACATCAACGCATACAATACTTTACAAGGATAGGTTACGGTATCAAACACTTCACATGAACACATCAACGTATACAATACTTTACAAGGAGAGGTTGCGGTATCAAACACTTCACTTGTACAGATCAACGCATACAATACCTTACAAGGAGAGGTTGCGGTTACAAACACTTCACGAGAACTCATCAACGCATAGAATGCAAAACAAGGAGAGGTTGCGGTAACAAACACTTCAAGTGAACATATCAACGCAAACAAAACTTTACAAGGAAAGGTTGTGGTAGAAAACACTTCACATCAACACATCAACGTATGCAATACTTTACAAGGAGAGGTTGCGGTATCAAACGCTTCACGTGAAGAGATTAAAGCAAATAACTAATACACATGGAGGTTGTGATACCTGTCACTTTACATGAAGAGATTACGGTAGTTAACAGTTCGCAACAGGTTGCGATACCTAACACTTCACATGGAGAGATTACGGTAGCTAACGCTTCACAACGAGGCTGTAATACCTGAAAATACCTAGAGAGATTACCGTAGCTAACACTTCGCAACGAGGTTGTGATACTTGACACTGTACACAAAGAGATTACGGTAGCAAACGTTTCACAAAGAAGTTGTGTTACCTAACAGAATACACTAGAGATTACGGTAGGAAACACTTCACAAGGAGGTTGTGATATCTAACACATTCCTCGGCGAGGTTACGGTAGATAACACTCCACAAAGAAATGCTGCGGTGCCTAAAACGTTTTACACACAGAGGTTACGGTAGCTAAATCTTCACAAAGAAGGGTAGCGGTGCCTAAATCTTTACACAGGGAGGTTACGGTAGCTAACACTTCACAAAGAAGGGTTGCGGTACTTACGCCTTTACAAAGGGAGATTGCGGTACTTTAAACTTCATAAAGAAGGGTTGCGGTGCCTAAACCTTTACACGGAGAGCTTACGGTAGCAAACACTTTACAAAGATACATTGTGATTACTAACGCTCTACACAGAGAGGTTACGGTAACTAACACTTCACAAATAGGTTGTTATACCTTGCACTTTACACGGTGAATTTACGGTGGCTAATACTTCCCATGGAGGTTATGATACCTAACATTTTACATGGGGAGGTTACGGTAACTAACACTTTACACGGGGAGGTTACGGTAACTAACACTATACACGGAGAGGTTTCAGTAGCTAACACTTTACAAACATTAATTTGAATACTAACACTTTACACGGAGAGGTTACGTTATCTAACAGTTCCCTAAGATACATTGTGATTACTAACACTTTAGACAGAGAGCTTACGGTATCTAGCACTTCATAAAGAGGCTGTGATACCCAACACCTTACACGGAGGGTTGCGGTAACTAACACTTTATAATCATGTTGTGATTGCTAGAACTTTACAGGCATAGTTTACGGTAGCTAACACTTCACAAACAGGTTGTGTTACCTAAGGCTTTACACGGAGAGTTTAGGTAGCAAACACTTCACAAAGAGGTTGTGATACCTGACACTTTACAAAGCAAGATTGCTGTGCCTAAACCATTAAACACAGAGGTTACTCCAGCTAAAATTTAACAAAGAGACTGTGATACCTAACACTTTACACGGAGAGTTTACGCTAGCAATCACTTCACAAATAAATGTTGCGGTGCATTAACATTTACTCAGATAGGTTACGGTAAATAACACTTCACAAATGGTTGTGATACCTAACACCATACACTAGAGGTTACGGTAGCAAACACATCTCATAGATACACTCTGATACCTTACACTGAACACGGAGAGGTTACGGTAGGTAGCACTTCACAAAGGTACATTGTGATTACTAACACTTTACATGGAGAGGTTCCGGTAACTAACACTTCACAAGGAGGTTGTGATGTCTAACACTTCACATAAAGAAGTTGCGCTAGCTAACACTTCACAAAGACTAATTGTGATTACTACACTTTACATGGTGAGGTTACGGTATGTGACCCTTTACAAAGGTACATTATGATTACTAACAATTTACATGGAGATGTACGGTATCTAAAACTTCACAACGAGGTTCGAAAGCCTAGCTCGTTACATATTGAGATTACTGTATCAAACACTTCACAAAGAGGTTGTGATACCTAACGCTCTACACAGACAGGTTACGGTAACTAACACTTGACAAAAAAGGTTGTTATACCTTTCACTTTCCACGGTGAATTTACGGTGGCTAATACTTCCCAAAGAGGTTATGATACCTAACACTTTACATGGGGAGATTACGGTTACTAGCTCTTTACACGGAGAGGTTACTGTATCAAACACATAAGAAGGTTGTGATACCTAACACTTTACACGGGGAGGTTACCGTAGCAATCACTTTACAAAGATCTTGTGATAACTAACACTTTAATCCGAGAGTATACTTAGCTTACACTTCACAACGAGGTTGCGTTACCTAACACTTTACAAAGAAAGGTTGCGGTGCGTCAACCCGTACACGGAGAGGTTACGGTAGCTAACACTTCACAACGAGTTTGCGATACCTAACACTTTACAAAGATAGGTTGTGGTGCCCAAACCTGTACACAGAGGGGTCACGGTAGCAAACACTTCTCAACGGTGTTGTGATGCCTAACACTTTAAAATAAAGGTTGCCATGCCTAAACCTGTACACAGAGAGGTTACGGTAGCAAACACTTCACAACGAGGATGGGTTACCTAACCCTTTACAAAGAAAGGTTGCGTTTACTAAACCTGTACACAGAGAGCTTACGGTAGCATACAATTCACGAGGTTGTGATACCTAACACTTCACAAAGAAAGGTTGCGTTGCCTAAACCTGTACACCAAGAGGTTACGATAGCATGCAACTCACAACTAGTTTGTAATACATAACACTTTACAAAGAAAGGTTGCAGTGCATAAACCTGTGCACAGAGAGGTTACGGTAGCAAACACTTCACAACGAGGTTGTGATACATAACACTTTATAAAGAAAGGTTGCGGTGCCTAAACCTGTACACAGAGAGGTTACGATAGCAAACACGTGACAACGAGTTTGGGTTACCTAACCCTTTACAAAGAAAAGTTGCGGTGCCTAAACTTGTACACAGAGAGGTTACGGTAGCAAACACTTTACAAACGGGTTGTGATACCTAACACTTTACACCGAGAGGTTTCGGGAGCAATTATTTCACAACGAGGTTGTGATTCCTAACACTTTAAACAGAGAGGTTACGGTAGCAAGCACTTCACAACGAGGGTGTGATCCCTAACACTTTACACCGAGAGGTTACGGTAGCAAACACTTCACAAACAGGTTGTGATACCTAACACTTTACACCGAGAGCTTACGGTAGCAAACACTTCACAAACAGGTGGTGATACCTAACGTTTTACACCGAGAGCTTATGGTAGCAAACACTTCACAAACAGGTTGTGATACCTAACACTTTACACCGAGAGGTTACGGTAGCAAACACTTCACAAACAGGTTGTGATACCTAACACTTTACACCGAGGGGTTACGGTAGCAAGCACTTCACAACGAGGGTGTGATCCCTAACACTTTACACCGAGAGGTTACGGTAGCAAACACTTCACAAACAGGTTGTGATACCTAACACTTTACACCGAGGGGTTACGGTAGCAAGCACTTCACAACGAGGGTGTGATCCCTAACACTTTACACCGAGAGGTTACGGTAGCAAACACTTCACAAACAGGTTGTGATACCTAACACTTTACACCGAGAGCTTACGGTAGCAAACACTTCACAAACAGGTTGTGATACCTAACACTTTACACCGAGGGGTTACGGTAGCAAACACTTCACAAACAGGTTGTGATACCTAACACTTTACACCGAGAGCTTACGTTAGCAAACACTTCACAACAAGGTTGTGAAATCTAACACTTTACACCGAGAGGTTACGGTAGCAAACACATAACAACGAGGTTGTGATTCCTAAGCCTTTACAGAGAAATGTTGCGGTGTCTAAACCTGTGCACAGAGAGGTTACGGTAGCAAACACTTCACAAATAAAGGTTGCGATGCATAAACCTTTGCACAGAGAGGTTACGGTAACTAACACTTCATAAAAGGGTTGTAATACTTAACACTATACACTAGTGGTTACGATGGCAAACACTTCATAAAAGATACATTTTGATAACGTACACTTTACACAGAGAGGTTACGGTAGGTATAATCACACAAAGATACATTGTGATTTCTAATATTTTACATGGAGATGTTCCGGTATCTAACGCTTCACAAGAAGGTTGTGCTATCTAACACTATACATAAAGTGGTTGCAGTAACTAACACTTCACAAGGATTAATTGTGATTACTAACACTTTATGTGGAGAGGTTACGGTAGGTGTCACTTCTCATAGAGATTGTGATACCTAATACTTACACAGACAGAGTGCGGTAACTAACGCTTCATAAAGAGGTTGAGATGCCTACCACCATACACGGAGAGGTTACGGTAGCGAACACTTCTCAAAGGGGTTTTGGAACCCAACACATTACCCGTAGAGGTTACAGTATCCAACAATTTACAAAGAGGTTGTGATATCTACCGCTTTACACGGAGGGGTTACAGTATCTAACACTTTACATCCAGGATGTGATACTTAACGCTTTACATGGAGCGATTACGTTAGCCAACAGGTTGTATTACCTAACGTTTTACACGGAGAAGTTTCGTTAGCTAACACTTCCCAAAGAGGTTATGATACCTAAAGCTTTACATGGGGAGTTTACAGTAGCTAACACTTCACAACAAAGTTGTTATGCCTAACTCCTTAGGTGGTGAGGTTACGGTAGCAAACACTTCACAATGAGGTTGTGATACCTAACACTTTACAAAGAAAAGTTGCGATTAGTAAACCTGTACACAAAGAGGTAACGGTAGTTAACACTTCACAAACAGGATGTGATACCCAACAATTTACAAAGAAAAGTTGTGGTGGGTAATCCTGTACACAGAGAGGTTACGCTAGGAAAAACTTCACAAAGAGGTTATGAAACCTTACACTTTACAAAGAAAGGTTGCGGTGCCTAAAACGTTTTACACACAGAGGTTACGGTAGCTAAATCTTCACAAAGAAGGGTAGCGGTGCCTAAATCTTTACACAGGGAGGTTACGGTAGCTAACACTTCACAAAGAAGGGTTGCGGTACTTACGCCTTTACAAAGGGAGATTGCGGTACTTTAAACTTCATAAAGAAGGGTTGCGGTGCCTAAACCTTTACACGGAGAGCTTACGGTAGCAAACACTTTACAAAGATACATTGTGATTACTAACGCTCTACACAGAGAGGTTACGGTAACTAACACTTCACAAATAGGTTGTTATACCTTGCACTTTACACGGTGAATTTACGGTGGCTAATACTTCCCATGGAGGTTATGATACCTAACATTTTACATGGGGAGGTTACGGTAACTAACACTTTACACGGGGAGGTTACGGTAACTAACACTATAAACGGAGAGGTTTCAGTAGCTAACACTTTACAAACATTAATTTGAATACTAACACTTTACACGGAGAGGTTACGTTATCTAACAGTTCCCTAAGATACATTGTGATTACTAACACTTTAGACAGAGAGCTTACGGTATCTAGCACTTCATAAAGTGGCTGTGATACCCAACACCTTACACGGAGGGTTGCGGTAACTAGCACTTTATAATCATGTTGTGATTGCTAGAACTTTACAGGCATAGTTTACGGTAGCTAACACTTCACAAACAGGTTGTGTTACCTAAGGCTTTACACGGAGAGCTTAGGTAGCAAACACTTCACAAAGAGGTTGTGATACCTGACACTTTACAAAGCAAGATTGCTGTGCCTAAACCATTAAACACAGAGGTTACTCCAGCTAAAATTTAACAAAGAGACTGTGATACCTAACACTTTACACGGAGAGTTTACGCTAGCAATCACTTCACAAATAAATGTTGCGGTGCATTAACATTTACTCAGATAGGTTACGGTAAATAACACTTCACAAATGGTTGTGATACCTAACACCATACACTAGAGGTTACGGTAGCAAACACATCTCATAGATACACTCTGATACCTTACACTGAACACGGAGAGGTTACGGTAGGTAGCACTTCACAAAGGTACATTGTGATTACTAACACTTTACATGGAGAGGTTCCGGTAACTAACACTTCACAAGGAGGTTGTGATGTCTAACACTTCACATAAAGAAGTTGCGCTAGCTAACACTTCACAAAGACTAATTGTGATTACTACACTTTACATGGTGAGGTTACGGTATGTGACCCTTTACAAAGGTACATTATGATTACTAACAATTTACATGGAGATGTACGGTATCTACAACTTCACAACGAGGTTCGAAAGCCTAGCTCGTTACATATTGAGATTACTGTATCAAACACTTCACAAAGAGGTTGTGATACCTAACGCTCTACACAGACAGGTTACGGTAACTAACACTTGACAAAAAAGGTTGTTATACCTTTCACTTTCCACGGTGAATTTACGGTGGCTAATACTTCCCAAAGAGGTTATGATACCTAACACTTAGCACTTTACACGGAGAGGTTACTGTATCAAACACATAAGAAGGTTGTGATACCTAACACTTTACACGGGGAGGTTACCGTAGCAATCACTTTACAAAGATCTTGTGATACCTAACACTTTAATCCGAGAGTATACTTAGCTTACACTTCACAACGAGGTTGCGTTACCTAACACTTTACAAAGAAAGGTTGCGGTGCGTCAACCCGTACACGGAGAGGTTACGGTAGCTAACACTTCACAACGAGTTTGCGATACCTAACACTTTACAAAGATAGGTTGTGGTGCCCAAACCTGTACACAGAGGGGTCACGGTAGCAAACACTTCTCAACGGTGTTGTGATGCCTAACACTTTAAAACAAAGGTTGCCATGCCTAAACCTGTACACAGAGAGGTTACGGTAGCAAACACATCACAACGAGGATGGGTTACCTAACCCTTTACAAAGAAAGGTTGCGTTTACTAAACCTGTACACAGAGAGCTTACGGTAGCATACAATTCACGAGGTTGTGATACCTAACACTTCACAAAGAAAGGTTGCGTTGCCTAAACCTGTACACCAAGAGGTTACGATAGCATGCAACTCACAACTAGTTTGTAATACATAACACTTTACAAAGAAAGGTTGCAGTGCATAAACCTGTGCACAGAGAGGTTACGGTAGCAAACACTTCACAACGAGGTTGTGATACATAACACTTTATAAAGAAAGGTTGCGGTGCCTAAACCTGTACACAGAGAGGTTACGATAGCAAACACGTGACAACGAGTTTGGGTTACCTAACCCTTTACAAAGAAAAGTTGCGGTGCCTAAACTTGTACACAGAGAGGTTACGGTAGCAAACACTTTACAAACGGGTTGTGATACCTAACACTTTACACCGAGAGGTTTCGGGAGCAATTATTTCACAACGAGGTTGTGATTCCTAACACTTTAAACAGAGAGGTTACGGTAGCAAGCACTTCACAACGAGGGTGTGATCCCTAACACTTTACACCGAGAGGTTACGGTAGCAAACACTTCACAAACAGGTTGTGATACCTAACACTTTACACCGAGAGCTTACGGTAGCAAACACTTCACAAACAGGTGGTGATACCTAACGTTTTACACCGAGAGCTTATGGTAGCAAACACTTCACAAACAGGTTGTGATACCTAACACTTTACACCGAGAGGTTACGGTAGCAAACACTTCACAAACAGGTTGTGATACCTAACACTTTACACCGAGGGGTTACGGTAGCAAGCACTTCACAACGAGGGTGTGATCCCTAACACTTTACACCGAGAGGTTACGGTAGCAAACACTTCACAAACAGGTTGTGATACCTAACACTTTACACCGAGGGGTTACGGTAGCAAGCACTTCACAACGAGGGTGTGATCCCTAACACTTTACACCGAGAGGTTACGGTAGCAAACACTTCACAAACAGGTTGTGATACCTAACACTTTACACCGAGAGCTTACGGTAGCAAACACTTCACAAACAGGTTGTGATACCTAACACTTTACACCGAGGGGTTACGGTAGCAAACACTTCACAAACAGGTTGTGATACCTAACACTTTACACCGAGAGCTTACGTTAGCAAACACTTCACAACAAGGTTGTGAAATCTAACACTTTACACCGAGAGGTTACGGTAGCAAACACATAACAACGAGGTTGTGATTCCTAAGCCTTTACAGAGAAATGTTGCGGTGTCTAAACCTGTGCACAGAGAGGTTACGGTAGCAAACACTTCACAAATAAAGGTTGCGATGCATAAACCTTTGCACAGAGAGGTTACGGTAACTAACACTTCATAAAAGGGTTGTAATACTTAACACTATACACTAGTGGTTACGATGGCAAACACTTCATAAAAGATACATTTTGATAACGTACACTTTACACAGAGAGGTTACGGTAGGTATAATCACACAAAGATACATTGTGATTTCTAATATTTTACATGGAGATGTTCCGGTATCTAACGCTTCACAAGAAGGTTGTGCTATCTAACACTATACATAAAGTGGTTGCAGTAACTAACACTTCACAAGGATTAATTGTGATTACTAACACTTTATGTGGAGAGGTTACGGTAGGTGTCACTTCTCATAGAGATTGTGATACCTAATACTTACACAGACAGAGTGCGGTAACTAACGCTTCATAAAGAGGTTGAGATGCCTACCACCATACACGGAGAGGTTACGGTAGCGAACACTTCTCAAAGGGGTTTTGGAACCCAACACATTACCCGTAGAGGTTACAGTATCCAACAATTTACAAAGAGGTTGTGATATCTACCGCTTTACACGGAGGGGTTACAGTATCTAACACTTTACATCCAGGATGTGATACTTAACGCTTTACATGGAGCGATTACGTTAGCCAACAGGTTGTATTACCTAACGTTTTACACGGAGAAGTTTCGTTAGCTAACACTTCCCAAAGAGGTTATGATACCTAAAGCTTTACATGGGGAGTTTACAGTAGCTAACACTTCACAACAAAGTTGTTATGCCTAACTCCTTAGGTGGTGAGGTTACGGTAGCAAACACTTCACAATGAGGTTGTGATACCTAACACTTTACAAAGAAAAGTTGCGATTAGTAAACCTGTACACAAAGAGGTAACGGTAGTTAACACTTCACAAACAGGATGTGATACCCAACACTTTACAAAGAAAGGTTGTGGTGGGTAATCCTGTACACAGAGAGGTTACGCTAGGAAAAACTTCACAAAGAGGTTATGAAACCTTACACTTTATAAAGAAAGGTTGCGGTGCCTAAACCAGTACCAGAGAGGTTACGGGAGTTAACACTTCACAACGACGTTGTGATACCTAACAGTTTACACGGAGAGGTTACGTTAGCAAGTACTTCACAACGAGCTTATGACACATAACGGTTTACAGGGAGAGGTTTCGGTAGCTAACACTTTACAAAAATACATTGTGATTACTAACACTTCACACGGAGTGTTTACGGAATGTAAAAGTTCACAAAGATACATTAGGATTAGTAACACTTTCGATAGAGAGGTTACGGTATCTTAACACTTCACAAAGAGGTTGTGATACCTAACACTTTACATGGAGTGTTTACGATAGCTAACTCTTCAAAACGCGGTTATGATACCTAACACTTTACACGCAGAGGTTACGGTTGCGAACACTTCACAACGGGGTAGTGATACCTAACACTATACACGGTGAGGTTACGGTAACTACATTTCACAATGCTACATTGTGATTACTAACACGTTACAGGGAGAGGTTACGGTAGCTGACACTCCACAATGATACATTGTGATAACTTACCACTTTACATTGAGGGGTTACGGTAGCTAAGACTTCACAAAGATACATTGTGGTTACTAACACTTAACATTGAGAGGTTACGATATCTAACACTTCACAATGATACATTGTGATTACTAACAGCTTAAATTGAGAGGTTACGGTAGCTAACACTTCACAATTATACATTGTGATTACTAACAGTTTAAATTGAGAGGTTACGGTAGCTAACACTTCACAATGATACATTGTGATTACTAACAGTTTAAATTGAGAGGTTACGGTAGGTAACACTTTAGAAACATGCATTGAGATTACTAAGGCTTTACATTGTGAGGTGACGGTAGGTAACACTTCACATAGGTATATTGTGATTACCAACACTTTACGTTGAGAGGTTAGTGTAGCTGACACTTCACAACGAGGTTGTAATACCTAACACATTACATGGACAGATTACGGTAGCTAACACTTCACAACGAGGCTGTGATATCTAGCACTTTACGCGGAGATGTAACGGTAGCTAACACTGAACAAAGAGGTTTTGTTAATTAACACTTTACACTGAGAGGTTACGGTAGCTAACACACCACAAAGATATATTGTGATTAGTAACACTATACTTTGAGAGTTTACGGTAGCTAACACTTCAAAACGAGGTTGTAATTCGTAATACTTGACATGGAGAGCTTACGGTAGCTAACACTTCACATTGAGGTTGTGATGCTTAATCCTTTACATGGAGAGATTAGGTTGGCCAAAACTTTATAAGAAGGTTGTATTACCTAACACTTTACACGAAGAGGTTACAGTAATTAACACTACACAAAGATGCATTGTGATTGCTGACACTTTACATGGAGAGTTTCCGGTAACTAACACTTCACAAGGAGGTTGAGCTATCTAAAACTTTACATAAATGGGTTACGGTAGCTATCACTTCACAAAGGTTAATTGTGATTACTAATACTTTACATGGAGAGGTTTCGGTAACTAAGATTTCACAAGGAGGTTGTGATATCTCATACTTTACATAAAGAGGTTACGGTATCTAAAACTTCACAATGAGGTTGTAATACTTAACCCGTTACATGGAGAGTTTACTGTATGGAACACTTCACAAAGAGGTTGTGATAACTAACACTTTATACAGAGAGCTTACGGTAACTAGCACTTCACAAAGAGGGTTTGATGTCTACCACCATACACGGAGTGGTTATGGTAGCGAACACTTTAAAAAGGGGTTTTGATATCTAACACCTTACAGAGGTTAAGGTAGCTATCACTTCACAAAGTGGTTGTGATATCTACCACTTTACGCGGAGAGGTTACGGTATCAAACACTTTCCAAAAAGGTTGTAATACCTAACACTTTACATGGAGAGTTTAGGTTGCTAACACTTCACAAAGAGGTTGTAGTAGCTACCACTTTACATGGAGAGGTTACGATAGCTAATGCTTTACAAAGAGTTTGCGGTACCTACCACTTTACACGGTGAGTTTACGTAGCTAACACTGCAAAAAGAGGTTGTGATACCTGACAGTTTACACGGGGAGGGTACGGTAGCAAACACTTCACAACGAACTTGTGATAGCTAACACTTTACACGGAAAGGTTACGGTAGCAAGCACTTCACAAAGAGGTTGTTATACATAACACTTTACACGGAGAGGTTATGGTAACTAACACGTCACAATGATACATTGTGATTACTAACACTTTACATTGAGGGATTACGCTAGCTAAGACTTCACAAAGATTCATTGTGATTACTAACACTTAACATTGAGAAGTTACGATATCTAACACTTCAGAAAGATAAATTGTGGTTACTAACAGCTTACATTGAGAGGTTACGGTAGCTAACACTTCACAAAGATATATTGTGATTGCCAACACTTTACTTTGAGAGATTAGGGTAGCTGGCAGTTCACAACGAGGTGTTAATACCTAACACTTTACATTAAGTGATTACGGTAGCTAACACTTCACGAGGGTGTGATAGCTAGTACTTTACGCGGAGAGGTAACGGTAACTAACACTGAACAAAGAGGTTTTGTTAACAACACTTTACATGGAGAGTTTACGGTAGGTAACACTTCACATCGAGGTTGTGATAGCTAACTCTTTACATGGAGAGATTACGGTAGCCAACAGTTCACAAGGAGATTGTGATACCTAATAGTTTAGACCTAGTGGGTACAGAAACTAACACCGCAAAACGAGGTTCTGATACCTAACATGTTACATGGAGAACTTACTGTAGCTAACACTTCACATCGAGGTTGTGATACCTAACGCTTTACCCGGAGAGATTACTGTAGCTAACACTTCACAAAGAGGTTGTAATATCTGAGACCTTATATGGAGAGGTTACGATAGCTAACACTTTGCAAAGAGGTTGTGTTGCCTAACACTTTACGGGGAGAGGTTACGGTAGCTAACACTTCATAAAGAGGTTGTGTTACCTAACACTTTACATGGAGAGGTTACGGTAGCTAACACTTCATAAAGAGGTTGTATTACCTAACACTTTACATGGAGAGGTTACGATAGCTAACACTTTACAAAGACTTTGTGTTACCTAACACTTTGCATGGAGAGTTTACGGTAGCTAACACTTCACAAAGAGGTTGGGTTACCTAACACTTTACATCGAGAGGTTACAAAAGCTAGCACTTTACATAGGGAGGTTGCTATACCTACTATATTACACAGAGAGGTTACGGGAGCAAACATTTCACAACGAGGTTGTAATACCTAACACGGAGTGCCTTAGCGCTTTAATTAAATACATGGAAGTTGAAGAAATGCAGCTGAGGTTGATCACCACTACCACTGTCACTGGCTACCGTCTACCATCTTTCTCAAAAATTGTGTAATTTCAGTGTTCTTATGTTTGCGATTGGGATGCTTCATTATACGCGCATTTCTATTGGCTACATTTAAATCCTTACACATATTATCATGCACATTGCCGATGGTGTGTTAAGGTACATATATATCAAGAAATGAACATGGTTTAGGATCGCAACAGGTTGCGACTCACATTTCTCCCACACCCTGCTAGAAACACACGGCAAACGAGGTGTATTGTTTGCAGCTTTGTGTAGGGCGAACACAAAGCGTCTCCTACGAACTAATGCAATACAAATGCTCGATGCAGCAGGCATTAAAGGGCTTCCTGTTCTGCCATTTGAGAACAACAGCCCTGTACGCGTAGTTTGGTGCAGCTGCGTTTCAAAACTTACGTCACACGTTCATAATTAGATATCGAGCGCTGCCCTCAAATTACTACGTTATGGTGAAAGACCGAATAACCAAAACGCTAATCAAGTTACACTTTTGAGACGCGTACTCTATTTCTATATCAAATTTCTAAAATATTACATCGAAGTTGAAAAAATGACCTGCAACAGGGCAGGAATCAATAAATTGATTAATAATTCACAAACAAAACAGCTGGGTTTGTGGATATTCTCGTTATTTACTAGTATTATTTTTATTTGTATTGGTTTTTGAATATACTGACTAATACTAGTGTAGGTCCATGGAGCAAATTGGTGAGGGGAAGTTAAGCATGGTTAACACTGCTTACAACGAGTTTCAAATATTTTATTCCACAGCATCAACTGGGCATTACAAGTGCTCTCCCAAAAATACTTTTTTCCGCATATGAGTAGATATTTATGCGTTCCATCACTCTGTAGACATCAAAAGAGCAACATACTTGATTTCATGCTTAAAATGACCATTTTTATTTCAATTTTTAGTCATATCTCGCATTTAGGCACTGATATCCTTAGGACGATATTGTAACGTGAATGCAGAACAGATTTTAGAAATTCACTTTATTACCTTGCGACATTCTATTAAGAGAATATGGGGAGAGAGACAGAGGGAGTGTGAGGAGTGGGAAATATAAACAGACGGACGGACAGACAGACAGAGGACTCGCTTAAATGTTTGCTACAAACCCAAAAAACCACCAAGAGGAGTTTCAGATACCTATGTCCCTTAAATATATGTGCTTTAGTGAGGATTGCTAAATCTTTGTGCTTATGAGCAAATATGAAAGCTTACACAACTTTTATTCATGTGTATATATTTAAGAAACCGCAGAAGTTTGACAAAAGGAGGTAGAATTATAGAATAAACTGCAAAGTTTGGATTGAGAGGGAGAGAGAGAGAGCAGCGCCTGCGCGTCACAAAAAGTACAATACACGCTACACTCAGTAACATGTGAAAAACAAATGGGCACTCAGCCAGATAGAGAGAGAGAGATAAAGCGCGGTGCCTGCGAGTCACAAAATATGCTACACGCGCTACATAGAGTAACATGTGAAAAACAAATAGGCAGTCAGCAAGAAACGGAAACAGAGAGGGAGAGAGGTGCCTGAGAGTCACTAAATATGCTAGTACACTCAATAGTATGTGCAAAACAAATGGACGGTCAGCTAGAAGCAGAAAGAGTGAGGCAGAGTCACTAACTGTGCTACATGAGTTACACTCAATAGTATGTGGAATGCAAATGAGCACTCAGCCAGAGAGAGAGAGAGAGAGAGAGAGAGAGAGAGAGAGAGAGAGGGAGAGGGATAGGGAGAAAGTCGTGCCTGCGAGTCAAAAATATGTTTGTTACACACGTTACACTCAATAGCATGTGATAAAAATGGGAATCCAGCCAAAGAGAAGGAAAGAGACAGAGGGGGAGGGGCGGTATGTGGGGGTCACTAAGCATGCTACACACGTTACACTTGGTACTTTGTGAAAAAGAATTGGGCATTCAGGCAGAGAGAGAGAGAGAGAGAGAGAGAGAGAGAGAGAGAGAGTGAGAGCGGGTCCTGCAAGTCACCAAATATACTACACGCGTTAACTCAGTAGCACGTGAAAAACAATTGGGCATTCAGCCAGAGACAGAGGGATTGAAGGCAGTGCCTGCGAGTCAACAAGTATGCTACAACAGGCTAACTCAGTAGTGTGTGAAAGGCAAATTAGCCATCAGCCACAGAGTGAGAGAGAGAGAGAGGGATAGTGAGACTGAGCAGTGCCCGCGAGCCAGCAAATATGCTACAAACTTTATTAACTCAGCAGCATGTTAAAAACTAATGGGCAATCAGGCATACAGGAAGAGAGACAGAAAGAGAGAGGGAGTGTGGTGCCTGCTTGTCTACAAATATGCTACAAACTTTAACTCAGTAACATATGTAAAACAAATGGGAAGTCAGCCATAGAGGGGGAGAGACAGAGATGGGTGAGCTATTTTTAGGGACGACTCCACACCCACCGCCCACACTGACGATCATCCTCAGAGGCTACATCGTCTCCAGATGCACATGCTGTTAGTAAGCTAAACATGCAGGGCAAAGGGGTGCTTCTTAGTTGTGAATCGTGCAAAGATGCGTCGAGTTCCGCATAAGCACCCCGGTTAGTACGCTACAGATTAGTACTGGTATTCAAGGATGCAAACGAGCAAACGGGATGACCTGGACGACACCCATGACAGCTCCTGGATGTCGCCCAGGGGTTAAGTGCATTCAGTAAAGATGGTTGGTTAGCGATTGAGTGGACAATGTGTTTGTCAGATGCGTAAAAAGGGTTTCGCGATGTAAGTTCGGACATTTTGACATGCAATGAAATGTCATGGTGGGCCGGATTTGACGTGGGGTAACCTGTTCGTGAGGTCCTGATTCTGCTCAGCGAGAGGCTGATGTTCCATCGATGTGGTCATGTGTCTCGTCGGCTGGCTGGTAGTGAAGATCGAGATCGTTGTGTGTGGTTGACAGTCAGTAAATCTGGAAGTTAGTAAAGAATCGTGAGAAACACTGCTGCGGTATGTGGAGTGCAGGTGGTGTTTTAAGGTGGCAGCAAATGAAATAAGTAGGCACGGACATCTATAAGGGAATCGTTAGGGAAGAGTCTGCGTTCAAAGAGATGGAAGGGCGGGGGTGGATGTCATAGTCTATATCGTATTGTCCAAGATCGCGAATGAGTGGGTTGTGATTCTTCTTGGCCTTATCGTAAAGGTCAGCTGCAAGTTTTAATGAACTGTTCAAGGGTATGAATGCGGAGTTCGGAGTGTAATAGTTTGGAAGGAGCTATTTTAGGGACTTTGACAATAATGCGGAAAACCTTGTTTTGAAATGATTGGGGTTGGCGGATATATGAGGGGACACGATATCCCCATGCAGGTGCCACATAAGTAAGTATTGGGCGGATGAGTGTTTTATATAGTGTAAGGCCTGTCTTGTGCTCGAGACCACTGTTAATATTGATTGAGGGGTATAATTTTCGAAGTTGTGCATTGGCTCTCTTGCGTGTATTGGTTATGTGTGCCTGCCAGGCGTGGCTCTGATCCATGGTGACACCAAGATGCTGCACCTGGTCGGTCCAGGGAATAGGATTCCTATAAAGGTTGAGAGGCGGAAGATTATGTCGTGGGTATCTGTGGCTGTACCGTCGCGTGAAAACCATGGCTTGGCAATTAGTGGTATTGATTTTGATACGCCACTGCACTAACCAGCCAGTGAGGTGGCCGAGAGTGCGTTGAAGGTGGCGGTGTAGTAGCTGAGGCTTGCTGGAGTGTGCCATAGTGGCCGTGTCGTCCGTGTTTAGGAAATAAGAGGCTGTAGCAGTTTAAGCCAGATGGTTAATGTAGATGTTGAATAGCGTGGGACCGAGCAGGCTGCTCTGAGGGACTATGGCGCGAATGGGTCGTTTTGTCGAATGGCTATTGTTGACTGAGCTAAAGAAAGTGCGATCGCAGAGGTAGAAACTGGCTAAGTGAATCGGTGAAGTGAAGTGTGTGCATTTTTCGAAGGAGACCGTTATGCCAGACGCGGTCCAGAAAGAGGGCGCCGGTGGACTCTTTGTGGTTAAATATGTGGATGATGAACTCGGTGGCTCTTAGCAACTGTAGTGTGGTCGAGTGGTGGTTGCGGAAGCCAAATTGTTCGTAAATTACAGCGGTGTTTAAGGAGATATGCATTCAGTTTTTTGAGTATGACCTTTTATAAGAGATTATTGAGGATGCTAATTAGGCTAATAGGGCGGTTATTCTTTGGATTAGTGGGATTTTAATTTTTTTAAGGAAGTGAATGACTTTGGCGTTTTTCCATCGATTAGAATAGATGCAGTTTGACGCAGTATTTTATATCACAACAATGTAAATGCCAGAGTGATTGTAGTGTAAATAAGCATTATTGTGTGACATTGATTTGAGATGTTTGTTAATTATAAGCATTGTTAGGAAATAAGTTTACACGGCCTCACTGAAACTGACAATAAGAGCGGGCAACAATGTAGCGAGGGGGTGAGTTGTTTATCAATTAGAAGAGACAAGCAAATGACGTCATATTAGCGCGCTTTTCTTAGAAATGGCGGGAATATTTTCCTTAGAGCATATGTTTTCGTAATTTTGATTGGATATAAATATAGACGCTAATGTTGGCGCGTTTTATTAACCAATAGCAGCTCGGTTATAATCTTTAGGCATATCGGGTGAGGGAGTATAAATTATGAAGCAGAGAGATGGGTAACACACAGTCCAACAGAAGCATTCGCGTGTAATACGTCATTCAGTTCAACATAAGCATTCGCGTGTAATACGTCGTTCAGTTCAACATAAGTATTCGTGGGTTACACGTCACAAATTTTAAGAGAATCGTCGCGCACTTCTACAAAATCTCTCGCGTTGTAAAGTTAGTTATAAATGTGAAATACGCGAATTAATAATGTTCAGAAAATAAGTGATTATAGTAACAGAAAATATAACAGTTTCAGTCTGGCGTGTTTCAAAAGATAATGTGAAATGAATAAAGTGTGACGGTAATAAAAGTGTAAAAAAAAATTCTTTTATCAGTGTTATCTTTCAGTAATAAATGATTTCCGTTTACACACCCTGTTCAAGAGATGTGCTCGACCGAGAAATAATAGCTAGCCGGAGGACAATGAACCCAAATTTAAAAATAGTAATACAATAAAAGGCGCCCAGCAAAAAGATAACACGAAGTGACCGCGGCAAATTGGCTCCCATACGTGGGGGAGATAAAAAAAACGAAGCATCTTCCAACTACCAACATATAATCTACTTCAAGTTTTGGAGAACAAGGTTAAAAGCGTTAGTTAGTAGTTGGAGAGCCAGTGGAGGAAGATTTTTTTAGCGTGACGTTTGAAATTCTGTCTGAGCCCGGAGCTTTTCTGTTCGGAAGGTGTCTGATAAGACACTGGATCTCTTAAGTATGGTTTTGCGGATGCGGTTGTGTGTGGCTTGCATTTAGAGCTGGTGAACGAGAATGTCGGTTTCGGCAATGAAGGCAGGGGAAGATAGATCGTCGTTGGGTGTGAGGGTATGTTCCAACATGTAGCTAGAGCTTCGGCTTTTTCAGTATCGGTAGTGGCAATTAGCTGGTTGTGGTGAAGTGGAGGTATTTGTGTTTTTTCGTGTACCAAGACTTTGGCGATTCACCAGAGTTGGCAGTGGTTGAGGTCTAGATTGGAGAGCAAGGCGCTACATTGTTCGTTAATAAGGCCTGCAGATGTTTGGTGAAGGTGTTCATTCAGGTGCCCGAGGTATCGAGATGTGGGGTGGCGAGAGGACTGCCATTTCAGGCGGTCTTTGTTACGGAGCGTGGTGAGAGATTGGATGCCGCGGTCCGGTGGTTTGCGATAGGTAGTGAGAATGATGGTAGGCACGGATATAGCGAACTGGATTGCGCGCTCCAGGTGTTCCACTGCTGAGTTGAAGTCAGCAGTGTTTGAGATAAAGGTTGGGTTCAGATTATCCGATATGGTTTGGGTGAATTTTCTCCAGTCGGCTTTGCCGAAATTGTGTCTGGAAGTTAACTCATGGGTGGTTAGGGACCCTTGCAGAGTGAACAAGACAAGAAAGTGGTCAGAAGAGAGATCGTTGATTACTTGCAGTAGGAGTCGGGGGTGAGACTGCGCTTGAGGACAATATCAAGGATGCTGGGACAAAGGTTGCATTGAAGGAGAACGAATGTGGGATCAGATGGAGAGTGTATGATGTAGTCAGAGGACTTCTCGTGATTGAGTAATTTAAGAACGGCAGTGTTGGTGGAGTCGCAATTCCATAAGAGATGTGTGCGTTTAGATCTCCTACAACTAAGATGCGGAGATTGAGCAGAATGTCCAATCAGATGTGCCAATGTCACCAGGGGGATTGTAAACTGTGGTAATAGTGGCTCGCGAGTTATCAACCTTGGCATTCAGCGCAGTGGCCTCAAGCCGGGCCGATGGAGGAATGTACGCATGGTCGTGTCTGATGTGGCGTATGACAATGGCCGTGTGGACGCCGCGCCTATCTCTATCGGAACATGGACTAGGTATCCGGGTATATTCAGTGTATCTGCACTGCCGTTTGTGAAAATTGCAACACCATGAAGGAAACGCATGCATTTAATGAATTTAATACCACAGGTTAGGTACATGACAAGTAACAAATGATAAACTTTTAAAATATATGCATGACCTTTGAACCCTAATATTCATTATTTGGTGTGGCTCCATGCGCTGCAGTTAGAGCTGCTATATGCAGTGGCATTGCATTAAAAAGATTCTGAATAAATTCCTGAGAGGTTTCCCTGTACGCTGTTTGTATTCGAGCCCACAAATCCGTGACGCTGGTTACTGGAGGACCGTAACGCACCAGGTGCCGACCAACCATATCCCAGACATGTTCGATGAGCGACATGTCAGGCGAACGTGCAGGCCAGGGTAGCAATGGTACCAGTCGCTCTTCGAAGAAGCTTGTATATTCGTCGCAATATGTGGCCGGGCATTGTCCTGTTGAAATGTGGCCTGTGGAGATGCCAGAAGCAGGGGGAGTACCTCAGGCCCTACAACCACCGCTAGGCACCGGTTGCTGTTCAAAGTGCCCTCAATTCTTAGAAAGCGAGATCGGTTGTTGTAACCAATGGCATCTCAAACCATTACACATGGTGTTTGTCCGCAACAATGCAGCCCTCCAGTTTGCACGCACCACGGTACCGCTGGACACTATCCGGCCATCACTGTAGGACACGTTGAAGTGGGATTCGTCCGAAAAGACTACATTTTGCCACTCAGCACCCCAGTGATGGTGTTCACGTGCCCATTGCAGTCGGAGGAGCTTGTGGTTTCCGGACAATGGAAGCCGACGTAATGGCATGCATGCAACCAGTCCAACCTGCAGCAGACGGCGACGAAACGTTGATGCAGACAAGTTCACACCTGTTGCAGTGCTTCAGCGTCGAGCCAACACTGTGGATGAAGCTGTACGTTCCGTTATGGCCATGCGGACAAGATGACGGTCATCCCGTGCTGTGGTCATGTTCCGTGGTCCAGTACCCGCTCTTCGCTGCCTACGACCTTCATCTAACCACTGCTTCCACATACGCATCACTGTCGTAGCAACATGCCCTGAAATGTCACGGTATGACAAACCCGCTTCCCAGAGCCGACCATTCTGCCCCGTTCGAACTCACTCGCATGCCGATATGGCTCCCTTTGACGTCGACGAGGTATACTGGCACTCACTTTCTTTTTTCCACCTTGTTTGACAGCTCTGTACTGGGCGCAACATTGACCTTGTCGGACCGACACGATGGAGCTCTGCTCGGCCTAAGTGTACCTCATCTCTCTGCAAACCTAATCAGTTATTGCTTGCACACTCTTCTACACTTCCATCAAGTTTGGAGTTATTCGGGAAATTCTTTCTTGGTATTGCAATTTTCACAAACGGCAGTGTATATTGCCCAGGTGGGTTTGGGTGATGAGAGCTGCGTGAATGGAATGGCTTTGCAAAAATACTACAAGTTCGTGTTTTCGGCTTCTAATCCCTCAAGCGTTCCAGGTCGTGAGCCTTAGAGTGGTCGTGGTCAGTGAGGGCCATCTGAGAGGTCAGTGGAGGAAAATTGGATAAGGGGAGCGGTGCCTGCTAGTCAACAAATATATTACCTGGTTAAATCAGTAGCATGTGAAAAGATAATGGGCAGTCAACCGGAGAGAGCCAGAGGGAGCGGGAGAGAGAGAGCAGGACATGGGAGGGGAGCAGTGTCTGCGAATCGATAAATATGCTCCCCACGTTACACTCAGTAGCTTGTTAAAAGCAAATGGGCAGTTAGCCAGAGAGAGGGAGAGGGAGAGAGAGAGCGAGAGACGGGAGGGGAGCAGTATCTGCGAATCGATAAATATGCTACCCACGTTACACTCAGTAGCTTGTGAAAAACAAATGGGCAGTCAGCCAGAGAGAGAGTCTAGAGAGAATGAGAGCAATGCCTGCGAGTCATTAAATAAGCTACACACGTTAACTCAGTTGCACGTGGAAAGCAAAGGGACTCTCAGCCCGAGAGAGAGAGAGAGCGAGAGTGAGAGAGAGCGAGAGAGCAGTGCCTGCGAGTCAACAAATGTGGTATATACGTTAACTCAGTAGCATGTGCAAACAAACGGCCAGTCAGGATGAAGAGAGGGGCAGAGGAGAGAGGGGCGGTGCCTGTGAGTCAACAAATATGCTACACACGTTAACGAAGTAGCACGTGAAAAATAAAATGGGTAGTCAGCCAGGGAGCGAGAGAAAGGGTGAAAGAGATGGAGGGCAGTGCCTGTGGATCAACAAATATGGTATATACGTTAACTCAGTTACATCTGTAGGGCAAATGGGCAGTCCGCAGCGGGATTCCACATACTCAGGATGTGGTCTGAGCTATGTAATACGTTGCCTACAATCTTTTTATTTATAAAATCGTAAAATGGCGTAAGAAAGTGTTTTCATAGCTTTAATTATATGCACTTTTCAGCAGCAATTCCAATCTTAATCTGTGAATTACGCTTTAGACTTGAGTGAAGACTGCCAAAATGCTTCCTAGCATGTTTACGAGTATCATCATACTTCACCCGTTAAATTGCTACGCTTGGCTTTGTGGGAAAATGTACACACATAAACATGTAAAATGCCGAACTGTTTTATTTGTTCTGCATCCAGAAGACTACCTCCCACCTTATTACACCGTTCAAGATGGTGTTCTAGAAATTGCTGTCCCATTCCTGGAAGATGGACTATATCCCCAACAGTGTAACGCAGAGGGTATTTTAAATACGCGCCAATGGATGTCTGACAGAAATCCGCAGGAGACATCCAAGCTGAATAGAAATTAACTTGTTGTTGAACACGGCGATAATAACAAAAACCGTCCTCCAGAAAATTTAATCCGGAATGACAGTTTGACAACAGTTTATTAGGTTTTAACTAATACCCAAATACATAAGGAAGTGTTGAACCAAATAAATTTTACAACCTGTATTACTTCTACAGCCATTTTACTGAAGTTTTCCTTGCTAATTACCTCTAAAACCTACACTATAAATTTTAATATGTTACTTGCGCTCGTAACTCAAAGCTTGCCTTTAAACACATTTATGAAACGTTTTAACACATTCCATAAGTTATAGGTTAAAAATTAGAATACAGTTTTCCATAAGGCCGAAAAGGAATACAAACAATC
Organism: Deroplatys truncata; assembly: GCA_030765065.1. NCBI lineage: Eukaryota > Metazoa > Arthropoda > Insecta > Mantodea > Mantidae > Deroplatys > Deroplatys truncata. The sequence goes on along the minus strand of CM060990.1, from coordinate 5,341,923 downwards.
TGTCTAATTTTTCTGAAATTTTGCTTTATAGTGGTCTAATCTTTTAACGGCGAATGATCAAGTGCACAATAAAATCCATGTTAATTTTTTATAACACGTTTACAAGGATTTGAAGAAAGATTTAAATCCTTATGAGAGCAAATAACATTATCCCACACTATAACAAGTATATGAAATGGCAGCAGAAACAGTAAAAGGTTCTCAAAGTATGTGCACTGGAATAAACATAACTTACTCTAATGCAATCAGACCTTACTTAACAAATTGCCCTTGTACTTGTAGCAAAAACTCCAGTAACACAGGGCAAACGCACCCTTAAATTCATGTCATTTTGTAGACCCGTGTTTCGAGAAAGAGTGCTTTCACCTGTAGTGTCATTAAGTTAAGGGGTTGGGAGTAACAAGTGGGCTGCGCCTTCATTCCTCCACTCAGTCACGTGACTAGTCATTCATGCGAAACTTGTGATTCACAGGCTGCTGATTCGAAAACTGTTATACGAGAATGGGGAGGGACTACATCTTTATGGCGCATATCATACTTGATATTTATTTATTTCCTCTTTGCCATATAAAATACAGATGGAGTGGTTAAAGAATATAAAAAATAAAACACTAAAACCTTACTTGATAAAACTTATTAATATTGTACTCGTATATTGGAATGACCGGCAGTAACTCGTCTCTTAAACAGAGCATAAAATAGATTTGTTATAATCAGTTACAGACTACTTTCAAATTTATGTGAAATACAAACGAATCTGCTAGTTGTATTGTTATATTTACAAGTGAGAGTGAGATGATCGTGCTCTTTAGAACATGTGATAAGAGTAATTGAGTTTGTTTTAACATTTAGGAAGCAATTCAGAATGAACATTGCCGGCAATGTAAGTATTGTAAGTTCCATAGAAAGTGGTTTAGAGAGAGTTCTCGATGAGACAGCATTGATAATCCTCAAAGCCATTTTTTAAAATGTTCATAGTCGATATGCTGATGTATGATTTTCCCACCACAGAAGAGTCCCGTAACTAAATAAGTAAATAAATAAATAGGGTTGTATATACGGACGCTCTAACTACTATGGTTCTTAGCGTCCCATTCTATATTGGGCGTGAACGATCGGTAATTTTGCTCAGAGGCCTCTTTATCAGGCTTGAGGTTCTTTTACGTGCCGTAAATATACGACACAGTACCACCGGCTTTACTTCCCTTCCGAAGGAAGCCATGCTAAGGATTTTTACGCCCGCCCTAAAATAAAAACCGTCGCCCTCCGCCAGGTTTGAACCCGTGACATCGGAAACTGGATGCTAATATGTCCCGTAACTAAGATAACCATTTATTAGATCATAGTGAACCATAACTAAGCAGGCTCTTTATGGTGTACTTTTAAGCATTCTTAAACTTAAATAATCCACTGTTTACTTTATTAACTACATAATTTATGCGAGTATTCCAATGAAGCCCTCTCAAGCTGAATGCAAAGAAACTTGGTTGCGACGCAGTTATTTAACACAAGATTCAAATAAAAAGCAATATCGACTGTTATGTTATTGTTGACGTTTGCATGACATCAAACATGAATGTTAGAAGAAAGGTCGCTTAGTCTGATTTTCAATGCAATCTCACCTTGCTATGTTAACCCAAGTGCTACTTATAAGTCTCCGTAGATTCATCACGAGTAGATCATTAATGTTATATAATTTAATAAATATTAGTGAATTTTCTTTTTTTTTCTTCACAGATACTTGCACTTAGATTGTACACGTTGGTAACGTTGAAGGCGATGAACTAATCATGATATGTAAAGATGAGGGATTTGCGCAGTTTGCGTTAGGTTGCGTATGCATTGATTTATGCAGCTGTATGCCCAGAGTCTGTTGACTTCCGACATACACAAACCAGTCATGGCGTATTAAATAAACGTGTTTCGCTTTGAGTTGCTTTCCATTAATATTAAACCCTTCCCTGAAACACACACGAATAACTGTTTCTGGAATTAATCACCCCAGGAAATGGGAATATTATTCCCGTAACGCACTAAGGCATTCACGATGGACTCGTAAGCAGACCGGCATTTGTTCTACGATATCGTCAAATGTGATTTCATCACATACCCACAAGGCATTTCAAAACGATTTTCTGCAAATGTGTGAAGAATAGAAGAAATTTGCTGGTATATTTTTCATTTTGGGCATCTAGATCTCTTCGATTTAAAGGATTACCTCTTCCATCCTATATACTCCAGTATTTGTCTAGAATGTTCTTGTATCTGAATATTTGGAGGTAAAGCCCATCTCTTCACCATACAAGCTGTATTTCATTCCGTGCACAGCTACTCAATTAACAGTTTAGTTCTCGACTAGTGTAGGGTTGTTAGAAATAAAACCCTTTTAATACTCTATTTAGCTTCCATTTTACGCAAAGCTAATATATGTAAAACAATTGTGTTCAAGGCATAGAAAATAAATGTACCTTCATGCTATTTCTCTCAGCTAATTTCCATTAATTTATGCTTGGTAACCATCTCTGCCACCTTCCACCTCTGACGCCATCATTCCTCTTCCCTGTAAGAGTATCCAGAGATTAAATTTAGTTAAAATCTTCGTAAAATTCTAAAATTAGCTTTTGTGTCCAAAGATTCCAATGAGTGTTTAGCTTCAATTACATACTATGGCTTTTGATCTGAGAGTCCCTTAAAGGTATAACACGTGGGCATTTTAATGCCCAAGAGCACTCGGTCTAATGGCCTGTGTTTAACTGCAGCACCCTATATTCGACTTTGGTTTTTCTTAATCCTTGGTGCATTAAAAGTGTTCAATACGATGTAATTTGAACCCAGATTGCTAAAATTTTCACCAAAATCTCAGAGAGAACGAACTTAAAAACTGACATATGGTCAGTTCGACCACTGAGGATAAATTCTTACAAAAACGACATTTAAAGACTTCAAATGTTTGCTTCTGAAACAACCAGAAGAGTGAAAACATTTCTGTATGCCAGTTTTGTGTATTAGTATTTAAATGACGTGGCACAATTCTTGTTTTTTCAAAATTTAGATTTTTGCATCGTGTGCAACTCATGATAAACTAGTATAATAAAGGTGAAATAAAATAGTTTTCTAAAAAGGTATTCAAGATATCTGCGTGAAATTTAAAACAGATATGAGCAACGTCTGATAAAGCTTTGAAAATATTTCGATAAAAGTGCAAGATTTCGAAATTTCACCCATCAGTATCCTTAACTGCACGTATTCTGCATCGTCTCTTAGATGGAGCTGGCTGAAAGCAGGAATCCCATTAACGCGTGCTCTGTAAAACTAAGGAGCACAAGATGCTTGTAGAGTCAACAGGTGGGTGCTTTCTAAGGCTGCAATATTTGGATTCTGTAGTTGAAGTCGTCGCGCATCCAAGTGCTTCATTGTGGCACGCTTCCAACTTGTTCGATTAGCGGTAATGTGGCTTTAAGGCGCACCACGTCAGCGCTCCAATCACACTCTTTTTTTTTCTTTTGCATTTTCATGACTTTTTACTTTTGTTTTTTTAAATGGCGACGGGGAGGTCCAGATTCATTTACAAAACTGAATATTGGGCTTACTAAACCATACAAGAAACTCACCAAGGAAGAGATGTGTACATTCGCACTAGCAGAATCGAACTCCTCGAGCCATATGAAGTACGATATTTTTATTGCTTTTTGAGGGCTAGAAATGCGTTCTCATGACTGGTTTTTTTGTTCTTTTTATTTTTCAATTTTTTTCTCTTCCCCTACATTTCGTTTCCTTCCCACCTTTTTTGCACTTTTTTCGCTCCTTTTTTTGAGGAATATTTCTAAACATTAGAACTGCATGCGGATTTGGCTTGCTTGCATGCGGACGATATGTGTAACAAACAGCATTTCCTGTAAAACACTAAACTGTCTTAGGAACATTTTTGTTCGCAAGGGAACAATTATATTTCAAAGTTAAAATTCTTCTTTACAAATGCCCCTTTTTAAACAGATAGAATATATAAGTTGGGGCCAATTAACAACAGTGTTTCTCGTTTATTCCTTTTTAGTTGGGTCCGGTGGTCTGTCAGAAAATTCTCGAGAGCCCGTACACCTACAGCATGTAATGGAGATACCCAATGACAAGCCATGTTTGGGCAAATACATGACATTTAATCTGGATATCGAGGTGTAAGATGGCCCTGTGAATGGTATTGGGGTTCTCAGACATAGTAATGCAGCGAATTTTATGATGTATCCAGTGCCAAGTTTCGGGAAAAATAGGTTGTGAACCGGTGATGAAGGGTATAAATATTTTGGCAACGGGTAAAACATGGTGAATTGCAAATGTTATGCCTATATTGCTTTTCTGCTGTAAGTATTATGGCATTTAATATCTTGCAGGCGGAGGCTTTCCAGTCTGTCGAGATTTTGGCGAATCGGAATTCCTCCAGATATTCTTCCACGGTAGGCTGGACATTTGTCCGCTATAGTCGGAGTCCAAGAGCGTCTCAGCAGAACATGGCGATACAGCTCCTTTGTGGATCCCCGGAGAAACAACTCTGAAGTAAAGTGGTAATGCACTTTAGCGTTCGGCGAAAAATGGCATGATGCATTAGTTTCCCATTACTGGAGTAAAGTTGTCTATTTTCCTTTAGGAGTCCCAGATCGAACAAAGTTTTAATTAACAACGCTGAACACTTTTCAGATACTGCCATTAGTCCGAGACCCCCACTCATGATGGGACGCCAGAGTTGAGATTTCGCCATCTTATACACATGGCCACTCCACAGATAATTTGACATTGCTAAATCGCTGCGTTGGGATAGCTCTGGTGGAAGTAGTATAACCTGTGCCAGATACCACAACTTGGATAATGCAAAGAGGTTAACAAACCAAATTCTCTGAAGAATATTGAAGCTTCTGCTTAGGTGGCGGTGTAAAGTGTAGCGGATTTGATTGAGTAAAGATGTCCAGTTTAAACTTATCATTTCAGTGACATTCGTTTTAATTTGGAGGCCTAGAACAGTGCAGTGATCCTTGTTGGGTATATCCGCCAAACTTAATACCCGAGGCCAACTACAAAAAAGTAGGAATGAGGATTTCTGGTAGGTCATCTTCACAGAAGATGCGTGCTCATAAAACTGTCATTCGTGAGGGAGCAAATACATATGCTGGCTATGACGGAGGAACTGTTTACAACCACGCAGACGTAAATACTGAGCATAAGGCTATTTACATACTCCTCATTTAAGCTGTAAAGCTATTCTGTTTACAACCACGCAGACGTAAATTCTGAGAATAAGGCTGTTTACATACTCCTCATTTAAGCTGTAAAGCTATTCTGTTTACAACCACGCAGACGTAAATTCTGAGCATAAGGCTATTTACATACTCCTCATTTAAGCTGTAAAGCTATTCTGTTTACAACCACGCAGACTTAAATTCTGAGAATAAGGCTGTTTACATACTCCTCATTTAAGCTGTAAAGCTATTCTGTTTACAACCACGCAGATGTAAATTCTAAGCATAAGGCAGTTTACAGACTCCTCATTTAAGCTGTAAAGCTATCCTGCTTACAACCACACAAACGTAAATTCTGAGTATAAGGCAGTTTACAGACTCCTCATTTAAGCTGTAAGGCTATTCCGTTTACAACCACGCAGACGTAAATTCTGAGCATTAGGCAGTTTACAGGCTCCTCATTTAATCTGGAAAGCTATTCTGTTGACAACCAGGCAGTCGTAAACCCTGAGTATGAGGCAGTTTACGGACTCCTCATTTAAGCTGTAAAGCTATTCTGTTTACATAAATGCAGACGTAAAGTCTCAGTATAAGGCTGTCTAAAAACTCCTCATTTAAGCTGTAAAGCTATCCTGTTTACAACCACGCAGACTAACGTCTGAGTATGAGGCAGTTTACAGACTCCTCATTTAAGCTGCAACGCTATTCTGTGTACTACCACGCAGTCCTAAAGTCGGAGTATGAGGAAGTTTACAGACTCCTCATTTAAGCTGGAAAGATATTCCGTTTACAACCACGCAGACATAAAGACTGAGTATAAGGCAGTTTACAGACTCCTCATTTAAGATGTAAAGCTGTTTCGTTTACAACCATGCAGACGTAAATTCTGAGTATAAGGCAGCTTAAACACTCGTCATTAAAGCTGTAACGCCACTCCGATTACAACCACGCAGACTTAAGTATGAGTATGAGGCAGTTTACAGACTCCTCATTTAAGCTGTAACGCCACTTTGTTTACAACCACGCAGAGTTAAGTCTGAGTATGAGGCAGTTTACAGACTCCTCATTTAAGCTGTAACGCCACTTTGTTTACAACCACGCAGACTTAAGTATGAGTATGAGGCAGTTTACAGACTCCTCATTTAGGCTGTAACGCTACTCTGTTTACAAACACGCAGACTTAAGCTGTTTACAACCACGCAGACTTAAGTCTGAGTTTGAGGCAGTTTACAGACTCGTCATTTAAGCTGTAAAACTATTCTGTTTATAACCACGCAGACTTAAGTATGAGTTTGAGGCAGTTTACAGACTCGTCATTTAAGCTGTAAAACTATTCTGTTTATAACCACGCAGACTTAAGTCTGAGTTTGAGGCTGTTTACAGACTCGTCATTTAAGCTGTAAAACTATTCTGTTTATAACCACGCAGACTTAAGTATGAGTATGAGGCAGTTTAAAGACTTGTCATTTAAGCTGTAAAACTATTCTGTTTACAAACACGCAGACTTAAGTATGAGTATGAGGCAGTTTACAGACTCCTCATTTAAGCTGTAACGCCACTCTGTTTACAAACACGCAGACTTAAGCTGTTTACAACCACGCAGACTTAAGTCTGAGTTTGAGGCAGTTTACAGACTCCTCATTTAAACTGTAACGCTCATCTGTTTACAACCACGCAGTCGTAAAGGCTGAGTATGAGGCACTTTACAGACTCCTCATTTAAGTTTAACGCTATTCTGTTTACAACCACGCAGTCGTAGAGGCTGAGTATGAGGCAGTTTACAGAATCCTCATTTAAGCTGTAAAGCTATTCTCTTTACAAACATGCAGACGTAAATTCTGACTATATGGCTGTTTACAGACTGCTCATATAAACTGTACCACTATTCTGTTTACTACCCAGGAGGCGTTAATTCTGAGCATAAGGCAGTTTTCATACTCCTAATTTAAGCTGTAAGGCTATTGTGTTTTTAATCACGCAGATGGAAATTCTGAGCATAAGGAAGTTTACATACTTCTCATTTAAGCTGTAAAGCTATTCCGTTTACAAGCACGCAGTCGTAAAGTCTGATTACGTGGCAGTTTTCAGACTCCTCATTTAAGCCTTATATCTATTCAGTTTACAACCATGCAGACGTATATTCGGAGCATAAGGCAGTTTACATAGTCCTCATTTAAGCTCTAAAGCTATTCTGTTTATAACCACGCAGATGCAAATTCTGAGCGTAAGTCAGTTTACAGACTCCTCATTTAAGCTGTAAAGCTATTCTGTTTACAACCACGCAGACGTTAATTCTGAGTATAAGGCACTTTAAAAACTCCTCATTTAATTGTAAAGCCATTCTGTTTACAACCACGCAGACGTTAATATTGAGTATAAGGCAGTTTACAGAATACTCATTTAAGCTGTAACGCTACTGGGTTTACAACCACGCAGTCGTAAAGGCTGAGTATGAGGCAGTTTACAGACCCCTCATGTAAGCTGTAACGCTATTCTGTTTAACACAAAGCAGTTTTAGGTCTGGAAATGAGGGAGTTTACAGACTCCTTATTTAAGCTGCAAAGGTATTCTGTTTACAACCACGCAGACTTAAATCTGAGTATGAGGCAGTTTAAAGACTCCTCATTTAAGCTGTAAAGCTATTCTGTTTAAAACCACGCATTCGTAAAATCTCAATATGAGGGGCTTTACAGACTCCACATTTCAGATTTGAAGCTATTTTGTTTACAACCATGCAGACTTAAATACTGAGCATAAGGTATTTTTAAGACTACTCACTTAAGTGTACAGCTATTCTGTTTACAACCACATAGAGATACATTCTGAGTATAAGACAGTTTACAGACTCCTCATTTCAGCTGTATAGCTATTCTGTTTACAACCACGCAGTCGTAAAGCCTAATTATGGGGCAGTTGACTGACTCCTCTTTTTAGCCTTAAATGGTATTCTGTTTACAACCATGCATACGTAAATTCTGAGTATATGGCTGTTTACAGACAGCTCATTTAAACTGTAACGCTATTCTGTTTACTACTCAGGAAGCGTAAATTCTGAGCATAAGGCAGTTTTCATACACCTTATTTAAGCTGTAAAGCTATTCTGTTTTCAACCACGCAGATGGAAATTCTGAGCATAAGGAAGTTTACATACTCCTCATTTTAGCTGTAAAGCTATTCTGTTTACAAGCAAGCAGTCGTAAAATCTGATTATAAAGCAGTTTACAGACTCCTCATTTAAGCTGTAAAGCTACTCTGTTTACAATGACGCAGACGTAAATTCTGAGAATAAGGCTGTTTACATACTGCTCATTTAAGCTGTAAAGCTATTCTGTTTACAACTACGCGGACGTAAACTCTGAGTATAAGGCAGTTTACAAACTTCACATTTAAGCTGTAAAGCTATTCTGTTTACAACCACGCAGATTTAAGTCTGAGTATGGGGCAGTTTACAGACTCCACACTTCAGTTTAAAGCTATTCTGTTTACAACCACGCACACTTAAGTCTGAGTATGGGGCAGTTTACAGACTCCACACTCCAGTTTTAAAGCTGTTCTTTTTACAACTACGCAGACTTAAGTATGAGTGTGAGGCAGTTTACATACTCCTCATTTAAGCTGTAACGCTACTCTGTTTACAAACACGCAGACTTAACTCTGATAGAAAGTAAGTTTACAGAGTTCTCATTTAAGCTGTAAAGCTATTCTGTTTACAACCACGCAGATATATATCCTGAGCATAAGGCAGATCACAGACTCCTTATTTAAGCTGTAAAGCTTTTCTGTTTACAACCACGCAGACGTTGATTCTGAGTATAAGGCAATTTACAAACTTCTCATTTAAGCTGTAAAGCTATTCTGTTTACATCCACGCGTACTTAACCTGAGTATGAGGCAGTTTACAGGCTCTTCATTTAAGCTATAACGCTACTTTATTTACAACCACGCAGACTTAAGTATAAGGATGAGGCAGTTTGTAGACTCCTCATTTAACTGTAACGCTATTCTGTTTACAACCACGCAGTCGTAAAGGCTGAGTATGAGGCAGTTTACAGACTCCTCATTTAAGCTGTAACGCTATTGTGTTTATAACCACGCAGTCGTAGAGGCTGAAAATGAGGCAGTTTACAGACTCCTCATTTAAACTGTAACGCTACTCTGTTTACATCCACGCGCATGTAAATTCTGAGCATAAGGCTGTTTACAGACTCGTCATTTAAGCTGTAAAGCTATTCTGTTTACAACCGCGCTGACTTAAGTCTGAGTATGAGGCAGTTTACAGATTCCATATTTCAGTTTTAAAGCTATTCTGTTTACAACCACGCAGTCGTAAAATCTAAATATGAGGCATTTTACACACTTCACCTTTCAGGTTTAAAGCTATTTTGTTTACAACCATGCTGACTTTAATTGTGAGCATAAGGTATTTTTAAGACTCCTCATTTAAGCTGTAAAGCTATTCTGTTTACAACCATGCAGACGTATATTCTGTGAATAAGGCAGTTTACAGACTCCTCATTTAAGCTGTAAAGCTATTCTATTTACAACCACGCAGACGTTAGTTCTGGGTATAAGACTGTTTACAGACTCCTCATTTAAGCTGTAAAGCTATTCTGTTTACAACCACGCAGACGTTAATTCTGGGTATAAGACTGTTTACAAACTCCTCATTTAAGCTGTAAAGCCATTCTGTTTACAAACACGCAGACGTTAATTCTGAGTATAAGGCAGTTTACAGACTCCTCATTTCAGTTTTAAAGCTATTTTTTTACAACCACGCAGACGTAAATTCTGAGCGTAAGGCTGTTTACAGAATACTCATTTAAGCGTTAACGCTACTCTGTTTACAACCACGCAGTCGTAAAGGCTGAGTTTGAGGCAGTTTACAGATTCCACATTTGAGCTGTAACGCGACTCTGTTTACAACCACGCAGACTTAAATATGAGTATGAGGCTGTTTACAGACTCCTCATTTAAGCTGTAAAGATATTCTGTTTACAAGCATGCAGATGTAAATTCTGAGCATAAGGCAGTTGGCAGTCTCCTCATTTAAGCTGTAAGGCTATTCTGTTTACAACCACGCAGACGTAAATTCTGAGCATAATGCAGTTTACAGTCTCTTCATTTAAGCTGGAAAGCTATTCTGTTCACAACAACGCAGCCGTAAATTCCGAGAATTACTCAGTTTACAGACTCCTTATTTCAGCTGTAAAGCTATTCTGTTTACAACACTGCAGTCTTAAACTCTGATTATGAGGCAGTTTACAGACTCCTCAATTAAGCTGTAAATCTGTTTTGTTTTGAACCATGCAGACGTAAATTCTGAGTATATGACTGTTTACAAACTCCTCAATTTAAGCTGTAAAGCTATGCTGTTTACAACAACGCACTCTTAAGTCTGAGTATGGGGCATTTTACAGACTCCACACTTCAGTTTTAAAGCTATTCTGTTTACCACCACGCACACTTAAGTCTGAGTATGGGGCATTTTACAGACTGCACACTTCAGTTTTAAAGCTATTCTGTTTACAACAACGCACTCTTAAGTCTGAATATGGGGCATTTTACAGAATCCACACTTCAGTTTTAAAGCTATGCTGTTTACAACAACGCACTCTTAAGTCTGAGTATGGGGCATTTTACAGACTCCACACTTCAGTTTTAAAGCTATTCTGTTTACATCCACGCAGACTTAAGTATGAGTGTGAGGCGCTTTACATACTTCTCATTTAAGCTGTAAAGCTATTCTGTTTAAAACCACGCAGTCGTAAAATCTAAATATGAGGCATTTTACAAACTCCACATTTCAGTTTTAAAGCTATTTTGTTTACAACCATGCAGACTTAAGTTCTGAGTATAAGGTATTTTTAAGACTACTAATTTAACCTGTAAAGCTATTCTGTTTACAACCACATAGAGGTAAATTCTGAGTATAAGGCAGTTTACACACTCCTCATTTCGGCTGTAAAGCTATTCTGTTTACAACCACGCAGTCGTAAATCCTAATTATGGGGCAGTTTACTGACTCCTCATTTAAGCTGTAAAGCTATTCTGTTTACAACCATGCAGACGTAAATTCTGAGTATATGGCTGTTTACAGACAGCTCATTTAAACTGTTACGCTATTCTGTTTACTACCCAGGAGGCGTAAATTCTGAGCATAAGGCAGTTTTCATACACCTCATTTAAGCTGTAAAGCTATTCTGTTTTCAACCATGCAGATGGAAATTCTGAGCATAAGGAAGTTTACATACACCTCATTTTAGCTGTAAAGCTATTCTGTTTACAAGCACGCAGTCGTGAAATGTGATTATAAAGCAGTTTACAGACTCCTTATTTTAGCTGTAACGCTACTCAGTTTACAAACACGCAGACTTAACTCTGATAATAAGCAAGTTTACAGACTCCTCATTTAAGCTGTAAAGCTGTTGTGTTTACAACCACGCAGATGTAAATTCTGAGCATAAGGCAGATTACAGCCTCCTTATTTAAGCTGTAAAGCTATTCTGTTTACAACCACGCAGACGCTAATTCTGAGTATAAGGCAATTTACGAACTCCTCATTTAAGCTGTAAAGCTATTTTGTTTACATACACGCAGACTTAACCTGAGTATGAGGCAGTTTACAGACTCTTCGTTTAAGCTATAACGCTACTTTATTTACAACCACGCAGACTTAAGTATGAGGATCAGGCAGTTTATAGACTCCTCATTTAAACTGTAACGCTCATCTGCTTACAACCACGCAACTTAAGTCTGAGTTTGAGGCAGTTTATAGGCTCCTCATTTAAACTGTAACGCTCATCTGTTTACAACCACGCAGTCGTAAATTCTGAGCATAAGGTATTTTTAAGACTGCTCATTTAAGCTGTAAAGCTATTCTGTTTACAACCACGCAGTCGCAAAATTCTAATTATGAGGCAGTTTACATACTCCTCTTTTAAGCTGTAAAGCTATTCTGTTTACAACCACGCAGATGTAAATTCTGAGCAGAAGGCAGTTTACAGACTCCTCATTTAGGCTGTAAAACTATACTGTTTACAACCACGCAAAACTAAAGTCCGAGAATGAGTCTGTTTACAGACACCTCATTTAGGCTCTAAATATATTCATTTTCCAACCATGCAAACGTAAATTCTGAGTATATGGCTGTTTACAAACTCCTCATTTAAGCTGTAAAGCTATTCTGTTATAACCACGCAATCGTAAAATCTAAATATGAGGCTGTTTACAGATTACTCATTTAACCTGTAAAGCTGTTCTGTTTACAACCACGCAGACGTTAAATTTTGAATATAAGGCAGTTTACAGACTCTTCACTTAAGCTACAACGCTACTCTGTTTACAACCACGCAGAATTATGTCTGAGTATGAGGCAGTTAACAGACTCCTCATTTAAGCTGTAAATTTATTCTGTTTACAACCACGCAGACTTAAAGTTTGTGTATGAGGCAGTTTACAGACTCCTCTTTTAAGCTGTAACGCTATTCTGTTTACAAGCACGCAGTCGTAAGGGCTGAGTATGAGGCATTTTACAGACTCCTCATTTAAGCTGTAAGGCTATTCTGTTTACAACCTCGCAGTCGTAAACGCTGAGTATGAGGCATTTTACAGACTCCCCATTTAAGCTGTAACGCTATCCTGTTTACAACCAGGCAGATGTAAGTTCTGAGTATAAGGCACTTTTCAGACTCTTCATTAAAGCTGTAAAACTGTTTTGTTTACAATCACGCATATGTATATTCTGAGCATAACTAGATTACATACTCCTCACCTAAGCTGCAGGCATTCTCTTAACACCGTGCAGACTTAACTTCTGAGTATGGGGAATGTTACGTATTGCTCACTTAAATTGTAAACATATTGTGATTACAACCGCGCAGACATATGTTCTGAGTTTAAGGAAGTTTACATACTCCTCACCTAAGGCCTAAACATTCTCTTAACACCGCGCAGACTTAACTTCTGAGTATGAGGCAGTTTTCATACTCCTGATTTAAGCTGTGAATCTATTCTGTGTATAACTACGCAGACGTAAGTTTTTAGTATAAGGCAGTTTCCATACTCCTCTCTTGAGCTGCTAACACATTCTCTTTACACCGCTCAGACTTAACTTCTAAGTCTAAGCCAGTTTACATACTCCGCAGTTAATCTGTAATCTGTAAGGCAGTTTACGTACTCGTGAACTATGCTGTAAACGAATTCGGTTTATATTCGTGCACGGATAATTTCTGAGTATAGTCCTGTTTGCGTACTCCATAATTAAGCTGTAAACAGATTCTGTTTGTTCTTGTGCAGGGTTAATTTCTGAGTATATTTCTGTTTAAGTGTTCCTGAACTAAGCTGTAAAGAGGTTCTGATTATACTTGTGCTGAGTTAACTTCTGAGTATTAGGCTCTATACGTAGCCCTGAGTTAAGCTGTAAACAGATTCCGTTTATATTCATGCAGGGTTATCTTCTGAGTATAGGACTGTTTATTTTCTCCTGAATGAAGCTGTAAACAAATTCGGTTTTCATTTGTGTAGGGTTAACTTCTAGGTATAGTGCTGTTTACTGCTCCTGAATGAAATTGTATACATATTCTGATAAAACCTTGCAGGCTTAGCTTCTGAGTGTAAGGCATTTTACGTACTCCTGAAGCAGGCTGTGAACAGATTCTGTTTATATTCATGGAGGGTTAACTTCTGGATATAAGGCAGTTTTCATACTCCTGAACTAAGGTGTAAATAGATTCTGTTTGTATTCACGTAGATTTAACTTCGGATTATAAGGCAGTTTACAAATCTCACTCTTAAGCTGTAAACATTTTTTTGTTTACAACCGCGTATGCGGTACTTCTGGGTATGTGGCAGTTTACATACTCCTTACTTATGCTGTAAGCATATTCTGTTTACAATCGCGCAGAGTATAAGGTAGTTTACGTACTCATGAAAGAAGCTGTAAACGGATCCTGTTTATATTCGTGCAGAGTTAAGTTCTGAGTATAGGTCTGCTTACGTAATCCTGAATTTAGCTTTAAGCAGATTATGTTAAATCTATGCAGGCTTTACCTCTGAGTTTAAAGCATTTCACCTACTGCAGAACGAAGCTGTAAACAGGTTCTACTTATATTCGTGCTGGGTGTACTTCTAAGTACAAGTCTGGTTACGTACTTCCTTAATTAAGCAGTTAACGGATTATGTTTATATTCGTGCAGTGTTAACTTCTGAGTATAAGGCAGTTTGCATACCCTTCACTTAAGGTGTAAACTTATTCTGTTTACAACCGTGCAGACCTAACTTCTTTGTATAAGGCAGATTACATACTCCGTACATAAGATGTAAACATACTCTGTTAACACAGCATGGACCTATGTTTTGAGTATTAGGCAGTTCACGCATTCCTGAGCTGAGCTTTAAACAAATTCTCCTTATAATCGTGCATGGTTATCTTCTGAGTATAGGACTGTATACGTACTCGTTTATTAAGCTGTAAACAAATACTGTTTACATTTGTGCAGGGTTAACTTCTGCCGACAAGACTGTTTACATATTTATGAATTAAGCTGTAAGCATATTCTGATAAAACCGTGCAGACTTGGGTGCTGAGTATAGGGCAGTTAGTTACTCCTCACTTAACCTGTCAAGATTTTCAAGTTACAACCACGTAGACGAAACTCCTGAGAATAAAGAAGCTTTTATACTCTTCACTTAACGTGTAAACTTATTCTGTTTACAACCCCGCAGACTTACCTTCTTAGAATAAGGCAGCTTACAGTCCCACATTTAAGCTTTAGAGATATTCATTTAACACCGCACCGAATTAACTTCTGAGTATAAGGCAGTTTAGAGACACCTCACTTAAGCTGTAAACATTCTCTGTTAACACCACGTAGACTTAACTTCTGAGTTTAAGGCAGTTTACATGCTGGTCATTTAAGCTGTAAACGTATTCTGTTTACAGTCGCGCAGACTTAACTTCAGAGTGTAAGACAGTTTAGTTACTCCTCACTTAAGCTGTAAACATATTCCGTTTACAACCGCGGAAACTTAGCTACTGAGCATAAGGTAGTTTACATACTCCACAATTAAACTGCAAACATACTGTGTTTACAACAGCGTAGACGTAACTTCGAAATATAACGCAGTTTACATATCTTACAATTAAGCTATAAAGACATTCTGGTAATACCACGCTGAGTTAAATTCTGAGTATAAGGCAGTTGACATTGTCCTCACTTAAGCTGTAAACATATTTTGTTTAAAACCGCGCATACTTAACTTCTGAGTATAAGGCATTTTACGTTTCCCTCGGTTACGTTGCAGACATACTCTGTTAACAACGCAAAAAATGAACCTTTGAGTATAAGACAGTTTAAATACACCTCACTTAAGCTGTGAACATATCCTTTTTAAGCTGCGCAGACTTTACCTTTGAGTATCAGGCAGTTTACATTCTCCTTACTTTATCTGTAAATATGTTCTGGTAAGCCCGCGCAGACTTTACTTGTGAGTATAAGGCAGTTTACATACTCCTCACTTAGGCAGTAAACGTATTATGATAACACCGCGCAGCCTAAACTTCTGTGTATAAGGCGGTTTACATGCTAATCACTTAAGCTGCAAACACATTCTGTTAACTCCGCACAGAATTAGCTTCGGAGTATAAGTCAGTTTACACACTCCATACATAAGCTGTAAGCATATTCTGTTTACAACAGCGCAGACTTACCTACTGAGTATAACGCAGTTTACATACTCCTCACTTAAGCTGCAAACAGATTCTGTTAACAAGACGCAGACTTAACTTCGGTATATAATGCAGTTTACATACTTTTAACTTACGTAATAAACCTATTCTGTTTACAACAGCACAGACTTAACGTCTGAGTATAAGGCGGTATACATACTCCTCTTTTAAGCTGTAAACATACTCTATTAACACCGCGCAGACTTAACGTCTGAGTTTAAGGCGGTATACAAACTCCTCCTTTAAGCTGTAAACATACTCTATTAACACCGCGCAGACTTAACGTCTGAGTATAAGGCGGTATACAAACTCCTCCTTTAAGCTGTAAACATACTCTATTAACACCGCGCAGACTTAACGTCTGAGTATAAGGCAGTATACATACTCCTCTTTTAAGCTGTAAACATACTCTATTAGCACCGCGCAGGCTTAACGTCTGAGTATAAGGCGGTATACATACTCCTCTTTTAAGCTGTAAACATACTCTATTAACACCGCGCAGACTTAACGTCTGAGTATAAGGCGGTATACATAGTCCTCTTTTAAGCTGTAAACATACTCTATTAACACCGCGCAGACTTAACGTCTGAGTATAAGGCAGTATACATACTCCTCTTTTAAGCTGTAAACATACTCTATTAACACCGCGCAGACTTAACGTCTGAGTATAAGGCGGTATACATAGTCCTCTTTTAAGCTGTAAACATACTCTATTAGCACCGCGCAGACTTAACGTCTGAGTATAAGGCGGTATACATACTCCTCTTTTAAGCTGTAAACATACTCTATTAGCACCGCGCAGACTTAACGTCTGAGTATAAGGCGGTATACATACTCCTCTTTTAAGCTGTAAACATACTCTATTAGCACCGCGCAGACTTAACGTCTGAGTATAAGGCGGTATACATACTCCTCTTTTAAGCTGTAAACATACTCTATTAACACCGCGCAGACTTAACGTCTGAGTATAAGGCGGTATACATAGTCCTCTTTTAAGCTGTAAACATACTCTATTAGCACCGCGCAGAATTAACGTCTGAGTATAAGGCGGTATACATACTCCTCTTTTAAGCTGTAAACATACTCTATTAGCACCGCGCAGACTTAACGTCTGAGTATAAGGCGGTATACATACTCCTCTTTTAAGCTGTAAACATACTCTATTAGCACCGCGCAGACTTAACGTCTGAGTATAAGGCGGTATACATACTCCTCTTTTAAGCTGTAAACATACTCTATTAGCACCGCGCAGACTTAACGTCTGAGTATAAGGCGGTATACATACTCCTCTTTTAAGCTGTAAACATACACTATTAACACCGCGCAGACTTAACGTCTGAGTATAAGGCGGTATACATAGTCCTCTTTTAAGCTGTAAACATATTCTATTAGCACCGCGCATACTCAACGTCTGAGTATAAGGCGGTATACATACTCCTCTTTTAAGCTGCAAACATATTCTATTAAAACCGCGCAGGCTCAACGTCTGAGTATAAGGCGGTATACATACTCCTCTTTTAAGCTGCAAACATATTCTATTAACACCGCGCAGACTCAACGTCTGAGTATAAGGCGGTATACAAACTCCTCTTTTAAGCTGCAAACATATTCTATTAACACCGCGCAGACTCAACGTCTGAGTATAAGGCGGTATACAAACTCCTCTTTTAAGCTGCAAACATATTCTATTAACACCGCGCAGACTCAACGTCTGAGTATAAGGCGGTATACATACTCCTCTTTTAAGCTGCAAACATATTCTATTAAAACCGCGCAGACTCAACGTCTGAGTATAAGGCGGTATACATACTCCTCTTTTAAGCTGCAAACATATTCTATTAAAACCGCGCAGACTCAACGTCTGAGTATAAGGCGGTATACAAACTCCTCTTTTAAGCTGGAAACATATTCTATTAAAACCGCGCAGACTCAACGTCTGAGTATAAGGCGGTATACAAACTCCTCTTTTAAGCTGCAAACATATTCTATTAAAACCGCGCAGACTCAACGTCTGAGTATAAGGCGGTATACATACTCCTCTTTTAAGCTGCAAACATATTCTATTAAAACCGCGCAGACTCAACGTCTGAGTATAAGGCGGTATACAAACTCCTCTTTTAAGCTGCAAACATATTCTATTAACACCGCGCAGAGTCAACGTCTGAGTATAAGGCGGTATACAAACTCCTCTTTTAAGCTGCAAACATATTCTATTAACACCGCGCAGACTCAACGTCTGAGTATAAGGCGGTATACAAACTCCTCTTTTAAGCCGCAAACATATTCTGTCAAAACCGTTCAGACTTAACTTTTGAGTTTAAGGCAGTTTCCGTAGTCCTGAATTAAGCTGTAAAGAGATTCGGTTTATATTCGATCAGGGTTAACTTCTGAGTATAGGACTGTTTACGTAGTCCTGAATTAAGCTGTTAAGAGATTCTGTTTATATTCGATCAGGGTTAACTTCTGAGTATAGGACTGTTTGCGTAGTCCTGAATTAAGCTGTAAAAAGATTCTGTTTATGCTGGTGCAGGCTTTACTTCTGCGATTAAGGCCCCTTAGTACTCTTGAATTTAGTTGAAAACAGATTCTCTTAATATTCGTGAAGGTATTAACTTCTGAGAATAAGGCTTTTCTCATTGTCATGCATTGAGCTGTAAGTATATGCTGTGTACTTTCTTGCAGAGTTAACATCTAAGTCTAAGGTAGTTCACTTATTCCAGAATTAAGCTGTAGACAGATTCTGTTTATATCCGTGCAGAAAAAATTTCTGAGTAAAAGATTGATTACGTACTCCCGATTTAAGCTTTAAACAGATTCTGTTTATATGCGATCACGGTTAACTTCTGAGTATAAGGCTGTTTACATAGTCCTGAACTAAGCTGCAAACAGATTCTGTTTATATTCGTGCAGGATTAAGTTCTGAGTATAAGGCAGTTTACATTCTCCTCACCTAAGCTGTAAACATTTTCTGCTAGCACCACACACACTATTTTCGGTCTATAAGGCAGTTTACATACTTTTCACTGAAGATGTAGACTTATTCTGTTTAAAACCATGCAGACTTAACTTCTGAGTATAAGGAAGTTTACATACTCCCCGGTCTAAACATATTCTGTTAACACCGCGCAGACTGAACTTCTGAGTATAAGGAAGTTTACATACTCCTCACTTAAGCTCTAAACATATTCTGTTAACACCGCGCAGATTGAACTTCTGAGTATAAGGAAGTTTACATACTCCTCACTTAAGCTCTAAACATATTCTGTTAACACCGCGCAGATTGAACTTCTGAGTATATGGCAGTTTACGTACTCTTCACCCAGGCTGTAAACATGAACCCTCAACACCGCGCAGACTTAAATTCGGAGTATAAAGCATTTTACATACTCCTCATTTAAGGTGTAAACATATTCTGCTTACAACTGTGCAAACTTAACTTCTGACTATAAGGCAGTTTATGAACTGCTGAATTAAGCGGTAAGCGGATTTTGTTTATGTTCGTGCAGGATTTCTCTTCTGAGATTAAGGCTCTTTACGTACTCCTGGATTAAGGTGTAAACACATTCTGTTAATATTCGTGCACGGTAACTTCTGAGTATAATGCTGTTTACGTAGTCTTGAATAAAGCTGTAAATACATTCTGTTCATATTCGTATAGGGTTGACTTCTAAATATAAGGTAGTTAACGTAGTCCTGAATTAAGCTATAAATAGAATCCGTTTAGATTTATGCAGTGTTAGCTTCTAAGTATAAGGTAGTTTACGTACTCCTGAATCAAGCTGTAAGCAGATTCTGTTTATAGCCATGCAGTGGTAACTTCTATGTATAAGTCAGTTTACGTATTCTTGAATTAAGCTTTAACCCGATTCTGTTTATATTCGCCCAGGGCTCACTTCTGAGATTAAGGCTCTTTACGTACTCCTAAATTAAGGTGTAAACAGATTCCGTTAATATTCGTGAAGGTATAACTTGTAAGTATAAGGTAGTTTACGTACTCCTGAAGTAAGCGGTAAACAGCTTCTGTTTATATTCCTGCAGGCCCTACTTCTGAGATTAAGGCACATTACGTGCTCCTGAATTTAGTTTTAAACAAATTCTCTTAATATTTGTGAAAGTGTTAACTTCTGAGAATAAGACTTTTCTCGTTGTCATGCATTAAGCTGTAAGTAGAGTCTGTTTAGTTTCTTGCAGAGCTAACAACTAAGTCCAAGGTAGTTCACGTACACCTGAATTAAGCTGTAAACATATTCTGTTTAAATCCGTTCAGAGTAAACTTCTGAGTAAGAGATTGATACGTACTCCTAATGTAAGCTGTAAACAGATTCTGTTTATATTCCTACGGGTTAACTTCTGAGTATGAGGCTATTTACGTGATCCTGAATTAAGCTGAGTAGGATATATAGGAGAGAGCTGGCGCAGTTTTTTGCGTTTATATGGGAAAGGATAGGGAAAACGAGGCTAGATGCGTCGGTTCAAGGAGGAAAATGCGTTTATATGGGGGAGATAGGGAATACGAGGACTGACGCTAGGCTAGACAGTGGTAGGGGGAGTGCGCTTTATATGAGACAGATAGGGAATACGTGGAGAGGTGCTAGGCTAGACAGAGGCTGAGTAATGTATGGTTTATATGAGCGGTATAGGAAAACGATGAGAGGTGTTAGACTAGACAGGGCTTGAAACGTAGTGCATGGTTTATATGAGAGATATAGGAAACCGATGAGAGGTGTTAGGCTAGACAGGGCTTGAAACGTAGTGCATGGTTTATATGAGAGATATAGGAAAACGAGGAAAGGTGTTAGGCTAGACAGAAGTCGAGGAGTAGAGTATGGTTTATATGAGAAGTATAGGAAAACGAGGAGAGGTATTAGGTTAGGAGAATTGAGTTTGTGTTTATAAGGAGAGACGAGAAAACGGAGAGAGATCCTATGCTAGGATAGACAGGTGTTAAAGTTAGGTTAGATAGGAAACCAAGGAGTGATACTCAGCTAGAGTGGGGGCAGGAGGGAATGAGCTTTTGAGAGGTAGGGGATACGGGGAGTGGTGTTAGACTAGACAGGGCTTGAAACGTAGGGCATGGTTTATATGTATGAGAAGTATAGGAACAGGAAGAGGGGTGCTAGGCTAGACAGAGGTTGAGGAGTAGAGTATAGTTTATATGAGAGGTATAGGAAAACGAGGAGAGGAGTTAGACTAGACAGAGGTCGAGGAGCAGAGTATGGTTTATGTGAGAGTCATAGGTAAACGAGAGAGACGTTAGGCTAGACAGAGCTAGAGGAGTAGAGTATGGTCTATATGAGAGGTATAGGAACAGGAGGAGAGGTGTTCGGCTAGACAGGTAGTGTAGCAGTAGGAATATGGACTTATATACAGGAGAGATAGGGAATAGGAGGTGCTAGACTTGAAAGCGACTTTAGACGTGAACTTAGTGGAAAACTGTTTCATGTCAATGTTCTAGACATGCCCATCACGTAACCTATTCAGGGAAAAGGTGACTCGTTCAGGGGAAAAGGTGACTGCTCAGGGAAAAAGGAGGCCCACAAAGGGAAAAAGTTGACTAGCAAAGGGAAAAACGTGACCAGCAAACGGAAAAAGGCGACCAGCAAAGGGAAAAATGTGACCAGCAAAGGGAAAAAGGTGACCAGCAAAGGGAAAAAGGCGACATGCAACGGGAAAAAGGTGACCAGTAAAGGGAAAAATGTAGCCAGCAAAGGGAAAAAGGTGACCACCAAAGGGAAAAAGGTGAGCCATACAGGGAAAAAGATGACCTGCAACGGGAAAAGCTAACCCACTCACACTAACAGGTAAGTAATTCAGCTAGTATTGCAAGAGGTTGACTGCATCATAGCAGTGTATGATTTCACAGGTAATTCAGCTAGTATCGCATGTATTTAGTCTAATTCATCCAGTAAAACAGAATAGATTCCAGAGGCTAACTGCATCATGGCTCTGCATAATTTCACAGGTAATTCAGCTAGTATTTTAGGTATTTAGGCTAATTCAGCTAGTATCACAAGAGGATAGATTCTAGGGTTGGGTATAGCTTAGTGTCGTATTTCACAGGTAATTCAGAGAGTATCGTAGGTATTTAGGTTAATTCAAGTATCACAGACGTTTAGAGTAATTCAGCTAGCATTACAGGAGGGTAGGTTCCAGGGGTTGGTTATAACATAGCTTCGTATTTCACAGATAGTTCGGGTAATATCGTAAGTATTTGAGGTAATCGACATAGCTTCACAGATATTATTGATAATTTCGATCAGAGATTTGTATCACAGCTATTTAAGGTAAATGCAGGTGATTCAGGTTGTATCAGTGGTATTTGAGTCATTTTAACAGGTAATTCATCTAGTATCATTGGTATCTAAGGCAAACCAGATAGTATCACAGGTGCTCGTGTTAATTTAGAGCAGGAATTCGTATCAGAGCTAGTTAAGGTAATTTCACATGATTCGGGTAGTATCACAGGTATTTAAGTCATTTTCACAGGCAATTCAGCTAGTATCGTAGGTATTTAGGCTCATTCATCTAGTATCACAGGAGACTAGATTCCAGAGGCTAAATGCATCATAGCTATGCATGATTTCACAGGTAATTCAGCTAGTATCGTAGGTATTTAGGCTAATTCAGCTAGTATCACAATAGGCTAGATTCCAGGGTTGGGTATAGCATAGTTTCGTATTTCACAGGTAATTCAGAGGGTATCGTAGGTATTTAGGATAATTCAAGTAACATAGGTGTTTAGAGTAATTAAGCAAGTATCACAGGAGGCTAGATTCCAGGGTTAGGTATAGCATAGTTTCGTATTTCACAGGTAATTCAGAGGGTATCGTAGGTATTTAGGATAATTCAAGTAACATAGGTGTTTAGAGTAATTAAGCAAGCATTACAGGAGGGTAGGTTCTAGGGGTTGGTATATTTCGTATTTTACAGATAGTTCAGGTAATATCGTAAGTATTTGGGTAATCAGCATAGTTTCACAGATGCTCGTAATAATTTCGATCAGAGATTTGTATCACAGCTATTTAAGGTAAATGCAGGTGATTCAGGTTGTATCAATGGTATTTGAGTCATTTTAACAGATAATTCTGATAGTATCACAGGTGCTCGTACTAATTTAGAGCAGGAATTCGTATCTGAGCTAGTTAATGTAATTTCACTTGATTCGAGTAGTATCACAGGTATTTAAGTCATTTTAACAGGCAATTCAACTAGTATCACAGGTACTCATGGTAATATAGAGAGTAATTAGATTATAAACATTTCGCAACCATCGTTACAACAATTTATATACTTTTTTTTCTAAATCTTACAAACTTATTATATTGTTAAACAGTTATTGTACGATGCGGAGACGGATAAACTGCATATTGGTTCACAAATTGAAAAGCTTTACGTCAACATACCTTTATTTTAGTTCGTTGTAGATGTCTCTCCCCTTTTATCTAGGCTTGAGACTAGCACTAGGATTGCTCCTAATGGCAGGGTTACCACCTTCCCTTCCATCTTCTTCTTTCTTCATCAGGCGTCAGCTATCAGCATATACAGCACACAGATAACTTTCTTTTTTAAGATTGTAGACTCACGAGAAAATCTTTATCTTTAACTTACATTCTTTTAAGCACTGTTTGTAATATTGTAATGTTCATACGCATATGTCGTTATCCCGTCCTCAGCAATAATTCTTTTATCATCAAACGGAGTCAATGCAATTTTATTCACTTGCACTGTAGCAAGAGCATGCTTTCGTGATAGGATCAGATTCATAGGTGTTCTGATGATTTCACCGGTTTTAAGACAGTCTGTATAGCTGTCAAACGAAATGTACTGCTTAATAGCGCTACGTTTTATACCTTTAATCTTTTTTATCATTGACCCTTGAATATCTAAGGCATACATCTTAGGACGTAGTCCAACAAAGCGTAGGATGATTTTGCTATTAGCCTCATCTTTAAATTTTCCCAATACCTTCTTGTTCTGAGTAGAGTAACATATATGGTTGACAGGGTAATCAGCTGTATCGAGATGCTCAAGAAAACGTATCTTATCCTGGTACACATCTTCAGTTGTTACACGATGAATGAACGAATCAGTGTCCATATACAGAAGCTTCAGGTTTTCAGCTCCATAATAAGGCAACAAAACGTCGTAATGATAGTTATACATTAATGTCTTGGAGATGTCCAACACATTCATACCAATGTATATAGGCTTGTTGAATACAATCTGACGAGAGGCCATATGTACAGCAGCTAGATTATCAGCATATATCGTCCTGTCGATAAACGTAGGCTTGGCGATCAGCTTCTCTAGAGTTTTTCATTGGTCACCAATCGTATATCCATACGGTTACGCAGGTTCTCCATAGTTTTTCCAAACATAGCGTTGTTAAAGAGCTTGTAGAGATCCTTCTCGAAATCATTTGCAGCTTGTTGTCGTAGCCTGTTGTTAAATTCCACATAAGGTTTCAACCACTGAGACTGTCGGAATTGTAGCACACGATGGTTTTTTGTTAGTCGTAGTCCATGACTAAGAGCTTGCTTCAAAGCCATGTAATGCACTACATACTTCTTTCGAGGTCCAAGATGAGGTATCAGTTTGTTTGTAGATGATCCCAATGGATTCATACACTCTGGCAGGAAAGGTAGATCGTTGTGTAGATCGTGAAGTTCAGCAGGATACTCGATGTCGACTTCTAATATGTACCCATGAGGATCATCTTCTTGTAGTGTTTCTAAGTTGATTTCTTCAGGTGACACCTACTGAAATCCACCAAAAGGAAGGGCTTGACACATTGCCCACCCATATTGGTTATTAGCGTCCTCGTATGTGATAAATTGGGTTGGTCTCGACGGATCAAACTTATCCATATAAGTGTTATTAGCCTCAGCATACCGATGGGAAACTTGGCATAAACCTCCTCTTATACCTGATTCCACCATGAGTAGTTGATCATAATCTTGTAACAGCTCCAGCTTAATTCCAGTATACAGTAACATGGCGTCCCATGTAAGACCTGGAGAGGTAAAATAATGGGCAGGGTCAACTTTGTGTGTTTTAAGGGTTTGCTCTCTGAACGTCTCAAAGACATCAGCTAGGAGTACATCCGAAGTTAAGTAGAGATCGCTGTACTCTCCCAGGTTTTTCACATTAAACAGCTCCCATACATTTCTAGCATGATCGTAGTCAGTATCAGTAATTTCTTCTTCATTTAATCTATTGTAGAAGTAGTCCTTAGGAGGCAAGCAGGTCTCGTTCAGGACATCCCATGACGTAACAAAATCATAGGGAAATACACCCTTACGGGTCATCAACTTCAATTTGTCTCCTCCAAAGTACTTTAGCGTTTCAGGATACGAGGTTAGATTTTTTACTAACTTATCCAAGCTTGTACTGAGGAATCGGAAGCTATCCACATATCGAAGCTTTATATCTCCTACATACTTGGTGAATGAGATATAGCTTTCTTCAGAGTTAGGAATTACCTCCACACGTTCACTTGTACAACCCAGCTCCTTAACAATGAAATGAGAGTCATATCCGCTAAGGTTATGCATGAAGACTGGTATATATTTAGGTGTTTTACAGGCTAAATTACATTCATTATGAAGACTTCCACGATATTCACCGCTGATGTGATCATGGTCGCGTACTTTGTAGTTTTCTCCTGTAAAGCCTTTTGCACACATGTAGCATGCCGTAGAAGACTCAAAATCCTTTTGCTGTTCTTCCGTAAGTTTCAGAGGCTTAGTAGATTTGTATATGTCATCAATCATTTTTGCAAGAGATGTCAGGTACACCATAAACTTCTGAGCAGCATCAGCACCACGATACACATAGGGTTGCTTAGGAAGACCAGTTTCGAGATGTTCAACACTGGATGTAGGCTTCACGTAAACACAGAAGCTCATTGTTGTGTGCTCTTGATAAGGGGTTGTATAGCAAGTTTCAGGATTGGGTATACACGTATGGCATGGAGTGAGAATACTCTCAAAATCAGCATAGATGACATAAGGTACTTTCAGCATCCTCTCAACATTTTTAAACTGAACAATTGATTTCTCCTTGGTAGGCATAATTACCCTCGCAACACCATGTTGAATACAGACGGCTACATGTTCTTGCAGTTTTTCCTGTCCACTTAGTCCATATCGATCATCAAAATGTGTAAAGCAGCGCTTACAAGTATAAACCCGTCCATTATGGCTAGTTTTCTGGCGTCGAACGAGTTTCTCAAAATTCTTTATATATACGTAGTGATGTTTTCCACTACTATCATTCAATAGTAGCTGGTCGCGATGTTCAGGTAGTTCAATATCAACAACCTTTATCGGATACACTTCATGCTTCTCATCCAGCCCGAAAACGTTAATAGATATCTTGTTAAACTTCTCAAATTTTGGTATTTGAGAAGGTGAAGTAGGATAGGAAACACAGCTGAAGTCGTACTTATCTTGAAGCTGTTTGTATTTGTTCACACGCTGTGCATCCTTCCCTATGAATTTAGCTAATATAGAGTACATGAAACATTTCTCGTCGGTAAAGTTCTGAATGTTTATACACGCCTCTTTAGCTCCGACAGATGACGGTAGTGGTATGTAGCTACTTCCTCGGAACGGGTTGTACTTGTTGATACGAAGTCGTACTCCTTCCACAGCAAGCAAAGCCCAGCTGCTACCCTTAAGCTGAGACTCCTCCATTTCAGTCACGAATTTCTTGAATTTCACTTCCATCGCTGACTCCAGATCAGTTTCCAGGAAAACAGCTTGATTCCGTGTTTTAAATGTTTTGTCACAGGTTTCACCAATACTGTTAACAAATCGACACTCAGCCAGCAGATTAATTTTAACACTCTTATGAATGCTAAGCTCTTTATGCACAGCCTGGATTATCCGTTGTTTTGCCTCTTGCAGATACATATTCAGGTCCTTAGGTGACTCGCATCGTATAAAATACGATTTCAATCGTCCTTCGAATGAAGTTTCGTATTCTTTCATATCACAGTCCTCCATTGTTGACAGCAACTGATGTTTAGTTGGCTCCAATCTTCTTTTCTTCTGAGGGCTGCTTATTTCACATATATCTTCGTGACGCTGCCCCTTATAACCATCTTTGAAGGTTACATTACAATGTTTACATTTGAAGAGCTTCTGGCAGCTCATCTCGTGTCTTCTCTTGTCATAACCTCGGAGGAACTTCTTCCCACATTTTCCGCATGCATATCCAGTAGCGCTTGGAATAATATCCTTATACGCTGAGTTATTCATCTTTATTCTTGATGTAATAACGTATTAATCACTGATCAATGAAATGTAGACCTCTTCACCTTGATACCACTTTAGAAAGCTGATTATTCTTGGAGAGAACACGATGTTAACACCTCAAGACTAATTAGCACAATGAAGTCCAATGCCCAGATCACCATATTTATAGAGGGAGCACGAACCTTTTAGATCAATCATAAACTCGTTTCATAACCAGATGTATAAGATCACTCAACGTGTATTAACCCCTCCCAGCCATATAGCCTCAAGTCTAGAGACAGGATGTTTATGACGTCACACCCAGAGACAGAATGTCTGACAGCATCAAACACGTTTAAACTCGTCTAATAACTACCTGCTTATGCTGTCACACCAGCAAGAGAAGCATTCTCCCACGCTCATTCAGACATATATTTCAAATTCAAAGCCTACCACCACCATCACCACCTATTTACCAAGGTTAATTCCAGCTGTATTATCACAATACTTAAAGTAAAAGCTTAAAAGGTAAGGAGAAGATGTCCCCCTTATTTACTTAATTATTTCATGTTTTTATTCCCTTTTCAATTCTTCCTTTCCATCTTCTCACAGAAAGACCATTACATTTCACAACAATCATGAGAAAAGCAATTTTTCCAGAGTTACACAGATTCTAAGCTTCTAAATTGAACCCGGTAATACTTTTAATAAATGTATTTTAGCTCCCCAATATCAGCATCAAGCATTTAATATTTACTCGAACCTGATATGATTAATAAGCTTGAAGATATATGAAATCACCCTTTCGGGATTCGATCTGAGTACTTTAAAGTAATATTTGTCATGATAACGATATTTAAGGACTAGATACTCTGTTTACGTTTACCTTGTCATGTATATCTAAATTAAATTACGAGTTATTAAATTTTTGCAAGTAAATTTCATTGAATCGGTATTCGAACCCAGAACACCAGGAACAAAATAATTTATAATATTAGTCTGACATGTTAAACAAAGCTGTATGCAGTTACATCTTCGATCTAAGTGATATATTCTAGTGTACAGAGGAAAATTAAGGAAGTCATTAAAAGATGGGGAATCGAACCAAGCACAACTGATTGACAATTATATACAGCATTAATCACCAAGTACAGAACCTATCAATCATCCTTTGGTGCACTCCTCTACCTCACTTAGTTCCCGAGATAATAAAAATTTCAAAATTAAGGATCTACCCCAGGACGTCAGGTATCTAATTACACATCTACAAGATACTGCCTAATAACATAAATGCAATAAAGTTTATTTGGTGTCTTTATTGTAATTAGTTTAGGAGTTATTAAATTTATAATTAAATTACATTTTATCAGTATTCGAACCCAGAACACCAGAAACAAAATTATTTACAATGTTAGTTTGATATGTTTAAAAGAGCTGTATGTAGTTACAGCATCAATATAAGTGATATATTCTAGAGTATAGAGAAAAATTAAGGAAGTCATTAAAAATCGGGATTCGAACTAGAGACAACTGATTGAAAATTATATACAGAATTAATTACACATTATAACAGCTATCAAACATTCCTTGGTCCATTCCTCTAGCTTTCTTAGTTTCCGAGATAATGGATATTTAAGAATTAAGGATCGAACCCAGGATACCAGGTACCAAAATATACAATGAAAAGAAACTACCTAATGACATTAATGTAATAAAGTTTATTTGGCGTCTTTATCTTAATTAGTCTCTGAGTTATTAGAAGATAAATTTGTAATCACTCCTAGGATTCGAACCCAGGCATCCCGGTCAACTTGGAACAATGTCCTAATGACGCGGAGCATACCAAAGAATTGATAAGTTTTTATCCCATTGTTCTATCTGTTTTCATTTAGGAGATATAAGCGATTAAACAGTAGAAATAATAAGCCGGTTCTGGCGCAAAGGAAGATGACATGTTAGGTTCTTTGATCTATGCCGGCATGCCCCGCCCATATTATTTCTACTGTTTAATCGCTTATATCTCCTAAACGAAAAGAGATAGAACAATGGGATAAAAACTAATCAATTCTTTGGAATGCTCCGCGTCACTAGGACATTGTTCCAAGTTGACCGGGATGCCTGGGTTCGAATCCTAGGAGTGATTACAAATTTATCTTCAAATAACGCAGAGACTAAATAAGATAAAGACGCCAAATAAACTTTATTACATTAATGTCATTAGGTAGTTTCTTCTCATTGTATATTTTGGTATCTGGTATCCTGGGTTCGATCCTTAATTTTTAAATATCCATTATCTCGGAAACTAAGAAAGCTAGAGGAATGGACCAAGGAATGTTTGATAGCTGTTATAATGTGCAATTAATACTGTATATAATTTTCAATCAGTTGTCTCTAGTTCGAATCCCGATTTTTTAATGACTTCCTTAATTTTTCTCTATACTCTAGAATATCACACACATTGATGCTGTAACTACATACAGCTCTTTTAAACATATCAGACTAACATTGTAAATAATTTTGTTTCTGGTGTTCTGGGTTCGAATACTGATAAAATGTAATTTAATTATAAATTTAATAACTCCTAAACTAATTACAATAAAGACACCAAATAAACTTTATTGCATTTATCTTATTAGGTAGTATCTTGTAGATGTGTAAGTAGATACCTGACGTCCTGGGATCGATCCTTAATTTTGAAATTTTCATTATCTCGAGAACTAAGTGAGGTAGAGGAGTGCACCAAAGGTTGATTGATAGGTTCTGTACTGGGTGATTAATGCTGTATATAATTGTCAATCAGTTGTGCTTGGTTCGATTCCCCATCTTTTAATGACTTCCTTAATTTTCCTCTGTACACTAGAATATATCACTTAGATCGAAGATGTAACTGCATACAGCTTTGTTTAACATGTCAGACTAATATTATAAATTATTTTGTTCCTGGTGTTCTGGGTTCGAATACCGATTCAATGAAATTTACTTGCAAAAATTTAATAACTTGTAATTTAATTTAGATATACATGTCAAGGTAAACGTAAACAGAGTATCTAGTCCTTAAATATCGTTATCATGACAAATATTACTTTAAAGTACTCAGATCGAATCCCGAAGGGGTGATTTCATATGTCTTCAAGCTTATGAATCATATCAGGTTCGAGTAAACATTAAATGCTTGATGCTGATATTGGGGAGCTAAAATACATTTATTAAAAGTATTACCCGTGTTGATTTAGAAGCTTAGAATCTGTGTAACTATGAAAAAATTGCTTTTCTCGTGATTGTAGTTAAATGTAATGGGCTTTCTGTGAGAAGATGGAAAGGAAGAATTGAAAAGGGAATGAAAACATGAGATAATTAAGTAAATAAGGGGGACATCTTCTCCTTACCTTTTAAGCTTTTACTTTAAGTATTGTGATAATACAGCTGGAATTAACCTTGGTACAATAGGTGGTGATGGTGGTGGTAGGCTTTGAATTTGAAATATATGTCTGAATGAGCGTGGGAGAATGCTTCTCTTGCTGGTGTGACAGCATAAGCAGGTAGTTATTAGACGAGATTAAACGTGTTTGATGCTGTCAGACATTCTGTCTCTGGGTGTGACGTCATAAACATCCTGTCTCTAGACTTGAGGTTATATGGCTGGGGGGGGTTAATACACGTTGAGTGATCTTATACATCTGGTTATGAAACGAGTATATGATTGATCTAAAAGGTTCGTGCTCCCTCTATAAATATGGTGATCTAGCGCATTGGACTTCATTGTGCTAATTAGTCTTGAGGTGTTAACATCGTGTTCTCTCCAAGAATAATCAGCTTTCTAAAGTGGTATCAAGGTGAAGAGGTCTACATTTCATTGATCAGTGATTAATACGTTATTACATCAAGAATAAAGATGAATAACTCAGCGTATAAGGATATTATTCCAAGCGCTACTGGATATGCATGCGGAAAATGTGGGAAGAAGTTCCTCCGAGGTTATGACAAGAGAAGACACGAGATGAGCTGCAAGAAGCTCTTCAAATGTAAACATTGTAATGAAACCTTCAAAGATGGTTATAAGGGGCAGCGTCACGAAGATATATGTGAAATAAGCAGCCCTCAGAAGAAAAGAAGATTGGAGCCAACTAAACATCAGTTGCTGTCAACAATGGAGGACTGTGATATGAAAGAATACGAAACTTCATTCGAAGGACGATTGAAATCGTATTTTATACGATGCGAGTCACCTAAGGACCTGAATATGTATCTGCAAGAGGCAAAACAACGGATAATCCAGGCTGTGCATAAAGAGCTTAGCATTCATAAGAGTGTTAAAATTAATCTGCTGGCTGAGTGTCGATTTGTTAACAGTATTGGTGAAACCTGTGACAAAACATTTAAAACACGGAATCAAGCTGTTTTCCTGGAAACTGATCTGGAGTCAGCGATGGAAGTGAAATTCAAGAAATTGGTGACTGAAATGGAGGAGTCTCAGCTTAAGGGTAGCAGCTGGGCTTTTCTTGCTGTGGAAGGAGTTCGACTTCGTATCAACAAGTACAACCCGTTCCGAGGAAGTAGCTACATACCACTACCGTCATCTGTCGGAGCTAAAGAGGCGTGTATAAACATTCAGAACTTTACCGACGAGAAATGTTTCATGTACTCTATATTAGCTAAATTCATAGGGAAGGATGCACAGCGTGTGAACAAATACAAACAACTTCAAGATAAGTACGACTTCAGCTGTGTTTCCTATCCTACTTCACTTTCTCAAATACCAAAATTTGAGAAGTTTAACAAGATATCTATTTACGTTTTCGGGCTGGATGAGAAGCATGAAGTGTATCCTATAAAGGATGTTGATATTGAACTACCTGAACATCGCGACCTGCTACTATTGAATGATAGTAGTGGAAAACATCACTACGTATATATAAAGAATTTTGAGAAACTCGTTCGACGCCAGAAAACTAGCCATAATGGACGGGTTTATACTTGTAAGCGCTGCTTTACACATTTTGATGATCGATATGGACTAAGTGGGCAGGAAAAACTGCAAGAACATGTAGCCGTTTGTATTCAACATGGTGTTGCGAGGGTAATTATGCCTACCAAGGAGAAATCAATTGTTCAGTTTAAAAATGTTGAGAGGATGCTGAAAGTACCTTATGTCATCTATGCTGATTTTGAGAGTATTCGCACTCCATGCCAAACGTGTATACCCAATCCTGAAACTTGCTATACAACCCCTTATCAAGAGCACACACCAATGAGCTTCTGTGTTTACGTGAAGCCTACATCCAGTGTTGAACATCTCGAAACTGGACTTCCTAAGCAACCCTATGTGTATCGTGGTGCTGATGCTGCTCAGAAGTTTATGCTGTACCTGACATCTCTTGCAAAAATGATTGATGACATATACAAATCTACTAAGCCTCTGAAACTTACGGAAGAACAGCAAAAGGATTTTGAGTCTTCTACGGCATGCTACTTGTGTGGAAAAGGCTTTACAGGAGAAAACTACAAAGTACGCAACCATGATCACATCAGCGGTGAATATCGTGGAAGTCTTCATAATGAATGTAATTTAGCCTGTAAAACACCTAAATATATACCAGTCTTCATGCATAACCTTAGCGGATATGACTCTCATTTCATTGTTAAGGAGCTGGGTTGTACAAGTGAACGTGTGGAGGTAATTCCTAACTCTGAAGAAAGCTATATCTCATTCACCAAGTATGTAGGAGATATAAAGCTTCGATTTGTGGATAGCTTCCGATTCCTCAGTACAAGCTTGGATAAGTTAGTAAAAAATCTAACCTCGTATCCTGAAACGCTAAAGTACTTTGGAGAAGACAAATTGAAGTTGATGACCCGTAAGGGTGTATTTCCCTATGATTTTGTTACGTCATGGGATGTCCTGAACGAGACCTGCTTGCCTCCTAAGGACTACTTCTACAATAGATTAAATGAAGAAGAAATTACTGATACTGACTATGATCATGCTAGAAATGTATGGGAGCTGTTTAATGTGAGAAACCTTGGAGAGTACAGCGATCTCTACTTAACTTCGGATGTACTTCTCCTAGCTGATGTCTTTGAGACGTTCAGAGAGCAAACCCTTAAAACACACACAGTTGATCCTGCCCATTATTTTACCTCTCTAGGTCTTACATGGGACGCCATGTTACTGTATACTGGAATTAAGCTGGAGCTGTTACAAGATTATGATCAACTACTCATGGTGGAATCAGTTATAAGAGGAGGTTTATGCCAAGTTTCCCATCGGTATGCTGAGGCTAATAACACTTATATGGATAAGTTTGATCCGTCGAGACCAACCCAATTTATCACATACGAGGACGCTAATAACCAATATGGGTGGGCAATGTGTCACGCCCTTCCTTTTGGTGGATTTCAGTGGGTGTCATCTGAAGAAATCAACTTAGAAACACTACAAGAAGATGATCCTCATGGGTACATATTAGAAGTCGACATCGAGTATCCTGCTGAACTTCACGATCTACACAACGATCTACCTTTCCTGCCAGAGTGTACGAAACCATTGGGATCATCTACATACAAACTGATACCTCATCTTGGACCTCGAAAGAAGTATGTAGTGCATTACATGGCTTTGAAGCAAGCTCTTAGTCATAGACTACGACTAACAAAAATCCATCGTGTGCTACAATTCCGACAGTCTCAGTGGTTGAAACCTTATGCGGAATTTAACAACAGGCTACGACAACAAGCTGCAAATGATTTCGAGAAGGATCTCTACAAGCTCTTTATCAACGCTATGTTTGGAAAAACTATGGAGAACCTGCGTAACCGTATGGATATACGACTGGTGACCAATGAAAAAACTCTAGAGAAGCTGATCGCCAAGCCTACGTTTATGGACAGGACGATATATGCTGATAATCTAGCTGCGGTACATATGGCCTCTCGTCAGATTGTATTCAACAAGCCTATATACATTGGTATGAGTGTGTTGGACATCTCCAAGACATTAATGTATAACTATCATTACGACGTTTTGTTGCCTTATTATGGAGCTGAAAACCTGAAGCTTATGTATATGGACACTGATTCACTCATTCATCGTGTAACAACTGGAGATGTGTACCAGGATAAGCTACGTTTTCTTGAGCATCTCGATACAGCTGATTACCCTGTCAACCATATATGTTACTCTACTCAGAACAAGAAGGTATTGGGAAAATTTAAAGATGAGGCTAATAGCAAAATCATCCTACGCTTTGTTGGACTACGTCCTAAGATGTATGCCTTAGATATTCAAGGGTCAATGATAAAAAAGATTAAAGGTATAAAACGTAGCGCTATTAAGCAGTACATTTCGTTTGACAGCTATACAGACTGTCTTAAAACCAGTGAAATCATCAGAACACCTATGAATCTGATCCTATCACGAAAGCATGCTCTTGCTACAGTGCAAGTGAATAAAATTGCATTGACTCCGTTTGATGATAAAAGAATTATTGCTGAGGACGGGATAACGACATATGCGTATGAACATTACAATATTACAAACAGTGCTTAAAAGAATGTAAGTTAAAGATAAAGATTTTCTCGTGAGTCTACAATCTTAAAAAAGAAAGTTATCTGTGTGCTGTATATGCTGATAGCTGACGCCTGATGAAGAAAGAAGAAGATGGAAGGGAAGGTGGTAACCCTGCCATTAGGAGCAATCCTAGTGCTAGTCTCAAGCCTAGATAAAAGGGGAGAGACATCTACAACGAACTAAAATAAAGGTATGTTGACGTAAAGCTTTTCAATTTGTGAACCAATATGCAGTTTATCCGTCTCCGCATCGTACAATAACTGTTTAACATATAATAAGTTTGTAAGATTTAGAAAAAAAAGTATATAAATTGTTGTAACGATGGTTGCGAAATGTTTATAATCTAATTACTCTCTATATTACCATGAGTACCTGTGATACTAGTTGAATTGCCTGTTAAAATGACTTAAATACCTGTGATACTACTCGAATCAAGTGAAATTACATTAACTAGCTCAGATACGAATTCCTGCTCTAAATTAGTACGAGCACCTGTGATACTATCAGAATTATCTGTTAAAATGACTCAAATACCATTGATACAACCTGAATCACCTGCATTTACCTTAAATAGCTGTGATACAAATCTCTGATCGAAATTATTACGAGCATCTGTGAAACTATGCTGATTACCCAAATACTTACGATATTACCTGAACTATCTGTAAAATACGAAACTATACCAACCCCTGGAACCTACCCTCCTGTAATGCTTGCTTAATTACTCTAAACACCTATGTTACTTGAATTATCCTAAATACCTACGATACCCTCTGAATTACCTGTGAAATACGAAGCTATGCTATACCTAACCCTGGAATCTAGCCTCCTGTGATACTTGCTTAATTACTCTAAACACCTATGTTACTTGAATTATCCTAAATACCTACGATACCCTCTGAATTACCTGTGAAATACGAAACTATGCTATACCCAACCCTGGAATCTAGCCTATTGTGATACTAGCTGAATTAGCCTAAATACCTACGATACTAGCTGAATTACCTGTGAAATCATGCATAGCTATGATGCATTTAGCCTCTGGAATCTAGTCTCCTGTGATACTAGATGAATGAGCCTAAATACCTACGATACTAGCTGAATTGCCTGTGAAAATGACTTAAATACCTGTGATACTACCCGAATCATGTGAAATTACCTTAACTAGCTCTGATACGAATTCCTGCTCTAAATTAACACGAGCACCTGTGATACTATCTGGTTTGCCTTAGATACCAATGATACTAGATGAATTACCTGTTAAAATGACTCAAATACCACTGATACAACCTGAATCACCTGCATTTACCTTAAATAGCTGTGATACAAATCTCTGATCGAAATTATCAATAATATCTGTGAAGCTATGTCGATTACCTCAAATACTTACGATATTACCCGAACTATCTGTGAAATACGAAGCTATGTTATAACCAACCCCTGGAACCTACCCTCCTGTAATGCTAGCTGAATTACTCTAAACGTCTGTGATACTTGAATTAACCTAAATACCTACGATACTCTCTGAATTACCTGTGAAATACGACACTAAGCTATACCCAACCCTAGAATCTATCCTCTTGTGATACTAGCTGAATTAGCCTAAATACCTAAAATACTAGCTGAATTACCTGTGAAATTATGCAGAGCCATGATGCAGTTAGCCTCTGGAATCTATTCTGTTTTACTGGATGAATTAGACTAAATGCATGCGATACTAGCTGAATTACCTGTGAAATCATACACTGCTATGATGCAGTCAACCTCTTGCAATACTAGCTGAATTACTTACCTGTTAGTGTGAGTGGGTTAGCTTTTCCCGTTGCAGGTCATCTTTTTCCCTGTATGGCTCACCTTTTTCCCTTTGGTGGTCACCTTTTTCCCTTTGCTGGCTACATTTTTCCCTTTACTGGTCACCTTTTTCCCGTTGCATGTCGCCTTTTTCCCTTTGCTGGTCACCTTTTTCCCTTTGCTGGTCACATTTTTCCCTTTGCTGGTCGCCTTTTTCCGTTTGCTGGTCACGTTTTTCCCTTTGCTAGTCAACTTTTTCCCTTTGTGGGCCTCCTTTTTCCCTGAGCAGTCACCTTTTCCCCTGAACGAGTTACCTTTTCCCTGAATAGGTTACGTGATGGGCATGTCTAGAACATTGACATGAAACAGTTTTCCACTAAGTTCACGTCTAAAGTCGCTTTCAAGTCTAGCACCTCCTATTCCCTATCTCTCCTGTATATAAGTCCATATTCCTACTGCTACACTACCTGTCTAGCCGAACACCTCTCCTCCTGTTCCTATACCTCTCATATAAACCATACTCTACTCCTCTAGCTCTGTCTAGCCTAACGCCTCTCTCGTTTACCTATGACTCTCACATAAACCATACTCTGCTCCTCGACCTCTGTCTAGTCTAACTCCTCTCCTCGTTTTCCTATACCTCTCATATAAACTATACTCTACTCCTCAACCTCTGTCTAGCCTAGCACCCCTCTTCCTGTTCCTATACTTCTCATACATATAAACCATGCCCTACGTTTCAAGCCCTGTCTAGTCTAACACCACTCCCCGTATCCCCTACCTCTCAAAAGCTCATTCCCTCCTGCCCCCACTCTAGCTGAGTATCACTCCTTGGTTTCCTATCTAACCTAACTTTAACACCTGTCTATCCTAGCATAGGATCTCTCTCCGTTTTCTCGTCTCTCCTTATAAACACAAACTCAATTCTCCTAACCTAATACCTCTCCTCGTTTTCCTATACTTCTCATATAAACCATACTCTACTCCTCGACTTCTGTCTAGCCTAACACCTTTCCTCGTTTTCCTATATCTCTCATATAAACCATGCACTACGTTTCAAGCCCTGTCTAGCCTAACACCTCTCATCGGTTTCCTATATCTCTCATATAAACCATGCACTACGTTTCAAGCCCTGTCTAGTCTAACACCTCTCATCGTTTTCCTATACCGCTCATATAAACCATACATTACTCAGCCTCTGTCTAGCCTAGCACCTCTCCACGTATTCCCTATCTGTCTCATATAAAGCGCACTCCCCCTACCACTGTCTAGCCTAGCGTCAGTCCTCGTATTCCCTATCTCCCCCATATAAACGCATTTTCCTCCTTGAACCGACGCATCTAGCCTCGTTTTCCCTATCCTTTCCCATATAAACGCAAAAAACTGCGCCAGCTCTCTCCTATATATCCTACTAAGCCGCAAACGAATTCTGTTTATATGCGTGCAGGTTTAACTTCTGAATATAAGGGTGTTTACGTACTCCTGAATTAAGCTGTAAACAGATTCTGTATATATTTGTGCAGGGTTAACTTCTGAATATAAGCCTGTTTACGCACTCCTGAATAAAGCTGTAAACAGATTCTGTATATATTCGTGCAGGGTTAACTTCTGATTATAAGCCTGTTTATGCACTCCTGAATAAAGCTGTAAACAGATTCTATTTATATTCGTGCAGGGTTAACTTCTGAGTATAAGGCTATCTTCGTACCCCTGAATTAAGTTGTACTCTGTTTAAATTCTGCAGGGTTCACTTATAAGTATACAGATGTTTACCCACTCCTGAACCAAGCTGTAAACAGATTCTGTTTTTATTCGTGCAGGATTAACTTCTGAGTATGAGGCTATTTACGTGATCCTGAATTAAGCTGCAAACAGATTCTTTTAACACCGTGCAGACTTAACTTCTAAATATAGGGCCGTTTACGAACTCCTCACTTAAGCTGAAAACGTATTCGGTTTACAACTGCCCAGACTTTACTTCTGAGTATAAGGTACCTTACATACGCCTCACCTAAGCTTTAAAGATATTCCGTTTTCAACCGCGGAGATTTATCCTCTGAGCATAAGGCAGGGTACATACTCCTTTATTAAACAGTAAACAATTATTCTGGTTACAAACGCGCTCACGTAACTTCTGAGTAATAGATAGTTTACATACTCCTCACTTGCGCTGTAAAGATTCTCTGTTTACACCCACACACGCATCTTCTCAGAAATAGGCAGTTTACATTACCTCACTTAAACTGTAAACATATTCTGTTTACTTCCGAGCAGACTTAACTTCTGAGTATAAGGCAGTTTACGTACTCCTCTATTAAGCTGTAAACATATTCTGCTTACTACCGCGCAGACTTAACTTCTGAGTATAAGGCAGTTTACGTACTCCTCTATTAAGCTGTAAACATATTCTGTTTACTTCCGCGCAGACTTAACTTCTGAGTATAAGGCAGTTTACGTACTCCTCTATTAAGCTGTAAACATATTCTGCTTACTACCGCGCAGACTTAACTTGTGAGTATAAGGCAGTTTACGTACTCTTCAATCAAGCTGTAAACATATTCTGCTTACTACCGCGCAGACTTAACTTCTGAGTATAAGGCAGTTTACGTACTCTTCAATCAAGCTGTAAACATATTCTGCTTACTACCGCGCAGACTTAACTTGTGAGTATAAGGCAGTTTACGTACTCTTCAATCAAGCTGTAAACATATTCTGCTTACTACCGCGCAGACTTAACTTCTGAGTATAAGGCAGTTTACGTACTCCTTTATTAAGCTGTAAACATATTCTGTTTACTACCGCGCAGACTTAACTTGTGAGTATAAGGCAGTTTACGTACTCCTTTATTAAGCTGTAAACATATTCTGGTAACACCGCGCAGACTTCTGAGTATAATCTGAGCTGTAATCCATTCTGTTTACAGCTGTGCGGAGTTAACTTCTGGGTACAAGGGAAGTCGCTAACTCCTGACTTAAGCTTTTATAGATTCTGTTTACAACTGTCGGAGTGAACTTCTACGTACAAGGGAGTTCACATTCCCCTGACTTACTCTGTAATACATTCTGTTTAGAACTTTGCTGAGTTAAGTTCCGAGTACAAAGAATTTCGCAGACCCACAACTTAAGCTGTATTACCTTCTGTTTACAACTTTGCGGATTTAACTTCTGGGTACAAGGGATTTGGCATACCTGTGACTTAAGCTGCAACACATTCTGTTTACAACAGTGTGGAGTTAACTTCTGGATACAAGGGATTTGGCATACCTGTGACTTAAGCTGCAACACATTCTGTTTACAACAGTGTGGAGTTAACTTCTGGGTACAAGGGATTTGGCATACCTGTGACTTAAGCTGCAACACATTGTGTTTACAACAGTGTGGAGTTAACTTCTGGATACAAGGGATTTGGCATACCTGTGACTTAAGCTGAAACACATTCTGTTTACAACAGTGTGGGGTTAACTTCTGGGTACAAGGGATTTGGCATACCTGTGACTTAAGCTGCAACACATTCTGTTTACAACAGTGTGGAGTTAACTTCTGGGTACAAGGGATTTGGCATACCTGTGACTTAAGCTGCAACACATTCTGTTTACAACAGTGTGGAGTTAACTTCTGGATACAAGGGATTTGGCATACCTGTGACTTAAGCTGCAACACATTCTGTTTACAACAGTGTGGAGTTAACTTCTACGTACAGCGGAGGTCGCACAACCCTGACTTAAGCTGTAATACATTCTGTTTACAACTGTGCCTAATTAACTTCTGAGTACAAGGTTGTTCGCAGACCCCTGCATTAAGCTGTAATATATTCTGCTTAAAACTGTGAGGAGTTAACTTCTGGGTACAAGGGAGTTCGTATACACCTGACCGAAGCAATAATACAAATTTATTTACAACTGTTCGGACTTAACTTTTACATAGAAGGGATTTCGCATACCCCTGACTTAAGCTGTAATATATTCTGTTTAGAAGTGTGCGGAGTTAAGTTCTGAGTACAAGGGAATTCGTGTATTCCTGACTTAAGCTGTGATGTATTCGGTTTACAATTGTGCGGACTTCACTTCTAGGTACAGGCACTTTGCATACTCGTTACTTAAGCTGTAATACATTCAGCGTACAAGTGCGAGGAGTTAGCTTCTGGGTACAAGGGAGTTCGTGTACTGCAGATTTAAGCTATAATACATTCGGTTTATAACTGTTCGGAAACAACTAATGGGTGCAGGGGAGTTCATGTACTCCTGACTTAAGCTGTAGTACGTCTTTGGTACGTACTGTGATATTTTAAGCGCCTAGGGACGCGCTTGTAGCGTAAGATTTTGCGGCTATTGCAAGAGGTCTCGCCGATAAACCTTTTAGCGACTCACGGCAGGTTACGCTACTAGTTCTTATTTCGGAAACAGTTATATCCAATCGTAATTTTGGCACTGCAGAAGTTGGTAGGTATAATACCGTTCACCAACGGAGAGAAAGTCCCTGACAGGAATGTGCTGCCCTTATCTGTTTGGAAACAGTACGACAAGGACAGCGAATGTGTGTGACGGAGAGCGTATGCTACACAGGGAGTAAAACTATTCATTGGGCTGTAACTGAGCTGTGTGTGTCACAAATAAAATGAGGGTAACATAAGCAAGAAGGCAGCATTTGGACCGTGTGTAATGAGCAATTTCCCCCCTGCGCTTCATTCTCCGGGGACTTTCTTTGCTGTGGAAGACAGTAATTAAGTTGTTACAATTTCGAGCTCTGCGATTTATAATCAGTTTCATTCTTTTTCTTAAAACGGTCGTCAACTCACTTCAGTAATTCAAATATTAGTTAAAAATACATCTACTTATGTCCTGAAGGAAAGTACTCATAGTTCTACCACTGGAGCAGCCGGCAGCAGAATCAACAGCAGATACGAGAAAGGATGCTAGCTACATAGCTCATCATTACTTAAACTGTAAATACATTGTGTTAACAACTGCGCTGAGTCGTCCTCCGTGGACTAGTGGTACCGTGCTAGCCTCTGGTTCCTAAGGTCGCGGGTTCAAACCCGGCGGAGGGTGATGGATTTTTTCGGGCGTAAAAATCGTTAGCACGGCTTCCTTCGGAAGGGAAGTAAAGCCGGTGGTCCCGTGTCGTAGATTTACGGCACGTAAAAGAACCTCAAGCCTGATAAAGAGGCCTCTGAGCAAAATTACAGGTGTTTCACGCCCAATATAGAATGGGACGCTAAGAACCATAGTAGTTAAAGAGCGTCCATAAATAAAACTCAATTTT
Source organism: Deroplatys truncata (assembly GCA_030765065.1). Classification (NCBI taxonomy): domain Eukaryota; kingdom Metazoa; phylum Arthropoda; class Insecta; order Mantodea; family Mantidae; genus Deroplatys; species Deroplatys truncata. The sequence goes on along the minus strand of CM060990.1, from coordinate 5,300,113 downwards.
TTAAAACTGCGCTGAGTTAACTTCTGGGTACAAGGGAGATCGTTCACTGCTGACTTAAGTTGTAAACATTCTCCAATTACAACTATGAGGAATTAACCTCTATGTTTCTCTGCTGACTTATATAGTAAATGCCTGTGATTTACTTTTGGCTACAGACGTTCTCGCGCTATTGCTCTCGCACGATTTTACGGTGAGTACATTTCCTGATCCACACGTACAAAATATTAATAGAAGTAATCTCCATGCAGGTATAATATGGTCACTAAATTTATCGTTTACAAAAATTATTTCAGTATGGAGAAATTTTAAGTGTGCACACATAGATGAATATAATTGACACAAATTGTCCTCTAAAGCTTACGAAATAGGGTAGACCGCTAACCATAGTAAGTAATTTTAACCAGAAACATTAAGTTGCCTTAATTAAGCAGGCGTGGTAAGCTCACTACTCTGAGGGACATGTCTAAGAAACAGGAGGAGAAGGAAGGTCGCATTTATCCTTCCATTAACTTTTTGGAGCTATGGCGGGATGTCCAACTTCTCGCTCTTGTTCAAGTTTAGCAGGTGGAGTTAATGATGACGTAGAAGACTTAGCTCTGCTTAGAGCTTGATGGCTAATCTATGGCGTCACATAAAAGATAGCCTAGAGAGGAAAATGGAGAAGGGTGTGACTAGTGGAGAATTCCCTATCCAGTATTCTGTTGTTTGCATCTTATAGGTACTTTGGTGATCATATGCCTTCTAGCAAAGCAGTGTGGTCAACCGCTTGCAATGTGACTGGCTTAACTAGGTCCGCAATGAGGATATGCAGAGGCTCAAGTTATGCTTAAGTTTTACAATCTTTTTTCTTTAATTTTAACCTTGCATAATGACGTGAACTTTATTGTAGGCGATTACTCAATCTTCAGACTAAATAATAGGATATACGAGTCTCGTTTGTACTTCATTAACCAAAAGCTCTACAATCGATAGCACGCCACACGGTAAACCTAATGGAATGCGTCCGTTAAAAGAATATTGTGTCCAAGCCAATGCTGCTAAATGGTAGTGAAACAGCTTATGAGGAAGAAAGACCAAAAAGAAAAATTGAACGCACAAAAATGAGATTCGTGAGAAGGTTACTAGGAGTATCTATAAGAGATAAATGAGAAGTGAAGAGATAAGAAAGGAACTACACATAAAACAGTATAGTACAAGGGATTAAATCATATTAATCGAATGCCCTCTGACAGACTACCGAGGTAAGCTTCTATTTATAACCCAAAAGGAAAACGAGATTCAGGACGGCTGGGGACCAGATGGAAAGATCAGTTTAAACGTGTACCTTTGGTGCGGAAGGAGATTAAAATTCTCAATCCTCGGAAAGGTAGAAGAATAATAAAACGTAATGCCTCAATTAAGAACATTTCATGAAATAATTACTGGAAATGTAAGCATTAATCTGCGTAGTTTATCCCTTTCTGCTACAAGACGTCCGACCGCTTATCATAAAAGCGTACGCAATGAAACGTTACATACAACATCCCCACGTGCTAACATAAAAGCTGTCATAGCTTTCGGATCCTCCAGTGAAAATGGGACGATATAATATAACAGATGGACACGAGAATACGCAGATAACGCGAACTCTTGCGCATGCGCGAATAGCATTGCTACACTGTCCTGCCCCTAGAGGGATACGCATTTACTTTTCTTTGTGGCGATGAAATAAAATCAATTCCAATCATTTGCAGCCTTCATGTGGAAAGCATGAGACTGGGAAAACCATACAAAACCAGGACAGAATGAACGAGGGAGAGAGAGAGGGAGAGGGAGAGAGTGAGTGGCAGCGAGGGGTAGGAGGGTTGACTGGGCAGGGCAGTCTCGTTGCAGGGCGAATTCTAATTAAAACCAACATTAGCTTTACTGCTGATTGCAAGCCTGCGGCTACCCATTAGGCTGCTGGCCCATTTGTGAATCCGATATGAAAGCGGAATGACGCACGTAGGCAACATAGCGTGTTCACTATATCTCTATCTGTCAGCTTGTCTGTGCGCACAGAACTGCTTGCTGTTTATATTGAACGCCCTCTGGGTCATATAGGATATCTTTCCGTGTTGATGTCGCGACTAGAACGTTGTTACCAGTTTTGTAGGATGAGCCTGTCCAAAATTGAAATTATTTTACGTCTACTTTTTACAAAGGAACGAAAGGTTGCGAGGAATGAGCAATTATGGACTTCCTTTCTTCCTCCTCTTCTTCTTTTTAATAATATGAAATTCAGGTGGAATAAAACGGGCTGATTTTTGTAGAAGTGTTTAGTGCCCTCATTTACTGTATACAGCACCACAGGCGGTGAACACTGAAATGATAATTGTGAAAGGGAATTTAGGAAGGAAACGTTGCCCGTCTAAGTTTAGAGTACCTACCAGGAATTTGCCAGTTATGAGGACAGAGGAAAACTCGAAACAGTCAGGGAGGACGGTCAGTCCTAACGAGTTCCTACGTTAACGACCTCGGCTACCGGTAAAGCAGACTGATGACCTAATGTACTAAATCCTGCATAAATTGTCGTCCTCCGTAGTGTAGTGGTTACCATTCTAGCCTCTAGTTGCCGAGGTCGCGGGTTCAAATCCGCGGAGGGCGATGGATCCTTAGAATGGCTTCTTTCGGAAGGGAAGTAAAGCCGGTGGTCCCGTGTAGATTTGCGACACGTTAAAAAAACCACAAGCCTCATAAAGAGGCCTCTGAGCAAAATTTCCGGTCTTTCACGCCCAACATAAAATGGGACGCCAAAGACCACAGCAGTTAAAAGAGCGTCCATAAAAAAGCTGCATAAATTGTTGACGCTTCCTAAAAGCTCTCAGTATAATTTATCCCCTTGCAATTGATTCCGAGTACCCCGGTACACTTACAGCCAAGGAAAGATAGAATGAGACTGAAAAATTAATTCCGTAGCCGGGATTTGAACTACGGATCTTCCGTTTTCCTTCTAACTGTTAGAGCAATCGGACGGAAACCGGAAGATCCCTGTTTCAAATCCCGGCTATGGCATTGAATTTTTGGTCTGATTTTACCTTTCCAATCTTGTCCTACACATGGCTTGCGTGAAAGAACAATTAATTACCATAAACTTACGGGACCAGAAGAAGCCAAAATGTTGGTCGTTTAGGCTATCTGGGAGTTCACGTAGCTTTGAATGGCTAAACAAATAACATTAAAACTTCGATTAAATAAATATTGATATAAGCAACAAAAAGTAAAGGAATAGATTTGCGGGGAGGGGTAATTTTCCATGGCCCGTGATAACAGATTCTTTTCTGGCTCCCAGAAATCTTCATTCTTGTAGCAAAGTATCTAATCGATCCAGCCTTAGAACAGGAATTTATGTAAACAAAACATTTGGTATCCCTTCGCTTTAGCCTCGTGTTCAGCTGTGAGGAACAAACATAAACAAAGGTCACCTGAACCCAAGTCTCGTGTTTATAATGCAATAGAATGGTGTACTATTGTAATAATAATAATAATAATAATAATAATAATAATAATAATAATAATAATAATAATAATAATAAACACCGAAATAAAGGCTGGGTTGTAATTAAAACAGGATAGTTGTGGCTACATCATTATCGGAAAGAGGTGCAAAAATCTATCACGATATCCTCTTGTCATTAATTACCTATGCATTCACTCTATTTCTCTTCACAAAGCTAGGCCTAATTTCTAGCATTAATTTATGAAAGACAAGTCGGATCGCTTAAAATGAGGGAATGTAGGATCATTGTTGACGAAATTTAAGAATTTGTCAAACGTTGGCGGTTCGTTATTAAAGAAAGCTGGTGCAGTCATTCACCTATTCCAATTCTGGCGTACTCCTGTTTCTTTTCTTCGTTGCGTTTGCAATGCTCTACATGCAACGCACCAATGGAAATACATGATAATCTGCGATTTGTTTAATAATGTTATTCCAAACTACAGTTGGATTCTCCTGCATTGGTTTGTTAAAAACATTCAATGCAATTCATCATTCGCCTTCAGAATGCTTCACTACTTTCATTCGCCAATCTGACAGTGCTACTAGAAGCAACCATGTTTATCATGAGGTGAACGACAGTACACCGAAATAAACGGAAGCTGCAGCCGACTTTAGTTTTACAATCCATATTAATAAAAGGTTTGCAACTATGGTTGATTAATATACCTCCTTAAAGGTGACAGATAATCGCGCCCTTAAGGTACCATATGTCATGATTTCCCTCGTATCGCGGGCTAGATAATACGTCATGTGTTTACATAGAGTTGGCTGTTTAGAGTGGAGCAATTATAACAAGGTGGAAGGAATGTTCCTTAAACTTTAGATACTCTAAGGGCAGTGTGAGCCTTGTTGGAGTAAACTACTTCGGAAGTAACATTTACTGAAGAAGTCCGTACTACGGAAGCAATTTACTCCGGAAGTAACGTTGGAAAGCTCATTTAGTTACGACTACGGAAGTAAGAGCTCATTACTCCCGGAGTATTGTTTTGGTTGAAGCGATCATGGATTAGTTCATTGGCGATAGGAAAAGGGGCGAAAACGTCAGCGAACGAGATAAGTGACTGTTGGTAGAAATAATGAACATTCATTTAAACAATTCAGACTGCCAAAACATGATGTAAAGGTGCTGGAAGAGAAATGCCTGGAAAGTCGTGATGGATGAGTTTAATGCTTTGAGCATTAAAATTCTTTGTAAACAATGTTCCTAAACTTCATATTTGCATTGCAGATGACTTGTATGTTGAACAAATACCCTTCCTGATTTCAGAAAAGTTCACCATTTTCGCCGAATGGGCACAAAATGGGAACATGCATGCAGTTAATCGCACCCACAATGTGTGGGGAACCTCCAAAAGTGAAGATGATTTGCCTTTTATTTTCTGAACACTCATGTATATGTATTTATGTGCCTAGCTCTTAAGCTCAGAAGCGCTGAAATATACAACCAGCAGGCATACAGTGAATGTTTATAAGCTCGCCTGTAACTATCTGAAATGCTCCGGTACGAAACACTGCATGATGCATAACAATTGCAATTTGGGTGATACAGCTGAATTCCTGTCTTGAGTTTTATTGTAAATGCTCTCCAAGCAGGTTCAAAAGGAATGTAAAAGATTTAACATTCCTTGAACTCTCTGTATAAGTATCATATGGATTTGTCTTACCTGTACTGTATGCACTATTACATTCCTGTTCTCTTAGTTAGATTGTCCATGTAATCTAAGTAATCCATGAACACGTCAAAATATCTTCCTCCAAATTTTATATGCTATTCTAGTTCAATTGACAGGTGAGTCACTCTATTCGGGTTGCGAGAGCTTCTTTCCATAGTAACATACTGCATGACGGTGTTCTCCGAAATTTACTTCTGTGATAATTTACTCTGGGAGTATCTGAAAGGAACAAAATACTTCAAGAGTAATTTACTCTCGTATGGAAGTTGCCGATTGTTGACTTTAATAGCGGTTTACTGCGGAAGTAGAGCTTACTCTAGGTTGGCGCACGCCACACTAAACACTTTGTAGACATAATCAGGTGACTAATAATCTCATTCAGGAATATAATGTGTTGTCTTTTCACTCGGATACCCTCAAAAGAAGCCTTTAGAATTCATAGAACTTCAACTTGATGCCCACTTCCAAAAGAATGGATAAAATCGAGTTCTCACTGTCCTTTCAATTATTTCACTTTACAGATTTTCAAGGCTGATTTCATCAACAATTATCGGTACTACTTTCCCGTCATCGCTAACATATATTGAAACGGCAACTCTAGGCTGAGCCCGAGAAATGTAATTATAGATAATTTGATTAATTAATTTTATTGATGTTAAATCATGCTATGTACATATCTTTTCCTTTTACTGTTTGTATAGTTTAAGAAGGGTGATCTAACTATATGTATGTATTTAGGTTACTAATATTAGAGGAGTTATAAATTGTTTAATGTAAATAATTTAAGCGCTATGTTAAAATACTGTCCACGACGAAATGTCTTAGCTGCAGCAATAGTGTCTTTGAAGGCAGAAAGTCTAGTTTTACGATGTCTCTCTGGTCGCAGGGGCATTGTTCATACAACGAGGGTGTAGAGTCTTTGTTCCTTTATACGATAATTCGCCGTGACCAAGTGAGAGAGACAACAAACTTAACGTTGAATTTAGGAAAAGCCGCGATTTATGCTAAATTTGTACCAATGAGATCCCTGTAAGTTTATATGAAATAGTGAGACGCGTTGAGTGGCGCTAAAAATGGACCAATAGGAAAAGAAGCAGCCCCAGAAGCCTGCGACTATAAATTGATCTGTTAGGAACAAATTCGTGGTCATTTGTCATTTGGTCTTTTGCAAAACTACAGGCAGGGAGAGATGCTGCAGGATGTTTGAGAGATATCGCGCCAAAAGTGAATTAAGACAGTTTTCGCAACATACATAAGGATCGCTACGCATAAAGAGATATAATAAGCATATTTAAACTTCGTGTCATATCTGCGCCGTGTTTCAACAGCAGTGGACAGTGTTTTAACGGCGAAAATATCAGGGTTGTGTACCATCAGAAGTTGCTAAATAAAAGAAGCTGCAGTGTCGTCTTTTAGTAACGAAAGCACGTCTATTTTCTCCATTACCACCACCCGAGATCTACGTTTACTTTACCCAGGAAAAGTGCATGCTCCCACATAGTTTAGAAATTACTGCAGCTAGCCGAGGATAAAAAATGCGGAGAAGCAGCATACTGCGAACATCGGGAGCCAACGTGGAGGATGCAGCAAGGTAAGCCGCGAGCAACGGGCATTAAAAACCACCACAACATCGGACAGGAGGAGATACTGCCGCAATATCTAATTAGAAGATTTAAAAACCAATGTACTAAGCAATGCAACACATGGCTGCGATATGTGAACAATATGGACTAACGCATATAAATTTGATTACCTTGAATTTACCATAGATAAGCATTAGAATGCGATCTCCCACGAGAAACTACGTTACAAACTTCCATTTATGGAAAACACACTCGCACATACCTCTACACCATTGCCTCACTCACCATCCACCAGCAATGTAAAGACCAACGCACTAATAACAGAGACAAATGTAAATGCACAAAAACGGAAATTCCCTAATTCAAAGTACAGTTGTGTCAATAAAGAGTCTATAGTTCTCCGCAAGAGAGCTGAGGACAGAACCAGGTGAAAACTGAGGCAATATCCGTACACATCTCACATTTTACATAGGATATCAGATAATTGTTTAAATAGAAGAAAGGAAGTAAGTACATTAGTAGGTATATATAGAGAGATCGAGCACAGTTTTTTGCGTTTATATGGGAAAGGATAGGGAAAACGAGGGTAGATGCGACGGTTCAAGGAGGAAAATGCGTTTATATGGGCGAGATAGGGAATACCAGGCCTGATGCTAGGCTAGTCAGATGCTAAAGGAGGGAGGGATATGCTTTATACGAGAGAGATAGGGCATACAAGGAAAGATGGTATACTAAACAGGACTTGAAGGGTAGAATATGGCGTTTTATATGAGAGGTGTAGGAAAACGAGGAGAGGTATTAAGCTAAGGAGGTTGAGTATACGTTTATAAGGAGACGAGAAAACGGAGAGATCCTATGCTAGAATAGACAGATGTTGAAGGTAGAATGTGTTCTATATATGTTAGATAGGAAACCAAGGAGATACTCAGCTAGACAGGGGGCAGGAGGGGGAATACGCAATATGAGAGGCAGGGGATACGGGAAGAGGTGCTAGACTAGACAGTGGTTGAGAGTAGAGTATGGTTTATATGAGAAGTATAGGAAAACGAGGAGAGTCGGTAGGCTAGACAGGTAGTGTAGCAGTAGGAATATGGACTTATATACAGCAGAGATATGGAATAGGAGGGAGATACTAGACCTTGAAAGCGACTTTAAGCGAGAACTTCATGAAAATATGTTTCATGTCAATGTTCTAGACATGCCCATCACGTAACCCATTCAGGGAAAAGGTGACTAGTTCAGGGCAAAAGGTGACTGCTCAGGGAAAAAGGTGACCCACAAAGGGAAAATGTGACCAGCAAAGGGAAAAATGTGACTAGCAAAGGGAAAAAGGTGACCAGCAAAGGGAAAAAGGTGACCAGTAAAGGGAAAAAAGTGACCACCAAAGGGAAAAAGGTGACCACCAAAGGGAAAAAGGTGAGCCATAAAGGGAAAAAGGTGACCTGCAACGGGAAAAGCTAACCCACTCACACTAACAGGTAAGTAATTCAGCTAGTATTGCAAGAGGCTGACTGTATCATAGCAGTGTATGATTTCACAGGTAATTCAGCTAGTATCGTATGTATTTAGGTAATTCATCTAGTATCACAGGAAGATAGATTCCAGAGGCTAACTGCATCATGGCTCTGCATGATTTCACAGGTAATTCAGCTAGTATCGTAGGTATTTAGGCTAATTCAGCTAGTATCACAAGAGGATAGATTCTAGGGTTGGATATAGCTTAGTGTCGTATTTCACAGGCAATTCAGCCAGTATCGTGAGCATTTAAGCTAATTCAGCTAGTATCACAGGAGGCTAGATTCCAAAGGCTAACTGCATCATAGCTATGCATGATTTCACAGGTAATTCAGCTAGTATCGTAGGTATTCAGGCTAATTCAGCTAGCATCACAGGAGGTTAGATTCCAGGGTTGGGTACAGCATAGTTTCATATTTCACAGGTAATTCAGAGGGTATCGTAGGTATTTAGGATAATTCAAGTAACATAGGTGTTTAGAGTAATTAAGCAAGCATCACAGGAGGCTAGATTCCAGAGGCTAACTGCATCATAGTTATGCATGATTTCACAGGTAATTCAGCTAGTATCGTAGGTATTTAGGCTAATTCAGCTAGTATCACAGGAGGTTAGATTCCAGGGTTGGGTATAGCATAGTTTCATATTTCACAGGTAATTCAGAGGGTATCGTAGGTATTTAGGAAAATTCAAGTAACATAGGTGTTTAGAGTAATTAAGCAAGCATTACAGGAGGGTAGGTTCCAGGGGTTGGTTATAGCCTAGTTTCGTATTTTACAGATAGTTCAGGTAATATCGTAAGTATTTGAGTAATCAGCATAGTTTCACAGATGCTCGTGATAATTTCGATCAGAGATTTGTATCACAGCTACTTAATGTAAATGCAGGTGATTAGGGTTGTATCAATGTTATTTGTGTCATTTTAACAGGTAATTCAGATAGTGTCTAGGTATTTGGGCGATTCAAGCATCATAGGTGTTTAGAGTAACTCAGCTAGTATCACAGGAGGCTAGATTCAATGATCAGGGTTTCGTATCAGAGCTATTTAATGTAATTTCACTTGATTCGAGTTGTATTACAGGTATTTAAGTCATTTTAACAGGTAATTCAGATAGTATCACAGGTACTCATGTAATATAGAGAGTAATTAGATTATAAACATTTAGCATCCAACGTTACAGCACTTTATATACTTTTTTTCTAAATCTTACAAACCTTTTATATGTTAAACAGCTAGTGGACGAGGCTGAGAGGGATAAACTGCCTGTGGGTTTAAAAATGAAAAGCCATGCATCAACATACCTTAATTTAGTCCGTCGTACGTGCCTCTCCCCTTTTATTTAGGCTTGAGACTAGCACTAGGATTGCTCCTAATGGCAGGGTTAACACCTCCCCTTCCATCTTCTTCTTTCTTCATCGGACGGCTGCTAGTTGCATACACAGCACGTGAGTAAACTTAATTTTCTAAGATTGTAGACTCACGAGAAAATCTTTATCTTTAACTTGCATTCTCTTAAGCACTGTTTGTAATACTGTAATGTCCATACGCATAGGTAGTTACTCCATCCTCGGCAATAACTCTTTTATCATCAAAGGGATTCAATGTAATTTTATTCACTTGTACTGTGGTAACAGCGTGCTTTTGCGATAGGATTAGATTCATGGGCGTTCTGATGATTTCACAGGTTTTAAGACAGTCTGTATAGCTGTCAAACGAAATGTACTGCTTAATAGCGCTACGTTTTATATCTTTAATCTTTTTTATCATTGATCCCTGAATATCTATGGCATACATCTTAGGACGTAGTCCAACAAAGCGTAGGATGATTTTGCTATTAGCCTCATCTTTAAATTTTCCCAATACCTTCTTGTTCTGAGTAGAGTGGCATATATGATTGACAGGGTAATCAGATGTATCGAGATGCTCAAGAAAACGTAGCTTGTCCTGGTACACATCTTCAGTTGTTACACGATGAATGAATGAATCAGTGTCCATATACATAAGCTTCAGGTTTTCAGCTCCATAATAAGGCAACAACACGTCGTAATGATAGTTATACATTAATGTCTTGGAGATGTCTAACACACTCATACTAATGTATATAGGCTTGTTGAATACAATCTGACGAGAAGCCATATAAACAGCAGCTAGATTAGCAGCATATACCGTTCTGTCGATAAACGTAGGCTTGGCTATCAGCTTCTCTAGAATTTTTTCATTGGTCACCAGTCTTATATCCACACGGTTACGCAGGTTCTCCATAGTTTTTCCAAACATGGCGTTGTTAAAGAGTTTGTAGAGATCCTTCTCGAAATCATTTGCAGCTTGTTGTCGTAGCCTGTTGTTAAATTCCACATAAGGTTTCAACCACCGAGACTGTAGGAATTGTAGCACAAGATGGATTTTTGTTAGTCGTAGTCCATGACTAAGAGCTTGCTTCAAAGCCATGTAATGCACTACATACTTCTTTCGAGGTCCAAGATGGGGTATCAGTTTCTTTGTAGATGCTTCCAATGGTTTCATACACTCTGGCAGGAAAGGTAGATCGTTGTGTAGATCGTGAAGTTCTGCAGGATACTCGATGTCGACTTCTAATATGTACCCATGAGTATCATCTTCTGGTAGTATTTCTAAGTTGATTTCTTCAGGCAAAACCCACTGAAATCCACCAAAAGGAAGGGCGTGACACATTGCCCACCCATAATGGTTATTAGCGTCCTCGTATGTGATAAATTGGGTTGGTCTCGACGGATCAAACTTGTCCATATAAGTGTTATTAGCCTCGGCATACCGATGAGAATCTTGACATAAACCTCCTCTTATACCTGATTCCACCATGAGTGGTTGATCATAATCTTGTAACAGCTCTAACTTAATTCCAGTATACAGTAACATAGCGTCCCATGTAGGACCTGGAGAGGTAAAATAATGGGCCGGATCGACTTTATGTGTTTTGAGGGTTTGCTCTCTGAACGTCTCAAAGACGTCAGCTAGAAGAAGTACATCCGAAGTTAAGTAGAAATCGCTGTACTCTCCCAGGTTTCTCACATTAAACAGCTCCCATACATTTCTAGCATGATCGTAGTCAGTATCAGTAATTTCTTCTTCATTTAATCTATTGTAGAAGGAGTCCTTAGGAGGCAAGCAGGTCTCGTTCAGGGCATCCCATGACGTAAAAAAATCATATGGAAATACACCCCTACGGGTCATCAACTTCAATTTGTCTTCTCCAAAGTACTTTAGCGTTTCAGGATACGAGGTTAGATTTTTTACCAGCTTATCCAAGCTTGTACTGAGGAATCGGAAGCTATCCACAAATCGAAGCTTTATATCTCCTACATACTTGGTGAATGAGATATAGCTTTCTTCAGAGTTAGGAATTACCTCCACACGTTCACTTGTACAACCCAGCTCCTTAACAATGAAATGAGAGTCATATCCGCTAAGGTTATGCATGAAGACTGGTAAATATTTAGGTGTTTTACATTCATTATGAAGACTTCCACGATATTCACCGCTGATGTGATCATGGTCGCGTACTTTATAGTTCTTTTCTGTAAAGGGTTTTCCACACAAGTAGCATGCTGAAGAAGACTCGAAATTCTTTTGCTGTTGATCCGTAAGTTTCAGAGGCTTAGCAGATTTGTATACGTCATCAATCATTTTTGCAAGAGATGTTAGGTACAGCATAAACTTCTGAGCAGCATCAGCACCACGATACACATAGGGTTGCTTAGGAAGCCCAGTTTCGAGATGTTCAACACTGGATGTAGGCTTCATGTAAACACAGAAGCTCATTGGTGTGTGCTCTTGATAAGGGGTTGTATAGGAAGTTTCAGGATTGGGTGTACACGTATGGCATGGAGTGAGAATACTCTCAAAATCAGCATAGATGACATAAGGTACTTTCAGCATCCTCTCAACATTTTTAAACTGTACAATTGCTTTCTCCTTGCTAGGCATAACTACCCTTGCAACACCATGTTGAATACAGATGGACACATGTTCTTGTAGTTTTTCCTGTCCACTTCGTCCGCTCTGGTCATCAAAATGTGTAAAGCAGCGCTTACAAGTATAAACCCGTCCATTATGGTTAGTTTTCTGACGTCGAACGAGTTTCTCAAAATTCTTTATATACACGTAGTGATGTTTTCCACTGCTGTCATTCAATAGTAGCATGTCACGATGTTCAGGTAGTTCAATATCAGCAACCTTTATCGGATACACTTCGTGCTTCTCATCCAGCCCGAAAACGTTAATAGACATATTGTTAAGCTTTTCAAATTTAGGTGTTTGAGAAAGCGGAGTAGGGTAGGAAACACAGCTGAAGTCGTACTTGTCTTGAAGTTGTTTGTATTTGTTCACACGCTGTGCATTCTTCCCTATGAATTTAGCTAATATAGAGTACATGAAACATTTCTCGTCGGTAAAGTTCTGAATGTTTATACACGCTTCTTTAGCTCCGACAGATGACGGTAGTGGTATGTAGCTACTTCCTCGTAACGGGTTGTACTTGTTGATACGAAGTCGAACTCCTTCCACAGCAAGCAAAGCCCAGCTGCTACCCTTAAGCTGAGACTCCTCCATTTCAGTCACCAATTTCTTGAATTTCGCTTCCAGTGTTGAGTCCAGATCTGTTTCTAGGAAAACAGGATGATTCCTTGTTTTAAATGTTTTGTCACAGGTTTCTCCAATACTGTTAACAAATCGACACTCAGCCAGCAGATTAATTTTAACACTCTTATGAATGCTAAGCTCTTTATGCACATCCTGGATTATACGTTGTTTTGCCTCTTGTAGATACATATTCAGGTCCTTAGGTGACTCGCATCGTATAAAATACGATTTTAATCGTCCTTCGAATGAAGTTTCGTATTCTTTCATATCACAGTCCTCCATTGTTGACAGCAAATGATGTTTAGTTGGCTCCAATCTTCTTTTCTCCTGAGGGCTGCTTATTTCACATATATCTTCGTGTCGCTGTCCTTTATAACCATCTTTGAAGGTTACATTACAATGTTTACATTTGAAGAGCTTCTTGCAGCTCATCTCGTGTCTTCTCTTGTCATAACCTCGGAGGAACTTCTTCCCACATTTTCCGCATGCATATCCAGTAGCGCTTGGAATAATATCCTTATACGCTGAGTTATTCATCTTTATTCTTGATGTAATAACGTATTAATCACTGATCAATGAAATGTAGACCTCTTCACCTTGATACCACTTTAGAAAGCTGATTATTCTTGGAGAGAACACGATGTTAACACCTCAAGACTAATTAGCACAATGAAGTCCAATGCCCTAGATGACCATATTTATAGAGGGAGCACGAACCTTTTAGATCAATCATAAACTCGTTCCATAACCAGCTGTATATGATCGCTCAACGTGTATTAACCCCCTAGCCATTTAACCTCAAGTCCAGAGACAGGATGTTTATGACGTCACACCCAGAGACAGGATGTCTGGCATCACCAAACACGCGTAAACTCGTCTCATAACTACCTGCTTATGCTGTCACACCAGCAAGAGAAGTATTCCCACACGCTCATTCAGACATATATTTCAAATTCAAGCCTTACACCACTACCACCACCATCACCACCTATTGTACCAAGGTTAATTCAGGCTGTATTATCACAATACTTAAAAGTAAAAGCTTAAAAGGAAACCTAGAAGATTTTCCCCCTTATTTACTTAATTATTTCATGTTTTCATTTCCTTTTTAATTCTTCCTTTCCATCTTCCCACAGAAAGATCATTACATTTCACTGCAATCACGAGAAAAGCAAACGCTCATTCAGGCATATATTTAAAATTCAAAGCCTACCACCACCACCACCACCACCACCACCACCACCATCACCTATTGTACCAAGGTTAATTCCAGCTGTATTATCACAATTCTTAAAGTAACAGCTTAAAAGGTAACGTAGAAGATTTTATTATTTACTTAATTATGTCATGTTTTTATTCCCTTTTCAATTCTTCCTTTCCATCTTCTCACAGAAAGACCATTACATTTCACTACAATCATGAGAAAAGCAATTTTTCCAGAGTTACACAGATTCTAAGCTTCTAAATCGAACCCGGTAATACTTTTAATAAATGTATTTTAGCTCCCCAATATCAGCATTTACCATTTAATCTTTACTCGAACCTGATATGATCCATAAGCTTGAAGATATATGAAATCACCCCTTCGGGAATCGATCTGAGTACTTTAAGGTAATATTTGTCATGATAACGATATTTCAGGACTAGATACTCTGTTTACGTTTACCTTGACATGTCTATCTAAATGAAATTACGAGTTATTAAATTTTTGCAAGTAAATTTCATTGAATCGGTATTCGAACCCAGAACACCAGGAACAAAATAATTTATAATATTAGTCTGACATGTTAAACAAAGCTGTGTGCAGTTACATCATCGATCTAAGTGATATATTCTAGTGTACAGAGGAAAATTTAGGAAGTCATTAAAAGATGGGGAATCGAACCAAGCACAACTGATCGACAATTATATACAACATTAATCACCCAGTACAGAACCTATCAATCATGCTTTAGTGCACTCCTCTACCTCACTTAGTTCCCGAGATAATGAATATTTAAAAATTAAGGATCGAACCCAGGACGTCAGGTATCTAGTTACACATCTACAAGATACTGCCTAATAACATAAATGCAATAAAGTTTATTTGACGTCTTTATCTTAATTAGTTTAGGAGTTATTAAATTTATAATTAAATTACATTTTATCGGTATTCGAACCCAGAACACCAGAAACAAAATTATTTACAATATTAGTTTGATATGTTAAAGAGAGCTGTACACAGTTACAGCATCAATCTAAGTGATATATTCTAGTGTACAGAGAAAAATTAAGGAAGTCATTAAAAAATCGGGATTCGAACTAAGGGCACCTGATTGGAAGTTATATACAGTATTAATTACACATTATAACAGTTATCAAACATGATTTGGTCCATTCCTGTACCTTTCTTAGTTTCCGAGATAATGGCGAATTTAGAATTAAGGATCGAACCCAGGACACCAGGTACACAAATATGCACTCCCAAGAAAGTACCTAATGACATTAATGTAAGAAAGTTTATTTGGCGTCTTCATATTAATTAGTTTAGGAGTTATTACAAGATGAATTTGTAATCAATCGTAGGATTCGAACTCAGGCATCCATGCCAACTAGGAATAATATCTCAAGGACGCGGCGCATTCCAAAGAACTGATTAGTTTTTATCCCATTGTTCTATCTCTTTTCATTCAGGAGACATAAGCGATTAAACAGTATAAATAATAGGCGGATTCTGAGCAACAGAGAGATGCCGACATGTGATAAGCTTCTTTGTTCTATGCCGGCAAGCCCCGCCCATTTTATTTCTACTGTTTAATCGCTTATATCTCCTGAATGAAAAGAGATAGAACAATGATATAAAAACTTATAAATTTTTTGGAATGCGCCGCGTCCTTGAGATATTATTACAAGTTGGCACGGATGCCTGGGTTCGAATCCTACGAGTGATTACAAATTCCTCTTCTAATAACTCCTAAACTAATTAAGATAAAGACGCCAAATAAACTTTCTTACATTAATGTCATTAGGTACTTTCTTGGGAGTGCATATTTGTGTACCTGGTGTCCTGGGTTCGATCCTTAATTCTAAATTCGCCATTATCTCGGAAACTAAGAAAGGTACAGGAATGGACCAAAGCATGTTTGATAACCGTTATAATGCGTAATTAATAATGTATATAACTTCGAATTAGGTGCCCTTAGTTCGAATCCCGATTTTTTAATGACTTCCTTAATTTTTCACTGTACACTAGAATATATCACTTAGTTTGATGCTGTAACTGTATACAGCTCTTTTTAACATATCAAACTGATATTGTAAATAATTTTGTTTCTGGTGTTCTGGGTTCGAATACCGATAAATGTAATTTAATTATAAATTTAATAACTCCTAAACTAATTAATATAAAGCCGTCGAATAAACTTTATTGCATTTGTGATATTAGGTAGTTTCTTGTGGATGTGTAACTAGATACCTGACGTCCTGGGTTAAATCCTTAATTTTTAAATATTCATTATCTCAGGAACTAAGTGAGGTAGAGGAGTGCGCCAAAGCACGATTGATAGGTTCTGTACTGGGTGATTAATGCTGTATATAGTTGTCGATCAGTTGTGCTTGGTTCGATTCCCCATCTTTTAATGACTTCCTTAATTTTCCTCTGTACACTAGAATATATCACTTAGATCGATGATGTAACTGCATGCAGCTTTGTTTAACATGTCAGACTAATATTATAAATTATTTTGTTCCTGGTGTTCTGGGTTCGAATACTGATTCAATGAAATTTACTTGCAAAAATTTAAAAACTCGTAATTTAATTTAGATAGACATGTTAAGGTAAACGTAAACAGAGTATCTAGTCCTTAAATATCGTTATCATGACAAATATTACTTTAAAGTACTCAGATCGAATCCCGAAGGGGTGATTTCATATATCTTGAAGCTTATGGTTCATATCAGGATCGAGTAAAGATTAAATGGTAGATGCTGATATTGGGGAGCTAAAATACATTTATTAAAAGTATTACCGGGTTCGATTTAGAAGCTTAGAATCTGTGTAACTCTGGAAAAGTTGCTTTTCTCATGATTGTAGTGAAATGCAATGGTCTTTCTGTGAGAAGATGGAAAGGAAGAATTTGAAAGGGAATAAAACATGACATAATTAAGTAAATAAGGGGGAAAATCTTCTACGTTACCTTTTAGGCCTTTACTTTAAGAATTGTGATAATACAGCTGGAATTAACCTTGGTACAATAGGTGATGGTGGTGGTTGTGGTAGGCTTTGAATTTGAAATATATGCCTGAATGAGCGTTTGCTTTTCTCGTGATTGCAGTGAAATATAATGGTCTTTCTGTGGAAGATGGAAAGGAAGAATTGAAATGGGAATGAAAACATGAAATAATTAAGTAAATAAGGGGGAAAATCTTCTAGGTTTCCTTTTAAGCTTTTACTTTTAAGTATTGTGATAATACAGCCTGAATTAACCTTGGTACAATAGGTGGTGATGGTGGTGGTAGTGGTGCAAGGCTTGAATTTGAAATATATGTCTGAATGAGCGTGTCGGAATACTTCTCTTGCTGGTGTGACAGCATAAGCAGGTAGTTATGAGACGAGTTTAAACGTGTTCGATGATGCCAGACATCCTGTCTCTGGGTGCGACGTCATAAACATCCTGTCTCTAGACTTGAGGTTATATGGCTGGGGGGTTAATACACGTTGAGCGATCATATACAGCTGGTTATGGAACGATTTTATGATTGATCTAAAAGGTTCGTGCTCCCTCTATAAATATGGTGATCTAGGGCATTGGACTTCATTGTGCTAATTAGTCTTGAGGTGTTAACATCGTGTTCTCTCCAAGAATAATCAGCTTTCTAAAGTGGTATCAAGGTGAAGAGGTCTACATTTCATTGATCTGTCATTAATACGTTATTACATCAAGAATAAAGATGAATAACTCAGCGTATAAGGATATTATTCCAAGCGCTACTGGATATGCATGCGGAAAATGTGGGAAGAAGTTCCTCCGAGGTTATCACAAGAGAAGACACGAGATGAGCTGCAAGAAGCTTTTCAAATGTAAACAATGTAATGTAACCTTCAAAGATGGTTATAAGGGGCTGCGACACGAAGATATATGTGAAATAAGCAGCCCTCAGAAGAAAAGAAGATTGGAACCAACTAAACATCAGTTGCTGTCAACAATGGAGGACTGTGATATGAAAGAATACGAAACTTCATTCGAAGGACGATTAAAATAGTATTTTATACGATGCGAGTCACCTAGGACCTGAATATGTATCTGCAAGAGGCAAAACAACGTATAATCCAGGATGTGCATAAAGAGCTTGGCATTCATAAGAGTGTTAAAATTAATCTGCTGACTGAGTGTCGATTTGTTAACAGTATTGGAGAAACCTGTGACAAAACATTTAAAACAAGGAATCATCCTGTTTTCCTAGAAACAGATCTGGACTCAACACTGGAAGCGAAATTCAAGAAATTGGTGACTGAAGTGGAGGAGTCTCAGCTTAAGGGTAGCAGCTGGGCTTTGCTTGCTGTGGAAGGAGTGCGACTTCGTATCAACAAGAACAACCCGTTACGAGGAAGTAGCTACATACCACTACCGTCATCTGTCGGAGCTAAAGAAGCGTGTATAAACATTCAGAACTTTACCGACGAGAAATGTTTCATGTACTCTATATTAGCTAAATTCATAGGGAAGAATGCACAGCGTGTGAACAAATACAAACAACTTCAAGACAAGTATGACTTCAGCTGTGTTTCCTACCCTACTCCGCTTTCTCAAATACCTAAATTTGAGAAGCTTAACAATATGTCTATTAACGTTTTCGGGCTGGATGAGAAGCACGAAGTGTATCCGATAAAGGTTGCTGATATTGAACTACCTGAACATCGTGACATGCTACTATTGAATGACAGCAGTGGAAAACATCACTACGTGTATATAAAGAATTTTGAGAAACTCGTTCGACGTCAGAAAACTAACCATAATGGACGGGTTTACACTTGTAAGCGCTGCTTTACACATTTTGATGACCAGAGCGGACGAAGTGGACAGGAAAAACTACAAGAACATGTGTCCATCTGTATTCAACATGGTGTTGCAAGGGTAGTTATGCCTAGCAAGGAGAAAGCAATTGTACAGTTTAAAAATGTTGAGAGGATGCTGAAAGTACCTTATGTCATCTATGCTGATTTTGAGAGTATTCTCACTCCATGCCATACGTGTACACCCAATCCTGAAACTTCCTATACAACCCCTTATCAAGAGCACACACCAATGAGCTTCTGTGTTTACATGAAGCCTACATCCAGTGTTGAACATCTCGAAACTGGGCTTCCTAAGCAACCCTATGTGTATCGTGGTGCTGATGCTGCTCAGAAGTTTATGCTGTACCTAACATCTCTTGCAAAAATGATTGATGACGTATACAAATCTGCTAAGCCTCTGAAACTTACGGATCAACAGCAAAAGGATTTCGAGTCCTCTTCAGCATGCAACTTGTGTGGAAAACCCTTTACAGAAGAGAACTATAAAGTACTCGACCATGATCACATCAGCGGTGAATATCGTGGAAGTCTTCATAATGAATGTAAAACACCTAAATATATACCAGTCTTCATGCATAACCTTAGCGGATATGACTCTCATTTCATTGTTAAGGAGCTGGGTTGTACAAGTGAACGTGTGGAGGTAATTCCTAACTCTGAAGAAAGCTATATCTCATTCACCAAGTATGTAGGAGATATAAAGCTTCGATTTGAGGATAGCTTCCGATTCCTCAGTACAAGCTTGGATAAGCTGGTAAAAAAATCTAACCTCGTATCCTGAAACGCTAAAGTACTTTGGAGAAGACAAATTGAAGTTGATGACCCGTAAGGGTATATTTCCATATGATTTTGTTACATCATGGGATGCCATGAACGAGACCTGCTTGCCTCCTAAGGACTCCTCCTACAATAGATTAAATGAAGAAGAAATTACTGATACTGACTACGATCATGCTAGAAATTTATGGGAGCTGTTTAATGTGAGAATCCTGGGAGAGTACAGCGATCTCTACTTAACTTCGGATGTACTTCTTCTAGCTGTCGTCTTTGAGACGTTCAGAGAGCAAACCCTCAAAACACATAAAGTCGATCCGGCCCATTATTTTACCTCTCCAGGTCTTACATGGGACGCTGTGTTACTGTATACTGGAATTAAGTTAGAGCTGTTACAAGATTATGATCAACTACTCATGGTGGAATCAGGTATAAGAGGAGGTTTATGTCAAGTTTCTCATCGGTATGCCGAGGCTAATAACACCTATATGGAGAAGTTTGATCCGTCGAGACCAACCCAATTTATCACATACGAGGACGCTAATAACCAATATGGGTGGGCAATGTGTCACGCCCTTCCTTTTGGTGGATTTCAGTGGGTTTTGCCTGAAGAAATCAACTTAGTAACACTACAAGAAGATGATCCTCATGGGTACATATTAGAAGTCGACATCGAGTATCCTGCAGAACTTCACGATCTACACAACGATTTACCTTTCCTGCCTGAGTGTATGAAACCATTGGAAGCATCTACAAAGAAACTGATACCTCATCTTGGACCTTGAAAGAAGTATGTAGTGCATTACATGGCTTTGAAGCAGGCTCTTAGTCATGGACTACGGCTAACAAAAATCCATCGTGTGCTACAATTCCTACAGTCTCGGTGGTTGAAACCTTATGTGGAATTTAACAACAGGCTACGACAACAAGCTGCAAATGACTTCGAGAAGGATCTCTACAAGCTCTTTAACAACGCCATGTTTGGAAAAACTATGGAGAACCTGCGTAGCCGTATGGATATACGACTGGTGACCAATGAGAAGACTCTAGAGAAGTTGATCGCCAAGCCTACGTTTATCGACAGGACGATATATGCTGCTAATCTAGCTCCTGTACATATGGCCTCTCGTCAGATTGTATTCAACAAGCCTATATACATTGGTATGAGTGTGTTAGACATCTCCAAGACATTAATGTATAACTATCATTACGACGTGTTGTTGCCTTATTATGGAGCTGAAAACCTAAAGCTTATGTATATGGACACTGATTCATTCATTCATCGTGTAACAACTGAAGATGTGTACCAAGACAAGCTACGTTTTCTTGAGCATCTCGATACATCTGATTACCCTGTCAATCATATATGCCACTCTACTCAGAACAAGAAGGTATTGGGAAAATTTAAAGATGAGGCTAATAGCAAAATCATCCTACGCTTTGTTGGACTAAGTTCTAAGATGTATGCCTTAGATATTCAAGGATCAATGATAAAAAAGATTAAAGGTATAAAACGTAGCGCTATTAAGCAGTACATTTCGTTTGACAGCTATACAGACTGTCTTAAAACCTGTGAAACCATCAGAACGCCCATGAATCTAATCCTATCGCAAAAGCACGCTGTTACCACAGTACAAGTGAATAAAATTACATTGAATCCCTTTGATGATAAAAGAGTTATTGCCGAGGATGGAGTAACTACCTATGCGTATGGACATTACAGTATTACAAACAGTGCTTAAGAGAATGCAAGTTAAAGATAAAGATTTTCTCATGAGTCTACAATCTTAGAAAATTAAGTTTACTCACGTGCTGTGTATGCAACTAGCAGCCGTCCGATGAAGAAAGAAGAAGATGGAAGGGGAGGTGTTAACCCTGCCATTAGGAGCAATCCTAGTGCTAGTCTCAAGCCTAGATAAAAGGGGAGAGGCACGCACGACGGACTAAATTAAGGTATGTTGATGCATGGCTTTTCATTTTGTAAACCCACAGGCAGTTTATCTTTCTCAGCCTCGTCCACTAACTGTTTAACATATAAAAGGTTTGTAAGATTTAGAAAAAAAGTATATAAAGTGCTGTAACGTTGGATGATAAATGTTTATAATCTAATTACTCTCTATATTACCATGAGTACCTGTGATACTATCTGAATTACCTGTTAAAATGACTTTAATACCTGTGATACTACTCGAATCAAGTGAAATTACATTAAATAGCTCTGATACGAAACCCTGATCATTGAATCTAGCCTCCTGTGATACTAGCTGAGTTACTCTGAACACCTATGATGCTTGAATCGCCCAAATACCTAGACACTATCTGAATTACCTGTTAAAATGACACAAATACCATTGATACAACCTTAATCACCTGCATTTATATTAAATAGCTGTGATACAAATCTCTGATCGAAATTATCACGAGCATCTGTGAAACTATGCTGATTACTCAAATACTTACAATATTACCTGAACTATCTGTAAAATACGAAACTAGGCTATAACCAACCCCTGGAACCTACCCTCCTGTAATGCTTGCTTAATTACTCTAAACACCTATGTTACTTGAATTATCCTAAACACCTACGATACCCTCTGAATTACCTGTGAAATATGAAACTATGCTATACCCAACCCTGGAATCTAACCTCCTGTGATACTAGCTGAATTAGCCTAAATACCTACGATACTAGCTGAATTACCTGTGAAATCATGCATAGCTATGATGCAGTTAGCCTCTGGAATCTAGCCTCCTGTGATACTAGCTGAATTAGCTTAAATGCTCCCGATACTATCTGAATTGCCTGTAAAATACGACACTAAGCTATACCCAACCCTAGAATCTATCCTCTTGTGATACTAGCTGAATTAGCCTAAATACCTACGATACTAGCTGAATTACCTGTGAAATCATGCAGAGCCATGATGCAGTTAGCCTCTGGAATCTATCCTCCTGTGATACTAGATGAATTAGCCTAAATACATACGATACTAGCTGAATTACCTGTGAAATCATACACTGCTATGATACAGTCAGCCTCTTGCAATACTAGCTGAATTACTTACCTGTTAGTGTGAGTGGGTTAGCTTTTCCCGTTGCAGGTCACCTTTTTCCCTTTATGGCTCACCTTTTTCCCTTTGGTGGTCACCTTTTTCCCTTTGGTGGTCACCTTTTTCCCTTTGCTGGTCACCTTTTTCCCTTTGCTGGTCACATTTTTCCCTTTACTGGTCACCTTTTTCCCTTTGCTGGTCCCCTTTTCCCCTTTGCTGGTCACATTTTTCCCTTTACTGGTCACCTTTTTCCCTTTGCTGGTCACATTTTTCCTTTGTGAGTCACCTTTTTCCCTGAGCAGTCACCTTTTTCCCCTGAACGAGTCACCTTTTCGCTGAATAGGTTACGTGATGGGCATGTCTAGAACATTGACATGAAACATATTTTCATGAAGTTCTCGCTTAAAGTCGCTTTCAAGGTCTAGTATCTCCCTCCTATTCCATATCTCTCCTGTATATAATTCCATATTCCTACTGCTACACTACCTGTCTAGCCTACCGAGTCTCCTCGTTTTCCTATACCTCTCATATAAACCATACTCTACTCTCAACCACTGTCTAGTCTAGCACCTCTCCGCGTATCCCCTGCCTCTCATAAAGCGTATTCCCCCTCCTGCCCCCTGTCTAGCTGAGTATCTCCTTGGTTTCCTATCTAACATATATAAAACACATTCTACCTTCAACATCTGTCTATTCTAGCATCGGATCTCTCCGTTTTCTCGTCTCCTTATAAACGTATACTCAACCTCCTTAGCTTAATACCTCTCCTCGTTTTCCTACACCTCTCATATAAAACGCCATATTCTACCCTTCAAGTCCTGTTTAGTATACCATCTTTCCTTGTATTCCCTATCTCTCTCGTATAAAGCATATCCCTACCTCCTTTAGCATCTGACTAGCCTAGCTTCAGGCCTGGTATTCCCTATCTCGCCCATATAAACGCATTTTCCTCCTTGAACCGTCGCATCTACCCTCGTTTTCCCTATCCTTTCCCATATAAACGCAAAAAACTGTGCTCGATATCTCTATATATACCTACTTACATTCGCTACGACCTCAATCGAAACATTCTCTCATGAACACCATATCCATTCCCAAAATGCTGCTCTAGTTGTGAGAGGAACACTACCAAAGGCCATACAACTACACAGGTATACATCCGAGTAATCCTCCACCAGAGAAGCACATTTTTGGCTAACCGAGAGCGGTCGGAAGAAAGCACGCTAACATTACTGTCCTTCACCGTTTTTCGACACAGAAACGTGCAAGAAAATGAATGGTTAAAGTATTTGCGTTTCATTTGTAAGACAACAGTTTCAAATCCCCGTATTTGAAGTACATGTTCGTATTTGTTGCATAAAGTTAGTTTATTATTTAAAAGCACTAGAGCTAATGTTTAGTGCATTAAGATATATAAATTTGGCTAATATTAATTTGTCAGCTGTCTGGTGCTGCTCGAGAGTATTTGTTTTTATCAACTGTAAAAGACTCTTCAATGTTTTGGTTACTTTTAGTGGTAGTTTATAATTTGGTTTAAACTGAGAAAATGCTATAGGAGGTGGTCGAGGGACAATTGGCACCCTCAGCCGCAGTATGGCATTAAAAGTAATGGAATGGAATGAGAAGCGGGGGGGATGTGGCACTGATCCAGGGAGTCCGAGCATTGTACCATACGTCCCCGGGAGGAAGGGATAAAGTGAAAGAGTGACGGCACAGCAAAAGACAAAGTCCCTTAAGTTTCCAGATATAAACTCTCCGGCAGACGGACAGGCAGACCTGGGACCCGCCCCACATGGGGTCTAACGCTGTCCCTATACCCCGGCTGAGGCCGAGGGACGGAGGAGGTTCACAGAGAGCATCCTTTTCCCCTGTCACGCTGCACCGAAGGTCCATCGCCGACATTTCCAACCCTGAAACAGACCAAACGGGGTGAAGGATGAATGAAATGATTAATGGGACGAAATGGAGGGACAGGAAATTCAGGGGATGTAATGATCGTTTAAAGCATTCGCCTGGCGACCCGGGGAAAGCCCCAAAAACACCCATGGGTCAGGAAGATGGGTGACGGGAATCCAACCCACGAGCTCCCGAATGCGGACCATAGACGTTACTGCCTGGGCCATTCCGCTCGGCATTAATAGTAAAATAAAACAACACTTATAAGCGCCAACAAATTTGTTACAGACGATTAGGAACGTGCTGAATACATTTAGGGTGCATCAAAGTCTATCTACCCTCCACCTGATAATCTGTGGTGCTAATCACTGCACCCCCAGGACCCACACCGCATCATAGCTGTATTCCGTTTCTAAGGATGATAAAAGGAACGTATTTTGTTCCTTTATGATGACGTTCAGGAGACTCAACATCTGAACATGCCCGCTGTCCTGTACCTCTCGTTCGTTGCATTGGCAAGTTATACAATCCCGGCGGTTTACAGGCAGAAATTGCGCCGTGTTGGCTGCTAGGTGCGTGTTTAGTGTTGCACTAATTGCGTGCGTGAAGGTACGGAATTCACATACTAATGTTTCTTCACTTCTTCCTTTGCTTTCTTCTTTGAAATATAACGCAAGCTGACAGTTTCGCATGGAAGAGATAAGTGGTGCGTATTTTGTGATTTTCTTAATATGAAAGCTTATTTGTGTAAATTGCAATTAAATGACACGAAGCTATTAGAATATACTTTATAGGGTATAATAAATACGAATAATCGTAAATTAATGCGAAATGACAAACCGTATGCTATATATGCAGCACAGAATGGGTAGACATGTCCGTATTTAAACTGTAGAATGTAAGAATACTTAGTAATATGTGGCTTACATCCAGGAATTTCGTTAAGAGTAAATTATTTTCTATGCAATATTTGGCAACATAGCACCGCTGAAGCAGGAGCCGCTACGCTTGCCATAGGTAATGGGGTCTGCAATGACTGAAGTAAACACCACCACTGTAAATGAGGAAGTATAGGCATGTAACAAGTGTTCCTACAAAGTCATGAGTTACTTTTTACAGTGACAAGTATTATCGACTGAAAAACAAAAACAATAGTGTCTCTACCAACGAAAATGTAAGAGAGTCGAGCAATAGATATGCATTTGCTTGTTTTCCTGACATGGTGTGAACAAACAGTTGGAGGCAACCTGGAAGAACAATACTTTGTTTCATAATATTTAATATTGCGATGTTCGTGATCATGCAACATTTTAAGACATGTTGTATTCAACTAAAGCTTAATCTGACAGGGCGTGTTACTGCCAAGTATATTTGAAGTGCCTTTTAGGGTGACTGCGTCCGAAGACAAAAGTAAGCACCAAGTAGCGACACAGTGCAGTGTTATATCACGTCATTATTCCAATGGCTTTCTTCTTTTATAAATGTGGAAATTGTTTCATTATACGGTGATAATTTTATGTTTTGTAATAAGACACCACTATACAGACGATTTGATAACACAGATGAAAGGACAGAAGTTAGAATTGTAGTCTTAGGATTTTTAACGTTTTTCTAGAATAATATTAATAACATACCGATTTCTCGTATAAATTGTAAATATAAAACGCTACACCTACTAATTTATATCTGGAAGCAAATTAGTTGTGTTTTATTAAAAATACCTACACATCTTGTTTCTTATTGTAGGTGCCAAAGTGTCATTATTTTAGAGCTTGTTTTACTTTTTTTATCACGGGTTGGTTTCGCGTCGGGTGTCATGTGTGTGTGTGTGTGTGTGTTAATGTGTAATATATGTGTAATACTTTTTTATTTATTTTTTAATTATGATTTTTATTTTTATTTATGCCTGGGCTGCATCAGTGATGTTTGATAGAGCAAGCATATCTAAATAGGAGTGGTACGGCTGCAGAATAATTTTACACACTTTACACCAATTACAGTTGTAAATTCTTACTTCTTTATTACTTCTTCACAGCAGTTTAATATATATATATACATATCAAATAACAATTACTGACGTATCTAAGTACGGCGTTGTGAGATGTTCCTAACTACATTTTTAAAGGTCAAAAGTTATCTTTTTCGAACAGCACTAAATTCTCACATCTGCACACTCCAAGCTATAACCACTGAACTGAACTACTTGATTATGCTACTTCTTAGCGTCCGCAGCTTAAAACTTCAAATTTAATCTTCCTAGTTTCTGGTTGGCCAAGCCTACTCTAGCAGAACACCCTTAGTTTGATTTTGATTGGCTTTTTGCAGCCACGTGACTATCTACAAACCTTTTGGACGTTACACCAGTATTTTTCCATCGAGTGATGCTAACCTTCTTAGTTTTTTAAGTTATTGCTCTTTCTCTCTTTCTCTCTCTCTCTCTCTCTCTCTCTCTCTCTCTCTCTCAAGGTTACACCTTGTTGTTAGCCGCCCTTAGCTTTCCACTTTATGACTTTGTTTGCTACGAAAAGCAGCTTGCTTTTACTCTCACAGCTCCTGCGTTACTAAAATAAGAAATATATTCATCTAACAATTTATACATATATATATATATATAGAATAAATGAACATAATAAAATAGCTGTAATATACATGTTTGAAGTGGTATACTTCTGTTATATTTATTTGTTGAGCCCCACGTTTTGGAAGCCAATTTGCGACGGTATTATTAATGTTATTTATGTATTTGTGTTTACTCCACGTGGTGAAGCCATTTTGTGACGTGATTCTTTGTTAGGTTTATTAGCTCCATCTGGTGTTAGCAATTTGCGGCAGTATTAGTGTTTGTTTAAAAGAATGCTACTGTTATTTTATTTAATTTTTGGTTCACTGTCCTCCGGCTAGCTATGATCTTTTTGGTCGAGCACTTCTCTTTATACAGGTTGTGTAAACGGAAAGGAATCATTTACCCAAAGATAACACTGATGAAAGAATTTTGTTTTACACTTTTATTGTCGAACACATTCACTATCACATTTACACATTGATCTTGACACTCGCCAAACTGAAACTGTTATAATAACTTCATTACTGATCATTCTTAATTCGAGTACTTCAACTTTCTGTGTAATTAACTTTACAACACTTGAGATTTTTCATAACTCTGCTGGACTGAAGGCGACGTGTAACGTACAAATATTTTCGATGAACTGACGGACTGAAGGCGACGTGTAGCATACAAATATTTTCGGTGAACTGACGGGGTCTATCTCTAACCTAGCCCTTTTTATACTCCTACACCCCGATATGCCTAAAGATTATAACTGAACTGCTATTGGCTAATAAAACGCGCCAACATTACGTAACTTCCTCGTCTCTAATAATGATAAACAGCTCACCCCCTCGCTGCATTATTGCACGCTATTATTGTCAGTTTCAGTAAGGCCGTATAAACTTACTTCTCAACAATAATTACAATCAATATACATCTCAAATCAATGTCACATAAAAATGCATATTCATATTACAATCATTCTTTACATTTAGGTAATTTGTGATACAAATTACTGCATCATGTTATAGTAATTATTGATGCTTATAGGCAGGCTATTACTTTTATATTGCACAATTAAAATGATATCAGTTAAGCGATAAAAATACTGCCTCAAATTGCCCCCTTTGAGAGTATTTAAAATTGTGTTATTTTGTTTTGTCCTTTAAATTTTAAATACTTTCTTAAAGTCTCCTGAAAGAAAGAAAAAGCAAACTTATTATAGCACTTGCTATTTCTCACTGGCACTATTTAGGTCACACGTACTGGTTTTCGCAACACTGGCGTAGCAGGGTAGTTTATACCTGGCCTGCCATATGTTTGCCACTCTTACTTTCCACACTATAAGGTCAACGATCTAGTGTTCAAGGGTAAAGTTTGTTTATTTACTAACACAGCCACTATTAGATATCCTATTTGCTACACATTTAATATTTAGTTAGGCATACTAACACTTGTTTTCTTAAACATATTTATAATTCTGTCAATTGATATATTATACATTATAAATGCAGTTGCTATTCAGATTTCTGTGTTTTTCTCAATAACAGTGCATTTTCTTCTATTGCATGATATTTATCTATAATCGCTTCTGTTTTAATGACCCATCGGTTACATTTAGTAAAGATATATTAGACATGGTACCTTGCATTATTTAAGTGATTAAATACTCATTTCTCTGTGGTTTGTAAGGCTACATTATTACAACATTTGCAGTTACAATGCTATCCCTTTTTACGTTCCGGATACTTTATTCTTTTATTTTTATTTATCTTCTTTTTCTGTTTCTTCTTGTGCCACAGACTGCATACTTTTGTACGGCTTCAAAATTTTGTGTGGAATCTTCCAATGAATTTATTCGTTTTATTGTTTCTTAGTTGATATGTATCTATGCCAAATATATTTATTATTCTCTAAGGACCATGATAACCAAGGAACAATCCCCAACATTCCTTACGGAGTTTATTCGACAACCTCTTGTTCTTCACTAGCACATGATCTCCTATCTTTACCTTCCAAATTCCTCTTTTTTTTCTTCATGTTTTTGTTTTCTTTCTAGGGCCTTTGCTTGGATTTTACAAAATCGTAACTTAAAAGTTTCCTCTTCTTGTGGCAATTTAGCTGATTGGTCCTCAATGGCTTCTGGTACATTACAGCTGAAAGTATTGTATAATTTTCCATAGTGAAGTTGTATTGTTTTAAATCCTGTTATTGTATTTACGGATTGATTAAGTAGATTTTGAATAATATTTATATACGAGTCCAACTGCTCTGCCTGTTGTGACATGCTACACGTAGAACATTTGAAATTTCTTTTATGTCTCTCTCTCTACTGGATTGGCATTAGGTCGATATCTTGATGAGAAGTACTATTTCTTACATCTGTAGTGATTCTTAAACTATTATCTTTCTTTAACGTCCAACAAACACTATTTATACATTGGGAATTGCTAGTCTCAATGATGTTAATTACCAGCATGCTGGCTATTAATTTTTTTAGCTTCGTTTCTGAGGTATATAGGAAGGTAATTGTATATTCTTCTAAACGTTGATGCGTTCTCTACGGTGAAAGTATATATATATATATATATATATATATATATAATGTACACCATCCTGGAATTTTATTGAATACGTGCTTATTGTCCTCCAGTATCTTCTTCATTGTTATCTGTTCACGGTCATCAGGATTGTATTAGTCATAGTGAAACCACGTGCATTTTCCAATATTCTATCTCTGTCCCACAGCTGTTTCTTGCCTGCCCCAATATGTTTTCTCCTGCCATCGGTTCCTCTGTACGAGGGTTCCCCTCAATAAGGCCAGTTTTCCGTTCGTCGAAGTTAAGAGCCGATAATCTTACATTATTTCCCTCGCTTGCTTGAACATTTACAATTTGTATGAAGCATTCTTCTTCATATTCTGCGATTTCTTATTTCATTCATTTTATAAAAGACACGTAAATATCCCTTTCTTCTTTATGTAATATAAGTCTGTCCTTCTTAAAATCAACTATAGCAGAGAACTCTATTAATACGTCACATCCAATTATAACTTCGCATACTAAATTCGGAACTATTAAAAACATGACTTCTAATGTAATACCTGCTATTTGTATAGATATCAATGCTTGAGTTTTAATATTTTGGGCCGGGGCGGCTTCTTAATATGGTAGCACGTTTGCGTTACAACCAAAATCCTGGCTCTCTCTTTAATGTAAATAACGTATAGTATATATGATTCATACATTTCGGTTATCATTCTGACATGATCTCGTGGAGTGGACTTTGGCAAGCGTTGTATTGTTTGCAGGTGCCAAGTAGTGCACTCCCGGCTGCAACCCACATTGGTATAATGGTGAAGTATAGGGAATGACGAACCATGGGAGCGCAGAGGTGAGTGGGGGAAGTGCGGGGCATAAGCTGCATGTTGTTGGTTAACCTATTAGTCAGAGAGCATAGAATACGATGATCAACAGGAACAACACTTTTCGTTTCGTCCCATACACAGAGCCATCTATTGAATTCACAGTAAATATTTACCTCACTTCCGGTCTTCCATCTATTGAACAGCATCTCTGCCTGTATGCCACGTGGTTTGTGCCGTGTTGCGTGTATCGGGTTTTAATTTATGAATCAAGTTTATTTAGCTAAATACAGGTAAACGCTGCTATAAGGAGAAACAATGAATTCCATTCAGTCTCTGTTAACGCAACCATTTTCAACGCTAAACTTGGAGGAAAAGAATGAAATTAAACACATTGGTAGGCCCACACCATACCTAAAAATCACTCAGGTAGTTCAAACAAATACAAGAAGTTTTAACAGGAATTTTAACAGCGATATATATGAAAAATATGATTGGATGTGTAGTTGTGATATTAAAAACGCCCTGTTTTGCTTTCCTTGCGTTTTGTTTGGTGGTGAAGATACATGGACAAAGCATGGCATGAATGATTTGCAGCATCTTCATGACCGCGCCAAAAACATGTAGCGTCAAAGTTGCACATGAAAAATACAGTCAGTCTTGTTATGTTTGGCAATGTAAATATAGCAAAACAGATGGACAGTGCATATCGGAGAGCAATTGAAGAACACAACCAGAAAGTGGCTCAAAATAGATATGTTTTAAACATTATTATTAACTGCATTAGGTTTTGTGGGGCATTTGAGTTGGCTCTTCGAGGACATGATGAGTCAGCGACTTCAAGTAACCCTGGTATTTCTCGTGCACTGATAAATTTCAGTGCAGAGCTAGTCTGTGTTCTGAAAAACCATTTGGAAAATGCAACAGTGTTTAAGCAAACGTACAAAACGATTCAAAATGAGATTTTGCAATGCATGCGCTTCAAGTCTGTCATGAGAAGATATCGAAAGAAATAAAAGACTCGCCATTTTTATCTGTCATAGCAGATGAAACCAGCGACGTAGCATCCAAGTATCAAATGGTAATGGTCTATAGATATCCGGTAAACCATAAGCCAGTGGAAAGGTATGGGGTTTTGTGAATCCTATAGGGCACAAAGCAGATAACTTAGCTGCATGCATATTGCCAGAACTTGATCGACACCTGCTAGGCTGTGAACATAAATTGACTGCTCAAGCATACGATGGGGCTAATGTTATGTCTGGGTCGAAAAATGGCGTTCAATCTATCATAAAACAGAAGTACAAGTCTGCAGAATACATTCATTGCCATGCGCATCAGTTAAACTTGATTATGTTAAATGCAGCATCAGCGAATAGTAGTGTATGAATTTTCTTCATAAATATTCAAGCAATTTGTGCTTTTTTTCTAACTCTCCTCAGAGAACATCAGTTTTAGAAGAAGTGGTGCAAAAAAACGGCTGCCAAGATCAGTGCAAACGAGATGGAACTTTCAATCTGGATCTGTGAACACAGTTTTCGAATACAGGGAGGAGTTAATAGAATGTATGAAAATCATAAGGAGAGGCGAAAGAATCACTAATTCAAGTTCTGTTTTCAAGCATCTGGTTTCATTGGAATTTTAAGTGATGTAGATTTCATATTTTGGTTGTCCTTCTTCCATAAAATTATGTCCCATGTCGATATTTTCTACAACCAACTTCAGAGGAGCGACTGTACTCCTGTAATGGTCCAGGATAGACTTAATTATTTTGAGGTGGAAATTCTCAAAATTAGAAGCACCATAAGTTCCACTGCAGTTGATGAGAATGTAACGAAGAAAAGAAAAATTGTGGAACACACTGAAATAAACGAGAGGCCATTGAAGTGTGTGATGTAATCATTACTGAAATGAAAGACAGGTTCAGATTTGTTGCTCATATGGGAGCAGCAGCTCTCTTTCAGCCTGACAGATTTTCAGAATATAACACTTCGTTCCCGGAACATATTAAAGTTGCCCTTCAGACATATTATTTTATTGAAGAAAAGAAACTGATTACAGAACTTTCCATTACTGAAGAATTTAAAAACATAACTGGGATTGTTCCACTAATGGAGTTTTTCAGGGACAATAATTTATGTTCCACTTTTAGTGAAACTGTTAAACTACTGTCATTCTAACAATCCCCCTGACAACATGTGAGGCAGAAAGATGCTTCTGTACTCTGAAAAGGATTAAAACATTTCTGTGTAACACAATGTCTGAGGAGAGGTTATCTGCGTTGGCCATGCTTTCTGTTGAAAGGGATTTCATCATGCAGATCAAGAACTTCAATGAGCTGGTCATCGATAAGTTTGTTGGCAGGAAGGAGAGAAGGGCTGATTTTCTCTATAAATAGGTGAGTGCTATATGCTACACTGTTTATGATATGTCCATGTGTTATATATTGTGAATTCCCATTTCTTGTGTGTTTGCGTAAATTAATCAGCCTATAGTGAGAAACCTAATCCGTATTTATTACTTAAAATATTTCAAATTGCAAGGATAATTTTGTGAGCCACCTAAGTTCAGAGTCACCAGCCGCTCCTGAGTTTGGATCATTTTACCTATGGCTACCCTTCATACAAGGTTGCCTACTGGAGCTGACATTAGTTCTATGCCTTTATTTAACAGCTGATCATAACAGTTCTTTGAGCAGATAGAGCCTGATGATCCCGAATCTATTGCAATATTTACTTCCCTTCCTGCAATAAAACTTTGAATATACGGTGATTCCTATGGGTTTTCACAATTCCTAAAATTTGTTTTAAGAAGGTAACAATTAACATGTGTAGATATTTCATTCTTGCCACTTAGAGCAGAAGGTACTGTACTACCAGGATCTACGTCAGGCAATACGTAATTTAGTTTTCCGGTGAGTATTTTCAGTAAATACAGTATTGCCATTGCGTACCGAAATTACTGTTATCTCATTTTCAATGACATTTGTATATGAGCCACGCCCCCTAGCTCGTGCTTTCCCATTATCGATGTTATGTCCTCCGCGTGCGCAGGCTCCTGTATTTGTGGTGTTTGTGATTATTGGTGTGGTAGTTTGCCCTGTTTTGCATACTTCCTCTATGCTGAAATCGATTACTTCTAAGTGAAGTACAATTCCGCTGGTTTATCATTTCCATTCTTATATATTTTATGTGCTCTCTGTCTTCCTTGTTGCCTTGAATCTCTGAAATTATGGGTAGAGAAATTGGATCTGTTTTGTCCCTGAAATACGTTATTTCTCCTGCTTGCATGGCGATAGCGTGTATTATAATTGACCAAACGTCTGGTCCAGGTCATAGGCGCTTTTTCTTCTTCACTTCAAGGGCTAGAAAAACTGTATACCGAATTCATGGGTCTGCCCACGGCTTCTCAGTGTTCCTTTATCTCTCTTTCTTTGAGTTTGTAATACTATGCTGCTTTGGGTAACCAATATTTATCCATTCATAACAAACGGCTCTTACACAGATTTTTTTCTTTTTTAATTTTATCCGTTAATGTTTTAATTTCCTTCTCCTCCAATTGTCCCTTCCTGATTCTTTTAATTTTATACAATTTTTTATTATACAAAGGAACTCGCTGCGGTAAACTGTAATCCGCAGAATCTTTCATTAGGATCACAACGAAGGCTATGGACCTTGCACTATCGCCGAACGACTCGCCGTTTGTCCCAATTTATTTATTGCTAGTAGATGTGTTTCTGGTAAAGTGTGTTTATAGTTTTGTTAACAGCCGCATATTCATAACTTTTGTGCAAACAGTTAGGTAAATTTGGAATAACGTAATTTTATTTACGATTCATTTGTTAACGGCTGATATTGAGTTGGAAAACATAGGCACTAATCACAAAATACCAACGTCAGTTCGTTTCTAATAAATCTGTTATTTACACAACTCAGTAAGTAAAACTATTTCTTCGAGGTCATTTTTGTACTTGAAAGAATGAAGTGTGCATACGAGCAGAGAGCTGACATTTGGAACACTAATATCATGGTATTATGATTAGTTACAGAGGCAATTATACTTTGAATAAGGTACCATGTACCACCTCCGGTGACGACAGTACGACTCCCATTCCCTCAACACCACGTGCAGCAGTAGCAGATTTAGCTGTGTAAGTACTGTGTGCTGTGTCACAGCTTAGAGTCATGTTACAATACGCATATGAGTAACGTTTGCAATGCTTGCGTCAAGCAGACGAGGGGTTTCAAAGTTTGAAGCACGACCCATCCTAGCAAATCCGTATGCTCGTTGCTTGGAGTTACAAAATGTGGGGTATGTTTGACGGAGGCGGTCTGGACTTAAATCGGGCATACAGAAGCGCTATTCACGGAAATATTACTTGCATAACAACAATAGAGTATTCCTTCTCGTCAAATATATGCGCGATTTAACATGGTGTCTTATGCCTTGATGTTCGAAGACAGTATTTAATTTTCATCTTGTATAACTGTCGAGTAATAGCAACAAAAAGTGTGCAGAGCCAACATTCTTGTGTGAATTCTTCCCCAGTCGTTTACGACCTTTACGGCAAGTCGTTGATATTAGCTATTTGGTCCTCCCCCGGATTGTCACCGACAAAAAGGGAAGAATTAAGAAAAGAAAAGCACAACCTCCATCTTTATTTCTATTTAAAGAATGCCTACTGTACACATCTGATATTTAAATTCTCCTGGTCTAAATTACAATACAGATTAGGGTAAAAATATTGATTTAGTAACACCAATCTGGATAGTAAGGCAACTACTGACACCCCAAATGCCTACATTCTATTATGTGTTGTAGGACAGTGCATTTGATCCGGGTTGACAGGAAATAAAAGCGGCCCAGTTCCACTAGACGAAATTGTGGCCAACGATATAGTTCTGGGCGACGGTCCATGCCATTAACCAATAAAGCTAACGATAAACGTATGAAGCACGTCCTTTGCAATAATAGGCCACAAGTTGGTATACAAGAAGAACACACTGAATGTGGCAATAACTTTCAAGGCGTGCAATGTCTACTGTTCATTAGTGTGCAGGGAGGAAAGCCACATTCGTCCAAAGATAAATTGTGGCGAAATGTTACTTAAAGCAGAAAGCGCACTGGGCTCTAGACTCATTCCTTCAGATTAATGCCAGAGTATGGAAATGAAAACATGCTTTTATTAAAGGATAGCTATCTATGAAATTTCTAAAATCCGCAATTTCTTTTCAATTCATTTGAAATTTGTTTACAGCACTCAGCGTTTAATATATAGGGTGGGCCATTTAACTTGAAACTGTACAATATCTCCAAAACTAAGCGTTGTAGAAATAAATATCTTGAATAAAAGTCGCTTCATATTATGCGGGAAAGTAAATGCCATTAGTCGTGTTTTACTTGGAGGACGTTGTGGTGGTCATTTTAGGCACAATTTAATTTGACCCTAATTGACCCAAACAGACCATCACAACTTGCTCTAAATAAAACACGACTAATGACATTTACTTTCCCGCATAATATCAAGCAACGTTTATTAAAGACGTTTCTTTCTACAGCGCTTAGTTTTGGAGATATTGTAGTCTCAACTTACTGTACACAAAATTTCATGCTTAACTTTTATTACTTCCCTAGAAAAGGTTTTTTATTATTTCTTTTACTGTTTTGAAAAATTGCTCCACACAATAGATATTTTTTTTAAGAAAATGGATATTTTTAACGAAAGTCTTTAATAGCATATTAATAAATTATAGAGATGTTTAACTGTCGTACTAGGTTTGGAGAAAAGAAATGTTAAATATAGGACTTCAATTTCTTTCTTAAAAGGTTACGCAATAGGAGAATTAATGTTTAATAGCATCACAACTAAGCCTGTAAACAAAAATTCATTTCATTGTTTTATGCTGTTATTTGTAAGCAGGTATATAAAATTTCATTCACTTATACCAAAACGTACATCGTGTGAAACAATCTGAAAATGAGAATGAGTCGAAAATGAAAATCTGAGAAAACGGAGTTTAAAATTTATAAAACTAAAATATCACTTTTACCTTATGCCGTTTAAAAAGCTTATACTGTATATGCAGGCCCTCCTCGTCTTTTTCCGCTCCTCTGCAGCTAATTTAGTATTTCAAGATTCCTGAAGCCACTTTTGAGTGGATTGTTCTCTTTAATGAAATCAAAATTTGCCGTTATCATTACAACTATATAGGAAGCTGGGCTTACAGGCAAGCATTTACATGCCTTCGAAAGTCATATAATAGCTATATAAGCTACCTAGAACTAAATTAGAATGTTTGCAGTGTTTAGTAACCTATATTTATGAATTTTATGAATAGTTGGGTACTTTTCACAATTGGATGTCCTTATCTTTGAAAAGATATTTTTTGATTTCTTTAATATCAATCATTTCGTCCAAGTTTAAGGTTATCCTACATTGTTTGCCCTTTCTAAGAACCCTATCATTATAAAAAGTATTGTTATAATGTAATATACATTATAACAATGTAGTTAGGGTTACAGAGAAAGAGAGAGAGGAGCAGATTCTGTTTTTATTGGCTAATGCAAAGGCAATAAAAATTATAAACACGTATTTATTTCGGTTGCATGGGACGGAGTTAGCCATTCTTAAGACGAAAAGTATTGTATTGCGTGCTTAGCAATTGCTAATAGCAATTCTACTCATAATTGCTGAGCTTGTTTTACAAAAGATGTCTTTTTCTGTATGATGCGAATGTGAAATACTCCTTTGCAAGAAAGTGTGGGACAAAATTCCATCCTCAATTTGCAAGGGTTATGCTTGCTAGTAGGACAATTACCTATAATCTCGTGGACAAAGTCAAGAGAATTTCGTCTTCTGTTAACAAAACAATGAGTTCAACAACGTCATGTGGTGACTGCAGAAGAACTTGACAAAATAGGGATATAAATATTAATGCAGTTCTAATGTTCACCATTTTCAACACATATTTTAATATATGCAAATCAAGCGTGAATGTTTGCAGACATTTTGTGTGAATTTCAGTTACTTTGCCAGCTGTCTGTGCATGAGGTGGAGGAGCGCCACACCCTCGCCCAGGACAAGGCCGCTGCGCAGTCGGTGTAATTTAACTTTAGATTCACGGTTATAAGTTATGAAAATGAGCAACCCCTATTAGATCTTAAACTAGGTCTTCACCCCAGAAAGGTTAGGCTGTGCATTCAGTGAGACGGGAAAGGCATTCTTTAGCATAAACGGCTTCACAATGGTCAGATTATCAGCTCCGAAAAATACTCTTCTCAGTTGGAGCGATGAAGTGTCCATTCAGAGAAAAGAGCTCAGTTAGTAAACATTGAAAGAGTCGTCTTTCATCACAACAACACAGACAACATACTTCAATGATGACGGTTTTGAAACTCCGTGACTTCCATTGGGATGTTGCCCCATTCACACCATTTCTCGAGACATTCATTGCCCTTGAACTGCTACCTTTTCAAATTCCAAAAATTCATAGCGGCAAATACCTCACTTCCTTGAAAAACTGCAAGCTCAATATGGAATAGATTCACCAACCAGAGAACTCTCATCTTTTGCAGAAATGGAATATACAAGCTTCCAGAGCGTGGAAATATATTGCTGATAACAATATATCATGCTGTTAAGTTCGTTTGCTAACACGTGTGACGTGAATGATCGTGTGTTTAATGTTTTCAAAACGTCCATCTCCCATGATAGATGGTTTAGAAACTTCTCTGTTGTAGTTGTGCTAGGGTCGTCAGTGTTTTAAGGCGTTGTTGCTGTTTGAG
The DNA here is from genome assembly GCA_030765065.1 of Deroplatys truncata. Taxonomy (NCBI): domain Eukaryota; kingdom Metazoa; phylum Arthropoda; class Insecta; order Mantodea; family Mantidae; genus Deroplatys; species Deroplatys truncata. Next base: position 5,261,738 of record CM060990.1, on the reverse strand, counting down.
AAGTGACGAAACTTAGCTCACGAGACTTCCAATAAAATGTATGTATTCAAACCACCTCTGTACAATAGCGATTGGTGAAAATCACACTATTCATAGAAAAGTACACCTTGTTGTAATTATGTGAAGAGGTTCAAAAGCAAATACACCAAAACAAAAAGAAAAGAAAGAAAAAGGAAAACATATTGAAAAATTGGCGTGGACATGCGCCTTGGAGTATACTTTGCAAAATTTCAACTGCATTATTCTTTTTGGACACATAAAGTTTACAACGTTTTAAGTTATGATCCTAACTGTAAACAGCAAGCATCAAAATTGTATGCGCCTTGGAGTATACTTTGCAAACTTTCATCTGCATTTAGAATTTTAGCTTTGTTTCTTGATAAGCACACAGCTTCCAAATATATATAAACACACAAATATATTAATTTCATATGCTTTGTGCATTTTATCGCTTAGTAAATAGAAAACATACCGATTTGGCGCATCACTGATTGGGAATGGACAAAAAGTACTGTTCGTCATCGCTGGCCCCCACAAATCTGAAGGCATAACAGAATGGGCATCGTAACCTTTTAATTATAAGGACAAGCATGTAATAAATCATCCTTCTGTTGACATTGCAAATTGATCATGCCTGGCGTTTAATTAAAATACATTCGAGCGGAATAGCTGTTTATTAATGTGTAAACATGAAAGTGCTCTACGTATTTAATTGAAGGGGTGAGAGCCATAGTGGGCCGAATTCTTTTTACACGTGTTTTATGCTGATCCCATCCGTTAACAGAATACTGAGTCACGTACTTGGTCCCCAAGAGAAGTTAAGTCGTAAGAAGTAGACAATCTTCCCAGTAAACGACTGTACGAAAATCAGGAGTATAAGCAACTCTTAATGATAGGCAAGGACCTGCTCTCAGCATAGCTTCCCAAGTCAAGGGAGCTCGCGCGAAACTTTTACGAAAGGAAAACGTGTAACATTAAAGACGTCACAAAAACTAAGCATTGTACTGCTGACGCTTATTAGGGGGTTATGAATGCCCTAACCCACAGTCAATTTATGACACTCTTGCCGCATTATTTCAGAACTTGCAGAAGACAATGAACGGATATTTGCATGTTGTAGTTAGTTATGGATATTGTTGTGTGATTCATAAAAAGGTAGATTAGATTAGAATGCGTTCTGTAAGTTTTTGGATGGCCAAACGGCCTTGAACAAGGAACATGCCAGAAGCTTTAATATTTCTAAGGTATTGAACTTAATATAACTTGGCTTTTACAGCCTTTGTCACTGCACAAGATATTACATTCTTAATTGCATGTAAGGAATGTCAGGATTTTACAAAATTATCAATTATGTACAATGAATTTATTCTTTTTGGACACATAAAGTATGAAATGTTTTAACTTATGATCCTAAAATGTAAACAGCAAGCATCAAATTTCTATTACATTAAAAAATTTTCACGTCTACTGAATATAAAATTTCTTCCCTGCAATGCTTAAACCTTTGCTTGTATGCAAATAGTGTCAGAACTATAAAATATAGATTTACAAAATATTAAATATGTACAATAAAACAAATTTGCATACAAAATACATATATAAAGTGCACAGAGTTTCAGATTACGGTGCTAAATATATACAACAAATATCAATTTTCTACTACTATGAAAGCGTAGTTAGGTACAACCATGCTAACTTTATACCTAGTAACTTTGCTAGTTTCGTTGAATGGCAAAGAATTAATATTTAAACGAAATGGTTTAATTTTTATTCAGAAAATGTGATTGTTGCAAAGAAAATAACGGAACGCATACATTTGTTGATTTTCGACTTTATTATTATAGTTTTTATTATGATCAAAATTAGGATATATTTCAAATGCCACCAGAGCCACATATGTCAAGAAGTATGAGAACTACAACGTAAATTAGTTTTATTTGCAGAAAACCATTCTCTCGTATTCTCAAGATGGTTAACTCTTCAGTTCTCACATCGACAGCTCAACAATGGCATCAGTAGTAATAATATGGGAGATTCAGATACATTTGCGTAATAAAGACCCCGCTAATTGATAACCCTTGTAATCCTATTCACTGTGTAATCAGATATCCCTTTAATGGAATTAATTGTTCTTTCACACAAGCCGTGTGTTGGACAGGGTTGGAAAGGTAGAATCAGATGAATGAATTTTTCAGTCATCTGATTCTACCTTTCCATATATCCCTTTGTTTCACACACCGCCCGCCCCTCCCCTCTTTGTGTTACTCTAAAATGCTGCTAATGGAGGTGACATGTATCTGTCAGATTTGATTGAGAAGTGTTTGACAAGGGATGGATAGCGATCTTCCATGTCACATCTTCCATTGTTTCACATCGCCCGCACCCTCCATCCGTTGTGTCATTTACCGCTAATGTAGCTGTCACATTTGATTGACGACGGTTGAAACGATCGTCCATATGTAAGATTACCTCGTTTCAAGCTTTTGCTACATTCTAGGATCCTCAGTCGCGTCCCCCCAACTCCCGTAAATCCATGGGAGAGGTTTAGGTCACAAAGACACCGCCAATTAAAGATTACATATAAAAATGTGTGTTTACAAATGTTTTTGGCACCCTTTGGCGGCATTTTACCGGCACAAGAAGTGCCCCTCCTCCCTCTCCTTTGTGTGGGTGAATTCCTCGCCGCCAAAATTCTAAATATCCATGTCAATTAATTAGGTAATTTTCGTCCATGCATAACATCATCTAGCGTCATTGAAATCAAGGATTTAAACCCTAAAAAGACTATATCGCACTCTAGCATCCTGCATTTCCGTATGGCGTACTCTAAAGGACTGGACGCAGGTCGTCAATTGATTAATATAATTACTCCAATTGAGTATTTTTTATTGATATAGTATAAATCGTTGATGTCGATAAAGTACTCCGCTCACCCCCGCAAGCACATGTGCCCACGCACAACTTTTCTCTAAAACTTAACTAACCGATTATTACGACTGTATAATTATTAGGATTAATAACACTTGTCTAATTATGCTTTGAGGGAAAATGTCAGACTTATAAGAATAGTACACCTCTTAGATGAATTAAAAATGCATGTCTAAAAGACAGAGTTAGCGTAAATGATTACTTCAAAAATGTGCAAGACGCTAATGTATTTAAAACGGATATTTTTTCGGAATCATGACATATCTCAGCCCTCCAAGGCCCTCTCACTCGGACTGAACCACCTCAGAACAGCAAGCCGCTCGTTAAAGCTATCCCCTCCATAAGACGCATAGAGGAAACCAGATTCATGACGATAGGCTTACCATCTCCTATGCAGTAGGACAGTTAATTTCGCTTTCCCTACCCCACTTCTACCCTATTTCTCTCTGCCACCGTACAGCTTGTTTGACCGCTTCCTGCATGTGATAAAGACGTAAGCCGCCATGATGTACCTTTAACGCACGCTTGACATACTTTTAAACAATTTAAAAAGGAGATGTATATTTGTCTATACTACCTGATCGAACAGGTGTATACAGGTTTAGACAGGGCCATTTGACCGCCTTTAAACCGTGGGGTACAAGACATTATCTTGACAAAGGCAGCCTTAAAATGAAATATGACAATCTTTGGACTAAATGTAAATAACATGGATCTGGGGACTTTAAAACGTGCGGACACTCGAAGTAAAATACAGGAGACTTCAAAACAGACATTCCCTCTGAGAAAATATATAAGTACCCCAGAAATGTAAATAATATGGATTTTGGGGGCATTAAAAATGTGGGCACTTGAGGTAAAATACAGCGGTCTTTAAAACATGCATTTTCTCCGAGAAAATATATAAGTATTGCAAATATGAGAATAGCCTGGATCTAGGGACTTTAAAACATGCAGAAAGTCTGGTAAAATAAGGGCTTCAAAACAGGTGTTTCCTCTGAGGAAACATATAAGTATTGCAAAAATGCAAATAACATGGATCTGCGGGCTTTAAAACATTCGGACACTCAAGTAAAATACAGGAGACTGTCAATAATGGAAATAACATGGCCTGGGGATTTTATAACATGCGGACACTCGAATCAAAAATGCAGGCAACCCTCCAAGCATGCATTTCCTCTGAGAAGCTATGTAAGTATTGCAAATGTGTAAATAGCATGAAACTAGGGACTTTAAAACATGCAGAAACTCGGGTAAAATACAGAGGGCTTCATAGCAGACATTTCCTCTGAGAAAATACATAAGTATCGCAAAAATGTAAATAAATGGACCAGGGACATTAAAATATACGATGATGAAAGAGGTATTGAATACTCTAGCAGGGGATCGAACTATGGAACGGCTTCAAATATAAATTTGATATCCGTTTTTAAAAACTTTTTTCTAAAAACGCACACCAGCGGTCTTCGAGAAATGCGCCAATGAGTTATACCTTTGATTTTAACACCCCTGCCAAATATGCTGTATACCCCCTGAGATGGGTAAATCCAAACTCGGAAATTCCGCTTTCAAAGATATTCAGAGACCTGTGTTTTTTTCCCTTAGAGGTACAGGATTTACCAAACAGCCCAGTTCACTTTTAAGGAACTTGATTGCTTTGGGGAGATATAAAAATCATAAGAAACATTTATTCTGATCTTAAATATTTAATACTGATTGATAATAAAGTTGAATGTGGAAAAAAACATTGCACACCGGAACTCTACCGATACAAAGGCTTTTATGAATAAAGAAACGTATGTGTATAGTATGGAATTAGAATATATTGAATACCAGCGGGAAACGAACCCTGAACTCAAGCGATGCAAATGCTTTTTGAATAAAGAAACGTGGGCATATATTGCATGTAGGTAAAGGGTGGAAATGGTGAGGTGTTTAAAACATGAATTTTCGCACACTCGAGGTAAAATACCGGCACTTTCGGGCGTGCAGTCTTCGAGAAGTGAAATAATACGAGTCATCCTAAAATACAGAACTTAGCGTAAATGTAAATAACATGTGACGGGGACTTTAAAGCGTACGACGACGAAAGCGGTATTGAATACTCAAGCGGAGAATCTAGCCATGGGCACTTCAAATATAAATTTGATATCCGTTTTTAAACCTTTTTTCTGAAAACGCACATCAGCCGTCTTCGAGAGATGCGTCAGCGAGTTCTATCGTTGTTTTTAACACCCCTGCTAAAATATGCTGTATATCCCTGAGGTTGCGTAAACCAGACCTAGGAAATTCCGCTTTTGAAGATATTCAGAGAAGTCGGTTTTTCCACCCTTAAAGGACTCAGGATTTCCAAACAGTTCTCTTCGGTTTTTCAGGAAGCTAATAACATACTGTTACAATAGCTTCCGTGGCATATCCGAGAACGCGTGCACTGTCTCTCTCCGATGTTCGATACCTGGGTACAGCATAGAGTATTTGTGGAAGAAAAAAGTGTATTACACCCACATGTCTGTTTCCACCAACGCGCATTCCTAGGTCCACAGCATAAAAACGATTTCTCATTTGAGAAAATATATACGTATTGCAAAAAATATAAATAACATGGTTCTGGGGACTTTAAAACATGTAGGCGCTCGGTAAAATACAGGAGACCATAAATATATAAGTATTGCAACAATACAAATAACAAGTATTTGGGGACCTTAAAACATGCGGATACTGGAACTGTAATACAAGGATCTTCAAAACCTGTATTTCATTCTAGTAAACATATAAGTATTGCTAAAATGTAAATAACATAAATATGTGGAATTTAAAACATGCGGGGCACTCGGGCGAAATACAGAGAGCGTCAAAATAGTAAATAGCAGGTATCTGGGGGACTTTAAAACATGCAGACACTCGAAGTAAAATACAGCGCCCTTCAAAACAGGCATTTGCTCTGAGTAAAATATATAGGTATTGCAAATATGTAAGTAACATGCATCTAGGGACCTTGAAAGCTTTGGACATTAGAGCTAAAATACAGCGGATCTTCAAATCATGCATGTCAAATACAAGAATTGCATTTTTGCTACCGATAATAAACTGATTTATTATGGAATGTTAACCAAAGAAATGTAATTTGGAGGGGAAGGTAAGAGAAGTATTGCATTTTGAATTAAAATGAGACAAAGAATTCAACTTAAGCACCCCTTCATTTCTTGGACATTCTCTTAAAGCCACTTCAACACCCAGTATATAGAGCGCTGTTCTTAAACACCCGTAGAGGGAAGAAAAAGCCATTCGACTGTATCACATCAGATGTTTTCGTTACACGTGGATATATGCAAGGATTTTTTAAGTAATACTTTATAAGAAATTAAATATCGTAATTATTTCTATGTATTATTTCCTTCTTCAGTGCTGTAATCAAGTTTACTACTACTACTACTACTACTACTACTACTACTATTATTATTATTATTATTATTATTATTGTTAATAAAGCTTATCTGTTTATTTCATTTAAACAGACTGGTGTTTCAACCCTCGTTTAAATATTATGGGATCCTGCATTGCTCCAGGAAAAATAACAGGTCCGTCAGAGAAAAATCCTGTTCTGACTGGAAAATCTTTTATGATTGAATGAAAATTATTTGAAAAGACGTGTTTACTGATGGCAGATAAGTTTTAATACGGCTCTCGTTCGTCCGGAACTATCTCTCTTTCCACAAATATTCGACGAAAAAAGTTTTTCTCACAAGCCAACGAAGAGCTTTAATATCGAGAACCAATCTGTAAAAAACGGCGTAACCTATCGTATTAAAATAAATTGTGTTTTATTTATGGACGCTCTTTAACTACTGTGGTCCTCAGCATCCCATTATATATTGGGCGTGAAGGACTGGCACTTTTGCTCAGCTCTCGGAAGGTTCCAGCTCCTCGCGTGCTTCTGCCATGTCGACGACCTGTTGCCTTCTAAACGATGGGGTTGGTGGTCGGTATAGTAGTGTACAGCCTGTATTGCGCTAGGTGTCCCTAATAGTGACAGCTTGATGACCGTTCCAACTGCTCGTTCGACTCTGCAATCTAATGTCGACGATTTGTTGCCTTCTGAAGGATGTGTTTGGTGGTCGGTATAGTACTGGGCAGCCTGCATTGCGCTAGGTGTCCCTAACATTTCCAGCTAGATGACCGTTCCAGCTTCTCGCGCGTCTCTGTCATCTACTTGTCGACGATCTGTTACATTGTGAAGGATACAGTTGGCGATCGGTATAGATCTGTACATCATACGTAGGGAGAGATCCAATCCCTGTCTGGATGACGAATGTTTCCAGAAAGCATCCTTTTGCTCTGCTCAACGCCTGTGTCTTCTGGTTACGTTTGGTTACGTTTCTGGTTACGTAATGTTACGGGGTGTTACATGGTTATGTTACGTGATGTTACTCGGTGTTACGTGATGTTACGTGGTGTTGCGTGTTGGTGCTACCGGATGTTAAGTGGCGTTACGCGATGTTGCGTGGTTATGACGGTCCAGGAGGCATGACAGTCAATGGGTGGGACCCTACTCTTTAAAGATTTGAACTTGGAGCCTGTTCCGTTCAACCTCACGTGTACTGACTCTGAGATCAATCACTTTCTGAATGGCGAATGCTTCCAGAGAGTATCTTTTTCCTCTGGTTACGGCATTTTACGTGGTTAGGGTGGTCCAGTAGACATTATAGGCAAAGTGAGGGATCCCTACCTTTTGAATTTTTGAACGGGAGTCTGCTCCGACCAACCTCACGTCTACGGATCCTGAGACCAATCGCTGTCTGGATGACGAATGTTTCCGGAGCATCCTTTGCCCTGCTATGAATATACCGATGCTCCCCTCCGTCACCATCTTTCGAGATATATACATAGTTGCATGTTGTCAATTCATTCGCTTTTAATTCCTTCGAGCGTTAGCATTCAGGTATTCATTTAATTTCTATTAGAGTTTCAGCATGAGCTATTTGGGGAGAAAATCGGTGCAACCCGTTTATGAGAAACTCGATTTTTCAACCCTTACACTCGGAGGAAGACGAGTCGTTAAATGATGTATATGCGGTTGGATTTTAAAGAATCGTTCTTCGTCAAGACTTAAGATGTATAGAGGAAAATGTTATACTAAATCGACTCTCAGACCTACACTTGAGTCTCTTGCAGCCGAGGAATAAGACTATAGCGGAAGTTGTGTGTTTACATATTGACGTTTCCATATGGGGAAAATTTAGTAATATCCACGCTCGATCTCTGACCCACACTTGAGTCTCCTGCGGGTGAGGATTCGGAATACAGTGGAAGTCGTGTGTTTACTAATTTGACGTTTCCATATGGTGATAATTCAGTAATATCTGCGCTTGAAAATCCGAATTTATATATTATATAATTAGACTGAAATCATGTGTTAAAAATTTCTAGACGAAGTCTGAAACACCAGTCTGTTTAAATGAAATAAACAGATAAGCTTTCTTTACAGTAACAATAATAATAGCAAACTTGAAAACTTGATTACAGCACTGAAGAAGGAAATAATACTTGGAAATAACTACGATAGTTAATTTATTATAAAGTATTACTTAAAGATCCTTACATATATCTATAACATGTAAAGAAAACATCTGATGTGATACACTCAAATGGCTTTTTCTTCCCTCTACGGGTGTTTAATAACAGCACTCTATATCCTGGATAATGAAGTAGCTTTAAGAGAATGTCCAAGAAATGAATGTGTGCTTAAGTTGTATTCTTTCTCCCATTTTAATTCAAAATACAATACTCTTCTTACCATCCCTTCCAAATCACATTCCTTATTTAACACTCCATAAAAATCACTTTATTATCGGTAATAATCCAGCAATTCTTGCACTTGACATGCATGTTTTGAAGATGTGCTGTATTTCACCTCTTATGTCCGTAGGTTTTAAAGTCTCTAGATCCATGTTATTTCCATATTTGCAATACTTATATATTTTTCTCAGAGCAGATCTCCGTTTTGAAGAGTGCTGTATTTTACCTCGAGTGCCCACATGTTTTAAAGTCTCCCAGATCCCTGTAATTTACATTTTTGGCGGTCTCGTGTATTTTACCCTAGTGTCTGCATGTTTCAAAACCCCCAGGTCCATGTTATTTACATTCTCGCAATATTGATATATTTTCTCAAATAGGAAATCGTTTTTATGTTGTGGACCTCGGAATGAGCGTTTGTGAAAAAGTCATGTGAGTGTAATACCTTTTTTGCTTCCACAAATACTCTATGCTGTAACCAGGTATCGAACATCGGAGAGAGACAATGCCCGCTTTCTCGGAAATGCCACGGAAGCTATTGCAGCAGTATGTTATCACCTTCCTGAAAAACCGAAGAGAAATGTTTGAAAATCCTGAGTCCATTAAGGGTGGAAAGACCGACGTCTCCGAATATCTTTAAAAGCGGAATTTCCGAGGTCTGGTTTACACAACCTCAGGGGTATACAACATATTTGGCAGGGATGTTAAAACAACGGTATAACTCGCTGGCGCATTTCTCGATGACGGTTTGTGTGCGGTTTTAGAAAAAAAGGTTTAAAAGCGGATATCAAATTTATATTTGAAGCGTCCATAGCTAGATTCCCCTCTAGAGTATTCAATATCCCTTTCATCATCGTACGTATTAAAGTCCCCGTCACATCTTATTTACTTTTACGCTAAGTTCTGTATTTCAGGATGTACTCGTATTATTTCACTTCTCGAAGACTGCACGCTTGAAGGTGCCCGGTATTTTACCTCAAGTGTGCAAAAATTCATGTTTTAAACACCTCACCATCCCACCGTTTAGCTACATGCAATATATACCCACGTTTCTTTATTCATAAAGTGTTTGTATCGCTTGAGTTCAGGGTTCGGTTCCCGCTGGTATTCAATATATTTTAATTCCATATTATACACAAACGTTTCTTTATTCATAAAAGCCTTTGTATCGGTAGGGTTCCGATGTTCAATGTTTTTTTCCACATTCAACTTTATTATCAACCAGTATTAAATATTTCAGATCAGAATCAATCTTCTCTATGATTTTTATATCTCCCCACAGCAATCACTTTTCTGAAAAGTGAATTTGAGCTGTTTGGAAAATCCGGCGCCTCTGAGGTGGAAAACAGCAGGTCTCTGAATATCTTTGAAAGCGGAATTTCCGAGTTTGGATTTACCCATCACAGGGTGTATACAACATATTTGGCAAGAATGTTAAAAACAACGGTATAACTTATTGGCGCATATCTCGAAGACTGCTGATGTACGATTTTAGAAAAAAAGTTTTTAAAAACGGATATCAAATTTATATTTGAAGCCCTCCCATAGTTCGATCCCCTGCCAGAGTATTCAATACTTCTATCGTCATCGTATGTTTTAATGTCCCCGACCCATGTTATTTACATTTTTGCAATGCTTATATATTTTCTCAGATAAAATGCCTATTTTGATGCCTTATGTATTTTTCTTGAGTGTCTACATGTTTTAAATTCCCTAGATACATGTTATTTACATATTTCCCATACTTATATTTTCTCAGAAGATATGCATGTTTTGAAGGTTGCTTGTATCTTTAGCTCGAGTGTCCGTAACTTTTATAAGTCCCTTGATTAAGGTTATTTACATTTTTGCAATACTTATATATTTTCTAAGAGAAAATGCCCGTTTGGAAGCCCTCTGTATTTTATCCGAGTGTCTGCATGTTTGAAAGTCCCTAGAAACAGGTTATTTACATATTTGTAATACTTATATATTTTCTCAGAGGAAATGCATGTTTTGAAGCTTGGCTGATTTTAGCTCGAGTGTCCGCATGTTTTAAAATCCCCAGATCCAGTTTATTTACATTTTTGCGATACTTACATATTTTCTCAGAGGAAATGCCTATTTTGAAGCCCTATGTATTTTATCCGAATGTTCCCATGTTTTAATTTTCCCAGATCAAGGTTATTTTTATATTTCCCTTTGTAGAAATGGATGTTTTGAAGACCGCTGAATTTTACCTCGAGCTTCCGCATGTTTTGAAGTCTCCAGATCCATTTTATTTACATTTTGAGGTAATTATATATTTTCTCAAAGCGAATGTTTGTTTTGAAGGCTCCTGTATTTTAACTCGAGTGTCGGCATGTTTTAAAGTCCCCAGATACATGTTAATTACAGTAAGTCTAAAGATTGTCATATTTAATTTTAAGGCTGCCTTTGTTAAACATAATGTCTTGTAACCCACGGTTTAAAGGTAGTCAAAAGTCCCTGTCTAAACCTGTATACACCTGTTCGATCAGCTTATAGACAAACATACATCTCCTTTTTAATTTTTTTAAAATCTTGTCAAGCGTGCGCTAAGCGCACATCAAGGCAGCTTGCACCTTTATCTCATGCAGGAAGCGGTCAAACAAGTTGTACAGTGACAGAGAAAGATAGGGTAGGATTGCGGATAGGGAAAAAACGAGATTAAGTGTCCTCCTGCATAGGAGATGGCAAGTCCATCGCCATGGATCCAGTTCCTCCATGGGTTTTATGGTGCGGTAGCTATACGAGCATCTGCTGTTCTGAGGTGGTTCAGTCCGAGTGAGAGGACCATCAAGGGCTGAGGTGTGATCATGCTTCCGAAACATATCCGTTTTAAATACTTTAGCGTCTTGCGTATTTTTTGAAGTAAACATTTACTCTAACTCTGTCTTTTGCACATGCATTTTTAATTCATCTCAGCGGTGTAGTATTCTTATAAAACTGATAATTTCCCTCAAAGCAGAATCGGACAAGTTTTATTAATCGTAATTCGTAATAGTCGCTTAGTTAAGATTTAGAAAAAAGAATGTTTGCGTAGGCACGTGTGTTTGCGCGGGGTGAGCGGGGTACCTTGTCGACATCAACTCTTTGTACTGTATCAATTAAAAGTACTCAATTGGAGTAATTCTATTAATCGATAGCCGGCCGTCGTCCAGTTCCTTAGGGTACGTAATACCGGGAATCTAGGACGCTAGAGTGCGATATAGCCTTTTTTAGCGTTCAAATCCTTGATTTCCAAGACGCTAGATGATGTTATGCATGAACGAACATTTCCTGATTGATTGAGACAAATATTTAGAACTTTGGTGGCGGGGACTTCATCCACACAAAGGAGAGGGAGGAGGCACTTCTGGTGTCGGGAAAATACAGCTAAAGAATGCCAGAAACATTTGTTAACAAAATGTTTGCATGTACGCTCAATTAAACTTTAATTGGCGGTGTCTTTGTGGCCTAAACCTCTCCCATTGATTTACGGGGGGTAGCGGCACGCGACTGAGGGTCTTAGAAGGTAGCAAAAGCTTGAAGCGAGGTAATCTTACACATGGACGATCGCTATCAACCCTCTTCAATCAAATGTGATAGCTACATGACACCTACATTAGCGGTAAGTGACACAAAGGAGGGAGGGGGGGCGGTGTGAAACAAAGGGTTACACATGGACGATCGTTATCAATCTCTTGTCATACTCTTCTCAATCAAATCTGACAGCTACATGTCACCTCCATTGGCGGCATGGAAGAGTAACACAAAGAGGGTAGTGGCGGGTGTTGTGTGGAACAAAGGGATATTTGATTACACAGTCAATAGGATCAATGCAAATGTATCTGAATCTCCCATATTATTACTACTGACGCCACTGCTGAGCTGTTGGTCTGAGGTCTGGAGAGTTAACCATCTTGAGAATACGAGAGAATGGTTTTCTGCAAATAAAGATTATTTACGTTGTATTTGTCATATTTCTATGACATACGTGGCTACGGTGGCGTTTGACATTATATCCTAATTTTGATCAGAAGTAAAATAATGATAATAAAGCTGAAAATCAACAAATGCGGGCGTACAGTTATTCTTTCTTCAACAATCATAGTTTCTGAATAAAAATTAGAACATTGCGTTTAAATATTAATTCTTTACCATCCAACGAAACTAGCAAAGTTACTAGGTACAAACTAGTTACACAGCTAGCATGGTTGTACCTAACCACGCTATCTTTCAAAGTAGTAGAAAATATATATCTGTTGCATATATTTATCACCATAATCTGAAACATTGTGAATTTTGTATGCAAATTTGTTTTGTTGTGCATATTGAATGCTTTGTAAGTATATATCTTATAAATCTGACACTCTTTGCGTATAAACAAAAGTTTAAGCATTGAAGGGAAGAAATTTTGTATTCAGTAGACGTGACAATTTTTTAATTTAATACAATTTTGATGCTTGCTGTTTACAGTTAGGATCATAACTTAAAACGTTGTAAACTTTATGTGTCCAAAAAGAATAATGCAGTTGAAATTTTGCAAAGTATACTCCAAGGCGCATGTCCACGCCAATTTTTCAATATGTTTTCCTTTTTCTTTCTTTTCTTTTTGTTTTGGTGTATTTGCTTTTGAACCTCTTCACATAATTACAACAAGGTGTACTTTTCTATGAATAGTGTGATTTTCACCAATCGCTATTGTACAGAGGTGGTTTGAATACATACATTTTATTGGAAGTCTCGTGAGCTAAGTTTCGTCACTTCTCAAACAGCAACAACGCCTTAAAACACTGACGACCCTAGCACAACTACAACAGAGAAGTTTCTAAACCATCTATCATGGGAGATGGACGTTTTGAAAACATTAAACACACGATCATTCACGTCACACGTGTTAGCAAACGAACTTAACAGCATGATATATTGTTATCAGCAATATATTTCCACGCTCTGGAAGCTTGTATATTCCATTTCTGCAAAAGATGAGAGTTCTCTGGTTGGTGAATCTATTCCATATTGAGCTTGCAGTTTTTCAAGGAAGTGAGGTATTTGCCGCTATGAATTTTTGGAATTTGAAAAGGTAGCAGTTCAAGGGCAATGAATGTCTCGAGAAATGGTGTGAATGGGGCAACATCCCAATGGAAGTCACGGAGTTTCAAAACCGTCATCATTGAAGTATGTTGTCTGTGTTGTTGTGATGAAAGACGACTCTTTCAATGTTTACTAACTGAGCTCTTTTCTCTGAATGGACACTTCATCGCTCCAACTGAGAAGAGTATTTTTCGGAGCTGATAATCTGACCATTGTGAAGCCGTTTATGCTAAAGAATGCCTTTCCCGTCTCACTGAATGCACAGCCTAACCTTTCTGGGGTGAAGACCTAGTTTAAGATCTGATAGGGGTTGCTCATTTTCATAACTTATAACCGTGAATCTAAAGTTAAATTACACCGACTGCGCAGCGGCCTTGTCCTGGGCGAGGGTGTGGCGCTCCTCCACCTCATGCACAGACAGCTGGCAAAGTAACTGAAATTCACACAAAATGTCTGCAAACATTCACGCTTGATTTGCATATATTAAAATATGTGTTGAAAATGGTGAACATTAGAACTGCATTAATATTTATATCCCTATTTTGTCAAGTTCTTCTGCAGTCACCACATGACGTTGTTGAACTCATTGTTTTGTTAACAGAAGACGAAATTCTCTTGACTTTGTCCACGAGATTATAGGTAATTGTCCTACTAGCAAGCATAACCCTTGCAAATTGAGGATGGAATTTTGTCCCACACTTTCTTGCAAAGGAGTATTTCACATTCGCATCATACAGAAAAAGACATCTTTTGTAAAACAAGCTCAGCAATTATGAGTAGAATTGCTATTAGCAATTGCTAAGCACGCAATACAATACTTTTCGTCTTAAGAATGGCTAACTCCGTCCCATGCAACCGAAATAAATACGTGTTTATAATTTTTATTGCCTTTGCATTAGCCAATAAAAACAGAATCTGCTCCTCTCTCTCTTTCTCTGTAACCCTAACTACATTGTTATAATGTATATTACATTATAACAATACTTTTTATAATGATAGGGTTCTTAGAAAGGGCAAACAATGTAGGATAACCTTAAACTTGGACGAAATGATTGATATTAAAGAAATCAAAAAATATCTTTTCAAAGATAAGGACATCCAATTGTGAAAAGTACCCAACTATTCATAAAATTCATAAATATAGGTTACTAAACACTGCAAACATTCTAATTTAGTTCTAGGTAGCTTATATAGCTATTATATGACTTTCGAAGGCATGTAAATGCTTGCCTGTAAGCCCAGCTTCCTATATAGTTGTAATGATAACGGCAAATTTTGATTTCATTAAAGAGAACAATCCACTCAAAAGCGGCTTCAGGAATCTTGAAATACTAAATTAGCTGCAGAGGAGCGGAAAAAGACGAGGAGGGCTTGCATATACAGTATAAGCTTTTTAAACGGCATAAGGTAAAAGTGATATTTTAGTATTATAAATTTTAAACTCTGTTTTCTCAGGTTTTCATTTTTCGACTCATTCTCATTTTCAGATTGTTTCACACGATGTACGTTTTGGTATAAGTGAATGAAATTTTATATACCTGCTTACAAATAACAGCATAAAACAATGAAATGAATTTTTGTTTACAGGCTTAGTTGTGATGCTATTAAACATTAATTCTCCTATTGCGTAACCTTTAAGAAAGAAATTGAAGTCCTATATTTAACATTTCTTTTCTCCAAAACTAGTACGACGGTTAAACATCTCTATAATTTATTAATATGCTATTAAAGACTTTCGTTAAAAATATCCATTTTTTTAAAAAAAATATCTATTGTGTGGAGCAATTTTTCAAAACAGTAAAAGAAATAATAAAAAACCTTTTCTAGGGAAGTAATAAAAGTTAAGCATGAAATTTTGTGTACAGTAAGTTGAGACTACAATATCTCCAAAACTAAGCGCTGTAGAAAGAAACGTCTTTAATAAACGTTGCTTGATATTATGCGGGAAAGTAAATGTCATTAGTCGTGTTTTATTTAGAGCAAGTTGTGATGGTCTGTTTGGGTCAATTAGGGTCAAATTAAATTGTGCCTAAAATGACCACCACAACGTCCTCCAAGTAAAACACGACTAATGGCATTTACTTTCCCGCATAATATGAAGCGACTTTTATTCAAGATATTTATTTCTACAACGCTTAGTTTTGGAGATATTGTACAGTTTCAAGTTAAATGGCCCACCCTATATATTAAACGCTGAGTGCTGTAAACAAATTTCAAATGAATTGAAAAGAAATTGCGGATTTTAGAAATTTCATAGATAGCTATCCTTTAATAAAAGCATGTTTTCATTTCCATACTCTGGCATTAATCTGAAGGAATGAGTCTAGAGCCCAGTGCGCTTTCTGCTTTAAGTAACATTTCGCCACAATTTATCTTTGGACGAATGTGGCTTTCCTCCCTGCACACTAATGAACAGTAGACATTGCACGCCTTGAAAGTTATTGCCACATTCAGTGTGTTCTTCTTGTATACCAACTTGTGGCCTATTATTGCAAAGGACGTGCTTCATACGTTTATCGTTAGCTTTATTGGTTAATGGCATGGACCGTCGCCCAGAACTATATCGTTGGCCACAATTTCGTCTAGTGGAACTGGGCCGCTTTTATTTCCTGTCAACCCGGATCAAATGCACTGTCCTACAACACATAATAGAATGTAGGCATTTGGGGTGTCAGTAGTTGCCTTACTATCCAGATTGGTGTTACTAAATCAATATTTTTACCCTAATCTGTATTGTAATTTAGACCATTTATGTGTATGGTTCCGCTTTCATATGTACAGTGTATAATATATATGATACATCCCCTTTCAATCAGGATAATTTAAATATCAGATGTGTACAGTAGGCATTCTTTAAATAGAAATAATGGGGAGGTTGTAGTTTTCTTTTCTTAATTCTTCCCTTTTTGTCGGTGACAATCCGGGGGAGGACCAAATAGCTAATATCAACGACTTGCCGTAAAGGTCGTAAACGACTGGGGAAGAATTCACACAAGAATGTTGGCTCTGCACACTTTTTGTTGCTATTACTCGACAGTTATACAAGATGAAAATTAAATACTGTCTTCGAACATCAAGGCATAAGACACCATGTTAAATCGCGCATATATTTGACGAGAAGGAATACTCTATTGTTGTTATGCAAGTAATATTTCCGTGAATAGCGCTTCTGTATGCCCGATTTAAGTCCAGACCGCCTCCGTCAAACATACCCCACATTTTGTAACTCCAAGCAACGAGCATACGGATTTACTAGGATGGGTCGTGCTTCAAACTTTGAAACCCCTCGTCTGCTTGACGCAAGCATTGCAAACGTTACTCATATGCGTATTGTAACATGACTCTAAGCTGTGACACAGCACACAGTACTTACACAGCTAAATCTGTTACTGCTGCACGTGGTGTTGAGGGAATGGGAGTCGTACTGTCGTCACCGGAGGTGGTACATGGTACCTTATTCAAAGTATAATTGCCTCTGTAACTAATCATAATACCATGATATTAGTGTTCCAAATGTCAGCTCTCTGCTCGTATACACACTTCATTCTTTCAAGTACAAAAATGACCTCGAAGAAATAGTTTTACTTACTGAGTTGTGTAAATAACAGATTTATTAGAAACGAACTGACGTTGGTATTTTGTGATTAGTGCCTATGTTTTCCAACTCAATATCAGCCGTTAACAAATGAATCGTATATAAAATTACGTTATTCCAAATTTACCTAACTGTTTGCACAAAAGTTATGAATATGCGGCTGTTAACAAAACTATAAACACACTTTACCAGAAACACATCTACTAGCAATAAATAAATTGGGACAAACGGCGAGTCGTTCGGCGATAGTGCAAGGTCCATAGCCTTCGTTGTGATCCTAATGAAAGATTCTGCGGATTACAGTTTACCGCAGCGAGTTCCTTTGTATAATAAAAAATTGTATAAAATTAAAAGAATCAGGAAGGGACAATTGGAGGAGAAGGAAATTAAAACATTAACGGATAAAATTAAAAAAGAAAAAAAAATGTTTGTAACAGCCGTATGTTATGAATGGATAAATATAGGTTAACCCCAAAGCAGCATACTATTACAAACTCAAAGAAAGAGAGATAAAGGAACACTGAGAAGCCGTGGGCAGACCCATGAATTCGGTATACAGTTTTTCTAGCCCTTGAAGTGAAGAAGAAAAAGCGCCTATGATCTGGACCAGACATTTCGAAAATGAGCCCGGTTACTAGTTCTCCCTTATTAATGTTTAGTGTCGCTGATACACGTAATTTTTTTGAGTCATTTAGGTGTTTAATATCAAGACTTGTAGTTCAGAAACCGTTTATCCATTTTATCCTTTCCGTGAAAACAGAAAATGTCATTTGACGTTTCATTAATTTGTTTTTCTTTTATGGCTTTTACGCATTACAAGGCAGTTTGAATTCAATATATCGACGTTTTAGATGCAGAAAA
Source organism: Deroplatys truncata (assembly GCA_030765065.1). NCBI lineage: Eukaryota > Metazoa > Arthropoda > Insecta > Mantodea > Mantidae > Deroplatys > Deroplatys truncata. Next base: position 5,243,485 of record CM060990.1, on the reverse strand, counting down.
AATGAGAGTTAATAACTAACAACACAATGTACTGATGCTATACGGTACTTAATTTGTAAACACTTGAATTTGTGTATTAAAAGCTTAAAAATCAAATGGAATCAAATTTCAGTTCAATTAACGTGCCCACCTCTGGAAAACGTATTATAAATGTACTGCAGTAGGGAAAATAACTTCTCTTCATGCTCAGCAAAACTCAAGCTCGCTTTTCATAAATTCCTGCGACAATTATGTTAATTTCCAATTCAGGTTAGTTCATAAGCCTGCTCATAAAGGGTTTATTTTGTTTGAATGTTAAACAATTTTACTGTTTCTCTGTAAGCGAGTTTCTGTCCCCTTTTACAACATTCGTGTACTTCAGGGGTTCGCAGCTCACAGTTTCACAACAATTTTCCTAAATGTATTAACAAGCTAATCGCAGAACGAGAAAGGGAAAGCAAGTGCATTATTAAACAATATGAGGTGACTGCTTCGGAAAGCAGGAAATAGATACATAACTATAACTTGGAAAACCGATAAATATATAAAGTAGAGAAATTTGTAGAAAGCTAAAGTATTGCAAATCTAAATATATCCAACTCGTAATTTTTCAAGAAATAACTGCTATGATATCTTAAGGCTGAAATAAATTTTTCTAAAATTGAAATTTTAAACATGCTAATGAAACCATACATTAAAAATCTAAAAGGAGAAAGCTAAAGCATAATAATATGCTTTTTTAATATAAATGACCTTTGTTGTGGTTAAATAAGTGCACAAATTATTAATCATCTTTTCATTCTGCTGCATAGTGGTGCATGCATGCAACTACAGGCTAATAATAATAATAATAATAATAATAATAATAATAATTAATAGGTGTAGTTAAATTTTATAAATAAATCTGTACGAATTGAACGCTATATATGATTGTATTCACAAACACAACTGTAAATCAAAGGCTGGTTTCATACTTTACACGTTTTAAGATATGATCTAGTGTATTTCATTGAACTGCTTATCGATAACTGTACATAGACTATTTGTAGGTACACGGTAATTTGTCAGATAGTCGTAAAGCAGTTGTTTATTGCTGTGCTCTTTTAAAACAAATATTCCAGACGGTTAATAATCAGGGGCACATTTAAGCTGCAGTGAAATGTAATTAACGAGAAATGGCATGATAAAATATGTCAGCCCAGGCAAAATAAGTTCGTTTTGTTGCAATTATGGTAATAGATTCATGCCTTGATTAAAATAAAATCAAATTATACTTTACTACAAAAACTCCTGATCACTGTCAGGTACCTTACTTTCCAAAAATGGAAGTAATTAATTTCAGTTTACATAACACACGAGGGCTGAAGTTAAAGGTACAGAAATTGAGAGATTTCCTATGGGACCACCATACTGAACATTCTTTAAATTACGAAAAACTACTCCAGCCATAGAAAACACCTGGGCCAATAAACATAGAATTTACTAGAATTTTTTGAAAAAAGGTTTTCTCCATTCAATATACAGTGAAATATGGACGCTGATGTGCTTAATGTCTGCTTAACACCAATTACATGCATTCTGTATTAATTTAGAAAATTTACCTTGATGGAAAACAAATGAGCACTGAACCCAAAGGTACACAGATTCTCCTTCCAGATTGTGTTTAAACGACCTTGTAACTGCAGGCACTATACATCGAAACGAATCTTAGAATTAAATTAACTTGTAATTTAATTACCCGTATTTGCCAATAGGAATGTTTTGAATACCATCAAGTTGTTATAAATAAAATAGTTGTGAAGTAAAATATACTTTTCCTAATGATGTGAAAATAAAAACCGTGTACACTGTAGCTGGGAAAGCGCGATTTAATTATGTCCAAACATGACGTTCTTCAACATTACATTTAAGATGACCGAAATCAGAATTTGTTTTCTGGATCAGAAATGTCCACTCTACTGCAAACAAAAACATAACGTCTGTGTAGCCCAGCAGGAGTACGACCTCCGAGATGGCATTTAAGTAAGCATTAAAACTAAAAGACACGAGCTTTTTATTTCAAAGTAAACAATTAAAATTTTGAGCCTTGCACGCTCCCAGAGGGAAAATCTGGCCGATATCAGTAGCATTTTCTTCTTAGATTTAAATATCTAATGCATTAGATGCTGTGAACGTCTGCCTTTAAGTTAATGGTTTATATTGTGATGTATTTAATTTTGAATTATTTGCAATTCATATACTGTTTTCACATATAATATTGTTTTATTGCTTATTATTAGCCTTTATTGCAATTGTGATGGTCGTAGGATGAGACGTACAATGCGAACTCTGAATTTCGTTGTTTTCTGTAAGGGAGAGAGAAACCAAGTTCATTACAGCAGGAACGATGGATTTGTGCCGGTGAAGACTGGGTGCGTAATCATTTACAGCCCAGTTGCCGAGCCTATACACTCGGTCATGCCCAGTATACTGAAATGGCCAGTATCGTAGAGAGCTTTGACCGTGCAGCATCCGTCTTCTACCGCTTCGGTGCCAGCACGTTAAGTTTTACAAGTTTTAGAAACTGATTGTTAATCGCATTCGTGATTAGTGTTTTGTGTCTTGTGTGTATGTGAGTGCGCGTGTATATGTATTTGCTTATTTAGACTAAAATGCCTCCCATTCAAAGCAAACTTGGTGCACAACCAAACACGTGAAATTGTTAATAACGTCCATTTCTTCGGGAACAGCTTCTAGCGACATTCTAATTCCACTGAAGAAAGTGCAAGAGAGGGTGAGTACAGCAACAAAAGTATCTGAGAGGACAATACGTAAAATAATTAAAGAAGGGTGAACATGTGAGGAACAGGGAACCTTCTTTGGGACACCTGGAAAGGTACATCGTGTACCAAAATGGATCACAGACATTGATGACTTTGATAGGTGTGTGATTCGGCAAACAATTTACAATTTTTATATTCAGGAGAAAACCGTGCCCACGTCAGAAATCTGCTCCTGAAGCTTAAGGATTCCATTAACTTTAAAGGGGGAAGCACTAGTTTAAATATTATCTTACGTGACATGGGTTTCAAGTGGAAGAAAACAAGGAACAATAAGGTCTTGTTACAGGAAAGACATGAGATAAGAGATTGGCGTGTGTCATATTTGGGTGCCATTAAAACGTTTAGAGACGAAGGAAGGCCGATTATATATGAAGGTGAAACATACCTTCATAGCAGCCACACAAGGCCAAATAATTGGAGCGATGACAGCACCTCTGGCTTATTAGCACCTGTTGCAAAGGGACCAAGAGTTATTATAGTTCATGCAGGAGGGCAATTGGGATTTGTTCCTGGTACTTTTTTAATGTTCCAGTGAAATAAAAAAACCGGATACTATCACGATGAGATGAATGGGAGGAATTACAAAAAATGGTTAACTGAGAAACTAATTCCTAATTTGCCTCCTAAATCTGTTTTAGTAATAGATAATGCTCCGTACCATAATGTGCATTTGGATAAGGTTCCTACAAGCAGCTCCACAAAAACAGCTATGCAGGAATGGCTCACATCAAGGGACGTGCGCTTTCAACAACAAATGTTGAAAGTAGAGCTCTACAGCCTCATTAATACGCATAAGACAGCCCATAAAACCTACGTGGTCGACCACCTCTTAGCCAAGCATGACCATTCAGTGCTCAGGTTACCACCATATTCTCCTGACCTAAACCCCATAGAACTTATTTGGGTCGACATAAAACAATGTGTAGCAGGTCGTAACACGACATTTAAATTACAGGATGTCATGAACTTGTGTGAGCAAAGGGTTGCAGATATCAGTAAAGAAAAGTGGAAAAATGTGTGCCTGCACGTTCAAAAAATTTAAAATGATTACATTGAAATAGAAGGAATCTTTCAAAATGTAATGGAGAGCTTTATAGTGCAAGTATCAGGAGCCAGTGACAGTAGTGAAGGTGAGGAAACAGAAAATGAGGAAGAAGAACAACACGAAGACGATAGTGAGCTGTCAGGTGTTGAATATTTGCCAGATGATTAGATACTTCATTGATAAAACTGTGTGCGAGTGTGTGCGTGTTGGAAAAAAGAGAAACGAGCTGTACCACAATATTTAAAATGGTTTATATTAACCTGGTGTTCTGTGAGGAGTGCAATACATTGTTCTGTGAGCAGCGCGATCTCGCACCCGTCCGTAGCAGCCGTCTTTCTAGGAATGAACAACAATACGGTGAGTCACATGATAGTATACTACTTAGTTATTCTTTTGCCGGTTTATTTTCCCGGGTTTTCTGTTTTACTGTTTGTTTACCGTTTCCATACACCACATTTACACGAACACGAACACCCATACCCGAGGCGGGAGTCGAAGCCGCGGTCCTCTATGTGACCAGCACTAGTACCAAACACACTAGCCACAATGGCTAAGAGGACGGGCTAACCCGCTACCATTTGTTGCTAGTTAACCCACAAATCCATCGCCCCATATTTTCTTTTCCTGTAAATTGAAACGTTTGCGAAATCAAAGGAGTAGTAAGTACAAGCTGTGTCTCTGAAATATAGCCGTGCCCTGCTATGTTCCGTCTCTCATCTTCTAGCAGCCAGTTGCCAGCAGAAGATGTGACGCTTGGACATAGACTCTCTTCAATGCGTGAAGAAAGAAGGTCATAGTCACAGAATTATCGTCGCTACTGTAACATTCATCCATGTACTTATGCTAATAAGCTATTTTGATATTTAATAAATATTTGATGAGAAATGTAATCATTCTAAAAAGTGTCGAATTATAAGACAAATAGCTGTTAAATTTAAAACGTAAGCACCCCAAGCGAATTATTATTACACTTCTTTCTCATTAACCTAATGTGTTCCTGTGTAAATTTACAGAAAGAACATTAGTAGCCTTATTATGCCGCTACAGGGCCAAAGAAAGATGCCGACAAGTGATAAGGGTAATTACATGTGTTTTAACACATGTAAACACATGTAAACATGTGTAACCGCTAATGACCGCCGCTAATGTCACGTCTAATGGATATGTGTGGTAATACATATGTAAACATATGTAACCCGCTAATGACCGCCGGAGATGCCGACAGGTGATAAGATATAATCGACATCGTTTGTTCTGTGTTGCAGCCTCCCGCCGGTTCCCTTTGAGGTGTGCGGTAGGGAGTTGTTTTCTCGATGCCTGCCGCCCCTCGGCAAATCAATTAGGTAATGTTCGTCAAACATTATTCAATTAAGATTTTTTGATTAATTAATTGTATATGAATTGACTCGAGCGCAAGTGGTAGCGTGTGTATAAGTAGCACGCTCACGGGAACAGTCTGTGATGTAATGAAAACCCTGCAACCTTCTTCTGTCTGAGGATAACGGTAATGTCCATTAGCTGACAATGTTAGACGCTTTCACCACATTAATAGACTTTAAGATTGCATCCCGTATCTGTATACAGTCATTAGCGAACAATGTCAGTAATTGTTTTCCTAAGTGCTCTGAAAAACCCGCATACACTCAATGTAAATACCTTTTAGCTCGTAGAATTTCCATCACAAACTGTGGAAAAACCCTAGTCTAGACAATTTTTTTCCCTGAAAATTAATGATTAAGTTTCATAGCTCTTATTTCTTTCAATAAAATATTGCGAATAAAGTATTCAGATTGGCGGAAAGAAATATTACATACGGTATTAAAAATAAATAAGCGCGGTGAATACTACATATGTTATTAAAATAAAATAAATACGGATAACATTATAGTTAAATATTATAAATGTTATTAAAAAATAAATGATTCGGTTAACATTATAGTTGAAAACTATATATGTTATTAAAAATAAATACGGTTAACATTTTAGGTGAATATTACATACGTTATTAAAAATAAAAAATTGCCTCGCTGATCAATGAATACAATTAAATATTTTTTTATTTTTTTTAATTAATTGTATATGAATATATATTGCCTAGAATATCATTGCCTAGAACACCCTAGAGTGAGTGGTAGATGTTATCCAACAGCCTAGCCTGCAGTGGTAGGAGCTGTCTTCAGCCATAACGCATATCACCAACACCACCGTCGCCGCCAGTGCCACCACCACCACCACCACCACCACCAACTACTACTCACATTTACTGAAGGCGGGTTGGTGATATGTGTTATGGCTGAAGACAGCTTCTACCACTGCAGGCTAGGCTGTTGGATAGCATCTACCACTCACTCTAGGGTGTTCTAGGCAAGGAATATATTTAATCTTGTTTTAAGATAAAAACAGAAAGAAACGGGCACCAAATGAAAATGAAGATTGTGAATTTTGGAAACATAATTCACGATTCAAGAAGGAAAGAATAGTGAAATGAAAATGGTGTAGTTTTCATTCTGTAAATGTTCCTTTGGCTCAGGTTGTATCTTATAGTGCACCTATCCTCTTTCCATAAACAGTAATTTTAGCGTTACCTATTGAAAGCTCTATTACATTCTGAAATTATGCAATTAAATATTACAGTAATAATGAGTTCAAAATAAGCCCTTTCAGATGCACTGGTATATAAGCTTCAGCATTATAAATATAAAACTATTTAAATGAATATAAATAAAGAAGGAAAGAAAGAAAGAAAGAAAGAAAGGGAGGGAGGCAGTGATGGAGAAAGGGTAAAATTCAATTTAATTTAGTTAAAATTTTATGATTTTTAAAAATTGGTTTACATGAATGCTGTTTATCTACTTTTTCTAATATTCTAAGTCCTTTTTTTATTTTTTTGCGTAAATATCTTTTTCATGTCTATTTCTGCAATATTTCCCGAAAGTGTAATTCCATACTTTGAGTATGTGCAAATAAATGAAAGCGTAGTAGATCTGCTAAACAGTTTCTTTATCCATATTATTCCTTGCCTGTTTCATTACATTTTTTGTAATATATTTATGGTTGTATAAGTTATTAACAATACTTAATTTTTCTGAGATTCTTTCATTTCTAGTTCCAATTTCAAGATGTTCATTTTCACTGTGTACTCTTCTTCCAAACACTCAAGCCTCCTCTCATAAAATCCCTCTCTTATGCCTTCTTTGTTCTTTTTCAGGCAATGGAGTTGAAAGTTCTGTATGGGAACTGCAGACGCCACCTTTACACTTTCTCTTTCTTCAAATTCCTGAAATGTTATTAAAATTGCTGAAGGACATGTTGGACCTGGATTTACTAGCCTACCATCGATCCTCGTAGTCCCTATCTTCCCCATATAAACGCATTTTTCCCCTTGAAGGGCTGCATATACCCTCGTTTTCCCATATAAACGCAATGCTCGATCTGTCCTATATAATCTACTTCTGACACCCCACCAAATTATCCTTCACATTGAAAACTCTTCCACATTTTTTATTTTCTCAAAAATGTCTAACGATTTCGATTAAAACACCATATATTTAAGATATTTACAGATGCCATGTATATCTTGAATTTTCTAGGAATGTGTTCTTCATTCGGAAGGAATTTTAAATAACGGCTAAACCGTAAGAGATAGATAAAAACTTGCTAAAAAATGTAGATCTCTTTACGACCCAAAATGTATTTCAAATAACTTTTTTTGGCATCAACCATTTCCGAGATATGCGTTATTATTGGTTTGAATGTTTTAATAGTTTTGTCATTTTGTTCAAGTGCTGTCGCTATTCAGTTGTTTCTTGCGATATTAAGGAAAGCGTATGGAATTTCAAAGCCAGCATAGTCACGCTTTCCTTTTGGAGCTCTCGTGATTGTAAAGTGCGTTTCTAGAAGAAGGTTTAGGTATGTGCCACTTTTAACATGTGACCAAACGAATTCAAGCAACGAAAATAAACTCCAAGTAAGTGGGAAAAAACTTTAACCACGTAAATAACTGCACCTTTGTGGTAACTACAAAGAAACAAGGGAACATCGCCAACAACTGCACTGCGATCACCGCAATTACTAAACAAGCAAGCTACGGGACTAAAAAGCTTATGCTCAGATGTGCTACAATGTAAACGTATCTGCAATAACATGCTTTTATATATATATATATATATATATATATATATATATATATATATATATATATATCCAAATAATTCCCATATTCGGAACGTTTACATATACATAAGGTGCGTAATCGTTCAGGTGACGGCCTTTCACTCAATCGTTTTATTCGAAATTCGTATTATTCACGTATCTAGTCGATAGAGGAATTATCTACCGTATTCCAAACAGAAATTCCATAACGTGATTTTACTGAAGATACATGTTTCGAGGCATCCTGAGTCGCCCTCCGTGGTCTAGCGGTACTGTGATAGCCTCTAGTTCCCAAGGTCGCAGGTCCAAACCCGGCGGAGGGCGATGGATGTTTTTCGGGCGTAAAAATCCTTAGCATGGCTGCCTTCTGAAGGGAATTAAAGCCAGTGGTCCCGTGTCGTAGATTTACGGCACGTAAATGCGAGCCTCGAACCTCTGCAAAATTTGCTGTCTTTCACGCCCAATGCAGGTACAGGATGATTTATGAAGAACTGACACATTTATTTCTTTAATTGTTTCAAAACGAGTTATGCTATCGACAACTTATTATACCTGAAATGCAGGGAAATTTTGGGAAATTATTTAACTCCATAGCAAATGTTGAAAATATCCTCCATCCTGCATAAGGTACAACTCAACACGTCGTTCCATGTTACTGGACAGTCGTTGGAGGACTCTGTTGTCAATAGCTTGAATCTCCTGTGTAATGTTGTGCTTCAGATCGTCCAATGTCTAGGGACGTGTGGCATAAGCCCTCTCTTTTAAGTAACTCCATAGAAAAAAGTCCGGCGATGTCAAATCAGGAGGTCTCGGTAGCCACGCGTTATTGGAAATTATCCGGTCGTCAAAGAAACTTGCAATTAGTGCCATGAATTCATTTGATGTATGGCATGTAGCGCCGTCCTGCTGAAAATATCCTTGACTCAGATCTACATCGTCTTGTTGCTCAGCAAAATCCATGAAAATCCGTCGGTACTGTGCAGTTGTTTTAAAACAAAGGTCCCACTATTCTCTTTGCGGATATTGCGCACCAAACTCCTATTTTAACCGGCATTTTCTTACAAACAGTGCACTTGGAAGTAGTTTTATTACACTTGCAGAATTTAAGAACTTGACATTTATGGTATTTCTGTGTTATATCGTCTTCATTTTCATAATCGTCTGTAGTCCTACACAGTGAGCGACTCTTCACGTAGAGTGTAGTTCTTACGTTTTGTTACTTGGTTACATAGTTGCTACGTGTTGTTACGTCGTGTGACGTTTCTGGTTACGAGATGTCACGTGATGTTGCGTGGTTATGTGCTTATGTTACTTAGTATGACGTCTTGACATGCTGTTATGTTACGTTGTGTTACGTCTTGTTACGTGGTTACGTTAGATGATGATAGGAATGAATAGACCATGAGAACATCCAGAACATACACGGGGGGAATAGGTTAGGACGAATACTTCACTGTAAACCGATATACAGTTTGTCCCTCTCTGTCTCGCACACTACTGTTTAACATATATAAAGTTTGTAAGGTTTAGAAAATAAGTATATAAAAGTGTTGTAACGCTGGATGAGAAAAGTTTTATAATCGAATTACTCTCTATATTACCGTATAAACCTACATTCCTCCTCCTTCAACCTCTGTCTATCCTTGTATCTCTCCCGTTTTCCATATTTCTCCCATGTAAACGTATACTCTACTCCTCAAACCATGTCTAGACTAGCACCTCTCCTCGTATGCCCTACCGCTCTCACTTAAATGCATTTTCCTCCTTGAAGACTCTCTCAACCTAGCACCTACCTTCGTTTTCCTTGTCTCTCCATATAAACGCATGCCATGCCATTCAGACCTTCCTGACTAGCCTAGCACTTCTCCTCATATTCCCCTACCTCTCTCATATAAGATGCATTCCCTCCTTCAACCCCGTCTAGCCTAGAAACGACCCTCGTTTTCCCTATCTCTCGCATATAAACACCTACTCTATCATTCAAAACTCCTATCCTAATACCTCTCCTCGGTTCGCTATATCGCTCATATAAAAACGCTCTATTCTACCCTTCAAATCCTGTTTAGTATAGCATCTTTCCTTGTATTCCCTATCTCTCTCGTATAAAGCATATCCCTCCCTCCTTTAGCATCTGACTAGCCTAGCATCAGCCCTGGTATTCCCTATCTCTCCCTTATAAATGCATTTTCCTCCTTGAACCGTCGCATCTACCCTCGTTTTCCCTATCCTTTCCCATATACACGCAAAAGTGGACCAGCTTCTGTCTATAATACCGTCTGTCTCCGTTTTCCATATATTCCTCATATAATCGTATACCGTACTCCTTAACCGCCCACCGAGGAAGGGACAACTATCTTTTTGAGCAGACATTCGCATGCAGACCAGGGAAAACTACGAAAAAATCAAGGGTCTGAGCGAGTGGCCTATGGTAATCCAGTCAGAGTGCCTTAGAAGCACGTAGGTTAAGATAGAATGATATAACATGAAAAACGTGGTAGCATACGGTGCTCAGGCATTCGCCTGCAGACCAGGGAAAACCACAAAAAAATACAGTTTGTCCTCTCCGTCTCGCGCACTACTGTTTAACATATATAAAGTTGGTAAGGTTTGGAAAATAAGTATATAAAAGTATTGTAACGCTGGATGAGAAAAGTTTTATAATCGAATTACTCTCTATATTACCGTATAAACCTACATTCCTCCTCCTTCAACCTCTGTCTATCCTTGTATCTCTCCCATTTTCCATATTTCTCCCATATAAACGTATACTCTACTCCTCAAACCATGTATGGACTAGCACCTCTCCTCGTATGCCCTACCGCATATACTACATTATCTCATGTTTTCATTCCCTTTTCAATTCTTCCTTTCCATCTTCTCACAGAAAGACGATTACATTTCACTACAATCACGAGAAAAGCAATTTTTCCATAGTTACACAGATTCTAAGCTTCTAAATCGAACCCTGTAATACTTTTAGTAAATGTATTTTAGCTCCCCCACATCAGCATCAAGCATTTAATCTTTATTAGAACCTGATATGATCCATAGGCTCGAAGATATATGAAATCATCCCTTCGGGATTCGATCTGAGTACTTTAAAGTAATTTTTGTCATGATAACGATATTTAAAGACTACATACTCTGTTTGCGTTTACCTTGACATGTCTATCTAAATTAGATTACAAGTTATTAAATTTGTAAGTAAATTTCATTGAATCGGTATTCGAACCCAGAACACCAGGAACAAAATAATTTATGATATTAGCTCAACATGTTAAACAAAGCTGTATGCAGGTACATCATCGATCTAATTGATATATTCTAGTGTACAGAGGAAAATTAAGGAAGTCATTAAAAGATGGGAAATCGAATCAAGCACAACTGATTGGCAATTATATACAGCATTAATCACACAGTATAGAACTTATCAATCATGCTTTGGTCCACTCCTCTACCTCTCTTAGTTTCTGAGATAATGGTGATTTAAAAATTAAGGATCGAACCCAGGATGTCAGGTATCTAATTACACATTCCCAAGATACTATCTAATAACATAAAGGCAATAAATTTTATTTGGCGTGTTTATCTTAATTAGTTTAGGAGTTATTAAATTTATAATTAAATTACATTTTATCGGTATTCGAACCCAGGACACCAGAAACAAAATTATTTACAATATTAGTTTGATATGTTTAAGGGTGCTGTATGCAGTTACAGCATCAATCTAAGTGATATATTCTAGTGTATAGAGAAAAAATAAGTAAGTGATTGAAAGATCGGGATTCGAAATGACAACGGATTGAAAAGTATATGCAGTATTAATTACCCATCACAGGAGCTATTAATCATGCTTTAGTCCACCGCTCTAGCTTTCTTAGTTTCCGAGATAATGACGATTTAAAAATTAAGGATTGAACCCAGAATACCAGGTACCCAAATATACATTCACAAGAAAGTACGTAATGACATTAATGTAATAAACTTTATTTGACGTCTTTATCGTAATTAGTCTCTGAGTTATTAGAATCTGAATTTGTAATCACTCCTAGGATTCGACCCAGGCATCCCGGATAACTTGGAACAATACCCTAATGACGCTGCGCATTCCAAAAAATTGATTAGTTTTTATCTCATTGTTCTACTTTAGAATGAAGATGGTAGAAGCGCGCAACTTTACTTTAGAAGGTAGATGGCAGAAGCGCGCAACTAGCTGGAACGATCCTAGATCTGGAAACGTTAGGGAGACACAGCGCAATAACCAAAATGCGCAAGTCAATTCATATACAATTAATTAATCAAAAATATTTAATTGTATTCATTGATCAGCGAGGCAATTTTTTATTTTTAATAACGTATGTAATATTCACCTAAAATGTTAACAGTATTTATTTTTTAATAACATATATAGTATTCAACTATAATGTTAACCGAATCATTTATTTTTTTAATAACATATATAATATTTAACTATAATGTTATCCGTATTTATTTTATTTTTAATAACATATGTAGTATTCACCACGCTTATTTATTTTTAATACCGTATGTAATATTTCTTTCCGCCAATCTGAATACTTTATTCGCAATATTTTATTGAAAGAAATAAGAGCTATGAAACTTAATCATTAATTTTCAGGGGAAAAAATTGTCTAGACTAGGGTTTTTCCACAGTTTGTGATGGAAATTCTACGAGCTAAAAGGTATTTACATTGAGTGTCTGCGGGTTTTTCAGAGCACTTAGGAAAACAGTTACTGTCATTGTTCGCTAATGACTGTATACAGATACGGGATGCAATCTTAAAGTCTATTAATGTGGTGAAAGCGTCTAACATTGTCAGCTAATGGACATTGCCGTTATCCTCAGACAGAAGTAGGTTGCAGGGTTTTCATTACATCACAGACTGTTCCCGTGAGCGTGCTACTTATACACACACTACCACTTGCGCTCGAGTCAATTCATATACAATTAATTAATCAAAAAAACTTAATTGAATAATGTTTGACGAACATTACCTAATTGATTTGCCGAGGGGCGGCAGGCATCGAGAAAACAATTCCCTACCTCACACCTCAAAGGGAACCGACGGGAGGCTGCAACACAGAACAAACGATGTCGATTATATCTTATCACCTGTCGGCATCTCCGGCGGTCATTAGCGGGTTACATATGTTTACATATGCATTACCACACATATCCATTAGACGTGACATTAGCGGCGGTCATTAGCGGTTACACATGTTTACTTGTGTTAAAACACATGTAATTACCCTTATCACTTGTCGGCATCTTCCTTTGGCCCCGTAGCGGCATAATAAGACTACTAACATTTGTTTATGCGTTTAGGCTAATTTAAGAAGTATCTGTGAAAGCTCTTATCCCTCCTTATAACACATGTGTCATCAGACGATGAAGGTGCAAATGAACACTGGGACTGCTAAAGCTACTGAAATTCATCTTGAGGACGTAGGAAAGTCCTAAGCATCCGACTTGATCCCAATTGGAATCTAAACAATGCCGCATCGCGAAAGCCAGGAACAGAAGCCCTTAATTTGCATGAAATATTACAATGATTTACACTTCTGAAGAGCTTATGCCTTTCCGACGATCAAATCTGCATGATAATTTTGGAATTCGGAGAAAAAATCTTTATGGCCCGTTCTACAACCTACAGTTACGTTCATAATGTCGTTCATTGGAAATATCAAGGGTATCTTGCGTTCAGAAATACATTGCACATATGCATCTCAAGAACTGTTCTATTTGGCTAACCCTATTGCTTCTGAAAACGCATTTACTCAGCCTCAAACCAGAATGACTTTCAGTTCAGTTTTGTAATCCCCCACTAATTGGAATGCACGATGCATCACAGCCATATCAACATTAGGAGTGTCATTAGGCTTATCGGCACTAGTAAATCAGGTAAGTAATATAGGCATGTGATCTATAATCCCACACTCACAGGGCAACAAAGTGGAGGAATGAGTACCACTTGACGATGCGCAGTGACAACTTATGTTTTAGACATATTCTTTTGCGTATGTTATCATGTGTAGCAACCGTGATTTGAAACGGATTTAACGTACAGATGTCCTTTTATATGTATATCGTTTATTAGAATTTGATACAATGTACGAGTACTTTCCCTCTTTCTACACATTTAGTTACTAATTGTATGCTGTCTCTTTTAGGAGTTTTCAACGCCGGTGCAGTTGATGCTCGGATTTAGCTCCTGTTTCATCCTTGCAAGGGTACAGAAGCATAGGAAGAATATTCGTCACTACATAAAAGATAATCTGAGTGTTTTACAGCGCAATTTGGATACACTTTTATGATAACTTTACAGATATTTAGGGTGATTGAAAAATAAGTCAACCGCAGATGTAGGTTCGCTTAAAGTTTAAGATTTCTAGAGTCTATGGGATGGACTTGACTTGCACAGACAATTCCACATGAATAATAATGGAAGGGATAGCCGAGTCAGCTTTGTGCTGGTGGATGCATATTGTCCATCAAAGTTTAACATAAAAATATATAAACTGTTTTCCATCCACTTGTAGGTATTCCTGACACTAACATTGTTGACTCCTGTAGCATAACATGTCGTTCGGTGAATAATAATAATTGTATATTTGTAACATACATAAACATTTATAGTTCATAAGAGGTAAATGTCGATTTTACCACATAAGTAATAACCTAAGGCGCAGCCAAAGTACCGTTAACCACTTAACAAAAGGCCTGCTTCACAACAACAAACATAAGGGGACAGAAAACCTCGAGACATTTTAGTTCACCTAATCGAAACGTGAGTTCAGTCATGAGGCAGTATTTTATATCATAACATGCTCTGAATGCCAGAGTGATTGGAGTGTAAATTAATATTATTGTATGTACAGGATTTTAGATGTTTATTAGCCAAAGTATTGTTAGGAAATAAGTTTACACGGCCTCACTGAAACTGACAATGGAAGTGGGTAGCAATAAAACGAGTGGGTGAGTTGTTTATCACTAAGAAGAGACAAACAAATGACGTCAGGGTAGCATGCCTTTCTTTAGAAATGGAGGGAATATCTTCCCTAGAGTATATATGTTAGTAGTAGTGATTGGCTGACAAAACAGATGCTAATGTTGGCGCGATTTGGTAACCAATAGCAGCCCTATTATAATGTTTAGGCATTTCGAGGTGAAAGAGTATATGTTCTCAAGCCATAAACAAGTTTCGCGCAGTCTTGAAAAGTCATTCGCGAGGTACACGTCGCAGTTAGTTACAAAATGTGAAGTACGCATAGTAATTGGTGCGCGGCAAATAAGTGATTATAGCTACATTCGGAAATATCACAGTTTCAGTTCGGGCGTGTATAAAGATTAAATATGTGAATTATTAATTAAGTGTAACGGCAATAAAAAAGTATAAATAAATTATTTTATTAGTGTTATTTTTACTAACAACTCCTTTCCGTTTACACGCCCTGCTCAGGGACACTTGCTTGACTGAGTAATAATAGCTAGCCGGAGGACAAAGAACTCAAATTTTAAAATAATAAAATAATAACAGGCGCCCAGCAAGTAAGATAACACGAGCCGATTACCGCGACAAATGGCTCCCAGAACGTGGGGCTCGATAACCAGGAAGGGGCGAGATAACCAGGACGTGGGGTGAATGGAGCAGTGCAATTAACTACAAGACTTTAGGACGACGCAGATCCCAGAAAAAACCACCAGAACGACTGACGCGTCGGATGAGAGGACATCAGCGGCTACGAGAACAGAAGACAACAGGGGAATTCGACACCAAGACAGCGAGACGACGTAGATCCATCGTATTACAACGCAGAGGTGATATATACATCTAGGAGAGAGGGGCAAGAAGCTGGACATCAAAACAACGTCATCAGATGACATCATAAAGGTTAGAAAGTTGTAAATTTTATGTGTATCCTAAAACAAAACAAAAAATTGTGAGAAATTAAATGTTGTTGAGAAGCGGAAGGATTAAGAAAACAATGTCTACTAATAATACTGAAGAAATAATTATGGAAGGGGATAATGAAACAGTTGGCCGTAATTCAATGCAGGTTACGGAAAATAGCTCAAACAATGTGGGATTTGATAGAGAAAATATTAGTGAAGAAAGTTAGAATAGAATGGCAAGTCAGTCAACTCAAACATCTGGGATTGTTGTAAACATTTCAGGGCAGGTAGCCGACAATAGAGAAAGATATATTAGGTCTGTGGGCCAGAGTATTGTATTAAACAGGGGTGGAGTAACTGTAACGGGTGGTGGAAATTAAGGTTTGCTGTAAATGCAGCAGGAAATGTTAATTTTGATGCTGGTATGATGATGGAAATGCTGAGAAAGTTTGGTGAAACATTAAATAAGAGTAATAGGGAATCAAGGGAAGATATTGGTAAGAGTAATGAGAAATTAGAGCAAAAATTAAATCAAAACATGGAAGATATTGGTAGGAGCTTAGAACAAAAACTAACTCAGAGTAATGAAATTGAAATTGAGTTTTGGTTATGGACGCTCTTTAACTACCATGGTTCTTAGCGTCCCATTCTATATTGGGCGTGAAAGATCGGTAATTTTGCTCAGAGGCCGCTTTATCAGGCTTGAGGTTCTTTTACGTGCCGTAAATCTACGACACGGGACCACCGGCCAGAGTAATGAAAAATTAGAGCAAACATTAAATCAAAACATGGAAGATATTCGTAAGAGTAATGAGAAATTAGAGCAAAAAATAGATGAAAACAGGGAAGAAATTGAAAAGAAATTTATGGAGCTAAATAGTAATATGACAAGAATGAGAAAGGAAAATCAGGAAGTAATAGCAAGTGAGATAGGAAAAGTTTCAAAGAAAATGTCAGACATGAGCAGGGAAATATCTAACCAAAAAAGTGAGGTTAATAGTAAGTTCGAACATGTTGATGTAAGAAGTACAGAGTTAGGAAGCCGAATGAATAGCATTTCAAGTGAGCTAAGAGAGATGATGGATGCTACGAATGCAGATTTAATTCGGGTGATAGTTAATTTCAGAGGAGAGATATCTGAAATTCAAAAGGATTCGGAAACACAAAGAAACAAGTTGTCTGAAGAAGTTAAAGTTTTGTCTATAAATTTGGATCAAAAACTAACTTCTGAAATTAACAAGCCCCAAGCTGTTCAAAATGAAAACAGTAGAAAATTGGAACAGACAATAGAAAATCTGCAGGATATTGTAAGTAGGTTTGAATTGAGTTCAAGGGTCAATATATGTAAAGGTCAATGTATCTGATGCACAGAATAATGATAGAGGTATTTTCCCAAGTATGACTAATAATATGAGTGACGCGGCGGTTTCTTCCATAGCCCACACCGAAACTCAGGATGCACAAGCAACAGTGGATAATTTAAATATGGGAATAAGGGCCATGCAAAACTATAATTATATTTTAAGTGATTTGTCACTTCCAAAATTTAATGAAAACTCCAATCCAGTACAGTTTATTGCAGACTTGTCAGAGTAATTTCAAATTAAAAAGATACCGGAAGCATTAAAAATTATAGCTGTTAGAAGATGTTTGGATCAGAAAATTTTAGATTGGATACAAATGGTATCAGGGGGTGAAATTTCATATGAATCCTTTAAGAGGTTATTCATGAACAGGTTTTGCAATGTCACGATATAGCATAGAATACGAACAATGCTTAGCCATGGACAATTTGATCCACGAGAGGGAATATCAATGACTAATTATTAACTAAAACATGCAAGTCAAGTTAGAAATTTGTCACCTCCAATCAGTGAGGAAAATTTTGTGAGGTTGCTTACAAAGCATTACCCTTTAAGGATACAGTATTATTTATTAATCGCAAAACCACATAGTATCTTCGAGATGACAGAATTAATATCAGCTTTGGAACAACAGGAACAAGATATATCTCGAGAGTGGGAGCATAGATTTTTAGACGTGCGAGATAGACGAAATTACCAAGTTAGTCATTATCACCAAAGCAGAGGACAAGAAAGGCGTCATGAGAATAATACCAGGCAACGTTACCAATCATACATTCCAAATTTTGAAAGACCGGGGATAGATGGGAGACCAGGTCGGCAGGAACAAATAAATTACGTCAGGACAGAAAGAGGTCAAGATCAAGGAAGGCGTTACGTCAGGTAAAGGGGAAATTTCACTCACTGGAGGAAAAACACTAACCGGGAAAAATCAGAGAAACAGAAGGAAAATTACGTGCCAAGAGGACATAATTTCAGAAATCGAGGATTTCAGACTCAAGGAAGGGCACCTCAAAACAGTGGGAGCGAAAATGAGATAACTTTAGCACCGGTTAGGAATGGCAGTCCTGTACATGAACATGGAAGTAACCAGGAAAACTGTCAATGGACTCCCATGTAGTAGGTTCTCAGGACGTCTTTAATAATTCAGTATCTATTACCAAAATAAACAATATGCCTACACACAAACTCTGTAAGAAGATTGCAGCAAAGAAAGATAAGGAGGAAAATTTCGAGTCACCTCATATTAAGATAGAAATCGCGAAGAAAAAGATTATTGCGACTATAGATTCCGGTTCATCAGCTTCATTTTGTTCGCAGAAATTTTATATAAATTTGATAAATAAAGGTAACAAAATTATGGCTCTTCCCACCAGTAATTTAGTTTGTCGTGTTGCAATCGGAGGAACGACACAGGTCATAAAAACACAAGATCTACTAAACATACTTATCGGCGGAGAAAATTCCGAGGTTATGTTTTTAATTGTAAACCATTTGATTTGTGATAATTTTAGGATGTGACTTCCTACATGAGTATGAAGCACGTATAGATTTTAAATATGAGGAGTTAAACATGACAAAAGACAATAGAGGAACAAAACGTACCATTTATAAAAGAGAAAGTATCCGTGATTGAGAGGACAAGAGAAGAGGAGGATCTTTGTGATCAAGAATTTTTTGTGCAAGTAATGGAACAGATGGAAACGGTCAGATAAAGCAAGTAGTCACAAGATATGAAGGAAAAACTACGCCATATTTTCGACAGCTAGTAGAAAGGCCAGAGGAAGTAGAGAAATTTACGACTCAAACAAAAGACGACCGTGTGAGCGAGACAGACAATAACTGGAAAGAGAGGAGAAATGAAGAAATACTACACAAGTGTGGAGAGGCTTATAACATTACGAATACACAAAAGCAAATCCTTCATGACGTTTTGATGAACAATAGTTCAGTATTTAGTAATATCCCAGGCAGATGTAACGTATATCAGCATACATTTCAGGTAGAAGATGTGCCACCATTTAGACATAAGTATGATAATTTTCCTATAAGTCTTTGGGTCAAAGCTAGAAAACTAATAAATAGCATGTTAGAAAATGGGATTATTCAGCAAAATAATTCTCAGTATATAAATTCGATCTGTTGGAGTATAAAACGAGATGGTAGTTTAAGATTAACATTAGATGGTAGATATATCAACCAATATATGAAGTCAGATCATTTTCAAAGTGAAGAAATCGAACAACTCATCACGAAACTTTCAAGAGGGAGATTTTTGACATCCATTGACCTCACCACGTCATATTGGCAAGTGGAACTAGATCCACAAGTGCGTGATTACACTTCATTTCAATACTTGGGAATCCGGTATCGCTTTTGTGTAAATCCCTTTGGTTTAAAAAACTCAGGAAGTGGATTTTTGAGAGCAATCCACAGTATTTTTTGAAATTCTGCAGACGACTTTTTTAATAAAGTATATTGACGACTTCCTCATCATTAGTCAAACATGTGAGGAAATTATGAATAATGTAAATTACGTATTAAATAAACTGCAACATGGTATGACTGTAAACATACTAAAATCAAAATTTTGTGTCAAGGGAATAAATTTTCTGGGTTATGTAGTGGATGAACGGGGTATAAGACCTGACGAGTAGAGCATAGAAGCCAAAATGAAAATTCCACCACCAAGGAACGTAAAGCAAATTAGACGTCTCTTAGGGGTATTGAACTTTCAGAGCAAGTTCGTACTAAGGTATTTGGCTGAAATAGAACCACTGCGGCAGCTACTCCTAAAGAATATCAAGTGGAGATGGACGGATCATAAAAAATGTTTTGAGAGGGTCAAAGAACTCTTTGCTAAGTCCATATTGCTCGAGAGGCCCAGAGAAAATTTGAAATACGAGATTTATGTTGACGCATCAGTGCAAAGATTCGCCGGAATTTTAGGACAGCGAGACATCAATAATGAGTTTCACGTCATTAATACAGTTTCTAGAGGACTTACAAACATTGAATGGAATTCTTCGGTGACTCAGTTAGAAATTGGAGCACTCTATTTTTCATTAATTCGTTTCAAGACCTATATTTATCAGCAAAAGGTGAAAGTATATTCGGATCACATCAGCCTTACTTTCATCCAACGGTGTAGATTATGTAGTGGAAAACTTGCTAGATACATTCACGCAATATCCGCATTTGATATTGAAATTATACACATTCCTGGCAAGAATAACACCTTCAGCGATTTGCTATCGAGATTAAACTACAACCCACAAATTCCCGAGAATGTTGAAAGGCCCAGAAATGAAGTCAAAATATTGACAATTGAAACTCCTTTAAGCAAAGAAATGATAAGAAAATTAAAAAATATGGGGAAAATTCAAAATTAAGACGCAAAATTATTCGAACTTAAAGGAAATGCACCATTAATTGAAGAGGCAAAGAAAGAAATTGCAGCAACTCGGAATAGAACATTAAACAGGAAGCATGGAAAAGAAAAGCCTAGTTGGAAGGTAATGGTTCCGAAAAGAATAGAAAAGGAGCTAACTAAGAATTTTCACGAAGGGTTAGCACACTCAGGGACGGACTGGACAACTTCTATGATTTTAGAAAATTTATACATATCCAAATTGCATCAGAAGGTTCGGAAATTTATCTCGTGCTGCAACCTATGTCAGAAGGCAAAGCAAATAAATGCAGCATACGCATTTCAAACCAATTCGGTTATAAGGGATAAGCCGAGGTGCGTAATTAGTATTGATAATCATGATCCTATGCCTCCAAGTCAATTTGGAAACAAATATATGTTTGTCTGCTATGATATATTCAGCAAATATGTAAGAATTTACCCTTTGAGAAAACCTACCAGTTTAGCATGTTTGAATAGGCTACTTAAGTCGTATGTGATAGAGGAAGGACCAATCCAATCCGTATTGAGCAACAATGCTTCGTCCTTCACAGGAAAAAGATTTATGGAGGGACTAAAAGAAAATTGCATTAAACTATATTTTTCGTCAAGATACAGACCGAACTCCAACCCAGTGGAGAGGGAAATTAAGGAAATTTCGAATTACCTAAGAGTGCTGTGTCATCGAAAACAAACCCAATGGTATGGAAACGTGAATTTCGTTCAGAATCTACTCAACGAAACAGTAAACAATGTGACAGGATACAAACCATGTGAACTTAAAGCAGGAAAGAAGATAAATACAATGTGTAAGAAAATTCCAGAAGCCATTCCAGATGAGCACTCGATACCACAAACGGAAGAAGAGATGTTCCGACAAGCATTCGAAAGGATGAAGAAAAAGGCCACAAAAAGAAAGGAAACATGAAGAGAAGAAAAGAAAGGATGGAAGATCAAAATAGGAGATTTAGTTCTGGTTAAAACTAAGAAATTGTCTGATAAGGCGAATGGTTTTAAAATATCATGGACCTTATGGAGTTGTTGAAGTATATGGAACAAATACATATGAATTATGTAACCCAGCAACTCGAAAAACCATTGGAAAGTTCCATATTGAGATGCTGAAACAATACAACATCGAGGATCAGGATGAAATAGAAGACCAAGAAGATGAAAAGCAAATTCAGGATAAGTAAAGCTAAACTGCAGAACAAAGTATTGGGATGTAAGAGGGTTAACTATGTATATATGTCACAAGAAAGAATAAATAAATGTAGGACAGAAATAAATGTTTAAAGGGGAAGGAGAACATTTTTAGTAAACTGTAGCCACATTTGAAATGAAGCATGTAATAAGGATAATTTAATGTCTTATGAAAGTAAAAGTATGTAAATATAATTCAAAGGGTATTGTGAATATAAGTACAAAACAATAAAAAAAGGGTAAGGATAATTAAAGCCAAACATTTATGTAGCACACAGATATTGTGAAATTATGTGTTAGAATTAAGAGATGTAAATATGTTTGTGTAGAGGATGAATATTTTGTTAAATATGTTCGATAATTACAAAATGAACCAGGGTAAAAATTTTGAGTGTATAAATTTTTATGTCAATAACCTAAGAAAGTATAACCATTTTGTAACAGTGACCTAAATAGTTCAGGGTACAGTATTTGCTGTATGAAAGAAAACTTGTAAGGTCAGATGCAGGTATATAAACACCTTAGACCCGAGCCAGTGAATAGTGGCGAGAAAAACGCAAAAAGTATAACGTGTGTAAAATGCGTGTGCAGTGTTTCGTGCAAGTAATAGATACCGTGTGTTACAATATTCAGGAGACTAAAAACCCAATTATAAAATTTCCAAAAAAGGTAGTAAATATTTCTAATTATGTTTCTATTGGGGCATATAAGGCAGTATTTTATATCATAACATGCTGTGAATGCCAGAGTGATTCTAGTGTAAATTAATATTATTGTATGTACAGGATTTTAGATGTTTGTTAGCCAAAGTATTGTTAGGAAATAAGTTTACACGGCCTCACTGAAACTGACAATGGGAGTGGGTAACAATAAAACGAGGGGGTGAGTTGTTTATCACTAAGAAGAGACAAACAAATGACGTCAGGTTAGCGTGCCTTTCTTTCGAAATGGAGGGAATATGTTCCCTAGAGTATATATGTTAGTAGTAGTGATTGGCTGACAAAACAGACGCTAATGTTGGCGCGATTTGGTAATCAATAGCAGCCCTATTATAATGTTTAGGCATTTCGAGGTGAAGGAGTATATGTTCTCAAGTCATAAACAAGTTTCGCGCAGTCTTGAAAAGTCATTCGCGAGGTACACGTCGCAGTTAGTTACAAAACGTCAAGTACGCGTAGTAATTGGTGCGCGGCAAATAAGTGATTATAGCTACATTCGGAAATATCACAGTTTCAGTCAGGCGTGTATAAAGATTAAATATGTGAATTATTAATTAAGTGTTACGGCAATAAAAAGTATAAATGAATTAGTTTATTAGTGTTATTTTTTAACTCCTTTCCGCTTACACGCCCTGCTCAGAGACACTTGCTTGACTGAGTAATAATAGCTAGCCGGAGGACAAAGAACTCAAATTTTAAAATAATAAAATAATAACAGGCGCCCAGCAAATAAGATAACACGAGCCGATTACCGCGACAGTCAGCATTAAGGGGCTTAAAGTAGCAGAGTCGAAACTTGTAAAGTTATGTGAAGTCACGTACCACGCTAAATATTATGGCATTTGGTTGTGGAAATGTATGTATTAACAGTTGGTTATGGTAATGTTTGTTGGGTGGTTCCTGGGTTGGTAATACAGACCGGAATTAGGTCATGATAGTGGGGGAAAACCGGTTCTTCAGTAGTAGTGTCTGACGCTAAGTCAGTCTGTTAAAAATGTGACGACAGTACAGTGCAGTTGGAACTCGTCGTCGACAGCAAGACAGGTCATCTGGAATTATTCTCAATATATTTTGGCAATCTAAACTTTTAGCATGTGTCTTCTTTAAGCAGTGAGATCCTTCTATCCTTCCACAGCATGATTTAGATATATTTTTAGGTATTTTCAGGTATGTAAGAATTTAGTTCAGCTCGCCCCTGTAGATCCTCGTGTAGATTAATGCTTGATCCTGTTTCGGTACCTTGCTCTACCCTCCTTGAGTTATATAATGTACAGGTTACGACAATATATGATTGGAGGATGCGAGGAAAAATACAAATTTTGCGAGAAATTCAGAAATATTATAATTAGAACCCAGAAGTGCAGGCATTTATTTTGGCTAAAATAGGCACGCAAAGGGTACCTAAATAACGAAAATTGGCAGTAACATAATTAAAATAGGCGCTTATTTTAAGCGAAAACACAGAGAAATCCCACTCTTTATTAATAAAAATATCTATCTAAGATACTTAATAATTTACCACATAAAGTGCTTACTCTTACATTACTTGATTAAAAGCAACCACATGATGTGTTTTTCAAGCTGTCAACTGCCATAATCAACCGCCTGTCAGAGGGAACGTTTTTCATCATGGGAAAAGAACGCTCTACTTCCACTTAAGTGACTGGAGAATAAGGACTCATCATTTATAACAAAACTTTCATTTTCAGGACATCAAAAATGTTCTTAAGTTTTTCTAGGCTCACATTAGCACTCGTAAAACGTTTATGTCACTAACACTTTTCCTTTCTCTCCTCGTAGATGCAGCAGTTAATTTATTGCATCTTCAAAATCGCCATGGGTGACACTAGCTTATCGCCTTTTTCTCCAACTTCCGGCAGCACACTGTAATGTGCTGCTGAGTTGTTCGTTTAACAACTGAAGCAGCTTCATCTTCTGATAGAGCATCAAATACAAACTGTTGCTTTTATATCCAGGTTCCCCATCTGGTGAGAACTAGTTGTGGAGGTAAAGCGAACTCTGGTGCCACGTTTTCAAATACCACATTCGAAAGGGTGATTTTAGGCAGACCTTAGTGTTTGATACCACCTTATCCACAAGAGGACAAACCTCTTACTTCGGCGATTCTCTGCAACCCATGGACTAGACATGTGAGATAGAGCATTTTCGAGAAGAGAACTTTCAAGGCTTTAGTTGTTGCCTTTTTCATGTAAGCCGCCTGCTTTCCTTTCATAGGTTCTGATATTTAAAGAGCCTAATGTATTCGTTTGAGGAGGTAAGTTTTCGACTGCTTGAAAACAAGTAAAGGCATTTATGGGGAACAAGATCCTCAGTAAATATTTTTGTGATGTGAAAGTGTCATTTCATTATTTTTGCCACTTTCATAAATTTAAATTATTTATGTGTTTTTTAAAATGTGTAAATAATCACAAAAAGCGCCATAGAGATCCAAAACAGGCTAAAATGACTTTGAACCTTAAAATAGGCCAAAAAATAAAAACTAGCCCTGCCATCCCTAAATGTACGGAAATGTGTTTATCTCCGTTTAACTCGTTATTATATCCGTCCAATAGAAAAGACATTTTGCCTAACTTCTGTGTTCTAATTATAATAAAATCTACCAATAGGTTTATTTAGAAAACCGAATAGAGGTGGGAAGAATAGGCCGTGGTTAGGATAACAAAATTCGCGTGCAGACCTAGGAGTGACACGATAAAAACCAATTTTCACAGGTAAAGTATAACATACATGGGGCACATACATATATACTTTGAAATTGAAATTAAATTGAGTTCTATTTATGGACGCTCTTTAACTGTTGTGGTCCTTAGCATCCCATTCTATATTGAGCGTGAAAGACCGGTAATTTTGCTCAGAGACCTCTTTATCAGCCTTGAGGTTCTTTTGCGTGCCGTAAACCTACGACACGGGACCGCGGCTTTACTTCCCTTCCGAAGGAAGCCACGCTAAATATTTTTGCGCCCGAAAAATCCATCGTCCTCCGCCGGGTTTGAACCCGCGACCTCGGGAACTAAAGGCTAGCATGGTAACCACTACACCACGGAGGACGACTGTATGCTTTGATCATATGAACAACACAACATGTACATTTGATAAGTACATAATCGTGAACCGTACTCCCGGTACCGCGATTACAAACTGAAGTTGCGATGAGTACATGGCAGCTAAACAACAAATGCTAAATTTAATACACACATTTAAAAGATGGTGGTACAAATAAAGACTATTATATTTCAAACGAGCCAATTGATAATTATTTAGAAACCTATAACTCATCCAAACCCATGATGTGATAATATAGAGTCACAACCAAGTTAATACCCGAATAAACAAAAAAATCCGCCGCATTCCGGAAGAAGTTACTGAAAGCGTTCGGCACAGGTAAAACACGGCAGTAAACGAATAATTGTTTGACCAAAGTAAGATGTTAGAACTGGCGGGTTGCAATTAATAATTATTAAAGGTAATAACGCGATTATTAATAACATTACGACGCCTCAGCTTGACTTGTGTCCTGCTTTGAGCGCTGTTACCTTTGTGTCGCTTCGGGCTCACGGAAGTACACCAGGTTCACTCGTGCACGTGCGCTATGCTTATACGCAGCGAGGTAAGACATGGTTTATTACATTATAGTATAAAATAGCAGCCAGGGAATAATTAAAGGAACCGTTCTTCGCTAACAGTACAGTAAATACTCACAAACTAAACCAAACCTTGAGATTTGAACTGTCCGTTACAGCTCTGTGTAAACAGAGTAAGTGCTTCTCCGTGGTAAAAATCGCTCAGTGCCAACGTTCTGAGTTTGAATCTCGGTGTGTTACTCGGGAAGTAGTTTCGAATCCAGCGACGCACATAGGGATTTTTTTCATATTAGCACCTTTTATATCGATGTGGATTACGTTCTATAATATAAAATTCATTCTATGATGTGTGAAATATTTATCTGCTTTTCTCGCAAACTAGAATATAAAGTAAAACATAGCGACGTCATCTCCTGTTGCTTTTAAGCGTAACCAAAACTAATAAAATAAGAGAAAAATAAAAAATTAATACTTTGTATGGTCCCCGTTATTTTTTATCACTGCCCTCAATCTTCGAGACATGGAATCTAGCATTTTAAAATAATTATTGACGTCTTCTGCTAGTGGCTCCCAAGTGTCTGTCAATGCACACCAGAGTTGTGCAGCATTAACCAATTTGGACCTCGAGAAAGCCTCTGCTTTACTTTCGCCCAAAAGTGTTCTTTTGGGTTCAAATCTGTTGACTTCGGAGGCCACGGTATCGGCTCTAAGATATCCGTGTGCTCCGAAAACCACTTTTGAACCTTGGCTGACCCGTGGACAGAATTGGTTATCCTGTTGGAATACAAGAATTTATTCAGGATAACGCTCTCGGGCAGACGGGGGCGGAACGTATTCTAGAAGTTCAGAATAGCTTTCCTCATTCAGCTTCCTATGAACACGTCCCAGCATACGTGCCTCTTCCCGAGATATCCATGCCCGAGCAGTAACACTCGTTAGACCACTCCTTGCACGATTAGTGAGATAGCGTCTATTATAGCGAATCCCACTGGGGTGTAAACAAATACAATACAACTGACACTTGAGATACACAGCGTAACTTCGCTCCAGTCGAAGTTCTCATAGTGTACAGCAAATGCCAACCTGTCAATTTGTTGGGCTTCGGTTACCTCTTCCTTTATTGCCGCACGTCTACGCTGAATTCCGTTATCTTTACAACGGTTCATAACCGTCTGTGCACTACCCGGGAATAAAGACAAATGTTTGTATTGTTAGAAGCGAACCTCTTTCAACCTCTGCCAAGAAAGACCTGTCTTCATTCTCTGTAGATACACGTGAACGAAATGTACTCTTCCTTACAGACCTCCCATTTCGCCCACCTCCTCGCAGTGGACTGTAAAATACCAGAACTGCTACCTGCTCTGGTGGCCGTATAGCCGTGAGAAACCAGAGTGAGAACAACAGCACGTTTATAAATGACCACTGCCATTGCTAAGGTATGAACCAATGCGCAGTTGTAGGGTACTATTAGCGATTGACGACCTGTTTCGGTGATGAATGGAATTAATGAACGTGTGACCAACGCAGAAAGAAAGGAAACAAAATGGCGATAAAATAACCAAGCTTATCACCACTAGTTGGAAGCGTTGGCTATGGTATAGATATATCGGCGTATGTCTAAAGCTCAATTTATAACAAATATTGTGGAAAATCCACATAAGTTCAAGAATTTGAAGGGGATATGTAAGATTGAAGAAAGAAAATAAAAAGGAATAAAAAGTGTACATCCTCACCGCGATTTGAAACTAGGTTTGCCAGTGCCCAAAGCGCGTGCATTACCTCTGAGATATGTATGCTTGGGTTTCAAAAGGTCTGTTGCCACATGCATATATGCTCTATAACAGCAGCCATGGTTTTTATGGTAACATTATTTATTGTATTTAGGGTATTTGATGGCTTATGATTCAGGTCATTTGTTGTTTCGGTCTATTGGATTTTGGTTGCTCCTCCTATTTGTATACATACCAATGAGCATAGCATCAAACAGAAATACTTTTCGTTCTGTTGATGCATTGGCTAACGAAGAATGGGTAGGACAGGACTACATTGCCGCACCACTCCTCTTTCTTTATCAGGAACAAATACAAATGGCGAACGTGTATTGTGTTCGATAGACGATAACGTATGCCACAGAGACTGTTAATGAAGTCTAGCTGCATGCTGGAAACATCCACTTGTGTAAACCGCACTGCAATATGAAGTGGGACCTAGAAATATTCTGCTCTGAGAGTGCGCTCAATCATTTTTTCCATATCGTACTATTGTTTACTTTTGCGACCCTTATCCAATAAAACTTACATAGTATAATTGTCACATAAAATATTAAATTACGAATTTCCTGTTTTTTTCACTCCGTATCCAACTTTGGAATTTATTATCCTATCCTCCCTGTCCTCTAGGTGTAGCATCCGAGGCTGAAATAATGGAATATTGAATATGTTAATTTTGGCGTTAACACTGTACTAGAAATAATTCATAAATTCCACACTGTGTTACTAGTGATATATTTTCCTATAGGTTTTATACTCGAAGGCAACTGCCTCCTTAGGTTAGGCTGTGGATGACACCAACGACTTGCCCAAGGGAATACTCAGTAAGTTGGTATCGCGGTGGTTTTCCATTGCCATCCGCAGTTTGGAAATAAAGCTCCCTTAACTGAATACAGGTAGGACGTTCTTGCATAACTGAAAAGTTCCACTACCTTTTCATGAAGTGCTGATCACTCTTCCAGGTCTATTGCGGTAAAAATGTGGCTATGGCGATAGCTTTCCATGTCTGATCTACTCACAAATTATTACTGCTTTCCGGCCAGTTCCTTCCAGCCAGTTGATCTTGATACAGTACTGTGGCTTTGTTGAGTTTTTCAACTGTCACTGTTTTGCTAAGTTTAACTTCACTGGGAGTTCAATTTGCCATCAGTTCCCTTCCTTCCTGACGGAGTCTCTTCGCTGGGAAGCCAATACAAGACTTGTTGCAGTAGCACTAACTACACGTCATCAACCCTCTGCGAGAACGCTCGCTTAATTACCCAGTGTTTACTGCGCGGCGCCAACCTCCCGATAAAGGCCGCAGCGTCACAATAGTGCTGAATGCCCTACTAAACCTCTACTTTTAGTTATACTCTTTGTAATGAAATACTCGCTAATCAGAAAAACATATTTAGCACATAGATAAGACGAAGTATAAATTGTAGATTAGTTTTGATTGTGTTATTCATGGACCAAAATCCAGAACTCTTTTCATTAGTATTCTGTTCTACGGATTTCTTCTTCTTTATTAAAAAATTTAAAATACAATGACTTGTGAAATCAATGCACTAATTTATTGTTAGAAATATCCGCCATGAACATTTAGGCTTCTATTGATCTCTCTTGATTTTAATGTGAAAACTGAAGTACTTGTATTTTAAAATCTGTTAAACAAGAAACCTGAAAATTAAGACGTACTGCTCAATACAATGCATATCCTGTTTTCAAATTTCATTATATAACCTTAAGTAGAACTAAAGTTCTAGTGCGCACCTTTAAAAATATAAGTCTACGTAATGTACCTATATAAGTTGGTGCAAATAGACTAGAGCCCAGCTTGCTCAACAGCGTAACCTAGGGAGAAGAGTAACTCTAGTGTTAGAGGTTAGCAAATAGAAACAAATGAGTTTTCCAGCGAAGAGACCCTGGAAGAAATGGCTCAAAGAATGGGAGAGAATCCTTCTGGTGTGTAGAAGAGTATTAGAGCAAGAATAATAGAGGGAGTATAAGCAGAATTTTATTTGAATTTATTGCAATGGTGCACCACAGTTACACCATTCTTTATCCTTCATAGAATGCTTAAAATTCTTCGCTAAAGCCATTATATTTCATTCTGTTTGCTAGAATATTGTAGATGCCAGCAAAGTTACTTTTACCTGTCATATCCCACGGCTTTACCTACAAATTTTGTTGCCTATAATTGAAACATAAAGGAAGTGGAATGTATACATTGTGTACGTGTAAATGTTCGCCTTAAATACCTTTCTCTCTGTCATATTCGAGAAACTCTTTCATTCTTGCTATTCCATCATCAACATCATTCACTAAAGCATTAGTTGGTCTTTGGAATTCCCTGCCGGGAAGTTATACAGTTCAAGAGGAGAACTAGGTTTATAGTTCAACCTAATCTGCTGC
Organism: Deroplatys truncata; assembly: GCA_030765065.1. Lineage (NCBI taxonomy): Eukaryota > Metazoa > Arthropoda > Insecta > Mantodea > Mantidae > Deroplatys > Deroplatys truncata. Next base: position 5,213,112 of record CM060990.1, on the reverse strand, counting down.
TATATCATAATGATGAATACCTCGCAGCAGTCCTTTATTATTGCTATTGCTTTATATGCTAGCAGTTAACATTTCAAATTTAAATATTAAACCATTTAGAGTAATTGTTTGCACCTATATGGATATTCCGTTTAAAAGCATTTTGATTAGGATTTTTTTTCTTTTTCCATTTAGTAGCTTTGTTGGACATTTTTATGTGTATATTTTCTTGTAATGTATTGCATTTATCTTTTCTTCATTTTAATATCTTTGTTAGACCCTTGTATGTTCATCTGTTTATTACGTTGTATTGTACTTTATTGCCTCATAGAATGGAAGAGAAGGCCCCGCGACCCTTACTCCTACCAGGGTAAACAAATAGACTACATCGGATCTAAATATTCTATTTTAAACTATTGAGAAATGTTGCATGCTGTTCACACTTACTCATGTAATGTATTTTATGCAACACATATATGCACTGAAGTAGAATAAAAAGGTATGTTTAAGCGCAAAGGAAGATGCCGACAGCTGATAAGGGTAATTACATGTGTTTTAACATATGTAAACACATGTAACCAGCTAATGACCGCCGCTAATGTCACGTCTAATGGATATGTGTGGTAATACATATGTAAACATATGTAACCTGCTAATGACCGTCGGAGATGTCGACAGATGATAAGATATAATCGATATCGTTTGTTCTGTGTTGCAGCCTCCCGCCGGTTCCCTTTGAGGTGTGCGGTAGGGAATTGTTTTCTCGGGGCCTGCCGCCCCTCGGCAAATTAATTAGGTAATGTTCGTCAAACATTTTTTTATGACTACTAAGGCTGCACATTGCATCCTCGAGCAATTAAGTTTTTTGAATAATGAATTGTTGACTCGAGCGTGAGTATAAGTAGTCTGCTCACGGGAACAGTCTGTCATGTAATGAAAACACTGCAGCCTTCTTCTATCTGGGGAAAGCGCTTGTCCATTAGCTGGTCATGTTAGACGCTTTCACCACATTAATAGACTTTTAAGTTTGCATTCCGGATCTGTTTACGTACATTAGCGAACAACGACCTACTTCTGCCTGGTGGTAACGGTGACCTCCATTAGCTGACCACGTTAGACGCTTTCACCACATTAGCGAACAAGAGCCAGTCATGTAATGAAAAACCCGCATCCTACTTCTGCCTGATGGTAACGGTGACCTACATTAGCTGACAACGTTAGACGCTTTCACCACATTAGCGAACAAGGTCAGTAATTGTTTTCCTAAGTGCTCTGAAAAACCCTCAGACACTCAATGTAAATACCTTTTAGCTCGTAGAATTTCCATCACAAACCATGGAAAAACCCAATTCTAGACAATTTTTTCCGTGATAATTAATGATTAAGTTTCATAGTTCTTATTTCTTTCAATAAAATATTGGGAATAAAGTATTCAAAATTCAGAAGCGTCTCATTGATCGGTGAATACTACATATGTTATTAAAAATAAAATAAATACAGATAACATTATAGTTAAATATTATAAATGTTATTAAAAAAGGTCTTTGTATTCAAAAAATAGACAGACGGCTTCTGCCTGGAGGCGAATAACAGGTCTCAACATGCATTCATCCCCTCCACAACCGCGTGATGTCACCGTCAACAGTATATAAGGAACGTCGGCAGCCAGAGCGATCAATTTATTGCTCGTTCAGTGATAATCGAAATGGCTGGTGATAATCGTGCATCTGAGATGAATGATTGCTGGAGCGAGTGCGGAGAAGATTATTTTCACTACGTATACTTCCATACCGAAACATGCAATGGTTTAATGTATTCAGTGTTGTGTACTCAACCATCGCATCATGATCAGATGACTACACTGGAAGTGTGCACAGAGAGCTGTCCTGTTTATCGAGGAGCGAACATGTAAGTAATATATATATTTCTATAACTCGGTAATATATTGTACGCATGTTAAATGAAAACTAACTTGAAATTATTTTATTCTTTCAGTGAAAATCGCATGGGTGATGATGTGGAGGATCTTAGCGATGTCGAGAATGTTGACGATGTCTTCGTCTCGAAGCATCTAACTGAATGTGATACAGAGTCGTGCACTGGGTACATGCATTCTGTACTTTGTACTAACCCGGCCCAGCATGAACGCATGACATCCTTCTTCCTATGTAACGATAACTGTGAGGTCTACCAGCGCAGGAGGAGAAAACTCGAGTAAGTAGAAGAAATGTTAAATTACATTTTCATTTACTGCTTCTAATGCTACTCTATGTCTAACCTAAAATTAAATTATTACAGACTGCGAATGACTGAGCCTAAGGTACCCGTGCCAATAGAGGAGCTGGATCCTGAGAGACGCATTGTCAATATAGAGGAATATCCAATCGCAGAGCGCAATACGCAACCTATGGATGAGGATGCTGCTCCGCTACCCGACATTACTACAACCCCTGATGATAAAGCAACGATGGTACAGAAGGGGATAAATCAGACGATTCCAGATTGCTCGCCCGAGATACGCACAGAATCATGCAAGTCCGTGAAGTGAGTATGACACACTTTGATAGTACTTTTTGTGTGGCAATGGGAGAGGATTTTTCTAATATATGTATTTTCTCTTTCAGAGGGCATGAAATCATTAACTAAACCTATTTCTAACATTGTTTTGAATATATGTTGCAGGGGTGTGAGGAGGGAGCGGAGGAAGAGACAGAACGAGACTGGGAAGAGAAAGCAGAAGAGGAGTTGTAAGAGGAGGATCCTCAACGAGGGTCCTAGGGTCTTCTTATTCATTGAAGATACCCTGCATTCGCCAGAGGAGCATGGAGAATCGATCACAGGCGTTTGATGACGTCAGCATCTCCCCCTCCCATTCCGTGAACATTGGACTATACTATGACATTCCCTCCCTCTACATAAATTGTGAAAGTGATAAATCAATTGTTTATATTACAAAATCAGACTGGGATATAATATCCAAAAACATTTCAATGATTGAAGATTACCTACGCCAAGAAAAAAAGTTTGCGTGAGATGAATATTGTGACAATGTAATTTATGCATACAATATTATTGTATTTTTTGACAGTTCAATTCATTTCATAAATACATGTTTAAATAATAATGTAATATCTTTAGACATTGAGGGTGTAAGGAACCTAAAACGGCTATTGCCCTATATTGAAAGACATTTGAATATTTTAAATGATTTCTGCAAGTCAGGAGTAATTAGTTTTTCAGGGAGTAGGATGGGAAGAAGGAAAATGCTTGAAATGTATGCTAAAGTCAATAAAAGAGTGTTTTAGTATATGAATTCAATTTATTATTCATAAAACTTATCCTTGTACATTTCTTTACAAAAACCATTCACCCAAACATATGCATAATTATACAAGTGCTTGCATCACGTGAGAAAGAGCTTTGTAGGTAAATACTTTGTCGTGTAGAACCAGGCAGTACAGTGACGTCTGGGCTGGTATATTTGCAGATGCTTGAATCTCGATTCTGATGTTCACAGCTCCATTTATAACCTCCTCGGGTTGGTGAGAACAGTCTATTACGAATAATGGTGCACTGTGAAGAAAATCCTTTCTCTTCAAGAGAGGATAATTCTCTCTTTCATAATAGGAACTTTGAAATTTACAGTACATTTCATATAGTGAAGCAAACTTTGAATTTTTAAAGTCCAAGTTCAAATCATGGTAGGGGTAGCATTCACTGTTGAGGAATAGTCTCAAATTAGTAATGTTGCAGTGATCAAACTCGGAACTGTTCTTGCTATAATCACCCAATCTGGCAGTCTGAGCACACACTATGATGACGCGAGGTTTCTCGAGCTTAGATGTTGTTGCTACATTCCACGTGAAAGATCTTGTCTGGGGTACATCAGGCTGGGTATGAAGATCCATAGATCGAAAGGCAAGGTGCAGAGGTTTATCAGACTTGACAATTTTTAGAATGTGAACTCTTTCAGCATCGGAAAGGCGAATTACAGGCATCCTCCATTCGATTCTAGTTAACTTTACATTAGCTTCCTCTCCATTCGAACTCAGGACACAGTTTCTAGAATATTTGGATCTTATGAGAATCAATTCAAACTTGCTGTTGAGTATAAGTTCCTTGTGATCATCAGCAAATCCTAGGAGCATCGAGAGAGGGACTACAGCATTGAAAGCTCCATTCGTCCCGTGTACTATATCAACTTCTTCACCAGGATAGGCCCATCCAGCATTCAGCAGACGATTCGATTCCATAGGGTTGAGAGTCACATAATTTCGTATAGTTGTAGTAATTCCAGGATTCCTTGTTCTGTCTATAGTTGTAGCATTCATATCTAGACGTATCTCATCAAACATGAAGGTTATAGCATTATTAGTGAGTTTCGATGTAGTAGTAGGCGATCCATCTACCTTGGTGAGAGCACCTTCGATGTAGAGATAACTTTTGTTAGGTAGCGTATACAAATCTTCAGCTTGGCATGGTATTCTAATTTCATCGTTTACATCCAGAGCGAAGGTGTTGTATGGAAGAAAAATATGCTCCTCCTCCTTGGTGATCTTGTCGTCAAAGGCTGGAACTTCTGTCACGTTTAAGATGTCCATTATAGCGTCCTGTAACCTAACTCTTCGAGGAACTTGCGGTTAGCACGTGTTAACTCCTCGAAAGTTGGAGAGGTAGTATGCTTCGAACGCTGTGTACGTCCTCTATTATAGTATTTGAGGTGTCTTTTAAAATGTATTGCCATTACGTCTTATGTGGAGTCTTGTAGTGATAACTTCGTTCCTGAAGTTGATAGTCTTCCCGTGTTGATCTACCACTCGAATAGTGATCTGGTCTATATAGTTTGTATCTATGACCGGTAAATATATTGGGTTCGAAGGTTCTTGAGAGATATGATAGCCTGGTGGAACAGAAGGGAAAAACTCGTAGAGGGAATGTCCGCTTTTACCGTCAATGAAAGAGCCTGTTGCAATACTGCACTCCACACGTATGATACTCGCTTTAAATATATTCACAAGATCGTCAGATTCGAGCGCTTCTCCAGCAGGAATTATTTTAGTGTCTGTGAATCCTTGAAGCGAACCGATAGATCAATCCTTAGAAAAGTCTATTGTATCAGGACATTTAATTTCAGCCTTCATTGTATTATTGTTAGGCCTTATGAAAAAGACTTCATCATTCAATCCTAGTTTATCCTTTAGAAATGTATTGATATCGGCAATCTCGTAGGTTCCATGAGGGATGACAATGGTTTCAGGTTTACCATTATGAATATAATGAAATCTATTATTACTTTCATCGACATTTGGTATTGAATAGAATGTTTCAAAATTCAAGAGAGCAATCTCATAATGACCTGGAGGATCTAGCTGTAGAGGAGGGTTTAGATACGTTGAAATAACAGTGTCTGACCCACTCGCTGTAACTGTATAACTCATCTTGACAATGAAGCAGCTTCTAGGATAAAAGAAATTGCAAGCACAAGTGCCCGCAGATTACTGAATCGAAATTCTGGTATCTCTGTGTATTATAGTAGATTTTAACATCCTGTAGATATTTCTCAATCTCAGGAGGCGGCTTCAAATTACCGAAACTTTCAAAGTAGTATGCGACATCACCTTCTTTCCTTATAGCAACCCAGTGTGTTCCTTCATTATCTGATGTATCGAGATTGGTAATAAGTCTCTCTTTGCAGTGCGGTTTTAAAGGAAGTTTGTCAATCATATAAACCCCTCTAAAATAAGGAATTTTTAAACGTTTAGCATAATATTCGAGGGCTACGTTACTTAGGGCTTCCTCCGGTATATGTACAATCCTCTTCCTCCGTTTTTGCCTTCTTCTTTAAATCCTCGCCTTTAGATCCTCTTTTTTTCAAAGACCTTGCTATTTTAGATGCAGCGGCTAAAGACGACATCAGAGGCATTGCAGGTAAGAATCCTCCTTTATTCCTCTTCTTACACCTTCTCTTCCGGAGACCCTTTCCTTGGGTCTCCATCGCCTTGTTATGCCTCGCAACTTCTGCTAAGTGTCTATCAGCAGCCTTTTTTTTTATTGACTGCAGAGGCTATCTGAGCAGCGCCACCTGCTGCAGCGCCTAAAGCAGCAATGATGGGTATCAACGGTAAAAACCCTCCTCTCTTCTTCTTCCTCTTTCCGGCTCCCACTGCAACCCTTCCCTTCATGATTGCAGTTACTAGCCTTGCAGCTAACCTTTCACCAAAAGTTGAATCTGATCACTTCACACGTTTCCAAGCCTTCTCTGCAAGAATCTTATCCGCTATTTGTCTTGAAGCGGTGTCCTTATTCTCAGCGTACGCGATGTCGTGCTGTTTGCAAGCTGTGTCTAATTGGTTAATTCCGGGGTCTCCTCTTTTTAGACGTTTTTCCAATTTAGTACCAGGACCGCAATATCTATATCCAGGCAAGTGAGCTTCAAAGGGGAACGAATTAATTATGGAATTAATAATTCCAGAGCCGCGCTTATACTGCAACGACCTCCCTCTCTTAGCTCTCATGATAGACTAAACGAGTAATTGCATGCATTAGCCGTTTTATATCATTGCAGTCAATCATTAACTACTTTTACAAACGGGAATATATATATAAACAATGCACATACATTTTATAAGTTAGTTGTTAACATGGAGCTTGTTAAGCAGCACTGCTCTCTACCTATTCAGGTATTAGACTTTGAAAGTGACTTTAGAAGTGATCGTCATGGCAAGTTATTTCCATTTAATGTCAGAGCTCTTATTTTAGGGAGCTCCAGTGCAGGGAAAACAAACGTATTACTCAATATGCTACTCCACGAGAATGGACTACGTTTTGAAAATTTGTATATTTATTCAGTCTCTCTATCAACCAAAGTACCAATATCTAATTAAAGTGCTCGGAAACATCGAAGGTATAGAAGTGAACACCTTCGACAACGGGGATGATGTTTTGCATCCTTCTGAAGTCGAAGAAAATTCAATCTTTATATTTGATGACGTCATCACTGAAAAGCAGGAAAAGATAGCATCCTTTTACAGTATGGGTAGACATCGAAATGTCGATTCTGTATATCTAGCGCAGTCCTATGCTAAAGTTCCAAAACATTTAATTCGCGATAATACAAACATGATAATACTCTTCAGACAAGACAATTTAAACTTAAAGCACATTTACGAAGATTATGTAAATACCGACATGACCTACAATGAATTTAAAGATCTATGTAAGAACGTTTGGGAGAGCTCTACAGAAGGAAGAACCTTTGTTGTGATAGTTCCTGAATTTCATATGAATGAGGGACGATATAGGAATGGTTTTGATGTATATATTAAGCTCGACAAAAAAGAAAATGATCATTCGTAGTTAACCATGAGCATCGATAGGTTCGGTTCTCAGAGAACTGGCCCAGTTAGAAGAGTGTTTGATCGTTTTATCATAAATAGAGGTGTCAAAGGAAATTATCAATTCAAGAATAAGAGATTTGCAACGTTCATGATCCTGAAAATAATCATGATGCTTCCAATTAGAATTATGTGGATACACTCGAAATTAGGATGCAAAATTTCTCTCAGCAAGCTGCTAACAATGTTGAGGTTATGGCTAAGAACCTGATCGATGAATTGATTTCAAGATATATCCTCGAGAGAGATAAGGAAAATAACATTGTGATTGATAAAGTTAGATTGAAGGTATTGCTAGATCCTGTTCACGATAACGATGTTGTAAATAAAAAGTTCATCACTGGATATGTCAATTCACGCACGCACTCGAGAGATGGTAATGGTAACATTATATTCGACAATAAGAGAATCACTGATATAGCAGATCCTCTCGGAGATACAGATGCTGTAAATAAAAGATATGCTAGAGCTATGATCATTAGGAAATCGAACGAGACGCGACAGCAGTTAAACAGGTACTTACCAAAGGAAATCGAGATGCAAATAGGTAAGAAGCTGCTAGACATCACAGCAAATCTGAATAAAACTGCGAGTAAAGTGGATACTCTAACAACCTCTACAAAAGACAGAGTGGATTCTGTAATGAACTCTATTAAACAAGTTACCGCAGAGCTTGATAGAGAAAAAACAAATCTTCAGAATCTTTGCAATCAGAAAATTAGTAATTTAGAAAAGTTAGCGATGAAGCGAGTTTCAGGTTTAGAGGGTACAGTCGGACAGTTAAAGACAGAGGTTTTGAATACTCTCAAAACTGATTGCTGCAATGATAAACTTAAGAAAGTGGAGGAAAATGTAAATATGATGATGGACGCTTACAAAACTAATGTGCAGCAAATGACGAGTCTAGAAGAATCAGCCAGAAGCCAGTACGCTAAGACGGCAATCTTTGCTGAAGCGTTCAAGACACATACGCAGGAACATAAGAAAGAAACCGAGCAACTGAGAACTTCGATAGAGATGTTAGCTAAGGCTATCGATACGATGAGAACTCAAGGTGGACGCAGACTATAAATTGAAGGTAATCGTCTATTTTCACGTCATTTTTAAGATGGATAGTGAAAGCATAAGACTTAAAGAGTCTGTAGGCGAGCATACCAGGGCTGTAAAAGAAAAACTGAGAGCTCTAAAAGGTCTCAGGTTTGAGACTCAGCATGTCATGTCCGAAGCTTTGAAGCCTGTAACCGCTCCCCTCAAGGATATGTTGGACACTCAACGAGGGTTGGCTGTGGAGACAGTCAAGAATGAAGATGATGATTCTACAAGTATTTCTACTTTCCTGCAACACGTTCGCTCAAAAGACAAGGACCGCATTGATACATTGTACGGGGTGAGATATCAGGATGGAAGTTATATGCTTGGAAATAAAGATATTCATTTTATAAATAATCAAATATTGATAGGTAATGAAACGTATGAGTTCACAGCCGGTTTGACGGAGCTCATCTTTAAGCGAACGCCTCAGATTTCTGCATACACCAGTGAAGACTTGGAGACGTACGCTAAGATTATGAAAAGTACTTTTCTTCATAGATCTGGTTACACCAGACACGGTCGTTTGAAATCTGGTAAATCGTATAAATACAAGAATATAATACGCCCCTTACTCAATACACATTCAGGTCTAGGACTGACATGGAAGGAGAATAAGTCTGATAAGGAGGTTGACTACGTTTTCTGGAGAAACCCTAACACATTGGTGAATAGACTGAGGTTAGTTATTGCTTCGAGGGACGCTGGTAATAATAGTCACACTCAAGAGATTGAGGAAATTATCCGGGAGTTGAAAGCATCTAAAATTATAGCATGACAGCCAAACAGAATATCGCCAGAGAGCTTCACGGGTCGGCGAGGAGGAACTATTTACGACGCAAAATTATCAGTAAAGGTATGAATGATTTATTACAAATTGATTTGATTGAAATGATACCATATGCAAGAGTGAACAAAAATTTCAAATACATTCTGATCGCCATCAACCTTTACTCAAAAATGGCATATGCAAAACCCTTAAAGGATAAGAGCGGAGTTAATGTTGCAAAGGCTATGGAGGATATATTACAAGAAATGGATGTCCCTCCCCGGAATATTCAAAGTGAGAACGGGAAAGAATTTTATAACAAGTTCTTTAAACGTTTAATGTTTAAGTATAATATTAACCACTACAGCACCTATACCAATGTGAAGGCTGCGGCTGTTGAACGTTTAATTCGAACCTTGAAGAATATGATGTACCGAGAGTTTTTAGTCCAAGGCTCATACAAGTGGCTAGATCTTTTACGTAGAATCCTTGTAAAGTACAATGATACTTTTCATTCAAATATCCGCATGAAACCTAATGAAGTGAAAAACAACGATCTTCTTCTGACTGTGTATGATTATAATCAAGAACGAAGAGAGAAGAAGACTTCAAGGGAGTTTAGTGTTGGTGATTATGTCAGGATATCTAAACATAAAGGGCATTTTGAAAAGGGTTATGAATCTAACTGGAGCGTTGAAATCTTTAAAGTATTTCGTGTGAACCGTACCAAGCCTACAACATACATACTAAAGGATAGGAATGGTGAAACCATAAAAGGTGGCTTTTATGGACATGAACTAAAAAAGACTAACTATCCTAATACATATTTAGTAGAAAAGGTTATACGTAAACGTGGAAACAAAGTTCTTGTAAAGTGGTATGGTCTTCCAGATACTCAATGGATTGATATAAAGGACTTGGTGTAATATGTGAAGAATTAATAAAGACTAAAGTTTTATGATTGTAAAATCATGAGTATTTTTATTTTAAAAAAGCATTCATATTTTCTTTCTTTTTTGAGGGAAAAGTGTTTCACAAAAAACCCTCACACATTTGATATCTATTTTACACAATATATACATTATTTAAAAGTTTAGGCACTACCAATCACCGGGTCTAAGGGAATAATGGCCCCACGCTACAGTCTTATAGCTTCCTTCCATCAACTTCCTCTTATCGTCACCCCCCTTCAAAGCCAATTTGTTTGTTTCAATTGATGTAATTTTGTGGTGTTTACTCCGAAATGTTTTTTGTACCGAATAAATTTTTAGGCTATGGTCTTTTAAACATTCAAAATAATGGCCGAAATCGATTTTATCCTTGCCTGCCCTGGTGATGCCCTTAGCTTTCTTAATTGTCTGCCCTCCGTATCTGTATGCGTATAACTTTGCTCTTATACCGACATACTCCTCCATAACCAAGCCGCCCAATTCATCCTTGAACAACCCAATCTTTTTCCTATTGGCTTGCTTAATGCCATATGCATTATCCTTTTCGAAGTTTGAAGTGTCGAAATATTGGGGGTTCTCCCTGATGAAATCATACATATCAGAACTCGTTTCAAAAATGAATGAGTCTGTATCCATGTAATTCAACAGCAAGTCTTTTAATTTGGTTTCATGATATTGTAAAAGAAGTCGTACATGATAAATTTTGAAATGTCCAAAATTGCGTGTCCTATGTAGATTGGTTTGTTCATATGCACTTCCTCTCTACCCAGTTCGATTCCTACAAGATTTTCTTCAAAAATTATGGTGCGTAGGTAAGTGCTGCGTGCTATCAACTTCTTTGCCTGTTCCCAGGTTCCAACTATTTTGAAATCAGTGTATTTCCTCACATTTTCTATAAATTTTCCATATACAGCGTTATTCATCTTTTTCCATAAGTTTTGCCCGAATTTTGACTTTTCCTGAATTCTTTTCTCGGTGTTCACGTCGATATATGTCTTCAACCAGTTAGACTGGTCGTAGGATACCACTCTGTGAATATGTCTCACAGTTAGACCTTGTTCAATACACTGCTGCATCACCCTGTAGTGCAAGACATATTTGCTTTTCTGTTCTAATGTCGCAAGCAGTTTCTTGTATTGGCCATTCGGTGGTATCGCACTCTGTGGGCAGAAAGGAAGCTCGTTGTGGGCGTCGTGGATATGGTCTGGGTATTCGATATCAACCTCTAGCACATAGCCAGTCTCAGAGTCTTCTTTGATTTCAGCGAAGTTTATGCTATCAATTTCTTCTCTGGTGAGCCATTTCAGATTCTTGTACGGGAGGGCAGACCCCATAGAAGCTCCATATAAGTTGTTTATGTCCCAATAGGACAGGTGTTTAACAGGAGCATGCTGGTCAAAGTTGGACATGTATCTGTGGTTAGCTTTGGTATAGCCCTTCACCACTGTGCACAGTCCGCCTCTAATTCCAGACTCGAAAAACTCCAGCATGCTCTTGTCGGATATTAAGGAAAGTTTCACCTTTGTTATCTTCAACATAGCGTCAAAAGCGAGTCCTGGTAATGTATAAAACCATGCTGGGTCAAGTTTATACATCCCCAGGATGAGATCTCGAAACTTTTCGAAAATATCCACCAAGAGCAGTATATCTGTTTTCAGGTATAGATCGCTGTATTCTCCGAGATTCTGGATATTAAAGGTATCCCAGACTTTTTCAGCATGCCTGTATTCCTCATCTGTGATGTGGCTGTCAGTAAGAGTGCTGTAGAAGGCTTCCTTCGGTGGTAGAGAAGTTTCTTTGAGTATGTCTAGGCTTGAAACATAATCATAGGGGAATATTCCCTTGCTCTTCGCCAGCTTAAAATGCTCCTCAACAAGATATTCTGCCCTTGTTATTTTAAAGTCACTCTCCTCCAGCATGTCAGCCAGACTGGACAGCTTGTCGTCAAGAAACTTAAAGCTGTCCAGAAATCTGAAGCTGATGTTCCTGTACCGTTTGCTAAACGCTATATACCTTTCACCACTTTGAGCGATGCACGATACGGGTTTATTATCATACGCCAGGCGTCTTATCAAGAAGTGGCTGTCATAATTAGATAGACAATGAAAAAAGATCGGTATGAAATCAGGGACCTTTCTATTCAAATTGCATCTATTATGAGCAGCACCCAGATATTCCCCTGTCACATGATCGTGATCCCTCACGCGCAAATCGCTCACAGTAAAGGCAGCAAGGCATATATGACACTCAGAGGCATTGTCAAAATTCTGTTGCTCTTCAAGGGTTAAATCCATGGGTTTAGGATTGGAATACACATCGATGACGTCATCAGCAATTGATTTTAATTGCTTGATAAAGTCATCGATGGCATTTGGACCTTTAAAGAGAAAGAATTTTGACAATGACTCGTCATGCCTACATACCACCTTCAAGGCAATAGACATTGCTTCATGCTCTTGAACGGTTCGGGTCCAGCTCGAGCTGCTTGAGGGCTCGCAAGAGTGAACCTTCGCCAGAACAGATTCAATGTCTGCGTATATAACAAATGGTACAGGAACGCTCTTGGAGAATGCTTTAAATTCAAGGTATTCATCCTGTTGAGGCATTTTAAGCAGTTGGCATTTCCCGCATCTTAACCTATGTGCTTCCAGAGCCTTTTCATTGGTGCATCTCTTGAGACATGACTCACATGCCCACATCCTTCGACATTTCTTCGTTGTCTGGCTCCTTACTAGTCTGGATAGGTCTTTAATGAGGCAATAGTGCGACTTATCATCCTCTTCAATATATAGCATGTTTACATGATGCTGCTTCTTTTCAGGTGTTTGGTATAGGGGAATAATGTTGTCATTCTCCTCTATACCAAACAGTGAAATGGATACTCCATTATTCTGCTTTTCAAAGCATTCAATTTGATGGAAGGGTACCGGAAATTCGATACCTTCATAATTGAATGCCTCGAAAAGCAGTTCCTCAGGGTATTTTGTGGTTCTCTGGCCGTCGCGTTTAACAGGGTATTTAGAGGCAATCATGCACCATGCAAAGCAGTAATTGACTTCATTCTTTATGTTTATGACTGCATGTTTTTTCGTAATTTTCTGCGGCAATTCAATGTATGAACCTGCGTGTAAAGGATCGTAGTGTATAAAGCCCATCACCAGGCTGAGTATCTTTGACAAGGACTTTGACGATGCTCCCCCCTCAAATGTAGAAGTGTTTTCCAAAATATCCCCAGCAATTGAAGAGAAGATCTGATTGAGATCGCTTGATGGAAGAATCAGTACAGGCTTAGAATTAAATCCAGTGGAAAGACACTTCTTTTCATCAGGTTTGTGGATTAAATATTCAATTTCCATGGAACAATGCATCTTTAATCCACTCCTGCTTTTCTGCAAAACGTTTTCCGCTTCTTTAATAATAAACTCCTTGCACTCATCTAAAAAGACTTTGGGCTCGAGTATTTCTAATGTATGTTCTATTCTACTATTAAAAATACGTCCCTTGAATGCCGATTGGATGGTATTGCACTCCAGGCCCTGGCAATTGCTAGCACTAACCTTGGCTTTTTTTATTGTAAGCTGTTCCCTCCAATCCGATGTCGGTCCTCTCTTTCCATTAACTGGTTCTACATCATTGGATGATGATGAGGAGGAGGTTGACGGTGCAGCGGCTTCATCGTTTGCGTCTGAAGAGGTCGATGGTGGAGCGGTTTCATCGCCTGCGACTGAGGAGGTCGATGGTTCACCGTGTATAACTTCCTCCAGAGTGTTGAGCGATGAGGAGACTAACTGTGCAGTGGTTGAGTCTTCACCAATCTCCGGCGATGGTGACCCCTGTGTTGCCAGGTCCATAGGCTGGCTTCCAGCGTCACCCAGATCATTTCCTGGAATAATCATATTAATAATAGTAATAATAATATTAATAATAATATACGATATGTAAAAGAACTTCATAAAAATGTTGAAGGATTTTACCGTTCGACTGTTGCTGCACACATATGTCAGATCCCCATCCTTGCTGATTTGGTATAGGGAAGGCTGATGGTACAGCGCTCGCATGTTGAGCGATACCGCGTCCGAAATAAAGGCCACTTCCTGGAAATAATAATAATAACAATATTAATAATAATAATAATATAGAATGTGTAAAAGAACTTCATAAAATTTTGAAACATATTCTTACCGGTCGGTGGTTGCTGCATGTATGTGGCAGGGACCCAACCCTGCTGATTTGGCCTCATGAAGGCTTGGAAGCCAGGCGGTGCCGGTGCAGCGGACGATGACTGACTCATCCCAAAATAAAGTCCACTTCCTGAAAATAATAATAATGATAATATTAATACTAATATAGAATGTGTAAAGCAAGAAGTTAATAAAATATTGAAAAACTCTTACCGTTCGGTGCTTGCTGCATGTAAGGGGCAGAGCCCCAACCCTACTGATTTGGCCTCATGAAGGCTTGGAAGCCGGGGGTGGCGGTGCAGCGGTCGCGAAGCGTATTGGTGCAGGTGCAACGGTTGCGAGGCCTGGAGGTACCGGTGAGCGGTTGCATGTTGAGCGATGCCGCCCCCGAAATATTGTCCACTTCCTGGAAAAAATAAATAATATTAATAATAGTATAGCATGTTTAAGTTCAGAGTTCTAAAGAATCTATACGCTATACTGAAAAAACACATGCGTGAAAATACATGATATTCTGGGAGACCGAAAGGGTTATGTGACTGCATATGTGGTGAGAAACTCCCCTTAAATATATCCTTTTCTCTTTATACAATCCAGAACTCTATGCTGTCGTAGGTAGGTCTTTGTATGCTAGAATCGCCCTTGTATTATTAATTGTTACATTAATTTTTTTAAGCTCTGGAGAATGCTTACCATTCGATTGTTCGGGTGCCTGAATCATGCTTGTATTTGAGGAACGATCCTGCAGCCGGTGGAGGGTATCCTGCTGGAGCTGGATGTATGCCTCAGCTACGTTAGCAGAACTGAATGCTGAAAACGTAATTAATTTACGCGTTAGATTTTTATTTATTTATTTACTTATTTTTTTTAAGAAAAGTTATATTATTATGTTAATTTACTTTATTGCGTATTGCTTATACAGGGAAATGTCGATGTATTTTAAACACCTGAGAAATTTCTATGACAAAATAAAGCACTTGTATTATTCGACACACTCATGGAAAATATCTCTTTTTTAACGTGATGGAAACAGGCTGGAAGTTTTTTACTAAATAAAATGCACAAGAGGAATGAAACATTAACTGATGAATGTTCAATCAATGCATGCAAACATGAAGTCCCAGGATCGAATACAGCCGCTTACGCTCGAAAGTTTTTAAACTCTGAAGAATGCTTACCATTCGGGTGTTCGAGTGCCTGAATCATGCCTGTATTTGAGGAACGATCCTGCAACCGGTGGAGGGTATCCTGCTGGAGCTGGATGTATGCCTCAGCTACGTTAGCAGAACTGAATGCTGAAAACGTAATTAATTTTCGCGTTAGATTTTTATTTATTTATTTACTTATTTTTTTAAGAAAAGTTATATTATTAAGTTAATTTACGTTATTGCGTATTGCTTATACAGGGAAATGTCGATGTATTTTAAACACCTGAGAAATTTCTATGACAAAATAAAGCACTTGTATTATTCGACACACTCATGGAAAATATCTCTTTTTTAACGTGATGGAATGAAACATTAACTGATGAATGTTCGATCAATGCATGCAAACATGAAGTCCCAGGATCGAATACCGCCGCTTACCCTCGAAAGTTTTCAAACTCTGAAGAATGCTTACCATTCGGGTGTTCGGGTGCCTGAATCATGCTTGTATTTGAGGAACGATCCTGCAACCGGTGGAGGGTATCCTGCTGGAGCTGGATGTATGCCTCAGCTACGTTAGCAGAACTGAATGCTGAAAACGTAATTAATTTACGCGTTAGATTTTTATTTATTTATTTACTTATTTTTTTAAGAAAAGTTATATTATTCAGTTAATTTACTTTATTGCGTATTGCTTATACAGGGAAATGTCGATGTATTTTAAACACCTGAGAAATTACTATGACAAAATAAAGCACTTGTATTATTCGACACACTCGTGGAAAATATTTCTTTTTTAACTTGATGGAAACAGGCTGGAAGTTTTTACTAAATAAAATGCACAAGAGGAATGAAAATTAACTGATGAATGTTCGATCAATGCATGCAAACATGAAGTCCCCGGATCGAATACCGCCGGTTACCCTCGGAAGAATATTTATACAGAACATTCTTTATTCGAATCGTAGGGTAATCAAGTAATTGTATTTTGTCTAGAAAGGAATATAATTCACTCTGTGAAATCCTGTATTTAAATACCTGGAATAATAATTACTCAACAAGATGAATACTTAACTAAATTGTTCACATTTTTTGAGAATTCGCGCAGTTAGCTATTAAATGCAGAATAAGCTTCCCTAAAATGAATACTTAACTAAACTGTTCACATTTCAGAAAAATTCAACTGTCTAGCTATTAACTTTTAGAATACTCAGCTATTTACAAATAAAGGTCCGTCATCAAAAACAAGAACGTAAATATAGGTTAAATGTACTAAGTAATAAGTTAACTTTTTAATGAAGATGAATTGGTGATACAACTTACCAGACATGATGTTCGATGTAATTTCCACGTTGAAAGAATAAAGTTTGCAGAGTGCTTAGATCGCAGTGTTCTTACGATACTGTGAAAATCATTGGAGAAGCTGCTGCTTTTTATATCATTTCCCCTGCTAAATGCTTAAGTGGTGAGAGTTGTGCAGAGCACTTAGGAAAACAATTACTGACATTGTTCGCTAATGTGGTGAAAGCGTCTAACGTTGTCAGCTAATGTAGGTCACCGTTACCATCAGGCAGTAGTAGGATGCGGGTTTTTTCATTACATGACTGGCTCTTGTTCGCTAATGTGGTGAAAGCGTCTAACGTGGTCAGCTAATGGAGGTCACCGTTACCACCAGGCCGAAGTAGGTCGTTGTTCGCTAATGTACGTAAACAGATCCGGAATGCAAACTTAAAAGTCTATTAATGTGGTGAAAGCGTCTAACATGACCAGCTAATGGACAAGCGCTTTCCCCAGATAGAAGAAGGCTGCAGTGTTTTCATTACATGACAGACTGTTCCCGTGAGCAGACTACTTATACTCACGCTCGAGTCAACAATTCATTATTCAAAAAACTTAATTGCTCGAGGATGCAATGTGCAGGCCTTAGTAGTCATAAAAAATGTTTGACGAACATTACCTAATTAATTTGCCGAGGGGCGGCAGGCCTCGAGAAAACAATTCCCTACCGCACATCTCAAAGGGAGCCGGCGGGAGGCTGCAATACAGAACAAACGATCTCGATTATATCTTATCATCTGTCGACATCTCGGGCGGTCATTAGCAGGTTACATATGTTTACATATGTATTACCACACATATCCATTAGACTTGACATTAGCGGCGGTCATTAGCGGGTTACATGTGTTTACATATGTTTACATATGTTAAAACACATGTAATTACCCTTATCAGCTGTCGGCATCTTCCTTTGCGCTTAAACATACCTTTCTATTCTACTCACTGAAACTGTCAATCACGTAAAGAAGTGATTGTGTAAACTTAATAAATATATGCTTAACAGTTTTTTCCAGGAAAAACGCAATACGCTATGTACCATTGCAGCTATCCCCCCAAAAGGGAGAGAATGTTGCTTCTCTCCATTGTGAGTGTAGGAGAGAGAAAGTCCTATACTTGCAATGCTAAATTGTGAATGTGTCGCGTAAATTGCCTATTACAAATATATGCAACTGTTGACTGTTGTGCTAAGATGTTATGGTCTTCTGTTTTATGCAGAGTATTCTGAATAAGAATCAGATTGAACATGCATTATGTCAAGTGTACGTTTTCGCTATATGATGTAATAATAAATTCACACTAAACTCCATGGAAGTTCAACACCGTTTAGCCCTATAGCTTGCGATAATGCGTACACATAAAGAAAATGCTGGCATTTAAGGACACCACTAGAGTGAAAGCTGTCAAGTACATTCAATACCAAAAATTGACTTATGGAAAACAGCCTCCAAACTTAGGACATATGAGATATATCTCATAGGAATTTATAGAATAAATTAAAACATTTTTTCATCGAGTAAAAGCAAAACTTGCCTCTCATATGCGAAAAGCTCGGGGTTATTTATAGGGGAAAGTAAAACCATGTAACTAACTTATTTGTAAAACCTCATTCCGTATTCCCTTGATAAGTCAAGTGTTATTGCAGAGAGACACAGGCCAGTGGAGAAGAATCGAAAGCAAACCCTTTTATCTTCAGCTGCTTTATCATGGACATTACAGACTGAAGAATCTTCCGACATTTATTATTTCACAATTTCAGGATTTCATTAAATCGCGTTTTATTCCTTTAGGTAACAGCACGCGATGAAGATGCACAAGTACTATTTGTGAATAATCGCCAGAACTACTTAAACTGTCAGCCACAAAGAGCTTTTAAAGGAATATTTGCCTTTGTGCATAGATCGATCATATACATCACTAACACATTTAATTTTAGAAATGTCCGCCAACTAGATTGCTTGATTGCGTAGAAAAGTTCCAACGGAGAGTGCGGTAAATTAATGGAAAGGGAAAAGAAATGTTAGAATGAATTCTATGGAGAAAATCACTGAAACGATCAAACTGGAAAAACTGTTGGATGGATGGATGGATGGATATTAAGATTACCTCTTGTGCCGTGATGAAGATAGCAGCTTAAACAAGCATCGAGAAACAGCATTTTTAGTAAAGATTAAAACACATAGAAGTAAGTATTTTTATTAATGCATTTCCTGTAATACACAATATTAAAATATTTTGGTAGATCGTCTCAGTGGTGTAGAGGTAGCGTGCTTGCCTTCCAAATTGGAAGGATCAATTCGATCTTGACTTCCATTACTTGTGAGATAAGGCGATTTCCCTTATTCTCACACAAGTATGAGAAAATTCTTAGCCCAATGGACTCGTGGCTAATTTGAACATCATTTCACTGCTTTCATTCACCGTCTCTGTGGACCTGGGCTATCAAAAAACACATTAACCCTTCATTAAAAAAAAGAATCGCCCTTTTGGACATTACAATCTATGCATTAAGACACCATGCGCCATAATCTGCATTTCATTTACCACAATGCATGGTATAAACTGCAAAAGGCTGCTAAGAAGCAGGCCGTGACAACTACCTTAGAAACGGACTAAGTTCTTGAAATGGGATTGATCCAATTTATTTCACGTTGCACCCAGCTGGTGATCATAGGACAAGAACATTTGAGTAACATCTTCTTCTCACCGTTGACGGCAACTCATGCCCGCGGTAGTAGGTACTAAAATAAGTAACTCCTGATGGTAGCTCCTGATAGATGTGCGAGTGAGTGAATTTGTTACGAGGATTTAACCACCTCTTGGATGGTGCTGTAAGATGGTATTTCTGATAGTTCCAGGTCCAAAACATTACGAAATATATGACATTCTGGGCTATCCTGGTGCTAAGGAACGAGAAATAAACGGAAAAAGATAAAAGTATCGGATTTGGTACTGGTTAAAATATTCCTATGGTCCTGTTTCGTAATCTTAACAGCATAAGAGAATTCGTGAATATTGTATCAGTTTTGAATATATCCTCAATTCAATATTAACCATCGCAAACTGCGGTATAGTCAAAGTGAATATAGCGTGAGACGTATAGCTCTGTATGAATACAAGTCCAGAAGGCTTCTGGATGAAGGAAAGGCTTATAATGGTATGTGGCATAAAACTATAAATTTTTAATTTTTAAGCTTTAATCTTCCAAGGATGAACAATAAAAGTAAGACAACTGTTAATTTGCATTCAAGAACAAACTGAGCATCCATTCTTCATTTCGTATCCAGAAAAACACATAATTACAAGTTTCTTAGCTCCTATTCCGTAAAATCAGCATTTATGGTACATCCTACACAACCACCGGGGTAGAAAAGATGCCAAAGTCATTCGCAAAATCGTTATGTGGCTGTAAAATATTCGACATAAGAAAAGGCTCCGTTTGTGCCATTGTGAACTCTGGAAATGTTCGTGGAGAATCAAGAATTGATAAACTCCTTAAAGCAGAATGTCAAACATTTATGAGCTGATGTTAATACCACAAATTAACGTTGGGATTTGAATTGGAGCTTAGAGCATAAATATGAGAGAACCTTAATGTTTATGGTGCAATTTCCGCGAACACCGTTGTTCACTTTAGCACTTAGTACAGTTGTCTAGCTTTTTCTCGCATTTCAAAATATTTAGTTTCACTTCATTCCTGCGGTACTCCCAACAGATCACTGAACACTCATAACTAGGGCTCGGATAGTTATGCATTAAAAAAGGTAAAATATATATGTAATTATGCGGTTTGAAACAGCGATATATCCATTAACAACCTAGAAAATATGTGCTATCCAAAACCTCACAAAATGGTGAAATAATAATTTTTAAAAATTGACATTGTGAGTTCATTTAATATTCGTTATATTGGAAAATACAAGTTAACACTATAATCCACCAAAATAATAAATTAATGTAAAACTCACCGAATTTGTGGACTGGAACAGCTGCTGCTGAAGTGAACTTTATTCTTCCCATTGTATTGTATAACGGTAACCATTTTAAGGTTTGAAAACAGTAACGATTCTCTGTTGCTTCTGAGAATTGATTTGTACTGAGAAAAACAACGTTCGGCAACAACAGACGTTATAGGTGCATACTTAAACTTTACAATTTCTTCCAGCGACAATGTTTCTTCAATGTCCAACAATTTGCTATCCGTTTTACCAGAAATGATATTTGCAATATGTTGTAATGTATGGTACCCTGGATTTTTTTGTAGTACATATTCAAATTTTTAGCTACTTTTTTTGTAGCTTGACCTGGCGCGGATTTTATCTTTAGTGAGAGACTTTCTATTAAAGTTAAGTTTGTGACAAGTGGTACTTCATTTCGTTCGAGCGCTGTGATGGCTATAGAAATGCAGTTGAAATGTGACTTAATGTAAATTAATTCCTCCTTTATGTCATCCCTACATATAGCACCCTTCGCTTCAACAATGCTTTCTGCTTCGTTTTCATTTAGTTCTTGAAGTATGTTCTGGATGATGTCAAAATTGTTACAATAATATATGGCAGCCTGTAACCAGGTCCCCCATCTCGTAATGATCGGTTCGGGAGGAAGTGAAATTCCTGGAGCCAACTGTTTAAACAAACTGATTCTACTCGAAGATTTAAAGGAAAACCTTTTTTACGCTTGATATTAAACTATTAACAGAAAACTGTTACAATAATATATGGCAGCCTGTAACCAGGTCCCCCATCTCGTAATGATCGGTTCGGGAGGAAGTGAAATTCCTGGAGCCAACTGTTTAAACAAACTGATTCTACTCGAAGATTTAAAGGAAAACCTTTTTTACGCTTGATATTAAACTATTAACAGAAAACTGTTACAATAATATATGGCAGCCTGTAACCAGGTCCCCATCTCGTAATGATCGGTTCGGGAGGAAGTGAAATTCCTGGAGCCAACTGTTTAAACAAACTAATACTACTCGGAGATTTAAGGAAAACCTTTTTTACGCCTGATGTTAAACTATTTACAGCAGGAAAATTTAAGCGCACAGTTTCACTGCATGCACCAAGCATGTTACATGAATCAGTCTACTATAAAGCATTTTTAACCCCCCCTCCTGCCTTAACCATAAATGGGGCTGCGTCAGATAAAAACAAAACTACATTTTCATACCAAATTCCCTCTGGCCATAATAGCAACATTCCATTATCGAATATTTTCGCAATTGTTGAATGATTTGTCGTTGCTATTTCTTCCACTGTTAGAAGATAAGCCTTTGACGGTCCATTTTCACCGAGCGTACCGACAATTACATTGCACATAGATCGTTTACATGCATCTGGAGTTTCATCCATGCAAATCCAGATTAGACTATCCTTAATAGAATCACGAATTTCTTGTAGTTTTTTCATAAAGTAATGGAACATATATACGTTTCTAAGTATGCACGTAATTTAGGATGTTCTAATTTATAGAGCGGAATGCCAGCTCAAGCAAAACCTTCACATAGGTCCTTATTAAAGGTTGACAACTGGGGGCCTGAAGTCAACAAGTGGCTTCATTTGGGATACCCGTATTTACATTTAGCATTGACTGTTTAGCACTTTTTTTATAGTGAAACAGTTTTAAAATGCTTTGCTGTTTTTAAATGTTGCGTCACTTGGAAACGAGTGTCTGCACTGAAACGCCTTTCACACGCAACACAAAATAAAACTAGTCCATTTGCAGTAAGCACACCTTCGTTTTCACGTACAAATATATTTAGTTGAGTAGATAAAACTAGATTTCACTGGTGGCATTTTATCTGCTACAACTAGAGAACGCTGGAGGTTAACGCAATCACTCTACACGCAAAAACAAAACCAAACTGAATCTGTATTATCGTCCCACTGAATACGTTTACATCGGCAGTTGTTTGATATAATACTCGCCACGTTAACAATCGGAAACTCTTTGAAAATGCGATACCTACCCCTCGCCGTTTATTGTCAAAGGCTTTATTTTATTTTATTCATTTGTTTTGAAATACGTAATCAATTACATTTTTTAAACATTTTCCTCTGGAAAATCGAAAATATGTATAATTGTAACGACATTCTCTAAATATTGTGCAAGTACGAAAAAATCGAAAATCTGCTAAAACATGTACAATAAAATTTACATTTTTGGACTCAGGAAACATTTTTTCGTGCACATTTAACATTATTCATATGTTTTAACCAAATAAAAAAAGTTGTTATTGCATAAGTATCTAGCACTATTCATAACAATGCTACCTTAGGTCGCCCGTAGAAACACTTGATTCCTAACGAAATCAAATTGTCAGCTGCCGTTACCCTGACTTGAGATGTTTCCGGTTTCTCGAAGATATAGCTCCCCCTTCTTCGCCTAACACATCCACCATATTTCGACAATATAGTGTATCCTTGTCGTGATAAACAGAAATGTCATTATTAGTCACCCCTACTTCTGGGAAATCAGTAGCACCAGCTCTTGCGTTCAAGGATCGTTCACGACGAAAGGCAAGCTCAACAGAAATCAAATCTCCTCTGGAGTACAAGAAATCGCATCTGAAAATGAAGTTATTTCGTTGGTGAAGCACATCCCCTCGAAGATACCCTCGGCACTATCACAGGATAAGAATTGACTAATATCACAACACGTGACATAGAGCCTATATCTGATCCAATGTCATCCGAAACGCCCTTAAAGTAGGTCGCTGCATAAACAGTTCCTCTTAAACAGGATATTTTAGGATTTTTATCTCTATTGTGTTTTTATGTTTACAATAGGGTACATATATAGAGCACGATGTAAATTTCTGATAATCTTAAGTGGAATTTAAAATAAGAAACATGGCCCACTTTATAAAATTACGCAGAGTACCTATTAGACACATCCTTTCTTGCCTTAGAGTTTACTCTGTCTACGACTATAGTTTTGATAGCGTAAACGGAAGTCTCCTGAGTTTTTCCAAAAATCACTTAATACGAAGAAGTTAAAAAACGACTATGACAAGCCAAACAATCCACATTACCTTACCATATTATGTCACACTGAAATGTGAATGGAAAGGCGATAACATTTAAAAAATGGCAAATGTTCTTGTTCCCTTAGAGACTTTAGCTAACGTCAACTAATAGCTTCACAACTTGCGGAAGGTTTTCCCTTACGCACTGTAAAACTGACACATTGGCATAGTTATATACAATTTGATGTGTTAAAGGAAGACATTATATTTAATTAAACAAGTAGGAGAAAAAGCTGATTCCGACGGTTATGTGCAGAAAGTGGAGTCACACTCCGCAGCATATTTATGTGTAATCTCTGCTACTGCATTGTGAGAGTACTCTGGCACCCTGTGCTACAGCGGCGACCGAGGAGACGTTTAGTTTGCTCACGAGTCGAAATTATCCCTGACTGCCACTTCTTTCTAGGGAGTTAGCGCTGCATCAGCGCTGTTGTTATTATTAAACAACACAGCATTTGTGTTTGCAACATTTCCATATACTTTCGAAAAAACAGGTATTATATATGAGACAATGGACTAAATGAAATCCTTAACACATAGTAACAAATTTTCTATAAAGTCCTGTCAACTCTCTGCAACGTAACTATTGTAAACAGTAATACAGACCGTTTTGGTAGACAAGCTCCACTGGACCGCAGCGCAATGTAATACGCATATCAAGATCGCCCGTGTTCAAGATATGGCTCCACGGTGTTCTGGTCAGGCCAGGTGACTCAACTCCTCTGTGGCTGCGCAGACACAACGTGGACGTCGACGCCGAGAGAAACCATCCACCAAGAACTCCGGACACCTCAACCGGCGCTACTAGCGCCCTCCTGCCACACTCGCTGACACCGCAGCCACCCGATTCTTATCCAACAGCAGCCGGCACAGCCCAATTCTCAAATGGACAACTCTGCCAACAGCCACGGGCACTTTATCGCTGTCGTCCCTGCGTGCATCGCCGCCTGCCTCCGCGGATCCTCGTGGAAGAAGCACGACGCCACTGGAGCTCCCTGGTTTCAGCAACTAGGATTCGCAACCACCATGGGCCTACTCCCTTGGTGCACCTTGTCTTCCAGGACAGGGCGCACTACAACGCAGCCTTGACCAACGGTATGGGATTTCTCAGCCATACCATTACAGTGATCAATAGAACCACTTGGACACCGCCGTGCCGCCGGTGTTGTCAATATGGCCACTGGGAGGACCGATGTACAGCACTGCCGCGGTACCACTACTGCGGCGCACCTACCGCCACGTCTGCCTGCCAGCAGCATGACCTTATGCACCGGCGGAGGTTCTGCGCCACCTTCGGATGTACAGGTCACTTCACCGGGCAGGCTGTCTGCTAGCTTCTTTCTCGGCCTTCCACTGTTTCACAGTGCTCTGTGCTGTCGCCGAGGCCTCAGGCATCACAGCCAGTTCAGGCA
Source organism: Deroplatys truncata (assembly GCA_030765065.1). Taxonomy (NCBI): domain Eukaryota; kingdom Metazoa; phylum Arthropoda; class Insecta; order Mantodea; family Mantidae; genus Deroplatys; species Deroplatys truncata. The sequence goes on along the minus strand of CM060990.1, from coordinate 5,187,831 downwards.
TTTCTCCTGGAGGTCGCTTTGCAGCACCACACCAACTCCGCCTTCGAAACCATCGAGGCCCAGGTCGTCACACACTACGAAGCTTCTACCTTTGTCCGCACCGAAGTCTTCAAGTTGGCACACAGAACAACGTTGACCTGCCTACCGCCGCTCAAGAACACAACGTCGTATTCCACAACCTCCAAGTAGATATCAGCGGCATCAACACAGCACTTCAAGAAGTCTAAGAGTCTCAGCAGGCCGCCACTCAGACCGCTCAGCAGCCTGATACTTCCCCACCAGACCTTGCTGCTGAGATATAAGAAATGAAAAGCACACCCCAGGACTTCGCTCGCTGTCTCGCTCCCTTTGAAAAAGCGTTCCCTGTGGTAGCCACCACAATCAACCATAGCAGACACCTTAGCACCAATACCAGACACCGTCAGCTCATACATAACAGTTATACGCCATGCTACCTCAGACAAGCCCCAGAAGATAATGAATTACATAAATGACAACAGTACTTCCAAAACAAATGTAAGGACCTCATCACCATAGTACAGGATCACACCGACACGCTTTTGATAAGACTCAAGCAGTTGGATCAGCTAACCTCTGCAGGATCGGCCCCTTCCAAACTCATAAACAAAGCAACACTCCGAAACGATCTCTCAGCCCGCGTGAACAAGCATGCAGACCTCAGATCGATGTCAATGACGAGGTGCTAGTCCTCCTTAACCGAATATCCCCTTCCCTACCCAACCCACTTGATGGTTTAAAGAAGTGATGAAATAGGATATTCAAAATAGTGTTCAATTTTAATGTAAAAGTATCAAAATGCTTATCTTGATGAAAAACTGATGGACTCTATATTTTCTTTGTTTTTCTCTTCAATGTTATTTTCTGAAAACTTAGAATTACCTAAAGAGGTGTCCAAAAGTACTTTTAAGTTGAGAATAAAGTTTATACATTACCATTAAAATACATGCATTTAATTGTGTTTCCAGTGTGCATTTGTTTATTGATAAAATTAGCTGCGGTAAGAAGACCGCCTGTAGTGTTTGTTGATGGGCTCTCAGGAGTAAGGACAAGATGTGTGTGAAGCCCAAATGAGTTACATTTCAAATTAACAGGAAGGAGTACAACTGTGGAAAATTGTGAAAGCTACATCGCAAATAAAATGTAGATGATAAAGTTGTATTTAAGGCAAAAGAATGTCAAAACAGGAATGCCTGAAAGGTGATACTCGACTAGTGTCTGGACCGCTCTGCCAGACTCTCGCTGCTATGTACTTCCCATTTTGTAGTGACTAACGGTGTATATGTATGCACGTACACACAAAACCTGTTATTATTATCCAATATTGTCAGGAGATACTGTTATCAGTAAGTTCTAAGCACCCATTTCTTCCAAAGGAACCTAGAACAACTGGGCAAGTGAAATACACGGCTTTATTGCTTTATCTTGAATTCATCTTTCACTTTGATGCTCCTCAAAACACAAAACTAAAGAATTTTAGAAACGGTGAGTAGGAAGGACAAGAGAAAACAGTGCAACTCAGAATGCAAAATATTGGATATATACTACATTTGATGCTTAATTATGCCATCTTGTAAGAATGAAAATTGAATATTTTAGGTAGTTCCCACCCCCAGTAATCCTTCGCATAAAAATGCTTCGGTTATCTTTTATTTTCTGGTACTATCTCTAAATGGTTTGATTAAAACGTGCAAATTTGACGAGTTGATACAAAAAATGAAATATATGTATATATAATGGAATCTCTTTAATAATGAAAATAAAATAGAACCATAACTTATTATATAAATAATTAGGATAATAGTCATGAAAAGTAAAAGCATATGGTAAGAGAAGTCGTATGGCAGTTACACGTCACACTTTTGTTTCTTTTTTGCCCTGACAAACTGTAGCTATTGCACCCTTAATGTGGCATTAAACTAGGCCTTCGAAAAATTACCTTACGACGTTCAGTATTAATTTAGGTTTAAATATTCAATGCTGTAAATCGACCAGTTATAAAAAACACACAACCTAAATAAAAATGTGGAGCACGTTGAATAAATCACCAAATGGGCAAAAAACGTTTTAGCAATGCCACTACCCCACTGAAATGTTTCAGCATTTAATACGAAACGTACAAAGAAAACACCATAGCACCTTTCAACACATGTTTAGTAACCTGTGAAATATTTCTGCTCAAAATGAAGTTCAACATGAACATTAGCTTAAAATGATCAAGTTGGTAAACTTACGTTTTGCTTCAGAACTACTAAACTATGATCTACACCTAATTATTACATATAAGATAGGAAATAATATAATTAAATATTGCAAAATGTGTTTAGAATATAACCTACTACTTTAGCTATGCATTTTGTTGAATGTCAATAACAGTATAAAAGAGTGTAAACTAAGAATGTTATGTTCACACATACAATTTTTGGTAGGTTTTACATTGATTTGGCGCTAAACCGTACACGTTCTGCGCCCTAAAACTCTACACTATACTACTACTACCACCACCACTACAGCTGCAAGCACCATTACTATAGCAACACCACCACCACTACCTCTATACTACCACCAATGTTATTAAAAATTCTACTACACTACCACCACCAGCAGCAACACCACAACTACACTACCCTCATACTACTATACTACCATGACTACAACTACGTTTACATTATCTTCTATACCGCTATGTTACCACCACTGCTACTACAACTACAAATATCACCACTGCTATACTACCACCCCACCTCTACTGTTATACTACCATGACAACTACTATACTACAATAACGACTACCATTACAACTACTGTACTACATCTCTGCATCTCTGTTATTATAATACCACCAGTGCTACCATTACTACAATTACTACACCACCACCACTACTGCTATACTGCCACCGCTAAAACCAAAACTATGCTCTCATTGTCATTACTACCCTACCACCACAACTACTCTACTAACACACCACCACTACTACACCAACACCACCACCACCATCACTACTATTGTAACATCTATTACACAACCACCACTACTACTACACTACCCTCATTACTACTATACTACCATCACTACTACCACTACAACTCGTCATATTTTCTTCTTCACCACTATACTACCACCACAGCTACTAAAACTACCAATACTATACTACCACCGCAGCTACTAAAACTACCACTACTATACTACCATACCACCACAACAATTACACTACCATGACAACTATACCATGCCAAATACAACACCACAATGACTGCTACCATTATAACTATTACTACACTACTATCTCTGTTACCATACTATCAGCACTGCCACCATTACTACTACTACTACTACTACTACTACTACTTCTACTACTACTACTACTACTGCTACTGGTACTACTAGACTGCCACCGTTTCAATAACCTAAACTATACTATCATTGTCATTGCTATACTACCACTACAACAACTACTACTATAACAACTCCAACCACTACAAATAAAACAGCACCACTACAAGTACTACTTCACCACTACCGCTAATATTACCTACCACACCTACTACTTCAGGAACACCACAATTACTATACTACAACAACTACCACTACAGTAACACCAGTACCACTATGCTACTTACAATTGCACCACCAGTACTACTATGCTACTACACTATCACTACAGTACCACCAGTACTACTATTCTACTACACTACCACTACAGTACCACCAGTACTACTATGCTACTACGACTACCACTCCAGTACCACCAGTACTACTATGATACTACAACTACCACTACAGTACCACCAGTACTACTATGCTTCTACACTATCACTACAGTACCACCAGTACTACTATGCTACTACACTATCACTACAGTACCACCAGTACTACTATGCTACTACAACTACCACTACAGTACCACCAGTACTACTATGCTACTACAACTACCACTACAGTACCACCAGTACTACTATGCTACTACACTATCACTACAGTACCACCAGCACTACTATGCTACTACACTAACACTACAGTACCACCAGTACTACTATGCTACTGCAACTATCACTACAGTACCACCAGTATTACTATGCTACTAAACTATCACTACAGTACCACCACTACCACTATGCTACTACTCTATCACTACAGAACCACCAGTACTACTATGCTACCACACTATCACTACAGTACCACCAGTACTACTATTCTACTACACTATCACTACAGTACCACCAGTACTACTATGCTACTACACTATCACTACAGTATCACCAGTACTACTATGCTACTACAACTACCACTACAGTACCACCAGTACTACTATGCTACTACATTATCACTACAGTACCACCAGTACTACTATGCTACGACACTATCATTACAGTACCACCAGTACTACTATTCTACTACAATATCACTACAGTACCACCAATACTACAATGCTACTACACTATCACTACAGTACCAACAAAACTACTATGCTACTACACTACCACTACAGTACTTACCACCAGTACTACTATGCTACTACAACTACCACTACAGTACCACCAGTACTACTATGCTACTACATTATCACTACAGTACCACCAGTACTACTATGCTACTACACTATCATTACAGTACCACCAGTACTACTATGCTACTACAACTACCACTACAGTACCACCAGCACTACTATGCTACTACACTATCACTACAGTACCACCAGTACTACTATGCTACTACAAATACCACTACAGTACCACCAGTACCACTATGCTACTACAACTACCACTACAGTACCACCAATACTACTATGCTACTACAAATACCACTACAGTACCACCAGTACTACAATGCTACTACAACTGCCACTACAGTACCACCAGTACTACTATGCTACTACACTACCACTACAGTACTTACCACCAGTACCACTATGCTACTACAACTACCACTACAGTACCACCAGTACTACTATGCTACTACATTATCACTACAGTACCACCAGTACTACTATGCTACTACATTATCATTACAGTACCACCAGTACTACTATGCTACTACATTATGACTACAGTGCCAACAGTACTACTATGCTACTACAACAACCACTACAGTACCACCAGTACTACTATGCTACTACACTATCACTACAGTACCACTAGTACTACTATGCTACTACACTACCACTACAGTACCACCAGTAGTACTATGCTACTACAACTACCATTACAGTACCACCAGTACTACTATGCTACTACAACTACCACTACAGTACCACCAGTACTACTATACTACTACACTATCACTACAGTACCACCAGTACTACTATGCTACTACACTACCACTACAGTACCACCAGTACTACTATGCTACTACAACTACCACTACAGTACCACCAGTACTACTATGCTACTACAACTACCACTACAGTACCACCAGTACTACTATGCTACTACAATTACCACTACATACCACCAGTACTACTATGCTACTACACTATCACTACAGTACCACCAGTACTACTATGCTACTACAACTTCCTCCACAGTACCACCACCACTACTATGCTACTACAACTCTTACTACAGTACCACAATTACTACTACGCTACAACTACCTCTATACAACCACCACTACAACTACATCTACACTACCACCACTAATACTATACTTCTACAACTACTTCTATTCTAGAATCACTACAACTATTGCTACACCACCACTACTACTACTACTACTACTACTACTACTACTACTACTGTGCTACTACAATTACTAACACACTACCACCATGCTACTATGTTACCACAAATACTACTACTACAGTACCATAATTACTACTAGCCTACACTACCTCTATACAGTCACCACTACAACTTCATCTACACAGCCACCACTACTACTATACTACTGCAACTATCTCTATTCTATCATGACTACAACTATTGCTACACCGCTACCACCAGTACTACTGTGCTACTACAACTACTGTAAATACGCCACCACCACTACTAATATGCTACCACAACTACTGCTACAGTACCGCAATTACTACTAGGCTCAACTACCTCCATACAACCACCACTATAACTACATCTACACTGCCACCGCTAATACTATACTACTACAACTACTTCTATTCTAGAATCACTACAACTATTGCTACACCACTACTACTACTACTACTACTGTGCTACTACAATTACTACTACACTACCACCACTGCTACTATGATACCATAAATACTACTACAGTACCATAATTACTACTAGGCTACACTACCTCTATACAACCACCATTACAACTGCATCTACACTGCCACCACTACTACTACAACTATTTCTATTCTATCATGACTACAACTATTGCTACACCAATACCACCGGTACTACTATACTACAACTACCACTACAGTACCACCAGTACTACTATGCTACTACAACTACCACTACCGTATCACCAGTACTACTATGCTACTACAACTACCACTACAGTACCACCAGTACTACTATGCTACTACATTATCACTACAGTACCACCAGTACTACTATGCTACTACACTAATATTACAGTACCACCAGTACTACTATTCTACTACACTATCACTACAGTACCACCAGTACTACAATGCTACTACACTACCACTACAGTACCACCAGTACTACTATGCTACTACACTATCACTACAGTACCACCAGTACTACAATGCTACTACACTACCACTACAGTACCACCAGTACTACTATGCTACTACACTATCACTACAGTACCACCAGTACTACAATGCTACTACACTACCACTACAGTACCACCAGTACTACTATTCTACTACACTATCACTACAGTACCACCAGTACTACAATGCTACTACACTACCACTACAGTACCACCAGTACTACTATGCTACTACACTATCACTACAGTACCACCAGTACTACAATGCTACTACACTACCACTACAGTACCACCAGTACTACTATGCTACTACATTATGACTACAGTACCACCAGTACTACTATGCTACTACAACTACCACTACAGTACCACCAGTACTACTATGCTAGTACACTACCACTACAGTACCACCAGTACTACTATGCTACTAAAACTACCTCTACAGTGCCACCAGTACTACTATGCTACTACAACTACCACTACAGTACCACCAGTACTACTATGCTACTACTATACTCCACTACAGTACCACCAGTACTACTATGCTACTACAACTACCACTACAGTATCACCAGTACTACTAGGCTACTACACTATCACTACAGTACCACCAGTACTACTATGCTACTACAACTTCCTCCACAGTACCACCACTACTACTATGCTACTATAACTACTACTATAGTACCACAATTACTACTAGGCTACAACTACCTCTATAGAACCACCACAACTACATCTACACTACCACCACTAATACTATACTTCTACAACTACTTCTATTCTAGAATCACTACAACTATTGCTACACCACTACTACTACTACTACTATTACTACTACTACTACTGTGCTACTACAATTACTACTACACTACCACCATGCTACTATTCTACCACAAATACTACTACAGTACCATAATTACTGCTAGGCTACACAACTTTATTTAGTCACCACTACAACTTCAGCTACACTGCCACCACTACTACTATACTACTGCAACTATCTCTATTCTATCATGACTACAACTATTGCTACACTGCTACCACCAGTACTACTGTGCTACTACAACTACTGTAAATACGCAACCACCACTACTAATATCCTACCACAGCTACTGCTACAGTACCGCAATTACTACTAGGCTTAACTGCCTCCATACAACCACCACTATAACTACATCTACACTGCCACCGCTAATACTATACTACTACAACTACTTCTATTCTAGAATCACTACAACTATTGCTACACCACTACTACTACTACTACTGTGCTACTACAATTACTACTACACTACCACCACCGCTACTATGATACCATAAATACTACTACAGTACCATAATTACTACTAGGCTACACTACCTCTATACAACCACCATTACAACTGCATCTACACTGCCACCACTACTACTACAACTATTTCTATTCTATCATGACTACAACTATTGCTACACCAATACCACCAGTACTACTGTGCTACAAGTACTACTGCTACTACTACTACTACTACTACTATTACTACTACGCTACCACCACTACTAATATGCTACCACAACTACTGCTACAGTACCACAATTACTACTAGGCTACAACTACCTCTGTACAACCACCACTGCACCTACATCTACACAGCCACCACTACTACTATACTACTACAACTACTTCTGTTCTATCATCACTACAACTGTTGCTACACCACTACCACCAGTGCTACTGTGCTACTACAAGTACTACTACTACTACTACTACTACTACTACTACTACTACTACTACTTCGGTTCTATCATCACTACAACTATTGCTACACCAATACCACCAGTACTACTGTGCTACTACAAGTACTACTACTACTACTACTACTACTACTACTACGCTACCGCCACTACTAATATGCTACCACAACTACTGCTACAGTACCACAATTACTACTAGGCTACAACTACCTCTGTACAACCACCACTGCACCTACATCTACACAGCCACCACTACTACTATACTACTACAACCACTTCTGTTCTATCATCACTACAACTGTTGCTACACCACTACCACCAGTGTTACTGCGCTACTACAATTACTACTACTACGTCTACTACCACTACTACTATGCTACTACAACAGTACCAACGTTACTACTATGCTACTACAACTACTTCTATACTACCACTACTACCGCTACAACTACTTCTACACTTCACCAGTACTATTATACTACAACTACTTCTATACCTCCACCAACTACACTACCAGCACTACAACTACTACAGTAGTGGAAATCAGTATAAAGGCGCTGCGTTTCCTACTGAGATGTAGTATGTACAATTTATTAGCCATAGGTATCTAATTTATTAAGAAAGTAGTAGATGTGAGCAGTCCAAAGGTCATGACAGAATTACTTTCTGTCATAAAATGAGTAATATAAAAGAAGACATTTTCATTTCTTGAATGGAAATTGGTATAAAGGCACCTTTTATCTTACTGGTAGCACTTCGTCGGACCGCCTTTATTCTTATATACATAAGAAGTATCTTAGGGATTTTTTGGTGGGGTTTTAATTGACATTGTAATTTTGAGCCACTCTTCTGGTATTGCTCTTTTCAGCTCAGAAATGGCCTGAAGTTGCCTTTCATTGTGAAAAAGATGTCTTCCAAGTATTAGCCAAAGGTTTTCCATGGTATTCAAAACTGGACTAGCTTCTGGCCAGGGCAAGACAACATTTGTTTCTTTAAACCACATCATGGCTGTAACAGAAGAATGCATTATCTTGTTGAATATTAGACTTTCTTCCCCTAGATCCTCATACATTTGAACCGTTTCTGTCTCTAGCATCTTAGAGTATATGTTAGTTCATTCTAGTGCTCAGCCAAGCAATGAGTGATTCACCATTAGCGCAGAAGGATACCATCAAAATTTCTCCTCATTCTTATTGGCTGCTCCGTTCTAAGATCATGCTGATAATATTTAAATATATTAGATCTATCTAAATTACTCTTCTTCTCATCACTGCAGATCACTTTCTCCCATTCTGAAGTGCATCACTTACTTTTTCGCAAAATCCAATCATTCCTTCGTATGAGTGAGTGAGCGTTAGAGCTGGATTATTCAGTTATTACTTGAATTGAAGATGTTTCTCATTTGACAAAATTTGTCTTACACGTCTGGCAATTACTTGCAACTCTAAATCACCAACAGGTTGGGAACAGTTGCCAATTTCGAACCCTTGTTTTGTTCAAAAGTAACTGTTTAGATACCTCAGATAATTTTCTACCTTGCACATAGCCAATGTTCTTTCCATATCGTGCATCGAATGAAACAATCATTGAACTACAAGGGTTGGCATCGGATGACTAAACAGTCCCATTTTCTTGTTCACGCTGAATTTTCATCACATGATAAACATTACCCACGTGGCATTGTCATAATAATGGTTCATGTAATACACTCCAAGCAGTCACTAGTGGTGCCTGTTTACTGACTGCAATAGAGGCACATATGCAAACCCTAATACCCCACAGCTCTGACTGCCTTTATACAGACTTCCACCCTCTACCACCTGAATTGTTGATTCCTTGTCATACTGTACTACTGACATCGATTGGGACACTATTAGAATGCATTTGACAGTGTACTGAATCTCATAGTATTGTATGCAACAATATTACAACACAACATTTTCATGTAACTTCAAACATCTATGCCATTATACTAATTTCCACTACTGTGCTGCACCACTACCACTAATCTACTTTTACACAACCAATACCACAACTACTTTACACCACAACCACTACAACCTCCTTTACACCACAACCACTACAACCTCCTTTACACCACTATCACTACAATTATTTCTCAACTACAACCACTACTACAACAACAACAACAACAACACCACTGTAACTACATCTACACCACCCCCACTACTACTACAACTACTTCTATACTATCACCACTACAACTAATACTACGCAACTACCACTACTATAACTGTACCACTACTACTAATTTACTACTACAAATAACACTACAGTACCACCACTATAACTATGCTATTAAAACTATTACATTACCATCATTACTATTATGCTACCACAAATAGTTTCTAAACATCACCACTACTGCTATAATACAACTACTTCTGTACTACCATCACTACTGCACCACCAGCACTTCAACTACTACTACACAACTAGCAATACAACTGATTATACATAACAACCACTATAACTACTTTTACACTACCACCACCACCACCACCACCACCACTACTACTACTACTACTACTACTACTACTACTACTATTACTACGCCACCACCGCTATAACTACTTGTAAACTATCCCTACTGCTGCTACGTGTAGTGGTTACCATGCTAGCCTCTAGTTCCCTAGGTCACGGCTTAAACCCCGATGGATTTCGATGGATTTTACGGGCGTAAAAATCTCTATCATGACTTCCTTCAGAAGGGCAGTAAAGCCGGTGGTCCCCTGTCGTAGATTTACGGCCCGTAAAAGAATCTCAAGTCTGATAAAGAGGAGTGCAAGCAAAATTTTCGCTTTTTCACACCCAATATAGAATGGAACGCTAAGGATCACAACAGTTTAAGAGCGCCCAATAAATAAAACTCAATTCTTTTCACTACTACTGTACTACTACAAATACTTCTACACTATCTACCACTACATACCACTACAACCACTTCTACACTAACAACACTTCTACCATAATGTCATAACTAGTTCTATACTACCAAAACTAGCACACCACCACTTCTACTATTTTACTACTACCACTATTCTACTGCCATCACTTCTGCCACCACCACTACTGCTACACCATCACTAAAACTAACATTATCACTACTATTATATCATCACCACTGTTAACATACTTCTACAACCATTATTACTATACTAACACAGCCAACACTACCATTATACATCCATCACCACTACCACTAAACTACCACCACCAAAAGTAATACTACCACAATACCACAATCAGAAATATACTACCACCACCACTAAAAATATACCACCACCAACACCACTACTATACCTCCATTGGAGCTATTCCACCACCAGTGTTATTATACTATCACCACCGCTATTACTACACCAAAACTACTACACCACCATCACAAACACTAAACTACCACTACAGTTACTATAATATCACCACGACCATTACTCCACTGCCACTGCTATACTAGGACAACTATTACTACTGCTCTACAGCAACAGTTATTATATTATCACCACCGCTATTACTACACTACCGCTACTACCCTACCACAACCACTACCATCACTATTATTATACAATCACCACCGGTATTACTACTCTACTACACCGCCAGCACCACTACCAAACCACCACAACTGTTATTATACTATAAACACCGCTATTGCTACACTGCCACCAATATACTACCACCACCATATCATTTCCACTGTTATAATACTATCAACACCACCACTACTACTCTACCGCTACTATACTACTACTACTACTACTACTACTACTACCACCACCACCATACTACGACAATGTTATAAAACGAACACCGCTGTTACAACACCAACGCTATACTACCACCACAATCAGCACTATACTAGTACTGCCGCAGTTACAATAACATGACCACCGCTATTACTAAACTGCATTACTACCAAAACCACCACCATACTACCACCGCAATCACTACACTATTATACTCCATTCACCACCACCACCACTATACTATCACCATCGCTATCGGTACAATATTACACTCGAACCACCAACCACACCAAAACCACTAAACTATAACCACCGCTATCACTACACTATTATACTCAAACCACCACCTCCACCACAACTAATATATTATCACCACCACTATCACTACACTACTATACTCCAACCACCACCACCACCACAAACGTACCATCACCACCGCTATCACTACACTATTATACTCCATCCACCACCACCACTATACTATAACAACGCTATCATTACACTATTATACTCCGACCACCACCACAACCACTATACTATCACCACCGCTATCACTACACTACTATACTCCAACCACCACCACCGCAAACGTACCATCACCACAGCTATCACTACACCATTATACTCCATCCACCACCACCACTACACTATCACTACCGCTATCACTACAGGATTACACTCTATCCACCACCACCACTATACTATCTCCAACGCTATCACTACACTACTATACTCCTACCACCACCACAAACGTACCATCACCACCACTATCACTACACTATTATACTCCATCCACCACCACTATACTATCACCACCGCTAACACTACACCACTATATTCCTACCACCACCACCACCACCACCACCACCACAAGCGTACCATCACCACCGCTATCACTACACTATTATAGTCTCACCACCACTACCACCACCATAACCACTATACTATCACTACCGCTATGACTACACTATTATAGTCTCACCACCACTATACTAGCACCACCGCTATCACTACACTATTATACTCTATCCACACTACCACCACCATAACCACTATACTATCACTACCGCTATGACTACACTATTATAGTCTCACCACCACTATATTATCACCACCGCTATCAGTTCACTATTATACTCTATCCACCACTACCACCACCAAAACCACTATACTATCACTACCGCTATGACTACACTATTATAGTCTCACCACCACCACTATACTATCATCACCGCTATCACTATACTATTATATTCTATCCACCACCGCAACCACTATTCTATCACTGCCGCTAACACTACACCACTATACTCCGAACACCACCTCCACAAACGTACCCTCACCACCGCTATCACTACATTATTATACTCCAACCACCACCACAACCACTATACTATCACCACCGCTATCAATACACTATTATACTCCATCCACCACCACCACTATACTATCACCAACGCTATCACTTCACTATTATACTCCGTCCTCCACCACCACTATACTATCACCACCGCTATCACTACAACATTATACTCTCACCACCTCCACTATACTATCACCACCGCTATCACTACACTATTATACTCTCACCACCAACACTATATTATCACCTTCACTATCACTACACTATTACACTCTATCCACCACCACCACAACCAATATACTATCACCACCGCTATCACTAAACTATTATACTCTATACATCACCACCACTATACTATCACCACCGCTATCACTAAACTATTATACTCTATCCATCACCACCACTATACTATCACCACCGTTATCACTACACTATTATACTCCAACCAACACCGCCACAACCACTATACTATCACCAACGCTATCACTACACTATTATACTTCATCCACCACCACCATAACCACTATACTATCACTACCGCTATGACTACACTATTATAGTCTCACCACCACCACTATACTAACACCACCGCTACCACTACACCATTTTACTCTCGCCACCACCATTATACTATCATCACCGCTATCACTATACTATTATATTCTTTCCACCACCGCAACCACTATTCTATCACGGCCGCTAACACTACACTACTATACTCCGAACACCACCACCACAAACGTACCCTCACCACCGCTATCACTACACTATTATACTCCAACCACCACAACCACTATACTATCACCACCGCTATCAATACACTATTATAATCCATCCACCACCACTATACTATCACCAACGCTATCACTTCACTATTATACTCCATCCTCCACCACCACTATACTATCACCACCGCTATCACTAAACTATTATACTCTTTACATTACCACCACTATCACTAAACTATTATACTCTATCCATCACCACCACTATACTATCACCACCGCTATCACTACACTACTATATTCCAACCACCAACATTACAAATGTACTATCACCACCACTATCACTACACTATTATACTCCATCCACCACCACCACTATACTATCACCACCGCTATCACTACGCTACTATACTCCAACCACCAACGCAACAAATGTACCACTACCGCTATCACCACACTATTATACTCCATTAACCACCACCGCCACCACAATATCTTCACCAACGCTATCACTACACCACTATGCACCAACCACCACCACAAATGTACCCTCACCAGCGCTATCAATACACTATTATACTCCATCCATCACCACCACCACTATACTATCACCACCGCTATCACTATACTATTATACTCTATCCACCACCACCACAACCACTATACTATCACCAACGCTATCGCCATACTGTTATAAACCAGCCACTACCACAACCAGTATACTATCACCACCGCTATCACTACACTATTATCCTCCAACCACCACCGCCACAACCACTATACTATCACCACCGCTATCAGTACAGTATTATACTCCAACCACCACCGCCACAACCACTATACTATCACCACCGCTATCAGTACACTATTATACTCTATCCACCACCGCCACAACCACTGTACTATCACCACCGCTATCACTACACTATTATACTCCAACCATTACCGCCACAACCACTATACTATCACCACCGCTATCACTACACTACTATACTCCAACCATCACCACCACAAATGTACCATCACCACCCCTATCATCACACTATTATACTCCATCCACCAATACCACCACTATACTATCACCACCGCTATCGCTACACTATTATACTCTATCCATCATCACCACAACCACTATACTATCACCACCGCTATCACTACACTATTATACTCTATCCACCACCACCACAACCACTAGACTATCACCACCGCTATCACTACACTATTATACTCCAACCATCACCACCACCAGTATACTATCACCGCCGCTATCACTACACTATTATACTCCATCCATCACCACCACCAATATCCTATCACTACCGATAATCTACACTACCACCACTGTTACTGTGCAGTCACAACCGCTATAACTACGCTACCAGTACTATACTACCGCCACTGTTACTATACTGTCATCACCGCTATTACTACACAACAGTAGTATACTATCACCACCGGTGTTACTACACTACCACGGCTATTCCACTTCCACCATTTTGCTATACTATCACCACTGCTATTACTACACTACCAGTACTATACTATCACCATCGGTGTTACTACACTACCACTTCTATTCCACTTTGAGCACTCCTATACTTCCACCACTCTTACTATACTACCGCCACTGTTACCATACTATCACCACCGCTATTACTACATTACCAGTACTATACTATAAGCACCGGTGTTACTACACTAGCACTTTTATTCCACTTTGACCATTTCTATACTTCCACCACTCTTACTATACTATCACCACTGCTATTACTTCACTACCAGTGCTATACTATCACCACCGATGTTACTACACTACCACTGCTATTCCACTTCCACCACTTCTATACTTCCGCCATTCTTACTATGCTATTACCACTGCACTTACTACACTACCAGCGCTATACTATCTTCGCCGGTGTTACTACACTACCACTGCTATTCCACTTCCACCACTCCTATACTTCCACCATACTTACTATACTATCCCAACTTCTATTACTACACTACCAGTACTATACTATCACCACCGGTGTTACTACACTACCACTGCTATTTCACTTCCACCACTCTTACTATACAATCACCACTGCTATTTCCACATTACCAATACTATACTACGACCACTGTTACTATACTATCATCAGCGCTTTTACTACACTACCACTAATATAATACCACCATCGCGATTAGTATGCTATCATTAGTACTATACTACCACCACTGTTACTATGATATCCCCACCGCCATTACTGAACTACCACTAATATACTACCGCCACCACGATTACTATACTACTATTTGTACTATTCTACCACTACTGTTACCATACTATCTCCACCGCCATTACTGAACTACCACCAATATACTACTACCACCACCAGAATTACTATACTACCGTTGTTACTATAATATCACTACTGTTACCATACTATTTTCACCGGTATTTCTACGCTACCACTACTAGACGACTTCTGTATTACAATCGGCACTATACTATCATCATCGGAATTACTATACTGTCACTACTATACCACAACCTCTACCACCACCATTACTACAGTACACCATCGCTGCTATACTACTTCTCCACTACTGGTATATTACCATCACTATTACTATACTACCATTTCGACTATACTACCACCGCTGTTACTATACTATCACAGTTTTGGTTAGTCTACCATTACCATACTACTGCCACCACTACTATACTACAGCCACCACCACCACCACCCCTACTATACTATCGCCCGCTGTTACTACACTACAACTGCTATACTACTATTGATACTATAGAACCGCCAGTGTTACTATACTATAACCATCGCTATTATTGCACTACCACTACTATACCACCACTACATTGCCATTGGCACTATACTACCAGCACCGTTGCTATACTATCACCATCGCTATCACTACTACTACTATACTATCACCATCGCTATCACTACTATTATACTATCACTACTACTACAAAAACTATACTACTATAGTACCATTGGTGATATACTGCCGCCACTGTTACTATACTATCACCACCTTATTACTACACTACCACAGCTATAATACCACCACTACTATACTACACCACCATTGGTAGTACACCACCATCATTACTCCTAGTATGCATTACCACATAATGCTACACGACCACTAATACTATACTATCACTACCGCCACACTACACCACCACTGTTACTATATTACCATCACTACTGCTACGATACTATCCCTACAACTATAGTGCACCACCACTACTACTACTACTACTACTATATTGGCACCACTACTGCTACTATACCATCCCCACATATATACTGCACCACCACTACCCTTATGTTACCAACACTACTGCTGTATTACCACACATAGTAGTACTTTACTAACCCCACAGATATATTGCACCATTACTACCCTTATATTACCACTAATATTATACTACACCATCACTAGTGCTATATTACTACTAGTAGTAGTACTATACGATCCCACAAATGTACTGCACCACCGCTATCCTTATATTACCACCAATGTTGTACTACACCACCACTACTCCTATATTATCACTACTAATTCTAGTGTACTGTTCCCACAAGTCAACTGTACCACCACTGCCCTTATATTGCTACCGCTACTATACTATACTGCCACTACTGCTATATTACCATCAATACCTCTACTGCTACTATTACTATACTATGATCACAACAATACCACTGCACCACTAATACTATGTTACCACCATTACCATAATTCATCACCACTACTACTAAAATGCCACCACTCCTATACTACACCACCACCTATACTTCCATATTACCATCAATACTGCTGCTGTTACTACTACTACTACTACTACTACTACTACTATTAGTACTACTATACTATCCCCACAAAGTTACTACATCACCCCTACTGATATATACTACCACCACTTATACTACAACTGTACTATGCCCACAAATATGCTACCCACCGCTAATACTCTATTACAACCACTACCTTGCTACAGCATCTCTATTACTATAATGACACCATTCCCATACTACACTACCACTACTGCTGTATTACCACTACTACTATTACTACTATACTATCCCCAAAAATATACTACACCACCCCTAATACTATATTATCACAATTACTATACTACACCACCACTGCTACTTTAATACAACTACTCCTATATTATACCACCACTACTGCTATATTAACACCACAACCACCACCACTACTACTAGTACTACTATTACACTATATCCACAGGTATACTACACCACCACTATTATTGTTACATTACAACCACAACTACGACTAGTTTACTAGTTTACTAATACAGATAGCTTTCCGGATTTGTAGTATAATTTTCCAAAGCCTATTATCCTTATACTGGAATACACTTCACTTTGTTTTTGTTTTCAGTAAAAAATTTTGCCAAATTGACTACTGATAGTTAAGTTTGTAGCCGTGTAGCAACCCTTGGGGTAGTTAGCTCCAGAGGATACTTACAACAGGAGGGTAGTTGTCTGCGTTGGCAGAGCGTTGACGGTATCGGGGGTAGGAAGGGTACATGGCGAGGGTAGCGGGTGAACTAGAGGAAGAGGCTTCAATTGATAACCTGGGTTTATAAAAAAACAACTATATTTGCAACTGATTAACATGATTACGGGGGATATGTAGGGTAGTATGTGCGAGAACTTACACATAGCACATCTTACCTGAAACTCTCGGATATAACTTGAGGTTCACTAACTAAAGTGTGAATTTAGTTATGCTGGGGGCGTCGAGTCTCAGATGATCGTTACTTCGCCGTGTTGGTTCAGAGTGTGAACAATGACCTAATTTAGAGGCCGTTAAATACGTTTCAATAAGCTGACAGCGCGACCTCGTGCGCTACAATGCCGAGCTTCTTAGATTTCACCATCTTACGACATTTTTCCAACTCTAATGCAATCCTTGCCCTCCGTTGCAGCTACGTTAATATATCTGCTACATTACCGCCGAGGGGAGACTAATTAAGACCTCGGAATTCAAACATGAAAGGGAGAAAGCCCTTGGTCTTAAGGTGTGCCTGATTTGCCTCATTAGACAACCCCTAAAGAAAAAAATTAATAAAATACTTAGGGCCTAGGTACACAGTCGACTGACCAATAATAGCGACCTTGGCTTGCTAGTACCCCGACTTTCCCGCTTCTGTACGAGACCCAGGAGTCATGGGGAAAGCTCCTCTGGTGGTTTTAGTATCACAAGGGAGAATGTGGCTTCAATTTTTCGGCCTTACTGCATATCTCTTGATCTTTCTTTGCTCCATATTACATGTAAGAAGCTGTACAAAGCGCTGCCTTGCTGTCCGTGAGTGTTTCTGCTGAGTTTGCCGTTCTCAGACGTCGTATTTCAGTCTGCTACGTTTCATGTCGGCCACACTGTGACGTTTGATTATTTCGGTCTTCGGCAATGTGAATAGTTCAGCCCACTATTGGTCGTGTCGGGGTATCTTACATCCCGAATTCCATTTTGTCTAACATCTCTTCTTCATTATCGTCTCTGCTGTTCTGCTTTTGCGAGTTGGCGTGCAGCGGGACGGTTCCTTTCTTAAGATGGATCTACTTCCAGGAATTACAAAACTAGAATGTAGAGGGGGAAATATGTGACTTTAACCTTTACAGATGGATCTGATGGCGGCGGGGGAATAAGTTTCGAAAATAAGTACCCCTGACGATTACCTACTTATCTCCCGAATTTTGCAAATGAAAGTAATAGCTTTTGGCCTTCTCTCCAAGTATGACATGATGCTGTTCAGCCCTTGCCAGTACTATTTTGACTGTCATTCTTTCTGCTATTTTCTTACAATTTACATTTGATTGATCGTCTGTGTAGGTACAAAACATGGCTGCCTTTAGTGTAATATTGTGAGCTTATTATCTGCGTCTCTTCCTTCTTTAATTTTGATGCCTGGTTTTCCTGGCTGCAACTAAGTGTTTTTTTCTCGTGGTTCGCTCGTGCTTTTACAACCAAATCATCATCTTTGCTGATCTCCCTGCATGCTAAATCCTCTGCGGGGGCTCTGAAACACTTTGTTATTGTAGTTGTTTGTTCGTGGTGCTTAACCATCCTAGTTTGTTTTCTCTTTTACTCTTTACTTCTTTCGCACACTCTCTACTATGACAAAAACAAAGACAGCAAAATAAATGGGACCTACTGATTTCTCACGCAACCTCCTCTATGCCTCCTTAGACGCAGTTAGTTAATCTCGACCTCTGGAACCTTAAAACATCCTCTTCTACCTTACTGTCTCCTGCAAGAGTGATCCCTTGAAGAGCGTTCATGTCTATTACGCAATACTGGGGCCGACCATATGCAGCATCCTGTGTCTTTTGGGGGGGGGGACTTCTACTACCACAGTAGGTTATTTAAAAGAGAGCTGGCACACTTTTTTGCGTTTATATGGGAAAGGATAGGGAAAACGAGGGTGGATGCGGAGGGCCAAGGAGGAAAATGCGTTTATATGGGCGAGATAGGGAATACGAGGACTGACACTAGGCTAGACAGCGGCAGAAGGAGGGGGATGCGCTTTATATGAGACAGATAGGGAATACGTGGAGAGGTGCTAGGCTAGACAGAGGCTGAGAGTAGAGTATGCGTTTATATGTATGAGAGGTATAGGAGCAGGAGGAGCGGTGCTAGGCAAGACAGAGGTTGAGTAGAGTATGGGTTATATGAGAGAGGTAGGGAACAGGAGGAGAGGTGTTAGGCTAGCCAGAGGTTGAGGAGTAGAGTATGGTCTATATGAGAGATATAGGAAAACGAGGATGGGTGTTAGGCTAGACAGAGGTTGAGGAGAGGAGTATGGTTTATATGAGAAGTATAGGAAAACGAGGAGAGGTATTAGGTTAGGAGAATTGAGTATGTGTTTAGAAGAAGATACGAGAAAACGGAGAGATCCTATTATAGGATAGACAGGTGTTAAAGGTAGAATGTGTTTTATATGAGCGGTATAGGAAACCAAAGAGAGATGCTCAGCTAGACAGGGATCAGGAGAGGAATGCGCTCTATGAGAGGTAGGGGATACGGGGTGTGGTGTTAGGCTAGACAGAGGTTGAGAGTAGAGTATGCGTTTATATGTATGAGAAGTATAGGAACAGGAAGAGGGGTGTTAGGCTAGACAGAGGTTGAGGAGTAGAGTATAGTTTATATGAGAGGTATAGGAAAACGAGGAGAGGTGTTAGGCTAGACAGAGGTCGAAAATAGAGTATGGTTTATATGAGAGGTATAGGAAAACGAGGAGAGGAGTTAGACTAGACAGAGGTCGAGGAGCAGAGTATGGTTTATATGAGAGTCATAGGAAAACGAGAGAGGTGTTAGGCTAGACAGAGCTAGAGGAGTAGAGTATGGTTTATATGAGTGGTATAGGAACAGGAGGAGAGGTGTTAGGCTAGACAGATACTAAAAGAGTAGCAATATGGGTTTATATACAGGAGAGATAGGGAATAGGAGGTGCTAGACCTTGAAAGCGACATTAGACGTGAACTTCATGGAAAACTGTTTCATGTCAATGTTCTAGACATGTCCATCACGTAACCCATTCAGGGAAAAGGTGACCAGCAAAGGGAAAAAGGTGACCAGCAAAGGGAAAAATGTGACCAGCAAAGGGAAAAAGGTGACCAGTAAAGGGAAAAAGGTGACCAGCAAAGGGAAGAATGTGACCAGCAAAGGGAAAAAGGTGACCAGCAAAGGGAAAATGGGACCAGCAAAGGGAAAAACGTGACCAGCAAAGGGAAAAAGGTGACCAGCAAAGGGAAAAAGGTGACCAGCAAAGGGAAAAAGGTGACCAGTAAAGGGAAAAAGGTGACCAGCAAAGGGAAGAATGTGACCAGCAAAGGGAAAAAGGTGACCAGCAAAGGGAAAAATGGGACCAGCAAAGGGAAAAACGTGACCAGCAAAGGGAAAAAGGTGACCAGCAAAGGGAAAAAGGTGACCAGCAAAGGGAAAAACGTGACCAGCAAAGGGAAAAAGGTCACCAGCAAAGGGAAAAGGTGACCAGCAAAGGGAAAAACGTGACCAGCAAAGGGAAAAATGTGACCAGTAAAAGGGGAAAATGTGACCAGCAAAGGGAAAAAAGGTGACCAGCAAAGGGAAAAACGTGACCAGCAAAGGGAAAAACGTGACCAGCAAAGGGAAAAACGTGACCAGCAAAGGGAAAAAGGTGACCAGCAAAGGGAAAAGGTGACCAGCAAAGGGAAAAACGTGACCAGCAAAGGGAAAAATGTGACCAGTAAAAGGGAAAAATGTGACCAGCAAAGGGAAAAAAGGTGACCAGCAAAGGGAAAAACCTGACCAGCAAAGGGAAAAAGGTGACCAGCAAAGGGAAAAAGGTGACCAGCAAAGGGAAAAATGTGACCAACAAAGGGAAAAAGGTGACCAGCAAAGGGAAAAACGTGACCAGCAAAGGGAAAAATGTGACCAGCAAAGGGAAAAATGTGACCAACAAAGGGAAAAAGATGATCAGCAAAGGGAAAAAGGTGACCAGCAAAGCGAAAAATGTGACCAGTTAAGGGAAAAATGTGACCAGCAAAGGGAAAAAGGTGATCCACAAAGGGAAAAGGGTAGGGGAAAGGTGACCCTCTCACGGGAAAAGCTAACCCACTCACACTAACAGGTAAGTAATTCAGTTAGTATCACAGGTTAGGACAGATCCGGGGAAGCGGATATAGCATAGTTCCGTATGATGTTACAGGTAATTCAGAGAGTATCGTAGGTATTTAGGATAATTCAAGTAACATAGGTGTTTAGAGTCACTCAGCTAGTATCACAAGAGGCTAGTTTCCAGGGGCAGGACGTATCATAGATGCATATTTTTCACAGGCAATTCAGCTAGTATCGGAGGGTATTTAAGCTAATTCATCTGGTATTACAAGAGGCGGACTGCATCATAGCAGTGTATGATTTCACAGGTAATTCAGTTAGTATCGTAGGTATTTAGGCTAATTTATCTAGTATCACAGGAGGATAGATTCCAGGGGTTGGGTATAGCATAGTTTCGTATTTCACAGGTAACTCAGCTAGTATCGTAGGTATTTAGCATAATTCAAGTGTGATAGGTGTTTAGAGTAATTAAGCTAGCATTACAGGAGGGTAGGTTCCAAAGTCGGTTATAACGTAGTTTCGTATTTTACAGATAGTTCAGGAAATATCGTAAGTATTTGGGTAATCAGCATAGTTTCACAGATACTCGTGATAATTTCGATCAGAGATATGTATCTAAGCTATTTAAGGTAAATGCAGGTGATTCAGGTTGTATCAATGGTATTTGAGTCATTTTAACAGGTAATTCATCTAGTATCATTGATATTTGGGGCAAACCAGATAGTATCACAGGTGCTGGTGCTAATTTAGAGCAGGAATTCGTATCAGAGCTAGTTAAGGTAATTTCACATGATTCGACTAGTATCACAGGTATTTTAGTCATTTTAACAGGTAATTCAACTAGTATCACAGGTAGTCATGGTAATATAGAGAGTAATTAAATTATAAACATTTCTCATCCTACGTTACAACAATTTATATACTTTTTTCTAAATCTTACAAACTTATTATATGTTAAACAGTTATTGTACGATGCGGAGAGGGATAAACTGCATATTGGTTCACAAATTGAAAATCTTTACGTCAACATACCTTTATTTTAGTTCGTTGTAGATGTCTCTCCCCTTTTATCTAGGCTTGAGACTAGCACTAGGATTGCTCCTAATGGCAGGGTTACCACCTTCCCTTCCATCTTCGTCTTTCTTCATCAGGCGTCTGCTAGTTGCATACACAGCACACGGATAAACTTCATTTTTAAGATTGTAGACTCACGAGTAAAATCTTCATATTCAACTTACATTCTCTTATGCACTACTTGTAATGCTGTAATGTCCATAGGCGTATGTCGTTATACCGTCCTCAGCAATAATTCTTTTATCATCAAAGGGATTCAATGCAATTTTATTCACTTGCACCGTGGTAACAGCATGCTTTCGTGATAGGATTAGATTCATGGGCGTTCTGATGATTTCACAGGTTTTAAGACAGTCTGTATAGCTGTCAAACGAAATGTACTGCTTAATAGCGCTACGTTTTATACCTTTAATCTTTTTTATCATTGAGCCTTGAATATCTAAGGCATACATCTTAGGTCGTAGTCCAACAAAGCGTAGGATGATTTTGCTATTAGCCTCATCTTTAAATTTTCCCAATACCTTCTTGTTCTGAGTAGAGTGGCATATATGATTGACAGGGTAATCAGCTGTATCCAGATGCTCAAGAAAACGTAGCTTGTCCTTGTACACATCTTCAGTTGTTACACGATGAATGAATGAATCAGTGTCCATATACATAAGCTTCAGGTTTCCAGCTCCATAATAAGGCAACAATACGTCGTAATGGTAGTTATACATTAATGTCTTGGAGATGTCCAACACACTCATTCCAATGTATATGGGCTTGTTGAACACAATCTGACAAGAGGCCATATGTACAGCAGCTAGATTAGCAGCATATATCGTCCTGTCGATAAACGTAGGCTTGGCGATCAACTTCTCTAGAGTCTTCTCATTGGTCACCAGTCGTATATCCACACGGCTACGCAGGTTCTCCATAGTTTTTCCAAACATGGCGTTGTTAAAGAGCTTGTAGAGATCCTTCTCGAAGTCATTTGCAGCTTGTTGTCGTAGCCTGTTGTTAAATTCCACATAAGGTTTCAACCACCGAGACTGTAGGAATTGTAGCACACAATGGATTTTTGTTAGCCGTAGTCCATGACTAAGAGCCTGCTTCAAAGCCATGTAATGCACTACATACTTCTTTCAAGGTCCAAGATGAGGTATCCGTTTCTTTGTAGATGCTTCCAATGGTTTCATACACTCAGGCAGGAAAGGTAAATCGTTGTGTAGATCGTGAAGTTCTGCAGGGTATTCCATATCAATTTCTAATATGTACCCATGAGGATCATCTTCTTGTAGTGTTTCTAAGTTGATTTCTTCAGGCGAAACCCACTGAAATCCACCAAAAGGAAGGGCGTGACACATTGCCCACCCATATTGGTTATTGGCGTCCTCATATGTGATAAATTGGGTCGGTCTCAACGGATCAAACTTCTCCATATACGTGTTATTAGCCTCACCATACCGATGGGAAACTTGACATAAACCTCCTCTTATACCTGATTCCACCATGAGTAGTTGATCATAATCTTGTAACAGCTCCAGCTTAATTCCTGTATACAACAACATGGCGTCCCATGTAAGTCCTGGAGAGGTAAAATAATGGGAAGGATCGACTTTGTGTGTTTTAAGGGTTTGCTCTCTGAACGTCTCAAAGACATCGGCTAGGAGTAGTACATCTGAGGTTAAGTAGAGATCGCTGTACTCTCCCAGGTTTCTTACATTAAACAGCTCCCATACATTTCTAGCATGATCGTAGTCAGCATCACTAATTTCTTCTTCATTTAATCTATGGTAGAAGGAGTCCTTAGGAGGCAAGCAGGTCTCGTTCAAAACATCCCAGGAAGTGACGTAATCATAGGGAAATACGCCCTTACGGGTCATCAACTTCAATTTGTCTTCTCCAAAGTACTTTAGTGTTTCAGGAGTGATTACAAATTCATCTTCTAATAACTCAGAAACTAATTAAGATAAAGACGCCAAATAAATTTTATTACATTAATATTAATAGGTAGTTTCTTCCGAATGTATATTTGGGTACTTGGTGTCCTGGGTTCGATCTTTAATTTTTAAATCGCCATTATCTCGGAAGTTAAGAAAGGTAGAGGGATCTACCAAAGCATTATGGATAGCTATTATAATGCGTAATAATTACTGTATATAATTTTTAATCAGTTGTCCCTAGTTCGAATCCCGATTTTTAAATGATTTCCTTATTTTTTCTCTGTATACTAGAATATATCACTTAGATTGATTGCGTAACTGTATACAACTCCTTCTAACATAGCAAACTAATTTTATAAATAATTTTGTTTCTGATGTTCTGGGTTCGAATACCGATAAAATGTAATTTAATTTTAAATTTAATAACTCCTAAGCCAATTAAGATAAAGACGTCAAATAAACTTTATTACATTTATATTAATAGGTAGTTTCTTGGGGATCTATATTTGGGGATCTGGTGTCCTGAGTTCGATTCTTAATTTTAAATCTTCATTATCTCTAGAACTAAATGAGGTAGACGAGTGGGCCAAAGCATGATTGATAGGCTCTGTACTGGGTAATTAATGCTGTATATAATTGTCAATTAGTTGTGCTTGGTTCGATTCCCCCATCTTTTAATGACTTCCTTAATTTTCCTCTGTACACTAGAATATATCACTTGGATCGAATATGTAACTGCATACAGTTACGAATATGTAACATGTCAAGCTAATATTGTAAATTATTTTGTTTCTGGTGTTCTGGGTTCGAATACCGATTTAATGAAATTTACTTACAAATTTAATAACTCGTAATCTAATTTATATAGACACGTCAAGTAAACCGTAAACAGAGTACCTAGTCCCTAAATATCGTTATGATGATAAAACGTACTTTAAAGTACTCAGATCGAATCCCGAAGGGGTGATTTCATATATCTTCAAGCCTATGAATCCTATCAGGTTCAAGTAAAGATTAAATGGTAGACGTTGATGTAAGGGAGCTAAATTACTAAAAATACATTTATTAAAACTATTACCGGGTTCGATTCTAGAAGCTTAGAATCTGTGAAACTCTGGAAAAATTGCTTTTCTCGTGATTGTAGTGAAATGTAATGGTCTTTCTGGAAGAAGATGGAAAGGAAGAATTGAAAAGGGAATGAAAACATGAAATAATGTAGTATATACACACACTTAAGTAAATAAGAAGGAAAATCTTCTACGTTACCTCTTAAGCCTTTACTTTTAAGTATTTTGATAATAGAGATTGTACTAGCTTTGGTGTAATGGGTGGTGGTAGGCTTTGAATGGAACCTCTGACTGAATGAGCGTGTGGGAATACTTCTCTTGTTGGTGTGACAGCATATACATGTAGTTACGAGACGAGTTTAAACGTGTTTGATACTGCCAGACATCCTGTCTCTGGGTGTGACATCATAGACATCCTGACTCTGGGCGTGAGGTTAATACGCGTGGAGCAAACATATACAGCTAGTATGGAGCGAGTTTATGATTGATCTAAAAGGTTCGTGCTCCCTCTATAAATATGGTGATCTAGGACATTGGACTTCATTGTGCTAATTAGTCTTCAGGTGTTAACATTGTGTTCTCTCCAAGAATAATCAGCTTTCTAAGTGATATCAAGGTGAAGAGGTCTACATTTCATTGATCAGTGATTAATACGTTATTACATCAAGAATAAAGATGAATAACTCAGCGTATAAGGATATTATTCCAAGCGCTACTGGATATGCATGCGGAAAATGTGGGAAGAAGTTCCTCCGAGGTTATGACAAGAGAAGACACGAGATGAGCTGCAAGAAGCTCTTTAAATGTAAACATTGTAGCTTGACCTTCAATGATGGTTATAAGGGGCAGCGACACGAAGATATATGTGAAATAAGCATCCCTCAGAAGGAAAGAAGATTGGAGCCAACTAAACATCAGTTACTGTCAACAATGGAGGACTGTGATATGAAAGAATACGAAACTTCATTCGAAGGACGATTGAAATCGTATTTTATACGATGCGAATCACCTAAGGACCTGAATATGTATCTGCATGAAGCAAAACAACGCATAATCCAGGCTGTGCATAAAGAGCTTGGTATTCACAAGAGTATTAAAATTAATCTGCTGGCTGAGTGTCGATTTGTTAACAGTAATGGAGAAACCTGTGACAAAACATTTAAAACAAGGAATCATCCTGTTTTCCTAGAAACAGATCTGGACTCGACACTGGAAGCGAAATTCAAGAAATTGGTGACTGAAATGGAGGAGTCTCAGCTTAAGGGTAGCAGCTAGGCTTTGCTTGCTGTGGAAGGAGTTCGACTTCGTATCAACAAGTACAACCCGTTACGAGGAAGTAGCTCTATACCACTACCGTCATCTGTTGAAGCAAAGAAAGCATGTATAAACATTCAGAACTTTAGCGACGAGAAATGTTTCATGTACTCCGTATTAGCTAAATTCATAGGGAACAATGCACAGCGTGTGAACAAATACAAACAACTTCAAGACAAGTACGACTTCAGCTGTGTTTCCTACCCTACTCCACTTTCTCAAATAACTAAATTTGAGAAGTTTAACAATATGTCTATTAACGTTTTCGGACTGGATGAGAAGCATGAAGTGTATCCAATAAAGGTTGCTGATATTGAACTACCTGAACACTGCGACCTGCTACTATTGAGTGATAGTAGTGGAAAACATCACTACGTATATATAAAGAATTTTGAGAAACTCATTCGATGCCAGAAAACTAAATGTAATGGACGGGTTTATACTTGTAAGCGCTGCTTTACACATTTTGATGATCGATATGGACGTAGTGGACTGGAAAAACTACAAGAACATGCAACCGTCTGTATTCAACATGATGTTGCAAGGGTAGTTATGCCTACCAAGGAGAAAGCAATTGTACAGTTTAAAAATGTTGAGAGGATGCTGAAAGTACCTTATGTCATCTATGCGGATTTTGTGAGTATTCTCACTCCATGCCATACGTGTATACCCAATCCTGAAACTTCCTATACAACCCCTTATCAAGAGCACACACCAATGAGCTTCTGTGTTTACGTGAAGCCTACATCCAGTGTTGAACATCTCGAAACTGGTCTTCCTAGGCATCCCTATGTGTATCGTGGTGCTGATGCTGCTCAGAAGTTTATGTTGTACCTGACATCTCTTGCAAAAATTATTGATGACATATACAAATCTGCTAAGCCTCTGAAACTAACGGATCAACAGCAAAAGGATTTTGAGTCTTCTACGAGATGCTACTTGTGTGGAAAACCCTTTACAGAAGAGAACTATAAAGTACGCGATCATGATCACATCAGCGGCGAATATCGTGGAAGTCTTCATAATGAATGTAATTTAGCCTGTAAAACACCTAAATATATACCAGTCTTCATGCATAACCTTAGCGGATATGACTCTCATTTCATTGTTAAGGAGCTGGGTTGTACAAGTGAACGTGTGGAGGTAATTCCTAACTCTGAAGAAAGCTATATCTCATTCACCAAGTATGTAGGAGATATAAAGCTTCGATTTGTGGACAGCTTCCGTTTCCTCAGTACAAGCTTGGCTAAGTTGGTAAAAAATCTAACCTCATATCCTGAAACACTAAAGTACTTTGGAGAAGACAAATTGAAGTTGATGACCCGCAAGGGCGTATTTCCCTATGATTACGTCACTTCCTGGGATGTTTTGAACGAGACCTGCTTGCCTCCTAAGGACTCCTTCTACCATAGATTAAATGAAGAAGAAATTAGTGATGCTGACTACGATCATGCTAGAAATGTATGGGAGCTGTTTAATGTAAGAAACCTGGGAGAGTACAGCGATCTCTACTTAACCTCAGATGTACTACTCCTAGCCGATGTCTTTGAGACGTTCAGAGAGCAAACCCTTAAAACACACAAAGTCGATCCTTCCCATTATTTTACCTCTCCAGGACTTACATGGGACGCCATGTTGTTGTATACAGGAATTAAGCTGGAGCTGTTACAAGATTATGATCAACTACTCATGGTGGAATCAGGTATAAGAGGAGGTTTATGTCAAGTTTCCCATCGGTATGGTGAGGCTAATAACACGTATATGGAGAAGTTTGATCCGTTGAGACCGACCCAATTTATCACATATGAGGACGCCAATAACCAATATGGGTGGGCAATGTGTCACGCCCTTCCTTTTGGTGGATTTCAGTGGGTTTCGCCTGAAGAAATCAACTTAGAAACACTACAAGAAGATGATCCTCATGGGTACATATTAGAAATTGATATGGAATACCCTGCAGAACTTCACGATCTACACAACGATTTACCTTTCCTGCCTGAGTGTATGAAACCATTGGAAGCATCTACAAAGAAACGGATACCTCATCTTGGACCTTGAAAGAAGTATGTAGTGCATTACATGGCTTTGAAGCAGGCTCTTAGTCATGGACTACGGCTAACAAAAATCCATTGTGTGCTACAATTCCTACAGTCTCGGTGGTTGAAACCTTATGTGGAATTTAACAACAGGCTACGACAACAAGCTGCAAATGACTTCGAGAAGGATCTCTACAAGCTCTTTAACAACGCCATGTTTGGAAAAACTATGGAGAACCTGCGTAGCCGTGTGGATATACGACTGGTGACCAATGAGAAGACTCTAGAGAAGTTGATCGCCAAGCCTACGTTTATCGACAGGACGATATATGCTGCTAATCTAGCTGCTGTACATATGGCCTCTTGTCAGATTGTGTTCAACAAGCCCATATACATTGGAATGAGTGTGTTGGACATCTCCAAGACATTAATGTATAACTACCATTACGACGTATTGTTGCCTTATTATGGAGCTGGAAACCTGAAGCTTATGTATATGGACACTGATTCATTCATTCATCGTGTAACAACTGAAGATGTGTACAAGGACAAGCTACGTTTTCTTGAGCATCTGGATACAGCTGATTACCCTGTCAATCATATATGCCACTCTACTCAGAACAAGAAGGTATTGGGAAAATTTAAAGACGAGGCTAATAGCAAAATCATCCTACGCTTTGTTGGACTACGACCTAAGATGTATGCCTTAGATATTCAAGGCTCAATGATAAAAAAGATTAAAGGTATAAAACGTAGCGCTATTAAGCAGTACATTTCGTTTGACAGCTATACAGACTGTCTTAAAACCTGTGAAATCATCAGAACGCCCATGAATCTAATCCTATCACGAAAGCATGCTGTTACCACGGTGCAAGTGAATAAAATTGCATTGAATCCCTTTGATGATAAAAGAATTATTGCTGAGGACGGTATAACGACATACGCCTATGGACATTACAGCATTACAAGTAGTGCATAAGAGAATGTAAGTTGAATATGAAGATTTTTCTCGTGAGTCTACAATCTTAAAAATGAAGTTTATCCGTGTGCTGTGTATGCAACTAGCAGACGCCTGATGAAGAAAGAAGAAGATGGAAGGGAAGGTGGTAACCCTGCCATTAGGAGCAATCCTAGTGCTAGTCTCAAGCCTAGATAAAAGGGGAGAGACATCTACAACGAACTAAAATAAAGGTATGTTGACGTAAAGATTTTCAATTTGTGAACCAATATGCAGTTTATCCCTCTCCGCATCGTACAATAACTGTTTAACATATAATAAGTTTGTAAGATTTAGAAAAAAGTATATAAATTGTTGTAACGTAGGATGAGAAATGTTGATAATCTAATTACTCTCTATATTACCATGAGTACCTGTGATACTAGTTGAATTACCTGTTAAAATGACTTAAATACCTGTGATACTAGTCGAATCATGTGAAATTACCTTAACTAGCTCTGATACGAATTCCTGCTCTAAATTAGCACCAGCACCTGTGATACTATCTGGTTTGCCCCAAATATCAATGATACTAGATGAATTACCTGTTAAAATGACTCAAATACCATTGATACAACCTGAATCACCTGCATTTACCTTAAATAGCTGTGATACATATCTCTGATCGAAATTATCACGAGTATCTGTGAAACTATGCTGATTACCCAAATACTTACGATATTACCTGAACTATCTGTAAAATACGAAACTACGTTATAACCGACCCTGGAACCTACCCTCCTGTAATGCTAGCTTAATTACTCTAAACACCTATCACACTTGAATTATGCTAAATACCTACGATACTAGCTGAGTTACCTGTGAAATACGAAACTATGCTATACCCAACCCCTGGAATCTATCCTCCTGTGATACTTGATAAATTAGCCTAAATACCTACGATACTAACTGAATTACCTGTGAAATCATACACTGCTATGATGCAGTCCGCCTCTTGTAATACCAGCCGAATTAGCTTAAATACCCTCCGATACTAGCTGAATTGCCTGTGAAAAATATGCATCTATGATACGTCCTGCTCCTGGAAACTAGCCTCTTGTGATACTAGCTGAGTGACTCTAAACACCTATGTTACTTGAATTATCCTAAATACCTACGATACTCTCTGAATTACCTGTAACATCATACGGAACTATGCTATATCCGCTTCCCCGGATCTGTCCTAACCTGTGATACTAACTGAATTACTTACCTGTTAGTGTGAGTGGGTTAGCTTTTCCCGTGAGAGGGTCACCTTTCCCCTACCCTTTTCCCTTTGTGGATCACCTTTTTCCCTTTGCTGGTCACATTTTTCCCTTAACTGGTCACATTTTTCGCTTTGCTGGTCACCTTTTTCCCTTTGCTGATCATCTTTTTCCCTTTGTTGGTCACATTTTTCCCTTTACTGGTCACATTTTTCCCTTTGCTGGTCACGTTTTTCCCTTTGCTGGTCACCTTTTTCCCTTTGCTGGTCACCTTTTTCCCTTTGCTGGTCACGTTTTTCCCTTTGCTGGTCAGGTTTTTTCCTTTGCTGGTCACCTTTTTTCCCTTTGCTGGTCACATTGTTCCCTTTACTGGTCACATTTTTCCCTTTGCTGGTCACGTTTTTCCCTTTGCTGGTCACCTTTTCCCTTTGCTGGTCACCTTTTTCCCTTTGCTGGTCACGTTTTTCCCTTTGCTGGTCACCTTTTTCCCTTTGCTGGTCACGTTTTTCCCTTTGCTGGTCCCATTTTTCCCTTTGCTGGTCACCTTTTTCCCTTTGCTGGTCACCTTTTTCCCTTTACTGGTCACCTTATTCCCTTTGCTGGTCACATTTTTCCCTTTGCTGGTCACCTTTTTCCCTTTGCTGGTCACCTTTTCCCTGAATGGGTTACGTGATGGACATGTCTAGAACATTGACATGAAACAGTTTTCCATGAAGTTCACGTCTAAAGTCGCTTTCAAGGTCTAGCACCTCCTATTACCTATCTCTCCTGTATATAAACCCATATTGCTACTCCTTTAGTATCTGTCTAGCCTAACACCTCTCCTCCTGTTCCTATACCACTCATATAAACCATACTCTACTCCTCTAGCTCTGTCTAGCCTAACACCTCTCTCGTTTTCCTATGACTCTCATATAAACCATACTCTGCTCCTCGACCTCTGTCTAGTCTAACTCCTCTCCTCGTTTTCCTATACCTCTCATATAAACCATACTCTATTTTCGACCTCTGTCTAGCCTAACACCTCTCCTCATTTTCCTATACCTCTCATATAAACTATACTCTACTGCTCAACCTCTGTCTAGCCTAACACCCCTCTTCCTGTTCCTATACTTCTCATACATATAAACGCATACTCTACTCTCAACCTCTGTCTAGCCTAACACCACTCCCCGTATCCCCTACCTCTCATAGAGCGCATTCCTCTCCTGATCCCTGTCTAGCTGAGCATCTCTCTTTGGTTTCCTATACCGCTCATATAAAACACATTCTACCTTTAACACCTGTCTATCCTATAATAGGATCTCTCCGTTTTCTCGTATCTTCTTATAAACACATACCTACTCAATTCTCCTAACCTAATACCTCTCCTCGTTTTCCTATACTTCTCATATAAACCATACTCCTCTCCTCAACCTCTGTCTAGCCTAACACCCATCCTCGTTTTTCTATATCTCTCATATAGACCATACTCTACTCCTCAACCTCTGGCTAGCCTAACACCTCTCCTCCTGTTCCCTACCTCTCTCATATAACCCATACTCTACTCAACCTCTGTCTTGCCTAGCACCGCTCCTCCTGCTCCTATACCTCTCATACATATAAACGCATACTCTACTCTCAGCCTCTGTCTAGCCTAGCACCTCTCCACGTATTCTCTATCTGTCTCATATAAAGCGCATCCCCCTGCTTCTGCCGCTGTCTAGCCTAGTGTCAGTCCTCGTATTCCCTATCTCGCCCATATAAACGCATTTTCCTCCTTGGCCCTCCGCATCCACCCTCGTTTTCCCTATCCTTTCCCATATAAACGCAAAAAAGTGTGCCAGCTCTCTTCTAAATAACCTACTTACCACAATTATTATAAACAAATAAATAATGTTACACAAAGATAATAACACTTTTACTTTCATCCACAACTGCGTGTTTATTTAATAGGACATACCATCCACGCTTTTTTCCCTGTTTTTGTTATTTGACCGTTTCATGTTAAGTTGGTCCCCTATCGGCCTCCCTTCTTCTTCGACTGTCTGGATTGCTTTTGCGCTGATGATTGTTTCACTGGCCTCTTCTATCTGTCTCTATACTCATATATAGGATAAGCAACTACAAAAACAAAAATAAAAAAGAATACTTTACTTACTACAATTGTTTATACGCTATCTATCACTTATTCTTGCTACTAGTCCCTATATATTTTATATAATGCCTCCATTTTCTCCCTCTGTCACATTATCCTAACTGTTCAGCTTGGTATCTCCATGTTTACACATTTTCCTTGTATTCACGGTAAGTCTGCACTAACCGCTTCGTTTGATTTTCACCCGTTCGTGAGAACTGTACTATCAGCTCTTCACTTTGTGCTTTCCTCGCTGCTAATCCTCGTCCTCCCAATCTGATAATAGCTGTGTTTCGAGTCGTAGATGTATCGCTGTCGTGTTTATATAATTCTCAATTCGCGTAATGCTGTTAACATATTACTTTTGTCAACTGTTCGTGCTTATTCGTCGCTTAAGAGACAACAATCCATCTTGAATTTTCTCTTTTCCTAATTGTGCTCTTTTTGTGTTTTCCTGTAGGCCTTTACACCTGATTCATGCTTGCATTCCCTCTGACGCGTGGTCCGTTTGCGTAGCCACAATTAAAGTTCCATTCGTTGCCGCTCGCGACTCCCGTGGTTCTACATAATTTTCGTTTTATGTTCCTATGTTTAGGGCACCGTTTTCCAAAAATCCTATAACGTACTGGGGCCATCACTGTTACGCATAACACTAGGGAAACCATTTCAACGATTTCCATATCCTTCTCCTGTACGAGTATAATTGAGCCTGCATTCGCGTTTGGAATATTTGCCACTATAATGAATTCGGGGCGCCTTACCATGATAGGTCTTACTAGTAAGGTCAACAGAGCTGTCCATGCGTGCAATACGATTAGCATAGGAGATGTTATTGTAATTTCCTCTCGTTAAATGCTGGATGTTTACTCTTTCTCTTTTTACCTTAAAGGCCAGGGGTTCGGACACCTGGTAAGCTGTCGTCTGTGACGGCGGTTTGCAGACTGCTCCCTCTACGACCACGATGGGTATATCTTATTCCGCGCTCGTCAGACTGGCAAGTAGGGCGACTAGTAGTAGTACTTTACTGCTTGCCATTTTCTCGTAGTTCTGAAACAGGATGCCGAATTCAGGACCTTGCATTCCCCTTTCTATCACCCCAGGCTGTTGCTTGCCACTTGTCTGCCACACTACATTTAATACTTATTTTCTTAAAAAATTATTCACTTCCCATCGAATATCCTGCACTATATAAATTTCTTGTAACACTGCGTTGTCCTGTTTCCCTGTTGCCATGACGTTTTATTTATTTATAGTTCTCCTTTGCAAAGTTTCACTGTTGGAGAAATCAGCTCCAACTCACTTAACATTTGTCATGAATCA
Source organism: Deroplatys truncata (assembly GCA_030765065.1). Taxonomy (NCBI): domain Eukaryota; kingdom Metazoa; phylum Arthropoda; class Insecta; order Mantodea; family Mantidae; genus Deroplatys; species Deroplatys truncata. Next base: position 5,151,869 of record CM060990.1, on the reverse strand, counting down.
TTTTCTAAATGACTTAACTTCGCAAAGAAAGCAACGCTAAGATTAAACGTAAGCATTCGATAAATCTGAGACGTTCGTAAGAAACTCCAGCTGTCCTAGGTACACAGCTATGTAGGTTGTCTGTCAATGGTAGCGGGTATGCCGATGAGGCTCTTTGCGCATTGAGCTTCCTGTAATCTAAGCAAAACCGATATTCTCTTGATTTATATTTAACTAGAATTACTGGTGAGCTCCAGCTACTGCGTGAGTACTTAATTATTCCCTCGTCTTTCATCTCTTTAATTTAGCCATTTATCATTTCCCTCTGCCTAAGACTCCCTGTATGCCTTTCGTTTTATTGCATGGAATATTTGTTAACTCTATTTTAGATTCTGCTATATCCGTAATTCCAAATTCCTTCAAGCTGGTCGCAAAAATATGCCTGTATCTGCCCAAGAACTTACGCAACTGTTCCTGCTGTTCTACCAGTCGCGAGTTAATGTTAAATTTGCCATTTTTAACGTCTAACTGTTTGGCGGTTTCGCGTGTGAAGACATTAGCTTGTACGAAAGCAACTTCGTATACGAGTGCTAGTGTGGTGTCTTTAAATATTCTCTGGGGAGTGGCTGTTGTTTTGTACTTGGACCTTTCGTTTTGCGGTATTATTGCACAGTACTGGCAAAATACTAATGTGTTTCTTCTACACCATGTTACTGAATGGCTCTAGTAGTAATGTATTTGTGGGCAGTAGTGCTTGCTTAATATTTGGTTGTGTACTGGTGAATGTGGGTACTTATATGTCTTATTCGCATGTCGCCTTAATTCTGGCTTCATGCGTGTCAGTCTCGAACTAATTTGTGTAAGCAGGCACTCTTTTTTTCTCTACACGTTATACTGACCTCCTTAGAGTCCTGTAGTGTCAGCGTTATTACGCTATTGCCCAGAACTGTGACCACTTTGTACTTCTGAAGGAAATCCATCCCTAATAGCAAACTGTGTGGAGAATGTTTTACCACCAAGAGCTGTTCTTGAAATTCTACTTCATTTATTCGGAAGTTAGCGATAGTCTGATAATGTGCTGTAAGTGGATTATTGTTTGCTTTTCGAAGAATTAAACTTGGGGTGCTGCCTGTTTATCTGTCCCTAACAACTTGTCATGTAGAATTGCTCACCGAGCTGCCTATGTCTATTAAGATGTCAATTCTTGCTCCTCCGTTGACTATTCCTTTTGTCTGTAGTGCATTTGCCGGATTTATAGTTTTCGATATACTAGCCACTATGGCTCTTACGGAGGGTGTTTGTTTCGAGACTAGGGGTAAAAGTTACGTTTCTCCTCCACGTTTACAATTTGCTATTACGTGCCCTATTCTATTACAAAAACCACAAATAGGTATAGTGGAGACTGTTCTCCTCTGAGTGTAAACGTATTTACTGAAGTTGGGCAAGGGTTCGTAGTTCCTGTCCGACCGACGTTGCATGTTGATACTGGGGGATAAATGATGGAGATTTTTCGGGTTGTTGTACCTGCTCTGTTAGCCCCTCCTCTAGCCATTTCCGACATTCGTTTGTGCAGGCCTTCTTCTTGCGCGCTAGGGGGCGACCGTTGCCCTAATTAGGACAATCCTCTTCCTTGCTAGGTAGGGAGCTGAATTAAATTAGTGCATCCACTGTTTGGGGGTTTCTGGGCAGTGCCTGCTCTAAAAGCGACGGCTTTAATCCTCTTATGATGTGCTCAACCTGCTTTTTCTGCCACATTTTGGGGCTAATTAAATCGCATGGAGTTATCACATCGTACGCGTATTGTTTTGTGGGCTCGGTAATATCCTATACTCTCTATCTGAGCTTGAATTCGATTAGCTTCTCTACCGCCACATGAACGAAAGCATTTAATAGCCCGTGTTTCAAAATTTCCCATGAGGTATTTCGATTTCTGCATGCGAAGGTCTTATACCAGTTTAACACTGTGTTTCTAAGATAACAAGGCAAATACTGAATTTTGTGTGGGTCCGCCCAATTGTTAGTTTGTGCGTTTGTTTAGAATTTGTCCAAGTACTCCCATACACTTTCTCCTGGTTTCCCTACAAACGTGCCTGGACCTAACCTGAATGTGCTGAGCTACGCCTGCTACCACACTGTCTTCTTTCACAGGTGAGCCGATTTTGGTATTTATTGTTCTAGTGTGATCACCTGTTTTGCTCGTCGTTACCTGTTTGCGTACTCTACTCGTGTGAGTAACTCTCCCGGAACGTAGCTGGGTTTGGTTCGCGGTCTCTGCGTGTGCTGCTGCTTCATGGAAATATCCCTCAAATCCATGATGACAAATTCCTGAAATTTTGGGTTGCACGCCTTCTGTTGCTGCTAACTCTACACACAATTTCCTAACTTCTAGTGACATGGGGCTGGTAGGGTCTGTAGCAACGAGGGCAGATTCTGCCATGTACAGCAAATTACAATTATTAGCTGCAGTAACATAATACTCGTCTGAAGGAGAAGGCTTATTTTTAAGCATGCCCTTAAAAAGTCATAATGCAAGGGATGGGAGGGTGGATTCTACTTAATTAGTTCTTTCGAATGCTGGTGTGTGTGCTATCTTGACCCATGAATTCACAACTAACGTGCCAGGGTGAAGATATTAATTACGAGGGTGGAAAAAGATAGGGGAAGAGGAGAGATGAGAGAGAAAAAAATTTGGTATTTTCGCCATAGGAGGGTACTATACTTTACCCATCTGCACTGTACCCGCGACCCGCCAAAATTGTAACCGACGCCTCCACCATAATTGTAGCAACACTTGGGGTAGTTCGCACTAGAGGATGCTTACAACAAGAGGGCAGTATTTGAGTTGGCAGAGCGTTGAAGGTATCGGCGTTAGAAAGGGCACATGGTGAGGGTAGCGGGTGAGCTGGAAGAAGCGGCATCAAATGATAACCCGGGGTAATATAAAAACCAACAACTATATTTGCAACTAATTTACATGATTGCGGGAATGTCTTTAGGGTGGTATGGACAAGAACTTACACATAGCACATCTTACCTGAAACCCCCAGGTATGTCTTGAGGTTCACTAATTAATGTATGAACTAAGTTATGTTGGGGGCGTCGAGCCCTAGACAAACGTAGCTTCGCCGTGTCGGTGAAGTCAGTTGACAGTGAGGCCGATGCCCTAATACTAAGGCCGTTAAATACATTTCAATAAGCTGACAGCGGGACCCCGTACGCTGCAATGCGAGCTTTCTATGTTTCACCGTCTTACAATACTGCTGCAACTCTAACGCAGTCCTCGGCCCTCCATTCGATCTACGCCTATGGCTCGCTGCAACAGACTGTCTCAAGTGAAAAGCTGACAGTGGCTTTCTGAAGTCAACGAATAACAAAGCTCATTAATTTTCATATACTTTACAGATTTTTATGATACCAAAGTCAAAACTGCCGGAAACAGAAATAGAGGCCCCGTCTTTTTGGCTTCAAATATTTCCAGCTTTTGTTCTAAGGATGTTTTGTTCTTTTGTTTTGTTTCTGTATCTTTGTAGCTAAAAGATTCAGGGTTAATTCTTGACTTCAGTGATTCAAATCCAGTGGGATACTTATGGGAGGTTGTATTCCATAAATGAAGGTTAGCGAAATTTTGTGTTCAAAAAGTGCATAAGGGGAAAAGAAAAACGTTAATGAATCTCAGCGTTAATACTTATTCATTGAAATAATGATAATAAATTGAAAATTATACTTTTAATGCTTTAATGTGATGAAATTAATTGTTCAAACTTATACCATATATTATCTAATTACTTTTTGAATTTGTGCTGTAGATTCGAGCGTTTTTAGCTACCGTTTGCTATATACGCAGAAGGAAACGACCAACGGATCTGATGTGAGAACTCGTAGGTATTTTAGTAGCCTTCTTCTATCTCAAGATAAGTTCATATTTCTCTTCCCGTCCAGAAATTTTTCCAAACTGAAACTGACTACTGTACAACTTTTGATCGCATAAGTATACTTTTTCACAAATGTTACCTCATAACATGCAGGCTGCATGAAGCAAGCTGGAGATAACCTATACAATTTAGTTCTTAGTTATTCTCTATTTCTAGTGGTATCTAATATGATAAACACGGCTAGGGTTCTAATGAGATATAATATTTTAATTGCTGCACATGAATCCTTACCATAGGTCTTAGGTTATGAAAATGCATATGGTGAAATGTAATGAAACGCGCGAAGCAGCCTGTTCGTCTTTCCGCTTCACTCGTGAAACGTCGAACACAAGACCTCTCTGAGCTCTCGCAGTAGCAGTACTCACCGTAAGTCACAACTGTCGTCACAACCTCATTCGTAATACCAGCACTTTATTTCCCATCAAGATCCACTACGCACCCTGCCATTCTTGAGCTCTCACGTTATATGTAACTGCGAGAGTTTCTGAAACCTTCGTGGGAGGGGAGAAAGAAGCTTCAAGAAAAACCCCGTTGACTCTTGATGACGCTTCTGGAATTTATGTCGGAGAAGAGCGTTCCTTCTTTATTTATCTCTTTAGCCGGCCGCTTGGTCATTGGGCACCTTACGCGCGATAAGCGCGGCCCATAGTTGCGTAGCAATATTTATTAGGCGATGTTTTGCTGCGACCTTTTCGATTTTACATCATTACTTTGTATTTTCTTTGCATTTGCGTTGAGTATGTAATCATTTTGTGTAACTGATATTTTACATAGGATAACTTTTCAAACATGAGAAATAAGAACGTACATTGTTTACTCGCATGTGAAAGCCATCATATTCCTGTTTAATGGTTAGTCTGTATGGGGTTGCTTATGGGTGGATGGGTGGCTATTGCCAGAAAAGCAGGCATAAGTACTCATGTGAGTTCATGTCCCAATTTAGGGATGAGATGCGTCAGTTTTACTTTTTCATGTTAATAAGTACATACAGTAGGTTCCTATGGCCCTTGTCCCTGTGTCGTGTCAGGCTGTGAAATCCTCTTCTTCTCTATGAATTTTGTGTAGTCTCAGAATCGAGAAGGGTTAATGCTATAGTTTTGTAAGACCTACTTAAAATTCTTTCTCTTCATTTTCTTCTCCTATCCTCCAAACAAGAACATTGAACAAATATATTTTGAATTATGCTACTTGGATAACGATAATACTCGTGTATAAAATTAACTTAACCAATTCATACCTTTTTGTACTCTAATTTTAATAAATATGTCTCAGTATTGGGTCATTGTTTGTAGCTATTATGGGATGTTAAAAATTTTCAATCTTTTTATAGGTAATTTTCCAAACATTTTGTCCCACAAATTCGGTCCCAGATGATAACTATTCACGGCTGGTATCCTATACAAGACCATTGGTCTCATACCTCTGCAGACTTGGACATTATGGTGAGGCTTATCACCTCTTGGTGTGTACAGAGAGTGCACTCAGAGAAAGAAAAGGAGTTCTTCTCTAAGGGAGCAGGTGTTAAAAATACTACTAATTGTAGTGGTAAAGGTACATATCACGGAGGGGCCCCCGGCACCGGGGTAGAGCACCGCACGCTGGTCATTCAGCCCTTTATGTTTCCAACGTGATCCCTGGGAGGGAAGCATAAGGGGAAAGACCTGAAGGGTGTCCATATCCGGATGCCGACGGGCGCAAGCATGGACGGGGTCCCTAACGCTTCCAAATATAACGCATCCAACGCCGCACGGTCCCTGCATAGAATTCGCCAACCTCCAGGGTCCCCCGGAGTGGAGCCCCACGCCGAGGAGAGACTGGGCGGTACCGCAGCGACGCCAGGGAAGAAGACTTTTCAGAGCGCAAGCCACCGCCCAACCGCAACCCTGAAACAAATGACAAGGAAGACGATGGGTACAGGAAACGAGAGGTAGAATATGAACCATGCCAGCATTCTCCTGGCAACCCGGGTGGTCGCCGGCGTGGACCACAGACGTAACCCCTGAGTCGTCTCGCTCGTTACTACTAATTACACCGACCTATATTCTATTTACGCGCGCACACACATACACACGACAAAGATCGTGGAGAATCCAGTGTAGCTTAATTGTGAATAGAGTTCAAAAGTTCATTTTAAAATTGTGCACATACAACCTTTGAGCCTTCAAAACATTCTAAATAACACATATTTTAGTTCACTGTCAAGCAGTCGCGAAAAAAACTAATATAGCTGTTAAGAACACATGATTTAGATATCTCTGTTTTTATTTAAGTACAAAGTTCATTAAATTATCAAATCAGTATTTTTAATAGAACTAGCGCATTATAACTTATTTTACATACTTTTGTAGTAGTTTCAATGATAATATAAAGGAAATGCGCAGTCACTGCTACTAAACTCTGTTAGTGAGAATGTTCACCAGCATGCATTATATCTGTCGCACACCTTTTCACAAGTTCACAAACACAATTTACATCTGGTTGGTGTAAGCTTTTTGTTTTACAAAACTTGTGGTAAAATCCGTGGCTGTCGAAGCGGGTCACTTTATGTCGGAATTCGTATTCTACTCCAAAAAATTAAATTGAGTTTTATTTATGGACGCTCTTTAACTGCTGTGGTGCTTAGCGTCCCACTCTCACATCTCTGACATTTTTGGGACGAGAAAAATTTTGAATAGACACAACTTTATTAGCATCTGCGGAAATACCATCTTTAGAAACTTCAAAACTCAGCAATTTAATCTTCTACATGCTAAAGGAACACTGTTCGGGTTTAAGTTTGAAATTATGCGCCTCTAAGCGTTGAAGTCGTCTTCCGTGGTGTAGTGGTTACCATGCTAGCCTCTAGTTCCCGAGGTCGCGGGTCCAAACCCGGCAGAGGGCGATGGATTTTTTCGGGCGTAAAAATCCGTAGCATGGCTTCCTTCGGAGGGAAGGTAAAGCCGGTGGTCCCGTGTCGTAGATTTAGGCACGTAAAAGAGACTCAGTCCTGATAAAGGATCCTCTGAGCAAAATTTCCGGTCTTTCACGACCAAAATAGGTAGAATAGGACGCTAAGAACCACAGCAGTTAAAGAGCGTCCATAAATAAAACTCAATTTCCAAGCGTTAATAACAGCTTCAAGATTTTGCAATAGTTCATCAAAAGTTTTAGCGAAGACCACAATGTCATCTAAATAAGGAAGTGCCTTTTTGTACTTAAGATCACCCAAAAGCATTTTCAGCAAGTTAACTGAAAAAACGAGGAGCATTAGGCAAGCCAAAAGCAAGGCCAGTGAATTCGTACTGACCTTGAAACGTATCAAAACTGCTGTATTTCTTACTAAACTCCGAAATGGCCACTTGAAAATATGCAGATAATTCGAAAGAAACAAACCATTTAGCTTCCCCAAGGTAACTCAGCTAGTCATCTACTGTAATATGTACAAATGTGCATTGAACCATCTTTATTTTTAAATAACACAACAGGAGAAGCCCAAGGGGGACTGTGATTCACGAACGATTCCAGCATCTTTCATTTCATTAACCTGCTCTGAAAATATGTCTTTTTGTTTATGTGACACTTTATAAGGTCTCTGTTTGATTGTTTTTATATGTAAACTTGATATCAAATTCAGCTACATCAGTGGTTCCAATTTCTTTGGGCGAAGTATAAAAAATGCGAGCATATTTCAACATGGAATTCAGCTTTATGAGGCTCGGACAACTTGCTATTCACATTAAAATAAAAATGTGGAGGCGAGACAGAATTACTTTGAACTAGAGTGACATCATAGCTTTTGGCCAAAACTGCATCAGCAAACTATGTCTGAGGGAAGCTGTATTATTATGAATTGTTATGAGAAATTCGGAAGCAGATTGGCACAATAAAGTTGGAATTGACAGATTTTTCTTTTACATAATGCTTACACATGGTTCAAGCATAAGATCATTAACAATTTCCGAAGAAGATTAACTGCGGCATAGCAAGTTGACAGTGGCGGAATTTTCCCATCATTAACAACTGCAACATCGACGTCGACATTTGAAGACCGGGGAAGCTTTAGGGGTGTAATGCGCTATAGTTAGAGGATTTGGAATATCGAAGTTGGTATTAGTGATAGTTGTGAGATAGTAGACTGGTCAAACAGGTTCCTATATACAGTGGGAAAGCAAGTTATCGCAAGTTGAGCATGGGTGGGAGACGCCGGAGCAATTGGTAACATCGTGTATCGCTTCTAACCTTTCCTTTATATAGTAAACTTAACATCTAGATCCTTTAAGTATTATAAACTACTTCATTTTAGTTCCTGTAGTTAAAATCCTTTAAAATCTTGGGGGTGTTTACTTTGGCCGGAAAATACTAAAATGTGGTAGGCTTCGCTCCCAATGTCGCACAGTTTGGTTTGAAATTTATAAAATACTCCTGGACCTTTAGAGTCTACCATCGGGTTTTCTTAGGGGTGCGACACCATTCATTGCTCCATATTAAATGTCACTGATGAAGGTAGAAGGAACGCCAAGAAAACCGTTAAATTGTTCTGTCATGCCAGAATATACATTTGGGATTAGATAAAATTGCCCATATAAGAAGGAGCACTGACTACCTTGCCCCGCCCTCTCCAAGCGTCACATAATTCCAGACAGTTGATCGACAAGCTGCCTAACTTTTGCAAAAAGCTAAGATTTCTGTGCTATTGTTAACTGATTACAGTTAATAGTAATAATAATGAGGATTACGATGATGACGTTCCACGTTACCAAGAGGTCACCCAGCGTCCGGACAGCCGATACAAGCCAGACGGCCTTATTCTTGTTAAAAATAAATATTGATAATGAAGTGTATCTAAATAAGGACCAAATTATTTAATTAAATTGACGGATATTTCGGAATAATCGCCTGTTGACGGCAATAGTTCAATGAGGGCAAGTAAATTTGATCTCGTTTCCATTTCTACCCAGAAGGAAACGTTTTAAATACGTATTAGACAATTATTGGTAATATAAAATGGTATTTCTGGGCACAAAATTTGTCATCGCTCCTTTCAGGGAGGCCACTCATATGAGCTGTTTACTGGAGGGGGACACCTGCCCACTGCGAACAACTAGATCTATTTTGACTACACCCCCGGGAGTGAGGGAGCGAGGGATGAGGTTAAGGAGCCGCAAGAGCTCGACCGCAGACAAACAGGTTCACAGAGACACACGGAAGTCCCTAATATTTCCAATTTGAAACACCCGCCGGCACCACCAGAGGCGAAGAATCCTGCGAGAGGGCGACGAAGCGACCCTAGCAAGCAGGTCAAGGCACCGTGGTGGTTTACGGGGAGAAATCCTATACAAAGCGCAGCAACCATGCCACTTTCCCGACACTAGCCGCATCACGGAACCCGAATACACTTCCTGAAAGATGGAATGAAAGGAAATGGTAGAATACACCACCCCAGCATTCACCTAGGCGAAAAGAGGAAAACCACGAAAAACGCCATGGTCAGAGTGCGTGGCCACCCGTTGTCAGCAGTAGCAACAAATGGTAAAGTCACAATAACCATTTTGGACTTCCAAAACGGCATATGGAGATGTCAAATTTTACTTTAAGCTAATGCATGTGTGAAAGTTTACAAACATGTTTAAAGATTAAAAAAATTGAACGTTATCATAATTAAATAATACGAGCATAGAATGGGACGCTAAGGACCGTTGCAATTAAAGAGCGTCCATAAATAAAACTCATTTTTTTCAATACTTTAAGAGAACATGTGGTTTTTTCTCTTGGTACATTTAAACTACCAATTAACTTAAGCTATAAATTGACAGTCGCATGCTAATTAACACGCACGCCCAACTTTAAATCTTGTTTAATCGCAAACTTTTTTTCAGCTTTTTGCGTACTCGCAATGCATCCTATGATCCAATTTTTTACTAATTCGTTTCAAAATGTATGCCTTATCTCTCAAAAGTGCGTTAAAGAAAATGACCATATACGTTTTTAAGCAATGCTGCAATTCTGAGAAATAAATTATTAACTTCTGAAAATCAAGAATTTTGGAGAGTTCAAAAACTAATAGTTTTCTAAAATAAATAATTAGGGGTTTTTATCAAATTTATGATATAACAAATATTTTTACAAACGCATTTGCTGTAAAACTTTTTGAAGTGAATATTTTTAAAAATGCCTCCTATGGAGGAAAAAGGAATTTACACAATAAAATTAACATTTAAATAACCATTCAAGCTAAAACTTTAAAATATGCCCAAAGCATTATTGGTATTGTGAGTAATAATTGGCATAAACTTCAATAACATGTATTACATTCTCTGGATTTTCCAAATTTCAGAGATGCATTACCCTATGCATAAAAGCTTTTAAGCTCTACATGTAATCACATATACAACTACATTAAAGTGCAACTGAGCGAAATCTTAAATGGAAACTCGAAATCCTAAAAACAAATGCTCTAAAATTTAAATTTAGTCTCCCTTCGACAGACCCCTTGGTCCTGTAGCCAATGAGAAGAACCTCATTTCCTTCCTAATTTACCATTCCCATCAATGTACTCAAACGAGAGAAATGCTTTTACCTTGTTTAAATCAAATCAAAGGAAGAGAACCGAAATTCCAAAAAGCCTTTTCTCTCTATGCATGTTTTCATAATGTCCTTTAATGGGCACATATTCCAACTGCCTCAGGCATTCAAGAGGAGAATAAATAGAAACTGTTAAATTATGGTTTCAGGAATCTTTTGAAATGTGGAGACAGGTTTCTGCGATATCGAACGTTTGTATTACTGTAATTACCAGGGATAGCATTGTTAGGTGCGCACCTTTTTTTCTTAGGGTAAGGTTTTTTCTCGCACCTATATTCCTTTTTTGGGGACCTTTACCCCTTTTTGGCACCTTTATCCCAATTTCCCCCAACCATGCCCATAATCCCCCATTTCCCCCTTTTTTCTTTTAAGTTTCATTCCGATTTATTCTTTAACTTTCAATTAACGTCTCCTCAGCTTGCTGTGTACGTGCGAATAGTAAGCCTACCTCTTTCAGTAAACGCCGCGCGGGAATTGAAAGCACACCCGCAACAATGGAAAATAATTGTGTGTTCGACGAAAACCTCTTTCTCTCGCTTTACCGCTATAAAGTAGCCCGCAAAAATGAAATTGACAATGAGTGATTCTATCCCACCAGAATCAGTAGCCTGCTGTTCGTGAATGTGAGTTTGTTACTGTGAGAGACGTCATCTGTTTGCGTGGAGGCGAAGGCTGGGCACGCAGAGACGGCAGTAACCTCACCCGCGCAGTTCCGAGAATTATTAAGACTGGGTTCTGCTCGAAACCACTAGAAATCGCTGAGACTGAAGTTCCAGCATGAATGAGAACATTCTGGTAATTGTCGCGGTGTTATAAGAGAATGTGGACAGCGAATGGGCGCAAGAGTGAGTTGTGTGACAGTCGCATTCTGTTAGCAAGTGCACTAGTGTTAGCTCTCCAAACGAGTGTACTAGTACTAGATTTTACCATGCCAAAGGTGTCCAGTGCTCGATTTATTGTTCTGGCTGAGGAATTCAAACAAGATTTCATAGACACTAATGGAACTGTTATGCGATGTACTAGTTGTGATTCAGGAATTTTGTTAGATGAAAAACACCAGCGAGATCGCCTCAAACAACACATTTCCAGCTCTAAGCATCAAATGAACAAGACTCTTCAAGCAAACAAATCACGGCAACCTCTGTTACGAAATGCGTTTCAACAGAGTTCTTCAAGGAGCCAAAATTTGAAGGAATTAAACAATGATTTGTGTGCAGCTCTTACACAAGCAGGAATTCCACTCAATAAGGTGAACCATCCAGCCTTCAAGGGATTTCTTGAAAAATACACAAAGATGTCAATGTCTGATGAGAGTACTTTAAGAAAAAACTACATGGAGCCTGTTTACCAAGAAGCCATAGAAGGAATCAAGGAGAAAGTGTCTGATTGCTATGTGGGAATCATTGTGGATGAAACCATAGACTCAATGGAACGATATGTTTTGAACATTTTAGTTTTTCCCTTAGCAGGGGAGAAAGTTAAGCCCATGTTGTTAAAAATGTACGAGCTGCAGAAAGCCAGTGCCAGTACAGTAATGCAATCCATTATGGACTTCTGCCAAAAACTCAGGCCTACTCATATTGAGTTTTAAAAACTTCTTTTTGTGGTTACGGACCAGGCTCTATACATGGTTTCAGTGTTAACCAATTGAAACCTTTATTTCCTAACTTGAAACATGTGATATGCTTGGCTCATGTCCTTCACAGGGTTTGTGAATCCATGAGGAACGAATACGACATCGCAAATCAACTCATCTCTGCCCCGAAGAAGATTCTACTGAAGGCTCCGGGCCGTGTTGTTTACTACAGGGAAATCACTGACCTGCCCCTTCCAAATTTCCAGGTCAATACTCGCTGGGGATCCTGGATTGAATGTGCTGCTATATTGTGTACGAATTTTGACAAAATTAAAGAGTTTGTGCTTTCTTTGGATCCATCCGACGCAGGTGTAATTTCCAAGGCATACCAACTTCTCTTACCGGAGAAGATACATAATTTGCAGACAGAACTATATTGTGTCCATAGTTACAAGTACCTGCCTGCAGCTATTAAACAATTGGAAGAACAAGATCTGGAAAAGGAAAAACAATGGGATATTTTTACTTCCGTGGGGGAGCAGATAGGTGGCTTTGCGAAAGACAAACTTGAATCTAGTCTTCAGAAGAATCTAGACATTGAGGAATTGGCCACATCTGTAGAGTTGCCATTCCGAGTGAATACAAGGTTTGCCTCACTGGTTTCTGTGGATGTTGAAGCTTTAGCATCTACAAAGACATTCTATCTCCTAATAGAAACAGACTTACTTTTAAAAATATGGAGATGCTTAATGTCTTAAAGTACAACAGCTTCATGTTTTTTCCTCCTTTTGATGAGTGATAATTTGATGTACTTGGTTGTAGTTCAATAAATTTGAATAGGGGAAGAGAAATCGTTGAATTAGTTAAGGGAATGCACAACTGAAATTAACCCAAAATCTCAAAAAATCTGGAAAAAAGTCAGGTTCCCAAAAAATTTTCTATTTCTTTTAGGTTTAGAATCCACTTTTATATTTGACCTAGCGAACGCTTCAGGATCGTTACGAGACTTTGTAAATACCCTTGAGCATTTGGTTGCTAAGAACTTCATTTTAAGGCGTTTCTTATTTTCAGCATTTCTGCATATTCAAAATGTTCCACACGATGTAGTTTTCATCCATTCTTATTGACATTTTATGCTTATTTCAAAAACCCAAATAAATAAAACTGTCATAATTTTTCTGTGTAATGAATAGTTTTTGTGCTAATAATTTTTGAAGATAACAATGTATACAAAACAAAAACGAAAAAAATGCAACTACAAAACTGTAAAACTTTTTTTTCTCTTAAACTAAGAAGGTAGAAAAAAATTATATGGCAGATATTTAGTTCCTTTACATAGAAGCAATATAAGATATTTGTTTTAAAAAAATGCATCATGTGTTGCATTTTGCATATACCCTTATTTTTAATTTTTGAAAATGAATAACTTGAAAACTAAATAAGATTTTGGATTGAAATTCACAAACGTACTATATCTAGAGAAGACTGACATGTGGTTAAACGTTCAGCCCAAATGAATGGATAGTTTAGAAAATAGCAATTTCAGTTGTGCATCCGCTTAAATAAACCAGCAGCTTATTGTCCCTTTTTCATCTTATTTGAGCACCTTTTCTCTTCCCTTTTTCATCTGAAATTTTCACCTAAAAATCCTAACCCTGGTAATTACCCTCATCAAAGTGTAAATTGGCAAAATGCTAGCATGATATAACCCTAAACGTAGCTGCATGCTGTTGGTGATTTATACAATGTGTGAAGGGAGGTTCAGTGCTGCCATCGCTCGAGTTCATATCCTGATACTGACAGCTATCACACACAGTTGACATCTCTTCTCGTATTGGTGCGTAACACTCCCACGACTTTCGTTACATATCACAACTTTGTAACAGTTCAGAGTGACGTAAATCCCACTTTATTGTGCTCGGAAAGTCCAGAAAGCAGAGCAAGGCTAGTTCACGACAAACAAAAGAATTAGTTGTTAACAACTTGAATGCACAACATACAATTTGGGAATATTTAAACATACAGGAGGGAATATGCAATGCAATACTGCTCCTAGAAGCTCATCTTACCAAACGTCAACGTGAAGATGCTTCATGTAATAAAACTCAAATCAGCAATGTTATTCACATCAAGTTCTAATGGAACTCGACGAAACATAAACCAACTGCGATCATATTTACATTAACGCTTGTTAGCGCCATTTCCTAAATACACAATGCTGTGTTTTCTCTATTTCCTGTGTGAACCTTCTGATTTTAAGGAAAGTTTCATTATATCACAGAAGGGCCCAATACAAACAAAGGTATGACCTTCTTCGACTCCGTAAGTGCACTGTAAGATATTCAATTCCAGTCTCCATGCACTAGTACTGCTAAAATGAGCAAACCCATTAACAAAGGAAAATAAGTAATTCTGGCACAAATTCCATGGCATAATCACGTCGAAGACCATCAGAAAGGAGATGCTGATGCCCGCGATGAGAAAAACATCCACAGAATAAAACATTAATAACTGCACCACAGAGACATTATAAAACACAGACAAGTGAAAGGTAAATGGCTCCATTGGAGGATCAACAATCCTATCAGTAAACTTGACCACACTATACTTAGTTCTGAAAGATGGATTTCCCTTCACCATTTAAAACATCAAGTTCAGATCGTCATTACCAGAGAAAGAATATCCCAATTAACTCGCCTACATTTCTCCAAAGAATCAGCACTGATCTGTGAAGCTTACCTATCTCTTCTTACTTCCAGTCACATTCAAACTACCGCCATTTACACAGATAGAGATGGATGCTGCTGTTCTCAACCAAGTTGGAGTTATAACAATAACACCACCTTTTTGAAAAGTGCGGCTTTGTATAATGTGTTTCAATTTTAGAACTATTAAAGATAATCTGATTTTGTTCATATAAATCTTAAATTAGAAAGTAAACCAAACGTTAGTCCTTAATGGTAACACAACGTAAATAAAAACATTTATTGCAGTACTTACACTATATAGTTTTATGCTTTCTTTGGTATTGTTTAGCGTTCGTTGCTACTACATACGGTATTAAGGCGGTGGGCACAGATGCTGCATAGAGTGAAATGATGTTTGGTAAAGGAATTTTGGGAAGGAAAAGTTTCAGGCCTAGCCATAGGGTAATTCTCCTGCATTTGCCAGTTTTGAGGACTGAGGAAAACCTTGAAAAGATCTCAGGCAGAAGGGACGGTCCTGGCGAAATTTGAACCGCGAAGGTCCCAAATGCGAGCCACCCACGTTACCTTGGGGGCAGCTTGCTCTATACATTGTTATGCTATTTATATTTCAATTTTTGGGGGGCCAGGATAGCGCAGTGGTTTCGTCTCCTACTTTCGCACTGAGGCTCCGGGTTTAGAATACGTCTATGGGGCATCGATTTTATGTCGACCCTATCTACCCCTTCACCTTCAACTTGAGCATGTGATGTATGTCCAGGACCCAACGTGGTACGGAGTCCACGGTAAAAGCTCTATCCTCTTATCCCACCGCCATCTTCATCACCCTACCATCGGAGGCAACGGATTCCGCCCGCTGGATGCCTTTGTCTCAGAAATGTGTACAGTTATCGCTTGGTGGAATAAGTATACCCCGATGGTATAGGCAATATGGGGAGCGTTAAAAACTATTTTTCAAGTTTTTATGTAATTACAGCTTTTATATGCTTTGGTGTCAGACGATGTACCTGTGAATTTCAATTTATGGTAAAATCACTAGAATGACTTGCAGTTAGGCATATGTAGTTACAGAAATTAATACACTGAAGCCCTGGCTGGTGTTGGACTCGGGGCGCGTGAAACGCCAATGTGGTCCATACCCCAGTATAGCTGGGGGATGTATTTCTCACGATCTCAATGCATGTTCATGGCTATGTGACGATGGTCAGGCACTTTTCTTTTCTTGAGTTGTCCAATCTTTGCTACCGTCTGTCGCCATATCGGTAAATGGTTTGGAAAAATAAGAGAGCGGACACTATCAGGTATTTTCGGCATTTTCCTGGAAGGTGACGAATAGCTGTGTTTAGCCGATTTCCTCAATTTCACCAAACTGAATCCTAAATTGTGGATGCCATTAATGAAGCAGTGGAGAATTTTGATTCTGATTGAGAGCTTTACGGCCTTTCGGACTATGAATATGTTCCAGATAATGCTGAACTTAGCGTAATTATCACGGTAAGTAAAATGTTCGGCCTGAGTAATTGATTTTTCATCACAAAGAGGCTACGATATCTACAAAGGTTTATGTTATTTAGTTTTTATATGCTGATAGAGACAAACACTAGTGATTATGACAAATATTTACTATCCGGCCATGATATGAGTGCCTGTGATGGGAAGAGGAACAAAACGGTTATGAAACATGTGGGCGGGGCATCGGAAGGACAGTGAAGTAAAGAAAACATCCGAAGTTCCGAGTTGCATTTGCTAACGAGGCTGAGGCTTTAGTACTGTGTTCATTGTGCGACTGTACATTTCGCCTTCCTTCTCACTCCCCTCTGACCTGTAACCCTTATTGTCAACAAAAACATTGGCGCCCTCCTCCAAGCGCATTCAAATCGTGGCCAACTAGTAACTGAGCCATGTGATGCCACGACCATTCCCATGGATCGTGTTCAACACAAGACTTCTGGAGCAGTATCTTTTAGACCTCCAGCAAAGTAAAGGTCCACTAACAAAAGTGGTGCGTAGACGCTGCATTACGCTGGTCGTTAAGGGATAATCAACCTCCTTTACTGAAGTTTACAGAATATGTTTGGGTAACTGTGCTCTTTATATTTGGGTAACTGTGATGTTAACTCTTTTACACATATTTTTAAATCGCGCTTAGATACATTTTATGAATTTCCAATGAAATATTAGTATTGAAGTTGAGCATATTTTGTGATGTTTTGAAAAATAATTGAAAACCACCCTTTCAGAATGTAGCAAGATATCCTGACTTTTTCAGTTTATCAATTGTGACTTCTCCACAATCCGTCGTTCCTTAGTACCACGTTACTCGGAGAATCGCTTACTGACTGACTCATTTGAACCTCTCAACACACACCGTTGCAAGCACACACCCCTATATACGGCTGCAGAGTTCTTGGATAGTCATGTTGGAAAACTCGAGAACAACAGAGGGATCCATAATGATAACCTTACGGCTAGAAGACCTTCCTGGAATTGTTTATATGAGGTGGTAAATCTTCCCACTAATCTGCTGGTTAGCGTTGCTTTTAGGGTCACAACATCGGCGGCTGGTTTGTTCAAATAGCTCCCTCCTCAGAGCTGGTCGTCCCGAGCAGCTCTGCGATATGGACTTAGCTGATCAAGATGTATCACCATCAACTTTCTTCGAGATTGACGCTGAATGCGGTATACCACATTGTTGATGAGGGTGACTACTTTATACGGAAATTCCCAGGAATATTATAGCTTCGAAAACTTACCTTTAATACTCGTTGGACGATAGGGCTATACGAGGTCACCCTCCTTGAATCTGGCAGTGATCGCCATGCGGTCATGGCACACTTTCATTCGGTCACTTGACAGCTTCAGGTGCTCTCTGACAAGATGGTGGATGTCCTCCAGCCTATCCGTTAGTGCCCCGATATAATTCGTTGCGGGCTGGTCAGCATCAGGGGGCGTTTCGAACAACAGATCACAAGGTAGCCGTAGCTCCCTTCCGAATGTCACGTTGGTCGGTGTCATGCCTGTGGACTCGTGTACTAATACTCGACAGGCCAGGATAAACAATGGCACGTGCATATCGCAATCTCGCAGATGGCTCGATAGCACTTTCCGGAGGTGCTCCTTGTTCATTTTAATATAACATCCCACAATTCCGTCCGAATATGGATGAAGGAGAGTGGTGCGAGTCTTGTGGATCCCGAGGCACTGGAGAAGCTCTCGCCTAAGGTTAAGTTCAAAATTCCTCCCCTGGTCACAGTGGAGATTCAGGGAATCCCGAATTGGCAAATAAGTTGTCCACCAGTTCAATAGCCAAGGTTGAAGCCCCGATTGGGAATCTCATAAACCTCCGGCCACATGGTGAAGTATTCCATAGCGAACAGCAGGTAAAGATTTCCTGTATCAGTCCTTGGGAAAGATGCTGCCATGTCGATTGAAATTTTTTTCGAACGGCGCTACGACGGATGGTAGCATCCGGTCGACTTCGAATCTGGGGCCCAGGACTTGCCACACAGATGTCCCATTGTTGGTACCACCTCTCCAAGTCACTACAAAGTTGCAACAAATATTTCGGCAACAGAGTTTCTCTAAGGTCTTATTTACACCCAGGTGCCCTCCGGTAATACCGGCATGGGTCTCATCGGGAGCTTCTTTCACCTTGTTCGTCGTGAGTACCAACTGTTCCATCTTAGTTCTTCGTCTGTGGACTCCCACACTCCCTACAATACATCCTTCCTGACCACATGGATGTCCCACTGCGCCTAATAGCTCTTGAAGTTCGGGGTCCTGGGAGAAATATCCGCTCACGCGGGTCCTACGCCAGATTATTTATATCTCAGGATCGATCGTATGTATTGATCCCCAGCTACTCCCTCCTCAAGGCCTGCTCGTCCCAACTAACTGCAGGTTACGACGTGAACCAGACGCATGGCTGCAACACTCTCGTTTGTCTCGGCCTTCACACTATGGTTGAAATTTTAATGGCACGGTCTTAGGGAATGGGCGTCTGCATTAGATGCCTTCTTTCCCAGTGCTTCGAGGTAAAATTGCATTGCTGCAGCAGCTGGAAACAGTGGGCCATCTTTCCTTCCAAATTACCAAAACCTAAAAGTACAGTTACGGCAAAATAGTCCGTTCGGAAGCGCATCTGCTGCACGTAAAGGTACTTGTAGAAATGTTTCAGGGTCTCTATAAAAGCAGGAAACTCTCGTCTTGTCGCACAGTCGTTGTGTTCGGCCTTGAACAATGTCCTACTGAAATAGGCCATTACTCGCTCTTCTTCATCCTGCTCTTGCGACAGGATATCCCCAATGCTTAAGACGTTGCATTCCGTGTCCACGAATATCATTTTACCGGAAATTGTGTACCCTAGTACCGGATACCTGCACAAGGCTTTCTTTAGGTTCTGAAAAGATGTCATGGTTTGCTCGGACCACTGGAAGTCTCGTCGTTTGTCTGTCAGCTGTGTCAGTGGTTTGGCGATGTTTGTATACCCCACCACAGATTTCCGGTAGTACGTGTAGAGGCCCAGGAACTGTGCGCAGTTTATTCCTTGGCCTGAGCAACTCCTTGACGACCTCTAGTTTCAGTGGGTCCGCCACCACTCCACCAGAGCTTACAGTGTGTTCTAGGTGGCGCACTTCCGTTTTAAAACTTTCACAATCCTTTTTAAACAGCAGCCATTTCTTTATATTCAATTTAAGATTGGCCTGGCAAAGCAATTCGAACACCTTCCTCAGGTTGCCGAGATGATCATGGAATGTCTTGCCTATAATGATCATATTGTTGAGGTAAAGAGACAAATGTCGTATGTAAGGCATCTTATCACAGACTCCAGCAGTCTCTGGAACGTTGCGGGAGCATTGCAGAGTCCAAAAGGCATTACCGTGAACTGCCATAACCCATGTTCAGTAGAAAATGCTGTCTTCTCCTTGTCGTCGGGAAGAAGTGACACTTGCCATTACTTCGATCCTTATTGTCAGGGATAAAAACCACTGGGCTCCCGCAAAGGTGTTTAGAAGGTCGTCGATCCCTGGCAGCGGAAAGCAGTCGTTCTTGATGACGTCCTACAGCTTCTAGTCAACGCAGGAGCGCAGATCTCTATACTTTTTTCACTAGTACTACCGGTTTTCATCAGGGGCTATCGGATTGTTCTGTTATGTATCATGTCTTTATGTACGCTATCCCATTGTTTATTTCTTTCTGCTTCGCTAACGGGACACAGCGAGGCGACTGTCTAATCGGTCGAGCATCGCCGGTGTCGATTCGAGGCATCACTTTATCGGTACAGCCATAATCATCTTGTGATAGGCTGAAGATATCCTGGAATTCCGCGAGCAGTTTAAGGATGTGGCTCTACTTTCCTCGCGAGAGGTTCTCAGCCGCATGCTGGACAAGGTTACTCAGACAACTATCCTCGGTGCCTATGGCTGCAGATGTTATAGAAGCGACCTGCTCGCACTTCTCCAAGTTAGTTCTGCTAAGAAACTCCTGATCTCATTTGGTAGTATTAAGGGCCCTCACTGGGACTGTCTCCCGAGCGGGTAAGAGCGCCCTCGCGACATAAACCAAGTTGTGCTCTTTTCACTATCGTGTATCTCATTAACCATTTCTCTGCACCCGCCATCACCACCCTTTCATTCCACACTGGAACCACCGTTCGTTCCCTAAGTAAGCGCCTCATCAGTTGCAACCTCTCCTCCAAATGGTTCAACAAGATCTCGTCGCGACCCAGGAGCAATATGCGAGCCGCGACGATGCAGCGTTGTATCGAAGAACCGAAGGGCACCTAGGCCCAGGAATAAATTCCTATGTAAATGCGGCAACAAACACCCACATTTGTAGCCTGATCCTACTAAGGGTCAACTCCAAATAAGCTTTCTCAGTCACGTGCAGGGCCTCACCCGAGTCTGTTCGTAGGTTGTGGCGGCTGACCGGTAACCTTTTTGATAGTCAGCGCACCATAACGGGCCTGGCGATTCCCATTGAGGCCCCTGTGTCCACTAGCACTCTGCAGGGACGGTCCCGAATGCATCATTGCGCTACCAGAGTATTTTTGTCGTTCGTAGCCACAGTGTTGGATGTGAAGCGCGGGAAAGGTGATAACGGTGCCGACATGACCCTCTTCACGCTGGTCCTTAGTAGTTTTCCTGATTCTCGTCCAGGGTGCTCTTTCAGTCCGCCATTAGGTATACGGGGTTCCGCAATTCCAGCATTTGGTCTCCCGCCCCTGGTTCTACGACGGTTGGGTTGTTGTGATCGACGCCGGCAATGGTCATTCTCGGCGGTCACAGCTCTGGCCGGTACCGGGATGGCTCTTCCGACCGTCATCTTTGCCGCTTCAATGCGGAGAGCAGCATCCAGTGCATCATTGATGTTATGGTGTTCCGCCAAGAGAAGCTGTGGTTTAACTTCCCGATCCCTTACCCCACTGATGAATGCATGGGCTGCCTCTCCGAAAGTATAATCTGGTGGTAAATCCGTCAGAGCCCGGTGCACCAACCGCTCCATCTCCATGGCGAATTGTTGTATGGTCTCGTTCTCCTTTTGTACCCTTGCTTTCAGGTGGGCCCTGTAAGCGGCCAGACGATGTTCTCCATAGCGCCCCTCTAACGGTTTAATCAGTTCGGCTGAGCCTTCGGCGGGGAAATGCGAAAGGTTTGAGTTGCTTACTCCTGCAGGGCAGCCAAAACCTGGGTCTTCTCCGCAGGTGTCCATTCATTGAGGTTTGCAATGTTCCCAAACTCATTTAAACACCGCCCAGGAAGAAGTACCGTCGAATTTCGTTGACTTCATCGTTTTTGCAGTAGGCGATCTTAGTGGTGGGACCCTCTATACCTTCGGCACGCATCTTGATCACGGGGTATTTCCTCTACTGCGGCGTCCAACATCATCTTGCTTTCCTTGGTCTGGTGGTCTAACAGCTCTTCTTAACGATTTAGACGCTCTACCACCGTCTCATTTACCTTCGTCTGCTGGTCTAACAATTCTTCTTACTGATTTAGACCCTCTTTTAGGCGTTCTTCCACCGCAGGAATCTTTCCCTGCAGATCAGATTTCATTTCTTATAGCTCCTTAGCGATGTCATCTTTTAAATTTCACCGTTGAATGCAGATGCACTTTACGGAGTCGATGCCAAAGCCGAGTTTGGATCTCATTTTCTCCAATCCTGAATCCATTTTCTCTTTCACACTCTACACTTCACTTAATTGTTTAAGTATGTCCTCCATCCTGGCCATTAAATTACACTCCTGACACCTAACTTTGTCCAGTTTTCAACTGTCACTCTTCTCAGTTCTCGTTATCACTATTTCGTTTTTATGTAGTTCACGTTCACTAGGGGTTCACTTCATGAATGTCACTTTGTAGCACTCGCTGCAACTCGCTCGGAAAATAGCTTACTGACTCACTCACTTTAACTTCTCAAAGCACACTGTTGCGAGCACACTCCCTTATATACGGCTGCAGAATTCTTGGAAGGTCATACTGAATGCTCTGGAAATCCAGTGAACAACAGAAGGACCCAGAACGATAACGGCTAGAAGACCCTCCTGGAATTGTTTACATAAGCTGGAAACTCCGCCCACTAATCTGCCGGCTAGCGTTTCGGCGTCAGCTAGGTCACGGCCTCGGCGACTAGTTTCGTCATAATCTTTTCACAGATTTCGTTAATATACTGTAAAAGATAATTCCAGGCAGGCTAGAAAACATTGGATTCAAGGCCATTCAAGTGAAAAAAATTTCCTGGGACTTAAAACTATTAAAATTCGTAGCTAAGCGGTTTTTGTAGCCTTCGCCTTCAAAGTCGGCATTGTCTTGCCTTTAGGTATTAAATAACTCGGGATTATTTCTTCGTAGAATATTTTTTTAATTTTTCTTCGTCATCCCTACAGTAAACCTACAATGAACAGTACAAAAGCATACTTGAAATTAATCTTTACTCGTAGATGAGTTGAAGTGACCTGGTTTTCTGTGTTATAAGGCTTTACAGAAACTGTCTTCAAATGCGTATGTTTTCTATTGAAATAGAAAGAGTAATTGAAACAGCCGCTAGCTGGTTGGATAATTTTCCAATATTATGAGTAACGCATTGTGTTCATTACTAGGCAAACTGTAACAAAACGCTAGCTTTATGCAAATGTTTACACATCAACAGTCCATTAGCGGCACTAAAATTGAGTGAAATATATTTACAAGCTGCATTGCAGTATTGCGTGTGTGTCTCCATAATTCAGTGTTTCACGAACCAAAGCCTTTGCGCGTTGCTATAGCCTTTGTAAGCGAGTGTATGTTGAAACAAATAATTGCAAAGAAAATTGCAAAATTGCTTGAAATTCGTAGATCTGCTAAAACATACTTGATTAACTTCGTCTTTTGGAAGTGATAGCGCCATATGCTAAGTTTTTCCCGATTTCTACACTGAGATTCCATTACTATGTTACAGCCTTAAGGCAATTTTGTACGACGTTATTATTTGTGTCTGGAGATGCTTTCTTCACCTAGCGAGATAGTTGTGCGGTAACGTGTGAGACTCGCTTTCGGGAGATTCTAATTTCGATTCCTAGGTCCGACCACTCTGACCATAGGCTTTTCGTGGTTTTCATTTTCATTAAAATACAGAGCAAAAACATCTTAGCTTGCAATACAATACCATAGTCAACCTCAAGTTGCCAACACGGTTGTCGAAGTAGTTAAGGCTTGGACTTGTAAACGGGACGTCCGCTGTTCAAATCCCACCAGGATCCTCCTCCTTGACAGACTTTTCCGGATTTTCCTTAGTCTTCATAACTGGTATATACCGGGAGTTTCTCTAAATTTAGGCCTGGAACTTTTTTCCCTATTTATCACTTCATGTGCCATCAATATCCGCCACTTTGGTGCCGTATGTAGTAAACATCGGATGTTAACATTACAAAAAGTCCTCAAGTTATCAGAAGTGAAGCAGTTATGACTATGGGCTTACTCTGTTTTATATTTTCAGAAACTTCTGTCTGTCTCTTCAGACGTAATAGTGTCACATCCATGGCTGGATGGACATAGGGGGAATAGCGGTATCAGGGTGGAACATCTCAAGCTTGGCTTAATTTTACTTGCTTGGTTTATTAAGTTCAGATACTTGCAATGTTGAGTTTACATTGAAGGGGGAACAAAGCTATAGTACATGTAAGAGCTTACCTGAAAGTACTTGTCGTGTGATGTGGACGGACCTGTGAACCCATCGTTGTAGATAGCAGATTAAGATGCTGACAGGCAGCGATTCGACCCTGTCTAGCATGTGTCGGTCTCCCCCGAGCAGCGCT
Organism: Deroplatys truncata; assembly: GCA_030765065.1. Classification (NCBI taxonomy): domain Eukaryota; kingdom Metazoa; phylum Arthropoda; class Insecta; order Mantodea; family Mantidae; genus Deroplatys; species Deroplatys truncata. The sequence goes on along the minus strand of CM060990.1, from coordinate 5,127,823 downwards.
CAGGCGCCTGCTTAAATAGGCAAGAACCGACTCAATCTTAATGACGTCTATATCCTGTTTGTGGTAAGCCGACGCCATACATAAGTATGATTGAGCGGAATTGTGTAGGATTGAGCGGAAACACGTGATCGGTTCTATGTTGCAAAAGGCAACATTATTCTAAGAATTTCCATGGGAAATGACGCAAATGAGGTAGCCCACATACATCCTGTCACGTACACATCTTAAGAAAGTTGCTTAAGGCAGAAAATGTAAAATACGATTCTATTAGAATTTAGAAGAATGAGACATATTAATGTTAAAATCCAAAGTAATGTAAAATAAACAAGTCCGTCTAACATCACATGCGACAATACTCCCCTGCTCTAAGATGACACCACCTGGTGGCGTTAAAAACTATAAAAACAAATAGAGCAGAAATGAAGTTCAAAGGGGTACCCAACAATGCAAAACAAACGAATACAAAAGCGAAGTACAATTAGATATAAAGAAATACAAAGTTACATCAGGGCACTTAGGCAGCCCAGCACACTTGCGAGGTGCTAAATCAGATAAAAATTATAAAAATGAAGTATAGCCCTGCCTGCATGGAGGTAATAAACACTGTACATTACGTGGCTGCAGAAAAAAAAAGAAAACGTTAGGATTATATAGGGGGAAATGGAAAAGGAAGGAGGGTTACAAGGTGAGTCGCAGATCCAGCTCGAGCGAGGACAAGTCCCATCACGGCACAACATCACTGCATTGTCTGGTAAGTCTAGGACACACTGTAGCACTATGTCCAACGGCGGACCAAAAAGTGCAATTTATGCTTGTCGAACGCGCCTGCAAGGAATGTTTATAGAATTTCCGCACTGCCAGGAGAAGAGGAACACGAGTGCATGTGTCCTCACAGAAAGTCAGCAGCGGCAGGGAAATCCGGCGGAAACCACGTAGATAGTGCGCACTCGTAATCAGTTAAATACTGAAGAATGCACCTGAAGAGTCATTTTATCAGCGATGAGAACTGTTCATATGCATTCTATTGTTTTCTCATAGTTGAAGAATGTCATCGTGCATCCCATACGCCATTAAGTGTCCAGTGCGTCCCATGATGAAAATGAAGCCGTGAATTTCCTTGTTGTAGTCCTCGCGTCGAAGTGACGACCATGCCGTAGCCATAAAACCAAAGAAAGAAATAAGGGTTAGGGATGAAACATAAACTAATCACAAGGGTACGTTAAATAACATTAGGGAAAAACAATCGGTGGGAAACAACGGAGGGGGGAATGAAAGAAAGGAAATATACAATGTGCCACTTAAATTATCAAACAAAATATTAATCGACTTCACAGCTAAACATGTGAGAGGCAGGAGCAGGGTGAAACATCCATATAGCCAAGCCAGACAACATAAATGTCTGAAGGAGGGTAGACAAAAGTGTACAAAGTATTTCTAAGGCAACATAGGCCAAAAATTTCGTTAAAAGCTACTGTCACAAGACAGAGACAGGTAGGTACACGCATGTTTCACCTCACACAGAATACATAAAGTGTAACTTCGTTGTAATGAACATAACATAACAAAAGTTTAACATACGCGGAAAATTCCAGTTTCCTGTGTATAAGAATAAATTATCAAAACAATTAATTCGTTTGTGAAACTATAAGGTTGCTTAATTTTCTAATATCAAGAACCAGGTAAACACAATGTTGTAAAGCTTAAAGTTGCCGAGGAGAACGAGGGAGAAAAAAAGACATTTTCATTCAAAAATGCGTATAAAGGGGGGGAGTGAGAGAAAAGAAAAAAATTAATCTCCACCATCCCACGCCGACCATAAATGGACGGAAATAATGTGTAGAACAATTGACTCAAGGTAGCGCCCAACCACAATAAGAACTCAAAAATGTGCGCAGAGTTACATTGTGAGGGGGTGTGCCTCAAAGTGAATGTCTAATGTATACACGGGTATTCAATGGGAAACGGTGGGTAGAAGTTCTGTAGTAAAAAGGAGGCAGGCCTGCCAAATCCGTAGGGAATAACAATGATTAAAAAAATTATTAGCATACAGAATAAAATACACCTGACATTTCTCAAGCTTACAACCTGTGTTCAATTGGAGGTAAATAGAATAAGGAAACAGTCTACCTTTTACTAGGAGATCATACAACAACACAACAATGCAATGGCTACCTAAGTGAAACCATGCAGAGAACAGATAAAGTGCTCAGGAGAGCTAATTGCAATTTATACAATATTGCATATTAAAACAATATTAAATAGATTACATCATACATTACACAACTGTTATGTTAATATCTGGCACCCTGGGAGAGAAATAAGCAATACTGTCATATCCTAGAGGTTATCAGTATGAGGTATTTAGAAAATCAGCCCTACGTGGAACCTATGCCACGTAAAAGAAAAATTATTGCTATGCATATGTAATTCATAGCCAAACACTCTATATCTCAATCAATTACTTCAGCATAAATAAAATAACTCAGTACCAATATCCTGATACTAATCATGTGTGTCTCTACACACACAAAATGAAATTCACTGTAATATCAGATTCGCAAGAAAGACTGATATCAATCAGAAAAATCGTAATTGCTGATAATTTGTAGTCATATCCGTGCGCACGGGAAAAAACATAGATATCAAAATCTACCCATGAACTCATTAATAAGTACATAAGAGCTCCAAAAATAAAAATGCTAACGGAAACTGACGGTAAACCCGAGAGCGTAACGAGTCGGTAAAATCATCCCTATACTCTTATCGTATGTTCATACCATTAAACTAGGGGGATCTTATGATTCACCCTTAGTGAATGTTGAAATTTAAAATTCGGCTGTAAAGCGTGTAATAAAATCACTGATAATCTCTAGGTATCTTTAAGGTTAATAATAGAACTCTCATATACATATCTCAAACCATGACCAAGATAAGTTAAGCGGAAGTCGCTTCCGTATAAATTTCCCAAGAGGCACTCTCTGGGAGAGATGCTTCTCTCTATGAACAGAAATAAAACAGAATTATGCGTATCTTTAATTGTGAAATAAGTCCAAGGTGTGCTTCCAAAACTGTCGTCGGAACTGACGATATATGGAAGAGTGTCCAATAACAGTGTTCGAAGAGCTTGTGTATAATTCAACCGTACTGGCATAGCAGTTGGCACATAAAACATTTCTGTAAACATAACTTGACAAAAATATTAAAACATATTCCATAAATAAAATATATGTCAATGAATATAAGCGATGTTGCGTAAGAAACTTATGTTTCCTAAATATCGCAATTAACAGGATGCTTTCCAAGCACTGTTTCCTGCATATAATTACTTGCGTATACCAGCCTGGTATAGCAATTATGTATTTACAGATTAGAATGATATATCCTCCTAATCTGAGGTTGAAGTTAAGAACTAACCGAATAAAGTTCTCGCAACGCGGAACATAATGCAGGCAATATTTACGTATTAAGTAAATACATGTAGTGAAGTATTTAAGGTAACTAGGACGTATGCAAAAAATTATATGGAATTCTCAAAATACGAGAAGAAATGTGTACTGATTTATTTTATAGGAGTTAAAGAGCCCTTCTTTCTCCATAACACCAACATACTTAAAATTAAAAGGAAAAACATGCTAGCATTACATCGGTTAGGTGGTATATTAAACATAAAGAAAGTTAGGTATAGTTGGAGAATTCGTCGTAATTGGTATTCTATCGTCCTTACTTTTATTAGGAATCAAATTATCGTAAATTTGACATGAGCTGAGCAGAAAAATTCCACATTTCTTAGTTGTTATTTAAAGGACTTAAGTAGGAAAAATCCACGGATGTGGTTGTAACCACGGAGAAACTCCAGCAGCACTGCAAAATAGTTATAGCACGTCATATCGGCCGGAAATCTAACTCAAGGTGTCTGTATGCGCGAAGTTTTTCACGCAGACATTAAAGAAAGCAACATGAGTGGTGTGCAACGTGTGTTGGCTGATTATGATGATGCAGTTGACACCTTGTGGCATTCCTCAAGAACCAGAGCGTCGCATCAAAATCATGTAAAACTGTGTGTTCATCACGTAAGTAAAATAGAATGTTGTAATTCAAAATTTGTAAGAGCCAGTTTCGAAGAACAGAGAAAAGTAAAAAGAATTTGAAAATATGTAAACCTATGTATCGCAGCTCTGAAAAATAGACATTACATTTCTGGGGGTAACATTTCAAAAGAATAAGTCCGTTTTAGAGTTAACGGTATTCCTTGACATAAGCACCGTTTGAAAAAAATTAGAGAAATGATTATGTCGGTCCAAGGTGACTTCACACCGTGCATTTCCAGTGAAATCTCGGAATCGAAATTTTGATGGAATGCAATAGTTCACTTTAAGTGCTGCGTACCTAAGCAGAGAATGTAAGAATTGTAACCTCAAGCTGTTTCTTACTATATTAGTGAAGTGCAAGTAACCATACCTAATGATAATCACACATTATTAATAAGGACAAAGCTTATGGATCTGTGGTATAGCGTAAAGCTAATTAGTGTTCATATGTATAATATTGTGAGTTAGTGGCAGGAAGTAAGCAAAACAAATTATTGTCGCTGATGTGCAAGGAAGCAACAAAAGAGGCAGTGGAATACCACTTGCTGAATTTCGGAACCGAAATAATTATGAACATAAAGTAAACTACAAATTAAATCTACGAGTGACATCCGTAGTCTCGTAACAAAAATTGAAGGACTATTTAGTTTATGAGAGGGGGCAAGTATATCTGTACCTAGTGGTTGTTATCTATCATTAATAACTTCCGGTGGATAGACATTCCGCCGAATAGGAAATGCCGAGTGATCTTGTATCCTAATTGGTTCAGTGGCGTGCAATGTTGGCCAAACAGATGTGTGTTTTACTTATATTTAATGCGTAATTGATAATGCGGTCTTTGTCTCGTTAGGTTTATGGGGTAGAAGAGTGAAGTGCAAGTATATAGAACTTTCTAGACGTCTCATCCGTCGATGTAATCGATATTCTATAAAAATTAACATGAGTAATCGTTAAATTTTTGTGCTATTGGTTATGGAATCAAGGACTTACAATCATGGACTAGATATTTGGTGACTATATATGCATATGCGCATGGTATGGGAATAAATCATCGTTTGCATCATTGAATACTAAGAGCAATCGGTCTTAATTAAAAATAATTTGGACGTAATGAATACAACAAACTTTAACATAATAAAAAAATTAAGGAAAATCATTTTCGCTGTCAATTTGTGCTATCAGTGATTTCCGTTTCAGTAGTCTTCTCTATATACTGAAGGTAATTTCAGGGGCGTGCAGCCATGAAGAAAAAATTTAACAAAGATTATGGTTATCGAGTCATTTATAATTATGGTAAGTACTACCAATGTTAGGATTGAGGTTATCATTAGTTTATAATTAGTAATGCTATAATTGTGATTATTATTAATATTATTTGTGATACTACTGTGGTGTGATCAACAACAATGTTGATATAATTGAAGTGGGTAACATTATTATTGCAGTTGCTATCATTGATTAAGTGGTTATTGGTATTATTATTATTATTGGTATTATTATTATTATTATTATTATTATTATTATTATTATTATTATTATTATACGCGTTGATCGTAGGATGTTGAGTCTTTATTCTTTGGTTTTCTGAATAATGTTAGATCAATTTTATGAATATCCGCTACATATAATATTATTTTTATCGATTATTGATGTACACTGATATGAAAAAAATTATAGGAACTTAGTCAATGATTATTATTTGAGCTTTTTAAAGTAAGAAGGAAAATTGTATTATTACAATTGTTGATACTAATATCATTCTTTAGGTATTTGTTGAACATCATTATCCTATGCGTATTTAAGTACATGCCTTTAACGCTTATCCTTGGTAATGCAACAGTAATTTTGTACAATTAAGAGTTAAGTACTGCTACAAGTATTAATAGGTAAAAGAACTGAGTTTAAAATTTTAAACTAAGGTAAAGCGGGGAAGGTGTAGTGGGTCAAATTGTACATTTACCAACATTACTAGTAACCTAATGTTAATTTACATTCTGTATGTATATGCTGATTATTCTTATAAATATACATCCTTAGGTGATCCTAAGGTGTTAGGTGTGGTTTCTCTTTCAGATTTTGAATCAGGAATAGCCTAAAGATTTTAACGTTTCTTATTAATTCTACTGCTATTGTTTCTTCTTCTGCTTCTTTTTATCTCTGTTTAACGTTTATATAGGTAATAGCTAAATTGCTTGGTGCTCTACACATTAGGGTCTGGGGTTCGAGGCTTGTTAAAGAACAGGGGCTTATGTTAGTGAGATATCCGAATGAGTGATCGATACGATGACTGATATGTGAATGAGGAAGTGAATCATATTGGTCTATTCACTCTACCAATACTTTGTTTATCTTTTAAATGTATTTATTTAAGAGTCATCAATCATTGTTTGCACTTAAGGCTTTACTAACATCGTTATGTTATTATTTATTTATTTATTTATTTGAAATTAATGTCTGTTAAGTGGTTTATAGTACGGATATAGTCTGGAAACGTGAATTATTATTTTTTGTATGTTTCTTACAAATGTTATTATTATGTATTATTTATTTAACTACTTATTTATGTCTGATTAATGCTGGAGATAAATTATATTATAGACGGAGTCTGTTAAATCTGTTTTTAATTTATGTAAGGTTCACTTTTTTTTTCATTTACACTTAGTTGCTTGCCGTTAATACCTATCTTTGGTTACCTAGTTGTATTGTGGTTTTTCTTTCTCTACCATTTATGTAGCTATGGTTTCAAAGTTATAGAGGTAGTTTCCAACGTCCTGACCGGGTTTGCCTTCGAATTTTCCAGGGTCAATGAAAGGTCGTGCAAAAGGCACATTCGCGGTAATGACTGTTTTGCACTGGGTCCCTTCGGGAACCGAGGGTGCTGCCGACGTAGAGGCCGTATTCATTGCCATAATGTCTTCCGTCGAGCTTGAACCTGAAGACGTTAACGTTTCAAAATAATCTTGTGACAAAACTGTGTTGTTCAGGTCACCCACGCTTAAACTACGTTCCTTTGGTGCAAAATACTGAATGGGAGTCAAACCTCGGAGTCGTCTACTAGATCTAACATGAGTATGGGACATATGCGCTTGATTCTGAGTGTGAGTGTTAGTATCCAAAATAGTCTGATATTCACGGATTAACTTTCTGATTTCGGCACTAATAGGGCTATCGCTAAGATACTTTGGTAATAATTCCATGCAAAGGAGAAAAGAACACATATAACACACAAATAATAATGAGATAGTAAGCTGAACATTTAAAAAGAAGAACTTAATAACTAGAAAAATTTAAAATTAGGTTTACGGCATTAGGAGCCGCGAAAAAAACTGTAAACTTTTAAAATTGAGAGGCCGAAGATAGGACCTCACTTTTCAATTAAAATAATTTCGAAAAGCTGGCAGCTTCGCCATATTGTCAACTCACTAATTAGAGAGGCCGGTGCCTGTACCATAAACATCTTATAAGGAATAAGAAACAGAGGTACGGGGTCGAACCATACTTCTCAAAAATAATTCTCAGAAGCCGGCGCTCCACCATATTGTCACATCCATGGCTGGATGGACATAGGGGGAATAGCGGTATCAGGGTGGAACATCTCAAGCTTGGCTTAATTTTACTTGCTTGGTTTATTAAGTTCAGATACTTGCAATGTTGAGTTTACATTGAAGGGGGAACAAAGCTATAGTACATGTAAGAGCTTACCTGAAAGTACTTGTCGTGTGATGTGGACGGACCTGTGAACCCATCGTTGTAGATAGCAGATTAAGATGCTGACGGGCAGCGATTCGACCCTGTCTAGCATGTGTCGGTCTCCCCCGAGCAGCGCTCAGGCGCCTGCTTAAATAGGCAAGAACCGACTCAATCCTAATGACGTCTATATCCTGTTTGTGGTAAGCCGACGCCATACATAAGTATGATTGAGCGGAATTGTGTAGGATTGAGCGGAAACACGTGATCGGTTCTATGTTGCAAAAGGCAACATTATTCTAAGAATTTCCATGGGAAATGACGCAAATGAGGTAGCCCACATACATCCTGTCACATACACATCTTAAGAAAGTTGCTTAAGGCAGAAAATGTAAAATACGATTCTATTAGAATTTAGAAGAATGAGCCATATTAATGTTAAAATCCAAAGTAATGTAAAATAAACAAGTCCGTCTAACATCACATGCGACAATAGGAACATATTGGAAAACATGCCATGTGTTACTTTTACATGTCTTTGGGTACCTTCTATCGTTTATAAATGGGTATACAAATTATTCTTACAAAAGCCTTTTTTTCGATCTACTTCATTTTAATCGAGATAAAGCTTTCCGTAAATAGTTACATTACACATTTCGTTATAGGTAAAAAAGGAATAGCGACGGTCAAATGTTTTAGAACTGGACGCTATATGCTGGTTTAAAATTCCACACTCTTTCCATGCAAACGCGACATACAACTGTATGCCTACAGGTATTTAAAGAATGACAAGAGTATTGAACAATACCAACCATTAATAACGGATATCTTGGAAATGACTTACGCCACAAAAGCTTATGTATTTTAAGGAGATGTATATTTTTTTGTTTAGTACAGTCCGATGCAAAAAGAAGGCGTGCCAATGCTTTTGGTTTCCTATTGTATTTTTATATTTAATGCTGGCAGAATCTCCTCATCGGTTGTGTTCCACACCTACGCGGATGTGCTAATGTCTTATTGGTTTCAAAAGTGAACAGCGGAAGGGGTGGAAAATGGAAGCAATTTACCTGAATGGCTGCAAGATATTTGTTAGACACTTGCCAAATTTGTCCGTCCCTTATTGGATTGATATCAAATGCCTGACACTCAAACCCTAACCAAAGAACACTGGTCGATTTCCGCCCCAGAAGCGAAGGATAGGGTAGGGGTAAGAGAAACATTTTGGGATAGATAGATATTTTATTTTGTAGAGCATACAAGCCATAAGATAAGTCATAAAATTGCAACTTAAAATTAGGTGCATGCAAATCATAAGGACACACTTTAATTACAAGTAATAAAGTGAAGTGGTTAGATGAAATTTGACTTTTAAACATTGTTCTCTTCATTAAACGAGGAAGGATTGAAAAGTACGGGCATGACCTTCTGAAAGGAATCGTCACTGGTGAGGAGTCGTGGGCATACCACTACACGCCCGAAACCAAGCAGGCAAGTATGGAGTGGAAACATACTGGTTCCCCAGCGAAGAAAACATTCAAATGACTCAATCTGCTAGGAAAGTGCTTGTGGCGGTGTTCTGGGATATGAATGGTATTGTATTGGTGGACTTTGCTGAACACGGGACCACTGTGAATGCTGCAGCCTACATGAAAACTTTGGTGAAGTTGCGTCGTGCTCTTCGTGACAAACGCCACTACATGAATGCTGACGATGTCAAAATTCTTCATGACAATTATCGCCCTCATGTTGCTGCTGTTGTTCGTCAGAAAATCACCAAATTTGGTTGGGAGGTGCTCCAGCATCCACAATACAGTCCGGACCTTGCACCGTCGGACTTTCATCTGTTTGGTCCCATGAAGAAATTCCTGGCCGGCCAAGGTTTGCGACAGACGCGGAAGTGAAATCAGCAGTCCGCAGATGGCTATACTCCAAGGAAACGGACTTCTACGAACAGGGCTATTGAAACTGGTGTCACGAGGGGAGAAAGGTGTTGAGAAACTTTATGACTATGTCGAAAAGTAGGTAAACGGTGTAGGTTCATTTGTGATTGTTTTTGTTGTTTTAACTATTAAACGTTTTTGTAAAAAAATCATTGTGTGTTACTTTTAGATCCGCCCTCGTATACGTAATTTGAAAGGAACAAAGGATATGGTTCACAAACCGAAAATTATTACCCATTATGAGCAAGGTTAGCCCAGCGAGGGCGGAGCAGCGTCAAATGGTGGAAGAAATACCATGAATGTAGTTACTGCACACGCAAACCAGGTAGTTTGTTTACTTAAAGATACATAATGCAGCCCGCATGGCGCCAGAAACTTAAATAACATAACACAACGGATACTAAACGAAATTAAAGGACATGTGAAGAAAACCGTTTAATAAATAAAAGTTTTCAGGATGCATAAAAAAGTATTTTACTTCAAATAACTCATTTAGTAGGAACCTAAATCTAAAAAAAGTGACTTTAATCTGAAAAAAATGTCGAAAAATGCATTTCGATGACCTATAAATGCATATAGAGGATGTTTAAAACTAGAGGGAATAATTTCATGTATGCATTCCCCATATGTAGACGATAAAAAAGTCCAGTATAACATGTGTCCGGAAATGCATGGTTTCTGAGCTATGGCCCTCAAAACAGATATTCACCAGAGCGTATTTGTTACCGCAGGTAGTTTTTTTTACAGAACATGTACAAGTGTCCACTTCTGCTTGAATACAGGCTTCACATCAACGTCTCATGGCCGTGCGAACACGACCCCAAGCTCCAGGAGTATTGCGTATTTCCTCAGAACTTGCCACAATTCCATTTTGAAGGCATTCCATGTGAGGTACTGGATATGAATGTGCCAACGTTTCTAAATGGTCCCACAAGTAGAAATCGACAGGGTTCAAATCAGGTAAGCGTGGTGGCCAAGCCATTGGACCTCCTCTACCTATCCATTGATCAGGAAACCTTCGATTTGAGTACCGGCGACCGGTACGACTTATGTGTGCAGGAGCGCCATCTTGTAAGAAGAGAGCTTGTGGGCGAATGCTTAGTGGAATGTCTTCATATACATGAGGTATGGTGCTTTCCAGGTAATCTGTGTACATCTGCCCCTTAAGTCTGTTTACAAGTACATGGGGTCCAAGTTACTCATCACTACTGATACCGGCCCACACGTTGAAAGTGAACCGCGCTTGGCGATGAGATGGAACAATTGCACGTGGGTTTTCATATGCCCATACATGCTGTGCGAAATGTTCCTCATCTGTGAATAATACTAAAGCACGAAGGTTCGGAGTTGTAGCACAGTGCTGCACGAACGTCTATCAAGCAGGGTAATCTATAGTGACAGGGCCTGTACACGTTGCAAATGATAAGGATACAACAGTCGTATGAGGAACATTCCTTCGTGTGCACACAATCGAGAATCTCCTCCTCTTGGTCGTCCCGTCCCCAAACCATAAGATGTAAACTTCCCAAGAGCGCACAGACGGCCATGGGGACGTTTAAATGTCTTCCGATCTGAACAACTTCGCTATGGGTATCTGGCCTTCCAGTACATGAAGTGCATTTCTGCCGGCTCCTGATTTTAGTACACAACATGCAATGTACCTTTCGCCTCGAAATGAACTTTCGGAGTGTCCTGTTGATATCTTCTATCACGGCAAAAATCTGCGGGAAGCAAAATGTTCCGGGGAATATCACTGTTTTGAAGGCCATAACTCAGAAAGCAAGCATTTCCGGACACGCGTTTCAATGGGCCCTTGTTATTGTCTATATATGGATAATACATGCCTGAATGTATGTCCTGCATATATACAATATATTAATTGCTGTAGAATGCACTTAATTTTCACTAAGCATCGGCTCTTGACTACCCAGAAAAAAGAGCATTTTCATCAAAACCCCGGTCCTGTAATGAATAACGGGCTAGCTTCACCTCCATAGTTGCAATTAAAAAGGTATTGTTGATGTGGCATAAATAAACCACAGTTACAGCGTTTCATTGTCCCGATGGTTTTCTCATGTTACTTTCACTGCTGTTGTTTTATGAATGTGCCACAAGGGAAGGTTTTGACAAAGAAATAGAATGACCTAGGATGCAGTAAATCAACTGGCCAATAAGACATCTTATGGCGAATAGATCATTATCAAGCACGAAATAAATAAATAAAAGTGTGAAGTACTCCTTCCCTATACCTGATTTCCTACACCGGGACGTGCATTGCAAACCTTTGTACTTTATTCACATTTACAAAAACATCTCATATACATTATCGTTTTACAAATTTCACTTCCAACTACATAAAAAACTAAACAAAACAAACTTATAAAAGTAAAATGAAAAGTAAGCCTATTAACACTTAAATAAAAGCCCCATATTTTAACCAATTTCTAGCTGCTGGAAGCCAGTTGCTACTCCTAACTAAACAATTTATTCTAATATATAATATTATCTCTCGGCATCCGCAATAAAACGTACCAGTACCCAGTACGAATATATTACATTTTTATGTGTGTAATTTATTTCTTTAATCTTAATTTAAATTACTTTATTTTGCTTTAACATTTTTCTATTAAAATTTTATTACTGCAATATAGTATTCACGTTATATTCAGCATGCTATTATGTGATGTTCTTTATTCCCATTCAAATTGTTTAATTTACTTACTTTATTATTATAGTTTAATTTTTTTAATTTGTGCATTATTTAAGTATTATACACAACTAAAATATTTCTCATTCCAGTTAATTATCGTTTCTAATAATTCCACCGTACAACTTCGCCTATATATATTTTGCACTCTATTAATACTTTAAACTCATCTAACTTCATCATGCTATTTTTGCTTACTTGATTTAGTTAAAATTGTTTAAATTACTTGATTATCATTTTTTAAAATTATTCGTTTATCTGTTTAATTGTATATTTTATCTATTTTATTTAAAATATACATAACTTTTACTTCTCTGCACGTGTACTTTCCGTTATTTCACGTATTTATCACCTTAAACAATTTCACCACACCATTTCACTTATCACTTTCGCTCTTGTTATTTCTACCTTTCAATTACTTATTTATCTACTACTCCAATGCTTCGCAATATAATAAATTTCTTATATCTCCTTTCCTTATTAAATTTAAAATTGTAATTCACTAGTCTTCATGAATCCATTTTACCTATTTTCACAGTATTTAACTTTTAATTTATAACCTCTTGGGTTAATACTTTAACTCGCTACACTTCACTAGTTCATTCAACCTTCCTTCTACTATTTACCCGTTTAATTCTATCTTTTATAGCCACGTAGGTTAAATCTCTAATTCGCTACACTTTCACTCAACCTATTTCTCATTTAAAGCATTTTTTGGCCTTTTAAATTAGTACTATAATTCACTAGACTTCACACTAATCTTCTGCCGGTCACTGTTACATCACCACCTCCCATCCTTCTTGGCTGACTCCTTCCCCCTTTTGTTGCAGCTTGCCGCTTACACCTCGGCACCACCTTCTTCTTCCTCCTCACTAGTTATCATTTCTTTCCTCTTCTTCTCTTCTTCGCCTCCATCATTCCTCCGCCATTTCTCTCTAATTTTGTTCATTTTAATATCCTAATACATTTTTTAAACGTCCGTTTCCCACTTTAATTATCATCCCCTCCTATTCTTCTTTTCTGTTCACCTCCGCTGTTCCTGTGCCATTCCTCTCCTAATTTTGTTCATTAATGATATACGTTTCGTCTAGTTGTCTCCTTTGTCGTCGTATTCTTCTTCTTTCCCACTATAGTTATCATCTTCATCCTCTTCTTTTCTTCTCACCGCCGTTGCTCCGTCATTTCTCTGTTCGTTGTATCTCTTCTTCCTTCCCACTATGGTTATGATTTCCACTCTCTTCTTCACCTCCGCCATTCCTATGAATAAATTTCATCCAATCGTCACCTTGATTGTACTCTTCTTCTATCTGCTCAATGTTGTCTCCCCATAGTAGCCCCATAAAAATTTTTCGCCATAAATTTGGCCATTATCTCTTTCTTCTTCTATCCCTTCTGCTCATCTACATCCTTTCTCTCTTCTTTCCATCTCACCCGGTTCTAGTTTATGTATCCTTTATAAATGGTGAATTATTTAACTGATTAGAAATATTTGGTATTCTTATTCCTTCTGATCTAACTTCTGCTTCAACTACTGCTGCTACCTTCTCCTTCTCCATTCTTTCTTTCCAGGCTAGCTTGATAATTGTTTGTACTAGTTCTTCAAGATAAATGCATAAATCTACATTCTTTAATACATAATCAATTTGACAGCCGCTTATTTTTTTCTTTCCTTTAATATTTGATCCGTATACCTTACACATTCAAGAGGACATGTTCTTGTATGCCACATCGTGAACGTCTTCTAAGTTCTATATGGTCCATGTCCTGTCAGATAATGAATTAGGCTTTTCGTTGGTTAATATGCCTTAAATTTAAGCTTTCGTTTATATTACCGAACACATTATGTGTTCTTCTTCCTCGTTTATTTGATTCCACTCTAATGGCCAAATTAGTGTTAATTTGTTCTGTATTTCACGTATAGAATTACATCGTCAACCTATAATTTCTTCTACTATTCCATATTTTCTTCTCTTAAGCCAAAAAGCTGCACCACTCAATCTTACTAATAAATCAGTGGTCCAATTCCTGCAGATTAGTTTCGATTAAATTAGACTGCGTTCTGTAGGTTCTTTGATGACCAAAAGGCCTTGAACATAGAACATGTCTAAAGCTTTTATATTTCTATTGTATTGAACTTAATAAAACTTGGCTTTTACAGCCTGTGTCACTGCACAAGACATTACATCCTTACTTGCATGCAAGGAGTGTCAGGATTTTACAAAATTGTTAATAATGTTCAATAAACTTATTCTTTTTGCACACAAAAAGTGTACAGCATTTTAAGTTATGATGCTAAAATGTAAACAGTAAGCATCACATTTATATTACATTAAAAGCTGCCACGTCTACTGAATACAAAATTTCTTCTCTTCAATGCTTAAACCTTTGCTTGTACGTAAAGAGTGTCAGAATTTTAAGATTTACATTTATAAAACATTAAATATGTACAATGAAACAAATTTGCATATAAAATATTTATATAAAGTGCACAATGTTTCAGATTATGCTGCTAAATGTATACAGTAAATATCAAATTTCTACTGCCTTAAAAGTGAGCATGGTTAGGTACTGAGTATAAAATGCACTTCGCTTAGCCTTTACAGCCTGTGTCACTGCTCGATATTTACATCTTTACTTATATGAAAAGATGGTCAAAATTCAGTACTAGCATAAAATATGAAATATATATTAAAGGTATTTCTTATTTGACTTAATACAGCAACTTAACATTGTAGGAACATGTGGTATACTAGAACTTATTGTCAACAGGCTAAATTGTGGTTTAAATGTTCTTCTAGACAGTAAAAAGATTTATCACAGAAGTACTCCTTTAGAGAGGCTTTAAAAACTTTGAAATTGCTAATTTTTTCCTTGACATTACTGGGAAGAGAATTATATATCTTAATGGTTTCATAGTAAACACTTTTCTGGAAGCAAGATAGTTTTGCATTTGGACGATGGCTATTTCCCTTTTGTCTAGTGTTAAAGTTATGTACTTCCATGTTTGTAATAAAGTTATGTCGATTATTTGCATACAATTTTAAGATGGAGAATGTATAAGCACAAGGTAAGGAACTAGTCTCCGAAATAGTTATTTGCATGAGTCCTGTTATGAGTGTTGCAAATTATTCGTATAACCTTCTTTTGTATTACAAATATGCGTTTACTATCCACTGAGTTGCCCCAGTAAATTATTCCGTATTCCATGATGGAATTAAAATAAGCAAATAAACTAACTTAAGCGTATCAATACCAGGGTTCGAATGGCATAGCATGCTGCTGTGGAGAACAATTAAAGCCATTGTGGGCGTGGTACTAACTGCCTGTGTACAGGTGTACCATTTAAGTTGAGACTGTACAATATCTCAAAAACCAAGCGTTGTAGAAAGAAATGCCTTGAATAAAAGTTGCTTGATATTATGGGAAATTAGATGTCATTGTTCGTGTTTTATTTGTAGGACGTTGTGATGGTCATTTTAGGGAGAATTTAATTTGACCCTAATTGTAGGTTCCCATTTAAAAAAAATAAGTTGAACCTAAAATGACTATCATAAGGTCCTCCAAACAAAACACGGCTAATGGCGTTTACTTTCCCCCATAATATCAAGCAACTTTTATTCAAGACATTTCGTTCTACAACGCTTGGTTTTGGAGATATTCTACAGTCTCAGATTAAATGGTCCACCCTGTATAATGTAATAGAATTTTTGTTTGTGTACTTCTTAGTTGGTTCATAATTATTACATCATGCGTTCTTGTAGCCAACTCCCAAGCCCCATATGTAACTATTGGTGCAAAAATTGTATTACGTACTAATAACCTTTAGAGGTACTTTAAAATTTTATTATATTAGTCTGGCTAATTTTATAATGGTTTCTTATGATTTGGATTTAATACGTAAAGTGTGATTTTTGCTCTTCATCTAAAAACATTCCCAAACATTTTACTTCGTCTTCCCTTTTATTGTAACATTATTATATTTTATTATCGATTTTCTTTTCGGGCTTCCTTTAAGGATCATATAACATGATTTTGAGGAGGCAATCTGTTACTTGGAATTAAAACACCAAAATTTTAATTTCTGTGTTAAATTATTGGTTTATTTTTCCAGCTCACTTCTTGAATTTCCTTCAATAATAAAAGTAACATGATCTGCATAAGCCATGGTATTTTTCACATCTATATCATCGCCTAGCTCTTCTAATAAAGTTTCCATCACTAAATCGCAGAAAATTGGTCTTCTGACCGATCCCTGGGGGCAACCTTTTGTTATTTGTCTATTAACCACCTCTCCAACTCTTTTTATACTCTTATATCTATACAGTAATCTTTAAAAATGGTATAGAGATTTTTTCTTTGTAATCTATCAAAACTAAATGGCCATCATAAGTTGTGAAAAACCCCTGAAATATCCACAAATATTCGTATTATATATATATTTGGATTTGGACAATTTAACTGTATTTATTACTTCAATTACTGTATCTTCCGTGGATTTCCCTTTCATGAAGCCAAGTTGTTTTTCACTCATGCCAATCACTATTCTATATTCCATAATTCTTTTACACATTATCAGTTCAAGGACATTCCCAACTGTATTTATTAAATATATGGATCTCTATTGTTCCCTTAGCCTCTTTCCAACAATAGGGAAAGCTACCTTGCCATATACAATCGTTGAAGAGTTTAAATAAAATATTGTTGATTTTTCTTGGAAACAAATTAATACTTCATAAGTTTTCCCATCAGTCCTGCGGCCTTTTTTCTCTTGAATTTTTGAGTCGTTAATTTAATTTCGGATATATCGAATGGAAATATAACTTTATTGTTAATGATACTAAGTTCATATTAATTATTTTTAAAGTGTTATTTACGTCGTCAGTTCTAACTTCATCATCAGGGAGTAATTTATCCAAAAATTCATTTATTGATTCTTTTCAGCTCGTGGTCATCGTGCCGTCGTCTTTCTGTGGTTTTGTTAAAATTTCTGGTTTCTTAATTTTTTCCGTGATGTTTTTATACGGAACTCCCCTACACATTGGTATCAATATTTGTTTTATGTCCAAGGACATATACTCCAGTACGGTAAAAGTCGCGGCCTTTCTTCCTTAGTTATTGACTTACAGACGTTTTCAACGTCTCATCTTCAAAGCGAATCCCACGATGAGCTTCCTTAAATGGCCCGAACAGATGGAAATCTGAGTTGCTCGATCGGTGGATGGGGCATGACCGACTATCCAATTTGCGCAATCTGTTGAGTGTTGCGAAGACTGGTGTGGGGTCTTGTAGTGTCGTGCAAAAGAATAGCATCTGCCAAAGCTTTTCATGGACGAACTCGTCGAAGGCGTGTTTTAAGTTTTTTGATGTGCTGGGGCACTGGACAAAATTTGCCGTGCACCCCTGAGTAAAAACTTCAACCAGAATGGCATCATTCTCATCTCAAAACACTGTCGCCATAACTTTCCTTTCCAATCGCACAGTTGTTTGGAATGCGTGGTGCCATTACATCGACTACGCCTTCGATTTAGGTTAAAAAAAATTATGCCAAGTCTGATTCCCAGCCACAATTTTTGCCCAGAGACTGGTGACTATTATTTTTCTTGTCTCCTTATTGTGGTCGGTTAACATTCTTGGTACCGTCGTGCACAAACCTTTAGGTAGCTACCCCAGTTTTTCAATAATCCCCAAGGAGAGCATGAGAGACAATTGTTGCCTGGCAGTCTTTAGAATGATCTCGTCAACTCGCTCAATGTGGAGTCACTGCAGTTGTTGACCTGCCGCTTCTCTTTTCAACTAATAATGTTTTCCTTTCAGCTTCTCTACGCGATGAATCCAACCGTCTAACAGTGCTAACATCTGCTGTTGCATCCGCATAAACCTTTTTCAGCCTTTCATCAATGCGAATGTATGTTTCACCTTCTGCATTCAAAAATTCTATCACAGAACGCTGCCTTTTGCGTATGTCGATGTCAGCCATTTTATAACAGGATGCAGTGCTGCTATCTGTTGACTTGGGAAGCTTTATTGCAGTGGATTGAAAAGAACATTTGAGAAATCGGAAAAAACTTGGAAGCCTTACTTTCTGACTAACCCTCTGCTTTATGACTGCAAGTCAACATTTTGGCGGCTCCAGGACGATCTGTTATCGTTGAGTGTGCGGTGAGAATAAAAGAAGGTTCTTTTTAAACGCGCTGAACTTTAAGACCATTAGATGAATTATGGATTTCGATTATGTATACGGGAGTTCCCTTAAAATCTCTATGCATTACTCCGCTAGGAAGGCTTCAATCCAGGATTTCTGCTTAAAACTTAAGTACATAAGTACACAAATTTGCTATTTAGATTGCATTACTTATTCAAATGAAATAAGTATGCCGATATATGACATACTCAGCCTTCACAACATGCTAAAAATGGAAGCAAAATCAATTAAATTCCCGTACAACGGATCGTGTGTTCTACCACCTACGTGGTTTCTTTGGAGTGATGCCACTGTCACGGAACTGCTTTACGATCCATTCGTGCAGTAGCGGCGGATTATCCGCTAACGATGCAAATATTACGTTTGTTCGAAATAATGGCGCCTCTTGAACACATGAACACTCGACGAATTTCTGCAACCAAAATATTGGAAATCCCAAGCAGATTATTTCTCCTAATTGGTGGAGCGCGTGGGAATTTGTGGGATAAAGTTTATCATTAAACATTCCCCCCCCAAAGATAATCACATTGATTTATGTCTGGAGAGCGAACAGGACAGTCCATCATTCTGTCCTAAAACCATGTTATAGTAGTGAGTTTCTTGGAATTCTTTCCACGACAGCCCCTACCTGGTATAATTTGTCTTAGTCTAGAACTTTTGTCTATGTTTCCTTTGGTATAAGACGGATCTAGTTCGTTTCATTTTTGTAACCTATAAGTTGAGGATACGTTAGAAACAGTGACACTAGGGAATTTCGATATAAATTCAAGCGGGCAGTCCAATGTGAATCCGTTTAAGCAAAACGTAACACAATAGGCACACATCATGATAACCACACACAGTAAACACAATCAACCTAACGCCATTGCTGCTACATTCCATGCCAAAAAATGCTGGACTGATCTATAAATGCCGTTATCCCTCGAGGGCGTGTGACCACAGAGCGAGGTCATTCAACCCGATATCTGCTACGAGTCAGACTGGGCGGCCGAAAGTCACATCATTTAAGATAACCTCGGCATAATCATGCCTCTTAGTGCTTGCAATGAGAGATAACCGGGACGGCACCTTGTTCCAGTTCGCCGCGAGGTTCACTGGTACTAGTGCCTAAGAGTACCTGTGTTTACTAGTAAATAATGCCGTTCGCTGGTATAGATCGGTGGAACAAGCATGCAACGCTTCTACAGGCTACCACTGCCATATAATATGTATGCGCGTAGCGAATGCCTTGATTATTTACTTGTTCGCAATATTACTTACACATAGTTACAACACCATATACAAAAAAACGAGTTAGTCAAATTAAACGCAAGTATTTCCATTGCAGTATATAACAATTTGCATGTTCAAGTGCGAAAAATGAAGTTTCTTCTGTTTTCACTAAACATATGCTTGTGCTGGGAGAAAGTTCGCTCAACATCGCGCGATGTTATAGGTGCATATTTAAAATAGACACTATTGTCTACGTTATTGAAACCGAGCTGTATGCTGTTTACTTCACACACTTATGAATAGCCAGGAATCGAATGTTAAACAAATGAAACGTCCTCTGACGCAGCAGAAACAGGAAGCCTTTTCCTTTAACAGTGCAGTACCTTTGAACCGATGTCTCCGTGACGTCAATATAGGCGAGCAACAGACGGCGACTCTAGGACAAAGTGTGTACTTTGCCGAGC
The DNA here is from genome assembly GCA_030765065.1 of Deroplatys truncata. Taxonomy (NCBI): domain Eukaryota; kingdom Metazoa; phylum Arthropoda; class Insecta; order Mantodea; family Mantidae; genus Deroplatys; species Deroplatys truncata. Next base: position 5,107,523 of record CM060990.1, on the reverse strand, counting down.
TGGAAGAATAAGTAATTTGAAATAGTGGATCTTATTCAATATGAACTTATAAATTATATCTGTTATTGACTGAGTTTGGTTCTCAATTTGATGCAAATATGATGCAGAGTGCATACTTATCGATGTAGAAAGCAACATTGCTGGTGAAGTAGCCTTCTGTAACATGTCAGCAGGTAGCGTGGTATGTGTGCATTAATCTCCAGAGCCATTGGATTCTTCTACTAGGGAGAGTGACTATGTTCTTAGTTAAGCGGGATTCACGATATTTTATTTTGAAAAACTGGTAATCTTTCTAAGTGGCCGTAGAATTCCAACTAGGTGCAGCATAGGACACTAAATAAAATGAATGGATATCAGAAAATGGATTGCATAAATCATTGTGGCACAGTCACAGATTTGGAAGCGGCTTGCATTAACTCTTCTGCCTCCAGAAAGAGGACGATTTCATATAATGCATTGTGCCCTAGGGTTTTGGTAAATCCTTTTAAAACATCGAATCTGTTATTTCAGTTTCTTCCTTAGCAGAAAGAGCGTTTATCACTTTCATTAAGAGCAAAGAACTTTCTGGAAAACATTTAAAATGCCTTATTCCTGTAACAAAGATATCTCACATCGAAAAAGCAATACTTCTGCGCAGCAAAGGGTATTTAATTTGTTTTTGTTCTCTTTATTTTAAACGAAAGCTCTGAACTGTGTAACAGTTTAGAAAGCATAATCCAAAGGAACAATTTTGTATTTCCGAAATTCAGGAATTTTGAGTTCCTGAAGTGTATCGAATTCATTTGATAATATTTCTATTCTTCAATACATTATAAGAGCATTACCTCACTAGAGATCAACCTTATATACATAACAACATAAGCTGCTGCTCCGCTCACGTTATTACGTAAACACCAAAGGCACTACCTCCCTCCCTTTCTCGTTCCATTCTTTATACTATTTCACCCTTTTCTGTCTTCACTCTCCCTCTGTTCCTCTATCTCCCTTTCCCTCTCCCTATCTCTCCGGTCTAGCCTTTCTCACTTTTCGTTTCTCCATCTCTCTCAGGATCTCTTTTCTTCTCGCATTTTATTTCTGTTCCTCTCATATCAATCTGTCACGACCTCTATTAATCTCTCTCCCATTCTCTCTCTTCTCTCGACCTCGCTTTCACTCTCTCTACCTCTTCCTGTCTGTTTGTATGTGTAACATGTTCCAAAATAAATTCCTGTTTGGTATAAATTAACATTTGCTATTTATCAAGAAAAATAAAAAATGCATTTTGCGATTTTTCTATATTTTTCTGCATGAATTATAATATTTGAGGTTCTACTGAAGTAGGCTATTATAGGGAGAGCTGGCGCACTTTTTTGGGCATATATGGGAAAGGATAGGGTAAACGTGGCTAGATGCGGCGGTTTAAGGAGGAAAATGGGTTTATGTGGGAGAGACAGGGAATACGACGATCGATACTAGGCTAGACAGGGTTGAAGGAGGGAAGTGCGTTTATATGGAAGAGATAGTGGAGAGGTGTTAGGCTAGATAGAGGTTGAAGAGTAGAGTATGCGTTTATAGGGGAAAGATGGGGAAAACGAGGAGAGCTGTTAGCCTAGACAGGGCTTGAAGGGTAGAATATGGCTTTTTTATGGGAGAGATAGCAAACCGATGAGAAGTTTTAAGCTAGGAGGGTTTGAGTATACGTTTATAAGGAGAGACGAGAAAACGGAGAGAGATCCTATGCTAGGATAGACAGGTGTTAAAGGTAGAATGTGTTTTATATGGGCTAGATAGGAAACCAAGGAGAGTTACTCAGCTAGACAGAGGGCAGGAGGGAATGAGCTTTACGAGAGGTATGGGATACGAGGTGAAGTGCTATGCCAGACATGTGTTGAGGAGTAGAGTATGCGTCTATATGGAAAAATGGGGATTACGGGGAGAGATGGAAGACTAGACAGAGGTTGAGAGTAGAGTGTGCGTTTATATGTATGAGAGGTATAGGAAGGTAGGTGAGGTGCTAGGCTAGATAGATACTGCAGGAGTAGAAATATGAGCTTATATACAGGAGAGATAGGGAATACGAGGGGAGGAGCTAGAATAATCAGGACTTGAATGGAGAATATGGCTTTTGTATGCGAGTAAGAATATGGGCTTATATACAGGAGAGATACGGAATACAATGGGAGGTGCTAGACTAGTCAGGACTTGAAGGGTAGACTATTCTTTTTATTTGGAAGAATGAAAACGACTTTAGACCGATCGTCACGGGAAGCTGTTTCTTGACAATGTTACAGCGCTAATTCTAGGTAGCTTCAGCACGTAACCCACTCACGCAAAAAGGTAACCCACTCATGCAAAAAGGTAACCCACTCACGCAAAAAGGCGACCCATTCACGCAAAAAGTTGACCCACTCTCGCAAAAAGGTGACCCACTCACGCAAAAGGGGACCCACTCACGAAAAAAGGTGACCCGCTCGCGGAAAAAGGTGACCCACTCACGCAAAAAGGTGACCCACTCTCGAAAAAAAATGACCCAATCACGGAAAAAGGTGATTACACTCTCGCAAAAAGATAAGTAACTCAGTATCACAGGGTGGGAATGATTCCAGAAAGTGGGTATAGCGTAGTTCCGTATGATTTCACAGGTAATTCAGATAGTGGCGTAGGTATTTTAGAATAATTCAGGTAGTATCATAGCTGTTTAGGTTAATTCATGTAGTATCACAGAGTAGGGCAGATTACATGGTTTAGTGTGTGTATAGCTCCGTATGATTTCACAGGTAATTCAGATAGTGTCGTAGGTATTTGGGCTAATTCAAGTATCATAGGTGCTTAGAGTAACTCAGCTAGTATGACAGGAGGCTAGATTCCAAGGGCAGGGCGTATCATAGCTACATATGATTTCACTGGTAATTCAGCTAGTATCATAGGTATTTAGGCTAATTCAGCTAGTATCACAGGAGGCTAGATTCAAGGGGCGGTACGTATCATAGCTACATATGATTTTACTGGTAAATCATCCAGTATCACAGGTATTTAGGATAATTCAGCTACTATCCCAGGTGGAACTATTCCAGAGTTTGGGTATAGCATAGTTTCGTATTTCACAGGAAATTCAGAGAGTATTGTAGGTATTCAGAATAATTCAAGTATCAGGTGTTTAGAGTAATTCAGTTACCATTACAGGAGGGTAGGTTCCAGGGGTCGATTATAACATAGTTTCGTATTTCACAGATAGTTAGGGTAATATCGTAAGTATTTGGGGGTAATCAGCATAGTTTCATGATACTCGTGATAATTTCGATCAGCGATTTATATCACAGCTATTTAAGGTAACTGCAGGTGATTCAGGTTGCGTCACAGGTATTTGAGTCATTTTAACAGATAATTCAACTAGTATCATTAATGTTTAGGGTAAACCAGAAAGTATCACAGGGGGTCGTGCTAACTTCGAGAAGGATTTCGTACCAGAGCTATTTAAGGAAATTTCGCACAATTCGGACGGTATCACAGGTATTTAAGTCATTTTAATAGGTAATACAGATAGTATCGCAGGTATTCATCGTAATATACAGAGTAATTAGATTAAAAACATTTCTCATCCAAAGTTACAAAACTTTATATACTTTTTTCTGAATCTTACAAACTTTTTATATGTTAAAAAGTTAGTGAGCGAGACGGAGAGGGATAAACTGCATATTGGTATACAAATTGAAAAGCTTTGCGTCAACATACGTTTATTTTAGCTCGTCGTAGGCGCCCCTCCCATTTTATTTAGGCTTGAGACTAGCATTAGGATTGCTCCTAATGGCAGGTTTAACACCTCTCCCTCCATCTTCTTCTTTCTTCATCAGGCGTCTGCTAAGTGTATACACAGCACACAGATAAACTTCATTTTTTAAGATTGTAGACTCACCGGAAAATCTTCATCTTCGACTTGCATTCTCTTAAGCACTGTTTGTAATACTGTAATGTCCATACGCATAGGTAGTTATTCCATCCTCGGCAATAACTCTTTTATCATCAAAGGGACTCAATGTAATTTTATTCACTTGCACTACAGTAACAGCGTGCTTTCGTGATAGGATTAGATTCATGGGTGTTCTGATGATTTCACAGGTTTTAAGACAGTCTGTATAGCTGTCAAACATAACGTACTGCTTAATAGCACTACGTTTTATACCATTAATCTTTTTTATCATAGAGCCTTGATATCTATGGCATACATCTTCGCTCATAGTCATACGAAATGCTGGACGATTTTACCATTAGCCTCATCTTTAAATTTCTCAAAGCACCTTCTTGTTTAGAGCTGAATAGCATATATGGTTAACAGCGTAATCAGCTGTATCGAGATGTTCAAGAAAACATACCTTGTCATGGTACACATCCTCAGTTGTTACACGTAGTGATGTTGAATGAATGAATCAGTGTCCATGTACATAAATTCAGGTTTTCAGATCCGTTATATGGTAACAACAGATCATAATGATATTGATACATTAATGTCTTGGATATGTCCAACACACTCATACCAATGTATATAGGCTTGTTGAACACAATCTGACGAGAGGCCATATGTACAGCAGCTAGATTAGCAGCATATATCGTCCAATCGATAAACGTAGGCTTGGCGATCAGCTTCCATAGAGTCTTCTCATTTGTCACCAGTCGTATATCCATACGTTACGCAGGTTCTCCATAGTTTTCCAAATCTGGCGTTGTTAAAAAACTTGTAGCGATCCTTCTCGAAGTCATTTACTGCCTGTTGTCATAGCCTGTTGAAGAATTCCACATAACGTTTCAACCACCGAGGCTGTCGGAATTGTAGCACACGATGGATTTTACTCAAACCTAAACCATGATTAAGAGATTGCTTCAAAGCCATGTAATGCACTACATACTTTTTTCGAGGTACAATATGAGGTAATAGTTCCTTGGCAGATGCTTCCAATGGAGTCATACACTCAGGCAGAAAAGGTAGATCGCTGTGTAGATCGTGCAGTTCTTCAGGACACCCGATGTTGACTTGTAACATGTAACCATGAGGAACATATTCTTGTAGTCTTTCTAAGTTAATTTCTTCACACGAAACCCACTGAAATCCACCAAACGGAAGGACGTGACACATTGCCCACCTATATTGGTTATTGGCGTCCGCGTATATGACAAATTGGGTTGGTCTCGAAGGATCAAACGTCTCCATATAAGTGTTATTAGCCTCTGCCTACCGATGAGAAACTTGACATAAACCTCCTCTTATACCTGATTCCACCATGAGTAGTTAATCATAATCTTGCAACAGCTCCAGCTTAATTCCAGTATACAGTAACATGGCGTACCATGTAAGTCATGGAGAGGTAAAATAATGTGCAGGATCAACTTTGTGTGTTTTGAGGGTTTGCTCTCTGAATATCTCAAAGACATCAGCTAGAAGAAGCACATCTGAAGTTAAGTAGAGTTCGCTGTACTCGCCTAGGTTTATCACATTAAACAGTTCCCATACATTTCTAGCATGTTCGTAGTCAGTATCAGTAATTTATTCTTCATTTCATCTATTGTAGAAGGAGTCCTTTGGAAGCAAGCAGGTCTCGTTCAAAACAACCCATGACGTGACCAAATCATATGGAGATACTCCCTTACGTGTCATCAACTTCAAATTGTCTTCTCCGAAGTACTTTAGCGTTTAAGGATATGAGGTTACATTTTTTAACAATTATCCAAGCTTGTACTGAGAAATCGAAAGATATCCACGAACCGAAGCTTTATATCTCCTACATACTTGGTGAATGAGATATAGCTTTCTTCAGAGTTAGGAATTACCTTCACACGTTCACTTGTACACCCTAACTCCTTAACAATGAAATGAGAGTCATATCCGCTAAGGTTATGCATGAAGATAGGAATATATTTAGGTGTTTTGCAGGCTAAATTGCATTCATTATGAAGACTTCCACGATATTCACCGCTGACGTGATCATGGTCGCGTACTTTATAGTTCTCTTCTGTATAGGGTTTTCCACACAAGTAGCATACCGTAGAAGACTCAAAATCCTTTTGCTGTTGATCCGTAAGATTCAGACGCTTGGCAGATGTGTATATGTTATCAATCATTCTTGCAAGAAATGTCAGGTACAGCATATACGTCTGAGCTGCATCAACACCACATTATAATTAAGTTTGCTTAGGAACACTAGTTTCGAGTTGTTCAACACTGCATGACGGCTTCTTCACGTAAACACAGAAGCTCATTGGTGTGTGCTCTTGAGAAGGGGTTGTATAGGAAGTTCAAGATAGGGTATATACATACTACATGAAGTGCGAGTACTCTCAAAATCAACCTAGATGACGTAAGGTAGTTTCAACATCCTTTCAACATTTTTAAACTGTACAATTGATTTCTCCTTGGTAGGCATAACTACCCTTGCAACACCATGTTGAATACAGATGGCTGCATGTTCTTGCAGTTTTTACAGTCTACTTCGCCCGCTCTGATCATCAAAATGTGTAAAACAGCGCTTACAGGTATAAACACGTCCATTAAGTTTAGTTTTCTGACGTCGAACGAGCTTCTCAAAATTCTGTATATATACACGTAGTGATGTTTTCCACTAGTGTCACTCAATAGCAGCAGGTCACGGTGTTCAGGTAGTTCAATGTCAGCAACCCTTATTGGATACACTACATGCTTCTCATCCAGACAGAAAACGCTAATAGACATACTGTTAAGCTTCTCAAACTTAGAAATTTGAGAAAGTGGAGTAGGGTAGGAAACACAGCTGAAGTCGTACTTGTCTTGAAGCTGCCTGTATCTACTCACACGTTGTGAATCCTTCTCAACATATTTGGCTAGTACAGAGTACATGAAACATTTCTCATCGCTAAAGCTCTGGGTGTTTATACAGGCCTTACTTGCTTCAACAGATGACGGTAGTGGTATGTAGCTGATTCCTCGTAACAGGTTGTACTTGTTGATACGAAGTCGATCCCCTTCCACGGCAAGCAAAGCCCAGTTGCCACCCTTAAGCAGAGACTCCTCCATTTCAATCACTAATTTCTTGAATTTCCTTTCCTACGTTGGCACCAGAGCAGTTTCTAGGAAAACAGGCTGATTCCGCGTTTTAAATGATTTGTCACAGGTTTCTCCAATACCATTAACAAATCGACACTTAGTCGGCAGATTAATTTTAACACTCTTATGAATACCAAGCTCTTTTTGCACAGCCTGGATTATTCGTTGCATTACCTCATGCAAATATATACTGAGGTCCTTGGGTGATTCACTTCTTATAAAATACAATGTCAGTCGTCCTTCGAATGAAGTTTCATATTCTTTCATATCACAGTCCTGCTTTGTTGACAGTAACTGATGTTTATTAGGCGCCAATCTGCTTTTCTTCTGAGGACTGCTTATTTCACATATATCTTCGTGTGCCTGACCCGTATAACCATCATTGGAGGTCAAGCTATAATGTTTACATTTGAAGAGCTTCTTACAAGACATCTCGTGTCCTCTCTTCTGATAACCTCGGAGCAACTACTTCCCAAATTTTCCCAGTGGCATTTGGAATAATATCCTTATACGCTGAGTTATTCATCTTGATTGTTGATGTAATAACGTATTAATCCTTCTTCAAGGGAAATGTAGACCTCTTCACCTTGTTAACACTTTAGAAAGCTGATTATTCTTAGAGAGAGCACGATATTAACACCTCAAGATTAATTAGTACAATGAAGTCCAATGCCCTATTTCACCTTATTTATAGAGGGAAAACGAACCTTTTAGATCAATCATAAACTCGCTCCATAACTAGCTGTATATGATTGCTCTACGCGTATTAACCTCCACCATATAACCTCACGCCCAGAGACAGGATGGTTATGACATCACACCCAGAAACAGGATGTCTGGCAGTATCAAACACGTTTAAACTCGTCTCATAACTACCTGTATCTGCTGTAACACCAACAAGAGGAGTATTCTCACACGCTCATTCAGACATGTTCTCATTCAAAGCCTACCACAACCACCACCACCAGCACCACTGCTGCTACCACCATTCACTACACCAAAGCTAGCAAATCTCGATTATCACCATACTTAAAAGTAAAAGCTTAAAAGGTAACGTAGAAGATTTTCGCCCTTATTTAGTTAAATGTATGTATATACTGCATTATTTCATGTTTTCATTTCCTTTTCAATCCTTCCTTTCCATCTTCCCCCAGAAAGGCCATTGCATTTCACTACAATCACAAGCAAAGTAATTTTTCCAGAGTTACACAGATTCTAAGCTTCCAGAATCGAACCCGGTAATACTTTTAATAAATGTATTTTTAGTAATTTAGCTTCCCCGCATCAGAACCTACCTTTAATCTTTACTCGAACCTGGTATGATCCATTGGCTTAAAGATATATGAAATCATCCCTTCGGGTTTCGATCTGAGTGCTTTAAAGTAATTTTTGTGATGATAACGATATTTAGGGACTAGATACTCTGTTTACGTTTTACTTGATGTAAATTAAATCTAAATTAAATTACGAATTATTAAATTTATAAATAAATTTCATTGAATGGGTATTCGAACCCAGAACACCAGGAACAAAATTATTTACAATATCAGGTTGGTATGTTAAACATGGCTGTATGGAGTTACGCCATTAAACTAAGTGACATATCCTAGAATACAGAGGAATATTAGGGAAGTAATTAAAAATCGGTGTTCGAACTATGGACAACTGATTGATAATTATATACATTATTAATTTACATTATAGGAGACATCAAACAGGATTTAGTACTTCCCTCTATCTCTCATAGTTTCTTAGATAATGAAGAGTTTTAAATTAAGGATTGAACCCATGAGGCCAGATATCTAAATACACGTCCACAAGAAACCAGCTAATAACCTAAACGGAAAAAGTTTAATACGCGTCTTTATCTTAATTAGTTCAGGAGTTATTAAATTTATAATTAAATTTTATTCCATCGGTATTCGAACCCAGAACACCAGGAACAAAATTATTTACAATATTAGTTTAACATGTCTAAGGAAGCTGTATGCAGTCACATCATCAATCTAGGTGATATATTCTAGAGTATAGAGGAAAATTAAGGAAGTCATTGAAATATCGGAATTCGAACTAAGGACAACTGATTAACAATTATACACACTTGCAATTTTTCACTATAGGAGCTATCAATTATGCCTTATTGCACCCCTTTATCTCTCTTAGTATCTGAGATACTGGAGATTTAAAAATTAAGAATCAAACCCAGGATAATAGGGACCCAGATATACATTCACAAAAAACAACGTAAAGCATAAATGCAACAACGTTAATTTGGTATCTTTATGTTATTTAGTACCGGGGTTATTAGAACATGAATTTTTAACCACTCCTAGGATTCGAATCTGGGCATACCGGTCAACTTGAAGCAATACGCCTAAGACGCGCCGCATTCCAGGAAATTAATTAGTATTTTGCCTATTCTTCTATCTATTTTCATTCCGGAGATATAAGCGATTAAACAGTAGTATAGAATTGCGGGGACTGGCGCAATTTATATGCAGGAATGTGCAATTAATGTGCTAATTATCCCTCTCCCCCATTTCGCAAGTTTGTTCCTGGTGTTCTGGGTTCGAATACCCATTCAATGAAATTTACTTACAAATTTAATAACTCATAATCTAAATTAGATAGACACGTGAAGTAAAACGTAAACAGAGTATCTAGTCCCTAAATATCGTTATCATGACATAATTAATTTAAAGTACTCAGATCGAATCCCGAAGGGGGTGATTTCAAATATATTTAAGCCTATGGATCATACCATGTTCATGTAAAGATTAAATCGTAGATGCTGATGCGGGGGAGCTAAATTACTAAAAATACATTTATTAAAAGTATTATCGTGTTCGCTTCTAGAAGCTTAGAATCAGTGTAAATCTGAAAAAATTACTTTGTTTGTGATTGTAGTGAAATGTAATGGCCTTTCTGGGGGAAGATGGAAAGGAAGGATTGAAAAGTGAAGTGATAAGATCCGCGAGTACAATAATAATCACAGCCAGAATAAAAGCTTAAGACTAATCCGCTAATAAAACAGAATAAGGAAGGAAATAAGTATAATAAGGAGATAAAAGAGAATATTAAAGATTAAGAAAAGGGGGCGAATAAACATTATTACGGATGAAATAAACTAAAGTAGAGGCACGTATAAATAAATCAGAATGTAAAAGGAAACGCAGGAAAAGAAAAGACACAAGGAAATCTGCCAAAACGGTAAAACACTAAGTAATACAGGAAAGGCGAGCAGGGAGAAACAGTTAGGTTCTATTGAAATCGACGGAGACTCGCCGGAAAGCGGAACAATGAAACGGATGCGCTAGGCACTCATGCGGACAGAAAATCAAATCAGCCGTTAATAATGTGAAACAGAAGAGACGCTCGCAGTGCATAAGGTTGTTGAAATTTAACCAATGGTAGGAAAAGCGCAAAGTAGCTAAATAGCCACTAAGGAATAATAAAAGTCACGTGAATAGTAACGCAAGGGAACGAAACTAGAAAAGAGGCGTGAAATAGATTTTTGTCTAGGAGCAGGAGCGAGTTTTCGACACGCGAAACATGGAACACTTTGTGTCGTGAATAGCTAGAGAGAGGATGTAAAAACTTTGTATCGTGTAGAGCAAGGGAGGGAAGATGAAATATCTCGTGTAGTAAAGGATAGGGAAAACAGGCAACGTGTAACAGTTTATATTATCACAAGGGAAAGAGATATACGATAGGAAATCATCATAGTAGAACAGTGAGAGATAGGGTAGCTAGGAATGACAAGTCATATTGTGTATAACTTAGAAAGAGAATTAAATCAAGGGTAGATACACGGAAACTGTAACGGGGAAAAACAGATAGGAACGCGTCTTGTGTAAAGGATCTTCGGTACGACAACAAGTGTGGATCTTCAGAATAAATGGGCCACTGAGAGGAGCTGTGAGTATAATTCATCTCCCATCCACACAATCCCTGAGATAAAAATCCCACAATCACTTATCCTCTACCTGAGTAGCCGGCAATAATCTTTCCGTACCCGAAACCCTAAGCCAAGTTCCTCCACACCAGAAAACGTCATGTTTACCAGAACCCCGCTACAAAATGGCACCCAACGTGTCTTACACCCACGCCTAGCACCCTACCAAACCAACACACTCACACCAACACAACGAAGAACGCCACCAAGGAACCAGCAACCATCACCAGACCAACACCAGTACAACAGCAGCACCGAGTAAATACAACCAACATTTCTTATACCAAGGGAAAAGTGAATGTTACTCCGTAACGGCAAAACAACAAAAATAACCATGGAGAACGCCCTTACGGAGGAACAGACAACAGCAGCAACGAATCAACAGGAACTTTCGGAAAATCCATATACACTAGAGGCAGTAATACAACAAATGTTTATTCAATTCCAGCAACTTACTTCTCAAATCACCGCACAAGGTGAGACGCTAAATTCTCAAATCCCCGCACAAGGTGAGACGCTACATTCTCAAATCACCGCACAAGGTGAGACGTTAAATTCACAAATCACCGCTCAAGGTGAGACACTCAGAGCACAATCTGAAACGCTAAATTCACAAATCACCGCACAAGGTGAAACAATCACGGCACAAGCACAAACACTACAATCACAAATGCAAACCAAAGGAGAGACACTAAATGCAAAACTAACTGCACAGGAGGAAACCCTAAAACAATTAGAACAGGGACTGATGACCCAGGTACACACACAATTCGTTGCCCAAGGGGAGAAGCTCGAGGCAAAAATTTTAGAGAAACTGAACACAAAATTTTCAGAACACCAAACACAAATAGAGGAGCAGGTAAACCGACAAGCAAACCAAGTGACGGAGATGAATGCAGGGCAAGTTTCTTTACGATCGGAGGTCATTAGCATTAGAACAGATGTTCTAGAAGCATGCTCAGAATTAAAATCTTTAAAGGGAAGGGTCACACAAATGTCTGCTGACCACGTAAACCAGGAACAGCTGAACTGTGATCTGCAAGCAGCCTGTGCAAATATTAAAGAAAATGTAAACATAGAATTAACAACAATGAAACAACTTATCACCACTTCGACAAACCAGGCAGCTGCAGAACAAAACGCGGCATTAGCACAAATTGAGAAAAATTCGCGTGAGTTGGCACAGGTTAGGGCAACCATAGAAAGACAACAAAATGTTTCAAATCAAAACGCCAGCTACCATGCCACCTCTCGCGAAAATATCACCGCGGAAACGCAACCAGCAATTCACGTGCCGCTTGCGTCCCCGCACACCCCAATTTCTAGTTTAGCTCATGAGGAGGCTAATTATATGAATGCGTACCCTCTACATTTTAATTTACTAAATGAGATCGCTGTACCACAGTTTAATGACTTGAGAGACAATGCGAAACGATACATTATGGATTTGGACGCTTATTTCGAGTTAAAACAAATTCCTGAAACCTTGAAGTTATTAATTATAAAGAAAGGGTTACAAGGGAGGGTACTCTCTTAGTTTCGGTTAGCGATCGGCGACCACACCACATACTCTGACTTCAAAAACCTATTCCTAACCAAATATTGGAATACTACCACCCAATACGCGGTGAGAATCAGAATAAATAATGGCAAATATACACCAGGGCAGGCGCAACAAATCATAGATTACTTCCTAGATCTGGCACAACAGAGTCAATTACTAGACCCACCCATGCAAGAAGATGAATTTGTAAAACTGATTGTGAGGCATTTCCCGGATAATATCCGAAATAATGTAATTGTAGCTAGGGCGACAACCATTTCTGACACATTATAACTGTTGGCGGCGCTACAAGGACACCAAAGCGGTAGCTCGAAAAATAGAGCACCGACCCAAAATTTCAGTGGGTTAAGGGCACACCCCACCTATCAGCAAAGACGAGGTCCATACCCTCAACAAAACCGATACGATGACAGGGGCAACCAGTTTATGAGACACAGGGGCGACAACAACTTTCACAGGAACCCACCGCGAGATAACGCGAGAAAGTACATAAATTATGTAAGAGTAAATGGGAACCGGAGACGAAACTCATGGGGCACTAACACACCGGAACCCCGAGAATATGAAACACGGCAAGATGGACGCCACAGCCCGAATAATATTCACAATGAACGCAGCCGCCCAGGACAAAACGTGGACGCACTATCATTGCCTCAGGAAAACCGCCGGGAAAATATAGAGTACAATCCACGGTCAAATCACCTACGAACTGAAAACACACAAACAAAACACACAGGGACCATCAAAAAGCAAACATGGTTCAACCGTGACACCCAGGCACCGACACAGCACGATGATAGGCGCGGTGGCGCATTCGGTACCAACGAGGTGACGGAAAACTAAAACGGGGTCAGGATCAATTCCCGTCTCTAGAACCCCCAGCTCTTTGCAACACAGGGAATAACAAATCCATTAATGACGAAAGACAGGACGATATTATAGACTCACCACAAGTATCAATACGAATAGCAGGCAAAGCATACCAGGCTATCGTGGACTCCGGAGCAATGGCTTCTTTATGCAGCATGGAATTTTATAAAACTATCATATCGCGTGGAATAAAACTACAAACATTGCCTGTTAAAAACGTTTACGCTATCTTAGCAATAGGGAGAAAGAAAACCGGAATCCAACAAGTAATGATACCATTTAACATTCAAGAGATAGACTTTGAGTATATTTTTCTAGTGGTTCCACATTTAGTTACACAATTAATAATTGGGAGCGACCTGCTATCTGAATTCAGGGCTAACGTAAATTACAGAACAAGGGAGCTCACATTAGTGACAACAAACAATGAAACAGTAACAACACACTTTCTCAAAATACCAGGTATGACACCACACTTAACGGAGGGTGAAAGAGACGTTCAGCAGAACAGGCTTTTTGTACAAGTCATCAGCCTTGGGGGCGAGATATGTAAAGCGCAGGTAGAGATAGATGATAGATTTTATGAGGAAGAGGAAATAGAAGAGATTAATGAACAAGACGACGAAGAATATAGAGAAGATAAAATAAAGGATAATTATTATATAAAGCCCGTGGAAGGCGCAAAGTTAAGCGGACTGGATGACTTACCAGGTGAAAATGTAGAACAATACCTGTACGGAGAAACGGACACCCGACAAATTAGAGAGTGCATTGCACGAAAGGTTAATGACATTTCAGCCCTCAGCAAACAACAAAAACGAACACTAACCACAATTCTATGGAACAACAGAGAAGCATTTTCAGTCAAAACAGGTTGCTATAAAAATTTCGAATATTCTTTTGAGGTGAAACCAGCTCCCCCATGGAAATATAAATGTAGAAATACACCGATAACTCTTCAAAACGCAGTAAGTGACACGATAACACAAATGATAGAGCAGAAAATAATACAAACGTCGAATTCGCCATATATAAACCCTTTATGTGTTCTTGCAAAGAGCTCAGGAAAGGTTCGCATTACGATAGACGCTCGCCACTTAAACACCTTTAGATTACCCGAAAAACAAGGAAAACAGAGTTAAGGAACAAACACATGAAACGACACCATAAGACTTGGAACCCGAAAGATGGAGACAAGGTTTATACAAGGCACACCACAAGTCATCCCTATTGAAAAAAGAGACCAATAAATTACATTTGATGTGGCACGGTCCGGCCGTAATCCGGAAACAATTGAGTGATCGAGCTTTCGAATTACAAAACCCACGTACTCTAAAAATAATTGGTAGGTACAATTTGGCCTTAATAAAACCGTACAAAGTACCTACAAAATGACGGAAAATGAACCACAATGTACCGTTGAAATGTCTCAGTAAGCACTTAAAACAGAAACACAAACAACTCAATTGAGTTATCGAGCAGGAAAATAAGAGCGGTCACTAACAGAACGACCAGAACAGGGTAAAGGCATGACGCATACGAGAATAAGAGTAGAATACTAGGATGTGTACGAGTGTGATACATGTAAATCTATAAACGCTAAGGCAAAGAATGTAAATTCATATTAAACTTAAACAGTCACAGAGAAAGGGAAGTATAGAGTTAAGGCATAACCCAAAAAATAACAGAGGGACGATCATCTGTATATAGTAAATGTTAAAATTCTGATGATAGGAAACACTGAACTATGCTACAAATGAGTGTACAGAGTTATTGTTATGTATTGAATGTTAGGATAAGGACATAGATTAAGTTAATTGTAAATAACATTAAGACCGCACTCATGAGCAAAACTAGGAACAAAATAAAACGTAAATCTTTGAAAATTATGTTTACTTGCATTAAGGTATAGGGACTTTCACAAAAATGTAAGGTCAGACAGACAAGTGATTATTCCCAGGTAGACTCAAAAAGGTGAATGACATCCCTAAACAGTCACCAACAAACCGTGTGAAAAGTGAAAGTGAACAGTGCGCGGAATACGTTACCGTGAAATACAAAGCACTAGTACATGAAATGAAACGGAAAAAAATGAGTGCTTAAGAAAGTGAAAGCATGTTTCACGAAAGGGAAACACGAAAATGTACACCATACAAAAGACTAAAACAAGAAAACAAGGCCTGAATGAAAAGGGCGAAAAATCAATAAAAATGTAAATAGTTATAAAATAGCTTAGAAGTAACAGGTAAATTATGTAAAGTAAACAGCGCCACTAGGTACCAGGAGACGCAGAAGTCAGTCCCTGGAAACAAAGTTTTCTGTGTAAATTTTTCAGGTGGAACATGTAAAGGCATAATTTGTAAGTTAAAATGTATGTAAAACAGTTCGTAAGAACTAAGTACGGAAAAACCTCACACAAGACGCGAGGGGGAAACTTTAGCGCGAACAGCGAAGCACTAGTTTCAGTGGGTTCTCAGACAAGCCGTTAATTTTACACAGGCGAATAAAATGAATGCCTTATCTGAAGGGCATTTGAAGTGATAAGATCCGCGAGTACAATAATAATCACAGCCAGAATAAAAGCTTAAGACTAATCCGCTAATAAAACAGAATAAGGAAGGAAATAAGTATAATAAGGAGATAAAAGAGAATATTAAAGATTAAGAAAAGGGGGCGAATAAACATTATTACGGATGAAATAAACTAAAGTAGAGGCACGTATAAATAAATCAGAATGTAAAAGGAAACGCAGGAAAAGAAAAGACACAAGGAAATCTGCCAAAACGGTAAAACACTAAGTAATACAGGAAAGGCGAGCAGGGAGAAACAGTTAGGTTCTATTGAAATCGACGGAGACTCGCCGGAAAGCGGAACAATGAAACGGATGCGCTAGGCACTCATGCGGACAGAAAATCAAATCAGCCGTTAATAATGTGAAACAGAAGAGACGCTCGCAGTGCATAAGGTTGTTGAAATTTAACCAATGGTAGGAAAAGCGCAAAGTAGCTAAATAGCCAATAAGGAATAATAAAAGTCACGTGAATAGTAACGCAAGGGAACGAAACTAGAAAAGAGGCGTGAAATAGATTTTTGTCTAGGAGCAGGAGCGAGTTTTCGACACGCGAAACATGGAACACTTTGTGTCGTGAATAGCTAGAGAGAGGATGTAAAAACTTTGTATCGTGTAGAGCAAGGGAGGGAAGATGAAATATCTCGTGTAGTAAAGGATAGGGAAAACAGGCAACGTGTAACAGTTTATATTATCACAAGGGAAAGAGATATACGATAGGAAATCATCATAGTAGAACAGTGAGAGATAGGGTAGCTAGGAATGACAAAAGTCATATTGTGTATAACTTAGAAGGAGAATTAAATCAAGGGTAGATACACGGAAACTGTAACGGGGAAAAACAGATAGGAACGCGTCTTGTGTAAAGGATCTTCGGTACGACAACAAGTGTGGATCTTCAGAATAAATGGGCCACTGAGAGGAGCTGTGAGTATAATTCATCTCCCATCCACACAATTCCTGAGATAAGAATCCCACAATCGCTTATCCTCTACCTGAGTAGCCGGCAATAATCTTTCCGTACCCGAAACCCTAAGCCAAGTTCCTCCACACCAAAAAACGTCATATTTGCCAGATCCCCGCTACAAAAGGGAATGAGAACATGAAATAATGCAGTATATACATACATTTAACTAAATAAGGGCTTAAATCCTCTACGTTAGCTTTAAAGCTTTTACTTTTAAGTATTGTGATAATAGAAATTTGCTAGCTTTGGTGTAATGGATGGTGGTAGTTGCGGTGGTGGTGGTGGTTGTGGTAGGCTTTAAATGAAAACATCTGTCTGAATGAGCGTGTGAGAATAATTTTCTTGTTGGTGTTACAGCATATAGAGGTAGTTATGAGACGAGTTTAAACGTGCTTGATACTGCCAGACATCCTGTCTCTGGGTGTGATGTCATAAATATCCTGTCTCTGAGCGTGAGGTTATATGGTGGAGGTTAATACGCGTAGAGCGATCATATACAGCTAGTTATGGAGCGAGTTTATGATTGATCTAAAAGGTTCGTACTTCCTCTATAAATAGAGTGATCTATGGCATTGGACTTCATTGTACTAATTAGTCTTGAGGTGTTAATATCCTGCTCTCTCTAAGAATAATCAACTTTCTAAAGTGTTATCAAGGTGTAGAGGTCTACATTTCCCTTGAAGAAGGATTAATACGTTATTACATCAACAATCAAGATGAATAACTCACCGTATAAGAATATTATTCCAAGCGCTACTGGATAAGCTTGCGGAAATTGTGGGAAGAAGTTCCTCTGAGGTTATCACTAAGGAAGACACGATATATCTTGTAAGAAGCTGTTCAAATGTAAACCTTGCAGTTTGACTTCCAATGATGTTTATAAGGGTCACCAACACGAAGATATATGTGAAATAAGCAGTCCTCAGCAGAAAAGCAGATTGTAGCCTACTAAACATCAGTTACTGTCAACAATGGAGGACTTTGATATGAAAGAATATCAAAATTCATTCGAAGGTCGATTGAAATCCTATTTTATACGATGTGAATCACCCAAGGACTTGAGTATGTATCTGCATGAGGCAAAACAGCGCATAATCCAGGCTGAGCAAAAATAACTTGGTATGCATAAGAGTGTTAAAATTAATCTGCCGACTGAGTGTCGAATTGTTAACGGTATTGGATAAACCTGTGACAAAATATTTAAAACGCGGAATCAGCCTGTTTTCCTAGAAACTGATCTGGAGTCAACGTTGGAAGCGAAATTCAAGAAATTGGTGAATGCTATGGAGGATTCTCAGCTTGAGGGTAGCAACTGGGCTTTTCTTGCTGTGGAAGGGGTTCGACTTTGTATCAACAAGTACAACCCGTTACGAGGAATAAGCTACATACTACTACCGTCAACTGTTGAAGCAAGTAAGGCCTGTACAAACACCCAGAACGTTAGCGATGAGAAATGTTTTATGTACTCTGTATTAGCCAAATATGTTGAGAAGGATGCACAACGTGTGAGCAGATACAGGCAACTTCAAGACAAGTACGACATCTGCTGTGTTTCCTACCCTACTCCACTTTCTCAAATTTCTAAGTTTGAGAAGCTTAACAGTATGTTTATTAGCATTTTCTGTCTGGATGAGAAGCATGAAGTGTATCCAATAAAGGTTGCTGACATTGAACTACCTGAACACCGTGACCTGCTGCTATTGAGTGACACTAGTAAAAAACATCACTACGTATATATACAGAATTTTGAGAAGCTCGTTCGACGTCAGAAAACTAAACGTAATGGACGTGTTTATACCTGTAAGCGCTGTTTTACTCATTTTGATGATCAGAGCGGGCGAAGTGGACTGGAAAAACTGCAAGAACATGCAGCCATCTGTATTCAACATGGTGTTGCAAGGGTAGTTATGCCTACCAAGGAGAAATCAATTGTACAGTTTAAAAATGTTGAAAGGATGTTGAAACTACCTTACGTCATCTAGGTTGATTTTGAGAGTACTCGCACTTCATGTAGTATGTATATACCCTATCTTGAACTTCCTATACAACCCCTTCTCAAGAGCACACACCAATGAGCTTCTGTGTTTACGTGAAGAAGCCGTCATGCAGTGTTGAACAACTCGAAACTAGTGTTCCTAAGCAAACTTAATTATAATGTGGTGTTGATGCTGCTCAGACGTATAAGCTGTACCTGACATTTCTTGCAAGAATGATTGATAACATATACACATCTGCCAAGCGTCTGAATCTTACGGATCAACAGCAAAAGGATTTTGAGTCTTCTACGGTATGCTACTTGTGTGGAAAACCCTATACAGAAGAGAACTATAAAGTACGCGACCATGATCACATCAGCGGTGAATATCGTGGAAGTCTTCATAATGAATGCAATTTAGCCTGCAAAACACCTAAATATATTCCTATCTTCATTCATAACCTTAGCGGATATGACTCTCATTTCATTGTTAGGGAGTTGGGGTGTACAAGTGAACGTGTGGAGGTAATTCCTAACTATGAAGAAAGCTATATCTCATACACCAAGTATGGAGGAGATATAAAGCTTCGGTTTGTGTATAGCTTTCGATTTCTCAGCACAAGATTGGATAATTGGTAAAAAATGTAACCTCATATCCTTAAACGCTAAAGTACTTCGGAGAAGACAATTTGAAGTTGATGACACGTAAGGGAGTATCTCCATATGATTTTGTCACGTCATGGGATGTTTTGAACGAGACCTGCTTGCCTCCAAAGTACTCCTTCTACAATAGATGAAATGAAGAATAAATTACTGATACTGACTACGAACATGCTAGAAATGTATGGGAACTGTTTAATGTGATAAACCTAGGCGAGTACAGCGAACTCTACTTAACTTCAGATGTGCTTCTTCTAGCTGGTGTCTTTGAGATATTCAGAGAGCAAACCCTCAAAACACACAAAGTTGATCCTGCACATTATTTTACCTCTCCATGACTTACATGGGACGCCATGTTACTGTATACTGGAATTAAGCTGGAGCTGTTGCAAGATTATGATTAACTACTCATGGTGGAATCAGGTATAAGAGGAGGTTTATGTCAAGTTTCTCATCGGTAGGCAGAGGATAATAACACTTATATGGAGAAGTTTGATTCTTCGAGACCAACCCAATTTGTCACATACGAGGACGCCAATAACCAATATAGGTGGGAAAAGTGTCACGTCCTTCCGTTTGGTGGATTTCAGTGGGTTTCGTGTGAATAAATTAACTTAGAAAGACTACAAGAAGATGCTCCTCATGGTTACATATTACAAGTCAACATCGGGTGTCCTGGAGAACTGCACGATCTACACAACGATCTACCTTTTCTGCCTAGGTGTATGACTCCATTGGAAGCATCTGCAAAGAAACTAATACCTCATCTTGTACATCCAAAGAAGTATGTAGTGCATTACATGGCTTTGAAGCAATCTCTTAATCCTGGTTTACGTTTGAGTAAAATCCACCGTGTGCTACAATTCCGACAGTCACGGTGGTTGAAACTTTATGTGGAATTTAACAACAGGCTACGACAACAAGCTGCAAATGACTTCAAGAGGGATCTCTACAAGCTCTTTAACAACGCCATGTTTGGAAAAACTATGGAGAACCTACGTGCCCGTATGGATATACGACTGGTGACAAATGAGAAGACTCTATGGAAGCTGATCGCCAAGTCTACGTTTATCGATAGGACGATATGTGCTGCTAATCTAGCTGCTGTACATATGACCTCTCGTCAGATTGTGTTCAACAAGCCTATATACATTGGTATGAGTGTGTTGGACATATCCAAGACATTAATGTATCAATATCATTATGATCTGTTGCTACCATATTACGGAGCTGAAAACCTGAAGCTTATGTACATGGATACTGATTCATTCATTCATCGTGTAACAACTGAAGATGTGTACCATGACAAGATATGTTTTCTTGAACATCTCGATACAGCTGATTACGCTGTTAACCATATATGCTATTCAGCTCTAAATAAGAAGGTGCTTGAGAAATTTAAAGATGAGGCTAATGGTAAAACCATCCAGCGCTTCGTATGACTATGGGCTAAGATGTATGCCATAGATATCAAGGCTCTGTGATAAAAAAGATTAAAGGTATAAAATGTAGTGCTATTAAGCAGTACATTACGTTTGAAAGCTATACAGACTGTCTTAGAACCTGTGAAATCATCAGAACGCCCATGAATCTAATCCTATCACGTAAGCACGCTGTTACTGTAGTGCAAGTGAATAAAATTACATTGAGTCCCTTTGATGATAAAAGAGTTATTGCCGAGGATGGAATAGCTACCTATGCGTATGGACATTACAATATTACAAACAGTGCTTAAGAGTATGCAAGTCGAAGATGAAGATTTTCTGGTGAGTCTACAATCTTAAAAAATGAAGTTTATCTGTGTGCTGTGTATACACTTAGCAGACGCCTGATGAAGAAAGAAGAAGATGGAAGGTGAGGTGTTAACCCTGCAATTAGGAGCAATCCTAATGCTAGTCTCAAGCCTAAATAAAAGGGGAGGGGTGCCTACGACGAGCTAAAATAAAGGTATGTTGACGCAAAGCTTTGCAATTTGTAAACCAACATGCAGTTTATTCCTCTCCGTCTCGCTCACTAAATTTTTGACATATAAAAAGTTTGTAAGATTTAGAAAAAGTATATAAAGTGTTGTAACGTTGGATGAGAAATGTTTCTAGTCTAATTACTCTCTATGTTACGATGAATACCTGCGATACTATCTGTATTACCTATTAAAATGACTTAAATACCTGTGATACCGTCCGAACCATGCGAAATTTCCTTAAATAGCTCTGGTACTAAATCGTGCTCGAAGTTAGCTTGATCCCCTGTGATACTTTCTGGTTTACCCTAAATATTAATGATACTAGTTGAATTATCTGTTAAAATGACTCAAATACCTGTGATGCAACCTGAATCACCTGCAATTACCTTAAATAGCTGTGATACAAATCGCTGATCGAAATTATCACGAGTATCACGAAACTATGCTGATAAGCCCCAAATACGTGAGTAGGTCACCTATTTTGCGTGAGTGCGACACCTTTTTGCGTGAGCGGGTCACCTTTTTGCGTGAGTGGGTCACCTTTATTGCGTGAGTGGGTCACCTTTTTGCTTGAATGGGACACCTTTTTACGAGAGTGTGTTACCTATTTAGCGTGAGTGGGTTACCTTTCTACGTGAGTGGGTTACCTTTTTGCATGAGTGGGTTACCTTTTTGCGTGAGTGGGTTACGTGCTGAAACTACCAAGAATTAGCGGTCTAACATTGTCAGGAAACAAACAGCTTCCCGTGACGATCGCGTCTAAAGCCGTTTTCAGTCTCCCAAATAAAAAGCATATTCTACCCTTCAAGTCTTGACTAGTCTAGAACCTCTCCTCGTATTCCGTATCTTTCCTGTATATAAGCCTATATTCCTACTCTCTCCCATACAAAAGCCATATTCTCCCTTCAAGTCCTGATTATACTAGCTCCTCCCATATTTCTGCTCCTTCGGTATCTGTCTAGCCTAACACCTCACCTCTTGTTCGTATACCTCTCATACATATAAACGCACACTCTACTCTCAACCTCTGTCAATTCTATCATCCCTCCCCGTAATCCCCATTTTTCCATATAAACTCATACTCTCTCCTCAACACATGTCTCGCCTAGCACTTCACCTCGTATCCCATACATCTGGTAAAGCGCATTCCCTCCTGTCCTCTGTCTAGGTGACTATCTCTCCTTTTGTTTCCTATCTAGCCCATATAAAACACATTCTACCTGTCTATCCTAGCATAGGATCTCTCTCCGTTTTCTCGTCTCTCCTTATAAACGTATACTCAAACCCTCCTAGCTTAAAACTTCTCATCGGTTTGCTATCTCTCCCATATAAAAGCCATATTCTACCCTTCAAGCCCTGTCTAGGCTAACAGCTCTCCTCGTTTTCCCCATCTTTCCCCTATAAACGCATACTCTACTCTTCAACCTCTATCTAGCCTAACACCTCTCCACTATCTCTTCCATATAAACGCACTTCCCTCCTTCAACCCTGTCTAGCATAGTATCGATCGTCGTATTCCCTGTCTCTCCCACATAAACCCATTTTCCTCCTTAAACCGCCGCATCTAGCCACGTTTACCCTATCCTTTCCCATATATGCCCAAAAAAGTGCGCCAGCTCTCTCTATAATAGCCTACTTACTGTAATTTAATTTAAAAATCTGTGGGGCTTGTGAAATTTTGTAATATATTTTAAACACGTTTTATATATAAATCCTTCTTATACATTTATGTCCAGGCGTTATTTCTGAATACACCACACATTTACTTCGGTAGTGATTGATATAGGATCCTAAAAAATCAGTTAAGAAATAAATGCAGATTATGCATAATCACGAACACGTAGACTGAAGTATATATCGATGTATGAAGTATTGGAATATGTTGATATAGCAAGTGACTGCAAATACTTGTTATTACTAAACCAAAATCTAATCTTCCTGAATGACCATAAGATTGTTTTCAAACATTTTACAGGTCTTCAAAAATAGCTAAAAAGAAGCATGAAATGTACGCATATCTAAGTATAAGACACATATCTTTTAATGGACACTACCAAGTTTTTCTTCTTCAATTCGAAGATTTATTCGGTGTTTTGCGAAAAAAATCGGAGACATCAATCACCAAAATGGATTAAAATAGTTTTACACCTTAGTAAATGGTTGGGGTACTGATGCTGAATTTATACTAAGTATTCTATTCTTAGCAAGCTCTATTAAAAGAAAAAAAAGGGTAGTAACCAAAAAAGACAAACGTAGTGTACTTCACATGCCGGCCGCGCGCGCGCACGCACACACACACACACACACACACACACGCTTCACTAGTTTTCACCGTCGCTGTTTTAATCTATTTCGGTTTCCACTGAGAAATCACTTAGTTCACATTGCCACTTCACTAATATGAACGAGTTCAATTTCCCTGTCACTTCACTTTCTTGGTGACGTAGCCTCCTCATCTTGCTGACGATTCACTCGCTGGAAAGTCGAACACAAGACTTGTACAATGTCTAACTCACTGCATGTCACAACAGTCGTCACCAACTCACTCGGAGAACCGCACTTGATGTCGCAGTAGAAACGCGTTCACTCAATTGACGGACTCCTCACGCAACAACGTTCGCATATGTGGCCAATGGAATCTTCCACAGAGCATTCGTCGTCCTCCGTGGTGTAGTGCTTACCATGCTATCCTCTAATTCCCGAGGTCGCGGGTTCAAACCCGGCGGAGGGTGATGGATTTTTTCGGGCGTAAAAATTCTTAGCATGGCTTCCTTCGGAAGGGAAGTAAAGCCGGTGATCCCGTGTCGTAGATTTCCGATCTTTCACGCCCAATATAGAATGGTACGCTAAGGACCATGGCAGTTAAAGAGCGTCTATAAATAAAACTCAATTTCAATTTCACAGAGCATTCTAGAGCTACCTAGACACAGGTTCTAGAGGCGAGAGGAAAGAAACTTGCAGAATATTGTGGTTATCTGCCGGCCGCCGACCTCCCGCTGCGTCACAATACAAATATAATTGTGCAGAAGGGCCACCCTCATGGCTAAAGCAGGTATTTAGACTACCATCAGAAACTTGCGAGTCTATGTTCGATCGGTTATTTACCCGGATCAGTGACATTCATAAATTCATCAGTAATGTCTTAGCAATGGAACAGTTAAGGTAAGAAAACTGTGCGCTCAATACATGCCGAAACGCACAAGAACGACAGTTCAACTTAGTGCCGAAATGAGCCGCAGAACTGTCGCAGTGGTGAGAAAATTGAATATTAACGTTTTAATTTCCATCGTAATGACAAAAGAAGGTCAGTATAAAACTGAGGATATGAAGAAGTAGACTGTTAACGATTAAAGGGCAAACATCTCTGCGAAATGTTTGTATTAAACATGTGTATATGCTATACATGTAGTAATAATAGGTTGAGCTCGTATGTTTTCTGCTTTATTATCAGTTTTTGTTGTCTTTAAGGGCACCTATATTTGGAATTTGGTCAAAATTTTCAAAAAATCAAAAATTAATTCTTTTATACCGAAAAATACTTGGAACTTTAACTTGAGTTACCTACTATAGCTCTCAGAGACCTTTGTGGCTTGAACACATGACAATTTAAATGCCCAAGAGTGCACGGTCTAATTGACTTCCAGTGCACAAGACTTAGGGTTTTCTTTCACTTTTCCGCAGAAAAATGTTCAGTACGATGTGGTTTGTAAGCAACCTTGTTCAAATTTTCAGCAGAACCTCACAGAGAAAATTCACATAAAAAGCTGGCATTTGGTTCTGGCCACCTTCTTAAATTGCTCAAAATATCACCTAATTAATTCGACGACTGAAGATAAACTGATACAAAAATGATATTTAAAGGTTAAAATTGTTTTCTGATACAACCACAAATGAGTATAATTTAATACGCCAGTTATGTGTACTGATTTTTCAATAATATGGAATTTTGTTTTTCAAAATTACGATTTCTAAACCGTGTAGAACACGTAATTGATGGGCATAATAAAGGTAGAATAAATATTAAAGATATCTTGATGCAACTCAAAGCACGCTTATGATTTGTGGTAGAGCATCATGGCACAAAATTTTGAATACATTAAGATAAAAACTGAAAGGTTTAGAAATTTCATCTATGGGTATCATTAATTCTAAAAACATCCTATTATACGAATTATAATAGTGATTATGTTATGATTTTCAAGCCAAATAAAAACCTTAAATGTCAACTTAAAAATTTGCCAAATAGTTGTCTTAACGTTGATGAATTTATCACTGCATATAATTAAACAAAAATCTTAAAAAATTTACTCCGGAATTAAACTACAATGTGAGGTATTGAAGTGCATGAAAATTGCAAAGTATATGCTTGATACTTTGCACACTCGCACAACAAAGTAGATGGAAAACCAAAGAGATGTTCAATTAGGCTTATGGCACATTTGCACAATTCTGGCCTCTGAAGGACGGTTCTGATAACTACTCGAGTGAACCTAGTAATGCCCTTCATTTCTCAGTTTTTACTTTCGTGCGAATGTACATGATTCCAATGCTATATCCTTGCACTAATAGAAACCTAGTCTATAGCATGCTTGCTCTTTCCTTCTCTTAACAGCAACCTTTACCCGTCACGAAAAATGAGGAAATAACTAATTCTAAAATAAAAGATGTGCTAAGTGATTGTTTAAGTTTCTCTGTCTGTCTGTCTGTCTCTCTCTCTCTCTCTCTCTTTGATTTACGTCGTTACCATACAAAACTGATTTTTCTTACACTTTATTCAGGTTACTCGTAGAATTCATCAATTGATGAAATCCATTTTATATAAAGTCTTTGCACTTATCTTGTACACTTGGGGCGTCAGCTTAAATTGAAAGTAGACAAGACTGTGTAATATTTTAATTGGTGGGCATTAAATGAATAATGAGTAATCCGTTCACTACGAGAGAAGTGAGTTTCTTTACCATGTTCTCAAAAACTTTAAGTTGAATTTTAATTGCAGCACATAATATCATCCTGTCAACAGAGTCTTCTTTTTGTTCCCCGGCTGCTTTTACAACCTTAATAATGCAGCAATGAAATAAAAGCTACACTCGGCAAGAAAATGGAAAAATGTAATCATTAGCTTTGAAGGAGCAACGATGGAGTTATATTCGAGCATTTGATTTCTAGGTTGTTACGTTAGCTTTTGTGGAACATGCACCTCGCGTTCATTAATGTTTTCCACTTGATGGAACTTCACAAAGATTTTCTTTTACGTAAAAGTTGGTGCGCAACTCTAGGGCTAGCAATTGTACAATAGGAAAACGTAAATGGAAAGTCAGGGGAGGATTTTCTCTTCATTCACACAATGCAATCCTTTGAGTTGGTATAGAGACTAGGAAAAAGAATCAGAATAACATGAGCCAAACGAATATCATACACTATTATTTTTATGGAGGGATAAGGGCGTTTTGCTTTAGCTTTTCTCTTTCTCTTCTGTCTTTCTTTTTGAGCTTAACCTCAGTATCTTATGTTATTCCTCGGCGATTCTTATTTTCTTCTCTGTGTTACCGTTCCACCGTTTTGTTATTTGTGTTTGATTTTTCTTGCTGCTTCTGAGTTTCATGCTCTGTGACACACACACACACACACACACACACACACACACACACACACACACACACACACACTCAGCCACAAACAAATTTTCACAAACGCCATGCACCAGGTGGGATTCGAACCTGTACCGCGGAACAGTAAACTAAGCACCTTGCGAGCGTAGCCACGAGGGTCGTTGCGCCCACGGCTGGCCAAGGGTGAAAAAAGGAACATAGCTAAGTGTCGCTTGACGTTCACTAGGTACGTTGCCTATTGCTTTGTTTTTACAATACTGCGAATATCTCATTGTTTTCGCAAAATAAAAATGTTTTCGCTCATATCAATAGCGCTTTTGAAAAAATTCTATTGCTTTATTTTTTACGTTAGGCCTTATGGTTAATTTCCATCTAGTAATTTTTCTTCCACACTGGTAGGGCGTAGGAAGCCATGGAAATCACATCGTTTTGTGGCTGGGGCATGTAGCACGGATGTTCGTCTTTCCGTGATCGAAGTTTGGTAACCCGGAAACGTGCAAAATCCATCATAAACACTAACAATATTAGGATCATGTTGTCCATACAAACATGCCTGGAGTAAGGTTGACAAAATCCATCATAAACACTAACAATATTAGGATCATGTTGTCCATACAAACATGCCTGGAGTAAGGTTGACAAAATCCATCATAAACACTAACAATATTAGGATCATGTTGTCCATACAAACATGCCTGGAGTAAGGTTGACAAAATCCATCATAAACACTAACAATATTAGCATTATGTTGTCCATACAAACATGCCTGGAGTAAGGTTGACAAAATCCATCATAAACACTAACAATATTAGCATCATGTCCATACAATCATGCCATGGAGTAAGGTTGACAAAATCCATCATAAACACTAACAATAAGAGCATCATGTCCATACAAACATGCCTGGAGTAAGGTTGACAAAATCCATCATAAACACTAACAATATTAGGATCATGTTGTCCATACAAACATGCCTGGAGTAAGGTTGACAAAATCCATCATAAACACTAACAATATTAGCATTATGTTGTCCATACAAACATGCCTGGAGTAAGGTTGACAAAATCCATCATAAACACTAACAATATTAGCATTATGTTGTCCATACAAACATGCCTGGAGTAAGGTTGACAAAATCCATCATAAACACTAACAATATTAGGATCATGTTGTCCATACAAACATGCCTGGAGTAAGGTTGACAAAATCCATCATAAACACTAACAATATTAGCATTATGTTGTCCATACAAACATGCCTGGAGTAAGGTTGACAAAATCCATCATAAACACTAACAATATTAGCATTACGTTGTCCATACAAACATGCCTGGAGTAAGGTTGACAAAATCCATCATAAACACTAACAATATTAGCATTATGTTGTCCTTACAAACATGCCTGGAGTAAGGTTGACAAAATCCATCATAAACACTAACAATATTAGCATCATGTCCATACAAACATGCCTGGAGTAAGGTTGACAAAATCCAGAGATTTAAGTTAACGCGGTTGTAGTACATCTGTGGAGTGAGTGATGGCTCCCCCTGTATTTTACCACAGCTTTGAATTACCAACCAAAAGAAACAAAACACACACACACACACACACACACACACACACACACACACACACACACACATCAACCAGACGAAACAAAAGCGCGGAAACCATTCTAAGCTTACTGAAACTAACCACAGTTTTCCTCAATTGGCCTAAACTAGTCAAGACGTAGCTGGACGATTTTGTTTCAGATCGAACGAAGACCGTTGCCTTGTTTACATGCATTAGCAATGCGTTTATTTATCCCGGATGATTTCGTTTTCTACTGTGACTCCCAATGCTCCATATTCACTTCAATTTCCAAGGCTTGGAATCTCCAAGGACTAAAAGTAAAAGAAAAGCATATGTTATGTGGTAGCGGACTGTAGAAAACGACGTCACAAGTCATACCTTCGCTCTCTCCTAAGACTTTAAACCCAGGTATTACCTTCCTAGCTGGCTCACTTAGACGTATTGTATTGATTCTCTGTTCTGAACCAATGGTTTTTATACAAATAACTGGATGGTAGTTGCTTGCAAATTCGAATGGAAAAGTGGTCACAGTACCGTAATACTTTGTTCAGATGTTTACTTTCTCTGCCAAAACCTATTTTAGAAGTATTACCAACGGCTCAAAATTTAAAGCATGGCCATTGACGCTATTCTAGCCTTTGTCTCCGGCTGGTGGTGAGGGACAAGTAGCAATGAGAGAGACAGTCTGACATACGGTGCAAAGGGGTGGACAGAGTGCGCGCAATAAATAAGGGAAAGCCAAACTGCAGTAAATTGAATTAATATTTGGGCGTTTTCTTTTGAAGTAAGGAAAGTGATCGGAATGCCCTACGCTTCATATGAAAAAATATAACCAGAAAGCAAAACCAACAGAAAAGATAGAAAGGAATGCATTAATTATAAGTATTTAAAGGAAAAAAAAAACGATTACATTTTATAAGGATCATACTGGTTCTGTGCATCTAAACCAATATCTTAACACAGTTAAAATTATAACATTAGAAGATGAAACATTTTTGGAAATAAATTATTAACGAAATACTTATTAAGGAAGTTGTGGTTAGTGATTAATGGATTTTGGTAAATATTATACTTTTACCTAATAGGAAAACATTGGTTACAGGAATGTTAGTCGTTTGCTGTACAAAAGCTTCATTTTTAATTTTCAGTCATTTGAAAAATACATGACAGCGGCTAAAGCAGTTGGCGATACTCCCTGCTATTTGATATCGTACCATACAGGTACAGTGAGCAAGACTGCGAGATTTCTCATAAAACATTACCGTTGATGCTTAGGAAAGCCCGTCTTCTGGTAATCAGAAAGAAAGCCTTTAATGCATACAAGTTACTTACCTGCTGGTGACATTTAATTTATATTACGTATCCAACCAATTAACGTAGTAAAACATGGGACATTTATAGGGCCAGTGTGCTGAAGACGTGTAGATTATGGTGTAGGTTTTTTATCCATATCCGGGAGTTCAGGTTTATTAGCTATTCTAACAGTGACGTTAAAATAATGATGCAGAGATTATGAATGAGACTGTGAAAGTAGAGCTGTCAGCGATTGATATAATGAATACGAACCATCTTTACCAGAAATAAAGAGAAAAGAGGAACCAACAGAAGTTTGTTTCGAATAACCATTAGAAAGTATATGAACAACGCGCTTCAAACATTAGAATGTGATTTGTATGTTATGTTACTGAAAATATTTAATTTAATGCTTCACAGAGAGAGAAAAATAGCTAGTATACAACTATACCTCGTTCCAAGTACCTACGTTCTTAGTTTATTTTCTAGACAACTCTGACTACTCGTGAAAAGCAGGTGGTAGATTTATATTTACCTGCGTCCTTCTGCAGTTAAATTAAAAGAAATAAATTAATGCCTTCTCTTACTTGTTACAAAAATGTTATGTCGAAGTTTCGCCGAAAGTGCATGTTTTTGAAATTATCGGAAATTAAAAGTATCGGTCAAACATTTGAGATCTTGGAATGGTAAATCTTTAATTTTATGTTCATAGTCTGTGAAATACTCTTCAGTATTATTAAATTTGTTATAAATGGAAACCTTAAGCACATGGAAAGAATCTAGCTATCGGAAAATGGATACATACATGGCTTAAAAATTGTGATTTATATCATATACTTATTCTTCATATCGTTTGCAGTTTCCTAAATATCCGTATTTGTATGCATACTTTTTCTGAGTTTGAAGTTTACTTTGAACGCGATCTCTGGACATTTCAGAATGAGCGATTCTCCTTATTTTATTATGTGACTTGTGCAACAGGGAGAGCTATGTTATTTTTAATATTGCCCAGACTGAAATCGTTTCCAGGCAAACGTTTTTAACGTGTTTCGCAATGGGATAGAACAGGCACACATTTTACACGAATAAAATGATAAATAAGAGATACCTGTAATAAATAATAATCCGTGGCGCTGCAGACACAGAAGGGTCTTAACCTGCCAACCCGACTGCCGGAGTCGCCCTCTGTGGTATAGTGGTTACCATGCTAACCTCTAGTTCCCGAGGTCACGGGTTCAAACCCGGCGGAGGCCGATGGATATTTTCGGGCGTAAAAATCCTTAGCATGACTTCCTTCGGAAGGGAAGTAAAGCCGGTGATCCCGTGTTGTACATTTACGGTACGTAAAAGAACATCAAGCCTGATAAAGTGGCCTCTGAGCAAAATTACCGGTCTTTCACGCCTAATATAGAATGGGACGCTAAGAACCATAGTAGTTAAAGAGCGTCTATAAATAAAAGTGAGTTTTAATTTCGACTGCCGGCCTCACGCCCACTTAGGCACTGCAGAGCTGTGGGATCAGCCTACCCATACTGGGAGGTAGTGTGGCTAGCATCCGTATCACCCAACTGGCCTCCGTGATCGGTCCTCACTTTCCGGTCCTATACCCCGGACTTAAAACCGCACCCTTATAGGTGGGATCGAACCCGGGTACACTCCGTGGTCGGAAACCAGAGTTCCACGCTCTAACCCACCGCGCCACTTTGCAGGCCAAAGAGATGCCTGTGAAATTCTAATTTGTGGAGCATATGTTTTACACACACACACACACACACACACACACACACACACACACACACACGTGGTTTTGCTGGTACGATGAGTGATGCACAAATGGCATCAGGAACCTAAAACGCTTAAGTTACGTGAAGGTAAGGACCGAGAAAAAATGCCCAACAAAATCTTAGACAGGCGGGTTGACTCGAAATGAATTTGGAATCTATACTTACAGCATCGAGGACAATGACCCTACCCCTACATCACTCTTAGTTTTGTTTAGGGCCGTTTGAGGAGGCACGAGTTATCCTTCTGTAGAATTTTTATGAGATTTCAGACTATCTGAACACTGGCCAATTTATCAAATTTTTATTTTGAGATGAAGTGGGCTTTAAGGAATTCAGATTAAAAACAACTTCTGTTTGTTTTACTTCAAAAGAACATGTGAAGCTATTCGGAAGTAGAACGGGATAGGATTTTGCGCCAATTTAATTGCCTTATACACTTTACAGCGATTTATATTCTACTGTGTAAAACCACGATGAGAAGCATCCACATATCGATCATTACAGGATATTGGATTTATTTATTTATCGGTTCAAGTTTATGAACTGTCTCCATTCTTCCGGAATGTATACGTCAGAGCTCTTGCCTTAATCCATTCGGTGAAGATAGCTTGAAATTGGTTTCCTTAAATACAAGTTTTATTTCAGAGCTCTTGCCTTAATCCATTCGGTGAAGATAGCTTGAAATTGGTTTCCTTAAATACCAGTTTTATTTCAGAGCTCTTGCCTTAATCCATTCGGTGAAGATAGCTTGAAATTGGTTTCCTTAAATACAAGTTTTATTTCAGAGCTCTTGCCTTAATCCATTCGGTGAAGATCGCTTGAAAGTAGTTGCCTTGAATATGAATTTCATTTCAGAGCTCGTGCCCTAATCCATGCGGTAAAGATCGCTTGAAATTAGTTGCCTTGAATATCAATTTCATATCAGAGCTCGTGCCCTAATCCATTGGGCGAAGATAGGTTGAAAGTAGTTGCCTTAAATACCAGTTTTATTTCAGAGCTCTTGCCTTAATCCATTAAACCATTCGCTGAAGATAGCTTGAAAGTAGTTGCCTTAAATACCAGTTTTATTTCAGAGCTCTTGCCTTAATCCATTCGGTGAAGATAGCTTGAAATTGGTTTCCTTAAATACCAGTTTTATTTCAGAGCTCTTGCCTTAATCCATTCGGTGAAGATAGCTTGAAATTGGTTTCCTTAAATACAAGTTTTATTTCAGAGCTCTTGCCTTAATCCATTCGGTGAAGATAGCTTGAAATTGGTTTCCTTAAATACAAGTTTTATTTCAGAGCTCTTGCCTTAATCCATTCGGTGAAGATAGCTTGAAATTGGTTTCCTTAAATACAAGTTTTATTTCAGAGCTCGTGCCCTAATCCATTGGGCGAAGATAGCTTGAAATTAGTTGCCTTGAATACCAGTTTTATTTCAGAGCTCCTGCCTTAAAACATTCCTCGAAGATCGTTTGTAATTAGTTGCCTTGTATACCAATTGTATTTCAGCGTATATATGACGACTGTAACAAAACCGGTGATCACAGTATTGGGGATACACCTTCAGGAACTACTCGTACATAATTTGTGTTTCTTATATATGATGCGTCATAAAAAGAAACAACAAAGGACTCCGCATTAAGCAAGATTTATTACTTTCACAGTATTTTCCTAGATAAACAGAATTTTAGAAGGGCTAGAAGCAGCAATATACTTGTGGTTGTGATGACGGACTCTGACATAATTAGTCCTACATTGAACACTGACTGCATAATCAAGCGAAACCACCAAAATGGGCATACGTGACGTCATCAGCTGGCAGTATAACGTCAGGAATACTGAGATGACGTTTCTTGTAGAGCTCCCATGGCATATGTATACCTTAATTGTTGGTTTGATGTGTTACCTAACGAGACTTGCTCGTTTATTCGAGCCCCACTCCTTCGCAAAGAAGCAACGAATTTACCGAACTATGGTCGAGCTTCTACTTCATATGCGCTGCTGTGGGAAACGGGCATTTCAGCGTTCGAGTATTTCACATTGCAGTATTGTTGTCATGCGTATTGCTTCAGTGTGTTAAGACAAATGAATGTCACTAGCATATACCATGTTACCACGTTTTCAACTGTGCTTATACCTGATATTGGGGTAAAATAATTACCGCATTATGATACACAAATTCCAAATTGTCACGTGATGTGCTGACATTACCCCTAAGAAAAGCATATGTTAAAATACATAAAATATCATACAAGTGTTAATTACGATTTTATTCAGAATTTCTGTAATAGGAAGAAAACCACTTAAACATGTATATAAACATTTAGTTAGTTAAACGTTTCAATTTATAAAACTAATTATAAAACTGACTGAAATAATAGTTATCCTTTAAACCTAACATTTGCTCAACTATGCTTAAAGAAATCGTGTTACCATCAACCTTTCAAACAAATAAAGTTAATTAATTCTAAAGTTTTTGGTTTATATTAATCCTACATGTATACAATTAGATACTATATTGAAAAACGCTGTATATACTTAAAACTGAGTTTTGTTCTCCGAAAATACAAATCATCAAATTTGAGAAAATCTCGGCAATGAAAAATCTTTAATCGTAAACCAAGGATAATCGAGAGCACCTTAATGCTTTACCATACGAAATCTCAAAGTGTATAAGAAAAAAACAATTTGCTTAAAAGTAAATAAGAGCTTAGGCTGCGGCAAAAACACCAGTGTAGCAAACAGATTGAACCTAATCACACTGCGATTTCGAACAGGAAATTATACGCCAACTCTTTCGTATACCAAACGGAATGGACTGAGAGCATTATACCGTTGGAACTCTGGTATTCGTATACCAACTCGCCCGTATACACGAGTTCATTTGTATTCGAAGGCATGGCTAGTACAGATTAATGGCCAGAACTCTTCTATGGACAGCTCTAGTGTCATCTGTTGATGATCCTAGGTTAACTGAAGGAAAACTGTGAAAAACGGTCGAAAATGGCGAAAATTCATACGTATGAGTTTTAGTGTTATTAAACAATGCAAACCTTCTACTTTAGTTCTATGTAGCTTTTATAGCTGTAAGACCCTCTAAAGCATGTCAGACGGCGATTTAAATGTCTGCACGTAAGCCTAATTCGTATAAAATTGTAGTAAAACCTGTAAAGTTTGACTAAATAAAAGTGAACAAACCACTCGAGAGGCCTCATGAATCTTCAACTACTACATTAACTACACAGGACGTAGGAGGGCCTGTATATACTAAATTCTGTTTAAACAGCATAAAATCAGAAACAATGTCATTTCAGGTTGGAATTTTTAAACTCTCTCTTCTCAATTGTCGCCACATTCTCATTTTCAAATTATTCCACACGATGTGATAAATCAAAAAACTTTTATTTACCTCATAAATAGCAGGATAAAAAATGAATACAGGAATTTTTGTTAGCATGCTTGGTTGTGAGTTTATTAAACGATAATATTAATGTTGTATACATTTTTAAGCCAAAAGTTTAAGCCACATGTTTAACATTTATTTTCTCCCAAAGTTGTGGGATATTTAAAAGTTAATCGCTACAATTTATTAACAGAGTATTAAAGAGTTGAACTATAAAATATGAATTTTTTGAAAAATAATTGCTTTGTATGGGGCAAGCTTTCAAAACATTAAAAAATAATAAAACAGATCTCGGATACTAAAAACGTATGCTTGAAATTTGGTATACATATTACACATTAAACCCCTGTTGCTGTATCAGAATTTCAAATGAATCGAAATAAAATTTTGTATTTTAGAAACTTTACAAATGGGCATCAACGAAACGCTATATAATGTAGTTAACATTTCTAATTACATATAGCACTGCTGCCTTTAACGTTAAATGTATTTATTACAGATTTCACAATGCAAGTAAAGGAAATAAAGAAACATATTGCAATAGAAAAATATGACGTCTGGATGAAACTTCCCTTGTGTGGCGAAGTTTGGAAAAGTGCCGACATCTAGGAGTTCTACAAACCTAATTTTAAACTCAGGTCTGTAATCAGAGGGTTTATAATATTTGTGGTCCCCGATTATAAGGAAAGTATTTTGTTTGAACACATCCACTAATGGTAGGCGAATCTGTGCTGTGTTTGAACACGCTATGTGGCGACGTGCTTGAATGGTTAATCATCTTCACACAAACACATGGACATGAGTTAATGTCGTACACACACGTGTTGTTTACCTAACGTTGGGGATATTACTTGCCTTATACCCTGCAGGTGCATTCAGCAAGGCAGTACATTTTTCTGAAATGCTAAATGTTAGTTATATCATTTTCACAATTGTCTAGATAAACATAGACTGTATTTAGAGTATTATCCTTTTCGTAAGGGAAGATTGTAGGTGTTAACAATTCATGTCGGTACTTTGTATCCCAGACGTGAATAGGACAAATGAGACAACATTCCGCAAGATAGGCTCACTTTAATTTAGAAAATAAATTACAACGACAAAAAATATAGTTTCTAAATAGGATCACGCAGAATAGGGTGAAAAAACCCGGAGAGACTATCCCCTGCTGGAGCTGTATGTGGAAATTTATTAAGTCAATCCTATTCCAAACAAATGTAATTCTACTTACAAATAATTGATATTGAATGCTAAAGTTTCTCTTAGTTTAAACTACAAATAAACACAATACACCATTCTTTTGGTAACACCAAATTAGAAATTACATAAAGGAAAACTCTAAAAGGAAATATTTTGGATCGTTCTTAGTGAGGTCACCGATTCACAGAAACCAATAGTTAAGGGCTCAGAGTTCTAACTCCCGGCGAACCGGATACGATATCGGTGCATCACGTTCCAGGAAATGTTACCGAAATAAGGCAGCTAATAGCTCAGTGGTCAGAGTGCTAACTTCTGGCAAAACGCACATAATAACGGTGCATCACATTCCGCATCACATTCAGAGAAATGTCGCCGATTCACGGCAGCTGATAGCTCAGCGGTGAGAGTGCTAACTCCTGGTGAACCGGATATAATAACGGTGCATCACATTCCGGGTTGATGTCGCCGTTTCACGGCGGCTGATAGCTAAGCGGTGAGAGTGCTAACTCCTGGTGAACCGGAAATAATAACGGTGCATCACATTCCGGGTTGATGTCGCCGTTTCACGGCGGCTGATAGCTCAGCGGTGAGAGTGCTAACTCCTGGTGAACCGGATATAATAACGCTGCATCACATTCCGGGTTGATGTCGCCGTTTCACGGCAGCTGATAGCTCAGCAGTGAGAGTGCTAACTCCTGGTGAACCGGATATAATAACGGTGCATCACATTCCGGGTTGATGTCGCCGTTTCACGGCAGCTGATAGCTCAGCGGTGAGAGTGCTAACTCCTGGTGAACCGGATATAATAACGGTGCATCACATTCCGGGTTGATGTCGCCGTTTCACGGCGGCTGATAGCTCAGCGGTGAGAGTGCTAACTCCTGGTGAACCGGATATAATAACGATGCATCACATTCCGGGTTGATGTCGCCGTTTCACGGCAGCTGATAGCTCAGCGGTGAGAGTGCTAACTCCTGGTGAACCGGATATAATAACGGTGCATCACATTCCGGGTTGATGTCGCCGTTTCACGGCAGCTGATAGCTCAGCGGTGAGAGTGCTAACTCCTGGTGAACCGGATATAATAACGGTGCATCACATTCCGGGTTGATGTCGCCGTTTCACGGCAGCTGATAGCTCAGCGGTGAGAGTGCTAACTCCTGGTGAACCGGATATAATAACGGTGCATCACATTCCGGGTTGATGTCGCCGTTTCACGGCAGCTGATAGCTCAGCGGTGAGAGTGCTAACTCCTGGTGAACCGGACATAATAACGGTGCATCACATTCCGGATTGATGTCGCCGTTTCACAGCAGCTGATAGCTCAGCGGTGAGAGTGCTAACTCCTGGTGAACCGGATATAATAACGGTGCATCACATTCCGGGCTGATGTCGCCGTTTCACGGCAGCTGATAGCTCAGCGGTGAGAGTGCTAACTCCTGGTGAACCGGATATAATAACGGTGCATCACATTCCGGGTTGATGTCGCCGTTTCACGGCAGCTGATAGCTCAGCGGTGAGAGTGCTAACTCCTGGTGAACCGGATATAATAACGGTGCATCACATTCCGGGTTGATGTCGCCGTTTCACGGCAGCTGATAGCTCAGCGGTGAGAGTGCTAACTCCTGGTGAACCGGACATAATAACGGTGCATCACATTCCGGATTGATGTCGCCGTTTCACAGCAGCTGATAGCTCAGCGGTGAGAGTGCTAACTCCTGGTGAACCGGATATAATAACGGTGCATCACATTCCGGGCTGATGTCGCCGTTTCACGGCAGCTGATAGCTCAGCGGTGAGAGTGCTAACTCCTGGTGAACCGGATATAATAACGGTGCATCACATTCCGGGTTGATGTCGCCGTTTCACGGCGGCTGATAGCTCAGAGGTGAGAGTGCTAACTCCTGGTGAACCGGATATAATAACGGTGCATCACATTCCGGGTTGATGTCGCCGTTTCACGGCAGCTGATAGCTCAGCGGTGAGAGTGCTAACTCCTGGTGAACCGGATATAATAACGGTGCATCACATTCCGGGTTGATGTCGCCGTTTCACGGCAGCTGATAGCTCAGCGGTGAGAGTGCTAACTCCTGGTGAACCGGATATAATAACGGTGCATCACATTCCGGGTTGATGTCGCCGTTTCACGGCAGCTGATAGCTCAGCGGTGAGAGTGCTATCCTCTGGTGAACCGGATATAATAACGGTGCATCACATTCCGGGTTGATGTCGCCGTTTCACGGCAGCTGATAGCTCAGCGGTGAGAGTGCTAACTCCTGGTGAACCGGATATAATAACGGTGCATCACATTCCGGGTTGATGTCGCCGTTTCACGGCAGCTGATAGCTCAGCGGTGAGAGTGCTAACTCCTGGTGAACCGGATATAATAACGGTGCATCACATTCCGGGTTGATGTCGCCGTTTCACGGCGGCTGATAGCTCAGCGGTGAGAGTGCTAACTCCTGGTGAACCGGATATAATAACGGTGCATCACATTCCGGGTTGATGTCGCCGTTTCACGGCAGCTGATAGCTCAGCGGTGAGAGTGCTAACTCCTGGTGAACCGGATATAATAACGGTGCATCACATTCCGGGTTGATGTCGCCGTTTCACGGCAGCTGATAGCTCAGCGGTGAGAGTGCTAACTCCTGGTGAACCGGATATAATAACGGTGCATCACATTCCGGGTTGATGTCGCCGTTTCACGGCAGCTGATAGCTCAGCGGTGAGAGTGCTAACTCCTGGTGAACCGGATATAATAACGGTGCATCACATTCCGGGTTGATGTCGCCGTTTCACGGCAGCTGATAGCTCAGCGGTGAGAGTGCTAACTCCTGGTGAACCGGATATAATAACGGTGTATCACACTCCGGGTTGATGTCGCCGTTTCACGGCAGCTGATAGCTCAACGGTGAGAGTACTAGCTCCCGGCGAAAGGGATGTAATATCTGTGCATCACGTTCCTTAAATGTCAACGATACACAGCAGCTAATAGCTCAGCCGTGATTGTGCTAACTGCAGACGAAGCGGATATGATATCAGTGCCTGATATTCCTAGTAATGTCACCGATTCACGGCAGATGATAGCTGAAGGGGCTGTGCTAACTCCCGGGAGAAGACATATTTCCATTTATAACAATCCTAAATATTTCAACGATTCACGGTGGCTGTCATATTAGCGATGAGAGTGTTAGCTAATACCAAACCTGTTTTAATATCCATATATCACCTTTCTGGAGATGTTTCCGATTCACGGCATTTGATAGCTCAGCGGTCGAGATACTAACTCCCGGCGGCCTGGTCGTCCTCCGTGGTGTAGTGATTACTATGTTAGCTTCTAATTCCCGAGGTCGCGGGTTCAAACCCGGCGGAGGGCGACTGACGTTTTCGGGTGCAAAAATCGTTAGCATGGCTTTCTTCTGAAGGGAAGTAAAGTCGATGGACCCATGTCGTTTATTTACGGCACGTAAAGGAACCTCCAGCATGATAAAGATGCATTTGAGCAAAATTTCCGGTCTTTCACGCCCAATACAGAACGTGACGCTAAGGCACAGCAGTTGAAGAGCGTACATAAATACAACTGAATTTCTTCCGGCAGCCGGGTATGGTATCGGTACAACACACTTTCGGAAATTGCACCGCATCACGTTAACTGGTCAGAGTAGTATCTCCCGGCGAACCAGATGATGTATCAGTGAATCATGTTGTTGGTGATGTCGGTACTTCACGGCAACTGATAGGTCAGTGGTCATAGGGCTAATTCTCGCCGAACCGACGATATATCAATGCATCATGTGCTTGGAATGTCACCATTTTGCGGCAACTGATAGCTCAGAGGTCGTATTGCCAACTTCCGCCGAACGTGATGATCTATCAGTGAAAACATATTCTTCGTGATGTCACATTTCAGAGCAACTTGCAGCTCAGTGGTCGGGATATAATGTCTCCCACAATATCTAGGTATATAGCGGTGCATCATGTTCCTAGTGATGTCACCACTTCAAGGCAACTGATAGTTCAGTGGTCAAATCAGTATCTCCCACCAAATCGGATGCAATATCAATGTATCAGGTTCTTGGTGATGTGACCATTTTCCATTTTACAGCAACTGATAGCCAAGTGGACAGAATATCATCTACCCCCGAACCTGCTGACAAATCAATGCATTACGTTCTTGGTCATATTACCGTTTCACAGAAACTGATAGCTCAGTAGTCGCAGTAGTGTCTTCCAATGAACCGGATGATATAGCAGTGCATCATGTTCTTGGTCATTTCACGGCAGCTGATAGCTCAGTGGTCAGAGTAGTCTCTCCCACCGAAACGGGTTTAATATCAATGCACAATGTTCTTAGTGATATGAGCGAAATGTGATAACTCAGTGGTTAGAGTAGTATCTCCCACCGCACCGGTTGCAGTATCAATGTATCTTGTTCTTAGTGATGCGGTCATTTCATGGCAACTGACAACTAAACGCTGAGAAAGCTAACTCCCGTCGAACTGGAGATAATATCGGTGCATCGCCTTCATGAAAATGTCACCGATTTACGTTAACTGGGGATTCAGTACTCAGAGCGCTCACTCCTGCCGAACCTATTATAATTACTGTGCTTCACGTTCCTAGGGATACCACAGATTCACAGCATTTGATAGCTCAGTGGTCAGAGCGCTAATTCCCGGCCAACTGGATATAACATCGGTGATTCAAGTTCCTGGATATATAACGGATTCGCGGCAGCTGATATGTGAGCGGCTAGAGTGTTACCTCCCAGCAAACAGGATACAATATTAGTGCATTACCTTCCTTAAAATATCACCGGTTCACGGCAGCTATTAGCTCAGCGGTGAGGGTACTAACTCCCGGAAAATCGTATATAATACTGCTGCATCACAATCCTGTGGATGTTACCGATTCACAACAATTGAGAGCTAAGAGATGAGAGTGCTAACCTCCGGCGAAAGGGATGCAATATCGGTACATCACGTTTCTTGTGATGTCACCAATTCACGGTAGCGGAGAGCAGGTGTGAGGTTGTTAACTCCCAGCGAACGCCATACTTAATGTCGGTGCATAACGCTCCTTGAGATATCACACTTTACAGCAATTGATAGCGCAGCGGTCTGAGTGCTAACTCCGGGCGAACCGGATACAGTATGGACACATCAAGTTCCTGGAGTCGTCACCGTGTCACGGCAATTTATAGCTCACTGTTTAGAGGACTAACTTCCGGCAAACCGGATGTAATATTGGTGCATCACGCTGATATGAGTGTTACTGATTTGCAGCGATAGATAGTGCAGCTGTCAGAGTGCTAAATCCTGGAGAACCGGATATAATATCTGTGCATCACGTTCCTGGTGGTAACACCGATTCACAGCAGCTATTAACTAAACGTTGAGAGTGTCAACTGCCGGCGAATGGGATATAGCATCAGTGCATAATATTCCTGGAAATGTCACTGATACACGGCAGCTGACACCTGAGCGGTTAGAGTGCTCACTCCCGGCAAACCGGATACAATATTAGTGTATTACATTGCTGGAGATATCTTCGACTCGTAGGAACTGATAACTCAACGGCCAGAGTGCTTACTTCTGAACAACCAAATTTAACATAAGTACATCACGTTTCTAGTGGTCACCAATTCACG
This sequence comes from Deroplatys truncata, assembly GCA_030765065.1. Classification (NCBI taxonomy): domain Eukaryota; kingdom Metazoa; phylum Arthropoda; class Insecta; order Mantodea; family Mantidae; genus Deroplatys; species Deroplatys truncata. The sequence continues at coordinate 5,065,455 of CM060990.1, read as the reverse complement.
GCCGCTGATAGCTAAATGGTGAGAGTGCTAACTGTCGACGAACCGGATATAATATAGGTGCATCACATTGCTGGAGATGTCACTGTTACATGACAGCAGATAGCTGAGGGTTCACATCGTTTACTCCCAGCGAACCGGATTTAATAACCATACATCACATTTCTGGAGATGACAGCGACTCACGGCAGCTGATATCTCTACAGGCAAAGTGCTAACTGCTAGTAAATCCCATATAATATCGATGCATCACGTTTCTGGAAATGTCAGCAATACACGGCAACTGATAACTCGACGGTCAGAGAACTAACTCTCGGCAAGTCGAATACAATATCATTGTATCACACAGCTAGAAATCACATCAAATCACTGCTACTGATAGCTAAACAATGAGAGCGTTAACTCCAGGCGAAACGGATAATATATCGCTGCATCACGTTTCCGGAAATTTCAGCAATTCACTGCAGCTGATAGATCAGATGTCAGGGGCCTACATCTGCCGAACCGGAGATAATATATTTCAATTACTTTTTGGGAGATGTCACCGATTCATAGCAATTGATAGCTTAGAGTTCAGAAGGCTGTATCCCGCCAACCGGATATAATATCGCTGCGTGATGTTCCTGGAGCAGTTAAAGATTCAAAGGGTGCTAACTTGCGGTAAAGCGGGTATAATACCCGTACATCAGTTTCTGGCGATGTCACCGTATAAGCACAGATGATAGTTCAGCGGCCAGTGTCCTACCTCCTGATGAACCAGATATAATATCGGTGCATCGCATTCTTGGAGGTGTCACAGATTCACTGCGATTGATATATCAGTGGCTAAAGCGCTATCTCCAGCCAACCGGATATAATATCGATGCATTGCTATCCGGAGGTGTCACGGATTTGCAACAATTGATAGCTCAGTTATCAGTGTGCTAACTACTGGAGAATTAGTTATAATCTCGGTGCATGATGTTCCTGAAAATGACACCAATTCACGGCAGATGACATCTATACCGTGAGAGTGCTGAAGTCCGGCGAACCGGATACAATATCGGCGCATCACATTCCTAGAGATGTCACCAATACACAGCAGCAGATAGCTAAGCGGTCGGTAGTTCTGCTCCCACCGAACCGGATATTACACTCATACACCCTCTGCGGCCAGAGTGCTAGCTCTCGGCAAATTAAATTGAGTTTTATTTATGGACGCCCTTAACTACCATGGTCCTTGGCGTTCCAGTTTGTTTTTGGGCGTGAAGGAACGGACATTTTTCTCAGAGGCCTCTATCAGTTTTGAGGCTCCTTTAAGTGCAGTAAATTTATGGTAAGGGAACATTGGCTTCACTTCCCTTCCGAAGGAAACCATCCTAAGGATTTTTACGCCCGAAAAAGTTCATCGCCTTCCACTGGGTTTCAAACCGCGATCTCAAGGTTCTGAGGCACCCCTAGCGAACCGCATATAATATAATTTCTAAATGCTCCTGGAGATATCACCGATCCACAGCAGCAGACATCTCAGTGGTCTGAATGCTAACTCCGGGTGAACCGCATACAGTATCTGTGCATCAAGGTCCTTGGAGTCTTCACCGTTTCACTGCAACAGATAACTAAGTAGTCAGAATGCTATAAGCCGGAAAACTGGATATAATGACGCTGAATCACGTTCCCGGAAATGTCAGTGATACACAGCAATTGATAGCTTAGTAGTTAGAGTGCTAACTCCCAGCCAACCGGTTATAATATCGGTTCATCACGTTTATGGGTGGTTCATCGATTCACTGCAAATAGCTCAATGGTCAGAGTGCTAACTCCCGAAATACTGAATACAATATCGTTACTGAGGATAGCACCGATGCACGGCAGCGGATATCTAAATGGTAAGATTGCTAACTGCCGGCGAAGCATATACACATAATATCGGTGTATTACATTCCTGGAGCTGTCACTGATAGAGAAAATGTGATAGCTAAGATGTCAGAACTCTAAATCCCTTCGATACGGATATAATACTCCACATTACGTTTCCGGAGATGTCACCGATTCACGAAGTTGATAGCTCAGTGGTAAGTGTGCTAACTCCCGGCGAAGCAGATATAATATCGGTGCATCAGGTTCCTAGGGATGTCACCAATTCACGGCAGCTGATAGTTCAACTGTAAAACTGTTTACTGCCGGCGAACTCTATATAATATTGGTGCATCACATCCGTGGATACGTGACCGATACACGACAGCTGATAACTAAGCAGCCAGAGTATTTGCTTCTGGCGGACCGGGCTTAATAACCTTGCATAACAGTTCTGGAGATATCACCGACAAACCGCAGCAAATAGTTTTGCGGCCACAGTGCCAGCTCCCTCCGAACCGAATATAATATCGTTGCCTAGCGTTTCTGGAGATATAACCTATTCTCAGCAGTTGATAGCTGAGCGGTCTGAGTCTAACTCCGGGCAAACCGAATACTGTATCGGCGTATGACGTTCCTGGGGTTATGAGCTATTCAACTTAGTTGATAGCTAAGCAAGACTTGTTAGTATAGCGGACTGCGTGATATAATATTGGTGTATAACTTTCCTAGAAATGTCTCCAATTCGCAGTTGATAGTTTAGTGGTCAGGGTGCTAACTTTCGAAGAAGCATATATAACATCGGTACATCACGTTGCGTGAAATGTCACCGATTAACGGTACCGGATATCTAAACGATGAGAGTGCTAACTGCAGAAGAATCGGGTATAATATCGGCGCATCACATTCTGGAAACGTCACTGCTACACGGCAGCTGATAGCAGAGCAGTCACAGTGCTAACTCCTGGTGAACAGGATATAATACTCATTTATCACATTTCTAGAGATGTCACCAATTAACTGCAGCTAATAGCTCTGCATCTAGAGTACTAAGTCTCGGCAAACCAAATACAATATCGGTGCATCGCATTACAGGTGATGTCAACGATCCACAACAATTGATAGCTCAGCGGTTAAGGTGCTAACTACCGGCGAAGTGGATATAATAACACTGCATCAGGTTTCTGCATATGTCACCGATTCGCATTAATTAATAGCTCAACGTTCAGATTACTAGCTCCCACAGAACCGGATATAATATTGGTGCATCGCGATCTTGGAGATATCAGAGATTTACGGCACCTGATAACTAAACGGTTAGCGTTCTAACAGCTGGTGAACACGATATAACATCTATGCATTACATTTCTGGAGATGTCACTAATAAACGGCAGCTCATAGCTAAGGGTCAGAGTTTTAAATCCCGGCGAATCGCATATAATACGTGTACGTTACGTTTTTGGGGATGTCAAGGATTGATGGCAGCTAATAGCTTTGCGGCTAGCTTGCTAACTCCCTGAAACCGGATATAAAATCGGTGCATCACATTCCTGAGTCAGTGAATATATGTTTTGAGATATGATACATGGAAGAAAATGAAAATTTCATGAAATCGTTTAGCAGCATCCAAGAAAATGTTGAAGTAAATATAAATCAAGTAGTGACGCACAAATACACATGTAGTGACACACAAAAAATATACGCATTAGATACAAATAATTGATCTAATTAATAACAAATAGATGAAGCAAACTTAATAGATGGCCAACAGCACCAAAACTGAAAGAAATTTTAATCGAAAGCTGTGGCACACTTAGCACGAAATCTGGAAATTATAATAAGTACACCCACACATTTAAGGTTATTAAGTACATAATACCATTCAGACACAAATGCACACCAATTACGAACGCAATAAGAAAAGAAACGAATAGGTCATAAACAGATACACCAGGATCATATAATAGAAACTTCAAACTCCATTTATCAATCTCCCATAAGTTGGATAAGCAAAGCTGAATGACAATAAATACAAGGAAATTAAACTAATACACAGAACCAAATAATTTCAGATCACAGGAGATAAATGCAAAAATGCAAAGCAAAATTTTTATCATGTATAATGTTTTCACAAAATTTAAACAATCTACCTAGCCAGGAACATAAAGAGTAAAACTTGTGTAAGCAAAATAGTTAATGAGTGGTTTCCAAAGCATGGATACAGCAATGAATACTGTTCGACAATGCCACAGTACACAAAAGTAGATTATTTACGGAAATCTTATCTTGCAATGGAATAACGTTATACAACCCAAATTTTTATCCTAAAAAACCCACGTGAAAGGATTATGCGAGATCTAGAATTTATTTTGAATCCTAAGCCCCTCGATCCATAAAGAACGGTACAACCCGTGCCAAACTATCGAAAATATAATAAACTATACAACAAACCTAGACAAAAGATTCACTCAATACGAAATGATGCCAGGAAGAAAACCAGGACTAGTTACCAACCTCCCTAACCTGCAAGACACCAGTACCAGCACATTGATACTGGAAGAAATATGCCAAACGGCCTTCCAGAGAATCAAAAGAAAAGCTGAGAAGAGATCAGAAGGGATATACAAGAAACCAAAATTTCAATTCGAATATAAAAGAGAAGGTACTTCTGAAGCAGCATCCCATCGCCATAGGATTCCAGGAAACTTATACAAGAATGTGTTGATTGTACAAGGGACCATGCGGCATTCAAAACATCTACGGAGAACGCACATATGAACTTAAGGATGAAAATAGTACCGTAGGAAGATAGTGAAAACCATTTTAGTTAGTATAAATGTTATACAGAGGGAATTATTAGCCTACATCCTTTATTCAAAAAGAAAAATTCTTAAAATGCGCATAAAACATGTCCGCTAATAAGGGTCACTTGAAGCGATATTTTCATATACATATCCACATAAGTTATATGTAACTAAGTGTAAAGAACGCTTAAATAAGATTGACATCAGATGAGAATTGATGAAAGCTTATCGGATGGGAGTGAGAAAATTAAGAGCAGAAAGGAATTCAGAAGTGGACGGTATAATAAAATTCATGTTGTGTCAAAGATTCATAGTAATCAAAATTAGACTATGGGTGATCATCACTTTAACAGTGTTAAATAATTTCGAACTGATTCTTAGACCTACATAAAACACATAGAGAGCCATCCATAAGCACAGCCTCACCTACAAAAAGGATTGCAGAAATCCAAGTCGCTATGGCAATAGGTGACGTAAATACATGAAACTTTAAGGTGAATATCAGCAAAACACTCATTTTTCTGCTGGTCGGAATAGAGCGAAGTTGCGTTCGCCTGCGTGTCAAATATTATTACGCAGAAACAATTTTGAACCCTTATACGTGTTTTAAAAATACATTAACAGAGTGTGTAAAAGAAAAGTAGTGAAAAGTAGAAATCTGTTTGTGAAAGTGTACTTTATTTCCAGCGAAATAAAAAGGAAGATGAAATCTGTACCACGAATCCAAATCTTTTACTCTCTTCCGAGACCACGACCTGAGATGCACCCGTAAAAATAAGTTTATTTCCACAGGAGCCATGGACTGCTCAACCGCTGATCTATTAAAGCCGAGATAGAACCCAGTAAGAATCCACAAGACGCCCTGCTACACGGCGCCATGTAGGTGCACAAAAGCTCGAGACTACAACCCAATCTCTTTGTATTTTTCGTTATACCAATGAACAATGAGATGTAGATACACGAGCTTATTTTACAGGAGCAACTATAATTATTGCCGTTCCTTTGGCATGAAACGATCACATCACCACGAATACTGCATTAATATATCACCCGGTTCGGAATGAAATTACTACTATGAATAATGAGCTATCAGTTGCAGTGAAGTAGTAACATCACCCAGTATATGATGCACTGACATATCGTCTGGTTCGGAGAGAGATACTACTCGAATACTCAACTACCATTTGCTGGGAAACAGTCACATCACCAAGTACACAATAAACTGAATAATCATCTGCTTTAGGGTGATTTTACTGAGCTATCGTTTGCCGTGGAATGATAACATCACAAGAACATAATGCACTCATTGCATATGGTTCGGCGGGGAATACTACTCCACCACTGAAATAGCAGTTGCCGTAAAACGCTCACATCAATAACATCTTGATGCATTGATATTGCATCCGGTTCGGTGGGGGATGCTAGTCTCACCTCCGAGCTATCAGCTGCTGTGAAATAATGACATCACCAAAATATGATGCACTAATATATCATCCCAAGTGGCTGGAGATACTTCTCTGACCACTGAGCTACTAGCTTCCGTGAAACGGTCACATGACTAAAAACATAATGCATCTATACATCATTCGTTCAGCGGGAATGCTACTTTGACCACTGAGCTACTAGTTTCCATAAAACAGTCACGTGACCAAGAACATAATGCATTGATATATCATCCGGCTCTGCGGGAGATGCTACTCTCACCACTAAGGTATGAGTTGCCGTGAACTTTATCACACATTCTGTACATATGTACATGATTCGGTTCGGTGGGAGAGCTAATCTGAAAACTGAGCAGTTACGGTGAAAGGTGGCATCATCAAGAACATGATGCACAGATACATTACCCATAAGCCGCCAGTGTACTCTATGCCGGATCCCTCTTAAAAGAACAAAGTGATTAAAACAAATGCCTATCCTCTCTGAAAGAATTCCTGTTTGTTCCTTGTTTCAAAGTGAGTAATACTTATTTATCCTGAATCTGCTGATACATTCTGAATCATTCGGTTCGACTAGAGTTAGCACTATGGCTACTAAGCTAACAGGTACCGTGAAATGGCGACATCATCGACAATATGATGCAGTAACATATCATCCGGTTCGGCGAAATATACTACTCCGACTACTAAGCTACCAGTTGTCGTGAATTGGAGACTTCTCCAGAAACGTTATGCACTGATACATTGTTATCCGGTCCTGCCTGAGATACTGCTCTTACCACTGAGCTGCAGCTGCCGTGGAATAATGACATCACCAAGAATATGATGTACTGATACATCATCCGGTTCGGCGGAAGATACTACCCTGATCATTGAGCTACCAGTTGCCGTGAAATGGTGAAACCAATAACAACATAATGCACTTTAACATCACCGGTTCTGCGATAGATACTACTCTGACCTCCGAAACCTGTGTTACGGATAGTATATCTGGTCGCGGGAGGTAGTAGCCTGACCACTGAGGTATCAGCTTTCGTGAATCTAAAAATTCTCCAGAAACGTAATTTACGGCTATTACATCTGGTTTGGCAAGAGTTAGCACACTCACCGCTAACCTATCACGTGCCATGAATCGGTGACCTTTTCAGGAATGTGATACACCGATATTATATTGCGGCGTATTATAGTAAACTTAAAACCGCGGTCTGTGAATTCCGTTAGATTACACGAAGTGTCAAAAGAAGTGGAAATATAGGGAGTACTGGCTTGTGGGACAACGGATCACTTGCTCATCTCACGTATGTCGAGAGGACCATTCTTGTTTCTTTTCTTTATCCTTTTCTCACCTTTCCTAACTCTATACGCTTTCACGTAATCCGCTTATACGACGCACAGTTCTTTGAATCCATAGGTACAGATGTCCCACACGCCAGATTTAGGACATTCTGTCAGTGGTCAGTCGTCCGCCGTGGTTTTGTGGTATCACGCTATCCTGCGGTTCCCAACGTCGCGGATTCAAACATGGCGGATGGCGATGGATTTTTTCTGGCATAAGAATCCTCAGAATAGCTTCCTTCTGAAGGGAAGTAGATCGGGTGGTCCCGTGTCGTAGGTTTACGGGACGTAACAGAGCCTCTTTCACGCCCAATATAAAATGGGACGCTAAGAAAGATAGTAGTTAAAGGGCATCCATAAATAAAACTCAATTTAACTTTTTCCTATCAGAGGCCTTATTGAATACAACCCACCCACTCACACCTTGCATTACAACATATTCCTATGTGCATGCAGTATCATGAATAGTTAGGAATAAAATATGTATATCCTTGGAGTATAGGTTTTGCCTTCCTGGCTCATAGCATGTGAGAACAGTAAACAGTGCTAATTTAGTTTGTATGGCACAATCTGCTCGCGGCACTGCTGCAGACTCCGACAGCCCTGTGCCACAGGAAATCAGGAAATTGTGTGTAGAGTTTGTAGGAGTACAGCGCGAAAAATTGAAAGTACAAGAGTTTACTACTGGAGATTTATGAGATATTTCTAATGAATTAGCACTACACGCTCAACCGCATATCAAATTCAGCTATGCTCCGGGAAAGTTACCTAGACACCAAGCTCGAGCACTAGTATTCTTGGCACAGAAGCAAGAATGAGCAGAGCAAACTAGACTCACCTATGGCATGAGACAGTGTCGTAGTAGGTGTAGGTCAGTACTTCAAGGTTAGCTGTTGCTAACTTTCCGGAACGTTTTCAGGGGAACCAGAAGAAGGTGTAAGAAACTACCTGTACAAATTCGAAATAACTGCGCGCTCTAAAAATGGGTGCAGCAACACAAAGTACAACCATTGCCGTGCTATCTTAACAGTAGATCCCGAGTGTCGAACTGGCGTAAAGCATTCCCTACATAAACACGAATACGTCATAGGAAAGATTGAAACAGAAATTATCAAATGCTTTCGTAAACGCGGCCGAAGAATTCCTTAATTTAAATTAAGACAAACACTACAGGATTCGAGCGAGTCCACTAACAACCCCCAAACGCTAGAAAAAGAACGGGTTAAACACATGACAAGAGGATAAACGCCGTCGCTCATAGAGCAGGTATTACCTCACAACTCTCAAACAGTAGAGTCTCTAATTCAATCAGCGCGTGGAATAGAATCAGCACTTTATCCAGCAGGAAAGAGAGTTGACATAATTAGTCGATAGGTCATAACACCTAGCGCGCAAAATAGGTCTATTTCGTGGTTTGGAAGTATCATTCTAGCCTCTAGTTTCCGAGGTCGCGGGTTCAAATCCGGTGGAGAGAGATGGATCTTTTCGGGCGAAAAATACTTAGCATAGCTTCCTTCGGCGGCAAATAAATATGGTGATCCATACCGTAGATTTAAGGCACGTAAAAGAAACTCGAGGCTGATAAAGAGTTTCCGGTATATTTTCCGGTCTTCACGCCGGTATAGAATGGGACTCTAAGAACCCTAGTCATTAAAGAGGGTCCTAGATAAATAACAAAAAAGAAAACAAGGTCGGCAGATACCAATTTTGGAAATTACTAAAAATATGGAGGCGTTAACAAAGCAGGTGCTACAAACTAAAACAAATCCCCATTCATCAACCACCAAAAACAAATGTACAACGTCAGTCAGGAGTTACGGACTCCCGCCAACATATTACGATGACAAAAACTAATGGTTAAGAAATAATAATACCTGCAATCGCTCATCAGTTCTTTATTGTATCTCCGTACGTCGAATAACGCGTTCGGAAGGCAGACGTCGCGTCGGAAAGCGTTCAGATTCCGACCTTTGACCCTCAACCGCATTTCGGTGCGTCTTTCCGTAATCATAACCACACCTGTGCATTTGTTGTTGAACATGTTACCTGTTTACCTGAATGACCTAGCTCGAACTGTTAACAGGCGATCATATGACGCTTATCAGTAAAGAAAACACGAAGTAAACGCGTCAGAGAGCAAGCAATACCTGTGACCCTTCGCTTCATACCCGCACTGCCGCTTTCAAAAGTAGTTTCGTGGCAATTTTGCACTTATGTATGCGAGAATATAAAACTTCAATGGACAGCTTACTTGGGCCACCTGGTATAAAGAAGCTTGGTTACAAATGTTGGTGCATGTATATGTTTTCATAATTTTAGACATATTTTCATACTTATGGTTCTTATTGAACAAGACGCAGGTTTGCTAAGATCCATACTTTTAAATTAATTCGTTTTTAAACAAATTTTGGTTCAGTTGTAGTTTCGGCGAAAATATATACTTATCAAACTTGAATGAGCTTGATGGTCTAATACATTTGCCTCAAAATAACAACTACGTAGCAAGTTTTAGGGAAACCATTTCCGGAGTTTCACTCTGAAAACTAAAAAATGTTATCGTAACAAGCATTTTAAATCTTGAAGAATGTGTAAAATATTACAAATGAGAAAAATGCACAGAAAAGTTACTTATAATAACCGACCTGAGGTTCTGTTTAGGTTTTATTCATAAAACAGTGTATACATTTATTTAAAATTAGTATTTTATAAACTAATAAACATATATTCAGCAAAGTTTGCAAAACACTTCTAGAAATTTTGTAAAAAAGCGAAAAATATCAGAAAAACCTCATAGCTGCTAAGGCAACCCTCGCTTAGAGTTATATGAATCGTCACATAACTCCTTGTTTTTGCTAAAATGCAAACTTATTTAAACGAAAACACACGTTGCTGGAGAAGTGGATTTAATAATAAGTTGAATTATAGTTTTTTACTGCATTTGGCGAATTTTCACTGGTTTTCACCCTTAATTTACCTTCAATGCCGCGTTACTTTTGTCACATCTATATTTCTTCCGCGATAATTGTGTATTTGCCTTGGACTGAAAAACAAGTTTGTTCGCAATATTTGTATGTTTACATGTTACATTTGGCAGTAGAAAAGTACTCGACAATTTAATTCAGACAGTTTTGAACATGTGAAGACAGGCGAAATGAATTTATTGTTTGCAGCGTACATTCTCTTTTATTCCGAGGATTGTGGTTCGGAAAGCTCTGGTCAATTTCAAACAGATGCTACGATATTGCGGTCGTTAACTGGCTGTATTACTATTTGAAAACAAAATCCTGTGGTTTGTTGCTGCACAAAAATGTACTGTTTCACCGGATAATGTAGGTTCCTGATATCTGCGGTGCTGCTTTGGAATGGGCAGCTCTAATGCTGCAATTGGAAATAAAATATTTCCAGAGAATGGTGCTATTTTACTCTGTTGTAAATTCAGCTCGAAACTGACATTAACAAACCTGTGCACTCAGGCTTCAGAATTGATTACGGACCAGTTGCATCTTAGCTGAGAAGTATGAAACAGCTGTTAACTACTATAGCATTTTAAGCTGATATCATGTGCATGTCGCATTACTATTTAAACCTATAGTCGATCAACCAGAAAACCGCAATTAAAAACGCCAGTCAATTTTAATATGTGAGAACGTCTTTGACGCTTCCAGGGATATGCACTGCACTCCACTTCTTAAAGTTATATCCCGCAGTTGTGCACGGCGCTCTGGTAATGTTGGTTTTATGTTACAGGATTTCAGGGGTAGGAGAAGTTTTAATCAATTATACATTGTGGCTCTCTACATACATATACGAATATGTAAAGTATCTATTACAGATTTAAAACTCTGCAGACGAAAGCGGGATTCGTACACAAAAGCTCTGGATATGTATGTCAAAGCGGCTACCTAATAGTTAGTCCAGCTTCGCTAAGCTGAGGGTAACGGGTTCGAGTCCCGCCATGGGCATGAGTGTTTGTGTGTGTCTGTGTGTTGTGTAATTGCGTTAATAAGCGTTAAAGTATACAGTAAAACACGATAATCATAATCTCGGTAAACAAAGGAAAAAAGCATTAAAATTGACGGACGGGACGTATTAGTATTATTGTTATTATACTGGAATGCATTAGTATGCATATTATCCTATAAGAAGTATACAACCAATAATAAACATACAAAATGTCGGTTATATTCATGTAACACTCAAAGCTAACAAATGCACGGTGACAGTGTTAGCAGTACCAGTACGATTTGAAATAAACCAACTGAAACAGAAGCAAGTAATCCTACGGGTAGTGCTGATGTCATTTCTGTTGCCTATTTGAAGAAAGTGGATGAGATGACAGAGATTCAGTCCGCTTGAAAGCTGAAGATCTGCGTTCTGTAGCGGGCGGGGATTTGCGAATCCACGTATATACGTAATATCTCACCTTGATGAGTTTCAGGTTGAAGTTTCCTGCCTCGGCTGCCAGTCGTGAGCTGTCAATAAATTTCTATTCCTAGCTATCTGTATCTCAGGATATTGTGGGTAAAGGCAGTTAATAAGCTGAATTTCTCAACAATCTGATTTATTCTAACACAACAAGTTATCGAAGTGGCTAGCAACTGTTCTTCTTCGAATAATAATGAAGTAATCTATAAGATTCCTGCTACTTTGAATGTTACAGTGGACCTAGTCATACGGTATCTCCCGCATCCACACGCACACGCTCACATGAGAGAATATGAAAGCGTGTTGAAATCTGGGATGACGCTACCTTTCGCGTCTTCTTACCTAATCTTATAACAAGTGGTTATTTACTTGGCGTCCTATGAGAAAGAAATCGTTCACTTTTAGAAGCCAAGCTTCCGTCTAACTCCTTTGGTAAAACCCACTGTCTCAGTCTCACTCACAATTGTTTTGCTGACTTCTTATCCAACCCTCTTGACTTTCCAGAAATTGTCTCCTATCTCGTCCTTGTTTCTCCTCGGACCTCTCTCTCAGCTCGACGTAGTTTTGCTTACGCCTATGCTCGTTAGCGTGTGTATGTTGGTGAACTTTTAACCTTGTTGCTAGCTCGTTTCCTAGCTAATTTCAATGTTTCTTACATCTGTCTACATTTTTTGGTACAAGTTATCTTACAGTGTTATATTGTGGCATTTGGTTGTGGTAATACATTTATAAGAACACATGTGGTTTAGGCAACATTTGTTTAGGTGGATTTTGGGTTGGTAGCACGGACCAGAATGACGTAATAGGAGTGGGGGTAAACCGGTTATATCTTCACTAAGCGTCTGGGACGCTGTCTCTTGCAAGTTATCGAACAGTGTAGAGGTGGGTGTATGATGATGCTCCGTCAAGCAGAAGGTAATATGTATCAGTTTTAATTTTAGTAAATCCTTACCATCTAAGTTTCTGTCATGTGAATTCTTAATGCAGTTAGTTCCTTCTTTCCTTCCCCATAATGACCTAGGAATATTTTGAGAGTTTTCAGGTGTTTTTAGGAACTCTTATTAGCTCGCCCCGTCGGACCTCGTGTAGATTGCTATGAGTTAAACTCCGGTACCATGCTCTACCCCCCGTGATATGTGAGAATGTAAGAGGTTACGACAATTTGGCGCGAGTCGCCGGGTAGTTCGACAAATTGGTTTGAGGGTCGGATAGAATTTGTATTTTGAAGTGCAAAATGTTTTTTTCTCTTAGTTTTGGAAATGTAGTTTACGTGATTTGGTCCTCCACGTGTTCAATGGAACATGTAACTCCTTAGTTTTGGCTTAATGGTAAGGGGTTTTCTTTGAAAATTGTGGATTTATGTTCTAAATTCATCTACAAGTATTTCTTTAAATGTCCCGTCTTTGCATCTTTATTTTGAGCTCACTTTAAAATTTTTACATTGTCTTCCTGTTAGCGGAGCGTCGTTAATTTTTGGCTTCATTCTTCCCCTTACAATTGTTTAAATTCTGTTTTTATGAAGAACTTCCTTTTGCACTGTTCTTTCTAAATTTCTTGTCTTTTAAAGTATTTTTTCTGAATTGTGGGAATTTGTGGTAATTTAAACTTTAATAATGTGGTTGCCACGTGTTGGCTGATGTTTCTAAGATTACTATTTTCAGTGCTAATTAGTAATATTTTTTGAGCTTTCATTCTACTTTATACAGGTTTTGGTTTTCTACGCATTACCATATTTTTGGTGCATTTTCTTGCAACTCTTATGTAAGCACGTGTGTTGCGTTTTGATGCGTAATCTTTGCGTGGTTTGCTCTTCAGCAACAATTCTAGAATGTGAAGCAAATTTTTTACAGTTCACGTGTTTTGTGTATCAAGTTGTGTATAATTTGAGCGCTAGTCACAGTATGAGTGACAACTTTTTTTCTCTGCCCATGTGTATTTTCTGTTTTGAAACCTTGGACTTGTATTCAAGTGACTTGCGTGTCAAGTCTCTGTAAACAATATGCTGGTGTAGTCTCCTAATATTTCGCCGTGGGCGCTTAATTATAGTATTACTGATATTGGTTCTTAACTGGCTACGTTTTGGTATTCCTAGTTAAACTCATGTGGTGATATAAGTGCTTAATTTGTTGTAATCCGTAATGTTGATCTTTCATATTTTTCTCATTTACTGGTTGAGGTTATCCTTGTTCTGTGCTGTCGCAATGCCTAAGCAACGTACTATGCAAAAGTCTGATGTGTTCATTGCACCAGTTAGTGAGCATAGTGAAAAAGAATCCATTTCTAGCACTAGTACACCTCCTGTTACTCATTTGTTACCAGTAATGCCTAATCCGCCTGTTTCGGCGAGCATAATGCAGTCAGCTGTGTGTAGACCGGTCATTGAACCCTCTTATTTTGAGAATTCCAGTAAGTTATCAGCATACAAGTTCCTCCAAAATTTTGAAATGGTCCTGCTGCTAATGGTTAGTCTGATGAAATGAAATTGAAATGTTTTCCATGTTACGTGAAAGATACTGCTGCATTGTGGTTTCAAACTTTTCGCCACCGGCATCCTCGCCATGATTGGCTTTGCCTGACTTTGCAGTTCCTAAATGCTTTTCAGATGACTAACCAGAGTGATATCTTAGAAATTAAACTCAGACAGCGTGTGCAGTTAGATGATGAGCCTGGCATTAACTATATCTATGATGTGTTATCACTGTGATCAAGTAAATCCAGATATGTCTCAGTTGGAACAAATTAAACACTTGCTTCAAGGTCTTAAACCTCTCTATGTAAGGCATTGCTACCATTAAAGCTTCAAACTGTTGATGACGTGATGCAAATAATTCGACGAGTTGACAAAGCACAATTTTATATGCAGAATCGACAACATCTAGTGTCTGCCCAATCTCAGGCTGCAGTGTTTACACCATCTATTTCTGTGCCTAATTCAACATCTGTTCCTGTTCTTGCTTTTCCGGCTACTGGTCAATTACCAAATGCTCCTTCTCTTGGGGACGTACCTGTCGATCCAATGAAACAGCTGATTGATAGTGTAGCAAAGTTAATCAGTTTCAGTTACCACCTGCTGCACCATCTTCGCAGAGACCTTCACAATTTCCACGATCATCTGATATGAGCCAGCGGGATTCATCTATCACCTGCTATAGATATAACAGGCGGGGCCATCTGCCTCGTTTCTGTCACAGCCGTTTTCCTCAGCCAAAAAACGACTGGCGCCGAGCCTCATACGCCGAGACTTAGCGGCATCACCACCGCCCACCAGTGCAGCTTCACCTCAACAGGATGTTGCTGCCTTTTCAAGTCAGATCTTACAAGTTTTTGGTCGTATTGCCCAGACAGAGGTTTCCATCTTGCTCGACACAGGAAGCGCAGTAAGTATTGTAAATGCTGCATATATTCTTGATCTCTCTACATTGAAACCCATAGAGATGTTACTTCGAACTGCAGGTAACAAGCTACTTGATGCACCTTACCACATTTTTTGAAATTTCATATTAATGATGTTCTTTTTCAGGAAGATGTATTAGTTGTAAAATGTATTTCTCATGACTTAATTTTAGGCAATGAGTTTTTACATGCTCATGGTGTTGTAACTGACAATGCACCAAATTTAATAACATTGAATTCTTCCGAGGATAATTCCTTTACTATAACACCAGGTACAAGGTCCTTTTGTTGATATGGCGGTGAATCCTTTGCAAGATAAAGAATGTAATGACTCTGGTATTAAAGTGGCAGTTGTAAATGATGTGAAAATTCCACCATTATCTACTTGCTATGTAACAGTTCAACCCTCATCAGAAATCAGTAATGAGGTTATGTTTGAACCTGCTGTCAGCATTATGCAGAAGAAAAATCTCTCAATTGCACAATTGTTGCGTCATTATCTGAACTAACTATACCAGTTCATAATAACACTGCAGTTCCACAAACACTATTTGCTAATACAGTTTTAGCTAAAGCTTATGATGTTGCACTAGTTCAGAGTAATACTGTTTCATCATCAGATGTTACCCATATGCAAGCTTCAAATTTTAATTTTAATGTAAATGGTAAATTACTGGACACTCAAAAAGCTGAATTACATTCATTGTTGTTGAAATATAGTCATCTTTTTGCCATCACATTGCAAGAACTTGGTATCACTGATGTTGCAGAATTTGATATTAAAGTAACTGACTCCAAACCAATTAAACAAAGACCTTACAGAGTTCCCCATAAACAAGAAG
The DNA here is from genome assembly GCA_030765065.1 of Deroplatys truncata. Classification (NCBI taxonomy): domain Eukaryota; kingdom Metazoa; phylum Arthropoda; class Insecta; order Mantodea; family Mantidae; genus Deroplatys; species Deroplatys truncata. Next base: position 5,049,384 of record CM060990.1, on the reverse strand, counting down.
AAATAATTGCTGAACAAGTTAAAGAAATGCAAGATGCTGGAATTATTAAGGAATCACAGTCCTCTTGGGCTTCTCCTGTGGTGTTAGTAAAAAAGAAAGATGGTTCCATGCGGTTTTGTGTCAATTACAGGAAATTGAATGCTGTTACAGAAACCACCTCTTTCCCTTTGCAATTGATAGATGATTTGTTAAGTTATCTGAGGGAGGCTAAATGATTTGTCTCATTATATTTGTTGTCAGCATATTTTCAAGTACCTGTTGCAGAGGATAGTCAGAAATCTACTTCTTTTGTTAGTTTTCAAGGTCAATACCAGTTTACTCGCTTAAGTTTTGGACTGGCAAATGTTCCTAGATTCTTCAGTTACATAGCAGACAAGTTGTTACATGATCTCAATTTTAAAAAGGCAATTGTATATTTGGATGATATTGTCGTTTTCGCTAAAACTTTTGAAGAGTGGTTACAAAATCTTGAACCTGACTTTCAACGCCTGGATCACCATAAATTCAAACTTAAACCAGAAAAGTGTTTCTTCGCTTTGCAAAAAATCAAGCTCTTAGGCTTTGAAGTTTCCAAAGATGGTATTTCTCCTGATTCTGATAAAGTAATTTCCATCAAAATTTGCCCCGTCCTAAAAATGTCAGATATGTAAGGAAAGTTTTGGGCTTACTTAATTATTACAGGAAATTCATAAAAGATTATGCAAATATTGCTCAACCACTTATTCAATTGACTCGGAATGATCAAAGTTTTATTTGGGGAACTGATCAGCAAGCTGCATTTCAAAAGTTGAAAGACTCATTAGTCTCTGCTCCTGGCTTAGCTCACTATACTCCTGGTGCATATACTGAACTACATTCTGATGCCAGTGAACTAGGGGGTTGCTTCTGTTTTGTATGAAAAGATTGATAATGTGTTTAACTAGTGGGCTATGCTTCGAGGACATTATCTAAATGTGAACGTATATATAGTGTTCCTGATTTGGAATTGTTGGCCATTTTGTTTGGGCTTACTCACTTTCGCAGTTTTGTATATGGCTATAAGGTCAATATTGTATCTGATCATCACTCCCTTAACTATTTGAATAATTTGAAAGATTTGACTGGACGTCTGGCACGATGGAGTTTGAAATTGCAAGAATTTGATTATACTATTTCCTACAAATCTGGTAAGAAACAACATGATGCTGATGCTTTATCGAGATTTCCTGTATTGCAACCCAAAGAAAATGAACTTGAGCAGCTCGAGGAACTTCCCACATGCTTATTGTCTTCAGTTGAAGTTGCTGACAAACAGAAACAGGAACCTGTGTTACTTCAGCTTATTAATGCTCTTAATGACCCTCAGTCAGCTCCTGGTAAAATTCAGAGACAAATTTCACCTTACACTCTCAAATTAGGTGTTCTTTACCGAACAAATTCTGTCTCCACTGGCTCTATCCATCTGTTGGTTATTCTAGAGGCACTGAAACATGAAATTCTATCTTCGTGCCATGATGATCCTCTTTCAGGTCATTTAGGCTTCTCTAAAACGCTTCTCTAAAAATTCACTCCAGATATTATTGGATTGGGATGAAAAAAGATATTGAACACTTTGTGCGTATCTGTCCCAGTTGTCAAACCAGAATAGGACCTAAAAATCAAAAGCCAGCGGGTTTGTTACAACCAATTCCTGTTACTTATGTAGGCATGCGGTGGGGCATTGATTTGCTTGGGCCCTCCCACGCTCTAATTCTGGACACAAGTACATCATTGTCGCAATCGAGTATGCTTCTCGCTGGGTCGAGTCTGCGTCGCACTCTTCAGCAACAATTCCACAAGTTGCTAAGTTTATTCTGCATACCATCTGTAGGCATGGAGCCCCTGCCACCTTGTTGTCCGATCGAGGCTCAGTTTTTCTAAGTGAAGTGACACAAGAATTGTCGAGATCTCTCTCAGTGTCTTCTAGTTTTACTAGTGCTTACCATCCAGCTTGTAATGGATTAACGGAAAGATTCGATCAAACCCTCTTGAATATGCTTAGCCATTTTGTGGACACTAACCAAAAGAACTGGGACTCAAGTTTGCCCTATGTAATTTTTCTTATAACTCAAGTGCTCAGGACTCTGCTAAATTCTCACCCTTTTTCTTGATATATGGTCGGGAGCCTTCTTTACCTAATCAGGTTCAACTACAAGCTACATCTAATGATCTTTTTGTGAAACAAACTTCAACAGATTCAGAAGGCACGTGAGGTTGCTGTTGCTAACATTATTAAACAACAAGTGAAACAAAAAGAAACATTTGATGCAAAACATAGAGATGTGGTTTATAATGTAGGTCAATTAGTCAAAAATTTTACTCCTATAAGAAAGAAAGGTAAATGTACAAAGTTGTTACATAGATATTTTGGACCTTTTGAAAGTATCCAACAGATCACTCCTGTTACCTATCTTGTTGGTCGACCTCATACTCCTCGTACCAAACATCAGAGTGTTCATGTGTCACGCCTTTACCCTTACTATGATCCTGTGAATCCTTATAGACGGTAAATTTTGTGTTTTGTGATGCTGTTTTCATTACCATATTTGCCTTCATGTTGGCATGAAGCGTGTACTACCAGACATTGGAAAGTTGCACTGGAATTTTGTGGTAAAAAGAAAAGAAAAAGAAAAACAAACTGTAAGTATGTGTACATTGTGTGTACCAAAGTGTGGTATGTATATTTCGAACAACTGAAAACTTTTACAATGAAGACAGGTATGCTAAATTTTTGTTTTAATGACCAATGCTTAATTAAGCTGTGATTTTCAGGAATGAATTTTATGTTTTGCTAACAACATTATGTGTAATGAAAATCTTGGATTTTGTTTTGGGCAATAGAGATTATTTGGTTTGTTATGTTATGCTGCAGTGTATTTGTCTGATGTGTATTGTGTGTTTAATTTCCTTTGACTTCCAGGAATGATATGTGAAAGTGTTAATATTGTAATGATGTGCTTTATTCTGTTGCATTCTTTTGGCTTGATTTTGGTGTTTCATTATGATGCTGTGATCTTTCTTTGCAGAAGTTGTTGCATAAATTTCGTGTATGTGTATGAGGTTATGTGAGTAGTATATGGAAGATTTGCCTCGGTGGGAGTGCCAAAGAGTAATCCCGATGGTGGTAGTGAGATGTGATAAGTTAATGTCAGCTTCGGTGGGATAGCTACAATGTACCCTTGAAGTTTGAATGTGTGAGTTTTCAGGAGGGCTAACACGTGCCTGGAAATTCGTTGTGATGAATCGAGAGATGTTCTGCATATTGGTGTTGCTGAAATGTGCCCAGAATAGCGTGTGTGATGTGTTCACAAAGGAGATGTAATGCAATGGGAATACTTTTTTTTTGAGTTTATGCAACAAGTCGTAGTACCATCTATTTTCCAGCTTAATATGCCTATGTCAGGTATCTTTGATTTTGCAGTTAGTTGAATGAGACATGTCAGTGAATATTTTCTTTTCTCAGTAATTACTGTGTATGATGAGAACTAGGATGACGATGATAGGAATGATGATCATCATAAGAATGATGCTAATGAGGAGGATATGATAGTAATGTGAAGGACAATTTGTGTCACTGAGAGTGAAAAATGAGTATTTGTAGTTTAATGCATGTAACGAGGTGTTTATTTTGAAGCATGTAGTAATGTTCATAGTAGTTTTGGGTAGTTATTAAAGTGAGTGTGATGTATTATTTGAGACATGGTTATTATGAATGATTTTGTTTCATTGTCATGTATGAATGAATGGTAAGTGCACTTATTTATTTTGTTAGTTGTTTTTACCAGCTGGTTAGATTTAATATTGGGATCCCAAATTATTTGCTATATTTGTATTGTGTTATTATGTGTAGAAAATAGGTATAATTGACATAATAGTCATTTATTTTGAGAATTTCATGTCTCTTTGCTTTGACTCTTAAGCATTTATTGTAAAATTTTGGCTTGTATCCCTTTGAAAAATTAAGTTTTTATGTCAATATGTAATCTTTTCTTCTCTTCTTAGTACTAAGATTAAATGTTTGTAAACTTTTAACAAATTTGTGGCATTTTCTGTTGATATTATTTTAAATGACATACTATTTTCTTATTCTATGTATGATGATGTTTTGGGAGCACAAGTTATACCTGTTTGTAATTCACGTTGTAGTGATTTTGCTGGTTGTGGAGCATGAGTGTCCAGTGTGGAGTGACCCCGCTGTACAGAGACACGGCAGAGGCAGAATATATACACCAAGGAGAGCTGCTGCCTGTTAGTCAACTACACTGTATGTGGCAAAAGGAGCCACTATTTGGGGGGCAATCCAAGTCAGCGATTGCAAACCAGATCATCAGCGACTTGCATCAACAGTTAGTAAAGATTCTGAGGCTGAACCTTCGTCGTTGTGGGTGATGTTGAAGTCCCACCCATGAACAGATACGTCAAGACTTGGTGCAATGTAGTGCGTGTGTATCAGTGGCAGTAATGTATAATGTGCGTTTGCGGGGTTCACTTAAACAGACAAGATAACATCTTAATAAATATCGCCGGTGGCACTTGAGACTCCATTACGTTTGTATAAGCTTCACACATGTTAACAGGCTTTAAAATATTTCACTTCTTCTTAGAGAGACATTTCTGATCCATCTTATCTTTGTAAATATCCAGATATTAATTGTTTTTTGTAATACGTTTGGGAAGTTTCCTTTTCTGTAATTTTGTTTAAAAAACCTTCTTGCTTCGACGAGGACGTCGATTTGGGTAGCCAGGGGGAAATGAGGCATTTGGTTGTGGTAATACATTTATAAGAACACATGTGGTTTAGGCAACATTTGTTTGGGTGGATTTTGGGTTGGTAACACGGACCAGAATGACGTAATAGGAGTGGGAGTAAACCGGTTGTATGTTCACTAAGCGTCTGGGACGCTGCCTCTTGTAACTTAACGAGCAGTGTAGACATGTGTGTATAATGATGCTCCGTCAAGCAGAAGGTAATATGTATCAGCTTTAATTTGTAGTAAATCCTTACCATCTAAATTTCTGTCATGTGATTTCTTATTGTAGTTAGTTCCTTCTTTCCTTCCCCATAATGACCTAGGAATATTTTTAAGAGTTTTCAGGTGTTCTTAGGAACTTTTATTAGCTCGCGCTGTAGGACTTCGTGTAGATTGCTATGAGTTAAACTGCGGTACCATGCTCTACCCCCGTGATATGCGAGAATGAAAGAGGTTACGACAATATTATATTTCAATCTTGATTATTTATATGATTTGTTTTATTCACATTGCTTGCCCTGATGGGTGTATGTTCCCCTCCAATTCCATTCATGAATTTGGCACTGAGGTTTTGAAATCTGAATCCACTTTCCAAGCCTGACCTACACATCTCAGGCGTAAAAGAACCGTTTAATATCCGAAGTATTAAATTAGTTATACCAGTAATCGTAACTCAAAACCTTTGTCTGGTAGTTGCGTCAAAAACAATTGTTCGCATTCATCGTGTTGTATCAAGTTTGAAAAGATTTAATGGGACGTTAATAATGATGTAATAAAATCTATTAAAATAGTACAGAGCAAGACACACAAATTATAATTTTGTACTGCTTTTCAGGCTTATCTGTCTGGTAAATAACTTCTCTAGACCTGCTGCACCCACACCACACCGATCGAATGCTAGTATTATTGATGAAGTTACAGTGGGAAACGACTCAAATACTGCGATTTTGTGCGCAAGTTGCCTTGGACATCTTGTCTTTGTGATACTCGTCGTCTTTTATGTGGAAGATCTGAAACTTTTAAGCATTTGGTATATAAACGCTGTATCTCTACAATTTAGAATCTTGCTAGTTGTGTGTTCCATTCCCAGCTCCATAGGGAGTTAGTCAGATAGTCAGATGTAGGTGGTCGTCATAATGGTCCATACGAGTTACCGAGTCTGGTGTACCTAGCCTGATGGGAACCTTAATACAGACTTGTACCTTTGACTAGTGAGGATTTTGGGTCTGATCACGGTTGTAATGAAACTGATACTTGTAGGTATACCTGCCCTGATGAACACTTTGCCTCCACATCAGCAGTTAGCACTAAAATAGAACATCTCCTTGTGGACGGAATAGAAACCACCGTGTAGTGAGACTGCTTTTTATACTCATAGGAAGAGGTAGACTCAGGCATATCCAAAACTATTTCCCAGTCAGCAGACAGTCGTACCTTTCCTGTTACAAGGATTTTGTTTCTTTGAAAATAGGCAAAGGAAACTCGACAGAACGAACAAAAATATGCAGATGAGATTAACCATTCTAATGCTAAGTAAAGCTTTGAAGTAAATTTCGCTGAAGAAGAAGCCATAATGAGTTTTAATGGACGTCAATTTTGTCGAAATAAATAACTGCAAGAGGTATACCAATGATGGACAATGTACCATTAAATATCTCCGAATATATGGAGTCATGTTCTTCTTCAGATAGTGTAGGTTCAGTACACAGATGGTGTTATAGAGCATAACTTCGTTCTTGCGGATTGCACTATTATTCTTCCACTATCAAGAGAGCGAGCTTGCCCTGAGGGTTGAGTTCCGATTCTTGCCAAAAAAAAGTAACAAGACTATCTTCCTACGTATAAAAGGGATGGGAAATATTTCTTTTTTCAGAAGAAAAGTAGAAACGTGTTTAAGAAATACATTCGCTTCCGATAAATATAATTTTGGAACCCTATTCTTTACTATTTAAAGCAACTATGTAGAGTACACAATGTAACAAAACTAATTTTGATACTAGTATAATTTGAAATTTGCAAACATTCTTTAGTAAAAGACGATTCCTGGTAATTGATTTCCACAGTTGTAACATAAATTTGAGAAATGACCTTCAAATGTGATCTTCTCAATATACAGAAGTATTATTTCCAACTGTTTGGCTTATCACCTTAAATAATTATATTTTAGGTAAATAAAAGCATTAAAGTGTTCTGTAGTTTTGCTTCTTTAAAAATCTATAGCATGAAGGGCATGTGGGGTTTCTCAACTTCTAGAATGAGTTTAGAAGTATGCCAACTATTGAAACTTGCAGCCTGTAGTCTCTTTTCCTTATTACACAATAATAACTTGACGGTTAAGACTGAAGCCGCTTGCTTATCATATGCATCACTAATGGAAATGAAAAAATTAGAAAATCAAACGTTCTTACGTAGAAGAGTTTGGAGTTTATTTGGAAAACGGTCACATTATAGACGTGTGTATAAATTTGATATAAGTAAATATAAGTAATTTTTGTATGAGTAGCTTTATATTTGTTCAAACCTTTGATATTCCAAAAAGACGGTGCCAGAAAATAACGCAAACGTCATCATTAATGAGGAACTTAAAAGGTTTCTCTGGGATATATAGGAACTTTTCCTTATTTCATAGAGTAAAATGTGTGAGGAGTAGAACCTATTCTAGATACACAAAACCCCAAACTAGAGCGCACATTGCACTGATATTGTCTTTATTGCGCCTTTACACACATACACACAGAAGAAGATGCTAGTAATTTTGTGTCCTGAGGAATGAACTTACTTCAGGCACAGGACGCGCGCAAATGAACATTAAGAGAACAGTACGCTATTTCAATCTTTGGTTGACTACATTTCTGAACCTTGTGCTAAGCAGTCAATATCAGAAAACCTACGTTGATTTATAACCTTCCCAGCCAGGCACCTTTCACAGTGTCAAGTTGGCGAATACTGTCGCATCCCGCGTCTCTAAATAAGCCTAAAAATATCATTACACTCGCTTTGCTGCAAAAGGATTTCAAACCGAAGCCCAACACTACAGATTAAATCCTACCGGGTAGGACATATTAAGCAGTTAACCCTAAATCCTAGCGCAAGTTTAGGAAGGACAGGCGAAGGAGCAAGGCACAACACATAAATAACCAACCTTCACATTGTCCAACTTTAATAGTACTTAAAAATAACAGTACATTACCTTGTGTAATGGAGCGATCTTCTTTGCTGACCACCGGAGAGACAGGCTGAAACACTTCCTTCGTCTTGGACACCAAACCCGGTTCTCACTCCACGCTAATGGCTACACAAGCTACTCTGGCAAGTCACTGTTTACCCCCACCCCAACTTATGCTAACGAACCGCACAAAACCTGTTTATCCCTCTAGAACAATTTAAATGCAGCCACGCATCCTTACTAACAGCGTCGCATCCGACCAGCTCATATTGAGTAATGTAAGACGTACATGTGCCATATCTCTTCGGGTCTGCCAAGATTGATGTCCGCATCAATTGCTAAAACAAATTAACATACAATACAGAAGTTTTTTTTCACTGACAAAACATTTTTGTACCGTGACATAAAACTTGGTTAACATAGTTGTGTTGGTTCTTTTTACAGTTTTTCTTTGCGTTTAGTTTACAATATTATATATATAATGTAGATACAAAGTTAAAGCAGTCACGTAGGGAGTCTGTTCACCAGGAAGTACATGATAATAACGAAAAACACTGAATTAACTTTATTCACTGTTAAAGTTTATATTAGGGTTCCGCACACACTGTATCACTTTCACTGCCTCGCCCACAAACAATAGTTAAATGTGCCACTAACTGTAGGGTAGGTAAATGTCCCACCTGCTCTCCGACGAGAAATTCAATTTAACTTTCTATGCACAGGTGAAACCTTAAGGTAGGGATTATCAGTGCTTCCCACCTTGCCATGAAAGCCGCAATTAAAGTCCTGCAGCAACGATCTTTAAGGGCTAGTTACCTGTCAATCCTACCCTTCGATGAGCTCAGTTTATAACGCATAACATGGCGCCAGGCATCGAAGAAGCTGTGCCATATGGGGGCCACCCCTATGGCCAACGACTGCAACGATGAAGCAGAAACAAGGGCAACCAGTGCCACAGATATTCTTGTGGCATGTTTACGGACCCATTTAATTGTGTGGTGAATGCTCCTCATGATATGCATTGATTAAACATTAACACAAGTGCAAATAAGTAAAGAGGACGAACCTGTTAATTAAAAAAATTGCTCGGTGTTAGCCATGTCACCAAACAAGGATCTGTTATTACAAAATATAATACAAAACATATTACATAATCCCCTTATGGTGAGAAAACTTACCAAATATCTTAACACAAAATTTACAAAATTACAATATACTGATAACCTGAAAATTACAAAATATCACTATGCCTATTAAAATGTTTATCCTATGTGATCACTTACAAAGGGTCCCTAAATTTCAATGCATATTGAATCAATGCCTAGGTCTTTATAGGTGTGCACATTTTGTCTTAATCATCCCAAATAAAACTGTTATTAAAATTGGCTATAATTAATATCATTAGTCATTAAACCTCGAGATAAGCCCGCATTAAAATCATTACTATAAATACCACCTCTACTCCCAGTGAATTCTAGCACAAATGCTGCATGCCTTCGAAACATGCACTGATAATGTATAATACTTTCATATCAAATACTACCGTATACCAAAGTTTAATTACCGACGTATCAAATTTAGAATACTACACTAGTCCAATGCTAAGTACTACACCCCGTTAACAAACTATTCATCACAATAACTGGAAGAGATGGAGATCAGGGTTGCCAAAAGTCTGTCCTGAAGCATTCTCAAAAACAGAAAACCAACCTATGGTACATGGAAGTCAAGAGCTCAAATTCACAATGTTATCATATCATTGCCAAAACTATGATTAAATCACTTCAAAATAAAAATGCATCACTACTATCATCGTAAACAAATATAAACGAATATTGGAGAACACACTGCGGCACTTTCACCAACATGAAATATTACATACCTTAGCGGCTGCATACTGTACTATCGCTAGGCGAAATACACACGACAAGGGCAACGGGTACACAACGGCAATCCCGCCGAGCTGCACTTTCACTGAAACAATTCTAATACTTCCGAATACCATAATGGGTACACTTCGGCAACACCATTATACATCAATACAATAAAAAATACTTGCATGAAACAATTTATTCATGTGTCAGGTCCGGCGAGGGTATAAGAATTTGTCATAATTCATGAATGACATAATACCTGTCAGGGGTAACAATCAAGAAGTTAAGATTTATAAATATCACGTCAGTCTTATTATTAAACTTTATGTAGAGTTAACAACCCAGAACACAAAATATTTGACATATAGGAAACGGGTGTAGCATCCAAAATAATGTAAATTAAAAATTTATACATCACTACATTTATCATAAGCGGCAAAAGATCAAACAAATTCACAATCTATAAGGTCCTACTGGATCATAGTAGGGGTACAAACGTGACACATGTACTGATTGTTCCTTAACTCTTGGAGCATGGGGTCGTTTGACAACGTAGGTCACAGGTGTAATCTGCCTAACAATTTCATAAGGTCCAAAATATCTGTGCAATAATTTGGTACATTTCCCCTTTTTCCATACTGGGGTGAAGACTTTAACCAATTGACCTACTGAAAACTCAACATCTCTGTGTTTCTTATCATATCTTTCTTTCCGCCGAATATGTTGCTGATTTATATTCAGTATAGCCACTTCACGAGCTTTCAGAATATCCTTCGCGGTTTGTCACACGAAGAGATAATTTAAAGTAGCTTGGAGCTTCACTTGATTTGGCAGAGGAGGTTCGCGTCCATAAATAAAATAAAATGAGGAAAACTTAGTTGTCTCCTGAACAGAAGAATTGTAAGAAAATATGATATATGGCAAGATTACATCCCAATTCCTTTGATTTGCATCAACAAAATGGCTCAACATATTTAACAATATCTGTTTAACCCTCTCAGTAAGGCCACTACACGAGGGGCGATACGAACTAGTGAAATTTGGAGACACCGACAAAGACTTTAAAAGCTATTGAGTAACTAGGCTTAGAAAAACTGAACCACGATCAGATAGCAAAGTTGCAGGCGCTCCATGTCTGCAAATAATTTGGTGTAAAATAAATTTAGCAACATGAGGAATAGTAGCCAAACAAAGGGGTGCAGCTTCAACCCAACGAGAAGCATACTCTGTGGCAACAATAATGTGACTATGGCCTGAATTTGAACGAGGGAGAGGGCCTAACAAACCTATACCCCAACGTTCACCAATGAAGTTAACTGGGATATGTTGTAGAAGATCAGCAGGTTTATGATTCTTGGGTCCTTTTCTCGCCTGACAACTGGGACATGTCCGGACAAAATGCTCCATAGATTTCTTTATGCCAACTCAATAGTATCTCGAATTAATTTTGTTGAAAGTTTTCGAAAATCCTAAATGGCCAGACAATGGGTCATCATGGCAGGAATACAAAATTTCATGCTTAAGTGATTCAGGTATAACAAATAAATGTAAGGGACCAGTGGAGCCAGCATTTTTCCTATACAACACATCAGATTTAAGCACATACGTAGAAGCTTGTCGTTGTATTTTGGGAGAACCTAACTGTGGACCCTTAAGGGCATTTAAGATAGGTAAAAGAAGCTGATCAGCATTCTGTTTACCCGCAACTTCGATAGGAGAAAGCAAACAAGTAATAAGTTCATCTAACTGCTCAAGTTGTTCTGGTTCAGGCTGTGAGACTGGAAATCTAGAAAGTGTATCCGCATCATTATGTTTCTTGCCAGATTTGTAAGAAATGGTATAATCGAATTCTTGTAGTTTAAGGCTCCACCGAGCTAGGCGTCCTGTCAAATCCTTTAAGTTATTCAGGTAACAAAGAGAGTGATGGTCTCACACAACATAAATCTTGTATCCCAAAACAAAATTTCTAAAATAAGTGAGACCAAAAACAATGGGCAAAAGTTCAATTTCGGGGACAGCATAATTCTTTTCACATTTTGAGAGGGCCCTAGAAATATATGCAATAGGGCGCAAATTACCTTCAACTCTTTGTAGTAAACACATCCAAGACCAAGTCCACTAGCATCTGTATGCAATTCGGTATATGCACCAGGTGTGTAATGAGCCAAAACAGGTGCAGAGGTTATGTAATCCTTTAGCTTTTCGAATGCCCATTGTTGATCGTAACCCCATACAAAATCTTCATTTTTCCTAGTCAACTGAATCAGGGGTTGAGCAATTTTGGAGTAATCCTTCACAAATTTCCTGTAAAAATTAAAAGGACCCAAAACTTTCCTGACATCTCTAATACTCTTTGGTTTCGGGAGTTGCTGGATAACTTTGACTTTATCAGAATCAAGGGAAATGCCCTCTTCTGATGCTTCAAATCCTAATAGTTTAATCTTATTCGTAGCAAAGAAACATTTAGCAGGTTTAAGTTTGAAGTTGTGTGAAGCCAAACGTTGAAAAATAGCCTCCAAATTGTATAAGAGCTCCTCAAATGTTTTAGCAAATACAACAGTATCATCCAGATAATTGTTGTTTAATAGGTTTGTGATCAGTGACGTTAATTTCAAATTCAGCTACATCAGTAGTGCCTAAATCCTGAAAAGAAGTAGCCAAGCCATGCAGATATTTCAGTAGCAGGGTATGCAAATGACTACGTTGATCAGGGCTTAATTTATAACTTACGTTCCAATCAAAATTAGGAGCTTTCAAAGTTGCAACATTCCTAGAAGGAACAGAATTACTTTGTTTTAAAGCTACATCATGAGCATTTGCAAGCACAGTTCTTACAAGCAATATTTGAGCTACAGCTGAATTATTATGAACAGGGATAGTATAAAATTCGGCCGAGTGACCCACAACAGGTGGGATTATAAGACTGTTTTTGTTCATTATGCTAACTGATGGTTCAAACATTACGTCATTGGTAATTACAGCAGTTGGCTGTACTGACACATAACAGGTTGAGAAAGGTGGAATTCTAACATCTTCAGTCACTGAAACTTTGTTAGGCACAATAACATCATTATCATCATTCAAAGGGCTAATTTCAATGTCTGCAAAGAGGCCTCTAGTTGTTACAGACATGGGAATAGTAATACTATGATCTTTAGCTTGAAGTGAAACACAATTTTGAGCATAATTAATCACAGCATCATGTGCAGTCAAAAAATCGTTTCCAAGAATAAAGTCGTGAGCTAAGCCTTTAACCACTTACACATCTTCCTGAAAATGTGTATCACAAATTACAAAATCCAAGATGGTAGGTAAGGGAGCATCCAATAATTTGTTGCCTGCAGTTTTAAGCAAAATTTCAACAGGTCCCAATTTTGAAACGTCTATAACATGTATAGCATTCACAATACTAATAACATTTCTGTATCTAACAAAATAAACATTTCTTTAGCATCAATGTGCCCAGGCACCTGCAAAATTTGACATGAAAGAGAAGATATATTATTCAAATTAGGAGTAGGCACAGTATGTTGAGTTGCTACCTTTAAGTCACATCGTCTGGGGCTTGGCGTTGCTCGTTTTTTGGATATGTCAAATTCATTCTGCAGTAGCGAGCAATATTCCCCCTCCTATTACAGTTATAACATATAACTGAGGAACTTGTCTATCATTGTATCCATCGTACCTGCCATTTGATGACCTCTGACTGTTGTCCTGGCGATAACCAGCACGATCAACAACTTCAAATGGTCTCTGAGGTATTGGATACACAGACTGTAACTGAGTAACTTGGGTTGACAATTGTTCGACCTTTTTACATAGCACAGAAATAGGGTCTGGTGCATTAACTGATGTTGCACTAGGTATTGTAGTTGGTGACATCACAGAACCTGCCACAGCAGATGACACAGAGGGAGAAGAGTGCCCCACAATTTGTGAATGAATTATTCCCGGGGCCTGAGCAAGAGCTAATTGTTGTCTGTGAGTGGTATAGAAGTCTGCTTTGTCAACTCTTTTAATAATCTGTAGCACCTCATCAACAGTTTGAGGATTCAAAGGCAGCAGAGCCTGAACATAAGTGGCTTTCAAGCCCTTGAGCAAGTTTTTATTTGCTCTGCCTTTGTCATTGCTGGATTTACCTGATCACATAGGGATAAAACATCCTAAACATAATCCAGAACTAATTCACTGTCAAGTTGAATACTTTGTCTTAGCTTAATTTCTAACAGCTCTTCCTGGTGGGACATTTGAAAAGCTGGAAGAACTGAGAGATAAGGAAATTCCAATCATGCTGAGGATGTCTGTGACAAAAAGTTTGATACCAAAATGCAGCGGTTTCCTTTAAATAACAGGGAAAAATTTAAGTTTATAACAATTATTCCAAGAATTTGCTTTAGCAACCATTTCAAAGTTGCGAACAAAAGCATTAGCTGGTGTCAGTGTAGGACTTATAAAAACATTGGCTCAATCATGGGTTTAGTCACAATAGGTTGCATATTCGCTATAGTAGCTGCAACTTGATTCTGAATAACAGGAATTAACTGTGCATTCATGTCAATATTACTTGCTGAGGAAGGTAACTCACAATCTTCAGAATCTCAGAAATAGGCACATCTGAACATTGCCTAAGTGAACGTCCATTACACATTTTAAAATTGGAAGCTTACACATCTGACCCTGAAAATAATACACCACTATTAGCACTGCGTGAAAGTTGCCTCGCCCTAAACTGTTAAAAAAACAAAACTGACAACTGTAATGTTCGTAGGTGATTAAGCGGAAGTAGTACAGATCCCGGATTACCCAAGTGGATTAACGATAATCCTGCCGCTACGTGGCGTTTGTGTCGCGTTAGTCCGTCTTAATCCGTTGGATTAAGGTGGATTAAGGTGGTAAACTTGAAAGTGTAGCTAGCGGTAGGATTAACGTTGATCCAGTTTGGCTAATCCGGGCCCTTTTTTATTTATTTGTTTTGTATACAGAGATTGACAATTAATGATGCTTATGATTACACATGAGGATAACATTGGAGATGGTAACAGTTGTTAAAATAATAAGTATATCTTAAATGATACATACAATTTATTTTGAAAAAAAAACAGATTTACAGTGAATGATTATACATAATGACAAGATTAGTAATCTTAACAGGTATTAAAAATGATAATAGGTATTTACTAAATGTTATATACAACGTATTTATTTTGAAAACAGAGATTTACAGTAAATGATTATTATGTTTACTGGTATTAAAAATAATATGGAAAAAAAGGAATATGGATTTATGACATGATACATAAACATAAGGGTGAAAGAAATAGCATTATTAAGATGAATATGATAGTGAATAGTATATAGTACATAAATCACTGTGCACACGCACTTTGTGTTTATTGTTTTTGAGAAGAAAAATAACTCTGAGCAGTCAATTTGTTTATCACAAAAGATGATTTTGAACTTTGTTACGATGGAGATGTTGTCGTCGTCGTTGTCGTCCGTGTCGCTGAAGTCGCTATCGATGCTAAAAATGGCATTGATGGGTTTGGTGATGCAAGTGAGAAGATGTTGGAAGTTGGTGTGCGTTTCCATGGGTGAGGGAACGGCGACGACGAACTCGTTGGTGAAGTTGTTTGAGTAGCACCCATTGGATGTGACGTTTATGTTGAGGTTAGGTGTTTTGTTGTGCAGAGGAAGACGGAGAGTTGAGCATCTACTGCGCATTGGATAGCTTTGGAAGGGAGGCACTTGACGTGGATGGCCTGGTTTTTGTTGGAGAAAAATTTGACAATGACTTGTTTTTGATTGCCAAAGAAGGAGATTTGAGTGGAGAGTAATGAGCGTTGAGAATATTCTCCATTGGCGGAGAGTTGGGGTAGAAAGAGGAGTTTGAGGAGGAGGTTGTTTCCAATGTGGATGGGTTCGGTTTCGCGGCTCATTTTGGTGCGAACTTGACGATATATTTTTTGAATCCGTTTGAAAGATGTTCTACATCTTGGTAGGTTATGGTGAACTTGGCGGTGTCGAGTTGTTGAATGAGTTCTGAAATAGCCTTTCCGTATCTTGCAGGAAGAAAGACTTCGGTATCTTCGTCGATTTTCACAACGGTTCTTGTGCCGTATCTGGTGGCGAGCGATCTGACGCCTAGAACGGTGTACGGGACGTTTTCTTGCAGAGCAGCAACGCAGAGAATGTCGGTGTTGTTGGAGAGCTCATCTAGTTGTCGAATGAGGGCGTTTGCGCTCATGTTTCGCTTTTGACACACCAGTGGCAGTTTTTATCGAACGGTGGTGGTCCGTCAAAGTGAGTTCTTTGAGAAGGTAGGTTGTAATGGCCTGTACAGCGACGATATGGTGCGCAAATGTGTTGAAGGTGAATGGGCAGCTGCTCCAACATGGTGTCTACGTCGACAGGAGGATAACTTGAGAAGATGGCGTTTGCGTTTTGAAGCAGAACTTCTCGTTCCTGAGGCAGGAGAACTTGAATGCACCTTTGATTTTGAAGAAACTTGAGAAGTACAGAGGAGCAATCGCAAGTCATGAGCGACGCCTGTTGTACTTCCAGTTAAATTCCTCAATTTGTTGGCGAAGCCTGCAGAGTTCCTGGAAGTAGTGAACTTCGCAAGTGTAGCAAAGGTTGGTGCTACGAGGACTGAGCACTTTGGTTGTGCAGCAGGAGCAGGTGTGAGTTGAGCACGAAACGTCTGGCATATCCGAACGTTAGAACTGCACTGTGTGAGGGGCAAACATTGGAGTGAATATATATGGGGAAACCACTGGTGGGGGTAGGATGGTTGCGTCACATTCACAGGAAGCGTTAATTGCACACGCAGGAAGGAGCACATCCGTGAGAAACCACTGGAGAGGAAAATGGCTTCTGCCGCACATCCATCGGAAGCAGGACATCCGTGGGAACCAGTGGAGGGGAAAAAGTCCGTTGCACCACATCCGTGGGAACCGTAGGAAACGTTTGTTGCGCCACATCCGCCGGAAGCGTTAATTGCTCACACAGGAAGGCGTACGTCCGTTGGAAATTCCTGGAGGGGAGAAGTTCGTTGCACCACTTCCGTGGGAATTGCACACGCAGGAAGGAGAGCATCCGTTAGGAAGTTGATTATGTTGCACAGAGGAAGTAGCACATCCGTTGGGTTTTACCACCAGACGTTGCCTGCTTGTTTGAGCATGCAGTTGATAACGTCTTCATTTTGAACTATAACTCTGTGTTGGTTGACGCTGAACAGCCAATCACCGTGTACATGATCGCGTAGAATGTAGGGTGTGTCATGGTTCAAATTGACCGTTAGGCATCTACCGAAGCACATGCGGTCCTGGTTAATGATTTGCTGTATTTTAGCCACGGAAATGTACTGTTGTTCGTAGAAGATTATGTATAATCCCCTTGTGGCAACACATCGGAACCATTGTTGTTGTTCTTCATCACTGTCACGTGTTTTATGGGTGTGAGGAGAAGGCTGCGAATTGGATGTTCACTGGATATCGTTGAAGTTTCGTGTTGCGAAGCTTGCTTTTGGCAGGGACCTTTGATGATGTCGGGGTTTGAAATACGGTGCCACTGAAACAAAAGAGACACACGAAACGAATGAGTGTGACGCACGAAAACAAAAAGAAACAAAAAACATAACGTAGCGCATACAAGCCGGACTGACCTGAGTGGCTTGGCTGCCTGCGCGTCGTCCATGATGGCTAAGGCAAACGCTGGCTGGACGATCGGCCTTTTTATATGAGCATGAGCGCGTTCTGAAAGCACATACAAGAGAGAGGGGATGAGAATGCGCTACAGGAAAGCGATACAGAGAGTGAAGATATCGTACACGAGCACTTACCTGCAAAGGTTGGCAGGTCTGGTGGATGTGGGAGCACTTTGCGCGGCACATGTGTTTTTTAGGTTTTCCGAATGACGTTATCACTGTGAGAGAAATCATATACGCGAAATTTGGAAAAGAACGTATGCAGAGGTAGGCCTGAGCAGCGGTGGGAGAGGTAGTCTATGACATAATGTCCGCAAGTGGTGCTGTGATAACCTTGCAGCCTTCTGGCGTTGGTGGACCATTTTGTCCCGCAGATAGTGTTTAAGAACTGAAGAAAATGAGGCGTAAGTGGGCCTATCCCGTATCTGTCAAAGTATTCTCCACGCCCGTTTTTATCGACAAAGATGAAAACGCAGTATTTACCCGGTTTGGTGCTTGGGTTGGTGTTAACGACTGGAGCAATGGGAAGGGTGGGAAGCCTTTCGCAAGGTTAGACACCTAAAAAGTGACAGCGCGTAGAGGGGCATGTAGAATGAAAACGCTGAAGGTGGAACGTGTTCATGATACCAAAATGGATCTGTTGCCGTCTATTTCGACCGTGCGATGTATTTCCGCCAGCACCAGAAGAATGACGGGTTCTGTTAATTTATCGGCAAAACCGATGCTTATAGACACCGTTCCTTGGCGCTGGCCCGAGATGTGATCTTCGTTTGTGCTCATGTCGGCAGTGAGATCGAACGCCATGACCGTATATCCTACAAGGTACGCTTCTCTAAAGATGGAGTGGCCCTCGTCTTTGAAGTGAATGCCGAAACCATCCTGCAGTGTTTGAAAGCATTGCATGTAGTGCGCGTTGGCAAAGTCGGGTTGAAGAGGTTGAGAGGGAACGGGTTGCCCATTGACGTACAGTTGCAACAGGTTTAGCTTGAAATGCTGGAAGTTATAGGGGTTTCTGTTAAAGTCGCCGGAGTAAGCCTTGTCCGTGACCATGGCCACGACCACTCTCCTGGGAATTTGCCCTATGAAGCCGTCGCTAAACGTCATTCCTCTGGCCTCTTTTGGGTTGCTTAGGGCGTGAAAGCTTACATCCTTGAGATGGTACTTTGCATTGCTCTTTGCCAGCACAGCCTGTTGAACAAGCTTGATGGTTGGCGAGGGTTGTACGGCTTTTAAACGCAGCGTGGCAGATTGGATTTCGGCGTAGCCTTTAAAGTCAGCCGAGTCGGAGAACAGATAAAATTGAGGAGATGAAGGAGTGAGCTTGACGGTCATGCTGACGTTGTTGAGAAGCAGATTTTCCTGGTGAAACACAGCGTTGGACAGGGGAACCATGAGTTGAACCACATTCCCGTTTTTGGTAAACCCGTGACGCCACCGAAACCCGGCATTGGCGATAAAAGTGTCCATTATACCCGCCGTGTCCTTTCTCCAAAGGTGGGATTCTAGTCCGCTGCGCATGGCATCGTCGGAGTAATTGAGAAGCGTCTCGAGATAGGTTCTATAAGGGTAACCTCCTTGGGACATGGACACGATGACGTTATTTAGCGAAACTTCTACCTGTTGAAACAAGGAATTTATGGTGTTGTTGACCAAAGTGGCGTTGACTTCGGCCTTGACAGGCGCTCCTTTGTCATCGAGAAGGCGCACCATAGGCGCGATGACGTAGGTTAAGTCTAAGTAATCGTCTGCATTTCCCGAGTAATGAAAAGTAATGGGGGCATTCTTCATGAGCGTGTTTTGCGGGTTAAGAATGACGAACCGAGACTCCTCGATGTTCATCTGAACGGGAACATCTTTGAAGAGGTCGAGTTCGGAACTCATGTGCACGGCTGCGTCTGCCATTACGAGAAAACGTCTTGCACCTTGCGCTTACAGCGCTTAAGCTTCAACTGCGTGTTCTTTTTGGGTTAAATGTATTTTATTTTCTTTGGCATCCAGCTTTAGGTCGGCCTTACGTTTTAAATTGCGCCCCGCTTCCTTCATTCTCTGTTGAAACGCTTCCTTTGGCGCCACACCGGCGGTGGCTACATCGGAGAGCACGTGAACACCCATCTTGAGCGCCTCCTTTCCGACTGTTTTGGCCCCATACTTTAAAAAGGGCAGGACCGTTCTGAACAGTCCGCCGAGAGCGGAAAATAGACCGCTGCTTCTTTGATAGCGCTTGCCTCTGTAGAGAATGAAATCGCGACGGTCGAATGCTCCGCCAGCCTGATTGAGATAGTACTGCGTGACAATGTGCACATCCATTATTGCGGTTTTGGCCTAAAGGCGAGAACTATAGTAGAGAAAAATCTGCCAGCAAATGGCAAGAGATCGCCATAACCGTTCCTTAAATATATGTTTACGGTTTTGAAGTCTTGTCGAATCAAGGGTACCCAATTCTGCGGAAAGAACGTCTTTTCGTCGCTCATGTAAGTGTTTTTGCTTCTTTCGTATTGCACAGCCACGCTCTCGATGACCTGCACGAAGGTGTCACCCACCACTTGCGGGGCTACTAGATCGCAATAGACGAACATTTCGTAAGGAAGCCCCATATACGGATTAACGGGGTGCTTAGGGCTTTTGGCGAGAATGACGTTGGTATAGGGTTCGAAGCCTAGCATCTTGGCTATAGCGGGTGTCAGCAGCAAACTGTGAATGCAATGAAGCTCGTCTGGTGGCTTTGGGGTAGGTGTTGCCGCATCCGGTGTAGCGTTGGGTTCTCCTCAGCCGAAGGTGTACCCACATGCGGTGGATCTGGGGGTTTGGGTGTCGTCTGAAACGAAGTTTCCGTTATAGGTCTTGTGTGAGTGGGAGTCGGAGGTGTTACCGGGCGTGCTCTACCGAGTGCGGGTTTGGCCTGCACGGGTGGTTTTACCGGTTTTGTCGGTCTAGGTTTTGGTCTTCCGTGGGGAGCGTCGCTCATGACGTTGTGGTCGGGTATGGTGTACGGTTTGGTCGTGCGCACCACCGTTTCAACAAATCCGTCGAATGGTATGTCGGGCAGGGGTTCGGGATGGGTGACGTCGCCATTGACGCTTACCGTCTTCTTGGGTTCGTCAAAGAGAAAAAAGTTTTCGACGTATAAATGCTCGTTTATAGTGGCGTTGACGAGGTTCACCAGGTCTTTCGGATTTTGCACGATGCTCTGCGGCATTTGTAAGCTGAATTTGGAATGCGTGGGTCGATGTGTCATGGTGTACTTGGTGCCCACGACGCGAGCGTCGTCTCGGGAAACGTTATAAAATTTCACAGGATACCTGACTTTCTGCAGAGCCACTTCCCATTCACCCTGCAAGACGATTCTCTCGGGCAAGATGTTTGAAAACCTCGCCGTGGTGTTATCGGTGAAGTGATCCATGGACGCATAGCTCACCAGGATGAGGGAAATCGGTGCGGTTTTAATCATGTCTTACGGCTGTTCGAAGCCTGGACCCATGAGTTAAACTTTGTGGGATACCCCTTCCACTTTACCAAGTGTTGCTTGCTGCGCCCGTGACCTCTGGTCGGCAAGATTCACTCAACATTGAATGTTTTGGGTAGCGCTACATTTTGCAGCTCCTGGTAGTAGAAAATGCCGTCTATGGCCTCTCCGGCGAGATCTTTCAATTTATTTACCACCGGCGTACCGTGCACCACGTGGGCTATCTGAAATATTTCATCCGTCCAATTTTGCTCGTACCCCTTGTCAAACTTCATTTTTTCTTTGGATATGCGCACGTGATCCCCAATGGAATATCCGGGTTTAGTTTCGCGCGGCGATTGCCTGTTTCAACAGAGATTGCGGTACACCTGCACGATGTTAGACTCGTTGACGTTTTTGGTTGCCATTTTGATGGATCTGTGATACGAGCTATTGTACGACAAGAGTAGAGCCGGTAGAACCTCCACGTATCTGTGACTGTTTTTGTGCGTGAAACACCTCCACATTTTCGTTTTTAAGGTGCGGTTAAAGCGCTCCACCACGCTCGCTTTGACATTATTCTTGGCATTGTAATGTTGCACGTCGTGCTTCTATAGAAAGGCTCGAAACGTCTTGTTGGTAAACTCGGTTCCCTTGTCCGTTTGCAGGATTTTAGGAATGCGCTGGGAAAAATAGTGCGGAAGGCTTGCGCCACCTCGGTACCCAGTTTGAATTTTAGAGGAACGGCTCAAGCATATTTGGAAAATACGTCGATGACGGTGAGAATGTACACTAGGGTTTGTTATGTTGCCTCACGCTGTTCATGACGTAAGGTGTAACTGTCCTGAGTTTCGAGGAAGGCCTGAATGTTGGCCTTCGCCGTGCCCGTGGCCTTGCGAAGTGGATTTATTGTGCCCAGCCCGGCATACTGTTCCGGTTTGGCATATACTTTTCTTAGCGCTTTCCATTCCTTCATGCTTTACCTGTACATAGGCTGCGAGCGACGCGGGCGCAAAGAGTAGGTAGGCGACTTGGTTTTCTTTTTTTTTGTTCGAGAGAGGGTTCACATGCTTGTTTTTTCGAGGGGACAGCGGGTTAAGCTTTATCGTGCTCCTGCTTCACCCGAGCGACAATGTACACGTCTTCGTATTCGTCCTCGTCGTCATCTTTGTGATCGCCAAGGTAGGGTTTTCTCACTTGTGTCACGAGATCCAGGTAGTTCCCCAATTTATATTTTACGATCCGCCACTTGTCGTCGGCGGAGAGTTTTGCGCGCTGCACGTTCTCCATTTCTTTAGCCAATCTGGAAATAGTTTTGTCGATGAGGTGAAGCTTTTCCACCGTTTTCGGACCAACAACGATCTGCCTGCCATATTTCATCCTGTCAATTTTGACACCAGAGCGCCTCCTAGGAAAGCTAATACGGGAAGGAGAAAAGCCGGCAAAAAACCACCCTTTTTGAACCAAGATTTTCTTCTGTTTCTTTTGGGAATGCGTTTATCGACCAACTTTCTCCAAGACGCTTTATGCTTCGTTAGCCGCTTCAAGCACTTTGTGGGAAGTTGCACGTGACCTCTGCACACATTGAGCATACATTCGCAAATGGCCTTGATGAGATCTCCATCGGCATTTATTAACAACTTTTTGCGCAGAGGCGCCTTTGCCTTGGCCAAAGCCAACAAATTGCCGTCCTGCCTGGCTATCAGCGGTCTGATCAGCTTGGCCAGGCTTAACCTACCTCTAGGCATGTTTGCGCGATAATGAACACGGCGCGGCAAATCGCACTTTATTTAAAATCATCGGTCTTAGTGGCGTAGCAACACAACACCTGTATATAGGCTGAAGCATCTTCTTTGCGGCAACACACGCACACGCATTACATTTTTCATCCAGTTGCGACATAGGCAAACAAAAAGGCAAGCATCAGAGCTTACGATGACAGGCAAATTAATCAAAACGAAAAAAATTGTTTCAGACGTTGCTGTGGGAAACAAAATACGAGAGCGTTTCTTTCGGCAGGAGGCCCGTTCGATACCTGTGTCGGTTAGGCGTATATTGCGTGCAATCCAGCACCAGGTACGCGTGAGCATGACGGGTAGCTTCTTCGAAGACCTCCATGAGAAACCTGGAGTTCCTGGATTCGATCTGCTGGCACAGCCTATCGATCTGCATCTTGTCTCTGTTGTTCTTGAACACCACGATATAATTGGCATTCAGAGAGATGTTTCGATATTTATGCCCCTGCGGGAACACGTTCTGCAGAATGTACACGATTTTGAAGCGCTTATGATGCGAGTCTCTGGTGAAAAATTGGACACGTTGTTCCCGCCCCCTTCCAACATCAAATCGTCGAGGATGACGAGGTCGTTCTCGCCCACTGAATCCAGTTCGGGAATGCCTGCGTGCGTCTCGCACTTTAGGGCCAGAGGTTCGAGTTTCGGCGAATACTCCGGCGGATGGCACCACAGCACTTTTCTCGGGCGCTTGTCGAACATGTCGCCCACGTGCCGAATCAAGTCTCTCACAAAAGTAGACTTTCCGCAGCGCGACGGTCCCGCTATCTGCACAGTGCTGGGGAAATTAAATCGTCTCAGCTCGCACGTTTCGCGCATAGTGCCGCGCACAGTTCCGGGGTTCGAAATGACTTGTGTGCGCGTTAACGCCTCATTTATGTTTTTTCTCTTTTGTAACCGTAAGGATACGAGTCGAATTCGCCGGCGAGAACGCGCTTGTTCACCATCATCCGAAACGTCTTCGCGCACGGTTCGGTGACGACTGTCCACGAGGGTTTCCTCGAAATCTGGGTCCCCGCGAGCGTCACTGTGCTGCCGTTATCCCTCAACACTATGTTGCGAATCACCTCCGCATTTACCTCCTCTAGATTGCCCGAAATCAGCGTGATCCCCTTCACCTTACACACCGGGAAGGTCTTGCCCGTCTCCGGGCACTTAATTTCCATGCAATAGCTCTTCGGGCTGGTGGAGGCGAACCTGGAGATGTAAAACCCGCGTTCGTACTTCTCCAGCGCGTCCGTCATGTCCCAGAGGAGGCGTCCCACAGAGGGGGTCCAGTCCCCCTTGGCGGCTGCGACGACGACGGAGTCGGTGTCGAAGTAGCACATCCGATCTCCCAGCCGCTTGAGGTAGGAGTAGAGGACCAGCCTGGCGTGCGCCGTGGTGTAGGCCACAATGACGGCGTTGGCAGTGGGGTTCACCCTGGGGCTGTGCTCGCAGTACCTACACACCACGTACATTACCTTGTTCGTCACCGGCATGTACGTCTGCACTTTCACCCCGGGTCGTTGAGCAGTTGCAGGAGGCGGTCGTACCGGTCCACCAGCTCGCTCCTGGACATGTTGTCGCGCTGCTCCAGTTTTCCCCAGAACGAGTTCAGCATGAGCTTGGCCAGCTCTCGCCTGCCGGGGTTGGGCGCGACGGCCTCCGGGTCTAGGGAGACTTCCTTGTGCTCGAAAAACTCCCTCACGTACTCGTCTCTCGCGGCAGGCGCATCGCAGCCAGATTGCCACCCGGAGGCTTCGGTCTTGATCTTCAGGAACTGGTTCACGTAGTCCTGAAAGAGTCCCTTGGCTCCGGTGGACGAGTCGTACTGCACCACCTCGTACTCCCAGATCTCGTCCACCCGGAGCAGACGGTAACCCTCCTGCAGGGCCACCTTCACCTCGTCGATGACCCAGGTCTCCGTCAAGGCCCTCTCGTCGTCCCCTTGGCGGCACTCGTCCTGGTTCTCCGCCTCTGCACAAGCGCGACATAGCGGAAACATCAGCTTTCCGTGTATGCGCGCCGGCAGCACCGGGTGGTACAGGTTTTGCGGCGGTAACACCCGGCACTTCACCAGGCCTTCCCGCACGTCTTCGAAGCGCGGAAAGCGATCCACGTGAATCTTCGGGTGCCCCACCGGGTACGGCTTGGTCTTGTTGACGTACGGGTACAGGCTGCACACGTCGTAATAATATATTTTCCGGTCCCCCTTGGCCTCGCAGTACGTCTTGCTGCAATTGATGCGCCCTCCATGGAAGGCGTCTCTGGGGTTCAGCAGTACGGGCACGGGGAAGTGCTCGGCATGGCGCGCGAGGTCCTCGTTCGCCTTCACCATGGCGTTAAACTCGCACTCCCACATCTCCACCACGGTGTAGCCGGCATTCTTAATTTTCTGCGTGACCTTCTCGGTGCTTTCGTATCTCGAGGCCATGGTTTCGTTTCCCGTGCTGTATATCACGGCATGACGATTGTGAAAGCATCGCCTGTAACTGTGGTAGAAACACCCGTGGAAGAAGTAGACGTATTTCTGACCTCGTTCCTCTCTGTACCCGTCCACCTTGTGT
Source organism: Deroplatys truncata (assembly GCA_030765065.1). Taxonomy (NCBI): domain Eukaryota; kingdom Metazoa; phylum Arthropoda; class Insecta; order Mantodea; family Mantidae; genus Deroplatys; species Deroplatys truncata. Next base: position 5,024,086 of record CM060990.1, on the reverse strand, counting down.
CCAGTAATTTTAACTTCCTGTCCTCTCATGGCATGCTGGAACATCACCTTGCTTTCTAGCTCCAGCCACGACAGCCATATGCATGCTATGCGAGACTGCCTGTACGCTAGGCGGTATCCTCCGACGAGTAACATGCCAATGGTTTTGGACGGCATGAAGCGCTTCCTATACACGCACATGCACGCCTGGACAATGGTGACGCATTCCCTTAACGGGTCTATCCCGTTCTCGTCTAGGAATTCCTTTCTAAATTTGGCAACTCCCTGACTCAGCAAAAACAGGTCCATTTTGCAATACGTCACCATTTCCGTCTTCATGTCAAACACGTATTCGGAGGCCGCCTTCTCGTCGTGCCACCGCTCGAAGGCTGTTCGAGCTTCTACCGACATGCCCTGCGGGCAGTAGTACTTTTTGCCGGGAATCGAACCCACATAGTGCTCATTTTCCGAGAAGTTAAACAAGTAAGGAAAATAGCCCTTGCATTCCTTCAGTTCGAACGTCTTTGAAAAGCGAGACAGTGGCATGGGTATAAAGTTGAGCGAGTCGAGAAATGTGACGTCACCGTGTTTCATTCTGTATATTTTACTTCCGTTCATTATTAGCTCTGTCGACCAGTTTAAGTGTTCCACCATGTACTTCAGCAAAAACTGACCGTCGTAACCTTTGAGATTATGAGCCACCACGATAACGCCTCAGGCTTCGAATCTCGCCTACACAATGTGCTCAAACAACCGTTTCACAGGCTCTTCCATAAACACCCATTCCTTCACCCCACACTCGGTATAATACGTCTTCTTGTGCCGTTCGTCGATGCAAAGCGGGCAGGCTTGATATAACACGCACAAGTTAGGAACGTGTTCGTACGTGTTCTGTTGTTCAGATTATGGCGTGTTTTGTGTACATTAAAAGTCGATAAACATGAACACAAAAATATTTCTTTTGTTTTGTGAAACGTACGGTTGTATGTAGCACATGTGGTCGTTCTGCACGTGTGTCTTGCAATGGGTGCAAAACTTTTCTCCGGAATGGTAAGCGGCTTTTCTGTGCCTCAAATTAACAAGCTTATGGCACGACGTGCATACTTTCTCGACGTCGCACACCGACAGCGTCTTGGGGTAAAACCCGCCTTTCTTTGCATGATTCGCATAACAGGTTGCACCCTTAAAGTCGCGGTATCACGCACCACAGTGTATGAACGCTTCAAAGCGTTTAGGGCAGTGCTGGTGGCACTTTGAGCAAGCGCCATTGCATGGATGTAATTCTTTTGTGTGCGAGGAGGGATAATGGCAACGTCGACAATACCACTTACATTTAAAACCCTTGTGCAAGTCTACGATGGCGTTAAAGTGCCCCACGTGGAACATGACGTCAATGCGCTTATCTGCTTCCTTCTCTGACGCGTACATGACGTGCTTGCCCGTATGATCTGAAAACACCGTCATCGCGTACCCCTTTAATACCGCGTCAAATTCTCTGACGTCATCGATAGTAAATGGCCCGTTCGTCTTTCCTGCAATTTGGCACAAGGCTATAACTTTTTGTTTCTGCAGGTATTCCGACCGTCTAATGGTTTTATAGTTAACGTCACCATCCACTTTAGCTTTGCTAACCGCTATAGTTCTTGCTAAACTCAAGCTGTCTTTGTTCATAATTTCTACTATGCCTTTATTGCCGGTACAGGCATCGCACGGCTTGTGACACGAACCCGACACCTCCTTGGTCCAAACAAAAGACATTTTCAAAGGTCCCCCTAACAAAAACTGTTGATTGCTTTGCATCACCTTCTCTATCGATTTTATAGCCGCCTCCGCTTTCACCTGGTCCGTGCGTCTAACGCTCATGTTAAAAGCTCCTCGTCCTCGGGTGCTCCTCGTCCGCAATACTGACGCCTAAATATCCCGGTTTGTTCCCCAATAGATTTTCTTTCGCAAAGTTAATCATGTCCGTATACAGAAGCGACACTCATTGCTCTGGGTTTCCATCTCTGTGTCCCGGATTCACGACAATTTCTGTTTCCGTGTAGCCGGAGAAAAGCCTTTTCATCGTTGTCTGTCTATGGGCTATAATCTCGAACCTGGGCTGCAAGGTTCCAGCTTCGCTTACCCCATGTTCCGGCTCCATGCTTCGTGCTTTGTTCAACAACGCCTAAAAACCTATTTTCACGTTCAAACACTTTAAATACACATCAACCAAGTGCTGTTTTATACGCTGCTTCTTTTTCCGATATATAAACAACTACCGCAAGGCAAAACGATACTGTTTTTTTCTTAACAACGTCAATTTGCCTCCACGCGCGCACTTGCGTATTGCGTATAGCAAATGGGCTTTTTTCTAGCAAAAACAACACTTTCAATATATCGTCAATGTTCCAAAAAGCGAAAACCTTATATTGGCCAATAAAAACACTTTTCTCGCACAATTCACACACTTTCGCGAACCGCTTATCGCCTGGTGCTTTTATACTCTGCTTATCGCAACCGCAACTTCCGCATGCGCACTTAGTTAAAGGCCTCATTAAAAATCCAGGCCTGTTATCGCGCCACAACGTCCGGAGTTGCAATCAGGCACTTTTCCGGCGCACTTCCGGTCACACCAGCGAACCACCACACCATCCGGTTGAGATAACCATTAAAATTCCCTATTGCCAACCACACCACCATATTTAAAAGTTTTTCGTGCTTATCGCTTCCGTTCTCACAGCCATAACTCGCCACGTCATGTTTCTAGAACTTTAATCAAATGCGGCCATATTGTGACGCACATCCCCTCTCCTGATTACAGGCCCTTTAAAATCTTGGCACTTTGCCTCTCTAGCTTCACACTCAGTTTACATCTGGATCTTGCATCAGCTACATGGAGCGGTTGCCGTTCTCGACAGTTACGGTGACGCAGGAACTTTTTTTTGTCGCCCACCACTAAGAGAGTCTACTAGCAATTGCTTACAAGTAGGGAGCAATTCTTTAACTGCAACCCGCAGCAAGAGCAGCTTTTTCTCCCGCAGCAGGAGCAGATTTTTCGTCCGCTACCACCACCACAGTGGAACAACGAACTCCAACATCAGCCGTTGCCGGAGTTTGCCTCCATTCGCACAGCTCCATCAAGTGTTCAACAACATCGGCGACGCTTCTCCTGCATCGTCTTCCACCGAGGCATCGCTGTATGATATTGCTAACTCTTTCCCAGATCTCAACAGCGCAGACAGCGGGCTTTTGTCCGACGCCGGGACCTACAACACCGTTGCTGCAGGAGCAACGCCTCCGCACCCGCATCTAACCTTTTCCCCATCCTACTCGCCAGCTCTCATATCCTCCTCCTCTGTTATCATCCTTTCTTCCGACCCCAAGCTCACACCACCTCGTGCACTGACATCAACGCCAATTGGTTCCTCACCTTTGACCTTGCCTTCATTTTTCCCCAACATCGAATCGCTGTCCCTAGATATCATTCAGCTCCAACCCTTCTCTCCACATTCCCCTTCTTGCTCACCTCCTCCTTTAAGTGTATCCTCTCCCACCACCACCACCACCCACAGCGCCAGTGACGCATTACCTCCTCCTGCGTCTCCCTGCAACCTGTTTTTACCACCATTTCGCCCCAAAAGTACATTTCCCCAACCAGAGCACCTACCCCATCTCCTCTGCTGAACCCCCGTTATAGTAATATTTCTCCTCCTACTCCGTTCCTCCTAAAGGTGCTGTCCTGCACACCTTCTGAATTTGGAAAATCCCCGGCCCGCAGAAATCTGTTTGCTGAGTTTTCTCGTGCCTCAGTGATCCGGCACCCCAGCGAAAACTGTTGTCCGCTCACCAGCCACCGGAATGTCAACCAACAACAGCTCAGCTCCACCGTCGGCCACGAACACCACGAGGACGTAGCAGATCTAGCCATTCCCATGCTCGTCCCCCTTTCCAGAGCAGCTCGGCGGCGAATCCTGGCTAGACAGTCCATATCACGCTTCCTGGCAAAAAGGGCGCGTCGGTCTTTATAGGGCTTTGCGTCTATTTGGACCAGCCTGAAGCACACTTATTGCAGTGTTTTTTTCTTTATTTATTTCTTTCTTGTAAGTGTAATGTCTTAAGTTTTTTTTCGTGCGCAGTGTAACTTTTTTTGTTTGTTTCATTTTGGAGTTTGTTTTAATGTATCGTGTTAAGTATGGTTTTGGTGACTGTAAGTACAGGTTTCTGAGCCAAAAATGTCAGCTACATTGTTGTTACAAACCGTATTACGTGTCCAATAATTCAGCTGATAATGATTATCTTTGCCAACCTTATGCTCGTTTTCAGTGGTATGTAATCACCTATCATGTTTCACTTGCAGTACAGCCAAAGTGTCTGTTTTGTCAAGCGCTACGCGCTTTGAAACTTGCCGAGCAACCAACCCCGTTTAGGCATTGCAAAAGTAATATGTGCAGGTGTTCAATAAGCAATTAAAATCAATCAAACATTTTGTAAACGTATGTAGCAGCAAAAATGTCAATATCCAGTTCAAGTGTTCAAGGGGAAAATCTCAATTTCCCTCAGTGTATATATGCCGTGCCATGTGACATTACAACAAAGTTTTGTGTTGCTTGTCTAGACACTAAGTATCGTAAATCACAGAAACAATTACTGGTGAAAAGATACAAACCCTACACCGTCTGGTATAACACCATCAGCTGCAATACTTATTTACTTTCGTGCTTACAGTGTCAAGCACGACGAGCTCGTCTCATCAACAACATACCAATAATTTACAAACATTTACAACCAACAAATCAATCTTGCTGTCCACGGTGCGCAGCAATGTTTGTTACATAAATTTCCATGGTGTTAATCATTTGGTTCACTCTTTGTACATTTCCATTTTCAAACAATTGCTATTGTGTGTTTTAATGCATTGCGCATGTTAAAACAAATTTTATGTTCAAACTTTGTATATTTCCATTTTCAAACAATTGCTATTGTGTGTGTGTAATACAGTGCGCATGTTCAAACAAATTTTATGTTTCGTGTTTAACACAACTCATTTTTTCAAACTTTGTATAATTCCATTTTCAAGCAATTGCTATTGTATGTGTGTGTGTTTTTTTAATACAGTGCGCATGATAAAACAAATTTTTTTACATTTTCGTGTTTAACACAACTCTTTTTGTTAAAACCTTTTGTTTCCTTATATTTCCAAATGTTCTGTTTTCTTTTTTCTTTTCCTCTCTCTAATACACTGCACTTGTTGTGCTTTTGTGTTTAATGCGTGTTTTTTTATTTCCTTATTTGTACTTCACCTAGTTGGGGTCCTTTCCATCTCCTCATATCTCCATAGCACTCGTTTATATATGTATATTTAAAACACAAACAAATCAACAAAACCAATATATATATAAATCATTAATTTAAAAAAATTAAACAAAGGAATATTCATTTACAGTAAATTCAAAACAATCTTCAACGTTCGCAATGCATTATATCAAGGTAATGCTCAAGGATATGCCACAACAAAATAAAAAACAAACATGCACTGTTAGTGCAATAAGTCCTATAGTATTTTGTTGTATAATTCATGTATTCTGTTTCAGCTATCTTTTCCTTTTTTCATTTCTTCTCAAATTCTAACTCCTCTCCCTCCTCTACATCCCCTCCGTCAACGTCTTCCTCCTCCTTTTGCTCCTCCGGTATTGGGTCTTCGTCGTACGATTGCTCATAGTTAGCAAACTCCTCATCCTCTCCTCCGTCTGTACATGCGCTTTCCAATTTTCCTATCATCTGCTTTAATGCCTCAAATTCCTCGTACATTTTACTTACATTTCCTTTTATTCTATTCACTAACTCCTCTTGCTTCGTCACATTCTGTTTTTTCTCTTCCAATTCTCTTTTCATTCTTTCCAACAACCCCTGCATGCCGCCCACCCTTCTTTCACATTCTTCTTTTTCCTTCTTCACCCCGTCAATCACCCTGTTTCCTTCCTTCAGCTTCCTATCGGATTCTTTTTTCATTTTTTGCTTTATCACATTCACCCCTTTTTGCACCTCTCAGATGCTGCTTTTCGTATGCTCGTCACCGACACCCTGCCCGCATCCCCACCATTACATTCCGAATTTATTTTCAAAGTCCCCTCCGCACCCCATCTAGACGCCCGCTTCACCCTCTCGCTCATCGTCCTTCCACCACCTACATTCAACTCCCACTCACCCCATTTTCCACATCCCCCAAATATATACATAAAATTGTCAGAAAAATGAGAATTCATCTCATTTACAACGCTAAAAGCCATCATAAGCTCACTCTCCTTCAGCGTCAACTTCCATTCCAATTCCAAACCCTCCGGCAAGTCTACCGTGTCCACCCACAAAATACAATCCACCATCTCCACCAGAATCGAAGTGTTGTCGCTAGCATACATACCCACAGGATTTTTATAAAATTTACACCTGTCATCCACACCCGCTCCACCTTCCTCACACCCACATCTCCCATTTAACCCTCTGTCGGGTGAAATATATGCTCTGGCGAGTTAGGGCGCAATGCGCCTTGTTAGGCACAGTTCAAAAAATCATAATTAATGCACGCTTATATTAATTTTAGTATTATAAAAGTTTTCACTGACATTCGCGGAAATGTTTAAAGGCAAAAAAACTAAATTCGTTGTAAAAAAAACTCGTTTATTGTTTAGAAAATTATAAAAGAGAAGGTATCAAAATGTTTAATCTGCCACCAAATTGGCTTAAATTGTCTGACCATTGTCATTAAACGAATTTCAAAGTGTGGTAAGAAACAACTATAACATTGTAGTGCATGGCTCAGAATCGAGATTAGCTCGTTTTCAGTCAGTTAAGTTGAGCAGAAGAAGGGCATATGCACCTATCATAGCATGTTCCGCACACCATATTTGCATGGGTCAGACAGATTGCGGTGTGACATTTTTTGCATTCATAGTTTGTCATCCTCCTGAAACCCGTTTCCGTTGTGCAGCTAGAGCACCTACGTCTTTTGGGGGTATAGGAGGTGACATTACTTGATCATTACCGGCGGGAAGAAACCTTTTCAGCCGCATTTGTAGGTTGGTAGGGATGCCAACTGTCTTCAAACTTCTTCGGTTTAACTCTCCAAGTACAAGTTGGTGGGCTAACGTCTTCAGGAAAACTCTTCTACGCAAGGGTTCCAGTTGATTGCCAAGGTAAATTACTTGTGAATTTATACCACTCACATTCAACATTGTAAAAATATCACCATTGGCCAGCGCTTGACATTTCTGCTCACGCTGTAAGTAGCACACATTTGGTCTGCAGTATCAACGCCGCCCTTGGTAGAATTGTAGAAACTGATTATTTCTGGCTTCCTTTGATAGCCAGATTCAGGGTCGATGGCGTCGTCAGCATGAAACGAAGAAACAAGAATTACGTTCTTCTTCACTTGCGGGATGTAGGACACCAAATTCTTTCCAGCAGTAAAGCCAAACATGCTGCTGTATTATATCTTTCCTTTGACCGAAACAAATTGTGGGGGCAAATGTCTTTTATTTTTTCGCACAGTTCCAACATAGGACAGCTCATTCTTTTTCAAATCATCGATCAAATCCATATCGGTGAACCAACTATCAGCAGTGTTGTTACGACCAGACCCACATAATGGCTTGACCATTCTTTTCACCACTTCACTTGGTTTATTGCTGACACAGAAGGGACCTTCAGGCTGTTTTCCAGCATATATCTCGATGTTCAGCGTATAAAACATTTTTGCATCAACAAGCGCAAAACATTTTATGCCGTACTTGTTCGGTTTTGACGGAATATACTGCCGAAATGGGCACCTTTCTCGGAAACCTGGAAGCATTTCGTCCATTGTGACGTTCTCTCCGACGCTATAGGTTTTCTGAGAGTTTTCTACAAATTTTTCGAACACGTCACGAATTGGAGCAAGACGGTCGAATTCTTTTCGTTCTGCCCTGATAGTAAGGTCATCAAAACGAAGGCAACGTGTCAGAGTCTTGAACCGCTTGATGTTCATCACGAGGGAAACTTTTTCCACACCGTCACCTTCTTTTCCCCAAAGTTCCTCCAAACTTTGACGATTCACTCTGAGAGCTCCTGCTAGATACAACAAACCAATGAGAGCCCTTAGTTCAATGACATCAGTGGGTGTGATGTCCCTGTCTCTGGAAAATTTGTGCTTAATGGATTCAATGTACTGGTTTGAGCTTTTAACAATCGTGTTCAAGGTGTCGTCACTGAATAAATTATCCCAACATTCGACTACAGTTTGAGAATTCTTAGCATTTCCTATGACTCCAGGAAGATGCGTTACAATATTATGACCCCGCCTACGAACATTTCTTGCAGGCGGATTTCCGTCCCACTTGGTCTTTTTATCTTTTCCCACAAAAACGTTGGCTCCTGGGACTGGTTCGGATTCATCTTCGGACTCCTCACCATCTTGTTCGGTTTCTGAATCGCCTTCACGTTCTTCCACCTCATCTTCAGAAGCAACGTCACTCTCTTCCCCCAAATCCTCATTCACTGAGAGATCTTCCTCGTCGAAATCTTGCAATAAGGCCATTACCCCGTCTAGATGACTCGAATTAGAGAGATCGTAGAATTTTCGCGACATTTTATACGAAAACCTGAAATGTAAGAGAAAACACCAACATAAGTATGTGGTCGGGCGCAATGGACCTGGGAGCCCAGGTTAAAAAATTGACGTATTTCCGAAAAATATCCACAAATAATAAATGATTTAGTCAGGGAATTTGTAAATCAAATACTAGTGATAAACAGATTCCAAAAACTACTAACTTTTATATGTGTGACGAATTCGGGCGCAATGTGCCTGTGAGATCAAAGTTACGATAACTGCCCTCCAAGAAGCAAGCAAGTCAACTGAGCGCTAGGACTGTAAACTTCAAATAAAGAACGGAGACTAAACGGAGGGACAGACAGCAACACATCCTAGCGGTGGAAAGGGCAACGAAAATTTCCACGCTGTGCCTGTCAGGACGGTTGCGCCCGACGGAGGGTTAAAATGTAACCCTGAGGGCATTCAGGTTGCCCCATCTTTATAAACCCGTACATCAACCCTCCACATCTCTTCCCCCTCTGACATCTGCTTACAGGCTTTAAACAATTATACACGTTCTTAAGTGTCCCCAAGTTAATAAAATCAGATCCAAACCTACAACCACTCCCCTTCCGGTATGTGCATGTACAGTTTGGCAACAATTCGTAATCCTTTTCACATCTTGTCACATTTTCCAAATGACCCGTCTCAACATTCAACTCGAACCCATATCTCCCAAAACTAACGCAACTCCTTTCTCCGCCAGCAACTCCTACTACCACCAACGCTATCATTATCGCATTCATCATCTTTTCCACATACTTCTTTAAACCCACAACATTCCTCTTTTTATACCTTTCCCCTCACCTCCAGCATACCCCCACTCCCACCTTTTTTCTCTCAACCAATCATATTCTCTCTTATTCTCACCAATCCACACCTTTCATTTATTTCATTCCACCAATAACATCAGTTCTTATTCTCACCAATCACAACATCACACGTCACTTCCTCATCTACTTGTTACCACTTACTTACAAATCATTCCCTCTTTCCCTTCCCGACTCTTCACAAACGCACATCGCAAATCCCCTTCTCCAGGTCACGTGACCTTAAACTACCCCATCACCCTCAACTTCACCCTCTTCTACCTTTTTTCACCACCACATATCCAACCAACCCTTAACATCAAACTTTATCTCGGCCTCGGTTTAACCAACCGGATTAACGTTAATCCTACCGCTAGCAACAATTTCAAATTTTACCGCCTTAATCTCATTAATCCATCTTAATCCACCGGTTTAAGATAGATTAATACGGATTAACGCGACACCAAAGCCACCTAGCAGCAGGATTATCGTTAATCAGCTTGGCTAATCCGGGACATATACTACTAGCGGAATTGACAAAGGGTATTACTCAAAAACGTGAGGTGCAAAATCAATAGCTAAGATTGCCATATAAACCACTCTCAAATAGTAATTAAACAGAACTACCCCGGGGAAAAATGTAAAACTTGGCGTGCAGAAGCCCAACGCATAAGCTGTACCCCTAACACATGGTATTAACGAGAAGTAAACGTCGCCCGAACCACATTATTCACAGAAAAATATGTATATATTGGGCAAAAAAATAAACCTTACCTTAAAGCACTAAGTAATCACACGCTACGTTATTTCACTATAAAATGCACTAATAAATACTCACAAATCAATATAATTCTTCACTTCACTGCAGGAGAACATGAAAAAGGTGAAACACATAAATCCTTCTAAAAACGTGCAAATTCACTATCACACAACGCTGTTATTAAATGTTCCAAAAGCTTTCTTTATACAATACATTCATAGGAGAAACAAAAGAAATAGACCTAAAGAAGATTTTACACGTGAGCACTATATGAAAATTACGGCACCAAAACTCACATTTTCAAGAAAAATAAACCCACAAAGTTCGTGTGCATTTAAAAGCGCCAGTGTAAATTGAAAATATGTGAATTTCAACATTGGAATATTATAAAACACTTAAAATGTAAGAAATTATAACATTGCATTACCACGTGCTGCGAGTAAATTTGGAACGAAAATCAAGTGCGCCTGAATATCAACGTGAATAGCAAACATCTTATTTCTAACAAAATTCTTAATAACTGTTTAAATCCCGTTACATAATTAAGCACACAACTAAGCCAGAAATACAATAAAGCGAGACTATCCAAGAAATAAATTTCAAATTTAGCACGTGGTGCAGAATATAAAATTGCTATAACACTAAAAACTCACATTTTAAAGAAAAGAAACCCTAAATTTATATGGCTATACAACACCAGTAACTGATAAGAAATGTATAGATTCAAATATAAACGTTATATCCTGAAACTCTGAAAAGAAAAAAAATCCAATTTTTTTGTGCAAACACGTGGCAGCCAACGCATCGCCATTAAAATATTCAACGCTTCATTATAAAATATGCCCAAAAATAAAGAAGGATTTTGCAACTCACCTTAATACAATATTAAACCAAAGAAGATAGAATTGCAAAGATTTAACAGGATTTAAAATTTCACACGTGGATGCCACGCGGTCGCCATTGTTACTCTGCGCAACGTTTCAACACCAAGATTCTACGCATTATACGCGATTGAGGAGAAAAAAATATTTGGAATCTGCCCGGCAAACTCCACCAATTATGTCGCATCCCCCGTCTCTAAATAAGCCTAAAAATATCATTACACTTGCTTTGCTGCAAGAGGATTTCAAGCCGAAGCCCAACCCTACAGATTATATCCTACCGGGTAGGACATATTAAGCAATTAACCCTAAATCCTTGCGCAAATTTAGGAAGGACAGACGAAGGAGCAAGGCACAACACATAAATAACCAACCTTCACATTATCCAACTTTAATAATACTTAAAAATAACAGTACATTACCTTGTGTAATGGAGCCATCTTCTTTGCTGACCACCGGAGAGACAGGCTGAAACACTTCCTTCCTCTTGGACTCCAAACCCAGTTCTCACCCCACGCTAATGGCTACACAAGCCGCACAAAACCTGTTTATCCCTCTAGAACAATTTTAATGCAACCACGCATCCTTACTAACAGCGTCACATCCACCAGCTTATATTGAGTAATGTAAGACGTACATGTGCCACAATACATATTGGTGGGGAACATCCTTACTATATAAGGGGTAAGTCTACTAATGTCTAGAAGGTATGCAGATCCGACCGTAGACGGACTAATGCATCACATTTACTCCTCAGCCAGTTGCTACAACTTGCACAATGACATAGGCCGGTGTATAAAACAAAGACTTGGTAAGCATGAAGCGGGATAACCTGAGGCACGTATTCGCGATGTAGATGGCTATTCTTTGTCAATGTTTCTTCCTAATACATTCGGTAAACACAACACTATTCAATTGATACATGTCCCCATGTAAATTATTTTTTCTCTATATATTCCTACATTCTAGGAGAAATAAAAATTCCTCATTTTAGGTGTTTCTGTATCACTATTTTTAGTAAACTGTTTTTGACTGAAGCAGAATATCACCTCCTCATACAACCTACACGAATTGTTAATCTTGATTTTATTTAACTCAAATATATGCTGTTTTTTGTTTTCCCCGAACATCCGTTGAAGTGTTAAAATGTCCGATTATAGCTTCTCCCTGGGGGATATATCCTTCATAAATACAGCAGAACAACACACTTCCATTTATTTTTCCTAGGACGGAGTCAATGTACGCAATTTGCGAACTCTGACATTTATCCTTCCATTATAAAAGAAACATAATTCAGTTGTCCAAAACGTGTAAAGCCACGCAAAGTATATATGTTATAATAGATTTGCAACACGTAACACAAAATCAAGTCACATTGGTAACAGCTGCGTTATTTTACCTTGGCAGCAACATTTAAAATAAAAAGTAGGAATGATTAAAACGCCTATTTTTCGGGTTTTTAAACGCTGGCTTTACAACTGTACCTTCAGAGCAAACTGGAATTTAAATAATGGCACAAACATTCTCTTTTGTCTTTGTAGCGGGTGCTCGCTGGTCACGATTCCTTAAGCGTGAGTCTTCTGGTCACCTGGGTGTCCTGGGTTTGATGTGTGCCGGCTGCTCGCTCTCTTGTTCGTGGAGATGCTGAAAGTCAGACTTAGCCCTATCGTTGCAATTTCAGGACTTCATTCTAGAACCAACAAATGAACATGTAAAGGGCTAGCAACACTCTTCCGTTATTTATATATCTGAGTTATTTCCGTTATCCACCATCTCAATAAGTTTCTGGAAAGCTATTTCTCATCGTCACACGCCACCTCCCGTACCCTTTATAACACGTAGCAGATGCAGCGTCTCGTCTCTCCAACAGGAGCAACGCAATGGTGTGTCAAGTTTTGGGCGAATTCCTGTTTTTATACAGAAATGTCCTGAAGCGAACATTCGCGCCAATATTTGTAACATGTCTTTTGATTGGCAATTGCTTAGCATGGTATGAGAGTTTAAATTGCCCAATTTTTAGGAGTCAGGCTTCACTTGACTCTTGGGGAATTTCCTTCTGTCTCCATCTCTTTCACACTCCGACTCTTACAGTCTCTCATTTTATCCACCTCTCTGTTCTGCGACTGCCGCTTCCAGGAATTTCACTATAGCTCCATCTCTTTCTATCATCGATCCTCTCTCGTTGTCGCTGCTATATTCCAACTCCATGTGTTACAAAGTTCGCTTACTAATTGTCCCGAAGTTGCTAGCTCGCTTTTCTAAGTTTGACGGTTTTTATATTATATACACGAAATTCTGATATTATCGCGAACATGATTCGGCAACGTGGGGGATAGCTATTTGGGGGTGGTAAAAGGAAGGCAGATGGTGGTGCAATAATAACAACGGGACTTAAATTATGATAATATATTAAGAAATATTAAGTAATTTGTTGGTTGCGCATGTTTGGTTTACAAAGGTGGGGTTTGCAATATATTCCATTAATCCTGGCCAATGTTACTCTGATTACGGGGTTACTAATACAAAGCCTTACCTTAAGAAATGTGTCATGGTGTGTCTAGGCGAGGTGAGAGATGAAGTGGTCGAAGTGGTAGCCGGTAGAGCCCGGAGCGACGCCTCAAGACGCACACAACAATGTAGAGGTTCCCCCGACGGTCAAAGACAAGACGGTCGGGTCTACAGTCCTTTAAATGGATTTAGCGGCGTCCCGGAAGGGCATTCCAACATGGTGGCCCAATATGGAGAACCAACGCCCTGATAGCCAATCAGCACCGAATGTTTAAATGTTCTAGAATATCCGGTATGACGTCAAAGTGCGAATGTACACGTAGACCAATGGAAGTTGGTGGCATCAAAAAGTCCTCTGAGAGTGCCATCGGAAGAGGCTAGTCACTTCCATCCTGTTACTTAATCAGCTTATAACAAAGCTTGCATTTTTCCAAGAATATGTAAGAATCAAATCCAAATAAACTCAGGTTAATTAATTCTTAATTAATAAAATATTACTAAAACAATATAAGTTAAACTCTCGCCAATGACACATACAACAATATGTTATAATATATACCATTTTCAATTATATTTACAATGTTTCTGATATTTGCATATATTCTATTTAAATCTTATTTCTCTTTACCTATTTACTAGCACATCTGTGCTCTTTGATTATTTACATACATACACACAATATATATTTATATTGTTTATGTTAAAGTATGGGTAACATGTTATGTTTTATCGGTAGGTGTTCACACACATCTTGATTTGGCATGAAATAAAAGTGTCTCGCGGACTCCTCTTATTTAGGTTCGGTTATCTTGTATTTGGCATTTTGCAAAGTTGACGAAAGAAGGCAGTAAATGTATGCCGTGACACAGCACGTCATCTGCCGTAAAAAATACTAAAATATGAAGCGGTGCCGTATGAATAATAAGGTGAGATGATACCTTTAGCTGGTGGCTCAGAAATGGATTTCCCATTGACGAGGCAGGTGGATGACACAGAGGTCGATGGGCGACCTTCACCACAGTATTAACAGCTACATGAAGCTTGGTTCACTGTAACTGTAAAGTAATGTAATGTAGCGGCAGGGCTCTACTCGACTGCTTGTAATGAGTTATCGATTCTGCAACTACACACGCTGATATAGATGCTGCATCGCTATGGACCACTAGGACATAGCAACGGAAATTGAGTGGTCTGCGTGGTTACTTGTGTCTGTGCGTGCGGACGGACTCGTTACATCAAACTAAAAATTATGGGATCTGAAGACAATAGCATAAGATATTCCTAGGAATCAAGTGCTAACACATCCCAGATGAGAATATTTTAAAGAAATCTGTAAATGTTTACCGCGGTCTTCATTTAAATTGCGAGTCCTAGCACTCGTTAAATTAAGAGATGGATTATCAGAAGAATTTAGCTTAAATGCTCCTGCCAGTACGGAAGTAAATAACATGTTTCTCGAACCATTAATTAAAGTAATTTAAAACTGAAGAATTTTTACCTTCTCTGATGTTTACCTATAGTGCGTAGAGGAAGCATTACATTCTCCCAAAAATTCGATTCACCGGGATGCATCTCGTTTGCTCTTGGACTCGAAACCTACAAACTTTAAAAAGATGTCAGTTTTATGATCCTCGTCAGATCCAAAATATTTACTCTTAAACAACTTTTCTTCTCTTTTTAATGGTGAGGTGGATTTCACTGGTCTTGAAATAGGATATTTCTGACTACAGAGCAATGCAATCTTTAATGTTATATGAATCGTATATTGGCGTTAGAATATGTTGCAGACAAATTATGATTATAGCTGAAAATACGTAGCAGTTGACTGGAAACTATGGTTTATAAACACTCTCTCCCAAACATGTAAGGAAGATGCTGGATAACGTATTTGCGAGAGTCACATTTTTGCCACCGGAAACAGTCCACAAAAAGCGATGGCACGTATTCAGGGGTATTATAATATTTGATTTAAAATTAACTAACTTAGAAGTCATGCAACATTTTTGGAGTTTTTAACACAGCATGCATACCTTGAGCGTTATTACATAACTTGGTACGTTAAACTCCGTAGTATTCTAACAGATGGCTATGCCCAGGGAACGCCGGGGACACCTCACCCCTCGACCCAATGCGGATCTTTTGTGCTTACCACCCTGAGGAGGAACGGATAAGGTGAAGGAGGTGCAGGAGGCTGGCCAATGAAAATGCGTAAAGGTCTCTAACGATTCCAAGTTTGATGACCCGGTCCCACAGGCGAGCGTCATAGAGAAGATCTGCGTCATGTATCCGACACTGCACAACTCCTAAATCACCTGAAACATGAAAGGAGAAGCGAAGTGATAGGAAATTTGTTGTAGGAGTATTCGAATTGCCAACCAGGGAAAACCCTGAAAAACCCATGGTCAGAGTGCCCGGCCCCAGCGATCCAACTTAGGAAGTCCCGAATGTGAGGCTTGCACGTTACTGCGGAGCAATCTCACGCAGTATACACAGTTCGTCGTCGCTTCTAACGCTCGAGGGTTACCTCATTTCACCAAGCGATGACTGGACTCATTTCTGTGGATGCACCTAGCGGGCAGAATCCGTGCCTCCGATAGTAGGGCAATGATGAGAATGGCGGTGGAATGAGAGAACCTACAGCTTTTGCCGTAGATTCCGAACCGCGTTGGACCTTGGGGATACCTCACATGAGCAAGTCAGAGTTGAAAGCGTGGATAGGACCCAATTAACATCGCCGGCCAAGAGCCGGGAATGAAACCCCAAACCCTCAGTACGAGAGCCGAAAACGAAACCTCTGCGCTACCTCGGCAGTGGTTTGTGCAGTGGTTTAGAGATAATAAAAATATATATTGTCATTAAGTATAAGTTTGTGGTTGTGGCGACATTGTTTCCACAAGCTCAGTAAATACGTATACACAAGATGTTTTAAAAAGCCGTTGTTTTACATTCACATGGATTTATATACCCGTTCTTCTGCTTACTATACTAACCAAAGCTTACTATTCTATTTATACTAGCGTCCAAAACTTAACCATAACTCGTAAAAGAGAGAAATGAAAGGAAAGACGATGAGCGAGCGCCATTAAACTTTATCGCAGTGTGTGGCTTACCTTGTTTTTGCTGTGTGCATAGGGAATGGGTACCTCCACCTCGGAATAAATACAAACCCGAGTATCAGACCCAGTGCGGCTCATTCGATAGTGTTCTCGCATTGTGAACAGAAAGTATTTCTTTGCAAAGCGTTTATGGGACAGCACCAACATGCCGCAAAGTCGCCAACTGGACCCTGTTTTGAAGGACAGAATAATCGGACGTCTAGAAGCAGGTAACACAAGGACCGAAGTCTCTGCAGCCCTGAATTTAGAGTGTCCTTTCCAGGCTTTCGCGACTGTTTCAATGCACAGGAGATGTTCGCGTATGCCTGTACAAGGTCGCTCACGGGTAACAACGCCGCAACAGAACCGATATTTGACCGGATGCCTGTAAGACAACTGCTTCCGAGCTTACAGCCGCTTAAGGCGTTGGAGTTTCTAGACAAACTGCATGCCGGAAGCTCTAGCCAGACGTCCAGCAGTGTGTGTCCCGCTTACTCGAGTACACACAAGGTCCAGTTTACAATGGAGTCGGCAACGTCAATATAGGATCTTGAATAAATGGAGGAACGTGCTGTTTACAGATGGGCGGGCGTTGTTGCGCTTCTCACTTATGCACGTGTAATCTCTCTTTTGATGATGGACTCGAGGTTCAAATTCTTAGCAGTT
The DNA here is from genome assembly GCA_030765065.1 of Deroplatys truncata. Lineage (NCBI taxonomy): Eukaryota > Metazoa > Arthropoda > Insecta > Mantodea > Mantidae > Deroplatys > Deroplatys truncata. The sequence continues at coordinate 5,006,781 of CM060990.1, read as the reverse complement.
CTCTGCCTGGGCTATCGGTTGGTAGAGCTGCGAATATAACCTGTTCCTAGCTACCTATCTTTATCATATCTCAGGGTATTGTGCGTGAAGGCAATTGATAAGATTAAATTCTTTAGCGGTAGGGTTTATTTAAAAAAGCAACGCAATTATTGAAGTAGCTAGCAGCTGTTTCGCTTTGAATAGTAATGAGATTATCTATATCTTCCCGCTACTTTAAATATTTGCGTCGTACCGCTTCAGATGAAGAAATAGACTGATTATGAATGGTAGTAATTGAAAGTGTAACAACTGAACTATTAAACCTGCTAACTTCTGCAGCATCAAATTTACGGTTGGAAATAGCTCTTTTCGCAGTAAATGAAACTAGAAGCATAACCTGCCGTGAGTCGCTAAAATGTTTAACGACAATATCCCTCGCATTAGCCGCTACTCACACGAGCAAGCTGACGGTACCAGAGAGAGTAGTTCTCTGATTTAGATGCCCGCCATCTTATTACATAAACCACGCCTACATTAGAATTACTCCCACCAAACTTATTTTACGCGGCCAATACTTAAAACCCTTGTCTCCATTCGCGTCTCTTGGTTACTGGGGGCCTGGTTAAAATTAAGGAAATACCTTTCCCTTCTGTTTTTCAAAATTTAGACCTACGTTTATCTGTAAACGTACTGAAAATATAACCTAACTGCGTTCCCAGAAATTCTTAAGCCAATACGTTCGCTACTTCGGGTGATACTAATGACTTTCCGGACAAACAGTTCAACTCAAGCTTGTTACATTATACACTGATTTAGCATACGCAAATTATTTATTGCAGTTATTTCTCTATTTTGCTATCACTTCTTTATTTAATTATTTATATCTTCCCATCAATAATTCCGGTATCAAGCGATAGTCAAATGTTTTAAAAATGGGTCGCTATGGCCGCCTTGATATTCTATAATCCTTGCATTACTATAGGGAAAAAGGCTTGTTTGTTACATTAACACGATTATCTCTATCCACTCTTCCACAAACTATTTTCACAAAGGCTTACTCTTCTTTCTAAATCCTGTTAATCGAGATAAACTTTTGTAGAAACGCTTTTATCACACATTTCGTTGTGGATACAAGAGGGATCTAGGAGACAGAATTAGTAGTCAAAAGTTTAAAAGCTAACCATGAAATGTCATACTTTTTCTATCGCAATGCGAGAAACAACTGAATGTAGACAGCACTTGCCGAGCGGGATGGCTCAGGCGGCAACGTCTGTGGTCCGCATTTGGGAAGTGCCGGGTTCGATCTCCAGCGACCGCCCACTCTGACCCATGGGATTTCTCGGAGTTTTCCCGGGTCGTCAGGCGAATGCTGGAGTGGTTTCTTTCAGCCTTCGGATTTTCTGTTCCTTCATTTCATTTCATTCTTCATTTAATTTATCGTTCATCCCGTTGGCCTCTTTTACGACCGGATGATGTTGTTTCGCTTCAGCGTGGCAGGGGAAAAGGATTCTCTCTGCAAAGTCTCTTTCTCCCTCGGCTTTCTGCTGGGGTATCTGAACCCCATTGAGGGGCGTTGGACCCCTCTTTGTGGCGCGGAGACCCCGGTCTGCCTGTCCATCTGGCGGAGTGTCTACTTCTAGAAACCTAGAGACCCTTAGTAGTATAGAATTGCGGGGACTGGCGCACTTAGTATGCATGGAATGCAATTAATATGCTAATTAGCCCCGCCCCCTCCCCTCCCCCACCCCCAGCCCCAGCTCCTTGGTAGTTTTACTTGCACTTGAGGGTCATAAATCATGTTGAGTACAATGGAGGCTTGACAGTTAAGCAATTAAGGCTGTCAATCAACTGTCAAAACGAACAAAGGGGTCATAAATTTAAGGTTCTGTAACAAAGGCGAGTTGTTTTTCCTACCCCTTCCACATCAGGCCACTTCTGCACCTGGTCAGTTACCCACCCCCACTTGCATTGTTTGTCGAACACGTGGCATACTCGTTCCACTAGCTTTTAACAAAAGAACAATGCATACCCTTCAGCTGTCAAAATGAACAAAGCCCATGATGAATTAGGGTTGTGACAAAGAGAACCTAAGCCAGTTAACAGAGAAACAAGTTCTATTGTCCGGTGCAAGCATTCTTTAGAAAGACCATCTGGCATACTCATCCCACAACCCAATAACAAAGCCTGGCCCTTTCCATTGTGTAAGAGATTCTATTGTGTGTGCCTTTCTATTGTCCTGGGTAAGACTAGTTTAGAAAGACACCTGCGGCGTTCCCATCCCGCTACTCCATAACAAAGCCTGACCTTTTCCATTGTTTGACCACCTGCTTGTTAACAAAAGAATTCGAGGGTTGCTTTATACTCGTCCTGTCCTTGTTTGTGTGTGAAAGAGAGAGAAACTTGTTTACCAACTCTGCGTAACGTCAGGGTCGACCATCATTATTTTGCCTGAGGGAGTTCTCTCCGATGTTTTACGACATCCTACGAATATACCCGAGCATAGTTAACAAGCATTCTGTTTCAGTCAACGACTCCGAAAAAGCGCCTAATATACATTTCATTACAAGCATTAAACCTTTGCGTGATATCCATAGATCGGTGTTCGATTCTTACTGTAATCAAAAGTTTATTGCTAATGAGAAATTAATGATCGATATTATTATATCATTACCCTAATTAATAAAAGTGCGTTCAGAGAATTCTAGCTCGACTCTTACCAAGTGAAACTCTAATGCGTAATAACTATTAAACTATGCACCACCAGATTAAAAAATGTATTTATCAAATATAATTTAATTTTTATACATTATTACCCTAATTAATGAAAGACCGTTCAGAGGGACCCTAGTTCGAATCTTACCCAACGAAACTCTAATGCTTAATAAATATTAAACTATGCACGGTCAGATTAAAACGTGTTTAACAAATATAATTTAATTTATACAACATTACAATGTTTAACGAACTGTATTGTTAGGAACCACAGGTCCATAGTTTGAATCTTACCCTGCGAAACGTTATAATAACTATTAAAATATTGAAGCAGGGGGCGGTCGGATTAAAATTGCAATTAGCAAATATAATTATTTATATTAAACCTGGTGTATACTTAGATATCCCGATGCCTAGACAACATTCTTTCTTCTTCTCCTCTCTTTTTCTTTCTATCTATCTCTTTCTTTCTCCACGACTTGTACACATTCAGGCGTTCGCATATACACGAGCACTTGCACACACATCAGCAAACATACACTGGTGCACGCATGCAAGCACATACACACACGCACATGTAAGTACACACAGGCACACACGCACACACGCAAGCACATACACACGCGCACATACATACACCAGCACATACACACACATGCACATACATACAACAGTACACACACATACATACATACACCAGTACACACACGCATTCACGCACCTCATGCGTATACATACATACACCAGTGCTCTTACACTCACACATACATATACATGGACACACACACGTGCAAGCACATATGCCTGTTCACTTATACCCAACAGCACCAACCCACACACGCACACACCAACTCACGCGCATGTCCTGAATGAAAAGAGACAAAATGATGCAATAAAAACTAATTATAGCTCGGATGCAAGGCTCCATTTACGATTTGCTCGAAACCGGTCTGGATGCATGGGTTCGAATCCTAGGAGTGATTACAAATTCATCTCCTAATAACTTCAAAACTAATTAAAATAAAAACAGTAAATAAACTTTATTACTTTTATGTCATTAGTTCGTTTCTTGTGCATGTATATTAAAGTACCAGGTGTCACGGGTTCGATCCCCTAATTTTAAAATCTCAATTATCTCAGAAACTAGCAGGGATTAAGGTGCGGACCAAAGCACGATTTTTAGTTTCTATGATGAACAATTAATGCTTTATATAATTTCCAATCAGTTGTCCCTAGCTCGAATCCCGATCTTTCAGCGACTTCCTTAATTTTCCACTGTGTTCTAGAATATATCACTTAGATCGATGCTGTAACTGCATACAGGTCTTTTAAACACAAGCTAATATTATAAATAATTTTGTTTCTGGCGTTCTGAGTTCGAATACCGATTCAATGAAGTTTACTTATAAATTTAATAACAGTAAATAATTAAGACAAAGGTACCAAATAAACCTATTACGTTTATGTCATCAGATAATATCTTGCGGGCGTATATTAGGGTACCTGACGTCCAGGGTTCGATCCTTAAGTTTAAATCTCAATTATCGCAGAAACTAGCAGAGATAGAGCTGTAGACGAAAGCATGTTTGATAGCTCATGCAATGAACAATTAATGCTGTATATAATTTTCAATCAGTTGCCCCTAGTTCGAATCCCGATCTTTCAATGACTTCACTGATTTTCCTCTGTACTCTAGAATACATCGCTTAGATTGATGCTTTAACTGTATGCAGCTTTGTGTAACGACATTATGGATGTACTCTGTGTGAGAAAGAGAGAGAGAGGGAGAGAGAGAGAGAGCGAGAGGAAGTGAAACAAGCAGGGATAGAAGTGCTGAGGGCCTCTGCGCATGCGTAGCAAGAGATGATGTCATTGGCTGCAATAATCACGTGAGTGTAAGCATCACAGCCATGATGACGTGCCGGCATCGCCTGGAGGGGGTTTAGATCCCTATATAAACAGATATCTGCCCATGTTAGAACTGTTGTGTACTTATTAACTTTACATTCAAGTTTTAAAGAGCATTAAAAGCAACGTGAGCTGCAGGCCGTCTACACATTCAGCACATATTAAAACGTGGCAATGTAAGGTGAGTTTTAAATAACTATACAAAATCACTGTTGACTTTTACAATATATTTAATTTTGTTTAAACGTTACAGTACATGAAAGACGATTCGTTGCAAAGAGCATCATATTTTCTAATCTGTGCTTTACATTCACATGGATTTCACTGCATACTCTTCTTCAGTTCACATGACTTTCGCCACACATTCTTCTTACATAAACCTTCATACGATATTTTCCCCCCTCATTCTTTGTTTCACTATACACTCACATGATTTCCTCTACTCATTCTTTGTTCCCCTACAGGTTCATGCCCTGTTAACATTCACATGACTTTCTCTGCACATTCTTTGCTTCCATTAACATTCACATGATTTTCGCCACACATTCTTCTTACATAAACATTCATACGATTTTCCCCCTCATTCTTTGTTTCACTATACACTCACATGATTTCCTCTACTCATTCTTTGTTCCCCTACAGGTTCATGCTCTGTTAACATTCACACGACTTTCTCTGCACATTCTTTGCTTCCATTAACATTCACACGATCTCCGCTACACATTCTTCTTACATAAACATTCATACGATTTTCCCCCACTCATTCCTTGTTTCACTATACATTCGCAAACGATTTCCTCTACTCATTCTTTGGTTCTCTGCTGGCTCATCTTCAATGAACATTCGCATGATTTTCTGTACTTATTCTTTGTTTCTCTACACATCATAGGCTTACTTACAAAACATACACACCCTAGATCTAATATAAAGAAGTGTATAATTCGTTCTTCAACTTGAATAATGTAGTGAAAATAATAATTCATGACAATGTCTGTTACAGATTGTTTAGCTGATAGACTTAACAAGATGGTGGAAGAGCGTAGTTTCCTACCGACTCGTAGAGTTCAAGATCTCGAAATAGGTCTTAACTATGAGATAAAGTCCTTAAAGAGAGTTCAAACAAGATATGGTACCAGGATCGTATCTTCGCTGGAGGATTGTCAAGTGTTCTTGCCAGAGCGCTATAATTCGTTAACCGATCAAGAGATTGCAGAAATACCTGGGAACATATACCTCCAGTATAACGGCATGGCAGAGACGGGGAAATTTAAGACATGTAAATTGTCTTTTTTACATGCAAAGAAGGTGCGTAGAAGTGTCAAGCTTAAGTATTGAATGTTCTCCCATTTCACAATGAAAAATTCATAAATAAAACAACTGACTCATTGATATTACATATAAAGATACAAAAGATGCATATTATAGAATTTTATAAAAAATTTACGAAATTACAATATCACATTGAAATAACTCTAAATATCCGAATGTTTATACAAATCTTTGTGCTTCTTTTACATGTGCAATATGCTTCATTTTACATGTATCATAACAAAAAATGTAATTCTTTCCAGGTTGCCTTTACTTGACCAAGATAGTTTTCTAAGACTTTCATTGTGCAATGTTTCAGGGTGTGCAATCAGAGGAAGAAGAGGAATAGCCTGCTGTCATGCAAAGGAAGCTGACGCTATTGGAGGGTGGAATAAGCACCATCGGCACCTACAAGAAACATTTCGGCAAGAAACGGGTGCTGAGACATCTACATCACCGAAACACATTAAGGCAGGATCCTTATATAACATTACAGGGTATACAATGAAAAAATACGGTCAATTTTGTATACAATTCAATGCATGGCTGAGAGTTAGCTCGAACTAGTCTCCCTATATTCACTGAAATTGAGCATTGTGAGCAATAATTTAAGTGACTGTGAAAATACTTTAATTAATGGTGAAACTTGTATTCTAAAAGACTTGAGCCCTGTATACATTAACAGCATTAAGACTGTTTGCCACGCTGGAATACAAATTATGAAAATAAAAAGACTTTCATTTAAATAATAAGGAAATTTGAATAACCAGCTGTTACAATTGTAATGACGTATACAGAAACAATGAGTCGGATGAGGAAGTGATGGAAATGTAAGATAAATAATAACAATAAAAGAATTAAGGTATGCTTTTACATAGTGTTTTTATTCATTAAAAATCCTTGCATTCCTAATGAAAAATAAATCATTACAATGATTAGTTTAAGTTATGTCACAATGATCAAAAAGAGAACCGTCTTTAGATGCATTACTCGATCTTAAGTCAGAGCACCAAAAAAGACAAATCACGGCTTCTCCATTTTAGATGCGGTGTCACTATTCAGGTAAATTTCTGTAACACAGCAGGTTGAGTATGCAGATCTGTTGTCCTAAATGGGTGAAACAGAGTCTTATCCAGCTTAACAGTCTTGAGATCTCAGCATCAGAAAGTCGAATCACAAGCCTTCTCCACTCGATGAGTACAGGTTTAACAACAGCATTCTCTTCACCCTGAGACGATGTAAAGTATATAAATGTTCAACTTGACAAGGGATTCTAAACTCGTTGTTAGAGTCCGGAACCGATGTATTATATGGTGAAAACACATGTTCCTCTTCTTAGTGATCTTGTCGTCGAATCTCGGTGTCATTGAGGTGTCGATAACATTGAAGATGCCCATGATTATAGGATTCTGAAGCCCAATAACTGTAGGAACTGCTGATTGCGTGATGTTAACTTGATTGGCGTCATGGGCAGAGCATGATGTGTGCGTCGAATCATTCCATTATTATATCCTCGACGTCGTTGACTTCTTCTAAAATCTATAGCCATTATGCTTATATCCTTGTTTCTAAAGGCAATGATATTGCTGTTAGGCTCCCCTGTTTGCTCTATGAAGCGGATGTTTATGAACAACAGGTAAAATTTGATGGTTCCTGTGAAATACGTTATCCAGCCGTAACAGATGGGAAAACTGGTAGATGGAGTGTCCACTTTTACTATCGAGGAAGGAGACTGATGCAATACTGCGCTAAATTCGTATGATGCTCAACTTAAATATATTCACTAGGAAATCAGATTCAGACAGCTGATTAGATGGAATAACTTTGTCACTGAAGGACCACAGAACGTTCCTATAGAACAATCACTGGAAAAAATCAAGAGTGAAAGGACATTTTAATGACATTATTATTATTATTATTATTATTATTATTATTATTATTATTATTATTCACTGATCTAATAAAGAAGACATTCGCATCCTAATATGAGGAATCTTTAAACGTAGGGCATACAAGTCAAGGTCTATGTTACTCAATGTTTTTTCCGGGACAAGTATAGCCCTCTGCCTGAGTTTTTTGAATTCCCTTTCAGGCTCTGTCTCATCTTCGTTTCTGTGTTTCTTCCCTTATTCTTCTTCACTCGAAAATCTCTCCCTCTTGCTTCAATTTCTCTGTTACGTCTCATCATTTCAATAAAACAAAAACCATTATTAGCAAGATGCCCGGCGTGACGCATTGCGCCGCGCGCGTTTGCCGTAAACCGTTACAGTTGCCATACTTATATTATCCGTCTTTTTTTTTAAAAAAAAAATCTTTGCCATCTTAGTTCACAAATTCACCGCTAATTCCTTCTCGTCATTTTTCATCCAATCTCCTTTGATTTTATTTTCGCGTATCACATCACGTTATTTCAATTTGTCCACGTATCAGAGATCGTCTTATTTTCACCAGTCACAACGTTCCACGTCACTACTTGTTCTGCTTTTTAACCCTCGGTCGTGCATGTTTTGCGTCCTTGAGTTTCCATACCTCGCACACGCAACACCACAGCGCGATAACATGTCCACGTGCTAGCTGGCGTAGCGGTACGATCGCCTCCTGGGCCTGCTCAACGCCGAGGAAGTGGTAGTGCAGACCTGCGTACCCGTGACGAACCAGGTCATGTACGTGGTGTTGAGGTAACTCCGAGGAGAGCCCCAAGGAGATCCACGCTACCGATGCCGTGATTGGGCTTACACCACGGCACACAAGTGCCTAGTGTTATTTTGTCACCTGAAGCGAAAGGTCTCCGTGGACACGTATCGAAGCTGCAATCTGCCGTTCACGTATAGAAACAGAGGTACAGTTGCCTAGCACTAAGGTCTCCGTAGACACGTATCGAAGCTGCCATCTGACGTTCACGTATAGAAACACAGGTACAGTTGCCTAGCACTAAGGTTTCCGTGGACACGTATCGAAGCTGCAATCTGCCGTTCACGTATACAAACAGGTATAGTTGCCTAGCACTAAGATCTCCGTGGACACGTATACAACCTGCAATCTGCCGTTCACGTATAGAAACAGAGGTATAGTTGCCTAGCACTAAGGTCTCCGTGGACACGTATCGAAGCTGCAATCTGCCGTTCACGTATAGAAACAGAGGTACAGTTGCCTAGCACTAAGGTCTCCGTGGACACGTATCGAAGCTGCAATCTGCCGTTCACCAATAGAAACAGAGGTGCAGTTGCCTAGCACTAAGGTCTCCGTGAACACGTATCGAAGCTGCAATCTGCCGTTCACGTATAGAAACAGAGGTACAGTTGCCTAGCACTAAGGTTTCCGTGGACACGTATCGAAGCTGCCATCTGACGTTCACGTATAGAAACACAGGTACAGTTTCCTAGCACTAAGGACTCCGTGGACACGTATCGAAGCTGCAATCTGCCGTTCACGTATAGAAACAGAGTTGCAGTTGCCTAGCACTAAGGTCTCCGTGAACACGTATCGAAGCTGCAATCTGCCGTTCACGTATACAAACAGAGGTACAGTTGCCTAGCACTAAGGTCTCCGTGGACACGTATCGAAGCTGCCATCTGACATTCACGTATAGAAACACAGGTACAGTTGCCTAGCACTAAGGTCTCCGTGGACACGTATCGAAGCTGCAATCTGCCGTTCACGTATACAAACAGGTATAGTTGCCTAGCACTAAGATCTCCGTGGACACGTATCCAACCTGCAATCTGCCGTTCACGTATAGAAACAGAGGTATAGTTGCCTAGCACTAAGGTCTCCGTGGACACGTATCGAAGCTGCAATCTGTCGTTCACGTATAGAAACAGAGGTACAGTTGCCTAGCACTAAGGTCTCCGTGGACACGTATCGAAGCTGCAATCTGCCGTTCACGTATAGAAACAGAGGTGCAGTTGCCTAGCACTAAGGTCTCCGTGAACACGTATCGAAGCTGCAATCTGCCGTTCACGTATACAAACAGACGTACAGTTGCCTAGCACTAAGGTCTCCGTGGACACGTATCGAAGCTGCCATCTGACGTTCACGTATTTGAACACAGGTACAGTTGCCTAGCACTAAGGTCTCCGTGGACACGTATCGAAGCTGCAATCTGCCGTTCACGTATACAAACAGGTATAGTTGCCTAGCACTAAGATCTCCGTGGACACGTATCCAACCTGCAATCTGCCGTTCACGTATAGAAACAGAGGTATAGTTACCTAGCACTAAGGTCTCCGTGGACACGTATCGAAGCTGCAATCTGCCGTTCACGTATAGAAACAGAGGTGCAGTTGCCTAGCACTAAGGTCTCAGTGAAACACGTATCGAAGCTGCCATCTGACGTTCACGTATAGAAACACAGGTACAGTTGCCTAGCATTAAGGTCTCCGTGGACACGTATCGAAGCTGCAATCAAAATCGTTAGAGACATTTTTGAGAAAATTAAAATTTTCGAAAAATCTTCCATGTAAAGGGTAGTCTGGGGTGCGGGGATTTTCTTGAAAACCTTCGTGTCGCATCGCTGGAAGATACTAAACCTAGACACCCGCACATGTGCGCGTATTGCTCTAAAACTTATTGCTAATTTTCTTGTAGATGCAAGCGGAACATGGTAGATTATAAGCGATAGTCAAATCTTTTAAGCGCTGGTTGCTATGTGGCGCATTCTATTCTGTTTGCATATCCAGGACATAAAAAATTGAATGACGAATTTGAGAAGAAGTATGAGTATTGGAAAATTTAAGGAAATAACAAGCAATATCTCGAAAATGGTTCACTCAACTAAAAAAATGTATATGACATAAATTGTGTATTTGAACGCGATCTACATTTTTTGTGTAGTAAAATTTTGTCCATCTCTTATGGTTTACCAGTTATGCAAAACTGGTTCACAATAAAGAATACTTTTGGAGACATTGCCAGAAAATTCGAGATATACATTTCATTTGTCTTGAAAATATCTTGAACATATCATATTTTAATCAAAATCGTTAGAACCATTTTTCAGAAAATTAAAATTTTCGAAAAATGTTCCATGTAAAGGGTTCTCTGGGGTGGGGGAATTTTCTTGGAAACCTTCGTGTCGCATCTCTGGAAGATACTGAACCTAAATACCAAGTTTGGTGCTTATCCGACTGTTCGTTTCTGAGTTATGCTGTTCACAGACACACACACACACGGACATGTTTCCAAAAATGCATTTTTTTGGCACCGGGTTTTTATAAGCTCGCTTATCGCAACCGCAGTTTCAACATGCGCGTCGAGTTAAATGCCTCATTTCGCCACAAAATTGTCAAGTTGTAAAAACGCAGTCATCCTGTCACGATCCGCCACTGCACGATCCCTACCATCGACAATAAAGCTGCATTTAAAAGATTTTATCGCTGACGAACATCCGTTTCTCACGCTCAATTTTCACATACATCAGCACACGGTCTTTGCGCGTAGTGCTGTACATGAGAATGACTAAAGTGAGCAGAGCTATAACGCTTGCTACCTGATGTTATTAGTGGTTCAGATTGCACCGCCACTAGTGCAATATTTAAAACTATGAGTGTCGTGTGTAGTGTTTTTGTGTTGTGCCGTGCATACGTGTTATGTAAAATGTAAGAATTAAATAGAATCAGCAGATACTTCCTTTCTAAGGAGTAACACCAACTGCTGAATAAAAATTCTCAAGTGTTACGTTCGTATGACCTCTACCCTCTATCTCTTATAGGTGAGTACGAAAGTTTATTTTCATATCCACTTAATTTTAATCCAGATAAACTTTTCGGGAAATGGTTGCATTACACATCCGTTATACATCCAAAGGGACGCTATACACCGGCCTTAAAATTCTAAATTCTTTCCATCAACATGGCGAGCAAGAACTGAAAAGCGACATGCCTTTAAAAAAGAATGGCTAAGCATTGTACAATTCGAACCATTTATAACAGATATCTCGGAAATGGCTGACGTCACAAAAAAGTTATTTCAAATAAATTGTGTGTGTTTTTAAAGAGATCTAAATTTTTTGTATTGTATGTTTTCCTCAAACCTTAGCAGTTATACAAGATCATAGAAAATTTCTTCCGAATCAAGAGGACTTCACAGGCTATTTCCACAAAATTCAAGATATACATTTTATTTTTCATATAAATGTCTTTAATATATGGTGTTGTAATTAAAATCGTCAGAGACAGTTTTGGAAAATAAAACATTTCGGAAAAAAGTTCATGTAAAGGGTAGTTTGGGGTGGAGGGACTTTCTTGAAAATCTCTGTGTCGTATCTTTGGAAGGTACTCAACCTAAATACCAAGTTTAGTATTTATCCGACTTTTCATTTTTGAGTTATGCTGCTCTGACACATACACACAGAATTTTCTAAAAATGTTTTTTATTCAGGGGACCTCAAAACAAGTATTTAGTTTTCCAGTGAAATCTCAATATTGAATATTTGGATGCAATGCATACCTCCTCTACCTACTATTTACGTGGTAGAGAGAGTAGAAATACCAACCTCTTCAGCAATGGTGTTTATTGACGAGAAACGTAGGCGTAAAAGTTAAAAATATAGATCGGTGCACGCTAAAATTTATAAAAAATCTGTATTCCTGGTTTCCTTAAGAAATAAATGCACAATTTGTAACAAGGAAATTTTGATACAGCAACTTAGTTCTTTCGAAATCTTTGGAAAACCGTATCTTTATTTTTGTTTTCGGTACCGAAATTTAACAATTTCTTAAAACAACTTGTAAAATTGTATATAGAACTCTGTAGGGAAGTTTAAACTAATGTTGTTATGAATGTTTATAGGATCCACAGGTCCACAGTTGTCCAGCTTGACAATATAAAAGGTTTCAGAACGAATAGCAAATTACTAAAAGCCCCTAAATCAATATTATTACATGCAGTTGTGAAAAATATTACAGCTATGATTAATAAATTCTGGGATTACGAGAAATTTGTTAATAATAGTTTAAACGTATATAGTTGCAAGAAAAGTGAGTATAGCTAGCTCGAAACTTAGCGTTGTTGTCACAAATAAAGGATATAGAGAAAACTCTGATTTTCATAAAAGTAAGATTAAAACTACTTGCTTAAGGTAAAATGCTTGTCTCATATTAAGAATATTCTCAGATATTCGGAGAATGGCGCGAAAGTTGAGTCTGACGCCTTGTTATTTTTATTCCGTTTTTTCTTCAAGTGGGTTTCTCTATTGTTACATTTGTATAGTCACTGTAACTATTTTTACTTTCTCTACCACGTACATAGCAGATACAGGAGAAATTGCATTGCACTCAAAAATTCCATACCGGGATTTCACCAGAAATACATCTATAGATTTGCACATTTCAAGTTATTACATAATTGGCTTGTATTGTGCATGATGTTTCATTTAAATACCCACAAACTGGGCCTGTGATTATTACTTATTGTTTTTATGTGTTTCAGTGGGTGAATAATAATTAGTTTGTTGGTATCGTTATCACAGTACTGTTTCACTTGTGAAATTCCGTTCTCTTTGTATGAAAATGAAAAAAGAAAAGATAAAAGAATAACGAGTTTTAGTGAGAAAGGTCTAAAGCTTTTAAACATTAAAATCAACATGGAAACTTTGTAAATAGACAACGCCACAAAGTAATAATAATAATAATAATAATAATAATAATAATAATAATAATACACATAAATTGTGTGCTTTAACGTTCTTGTACAGTTCTTGTACAGTAAGACTTCGTTTCCTACGTTTAACAGTTGTACAAAATACATTCACAATGAAACTACTTCACAGCTATTCCCAGAAAATTGAAGTTATACATTTTATTTGTCATGCAGATATCTTAAACATACCGTACCGTAATCAAAAGGGTTAGAGCCATTTTTAAGACAATAAAAATAACGAAATTTCTTCCACTAAACGGGTAGTTTGCGGTGTGGGAATTTTCTTGAAAATCTACGGTTTGTTAAATTTTTTTTATACGCTACTATTTTAGTGTGTGTGTGTGTGTGCGAGTATGTGCCTAGTATCCGTGCGCCACAAGCCAAAACGACGACATTATAGAAAAACTTTATCATTTGCCTACCGGACAGGGACAACCACGAAAAACCTGAAAAAAGCTCTAAGAGTATTCTATCGCCTACCGAGCTGGAAAACCCATGAAAACAAGATAGTACACTTTTTTGCCGCTTTCGACCGGCAATGAGAACCCTGCTCCTACGTACGCTAGCGACCAGGTTTTTGGTATAGTTAAATTACGTCTGTGCAAAGGGCGTCTGTACCGCTTTAAAAAACCTAGGTATATCAGTGCGTAGTGATGTTGGTTGATCTTAAAGCTGGTTAAGCATTTTTCAAAAACAGTTTGCTACACGCTACTATTAAATGTGTGTGTGTGTGTGCGAGTATGTGCCTAGTATCCGTGCGCCGACAAGGTAAAACTTCATCATTTGCCTAGCGGGCAGGGACAACCACTAAAAAACCTGAGAAAACCTCGAAAATTAGAAACGGCTTCGTCAACCACTACAGAAAACGCCTACCAACCAGGGAAAACCTATGAAAAAGCAGAAAGAGCTTGCATTCGTTTACCAACCGCAGAAAACCCCCAACAACTAGTTATTTTTTAAAAAAAAGAAAAAAAGGAAAAGACGAATAATATAAGTATGGCAACTGCAACGGGTGTGTGTGTGTGTGTGCGAGTATGTGCCTAGTATCCGTGCGCCGACAAGGTAAAACTTCATCATTTGCCTACCGGGCAGGGACAACCACTAAAAAACCTGAGAAAACCTCGAAAATTAGAAACGGCTTCGTCAACCACTACAGAAAACGCCTACCAACCAGGGAAAACCTATGAAAAAGCAGAAAGAGCTTGCATTCGTTTACCAACCGCAGAAAACCCCCAAAAACTAGTTATTTTTTTAAAAAAAAAAGAAAAAAAGGAAAAGACGAATAATATAAGTATGGCAGCTGCAACCGGTGTGTGTGTGTGTGTGTGCCTATTTAATTTTTATTTTCTTTTGCACTGCACACATTTGTGTTACAATATATGCATTTTCAATTTTGGGAAAACCTATGAAAAAGCAGAAACAGCTTGCATTCGTCTACCAACCAGAGAAAACCCCGAAACACTAGTTATTTAAAATTGCTGATGAGTTCTGGATAGGCTTTTGCAAATGTTGTTGGTAGCAAAACTTACCTTTACCATCACCTCCAACATACCCCACTCCCACACCTTTTTTCTTTCCACCAATCATAATCTCTCTTATTCTTACCAATCAACAACTTTCATTTGTTCCTTTCCACCAATAACATCACTTCTTATTCCCACCAATCACAACTTCACACGTCACTTTCTGTTATACTTTTTATCCCTCGTTCGCCATCTTTCCCCTCTTTCAGCCCCAACCTCCGCACAGACAACACCTCACCGCTCCTTAACCTCAACTTCATGCCTACGCCATCTTATTTAGTTCCCATTTTTACCACCGCGCCTCTCATCTCCCAACCAGATTGCCGGCAAGAACAGATCTCGTTCATTCACACCTCGACGGTTGACTCGACAGCAGCTACTGTGAACACCTACGTCGTACACTTTTTTGACCGCTTTCGACCGGCTATGAGAACCCTGCTCCTACGTACGCTAGCGACCATCACGATGGTCCAGTACCAGGTTTTTGGTATAGTTAAATTACGCCTCTGCAAAGGGCGTCTGTACCGGTTTAAAAAACCTAGGTATATCAGTGCGTAGTGATGTTGGTTGATCTTAAAGCTGGTTAAGCATTTTCAAAAACAGTTTGCTTTTATTTTTTCGCGTCGCGTGAAGCTGCCGCGCTTTTGGTGACGCATCCACACCGGTAACAGGTAAGTACCACACGCATAATTATTTTTCGGACCTGCTTGGCGTAGGAATATATCCTTTCGTGTTTTGGTACTGTAACCTCAAATCTCCTTACCCTCCTCTTGCGTCCGCCATCTTGTTTAGTTCTCACCGCATCTCCTTGTCGCAGACCCTCCGCCATTTTTAGTTCCCACTATTTTAACCTCAAAATCTGCTCTTCTAAGCTCTTGCTACCGCCATCTTCTTTTAGTTCCCATTCTCACCACCGCGTCTCCTTGCCCCCACCTCTTGCGACCGCCATGTTCACCACTAACCTCCAAATTTCCTCGTCCTTAAACCCCTTGTCTCAACCATCTTGTTTAGTTCCCATTTTCGCCACCGCATCTCATATCGCCCCATCTCTCTATCCACTCAAGAAAACTACCATCCAACGTTCAAAAAATTGCTGATCAGTTCTCGACAGGCTTTTGCAAATCTTGTTGCTAGCAAAACTTACCTTTCCCATCACCTCCAACATACCCCACTCCCACACCTTTTTCTTTCCACCAATCATAATCTCTCTTATTCTTACCAATCAACAACTTTCATTTGTTCCTTTCCACCAATAACATCACTTCTTATTCCCACCAATCACAACTTCACACGTCACTTTCTGTTATACTTTTTATCCCTCGCTCCCCATCTTTTCCCTCTTTCAGTCCCGACCTCCGCATAGACAACACCTCGCCACCCCGCTCCTCTCCATCACGTGACCTCCATACTCTTTCATCTTCCTTCCTTCTTCTTCCACCCGAATTAACGAACCAATCAAAACACTCCACGTCACTTCCTCTTTTTCCTTCACCTTACCCTAATCCTCAATTCTTTTAACTCGTCCCGGATGAACCAATTGCAATAACGATAATCCTTCCGCTCAGGGCGCTTTTCAAACTTCCCGCCGCCGCCGTCGCACGCAGCGACACTAGCGCCCCTAGCGGCAGGATTATCGTTAATCCAATTGGCTCATCCGGGACTTATACTACTCTCATCGGTCCTTTCTCTCACACAGGCTGTAACCTTTTTTCAGTTCCCTGACACTCCGGTGACCACGCTACGGCCCAGTTACACCATCACCTTGGAATGCGCAAGTGCTCTAGGCAGTACGGCTGCAAACCTTGTCCTTTCCGATCCGGTGGAAGAGTTTTTAATGGGTATGCCTACATTGGTGTATCCCACACTCTCAGTCCCGACTCCCATCGGGCCTCTTTGGCTCTCTGCTAAAGTGCAACTGACTAGCACAATTTCCTGCACAACGTCATTTTACAAATATTCCTTCTTCTATACATAAGGTTATAACACTTTATATTACGTGACATTTACGTTTGTACTATATGCATTTACTCCCCATTCCCACTTATTTCCAGTTGGAATATGTTTTCTCTGCCATTTCTCTTCCTATTGTTATGTACATATGTACGATAATATTTATGTTAAATCGCTTACTTAGACGGCCTACCCTCCTCTTATGTAGGGCTTACAGCCATGAGTAGGGCCAGAGGCCTGCCGAGGAGAAGACGAACATTGAATCAGGGAATGAACAAGCCGAAACATGTGATCGGCTGTAGCCAGGTATGATGGTGAGTAAGAACATGAGATGAAATGAGGAAAGGTGATGATGGAGCATTTGGTGGAATGAATGGCGGAGGAAGCCAGAGAACCCGGTGAAAACCCGCCGAAACGCCGCTTTGTTCAGCACAAATCCCACATGCAGGCTCCTGGGATCGAACGGTGGGGGCGAGCGGTCTAACCACTCGGCCAAGGCGCCATCGTGTTAAGTTGTATATTAATTATAGGGTAGATATTCCTCTACAAAACAAATAGATGCACTTCTATCGCCAGCATGGAATGGATGGCTAAGATCCTTGCTATTGTTTTTACTTACGGTGTGTCTAGTTTGCAGGTCCACGAATGCCTGAAATAACGATCCGAAGTGTTCTCTTTCCCATCTGCCGCATACAGTCAGTGTTTTGGGAATCTAGTGCACCTGCCATCGTTTACCAGATCCTAAAGGGAACATGTACATCCTCTGAAACAGATAATTAAATGCAGAGTTTTGTTTATTTAGCTTCCTGTGGGCAGAGGCGTTCTCGTTTCATCATGGTTTTAGGTTATCAGTTTGCGAAGTTTATTATTTTAGTACAAACTTGCCAGTGTCCACCAATATTTTACTGTGCAGAAAAATAATTTGAATTCTGAGCCACTGTATACTGTTATATTCTGTTAGTCTTAATGTTTACGCTTATTTAAATTGATTGGCATTTATGACATCTTAGTAATCACGTGTAACAATATATTACATTACTAGAAAAATTTGATGGAGGAAGTGCGCAATATTACTCTAAGGCTCTGTAAGACAAAATCTCAAATTAAACATAAGCACCTTTGTGGAGCACAAATTAGGCTTTAAGGCAGTGCATCTGCGAAAACCCAAAAATCTACAATTTTCTTCTGATGCCTTTGACTAGTTTACATATACTAAGAATATAAAACATATAGTGCATACAACAGTTTAAACGCACTATGTCAAACCGTTGTTGAAATATTAATTTGTTTATTCATAATTAAGCACTTCCTTATATTCCAATACGCAATACTCCTTGGACCCTGCAGTTTAATCTTTCGCTCCCAAATACTTAATTTAGCTTAGTATGTAAACATAACGAACTTGTTGTGCAGACATTCCATAATTTCATTCAGTTTAACACAAAAAATAAATTGTATAAATGTTATTTAATGTTTCAAATTTTTCAATATGAGTTATGGAAAATAATTAATTTCAACTGAACTGTTCAATATCTTTAAATAGTGTACAAAGCCCTTTAAATCCGTTACTCCTGAAGCTATCCCGAGAATTTAAAGCTAGTGAGTTATAAACTGGACCAAACAGCATTTTGAATAGTGAAAACTGCCGAAAAAGAGGAATTGAGAAAAACTGAGTTTTAAGTTAAATGGTGTGCTTTGTGTAAATAATAAAGGACCGATTAAATATCCATTTATGACTGTAAAATTGTTGATATTAAAACACTAATGTGTAGCATTGAAGTACAAGTTATAAGGATAATAGAAATGTAAAAACCAAAAACCAAACATAGCATTGTTTACCAAATTTCACTAACGCACTGACTTAATGATCAAAAACAAAAAGCATGGTTTACAATTATATGCCGTAAACAGATAATATTCCCTACCGTGAAAAGTGCTTGCAATGTTTTAATTTATGGCGTTGAATTCTGTCCCTCTTCGCTTCATTATAAGCAAAATGATCCCGGTGCGTTACGAAATCCGAAATCGGCAGCAATAACGCTGTGTGACAAATCATTCTCCTAAGACAGCTTATGCATCAAACACAGAGTTACCTACACATACAACTGTGGTGCAAGGTTACCACAGTTTATTTCGTGAGAGTCGCAATATTAGTGTAAACAACACGGGGCTAACAAGAAACCTATTCAAATTATAGGTTAAATCGAGATGCCATATCCGGCGCTGTAACCAGGGGATGTTCAGCTTTCCGGACCGATGCTCTCACTAAATTAAATTGAGTTTTATTTATGAACGCTCTTTAATTGCTGTGGCCCTTAGCGTCCCATTATACATACGGCGTGAAATTTTGCTCAGAGACCTCTTCATCAGGCTTGAGCTCCTTTTACGTACCGTAAATCTACCACACGGAACCACCGGCTTTACTTACCTTCCGAAGGAAGCCATGCTAAGGAACAAATCCATCGCCCTCCCCCGGGTTTGAACCCGGGACCTCGGGAACTAAAGGCTAGCTGGTAACCACTACACCACAGAGGACGACTCGATGCTCAAGCGCTGAAGTGTTATACTCCTTGACGTCGTGTTGCACCTACTTTTAATTTCAGGTATTTATACATAACTAATATTGGGGTAGTTATTTTATTTAGATTAGATTAGATTAGATTGCATTCTGTGAGTTCACTAGCAGCCATAAAGGCTTGTGAACATAGAACATGTCAAGGAAATGTACAAAAATTATATATAAACATAAATATTACATAGAATATGGAACATTTGAAATAAAATACACATATTATATGCGTGTTAAGGAAATGTACAATAAAGTTACATATATACATAAATATTACATAGTATACAGAACATTTAAAATAAAATAAAGACATATTATATACAAAATGAAACAAATCAAGTGTAATTTTGTACAGAGTTGAATACCTCCTTACTGTTATAAGGTTAACATACGTATAGGCAAGAACAGTTATTTTAACATTCACTAGGATTTTACCTTTGTTCTATTTGATTATGTTATTATGTTTTAAGAGGTGGCTGACATCTCTTGCAGCCTCTGCGTGGATTTACTTATACCAGCTAATAAAGTGGGCTACAAATCTGCAGAATCTGGGAAAAGTTATCAGTGGCTTGTGATTTTAAAG
Source organism: Deroplatys truncata (assembly GCA_030765065.1). NCBI lineage: Eukaryota > Metazoa > Arthropoda > Insecta > Mantodea > Mantidae > Deroplatys > Deroplatys truncata. The sequence continues at coordinate 4,986,611 of CM060990.1, read as the reverse complement.
ACACGAACAAAACTTACATGTAATGTTTGCCTTACAGTTAAAGCGAAATGTATCACTAGCCCAAAGTTTTTCATTTTGTAACAAGTTACGATATTATAACGCACTCCATTTTATTTGGATGTAGATTATGAATATGTATTCAAAAGAGAAGAGGGGTTCTCCGAACATGTTCACAGGTGAACTCGTCACACAAAAACAAAGAAATGCTGTTGAAACGTGTTTTTGCTTCGTGCATGTTCCCAAAGCGACGCAAATGAACTAATGAGCATAGTGTCAAAGCCTCTGTAGCTTTGTCATGTGTGGCTAATTCTATGTACAACGTAACAGGAACGCTGCTTAAACGAAGCAAAGCAAGTGGAACGCCAATCCAATGCAGAATTAAGAATAACAATATCATTACATACGCGACATCCAAAACAATATACCCCGAGGATTTTCACTCGCAAAAAGTATCATCGTTGCGTGGATCAAAGTTGAACTTGCATATAGCATTACCGGGTTTTTTGGAATGTTAAAATGGCACAGAAAAATGTAGTCAAATTGGTTATGTGCGATACAGATACGCAGGTCCGTACCTACGTAAATGTTAAATTCCACTAAAGTTATTAACCATAGTTACTGTTGAGCGCCATTGTTTATGCCAATGATAAACGGAATTTAAGTGACTGCACTAGAGGTTATGACTTTTATATTATAGATCATTAATAGGAAGAAGGTTCCGGCTAGCTAGTATGTGTGGTCGAGCAAGTATCTCTTATAAAGTGTGGTGCCTGAAGGGAAGTGCAGTTGACATATTATAACACATCGGCAAGTATATTTCTGTGACAGTCTTTAATATATATATATATATATATATATATATTGTTCTGTGATTGTTACAAGTAAGCTGTTGTGATTGCCCTTCATTGCCTCGCGTAAACGACTACATCCGTTATCTATACTTTCACAGAACTTCACCTGCACATAAAATGTAGTTCAGTATGAACCGCTTGACTCCCTCTAACGAGCTGTGACATTTAATTCTCCTTTCCTACTTAATTAATGGCAATTGTTAATGCACAGCGATCTGCTCTCCATGATGTCTAAGCTTCTCTCTGTATTTCGTTGAGGAATATTTGAACCTTTTCTCTTACATGTTTCTGGTTGACTGTCTTAAATAACTCAAACCTACCTACCACCTCTACTATTAGTTATTTAGAATATCACATGGCATTGCTACAGTTAGCAAGCGCGTTCCTTTTCACCCGTCGTTTCTATTTGTTTAGTGGTCCTCACACATTTTTCCCCTAGGAAATAAAATTTAATTTATTTCGCCTGGCTTTGGATAGGTATCTTCCCCCTGCACAACAGCGAACTCATAGTTGTCGCAGTAATCTGTCGTGTCATCTTATTTGCTGGGTGCCTGTTATTGTTCTATTGTTTTAAGATTTGGGTTCTTTGTCCTCCGGCTAGCTATTATTATTCAGTCGAGCAAATATCTCTGAGCAGGGCGTGTAAACGGAAAGGAGTTATTACTAAAAGATAACACTGATAAAAGATTTTTTTTCACACTTTTATTGCCGTCACAATTAATTGTTCACATCTGTAATCTTTATACACGCCTGACTGAAACTGTTATATTTCCGAATATAATTACTGTCGTACGCGTACTTCACATTTTGTAACTAACTTTACAACGCGAGAGATTTTGTAGAACTGCGTAATGTGTACCTCGCGAGAGATTCTGTAGAACTGCGTGATGTGTACCTCGTGAATGATTCTGTAGAACTGCGCGATACTTGCTTTTAGCTCAAGAATTTATACTCCCTCACCCCGATATACCTAAACATTATAATAGAGCTGCTATTGGTTACTAAATCACGCCAACATTAGCGTCTGTTTTGTCAGCCAATCATAATTACTAATACATATGCTCTAGGGAAGATATTCCCTCCATTTTTAAAGAAAGGCACGCTACCCTGACGTCATTGGTTTGTCTCTTCTAAGTGATAAACAACTCACCCCATCACTTCATTGTTACCCACTCCTATTGTCAGTTTCAGTGAGGCCGTGTAAACTTATTTCCAAACAATGCTTATAGCTAACAAACATCTAAAATCATTGTCATACAATAATGTTAATTTACACTACAATCACTCTAGCATTCACAGTGTTGTGATATAAAATACTGCCTCATAGTATACTTGCTTACTAACATACAGTTACAGTATTTCTTTCACATTAAATATAAATACTGCATAAACATAGGAATGCAAGAAAATTAATTAACTTGTAAGTCGTTGACACTTATAATTATTATTTGGATTGAGGCGTTGTTTAAATAACGTATATGTGTGAAGAATATTGCCTCAAGTAGACCCCTTTACAAACACAGCTAATAAAATTTTAATAATCTGGCATGATTTACACAGACATTTCTTATTGTGTTTATAACATTTTTGAGCTTGCTATTAGGTTCGATGCACTCTCAAATATTTCACTACACATGATATTCACTTTGTACTAATCACTAAACACATGGTAACATTCTTGTTCACTGCCTGGGTTATGTTTTTGTTTCGGCCCTTTCTAATGTTTGCATTTGGTCCGGCGTGCGTTTAAAGTCCCCACTGCTGGCTAACACAACCTGTATTACTCTTGCCTCCAGCTTTGTTTTGTTGACCTGGTGTTATTTTCAATCGTGGATTACATATATCTGTAAATATAATTACTAAACTAAAATCCAAATTTACATGCGAGCCTACTACTCTAGATATTTGATTACAACACTGCTATTAGGGTATATTCATATTATACTCTTTTGTACAATAATAACACACTTTATAAGGAAACCTTCTAACTTGTTTACATATAACATTGGTGTGATGTATCTGCAGTTTACAATACTATTCACTACAATAGTTCCCCTCTTATGTTCCCTTGATCCTTTTCTCTCTAATTAGGAGTATTATGATGTTCTGGAATTGCTGGCCCATTGTATGGTCTCATTATCTCCTTTTCCTCTAGGCTTGTGCGTATGTCGTACCTTACCAAGTAAGTATGTTTACAACATTTTTGTAGAATCGCGTAAGGTCCATGATAGCTAAGAAACATGCGCCAATATTGCTTATTTAATTTAGAAGATAATCTCTTGGGTTTTATTAATACTTAATCCCCTACCCCGATGTTCCATTCTCGTTTCTTCTTCGCTTCATGTTCCATTTTTCTCTTTTGCGCTTTCTCCTTAATTTTGATTAATGCCCTGCTAAATAGTTGTGCTTCTGTCGGAGCGATGTTAGCTGTATCTTCTTGTTTAAGGTGTTCATAAGTGTGTCACGTTGCAACTTTATTGGCTTGTATCCTGTCGTTAAATTAACGATTTCATTCAGTAGGTTTTGTATGAAAGGTATGTAATTATACCAAGTACGCCATCGATTATGACACAATAATCTCGGATAAGTGGCTATTTCTTTTAGCTCTCTCTCTCTCTCTTGACGGGATTAGCTTTAGGATGATACCTGAAAAGTACTGTTTAATTCCTAAATTAATTATCCCGTTCATGTATCTTCTGCTCGTGAAAGTTGATGCATTGTCACTAAGGATAGCCTGTGCCATGCTTTCCTCTAGCAAATGTGATTTCATAATGCGATTTAGGCATACTGCACTGGTTGAATTCTTCAGTGGGTAAATTATCGCATAGGTCCGAGCACACCATGATGTATTTATTTCCCAATTTGCTGGTCGGCATCTGACCATGCAGATCAATACTGAATAGGTTCCGTGGTGCAAAGCTAATTATGGAATTCCTTTCATAATCATACGCCACATTGATGTGTTTGGTACTTTGGCGCAAATCACAGCATGAGATGTATTTCCTTGCTTTATGTCACAATTTTGGTATATATAAGTTTTCCAAAATGGTTAGTGTTGTTTTATCGGTGCCTGAGTGTGGTAGACGCAAGTGAAACTGTTAATAATTTCCATTTCCATCGCAGTAGGCATAAAGGTTTTCTATGTGGGTTGTGCTTTTCCATGTCGCTTGTAGAGAATACCGTCTTTAACCGCTACAGTACCTGTTGTTGCATTCTCAATAGTAGGAGCTTTATCTAACATCACAGATAATTTACAATCCGCCTATTGCAAATATCTTATGTTTCTGAATTGCTTAGCGAGTTTCTTTCTCACTAGAATATTAATTGTTATAACCTTTACTTTCCTCTGATTCCTGGACACACCTTCCGGAATTTACGGATTATGGCTAAGTCGTGACAGTAAAAAGCTAAATGTATGTGTATGGTACGTGTACTATGTTTAAGTTAAATGCTGCAATTTCATGGATATAGCAAGCTTGTTTTCCATTGAACTGTTTGCACTTCTGTATAAGTGTAAGGCTTATATGATCTGAGTATATAGAGACAGTCTTCTGAAAAATATAAGTCCTAAATCTTATCAGAGTCCTTTTGATAGTTTTACAATAGTCCGTTCTAGGCTCTCGTTCTGAAAGTGATCCGCTTTCATGTACTTGTTAAGGTGTCTCCCATCTATTTTGAATCTTAGGGTATTATCACTTTTAACGCTCCAACATAGTGAGTTCACGTGCTGAGCATCATTGATCTCAATTATATGATTTTCCAACATTGTCTTTATTAATTTCTTAGCTTATTCTCTCATAGCAGTAGACAAGTTATCGTATTTATAAGGATAAGGCAGTACGTGTTCGACCTTGAAAGAATGCAGATAACCCTTGCATCTTTCCAGAATGTTGCTAAATACCTCTCTATGTTCCAATACCTCGTTTAACTTCCACATTTGCGATTCTTTCAGGCTATTAATCTCGGTATGCTCCAGCAGTGGTGACTGGAATAGCTCGCCCTCAGAAAACAGGTGGCTGTGCTCACCTACATACCTCAAGCTCTGACGTCTGTCTTTTGCTCCCTTCCAAATCATACGTTGGTGACCTAAGTTCTGCGTTTCTGTCTGGGATCCGCAGTTTCACTATCTGCACAAAGAACTCTTCTATATCTAGTCTTTGTTCCTCATTCAACGCAGCGCCCTCGTTACTTGATTCTTTATAAAAGGTACTTTGATCCATTTAACAACCTTATAAATCTTCATTACATCTTTAAAGTCTATCAGTGCGGAATAATCACTCAAAACATCACCTGCAAGAATTAGTTCGCAAATTAAATTAGGTGCCACGAGAACCATTACTTCGTTACATTTATCTTCAACATAAGTACAGCTGGAATTTTAATCGTGTGAGTAGCCTTACCTGTGTCTACACGGCATACCAAAATAATAACTGGTGCAGTCATTATTTCTACCCCTTCATTTATTAACTGCGGATACGATTTCTTGGAACACAGAGTAAAGGTTGGGCCTGTATCTACAACGGCAATTACCATGTACCTCGAGATTAATGTTCGGCGAATCATACTTATTCTCTAAAGTTTTTGTAAGTGCAGACGTCCTATAACAATGTTGCTCTGCAGGTACTACTACAAATGCTATTATAATCCCCCTCGTAAGTTTCGAACGACCCTACTAACGACGAAACTAGGAGAAGTTTTCCGCCCTATTATTATCTGATACCATGGGATTTCGATTGCTTATTGGCGCTACTAGCATTTCATTATTTGCTATGTTGTTGTGGTCTACATTTTCGCCAGCTCTGAGTTCATAATGTGAGTAGCCTCTAACCCGAAAATATCACATAGCTTTGGAAAGGTGGAATCAGATGACTGAAAAATTCAATGCCATAGCCGGGATTTGAACCACGGATCTCCCGGTCTCCGTCCGGTTGCTCTGACCACTGAGCTACCATGGAATCAGCTGGAGAATTCAATGGCGTGCTGGCATGTTGCTCAGTGGCTAGAGCAACCGGACGGAGACCGGGAGTTCCGTGGTTCAAATCCCGGCTATGGCATTGAATTTTTCAGTCATCTGATTCTACGTTTCCAACCCTGTCCAACACACGGCTTGTGTGAAAGAACAATTAATTCCATCATTTAGCTTGTCTATGTTCTGAGTTTACATGTGCTTGGTACCTCCCCCGTGAATTTCTATTTCCTCTTCCTTGCAACTGGTTTCTTCCTTGATATGGTCTCCAATTGTTACTATCTCCAGTTCTAATTAGGTTCACTTGTACACGATGTTCCTGTCTATAAATACATGCAGCAAGTTTCTTGGGTATCGTTGCCTGAGGTTCACAACCTGTTTGCCATGTCTATGTTGGTTATTATTTGTGTTTCTGTTCTGAATGCAAGCGTCGATCCTTCAATCCCTGCGAATAACTCCTACTGTGTGTCCAATATTTCTCAGCTCGGTCATCTCAAATGTTGTTCGCGGGCAGGCAATTAATAAGTAGTTCCGGATTCTTAGCGGCTAGTGCCTAGCGAGTAGATGATAAAGTCTTCCTCGTGCATTGATGGTGTCAAGTGTCTTATATACCCCCGCGTATTTCATGAGGTCATCCGTCATAGTAATACCTTCACTTGGCTCGTAATTATCATGGCTTAAGTTTGCTCTGATGTTTCTGTACTGTGACATCCCATTATTTGTTTATAAAGAGTGTCTTCAATGTGTCATATCTAATGTCATTACTTGTGACTATGCGGATTCACTCTAAAGAGTTCCTCTTCAGACATTTTCTGACTACAATAATCTTTAATGTATCTGGCACATTTTTGTGATGAAAGAACTCAGTAAGAGATTGGACAGTACTGAAAGACACATCGAATTTAGAGAGTGGTAGTTCACTGAGAACTATGCGATACCCCTGTATATATATATATATATATATATATATATATGTGTGTGTGTGTGTGTGTTACCTGTGTTGTGTTCTAAGGATGTTGGAATTTGAGATAATACAGTCGCTTTTGAGGGAGCAGTTGCATTTCCCAAGCAGCATTTGCACTTTAACTCAATTGTTGTATTACTTTGTACACTTACATTGCATTTTTCTAACTTATCATCCCATTTACTGCCTTGTGATAGAGAGCTCTGCACATTAGTTAGATTACGTTGTATGGCTGCAATAATGTGTTTTCCTCTTGGCTACAATTATCTGACATGTTCCCCTGCATATCTAAATTCAACTAAATTGTTAGCTTTTTCCGCTATATTCCTAATTTCCTTCCCCTGATTGTCTACCTCGTTACCTGTTTCTTTAGTTTTATTTATCAGTCTAGCTTCTATTCCATTCTTAGTCTTTGATATGTAAGTAGTATTAATAGATGCTTACGGGCCCACAAAGGGAGATGCCGCTGATTGATAAGTGTGTAATCCAATTGACTCTGTAATTCAGATATCCCTTTTTCCACACCGCAGGCCACGCCCCCCTCCTTTGTGGGCTGCTCTGAACGCCGCCTGGCAGAGAACGGGGGAAATGGGCTATTGTTCTCGTTGCTAATGGGTCCACAAAGGGTGATGTCGCGGATTGATAAGGGTGTAATCCAATTGATTGTGTAATCAGATATCCCTTTGTTGCACACACCGCCGGCCACGCATCTTTGTGTTACTCTGACATGCCGCAAATGGAGGTGTCATGTAGCTGTCAGATTTGATTGACAAGGGTTTGTCAAGGGTTTGATAACGATCGTCCATGTGTAAACCTTTGTTTCACTCCGCCCGCCCCTTCTTCCTTTGTGTCACTTACAGCTAATGGATGTATCATGTAGTTCTCAAATTGCATTGACGAGGGTTGATAACAATCGTCCATGTGTAAGATTACACCGCTTCAAGCTTTTGCCACGCAATAGGAACCTCCGTTGAGTGCCGCCACCCCCGTCGTAAATCGAAGTAAGATGTTTAAGCCAAAAAGACACCGCCAATTAAAGTTTGCAAGCGTTTTGACACCCTTTGGCGGTATTTTCTCGACACTGAGGGTGAAGTGAATAAATCAGGTAATGTTCGTCCATGAATAACAACATTTAGGCTCATTGACTTCAAGATTTAAACGGTAACAAAGTCTATATTGCGTACTAACGTAATTGATTGATTAATATAATTAAGTGTATATGAATTGACTCGTGCACCTGGTTGTCATCGTATATGTGTGTTAGCATATGTATAACTATCACGCTCATTGGTCTTAAACTGTACAGCAGCCCATCCCCATTGTAATGAAAAACCGGCAGCCGGCTTCTGTCTGGTAATAACAAGCTTCGATCTACATTTCAGCCCTCTCCGCGGCTGCTGCGTGACATGACTAACTGTTCGTGCATGCATAACATAATTGAAACTCAGGGATTTAAAGCGCTAACAAAGGTTATATTGCGATCTAACGGGTCGATGAATACAATTTTTCCAATTAAGTATTTTTTATTGTTACAGTATAAAGGGTTGATGTCGATAACGTACCCCACTCACCCGCGCAAGTACGCGCGCACCTACGCAAATCTTTTTACTAATACTCAACTGGGCGATTATTACGAGAGTATAATTATCACGGCTAATAACATTTGTTTAATTCTGCTTTGAGGGAAACTTTTTGGGTTCATAAGAATATTACAGCTCTTAGATGAATTAAGAATGCGTGACTAAAAGGCAGAGTTAGCGTAAATGGCTACCTCGAAAAAATACGCAAGACACTAACCTATTTTAAAAGTGACATTTTTTTCGAAAGCCTGAGCGTATACTTTTGTCCTCGCCAGCGATCTCACGCGGAATGAAATAGGTCTTATCGACATGTCTATGTTATACCTGCTCCGGCCGTAACGGCCAGCCAGCCCCCAACCCTATACTGCCCTATGCCTGACACGGAGGGAAGGGACACTTGCATACCCTGCTTGACCACTTCCTGCATGAAATAAACATTGCTGCAAGCCTTCCATAATATGTCTTTAAAATTCCAAGAAAAATAGCATGGATAAGGTGAGAGTAAATCATTTGAAGGAGGATAAGGAACTTTCCGATTCAAGATGTTTTATTTCTAAGACTTGTTTACACGTGGGGTTGGCTCTGAAAAAATAAATAAATATGAAAGATGTGGCTCTCTAAACAGTCAGGACAAGAACCCATCCCTTTGTTGTTCTTTTAATTAACACCAGTTAAAGAGCGTTCATAAACAAAACAAAATGAAAAGCCGCCTGTAACAAATCCGCGATTGTTTAGGCATACTGCGAACCTCTGAAATTCTTAAAAACGTTTTGCTCGCAGTTGGAAGGCTCATGCCATTTCACGCTTGACTTGATTTTGAAGAAATTTAAAAGGTGTTAGAACTGAAAGACAGAACTCGGTGTAAATGCAAATAACATGATGCGCTGACCTTAAAACATCAATGACTAAAGCAGTATTGAATACCAGCGGGAATCGAACCCTGAACTCAAGCGATACAAATGCTTTTATGAATTCGAACTATTGGGAGGGCTTCAAATATAAAATTGATATCTGTTTTTAAAATCTTTTTCTAAAAACGCACACCAGCAGTCTTCGAGAAATGCGACAGCGATTGATACTATTGTTTATACATCCCTGGCAAAATATGTTGTATACCCAGGGGTTGGGGTAAACAGGTCCTCAGAAACTCCGCTTTCAAAGAAGAATCATAGAATCTTTATAGTCTTAAAGGAGGGATTTCCAAACAGCATACTCCAAGGAGATAACATGTCTATATACCTTTGAATGCTTCAAATATAACACTTGAGTGCATTTTTAGCAATACACGTATTCAAAATAATAGCCTAGCGTTCGGTGGGAAGAAATAAAAATCATAGAGAAGACTGATTCTGATCGGAAATATTTATTACTGATTGAACATCGGAACTCTATCAAATACAAAGGCTTTTCTCATGTCTGAAAAGATCCCTACATAGCTCCAGAAAAATTATATCAAGAGAAACAATACTTTCTTTTTCATTACGTTTACCCTAAAATTATAGTTAAATGCTACATGCAATACGTTATTTATACAGTTACAACTTGTGCAGACACTCGAGCTAAAGTACAAGAGCTTTCAAAACAGGCATACAGTTGTTTATACACCACTGGAAAAATATGTTGTATATCTCCTGAGGTTGGGTAAACCAGGCCTCGCTCGGGAAATCCCGCTTTCAAAGAAGATTCTTAGAACTGGTTCTTCCGAGGAGATACCATCTGCATATACCTGTGTATGCCTAAAATATAACACTTGAGTGGATTTTTAGAAATACACGTATTTAGAATAATAGCCTAGCGTTCGGTGGGGAGAAATAAAAAATGATAGAGAAGACTGATTCTGATCGGCGATATTTAATACTGATAGAACACCGGAACGTTTTCGATACAACGGCTTTCCGCAATGTCTAAAAACTATAGTATCCCCACATTGGTCCAAGGTGATAATAAATAAATACCTCACTTTTCTGCGCGGGGTAGCGTGTCTACTTCACTTTCGAGAGATCCCGAGTTCGAATCTTGGTTAGGTGAGTTTCCCGGATAAGGTAAAATCTCCATTAAGCGTCTTTATAGGCGTAGGTGTATATTGCGTGTTTTTTTTAAAGTGATTGGTCATTTGTCTGAAAAAAGACCATACTTATCGGAAAAAACCTGTCCGTATAGATGATGCTGTAAATCTGCTAACTTGTTTAAACGCGTTTATTTATACACCTGTCAAAACAAGAATTGTTTGTTTGATACCTATAATAAACTGATTTTTTTTGGAATGTTAAACAAAGAGATAAGATTTGGAGGTGGATGATAAGAACAGTATTGTATTTAGAATTAAAACGGAAGAAAGAATTGAACTTAAGCATATCTTCATTTCTAGGACATTCTCTTACATATATTCAATAGGGGCGACCCAGAGCCAGATGGGGAGAAGTCTTACTATCGGAACGGTCTTCACAGCTTAATGTTGAAGAAATAAGATCCGTAACTAGGATCCTGTGTAATCAAGATAGTGCTCTAAGACGACTACGCAACTAAGGTTATTTGCATGTAACACACAAACTAATCGACCGGAATGGTTCAGATGGTAACGTCTGTGGCCCGCATTCGGAGGTCGTGAGTTCAATTCCCAGCAGCTGGCACTCCTGCTCCGGGTTTTTCGACGTTTCCCAGTCGCTAGGGGAATGATGCGAAGGTTCATTACAGCCCGAATTTTTCCTTCCTTCTGTTTCACTTACATTCTCGTTTTACTAAACCTTTCTCCTCCTCGGTTCTGAGAGGTAGTATTTAATACTGAACACCGGAACTCAGGCGATATAAATACTTTATGAATAAAGAAACGTAGATGTATATTGCATGTAGCTAAAGGATAGGAATGGCTGGGTGTTTAAGATATGCATTTTGGCACCCTCGAGTTAAAATACAGGAACTCCTTCAAAACATCCATTTCCTAGGAGTTAAGGTGTATAGGTCCTATATATTGTGGGCTGTCCTTACACAACCGTAGAAGGAAGGGAAAGCCATTTGAGTGTATCACATCAGATACTTTCTTTATGTGTTATGGATATATGTATGGTTTTTACTTCTCTTTTGGCGTGACAGCATATACAGGTGGTAATGAAGCGTACTTAAAGATGTCGGACGGTGACTAGACAGCCTGTCTCCCGGTGTGACGTCATATGGTGAAAGTTAATGCGCGTAAAGCATTACCGGCAGTGGTATGAAGCAAACTCGTTTTACGGCTTGGCTTATAGATGAATGAAATACATAATGAATGATAATCTTATTTAACTCAGGTAAAAGTTGTTTAAACCATGTTTTGATAAAATCTACTCCCCAGTAACGTGTAAGGCTCGCATTCGAGAGGTTTCAGTTTCGATTCCCGTCGATCGCTTACTCTGGCCTCCGGTTTGTCATGGTTTTCGCTGGTCTGCAAGCGAATGCTAATAGTATCTCATCTATCACGATTTTCTTTGCGTCATTTCCCTTTCATTCTATTTCATTCGTATCTTTCATGTGTGCTTCTAGGTTTCGTGGCGTATGGCGAATTCTTACTCAAAGGTTGCTGCCCCTTGCTCGGTTGACAGATCATTCATCGCCCTTTCTAGTCAGCTCGTGTCTCCTCTCATACGCGCTCACACACACACACACAACACAACGATGAACATAAACAGACATAAATACCTCTAATCAACTCTCCAAGCACCCGATCCTGCGCGAAGACCTACGATCATCTCCGTACAATACATACACCGTCGCAATACTTCAAACACTTACTCCAAGCATCCGAACATGTACGGAGACGCCCGAACACATTGATATACATGCTCACACATTCTAAAACTTCGTTCAAGCATACAAAGCTGTACGAAGACCTACGAATACGTACAATTGCACATAAATATTTCTGAGCGCATCCTAAATACCCGAACATACACGAAGTGCTACGGAGACTCTCGAACATATTGATATACATGTTCACTTCCTCCAAACACACGAAGCTATACGAACACATATGAATACGTGCAATCACACATAGACATCTCTGAGCGCCTCTCTAATTACTCGAATATGCACGAAGACCTACGGATATACCCTTACCAGAACCCATAATCAGATGGGACAGACAGGCTTTAATATAGATATTTATTTACAACCATAACAATAACACATCACATCTAAACAGTGCCTTAGTCAGGAACCTTCTCTTTAAGGCACGCTATGTATGCTATTCGCTTCCTTAGGCTCCATAGAGGTCCTAAACTTACCTATCGAAAAACAATCGTGGGCAACTTAGAGTGCACTTAAGTACTCTTAAGATAATTTTATCGAGGTTTCTATTAAAGAAACGTATGGCAGGTAACATTTTCCGGATTATCCTTCTAATATATGCTTACTATGCGAGTTCGTGACTTCAGATGCACCTATCCAACCATCAACTAATTTGTTCACGGTTTTGCTCAGAGGCCTGAAAAATACCCGGTTATATAATCAATAGGGTGACCCAGAGCCTGATGAAGGATGCCCTTTTTCAGAACGGGCTTCATAGTTTACTCTTGAAGAAAGAAGATCCATAACTAGGACCATCTGTAATCAAGATTGCTCCCTAAATCGACTACACAGCTAAGGCAGTTTGTGTGTAACACACTAACTAATCGAGTGGAATGGCTCGGGGGGTAACGTCTGTGTTCGGCATTCGGGTTCAAGGGTTCAATCCCAGCAGCCTACCCTCCTGATCCATGATGTATTCAAGGTTTTCCTGCTCGCTGGGCGAATGCTGTGAAGGTTCATTCCATCTCCGAATTTCTCCTCGCACCGTTTCACCTACATTATGATTTTACTTCAGTGTTTATATCCTTGGTTGTTTCAGGTTTGAAAGTGTTGGAGAAAAGTCTCGGTATACGCATAGCATGGGAAAACGATGCTCTCTGTAGCTTTCATCCACGGAATGGGGGTGGTGTCCGAATCCGGGGCCTCTCAGAATATGTATAGGCCTGCAGCACTGAGAGGAGCCACAGATTTCACCAACTACCACCAGGGAATTTATAATCCGTCAAACGTACGGACCCTGCCCACTACCCTGTAGATGTTCCCTGTTCTCCACTCACCTCACTTCTCCCAGCAGTGAAATCAAACATCCCAGCAATGTATGGATAATGTATTTTGTATAGTATAAGTTCTTGTTAACTATCGTCGAAATTCATTAACACCATTTTCGTGTCTGTCATTCTATAACTATAGATGCTTTCAGCTCTTATAATTTTCGAGTCTATTCATATTTTCAAGCGTAGATATCACTGAATTATTACCATATGGAAATGTCAGATTAGTAAACACACGACTTACACTATATTCCGATTCCTCATGCGCAGGAGACTCAAGTGTGTAATAGATCGAGAGTAGATATTTCTGAATTCTCGCCATATCGAAACGTCAAATTAGCAACCACACGACTTACTAGGTATTCTGATTCCTCGCCCATAGGAGACTCAAGTGTAGGTCAGGGATCAAACATAGATATCACTCATTATCACCATATGGAAAGTAAAATTAGTAAACACAAGACTTCCACTGTATTCCAATTCCTCACCCGCAGGAGACTGAAGTATAGGTCAAGATCGAGCGTAGAGATTTCTAAATTCTCGCCATATTGAAACGTCAAACCAGTAAACACACGACTTTCACTGTATGCTGATTCCTAGCCCGTAGGAGACTTAAGTGTAGGACTGAGAGTCGATTCAGTTTAACATTTTCCTCTGTGCATCTAAAGTCTTGACAAAGAACGATTCTTTAAAATTCGTCCGCACATACAGCATTTAACGGCCCGTCTTCCTCCGAGTGTAAGGGGTGAAATATTGAGTTTCTCACAAGTCGTTTGCATCGATTTTCTCCCATAATAGCTCATGCGAAACTCCAAAAGAATTTAAATTAATACGTGAATGCTAACGCTAGAATGAATTAAAAACGAATGAATGAATTGATAACGCGCAACTATGTATATCTCTCGAATGAGGGTGACGGAGGGGAGTCTCGGCATATGCATACCAAGGGAAAAAGATGTTCTCTGGTGACATTCGACTTCAGGGCAGCGATTGGCCTCGGAATCCGTTGACGCGAGCTTGGTCGGAACAGACTCCAGATTCAAATCTTTAAAAGCCAGTGACACCACCCTTTGCCTGCGTAACCAGAAGATGGAGGCTGAGAGTAGAGGAAAAGGATGCTCTCAGGAAACCTTCGACATCCAGACAGCGATCGGTCTCAGAGTCAGTACACGGAAGCTTGGATGGAACAGACTCTAAGTTCAAATCCTTAAAGAGTAGGTACCCCACCCTTTGCCTGTCATACCTCCTGGACCATCGTAACCACGCAACATGACGTAACCAGAAAACGTAACCAAGAAATGTAACCAGAAAATGGAGGCTGCGAGCAGAGGAAAATAATGCTCTCTGGAAGCATTGGTCATCCAGACAGTGAACGGTCTCAGAGTCAGCAAACGAGAGCTTGGATGGAACAGACTCCAGGTTCAAATCTTTAAAGTGTAGAGATCCCACCCTTTTGCCAGCGTATCAAGATGATGGAGGCTGAGAGTAGAGGAAAAGGATGCTCTCTGGGAACCTTCGTCATCCAGACAGCGATCCATCTCAGAGTCAATACACGGGAGCTTGGATGCAACAGACTCCAAGTTCATATCTTTAAAGGGTAGGGACTCTACACTTTGCCTGTAATACATCCTGAACCATCCTAACCACGTAATATGTCGTAACCAGTAAACGTAACCAACAATCGTAACCAGAAGATAAAGCCTGCGAGCAGAGGAAAAGGATGCTCTCTGGAAACATTCGTCATCCAGACAGTGAACGGTCTCAGAGCCAGCACACGAGAAATGGAACAGACTCCAAGTTCAAATGCTTAAAAGTTAGGGACCATGCTCTTTGCCTGTCATAGCTCCTGGTCCGTCCTAACCTGTAACATCGCGTAATATAACGTAACATCACGTAACACCACGTAACATCACGTAACACCGCGTAACACGTCGTAACCTAGCCACGTAACACAGCGTAACGCTACGTAACCTAGCCAAGTAGGGACGTTATAGATCTATACAGCATGCATTGCGCTGGGTGTCCCTAACATTTCCAGCTCTCGAACCGCTCCAGCTAGTCGCACGGCTCTGTTATCTACATATCGACGATCTATTGCCTTCTGAAGAATGAGGTTGGTGGTCGCTATAGTACTGAACAGCATGCATTACGCTGGGTGTCTCTAACATTTCCAGCCTTCGGACCGTTCCACCTCGTCGCGCGTCTCTGCTATCCACATACCAACGATCTGCTGCCTTCTGAAGGATAAGGTTAGTGGTCGATATAGTACTGTACATCCTGCATTGCGCTGGGTGTTCCTATCATTTCCAGATATCGGGCCGTTCCAGCTGGTCGCGCGACTCTGATATCTAAATATCGACGATCTGTTGCCCTCTGAAGGACGAGTTTGGTGGTCGGTATACTACTGTACAGCCTGCATTGCGCTAGGTGTCTCTAACATTTTCAGCTCTCGGACCGTTCCAGCTAGTCGCGCGTGTCTGCCATATACATACCGACGATCTGTGGCAATCTGAAGCATACGATTGGTGCTCGGTATGGTACTGAACAGCATGCATTGCGCTGGGTGTCGCTAACATTTCCAGCTCTCGGACCGTTCCAGCTGGTCGCGCGTCTCTGCTGTCAACATGTTACCTTCCGAAGGATGAAGTTGGCAGTCGGTATAGGTCTGTATATCATGCTTAGGGAGACATGAAATCCCTGTCTGGATGATGAATGTATCCTGAGAGCATCACTGTTTCCTCTGCCAACCGCCTCCGTCTTCTGGTTACGTTTGGGGGGTTTACGCTTCTGGTTACGTTTGGTTACATTTGGTTACGTTTCTCATTAGGTCATGTTACGCGGCGTTACGTTGTGTTACGTGGCATTACGCTGTGTTACGTGATGTTGCGTGGTGTTACGTTGTGGTCTTAGGTGATGTTACGTGCTGTTACGTTGCGTTACGTGATGTTACGAGGTTAGGACGATCCAGGAGGTATGACACGAAAAGGACAGGTTCCCGACCTTTTAAAGATTTGAACTTGGAGTCTGTTCCATCCAAGCTCAAGTATACTGACTCTAAGACAGTTTGCTGTCTGCATGACGAATATTGCCTTTTCGTCTGCTCGCAGGTTCCATCTTCTGGTTACGTTTGTTGGTTACGTTTTCTAGTTAGGTCATGTTACGTGGTTAGGATGCTCCAGGAGGTATGACAGGCAGAGTGAGATCCCTACCCTTTAAAGATTTGAACTTGGAGTCAGTTCCATCCAAGCTCCGTGTACTGACTCTGTGACCGATCGCTGTCGGGATGACGAAGGTTTCCAGAGAGCATCCTTTTCCTCTACTCTCAGCTGCCATCTTCTGGTTACGAAGGCAGAAGGGTGGGGTCCCTACCTTTTAAAGATTTGAACCTGGAGTATGTTCCGGGCATGCTCGCGGCTACGGATCCAGAAATCAATAGTTGTTTTGAGGACGAATGTTTCTAGACAACATCCTTTTCCACTGCTATGGATATTCCGAGGCTCCCCTCCATCACTCTCATTCGGGATATATACATAGTTGCGCGTTATCAATTCATTCATTCGTTTTTTATTCCCTCGAGCGTTAGCATTCACATATTCATATAACTTCTTTTAGAGTTTCAGCATTAGCTATTATGGGAGAAAATCGATGCAACCGACTTATGAGGAACTCAATATTTCATCTCTTACACTCGGAGGAAGACAAGTCGTTAAATGCTGTATATGCGGACGAATTCTAAGAATAACTCTTTGTCAAGACTTTAGACGCATAGAGGAAATCGTTACATTGAGTCGACTCTCAGTCCTACAGTTGAGTCTACTGCGGGCTAGGAATGAGAATGCAGTGGAGGTCGTGTGTTTACTAATTTGACGTTTCCATTTGGCAGGAATTCAGAAGCCTCCACCCTCGATCTCTGACCTACACTTGAACCTCCTGCGTGTGAGGAATCGGAATATAGTGGAAATCGTGTGTTCACTAATTTGACGTTTCCATATAGTGATAATTCAGTGATATCTCCGCTTGAAAATTCCAAAAGACTCGAAAATTATAAGTGAACTGAAAGCATCTAAAGTTATAGAATGACAGACACGAAAATGTTTTAATGAATTTCGACGATAGTTAAGGACTTCTACTATATGAAATATATCATCCAGACATTGCTGGGATGTTTAATTTGACGGGTGGGAGGAGGAGGTGAGTGGAGAACAGGAACATTAACAGGGTAGAGGGCAGGGCCCCTACCTTTCACCGATTAAAAATTCCCTGGTGGTAGTTGGTGCAATCCGTGGCTCCTCTCGTGGCTGCAGGTTTTCGCATCTCCTGAGAGGCCCCGGATTCGGACACCATACTCATTCCGTGGATGAAGGTTACAGAGAGCATAATTTTCCCCTGCTATACGTATGCCGAAACTTCTCTCCAAAACTTTCAATCCTGAAGCAACCAAGGAGACGAAAGATGAAGCAAAATGAGAATGTAGGTGAAACGGTGAGAAGAAAAATTCGGATATTGAATGAACTTTCGCAGCATTCGCCTAGCGAACGGCAAAGCCTTGAAAACCTCATAGGTCAGGAGTGTAGGTTACTGTGATTGAACCCTCGACCCCGAATGCAGACCACAGAATTTACTCCCTGAGCTATTCCACTCGATTAGTTAGTGTGTTACACACAAACGACCTTAGTTGCGTAGTCGCCTTAGAGAACTATCTTGATTACAGCTGGTCGTAGTTATGGATTTTCTTTCTTCAAGATTAAACTATGAAGCCCGTTCCGAAAAGGTTCATCCACCTCAGGCTCTGGATCACCCTATTGAAATTATAACCGGGTATTTATCGGGCGTCTGAGTTTTAGAATGAGTGATGATGTATATCAATGTGTTTGGGCGTCTCCGTAAGGTTCGAATGCTTTGAGTAAGTGTTTGAAGTATTGCGAGGGTGTATGTATTGTTCGGAGATGATCGTAGGTCTTCGCGCTGGTTCAGATGCTTGGAGAGTTGACTAGAGGTTGTCTGTTTATGTTTGATCGTGTATTGAATGTATGTGTGTGAGCGCGTATGAGAGGAGGCAGGAGCTGACTAGAGAGGGCGATGAATGATCCATCAACCGAGCAAGGGGCAAGTATCCTTTGAGTAAGCATTTGTCATACGCTACGAAACCTAGAAGCACACGTGAAAGATATGAATTAAATAGAGTGAAAGGGAAATGACGGAAAGGAAATCGTGGTAGATGAGAAACTACTAGCATTCACCTGCAGAACACTGAAAACCATGACAAACCGGAGGCCACAGTGAACCATCGACGGGAATCGAAACTGAGACCTCTCGAATGCGAGCCTCACACGTTACTGGGGAGTAGGTTTTATCAAAACATGGGTTAAACACCTTTTACCTGAGTTAAATAAGACTATCATTCATCAAGTATATCATTCATCCATAAACCAAGCCGTAAAAACGGGTTTGCCTCATACCACTACCGGTAATGCTTTAGGCTCATTGACTTTCACCATATGACGTCACAGCCGGAGGCAGGCTGTCTAGTCACCGCCCGACATGTTTAAGTACGCTTCTTTACCACCTATATATGCTGTCACGCCAAAAGAGAAGTAAACACCATACATATATCCATAATACATAAAAAAATATCTGATGTGATACAGTCGAATGGCTTTCCCTTCCTTCTACAGTTGTTTAAGGACGGCGCTTTATATACATCAGCTATACACCTTATCTTCTAGGAAATGCATGTTTTGAGGGCCTACCTGTATTTCACCTAGACGGTGCGAAAATTTCTGATTTAAACACCCCGCCATTCCTATCCTTTTACCTACATGCAATATATACTTACGTTTCTTTATTCATAAAGCATTTGTATCGCTTGAGTTCCGGTGTTCAGTATTAAATATTACCTGTCAGAGCCGAGGATGTGAAAGGTGGTGTAAAACGCGAATGTAGGTGAAACGGAAGGGAGGAAAATTTTGGGCTGTAATGAACCTTCGTAGCATTTGCCTAGCGACCGGGAATACCCCGAAAACACCACCGGGTCAGGAGTGCCAGCTGATGGGAATTGAACTCATCACCTCCGAATTCGGGCCACAGACGTTACCACCTAAACCATTCCGATCGATTAGTTAGTGTGTTACATGCTAATGACCTTAGTTGCGTAGTCGCCTTAGAGCACCATCTTAATTACAGACCATCTTAGTTACTGATCTTCTTTCTTCAAGAGTAAGCTATGAAGACCGTTCCGATAGTAAGACTTCTCCCCATCTGGCTCTGGGTCGCCCCTGTTGAATATATTTAAGAGAATGTCATTGAAATGAAGTGATGCTTAAGTTGTATTCTTTATTCCCTTTTTAATTCTAAATACAATACTATTCTTATCATCCCCCTCCAAATCATATTTCTTTGTTTAAAATTCCAAAAAATGAGTTTATTATCGGTATCAAACAAACAATTCTTGTATTTGACAGGTGTGTAAATAAACGCATTTCAACAAGTTAGAAGATTTACAGCATCATCTATACGGAGAGGGGTTTTCCGATAAGTATAATCTTTTTTTCAGACGAATGAGAAATCACTTAAAAACACGTAATATACACCCATGCTTATAAAGACGCTTAATGGAGGTTTTCCCTTATCCGGGTAACCCACCTAACCGAGATTCGTACTCGGGCCCTCTTGAATGTTAAGTAGACACGCTACCCCCACAGTGAAGTAAGTCATTTATTTATTATCGGCTTGGATCGATGCGGGGATCGTATAATTTTTAGACATACGAGAAAGCCTTTGTATGGAATGAGTTCCGATGTTCAATCAGCATTAAATATCTCCAACCAGAATCAGTCTTCTCTATGATTTTTTATTTCTCCCCACCAAACGCTAGGCTAGTGTTTTGAATACGTGTATTGCTAAAATTCCACTCAAGTGTTATATCTGAAGCATTCACAGGTATATACAGATGTTATCTCCTCGGAAGAACCAGCTCTAAGAATCTTCTTTGAAAGCGGGATTTCCCGAATGCGGCCTGGTTTACCCAACTTCAGAGTATATACAACATATTTAGCCTGATGTATATAAACTGTATAACCCTCTGGCGTCTCCAACATTCCATATCAATGAATGGGTAATTATATTAATGTAGCGGTGTGCTAGCGCAAAGGGGAGAGGGAGGGAGGGAGGGAGGGAGAGAGAGAGAAAGAGTGTGTGTGAGGGGTGGGTAAGCGGGGTACTTTATCGACATCAACTCTTTTATACTGCATCATCGCCTGTTTTAAAGTCCCTGCCCCAAGTTATTTATCATTACACCGAGTTCTGTCTTTAAGTTCTGTCTTTCAGGGTGTATTATTTTACTTCTCGAAGACTGCATAGATGAGCGTCCCCTGTATTTAACCTCGAGTGTCATATTTTCTAAGAGGGGAATGCCTGTTTTGAAAGCTCTTATATTTTAGCTCGAGTGTCTGCACACGCTGTGGGTGTATAAATAACGTATTGCATGTAGTATTTAGCTATACATTTATGGTAAAAATAATGAAAAGAAAGTATTGTTTCTCTTGATATAATTTTCCTGGAGCGAAGTGCGGAACCTATAATTTTTAGACATGAGGAAAGCCTATGTATCCATAGAGTTCTGGTGGCCAATCAGTATTAAACATTTGCGATCAGAATCAGTCTTCGCTATGATTTTTTATTTCTCTCCGCCAAACGACAGGCTATTGTTTTGAATACCTATATTGTTAAAAAATCTACTCAAGTGTTATATTTGAAACATTCACATGTATATGGGCATGTTATCTCTTTGGAGTATGCTGTTTGGAAATCCCTTCATTAAGACCATAAAAACCCGTGTCAATGATTCTTCTTTGAAAGTGGAATTTCCGAGGACCGTTTTACCCCAACCTCTTGGGGTATACAACATATTTTGCGAGGGATGCATTAACAACAGTATAATTCGTTTGCGTATTTCCGAAGACTGCTGGGTGAGCTTTTAGAAAAAAGATTTTAAAATCAGATGTGTAACTTATATTTGATGCCTTCTTTATGTTTCGAATACATAAAAGCATTTGTATCGCTTGAGTTCAGGGTTCGATTCCCGCTGGTATTCAATACCACTTTAGTCATTGTAGATTTTAAAGTCAGCACATCATTTTATTTACATTTACACTGTGGTCTGTCTTTCAGTTCTATCACCTTTTAAATTTCTTCAAAATCAAGTCAAGCGTGAAATGGCATGAATCTTCCATCTGCGAGCAAAGCTGAATAAGAATTTCAGTGGTTCGCAGGATGCCTAAACAATCGCGGATCTGTTACAGGCAGCTTTTAATTTTGTTTTATTTATGAATGCTGTTTAACTGGTGTTACTTAAAAGAAAAACAAACGGAATGGTTTATTGTCGTGACTGTTTAGAGAACCAAATATTTCATATTTATGTTTTCAGAGCCAACCTCACCTGTAAACAAGCCTGAGAAATAAAAAATACTTGAAGCGGGAAATTCCTTATCGTCCTTCAAATGATTTATGCTCTCCTATCGATGTTACTTTTTCTTGGAACATTTAAAGCATATCATGGAAGGCTTGCAGAAATGTTTATTTAATGCAGGAGTGGTCAAGCAGGGTATGCAGTCGTACCTTCTCTCCGTGTAAGGCAGAGCGCAGTATAGGTTTGGGGGGGCTGGCTGGCCGTTACGGTCGGAGCAGGTATGAGACATGTAGATATGACGTATTTCATTCCGCGTGAGATCGCTGGCGAGGACGGAAGTATACGCTCAGGCTTCCGAAAAAGTATCTCTGTTAAAATACGTTAGTGTCTTGCGTATTTTTTTGAGGTAGCTATTTACGCTAACTCTGTCTTTTAGTCATTCACTTTTAATTCATCTAACAGCTGTAATATTGTTATAAGCCCATAAAAGTTTCCTCAAAGCAGAATTAAACAAGTGTTATTAGCCGTGATAATTATACATTCGTAATAATCACCTAGTTATGTTTTAGATAAAAGATTTGCGTGGGTCCGCGCGTGCTTGCGCGGGTGAGTGGGGTACTTTATCGATATCAACTCCTTATACTGTAACAATAACAAAATACTCAATTGGGAAAATTGTATTCATCGATTGGTTAGAGCGCAATATAGCCTTTGTTAATCTTTAAATCCGTGATTTTCAATGATGTTATGCATGCACGAAGAGTTAGTAACGTCACGCAGCAGTCGCAGAGGTGTTGAAATGTAGATCGAAACTTGTTGTTACCAGACATAAGCCGGCTGCCGGTTTTTCATTACAATGGGGAGGGCTGCTGGACAGGTTAAGGCCAGTGGGCTTGATAGCTATACATATGCTTACATACATATACGATGACTACCGGGTGTGCGAATCAATTAATATACACTTAATTACATTAATCAATCAAATGCAGTGACGGTGGAGTACTTCAATCAACGGCCTGGGTCCAGCCGTTTAGGGGACGTAACCCGGGAATCCAAGATGTTAGAACGCAATATAGCCTTAATTAGCGTTTAAATCTTAAACTCAATGAGCCTCAATGATGTTATGCATAGACTAACATTACGTGATTGATTGACACAGACATTTAGAACTTCAGGACCGGGGGACTTCACACTTAGTGTCGAGAAAATACCGCAACAGGGTGTCAAAACGTTTGTAAACTTTAATTGGTGGTGTCTTTGTGGCCTAAACCTCTTCCTTCGATTTACGACGGGGTTGGCGGCACGTGGCTGAGGGTCCTGTTGGGTGGCAAAAGCTTGAAGCGATGTAATCTTACACATGGACGGTTGTTATAAATCCTCGTCAATGAAATTTGACAGCTACATGACACATCCATTAATTTCATTAATTAACTATTATTGATGTTAAATCATGCTATGTACATATCTCTTTCTTTTACTGCTTGTATGGTTTAAGAAGGGTGATTTAACGACATGTCTGTATTTAGGTTACTAATATTAGAGGAGTTATAAATTGTTTAATGTAAATAATTTAAGCGCTATATTAAAATACTTTCCACGACGAAATGTATTAGCTGCAGGAATAGTGTCTTCGAAGGCAGAAAGTCTAGTTTCACGATGTCTCTCTGGTCGCAGGTGCATTGTTCATACTGCGAGGGTGTAGAGTTTTTGTTCCTTTATACGATAATTCGCCGTGACCAAGTGAGAGAGACAACAAGCTTAACGGTAAATGTAGGAAAAGCCGCGATTTATGTTAAACTTGGACCAATGACATGCCTGTAAGTTTATATGAAATAGTGAGGCGCGTTGAGTGGCGCTAAAAATGGACCAATAGGAAAGAAAGCAACCCCGGAAGCTTGCGACCATAAATAGATCTGTTAGGAACAAATTCGAGGTCATTTGGTCATTTGTCATTTGGTCAGGGAACATTTTGCTAAACTACAGGCAGGGAGAGATGCTGCAGGATGTTTGAGAGATATCGCGCCAAAAGTGAATGAAGACAGTTTTCGAAACACACATAAGAATCGCTACGCGTAAAGAGATATAATAAGCATATGTAAACTTCGCGTCATATCCGCGCCCTGTTTCAACAGCGGTGGACAGTGTTTTAACGGCGGCAATATCAGTGTTGTGTACTACGAGGAGTAGTTAAATAAAAGAAACTGCAGTGTCGTCTTTTCGTAACCAAAGCACGTCTATTTCTCCTTTTACCACCACCCGAGATCTACGCTTCCTTTACCAAGGATAAGTCCATGCTCCCACATAGTTTAAAAAAAATTACTGCAGCTAGCCGAGGATAAAAATGCAGAGAACCAGCATACTACGAACATCTAGAGCCAACGTGGAGGATGCAACAAGGTAAGCCGCGAGCAACGGGCATTAACAACCACCACAACTTCGGACAGGAGGTGACTGCCGCAGTGGCGTTCAGAGCAGCACACAAAGGAAGGGGCGTGACCTGCGGCCTGGAACAAAGGGATATCAGATTACAGATTCAATTGGTTTATACCCTTATCAATCGGCGGCATCTCCCTTGTGGGCCTGTACCACCTACTATTACTACTTCTGTGCTTCTGAATTTGGTCTCTAGTAGTGTGCAATTACTAGTTACCTGACTATCTGTTACTACTCGCAATGTGGCACTGGCTTGGTCTAATTTTTGTTCCAATCTCTGATTTCCTTTTTTTCCTCGTGTATTCTGATATTTGTTTGCTAAGGGAGTGACTACTTTTCTCTAGCTTTTTGGACGATGGATTTTCTTTTTTCAGCAAACCTTTGGTCAATAGATTTTTTATTTTCTGCAAACCTTTGGTCAATAAATTTTCTATTTTCTACCAACTTTATATCTATATTTGACTTCAGGTCCGTCGTTGCTCTCAAAATGCTAAGCAAACCCAGTTGCATTAGGCTCTCCCTGTCTGAACCTACTGTGGATGATCTATCTTCTACCTGCACCCAGAATGATTCCGTTATCTCATATCTACATTTAGTAATTCTTGCACTGCCTGTCTGTCCACTTCCATATTGCTACCCTTATGGGTATTTGCATTACGTTTCCCTATATCGCTAAGGTCTACACTAATCCTTTCCTGATTCATGTGTAACAAATATTTTAAATTTTGGCCTCACCTTATTCTGTTGGATTGCCACCTTAAGCAATGTCTACCTCTATGTACCTTTAGGGTCCTGAAATCCTTTTAAGTGCCACTTTTTCCTGAAGATTTTTATGCTTCTGGTGTGATGTTACGGTCCTGAAGTCCTAGTTACGTGCCCCTTTCTCCTCTAGACTCTCTTGCTCCGAAGTCGTTATTGAAGTTCCCCGAAGTTCTGGTAGCCTGGAATCTCCTGACCTTCTCGAATTTACCAGAAGTTCTAGAATTCTGGAATTTCATTGAATGTATTGCAGTAGCCTGTGATGCTCTTGACTTCCCAGGGCTCTCCTAAGGTTTCATGTTGTACTCTGGTGGTGTCTGATGTTACCTGAAGTTGCCGATCGACTCCTGAAGTTCTATGTTCTGAACTGTTTTACTTCTTTTACTGTTCGCAGTTGGTTGGATAGGCACAACTTCCGTCACTTTAATGCTTACAGCTTTTATTTACCTATTTCGCCCTTTATTGTGTATCTATTTCGCCCCACGACGTTGGGCGCCAACTTTGTTATATGCGCCGGTCCGTTCCTACGTAAATGTTAAATTCCACTAAAGTTATTAACCATAGTTACTGTTGAGCGCCATTGTTTATGCCAATGATAAACGGAATTTAAGTGACTGCACTAGAGGTTATGACTTTTATATTATAGATCATTAATATGAAGAAGGTTCTCGCTGACTAGTATGTGTGGTCGAGCAAGTATCTCTTATAAAGTGTGGTGCCTGAAGAGAAGTGCAGTTGACAAATTATAACACATCGGCAAGTATATTTCTATGACAGTCTTTAATATATATTGTTCTGTGATTGTTACAAGTATATGGGAGTAAGCTGTTGTAATTAATCTTCATTGACTCGCGTAAACGACTACGTCCGTTATCCACACTTTTACAGAACTTCACCTGCACATAAAATGTAGTTCAGTATGAACCGCTTGACTCCCTCTAACGAGCTGTGACATTTAATTCTCCTTTCCTACTTAATTAATGGCAATTGTTAATGCATAGTACGCGAACACACCCCTCAGCGATCTGCTCTCCATGATGTCTAAGCTTCTCTTTGTATTCCGTTGAGGAATATTTGAACCTTTTCTCTTAATATTTCTGGTTGGCTGTCTTAAATAACTCAAACCTACCTACCACCTCTACTATTATTTATTTAGAATATCACATGACATTGCTACAGTTAGTAAGCGCGTTCCTTTTCACCCGTCGTTTCTATTTGTTTAGTGGTCCTCACACATTTTCCCCTAGGAAATAAAATTTAATGTATTTCGCCTGGCTTTGGATACGGTATCTTCCCCCTGCACAACAGCGAACTCATAGTATACTTGCTTATTAATTTACAGTTACAATATTTCTCTGGCATTGAATATAAACACTGCATAAATATAAGAATGCAATAAAATTAATTGACTTGTAAGTCATTGACACTTATAATTATTGCTTGAGCTGAGGCGTTCTTTAATTAACGTATACGTGTGAAAAATAATGCCTCAGAGCATATAATGTATATCAGCACCTCAGTCCGCCCTAGTCAGTGTTTACATAACTCATATGGTCTTAGTCTAAGCGCATGGTCCATTTATACCATCTTATAATCACAGAAAGACAATAGGAACCATTGCAGCATACAACAGAGCTAGAAAACTGATCGCAAAATGTAAGCCACATAATCAGTACCACAGTAAACATATACAAAAAGATTGTGCATTTAGTTTAGAGGACAACCACTCATTCCAAGTGCTACAATTAGGGATAAATAGAGCCATAATCAATCATAACAATTGGAGGTTAGTGTACAGAATTACTTACGAAGTTCTACATATTGTGACTTTGTCCAATTTTCGGTCACTTCACTAATGTGATTTAGTTCAACGTTCACTTTACTAAGTTCTCGCTGTTACTTCCCTAGCGGCGTAATGATATACGCCCGAAACAGCATCTTCTTTCCTCTGGAGAGTCGAACACAAGACCTGTTTAATCTCCTGCAGTAGTAGCACACGCTTTATGTAGCAAAGCCATCATAAACTCTTTCGTAGATGCGCACTTTTTGTCGCATCAGAAACGCATTCACCATTTCACTAACTCGCTGACTCTCAAGCGCGCTCGTTTATAAAGACGCTGGGATTCGCCGGTGTTGTAGAATATTCGGGAGGCGGGGATAAGGGGAGACTTGCAGAAGATTTTGGCTATCTCTTGATGTCGTTTCTGGTATTTACGCTGGACGAGAGCGCTACCCCTTATCTCGCCGAATCTCTTCAAACGGCCATCCAATTGATAGCTCGAGCAATACCTACGTCATAATATAATACGAAAATGAGAACGAAGCCCACAGAAACACGCGAAAATGCAAGGATTAATAAGATTGTTGTTATTTATAATGGCATGACTACATTTTATGTGCCAACGAGAGCATGTACAAGGGCTTGACTGTTGCCGATTACTGTGTGTCTCATTTTACCGTAAATTAAACATATGAAGAGACATATAGTCTGCTCCTCCATTGTGAAATTTCTCCTTAAATTCAGTACTTTATTTAAATTTAACGCTGTATCTAATGTTTAACTTTAAATGTGTTTTAAATTTGACTGTGGCATTGTAGGAATGACTTATACGCGTAGGTTTTATCGGGAAGGAAGGCCGGCATTTTCCTCACACTTTTCCATATCTTTCCTCTTTTACTGAAAGCAATTTTCTCTACAAAAATGCACATCTTGCTCCACTTGTAGTATTGGATTTTTCTATGATGAGGTTGCAAGCAAAATTAAAGAGTATGCCTTGAATGTACAAGGACTAAACAATGTAAAACATCAGTGTTAAACCAATCCTCGCTATATTCCACACTGAGGAAACGTCACCCTATGTACCAAGTGGCAAAGACACATTAATAAAAGGACAAAGGTGGAAATTGGAGTGGTAATTGGAAATGAGGAACACATACTTCCAATGGAGTAGCCAAAGGAAATCTAATTGTTGTTTGAGAAACGTCTAAAATTTTCCATGCTTATCTTCCTAGCTTTAAAACGCAAACTGCCGAAAACATTGAAAATGCGTGTTTGAAATACTGCGGATTTTAGCATATGGGGCACTTGGTCGTTTTGGTCCGGAAGTAAGAGCTCTTGTACATCAGACAATCGCCCGCAGTCTCAAATAGCGGGATTCCTGCAGTAAACACACTTGGCAACCCTAACTTGGTATAGTTGTGAAAATAAAGATTAGATAAGGTATTGATATACAACGTAAGTAAAATATTTCTGGCTATCCGAGCTAATTTGGTCTCATATTTGGTATGATACACTTCATAAAGAAAACTATTTTATAGAGAAAGCATTCATTCCCTGTTCACATATCGTTGTCTAGTTAGTTTACCACCTTTTGTGTTGATTAAAATAACAGAGAGAGCTTTCTCCCACCTCAGTGTTGAATATCCGCACGTAATGTGACCATTCTTGTGGTAAACTATTTTGAGTTTAATATAATTTGTTAGAGTGATTACTTAGTGCACAGGTGACAGCTAACACGCTCATTTTCACAAGTGCACGAGTTACATACAAGCATTTTGCAATTATATCGTTATAAACCGACAGTGATTTAAAGGAAATTCCAGTTTCAATTCATTTTATTGTTAGCAAATGACTGTATAGCGACAGAAACAGGCTTAACTATGTAGTTATAAATTGAATGATAGAAAATGGGTGAAATGAAAAATACTCTTTTAGAAGTTTATAAAGGAAGCTTAGGAAATTGAACTACTAAGTCCATAAACGTCTAAATGATGATAGGAAAAACACGAGTATTATGAATCAATTGTTTGAAGGAAATGCCTTTTCTAGCTTACATTCCGAGTTGTTACTATTCAAAGTTTAACACGCCTACATTGCTCCGGTACACGTATTCAAAGCTGGATTATATGGCTGAAGATGTCTACATTTCATCATTTGAGAAGATTTTGGTTCATGCCAGGGGAATAACTGAAATGTTTTCTCCAAATCAAAACTGAAAGGTTTCTATTTTTTTACCTCATGTTTAGTTTAACAGAAGGCTTTAGAATTTTACATTATTTCAGTCGATGCGCGTGGTCATCGTCTATAATCCATTATGAGACATGACATAAAAGGCCAACTAAACCCGATTTTCATAATAATAACTGTGCATAGGAATTCTTAAACATCCTTCAAATTATCTACACTCGAACCATTATCAATACAAACAGTACAAACAAAAGTGGTCATGGGTCACCGACGGACAGGTAAACGCGGTCTGGTGAGTACTGTATACAAACTCTAACAAGCTGTAGCGTCCGAGGCTCGCATTCGAGAGATTCCGGTTTCGATTCCTGGGGCCACCACTCTGACCATGGGCTTTTCGTGGTTTTCCCTGGTTGGCAAGGTGATTTCTCTTCTACGAATTTCCTTTCACTCATATCATATCATTTCGCTTTCTTTTTCAGTTTCAGATAGGCTTAGGGGTAATGCAGTATTGGTCAGTGTTGGACAGATGGCGCAGATGCTTTCTCGTTAGAAAGTTCTTTTCGGCCCTGCCAGATGGCAGCCTTCTTTGAGGCGCCTCTGGCGAGTAGAGCTCTCCAGGGTTCCCAGAGAGTATCCCGTTGGTGCGACCGGATTGTCCAGTTTGGAATCATTAGGGATCTCCGCACGCCTGCCTGCGGCCTATAGCCCTCTGTGATTCCTTGGTCTCATCCGTTGCTCCTGGTGGTGGTAAGCACAAAGGATGTGTTGGGTCGAGGTGCTAGATGTCCCCTCCGTTCTCCGTCATTTTGATTGTCAATAGACTGTACAGACGGCTCCAAATGCACCGGTAGCGGGGCAAGCGGGGTGCTTATCGAGAGGCTATTCCGGGTATCTTAGCTCATATCCGCTCTACAAGGAAGGTTAAGAAATGTAACAGGCTAAACAAAATCTCATTCCAACACATTTGCCTTAGACTTGGCTGTAAGAATGTAATAGCTGTAAAAAGAAAACAGCAATAACATTACAACACAGCGACATAAGCAGTATACAAACTACTTTAAGTTACAATCTAAGTTACACTTTTCCCTATTTGGTTGCATGCCGTAATGACAACCAGCCGCTTATCTTTTCCACAACTCATGTCTCTACTATTTACCTATAATAAGTAGGGAAAGAGTTGTATTCCACCCAAAAATTAAAAAACGAGATTCAGGGAAATACACTTTTTGAGATCCACTGAATCCAAAGAAAGCATTTTTACTTTCTCTACTATGTGGCTACAGGAGCTAGAGAAAGTATTGTATTCCGCCCAAAAATTGAATAACAAGATTCACCGGATATACAAGTTTTGAGACTCCCTGGATCCAAAGAAAACATTTTTACTTTCTCTACTACGTAGTTACAGTAAGTAGAGAAAGTATTGTGTTCCATCTGAAAATTCTATGTCGTAATTTCACCAGAAATCACGTTTGTGACCCCTGAATCCAATGAATATATTTCTAGACAGTGGTCCAACTGTGTGTGAGTGTCTGTGTGTGTATGTGTGTCCAAGAATAGCATAACTCAAAAGCAAAAGGTTGGTTAAAACCCAAACTTGGTGTTTAAGTTCAACTTCTTCCAAGAATGTGACATTGAGATTTTAAAGAAAATCCTCCTCCAAACTACCCTTTACATTGGGCATTTTTTTAAATTTTTTATTCTTTCAAAAATGACTCTAAGGATTTTGATTAAGATACATATCATTAAGCTATGTTCATGATAATTAGAATGTATATCTTTTATTTTCTAGAAATAGTCTGTAAATTAGCCTTAATTTTCAATGACTTTTGATAATTAGTAAATCGATAGAGAGAGAGAGAGAGAGAGAGAGAGAGAGACAAAATCTTACCGCACAACAACTGTAGATCTGGTTAAAGCACAAAATTTATATGAAATAACATGTTTATTTTATGTCAAACAACTTTTATATTTTACCTACTCTGGAAGTTTCTTTGTTATTGGTTTAAATTTTCAAATACTTTATACTTCCCTCAACTGCAAATAGCTATTGTTTTTCTTTCTTTCTTTCTTTCTTTCTTTCTTTCTTTCTTTCTTTCTCGTGTTCATACAAAGAGAAGAGAATTTCAAAGCTATCACGTCTGTGGCTCACATTCGGGAGGTCGTGGGTTGGATTCCTCTGGCCGACCTTCCTTTTCCATAGGTTTTTTCGGGGGGTTTTCCCGGGTCGCCAGGCGAGTGCAGGGAAGGATTCTCACATCCCGAATTTCCGGACCTCCATTTCATCTCCATTCTAATTTCCCTTCATCTTTCATCCGTTGGTCTGTTTCAGGGTTGGAAGTGTCGGCGATGGTGTTTCGGTGCAATGTGGCAGGGAAAAAGTTTTTTTGTGACTTTCTCCGTCCCTCAGCTTTCGGCTGCCTGTCGGGAGTATCCTAACTTCCTTGAGGAGCGTTGGACACCCTCTGTGCTGGATGTAGTCCCCGGTCTGCCTGTCCGTCTGACAGGGAGTCCCTATCTGAAAACTTAGGGACCCTGCCATTCCTGTGCCGTTTTTCCTGGTTCCGGACGCCCGATGTCTTGTCTCGCCTCATCCTGCCTCGCGGAGACGTCCCCTTGTGGGGCGTAGGCACAATATACACTATGTGGATCATTGCCGAGTCCCCTCCGTAACCAACCAAACCAAAGCTATCACGTAGCGATCAGCTTTGAGGGATTTGGCAATCGCTTTACCTTAATATGTTCTGGTTATACCTACAACGAATTGTGAAAATAATTGATGAAGGTTTATGGGTATTAACATGACATAGGTGCAAAATAAGCTTTGTAAGAAGAGTGAGTAGAGAAAATCATGCGAATGCAACACATCATATTTTAGGGCAAAAGCTCCATATGCCTGCGTCTCTGTGAACAACAT
Source organism: Deroplatys truncata (assembly GCA_030765065.1). NCBI lineage: Eukaryota > Metazoa > Arthropoda > Insecta > Mantodea > Mantidae > Deroplatys > Deroplatys truncata. The sequence continues at coordinate 4,954,680 of CM060990.1, read as the reverse complement.
AAATCCAAAGCGAAAAGTCGGTTAACTACCAAACTTGATATTTAAGTTCAGCATCTTTCAAAGTTGTGACAAGCATTTTCAAGAAAATTTCCTCATCCTGAACAACCCTTTACATGGAAATATTTTCGAAATTTATTTTCTTAAAAATGGCTCTAATGATTTTGATTAAAATACTCACAGTTTAAAATATTTTCATGACAAACGAAATATGTATTTTGAACTGACTGAGAAGAGCCTCTAAAGCCTTCTTCATTCTGAATAACTTTTGTATAATTGGTAAACTCTAAAAGATTAGACAAAGTTTTGATACACAAGAAATGCAGATCCCGTTAAAGCACGCAGTTTGTTATATATATTATGAGATTAACTAATTCCCAAATATTTTTTGTTATTGGTTTGAATATTTTTTGTAACTGAGAAGTCGCTAATCGTTTTGTTTTTGTCGCGGTCATATAAACAGCATGGAATTTCAAAGCATCACGTAGTGACATGCTTTTTGAAAATGTGACTATCGCTTTATCTACATATACTACAACGAAACGTGTAAATGTGAACTTTTCCTTTTGGTATTTAATTAAAATGGGCCCGAGGTCACTAGAAATTAGAATTAAACATTCATCTTCTCAGGATAAGAGGAAAATCTGGAAAAAACTTTACCCAGGTATTTCACTTTAACCGAGATTCTAACTCGGGACCTCTTGAATGTGAGGCAGACCCCCACACCATACAGATGAGCTAAATGTGATTTGCAAGTTTATCTGGATTATAAGAAGTAGGCAAAAAATGAGATTTAGAAAAAAGAATTTGTAGAATGGTGAGAAGAGAAAATTATGTGAATGCAACACGTTAGTTTGTTCAATTTAAAATAATAATTTAATCTATATTTAAATATAATTCTTCCTAATCATAATTACCATGGTAATGCAAAGAGCGTGGAGTTTCAAAGACACCACATAAAAATCTGTCTATCGTTTGAGCTACTGCATTCTTCTTATACTTACAACGAAGTTTGTAATTGCAGTTTCATCTCAATTAACAAGAAGACTTTCACTCAAGCCGTGTGTAGGACAAGGTTGGAAACATAGAATCAGATTGAAAAATTCAATGTCATAGCCGAGATTTGAACTACGGATCTTCCAGTTTACGCCCAGGTGGCACCGCGGTAACGCGTGCGACTCGTATTCGAGAGATCCCTAGTTCGCTTCCCGGCTACCGCCCAAACTGACCCACGGTTTTATTTTTCGAGAGTTTTCCCGGGTCGTCAGGCGAATGCTGATATGATTTCTCTCAGTCCCCGAATATCGTTCCATTCCTCATTTTATTCATCCTTAACCCCGTTAGGTCTGTTTCAGGATTGGAAGTGTCGGCGATGGTATTCCGGTGCGGCGTGGTACAGAAAAAGGATTCTCTCTGTGGAACCTTATCCGTCTCTCGGTCTTCGGCTGGTTGCCAGTGTATAAGGGCCGCTTCTTGCGGGCGTTGGCCCCTCTGTTTTGGGGTGGGGTCCCCGGTTTTCCTGCCCAACTGTCAGGGCGACTCAATCTGGAAATTTTAGGAACTTTGTCATTGCTGTGCCGTCAATCCTGGTTCCGGCCGCTCGGTGTCTCTCATCTCGTCCCTCCCTCCCGGGAGCGCACCCTCGAGGGTCACAAGCACAATATCCTCATTCACTGGATCGGGGTCGAGTCCCGTCCGTTACACATTCCATTCCATTCTAGACCAGAGAAGAGAAGCATTTTAAGAATTCAGAACGTGAATCGCAATACAAAGCCTTTTTGGGGGGGGCATCTTCAGGTTTGTAACTTCAAAGCAATTTAGTTTTCAGAATAGAGTGCTTTCAAGTGAACCAATTGCAACAAAAGCACATCAACCTATCTGCATTAACACTTCGGGCCACTATTTTGAAAATTTAGCTTTTATGTTATCCTAAATGAATAAAACAGCCATATAGAAACTGCATATTTTGCGCTAAACATTGTTTCCTCGTATCAACATTTTGCATACAATACCTAAATAGGTGTTTTTACTCTACGTCCACTATACGACTGGCACGGTTTTTCTTCTTTTCACTTGTGAGTGTGCATATAAGGGGAATTATGTTTCAAATAAAACAATGTTTATTCGTTTTTCAGTAACAAACGCAAAATATATCTTATTTTGAAGAACATTTAATGTTATACTTAATTGTTTCCAAACTGCTTCAACAGTTTGACATTAATATTGCTTTTGCTCCCATATTTTAAAACATTACTTGAATATTATCAGAACTGAATGTGCCAACTGTATGGAACTACACACTTAGCGCTAAACGTTGTGATCGATATCTATGACAATTAAAAAGCAAAACGAACTTATATTCAAGGTAATAAATACCGTCGGAGCACGCGTAGAACGTTATATTGGTGATAATTATGAAACTATGATTATTAATATTATTATTTATTACTAGCAACAAACGTTAAAAACAAGATATACATTATGCGAACCTTGTTTCTCAAGAAAATTACTGAATCTTAAATTTGTGTAGCACCCGCATAAAGAGTGAAATATTTTATTTTTAAACAACATATTATGCAAAGAATATGTTAATTTATTTCGCTTGAATGGTTCTAGTAAAGAGAAAAGTATTTGGTTTCATCTTCTTTCTGCTTAGAGTCAGGTCGCTGAATGCATACACAGAAGTAAATGTGACCTTTGAGACGATACCGGCACGCTGGCTATAGCCAGGCATGACTAGTCGAGAAGAAATTTCTTCCCCCTCTCTCTCTATACCCCTTGGCCCTTCGGAAAACATTTGGAGCCCACTGTACAAGAGATGGGGTGGTTTGTAACCTGCAACGTCACTGCGTGAACTTCAGTAATAATTTAACTCAGTTTCCTTTCGCCCTGGATTTCATACTTAGACATTTATGCCTGATCATAAAAATTGCTTTATAGGGTTAGAATTGCATAAACATTATAATCGAGGAGGTTGTAGCCAGTTTCTAATGTTTCTGAGTTAAAATGAAACCTGCAAAGTAAGTTGCTTAACTGTGCCTGCTCTTACGTCTTTGTATGCCTAAATCCAAGTGAATGGAAGCGTGCCGATATCATGCGCGGTAGTTTATGTTGTTAAGGAAATACTAAACCGCCTCTGCCACGTACCGCTCTACCACTCCACTTAATGCTTGTCTTACTTCCGCCTTTTCCTTCGCTTCTGAGCCTGAAACAGGTTAAAGTTTTGACATCCTATTAATACGAGACGGACACATCCAGGAGCTGATGTGGACTGTTCAGCCGGTTAGGTGATATGTTTCCGTACTCCTCCGCTTTCGACGCTCACCTATGCCTGACATTTGTTCATAGGCTAATTCGTGTGTGTTGGACTTCAGTTTAACTCAATAAGAGATTGGCACACAAGGGCTGGTTTTGAGCGCAGAGGATAAGGGGTTTCTGCGGAAATCAAATAAAGAAACACGCTGAGGGAAACCAGAAGCATCGTTACGCGTTTCCGTGTACCCAGCTGTATACACACTACGACACCTCAACCCGAGATATCGTTTCGAATGTGTCGTGAAACACCTTCCAAAGAAACTAACAAAACAAATGGAAACTGCCAATTATGAGACAAAGGTGTAGATAGAAGGTGTACAAAGTGCCACCGTACATTATTGAGTATACAAATACTTTCGGTTAAAATTAGCTTCCTAATGCACATTAAAAGCTCACTGATGACACAAATACTTAAAAGCAAACCAGAGTATAAAGGAAAGATGCCAGTTTAAAGAAAATGAAAAATAAGGATTTGTGATTTAATTTTGAATGAATATGTTGACAGTCCTCGCCTGTAGCTACAGTTTCATTGCTTCCACATTCATCCATTTTGCTGTATGCTAGCTACCCATGTATAGGATACGGCGGCAAGAGGTTAAACAAATTTCATTCCTTATTATGGGCAGAATAAACGCTGTGTATCAGCGCTTGAATAAAACCCCTACAAGGTAGAATGGGACTTATTTTCTCTTTTAGAAGCAGAAATTTCAAATTATTTGAGCGAAAGTCAAATATATTTCGTACATAGTTGCGGTTAAGACACTAAATCAGTTTATTTTGTTCTCATTGTTAGTATTGTGACAAATGAGAACACCAGTTGCTAAGAAACACACTTTAATTCTCACGTAGGTAGCCAGCGCAGCACAACACGTTACACATGAGTCATTATTGGCACACACTCACAACAGGACGCAACTGATCCGTTCAATCCCAACTGCTGAGTCACAACTCCACCTTTATTTGTCCACTTTTACTTCCATCACCTCTGAACTAACTTAATTGTCAAACCGGACGCTGGCTGTCCTCCTATGTAGGCCTCGCATACAAAGCGGAACGTTTTCAAACGAAAGGCTAATAGAACCTGCCAAAAGCTATATTCTGGAGCAGTAATTACCCAAACCGCGAGGAAGAGATACATAATGGGTTTGTTGCGCGGAATATTGTTCTGAGCGGCCGGTCATTAGCCACAATCTGGCGGCCAGGTAAACGACTTGGGACGCACTCACCCCGGTAGTTGCTGGATAACTTCGAGCGCACGATCACACTGCTGCCGCCTTAGGGCTAGTCGTCCCGACAAGTGCTGTCATAGCGGACTAGGCGATCTAGTTTACCATCAGAATCTTCCCTCGGAGCAGTTTCTGGATGCGGTAGACTAAACAATTGGTGCTCTTTACCACGCGGTAGGTTCTTGCCATGGTTGCTGAAGCCTGGGACAACGCCCCTTGGTTGTGTAGGGCAATACAGCCACACCATTGCACCCTTTTGGAAAACTTATCTGCTGGCCTACTGGTCGTAACAGGTCTTCATCCGGTTGCATAATACCTGGTTGTGTTGATGGGCCACCTCGTGCACATTGAGAAGACGGTCCACGAGGTTCTCCATGTAGTCGATTGCTGGCTCTTCTACTCCAGGAGGCTCTCAAACATCGAGCCTCATGGAAGAAGTAGCTTCTTGCTGATGGTTGAGGTGTTTGTTGTCAACTCGGTGGTGCCGTGCGTTGATAAGCGGTGGTCATCAAGAAAAGCGGCACCCTGACATCCCAGCCTCTCTGGTGATTGTTCATGACCTTGCTCGTGTGTTCTCTAAGAGCCTTAATATTCCACTCGACCATACCGTCTGACTGCGGTGGAGAGGCACTGTGCGCGTCTTGTGTACTCCAAGTCGCTCCAATGCTTTCCTCATTAGGTTCGACTCGAAGTTACTGCTGTGGTCACTACGTAGCTCTAGCGTTACACAAAGCAGCAGAACAGTTCTTCCACGAGACGCATTTGTCTAGGCCTCCTGGTTAGGAATGGCGTACAACCTCCAAACACTTGGTGAAGCAATACATGATTACTCCTGTCGAACACGGGGAACGGTCCAACTACGCTGATAGCCTGCATTTGAAGGTTACTTTCACGTTATGCTGCTGCGTGGGACCCCTGCTCATGGTCTGTGGGCCACGACTTGTCGTGCACACGTGCCATTGGCAACACCACCTCTCAGCGTCTGCCCGTAGCCTCAACCAGTGGTACCTTTGTCGGTGTTTATCGATTCTTCGGTTGTGTCCGATATCTCCTCCGTAAGTCCCCTCATATACTTCTTTCAGGACTTCCATCACCTTACTCCGAAAAACGATCAACTGCTCTCTCTCTCTCTCTGGGTGTTTCCACCAGGTGACTCCCAAACTTAATTAAAATTGGTCTACGGCTTCTTGTAACTCTTTATCCTAGGGGCATAGCATGTGGAATCATCCGCGTCTTTATTAGTAACTCATTTGTCTAAAAATCGACTATTTTGTACATAAACAAAACGGTTATCAATCCTCTTGGGGTACAGCGTACAAAACCTTGGAATGAATGAAATGCCTACAATTTGTGACAAAAGGGTAAACCCATACTTTTGGGAAATACTCCTTGCTTCAGAATAATAAAAATATGTTTTATAAATTTGAATTACGAAACAACTGTGTTTTCGCAATAGAGCTCTTTTTCTGCACTGACAATAATCGGGAAATACACAGAACATAATGCGCTGTACATGTACTATAATTTATTACTGGATAATTTCACGTTGTTTCGAAGTCTTTCGTAAAGTCCTACTGCGTATTATGCCGAGATTCCACACAAAAGCGCTTTCAAAGTTAAAATGTACAGGGGTTAGGTTCGGAAAGCGCAGGGCCAAGTAGGTGCTCCATCCCTATACGTCACTTAAAGCTGAATATAAAACTGACAAACATTACTACTGACACGAACAGGAAATGCATTGTAGGCAAAGTACAGATTCATAATTTTGTGAATGCCACACGTTTTTAAAACAGCAGTTCAGCTCGTTTCTACTTTAGTGTGTAGACGAATGGCACTACTAAGATGCCGAGCCATTGGTTCTTTAGGGATTTACGTTGATAAGCACGGGGATATCGCTCCTGAGATTCCGATTCACCAGTGCTCTTATCCCAGCACTGGGAGCGTGTGACTACTTCTCTTAGAATTACGTTTCCGAGACTCGAGTCTCCAGTTCTCCAGGGATATAACTCCATAGATATCAGAGCTGGCGTTTCTGAGATGTCGAGCCTCCATTCCTCTAAGGATTTACTCCGTACATATTGCAACTAGGGCTTGTGTGATGCCGCTCCACCAGACATTCCGGATCGGCCATTTTTGAAATTCCGAGCCTCCAGGGATTTACTCCCGAGCCTCAGTTCCTCCATAGTTCTACCTCCGTAAATATTGGTGCATGCATTTCTGAGATACCGAGCTACCAATTCTCCTGGAGTTGGCATTTCTGTGATGGCAAACCACCCATCCTGGAACTGACCACCACTTTCTCATTGCCTGATTCAATAAATATAGGAACTGATGTTTCTAGATGCTAAGCTTCACTTATTCAGGGATCTACTTCAGTAGAATTGGAACTGGTTACTACGATATTCAAATTAACCCGTCTCCAGAAACTTTCTTAGATAGATATGGAAATGGTGCAACACAGATGCCAATTAGACACTCCTCCACGGAACTACCCCGGTATGCATTGGAACTGCCCCCAACAGTGTTGTAGGTTCATGTATTGATGTAGGGTTTATAGTTCTTTATATAACAACCATCTTTGAGATTTATAACCGTGTTTAAGCATGTGTGTAAACGTTCACAACAAATATTGTTCATAAGTATTTTAGCGTTCCTCTGTCTACCGGTTGTGAAACCAGCTTAACAGAAAGCTCCAAGATTGACATAAATATTTTGGAACAAAATATAACACACATAACTGCAGTAACATCAGTATTTAAAGAAGTTGTTAGAAGTGTAAATGTAATGATGATAGATATCATAAAAAGAAACTTGAAGAGGAGTGGAAAGAAAAGAAATCAAAAGAACTAAAAACTATGGATCACACATATTTATGTGGAATAAGACAAATTGCTATAGATGTTAACACGATTAGATAACGTTTGAGAAATTGATTGTTTGCTCATGTAAAAGCATAATGCGAAAAAATATTCTGCTTGTATTTAAATATCACTAGAAAATTATGAAACGGTATATTATACTATGTACCTAAATAACTTTATTGGCAGGTTTCATATTGCAAGGCAGACGTATTTTTGTTCCAACTGATTCATTTTCGGTATCATGCATGTTTGGTAGTTTCTTATTTTCACGCCATTTGTGCACTACTTCTAGGGTCTGTTTAGGTTCCGTGTTTTTATATATATTATGTATACATAATATTTAACCACGTTCAACAATATGACAGCTTATATATTTTTTACTGTGTTGCCTGTTTTCTTACGATATATGATTTTCAAACTGAAGTAACTATTATTTAGGTGACGATGACCTTTAGAGCGTTATACCAGCAAATTATAACGTAACAAATACTGTGAAATAGCTGCCATGGACCTGGCTTCGTTGCGTGGATGGCAGTGTCCTTCAGCGCTGGCCGAGACTGTTTAGGTAGAGAAATGAAAAGGGTGGCGCCTTCGCCGAACGTACATTTCAGAAGCACTATCGGACCCAAGGAGATATTTCTGGATAATTCCTCCCCACATCCCGCGAACTTTCTCAAAGCTCCTACGACTATACATCGGCTAGCGCACTCGTGAGGGTTAGTGAGTGAGGTGCGCATCTCTGTACGCCTGTGTTGAACAATCTAGCGAGGAAGCGGAAGCAAGAATAGGCTGCTTCGAGGGTATACACATACATTCATTTCCATGTGTAGAAACCGAATTAACCTTCTCGCTACCCAATCCGAAAGGTTTTTCTCCCATATATTTACACTTTACCATTTACGACTCCATTTGGAAGGAGTATTTATCATAGTTGGTATTTATGTATATTCATTCATTCATTCATTATCTGTTTACCCTCCTCTTATGTAGGACTTACACCCCCCAGGACTTACAAGCGGGTGCCTGGGGTCAGAGGCCCGTCGAGGAGCAGACACTCATGGATCAGACAGAGCATCCAGGATGGGTGATCAGCCCGATGCCTGGTATGGGATGAAGGAAGTAGATGAAACGGAATGTTGGTGAAATGGATGAAAGGAAAGGTGATGATGGAGCAGTTGGTGGAATGAATGGCGGGGGAAACCGGAGAACCCGGAGAAAACCCGCCCAGACGCCGCTTCGTCCACCACAAATCCCACATGCAATCCCTGGGATTGAACCCGGGTCGCCTCGGTGGGAGGCGAGCGGTCTAACCACTCGGCCACGGCGCCTGGTATTTATGTATACTTTTATTTAAAAACAAGTCAAGCGTTCATTTTACTTACAAATAAAATTCTCAGTAAGACTGTGATGAGGTTTAAACGTTTCAATTAGCAAATTTGATAGGAAGTATGTAACTTAACTAAAACACTGGTTAATCAGAATGCGAAGCTCGGGTTCTTTTAGGTTAATGTTATCTGAAATGTACACTAATGCATATTATGTGATTATTAGTCATAACAAATTTTAAATTTCTGGTAAAATGAGGCATTTGTAGTGTGTGCACTTTGTAGCTCGGGGGTTGAAGAATATCAAAAGTAAATCTTTAGAGTAAATGGAACCTGATTGCCTGGAACTCTGTTGTTCTTCGATTCAATTTAAATTTCTAGTAAAATGTGCACAGAAAATGACAAAAGTAGCCCGGCTCATTAAAGTCTTCTGCACGAGTAGTGAGGAAGTATTAAATTCACATCAATTTTCTGAAGGTTCCTTAGAGGAAGGACCAGCGCCTTGCAGAGAGAAGTACAACAAAACTCTCAATTAAAGCTTTTCACATAATTATATGAAAGTCATTCATATTCTAAAACAGTTTTACAAATGTTTCCCACTCATTCATGCAAAGGAAGTTTCAAGGACTTAATGTAAGCTTCTTTTCAGTTTAGTTTTCCTTCACATATAATAAGTAGGACCTCACAAATTTCGCCCTATATATTTCAGGGTACTACGCCGCGGCGCAGTGGGCGTTCTAGTTATCGGCCACGGAATGCGCTCGGGTTCGACCCCACCCATGGGAATGCGGGTTTAAGTCCCGGGTATAGACCGGTACCCACTCAGCATTGTGAGAACAATTAGGAGCTGCGACAGGCAGCGATCCCGGCCACATTTTGGCTGGGGGATGCATGATGCTGGCTACATCACCTCCTCGTATCGGTTGGATGATCCCCTTCTGCCGTGTGTATGTGGGTATGAGGATAGCAGTCGGGTTTACCGGTGCAGGCCCTTCGTGGGCTGTAGCTCCACGGGATTATTATTATTATTATTATTATTATTATTATTATTATTATTATTATTATTATTATAGTTTCAGGGATTTCTAATCTATCTAAACAAATAAGCAATTCTCCTGAAACATATATTTTGCTTTACATAATCCTCATTATCCTCAGACGGTATGGTATTTTATATATATATCTATATCTTTTTCGATTATTTCAAAGCATCTGGCCATACTTTACTATGAAAAATATGTCTTAAATAAGATAAGCTTAAGAGGAATACAAATACCTTGCCAATATTACAACTATGGTGAATAGCACTAAACACGAGGAAATAAATGGAGCAAGACATGAATGGTCTTTCTCACCCCATTCTTATTTAATGCTTTTACGAGTTAGGCTATAAGAAAATGATGAGACGTGACAAATAATGCTTGTTGCGTAGATATATTCTTATTTTCTGATGACCAAGTAATATAGTTGATTTTGAAGGAAATTTGCATAGGAAATTATATTATGTAAGGAAATGGGAAACGTTTAACTTGAAAACTTCAAACCAAAACACAAGGTTGATCATCAACATAAAAAACACAATTGTAGACATATTAAATGTGACGAAAAAAGTAATTAATTGGCTTAAAGGTAGAACAACTGTCAATATTCACATGGTAAACTGTCTCTGGCCAAAAATTTGAAATGCAGTCAAAGAGTGCTATATAGTATTTTGTTTCAGAACAAGATTGCACCGCAGATCTACTGTTCCTCGTTTGAATATTATCAGCAACACAGTTAAATTGATTGCTTTAAAGGATAAGCTTCTTCCAGTGTTTATTCGTAAAACCTATTACAGTAAACGAATTCTTATAAAATGGTAACACACACTTTTCACATAAATTCATTGTCATACGTAAGGTTGATCCCTGATAGGCGCTAATGCCATTTTATTGTAATTGGGTTAGAACTTATCTAATGCTACTAATTTCGGTCTGACAAGTAGCTAGTCGCTAGTCCAAGTTAATTTCTGCTGGTGTCATGCATTTCAGTTTCCCAAATTAATTCGCTCTCGTCATTAAAATGAACGGCTTTTGAATTTCTTCGAAATCAATGTTTTACTGATATATGTTCAATGCTTTTTCTATTATGTTCCTGAAAGAGCAGTTACATATCCTCTCACTCATAGTAAAGTTTAAAACCAAAACAGCTACATGTTTATCATTTCTTCTAATATATATGCGGGCTTAGAAATCCAATTCGGGGCCGCCTCATCCATCACTTCTTTGACATTGAGTAACCGTATGGGAGCCTTAAATTTACTCTGTTATATGAGGAAGAAGCGAGGAACAGAGAAAAGAAAATTGTACAAAATTCTGGATCCAAGCCCGGAGTCCAGATGTATCTCGACTTCATTACAACACACCTGCTACCGCGTCTAATACTGGCATTCAGTGAGGAAACGCAAAATCACAGCAATCTGCATTTATAACTAGTTTCAGCTTTCTTCTATCTCTTAGTAAAAGTACATTTCACAGGCTTATATTCAGCAAATTTTAACTTACAGTGCTTTAAAGAATATTACAAAATGTCTTTGGACTTCTATCAATTTACTGTTATTTCGTAAGCCTGTATACAGATAATTGTCAATTTAGGGTATATATTAGTATTAGGGACTAAATACAGAGAATAACCATGATTTGAGGACTAAATAGCCTGAACATCCTTCAAAACCGTACAGCTTTTAGTGATAAAATGTGTCGACAATGTGTACGTAGGAAACTGTTTGATATAATTTCATTTAAGTTTTTCTGTTATTAAACTGTTAATGCAGAGAGTAACGCATCAAACACAAGAATGTACAATTTCCACTTCAGTTTATATAAAATGGGTTGATTTCCAGGAGTTGTGGCCAAACTGATGAAATGAATATCGTGCTTTCACTGGGAATTGTGGGCGTGTCCAGTGGATATCGACAGCAAATGAATACCAAACGCTATACTTACGAATAAGAAATGAGATATAACTTCGCAGGCCATTCATAATTCACGATCCTTTACATAAACACGCCCGTGTGATTCAAATCCCCACACGGATCACAGAAACCGTACATGAAAATCCGCATGTTTCAGTCTGTATTCCTCACATCAAACTTTAAAGTTAGTCATATTTGATACAAACAGAGAGAAAATAACGAAACCAACAAAACATAAACATACACACGCTTTTATTTATCGCTCCGTCTTTAGTTTCGACTGTAAGCGTAATGAGACCCTCTCATTGTATTGTACCTATGTTTATACCTTCCTCCAGCCCCACATTACCCATTCCTATTCTTTCCAGCCCTCCCGTCGTCACATCTTCGTTACAGCACTCGCAGCATTCTAATCCAACAGTAAATCGCCCATATCTTGCATTTAATTCTTTAGCTGTATGCATCAAATTTTTAAAAATCCGCAGTTTGCCGTACACCTATCCAAGCCCAGGATACCTTCCAGAAAAAAGGTTTTCTCTTCGGTTGGTTTTTCTGTGGTTTCCCACCCACCAGAGCTGTGACTCTGGGATCTAACACTACCTCATATATTGTCTCTAGCAATCTTACAGCAATATTTGACATTTAGTTCCGTATATGTAAAGTTTCTGCTGCTCTCACTCCTGCTTCGGTTTCGTAACCTCAATATGTTTAGTCCATCCCTACACTGTAACATCAGCCTAAATATACAAAACACAAAATAATAAGATATTGTTATTGTTTTGTTCGGCTTCGTGGAACACAAGAGGCACATTACACATAGCAGTGGACTTGATAAGCAGATGTCATCACTAATAAAATTGTCATGGAAAATCTAACGTAACATGTATACCAATTGTAACATTCACAATGCCTCATATACAGGGTGAACCATTTAAGTTGACACTGTACAGTATCTCCAAAACTAGTGTAGTAGAAAGAAATACATTTAATGAAAGTTGCTTGATATTATGGAGGAAAGTAAGTGCCATAAGTCGTGTTGTATTCGGAGGACACTGTGACGGTCATTTTAGGGTCAATTTAATTTGATCCTAATTGTAGGTTCCCATTTAAAGAAATTAAATTGACCCAAAAAGATTACTCTTCTTCAACAGGGTGATCGGATGTATACGAGTATTCTCTCTTCTTCAACCGGATGATCTCATTCAGACCAGTCTTCTCTCTTCTTTAACAGGATGATCTGATGCAGACGAGTCTTCTCTCTTCTTCAACAGGATGATCTGATGTAGACGAGTCTTCTCTCTTCTTCAACAGGATGATCTGATGCAGACGAGTATTCTCTCGTCTTCAACAGGATGATCTGATGTAGACGAGTCTTCTCTCTTCTTCAACAGGATGATCTGATGTAGACGAGTCTTCTCTCTTCTTCAACAGGATGATCTGATGCAGACGAGTATTCTCTCTTCTTCAAACGGATGATCCTATGTACACAAGTCTTCTCTCTTCACCAACGGGATGATCTGATGCAGACGAGTCTTCTCTCTTCTTCAACAGGATGATCTGATGTAGACGAGTCTTCTCTCTTCTTCAACAGGATGATCTGATGCAGACGAGTATTCTCTATTCTTCAAACGGATGATCCTATGTACACAAGTCTTCTCTCTTCACCAACGGGATGATCTGATGCAGACGAGTCTTCTGTCTTCATCAACGGGATGATCTGATGTAGACGAGTCTTCTCTCTTCTTCAACGGGATGATCTGATGTAGACGAGTCTTCTCTCTTCTTCAACGGGATGATCTGATGTAGACGAGTCTTCTCTCTTCTTCAACGGGATGATCTGATGCAGACGAGTCTTCTCTCTTCTTCAACAGGATGATCTGATGCAGACGAGTTTTCTCTCTTCTTCAACCGGATGATCTGATGTAGACGAATCTTCTCTCTTCTTCAACGGGATGATCTGATGCAGACGAGTCTTCTCTCTTCTTCAACCGGATGATCTGGTGCAGACGAGTCTTCTCTCTTCTTCAACAGGATGATCTGATGTAGACGAATCTTCTCTCTTCTTCAACCGGATGATCTGACGTAGACGAGTCTTCTCTCTTCTTCAACAGGATGATCTGATGTAGACGAGTCTTCTGTCTTCAACCGGCTATCTAACTCTCTCTGAGGTGGTGAACACTTAAATAATTAAGTGGGCAGCTGGCTGAACAATCACCAGCTTCATTTGTAATTGACAATCACACTACCACATTTCATTACTACCGAAAATCTCCGATTACCCATTTAGCGCAATGTTAACCTAGCCTAACATAACCTACTTGCCAGAAACGACTTCATATTTACCTGGTTTAAAAGATTTACAGCCATGCACCATCATAAACCAAAGCAAAACGAAAGTTCAACTTAGTGAACAACGTGACCAATGTGCACATGTGAGAGCGTTTCAACTTGTCAATCAAATTTAGACGCCTTCTTGCCTCCATTTTACAAAGGCTGCCCATAATTTGTTCTTTTACATTTTGAAACAAGGCTAAGTCCTTAGGTTCACTGAAAAGATGCACCTATCAGCAAAACTTTTCATAGAATAAAATGACATTTTCGGGAAACCCAAGCAGTTGCATCCTTTTCTATCCTTTTCTATACATTTATTTTCTTTTCTATCACCGGATGTTTGGGTCATTCGCTTAAGAGCTAATTTCCCCAGGTAGCTACAATGGACCATTACTCTTTCTAGATTTAAGTTGTTCCAACCTTCTTTTACTCAACATAATATGTACATTTATAGAAATCATAGAACTATAATCTATAAGAATATATAGTATTCTTTGTGTGTATTACAATACAGGATGGACCATTTAAGTTAAGACTGCAATATCCCCAAAACTAAGCGTTGTAGAAAGAAATGTCTTTAATAAACGTTGCTAGATATTATGGGGGAAAGTAAATGCCATTAGTCGTGTTTAGTTTGGAGGACGTTATGATGCACATTTTAGGGTCAATTTAATCTTTTTAAATGGGAACCACATTTTATATGTTGTTTTCTCATTAGAAATGGTTTATAAAAAGCTGTTTATTTTGGGATGAGGAATAAGAAAACAAAATAAAAAATGTTGATTCCCAATTACGAAACGTAACTTGACCCTCAAATTACCATTCATGGATGGTCCAACTATTCATTGCGCTCTTCTTACGCAACCACTCAGAATTTTCGTTGTTATTTACGTTGGTGTAAGAACAATTGCGAAGGTCTTATACAAATACTTAGTTTTTTATGATGGGTGAGAAAGCAACATATAAAAGGTAGGTTCCCATTTAAAAATGACCATAATAGCGTCTTCCAAATAAAACACGACTAATGCCATTTACTTTCCTCCATAATATGAAGCATCGTTTATTTAAGAAATTCCTTTGTGCAGCGCCTGCTTTTGGAATTATTGTACAGTCTCAACTTAAATGGTCAACCCTGTATATGTTGCAATATAATTGAATATGGAGTGTACCGTTACAGTATGTTTTACACATTTTACCTTTTATAACGGATGTATAGGTGTACGTATCAAACTGGTCAGCTGTCCCTACCGATTGTGTAAGACAGGTCACCCTACAAGCACAATTGTGCCTTAAGTCCTTTTTTTTGGTTGCTGACGAGCTTAATAATTCAGGTTTTTTTAAATAGACGAAGGTTCAAAATTTAGCGGAAAAGCGGTTTAAGTAACTTAAAGTACTCCGCACTAAAGTACTGTTCAAGAACATACGACTAATTTACTGACAGCAGATTTCAAAATTTACGTTACTGTGTACATAGCTATTAAACTGACTGAACCGCCCCTGATAAAATGGATCAATTATATGTGTTGAGTGTTAAAACCATAAAACAAACTGGTGGAATTTTGTAAACAGAGACAAGATACGCTGCAATAAGTTACAGTCACGTCAATATCCAAAAATGAACGCTGTACGTCAAGACACAAAGATTATTAAGTAAAGGCTTATTTCAATTTGGTGCAAACTGAAATAACATACACAATAACTTATGCAAGCTAAATAATCATGTAGACATACAACAAAGAACTAAAGCACTCTTAAACGGTCATAACATACAAGCAAAGTATCGAGGTGGTACCTGGCACGTAAGAGCTAAGGTTCTCGCACCGAATCGTCCAGGTGGGCGAGTGGAATTTTACTGGTGAGAATTATCGCCAGTAACGTGGGTTCGAGTCTTTGCGTTTTTCCTTCTCATTTACGCTTGGAATTCGATTACATAATAGTGTAGTTTTGGAATTCCCGAGTTTTTAAAGAAACTATAATCTAAATAATAAACATAAACTGTGATTTGATAACTTTCTGTGCCATTTGACGGCTACTACACATCAAAATGATTCCCTGAACGTCGACTGCCTTCACTCCTCATGCGTATGTAGTGGTGATAGCATACAATCACATTTGTGCCAGTCCTTTGCTATGTATTCGGCAGACGAGTGCGTTGATACGAACAGGTGAAAGCGAATGCGCAACACGTTCAGCATTTATACCAGGAAAGATATCCAATTACACGGTAACCAATACCAAACATTTTCCAGAAAGTTTTGCAAGTCGTACAACATTGTCGCTTGCAAGGATTCCTCCTGTAAAAGAAGCACCAGTGACATCCTGTGTTAATGACGAAACTGTTTTGAAAGCCACACGAGATAATCGGCATACTAGTACAAGGGAAATTGCACAAGAGGTAAACAGTAGCCAAACTTCTGTGCTGCGAGTACAGCGAGCCAATAGGTTTCATCCATGGCATTTGCACCCACACCAAGCACTCCACGGGAGAGATTTCTAAGATCGGGTACACTTCTGTGAATGTATGCTGTGTTCTGTGGCAAATGAAGTGGATTTCATCTCCAGAATCCTGTTTTCGGATGAATCAAGATTCCACAACCACGCGATAATAAGTAGCCACAACATGCATTATTGGAGTGCCGATAAGCCTCACTGAGTAAGGGAGGCAGCTTTCCAAGTGTAGTGGGGGAGCGAATGTCTGTTGAGGAACCCTGGGTGACAATCCTATTGGACCCGTTTTTTTTCAGGGACATCTAACAGGAGCACGCTGCCTTGAACTTCTCCGAAATGAGCTCTCCTTACTACCAGAAAATGTACCACTTCAAAAGCGATTAACGATGTGGTGCTTCACTGTACAGGTCGATGATCGTCTGCAATCATCTAAATGCGGTACATCCTGGTCATTGGATAGGAAGACAAGGACCAGTCTCCTAGCCAGCCAGGTCACCTGATCTAACGCAGGTGGACTTCTTCCTCTGGGGTTATTTAAAGTAACAGATTTATGCAGAGGAGCCAGAAGATCCAGGGAGCCTTCACCAACTATTACGCTGGCCTGTAACTCCATTACATCCTCCAGGTTACACCGAATCAGAATGTCCTTGTAACAGCTTGTTCAGGTGTGCATTAACAAAAAAGGACATCCGTTTGAGCACTTGCTTCGTTAAAAGGGTGGTGTTTAAGCATTGTTAATCTCCAGCAATTTCAATAAGTAGAACTTTGTTATAAAAGGTTCCTTTCAGGGCCACCACAAATATACCAATAGGAGTTGATATTTATTACAAAATATATTTCTGTTCACGCCATCAAAGAACTCTGCTATTACAATTTCCACACTAAACTTTATGTGATATGTAATTGGCTTATTGTTTGAGATGAAATGTGAAGAATCCTTACTCCATCAACATCAAATGTACGTATCTATGTCACTTTTAAGCACTTGCCTAACTGTAATTTACCAACAAAGACACCAAAAACAATTAGCTATTAAAAATAAAACAAAATTTTAAATTAAAACGGTATTAACAATGTGAAATAAAATATTGGTTTAAACCAAGATTATTTATGAATATTACAACATATTAAAGGAAAAGTTCACTCATGTGATTCAAACCACCTTTAGTGCAAACAGGTGTTTTACGATTATACGCTTCCTACAACTGCGCTAACTTGAAGTATGGGACTTTGCTAACCAAGTTAACCTAATATGAAGTATTGCTTGTCACAGTACATACACATTTGCCTGAAAAGCTGTGTATTACAAATGCATTAAAAGCTATACTATAAAATCCGCCATATTAGTAATCTAGATAAGTGTGAAACCAAGATATCCATGTTACATAATTTCCTTAAATATCATGGGGACCAATGTTGTCATGTTAGAGCAAAAGTTGCAGATTGCACAACATTGGGTTTGTAGGTGCAGCTGATTTACCCCATATATATCTCACCCGGAAATAAATAAGAAATATGGTATGACCTATGACCAAGGAACGGAGGATACCTCTCACACCTCGACCAACGTGGATCTTATGTGCTTACCAGCCCAGGAGGAACGGATGAAAGAACTGCAGGAGGCTACCGACAGAGACGTGCAGAGATCCCTCACACTTACAAGATTGATGAACCGGTCACAACGGCAGACTGCTCTGAGAGGCTTTCCTCTGACGGAACGGGTAGAACTCCAACCACCAGAGAGACTCAGTGACGGTTCTCATCTGTCTGAGCGGATAAGGACTTCTCAACGAGTAAGCATATGCGCCATTTGTCCGTCACCGACCGACACTGCACAGCTCTTAAGTCTACCTGAAACATGAAAGGAAAGCAAAATGACAGGAAATTTACGGTAAAAGAGAATCCAACCAGCATTTGCCTTTCTAATCGGGGAAAACTACGAAAAATCAGAATCAGAGTAGCCGGCTCCGAGAATCGAATCCAGGACATCCTGAATGCGAACTTCGCAAGGAGCCATCTCGCTCGCTATGAAATATGGCTTCTATATAAAACATTTTCAGCCAGACCTAGCTATGTTTACAATGAGTGTCACTACCACTATTGGGGATAATGCCCTTAATATAACGAAGTGCATACTAAATTCGTGAATAAAATTTCAAGATAACTTTCTGGAAGTGTAAATGGACACTCATACCCTGTGTCAGCCGAAGGGTTTGCACAACATAGCATTCAAACACCGCCTTGTATGCAGTCCTGTGCATGCTCAGGTGAAGACATCCACTTGCTCATGCTGGTAACTGCCGTGTTCTGCTAGAAGATGTGCCTTATATTATTTTGTCTGCTTTCACAAATTTACTCTGTAGTTAATTTCTTGATTTCATCTTCATTTAAATCTTAGAATAGCGTGTATTGCAAAGGTGTTTCGTGTTTTTGGAATAGTGTTTTCATTCTGCCACCGGTTTAGATGAATGTTTCAACCTGAAGTTGTATTACCGACATTAAATAATTATGTTTGGAAGCAAGAAATATATGTTAAAACTCATTTCACGAGGTAAAACTGATTTATGTTAGTGCGAATGATTCGTCCAATTGAGGGTACAAAAACATAGAGGGGTTTTGCTGCAAAACTGGTGGAGGATGTAAACAACGGATGTTAAAACTTATATACCACTCCCCTAAACTGTAAGAAAATTATGTATATTTACGTATTATCTTGCTGGTTATGATTTTGCTACATACAGCAACATTCCTCTTGCATATTCGTTACAGTTAATACCTGCTTAGTTTTAATCAGGGTAAAGTGTAACGCGTTCGATTCTATTATCGAATAACTGATTGGGTAGGCATAAACATCTTCCATTCACCTATAAAATTAATTCCTAACAATGCTAAAGGTCTCATTGGATATAAAGGTTACATTTGTGTCCCCTAAAATACCTTCAGGGTTTCAGTGCGCTAAAAGCGTTCAGAGTGAAGTAGTCGTCTTCTCTATTGTCCTGATACATTCTTCCTAAAGTTATCACATTTGAGATGAAGATGTTACAGTGTTTAATGACTCGTAACATCTGCCACACCTCTCCTGGAAATCAAATTATTTAATGATGCTGATACTATTAGAATCTATCGAGTTTTAAAGACAGGAGAAGATTCTGAAATAGCTAACAAATACTATTGCAAACGTCGGCTTGCATATGGGTATGTAGACAGTTAATTTCCTGAACCATGACGATCTACTAAGAGGTTGAAACAAAATAGATGCAGAGTATAAACGCTTTTGCAAACATAGAGCTACCTATACATAAATACTGAAGTAATGAATGCGCTTGGAAGCTGCCACCAGTTTTTTCTTGACAATGCCTAACGTCATCAAGGCTAGGGATCAGAGGGGAGCTAGGAGGAAGACGATAGTGGAAAGTAAGTTGTATTATGAAAACAGTACTACATTTTGCAGACCTCAGCCTCGCTAGTAAATGCAACTCTGAACTGCGAATGGTTTCTTTAACGGATTCCTTCCATGACGCGCCCTCTTCTGATTAGATTAGATTAGATTGTATTCTGTGAGTTCACTAGCAGCCATAAAGGCTTGTGAACATAGAACAAGTCAAGGAAATGTACAAAAATTATATATAAACATAAATATTACATAGAATATGGAACATTTGAAATAAAATACAAATACTATATGCGTGTTAAGGAAATGTACAATAAAGTTACATATATACATAAATATTACATAGTATACAGAACATTTAAAATAAAATAAGGACATATTATATATAAAATGAAACAAATCAAGTGTAATTTATTACAGAGTTGTATACCTCCTTACTGTTATAAGGTTAACATACGTATAGGCAAGAACAGTTATTTTAACATTCACTAGGATTTTACCTTTGTTAGTCTGATCATTTTGTTCTATTTGATGTGTAATGCATAGCATTTAATGTCAGTTCTTAATATACATACATTTAAATAGCTTCATTAATTCTAGAGTAGATTTCAAATATGACTGGCAATTGTCATTAATATTTACTAATACTACTTACAGAGCTATATAAGTATTATCAGTAGGATAATTTGTCATTAAGATAATCTTGTACAGAATAATATGCTTTTGAGCATAGGTACTCTTTAACAGCAGTTTTAAAGACATTGAAGTTGTCAACTTTTCTCTTAAGATCATTAGGGAGAGTATTAAATATTTTTATGGTCTCATAATATACACCTTTCTGGAAGCAAGAAAGCTTTGTACTAAACATAACTGTTTAGTTCCTCTTCCTACGGCAAGCATTCATATCGTGGCTGACTAGTAGACAGGTATTTCCCTGCCCTGTTGTGTTCCACGCTGCACACAATAGGTGCACATCATGAATACGCCTATATATATGGCACCTGCTTGTCTGTAGATAAGACCGCACCTATTTCCTGGAACCACGGTGGTCCACTGAAGAAGTTGCACACATAGGTGTACCATATAAATGATTTGCAGACCTTGTGTTGTCAGTAGATAAGTCCGTAGGTATCTCCTGGCCCACAGTGATCCACTGAAGAAGTTGCACGCAGTAGGTGTACAATATAAATGGTATTGCAAACATGGTGTTGAAAGTAGATAAGCCCACAGGTATCTCCTGGCACACGGTGTTACACCGAAGAAGTTGCACGCAGTAGGTGTACAGTATAATTGATATTTCAGACATTGTGTTGGCAGTAGATTGGCAGACAGCTACTTCGTGGCCCACGATGATCCACTGAAGATGTTGCACGCAGTCGGTGTAGAGTGCAAATCGTATTGTAGACATGGCGTTGCCAATAGATAAGCCCATAGGTATCTCCTGGCCCACGGTGATACACTAAAGAAGGTGCACGCAGTAGGTGTACAATACTGTGATCGCGCGCGCGAGCAAGGTTGCTTGCACGTCTCGGCCCGATATCTGGGCGTGGCCTGCGGTCGGCCATCGACGCAATATCGAGTGCGGAAGTAATAGAGCAACAGCGGGTGCAGAATAAAAGCCTCTTTATGTGCAGCTTACCTGTTTTTGAACCTTCGTTTCCACATGTTTTAATAAGTACTTGTTCTCGAAAGTTCCGCTTGTATGTGGGACCTACGTATATAAGAAGGTTACTCATGCCCGGACGGCAGTATTTTTAGTGTTGAGTTCAGTTGAGTCGAGTGCTGTAAGAAGAGTCGAAGTGAACTGTGCAATTGGACAGTGCAGTTCAATTGTGGGCTGTACCTCAACAACCAGTTGTATTTGTGTTGTATTTCGAGTGCGTGCGAAAGGTACTCAAGTGTAACGTTTGTGTTATATTGACGGTCTGGTAATAAATAAGTGTTTTCGCAGTAAATGGTGTTCTAAATTGTTGCATTGGTGTCAGGAGTGCGATACAAAGGCCGCGATGGAGGAAATGTTTGAAACATTATTGGCCAAAATGGGGAAAATGGAGACGAAAAAGGAGAATGTTAATTCTGGAATGCACAAGATGCAGACAGAAATTAAGGACGTGAAGAAAGTAATGAAGACAGAAATTAAGGGTTTAAAGGAACAAATGAAGATAAAGACCGAAATATTAAGGAGGATTGGCAAACAGTTGGCCGGCGTGAAGAAAGATGTAGAAGAACTCGGCGGAAAGGTGAAAGACCCTTGCCAGTGCGATAACGCCGTGGAGGACTTCGGGTATCGGCTTAGCGTCCTGGAAGGGAAAGACGACGACAGTGTCAAGGAACTGAACGCCATTGTGGAGGAAATGTTTAGTGGAAGAGTAAATATCCTGCAGATTGAGACGTCAGGACGCAACACGAAATCCACGCGCTTAAGACACCCAAATACGACGGAACGTCAACTTTCGAAGTATTCCGTCGACAACTCACCGATGTGGCCACCCACAACTGATGGTCAGCAGAGAAGGAAGCCATAAAGCTGATAGACGGCTTGCAGGGACGGGCTGCAGAAATTTTAATGCAGTTACGACGTCTGCGAAGACCGGAGATATCTGAGTGGTCCTCGAAAACCTGTTCGAGAAACATCGCTTGGCCTCCGTGTATCGTAGTCAACTCAAGTCATTGCTGCAACAGCCAGGCGAGACACTGCAAGAGTTTGCGCTCGTAATTGAATAGCTAGCGAATGAAGCTCTGGTGAGCCTCCCGCCCAGTTACGTATCCCAGCAAGCTACCTACTGCTTTGTTGATGGGATGCGCAACACCTAGATACGAGAGAGTCTGATGCTCGGGGATTACAAGACCATCCACAGGCTCTAACGGCCACGTTGAGGATGGACACACTTTAACGGTATATAACTCGAAGACCAGGAGGATTCGATATGGCGTGCACAGTGTATAAATCGAAGGACGTCGACATAGATTTTCAGGGGGTGTGTATTTGGAGTCGGATGCCTATGGGGTCGGATGTCTGGCAATTACCCCCTGCCCAAAAGTGTTAGTGAGTTGAGAAACTAGGGTGTCAATTGTCCCGATCCCCAGAGAGGATACAGCAAACATTAACACATACTATTATAACTCAAGAGGGAAACATGAGTGCTGCAGGGAGCAGTAGTAACGGCAACATGGAGTCGTCAGCAACAATTATGCGTCCTTTGGACGAATGTAGTATTACTAAATACCTATCAAAGATCAGCATGATAATCTCAACCTAAAAGATAACAGCAGTGAGTAAGAGAGAAATCTGAGGCCTCTTAGAAAACAACACAGAGATATTTAATACATTGAAAGAGGATAACATCTCAATCGAGTGGTAACTTAAGGTTTATAAGGAACTAAAGTACCAGGAGAGGCCCTTGAGTTATGCACAAGCTGCACAAAGACCCAAAACCTATGAGAATATTGAAAAGATCGATAAAACAGTCCAGAAACAAATACCTTATTCATTACATCAATAAAAGGGAAGACTACAAAAGAAGTCCAAGATATAGTGACAAGAAACTTGAAACCAGCTCAGGAAAAGATAAAGATAAGCCATATGAGAGCTATCGAGAGGACGTTGATTATAGAAGCAGAAACCAAGTACGACGTGGAGAAAATTATTTTCAGCAAAAACAAGAGAAATAATTAAAAATGGAAAAATCCATAAAGAGACACCCACTTGTGATTTTACATGACGTGCTATCAGGAGAAAAAGAGGATGATGTTAAAAAATCACTACATATGCAGAATTTTGAGGAAATCCCATGGTATCTCTTCGACAGAGAAGTTACATTTAAATTCAAAATGGGACCAAGAAATCAATCTACCGTACATCATGTCTTAGAAGTAGAACCCAAACTACGTCTGAGGATGGTATTACAGGGAAGAGTGTATGTCGGATTTCAAGGATTTTATTGTCCTCACAAGATGCTTGAAATTCCAGGATCTTGGCCACGTGGCCAAATTCTGCAATAAGGAACGTGTAAAATGCTTCCATTGTACAGAAGCGGATCACTCTAAGATAGACCGTGCAAAGGAAGAACAGCAAGGTATTTGTGTACCTTGCACCTTAAGGAAGAAGAAATGTCAGGGAAGAAAGAATTGCCCGACCTATGAACTCTATAGACAAAGATTAATATCTAGAACTAATTATAATGGTTTGACAACCTAAAATTGAAGCGAAAAAGGAAAGAGAGAAATAAGAAAAATCCAAGTAGAATTAGAAGAAACACGGAAAGAGCAAACAAGTGTTTTATAAAACGTTTAATATAGGTACCAAAGACTACGCGATACAAACAGAGCAGTTGGAGCCGGAATTGAATAATAACCAACATAGCAAAGAATATATGAAGCCATATATGGAAACAAAAAATCATTATTACCGCCAAAACTAAACTAGACTTAAAGGATACAGACGCAGCAATGGAAAAGAAACTCACAGCGGTAAACTAAAGATGGGACGTCCACAGAGGAAGAAGAGGAAAGGAATAAGGAATAAAATAAGCAAACGAATGAATTTCCTAGACTTTATAAAGAGAAAAGTTAGTAAACATCCAACGATAAAAACCACCGAGACTACATTGACGAAGCAATCCTCTAAGACATTTGATCAGGATAGCACAATTGCTTTTCCGATCCCTGATGCCGTAGACCGTATGAAGCTTAGAGTACTGAATATACCAACCAAAAGGGAGGAAATATCTGAAACTATTATAATCCGTTTTCGAAAGAAGAAATGATAAATTTAACATCTAATAAATTTATAAACACTTTGAAAAGTTATGGCAAAATAGTGATGGATCCGCCACAGAGCTGGCCAAATTCTTATGTCCATATAAGGCCATAAAACTACGAACGGAGCGATAGGAAGTCATATGTGACAAATAACAAGCCTACTACGTTCAAAAGGATAGTAGTAATGAGTCCATTTATACAGCGACTGTAGTACCAAGTAAAAAGATAAATACTCCAGTAAAGAAGCATACATCACTTTCACCTAAAGGATTAGGAGAAAAGTGGAGGGATAGACATTACAACCCATTAGAGAGAAATAGAAGCACAGAACCCAAGGCCAAAATGGTAACAATACCCAACGCCCAGAAAATTGAATCCGAGAAATTATATAGGCTTTCCAAATTTCGTGTAAGACAACAAGAAAAGGAAGAATCTTTTAATAACGGATAATGGCAAGCACATTTATAAATATAAGAATAGGACAATTAGACGCCCAGAGGAGTAAAATTGTAATGATGGAAATTAGGAAACTCATCGAGGAATTAAAAATAGATATAATTTGTATTCAAGAACCATACACCCTAGGAGGGAAACCATTACACATGCCTGTAAATGCAAGATATATAATGGTAGGGGGAGTTCCAGAAACCGCAACTATGATTGTAAACAAGAACATACAAATTCTCAAAATCACCCAGCTATGTGATGAACAAACAAATTGTTTGGAAATAACATATACAAGGAAAACTAATATACTGACAAATTAATACCTCCAGCATATGGATGACATTGAAATACATCTTAATAATCAGAGAGGAATATACTAGATTCATATCCATTTTCAGCAATTATTATGACCATGGATGCTAATACAATGTAAACAATCTGGTGGAGCAAAATTAGCAGAAGTAATAAATGAACTTGAACTAGAGATATTGAATCAACCCCACAACTCTTACGCATTTGAGAACAGAGCAGATGCTAAGGAAAATATTGACGTAACTTTAGCCAAAGGATATGTGGTAAACAGGATCTAACTCAACAGCTCACCGCTGGTCACCATAACATCATAACATTTAACTACAACGTAAAAAGAGATAATGAAAAAACATGGAAGAAAATGGGACAAACGAGATATATAACAAGAAATGAGGAGTGGAGGAGAGTAGAATAGGAATTTCAGCTACCATATACCAATGATCCCATGAATATGGATAAGAGAGCAAATCTCTACATAGAAAGTACACAAGCCATGGATAAAACTATGCTGAAGGTAAAGACTAAATTACTGAATACAAAATATGGAATGAAAAATTACAAAATTTGAGAAAATGCAAAAACTTGGATTAAGTCGACAAATTACCTACTCAGTAAACTCCTACCAACGGGCATATAGAAACACGAAGATGTAGTTCATAAAAGGAAAAGGGAAGAGTACAAACAAGAATACAGAAGAGACCGGATTATTTATCCATTTGATGTCACAGAGGTTAAGTTAGCCATCAGGGAATGCAAAAAAAAAAAAAAAAAAAAAACAGGAAGGCCCATGGCCTGATGGAATGCCATCAGAAGTTATAATAAACCTAGAGTAGAGCATAGCACCACACCTATGTGACATCCTAAACGATTGTTTATATCTAGGACGCGTACCTTATTGTTGGAAGAAGGCGAATATAGTAATTCTTAAGAAAACAAAAGACAAGGATCCTACGAAACTAAAAAGTTACAGACCCATCTGTTTACTTAATACACTTGGAAAAATTCAAGAACGACTCACCTAAAAAGAATCCATGAATATAGAAAAATGATCGGCACGACTATTAAACAGTATGGTTTCAGAAAAGCCAAATCAACAGAGCCATCACATGCATTTAGGAAAACCATAAAAATGTGTTATAAGCATGTTTTTCGATATCGCAGGGGCATTTGATAATCTGGCCAGAATTGTTCAATATACTATGACTGAAGAACTATCCGAGAGTTATATAGAACATATTAAAGGGCTACTGTAAGGATCGTAGTGCAACAATTGTAGGAGAAATCAGGAACATCACTATATAAATCACGAAATGATGCCCGAAAGCATGAATATTAGTATCCGTATTTTGGTATCTACTTACTGAATCGGTATTAGCCAAACTAGGTGCTTTGCAAGAAACAACGGAAGTTACCGCATATGCGGAGAACCTAATGATAATCATTTATGGCAATAACAGAAACGAACTGGAGGAAAAAGCAAACACGGTAATAGTACATTTTCAAGAATGGAGTAAGCAAACAAAATTAACCATAGCCCCAGCAAAATCAGATGCATATTATTAAAACGGACAGGTGAATATAAATCCAGCAATTAACATCAATAATCAGAATATCAAAAGACGAACTAACTTATGATATTTAGGAACCCAATTAGATGAGATATCGAGCTTCATAAAGCACATTGACCACATTAGAACCAAAGCAACGGGTGTGATGATGAAGCTATCGTCTATCACACAACGAAATTATGGAATACCATCACACGCACTTGGCAAATGTTACACAAGTATAACACCTGGAACAATGGGATATGGAGCAAGTACATGGCGATATAGGTATAGGATCAAGAAGAATATAAAATTATTAAGAAGTACTCAACGACAAATTATACTAAGAGGAGCAGGAGCAGCGAGGAGAACACCAACTATGGCAATATTTGTCGTAAATGCGATATGGCCAATAGATCTCACAGTAAGGTTACGAGGAGCAATATATTGGCTAAAAAGGGACAAGTAGACAAAGTACAGGATTTGGTAGGACAATGAAGTGGGACAAAATTAGAAATAAAAAAGAAATTAATAAAAGATTGGCAAGAGGAATGGAATACTATGAAAGAAGGACGACGAACGTATGAAATTTTTCCAAGCATCACGAAAAGGTTCACATAGCATGTGAAACCAAGAAAAGGTTTAGTACATTATATAATGGGTCATGGTTCATGTAAAAATACCTGAAAAGGATAGGAAGAAGTGAGCATACAACTGTGACATCTGTGAGCAAAAGGATACTCCAGAGCACGTACTCTTCGAATGTAGGAAACATCAGGCATTATTGGAACAAGGAAAGCAAAACCTACAAGGAAAAGGAGTATGGAATATTATGAGAAATAAGGAGACTATAAACAATTGGAAGAAATGGCTGAATTAATATCAAATGAATAAATGAAGAAACATAGACCGCACGAAAGGAATGAATCACAACACACACATCAACTACAAGAAAGGACAGAGCCTCAGCAAAGGAGATCAGAGAGATTACTAAACAGGAGAGAAGAAAGAATGGATAAACTACAAATCATCGAGGAGGAAGGAAACTCACAATTAGAGCACATAAGTGAAGGATGTGAGAAGTAGATCCCAGATTAGAAAGAATGATACCTACAGGTAGAGCAGAAACAGCAGAAAAGCGTATGATAAGACCAAGAATACTTCCAGCTCGTGTTCTCATTTATTGCAGTATAAATGGTATTACAGACATGGCCTGTCTATAGATAAGCCCACAGGTATTTCCTGGCCCGCGGTGTTACACTCAGCTCCGAGATGGAGAAGAAGAAGCTACGTGGTGTCGACGCTCCTGCTAAGGCACCTATCTCTTCTTCTCCTCCGGCATCCGCCGATAAGAAACCGACGCAGCAGCCGCAACCCGGGGTACTTACACCGTCGCTTCGCCGCCATCCACCACAGCTTCGCCGCGACTGCCTCCGCAGTTGCCGCCACCATCACCGTCGCCGATCCTGGGAGCTTCCCAGCCGGTGAAGATCCAGCCTATACTTCATTGGAGGTACAGTGCTGTCATCAGAGGGCTCACGAGAGATCTGCCTGTCAGGTTCCTCATCAGCGCAGCTCACCAAGAGTGGTCTTCAGCCTCGAAGGCCGCTAGGATCTTCGGAGTCCAGGGACCCACATCGGTCGTCAGGATCGAGTTTGCAGACCCTGGCGACTATGATCGTTTTTGAGGGTGGGCCTGCCCTTGTTAGGGCGGTGCTACCGGATCGAGGCCAGCAAAATGGAACGCCAGGTGCCCTATAGACGCTGCTGTGCCTACGGGCACGACGAGACATCCTGCACGGCGGATCCAGGGTGCTTCCAGCTCTACATCCACGTACAAGCAGCACGATCTTCGCCGCCGCCACCGCCGCTACTGCACAACCTGTGGAGGGTCGTCTCACTACACCGGCCAAGCGCTCTGCCCCTGCATCCTCGCAGGAAGGCACCTCTGAAGCCGCCAGCAACTACTTCGCAGCCAGTGACAGCTCCATCTCCGACACCAGCACCATCACCAACGCCGATCAGAGAGAAAGTCCAGGGTCTACGCGACGCCGTTCAAGATCTCCACGCGGATTTCCTGAACATGACGACGAAGCTGACAGCCCTGGAGAAACTCATCAGGGACCTTCAAGACACATCAGCTGCTCAGTATGTTTTTCTAGCTGGGCAGTTTCATCCAGAATCAGAACCATCGACATATCCATCCAGAACTCATATTCAGTTTCAGAAACGATAACTCAACACCTCGACTCCATAGACATGACACTCAGATCTCTGGAAGCACAGCAGTATCAACTTAGATCACGCTTCCAGCATTCAGCCAAACCGTAAGCCCTCAAAAATCGCCGAAGGCCTCCAACCAGCACAAACTACGCCAAAGAATACCATAGTCGAGCTCTTCAGTATCACAAGTAAGTTTAATATCAACCTACATCTCCTACACATTTACCACTTCCATTCTTTCCTAAATCCTTAATATTTCCACTAGTGTTGCAGTCAGGTTTCATTGCTGCACCCTAGTTGCTACGTTTAACCGCTCTCGCCCATGGGGCGGCAGCCAACAGCTTTCACTTACTAACGCGGGTGCTATGAGGGACCGCAAAACCACGAGTGTATTCCAATCTTTCTAATACTATCCATTTTCCTTCCGGTGGAGATTCTTTTGGTGGGTATTCCACGCTTGGAGATTCCCACACTCTCAGTCCTGACTCCCATCGGGGCTGAAGACAATGATTAAATCATTTTCTGCTCCACTCGAAAAAAAACACTGAAGAAGTTGCCCGCTGTAGGTGTACAGTATAAATTGTGTTGTAGACATAGGCTTGTCTGTAGATAAGCAGACAGCCGCTTCCTGGCTCACGATGGTCCATTGAGGAGCTTTCACACAGTAGATGTACAGTATAAATAGTATTGCAGACATAGGATTGCCTGTAGATAAGCAGATAGCTAGGTGCTGGCCCTCCATGGTCCATTGAAGAAGTTTCACGCAGTTGGTGTATAAATGGTATGGCAGACATGGGGTTATCTGTAGGTAAGCCTGCAGGTATTTCCTGTCCCACAGTGATACACTGAAGAATTACCCACAGTAGGTGTACAGTATAAATAATATTGCATGCATGAACTTGTCTTAAGATAAGCAGACAACTATTTCCTGGCCCTCGGTGATCCATTGTGGAAGTTGCAGCACGCAGTAGGTGTACAGTATAAACGGTGTTGCAGACTTACGGTTGTCTGTAAATAAGCGGACAGCTAT
The DNA here is from genome assembly GCA_030765065.1 of Deroplatys truncata. NCBI lineage: Eukaryota > Metazoa > Arthropoda > Insecta > Mantodea > Mantidae > Deroplatys > Deroplatys truncata. Next base: position 4,924,513 of record CM060990.1, on the reverse strand, counting down.
TTCCTGAACCATAATAATACAATTAAAGGAATTCCTGTACAACAAATACACCACATTCTCGTGTTGCAAACATTTGCACAGCTTGAGATAAGCAGAATTATATTTCCTGAACGATAGTGATTCACTGAATTTGTTTTGTACAATTAGTGCACAGTATAAGTACTCCTGCAAAAATGGTGTACCTAGAGATAAGCATAAAGCTATTTTCCGGACCATGGCGTTCCACTGTAGGCCCTACAATTTGGTGCACGGTATACATGGTGTTGCAAAGATGTGTCTGTGGGTCAGCTGACAGATACATTCGTAGCCCATGGTTGTCCACCGAAGCCGTTGCGCACGACAGGTGCACAGTATAAATGCTGTTGCAAACATAAACCCACGGTAGATAAGCAGAGTTAATTTCATACCCACGGCGATCTACTAAAACGGTTTGGTACAGCAAGTGCACAGTTGAAATATGCTGTAGCTAACACGAATCCACATTAGTTAAGCAGACAGTTAATTCCTTACCCGTAAGCATATGTTAAAGCGATTTTTTTGCAATAGATGTAAATGGTTCACGTAAATGTTTATATGCATCTAAGACGGGTCAAGATATGTAAAAAATAAGCAAATTTTACTTACAGTTAATTGGGGCGATATAGAACAAGGATCCAATTTAGAGAATTGGACTAGGTATATTAACAGATTTATTTTTCCCACATTGATAGTAGTACACATCTCATATATTTAGCAGGTGGGAAGATTTACTTGTCTTTACTTATTTATAGATGTATCAAATGGAGTTTTAATTTCCCCAGGTCATTGTACCGTTTGTTTCTCTGTTTTTAAATCACACCACATGGAGCACCACAACATAACCATAGTTTATAGTCCTGGATCTGTTTATGACTAATGGGGCTCCAACCCTTGGAATACATGCCTGGTTAAGGGTTGTTGCGCGATATTTTTGTTAATCATGTCCATAAACCATTGTATAAGTAGTCTTTCGTATGTTATTTTACTGACGCAGATGTATTTTAGGTAGCTATGTTTGAAATCCTTTTTAATAGTTTATAGGATACTTAATCTAGTTACCAATATTTCTCCTACTTATAAGTGAGGTAATGTTTTGATAATATACGAAACGTTTATCATTCAGACAGAAGTTGGGTTGTTCATATTGTGACGCAGCTATGTGCTTCAGTTATCGAGCAGAAGGTGCCCACCGATCGACTGATCGGTTCAAAATATAAGCAGCCTCACTTCACGTAAACAATAGAACTGCTAACGGAATTATTCTGGAACCTTCTTTCGGTTCGCCTCCCGAACTTAATAGAATTCTGGAAAATTCCTGTGGCTATACCGGGTGAGGCATTTAACTCAGGCCGCTTGAACAACACGGCTCCTTGTACTTGTACTTCAGACAAAGCTTGTTTGGGACGGAGAGGCACAGATTGCGGTATAGATATCTTTGTTATGACTGGAGGTATAGGGGGAAATTGAGTTTTATTTATGGACGCGCTTTAATTACTGTGGACCTTAGTGTCCCATCCTATATAGTGTGCCGTTATATGCATGTACATCGATACTATACTATTTAATACGTACGCCATAATTCCCGCTGAAAAATTCGCGATGGTAGTTTCCGCGTCAGCTGTGTATTGATGCAGTGCCTTCGTTGCATGTTTTTCCATTTTCCCACTAGACCGCGCGTAATTAGCTCTTCACCTTTTGTTCGCCTTAGCCATCGGTTGACAGCGACGGTGGTCGGTCTGTGCTGGAAGTCTGAGCTTGCGAGGCTTCCTCAGGGGAGTTCTCTGAAATCCTCTTATGGTGTGCAGAAGCAGTAATTTACGGGGGACATGAGTGTTTGAAGTCGTCCCTTGGCAATTTTCTAGATGTTGAGAGTTGGCATTTTTATGCTGTTGATCGTATTTTTAATAAGGTAATGGCATTTATAAACTCCTTGTTTTGTTATTTTGTAAATTTGTAGTACCAGTGCTGCAAGCTTCTGATTGATCGTGTCACTGAATGCAAACCTGGTTTTTCTTTCACAAGCGTAAGCAGTTGTATATTCCTGTGTTACATAAATTCTAGTATAGTTTGTTATTTATTTTTTTAGACCACTTACTGCTGGGAGTTGAAGTACATATAGAAGTACGACTTAACTGGTGAATGCGGTAACTTCCATCTCTTTCGCGTAATTTAATTTCTATTATTATCTGCATTTTCTTTTTTTTACAAAAGGTGAAGTAGCCGGCAGATATATCTTTATTGGGAACCTGCATTTCCAAATTTCCGTGGTTTCAAATGAGGTGCAATGTGTTTATGTCATATAGTGACGGAACTGTGGTTTCTTAGGCTTGTGTTATACTTTTGTACCACGTTGTTTAGGCAGGGTATTAGTACCCTGCTACTTTATCTTAAGGCTTTCAAGTCACAAACTTATCGGTTTTATGGATAGCGAAAAGAGTAGAATTCTTCCCTAGTACAACTTGTTCATTGCAGTGCACAATTTGGACTAGTTTATTCTCACTTTTGTTATTAATTGTATTAATTTATTAATTTTTCTTATTTGAGATTTCTTTTATAATCATTTCTTAATAAAATAAGCGAATAAAATACTGATCTGGAATGCTTTCAGTTCCCTTGTATCCGGGCACCCACATGCTCTAGAGTTAGTTTATCCTTCTTTTAAATAAGTTATTAACAATCAAGAGGAACGCTTCTCAATAGATATTGGGGAGATACGGATACCAGCCTAATAGCTTTAAATTATTGTTATGATGTATTATTGACCTCTTAATACCGCGTTTGAAGACGCGTACAACAACTGTGCTTTATGGCCATTGATGATAGTAAAAAGTCAAAGATTACAAAAAATTAGTTACATCAGTGAATCGATAACTCCTGGGTTGCTCCATTGTACAGTTTGAACCGTACTAATCGGCTGTAAACAAACATTCAACTCTTTGTACCGTTTTATCTGTGGGATAAGTATACCAACAAATACTGACATGAAAGACCTATAACACGAGAAGCTGTAATGAACCTCAACGTGCACGAGTTTCCAGTCAGAATCGCTTTACATCATGTATCGATGCTCAGGGTCACAACTGAACACATGAATGTAACGACAAAAGTGATTGCAGTTGTCTTTAACACAAATTGTTCATACTTAACCTTCAACTGTTTTAAGTGGTTATTAATGCACAGTCTTCAAATGCATTAAATGGTAAATACAAAATCATATTGGTTCATTTAAATTGACCGCATCTCCTCTATACGACCTGTACTCAACACAAAACTATCTATACCATAACGTATCCCCCTTCACCCCAAACAATTGTTGTGTGAAGTATTTTCCTGTATCGCTACAAATGGGCGTGTTATTGAAGTGGCCTGTTTTAAATGCCTCACCGGGTGTCGCGAGTGATTCTTCTTGATGAAACTTAAAGTGCTGGTAATTAAATGCGTTCTCCGACTGAGGTTGCGACGAACATGAGTCTACTATTGCGAGAGATGAGATAGGTCTTATGTTCCACTCCCCAGAGAGTGAAGCGGAAATAACATGAGGCTGCTTCGCCTTTACTTCATTACGCCGTTACATCGCAAAGAAAAGTGAAGTGACAGTGAGAACTGGACAACGTCGCATCATCAAGCTTCTTTAGTCAACTAAGTTTAATACCAATTACAGGACATCTCTATAAGAGCAGTGAGTGTTTTACCGCATAATGAGAATATAATTGAGATTTGAAACCAAACTTGATTTAGCGAAATATATATATATATATATATATATATATATATATTAAATATTCGTAGAAATTGCTTGGCTCTGCATTACGTATGTCTTCCAAATACACGAAAAAAGAATTTCAATGGAGAATATTGATATATTCTAGAGTATTACGATTAGAAAGGCCAATAATTTCTGCTAAAGGGTATAATACATCCTTACTTTGCAATGTTAATTCTAGATTCTAGGTTGAGAGATACATTTTCCTTACTTTCAGATACTAGTAATATTAAAATTATTCATTTCCCTTAGAACTATTGGATAATTTACACACGCATATGTAAAATGAAAAGCTTTGTTATGACTCAAACGAGTTGTGTCCATTTAGCAGCTACTGTTACGAATCAGATGGAAAACCTTAAATTCCATTACATTCTGGCGATACATATCTTCACCAGAGGATAAAATCTCAACCAAAGAGTTTGGATAATTAAGCAATGAACGTTAAACTTTAAATTTCATCTGTAGAAAAAACAGGAATTTGGACATATACAGGGTGTAAATGAATTACACCGAAATGTGATAAGGGAATGTGAAGATGTATTAAACAAGTGATTTGAGATAGGATACACATGGCCTGAACGTTCAAATTTCGAAGTTACGGCTATAAGATTCTAAGGTGCCACTACGCCACTGCCTAATGGTGATACCACTCGAGAGTACAGCACACGAAAACGAAGGGACGGTTCACAGCGCACCTCTCTGGCGCAGTAATTATGACATTAGCTTTCGAGTAAAAGGTAGTCATTGTTTTGGAGTTCAAATCTTATTCACCGTATTTCTTGTTGTTTTCATAGAGCATACTGATGCAGTTCTAGCCTAAGTATTAATTTAATGCTTCCGTTTCTGCATTTTAATTTCAACATAACAGCACAATTCATTACAATATTTGCTGATGAAAGGCTTAATCATGCTTAATATATTCACGTGCAGTGCTTCAAAATGGGAACTGCAGTAAAGGGTGAAAGAAATAATTAAAACATTAAAATATCAAAGTCTCAACGTCAGTTTCATACAAACAGCTCGAAATCCGACCTGCGTTTTTAAGGCAGCGGCGAGGGAACGATTGTTTTACTCTATCCAGGATTTCTGATGCGTGTCCAAAAGTCACATGCTGCTATTATTCGGGAAGTTAAGTCCTCTTGTGAGATGATAGTTTTCATACACAATTGAATTGGAGTTACCTCAGACAAATAGATTGAGGTTCAGAGATCGCGGTGGCCAAGCTACCGTTGGACTCTCCCTTCCGATTAAGCGGGCAGGTAAAACTTGGTTCAAATGCTCTCGTGCAGGCAGGGAGCAATGGGGGGGGGAGCTCCATATTGTAGTCACATTTGACGACGAATATGCAGAGGGATACATCTTCTAAAAATACAGGTGATTAGCTCATTTACAGGGATCTGGCACAGGTTTTTGCGTTTATGTGAGAAAGGATAGGCAAAACGAGGCTAGATGCGGCGGTTCACGGAGAAAAATGCGTTTATATGGGAGAGATAGGAAACACGAGGTCGGATGCTAGGCTAGACAGATGCCGAAGGAAGGGAATATAGGCTTATACGGGAGAGATAGGGAATACGAGGGAGGTGCTAAGATAGATGTTAAAGGTGGCATGCGTTTATATGAGAGAGATAGGACACCGAGGAGAGGTATTAGGCCAGCAAGGGTTGAATGACAGAGTATGCGTTTATATGGGAGAGATAGGGAAAACGAGGATAGGTCTTAGGGATTGTGGTTAAAAACTGCTACAAAAAGAACCGCATTACACCAGAACATTAAAATAAGAGGTCTAAGTATAGATCATTTGTACGGTATTCGAGGAAGGGTCTTAAGTGGAAAAACCTTCTAAGTCAGTAGTTATAAAATGGGCGTTCCAGCACAATTAATAATATAGGAATTTGCTATTAATATACTAATTTAATCCCCCCTTCCACTTGCCACGCCCCTTGGGTACCTTTTGTGGCATCTGAGATCATAAATTTTGAGATGTATAATGGAAAGTTTAACAGTATAATTACAGTTGTGCTATTAAGGTCTTCCATCCCCTGTCATAAAGGGATAATGGAATGTAATAAATTATGCTTTGGAATCGCACCGACAAGGAACAGGCGCTATTCTCCTCATCCCATTCCCTCGTGCGGGTAGGAAAAGTCTACCTGCAATAACCCCCTCCCCGTCTGCGTTCTATTATCTGGTATTTTATACCTGACTGTACTTTCAAACACCTGCGCAATAACAAAGAGCCAGACTGTCGCCATAACCCACCCCCTGGGCAAGCTTCATTAACAGAGAATACCTGTGAGCAATAAATTTGTCTGGCTGACAGAGAAGTTTGCAGCTGTGTGTCATTGTATCAGCCGACATCCCGGCGCCATCTCAGTTCCCACGGAGTAAGCTCCATTACCAGCTAAGCGATAAATTTCCCGCTCGACCAGGGAGCACGCCCATTAATTACAGACCTCGCCATCATGGCACGGACTCTACTCGCCGGCAGCCATCATTACACGACAAGCAGTTCTCTCCGAGAGCACCCGAACCTGCACGACGACCTACGGACATCACCGAACATAGTTATACATGTTCTAACTCTCTGTTTTTGCATCTTTTGTGCCTTTCAAACAGCGACATCAAAAATGTGTTTAACATATATCATTGCCCATATTAAACCCCTGTGTATACTTAGGTATGCTTAGGTCTGTGTACGAATCTTACTGCAAGCAAACGTTTAATGTTTAATTGCTAATGAAGTTCCATTGCTATATACTTGGATAGGGTAAAATATTATTATAGCATTACCCTGATTAATGAAAGCCGTTCTCGGGTATCCAGAGGTCCAAGCAAATCATTACCCCACCGCTCGCCTACAGATGTAACCGGAATTGGTTGTAATAAGCCTGCTGGTTTCTGATTCTTCGGTCCTTTTCTTGTTTGACAGCTGTGACAGGTTCGTACAAAATGTTCAATATCTTTCTTCATCCCAATCCAGTAATACCTGGAGTGAATTTTGGCAAATGTTTTTGAGAATCCTAAGTGGCCTGAAAGAGGATCATCATGATATGAAGAAAGAATTTCATGTTTTAGAGCTTCTGGAATAACCAGCAGATGGAGAGGGCCAGTGGAGCCAGCATTTTTACGATAAAGAACACCTGATTTGAGTGTGTAGTTAGAAACTTGTCTCTGAAGCTTAGCAGGGGCCGACGGAGGATCATGGAGAGCATTAATAAGCTCAAGTAACCCAGTATCTTTCTTCTGGTGGTCAGAAACTTCAACTGATGACAGCAAACATGTGGGGAGTTCATCAAGCTGTTCAAGATCACTTTCTGTAGGTTGTAACACAGGAAATCTCGATAGAGTATCAGCATCATGATGTTTCTTGCCAGATTTATAAGAAATGGTGTAATCAAACTCTTGCAATTTCAAACTCCAACGTGCCAAACGCCCAGTCAAATCTTTCAAATTATTTAAATAACAAAGGGAGTGATGATCAGATACAATATGAACCTTGTAGCCATAAACAAAACTGCGGAAGTGGGTAAGTCCAAACAGGATGGCCAACAATTCCAACTCAGGAACACTGTAATTACGTTCACATTTAGATAGTGTCCTTGAAGCATAGCCCACTGGTTTCAACACATTATCAATCTTCTGATACAACACTGAGGCAACCCCTAATCCACTGGCATCAGAGTGTAGTTCGGTATAAGCACCAGGAGTATAGTGAGCTAAGACAGGGGCCGAAACTAATAAGTCTTTCAAATTTTGAAATGCAGTTTGCTGAACAGATCCCCAAATAAAACTTTGATTCTTCCTAGTCAACTGAATTAGAGGTTGAGCAATATTAGCATAGTCCTTGATGAATTTCCTGTAAAAATTAAACAATCCCAAAACTTTTCTCACATCTCGAACATTTTTAGGACGAGGCAAATTTTGAATGGAAACAACTTTGTCAGAATCAGGTGAAATGCCATCTTTAGAAACTTCAAAGCCTAAGAGCTTGATCTTTTGCATGGCGAAGAAACATTTTTCTGGTTTAAGTTTAAACTTGTGGTGATCCAGACGTTGAAAAACAGCCTCAAGATTTTGTAACAACTCCTCAAAGGTTTTAGCAAAAACAACAATGTCATCCAGATATGCAATAGCCTTTTTAAAATTCAAATCGCCTAACAACTTGTCTGCGATTAAACTGAAAAACCTAGGGGCATTTGCCAACCCAAAACTCAAGCGTGTAAATTGATATTGACCCTGAAAAGTAACAAAAGAGGTGTATTTCTGGCTATCCTCTGCAATAGGTACCTGAAAGTATGCTGACAGTAAATCTAATGAGAGAAACCATTGAGCCTCCCCCAAATAACTTAACAAATCATCTATCAATGGTAAAGGGAAAGAGGTGGTCTCTGTAACAGCATTCAATTTTCTATAGTCGACACAAAATCTCATGGAGCCATCTTTCTTTTTGACAAGTACCACAGGAGAAGCCCAGGAGGACTGTGATTCCTTGATAATGCCAGCATCTTGCATCTCTTTAACTTGCTCAGCAATAATTTCCTTTTGTATATGAGGAACTCTGTATGGTCTTTGCTTAATTGGCTTAGGGTCATTTACTTTGATATCAAATTCTGCAACATCCGTAGTACCAAGTTCTTGTAATGTTGTGGTAAAAAGATCACTATATTTCAATAATAAAGCATGTAAGTCAGCATTTTGGGTTTCCAGGAGTTTACCATTAACATTAAAATTACAATTTGGAGTTGGCAGAGGAGTAACATCGGATGATAGAACAGAATTACTCTGGACGAGTGCAACATCATATGCTTTGGCTAAGACTGTATTTGCAAACAATGTTTGTGGAACTGAAGTATTAATATGCACTGGAATAGTAAGTTCAGAGGCAGAATGACACAATAACGGTGGAATGGAAAGATTCTTCTTTTGCATTATGTTAAGAGCAGGTTCACACATAACCTCATTACTAATGGCTGACAAAGGCTTAACTGATGTATAGCATGTAGACAGAGGTGGAATTTTAACATCATTCATAACTGCCATTTTAACACCAGAATCTGTACAATCATTATCTTGGAGAGGGTTTACTGCCATATCAACAAAAGGTCCTTGTGTTAGGGTTATTGGTATACTGAACGCATCATTCTTAGAAGATTTCAGGGTTATCAGATTATGTGCATAGTCAATTATAACATCATGGGTCTGCAAAAAGTCATTGCCTAAAATTAAATCATGGGACAACTCTTTCACAACTAGTACATCCTCCTGAAAAAGAACATCATTAATATGGAAATCTAACACAGTGTGGTAAGGCGCGTCAAGTAACTTGTTTCCTGCAGTGCGGAGCATCATCTCTATAGGTTTTAATGTAGAATGATCAAGAACATGTGCAGCATTCACAATACTCACTGCGCTTCCTGTATCGAGCAAGATGGAGAGCTCTGTCTGGGCAATACGACCAGGAACTTGCAATATCTGACCTGATAATGCAGACACATCCCGTTGAGGTGTAGCTATGTCCCGTTGAGGTGCAGTCATGCTGGTGGGCGGTGGTGGTGCTGCTACGTCTCGTCGCGCGAGGCTCGGCGCCAGTCGTTTTTTGCTGCGGGAGGCGGCTCCGGCAAAAGCGAGCCAGGTGGCCCTGCCTGCTGCATCTATAGCAGGTGACGGGTGGATCCCTCCGGTTGAAGTCAGATGACCGTGGAAGCTGTGAATGCTGGGAAGTTCTCTCCGAAGATGGTAACTGAAACTGGTTAACTCTGTTACATAACTGTTCCACACGATCAATCAGCTGATGCATAGGATCGATAGGTACGCCCACAAGAGAAGAAGCCTGAGAAGGCTGAGGAGAGGCTGGTAAAGTAACAGCAGGAACAGATGCATTATTGAATAGAACAGAGGGTGGCGTAACCACTGCAGCCTGAGATTGAGCAGACACTAGATGTTCACGGTTCTGCATATAAAACTGTGCTTTGTCCACTCGTCGAATGATTTGTATTACCTCATCAACAGTTTGAGGATTTAAGGGCAATAATGATTGTACATACAGAGGTCTAAGACCTTTAAGCAAGTGTTTAATTTGTTCCAACTGCAACATAGCAGGGTTGACTTGGTCACATAAAGATAGCACGTCATAGATGTAACTAATAACAGGTTCATCATCCAACTGTACCCGCTGTCTAAGTTTCATTTCCAGAATATCACTCTGGTTTGTTATCTGAAATGCATTTAAAAATTGTGTAGACAAGAAAACCCAATCATGGTGAGGGTGCCGATGGCGAAAAGTTTGAAACCATGATGCAGCAGTATCTCGTAAATAGCATGGAAAGCATTTCAATTTCATTTCTTCTGACCAGCCATTAGCAGCAGCGACCATTTCAAAGTTCTGCAGAAATTCATGCGCCGACAGCCTACTGGAATTCTCAAAGTAAGAGGGGTCAATGACCGGGCGGCAGACAGCTGACTGCGTTGCACGGGCCACGACAGGCGGATTAGACATCGCTAGTAACTGAGTAACAACAGGCGTACTAACACTGGACATAGATTCTTCTTCACTGTGCTCGCTAACTGGAGCAATTGCTATAGCAGATTTCTGCGTAGTACGTCGCTTAGGCATGATTGCAGCACAAAAGTTTACGCAACCAGTAAATAAACAGTATGACAAAGCAATACAGATTACACCAAACTAAACACTTATAGCATCACATGAATGTAAGTGGCAAGATCAGAACATAGCCAAATAAAACAGTTCCAGAAAGAATACAATTAAGCGCCCGCGGCGAAATATCAGAAAATTATACCAACACACGTCTACACAAGCCACTTGGACACAATACCCAGATTTTTAATCAGAATGAACACATGGAAGAAAACAAAATGATAGCTTCAGTGAGAAACCTCGAACTGGAAGTTAAAAAAAACCACGTCACACCTACTGTGACCACCGCTAACATTATCTCAAAAGGAGCAGAATACAGACTTGTAATTTATACGTAGCACACAAAACGTCTCTTTTTTCTTTGTTTTTTTTGTCTTAAAACAAATGTATCGGATCTGATATACACACGCAAATAAACGCGCCAAAGCACGTGCTGAGGAAGACTGGTGTCACAAGCTAAAATTATTGCTGAAATGCATGACCACGCGGGAATTACATAACACACGTGCGTACATAAAAGTTACACGAAAAATGTCCCAAAAAAGTATAGTAAACAGCTAGAAATCACAATCACTGGAATAGAAAGTTATACGTTTCCAGAACCACTGCTAATAAGCACAGAAAACAAGATTTTCAACTAGATGGCCAACACGTGACGAGCACATTTTCAAAGTTACAACTATCTCACTCGTTATCTTACTCGTTTCACAACTCAACTTTAACAAAAACATTTTTGAAAATAACCAGCACGAACCACTTAGCACAGCAATACAATTCAAAGGAAATGAAGCCAAAACAAGGGGAAAATGGAGTCAGAAGTTTTAGCGTCACGCCGGCAGACAATGGAAAAATTCAAAAATGACCTCAAAATTAAAATTTAGAAACCAGACTTTCAGATATGATAGTAACAAAATTTAGAATAAGAGAATCACAAATTAAAGCATAAAAATCCTTACCCTTATGCCAGAAACAAATTTAGATTTTTCGCGACCACGTGGAGGACCACAACCGTTACATTTTAGAGGGAAAAAATTTTTACACTTAAAAATCTCACAACAATTTCAATTATACCAGCCAAACTACTCGGTGCCTCACACCAATTGTCGTATGCCTCACTTTGTATTATTTTCAACTTCAGAGGAGAGCTACTTGCTTGCGAGAGGGATCGTTAACCAAACAAAGAACTTTAATTTACGAGGCAACGACGGAGGACGCAGCTAAGTTAAATCTCTAAATAATTACTACACCAATACAATGCCTGGCTTAAGGGAGAGGAAAGGATTCTATTCTACCATAATTAAAAGTTAAAAGCGTGGATGGTACACAAATTATTGGATGAAGTTAGTTACATACCCTTGCCCATTGCCTGCCGACGAGGACATCGTGTGTTAGCAGTTTCCCGTCTGTCTCACCCGGAGCCTACACACTGAATGTTTTTAAGAAGCTACGCCAACTCGGCGTCAGTAACGCTATCCCCTCCTAGACACACTGTTTCCCCTGATTCGCCCCTACTCACAGACAAACTGCCGTGCTTCGGAGTCCAGAGAGCGTCTTAACATTAATCATCTGTGCACATGCCACAATATAATTATTTATATTAAACCCTTGTGCATACTTAGGTAGCCCGATGTCTAGGATGGATTCCTTATTTTCTTTCTTGTTGTCTGTTTTTCTTTGTTTTCTCTGTCCATCTAACTCTTTATAACTTCTTGACTTGAATACATCGCAAGCATTTATATATATATACATATATATATATATACATATATATACACCGCACATACACAGAGCCATAACAGATACACGCATAAACCAGTGCCCGCACACACACACGCTAGCATTGGAAATTGTTGTCTGTGCAGAATTAAAAAAACCTTTGTTTCATTTTCTGAAACCTAGCAAAATGTAATTCTTTTTAGGCTACCGCTTTCACATGACTTTCATCCCCACGCATTTTTATTGCTTGTATAAGGACATTATGGAGGTACTCTCTGAGAGGGAGAGAGAGAGGGAGGGAAATTGAATCAAGTAGGGATAGAATAATTGCTGAGGGCCTCTGTGCATTCGCAACAGGTGATAATTCCATTTGGTACAATAATCACGTAACGTGTAAACATCCCCCACCATGACGATGTGCTGGCATAGCCAGGGGGATTTAGGTCTCTATATAAACAGCTACCGACGATTGCTAGAACCATTGTGAGCTTATTAACTCTATATTAAATTTTTAAAAATAATAGCAACGTGAGGCGTTTTTTAATTTAAGAAGAGGTGTGAGTCATCGATTTCTACACACACACACACATACACACACAGCATTTATGATCACGAATACAATGCAAGGTGAGGGAGTATTTTACATATCTATACAAATCAGTGTTGACTTTTTACGATGCATTTAATTTGGTTTAAACGATACAGTGCATGAAAGACGAATCTTTGCAAGAGTATGATATTTTTATCTGAACTTTACACTAACATGGATTTCTCGGCGCACTCTTCTTCCATTCACATTCGTACGGTTTTTCTACATCCTCTTCTTCCATAAATATTCACACGGTGTTCACTACTCATTCTTTGTTTATCTACACATTCTTCTTCCATGAACATTCATTCGGTTTTCTGTACACATTCTTCTTCCATTAGCATTCATATAATTTTCTCTACTCATTCTTTGTTTCTCTTCACATTCATATTCCGTGAACATTCATAAGGTTTCCTCTACCTCCAGTTTGTTTCACCATCACAGTGATTTCTACACCCGCTCCTTTTCTATTAACATTCATACGATTTTTCTCTACTCATTCTTTGTTTCTCTACATATTCTTCTTCCATTAACACTCATACAATTTTCTGTATTCATTCTTTGTTTCTCTACACATTCTTCCATTGACATGCACAGGATTTTCTCTGCCCGCTCATTGTTTCACCATGACATGGATTTCTAAACCCGCTCTTCTTCCATTCACATTCACACAATTTTCTCTACCCTCTCGTTGTTTTACCATCACATGGATTTATACATCCATTCTTCTTCCATTCACATTCACACGATTCTCTCTACAGACTCTTTGTTTCACAATCACAGGAACTTATACAAGCTCTCCTTCCATTCACCATCACGTAGATTGCTCCGCTTACATGATCGTCAGAAACTACCACTTATATCAATCACCCGAACCTGTACGAAGATCTGCAAGTATTCGCGAACACAAAGATGCATAAACATACTTACAACCCCTGCTTTCTTACAAAACTAGCACTTCTACCAAGCAGTTGAACCTGCGCGAAGACCTAGGGGTATCCCCGAACACAAATATGCATAACGATGCTTACAAAATACTGCGGTCATGTAGCACAACACATACCTAAGTTCTAATATAAAGAAATGCATACCTTGTCCTTCCATCTGAATAATACATTGAAAAAATGATTCATTGATCAATGCCTGTTACAGAGTGTTTAGCAGATACTTTATAAGATGGCTGAAAGGCGCACTTTCCTACCGGCTCGGCGAGTTCAAGATCTCGAAGTAGGTCTTAAATATGAGATAAAGACCTTAAGGAGAGCTGAAACAAGATACGGCACTAGGATCGTATCTTCGCTGGAGGATTGTCGAGTGTTCTTGCCTGAATGATATAATTCGATAGCTGACGAAGATTTTACTGAAATGCTAGGAAAAGTGTATTTGGTATATAAGGACATGACACAGATGGGAAAATTTAAGACATGTAACTTGTCTTTTGTACCCGCAGCGAAGATATGTAGAAATACTAAACGTGTTTTCCTATTTTTACTATGAAAAATCATAAATAAAATAGTTGTCTCATTGATATTACATGTAAACATGCACTATATAAAATATTATATATTAAAGATAGATGTGCTATAGCATTTTATAAAAAAGTTCATAAAATCACAATGTTACATGTGTTGCATTCAGTTATATCTATCACATTGAAATAAAGGCTGATATCCAAATGTTTATACAAATCCTTTGTGTTTCATTTTCCATGTCGCCTAACAAAAAATGTAATCCTTTTCAGCTTACCTACACTTTCAAAGGCATGCTGTCTAAGACTTTCATTTTGGAATGCTTCAGATGGATTAAGGGGAAGAAGAAGAACAAAGTTGGAGCTCAGGAAAGGATGCTGACGCTCTTGGAGGATAGAATAATCAGCCTCACTACATCACCGAAACATGCAGTAAGCGGGGAACGTCTACATCCCGAGAAGGCACATCGTTAAGATAGGGTTCTTCTACGACATTCCAGTGCTTATAGTGAAAAACAGAGACAAATGTGTATACATGACAATGCAAGACTGGGAGATAATTCGAGAGAGTGTCCGTATATTCAAAGCATTCCTCCAATCGAGAAAGTGTCCGCCAGTGAAATATTGTGAAAATATTCTTTTCTATTATAACGTCATTGCTTATATGGAAGAGGAGAAAATAAGGTTTTTGAACACTAATTTAAATGATTGTAAAAAACTTTTAAACGGTGATGAAATTTGCACCCTAAAAGACTTGAATCGTGTATACATTACCATTTATATAACCTATCTGTTGCAAGTGTAACGTCATATGCTGGAACGTGGAGTTGGAGGAGGAACGTACTGGAATTGTATGACAAGAAATGATAAGAAACGAAGGTATGCTTTTACATCATGTTTTATTCATTAAAAGTCCTCACATTCCTAATGAAAAAGAAATCCTTACATTACAATGATTAGTTTAAAATATAAGCTGCATCGCATGAGTCAGAGGCCTGTATGTAAATACTTTATCATGAATTATTAAACACAATGATATCTGCGCAGGTATATTTGCACTATCTTGAAATTCTATTCTAATGTTGACAGCTCTATCTACAAATTTCCTTGGTTGATGTGAGCAATCTATAACAAATATAGGAGCAAATTTTAGAAAATCTTTTCTCTTCAATAACAGATAATTCTCTTTTTCATAATAAGGGTTTGAAACTTTGAGTACATATCATACAATGATGCAAATCTCGAATTTCTAAAGTCCAAATTCATGTCTTGTTAGGGATAACATTCACTATTAAGATAAAGCCTCAAATTTTTTAGGTTACAATGATCAAAAAGGAAACAGTCGTTAGATGCATTTCTCGATCTTAAAGTCTGAGCACCCAAAATGACAAACCTCGGCTTCTCCATTTTTATGTGGTGTCGGCATTCCAGGTGAATGATTTTGTTTGCGGCACAGCAGGCTAAGTATGCAGATTCATAGTCATAAATGGGAGAAACAGTGGCCCTTCCGACTTGACAATCTTGAGGATTTCAACCTTTTCAGCATGAGAAAGTCGAATCACAGGCATTCACCTCTCGATTCGTACAAGTTTAACAGTAGCATTCTCTTCACCCTGGGGCGCTATAATACACTTTTTAAAGTCCTTGGATCGAATCAGCACCAACTCAAGCTTGCTATTCGGTATGAGTTCCTTGTGGTCACCAGAAAATCCCAGAGGCATTGAAAGCGGTACTATAGCATTGAAGGCTCCGTTTGCTGCATTTACAATGTCCATGTCCTCTTCAGAATAGCACCATCCAGTCTTTAGCAAACGAGCATATTCCATTTGGTTGAGAGAAGCATAGTTGCGTAAAGTGATGCGATCCCGGGGTTTCAGGTTCGATCAATAGTTGAACCGTTCATATCCAGTCGAATCTCCTCAAGCATGAATTCAATAGCGTTATTGGCAAGCTTTGCAGTAGTAGCTGCTCCATTAGGTTCAGGAATACTCCCCTCTATGTATAGATAGGGATGTATAGATAGGGATTCTAATCTCGTCATTGGCGTCCACAGGTAATGCATTATATGGCAAAACAACATGTTCCTCTTCTTTAGTGGTTTCGCCGTAGAATCTCGGTGTCTCGGTAACATTGAAGATATCCATGATTATAGGATGGCTGGAGGAACTGACGAATGCGCGATGTTAACCCGCTGGATGTGATAGGCAGAATATGATGCGGGTATCGAATCACTCCATTATTAAATACTTGACGTCGCTGACTTCTTCTAAAATCTTGCCATTCCTACGGATGCGAAGACTTTTGCTTATATCTTCGTTTCTAAAGTCAATGATATTACCGTTCTGGTCCACTACACAAAGACTAATTTTCTCTATGACATTGGTGTTTATGATTGGAAGGTAAATTGGATTTGATGGCTCTTGAGAAATATGATATCCAGGTGGAACAGATGGAAAAGCTCATAGATGTAGTGTCCACTTTTACCGTCGATGAAAGTGCCTGTTGCAATAGTGCACTCGATTCGTATGATGCTCATCTTAAATATATTCACCAGGAAATCAGATTCAGTCAGCTGATATGGAATAGAATGTTTTAAAAATTCAATAGAGCAATCTCAGAATGACCATTTGGAGCTATCTGAAGGGGGCATTCAGGTATGTAGTAAGAACAGATTCTTGCCACTGACAGCAATAGTGTAATTTATTGCGATATAAATTGCAAGAACAAGTTCTCGCAGGTGACTGAGCTGAAACTCTGAAACCTCTTAGTGTTATACAGTACCTTAACACCTCTGAGGTACCTTTCTGTCTCTGTTGGAGGCTTCAAGCTTCCAAAGCCATCGAAATAAACTGAAACGTTGCCATCCTTATTTATAGCAACCCAATGAGTGCCTTCATTCTCTTAAGTATCGAGATTGACGATAAGTCTCTCTCTGTAACGAGGTCTTGAAGGTAGTTGATTGATCATATACACACCTCTAAAATGAGGAATCTTTAAACATGGTGCATATAAGTCGAGTTCGATGTTACTCAATGATTTCTCCGGGAGAAGTACAGCACTCTGCCGGAGTTTTTTGAATTCCTTTTCATGCTCACTCTCCTCTACGTTTCGGTGTTCCTCGCCTTATTCTTGCTCACTCTAAGGACTCTCCTTCTTGCTTCAATTTCTCTGTTATGTCTCATCATTTCAGCAAGATGTTTATCTGCAGCCTTTTTCTTATTTACGGCTGTAGCAATTTGTGATGCACCTCCAGCAACAGCACCTAGAGGTGCAACAATTGGTAAGAGAGGTTGAAATCCTCCCCGTTTTTTATTTTTTGATTCAGTACCGACAGACACGTTTCCCCAATTTCTCTGTTATGCTTCATCATTTCGGCAAGTTGTTTATCCGCAACCCTTTTGTTGTTTACGGCTGTAGCAATTTGTGCTGCACCTCCAGCAGCACCTAGTGCTGCAATAATTGGTATGAGAGGTAGAACTCCACCACGTTTCTTCTTATATCCAGCACCAACAGCCACCTTTCCCTTCATAATTGTTGTTACTAGTCGCTCTGCCAACTTTTCGCCTAATGTAGCATCAGATAATTGCACTCTCTTCCACGCCTTTTCAGCCAAGATCTTGTCTACAATGTTTCTCGAACCAGAGTCCTCATGCTGAGCGTAGGCAATGTCGTGAAGTTTGCATGCTTGGTCTAATTGGTTGATTCCGGGATCTCTTCTCTTTAATATTTTTTCTAGCTTTGTCCCAGGTCCGCAGAATTTGTATCCAGGCAAATGCGCTTCAAATGGCAGCCGGTGAATGAGAGAGTTAATTAAACCGGAACCTCTTGCGAACTTAACCTCGTTAGCTCTCATGGTATACTAGTTGATTTTTATTGGTGCATTGTTCTTTTATACTCCGTCATTGCCTACATTCTTTAGCATATATACATTAAGCAGAATTTATTTTATTTTAGTTGCTACGATGGAGCTTATGAAGCAAGATTGTTTGCTGCCTATTCAGGTGCTAGACTTTGAAAGCGACTTAAGACGCGATCGTCACGGAAAATTATTTTCCTGACAATGTTAGAGCGTTAATTCTAGGTGAGGGGGTATGTAAAGCAAATACAGTAGTATCACAGGTGTTCGTGATAATTTTAATCCGTGATTTTTATTACGGTTATTTAATGTAATTTCAGCTGATTCATGTAGTATCAAGGTATTCAAGCCATTTTAAAAAGTATTTCATTTAGTTTCATACATATGGCTACTCAATCTGCGACTGCTGGATTATCTGCTACTGTTGTAATGTAGTCTGGTGTTGCTGCTGTAGCAGTTGTTGTAGTTGCTGTTGCTGAAACTGTCGTATTTGCAGCAGTTATTGCTGTGATGGTTGCTGTTGCTGGCACAGCTGGATTAGTGGCTCTGCTGCTACAGCTGCTGTGTAGCCGGTTGTTGTTGCTGCTATTGTTGTAGTGGATGTTGCTATAGCTGCCAGATCTGTTACAGCTATTGTTGTAGCTACTGTTGCTGCAGCTGCTGTATCTGCTACGGCAGCTGTCGTATTTGCTGCTGTTATTGCTGTAATGGTTGCTGGGGTGGTTGAGTCTATACCTGTTGGATTATCTAAAATTAAGTTGAGTTTTATTTATGGACGCTCTTTAACTGCTGTGATGCTTAGCGTCGCATTCCATTTTGGGCGTGAATGACTGGTAAATTTTGCTCAGAGGCCCCTTTATTAGGCTTGAGGTTCTTTTACGTGCCGTAAATCTACGACACTAGATCACCGGATTTTCTACCCTTCCGAAGGAAACAATGCTAAGGATTTTTACGCCCGAAAAATCCATCGTCCTCCGCCGGGTTTGAACCCGCGACGTCGGGAAATAGAGGCTAGCATGGTAACCACTACACCACGGAGGACGACGTTGGATCAGCTGATGCTGTTGCTACAGCTGCTGTAGCTATTATTGCACTGGATATTGCTACAGCTGCAGAATCTGTTACAACTATTGTTGTAGCTGCTGTTGCTGCAGCTGCTGTATCTGCTACGGCAGTTGTTGCATTCGCTTCTGATGTTGCTGCTACAGCTATTGTTGTGGCCGTGACTGATGTTGCTGCAGCTGCTGCATCTGTTGCTGCTATTGTTGTAGCTGCTGTTGCTACAGCTGCTGTATCTTCTACTACAGCTGTCGTATTTGCTGCTGCTGTTGTTGTCGTGATGACTGTTGTTACTGGGCCGGCTGAATATACAGCTGCTAGATTAGCTGCCACTGTTGCTACAGCTGCTGTGTAGCCGTTTGTTGCTGCTGCAGCTGCGTCTGATGTTGCCACAGTTGCTTGATCTGTTGTCACAACTCGTGTTTGAACCAATCATGAACGATTATCACTGAAATGTTGTAGAAATGAAACGACAGCACCCGATTCAGATTTGTTGAACCCTTTTTATGCCTGCAGAAAGTTTGGAGTTCCTATAATCTTCTGGGGCATTTTAAAACGAAAAACTATGTAACGTTCACACGACTTTCTCTATCCACTATCATTTATTCTTACAGCTATTACAAACTATACCTACGAAAACTTACTCTTCTACCTACTTAATGTTAATCGAAATATACTTTTGAAGAAATAGTTTCATTACACATTCAGCTGTAGGTATAGGTGGAATACAGAACGCAGAATAGATATTTTATTTTTCAGTTTCGATTGATCGTGTCTGTCACCAAATCCGATGCTCGAGAATGTGAGAGTAATATCACTCTTTGCTCTAGGATGATAATTGAAAAACCTCATTGCATCCTCGGCCGGAACTCTAGTGTAGCACAACTCTTTGATATGTTTGTGAGAATATCGATGTGTTGCTATATCAATCGCTGATAGTAACGACCTGGTATAACCCCCTAAGTATGATAATGTTGAGGCATGTGTGTTTGAAGGTTTTACGAAAACATATTAATGACTTGTTATTTCTCTGTGTTCCTGCAAATACGAACTATTGCACCTTTGAAAATGTAGAGATTAAAACTCTGTTATTAGGGAATGAAGACACATTTTATATACATAATTATTTTTCCCTAAAAATGCTTTCTATGAATCCTTGAGCAGTATCATTGATATTTAGAATAAACCGGATAGAATGCCAGTGTTCATGGTAATTTCAGACAGCGATTATTACCAGAGCTGTATAAGTTCATTTTCATTTGATTTGGGTAATATGATAGGTATTTAAAACATTTTAACAGTTATTCAGATAGTATTACATGTATTCATGGTAATATAGCGAGTAATTAGATTATAAGCATTTCTTATACAATGTTTATATAAACTCTTTCTAAATCTCACAAAGCTTTATATGTTAAACAGCGTTTGAGACGGAGAGGGCTAAACAGTTTATAGGGTTACAGTGCGGTTGTATAGAAGTAGCATAAACTAGCTCATCTGCATGCTTGAGGAGATATTATAATGTTTTTGGTCAGCTATATTGTTTTGTAAGACTACAGTTTTATTCGAGTGTACCAGCTATTTCAGTTTAATCATTGCTTCATTAGATAAAGACTGTAAGGGTAGACGTCTCTCCCCTTTATCTAGGCTTGAGACTATCACTGGGATTGCTCCTAATGGCAGGGTTAGCGCCTCCCCTTACATCTTTTAATTCACTAGGTGTATACACCACACATGAGTAAACTTCAATTTTTTAAGATTGCTGACTCGTGGGAAAATCTTCATCTTCTGGTTACATTCTCTTAAGCACTGTTTGTAATGATGTAATGTCCATATGTATAGGTAGTTATTCCACCCTCGACAATCATCGTATGGCGTCAAAGCGATATTATTCACTTTCCCGGTGGTAACAGCGTGTTTTCCTGATAGGATTAGATTCATGGGCGTTCTGATGATTTCACTGGTTTTAAGACAGTCTGTATAGATCTCAAATGTAATGTGCTGCTTAATAGCACTACGTTGTATGCCCTTAATCCCTTTTATCATCGAACCTTGAATTCTAATGCATACATCTTAGGTCTTAGTCCAGCAAAGCGGAGGATGATTTTGCTCATTAAATTTTCCCAGCACATTTCTGTTCTGAGTAGAGTGGCATATATGGCTGACAGGGTAATCAGCTGTATCCAGGTGCTCAAGAAAACGTAGCTTGTTCTGGTACATATCTTCAGTTGTTGCACGATGAATGAATCAGTGTCCATATACATAGGCTTCAGGATTTTAGCTCCGTAATATGGCAACAACACATCGTAATGATAATGATACATTAATGTCTTGGAGATATCCAACACACATTCGGCCAATGTATATAGGCTTGTTGAATACAATCTGACGAGAGGTCATATGCACAGCAGCTAGATTAGCAGCATATATTGTCCTATCGATAAACGTAGGCTTAGCGATCAACTTCTCCAGAGTCTTCTCATTTGTCACTAGTCGTATATCCATACGATTACAAAGGTTCTCCATAGTTTTTCCAAACATGGCATTGTTAAAGAGTTTGTAGAGATCCTTCTCGAAATCATTTGGAGTTTGCTGTCGTAGCCTGCTGTTAAATCCAACATAAGGTTTTAACCATTGAGATTATCTGAATTTTAGCACACGACGGATTTTACTGAAACGTAACCCATGATTAAGAGCTTGCTTCAAAGTGATGTAAGGTACCGCATACTTCTTTCGAGGCCCAAGATGAGGTATCAGTTTATTTGTAGACGATTCCTCGGGCTTCCTACACTCAGGCAGGAAAGGTAGTTCGTTGTGTAGATCGTGAAGTTCTGCAGTATACAAGATGTCTACTTCTAATATGTATCCATGAGGATATGTTCTTGTAGTGTTTTTAAGTCGATTTTTTGCAGGTGAAACCCACTGTAATCCGCCAAAAGGGAGGGAGTGGCACATTGCCCAACCATATTGGTTATTGACGTTCTCGTATGTAATAAATTAGATTGGTCTTGACGGATTACACTTATCCACTTAATTGGTATTAGCCTTTCATACCATTGAGAAACTTGACATAAACCTCCTCTTATACCGGATTCCACCATGATTAATTAATCATAATCTTGTACCAGCTCCAGCTTAATTTTAGTATGCAATGAAATAACATCCCATGTAAGTCCTGGAAGGTGAAATAATGTATCAACTTTGTGTGTTTTGAAGGTTTGCTCTCTAAATGTCTCAAATAGATCTACTAGAAGAAGTATATCCGAAGTTAAGTACAGATCGTTGTACTCGCCCATGTTTCTCATATTAAACAGCATGCATTTCTAGCATGCTCGTAGTCGGCATCACTAATTTCTTCTTCATTTAATCTATTCTAGAAAGAGTCCTTGGGAGGCAGGCAGGTCTCGTTCAAAACATCCCATGAAGTGACAAAATCATAGGGAAATACTCCCTTACGAGTCATCAACTTCAACTTCTCTTCTCCGGAGTGCTTCAGGGTTTCCACATATGAGGTAAGATTTTTTTATCAACTTATCGAAGCTTGTAATCAGGAACAGAATGCTATCCACAAAGCGGAGCTTTATATCTCATACATACTTTGAAAATGAGATATAGCTTTCATCAGAGCTGGGAATTACCTCCACCCGTTCACTTGTACACCCCAACTCCTTAAGAATGAAATGAGAGTCATATCCGCTAAGATAATGCATGTAGACTGGAATATATTTAGGTGTTTTGCAAGCTAAATTGCATTCATTATGAAGACTTCCACGGTATTCACCACTGATTGGATCATGTTCGCGTACTTTGTAGTTCTTTTCAGTAAAGGCTTTTCTACACAAGTAGGATATGTAGAAGAGTGGAAATCCTTTCGCTGTTGATCCGTAAGTTTCACAGGGTTGGCAGATTTGTACATATGATCAATCTTTCTTGCAAGAGATGTCATGTATAGCATAAACTTCCGGGCAGCATCATAACCACGATATACATAGGGTTGTTTAGGAAGACCAGTTTCCATTTGTTCAACAGATTGAGCAGGATTCACTAAACACAGAAACTCATAGGTACATGCTGCTGATAAGGATTTGTATATGAAGTTACAGGATCGGGAATACATGTATGAGATGGAGTGAGAATACTCTCAAAATCCGCATAGCTGACATAAGGTACTTTCAGAAGCCTTTCAACCTTTTAACAATCCAGTTTCCTTGGTAGGCTTAACTACCCTTGAAACACCATGTTGATTACAGATGGATGTATGTTCCTGTAGTTTTACCAACCCGCTTTGTCCATATCGATCATCAAAACGTGTAAAGCAGCGCTTGCTGGTATAAAACGTTCTTTACGTTTAGTTTTGCAGTATGAAACGTTCTTTACGTTTAGTTTTCTGACATCGAACGAGCTTCTCAAAATTCTTTATATATACGTAGTGATGTTTTTCACTACACTCAATAGTACCATGTCACGGTCTTCAGGTATTTCAGACTCAACAATCTTTAGGGGATACACTTCATGCTTCTCATCCAGCCCGAAAACGTTGATAGACAACCTGCTATTTTCTAAAACTTAGATATTTTAGAAAGTGGAGTAGGAGAGGAAACGCAGCTGAAGTTGTACTTATTTTGAAGCTGCTTGTATTTTCTCACACGTTGTGCATTCTTCCCTATGAATTTAGCTAATACAGAATACATGAAGCATTTCTCGTCGCTATAGTTCCGGATTCTTTCTTGCTTCAACAGACGTAGGTAGTGGTATGAAACTACTTCCTCGTAAGGGGTTGTACTTGTTGATAAGAAGTCGAAGCCCTTCTACTGCAGGCAGGGCCCAGTTGCTACCCTTATGCTGCGACGCCTCCATTTCAGTAACCGATTTCTTGTATTTCGCTTCAAACGCTGAGTTCAGATCCGTTTCTAGAAACACAGGACGATTCCGTATTTTAAATGTTTTGTCACAAGTTTCCCCGATAGTGTTTACAAATCGGCACTCAGCTAGCAGATTAATTTTCACACTCTTGTGAATGCGAAGCTCTTTATGCACAGCCTGGATTATCCATTGTTTTCTCTCATGTAGATACATATTCAGGTCCGTAGATGAATCGCATCCTATAAAATACGATTTAAATCGTCCTTCCAACGATTTTTCGTATTCTTTCATATCACAGTCCTCCATTGTTGATAATAACTTATATTTAGTAGGTTCCAATTTGCTTTTTTTCTCAGGACTGCTTATTTCACATACATCTTCGTGCCGCTGTCCCTTGTAACCAACATTGAATGTTACATTACATTGCTTGCATTTGAAGAACTTCTTGCAGCTAATCTGATGCATTCTCTTTTCATAACCTCGGAGGAATTTTTTCCCGCATTTACTACAAGATTATCCTGATGCACTATGAATTATATGCTTATACGCAGAGTTATTCATCCTTATTCTTGATGTAATAACGTATTAATCCTTCTTCAAGGAAACGTAGAGCTCTTCACCTTGATAAAACCTTAGAAAGCTGATTATTCTTGAAGAGAACACGATGTTAACACCTTTAGACTCATTAGCACAATAAAGACTAGTGACTGAAGGTATCCTAATTATAGAGGTGACTCGGGCCTTTTTAGAACAATCATATGCTGAATTTTTATTAATAAAAGGTGATAAATGGCGATTTATCCTTTATAGAAATACGTGTTTAAACAGGCATTTGGTATGTTCGCTGGTTTCTGTGAAGGTTCGGG
Organism: Deroplatys truncata; assembly: GCA_030765065.1. Classification (NCBI taxonomy): domain Eukaryota; kingdom Metazoa; phylum Arthropoda; class Insecta; order Mantodea; family Mantidae; genus Deroplatys; species Deroplatys truncata. Next base: position 4,899,657 of record CM060990.1, on the reverse strand, counting down.
AGTTCAGAGAAAGGTTTAAAATGTATTGAGCATTTATATCAATGTTCGTGTGTGTCCGTAGCCCTTCGTGCAGGTTTGTGTGCTTGCAGGAAGTGCTAGGGATGTTACAAGCATGTGTAGGTACTTGCTGTTCCGTGGTGTTCGTGTATGTTTGTGATTATGTGTATGTGTGCGCGTGCATGTTTATGTGTAAGTGGTTTGGTGTATGTGTGTGCGTGCGCACGTATCTGCTGTGTGTATGTGTGAGAGCGATTGTTTATGTGTGTATGTATCTGTCTCTGTACGAGGATGTGTATCTGCTTGTTCCGCTGTGTGCGTGTGTGTGTATGCGTGCACTGGTATATGCGTGTATTTTTGTAGGCGTATGTGTGTGTGAGCGGACGCTGGTGTATGTGTGTATCTGTAATGGCTCTGTGTATATATGAATGCTTGGATGTATGCAAGTCAAGAAGAAAGAAAGAGTTAGATAGAAGGAAAAAATGGAAAAGAAAGAAAAAGAAAGAGGTTGGAAGAAAATAAGGAAACAAGCCTAGACATCGGGATACCTAAGTATACACAAGGGTTCAATATAAATAATTATATTTGTTAAAAACATTTTAATCTGTCCGTCCATGCTTCCATAGCTTAATATTTATTAAGTATTAGAGTTTCGCAGGAGTAAGAATCGAACTAGGTCATCAGGGTACTTAAGAATATTCTACATTAAGCATTGTAATGATATATAAACATTAACATTATTTACCCTACTCGCCTACGTTCCTAAATTTTAATAGTTATGAAGCATTAAAGTTTCACTACACTAAGACTGCAACTCGGACCTCTGGATACCCGAGAACGCCTTTCGTTAATCAGGGTATTGCTATAATAATGTTTTACCCTATCCAAGTATATAGCAATTAAACACTAAACTTTTGCTTGCAGTAAGATTCGAAAACAGACCTAAGCATGCCTAAGTATACACAGGGGTTTAATATAGGTAATGGTATATGTTAAACACATTTTTTGATATCGCTGTTTGAAAGAGACAATAGGTGCAAAAACAGAGAGCTATAACATCGGTGATGTCCGTAGGTCATCGTGGCGGTTCGGGTGCTCTCGGAGAGAACTGCTTGTCGTGTTATTATGGCTGCTCGCGGGCAGGGTCGCTGCATGATGGCGAGGTCTGTAATAAATGGGCATGCTCCCTTGTCGAGCTGAAAATTTATCGCTTAACAGTTAATAGAGTTTGCTCCGTGGGAACTGAGATGGCGCCGGGATGTCGGCTGGTATAATGACACACAGCTGCAAACTTCTCTGTCAGCCAGAAACATTTATTGCTCCCAGGTATTCTCTGTTAATGAAGCTTGCCCAGGGTTTAGGGTATGGCGACAGTCTGGCTCTTTGTTATTGTGCAGGTGTTTGAAAGGACAGTCAGATATAAAATACCAGACAATAGAATGCTGAGTGGGAGGGGTTGTTGCAGGTAGACTTTTTTAGCCGCACGGGAGAATGGAATGGGGAGAATAGCGTCCGTTCTTTTTCGGTGCAATTCCAAAGCATAATTTATTACATTCCATTATCCCTTTATGACAGGGGATGGAAGACCTTAATAGCACAACTGTAATTATCTGGTCAACTTTTCCATTATACATCACAAAATTTATGACCTCAGATGTCACAAAAGGTACCATAGGGTGCGTGGCGGTTGGAAGGGGGGATTTAATTAGCATATAAATTGCAAATTCCTGCATATTAATTATGCTGGAAAGCCCATTTTATAACTACTGACTTAGAGGGTTTTTCCAATAAAGACCCCTCCCTCAAATACTGTAAACATGATCTATACTTAGACCTTTTGTTGTTAAAGTTCTTGAATAATGCGGTTCTTTGTGTAGCAATTTTAACCACAATCCCTAATACCTATCATCGTTTTCCCTACCTCTCCCATATAAATGCATTTCTCCCTCCATCAAGTATCTCCTAGCATAAGATCTCTCTCTCTCTCTCTCTCTCTCTCTCTCTCTGTTTTACTATCCCTCCCATATAAACGTATACTCTGTTATTCAATCCTTGCTAGCCCAATACCTCTCCTCGGTTTCCTATCTCTCTCATATAAACGCATGCCAGCTTTAACATCTATCTTAGAACCTTCCTCGGATTCCCTATCTCTCCCGTATAAGCCTATATTCCCGTCCTTCGGCATCTGTCTATCCTAGCATTAGCCCTCGTATTCCCTATCTCTCCCATATAAACGCAATTTCTCCGTGAACCGCCTCATCTAGGCTGGTTTTCTCTGTCCTTTCCCACATAAACGCAAAGAATCCCTCTAAACAAAGTACTCAGGTGCAATGTTCTGCAACTAATAAAGATAAGCGTGGCCATTTTAACCAAGGGAGAAGTAGATATGGACCAATGACATGGTCTTAAATAATTCCGATCCATATGTTCACCGAAATGTCTGCTGGTGAATCTTCTCCACTGCAACATGTGGACTGACATAGTCTCACACATGGCTGTTTCTTGAGTTAAAAGCTAGACAACACCTGGTGAACAAGGCCCCATTAGTAACCAATACAGAAAAAAAATCATTCAGACTGCCGAGTAAAGCCAGTTACAAAACTGTACCCGAGGGCGAAAGTCTCCGGGATTAGTGCTTGCAACTTTTGACAGAGAAATGGGTGAAGTTGTTCTTTGGGTATGGCTTAACGCTTACATGTTTGGTGCCCATGTGCTTGTAAATGGCTCTTCTGCAATTCTTTGCAGACAATTCTCCTCAAAATGCACTGTTATCGAGTTCGTGTAACAACCCTATCGCCCCGGTCTACCATGATGATTCCACACTCTCACAAACGCCTATCACCGGTCTGCCCGTCGCGATACCGTTCCTAGTACAGTGCTGCAGCAGCTAAACCACTATTTCTTGATTCACCGTAAATAAGGTGCAAGTTCAGAGAAGGTGTACATGTTTTACAAGTTGTCTCATAGGCAATCCTCAGCATACTAACCTCAGTGAGCCGAATCAAAGAAATGATAGTACTGTTATGGCACTGGCCAATGAGAATCGCGTCCTGAGTATGCGTATTGCAGCACTAGCTTCATGACATGAAAGGACTCAATAACCTAGGGGACAACAGCTTTTAACGTTATTCATTAAGCCACACGAGGAGTTAAAGAAACTTCTCTAGAGTAAGTTGCATAACGCAAGAAGGCAGTTAATCGATGTTCGCTGTGGCACTATCATGTTTAGTTCGAGTTGGAGAGATCTTTGTGGCATTAAATCTTGAGAACGTTAATAACGAGCTGCTGAAATAGATATTTCTATACTAGTGCATCAGTTTATAATATATTCTAAGTCAATTGTTCATCCGGCTTTGCTTTAACACCGGCTCATCATCATCTGATATCAATATGTTCAACAGCATATAACTACGTTATGTTTAGCCGTGGATTGCGTATCTCAAATTGCTTATATCAGAAACGTCTACAATCTTTGAAATTATTTCGGTGTAGTTCATTAACATCCTGTAGTACTTTGACCTTTTACCACGGTGCAATACAAGTTTTTGCATTGCATGAAGAACGTTAGCGAAGCTAATTTCTATTCTGTTATCTGAATAAAGAAGTGTGTTTCAGAAAGTCGCGATTCTCTTCCTTCATAGTGAATTTTCAGTTAGTGTTCCTTTGTGCTCTACATGTGCCATCATCAAGACAGTTCTGAATCACTGGTGTGACTACGCTATAGTTACTTTTATGTATACCTGAATGCTGGTCACGGGAGCTCATATCAAGTGAGGGGTTTCTATCAACTTAAGTACAAAGAAAATTCCAGGGGCCCACACAAGCCGTCCTTAGTTAAAATTAGTCGATACCGGATAGTGCGTGTACCAGAAGGTTTGCCTAAGCTGAACAGCAAAAGGGACCCCATACCGACAGCGAGGACAATGCTTGAAAACGAACTCTGTAACTCTTTAACTGCTGCTAAACTGCTCCCAGAGCTCATTCTGTAGATAAGCTATTGCTATATGAGATGTTCCGGGTTCAATTCCCGGCTGGGCTCCAGAAAGTTGTCTTCAAACCAAAAACATTTCACGGTATGCCCAGACTCTGGTATTTGAATGTGAGAGTGTCTATATGTGTGTGTGTGTGTGTGTGAGGGGGGGTGTTATCGATTATTTAATAAGCAATTGGCTCATTAACAAGAACTCAGGATGCCGCTTGACGCTAACCTGAGTACACTTGTTAAGTGATTTACTTTATGAGAGTTATCTACCATCAGTACAACTATATGGCACGAAATGGCGCCACAGGGTTAACAGGATTAAACACAATTCTATTTTTACTATATTTACGTACACTTAAAGGCGCGTTAGAATTAAATTAGTTTCTATTAGTGCATTACTCATAATAAGCATGTGCAAAAACATGCCCGCCTTGGAGAAAGAATTGATGTAAGGGCCTCTCAGGTCCACGTTCTACCTGGTATGATTCATAACTTCTTAATATTATTTATGTACGCACAAAAATAGTAAAACGTGCGCAGAAGACAGATAGCGTGTCTGAAAATGCTCAGAGCACAGCTAGCTTCAGCTGCATTTTGTAGCGTCTCCGGACAGATCATAACCATATCCGCGTGTTCACTATTGGGGCCGTTACCTTATTGTCTGAATGACCTGGCTCGCGACCACGATACGTTTATCAGTATGTAACTATCACGAAGCACCTGCAGACAGCAGCACTACACCAGTGACCTTTCGCTTTGTACCTGCACTGCCCCTTTGAACACCTGTGATGCGGCAACTTCTTTTGCACCTATGTATGCGGAAAACATGAAACTGTAAAGAACAGCTTTTTTGGGCCACCTGCTGGAGAAATTTATGATAAAGGATAAATAATAAATGCTCTTGTTTGCTTTCTGTTGACTGACCTTGTAGTTTTATGTGTTTAAGCACGAGGAGTTATTTATACTTATGAATTTATACCTCGGTATATAGATAAACATGGATTTACTAGCTTGTAATTAACTTAGTTTGACGATAAAATTATTAGTGTTTTTAATACACTACACTGTTCAGCAAACACTAACACGCATGTCAATCATGGGTGCCTACGGACCTTAATGAAACCAAATACACATTCCCACACATTAATAGAAATCATGAAATGCTTGTAAAGTGTGGTGCATTTTGCTTTAGAGGCGCATATTTACATTTCTCGGAAAAGACAAAGCAACTCAAAGAAATCATACCTTCTTTCCATACTGATGCTACATTTCGAAGCTAGCCTCTTCGACCTCAGTTCCCGCACAAGATGTTAATATTTATAGCAGCGTTACGATTTTGTTTCTTGAATACCAAAGTAACGCCATACACTGCTCACTCATGTATAACGTTATTTTTATAGTACTATAAGCTTCGGTGATATACGACCATCAGAAGGTGTGGAATAATGCGGAACGTGCAATGCTTCTCCTAAATTGTCAGCACGTGCACCTTCTCACCAGAAAGGGAACTTCAGAGAGAAGCTCTGTTAGCTTCCGTAATTGTATCAAGATCTTTCTAACAAGATTATTTACGGCGCAGTAGAAGTTAACACATAGTTGTTTTGCATAACTGAAAATACAGGTTAAAATAGAATTTCTAACTGCGAATATGCTTTCTGTTCTGGAACATGTTTCCGGTCACGAGAATCTGACCGATAAATGTGCTCATAAAACGCGAGTATGTGTCCATTTCTAAAAGTAGTAAATGGGCACGCATTTAAGTTATGGTTTTCATTCTGAAATTATCATAGTTCCTCCAATGGCCGTTATGATTGTCGTTTTTTTAATAAGCTTGAATTAAGCAGTTATTCTGGTATAACATTATTTGTTTTACTAAACGTAAAATCTGGTTAAAGAAGTAATGTTTTGTATTTCTTTAGGCTCTTCTTCGTTAGGTAGATAATGTTCCAAAAGACGCGAGATATTCTGATTTGAAACTATCGCCTAAACTATTTCTATGTTCATTGGCAAGTTTTGCATCTGTTTTATAGTATCACGTTCTTAAAATTTGGGAAACATATATGTGTAACGGACTTAACGCGAATCTCTATTGCCAATGGATAAGAATTTGACATTGTCGAAAACGTTATTTTTCATCCTTTTAATTTTGATGATGGTAAATATGAGCATGTAAACGATTCTATAAAATGGCTTATGTAAATATTGTATACGTGTGTTTTCTGGTGTTTATATATACTTGTTTAAGCACTTAAGCGCTTGGTGATAGAACATGGTAAGTTAAATAATGTGTGGATGGGGTTATTTAATGCAAACCTGGTATGTAACATTCGAAGTTCCAGGTCACTAGTTTTTAATATCGCAATTGGTGCTGCAACTGTATCAGTTTTTCTGTTTTATGGCTACAATATAATGGCATATAACTTTTTATAATCATATCTCGAAAATACAGAAGCGTCAGTTACCACGATTACGCCCGATCACCTTATTTATTTCCAGTAAAGTTTCGATACCGAATATTTATTTTAGATTAAGGTATCTCCACCCCAAGTACCGGCTAAAGAAAGAGCATACAATTTATTTCGTGGTCATTAACTGCAATTGGATTTGGGCTCTTTCCCTGTCGTGAGGAATAAGAGCTCTGGGAGATACCAACTTTATGTTCCCTGAACAATTAGTGTACTTTTTGCTTTTATGTTGTATACTTATACGAGTTGAAATGTTATTATTTACACAATAAGTTACCCGTGCCTGAGTGAATTATATACAACCACTACCGATCTGGTTTACATTTGACGATAAGTTCTCTATCTCTGCTGAATATAGACTCAATGTATGACGTGTTTGTCGCTTGCGGTCTTCAAGGAAATGCACTCGGAATCATTTAACATTCACTAGAAACATAACCATGTGGTCGCTTATCAGACTTTCAGCATAGCAACGGCCGAGTCGGCACCACGCATCATCTGTTGCGCGAAGTGTATATCAAATGCTTTCATCTGTTGGTGCATGAGAATGGAGTTAATATAGCAAAAAAAAAAACAAGAAAAGAAAATGTCTGGATTACATTTTTCGTTTATCATATACTATAGGTAGTAGGTATTATTTTTACGGTAGGTGGCTATTTTTACGGAAAAAGGCATAGTAAACTGTTTTCACCATGTGCTTAAACGACGTTCTGAAGTGTTCAGCAAACTATTTGGCTGTGTACAAAAGGGGACAAACGCATCATGCAAACTGCAGGTATATCCAGGGCCATGTTCCTTCTTCGTCTTTCTAAAAGTCAGCAGTTGAACCTGGTTGCAAATTTTTGTCGGCTGATTTGCAGGCGTTTCATTACTGATGGCAATATCATAGCCCCGTGTTACAAAGTAAGATGGTCTCCCATTGATGAAGTATTAAGCTATGGAGCTGCAAGTGCATCCAAGCGATAAAGACTAAACACAGTCTAGTTAGCTTGTATACTCTGTGATGTCACGTTTGTGTGCCATTGCTTCTCGCTTCACATTTCATGCTCTACGTCTCTACTAGCTTGACTGTAGTATACATCAAACGTGTAACTCTAAGGTCACCATGACCTCACTGTGATACCCAGTGAACTTTGCAAGTTGCAGGTGCTGCTTATCGGCGAGGACGACGCTTATTCATAGAGATGCTGTAAAAACCCTATAATAATTCCCTTAAATATTTTATGAGCTTTCACTTACAAACTTTGTAAAAGCGGTGCTGAAACTTGTTACGTTATTGTCTATACATTGTTTGAGACAACTTTTAAATAATTCATTTCACTCTAGTTAGCTTTAAGTCATGCTGACTGCTTCAACTATTTCCTATCTGATATTTAAGTTCAGTTCTGCTGGGGTGTATGGGATAGTCTACATCTGAAGGAACAAGGGAATCCCTACTAACAACTTATTCAGTAACACCTGTTTTTGTCATATATATGCTCGCTGTATATATTGTGACAGCGTGTTGTTAACGCTTCATTTCTGTTAACATTATAAAATATGGGGTGCTGTAACTGTAACCTAGCCTCCAGCCTATAATGAAGTTGCACTAATTGCCCAAGAAACTCCGTCATTTATGAAGAACCGCGGCAGAACGTGTACTCCCGCATTTTATCTAAACTTAACGTCGGTTTTTCATCATCTGCCTAGGATATCCGTGAAGTGACGGGTTGTAGGAAAAGCCTACGATATATGCCATATAGAACCCCATAGTTATTGTTTATCCGCCTATGGCGCACCATAAACCAAATTTATTATCATGGAAGGGGTCTTCACGAACCTTGCTACGCTTGTCAGCGCTCCTAAGATAATTTTTTCTGTACTAACCCCACCATGAAGGACTCCTCAGGGAAAGATATTAAATATTGGTTTTTGTCTCTTGTATAGATTGCTAAATCTCCAGTTACGAAACATCCGTCCGCTTAAAGCATTACTTGGTTGAAAGTATATGTTTATTTTATTGGATTTTAACTTTAAGTGTTCAATAGTTCTTTTGTAGAGCCGTAGGAAAGACATGTTTTGGGGCGAAGGACGACTTACTGGTTCGAAGATCAACATTCCCTTGAGTTTCTTTGGGGTGGATCCTACACTTATCTTACACTTAAACACTATCAATGGCCTGAAATTGATTATAATAATTGCGATTATGGACTATAGAGCCTGGAAACTTTCTTCAAATTAACGCACATGTATAAATACAAGTTGAACGAATAAAACATTTGAGCTAAATCAAGCCATTTTTGGTAATTGATGAAAGTGTTCTGAAAGTCAATCAGTATAAAAAACATCCCACATGGTTTACTGGTAAACGAATTCGGAACATAAAAATGTAAGAAAAACTTAGACAGAGAAAACATCTGAATATTGGTTACAAAGATATAAGGATTTTAGAGTGAAAGTAAAATGTGATATCAGTGAAGCGTATGATGTTTATTTGATATCAATAGAAGCCGAGTAGCTAGTAATAACAGGGATTTTTACAAATTAATAAAGGCTAAAAGAAAACAGATTATGTTTGAATCTGAAATGCTTCACCAAAATGAAACTTTTTGTAAATCACAATTATGCCAACTGTTTTGCAGATTATGGTATATCTGTGTACTCACCAACACCTAAGTATACTGTTCAATCCAATAATTTTACTCATATGACATCCGACACATTTCACATTGAAGAGATTACATATGATGATATTACAACTGTCATAAGAACGCTGAGACTTAAAACCTCATATGGGCCTGATGGTATTCCACCATATATATTTAAGGCTGTCAAGATGTTTTGATAGTTCGTTGTACATAATTTATAATCTTATTATCAAGTAAAATGCTTTCCCTTGTAGGTAGACGTTAACCAAGGTTATGGTAATTTTTAAATCCGGAGTTTCTGAAATGACCATAAATTATAGGACAGTAGCCATTTTATCAACTCTTCCCAAAATATTCGAAAGTGTAATTTGTAAATATATATTCCGGCATGTTAAAATAGTATCAGTATTACTCAACATGGTTTCATGCCAAATAGATCTGTTGCGACGAATTTACTAATTTTGTTCACTACGTATCAGGTCAACTAGATAATAGATTTCAAGTTGATGTTATTTACACAGACTTTCAAAAATCTATTGATAAAGTTGACCATGATAAATTAATAAACATATTAACGTCATGCAATTTTTCCAAACCTATGTTATTTATATCTAAAGTTAAGATCACAAGTTGTCAATTATTCTTCTACACAAGGCATGAGCTGGAGAAGTCTGGAAAGGTAGAATCAGACGATGTCATCGCTGGGGTTTGAACCGTGGATCTCCCGGTTTCTATCCGGTTACTTTAAACGCTGAGATGCCATAGCAGCATGCCAGTGCGACATTAAATTCCCCAACTGATCCCTATTTTTCCCGGGAAATCACATGGAGATCTCTAATTGTATTGAGATTACATACACCAAATGGCGACTCACAATGCTGAAAGCACTTTTAAGTCCCTCGCTTCATGGTTTCGACTACTTAAAAATTTTGGTCCAGTCCACTGTTGTTTCTTTTATATAGTAATGATATATCTTTACTTGTAAATTCTTCCAATATTTTACTATTCGCAGACGATTTAAAAATCTTTAACTCTGCAAAATCTGTTTCGGATTGTGTTAAAGTTCAAAATTATTTTAATACTTTAAATAAATGGAGTAAACCCTCTTTCAACACAGCGAAATGTCAGACTATGTCTTTTTCCAGACTTAAGTAAGGTTGATTTTGTTTAGACTATGGATGAAATAAAAGAAGTCAGTTGATAAAATGATGATGGAGTAATATTTTATAAACATTTAACATTTGTAAAACATATTAATACTAATGTTAGTGCAGCACATAAGAATCCGGTATTTATTATTCGTAATTCATCCCATTTCAGTAATCCAAGAATTTTGCCCCTTTTATATAATTCATTTGTAAGTTCTAAACTTCAATATATCTATCTATTATATGGAGTCCTTATAGTGATAAATATATTAAACTCACTGAACTATTTCAATGCGAATTTCTAAAGTATGCATTATTTGAAAATTTTCCTTTTTTCCTAACTTAATCTCTTTAGATACGTTGCTTCAAATATTTCAGTTTAAAAGTGTATCACACAGAAGGAATCAACATTTTTCTTTTCCTTTATAAATTATTATATAATAAGAGAGATGAAATCTAATACAAATAATATGCTTTCATGTTCCCTTTATTACACCAAACCGATTTCGTAATATTTTCTGGTTCCAAGGGTTAATACCAACTTATATAAATATTCTCCTATGCTTAGAATGCAATCGTAATATAATAAATTACACCACTTAACTACTGATATATTTGATATGAATTTAATAACTTTGCCTTATGCTGTGATCATTTATTACAAAGTATACATTGACCAAATGACCATGGGCCAATATTACCAACTTTTTTGTGATGTATTTTTTTTGTCATTTGATTTATTCTGTTTTACCTTTACCTTGCACTGAATTTTTTAAATGATCTGTTGTATATGGTTAAGTGAGCATTCTAACTGAGGAAACCTGTAATGTTCACAAATAAATCAAAATATACCTATACCAAATGATGATTAAAAACCAATCAGAATTTTTTGCATAGACCTGGCTGTAATTTCTCTCCATAATAATAATAATAATAGTAATAATAGTAATAATAATAATAACAATAGTAATAATAATAGTAATAATAATAACAATAATAATAGTAATAATAATAACAATAATAATAATATCTTTGTGTGTAAGGAGCGTGAAGACCAGTAATCCTGCCTTGGACATATTAGGAGTATACGTCTAGCATTGTGCTACATTAACTACCGAGCCGCGATAATGTGTGCGACTCACATCCCGGAGATCCTGTGTTCGATCCCCGGTTACTGCCCACTCTGATCCATGGGTTTTGGTGGCTTCCCCAAGTCGGCAGGCGAATTCTGCGGTGGTTAATTTTCTACCACGACTTTCCTGTACCCATCATATTCCTTGTCATCTGTTTCAGGGTGATGGGACCAGGCGACGGTGTTCGGCATGGTTGCGGCTGGGCGGTAACTGTACGCTCTCTAGAGGTTTCTTCCTGGCTCCGTTCCAGGAACACCTTAATTAGGACCCGGTTTCGGGTACCCTCGAGCAGGCACGGTCGGCGTCGTCACCCGCAGTGTGTCCCGAGTATGTGGGACACTTTTATCAGTATGATGCGCTGAGTCGAATCAGCTGGCATATTAAATCTTGCACAATATGTGTTGTCCGTCAGCCTCTTTACAAAAGAGAATCATATTACGTTCATTGTAAGTCAAACATTTTTTCTAATTTCTGGAGATAAATTTTAATAAAGTATTAGTTTTAAGTTCTGTTACTCTTCTGTGGGTATTTTATAGAACAACCGACATTGTATGACGTTTGTGGAGTCTTTACTTTCCGTAATAAGCGTTTGCACGAAGAGACACGCTGGTTGTCAACGAAACTGTATTCTTAGTACATTGGCATTTCTCCATCTCCACTTACCGCAAAATATAAGTGTAGCACGGCTCGACCTTGAGGTGTGTTCTGGTTATAGCGCAGTCAGTTCTCTCATTATAAGGTGATTCTAGTTTTGAAACTGTATCCTCCTACGCTTTGTGTCACCCCAAACGTCTCCGGGATGTAATGGGGAACATAGCTTTCACGACTCAGAGGATAGACACATCAACTTTAGCACGAATAATTGAATATATATTTTGAGCAGAGAAAGCGTGAAGTATTTGGTTAACAGTGATTCAGGGCTACTGGTTAGTTAAGATTCTACATAAATAATTTGTCGTCCCTATTCTAAGCTTACCTTGAGCAATTACCTCATATATCGTCGAGGAGCAACGTGGTCATGGATACGGAGTAGCAGACAAGAGCGCCGAGAGCAGAGCGATACCCAGGGCCCTCCAGGCTCCCTTTATATAGAGATCCTGACTCCCTATTAGGGTCTCTCTATAGTGCAGAGGGCTTTGCCATATTTGGTATGCCTCCGCCCTGAATTTTCATGCGCATTCAGGGTTTTCTTAGCGACACGTGACATCGCTCCTGTTATATGATGCAATATATATTCTATAAGGTTCCATTCGGGAAGTGTTGTCAACGGCAAGTCCACTGGGACTACCATAGGAAGTGGAAAGCCTCTTGTATCCCCTCAAGTATATCGCTTAGCAAAGCTTTACAAAAATGTAAAATGCAATCTTCAATGAATTAAATATGTACTCACTGTCTTATACATATCCTAATGTAATATAAATTAATGCACTCCTCAATGTTATAATTATTTAGGTACCGTTTCGGACTTTTTTGTCAAGGTCAGACATTTTTTTGGTTAAGGTAAGACAATTATTTGAGGTGGTTTCGTTTGAGACAACTTTTTTGTCAAGGTCGGACAATTATTTTTGTGAAGGTTAGACAATTATTTGAGGGTGGTACGTTTGGGACAACTTTTTTTGTCAAGGTCAGACAATTATTTTTGTGAAGGTTAGACAATTATTTGAGGGTGGTACGTTTGGGACAACTTTTTTGTCAAGGTCGGACAATTATTTTTGTGAAGGTTAGACAATTATTTGAGGGTGGTACGTTTGGGACAACTTTTTTTGTCAAGGTCAGACAATTATTTAAGGGTGTTCCGTTTGGGAAAACTTTACGGTGTACGGGATGGTGTAGCAATGGGTGGCGGGGCAGCTGTTGCGGGCTAGGTCCCTGTGATGGTATGGAGGGTTTGCACCGCGGTAAGAGGTAGCGCCCTGTAGGTTGGGTGGGTGGACTGCGGTTTACGGGAAGGGGTAGTCACGGGTGGTGGGGGCAGCTGCCCCACGGCGCCGTTGTTGCGGGTTACGCCCCTGTGATAGTATGGTGGGTTTGCACCCCCGTAAGGGGTAGCGACCTGTAGGTTGGGCAGGGGCTGCTGGTGGGTGCACTGCGGTGTACGGGAAGGGGTAGCCACGGGTGGCGGGGGCAGCTGCCCCGCGGCGCCGCTGTTACGGGTTACGCCCCTAGGGCGCACCCCGCTAGGTTGAGGTGGGAGGATGAGTAAGGGTAGAGCAAGGCCGTACAGTTTGGAAGAGAGTGCAAGGTTGGGCCGTTAGGTAGTGCAAGTTCGGGTTGTTAGGGACTGCAAGGTCGGTTAGACAGTTTGTGCCAGTAGAGCAAGGTCAGACAGGTGTGACGTGTGCTGCGTATGATGTATGCTGCCCCGCCTATGACCATGACACTTACCTTTCCGGACAGGTGCGGCGCTACGCGTGTTGCTTCGGCCATGACCGTGTGTCCGCCAGGATACTTAGTTTTGCAACCTTGCCCATGGCCGTGTGGCGCCCATGATGCATGTCTTTTTTCCGCCGCTTGCCCCTGTTATGTGTACTGTTAACAGGTGGCGCTTGCTGCTGCTTGGAACGTGATGCGGTGCGGCGGTGTGCTTTTGGGAGTGTTTGAGATGGAAGGTTGGGGTTTGAAAAGGGGGATGTAATAGGCGGACGCATGCGATGAAGGTTACGATAGAAGGTTTTTTTATTTTGAGGATAATGTGGGATTGGAATGTGATAAATGATTAAATGGCGATGAGACGAGAATTTGAGTTGTTTTTATTGAATCGAAAAAAGCGATATACACGCAAAGACACTATGGAGGTGTAGATTGACACATGACGCAGTCGGAGACGTTGTGATCCCTTTGAAGCGTTTGGTTGGAATGCTCGGAGCAACTTTTAAATGGCGAGAAAGCATCCCTGGAAAATGCGTCCAAGGATTGCCTTACTTGATCGACATCTGCAAGCGGATATAGGGAAAGGAATCGATGACCAGATGTAGCAACGGCGAGACGCTCCTCGTGCGATAGTTGTGCCAACTGACGATAGGGATTGAAAGTATTCGAATAATGCGTCTGACATAGCTGAAAGGGATGAAATTAGACCATGTGAGAAAAATATATTGTTAGATGTTGAATTGGAACTACCCCTTTGTATAGACTTGCTTAACCACGGGGTAATTAAACTGGAAACGAATGCATAATTTTTGAGGCACGCTGGAGAACGGAACTTACCTTGATGCAGAGACGAAGGGAAAAAACCGGAAGAGAAAAAAATTCAAAAGGAAGGAGGAACATAAATCTGAAGAAGATGGATGGGATTGGTTGAAATAAGGAAGACGGAGATTGTGCGAAATCAAATGAAAGAAGAGAGTGGGAGCGCTTTGCATATAAAAGGGAAAAAAATATGGGAGGAGCGAGGACGGTACGTGTGGATGCGATTTAGTTTATAGCGCTATTTCTGGGGACTGTGCCAGGAGAGAAAAGTTGCGTGAGATTTGGAAGCTGAAGGTTTGCGGTCAAACGATGTTACAGGAGAATTAAGGAATGCGAAAATGTGTAAAAAACACGAGTTAACGACAAACTGGACGTGCAAGTATGAAAAAGGTGTGTAGTATAGATTCAATGCGACCATTATGAACATGGAGGTTTTGAGAAACGTTTATAGGCGCATGCAAATCATGACGAGATGTGATTACGGTAAACGCTGCGGTTTTTATATTATGCAAACGTAAAGGTGGGGCAGATGGAGTGCCCGGAAGGGTACGTAACGAGCGAGTTATGCGAATGCGCAAAAAGTAGAAAGAAAGGGGAGAGATGTACGAAAAATTATGGTACCCGGTGAAGATGTACACGGGGGTGAACGTTTGATTGTGGAAATATTGGACTGCAGTTTGATGCTGGATACATTAAATTTACCAGAAAGTTTGAACTTGGATTGGAACTTGACGCCGGAGGAAACCGAACTGATTTTGTCCTATAACATCATGAGCGAGGTGAACACTTACCTGATGGAATCTTCTGTGTATTTGTTTAGAGCATGCGGTAGCCAAGAGTGGAATTTGGAGATAGGAGGTAGGAAGATAGCGTGTAGGGTAAAAGGGGGTGGAGACGGAGTGCGGAGGGTCATTTAAAAGTGTCTTCGAAATGCGAAACAAGCGGAGAAGGAGGGCGCACGTCTATCGATATATTAAGGAAGGTGGCGGTGGATAGGTGCAAGAAAAGCATTAGTAGTTGAAGCAGAAAATGAAGAAGTAGTGCGACGACAGGATCAAAATGCTGGATAGGAAGTTGGATGCTGCCATAAAGGAAAAGGAAGATAGGGAAGAAGATTTGCGAAAGGTGCAAGAAGCATTAGAAAGGGTAACAAAGAAGCTGGATTCGAAAAAGCGAAATGTGGCGAGTCAGCATGATTTGGTGGAAAAGATAATGTTGAACGTGGGAAAGATGCTGGAAGAATTTGAGCGACTGATGGGGCTGATAACGAAACTAGGAAAAGCTTGCAGCGGGAGCGATGGAGAGGCGGAATACACAAACTACGCCGAATGCTACGACATGAAGAATGAAGACGATGGTTCGGAAAAGGAGGAGCAGGAGGAAGTAGATTTGGAATACATTACAAAATAAGATCATTAAACAGATGATTTACGAATTTAGGTACATTTTGAATGAATTTATTCATACAAACATGTGTATTGTGTCCTTTTTGTTGAAAATTACATTAACTTGAATAAGTGTGTTTATTTGTGGATGTGTGTTTGTATAACTCGGAAAGGAACTCATTGTCTTGGTTAAAAAACAAAGATAATGATAAACACAATTTAACTGCGTATAGAAAACGAAATGGAACTTCGTATGGAAAAATTGAGGGAAACGAAAAAAAAATGCCAAACGTGAATGCATCGACTAGAACGTTAACGTAAGTTTGAATTGCTTTTTCTTTTTCCGGAATTACCGCATTTTTAACAAATCTTTTCCTTAATTTTTTTGGAAAAGAGGAAGATTCATAATTATTTGGATTTCGAAAAAAAGGCAGAAACGCAGAAAAGAAATGATGATGTTTTCGGAATTCGATTGCGCTCGAACCCTTCTAGTGGCGGGTTTGAACGCCATCATCTCTTTCATTTTGTTTAGCGCCCTCCACTTATTTTTCATCTGAATGTACAATTTTATGACTCGCTCCACTTCGTTTCCCAACGTAAATTTCGATTCTGGATTCTTTTGCTGTGATTGTTCGAATATACTGGTCAGCAACCTAGCAACCTCGGTTTCTAGTGCGAGATATAGGCCTCCCTGGACGCGCACAAGCTGTAGAAGCTTTCAAAATTCTATACCTACCTCAAGGATGGTGCAGATGCCGAAGCCTCGCAGGTTTTCAGCAGCCTGTCCAGCTCGCGCTGGAACTAGAGGTTGTTTTCGAACTCCTTTAGTTGCTGCTGCTCGTAGGCCATGGTGCGACTGGCGAATATGAAGGATGGTGGGAACCCTGTAAATGTTCAAAAGGGGTTATAGCGGATTTGAAAGCCAGAAATTTGAGGAAAGCGGGCGAAGGATTGCAGATGATGCACTGGCGGCCGCGGTAATTTTGCTTGAGGTGATGGCAAGAAATTTTATAAACGTAAATGTTGGAAGGGAAGCAAAGCGCGCGTGAATCGCGAAAGAAGTGAATTCTCAACCTGCACGCGCATTGGGTAGACACACGACGCTAAACTTTTGCAAGGGCTGGTTAAAATACATGTTAATGGAAACCAAAGGATAGCACCATGCGAGAGGTTGGTGAACAACTTCGCAGATACCCAATGCCACGAAGACGGTGTTAATTAATAAGGGTGCCACACCGGGGCATTCCAGCAACACGACACTCACACATGCGAGAGCAATGGCGTGTCTAACACGAATGTAAAGGAGACGTCGCGGTGGACGAAGGGAGCGCGAGTATCGACGTACCAATCGTCGTTGGTATCGCGATGAAAAACTTGAGTAAATGTTTGCGATGGAATAAATTTCCAGATTTGGAAATCAAGATGTAGAAAATAGGTATCGGAGGTATTCCAGATGGTGGCACAGGGTTGCAAAGCTGCGTGCAAAAATCGCCCGAAATGACGGTGCATACGTCGTCTTTGACAAAATAGGAATACATTTTAATCAAAATGCTCCAGAAGGAGGGAAACGAAACTGCGGAATAAGGCTGCAATAGCGAAAAAGGTGGGAAAGCGGAGGGAGAATGCGGTGAATTTAGAAGTTTCCGGAAAAAGGAAGGGATGGGCAGAAAGGAGACAGGGGGAAGTGACGAGGGCCATGATCTGTAAAAATCTGAACAAAAATTACGATAAATTTTGATTGCAATACGGACAAAGTAAATTTCAAACTAGGGACTGCAATAAAAAGGACAGGAAACTACACAGATACACGTTACAATGTGAACAATGCACAATTGGACGCCACGTGGTGCGCGGTGCGCATATTGCATTCGACGTGCTCATCGCAATTTCGACAAAGACCGCAAGGCTTGTAAGGTCTGACAGGATTTTGCGCCAAGCAAAACACAATGTTACAACCGTGAAATTCTAACGCGTAGCAGGGCGCGATTCTGGCATCGATGGAAGGCATCAATGAAAAACAAGAAATGACGTTACGCCTAAAATGGATCGCGAAGGCTAACCACTAAAAAACGGACAGAGGTTAGCCCAGCTGCGGGCGAGAGCGACATAGCGCAACCATTCGCATAGCGATGCACGGCACCTGGTGTATTTTACCTTCATACAATGCGTGAGGGTAAAATCGCTGACTTTAATGACGCGATCGGTAGTTTCCCCGCAATTTGAACAAAACGGGGGAGGAGAGTTTAAAGAACGGCGCGCGCTGCAAAATAGAACATAACAGTTATGGCTCTCTGTCGCATGGCAGGGGCCGACGAGATCACGCAGGTGACGGGCATCTAAAAAGAAGGGAAACAAACGTAGCAACAGGGTTGGAGGGAAAATACCTTAACACAAACGTTTACGAAAAAACGGACAGAGATCGGTCCATCCGTGCTTTGCAGATACGTAAAATAACCAAGCACATAAACAAGGCTGACAACGCGGGCGAGGCATTCTTCTGCAATTGGACATTGAATAATGTGTGTATTGAATATTGTACCTGGCAGATAGCCCGCATTTGGGACATATTGAAGGAGTATTCATGGGGTTTTGAGCAATGGAAAACGTTACGTCGCACTCATGGCGCTTTAGTGCATAACAGGGACCAGTGTGTTGGTCGCTTTCGGACATCTGAAAGAAAAAAAGAGAAACGCTGCAACGACATGAGCGGATGTTTTTTTTAAAAAAAACTTTAGATGCAGCGGAACGATGTCGTCGCAATGGTCATCGTACCACTTCAGGATGTCGTATCTCAAATAGGGGTGCATTTCGACAAAGTAGATCAACGATCGCGGGCTTCAGTTTGCGCGTGATAAAACCAAAAGAGACACTTTTTGGTAAACAAAACATTATCGGACTGATCAGCTCGACCGCAAAACAATCTAAAAATAATTCATTAGCTCATTCGTTTAACGAGGAATAAAATACAATTTGGAAAGAGCAAATATGTTCGTCGAGAGGGTGGTGTTCGGTCGAGAAGCAAAATAATCTAAAACATTTAACTTTTCGCTTCCACAAAGGGAAGTGGAGATCGTTGGGTTTTTTATAGTGTCTTTGATTCGAAATTGGAACGAAAATTTACATTCCGAGCAAGTGATGTCAAGGTAGTAAAAACCGGGTTGCAGGAACCCGCAGTGGTCATAATATTTAACGTTATGAAATTAAAAATTGCAAATTATATCGGTCCAAGCGGAAATGCGAGTTTTGGCAGGTTTACCGGGAATCATGGGTTTGAAAGCATTGTCAGCACATATCGAGGATTCGCATAAAGGACATGAAACGGTGGAACAAGGAGAACACTCTTCTACCTCGAACGACACATTCGACACATTCATTTGTAAAACGCGAGCAAATGGGCTTGCAATAAAATGAGACACCGATGAGGCATGGAGCTCCTTTTTTAATTTAAACTATTTCAAAATTATTTTGAACTACTTACAATGAAGTAGCACCACAGGAAAGAGACGGCGGCACCGACACAGCTGGATACGAACGAGGATCGGCAATGCAGGATGCAAGAGCTTTTTTCACTGGATGGCGAATATCGGACACTGCAGGGAAAAAAGCGAATATGGCGCAAGTGAAGGTAATTTTAAAATAACATATGTATGATACTTGAAACATTAAAAAAGGTATCGAAAAAATTAATCACTACCTGTGTGAGGTTGTCTGAGAGAAACCAATGGCTCCCAATAGTAACAAAATTCAGAGAGAATGGCAGAAAAGTTATGCATAGATTCTCAAACCGTAGAAAAAAAGAAAAAAGAACGACCGGAAACCATTTGTCTCTTGCCAATCTCGTTTGAATTCACGAGAAAAGGCTTTTGCACTTACGGCAGTGCTTCGAAACTAATGGCTTCCGGTAGGATGAAATACTGGGAGAGAACGGCAGAAAAAGGATGCGTAGTTTGACAAACTGTGGATGAAAGAAACAAAAGAACTATAGAAAACCATTTGTTTCGTGCCAATGGCGTTGGTTCGCTCGAAGCAAAAAAAGCTTGAAACCATAAGCAAAGTTTTTGCACTTACGGCAATCCTTCGGTTCACACACACAACTTCGTTCAGCTGAACAGCACTGTAGTGGATGCATGGAAAGAGTGGACCGTATTTATTCTTTAAAAAGATGGAAGTGTAAGGCCTCACGATGATCGTTAAGCGCTCCATTTTTGGCAAGTGCATTGTTTTACCTAAAGGAGAAAAACATGAGCTTTCGACGGTTGTGACTCACGGAAAAAGATAGCAACCCTAGCAACGCGGTTCGTGGAGTGCAATAAGGAAGAAGATACGGACACGAAGGTCACGAGCGCGAAAAGATGGAAGCGCGTGGCCTCACGACGGTCGTTAAGCGAGGAAGTTAAACGTTCTATTTTCGGCAATCGCACGATTTTACCTAAGGAAGAAAACGTCTTCTTCGACGGTCGTGATTCACGGAAAAAGTGAAGCGACTCTAGCGACGCGACGATGTTTGCTCGTGCCAACGCAGTAGAAGACACGGTCACGATGGTCACGATCGATGGTCTTGCCAACGCGGTATAAGACACGGTTACGATAGACACGATCGATGATCGTGCCAACGCGGAAGAAGACATGGTCACGATGGGCACGATCGATACTCCTGCGAACGCGAAAGGAGATAAGCGTACTTGTTTCTGGCAAGGCAGATAACAGTTTGCGATAAGGCAACGTAGCGCACGACCATCCATCCTCCATGCACCTGTTCGTTTTTAAAAAAATGAAATTGGCAGCCGAGTTCCATGGCTAGAGCAACACACTTGGGGAACGTGAGGTAACGGCATATTTAGGACTGAGCAAGAGCATTTCGGTCTTGACATCGATTGATAGCGGACGCAGAGCGGTGGGTAAGAGAAAAAAGTTGATGCAACAGTTATCGCGGCTGTCTATATGTGTGTTGTTTTTCTTTAAAAGACGAGTGCCATGGTAGTGGAGATCACTAGAACACGGAGGAAGACGATGTATCTGCTGACGTTACTGACGAGCACGATATCCCCGTTCCCGGGGATGCCATATCTTACGACGACGATGTCGGCCTAGCGGTAAGTACCGAATCTCGTTTTTATATCGTGCATCATAGGCAGAGAACGGTGAAAAGTTTTTTTCGGAGTATTCCGAAGCGGACATCGGGTGAGACCCATGCCCGAAAATGCCGATCCGCGCGGGTGGGTACACAACATGTTTGAGGAAGTGTTAAAGTTCGCGAACGAAAATTTATTGGAAACCTCTCCCGGAAGGATAGGCATGTCCATTTCAAATATGATAAAACCCGATAAAGCGTTTAGCATTGGCGTTAGAAAATTCGTTCAAGTGAATTCCGAGGTTATCATGCAATCCATAGAACGGGTCATGCAGAGCGACGAGGGGTTTTTGACTAGTGGGCCGGTGAAGATCACTTGCGTTTGGATGAAGCAGGTTGCCGGTTAGTGCTTTAAACCGTGCACCTTTTGCGAGGGGAACATATGGACCATACGCATTCAAAACGTAGACCACCTGTGCCTGCCGAGGGCCATAGCGGTGTGCAAAGCTAACACCGACGGGGATAAGCAGTTTCTCTCGTTGAGTCGCAGCGAACGCAAACAGAAGCAAACGGCGTTACACTTGTGCAACGGCATAGCGAACCAAGATTCAGAATTCTCGCTGGAAGACGTTAAAGCATTCGAAAAGAAATTAAAAGGGTACCGTTTCACGGTCTTTGGCGATCACACCGGTAGGAGCGTTTTGTATAAATCCGCTGACACCTTCAACAAACACATTGATCTGCTCTATCACGAGGGTTACTTTAACGCCATCGTCAGCCTGCAGACTTGTTTTAGGTGCAAAACCTATTGCCGGCAATGCGATACGCTCTTTTCTACCAGGAGGGAGAAGCACAAGTGCGATAAGAATTGCACCAAGTATCACCGCTAACCTCACGGCCACTTCGATGCGTTCGTGGAGTGTGGGAGATGTTATAGGGATTTTAACGGACGGGAATGCTACGAACAACATCTGAGGAAGGGCGGGATTTATGCCAAGACCGAGTCCGTATTTGATGGAGAAGGTTTGCCCTTTATGCAACAAGCTACACAACACCATGTACTGGAAGGTGTCGCACCGGTGCGACGAAAAATATTGCAGATACTGTAAAATGCACGTGGATACAAACCACATATGTTTCATACAGACCCACGCCACCCCCAGGTAAAAGCCGTTTATTTTCATGTTTATTGATTTAGAATTCACTCAAAATACGGCGTATCTCGGAGGCGAGAGGGTTACGGAACACGTGCCTGCACTATGCGTGCTGTATCAGGCGTGTTCCTCGTGCATCGACGAACGTAACATTGCGCATTGCCACCTATGCGGAGGGAAAGATTGGGTGTACTATAGGGATTGCGTGAAACAAGTATTGGAACACGCCGCCCCTCCGAGGTTTAAAGCTTGGGGCGTGCTCATCGTGGCTTATAATTTGAGAGAGTACGACGGGCAGTTACTCCTGGGTACATGGTGGAGACTTTAAAATGGAATCCGGAACTTGTCATGAACAAGACGCAAATTTATAAAATAAAGTACGAAAATGCGACGTTTCTAGGGTCTCTCAACTTCATTCCCATGCCGCTATCGCGCTTTCCTAAGTCGTTCGCACTGCGCGAATGCAAAGGATATTTTCCCTATCCGCTCAATACGGAGAAAAAACCGAGGCTACGTGGGGCCCATGCCGGAGCAAATGTATTTCTATCCAGACGGAATGGGTGCGGCCGAACGCGAAGCTTTCGAACTGTGGCATCGGGAAAAGGTCTCTTCGGGATACGTGTTTCGCATGACGGAGGAGATGACGGCGTATTGCAAGATGAACATTCGCCTACTGAGCATAGGTGCTTTTAAATTTCGAAAAATATTCAACGAAGACAACGGTTTCGATCCCTTTAGGAAGTCGGGCACCATAGCTGCGCGTGCATGAACGTTTACAGAAAAAGGTTCATGTCGAAAAACGTCATTCCCGTCATTCCCCCGGCGGGTACCCATTGGTCGATGCTCAATCGCATATCGCATGTCTTTGGTTATCGTGGTTGGAGCATTTGCAAAACGCTGTCATCCAGTATGCCTATAGAGGCAGGGAAATAAAAAATCTTAGGCTTTAAAGTGGACAGGTACGACGGCGATAAAAAGGTCTACTTTTTACACGGGTGTTTGTACCACGGGTTCCACAAGTGCATTCCTAACAGGCTTTCCGCGATATACGACACCAGCGGCGAGACCATATCCTCGCGGTACGAAACTACGAAGAGGATCACCAAAGCGATTCGAGATGCGGGATACGAGGTGGTGGAGATGTGAGAGTGTACATTTAGAAGCATGATGAAAAATGATGCCGCGCTTGCTCTGTTTGCGAACATCCGCGAAGCGGAATTTCCCGAACCTTTGAATCCTAGGGAAGCCTTTTTTAGGTGGGCGCACGAATCGTACTAAGGTGTACCGCGAAGCGAAGGGCGACGAGAAAATGTTTTATTACGACGTTTGCAGTCTTTACCCGTATGTGAACAACACCAAGTCTTACCCGTTTGGACACCATAGGATACACGTAAACCACTTCCCCAACCTAGAGTGCATCGAAGGCGGATTAGTCAGGTGCACGTTTTTACCCTGTATGGACTTATATCACCCCGTTCTGCCCTCGAGAATCAACGGCTTGTTGATGTTTCCTTTATGCCGCACGTGTGCGGAAACGGAAGCGAGAGAAGAATGCGAGCACAAGGAGGGCGATCGATGTTTAGCGGGCACTTTGTGATAGACGAGTTGAAGGTGGCCGTCGAGAAGGGATTCAGCTTCTTGGAGATGCACGAAATTTGGGAGTACGACATGGCTCGCTACGATCGAAACACCCGAAAAATGGGGTTGTTCGAGGATTACGTGGATTTCTTTCTAAAGATGAGGACGGAGGCCTCGGGTTGTCCTAAGCAGTGCACCACGGAGGACGCGAGAAGGCGCTACGTCGACGATTTCTTGGAAAGGGAGGGCGTTATATTGGATACCGAAGGCATTGTGGTGAATCCTGGCAAGCGGGAAATATTTAAATTCGTGCTTAATTCCGTTTAGGGAAAGTGTGGTCAGCGCGATAACATACCCTTGCGCGAACTATTTAAAGATTACTTTAGATTATTCGAATTTCTAAATCACTCGGAAAAGAAGATCCGGTCGTACATGCCCGTTTCCGATCAAGCCATGTACGTGGTATGGCACTACGACAAATGCACCCCCAAAATAAACCCCACCACGAACGTGGTCATTGTGGCCCACACCACGGCGCACGCTCGCTTGGAGCTGTATTCCTGTCTCGACAAACTCGGGGACCCGGTTTGTTACTTCGACACGGATTCCGTCATAGCGACCTATAAACCAGGGGAGTGGATTCCGCCTACCGGCGCATATTTGGGGGACATGACCGACGAGCTGAAAAAAATTGGCGCGCACGCCTACATATGCAGATTTCCTTCCTCCGGTCCCAAGAGTTACTGTTTTGAAGTGAAGTGCGATGGCGACGATCAAGTTCGCGTGGTGTGCAAAACCAGGTGTATCACGCTCAATTCGGGTAACCTTAGAACCATAAACGCCGACGTATTGAACGATCATCTCAAAACCTCACCTTGATGGGAAATAAAATGAGCAGAAAAAGTTATGCAAGGTCACCACCGCCCCGTATACCAAAACGTTTCGCTTGGTGGTGAACAAGCGGTTTTTGCAGCATGATACGGGTGTAAAATCCGCCATAGCGACAAAGCGCCTTTTATTCATGTTTCACAAAGAAGAGCCGAAAGGTCAGGAACCTGCGATTCCTAAAAGGGTAAAATCCGGTTCCGGAGATCGTTTCTTGAAGCGCTTGCGACCGGCAAAACAAGCGGGGGAGGAGGGGGAGCTTTGCGAAGTTGGTTGGAATTTTGGAAAAAAAAATAAAGTGCGGCACTGTCACGCGTCCTACGCAGCTTAGGCAAAGAATGCTGAATAGAAATCCTGCATCATGGCGCAAATTACTTTCCAATGCGGGAGAGGCGACCGCTAGGCAGCAGGTGCCAATGGGGGCGTTGTATACAAACGTGAATGTATGGCGCAGGTTGCTTTCCGATGCATCGGCGACTCACGAACGGGTCGAACCTGCAATGGCAGAAAGTGTTTCGCAAGGCAAAGTGGTGCACGATAGGGGTAGCTTTAAGCCGGTTGACTCAGGCAGCGTGGTGGACATGAGGGAAGAATGGTATACTGCAGGGGTAGGTTGAAACCGGTATATACCGGCAGGGTGGCGAACATGCGGGATGCGTCGCTGGGAGAAGTAGTGCCCGACAGAGGAACGTTTAAGCGGGTGAATCCGGAAAGGGTGATAGACGTGCAAGATGTATCGCTGGGGGAAGACGTGGTGGACAGGTGAAGGCTTAAAAGCGGACTAACGCAGAAGGAGACGTGGATATGCAGAATGCGTTCGATACACCCCCGGCAGCCGCAAGGGAAGAGGTTCCGAACTTTACTTTTCCCAGTACGATGCAGGCGGTCGGGCCATCACGTTGCGGGAAATCTAACTTCGTGAAAGGCGTTCTGGCCAACGCCAAACACATGTTCCATAAAGCCATGATGCGCGGCGTGTGGTGCCATCTGCAGGAATATCCGTCTAATTTTGGAAGTGCCTTCAACGCGTACTCTTACGCAGGCGTGCCTCCCTTAGGTTTCATTAGGGAGAGGGATAAGCTGTGATCGACGAAATGATGCTAGCAGCAAATTGCACAGACATGGCCAACTTTTTCACCAAGGATTCGCACCATCGATACTTCCGAGTCATTTACATCTTGCAAAACGTGTTTCCTTAGAGCAAGAAGTTTAGCACGATCTCTCTCAACGCCAATTACATTGTTGTCTTTAAAAATAACAGGAATAAGATGCAGATCGAGAGATTGTTCCAGCAGATGGAACCCCAAAACTCTACATTTCTATCTGAAGCCTTCCAAGCGGCCACTCAAATACCGCGCGGGTACCTGGTCTTAGACTGCACGCCGTACACGCCCGACGGCTTTCCCTACAGTCCCGGCGTTTTGCCCGGAAAAATGGGTTACCGCTTCGTGCAGGTATAGATATGGCGATGCTTGGTGGCTCGTGGTACACTATGGAAGCAAATATACGTAAGGTATCGTCTCCTCTGATTGCGAGGCAATCCGGCAACCTCATCGCTCTCAGCAAGACTAAATCGAAGTTGCGCAAAAGCTCTTGAAGGAAGCGAAACCGGAAACCATCAAGGCCATTTCGGAATGCGTATTGAACGTTTGCTCCTTTTCCTGGCATTAGAAAGCTTTTAAAAAGACACAATGTGTGCTGGAGAGGTCTAGTCGATAAGAGGGTGTAGTTAAAGAAAAAGCGAAAGATACTGATTCAGAAAGGCGGATTTTTACCTGCATTTCTTCTTCCTGTTCTGGGTTCCATCGCTAGCGCCATCCCTTCCAAGTTCGTGTAAACATGAAGCACGCGAAGCAGATCGTGATGTATCTCCGAACCCGAGAGCACCAAGGGGTTGCACGTTATCGATAAAGCCATTACGCACATCTACGACGATATCTCGAGCATCATGAATGCGGCAATGTCGCCCGAAGAACAGCGGAACATATTGAAACGTAAGTTGGGCAAATATTACAATTCCCTGTCGACGCTAAGTCCAATGTCACCGCCTTCGGAAACCGACGAGGTGGCCGGTCGAGATAGCATCGCGAGTTCAGCAAAACAACTATCGGTAAAGTTGGAGCCCGAAGCCGCTTCTTCTTTCCTAACGATGAAAGCGAAAACCAAACCCAAGCGATTGGCCGATGCTTTGGGTTGGAAACAAAAAGGAGGGTTTAAAAGTCCGTCTATCTGTCTGACATTTCCAATCTTTACGGGTACAGATTGTGATCCAAGAGGCGGCAACCAGAGTAATCGCAATGGGAGTCTCTATATTAGAGCGACTGTGCAATAAAATAGACCACTATGCGGGGCTGGGAACGGCCGATAAGCTTCGCAAGGCCACCGCTCTTTCTAGGTCCGTCGTGGAAGATTTTCTCGAAACGAAAGATAGTTACACTTTGTACAAGCCGGGGAGAAAGCGCTATCCCACCAAATACTACCACGTGACCGACATCGACGATCTATGGAAAGCCGGCCTGAACGTCATGAATTCCGTCAGAAGGTATAACGCGCCGTATAGGTATATCTTATCCGTCATCGACGTGTTCTCCAGGTACGTCTAGACTCTACCTTTGGTCGGCAAATCTGGCAATCATTTGATCAATGCATTTCATACCATTCTTTCTAGTAGCAAGCGCTCCCCGAAGGTGCTTAGAGCGGATAAGGGCATGGAATTTGGGAATGCAAAGTTTCGATAATTTATCCAACGGCACAACATCTCGCACCGCACCACCAACAATAAGGCAAAGGCCGCCGTGGTGGAGCGCTTTAACATAACCTTATTGGAAAAGATGTGGAGATATTTCACGCACAAAAATACCTACACCTTTACGGACGCGTTGCCGTTCCTGCTAAAATCTTACAACGCATCGCATCATCGTTCTATCAAAACGACGCAAAAAGACGTTCGCGTTAACATCTTGCAGGTGTACCGCAACTCTGTAAACCCACCACCATGACGAAGCCAAAGTTTAAGGTGGGCTATTGCGTTGGCATTTCTAAGAAGAAAATGACATTCGACAAAGGTTACCAGCAAAATTGGACGGACGAGATTTTCGTCGTCTCCGGGACCGCCAAAGCTTCCCCGACGGTGTACAGAATTCGTGACTTGGCAGGCGAAGAGATCCAGGGCTTCTTTTATGCTCACAAACTGCATCGCGTCTCGCTGCCCGTCTTTCAAGATCAATAAAATCGTGGCTTCCAGAGTACTAGGTCCTAGTAATGAGTTGTTGGTGAAGTGGAAAGGTTATCCGGAGAAATTTAATTCCTGGGTCAAGTCGTCCAAAATCTCACCATTATGATTGGAACCAAACCTTTCTCCTTGACGCTGGTGAGCAACTCGTCCTTGGAACGATTTCCCGATAACTCCTCGGCGCGTTTCTCTAATCACCTCCCGGAAAGGTGGTCCTGCAGGGCCAATGGGAGGTGTGTCTTTCCAAAATTAGATACCCCATTCGCGTTTACAATCACTTTCCCAATTGCGCGTTAAGCGGTTCCTATATCGAAGACGGTAAAAGTACCAATTTTGGTCTATCTTTTAAAAATAGCACCATCAAAGATCCCGAGATGTTATACAAAGTGGTTAGTAACCGAATAAAGTTAGACCTCGACTTCGACAAATTCTTTAAATATACCGACGGCAAGGTGTCCGTGAATCGCGAGGTCGTCTTGGCTCCTCCGGATAAAAACAATCATAAAAAATTCGGGCGCCGAAACGCATCCTGCCACTCCCAAAAATCAATCGCCACTTTAGGGAGAATCGGACGTCGCGACCGCACCTCCCGTTAACGAATAACCATTGCCGTCGGGGTCAGACACCTTCGGATCCGTGGTGTTGCCTCACAAGCGCCTGTAGTTTAGCGAACACATGGAAAAGGTGCCGGAAATTTCCAACCGAAAACGTCACAAGAGAAGCGAGGGATACAAGGGGTCTGATGCCCTAAACCGAACGTTCAAAGTCCAAAGAAACCCAAACAGGTTACCGCCGCCGCCTCGTTCCGTTCCGGGACACGTTGGATTTCCTCGATGACTCCTTTCACATCCTTGGGCAGGATGCAAGGTTACTCGCCCAACGACGACGTAGTTCAGATTCCATTGCCGGTATACAACGTGGACCCGTATATGGGGTTTCTTTACGAGTTCTTCGTCTACTGCAACCTCGTCGTTCTGCAATTGTTCGGCAACACGTTCGTTCAAGTCCCGGAAAGCACCGTCGTCGACCACGCTCATGAGTCATCGAAATGCGTTTCGGCGGAAAAATCGTGTTTTCCTCCAAAGTGACTTCCCTTACTTCAGCAAGAGTGTAACGTGGTGATCATCGATTTAAGGGACAGTCTAGGACATCTCTTGCCATTTGCCGACGGTTTTTCTTCCGCATTGGTTCTATCCTTTAGACCGAGAAATGAACTCTTACGATCAACTCATTTTCGCTACTACCTAGATCAGGCCGGAGGCAGATACGACGATCGCGAATTTGTTCTCTATAGAGGTGCAGCGTTTCAGAGGGGAATCGAGGCTTTTCAGCACGTTAGGCGGTTTATTTCGTACTCTGCTACCTGTGTTCAAAAGCGGTGAGACAGCGGTGGGAAAGGAGGCTTTGAAAATGGAGTCTCATGTTTTGGCAGACATGGCGTCGTCGTCCGCACCACCGAAAGGGGTCCTAAACCCTCGACTGAGGGAAGGCGGCTCCAATCTAAAGCGAAAGGCACAGGCTAAGCTTGACACCATCAACGGTTCCGGAGCCAAACGGGTCTAGATAAAAAGGAGCGTTAGATGTAAAAAGAAGTAGTCAAAAACCAAGCCTAAGCGGGGTAAGAGGCGAACCAAGTCCAAGCACAGGAGAGGTAAGCAGAATACAGCCAGACGCGGTTAACTTTGCAAGAAAAATAGCTTTGACATTTTTTCGACATGAGTGCGCCGGTGTTCGCCAATCCGAAACCCGATATCTTCAAACCGAAGGTTGTTCAGACCAGCATCGAAGGGCACGAAATACTTTACCTCAACCCTCAAAACTACATCACCCATATCTCTCTCATCACGTTTCAGTATTCTTCTAATAGCGACGATTATCTCGATTTATCATACGTTCAACTAGAGCTGGGTGTATAAATCGTCGATGCTTCCGGAAAAAATCTCAAACCCCAAATTAACGTTAGCTTTATCAACAATTATCTAAATTCCCTATTTAGCCACGTCTCGTTGTCTCTAAACAATGTGAACGTATCCATGCACCAACAAGGGTACCCTTTCAGAACCTACCTCGAAAACCTGTTCAATCGCACGTTCTTTGGCATGAATTGTACTCTACAATTATCGCTATGGCTAAAGGATACTGCGGGCAGCATAGACTTCGCCAATAACGACGGGGTCAAATTGCGTATTCTTCACACCAAAGGCAGCAAGGTGGCGTATCTCATGGGACCCGTCTCCCACGGTCTCTTTAACCAGGAAAAACGCATTCTTAAAAAGGTGCACCTCGCCATCACACTAACACTCTCGGCACCTCAATTTCATCTCATTTCCGAGAATGCGGCACTTCAAGCGCACACGGAAGTCGTTTCGGGCAAATTATATCTAAAAGACGATAAACCTTCGGCCGCGGTAAAGTTGGCTCATCAAAACGGCCTTCTAAGTTCTAACGAGTTTTACCCCTTTGTGGACGTCGATTTTCAATCGCTAAGCTATCCGAAAGATTATTCCACCGCTCACTTTACCAACATTCTCGTCCGAAAAATTCCCAGGCGCATCACTCTAGCCATGACGTCTGATAAAACGAACTCGGGGGATATCACGAAAAATCTTTATCACTTCTCCCACTTCGACCTCACCGCTCTTCAGTTGTTCGTCAATAACCGCCCTGTTCCGTCCCACGTCATGTAGGCCAACTTCGCAGCAGGCGACTTTACGCAAGCGTACCATTCTGTAATTCCCGGTTTAAACAAACATTTTCCACCCGAAGGTCTTCCCTTCACCAGAAACGAGTACCTGAACGGATACACGGTTTTCGTTTTCGATCTCACCCCCGAAATGTCTGTAGATAAGGATTACCTTTCCAGCACTACCCACGGAAACCTGTCTATAAAGCCACGGTTTGCTTCGAAACTCGCAGAACCAGCGTGTCTTCTCGTTCTATCGAAAATCGATAGAAACCTCGATATCGACAGCAACCGCTCTGTGCTCGTAACATGAATGCGCGTCAAATTCGCTCCCGTCTTCGCAAATATCCAGAGCTTGTGGGCGTCTTCGCCAGCGATCAAATTCCTAACCCCCTTCTCATTTCACCCCAACTGCGATCGTGATCAACACTGACACTCACGCAAAACCTGGAAGGCATTGGATATGCATTTTCGTCTCTAAAGACGGATACGGCGAATATTTCGACAGTTATGTTTTACCGTCTCTCTTATCCACCGTTCTTCTCTTTTTGCAAAACTACTGCGGTTCGCATTGGCGCCACGTCACCCGTCGCTTGCAAGCAGACACCCCCGCCACGTGCGGTCATTACGTCGTGGGTTCCTATCCCACCGATATCGCAACTTGCCGACATACTCCTTTTTTCCAAATTTAAAATCTCGGATTACCTTTTCAACGACTACCTCATTACCCTGTGACATTATGCAAGGTGTTCCACGTCTAACGCTCAATCTTGCCGCTTCGTCTACACCTATAAGCATGTTGACCCATTTCCCCTACTCGATATTCGTCGTTTCATCTCCGATCATGTAAGTACCGGTGCTCCACCCCACTTTGATTTTCTTTTCGTTGTTGCTAATCTCTGTTTTTCATCTGCATTTGTTTCGTATTTTTTAGGACTACAGCTGCGCAATTTCTCAACAACGCCAAAACCAAGTACCTCACCGTCACCCACCACAGAACCGTAAGTGAGCGTCACCATCGCCATCTGTGGGAAAAAGAAGTCGGTCGAGTTTCACTCTCTTCCAGATTGGGCAGCACTCGTCGAGAAGCGGGGGCCAAAGATCAAGGAACACTTCAACGGTACAGCCAGTTATCACAAATCTAAGGAGAACGTCACGGACAAGATCGCCATCCGTTTAAAATACCTCTTCGGGTACCCAGTCATCGTATTCGAACCTTCCGGCATAGCTCTGTTTCCCGAGGAGTGGTCTCGTCTCAAGAGGCTCTTCACCGTTCACCAACCGCACCTTCAAAACTAGTTTCATCGTAGATCGCTCTTTTTTCTAAACCCATTCTTCCTACATGTCTAACAGCATCCTTCTCGTGCTCAACAAGCGCGCACAGACCTCCCACATCGGAAGCGTGCGCGACCTCGACCTCGACATCCGCCATCGCATCACTGGCGCAAAGAGGCATCAAACCAAGTACGGTAAACCACAGTCGTCAGGCTCAGTGACGGCCGAGAAATATTTCTACCCTCGGTTTTTACCAGGCTGGAAGCCTCTGCCATCGAGGACATCAACTGCGGAAGCTCCTACATCATCTACGAAGGGTCGGAGTTCCAGAAGGGAGGATTAAAAAAATTAACATCGAATTCACCCAGGATCCCATCCATGGTTAAGCATGGCGTGCTCCACGGATTTCCTCGACAGCGGTAAGTTCACTCGACCCCATATTTAACATCCTTTGTACATTTTCATGAGCCACTCTTCTCGCATCTCATTTGTTGTTCCTTTATATGTTTGCAGGTAACAACCTGATGGCATGCATTAACTTCAATGCATCCGGAACGGTGTCGCAGGCCGGGACCTTCGTCGCCCAAGAGGAATTCGACATCGCTTCGACCATCGTGGAGAGATTCGGTCGTATCGGAACCGTCACCATCAACGTCA
The DNA here is from genome assembly GCA_030765065.1 of Deroplatys truncata. Lineage (NCBI taxonomy): Eukaryota > Metazoa > Arthropoda > Insecta > Mantodea > Mantidae > Deroplatys > Deroplatys truncata. The sequence goes on along the minus strand of CM060990.1, from coordinate 4,867,196 downwards.
GCATCTCGGATGCGGCCGTCATCTTTTTGTCGTTCGTACCTTCCAAGATATCTCCTAACGGGTGAGAGACCTCTTGGACGTTGTCCATCGATCGTGAAGTGATTCTACCAAGTGTCAATCCTAGCATCATCGCTCCCGTTTGTTTTCCAAAAAGCGAAAGCAGCGATAGCAATTTTTCCCACATTTCTTTTTCTTGCGAAAACCAAAAGCGTGCTTCAAGGCATTCTTCCCATGATGGACTATTCACTTTGCACGACCGTATTCAAAATAATTTTACTCGCCAGTGTAACCATTAACTTTCTCTAAATCAATTTTTCTCTCAACCATGAAAACCAACCTACAGAACCGTATCGACCTGATAAGGTGTCTCCTTGCATGACGGCATCTAAACGGTTTGCTATTTTTTTCATAAAGTGTTCATATTATTACGTCATGCATGCAATCTTTTCACTAAATAAGAACACTGTAACCTCTAATCTTATTTGCCTTTTCATTTATTTTCGTTGTTCATTCCATTCCTTTTCGTTTACCTCACCTACCTAAAAGCTCACCGCCGTTAAAAGCAGAAGCGGTACAAAATACAAGCATCATGGTCGCCAATAGGTGGAGCAGCGCACGAAACTTCTCCAGCGGTGCAGCAAAGAAAAGTAACCTGGCCGCCACACCGTCATAGGCGGAGAAACAGCAAGGTGGAAAATGGCCGCCAGGCCATCATGAGTGGGACGGCGCACGTCACTCCTTCAGAAAAGGTAACTATCATGGCGGCCACACGTCATAGGCGGAGAAAAGCAAGACGGAAAATGACCGCCAGGTCCTCATGGATGGGAGAGCCCACGTCACTCCTACAGCAAAGGTAAGTCTCGTGGCGGTCACGCAGGCATAAACGACAAAGCACAAGCATCATGGCCACCAGGCCGTCATAGGTGGGGCAACAGTACACGTCACACGTAGCGCCTCACCTCTCTTCTACCTCATATTCTGGTCGTCCTTGCTCCACTGCCGCAACCTGCCTCATCGCTCTTACGTTTCCTTACTCACTGGTCGACCTTGCTCCACTACCGCAACCTGCCTCATCGCTCTTACGTTTCCTTGCTCACTGGTCGACCTTGCTCCACTGCCGCAACCTGCCTCATCGCTCTTACGTTTCCTTACTCACTGGTCGACCTTGCTCCACTGCCGCAACCTGCCTCATCGCTCTTACATTTCCTTGCTCACTGGTCGACCTAGCTCCGCTACCGCAACCTGCCTCATCGCTCTTACGTTTCCTTACTCACTGGTCGACCTTGCTCCACTACCGCAACCTGCCTCATCGCTCTTACGTTTCCTTACTCACTGGTCGACCTTGCTCCACTACCGCAACCTGCCTCATCGCTCTTACGTTTCCTTGCTCACTGGTCGACCTTGCTCCACTACCGCAACCTGCCTCACCTCTCTTCTACCTCATATTCTGGTCGTCCTTGCTCCACTGCCGCAACCTGCCTCATCGCTCTTACGTTTCCTTGCTCACTGGTCGACCTTGCTCCACTACCGCAACCTGCCTCATCGCTCTTACGTTTCCTTGCTCACTGGTCGACCTTGCTCCACTGCCGCAACCTGCCTCATCGCTCTTACGTTTCCTTACTCACTGGTCGACCTTGCTCCACTGCCGCAACCTGCCTCATCGCTCTTACATTTCCTTGCTCACTGGTCGACCTAGCTCCGCTACCGCAACCTGCCTCATCGCTCTTACGTTTCCTTACTCACTGGTCGACCTTGCTCCACTACCGCAACCTGCCTCATCGCTCTTACGTTTCCTTACTCACTGGTCGACCTTGCTCCACTACCGCAACCTGCCTCATCGCTCTTACGTTTCCTTGCTCACTGGTCGACCTTGCTCCACTACCGCAACCTGCCTCACCTCTCTTCTACCTCATATTCTGGTCGTCCTTGCTCCACTGCCGCAACCTGCCTCATCGCTCTTACGTTTCCTTGCTCACTGGTCGACCTTGCTCCACTGCCGCAACCTGCCTCATCGCTCTTACGTTTCCTTACTCACTGGTCGACCTTGCTCCACTACCGCAACCTGCCTCATCGCTCTTACGTTTCCTTACTCACTGGTCGACCTTGCTCCACTACCGCAACCTGCCTCATCGCTCTTACGTTTCCTTACTCACTGGTCGACCTTGCTCCACTACCGCAACCTGCCTCATCGCTCTTACGTTTCCTTACTCACTGGTCGACCTTGCTCCACTACCGCAACCTGCCTCATCGCTCTTACGTTTCCTTACTCACTGGTCGACCTTGCTCCACTACCGCAACCTGCCTCATCGCTCTTACGTTTCCTTGCTCACTGGTCGACCTTGCTCCACTACCGCAACCTGCCTCATCGCTCTTACGTTTCCTTACTCACTGGTCGACCTTGCTCCACTACCGCAACCTGCCTCATCGCTCTTACGTTTCCTTACTCACTGGTCGACCTTGCTCCACTACCGCAACCTGCCTCATCGCTCTTACGTTTCCTTGCTCACTGGTCGACCTTGCTCCACTACCGCAACCTGCCTCATCGCTCTTACGTTTCCTTACTCACTGGTCGTCCTTGCTCCACTACCGCAACCTGCCTCATCGCTCTTACGTTTCCTTGCTCACTGGTCGACCTTGCTCCACTACCGCAACCTGCCTCATCGCTCTTACATTTCCTTACTCACTGGTCGACCTTGCTCCACTACCGCAACCTGCCTCATCGCTCTTACATTTCCTTGCTCACTGGTCGACCTTGCTCCACTACCGCAACCTGCCTCATCGCTCTTACGTTTCCTTACTCACTGGTCGACCTTGCTCCACTACCGCAACCTGCCTCATCGCTCTTACGTTTCCTTACTCACTGGTCGACCTTGCTCCACTACCGCAACCTGCCTCATCGCTCTTACGTTTCCTTGCTCACTGGTCGACCTTGCTCCACTACCGCAACCTGCCTCATCGCTCTTACATTTCCTTGCTCACTGGTCGACCTTGCTCCACTACCGCAACCTGCCTCATCGCTCTTACGTTTCCTTACTCACTGGTCGACCTTGCTCCACTACCGCAACCTGCCTCATCGCTCTTACGTTTCCTTGCTCACTGGTCGTCCTTGCTCCGCTGCCAGAACCTCTCTCACCGTCCTTACACTTCCTCACTGGGCCACCTTGCTACGCACAGCAAGCTGACTCATGGATATTCCACTTTCGTCCCACCTCGCCCTAGGGGCGTAACTCTCAACAGCGGCGCCGCGGGGCAGCTGCCCCCACCACCCGTGGCTACCCTTTCCCGTACACCGCAGTGCACACGCCAGCGGCCCCCGCCCAACCTACAGGTCGCTACCCCTTACGGGTGTGCAAACTCTCCATACAATTACAGGGGCCTGACCCGCAACAGCGGCGCCGCGGGGCACCTGCACCCGCCACCCGTGGCTACCCCTTCCCGTACACCGCAAAGTTGTCCCAAACGGAAAACCCTCAAATAATAGTACGACTTCGACAAAAAGTTGTCTCAAACGGAACCACCTGAAATATTTGTCCGACCTTCACAAAAGAATTGTCCGACCTTCACAAAAAGGTTGTCTCAAACGGAACCACCTCCAATAATTCTCTGACCATCACCAAAAACTCTGACCTTAACAAAAAAATGTTGTCCGAGACGGACCCCCCATCAAATTATCTGACTTTGAAAATGGTTCTGTCCGAAACGGTACCTAACTATTGTTATACGTGACATAAATGTTGTGACAGTTTTCACGGTTCATGAATTCAGTTTTGCTGTTCTTTAATAAATTATATAAAACTTTCTGCTGTAGGTGACTGTCTAATTGTTAGCGTTAATTTTTTTTTACAATATGAAAATGCTAATTGGACTGCGAATTGATTTGGTAATGTAAAGAACCATAAGTGTTAAATATTTGTGACAGACTTCCTGCTATTTCTGCTGCAGTATAATTTGAAGGTAAAGAGAGAAAGGGTTATGCCGAAATTCGAAAACATAAGGGTATTTATAAACGAAAATAATAGAAAACAGCAGATGTTCAACTGCTGTTCCTTAGTTTGGCTGAGACAACTTAATTTCGAGCTCTCAAGGACTCTGTAATGGAGTTAAATTATCTTTCGGGGCTCCTAACTTCCCTTGCAAGGTTAGCGTGATGCACTGAATACCATGGCTTTTGAAACTATGTAGCACTCATATTTTATGTATGTACAAACACTACGTAATTATCTTATTCAGGAGATTTTTTACAAACAAATAGAATCTTGATTCCACAATAGTTATGTCCTGTTATTCCATCGCTATATGTAACGACCTCGGATTACTTTATTGTTAAATACATAATAATCCCGATTCCGACACAATATGCGTTTTACTCCTCTTATAATTTAATCATAGACTTTCGAACACATACACATGCATTGAGGTTACAATAGTAACATATAAGAATATAGTACACACAGAATGCTAAAATTATGAGGCATGAAGGCGAGTAAACATATTTTCTATGATTCTGAAAATTGCGTTAGAATTAGAAAACTGCATTCTTCAAAATCCTTTTCATTGGTGTGGCAAAAAGGTGACTCGTAACATTTAGACTACCTCCACTGCTTTTATTTGTAGTCGGCCGAGTTACCATTTACATTTTACGTGCTGGTGGTTGGCATTATTTATGAGTGGTGTTCTGTAAATTCTAAATGAGACTCAAAGATGTCTTGAAGGTGACCAAATAACTATTAATTATCATCCTTTTAGATGGGCTGTAAAGTTTTAGACGCGTAAGTGAGTTATTTGTTTGCAACAACCGTGTAAACCAGTGTTCACATTTTCTACAAAATTGATAAAACTGAATTGAGTTGTGATAAATAAAAAGTGGGCTGCTAAATTTAAGCGTGCTCACACATCTATTGAAACGTTGCGCTTCAGGGGGTCTGAAAAGCGCTAGCGCCGAAGAGATTGTGACAAATGTTCACAATGCCGTACTCGGTGAATGTCAATTGAAGGCATTACAAGGACTTCGATAGGCCGCGCCCACTACAGTTTGAGGAAGCTTTCCACTTGATAGCGACGGGTCAGAAACTCATCAGCAGTGTTTAGACTTGTTTGAACCAGTTTCAGTGAGATTTTCCTGGCATCATAAATGTAGATGATACATGCATTCATCACTAGACGCCATAGACGAAAGATCAGTCCAAACAGTGGTGGCAACGTGTGAAAATGCAACAATGAAAGCAAAAGACGGTTCCATGTGCAGGAAAACGTGATGGGTACGGTTTTCTGGAATTCTCATGGTATGATGCTTATCGACAAGCTGCAGAACTGGATCAACTGAAGGATGCTAGTCAGGCTATAAGCCCATATCTTGCGAAAGGAAAACTTCTCATTCATCACGTTTTGTTCCCAAACCTGAAAATTGACTGGGTGGTTTAGGATTCACATGAAATGATGATGATGAAGCTGAGAAATTCCCTTATTTTGTATAGCTAGACAAATATTTTACTGAGAGTATTAAAACGTTTGAAAGTTTGCTGGACTAACTGCGTTTATCCATGGTGACATGTTAAACAAAAGTATTTCTCTTAAATCTTTTGTTTTTCGGTCTGTCGGAGAAATTTTATAACGCCCGTTGCACGTCGCATATTCCTGTGATTCGGGGAACAACCGACACGCTTGTTCTGTACTAAAGCTTTAGGAGTACGAATTAGTGAAATCATTAGCTCCAAAAGTTTAATGTAAATTTAGCAATCCTTTGCCAGCAGTCCTTTGCCAGCAATCTAAATACTTGTTAATATCAGCCTTGGAGAATTCTAGCCGTTTATAATAAGTGAAAACCAGTGTTACATTAGCCTAGATCATAACATCGAAGTACTTGTACAATCTTTTCTTTTTTCTTTTATCACTGCATTTTGCAACACTAAACTACCTTGTATTCATAAACCAATATTAGAGGTGCATTTTAATTTTGTGTGGCACTCGGGGAGCAAGACAATAAATATAAGGCTTTTTGTGATTTTTTTACCGAAAAAGGTAGTTTAAAACCGCGGTATAATAATTACACAGTGTCCTACATTATCAGCTGGTATATTTTGTGTTCATCCATTAGCACTACATGATCACCGCGAAGTGCACATCATTGACCAACGATTTGAGGTAAGGAACAGCAGTAGCTTAAATTAGGATAAGTTCAGTTCTGGGGTAAGTCTGATCAGCAGTCACAACTGTCGTTAATTATGTATTTACCGGTCTGTGTGTAACGCCTCTTGAACCCCTAATGTCAAAAAGGCTCCAGCATATGAACACATTTCATTTTTGAGCACCTCATACCACATGGCGGTTGCCTTATGAACGATTCAGTTGATTTGAAAGCAATTCAAATACAGCAAACTTAAGATGTTTCAATCAGTAATAATTTTTAAAAGCAGAAAATTGCTCGCTCAGATACGAAATGGCACAAAGGTGATGTAGAGTTTTTTAACGTGCCTATACATGGAATATGAGATTCCAAATACAGGTGTCCATAAAGTCCTAATACCTTTTCATGCTACTGGTCTGCCACAACACTTCTCCTTCTTCTTTCACTGTTTACCCTAGCCTTTTTTAAGGCTTACAACCCCAGAAATTACAAGCGGGTGCCTGGGGTCAAACGCCTGTCGACAGCACAAGGCTATGGATAAGAAAGAACAGCCAGGATGGGTGATAAGCCCGAAGCATGGTATGAGAGTCAGAAAGGAGTTGATATGAAATGCCGGTGAGAAAATGAAAGGAAAGATGATGGCGGAATTGGTGGAACGAATAGCGGGAGAAACCGGAGAACCCGGAGAAACCCCGTCCAGACGCCTCTTTGTCACCACAAATCCCACATGCTGTTCCCTGGGATTGAACCCAGACCACCTTGGTGAGAGACGAGCGGACCAACCACTCGACCACGGCGCCGCTCTTGTGCTACAATATAATAAACATTATATTAGGATAGAGTAGGACCTTATAAAGCCCAATGCAGTTAAACCTGACCACCTTAATTATCAACACAGTTCCCATCACCCTGTGGTTGTACAGAACACGCGCCGTAATATTTGAGGGGGTATTAGCTAGTATGCCGCTCTTATTCCTTGTTTCAACTCATGCACATGCGGCAACTTGGTGATGTAAACTCGGTTCTTAATGAAACCTCATGAAGAAATCAAGGGAGTAGGTCGGGAGAACCGGAAGCCCACAAGTAATCCACCGGTTATGTAACGGCTTATTCAGGGAGTCCCGCACAGTGTTTGCATAGTGGGGTGGTGCTTCATCTTGTTGGTAAATGACAGAAAAGGACCTGCCGTACCGTGGCTCCAGGAACAACTGCAGCATGTTAAAATAGATTGTCACAATAATTGTCTAATGTTGATAATGGAGGTGGGCATCCTGAACTGTATTAGGCGTTACAAGGTCCTGTTCTATTCTTATAATGTTTATTGTATTATAGTAGACCAGGAACATGACATTTTTGGGACTTAATGGGCGCCTGTAGAATAGCTTATGCATTTTACAATACAAAGACTGAGGTGACATGGTTTGACCAATAAACCACACCAACCCAACCTGACGTGCGGACCGAAGGAAAACCAAACTCAAGTCGTTATTCTTCAGGACCCATTAGCAGTCCAAGTTTAGTGCTTGGAGATTCGGATGTCTTATAATAGCAAATGACGATCCCTCCCACCATTAGGATCACTAGTTTAGCGTGCTTATCTCAAGTTTCAGGCATTTATTAACTTTGAGAAGTGCTCGTGTGCCAATTTGATACAAAAATCAAGTTCCAACTGTTATACATATTTAGAAAGCGCTCACCATAACACTTCTTAGGAATATGGAAACTCTAATAGGATATCGACAAATATGAAACCGACTCACAATGAAGGAAATGAAGGAGGGCCATGTGGAAGAACGATCTAGTTGGGTTGGTTTGTTGTTTATTCCCAGAATTGCGTTTGTGTCCTTCAACTCTTCCGCTTTAGCAGAAAACTGCCAGAGTAATTTAGAGAGTAAAGAAACTTCTTTTCTTTCTACCTTCTGTTTGTGAATTTTTCTCTTTAAGGCACATGAGGAACGCAACTTCTCTCATTAAAAAGAGAGAAGAAAATGAAAGAAAAACAAAGCAAAATATACCTTACCTCACTCTGAATACGAATGAATGCTTTAACTGCTTGGGTCATACATCAGTGATTCGTTTGCGATTGTGTTCAGCCACACAGATTCAATTAGCAAGTCCTTGATTAAATGTGCCATAACGCAATAGCCGAGAAGTGTCATGTATTGACTTCCTCTAAATCTAAACGCAATTAACGTATATTAAACCTAACTGCACCTAATTAACTTTACCTTAATTAAAACACTGCGCTTTTAATAATGTACTATTTGTGGAATATTGCACAGATGCGTAATAGTATTTAATTTGTTGCTTGCTTGTAATTTAAAGCATGCGCTTGGCTTTTTCGAGAAAACTTTTCGTGCTTTCTATCCTTTTTCTCTTTTCGTGAAGTCTGGAGATTGACAAATATGAAGCCAAAGCACTGCTTTGGATTTGGAGTTTCTCAAATAAACATCTGGTTAGTTTTAAACTAATAAAGTTATTTCCAATCTGACGCATGTCTCGAAACACTATAACGTACTGTGTAGAATCTTGGCAAACTAATAACTATTAAAGAGCAGTGTCTAGTACTACAGCTTTCAGCTCGATGTCTTACTTCCTAAAATGCTCAAAAAAGGGAAAAAAATCATTTCAGTTAAAGCTATGTGCATTGCATATCAGAAGGCTGAATACTGTTTCATATAGTAATACTAGTACTACTACTACTACTACTACTACTACTACTACTACTACTACTACTACTACTACTACTACTACTACTACTACTACTACTACTACTACTACTACTACTAATAATAATAATAATAATAATAATAATAAGAATAGTAATGGAACAGCAAAATATATGCAAGGGCTTTACCACTGGCTTTACTTCCCTTCCAAGGGAAGACATGCCAATTTTTTTACGTCTGAAAAACTCCATCGACCTCCGCCGGGGTTGAACCCGCGACCTTCTGAACTAGAGGCTAACATGGTACCCTTAGAGCACAGAGAACGACTCAGCGCTACTGAAATTACTAACCGGGTTATTATGCGAACTACTGACAAAAGTAGTAGACATACCGATGCCAGAGGAACAATTGGGAGTTAGGAAGGGCAGATCTGCAACTTGGGCACTAGGTTGTCTACAATGGGACATACAGGATTTACTGAAACCTCACGGAGGGAAACAACATGCGACCTTTCTAAATTACTCCAGGCTTTCTACAACGTAAATAGATGGACCCTAATGGATAAACCGAGCACTTTGTGGGCAAACACAGTTACGAAGGAGACTCATTAGGAACCTGCTGGGCAATAACCAAATAAAAATTTCGGATAACACCACTAAATTCTAAGGTATACAATAGACAACCCGGGTACTATAGGGAGACCAGTTCAGTCCACTATTGATTAACTTAGCCACAGCAGACGTTTTGGACTAATACCAGACAATATATCTATACACATGGCACTGACCTCCACCAGCGAACAAGAGGTTTTCGGCAGAGTGCCAGACTGTGTAGAACGAAACAATTTGCACCTCAGTAAGGAAAAGACGGTCGCAATGTCTTTCAGGAAAGAAGGGAAGGCGAAAAATTTAGTCCATAAAGGCACACCTCCCAAGTCAATACCACATTCCAAATACCTAGGAGTGACATTCCAAACAACAGGGACGGTATTCACTGTTTAATGCAATCAGGTTCTTACGAATATATGGATGTTAATGCACTGTTATTTACTACGTGCATAAAATTTGGCCAATAATGGAACGCAGTTCTTTATGTTGGTACTGAAAATCTGACCCACCCTCTGCTAGCGTGACCACCTCTGTTTTTTCGAGCATAACTCTAGCAATTGAGTTGGCAGGATGCTTTACTTCCCCATAGTATGGGGAAGTGCCGAAGGGTAACATTACAACTTAAACTATGTATTTTCATGCTACACTACCGTTTTTGCAATGCCGGCTTTTTTATTTTCCTTGCATTAACCTTAATCTTTGTCTCCATGTCGCTTATGAAAGCTCTCATATAAATGTCGCGGCTATCGTTCAGTTTAACCACACAACTCTTCACCCCTTCCTCTAGAAGGTCGAGTTATATTGATGTTGGTTTAAGATTTCCTTGTGTACCAATCGTAGCGAAGCTCTATAAAAAGGCGGTATCCGCACCATCCCTTCGACACATCGATTATAACATCGTTCATTGGTTCGTTTTTGTTTCCCTGAAATGTTTTTCAGGCCAGCCACATAGAGAACTGATATAGGTGCATTTGGGTGAAGTCAAGGGATGTTCACGTGAAGATGGAAACCTTACCGAAGGAATAACCCTTTGAATCTAGGAGAATATGCCACTTTTTATGCACGTCAGAGTACCCACTTAGCCCATTCATTTTAGTCACCGCCGCTCCGTGGTATAGCGGGTACAATTACTTTCCACATTAATATGCTGAGCCAAAAGCTTTGGCCATTTCAGGGAATACAGCACAGAATTTCAGTGATTCTCCCTGATGCGGCTATTGAGTTGCATATGAGAAATAAGTGAGCGCTAATCTTCGCATAACCTTTGCTTTGGAAATTCATTGTCCGATGAATTAGGGTTTTAAACTGTTTCATTAAAGCATATGAAAAATGTAATTACTGCATTTAATTTGTTATAATGCATTATTTCCACGTCCATATTTTAGATACTTACGTTACATTTGGCTGCTTGCTTGTTGCAAGAAGTTTGTTAGTATGAAGTCACTATACATAAAGTAACTTATATATAATAGGTCAGTTAGATATGTATTAGGTGCTCATCGGATGGCCGTAGACTGCGTTAAGAATAAAATCGCTACGGATATTATAGCTATCTTCTTCGACTATAGAGTGAATTGTATTCAGGTTCCCAAAAGGAAATACCCATTTGTATGTATACCTTAATCGCAGAGAAAATGGAATATCCGTCACTAGAGAGAGGGAGAGAGAGAGAGAGGGAAAAACACATACATATACCTACACAAGTTACACACAGTTATTTGGTTTACCTCAGGCGAGGAATCATTAATGGGCGGTTCCAGATGTGTCCATATGGCTACACACCATCAATGTGCTATTCAAAGTGGTTCTTGTTGCATGAATTTATGGAGAATAAGCGGTCGGAGCGTAGGTACACTTGACCACAATATGAGTATCTCACACTGGCAGATTCGCTCCTAAACTCCTGAACCTTGTGGTGAACAACTACATGTAACTTAAATTTACATGAACTTCGTTTAGACAAAACTAAAACACACACATTTTTACAAACGTAAAATGAAATTTTGTGTTTAGGTTTTCATGCGTCAGTGACAAATTCTGTGATGCCCCTGCTTCGTTTCCTCCTATGTCTCTCCATTCATGGATTCCAATTGATTGGAAACCTCTTGACGCTACCTAAATGCGTTGTCTAGGCTCTTCTCGATCTCTTGAAAGTAACACTTGACGGAGCTGCATATTCAAAGCCTCCCCTAACTTTGAAGCGTGAAGGAAATGAAAACTAATTTACTGATTTTCCACGATACTATATAGTATTATTGTAACTCAGGTGGAACAGAATAGATCTTTTACGCGACATTATATATGTATATATTAAGCGTGAAGCACGTGGAACAGAACAGTGATAGTACGCGACGGTATATATATCATACACCAGCCCGCTGTTTAGGGCTAAGATGGTGCGCGTTATTAAAGTGCTCTGGTAGCACATAAGTAAGTTTTTTATTCATTTCTGTTCGTGTTTCGAGAACGTTCTAGTAAATCATGATTTCCTTTCGAAAGCACTAGAAAACGGATTTGCCTATAAATACAAGTTCCAGCCGTTTGTGCTCACTGTGGAACAATGTTCTCGAACAGAGAGTATCTGGACATGCTGTTAGTATACGGGGAAGCGAAGCAGAATGCAACAGAGGCACGTCGTCTATACCAACAGAGGTTTCCACAGAGAACGCTTGGTACAGGTCACACGTTTTTGCAGAGCTGCGAACCGCCTTCTGGAACCAGGAATAGAGCATAAGACACCACATCCACAAAGAGATCACCCTGTCAGTGACCAAGCAACGACGGATCGTGTGACTGACTGTCATTGAGCATACGCATTGTAGTAGGAGGGACATTCACAAACATTTCAATATTTGCAAATCTTCCGCGTGGAGAATAAATCATGCAAAGTTTCACCCTTAACATCTTCTACTACAACAAGATCTACTGTAGCCGGACCATGAATGGAAAGCGACGTTCGAGCTAGATCATATCACAAAGCGAACAAGATCCATTTTTTTGGCAACTAGGTTATTTACAGACGAAGCAGGGTTCCATAACACAGGCCATATAAATCGTCACAACATACATTACCGGAGCAGTGTAAACCCATATTGAATGCGAGAGGTGACCTTACACGTCCGATGGATTTTCAACGTTTGGGCTGGTATACTCGGTGATCATCTAATAGGCCCGTATTTTTATGATGACCAACTCACTGGGAATCACTGTATCCATTTCTTACAACACCAGCTGCCTACTCTACTGGATAAAGTGCAGTTGCAGAACCGAGTATGTGGTACCAACATAATGGGGCGACAGCTCATTCGGCCCGTCGTGTAACAGCTTATCTCGATGCCACCAACCTACCCAGAGCAATGGATCGGACAGAAACGACCAATAGGGTGGCCAGCAGGCTCATCAGATTTAACCCCATTAGATATCTTAAAGATATCGTGTACCAGGAGTGACCAATGACCCCTCCACAGCTCAGGGAACGCATCATCTTAGCTTGCCGTGACACCACAAAGGCCATGTTGTGCCGATTTAGGCTGGTAATGATGGTTATACTGAGATTTGGCATCCGCCGGCATGGTGGCCAGTTCGAACACCTATTACAACCACATGGAGGAAACGGGTAAATTGTAAAGGTTTATCCGTGTGATGGTTCGGCATGATGTCATAGTCGCTGTTAAATGCACTACTTTGGGAAACAGAGAGGTTCACAGGGATCACAACTGGGCATGCAAACGTTATCTAGTTTGTACGTACGTACTGCATTTTGTAAACTGTGAGAACAATTTATTGGCCTGCTTTTGTATGAATGAATAGCTTTAAATAGTAAAACATTATTTAATGATGCCTTATTTTTGTAAGTTATAATTACATTGTTATATGAATTTATTTATGATGTTCATTAAAGCATATTCTAACAAGTAACAATTAGTGTTTTAATGAAATTTACGTAATAAAAAAATTAAGTTAAACGACACTTCCATGCCAAACTATTAGTTCTCGTTAAGTTTACTAAACATAAAAAGTACCTTCATGTGGTAGTATTTGAACCTGGGACCTTCACCACTGAATCCCAGCGCGCATGATGTTGCGCATACACAGCGGTGCAAAACAGTCATTTCGGCGAAATTGATTCGACGCAATGCAATGGACAGTGTTTACAGCATAGCCTGCTGGTGTAGGATTGGCGGTGTTGCATTGGTATGGGGATACGTGAGTGTGTGTTTTGGCTCCTGCTGTAGATTTTTGGCCCCTCATGAGTTCGTTCCGCTTTTCGGTGGTGACAGGATGTTCGACAGGGGAAGGATTCTTATCTCAGGGGTTTTTCGAGGAAAGAATATTCAGGTAGCAAGTAGACGACCTTGACAGTTGGTACTTTATTCTCGCTCTAAAAAGGTAACACACTGCACTCCGGTGGCACGTTTTCCCCTTCAACCACATACAAGACACAAAATTGTTTGAATTACAGCTCGTGTAAAAGGTCGCGACACTCCATATGCGCAAGAGAGGTGAAATCAGGAGAAGTGGTGAGAGTGGTAGGAGAGCAAGGGACCAGAAGTATATCACAACTTGGAGGCAGTCGCTGACCCCCACTTGCAAGTGGGCTGGTCAGTGCTATTGCGCAGCTTTGCTTCAGGAGTGGGGGACTGTCACGACGTTTTACGCTAGCTGTATTATTTTAGCCACTATCAACTATCCTACGCCCCACTAGCGAGTTAGCGCTCCTAACCACGAAACGCTGATTTTTGTGATTGCTCACTCATATGCACAGCACTGTGTGTTAAACTTTGTAACACAGACTTAATGATTTTTCCGACCACTACTTCTGAGATGAAGTAACTTTTAGCGTCTTAACCTCGTGATGATCTGAGAGAGAGTGCCACTTCATCTTCACAGCTCCTGCCTGGATTTTTATAGGAATTTTTCCTATTTCACGCCCATTTTCTAGGCGGCTTGGTTCGGGTTTCTCACCACGTGATTTATCACGCCGTTTATTCGCTGCTTTACTTTTCTCACTTAATTTTTATTGGAGAGTTTGGAGAGTTTTATGGCCTGTTATTCATTTCTAGCGTTGGTTTTTACGCTCAAGTGGAAACCGATTAAACACCTACATGCTGCTGTCTGTATGTCGCGGTGAAATATTAGCTTTTGTTTGCAAGACACGTACACAATATGATCAAAAGATTCCGGACACCCCCACAAACATACGTTTTTCATCTTAGGTGCACTGTGCTGCCACCTACTGCCTGGTACTCATTATCTGCGACCTCATAGCCATTAGACATCGTGAAACAGCAGAATGGGACGCTCCGTGGAACTCATGGACTTCGAACGTGGTCAGATGATTAGGTGTCACTTATGTCATAAGTCTGTACGCGAGATTTCCACACTCCTAAACATCCCTAGGTCCACTGTTTCTTATGTGATAGTGAAGCGGAAACGTGAAGGGACATGTACAGCACAAAAGCGTACAGGCCGACCTCGTCTATTGACTGACAGAGACCGCCGGTCGTAATGAGTAATTGGAAGACATCTATCCAGACCATCACACAGGAATTCCAAACTGCATCAGGATCCACTCTAAGTACTATGACAGTTAGGCGTGAGGTGAGAAATCTTGGATTCCATGGTAGAGCGCCTGCTCATAAGCTACACATCACGCAGGAAAATGCCAAACGACGCCTCGCTTGGTGTAAGCAGCGTCAACATTACACGATTGAACAGTGACAAAACGTTGTGTGGAGTAACGAATCACGGTACACAATTTGGCGATCCGATGGCAGGGTGTGGGTATGGCGAATGCCCGGTGAACGTCATCTGCCAGCGTGTGTAGTGCCAACAGTGAAATTCGGAGGTGGTGTGTTATGGTGAGGCCGTGTTTTTCCTGGAGGGGGCTTGAACCCCTTGTTGTTTTGCGTGGCACAATCACAGCGCAGACCTACATTGATATTTTAAGCACCTTCTTGCTTCCCACTGTTGAAAAGCCATTCGGGGATGCCGATTGCATCTTTTAACACGATCGAGCACCTGTTCATACTGCACGGGCTGTGGCGGAGTGTTTACATGATAATAACATCTCTGTAATGGACTGGCCTGCACAGAGTCCTGACTTGAATCCTATAGAACACCTTTGGGATGTTTTCGAACGCTGACTTCGTGCCAGGCCTCACCAACCTACATCGATACCTCTCTTCAGTTCCGCACTCCGTGAAGAATGGGCTGCCATTCCCCAAGAAACTTTCCAGCACCTGATTAAAAGTATGCCTGCGAGGGTGAACGCTGTCATCAAGGCTAAGGGTGGGCCAACACCATATTGACTTCCATCATTACCGATGGAGGGCGCCACGAACTTGTAGGTCATTTTCAGCCAGGTGTCCAGATACTTTAGATCACGGACTATATGTTTGCCAGAATTCTAAAGGCAGAAGACCTTTTTGATGTGTCCCGTTACAGCCTCCGCTCTCTTAACAGGCACTTGTTTCTAGAATTCTACGCATCTGCAGGCTTTACTCCTTGTGAAATTATTTCCGTATACTACGTGTATAAATATTTTATATGCATTTAGTAATATACCAAGTGAGTCAGCTGCGCCTATTTATTTTTAAATTTATGCAACTTGCTAAGCGACATAGTTGACTTATGTCTTTCTTGAATGCCTTCTAATGGCCGATTTGCATAGCACTTTATGGAGGAGGGATAGATAACTTAGTGTATAAGTGTTTTACAGGGCAGAATGCAATCGCTATGTATGTCGATGCCAAAAACATCCCACCCTGTCACTGGGAGCTGTAGTAACACCTTTAGCCAATTTTACAAACTTTTGTTCTTTAGCATACATTCATGCTCCCTTTTGAAAACGTTCCGAAGGAACAGCCTACCACATGCATCGGTTGACAAAACCATTTGAAAACAAAATGGCAGTTCTACGCATTACGACCAATTGGATTTAAGCCGTTAGTCAATATTGTACAGCCTTGTCAAAAAATGCTAAGTATTAGGAAGATAATTTCTTTTCTGTCACAATCCATGGCATATTTCAGTTCATACAATAACTGTAATGACTGATGCGGTTTCTTTATTTGAGTTAAAACTATCAAATCGAGCTCAAAACACTGTATGAAGCTGCAAAATTCGTGTAAAGATTCGAGGTGGGGTCAGGTTCTGCGATTACTAATTGGTATAGGAACCTAAGCACACAAGGTGGCATTAGCCGAATGTTATTATTGTGGTTGCTTTAACACTAATCCATTTCAGTTCGGGTTAAGTTCAAACATTTTATTACCCTTTATTTTATCTCTTTTGGCCTATAATTTGATATTATAATACAAATAACATTTTTGATAACATAAGGGCGTACAAAATAGAATAATCGTCATGTTTTCCATCACAAAGCCCAAATCATCTTCGCGCACACTCATACATGAAGAATGTCGGTGGATTACACCGCGCATGTTACAGTATGCAAGAAGGTCTCTCCGACAACGTACACTAATGAGCATTGATGAAGGGTGTCGTCATTTTGAACAATTACTTCGTTGATGAAAGCCACGCTCTTTAACAATTTATTATTCTGTTTACCCGTGAACTTAGCACGTTTACAACACCTTTGTCAGTATAAGTGTAACCTAAGATTTAAACATGAAAAAAAACTGTTAGATTTAATATCGTCGATATCCGCCCAAGGAATGAAAGCTAATTACTTAACACGGTTTACAACACAGATATGGTACAGATTATTACGGTAAACATGATGCACAGTTATCTGCTTGTAATTGTTGTGTCTTTGGCTCACAGGAAAGCAAATAGCAAAAATAAATAAATTAGTATACTAAAATACAGAAAATAAGCGCAAGAAGAAAGAAAAACAAAGAACCAAAATAATTTGATGCATGTATTAGATTCGAAACTCCGAAGCTAACCTTTGCTACATCATATTCCGGCAGCTAACCCATTTTGCAAAATCACTCCTCCCGCTCTTTGGGAGAACATTCCTCTATCTCCTTGCAAGCATTATATCCATGAAGAGTCGCCTTTTTTAAAACCTTTTGCAGCTCCTTGGTTCTCATTCGGACCTTTAATCCTTAATGCTAGTTGCGTATAGTACCGAATAGAAGGGCGGAGCTACAATAACAGTTTGTTTGCTAAAAGGATCGATGTTTTCACTTTAGGCTATAAACTGCGGATTGCATAGATACGAATACCTAGGGGCAGCTTACTCACCCGATATAAGTAATTATCCGGCGCGGGTTTCTGCTTCATGTGCCCTTCAAAGGGGATTGCGATATTTTCACTTGTGGAAAATTGGCAATTTGCTTTGAATGTCCCATTAAAATCTTGTGTAGGATTAAGGTCATACGGTTATTGAATATAACATTTGCCTAATATCTAACATCTTTTTATAGGGTCGCCTGCTTTCGTTTTCTTGTTTGAAAGTCCCGATCAGCTGTGAAGACATTCGTCAATATAATGTGAAGTAGTTGTTTTGGCTTGTCTTGCATGTCGAGCGAGAGAGGTTGAAAATACAAAATTTATATACATTTAACATTAGCTGCCATACTTATTACCATGTGTTAAACACTGCTATATCTCGCTTGTCTTAGTGTTTATTGATGTGCCAGACATGATTTGAGTGACACTGCTTGATGTGCGAAATTTAAACACACACACATATTTGTATATATATATATATATATATATATATATATATATATAATGCCCCTGAATATTTTATAGCTACAATAATATTCAAAATTCAGTATGACATAGTAAACCTCTTACAGATCATACCCAATGGTAGCTGTCATAATTGACATAATAATAGTTATACAATCATAATAATGAAAAGGAAACACTAAAATAGATGGTTTATAACCTCAGCGTGTTATTTGTGAGTGAATGTTTTCTTTGTTACCATATCAGTTCTGTGCCTGGATAATAATTGCTTCCTAGCGCATGTAACCATACTGTTGCTGTTACTTCCCTATCCACACACACACACACACACACACAACACACACACACAACACACACACACAACACACACACAACACACACAACACACACACAACACACACACACACACAACACACACAACACACACAACACACACAACACACACACACACAACACACACAACACACACACACAACACACACACACAACACACACACAACACACACACAACACACACACAACACACACACAACACACACACAACACACACAACACACACAACACACACACACACACAACACACACAACACACACACACAACACACACACACACACATACACAACACACACACACACACAACACACACAACACACACACACACAACACACACAACACACACACACACACACAACACACACAACACACACACACAACACACACACACACAACACACACAACACACACACACACAACACACACAACACACACAACACACACAACACACACAACACACACACACATGTATGCTTTTCTTTCACTGCACTTCACACGGTACATATGTGTCCCTTTTTATACACATTTTTGTGATGGTTGAAAGAAGACACATTGATAACATTTACCGTTTTTAATTTTCGTTTCAATAAAATTTTTAGTTAAATTTTAGATGGCCGGGAGTACACCCATTATGCTTAATATCTAAGGTAATGCACATGTTAGAATTATTATTACATGATTCGTTCTCTGTTATATAACAATGTTGTGTATCCTTTCTTTATAGTGCGTATTTAAGATGGTGTATGACTATTTACATTAATGCATTAATTATAGATTGCGAGAGTAGGATTAATGCTACTATGCTTTTCGTCTGCCTTAGAACATAAAATATTTCTATTTGTTACATAATTTAATGGGAGTGGAATATATTTATTGTCCTTTAGTGGTTGGCTCCGTTGTTTTAAATATAGGCTTATTTTAGCTTAACAACAGAACACTTGTATCTTTTTTGTTAATAAGAATAATATTTCCCATATCCAATTTCTTAAGAATACTTATACATATTTTGTGTATAATTATTTACAAATTATTGAAATACACTTTATTGCAACCATTTGCTTATCCTTCCTATTCATACTACATGAATTCCTAAGGTGAACATTAGACGAAATTGTTTATTCAAAAAGAATGTTTAGTACTTATAACGCTTGCCAATTTTCACGCGGTGGAGACAATGCCAGTGCGTTCTACTTAGGAGTTTTCCGTCGCAAGCTACATAAATGACCGTAAGAGGGCCAAATTATGCATGCCTATCACCTGATTTGTTTTGTTGTCAGCGAGCTCGAAGGAGAGATCATTCAATTCCCTGACAATAACAGCTGTTCCCTTCCATAAGAGATGTAGACTATGGACGTCTTGTTTAGTAGGGATGACTTATTATGTCTTCCACTAAAACTAAATCTCCTACTTTTGGGTGCCACGACTTCCTGTGTCCTATTTTTTCCGTTGCCTTTCTCTGCTCGAACGCACTAGACATTGATACGCTCTTTGTAGTTTTTCTATCTCCGTCTCCTTTTCATTGCGCTTGACATTCCTGGGATAACCTCTTCAGGCTGCTGGCCTGCATGCAGTATTATGGGAGCAAATCCTGTGTTAGGGTTAATAGAATAGTTGAAAATTTTTTCTATTAAGGGTACTTGGGAGATCCAGGAGGTATGTTGGCGGTTTCAAAGAAATAGTAAAGAAATTGACAAATCGCGAATTGTTCTCTCGCAGGGGTTTGCTTGAGGGTGGTAAGAGGTGGAGTGATATATTTTTATCCCTGCTTCTTTTATCGGCTCCTCGAAGTGTCTGCTTCATTGAACCGAAGCATTATCAGCCAAAATGGGGGCCATTTTGGCAAACTTGGGAATTAAGTCCTCCGTAACTTTTCTCGCACATGCTGCATTCCTCAGTCTTTTCAGAGGGTACAGTTTCACTAGTTTCATAAACACCTCGAATAGAACGAAAATAAACTTAATGCCAGCGGAACCTGGCGGGAGAGGACCATGGGCGTCCATAGTTACCAACGTTAGTGGTTTGTCCCTTAAGACTGATATCGGGGATATCGTACTTCGCGTTGAATGGTTTGGCTTTTTGACATGCTTCACACGCTGAGATGCATTGTTGTACCTTATGGTGAAGCCGAAGTATATAAAAGTGTTCTCCTATGGCCAGGCATGTCTTTTCTGATCCAGCATGAATTAGTGCGGTATGAAAACCGTCGATGATTAATGCTTCTAATGTACGGGGTGCGTATGTCCGCCATGTTGGTTTTTATGCCCCTTGCAGCTTATACAATATGCCATTACATGTGCCTATCGTTGCCCGTGTGTCCACTCGGACTTCGGTGCTCTTTGCAGTAACTCGTTCAGTTTTTCATCCTCGCGCTGTAATTTCGCTGTCTTTTGCATGTTTTATGAGTTCTTTGTTGAGATGGCGGTCCAGCTTTAATACATGTACCTCCCGTTGCGTGTTGCCTTGGCGCTGTGGTATATGGTCTTTTGTTCCGATTCTGGAGAGTACATCGGCAAAAATATTTTCGCTTCCTGAGATATGCTTAATAGTGACATCGGAGGGCATAATCTCGTGAATGTAACGTAAGATCTTGGAGCTCGTCAATTTACAGCTTTTAATAAAGGACAAACTAATGTGGTCCGTAAATGATAAATAATGATAAGGCGATTGAAGATGTAATGCCGAAAATCTTGTAGAGCAAAAAAGATCGCTGTTATCTCTTGCTCTGTCACACAGACTATTTTGTCTGTGGTTGTAAGGCTTTTTGAAACCATGCTTGTAACATATGGATTTTCCTGATCATGTAGTTGGCACAAGATGGCACCAAATCCAGAAAATGCAGAATCGGCGTAATTGTAAAATGGCCTACCCATTCGTGGTTGTTCAAGTAAAAAAGCCTTCCCGAATAGTTCCTTAACGGTTTAGAAAGCCCTTTGTTGAACCTCTGTCCACCCCAACGGTTATGTTTCTTAAGTAGTTCTCTTGGAGGGGCTACATCCTTGGCGTAATTTGTGAGAAAACGAGCTTCGTACTGAAATATGCCTAATATTCTTCGAAGCCGACTCGGTGCGGCACTCCTCCCCTTTTCGGACGAAACGAAATTCCTCGGGTTATTCTTTGATAGGAATTTGTGTTGGTGGTTGCATATCACCTATTTGAAAGCAAGTTGTGAACGTTCTCATCCTAATTATAACTAATATGATTTTCCGGGCTGTTATGCCGTGGTCTGCTGAAGAAAGATTTCCCAGACGTTTCGTCCACAACTGCGGTGGACATCTTCAGTGGCGCGGACGAAGTCTTCTCGGTGAAAGTATCGCAGCGTCTGATGCGTTGGCCGTTACATCTAAATAGCATCAATCAGCGTATACAGTTCACAATGGAACAAGAAAAGGATGGCCAACTAGCCTTTCTAGATGTACTCGTTAGCAGGAAGGCTGACGGCACGCTGGGTCATACTGTCTACCGCAAACCCACACACACAGACCGTTACCTTAACAAGAACTCCAACCACCATCCTAGACAAAAACGTGCTATGATTAAGACACTCGCAAACCGTGCTTCCCGTATTTGTGAACCACACTTACTTCCACAAGAAATCCGACACCTAGAAACAACTCTACAATCAAATGGTTATTCAGTCCAAGAGGTGAGAAGAGCCTGCCGTCCGGCCAAGCCCCGACCGGCTACTCAGGACCAACCCAAAAGCAAGTCCATTGTCTTTCTGCCATATTTCAAAAATGTCACTGACCGTATTGAACACATACTTCAACGTCATAACGTCAAAACAGTATTCAAACCTACAAGACAATTAAACAGCCTACTGCGCTCTTCCAAAGACCCCCGAGACCCCCTGTCATCGGCCGGTGTTTACCGTATTCCCTGTTCGTGTGGTTCAGTGTATATTGGTACCACACAGCGGAGCGCTAACACCAGACTGAGCGAACACAAAAGGAACTGCCGCCTGGGCCATACAGAAAAATCGGCAGTCGCCGAACATGCCATTGAAGCCGAGGGCGAACACATCATTAGATTTCAGGACACCAACATTCTTTCCTCCATAAAGCATTACCATACCCGGCTACAACGCGAAGCAATAGAGATTTATAAACATCCCAATAATTTCAATAGGAAAGAATAAGCATTGAAACTCAACAGTAACTGGCATCTAGTCATCAAAAACAAGAAAGGTCATACAAAACCGAAAAACACTGCGAGCCAATCAGAAGAGAGCAACAACACAGCCGGCGCCAGCCCCCTCATACCAGCGGGCCAATCAGCAGAGAGCGCCCACACTATAAAGAGAGTGGCACTAACGGCCAACGCATCAGACGCTGCGATACTTTCACCGAGAAGACTTCGTCCGCGCCACTGAAGATGTCCACCGCAGTTGTGGACGAAACGTCTGGGAAATCTTTCTTCAGCAGACCACGGCATAACAGCCCGGAAAATCATATTAGTTATAATTGTGACACCGGCCGTGAAAACCTACGTTCTTACGTTCTCATCCTATTTTACGTGTTTTGAGTGGCCCATCCTAGGGTGTAGATTGCACGGTCCTTTTGCGACTTTATCAATCATTGGTTCGCTCAAAGCTTGACTATGGGTGTATTGTGTATTCCGCTGCGCGAGCTTCCATCCTGAGTCGCTTGCACCCAGTTAACCACCAGGGCCTCCGGCTATCTACTGATGCTTTTCGCACTAGCCCTGTTTTAAGTCTTTTTACAGAAGTTGCAGAACCTCCGCTCTCTTATTGCCGTGACGTTCTTCTGTGCAGCTATGCATGCCGGTGATCCTGTGTGCCTCAACACCCGACTTATTCGTCATTCCTTGAGGACTCGCTGGATCATCACTATGCTTCTCAACTCCTGGCCTTCCTCCCACCAGAGGTACGTTTCCGTCGGATACTAAGGAATTTGAATATCACGTTACCGACTATACTTCCAAGGGGTTAAACACACTTTCCCCCTTGGCTGCATTCCGAAATATCTTTCCATCTTGATTTGACGTCCATGCCAGAGTCCACGATCCCCGTTCCGGTCATTCGTTCGGGTTTTGCCGAAGTTCAGTCACACTTTGACAGCCAGTGTTTTATTTATACAGGCGGCTCAAAGGATGATCGTGGAGTTGAATGTGCCTTTTTATTTGGCGTAGAACGTTTTATCTTTTGTCTCTCTGATCAGTACGCGATTTTTACTGCTGATGGTATTACTCTGGAACAAGCTCTGTCTTTTATCCGTCAGCGCGGTTTGCAGAATTGTGGTTTGTGCACGGAAACTCCAAGCGCCCTTTCTAGCCTTCGTGCGCTGTACGTTCGTCATCCTGTCGTGCAGCGTCTCCAGGATTGTTCCCACCAGCTTACCACTGATGGGGTGAGCCTATCGTTTTTCTGGGTCCCTGGTGACGTCGGCATACCCGATAATGAAGGTGCGGATGCCGCTGCCAAGAGTGCTATTTTTCTATCTCTTATTTTAGCTCCTGTGTTCTTGCGGATGATTTTAGCTATTACTTAAAGAAGTATATTCTCTCCCGTTGGTTTGCTACCTGGTCCTCTGTTCAGGGTAACAAACTGCGGCAGATAAAGCCTGTACCCTCTACCTGGGCCATTTCTTCCCGTTCCTCCCGTGGAGAGGAAGTAATTTTATGTAGACTTCGTATCGGGCACTGTCGTTTTAGCCACTGTCGCTTGTTGCGCCGAGAGCCCGCTCCCGTTTGTAATCGTTGCGGTGCGCCGTTGACGGTGCGGTATGTTTTAGAGCAGTGTCAGTGTTTTTCTGCTCTTCGTACCACTCTACAGATGGATGCAGCATTGTCCGCCATTTTGGCGGATGACATGTTAACTGTAGAAAATGTTTTAACTTTCTTTCGATGCAGCATTTTACAGGACAGCCCTGTCATTGGGCTGCTTTTATTCCTTTTGGTGTGTTTTAAACCCATTATGTTTAGCTACCTTGTTTTTATCATTGCGTTCTACACTCTCTGGTAGTGCTTCTTTGATTATTTCTGGTCGAGTTTTAACCTGACCGTTTATAAATTTCAGACCCTTAGTTTAGGCCTTTTTATTTGTCTGGATTTTAACCGCTAACTTACCTGTGTTTTATCTGTGACGGGCGCTAATGACCTTTCTGTTTTTGCGCCCTTAATCCCTCACTTCAATTCAAAAAATATATTATTACATTGCATTCTTACATGTATCACACATACGTGTAACACATGCGTTTCTAATAGAAATTGTATTGAGTCAGGATAAAGTTACTCTATTAGAAACAAAGTTATTAATTATTTGTACATGTATAGTATTTTGAGACTGTGTCACAAATAGTTAATTATATGACTAACTGAAAATGTAAAAATTGAGGTATATATATATAATATATATATATATATATATATATTGTAACAAATGAGAACACCAGTTACTGCGAAAAATCCCTATCATTAGACACTGAACGTAACGCAAACGTTACACTTCAGTCAGTTTGGCACGCACTCAGAATACAAAAAAGTGATCCGTCGAAACAAATCACTACTGAACTGCACGACTCACAACTGACTATTGAGCTGTAACTCAGAATTAAACTGCACTGTCCACTTGCACTGTCACTTATTTACAAAACTCGACTCCACGAAATTCAACACTCACTGGTCCTAAAGCCAGCAGTACTTTATACAGGGTGGATCATTTAAGTTGAAACTGTACATAACCTCCAAAACTAAGTGCTGTAGAAAGAAATGTCTTGAATAAAGTTTTGTTGACATTATGGGGGAAAGTAAGTGCCATTAGTCGTGTTTTATTTGGAGGATGTTGCGATGGTCATTTTAGGCTCAATTAATTTTTTTTAAAATGGAAATGTACCTATTTTTATTGTTTTCTCCCTCCTCATAGAAAACTAAACAACATTTGTATAAAGCACTTTGCAACTGTTCTTACATCAACGTAAATAACAACGAAATTCTAAAAGGCTGTGTACGAAGAGCGCAATGCATGGTTGGATGACCATTTGAGGATCAAGTTACGTTTCGTAATTGGGTAGCAACATTATTATTTACTTTGTTTCCTTATTCCCAATCACAAAACCAACAACTTTCTATATTCCATTACTTAATGAGAAAGCAACACACAAAATATCCGAACATCCCGAACATCACTGTCGTAGCGGGCTAAACCATCTGGGGGCAGGCTCTGGGGTCGGTAGAATACATCACTGATCTTGTTCATCACGCTGCACGGTCCTCGTCATGGTTGTTGAAGATTGCGGTAATGCCCCTTGGTTCGGGTAGGGCGAAACAGCCACAAGTCACCTTGCTTGAAACCTTGACGTTGACATGGCGGTTGTATAGAGTTTCCCGGTCTCTCGCCAGCTGAATGTGTTAACGGGCCATCGCGTGCAGATCGTGAAGACGGTCCAGGAAGTTCTCCACGTAGTCCATCACTGGTTCTTTCGCTCCATTGGGCCCTCAAACACTAAGTCGCATGGAAAAATCCAGAAACGTCTCTCCGGTGCTTCCTTTATCAAGCTCGAAGACTCGAAGTTCCCCTTGTGATCGCTATGTAGATCTAACTGTACCACAACTCGACTAGCACTTCTTTCACTAGACACTCAACATTCGTTTTGGGCTCCTGGTTAGGAATGGCGTACACCTTCGGCCACTTGGTGAAGCAATTCCTGTCCATCAACATAAACTTATTACCTGTTGGGCACAGGAAACAGTCCAGCTATATTGGTGCCGACGGGTTTGAGTGGTGCTCCCATTATGTACTGCTGCATGTGAAACCTGCTCCTATTCTGTGGGCCGAGGTTTGCCGCACACACGACATTGGCAGCACCAATACTCAGCGTCCGCCCGTAGTCTCAACCAAAGTACCTTTGTGTGATCTTGTCAATTGTTGGGTTGTGTCGGGTCCAAGAAGTCCTCTCGAAGTCCCTTCATGTACTTTCTTCAGGACTTCCGGCACTTTACTTAGGGGAAGCATCAATCTCTCTTTCCGAGTACTCCGTCAGGTGACTCCCACACTCTGAATAACATACCTTCCTTGGTCTTCAGTGAGTCCCACTGAGCCCAGTAGGACTTAAAGCAGTACTCTTTATGATGCGATGTCGTCTCAGTTCGTCCTAGTTCCTGCCGCCACTTTTCTCAGTAGTGGTCCCAATTCGGAGTCCGACAGCTGCTCCTTCCTCAGGACTGCGCCATCGCATCCATCTGCAGCACCGCCGAAATCACACGGATAATAGCAGCAGGCTTCTTCTCCTCGAATCTAGTGCACTGGTCGCAGCCTTCGGGGCATGGACTTCTTGATACGGCCTCCACGTTGTAGTGGCTCTTTCCTCTCCGATGCACTGATGTGAAGTTGTATTCCTGAAATCTCTGCATCCAACGGGCTGTCTGGCTCTCCAGGATTTTAAAGCTCAATAACCGGGTTAGTGCGGAGTAGTCAGTCGGTATGTGGAATGGCTGACCGTAAGGTATAAATGGAGGTGTTGCAGCGCCTTCAGAACTGCCAGAGCTCCCATCGCGCAGCGCACTACTTCTTTTTCACCTTGGATAGCGTCATACTGCTTACGTTATTACCTGCTCCTGCCTATCCTGGACCTGGGGAAATACGCGTACAATACCACTTTCGTTGGCGTCAGTGTCAACGATAATATCTCCGCTCTATTGTAGA
Source organism: Deroplatys truncata (assembly GCA_030765065.1). Classification (NCBI taxonomy): domain Eukaryota; kingdom Metazoa; phylum Arthropoda; class Insecta; order Mantodea; family Mantidae; genus Deroplatys; species Deroplatys truncata. The sequence goes on along the minus strand of CM060990.1, from coordinate 4,840,135 downwards.
AAGCCCAAAACGTGCACACTGCAGAGTGCTAAATTCAATTCGTGGAACGCGTCCTCAGTCTCTTCTGCCCACGCCTAAGAGAGGTGTGCGTCCTTCATTACGAGTGAGGGGCTTCTTGATGTTGGAGAAATACCTGAAAAACCGGCGGTTGTAGCTGCATAGGCTCAGAAAACTGCGCGATTCTCATTTATCTTTCACGCGGAGCCAATCTCTCAAAGCCCGAGCCTTCTCCGGGTCCTTGACCACCCCAGTTTTTGAGACCATGCGGCCCAAGTAGTTAAGCTCTTTGTAGAAGAGTTTCAACTTCTTCGCGTTCAGTGTAAGGTTAGCCGTTTGCATTATCCGTAATACCTTTGCCAGGATCACCAGATCATCTTCGAAAGCGCTGCCAATGACGATGATATCGTTCAAGTACAGCAGGCAGGTCGTAGGTGAATCCCCTCATCACGGATTCCAACAAGCTTTGGAATGTGGCTGGCGCGTTGCAGAGGCCAAAGGCCACAACCTTAAACTGTCAAACTTTGCTGGCGCGTTGTAGAAGCCAAAACCCACAGCTTTAAACTTAGCTGTCTTTTCCTTGTCTCTGGGGTCCAGGCCACTTGCCAATATTCCGATTTCAGGTCCATGGTCGAGAAATACCGGGAACCAACAAGAGAATTTTAGAGTATCGTCAATTTCGGGTAAGGGAAAACAGTCCTTAGAGATCACAGCGTTCAAATTCCCATAGTCCACGCAGGAGCGTAGTTCACCGTTCTTCTTCTTCTTCACAAATATAATAGGGGAAAACCAGGGCCTTCGGACTCTTTGATGATGCTCCCAACACTCGTTTCTTTCTGCACGTCTCGTACCTCCTCTTGCTCCCCTAGAGGAACACGTCTTGATGGTTGCCAGATAGGCCGGGCATCTCCGGGTGTCGACGTGTGGAGTACGCGGACAGTGAGGCCGGAATAGACGCCCTTTTTGCTTATGCCGGACTGGCATTGCTTAAACAGGTGCCAAATCTTCTTCATTTGTGCCGCGGTCAGACGGTCGGTCGCCCTCTTTATCAAGTCTTCCGGATCCACAGATCCTGAGACGGTGATGGTTACCCGGGTCTGTCGCACGACGATACAGTCGCAGCTAGCTCGCGTTTGTATGTCCTGATCGGTTTCCGATGGATTCAGAAGTCTCACGGGCAATTAGTCCCGACAAGGCAACAATGCAGTGGCGATGCATAATCCATCCAGTGGGGGTTTCCGGTCGAAAATCAGGTTCCTTTAATACTAGCCTTCCAGACTCGCCTTCACCACCATCTCGTTTCTTGCAGGCACAACCACATCCTCTGTCAGGATCACCCTGCAGATCCTCGGGTGTCTGTTGGGGCTCCGAAGCATCGCCTTGTCTCGGCCAGTTCTCAAAACCCTCCTGCCGATGTCGATCATCTTCTCGTAAATACTGAGGGCATCCAATCCCAGTATCATATTTTCAGCCAGCTGGCGACGAAAGCCCATAGCGTTACGATGCTCCGCCCTATGGTCAACTTCCGCTGCCTCCTCCACAGGCAAAGTTTCGCCTAATGTTGTCATTGGTTGTTTGCGGAAATGGCGGCGAATTGTCGGCGGAAGACTTCGAAAGTTGACGTTCGGTCTGCGGGCGTGGATGTCGCGTTGCATCTTGACCTTCTGGTTCTTTAGCTTCCGCTAAGCTTTTCTTCCACCATGAAGTTCAGTTCCTTGGCGCCGCCGTCGACTCTTCCTTCCAGGACTCAAAGGCGTTTCTCGACGTCCTCCAGGGCATTAACATGTTGACCAAGGTCTATCAGCTTTCCGTTGAGCTCTTCCACGTCTTTCTTCACGCCGGCCAATTTTTCGTCAATATTGTCGTTAGCTTCGGGCTTCATCTGGGACATTTCTGTCTGCATCTACTCAATTCCGGAATTTACTTTCTCTTCCATCTTCCCCATTGTGTATTCCATCTTCTGTATTCCGGAATTCACATTATTTTAGATTTCTTTTCGTTTGCAATTTCCCCATTCCAAATTCTATCGTCGTCTCCGTCTTCTCTATTTTGGCCAATAGTATTTTAATCATGTCCTCCATTGAGGCTTTTATATCCGCTTTCTGACACCAATGTAGCAAATGAGAACACCAGTTACTGCGAAAACACAGTTTATTTATCACTAGGCTTTGAGCGTAACACGAATGTTACACTTGAGTCACTTTAGCACACCCTCGATGTGTGATCACACAACCGATCCGTTGAAACAAATCACCGCTGAACTGCACGTCTCACAATTGACTGCTGAGTTATAATTAGCAATGAAACTGCGCTGTTCACTTGCACTGTCACTTCTAAGAGAACTCAACTCCACTGAATTCCACACCGACTAGTCCTACCGCCAGCAGTACCTGACCTGTATGGATCTCGCATACAAAGTGGGACTTCCAAGAACCAGAACCTACCAGAAAGGGCCAAAAGTAAGCTTCTGGAACTGGAAGTGGCACACAATGGCTATTGTTCAAAGCACACATTGTTCTAGAGAGCGACTGAGCATTATGCCGCAGAAGGTAGATGGGCCTGAAGCCGGCCCTTAGGCACCTAGCGCGCGCTGTCGCACTATGTTCTATCTACTCGCATGAGTACCCATTTTGGGGCTTAATCATGTGATTAGAGTAGGGTCAGATGCAGAAGGATTTGGAGAGTCCATAGCTAATGAAAACAAAATCTCAGTGTTTTGAAAGGGAAGTAAATAATGGTAATATTGTAATAGTTATGATGGAAATCAATTCGGAATGTACAGCCTAAGACAAAATAAATGCGCAACAGCGAGAGAGGTAATTTGATTCTAAAAACATCGGAAGCATTCCCTGACGCTGAGTTGACAATACACGACTTAATACCACCCTGCGTCCATTTCAAAGCTGTGCGAATGACTTTCAGTTGTATTGTATTCAAGGTAGCCGAGCGGGAAAACCCATGGGTATCATAATTGGTTCATTGTGTATATTTTTAGTATTTAAAATTTAATTTGTTAAATATACTGTAATGCCGTATGTTTTCTATGGATAAGTTATCATTAATTTTAAGGCAATCATGCATAAACACATAAATAAATTAGTATTCTCGTTTCCAAACTATACGCCATATTAATAAGTATTCTAAAGTGAAAAGCTAAATAAAATATTTAATGGACTTAATATTGGATGTGCAAACTCTGTCTCATTCTTCAGATAAGAATGGCGCTGGAATGATCGTGCCCGCGCACCTCATAGCCTTGGAGTTCTGTATGATTTTTAGCAGCCATAGTGGCTTTTGCTATGGCTGAGCACGCACATAAAGAAGAAGCTACAAGAGATCACGTTAGTGAACGTTGCTGGATACTCCATGTATCAGGCTGCAACAGCACTTGAAGCCCCTATGTCTACGGCTACGAGGTGGGTGTGGATATCCAGGGAAGGGATTCTTCGTCGTCGACCTGGTTCGGGTCGAAAACTTTTGTCTACTCATCAGCAAGACACTGCACTTCTATAAGAGGCCGACAGGTGTCTACAATTAGGAGAAATTCTAATTTCCCTGGGTGGATCCGCATGCGTCGCTTGACTACAGCAGAGCTCGGCAGCTCGATCGGCAGCTAAAAAGGAGAGTCTAATAGACGTTCACAGATTATGTCGCCTTATGTCAACCATTATTGGAATAGAGTTACATTCACAGATGAGGTGACATTTCCTTCTATAAATGAGGGAAAGTAATTGTCTATCGTCCCAGAAGAAAACGCTACGACGGAAAATACGTGGTACAAATGAATCTCCAAGGTGGCGTATCTATGTAGTGTTGGGTTTTGATGTCATGAGATGGTCTTAGTGTGTTGTGGCAGCTTGATGGCGCATTAAATAGCCGCCAGTGTAAACACATCTTCGAAAACATCATGATTCCTTCTCTTAGGCCTATATATCCCGATGGAATGATTGAATTCCAGCAGGATATCCACCCTGTCCACACTAGTCAGTAGGATTCAAACTGGCCCTCGCAAAGGCGAGATATCACAGTGATTGTTTGGTCGCCTTACTCGCCAGATTTAAATCCAATGGGTAATGTGTGGGCAGAGATGAAGAAAGTTTTTGAGTTAAATTGGCCTGCAAGACAACGTAAGGCAAAAGAGGTGGGATCAGGTACAGGATATTTGAGAGGAAGTTTCCTCTCGTGAAAATTTGACCAGTCATATGATATCATTCATGCCCCGTAGAACGAGGGCAGTGATAGAAGCAGAGGGTTTACATATCCGATATTAGGTTAGTTTCTATTTTTTTTACTTTTTCATTTAGGAATATGTACTTATTTCATACTTAGTTTGGAAACGAAAAGCAGAGTGTTTCAATTTTTATATGTGAGCATAAATGCCTTCAAATGAAAGTCTTAACAATTGGAAATTATATTACAATATGCATAATAAGCATTGCTTTGCACAATAAAACGTAATAACTAAATATCCTCGGTATACGAACCTGGATAGGCCTAATTACTGCATACCTGCTCATAACGGCTCGGCTGTCAGCAGCTCGGACTCAATATGAAAGCTAACAGTAGAACGAAGCTGAAGACAGGCGTGCCGAGACAGCTTCAAAAGTCTGCTCATTTTTAGGGGGTCTTAGGGCGTACACTAACAATTAACTTTGTACATGCCGAATATTTGCCGGGGGTGGCCTTCTTCGGTGGTACTGAGGTAAGCGGATAGGCCCGCTGTGGAACGAATGCCATAAACCTCTCGCACCGTAGCAAATGTTGTATTACAGTAAAATGGTATTTTCTTGTTGCTATGGAACGACAGAATGTGGAATTAGAGGAACCATAAAATGATAGCTACAGCTAGTCCGAAAGTTTACAGCCAGATGAGGGAGAATAAAGAGTGGGTGTCGAAGTTTGAACGTTAGTAAACACTTTTATTCCTGTCTCCAGGAAATAATTACTAAAGAAGTAATTTTCCTCTGCTGAACAGAGCGATGAGGTGATATATTTAAAACCTAAAAATTCAAACACAATAATGTTGGCTTTAACCTTTATTATATCAGTTTTACACCACATTCCACCTATTGCAGTGTGAAATATTAATAGTTGAATAACTGCATAAAACCTTTCTTATGTTTATCTTAGTATATCATATCAGGTCCTTGCTTTACAAGTATGCGGTGCGCGAGTCAAGAAGCATATGCTTTACTAGGATGGATCCGTAAATTAATTGGCTTCTATGATTATTTGTTACGGTTTCGCATCAGTTACAACCGTAATAACTTGCATATCCGGAAATGTGCTTATACTTCTGGTTTCCTATAGTATTAGTGTTGACAGTGTTCCCCCCAGCCCCGGGTGAGGTAATCTGTTATTGATTATAATTCAACTCTGACGAACACACACACATTAGCCTATGAACAATGGTCAAGTCTAGGTGAGTGGCAAAAGGGGAGTAGTACGGAAACATTGCACCTGAGTGGCTGGATGCCATGATTCGCAACAATGGTCTACAACAGCCCCTGGTTGAGTCCATCTGATATTGGTCTGATGTAAAATGTCTAGGACTCAAGTATTATCCTAAGAACACCGGTCCGTTTCATAATTAGGAGTGAAGGAAAATGGGAGAATAAGAAAAGCATTAATTGGAGTGCTAGAATTAGGTTAGGGGAGGGGGCTGGACGTGTCAGAGGCAGTTTAATATTTCCTTACCAACATAAACCACTGCGCATTATATCGACACGATTCCATGTACTCAACTGTACAACGTCAAGACCGTGACAATGCATGTAGAAGACGCAGATACAGTAATAAGATGAAATATGGATAAAGGTGCAAATAGAAGAAAAATCCCTTAAGATTGTCCGAAGCAGTGGTTGATTTCTATTAACACGGACAAGAAAAGCAGATTTTTAACTTCGAACAATTCGTCCAATCTCAAGATATGAAGTAACGACCTCCCGAATGCAAGTCGCAGCAGACTTTGCATTAGTCATTCGGATTGAAAATTACAAATAGTGGGAGCAATCTTTCAAAACTTGTTTAATATTTGGATATTCTATAAAGCCCACGTATTGAAAAATAATAAAACACAAACCGAGCCTTACGTCCATTTGCTACTGGATATAGAGTTATTATAACAAAATATTTCTTGTTACAGTGCTGTTAAAATCTTATGTAGAAACATTGAGTGTAATTAATTAAAAATAGTCTACACAAATGTATACCATTACTGTGGGCATTATAAGGGGCTTTAAGTACGAACATTCATACATGCTCCAGGATAGGAAAGGAACAGGAATAAAACAAACATCTTTTATAGTTTGCACAGAACAAAATATTGTATGCTGTCTCTAAGAAAGCACATGTGGGATATGAAACAGAAGAATTGTAATCCAAAAACAAAAATGCTGGGAAACGCGATAAAGTTTCTAATACGAAAGGGAAGGACAGGTAGAACAGGAAAAGAATGGGAGTGTAATACGAATCAATGAAGTAACAAGAGTGACAGTAGAATGAAGACACGAAACAAAGTTGATGACATGTCGGTTAAAGCTTGGCAAACACAACACTCTTTTCAGAGAAACAAACAAAATCTAGAGGAAGAGATGTGGTGAACGTACAAACTGTCACGTAGATTGAAAAAGGGATAGGTTACTCTGCACGAGGAGTACTCGCGCATACCTCACTAGGAGAGGGTGAAAGAGTAGCGCATAAGAAAGAAAACTGGTAAACAAGAAGTATAAAAGTGAACAGTCAGGACTTCTAACAAACAGCATAAAGGGACTCTCCAACATGAAAAATAAATCGCGCGAAAAGGACAACGAAGCTGGTATTCTATATACGTGACATAAGCGAAGTGCATTAATAAGATGCTGTAATAAGCACGCCTTGGCCACTCCATGGCGGTTTTCGATCAGAACAAAAGAATTTTTCCAAAATTCTGTTTGTTTAAAGGATGTAGAGGCTACCATGAAATGTTTGATCCAAAAGACTCTAGGTTATTTCGTGCCTTTATTTAGGCAAGGAAGTCCGGAGAAACGGATGAGAGAAATCCCACAGTTCCAGGAATCCAAATTCTTGGGATACTGAAAACAGCAACGTGTATTTGAACAAAAAAGAAGAAGAAGAAGAAAGGAAAATTGAGACATCTTGAGAATTCAAACGAATAATTAAATTTAAATCTTTTAAGTCGCCATTATTAAAATTCAGTTTTCATGGTTGTTTAATATTATACAGCCTCCTTCATCAACTAAATGAGAAAAGCAAGCATAGCTAGTCTGACACCATTGTCAGGGAGGGAAGATAGGCCTGTCTGCACTTACGTAATCCTGTTTGTTACGTTAAGCAGGCGAGGTTTGTACTGCTATCCTTTCTTTGGCACAGACAGTTGAAGGAAACTGATCGACGTTTGGAAAACCGCAGGTCATCCTACAATCAGCAAGTGCAGAGTTATAGTGATGACAAAAGCATCCACGGCAAATATCAGAATGTTCAGGCTTTTGTTGTTGACGCGCAGTACTATTGGAAATACGATCCTTAAACGTTTGCTGTTGTGAGCTTTTTCTTATCGGAAGGGACTCGGCACCCCCCGGGAGAGAGGAAGCGACACGGGTCGGCCGGAACTAGGAGTACGGCACAGCAATGACAGGGTCCCTACATGTTACAGATTTTTGCGCTCCACTAGTCGGACTGGAAGACCGAAAACTCCCGCCCCACACAGGAGGTCCAACACCTCCCTCCGAAGGGGCGGACCGCCCGGAAACCAGCCAAAACCTAGGGACGGAGAAAACTCCACACAACATTCTTTTCCCCCTGCCATGCCGCACCGAAACACCATCGCGACACTTCTAACCCTGAAACAGATATAACGAGGTGAATGATGAATGGATGGAAATGATGGGACGAAAAATTCGGGGGCTGAAAGAAACCACTCCAGCATTCGCCTGACGACCCAGAAAGAACCCCAAAAAGCCATTGGGCAGAATGAGCGGTCACTGGGGATCGAATCCGGGAACTCCCGAATGTGAGCCGCACACGTTATACCGGCGCCACACCGTTCGGTTAGTTATAACTTAACGGAAGCCTTGCATCCTTACAGCTACCTACCTGATTAACATTACTAATATTCGACCTTAGAAAATAAGCACACAAGAAGGAAGTGAGACAAGCGATGAGCCTATTGTTAATAATTGTCATGAAACAGAAAATGTGTAATAGATGTACTAGCATAAGAATAATATAGTATACCATAACATTATTTCAAAAATGATTTAAACAATTCAGCAAAAATGGTCAGAATAAAGCTTAGTGTATAATTGCTTGGTTCTGATTTTACGCTACATGGGGAACTACCTTTGCAAATTTCAAACAGTCAGGAAAGAAACCAAATAATGAACCAATCATTAAAGCAAGCAGTCTTGGGATATAAAATCAGTTGGATTACATTTTTCAGAAAACTGCAAACATATCGCAAAAATCTATGTCGTTTGAAAATTTCATCTTAGCTACACAGTTAAAAGAAAGGGTAAGCTATATATCTCAAAACAAAACTAATACTAGGTTTAGGGAAATTATTTAAAGTACCATGTGACGTAGTACTGAAATTATAAATATTGTTATGAATTACATCAGCAAGCTACGTAAAATAAATCTTAAAACTCACTAAGCGAAATATATTCTTCACAAAAGCTAATAGAGATGGTTTGCTTTTGATCAAAGACCGGACTGCTTTGCTTTTAAACCAAATAACTAAGTGTGATACGTATTGTCATTGTTTAGCCTCCGTAATAGGAGACCTAGTTTTGCTAAGTTCATCTTTTATAGCATGATCATTAGATAGTTCAGCAGAATTTAACACAAGCTAATTCTCTTGCATGACAGTCAATCCTCATGACCTTAGTCTTCTCCTAACCCTTTTAATGTAATACAGAGGGAAGTGTGAATAAAACAATTATATAAATCAGCTATAAAGCTTACGGAATATATCAGTCATAAAATGTAATCCGAGTGAGGCAGTTTCACGGAGGTCACCAAAACTTGCTAATATATGTATAGGTCAGTCGAGGGAAGTTTTGAGTCATAATTTAGCAGTGTGTATCTATAAAGTCTTTTTAGGAAGCTGTGTAAGGAGTAGCCGTGGCATCCAGTAATAAAAACGAAGCTACGAAGATTAAGACTGTCCTCTTGCAGCTAATCCAAAAACAAAGAGGGCGGAGTGTGTAAGTTATGCTATGCAGGGCAGAAGTCCATAATCGTCCATCTGGCTAATCAACTGTTTGATTAAAACGTCTCCCGGGCAAAATTTCCCTCAGACAACGTCATGTTAAGTTCTTTGATGGCAATAAATGTATATGACGTGGATTGTAATTCATTTTACCTTTGCTTCCTACAAGAAAACAAGCATTTCCACGCACCTCTGACCCGAGATGATCCAAAACCCAGAACATAGATCTCTGCTCCAGCACCTTCACCCTGAACAACGAAAAAGCATGCCGAAAATTTCTTGACATATGCACCAGTTATAAAGACGAGGGTTCGTGCAGGATCAAGAACTGCATGAGCTAGTCGAAAGCAACGCGGTATCTTCTTACTTAAGGGGCCGTAAGAGTTAAACTCACCTCACTAGTTAGTGTTCTTTAAATCATCGGTGTGAACAAATCAACTTGAACTTCGAGAAAATGAAAAACGAACCTCAGTTGCAAGCTCTGATGTTCTGTTTTGGAGTTACATACAAGCAAAACAGATTAAAAATTGTAATCAAAGTTTGCTGTCGTTGAGACTAATCTCTACCAAAGTTACCTTCAGCAGACATCAGGCTCAAACGGCACAAGTTTAACTCAAATTCTGGGAGTGATGCTCTGAGAACAGAAAATTTATAATTGAAACAGCTAGGTCCTAAAGCAGATAGTCAGGCGATGTGATTCATAAAGAGGAAAACCTGGTTAAAGGAGCATTTTAACGGTATATTTTGTTGGTAAAAGAGATAAAGACAGCACCAACAGAGGAAAAATGTGTGTTCGATTATTTCGCTAAAAGAAGAAAATTATTTATTGGACCAACCACGTTCAAAGTACATTGGACATGTTTCCTGTCCTTGACAGATATCGGATTGGAAGGGCTGTACTTCAATTTTTAGTTGAAAATAATACTGGTATATCGCAGCTAGCAGCATTTGGTTCCGATGAAGCCTCTATAGATCCAGGTAGAAAGAACGAAGTGTTGTCATGATTCGAAAAGAAATTAACAAGGCTACTCCAATGATTATTGCATCTTCTTCATGCAAATGTGCTTCCGCACCGCGTTTAATGCAACAGACAAAGAAATACGCTTTGTACCTATAGCAATACAACTACTTCGCTTTGAATCAAGATAACCGACGAATTTACAACCAATCAAAGTACTTTGACTCAGCGAAATTAAGAGAGTACGAATCATTGATATTAATACCGATCTTCTGCACATTTTCCGAGCTATTCATTCTGGTTGTTGGCCTGTAAAGGCAGAAGAGAACAAATGAGGCGCAGCAAGTGCAATTTTATATGCCTTGTGACTGCCTATAGAGCTCTTCACTTGTGTATAAGCAGTACGAATCCTTCGCATAATTTACTATGCTTGGTTCAACATGTCATGAAAGCATATTTCCACATTTGGTTTGGCATTAATCAACGTCCATCCTATTGTGGAGAGGTCACCAGAGGTCTGGGTTAGTAGTAGAGTTACCACGGTCCCATTATAAAGAAATCCAGGAGATTGTTGGACCGTTATCAATGGAAATTCTTATTTTTCCCTCTCAAAATCTATAATCGTTATGATTAAAGACGACAGGAACAATATCTGAATCTTGGTTGAAGATTTACCTAGCTCGGACAGTACCCGAAACTCACATTGAAAGATAATTTCAGATTCCAAATAACTAAATTTGAAATTCATGAATGTTTTTTTTCAGTAATTAACTGCGAATCTCTTAATTTTGCTGAGCTATCTGTAGCAGCACATCTGAAAGACCCAATATACAGAAAAATATCAAGACAACAGCAATGCCTAGAATACAAGTTACGGATTTCCATACCCAATACGGTCTGTTAAAAGATGCATTACAGTTATGAAGGTGGCCAAGATGCTGTAGACCGTTACTTCAAGCTAGCCTGTGACCAAGAAAACAGTTTTACATTTTGAAATAAAGTCTGATTATATAATGTAAAAGTACCTTTCGACAACCACAAACTACAAAGAGTGGTTGGAGGAATAGGGCTCAAAAGTGCAGTAACATATTTATGGTGATCCCTGAGTTATTTCTGTGAGTAATTGGAAAGAAATAAGAGAAGTGGTGCTGAATAAAATGTTTCTAAAACGAAGAAATCCAATTACATTTGCGACGCTTTGGGGCTGATAAGAGATACAAAATACTATTGAACTTCCAGTAGCGTTTATTCTGTATCATTTTTACTACGGATGATAACTTTTCTGTACTGACCACCATCGCCAGCAGAACAGGCAACTAGAGTCTGAGCAGAAGGTTTGCTCCGGTATGATGTGCATGTATATGTGCAAAATAAAGACTTCGTAAACACTTCTCAAGGAGACTGCGGACTAGTTTGCGATGCCAAAGGAGCGATGCTAGATGAGGCAAGGCAAGAGGCTTAAGTGCAGTTTAACGCAACCAGACCTTTACCAGCTCCAAAAAAGCTAAACACCAAAATGATGTTTGTTTCCAAATTTATAAACTGTACAAGCAGTAAACAACAGTCTAAGTGAAAGCCAGAACCTACCTCTATGCCGGAGTGGAACGCGCTTAAACATCTGGAAACTCCGTTATCCGACACAGCCAGCACAGCACTGAAGTATGCCACCCACCTAATTGATCGAAACATCTCATTTTCACATCGGCTACAAAGCCTATATTTTTGGAAACTTCTCAGGTGCTAAGATTCCTCCACTGTAGATAACAGGTATGTTTCTTTCGTTACTACCCACTGAACATGGTTGTTGGCTAGCTCATTGCCTTTGAGCGATAACCGTGCATTGCTCTGGTAGTTAGTGATGTGTCCACGTGATGCATTCGTAATAATTCAGGCGTTATAATAGCATTATGGTTCCATCGTTAAAGTTACAGAGAATATGTTAAAGTTCATATCGCCCCTCCCATTATCAAATTTAACATTTAACACTACCACTGCTATCAACAGACATATCGGTTCGAGGAATTCGTAATCTCACTATTAACATTTATACCTGCCATGAGAATTCTGTGCTCCTATTGCTAATAGCTAATATCTCGGTTCTGAATTGTAATTTCGTGGTCGGCAAATATGATTCGGTTTAGTCTCCCTCGAAATTGAGTTTCATTTATGGACGCTCTTAAACTGCGGTGGTCCTTAGCGTCCCATTCTATATTGGCCGTGAAAGACTGGTAATTTTGCGCAGAGGCCTCTTTATCAGGCTTGAAGTTCTTTTACGTACCGTAAATCTACGACAATTGTATACAATCATCGCCCTTGAGTATTGAAAGGGCAGACGTCCAGCATGGTAAAATAAGAAATCAGTTTTTAAGTGGTTCCCTTAGTAATTATCTACATTGTCTAAAACATTTTAAGACATTTACCAACATAATTACTTCAAAACCGGCTGAAGCTCTTTGAGAATTTTTTAAATCTCTAATATTATTTTTAAAAGACTGCAGTCAGTACTTTGCAGCCCTGATTGAAGTTATTTCAGATTCAGCAATAGGAGTGTCATCCAATTTGATTGGTTATTTTTCAGAACATTTCCATAACTGGCTGTTAGCCTCAGAGCTGTTTCAACACGTGTAACGTTATTACCTTTAAGGAGTGAATGATGAAGCTATTTGACAAATATCATTAAAGCCAGTGCTTGAACGTCATGTGAAACGCTGTTTTTTTTAGTTTACATGTGAGTAATTGCTACATTCCTTCCAGGCTCAAACGCCATGTTTCAAAATGATAGTCAATTATAGGGAAAGCAATAGAAGCGTTCACTTTTTCTGTTTTACCTTCTCAACAGACTATCGAATGTCCCTAAAAGAATGAACCACTTATGGTGTCTCCATAAATCTGGTATTAACGACTAATGCATGAATATTCGAAACATATTTCTAGCTCTGCCTAAAATACGTTCAGCAAAATCTCTAACAATTCTCGTCCATTTTTCATCTTTCTTCTTTGTTTTTGTATGTGAATTGTACGCACTTAGTGTATACTTCTGCCCCGAACCATTTTCCATAAATTTCCTCCACTGAATCTCTTGGTAACCACGCTCTTTCATCTCCAGGTATTGGAATGCTTCCTGCAATTTGCAGTCGCGAGCATCTAGATTTAGCTTAAACTTAAAATGCTTTTCTATAAGCAAGTAAAGTAAAAAGCCGAGAAACAAACCACATTTAGTGCAGAGATACATTCCACTTCATTCTTTAGCTAATATGGAATATCCCATACGTCATGTATTGCAAGCATTAATCACTCGGTGGGACTTTTTAATCTTGCTGCGAAAATTACGGAAGCGTCAGGTTGATTAAGCAGTATTGGTCTATTGCGATATAGAGTTTGGAAATGTCGCTTCTGCGGACGTTCATTTTGCAGCTATTATTCTTTGAAAGCTTTCACGAAAACAGCTGATATCAAAAAACCTTTCGGTGGGTGTTAAATGGAAATGGAAATAATAACGGAGTGTCATTTGTAATTTGAAGTAGCCGCAAAGCCATAACATTTCTCGTTGTTAATCAAGCTCACTACTATTTATAATTATTACGGATCAGGAAACATAGCTATTTATCATTCGTCATTTTTAATATTCTTTCATTTCGTCCAACTACCTTCAGATTGCCAGTTGACCTTAAAACATGGAATTTTCAGAACAATATTTACCATTGTTTAAACATATTTTGATGGAAGTTACATTGGAACTGATAAGACATTTCTCAGCATTCGCTCTTGATATAGCCTGGTCATGACTAAAACTGCTTAAAACATTTACATACATTCTAAAATTATCTATTCTTTAAATGTTGTACAAATATAAATATTTCAAATATATGATCATATAAAATCATACGTATTTTTTCAACTGGATGAGAAATACTCATATGGAATATATATCGATCAATTCTCAATACAGAAAATGTTTCTGGATTAATGGCCAGTCTACCTGAGCTGACAAGCATAACTACGCTTCATATGATATTTCCGAGTGAAAGATGTAAGCATAGTGAAATCAGACCCTCAGACATGTTGAAGCAGAGTTAGTACTGCATATGTCACAATTAAGTGTTCAACCAATAAGCACAGGGGAAACCTACGGTCGTTACGTCGTAGCTAATTTTAGACTATAAGACTAGAAGCCACTCTCCTGTTGAAGCAACCAACAGGTATCCTCCTCCAATACAACTGAGTCGTGGGCAGTGACAAAATACCGAGTACCATGATCGTTTCATGAAAAATCCAGTTGGTGAGCTAGAACGTCGTCGTGGCAAGGTCTGCTTAGAATGTGTTCCTTTAGAAGACAATCAGTTATACGTGTTATTTTTCTCGCCCTGCGTTCGCCGAAACCAGTAGGAGCCGTGTCAACATACAGAACAACTACGGTGCTAATTGGAAAGCATAAATGTGTCTGCCTCATGTTACGGAGACCCCTATTGCTAAAATCATTGGGGTGAGTTGTTTGGTTAAAGCTTTTCCTTTTTGTCATTATTAGGAGAAGAAGAATGTCGGATCACTCCAAGCTATCTGGACTCCGGGCTCATCTAAGCATTGTTCTCGCCCATTTCTTTAATTCACTTCCCGTTATGACCTTGGAGGTATTTATGTTAAGCGCTGTGTTGGAGGATGTGCCTCATTACTTGCCTGCCGTACCTTTCGTACCACAATACAAACTTAGCAGGTAACTTTCAGGAGCAAATAGCATCTCACTTGCGTACCAACAGAGTAACTTGCGACCAGGACATCGAGCATACTTCTGCTACCAGTACGCAACTTTATCTGGTTTATAACCTTACAGATACGAGGGTCGTTTTTAAGTAAGAGCAGTTTTTTAATAAAACACGAAATATTATAGTTATGAACATAACATTTATAGGAAACGAAAATGTGAACATTGTTATATTTTGCTACATAATGTAGAAATTAATGTCTAAACGCTTGTTCAGTCATGGCACCAGCTCTTGGTTACAATCATCACAGAACTTTGCCGCCAGTCCATCCTGCACACATTTTTTGTATTGAAGTTCGTCAGTAACAAATTCAAAATTACTGACCTTGAAACTCGAGGGAAATGTTGATGAAGCTCATCACCAGTGAAGTGCCTGTTTTCACGAATCTTCTCTTCAACTTTTGTGTCAACTCTTCACTGCTGACAGTAGGTCGTCCAGATCGATCCTCATCCTCCTTCCTTCATGGAACAGTCTGCACCACTTACGCACATTTCCAACATTCATCACACTTTCCCCATACACTGCAACAATGCGTCGATAAATGTCAGCAGGACGGACCTTTTCTGCGTTTAAAAAGCGAATGACGGAACGCACCTAACAGTCGACGAGATTATTAAGTGACATGGGAACAAATAATGCAGCACAATTAAACAACCAACATAGACAGAGTTGAAACGTACTGGCAGAGTAGTGGGGGACCGGACGAGAGTAGTTGACCTTGAATCGGCGTTACCTGATACCCTGCGCGAACACTATACACAATGGGTTCTTACTTAAAAAACGACGTGTCGAGCGTTGAAATGGTATGCACGACACGGGCATGGACCACAGCGAGGCTGAGGAACTGCAGAGAGCTAGACAATTTTATAAACTGGAGAGAGAAGTCCACGACCTGGAGAAAGAAGCTGCATACTATCAAGAGCTGCTTTCTTCCATGGAAGAGGGAATAAATTTCCACAAAATAGTCAATGACCTGGTCTTCTGTTATCAGGAGCTCAACGCCAAAAAAGACACCTGGTACAGCTGGGTGAGAGGTGGCGCGCCGTGCCAGCGCACAAGTGGCCACTTCACCGCAACAGCGGCCGGGAGAGCGACTCGGACACCGAGCGCCCCGGCCCCAAACCTGGCAAGAAAAAAATAAAACGCGCCACCTACAACAAGCACCCGTCACGACCAGCAACAAGTTTGCGGTGCTCTCCGATGCCGGGGACAGCAGCGACGATGAAATGGACCAAACCACACCAGCCGCAGCTCCTCTCCCCCTCTCCTCAACCCAAATCCCAAAGGCCGGCGCGCACTTCACCGCAACCGTCTACCACCACACAACCCAAACCATCCACCTCCACCTCCGCCGCAACAGCCGCCACCCACAAACCTCAGTCGCCGGAATCACAGAAGCCTCCCAGGATAATCACTTCTGGCAACAAAAACGCAACGAAGGTTCTGCACGTCCTCAGGAACTCTCTCCAGGCTGATAAATACAAACTGCAAAACACTCGCACCTGCCTCAAGCTGTTCCTCAGCAGGAAGGAGGACGCCATCCCCACCATGAAGCACCTGCAGGACGCCGGTATCGAGAACTTTAGTTTCACACCCCGGAGTGACCAGCCCCTCCGGTACGTCATCAAGCGACTCCCGGAGGACCTGGAGGAGGACTTCATCCGGGAAAACCTCAAGCTCAAAGGATACACCGGCGTCCAGGTACGTCAATTGAATTCACGCGGCCGGCCTCTGCCTACCTTCCAGGTCACCCTGGACAGGACCACTGCAAACTCGAAACTTTTACAAGAGAGAGAAGTATGTCATATAATGGTCACCGTGGAGGTCCTCCGAACCAACCACCACATCACTCAGTGTTTTAACTGCCAGCAATTAGGGCACACGTTCCACATGACCTCCCGGTTGGTCCTCTGTGGTGGCCTCCACCGCTTAGCTGACTGCCCCAAAAAGGCCACGCAGGACGTCGTACCCCACTGTGCGAACTGTGTGGAAACGCATCCTGCCATCTATCGCGGCTGCGAAACGTTCCGAAACGAACGCCACCGCCGCCAAATGGCATCTATGGCCAGGAGCTCCCCAGGTGCTAAGCCAGGGCCAAAGCCCATTCTTAACCCGGCCCTGGTGAAGGAAGGCGTCCCATTTGCAGGCGCCGCGAAGGAGCAAAAGCCACCCGTGCCACCACCAAATGATCCCCCTCCCAGGAGCCCTCTGGCGACCTGGGCGGGCTAAAAGATCTCTTAGAACTATTCAAGTCTTTCAACCTCCCAACACTCTTACCAAAGGTGAAGCCATTCATTCAAAGGCTGCACCAGCACCTGGGACAGGCTAGAAACCATCATATGCCTTCTCTCCACAAGCTTCAATTAGATGGTCACTATAAGGGGAGGTATAACTTTAACTCGCGCGCTCTTGTGGAATGCCGACGGCATCTACCGGCAGCAGCACGAACTTGAAAACTACCTGCGGCATAACAAAATTGATGTCGCATTTATTTGCGAAACTAAATTAAAACAAGAGTACACTTTTAACCTCAGGGGTTACAATAATTTTCGAAATGACAGATTTGGACGACAGGGGGGTGGTACCACCATATTGTTAAAAAACACAGTTGCTCACGCTCCTGTCACGCTGCCAGCATTGACAGCGCTGGAGTGCACAGCACTTAAAACTTGCATTAATAGCCGAACGGTGTTGTTGGTTGCTCTCTACAGGCCCCCTGACTCACCTTCTTTATTGAGAGACCTCGAGCAGATCCTCAATTTAGAGGAGCACGTTATAATTGCAGGAGACTTCAACGATCGGCACCCATGATGGCATTCACGCCGAGCAAACGCGACCGGAAATCTCCTGGTAGAACTTATAAAG
Organism: Deroplatys truncata; assembly: GCA_030765065.1. Classification (NCBI taxonomy): domain Eukaryota; kingdom Metazoa; phylum Arthropoda; class Insecta; order Mantodea; family Mantidae; genus Deroplatys; species Deroplatys truncata. The sequence continues at coordinate 4,822,344 of CM060990.1, read as the reverse complement.
GAGAATGACGACATTGAGGTTCACTGTCCCCCAGAACCCACTTTTTGGCATAGATCAGGTCATTTTGATCCTGAAATTTTGGACTTCGTGCTTACAAAAGATGCGGCTGTCACTCAAAATTTAAGTGTATCACAGCTTAGACTCTGACCATTTACCTGTGCATTTCGAAATCTGCGGCGCAGCCACGGCCGGTGGGAGCGGCCCCCAGCGGAGAGCAGATACCGACTGGCAAAAGTTTACTACGGACATGCACAGGATGGCTCAGCCTAAGCTATCATACTACAGCGAGGCAGACATTGATGCCGCCGTTGAAAACCTCACTGCCTCGCTTCACAAGGCCCAAAGAAACGCTACCACGTACACCGCAAATCCACCCAGTTTTTGCACGTACCCTGAGGTGGAACAGCTCATTGCTAGGAGGTGACGCCTGACGAGACTGTGGCAGATTACCCGCCAGCCCGAATACAAAGTTGCAGCAAAATGGCTACGCAACATCATTCGGCAACAGATTCAGCTTAACAAAAGTGAACAGTGGGAAAACAAAATGCTGAGTACCACACATTCGGACCATTTTTATGGAAATTATTAAGGGCATTCAAGGTCTCCTCCAGCGCTCCTACTGGCACTGAGGCGCTTCACACTCCACTTGGCTTGCACTTCTCCTCAGAGGAGAAAGCCGAGATTTTCGCCAACTGTCTGCAAGACAGGTTCTCAGAAAACAACGCACATAATCCAAACAAAGCACAAGAAGTACAGAGATGGGTACAAAACTGGATGGCACAGAAGCGTGAGCAACATCACCCACATATAACACCGCAGGAAGTGTACAAGCTCATTAGGCAATTGCCTAATGGGAAAGCCGCCGGCCCGGACAAGGTGACTAATGAGGAACTCAAACATCTCCCGAGAAAAGCCCTGGTGCAATTCACCAAGATTTTCAACGCCTGTTTGAGGTATAACTATTTTCCAGCCACTTGGAAACGAGCCAAGGTAATCATGCTGCCTAAGCAAGGGAAAAGCACCAGGCAACCTCAAAATTACCGCCCCATTAGTCTCCTGTCTACTATTGGCAAATTGCTTGAGAAACGTATACTTTATCGTCTCAAGAAACACGTTTCGGAAATTCATGAATTTTCAAAATCTCAGTTTGGTTTTGGAAAAGCACACTCTACGAAATTACAGCTCTTACGACTTGCTGATGACATAACCGAGCAATTTAACAATGGGGCTTCAACGTTGGCGTTATTTTTGGACGTAGAGGCTGCATTCGACCGGTGCTGGCATAATGGCCTGCTTTACAAACTGCACCACAACTTTCCCGGCCTCCAGGATTACATGTTCTTAATTCAAAATTTCTTAGAAAACCGGCGCTTCTACGTCCAAGTGGGCCGCTCCTCCTTCCGGGAGCGAGCTATGCGGGCTGGCGTCCTCAAGGGGTTATAATGTCCCCCTTTTTGTATATATTATTTACTAATGACTTCCCTGTGGACGCCAGATGTAAAATCGCAATGTATGCTGACGACACTGCAATCTACAACCACCACAAAAATCCTCGTTTCGGCCTTTTGGAAATGCAGCGGTATGTTGACAGCTTCCTCTCGTGGTTCCACGATTGGAAAGTAGAAATCAATGCAAATAAGTGCCAGCTAATTTATTTCTGTAAGCGGGTGCGCCCTCCGGCAATGGATCTAACGGTCGGTGGTCAAAGGTTGCACTGCCGTCAGGAAATTAAGTACCTTGGCGTGACAATGGATCACACAATGCGATGGACAACCCACTTAAAAACACCGCCAACAAAGCGCGGCAGCGATTAAAGTTATGCGCCCCCGTCTTCCGCAGCAAACAGCTTATATTAAAATAAAAACTTATTCTATACAAGTCATTTATACTATCAGTGGTCCTCTACGCCTGTGTGGCTTGGGCGAACGCCTCTAAAACTGCACTCCAACACCTCCAGACAGTGCAAAACATTTCACTCAGGAAAATCCTCCAAGTACTCTCCCTCACAAACAACAAAACCGTACATGAGGAAACAAATATGCCAACAATAGAAGATGCAATAACCAAAAGAGGCTCCTCCGTATGGGCGCGCATACGACGGCACGATAACCAGCTCATCTCCAACATCGGCAGTGGCGAGCCAAAACACCGCAAACATGGGCGCATCAAAATATTCTGAAACAACACTGGCTCGCCACTTTTCGCGCCCATCTCACCCGGCCCAAGGCCACACACATCTACGGCAGAGGCCCCCGCCAGTTGGCGTCCCCTTCACGGACGATACAAGCTGCCGCACAGCAAAACCGCGGGTTTGTACATATTGTAAATAGTTAGTGTTAAGTGTTTATAGTTCGTGTGTTAGTGCTTCCGTGTGTCGGAACTGGGACGTGCCGCGCATGACCAGGAATGCGTGAGTTTGCGTGTGTGTGTGTGTGTGTGTGTGTGTGTGTGTGTGTGAGTGCGAGCGTGAGTGTATAATATGTGTGTATGTGTGAGTGAAAAAAAAACAACTTTATTTTCAAATTGAAAAATGAACACTAATATTATTATACAAAACAAAACTGCTATCGGTGGCCTAAGGCTGGCCTCCGTATGGGTTCTGAACCAAATCACAAAACTTATCATATTATATTATACATTGTAATTATATGTAACATTTTGCCTGTCAGCCGGGCCCCATGTACCGGCACCAGGCCATTCTTTCCAATAAACAAATCTGAATCTGAATCTGAAATGGTATTGGAGGGTTAGAGGAACTGCCAGGGTAAAGCCCAGTGTTCTATTGCCGTGCATGTACTGCAATGCAAAAAAGCAGGTGCAACATTTGTAAATTATCTGGTTATGAAGCTTTTCTCTCTAACCTAATTGGTTATGACAACTTTCCGTTTAATCTGGCGGATTCCTTGAAAGCTATCCGCAATATGGTCTACAGAATGCTATGCTTTGACCATAATTATAATGTTCTCCATCCTATACTTCTGTCACTGGACGGCATGCTTCTTGCAGCCTGTACATTTACACACTAAATATAATGAAACAGGACCGCTAAGTAAATTCTTCTAACGTGCAAGAATAAAACCTCGCGTGTGAAAAGTATAAACAAAGTTTACCGAGAAAACTTACTGTAAAATCTTAAAGGGTTACGGGATACATCTGAACAACATTCACGATAAAAGATATACTCCAAGGGGGCTATATAACAACTTGCTACTTTACTGAGGCAGTCATTAAAGATACTGTAATTCTGTTAATATGGATTATTTTTCACCCGTATTCAGCATTCTGAGGGGGAATTGCAATTTTAAGGCATTCAAAGTACATGTTTAGTATTGAAAGAACAGCCAAACGATTCAGTAATTTAAACGCGACTGTAACTAAACAAACAGCGTTGAATTTTAATTAATTCTTTCATGGTGGAAATATGGCACGATCACTAAAATGTATTTTCCGTTTTTGAAAATAATCTGAAAACACAGTATTTTAAGCAGCCCATCATATACACTGCTTTTAGTTTACATTAATTTCATTCCAATTTCTAATCACTTGTCACATTTTCCTCAAATCAGTGTGTAAAAATCTAAAATTATTTTAATTTTGTTCCCATTCCAATAAAATCTGGAGATGTGTAGAATTTTGTCCAAGCATTTCTTGGTATATATGCAGTGGCTGGCATATCTACAGGCAGACAATGTGATGCTAATATGTATTCATCAGTAGCAAACACACCTAAAGTAATATTTGAGAATAGATCATGCAGGCATTTTTGGAAGAAGATATATTCATGTTATGGTTATTCATCTTCTAAATTGAGAGCTTGGGTTGCATATCCAGCTCAGGGTTTTACACGCTGCATATGCAGCTTTAGCAACTTATGTCCGCTTGAGCAGCACTTCAAACACTAGTTAGTCGTTGATCATGCATACGAATTTTAGAGCATTAAAGCCAGGACGAAAAGAAAAGAATTTGACTGTTACTGAACTTTATTCGCTACCATCACAGGTTACAAACCACACCATCCTTCGAATAATCTGTTGGCGTTTACAGACATCACTCACAAAACTGTGTTTATCTGCCCATCAGTGAGTCATGACCTCTGTTGTTTACACTCTTTGGATTGGGTGCATAACAGCGTGAGTGTAGATGACTTGAATTGCTTAACAATTCCTAAGCCTGGAAATGGCCTGTCGTCCTCCGTGGTGTGGTGGTTACCGCTCTTGTTTCCGAAGTTGCGGGTTGAAACCCGGCGGATGGATGTTTTCGGGCGTAAAAATCCTTAGCATGGCTTCCCTCGGAAGGGAAGTATAGTCGGTGGTCCCGTGTCGTAGATTACGGCACGTAAAGGAACCTCGATCCTGAAAAAGAGGCCTCTGAGCCAAATTTCAGATTTTTCACGCCCAATATAGAATGGAACGCTAAGGAACACAGCAGTTAAATAGTGTACATAAATAAAACTCAATTTAATTTTCCGGAAATTACATTTTCGGTTAAAGGACTTTTAGGTTACCTGGGGTGTATTACGCTTGAAATTGAATATTAAAATTGATTCTAAATTTCAGGCGTTTCTTATTGCGTGTTTACTATTTTTGTTAGTGCCTTATGCCTTTTCCTACATACAGTACTGACATAAGGGATTTAAAGCCTTCATATTTAAACTTACTTTGCAGTGAACTTGTTATTTAAGTTAAAACTTCCTTTCGTTTTAGATTGCTGATTATTTTTATTAGCTTCATATTCTGTAGTCAATGAAATCTGCTATGGCTATGTAGGAATAACCGTTATAAACTAAAATGCATTACAAATTCAGTAAGATTATTTAATTTGCCTTTGCTAGGTTTTTCCACATAATTAATGCATTTAATGTAACTGCACATAACAACTTAGATGGCAACCGGGAAATTAACTTCCGGATCTATGATCATTTTTATGCGAAACGCTACATTTCAAATGCAGTTTTTTCATATGTTTAGTTTCCTTATCTCACCCAGAGAGGGCAAAACAATCTGAAAAATTACCCATATGCGTGCAAATTTCTCGAATATATCACAAATTCATAAGCAAAACTTTTCAAGTAATGAAGTATCAGAGTATTTCAAACACTCCAGTGAATCCATAATGCATGAACATCAATCACAACCCAATTAGCCGGTTAATTCTGAGAATCCAAGTTAAGGGTATACTCTACGGAGATTTCTAACTTCTCCATTTATTATCCAAACTTATTAATTTTAAAATCATGTATAATTTGTATGTTGCATTATGTGCCTGCCTAATTTCATTGAAATATTTTCAAAATTTAGTTTTTAAGATATAATTGAATTTAAATTTAAAATCATACATTACCGGAAGCTGACGCAGATAAGGGTTCCGCCTCCCGTTTGAATACAAATGCGATATTTCCGTTACGTATTAATATAAACTTGTGTTAAAACTGAATCGAGCTACAGTATAACAATGGGAAATTTGATGTAATATGAATAATCGACAGTTGACATTCTCCTGTCACCAGTTCATATACGCGTTGCTGTTCGCATTCTGGAAAACGACTTTCTCGATACAAGAAAGAATTCAAATGCGAAAACAGGTTCGATTAGCGAACGAGTCCTGCGGAACGAACTGTTAGCAAAAATTTGTGGCCGCCACGTTCCTCGGATCTAACAAGGTTTCATTTTATCCTGTGGGGATAATTTAAGAGCGGGAACATCACCGTGAACCTGCCGCCATCGATGTCGGAATATGGCTAGACGTGCACAACCTGCGGGGCCACTTTTATCTGCGCCACCTTTCATTACCTCAAAATTACAATCTTAACATTGAGCCAGAACTCTGCTCTACGGCACTGGATAGGCTTTAAAGCTTTAACGTTGCAGGTGTAACTAGAGAAATTAGTTTTGAATTTATGTATTTTTTCTGTAGCCTGATGCAAAAAGATTATTTTTGAACCTATTTTGTTAAATATAACAAAAGCCATGCACATTTCCACATTTGTGTACGTTATGAAACATTTGGAAAGCTTCACGAGCAGAGCACCGCACGTAATGACCCATTGTGCTTCTAACGCGGCATCTGCGAGGGATCAGAACCGGGCGATAGACGGCCTTCCTAACGCATCCGACGCCTTCATCCTGCCCACAAACCCTGAGCTCTCCGGGGATGCCGCTCCAACAGGTGGGCCAGTCGCCGACCTCCACCGCCCAGCCGCAACAAACCGAACGCCTTCACCTGGTGCTCCAACCCTGAAACAAATGATAGGAAATGAAGGGGGCAGGAAATTCGCGATAGAAGAGGAACCACCAACCATTCACCCACTGACCCAGGGAAACCATGAGTGGCCGGCCCGACGGGAATCAAACCCGGATCCTCATGTGTTACCGTGGAGCCATATCACTCGGTGTTTGGCGGGCAATTTAACTCGGTCATCTGATGATATAACCTAACACAGTTATACTGAAAAACTCGAGGTTTGTAGCCTTGTTTTATTGAATTTTCTAATTCTAGTCTTGTTTACAAGCCACGGTCCTACTAAAGATATTTATGAGTAGTTACAACGTAAAAAAGAATTATGGATTCATATCATTAAGTAACGATTACAAACTGCAGAAATTTTAAAAGCAAATGTTCAAAGATTCCACTGAGACAACGTGTATTTAAAAATGCATTGGCGGCCTGATAAATCGGATAATTATGAGAATTACACAAAGAACAACAAAGACTTATGGCGATAAATTGAGAAAGATGTTACAAAATACTCATACTGAATTGGAAGCAGGTGAAAAAAAATATTATTGGTGAGCTAGAAACAAATGAAATCCCAAAGCGCAAAATTAACTTTCCACTTTGTTATCCTTAGTCATTGATATACATTGCTGTCCTTATTACCGGGATATCCCAGTCAGTGGAGGCTGAAGTAAAATGTGGGCACTTCCACATGGAGTATCTGAATAACCTTTGTACCTCTTCATACATTCACGCACATTTTAACAGAAAAATTCAAAATCGTGAAAAATTCACATCCATTTTCACAATTCAGTAGTACATACCCGGTTAGGGTAACTTGCTTGAATGACGGGTGTGTATAGGTGTCTCTTATCTCGAAAAGGAGACATTTGGCTCTTTGGCCCTCGGTATAATTTAATCATTCATTATTCATCGTCAATCCATGACTCTTTTGACGTGAGATGGTCACAGTCATTGTAAAATAATGTTTAGCTTAGTCTCAGATAACATGATCACCAAAGGGAACGAGGTAGGAAAGGTGTTACCATTTAATATTAATCCTGCATTAGGGCAACCCTGTTCCTATTGTTGACAAATATCTTATTATTCATGAGGTATAAAACTTAAAATGGTAGAAACTATTTTACAATATGCCATCGAATACTTATTATATACGTATTAAAACAACAGCGGGTGGTCGTTTTGTGATCCGGCCACGATCGTGTGATTTGTTTGCACTGCAGTGTCCTCGGTATGTCCCGCTAGCACATAGTACTGAATGACCCACCCAAGGCTACGCTATATCGACCGCGAATGTTAACCGTCTATTGCAGCTTATTCAAACATTTGTGTTGTGTGTGAATTACTTCAGAGAATTGTTATGCATGCTGCTCTGGTGTTGTTATTAGTCCACTGAAATGCTTACCGAAAGTTTCAAGTTTGAACAAAGAATTTTTATGTACGATACATACGTAAAAATCGAATCTTGTGCATCATTTCAGGGGTCATTTTCTGGTATTTCAGTTCCAAATAGAAATACTGTCAGACGCCTGGTTAATACGATTTCGAACGATCTTAAAGGAAGCTTCTAAGAACTATATTGCACAGCAGGTAAGCATCTCTTCGTCCTCCGTGGTGTAGTGGTTACCATGTTAGCCTCTAGTTCCCGAGGTCGCGGGTTCAAACCTGGCCGAGGGCGATGGATTTTTTCGGGCATAAAAATCCTTAGCATGGCTTCCTTCGGAAGAGAAGTAAAGCCGGTGGTCCCATGTCGTAGATTTGCGGCACGTAATAGAGCCTCAAGCCTGATAAAGAGGTCTCTGAGCAAAATGTCCGGTCTTTCACGCCCAATATAGAATGGGACGCTAAGGACGACAGCAGTTAAAGAGCGTCCATAAATAAAACTCAATTTCAGATAGCTATTTCAGACACCTCTGGTCATATAGCTGCTAAACGTTTAAAATTGAAAGCCAACAAATTGACTACTGTTCATGAATTACAACCTCGTGACGACGATGAATGTCTCAATGCAAATGGTCACCATTTTCAACACCGCCCATAACAAGGTAAGTACTCATTATAATGCATATTATTATTGCTCATGAGTATGTAACACAGATGTTTGATAACGTAGTTATTGATGAGAATATAATATAATTAATTAAATAAAGGAATAACAGTAACATAGAGAAACAATTGCAATAAATAATTTCCGTATATTAATCATGTATAATGTGATAACCCTGAGTTGAAAGATTTTTCTGGAAAGAAAAAGAGAATTAGGAAGCCATGTTAACCAAAGTCATTAGCAACAGCCGAAGTAGTGAACGCGTTAGCACAAAGCTTCCTGGAATGCTGTTAAGGGGTGAATTCAGTACGTTTGAACGGTCACATAGGCAGAAATTCTGAAAAAGACGAGTGAAAGATATTTCCGATAGTTTAACTAGGCCAGCATGATAACAGTTAAAGACACTCGCATAAATAGCTCTGAATATTGGCCTGGGCGTGAAGTACTGTTGGTGGGAAATAATAAATTAGGCGGAGCTAAAATTAGTAAATGTTCGTGCCATTTAAATCAGAGACTACTCTGGTACTTACTGCTCGTGTGATAGTTTAAGCGCTTAGTGACGCGCTTTTGTGGGGAAGATTTCGCGGCTGTGGTGAGGGATCTTTCCGGTCAGCATTTTAGCGACTCGTGCAAGTTACGCTTCTAATTTCTTTTATTGCGGAAACAATTCCTTCAAAGCGTGAAATTGATACTGCGGAAGTTATCGTGTATAATAAGTCTATTGTTATAGTTTCGAGTGCTACTATTCATAATCAGTTTCATTATGTTCAGACAATCGGCAGCTCGCTTCAATAGCTCAAGTACTGGATCACATTAAATTTCTCAGTCAATTTAAACCGGTGTTGTCCTTCACATTATAGTCGCGCATACCCTGAGAAAGTACTCATAGCTCTAGCACTGCAGCAGCTGGCGCAGAAGACAACAGAACGAGCTACGATATAACGACATCAGTAGCAGGTAAAGTACACCGTTTCAAAATTACCGACGATCGTGTGTATCATGTTTTAGAATGGAACCCTCCTCCCACTGGTGTAGTAGATAGAGCACGGAGAAACTACCGCTCTGCATAAAGGCGTATTTCCTTCATATGCCATTGTTCGGTCAAAGAATGACTTCACAAAGGCATTTTTGGTGCCAAAACCTAAGTATCCTCGTGCACTTTCTTATTGGAACAGCACTATTATGTTAAGATTGTTTGTGTGACAATTTTAGCCTATGAGCCTTTTCCGGCTTGTAGTCTACAGCGAAAAAATGTGCATTTTAAAGCTCTATGACTGAAATGTAATTATTTAATGTTTGTATTGAATATAGAAACGAAGTTAATGTCCAATCACAGCCTCATTGTATTCAGATTCATTTAGCATGCTAATTGCTCCCTCTCTTTTATCAACAGAGTTTTAACTATTTCTGTATGATTTGAATCGATAATAAAGTTTTTGAATAAAACACTGTGAAAAATGATGGATTCAATAGAGGGAGAAAGTGAGTGTAAGTGATGATAGTGTTTTGTTTTTCACTGCTCATAGTTTCAAGTTGTCAAATTCCAAGCTTTGTAAATTACTATATACGTTTTAGTTACTAATTATAAGCCTATCTTCGAATAAATACTCCATGTAGCTTTTGTGCATGGCACGTAGGTGAAGTTTGCTTCATTTAACATTAAATGCAGCTGGCAAAATATATTTGAGAGCACGACATTATAATTAATATGCTTTGATAATGTAACGTATTCCAAAAATTACTTGTATGTCACGTATGGTATCAATTCTCCCTATGGATCTGTATGTCCTTTAGCGCACATTTAAAAAGTAAACCGTTGAAAGCAACCTAAAAATATGCGCTGAATTTCCATATTTAAAACAAGCCTAAACAATATTATGTTAACCAATTGTGAATGGAAGGTAATCTTGTTGCAATAGTGAAAGACCTTTTAACCAAGGTGGACAGCGATCGAAAGCTACACTTAAGTGCCCTAAGACACCACCTGCTGCCCATACCCCTTGGGACAGGGCCGCCAGGCAACCATATTGGAACTGAACATATTTTGTCATAGCGAGTTACTGCTAATTATAGTGTACAAGGAACACATCGGGTGTGCCTCAACAAGACGAAACATTTCTTTCTTTTGTTCGCCAAGGCATTGCGTCACCAATGAAACAGAGTGTAGCTCATCATCTCCATTTCCGAAAAAGGAAAACAATTTGCTTATTGCGTCACGAGCACCAGTTTTACTAACTTAAATGTGAAACACTTTGGGCGACACGTCCATAACACAACCAGTTAATTCCATAAGTGCAGCTCTTACGTATTAGTGCACCAAGGATTTACATGCTGCGCAATGCTAGAGGTTCATGTTTGTATTACTCCTTTCATCAGGTTCTGTTCTTGTATAAATAGCCCTCTCAACTTCTTAGGGAGTCATAAACTGTTTAATAGGTTTTTTCTGAGAGGTTAATACTTGATATTTATTGATGAATTTATCTGCTGTTTGTAAACTTCGGTAGCTTAGTGTATATGTATAGCCTTTCTTTGATGTTTCTATGTAAGTTTTGGTATTTTAAAATTGAATGGTCATCTCTAAAAGTGATTTAAACAGCAAAGGTCAATTACTTCGTAGCAAAACGAAAAAGCGTGAATTATTATTATTGGGTGGAAATATATTTTGTTTTAGGACCAACATCGTAATTTAAAACATTATATGCATCAAATTATATATATCAATAATATAGAAATTGGGATGCGTAAAAAGGTCAGCTGTGATTACTTTGGGCTGAAAGAAAAGTGCTATAATTTTATGGGTGAGATCCCTGTTAGAGTAACTGCACTATTAGTAATTCGACTCATTTGTTGGGGAAATAATAGCATTGTTTGACATTTATAGTAAACTCAAAAGTGGGATTTAAAATGTGCAATATAAGTCACCAGATGTAAACTAAGCAATTTATAATTTTTGAAGCAGCAAATCATGGTTTCCATTGCTATAGCCTCCTTGCCACCAAGAGTTGCTGAAAGCTTCTGAAAACGGTGTAGATGCATAATTATAATTACGAATCCATTTTCTTTTCCCGTGTCGTACATTTACGACACGTGAAGAACCTCCAGCCTGATAAAGAGGCCTCTGAGAAAAACTACTGGTCTTTCACGCCCAATATAGAATCGGACGCTAAGGACCACAGCAGTTAAAGAACGTCCATAAATAAAACCCAATTTAGTTTTTATTGTTTCTTTTAGTTCCTTTTCCCTACATTTATTTGAATTCCATTTTCTGTATATTATGTACGTCTCCTTGAAAAAGTAATAGTTTTCTCAGGAACCTTAGTAAACTAAAATTTTGATATTCCTATGTGGTATTGTAACAATATCCCATATTAAGCTGTGAATGGAATGAAAAGTAAATATAACTGATCTATTTTAAAAATTAGATTGGAATTTTTAAAAACAAACACTCCAAGGTATCTAGGTATGAATATACCCGAAAGTACTAATATGCCTAACATATCCAGCAAAAATGATAATTTGTTAGTTATAGAGAAAATTGTTAATTACCCAGATCGTTTTAAGTTTTACGGGGCAGACTATATCAACTCCCATGTGGGTAAAATAACATGCAAAACAGATTCCATTAGGGTCAACTTTACTGCTTAATAAAGCAAAAGAAACAACCTTAAGAGGCTACTTTTGCCCAATTGGACGGCGAGTTCTGACCCCTGGCTTTTGGGAAGCTGAAGGGATGAGAATTCTCTACTAAAGCAATGCATTTATTTTGTTTTATTAACAGTAAGTGTGGCAAATTGTTTACATAAATAAGGAGATTTCACACACACACAACTATGTGTGTGTGTGTGTGTGTGTGTGTGTGTGTAATAGGCTTTTGCTGAAATCCGTTATTTCCAGAAGACCTTTAGTTAGGTTAGCTACAAATAACTTATAGTTTAAGTTAGTTACACTTATAGACTAACAAGCTTTGTCACTTCATGAAGAACTGCGGAAGAGAGTGTATTTTTCTATGTTTTCAGCATGTGCCGGCTGTTCACGTTCTACCTCTAATCTTCGCGAAATGTCGAGTTTCAGCAAAAGCTTACAACATATGTGCATATCTAAATTGATATTCTTTATTTATAACTTTGTGTTATCCTAACGCACGTTACGTTCCTAGGGCATCTACATATCTTCTAGTGCTGTATTTTAATATTGGAGAGGGAGCAATGAACCACGTATTTATTATTACAACCGGCTTCAACACAACAATGTAGAAAATTATAAGTAGCATAGTTAGGGGCACCTGGTCTACTTATGCGTTTATATGGGAGAGATAGGGAAAACGAGGGTAGATTCTAGGTTGGAAGAACGTTAAAGGAGAAAAATGCGTTTATATGGGAGAGATAGGGAAAACGAGGGTAGACTCTAGGTTGGAAGAACGTTAAAAGAGAAAAATGCGTTTATATAGGAGAGATAGGGAAAACGAAGGTAGATTCTAGGTTGGAAGAACGTTAGAGGAGAAAAATGGGTTTATATGGGAGAGATAGGGAAAACGAGGGTAAATTATAGGTTGGAAGAACGTTAAAGGAGAAAAATGCGTTTATATGGAAGAGATAGGGAAAACGAGGGTACATTCTAGGTTGGAAGAACGTTAAAGGAGAAAAATTCGTTTACATGGGAGAGATAGTTAAAACGAGGAGAGATCCTAAGTACAACAGGGTCTCAAAGAGGGGGAATGCACTTTATATGAGAGAGGTAGGAAATACGCAAGTAGACATAAAATAGCCACTTGAGCCCACAAGCAGATGCCGACAACTGCTAAGATCCTTTGTTCTATGACGACAAGCCCCGCCCCCTTTCTTTGTGCGCTATCCCTTAAAGCCGCCGAAGATGACCCCTCCTTTTCGCAGGCTCCTCCCCCATTCTTTGTGCGCTAACCCTTAAAGCCGCCGAAGATGACCCCTCCTTTTGGTCTCCTAGCATGTCGCCTGGTTCTGTGCCGGTGGCTCCTCCCCCTTGCTTTGTGCGCTAACCCTTAAAGCCGCCGAAGATGACCCCTCCTTTTCGCCGGTTCCTTCCCCCTTTCTTTGTGTGCTAACCTAATGCCGCCTGGGTCTGTCCCCCATGCGGTCTGGTCGCGTGCCGGTGGTCCCTCCCCTTTGTGGTCTGGTTGGTTCCCTGTGGATAGGTGGGAGAGTGTGTATTGTTCCTATACGCTGACTACATTCCCGCCCCCCTCATTGTGACTTGTCTAAATCCCTCCCGTGTGATTGGTTGCCCTGCGGATATGTGGGTGAGTGTGTATTGTTCCTATACGCTGGCGACGTCACCCCGCTCTCATAGCGTCCTGTCTAAATCCCGCCCCTGGTGAGGTCTGTGGTAGGGAATGTGATTCTCGATGCCTGCCGCCCATCGGCAAATCGTTTGAGTACATAATTGTGTCAATCAATTAGGTAATGTTCGTCCATGCATAAAACATTATTGAAAAAGAGAATCGGCATTTTATTACTACTAATGTCTGCACATTGGAGTACTAATGAAACGCTGCTCGTCGATCAATGAAAACAATTAAGTATTTTTGATTGATTAATTGTATATGAATTGACTTGCACACCTGGAGCTATCTCCACCATTTTTCATCTACTAATGACATTGCACTTCTAATGAAACGACGCTCGTCGATCGATGAAAACAATTAAGTATTTTTGATTGATTAATTGTATATGAATTGACTCGCGCGCACCTGGTCGTCATCGTATATGTGTGCTAGCATGCGTATAATTATTACGACTAATAACATTTGTTTAATTCTACTTTTGAGGGAAAATATATTTTTAATTTATAAGAATATTACAACACTTAGATGAATCCATAGCTGAAAGGTCAGAGTTGCCGTAACAGTCGTTATCGCGTGATAATTTCACTGAAAACCCGCGCGCAACCCTTCCTCCACGAAGCGTCTCACTCGAGTGACCGGTCGTTCAAGAGCAGCGTCAAGCTAGCATTCATTTCCCCCTCCCCCGTTGTACAGAGCGCCTCTTGCAGAGTGCGCGCCCCCTAGGCGGGAGAGCGGTAAGCTGAATCTTCCGCTGAACGACGAAGATGCCGGAAGTAGACATTTTAAAAGTTTAACGAATGCACTGCGGCGGCCTTGTTCACACCAAGGAAAACTAGCATAAATCATTTGAAATGTCCGATTAGGAACTTCACGTTTCAAGATATTTTTCCCGGGTTTATTTACACATAGGGGCGGCTCTGAAAAAATAAATACGGGTAACTTACAAGTGAATATTACCTATGTTATTAAAAAATAAATGATTCGGTTAACATTATAGTTAAATATTATAAATGCTATTAAAATGATTCGGTTAACATTATAGGCGAATATTACATATGTTATAAAAATAAATAAATACGGTTAACATTATAGTAAAATATTATAAATGCAATTAAAAATAAAATGATTCGGTTAACATTATAGGTGAATATTACATATGTTATAAAAATAAATAAATACGGTTAACATTATAGTTAAATATTACATACGTTATTAAAAATAAATAAGCGTACCGCTGATCGATGAATACAATTAAATATATTTATTAATTAATTCTATATGAATTGACTTGCGCATTTTGGTTGCTGTCGCATGTGTTCGGGTGTTAAGTTGATTATTACGCGTGTATAACTATTACGACTAATAACATTTGTTTAATTCTAAATAAATAATGAAATATGGAGCCTATCCTAAACAAGACACAATCCTTGCTGCTCTTCGCTAAACAACTGAAAAAGAAGCCCAGATGTAAAGGAAATTTTGTACACTCTTGAGGAAAAAAACCCCGACCGCTGGGGAGGTAACCTTTAAGGATACAATTGACGTCTGTCATACCGTTAATGGTCAGCTTGAAAGGCTTCCTAATTGCTCTGCGCAGGTCACCCGTGCAAACACAGGAAAATCCTAAACCAGACAATTACAAGCCTGCTAAAACATTTTTTTCCTCCAATAAGTAATTTAAATTCTACATAAAGATTATTAATGATTAAGTTTCATAGTATACTACCTCTTATTTCTTTTAATAAAAATATTGAATATGACCCTCCCGTCAGGAAAAATTAAACGGAGAGAAGCGATATTTTCTTTTTACGCTGAAACTATAATTAAACGCATAGTGTTCTTACAGGAAAAAACCCTGCCCATATAGATTATAGGAATGGACTCTGTTTAAAACATGTATTTTTCACGCGTAGTGTATAGATTGTCTCAGTAAGCATTCGTGACTATTACAATTATCTCCAAGTATTATTTCCTTCTCAGAGGCAATCAAGTTTTATTCCATTTAAAAAAGGTTGGCTTATTCTCTTAGTAAACATAGGACGAGAACGTTTTTAAACAACCCTCCCTTCGAGAGATATTTTTTGAATATGCCAGAAGAGAGAGATCGAACCATATTTGTTTAAAAGCTTTTCTTTTCATCCACCGGAAATCTTCGAGAAAATTCGAGGAATTATTCAGTTGCACACCCCTTGCAAAAATAGTTTGTATACCCTTTGAAGAATTTATACCTGGATGGGGGCCTTGGAAATCCCTCTGACGACAGGCTGTCGCCAGGATGGCATCTTGGACATTTATTCATTAGGGAGGCTATTGTGCTTTAAAATGGTTTCTCTTGCTCTGAAAACCCCGTACATAAAGAAAAATCCCACTCATACAGACGACGGTGTAAATATATCGTAATTTTTTGCGAGATATCGACAATTAAACTAACTTTTTATGGAATCCTAAACAAATAAATATGATTTGTAGAGGGTGATATGAAGAGTATGGCATTAAAAAATGGGAGAGATTGAATTCAAAATTAAGCGATCGAATGTATCATATAGATTTTCACAATTGTTCTTTGAAGCTAGCCTGTTATTTACGCTATAGTTTATAGATGAATGAAATATTTAATGAATAACAGCCTTATTTAACATGGGTAACGTGCGAGGTTTGAACAGGAGAGTTCATAGTTTCGATTCCCGGTGACTACCCTAGCCGACTTTAGAACCATTAACGATTTTTATAAGCGCGGGTGTAGCCTTACAAGGAAAATTATATCAACAGAAACAATACATTATTTTCACTCTGCGATTATTTTAGTAATGTAACAATAATTAACAAATAATTTTAGCGGTACATGTAAAAAATAAAATATATTTTTATTTCCTAGCGTCATATGCAGAAGCATTCTCTTAAGGAGAGCCGGCGTGATGTCGGATTTCCCCATAACAGGTTTAGGCTTGCTTACGAAATGCCCCTGTGCGAGGCTAGCATTTCCCTCTCCTTCTACTCGAAGGTTTTGAGTAGCCAATCAAAATCGTTGTATTATATATCTTAAACTTTCCCGCATACATTTTTATATTGCAAAAGAGTACTGTAAAAGGCTGTTTCACCTGAAATTCTTACAGTTTCTCAGCTATCATCAACGAGCTAAGACCTCTGCAAACGTTTCTCTTTCAACTTTAAATTTCATCGAACATCATGTCTGGTAAGTTGTAAAAAAACACTTCATTTACTTTAAAAGTTAAATTATTACTCACTTCATTTAACTTATATTTGCGTTCTTGTTTTTAATGTCGGGCATTTATATGCGAATAGTTGAACTTCTACTGTTAATATCTAGCTGCGCGAATTCTCAAAAAAATGTGAACAGTTTAGTTAGTTATTCATCTTGTTGAGTAATTATTATTCCCGGTATTTAAATACGTGTTTTCACCAAGTGAATTATATTCCTTTCTAGAGAAAATACAATTACTTGAAAAAACTACGAATCGAATAAAAATGTTCTGTATAAATATTCTTCCGAGGGTAACCGGCGGTAATCGATCCGGGGACTTACTGTTTCCATGCATTGGTCGAACATTCATCAGTTAATGTTTCATTCCTCTTGCGCATTTATTTAGTAAAAACTTTCAGCCTGTTTCCATCATGTTAAAAGAGATATTTTCCATGATTGTGTCGAGAAATACACTTGCTTTATTTTTGTAATAGAAATTTCTTGATTGTTAAATACAGGGACATTTCTGTATATAAGCTATTCGCAATAAAGTAAATTAACTTAATAATATAACCTTTCTTTAAAAAACTAAGTAAATAAGTAAATAAAATCTAACGTGTAAATTACTGGAGTCTTTATTTTGAGGAAGACGCCATCGATTCGCCGGCGTCTCCGGTTTCCCCGGGTCAAGCGATCAGCAACTACCGAATTGTAAGAATTTTTCAATATTTTATGAAGTTCCTGTTTTTCAAATGCTATACTACCATTATTATTATTATTATTATTATTATTATTATTATTATTAGCAACCGCCGATCGGTAAGAATTTTTCAATATTTTATGAAGGTCTTGTTTTACACGTGCTATACTATTATCATTATTATTATTATTATTGTTATTGTTATTTTCAGATTTTGTCTTTATTTTGATGAAGACAGCGACGAGACGTCTGCGCCCCCCGGTTTCCCAGGGGAGTCAAGAACTCGCCAACCGCTGAGCGGTAAGAATTTTTCAATATCTTATGAAGTTCTTGTTTTACACGTGCTATACTATTATCATTATTATTATTATTATTATTATTATTATTATTATTATTATACTTTCAGGAGACTGTGATATGCGTGACACGCCGCGCTTTATCACCTTAGAGTTGCAGGCGAAAATCAATCCAATAGTAGCACACCTACATCACAGCCATTTTCAATTCATTCCCCCTCCCTTTCTTCAGCTTCTACAATAAGACTGCTTGAAGTAACACCACGACAAATTTTTACGCTTATCCACCTATCCACACCCTTAATATCACCTGCATCCTCTCAGGCAATTAAAAATTCAGCAACTCCTCTAACAGGGATTGCTGAATTACCCCTAACACCTACCACCCCCGACATCCCGCAATCCCATATTACCAACTCCATCATCCCGCAATGCACTAGTACCACACCACGCATCCGGCAATACCATAGACAGGCGAGGCGGCGTCTAACGTATAACCAATCACCTCAGGTTCTACCACCCCTGCCACCTCTACTACCTCTAACTAGAGGTCGTCTAAGAACATACAGACAGAGGATGCGATTAAAAAAACAAATAGATGCTAAGGATGTACAGGGCAAATAATACAAAAGTTATAAAATAAAAAAACCAGCGGTTTTACAATCATAACATGCTTATTCTTATTAACCTTCATCCTATACATTAAACCGAATCCTTTAAATTTACCTGAATACCTGTAAAAAACCATAACACTTTACAAAAAGTAATGCAGACAACATTTATTTTTATAAACATTATCCTATTACATTCCTTCCCAAAAAAACCATACATATTTCCTAAAGGCACAGGTGATAGTCTAGACATTCTAAACACTCAGTTATATAATCATATTCATCACAGAGTCTAACGCTCGAAGAAATTAAAAGCGAATGAATGAATTCATAACACGCAACTATGTATATATCTCGCGTGAGCACAGTGGAGGGGGTATCTCGATCTATGCCTAGCAGAGGGAAAGGATGCTCTCCTGAAACATAAGTCATCTAGACAGAAATTGTTCATAGAGCCGGAGACGTCAGGATGGATGGAACAGACTCCAAGTTCAAATCTTTAAACGGTAGGGGCACCCCCTTTTTGCCTGTCATGTCTCCTGAACCACCCTTACAGCTTAACATTACGTTACAATGCCAGGTAACCAGATTACCGTCGGTCGGTCGCCCAGAACTTTGATTTTTTCGCGGTTTTCCCTGGTCTGTAGGCGAATGCCTGAGCCCCGTATGCTACAATGTTTTCATTGTATGTCAATCGCATCTTAAGCTATGTGCTTCTAAGGCCCTCTGTTTGGATTACCGTCCGCCAATCGATCAGACCTTTGATTTTTTCGTGGTTTTCCCTGATCTGCAGGTGAATGCCTGTGCTTCTAAGACACTCTAACTAGATTACCGTCCGCCAATCACGCAGACCTTTGATTTTTTCGCTGTTTTCCCTGGTCTGTAGGCGAATGCCTGAGCCCGTATGCTACCATGTTTTCATTGCATGTCAATCGCATCTTAACCTATATGCTTATAAGGCCCTCTCTTTGGGTTACCATCGGCCACTCGCTCAGACATTTGATTTTTTCGTGGTTTCCCTGGTCTGTAGGGAATGCCTGAGCCTCGTATGCTACCATTAAGCTTCCGAATCTGTGCGATTATACCCGATCAATACATACATCTTCACAATACTTTAAATACTCTAAGCATCCGAACCTGTACGGAGACGTCCGAACACAGCCGAAGAATACATTATCGTTGCAATACTTTGCTCACTCACTCTAAGCACGCGAAGCTATACGATGACCTATGAATACAGGAAATCACACATAAACACCGCTGATCGCCTCTCTAAATACTCGAACATGCAGGAAGACATACGGTCATGTGCTTGTCAGAACCCATAATCAGATCGGAATGACAGGCTTTAATGTAGATATTTATTTACAACCATAGCAAGAACACATCACATCTAAACAATGTCTTAGACAGGAACTTTCTCTTTAAGACACGTTATGTATGCTATTCGCTTGTTTAGATTCAATAGAGATCCCAAACATTCATCTTGGAAAAAAATTGTAGGCAATTTAGGGTTCTCTTAAAGTTAAGATAATTTTATCGAGGATTCTCTTAAAAAGGAACGCCTGACATGTAACATTTTTTACCAGATAATGCTGCTTACAATAGCGAGTTCGCGAGTTCAGATGTATGTATCCGACAATCAACTAATTTGTTCACGGTTTTTGCTTGCGAAATCTTATTGGGCGTGAAAGACTGGTAATTTTGCTCAGAGACCTCTATCAGGCTTGAGGTTCTTTTACGTGTCGTAAATCTACGACACGGGACCACCGGCTTTACTTCCCTTCCGAAGGAAGCCATGCTAAGGATTTTTACGCCCGAAAAATCCATCGCCATCCGTCGGGCTTGAACCCGCGACCTCGGTGTCTAGAGGCTAGCATGGTAACCACTACACCACGGACGACGACACACACCTAAGGTCATTTGTGTGTAACACACTAACTAATCGAGTGGAATGGCTCAGGCGGTAAGTCGGTGACTTGTATTCGGTTTAATCCCACACCCCTTCTGATTCCCAGAGGTTTTATCTTCAAGGTTTTCCACTCACTAGACGAATGCTGTGAAGGCTCGTTCGACCTCTGAATTTTTCCTGTCATCCTTTCACCTCCATCCTCATTTTTTACTTTTTCATCTTCTTGGCTGTTTCAGGGTTGAAACTAGCGGAGAGGGACTCTCGGCATAAGCAGAGCTTATGCTCTCTGTAACTTTAATCCATGGAATGTGTGTGGTCCCAGAATCCCGGACCTCTCAGAGATGTGTACGTCTGTTGTCCTCGAGAGGAGCCATAGATTACGTCAACTGCCGCCAGGGAAATTTTTTATCCGTGAAAGGTAAAGGCCCTGTCCCCTACCCTTTGACTGTCACACGTCGTCGCCTTGCTTGACAACGTCGTCACACTACGCTACTACGTCGTCACGCTACCCAACAACATTCAGAAGGCCCCTGATCATCAACATACAGGGGACAGAGACGTTGCACGTAATGGAACGTTTCCAGATGTCGGATCGTTTCAGCTAGTTGCGAGCATCTACCATCTACCTTCTAAAGTAAAGTTTGTAGGTTGGTTTAGATCTGTACAGCTTACATTGCGCTGGATGACCCTAACGTTTCCAGATTTCGGATCGTTCCAACCAGTTGCACGCTTCTACCATCTATCTTCTAAAGTAAAGTTTAGATCTGTACAGCTTGCATTGCGCTGGATATCCCTAACGTTTCCAGCTCTAGGATCGTTCCAGCTAGTTGCGCGCTTCTACCATCTACCTTCTAAAGTAAAGTTTAGATCTGAACAGCTTGCATGGCGCTGGATATCCCTAACGATTCCAGATCTAGGATCGTTCCAGTTAGTTGCGCGCTTCTAGCATCTAAGTTCTGAAGTAAAGTTTAGATCTGAACAGCGTGCATTGCACTGGATATCCCTAACGTTTCCAGATCTAGGATCGTTCCATTTAGTTGCGCGCTTCTACCATCTACCTTCTGAAGTAAAGTTTAGATCTGTACAGCCTGCGTTGCGCTGGATATCCCTAACGTTTCCAGATCTAGGATCGTTCCAGGTAGTTGCGCGCTTCTACCATCTACGTTCTAAAGTAAAGTTTAGATCTGTACAGCCTGCGTTGCGCTGGATATCCCTAACGTTTCCAGATCTAGGATCGTTCCAGCTAGTTGCGCGCTTCTACCATCTACGTTCTAAAGTAAAGTTTCGAACTGAACAGCCTGCATTGCGCTGGATATCCCTAACGTTTCCAGATCTAGGATCGTTCCATTTAGTTGCGCGCTTCTACCATCTACCTTCTAAAGTAAAGTTTAGATCTGTACAGTTTGCATTGCGCTGGATGTCCCTAACGTTTCCAGATCTTGGATCGTTCCAGCTAGTTGCGCGCTTCTACCATCTACCTTCTGAAGTAAAGTTTGTTGGTTGGTTTAGGTCTGTACAGCTTGCATTGCGCTGGATGTCCCTAACGTTTCCAGTCTCGGATCGTTCCAGCTAGTTGCGCGCTTCTACCATCTACCTTCTGAAGTAAAGTTTGGTTTTTGGTTTAGATCTATACAGGTGGATGAGCCTAACGTTTCCAGATCTCGGAACGTTCCAACTCGTGCCGCGTCTCTGTCCCCTGAATGTTGATGATCAGGGGCCTTCTGAATGTTGTTGGGTTGCGTAACGACGTAGTAGCGTAGTGTGACGACGTTGTCAAGTAAGGCGACGACCTGTGACAGTCAAAGGGTAGGGGACAGGGCCTCTACCTTTCACGGATAAAAAAAATCCCTGGCGGCAGTTGACGCAATCTATGGCTCCTCTCGAGGACTACAGACTTACACATCTCTGAGAGGTCCGGGATTCTGGGACCACACACATTCCATGGATTAAAGTTACAGAGAGCATAAGCTCTGCTTATGCCGAGAGTCCCTCTCCGCTAGTTTCAACCCTGAAACAGCCAAGAAGATGAAAAAGTAAAAAATGAGGATGGAGGTGAAAGGATGACAGGAAAAATTCAGAGGTCGAACGAGCCTTCACAGCATTCGTCTAGTGAGTGGAAAACCTTGAAGATAAAACCTCTGGGAATCAGAGGGGGTGTGGGATTAAACCGAATACAAGTCACCGACTTACCGCCTGAGCCATTACACTCGATTAGTTAGTGTGTTACACACAAATGACCTTAGGCGTGTGTCGTCGTCCGTGGTGTAGTGGTTACCATGATAGCCTCTAGACCCCGAGGTCGCGGGTTAAAGCCCGACGGATGGCGATGGATTTTTCGGGCGTAAAAATCCTTAGCATGGCTTCCTTCGAAAGGGAAGTAAAGCCGGTGGTACCGTGTCGTAGATTTACGACACGTAAAAGAACCTCAAGCCTGATAGAGGTCTCTGAGCAAAATTACCAGTCTTTCACGCCCAATAAGGTTTCTCAAGCAAAAGCAATGAACAAATTAGTTGATTGTCGTGTACATGCATCTGAAGTCGCGAACTCGCTATTGTAAGCAGCATTATCTGGTAAATGTTACATGTCAGGCGTTCCTTTAAGAGAATCCTCGATAAAAGTATCTTAACTTTAAGAGCACCCTAAATTGCCCTCAATATTTTTTTCAAGATGAAAGTTTGGAATCTCCATTGAATCTAAACAAGCGAATAGCATACATAACGTGTCTTAAAGAGAAAGTTCCTGTCTAAGACATTGTTTAGATGTGGTGTGTTCTTGTTATGGTTGTAAATAAATATCTACATTAAAGCCTGGCATTCCGATCTTATAATGGGTTCTGACGAGCACATGACCGTATGTCTTCCTGCATATTCGAGTATTTAGAGAGGCTGTCAGCGGTATTTATGTGTGATTGCATGTATTCATAGGTCTTCGTATAGCTTCGCGTGCTTAGAGTGAGTGAGCAAAGTATTGCAACGATAATGTATTCTTCGGCGGTGTTCGGACGTCTCCGTACAGTTTCGGATGCATAGAGTAAGTAAAGTATTGTGAAGATGTATGTATTGATCGGGTATAATCGCGCAGATTCGGAAGCTTAACTCGTGAGGCTGCCAACCGAGGAAGGGACAGGTATCTTTTTGAGCAGGCATTCGCCTACAGGCCAGGGAAAACAACGCAAAAATGTCAAAGGTCTGAGTGAGTGGTCGATGGTAATCCAAACAGAGGGCCTTAGAAACACGTAGGTTAAGATGCCATTGACATTCAATGAAAACATGGTAGCATACGGAGCTCAGGCATTCGCCTACAGGCCAGGGAAAACCACGAAAAAATCAAAGGTCTGAGCGAGTGGCCGACGGTAATCCAGTCAGAGTGCCTTAGAAGCACAGGCATTCGCCTGCAGACCAGGGAAAACCACGAAAAAATCAAAGGTCTGAGCGAGTGGCGGACGGTAATCCAAACAGAAGGCCTTAGAAGCACATAGGTTAAGATGCGATTGACATACAATGAAAACATGGTAGCATACGGGGCTCAGGCAATCGCCTGCAGGCCAGGGAAATCCTCGAAAAAATCAAAGGTCTGAGCGACTGACCGACGGTAATCTGGTTACGTGGCATTGTAACGTAATGTTAAGCTGTAAGGGTGGTTCAGCAGACATCACAGGCAAAAAGGGGGTGCCCCTACCGTTTAAAGATTTGAACTTATAGTCTGTTCCATCCATCCTGACGTCTCCGGCTCTGTGAACAATTTCTGTCTAGATGACTTATGTTTCAAGAGAGGATCCTTTCCCTCTGCTAGGCATAGATCGAGATACCCCCCTCCGCTGTGCTCACGCGAGATATATACATAGTTGCGTGTTATGAATTCATTCATTCGCTTTTAATTCCTTCGAGCGGTAGCCTCTGTGATGAATATGATTATATAACTGAATGTTTAGAAGGTCTAGACTATCACCTTTGTCTTTAGGAAATATGTATGGGTTTTTTGTGAAGGAATGTAATAGGATAATGTTTATAAAAAATAAATGTTGTATATATTACATAGGCCTCATTTTTATTAATCATTTTATATATCTCATATCACGCAGTCCAATATTAAGATGGCTCTGGCTTCTAGATTCCCATTTATTCAAGTCTCTTTCAGTAATAGTTCAATCATTTATTTGTTTAGATTTCATGTAGCATCAATGTTTTTAGATATTGCATTCTCCGTTAAACAATTATGAAATTATTTAGGAAATCAATGGTATTGGCAGGTATAGCAGTAATAATGAGTACATAATTTATATATTATTGCTATATTCTACACACGCGAATGTTTTCCTTGCATGTTCCACGCTGCACGGTGCTGCAATTCTTCATTGAATCAGATCACTAGGAGGTGTTGAGAACGTTCCTATCACATTCCTGTTTATGTTGTTTTATGCTATCTCGTTCTTCCTCTTCATTCACATTCATCTGAGCATTCCTGTAACAAACATTCACATTATTTGCAGCTTGTTGTAGGTATATACTTCGATGTGGAGAATCATTGCAAGGGGTTTTAAACTTCTTTCTGCACGAAATCACTCAGACTACAATCTAGGCGTTATTTATACAGTGATGTATACTTTAGACAAATGTTATCCTAGTGAAGTGTCAATTTATAAACTCAACGAATGTAACTCTAAATGAAGCTTTGAAAGGATAGCTGAATTATTTCTACAAACCTTAACAGGAAGAAAAGACAATTTACATGTCCTAAACCTGCCGGCTGGTACTACTCCATGATATACCATTTGAAACTTCCCTGGCATTTCCTCCAAATTTGGCTTGTTAGGGTTGAATATCTTGTCGGAAGAAACACTTGCTTATCGCTTAAAAGTGCAACCACTCTAGCACCGTATCTCGTATCAATTTTTCTTAAGGATTTTATATTATAAGGCTCCTCTGGCTGAAGATCTTGTAGTCTTTGAACGGCCGGGTAAATGCTACCCTCAGCCAATGTGTTAAGTTGAGATGTCAAACTTTCTGCATTAGGAAGAGAAAAAACATTCTTTATTAGAGAATGTGTTGCATAACAAAATTGCATTTATTTGAAAGTAACAAAATTATTAACTTTTTTTCTGTGTAATATAAAAATAAAAATGATATGTGTAAATATAATTGAGGTTCTGATTCACTAATGAAGTTCATTAAGTACTGTATTTTTCGATTTAAATGTTTTAATATAATGTAAACATTTACTTTGTTAGAGTGAATGATTCGCGCAACAGACTTTTTGTAATATTCTAAAGCAAAAACGTTAATGAGGTATTCAAATAACCGTATTTTCTCCAAAAGGAATATAATTCACTCTGTGAAATCCTGTATTTAAATATCTGGAATAATAATTACTCAACAAGATGAATACTTAACTAAATTGTTCGCATTTTTGAGAATTCGCGCGGTTAGCTATTAAATGTAGAATAAACTTACCTATAATGAATACTTAACTAAACTTTTCACATTTCAGAAAATTCACCTGTCTAGCTATTAACTTTTAGAATGCTCAGCTATTTACAAATAAATGTTCGACATTAAAAACAAGAACGCAAATATAAGTTAAATGTACTAAGTAATAAGTTAACTTTTTAATGAAAATGAATTGGTGATACAACTTACCAGACATGATGTTCGATGAAATTTCACGTTGAAAGAATAAAGTTTCCAGAGTGCTTAGATCGCTGTGTTCTCACAATACAGTGAAAATCGTCGGAGAAGCTGCTGCTTTTATATAATTTCCTTCGATAAAAGCTGAAGGGGGTGAGAGGTGTGATGGTATATAATACAACGATTTTGATTGGCTACTCCAAACCTTCGAGTAGAAGGAGAGGGAAATGCTAGCCTCGCACAGGGACATTTCGTAAGCAAGCCTAAACCTGTTATGGGGAAATCCGGCATCACGCCACCTCTGCTTAAGGGAAATGTTTCTGCATATGACGCTAGAAAATAAAAAATATTTTATTTTTTACATGTACCGCTAAAATTCATTGTTAATTATTGTTACATTACCAAAATAATTCACCCAAGTATTAAATTTGAATTGTCGGTATGCAATCAAAGAATTTATTCTAACATGATATGAATGTGAATGGCGACACTGAGGTTAGCACCAAGGTATTATTTAGTAATAATTTTAGAGTGAAAATAACGAAAAAAGAAGGTATTGTTTCTGTTGATATAATTTTCCTTGTAAGGCAACACTCGCGCTTATAAAAAATCGTTAATGGGTAGACTATGTATTCGTGAACCTCCATGCAGGGTCTAAAGTCGGCTAGGGTAGTCACCGGGAATCGAGCCGCTGAACTCTCCTGTTCAAACCTTGCACGCTACTACAACGTAATTTTTATCAAAACAACCTTTAAACACCTTTTACCCCTGTTAAATAAGGGTGTAATTCATCAAATAAAAAAACAGTCTAGCTTCAAAGAACAAAATCTATCAGATACATTCGATCGCTTAATTTTGAATTCAATCTCTCCCATTTTGAAAAATACATGTTTTAAACACATGCGTGAAAAATACATAGCATTCTGGGAGACCAAAAGAGTTATGTAACCGCATATGAGGTGAGAAACTCCCCTTAAATATATCCTTTTCTCCTTATACAATCCAGAACTCTATGCTGTCGTAGGTAGTTCTTGTGTGCTAGAATCGGCATTGTACACCTACTATTAAATAATTTTTAGTTACAATTGCTCAAACACCCGTCTGTTTAAATGGAATAAGCTTTCTCTACGATAACAACAGTTTAATTTTTGATATCATGCATGCAATTCTTGTATGTGAGTATTTAAATAATGACAAAGATACATTCGAATGCTTAAGTACAGAATTTATACAGTATGCGTTTAGTTATAATTTCAGCGTAGAAAATATTGCTTCTCACCGTTTAATTTTCCTAACGCTAGAGTCATATTCAATATTTTATTGAAAGAAACAAGAGCTATGAAACTTAATCATTAATAATCTTCGTGTAGAATTTATATTAATTATCG
Source organism: Deroplatys truncata (assembly GCA_030765065.1). Lineage (NCBI taxonomy): Eukaryota > Metazoa > Arthropoda > Insecta > Mantodea > Mantidae > Deroplatys > Deroplatys truncata. The sequence goes on along the minus strand of CM060990.1, from coordinate 4,795,013 downwards.
GGGAAAAAATTGTTGTGGTTAGCTTAAAACATGGTTAGGCTTGGTTTGTCCACGGTTTGTGATGGAATTTCTGCACAGAGGAACCCATTAAGCTAATCATTAAGAAAATCTATTGTATCGCTAATAGTTATTTACCCAGAGGGTCTGGGGTTTTTCAGAGCAGTTAGGATGTTTAATGAAAAGGAAACGTCTGCCACTGTCCACTAATGACTGTATACAGAACCCAGTATGCATTCTTCAGCACTCTTAAGATGTTTAATGACGTGGAAACGTCTGCCATTGTCCGCTAATGATTGTATACATGGACATTTGTTCCGAGAACACCGTATGCGTTCTTCAGGGGTGTACAGCATATTTCTTTCAATCAGGGTACGCACGTGAATAATTCGTTGAATTTCTCAAACTTCGCTACGTCTTTAGAAAGAACATTTAAAAACGAATATAAAATTTATATTTGAGGTCTTGCGCATGTTTCGAATTTCTCGTAAGGAAAGGGATAGAGAGAGAGAGCTTGAATGATGGACACAATGTCTGTTTTGAAAGTTCCCTGCAGAAAGTAATGCATGTTTTGAAGGTTCTGTAAGGAGAGGGAGAGCTTACGTGTTGGACACGATATCTGTTTTGAAAGTAATGCATGTTTTGAAGCTTCTGAAAGGAAAGGTAGAGAGCCTACGTCTCGGTCACAATGCATGTTTAGAAGTCCTCTCTCCATGTTATTATCTCCTTTCGCGATACTTTTATATGTACTAAGAAAGGTATGCCTGTTTTGAAGGCTGTGTAAGGGGAGAGAGAGAGCCTGTATGATGGAGACAATGTCTGTTTTGAAAGTAATGCATGTTTTGAAGGTTCTGAAAGGAATGGGAGAGAGCCTAAGTCTCGGTCACAATGCATGTTTAGAAGTCCTCTCTACATGTTATTATCTCCTTTCGCGATACTTTTATATCTACTAAGAAAGGTATGCCTGTTTTGAAGACTGTGTAAGGGGAGAGAGAGAGAGCTTGTATGATGGACACAGTGTCTATTTTGAAAGTTCCCTGCATGTTTTGAAGGTTCTGTAAGGAGAGAGAGAGCTTACGTTTTGGACACAATACATGTTTAGAAATCCTCTCTCCATGTTATTACCTCCTTTCGCGATAATTTTATATCTACTAAGAAAGGTAGGCCTGTTTTGAGGCTGTGTAAGGGGAGAGAGAGAGCTTGTATGATGGACACTGTCTGTTTTGAAATTCCCTGCTCTGTATTTTTCCTCGAATGTCTCTACCTATATTGTGGCATGTGCACAGATTATATTAATGGTAATACGCTCTCTGGACGCCGAAGCGTGGCAGTTTATCTGTGAGTAGGGGCGATTCAGGGGAAGCAGTGTGTCATTGGTGGGGATATGGCGTTACTGACGCCAACTTGGCGTAGCTTCATTCTGTGAGTAGGCTTCGGGTAAGAGATTCGGGCAACTGCTAACACACGATGTCCTCGTCGGCAGGCAATGGGAAAAGGTATGTAACTAACTTCATCTAATAAATTGTGTGCCATGCACGCCTTTTAACTTTTAATTATGGTATAATAGAGTTCCTTTCCTCTCCCTTCAGCCAGATAATATGTTGGTGTAAGACTATTTTGTAAAGTTAACTTAGCTGCGTCCTCGTCGATGCCTCGAGTTTAAAGTTCTTTGTTTGGTTAACGATCCCTCTCATAAGCGAGTAGCTCTCCTCTGAAGTTAAATAATACTATTAAGTGAGGCATACGACAAATTGGTAGAGTCGCCGGGTAATTGGCGGTGGCACCAGGTATAATTGAGTTTGTTGTGAGATTTTTAAGTGTAAATTTTTTTCCCTCTAAAATATAACGGTTTCTAGTCCTCCACGTGGTCGCGAAAACTCTAAATTTGTTTCTGGCTTAAGGGTAAGGATTTTTATACTTTAATTTGTGATTCTCTTATTCTAAATTTTGTTACTATCATATCTGAAAGTCTGGTTTCTAAATTTTAATTTTGAGTTCGTTTTTGCATTTTTCCCATTGTCTGCCGGCGTGACGCTAAAACTTCTGACTCCATTTTCCCCTTGTTTTGGCTTCATTTCCTTTAAATGATATCACTGTGTTAAGTTCTTCGTGCTGGTCATTTTGAAGCATAAAGTTTTGAAAATTGTGGAAAGTGAATTGTGAAATTGGGTGATATTTGTGTCGTTGATAATGTGTTTGCGTGTGTGAGCTGATTTACGTAACATTGCATTCTAGATTGCGTCATATTGAAAGTATTCACGACTCGACAGTGCAACAAATTCGTTTAAAATTCGTGTGTTGCGTGTTTAAAATTTACGTGTGTATAAAAAGTGTGGCATCTGTTTGAAATATTTAAAGTAATAAAATGAAAGAGGTCACATATATATATTGAAAATTTTGTGCGTTGTACACTCGCGGAAAATAGTGATAATAATAATGCTGATAATTTTGCTTCACCGTTACCAAGTTTGGTTTATTTAATTCCGCAATGCATATTTTTAGGGGAAAATCTTTCGCAGTTACTCATGTAAGTAAAAGTTTCAGGAGCCTACCAGCCTTGCCAGTATCTGCACCTAATTAGGTTTGATGTGCTTCTAATATGGACCAGTACGATGTGGATGTTGATGAACCAGCTGTACGTGTGTTACCAGATTTTGGAAAATTTGCACTGGAATTTTGTGCTAAACGAGTAAGAGAAAAGAAAGAAAACACCATAACTTGTAAGTATGTAAACATTGTGAGTGCTAAAGTTTGGACGAATGAAACAGTTTTACGACTCACACAGGTATGCTAAATTTATTGTTTCACTTACTGATGCTTAATTAAGCTTTGCTTTTCAGGAATATGTGCTATGAATGTCTCTGCTAAATTAAAAGTGTATTATTATTGTGGGTGTAACTTAAATTTTAAATTATGTTTTGGGAACTGCAAATTATTTGTTTGTTGTATTATGCTGCAGGAATGTGTTTCAGGTTTACTATGTGCTTAATTGAGCTTTCATTTTCAGGAATGTTATGTGACAATATTGTTTTGAGTAATGATGTGATGTTGTTTTGTTGCATTCGATTTGATTTCATATGATATGATTTGATTTGACTCGATTTGATTTTGGGTTTCATAATGATGCTGTGATTTTTATTTGCAGAAATTTGTTGCATGAATAGTGTGTGTATTTGAGGTTATGTGATATATGTGAGATTTGCCTCGGTGGGAGTGCCAAAGAGTAACCCCGATTGCGTAGTGTGAGGTTATGTGAGAAATAAGAGTTGAGATTTGCCTCGGTGGAAGTGCCAAAGAGTAACCCCGACGGTGTTAATGAGATGAGGAGAGATGAGAAGAGATGAGATGATGTCAGCTTCGGGGGAAGTGCCACAGTGTAACCCCGACAGTTGTATGTTTTCAGAGATTTTGCTTATTGGTGTTGCTGTAACGTGCCCAGTATAGCGTGTGATGAATTCACACGAGAGATTAAATGGATGGAAGTGAATGTAATGAAAATAACTTTTTTTCTGTTTATGCAACAAGTTTATTACCATCTTAGATAGCAAATTTTAATACCACCTGTTTTCCAGCTTAATTTTCACTTGGAGGATGTGGATGCAACAGTATAATGTCATGTTATTTGTGTAATTCCTGAAATTTTAATGTGATTTCTTGAAGGTTATGCCTATGTTAGATGTTTTGAATTTGCAGCATGCTAAATGAGACACGTAAGTGAAGATGTTTTGTTTTGAAGAGAAAATTGAAAGATGGTGATGATTGAAGTAATGATCGAGATTGCATTATTACTGATGATGATTATGAAAGATGTTGATAATAATGAGATGAGAAAGATAGTGATGTGGACGAGACGTTGTATTGGTGACAAGAGTAGGACAATAGTAGTTGAAAGCATGTCACATGGCGTAGTTTAGAGATGTATTGTGGATGTAGTTTGTAGTGATGCATACACTAGTTTGAGTAGATAGTTAAGTCAGTGTTGTGTGTAATTTGGGCCATGGTCAGTGTGAATGAGTTCATTTCATTGTCATGTGTGATTGTCTTGTAAGTGCACTTACTTTCTTTTGTTAGTGATACCAGCTGGTTATTAAGATGTAATATTGGGATCCCAAAATAAGGTTATGTTTCATTCCTGTCATGTTCATGTATATTGAGTCTGTTTTACTGTTTTATTTGGATTGTAAAGCATTGTAAGTTAAAGTTTGGATGGCAACTCTGTAAAATTTCGTTCTTATACCAATTTGTACTATTTTTTTCTCTCTTTCTTTGCCCCATGTCAAAAGAATTTTTAGTGTAAACTTTTTAACCTTTAAAATCTTTAATTGTACATGACATACCATTCTTTTATGTGTGATTGTTTGTGGGAGCACCCTGTTTATTGTGTGGTGGTCTTGTTTTAGTATTTCGCTGTGGCGGAGAGCGAGAAAATTCAAATGCATCCCCGGGGCATACCAGAAGTCAAGAAACACCACAGGGAAGCTGTCGGGCAGCCACTATACTGCCGTGGCATAAGGAGCCACCATGTCGGGGGGCAGTCCAAGCCAGCGACTGCCCACCCTGTTGTCATCACCAGAGACCTGCGGTGATAATTCTACACCAGGACAAATCGTCGTTGTGGGCACTGTCTAAACTCACCCACAAACAGTTTCGGCAGACCAGCAATATTTTGCGCAGTGTAGTGTGCCTGTGAACTGAGGCAGCGTGGTGTGAGCGTGTGCGGGATGCTAAAGATAAGTGCATTAACAATACTAGTCGACAGCACTTACGTCTCTCGTATCTCGTTATCGCCCAGCAAAATTGTGTCGTCGGCTGGGTGCTTACCACACATGTATATTGTTGTTATATTTTGGTTCATCACACATGTGTATGTCATTTTATTTTGTTCTTTTCATGTTTATTATATTTATTTTCCTTATGTCGACGAGGGCGTCGACTTCGGTGGCCAGGGGGAGATGTGGCATGTGCACAGATTATATTAATGGTAATACGCTCTCTGGACGCCGAAGCGTGGCAGTGTATCTGTGAGTAGGGGCGATAAAAGGGGAAGCAGTGTGTCATTGGTGGGGATATGGCGTTACTGACGCCAACTTGGCGTAGCTTCATTCTGTGAGTAGGCTTCGGGTAAGAGAGTCGGGCAACTGCTAACACACGATGTCCTCGTCGGCAGGCAATGGGCAAAGGTATGTAACTAACTTCATCCAATAAATTGTGTGCCATCCACGCCTTTTAACTTTTAATTATGGTATAATAGAGTTCCTTTCCTCTCCCTTCAGCCAGATAATATGTTGGTGTAAGACTATTTTGTAAAGTTAACTTAGCTGCGTCCTCGTCGATGCCTCGAGTTTAAAGTTCTTTGTTTGGTTAACGATCCCTCTAATAAGCGAGTAGCTCTCCTCTGAAGTTAAATAATACTATTAAGTGAGGCATACGACAATATACATTTCTATTGAAGCTTATTTCTAGCCAAACTATAAATAGCTTAATTAAATGAGCAACAAAGCAAATCTTTTTATTGCTTCTCTCGAGTGAGAAGAGACATAGCGTCTTATATTTTTTAACATCAGTTGGAGCGTACCCCAGCATGTGGCGTGATGGATACCCCTAGCCATTAAGAGCAGGTACCGGGGAAAAACCCTAGCGTCCTGGTTTAACTACTTCTTAAGCTTCATTGTATTAGACGCTGCACAGCGGTCGCATGCGTCTTGTTTTTCGTAAAGGGTTTTCGTGTTAACGTCTCACACTAGCTATTTACAACGTTCTTTTCAGTCGCTTTTTTAATTCGTCTAAGCAATGTAATGTTTTTTATAAGCCCTCCGTTCAAAAGAAGAATTAAACAAATGTTATTAGTTTTAATAGTTATACATGCGTAATAATCACACATATACGAGAACAACCAGGTGCGGGAGTCATATACAGTTAATTAATAAAAAAAGCTTAATTGTTTTCATCGATCGACGAGCCGCGTTTAATTTCAAATGCGATGTCATTAGTAGTTAAAAATGGGTGAAATAGCTCTAGGTGCGCAAGTCAATTACATTAATCAATCACTAATACTTAATTGGTCGACGAGCAGCGTTTAATAACCTCACCCCTTTAGAGGCATTATGGCCTGACATTAGCAGTATGTAAACATTGATTCTTTTTTTCAATATCGCATTACCTAATTGTTTGACACAATTATCTCATCAAATCGTTAACATGATTTACCGACGCCGACAGAATGGAGCCTGGCTAGTCTACACATCGAGACTTGTTAGTGACGTCACGCATACAGTCGGGGAGTGGGGGGGGGGTGAAACTGGTTATTACCAGACCGAAGTCGGCTGCCGGGTTTTTTCATTACATGTCGGACTGTTGCCGGAGAGAGGTTAAGACCGCGCAGTGCATTCGTTAAACTTTTAAAATGTCTACTTCCGGCATCTTCGTCGTTCAGCGGAAGAGGCGGCTTACCGCTCTCTCACCTAGGGGGCACGCGGTCTGCAAGAGGCACTCTGTACAACGAGGGAGGTTGAAGTGAATGCTAGCTTACCGCTGCTCTTGAACGACCGGTCACGCAATTGAGACGCTCCATGGAGGAAGGGTTGCGCGCGGGTTTTCAGCGAAATTATCACGCGATAACGACTGTTACGGCAACTCTGTCCTTTCAGCTATGGATTCATCTAAGTGTTGTAATATTCTTATAAATCCAAATAATATTTTCCCTCAAAAGTAGAATTAAACAAATGTTATTAGTCGTAATAATTATACACATGCTAGCACACATACGATGACGATCAGGTGCGCGAGTCAATTCATATTCAATTAATCAATCAAACATAATTAATTGTTTTCATCGACCAACTATTCGCGTTTCATTAGAAGTGAAATGTGTGAACATTAGTAGATATAAAATGGGGGAGATAGCTCCAGGTGCGCAAGTCAATTCATATACAATTAATCAATCAAAAATACTTAATTGTATTCATCGATCGACGAGCAACGTTTCATTACATATGCAAAGTGCGGACATTAGTAGTAATAAAATGCCGATTCTTTTTTTTCAATAATGTTTTATGCATGGACGAACATTATTTAATTGATTGACACAATTATGTACTCAAACGATTTGCCGATGGGCGGCAGGCATCGGGAATCACATTCCCTACCACACACACCTCACCAGGGGCGGGATTTAGACAGGACGCTATGAGAGCGGGTTGACGTCGCCAGCATATAGGAACAATGCGTACTCTCCCACCTATCCAAAGGGAACCAATCACACGGGAGGGATTTAGACAAATCACAATGAGGATGGCGGGAATGTAACCAGCGTATTGGAACAATACACACTCTCCCACCTATCCACAGGGAACCAATCAGACCACAAAGCGGAGGGAGAGGACCACTGGCACGCGACCAGACCGCATGGGGGACAGACCCAGGCGGCATTAGGATATCCGCAGGGAACCAATCAGACCACAAAGGGAAGGGACCACCGGTACGCGACCAGACCGCATGGGGGGCAGACCCAGGCGGCGTTAGGTTAGCACACAAAGAAAGGGGGAAGGAACCGGCGAAGGGAGGGGTCATCTTCGGCGGCTTTAAGGGTTAGCGCACAAAGCAAGGGGGAGGTGCCACCGGCACAGAACCAGGCGACATGCTAGGAGACCAAAAGGAGGGTTCATCTTCGGCGGCTTTAAGGGTTAGCGCACAAAGAAAGGGGGAGGAGCCTGCGAAAATGATGGGTCATCTTCGGCGGCTTTAAGGGATAGCGCACAAAGAAAGGGGCGGGGCTTGTCGTCATAGAACAATGGATCTTTTCAGTTGTCGGCATCTGTTTGTGGGCTGAAGTCGCTATTTTATATCCACTTACGCAGAGAGATGTTAGGTTATATTCCAGCTGAATTCCGGTATGCAGTAACATGGCATCCCATGTAGGTCCTGGGAAGGTGAAATAATGAGCGGGATTGACTGTGCGTTTTGAGAGTCTGATCATAAGGAACGAGTGTGCCATAGTAGGAGGTGTTTCACCCATTTTGTTAATGGTATGGACGAGGTGGTTTGGAAAAACTACAAGAACTTGCATCCCTCTGTAATCAAAATGATATTGCAAGGGTAGTTATATCTATAAACGAGAACTCCGTCCTAGAATTTAAAAGTTTTGAATTGATGTTGAAACTACCTTACGTCATCTATGAAGACTTTTAAAGCATCCTCGCTCCATGTGATAAGTGCAACACCAATCGTGAAACTTCATATTAATTCCTTATGAGGAACATGTACCTATGAGTTACTGTGTTTACGTGAAACCTGATCAATCTGTTGAATATCTGGAAACTGTTCTTCCTAAGCAACCCTATGTATATCGTGGTTTTGATGCTGCTCAGAATTTTGTGGTATACCTCACATCCCTTGAAAAGAAAATTGATAATACATACAAATCTGCCAAGCCTCTGAAACTTACAAATCAACAGCAGAAGGATGTTGAGTTCACTACAGTACGCTGCTTGTGTGGTAAACTCTTTACTGAAAAGAACTATAAAGTACGCGATCATGAGCGTATTAGTGGTGAATACCGTGGAAATCTTCATTATGAATGTAATTTGTCCTGCAAAACACTAAATATACTCCCATATTCATGAACAATCTCAGAGGGTATGACTCACATTCCATTGCTAAGGAGCTGGGATGTAAAGTGAGCCGGTGGAGTAATCCCTAGCTCCGAAGAAAGTATCATTTTCTATGTATGTTGGAGATATAAAGCTTTGGTTTGTGGATAACTTTCGCTTCCTGAGTATAATCTTGGATAAGGTGGTGAAAAATCTAACATCGTATCCTGAAACACTGAAGCAAATTGGAGAAGACAAGTTGAGGTTGATGACGCGTAAGGGAGTATTTCCCTATGATTACGTCACTTTATGGGATGTTTTGAACGAAACCTGCTTGCCTCCTAAGGACTTCCTCTACAATAGATTAAACGAAGAAGAAATTAGTGATGCTACCTAAAATTATGCTAGAAATGTATGGGAGCTGTTTAATGTGAGAAACCTGGGTGAGTACAGGGACCTGTTCTTAACCTTAGATGTTCTTCTAGCTGATGTCTTTCAGACATTTGGAGATCAGACCCTCAAAGCTCACAAAGTCGAACCCACTCATTATTTCACCTCTCTAAGACTTACATGGGATACCATGTTCCTGCATACTGCAATTGTGCTGGAATAGCTACAGGGTTATGGTCACTTACTCATTATATAATCCGGTATAAGACGACGTTTATGCCAAGTGTCCCATCTGTATGCCGAAGTAAAGAATACCCACATGAATAAGTATGATTCGTCGATACAAACCCAATTTACTACATAAAATGACGTCAATGATGAATATGGTTGGGGAATGTCCCTTCCCCTCCCTTATCGGAGATTTTAGTGGATTTCCCCAAACGAAATTAACTTAAAAACACTACAAGAAGGCGATCCTCATGGATACATATTAGAAGTCGCAGTATCCTGCAGAAATTCACGATCTACACAACCATCTACCTTTCCTACCTGAGTTTATGAAGCCCAAGGAATCATCTGCAAAGAAACTGAAACCCCATGATGGACCTGGGAAGAAGTATGTAGTACATTACATGACTTTGAAGCAAACTCTTAATCATCGATTACGTTTGAGAAACATCCATCGTGTTCTACAGTCTCAGTGGTTAAAACCTTATACGGAATTTAACAACAGGTTGCAAATAATTTCGGGAAGGACCTCTACAAACTCTTTAACAACACCATGTTAGGAAAAACTATGGAGAACCTACGTTATCGCATGGATATACGACTGGTTAGAAATGAGAAAACACTGGAAAATGTTATCGTCAAGCCTACGTTGAACGATAGGACAATAATATAGCTGCTGTGCATATGACCTCTCGTCAGGTTGTATTTAACAAGCCTATACACATTGGAATGAAGGTGTTGGACATCTCCAAGAAATTAATGTACCACTATCATTACGACGTCTTGTTACGTATTATGGAGTTGAAAACCTGAAGCTTATGTATATGGACACTGATTCATTCATTCATAGTGTGACAACTGAAGATGTGTACCAGGACAAGCTACGTTTTCTCGAGCATCTGAATACAGCGGATTACCCTGTGTGCCGTTTTCGTCTCCCCCATGGTCGTGGCTCATGCAACCAGCACGCACAATGCTTCAGGCTCATGACGTCGTTCAGAACCAGAGAAAGCCAAAGTCCAAAACTTCGAACAACATATTGTCAGGAGTGACGTAAAACATCACCTCATCACGTAATACATCAGTGACGATCGTCATTGGCTGGGTTGCGACACGCCACTTATGCCAGCGCCAGCATAATATCCGACGGTTCCTGTAACTCTTGGGCAGGCAGAGAAAATGAGTCGCTTTTTCGCCAGGGGCCGAGCCGCAACAACTAGCCATCGTGACAGAGGGGTTCGGCACAATTCACCAGGGGTTATTTCGGACTTTTTAAATTATCTTTATAACCCTGTTTGGTAAGCTTTTCAAGATTCAATCTTTAACTCTTGGTGATTTTCCATTTTTTACGGGAGAAGTATTGACATTGCATTTCACGTAACTTTATGGTATTTGTTACTTTGTCATACATTCTTTAAATGCACATGGCAGCTTTAGGCGTAGAAAGCAAAGAAAATATCACATTGTATTTCAGCATATTAACTTGTTAAACAGGTGTTAAAGCAAGCTGATCTAATCATTGTAAACGGATATATCACGTTAAAATAAATTGTTTTCCTATATATTGGTGAATATTAGCTACTTCCTAGCTCCTCAGGAATTGTCTCCTTTTTCACGGAAACTTTCCCCTCTGAGTATGGTAAACGATATTCCTGCAAGTGTAACAGAAGTACAACAGCACATAAAACGCGCAGTGCAAAGTGGCAGCAGAGTGCAAGAAGTTATCTCCAGTGGTGCACCTGTCACTATATATGCCACTCCACTCAGAACAAAAAGATGCTGAGAAAATTTAAAGATAAGGCTAGTAGCAAAATCACCATACGCTTTGTTGGACTACGACCTAAGATGTATACGCTAGATATCTAAGGTTCAATGATAAAAAATACTAAAGGTATAAAACGTAGTGCTATTAAGCAGTACATTACATTTGACAGCTATGCAGACTGTCTTGAAACTCCAGAAGGAATAAGAACACATATAAATCTGATCCTGTCACGAGAGCATGTTGTTATCACAGTACAAGTGAATAAAACCACATTTGCTCCTTTTGATGATAAAAGAGTTATTGAACAGAATGGAATAACAACATATGCGTATGGACATTACCGTATTACAAACAGTACTTAAAAGAATGTAACCTGGATCTCAAGAGGAAGATTTTCTCGGCGAGTCTACACGATTAAAAAGTGCAAGTTTACTCATGTGCTGTGTATACACCCAGCAGACACCTGGTGAAGAAAGAAGATGGAAGGGGAGGTGTTAACCTTGTCATTAGGAGCAAATCTTAGTGCTAGTCTCAAGCCTAGATAAAGAGGAGAGACGTCTACCCTTACAATCCTTATCTAATAAAACAATGATTAACTGACACTTAGACAAAGAAATATAGCCATATAAAGCAATAAAGCTGACCAAGACGTTATAATATCTCCTCAACTATGCGAATGGGTTAGTTTATGCTACTTCTACATTCCCTTACAGTAAGTCTATACACTCTTAAACCCTCCCCGTCTCACACACTAACTGTTTAACATATAAAAGTTTAACAGAGATTGAAAAAAGCATATAAATGTGTTGTAACATTAGCACGAGTATCTGTGAAACTATCCCGATTACCCTAAATACTTACGATATTACCTGAAGTAGTTGTGAAATACGGGACTGTGCTATACCCAATCCCTGGAATCTATCCTCCTGTGATACTACCTGAATTAGCCTAAACACCTACGATACTACCTGAATTACCTGTGAAATCATAGACAACTATGATGCGTCCAACCCCTGGAGTCTATTCACGTGCTGAATGTTAGATGGTGCACTCCTGGAGAAGACTGGATATTGTACATGCGGCAACACTAGCCTCCCTATCCGTTCCCCTCGTTTTGCCTATCTTTCCCATATAAACGCATACTCTAGTCCTCAAACTCTATCTAGCCTAGCTCGTTTCCTAGTATTCCCTATCTCTTACATATAAAGTGTATTCCCCTCCTTCAGCCTCTGTCTAGCCTAGCATCTCTCCCAGTTTTCCCTATCTTTCCCCATATAAACCATACTCTACTCCTCAACATCTGTCTAGCGTAACACCTCACTGCGTATTTCCTACCTCTCTCATATGAAGTACATTCCCCCTCCTTGAGAACCTGCTCTACTTAGGATCTCTCCTACTTTTCCCTATCTCTCCCATATAAACGCATTTTCTTCAATGAATGCTCTCTCAAATTAGAACCACCCTCGTTTTCCCTATCTCCCCCATATAAACGCAAAAGTGGGCTAGTTGCACCATATCTATACTACTTGTATAGTTGGGTATTTGTGGTCAAAGGATCCAAAACACCCCACCATATAGAACCAATTGAAATAGAACAGTAAGAAGGAAGTTTCTATGTTACATCGTGTCAGAAATCAGGTTTTGTGTTTTCGATGACATTTGTTCTTCTTGAACCGAGTTGTTTTATTAATGATCAGACACTGTTTCTCTGAAACTCTCAGTGGTATTTATTCCCTTTAAAACATTTACTTATTCACTTTCAGTTCTTCCAACTCGTTCCTAACTATTACCTTCACGCAGTTTACATTTGGAAAGGAAAAATTGACTGACTATGGAAATGAAAATCATTTCATTTACCCAGTACAGTAAAACACAGGTTTGCAAAAAATCTTCAGGGTTATTAAAATTTTGTTACAAAACGTTTTCAGAAAACAGTCTAGAAAAGGAAGTCAAAATATGTTTCAAACGTGGGAAGAATTGGAAGTTTTATTTTCAAAATGACCCCAATTCTTTGAAAAACCTCTCGAAATAAATGATTTCTTAGACACAAACCACGCACAACCACTTTTAACCATGTAATTACTCTGTAGCATCATATTATCTTGGAATTAATCGCACTGCTATGGTATGAAACATAAGACTTTTAATACAATCCTTATTTCCAAGAAGGTCATGATGAGGTTAAATTGTTTTACAATTCATAAAGAACGAAGATGAATCATCTAGTCGAGCATTAAAGTCTACGTGAGAAAGGAACTAGTGTTTTCTGTCTGCAAGCTCACATATTGACGTATATATCCCTACTTTAGAGCTTGACAGAAACGTAGGTAGTGTATGCGTAATTTCTGCTAGAAAGAAAGCTTCCCAAACTTATACAGTTTGTTACCATATAAAAATAGGAAACAGAACATTGTTCTCAGTGCAGAATGTGTTCATTTTAACAAGAATGTGGCAGCGAATATCACTGAACGCATAAGCAACTATGTCAACCGAATGATAAATGAATGTATTACTGCACAGACAAACGTCTGCACACGTTTTTGTCCTCAAGTTCAGATATGGTATGCCAAGAAGTTTAAAAAGCCAAACTTCAAGACATGCTTGGAACAGTTTCAATTTGAGACTGTTACTACCTTAGAAAACACTCTGTGCATGTTCATTAGCCAGCTCTTATTTGAAGAATAGCATACCTCTCAAACTATTTGGCTACCTCATTATGCTAGGCAGTTAGGAATGCTGTGGGGGAAAACTGGGTGCGAATCTCGCGGTACTGAACACTAAGCTTAGGATCTCCTTGTTTGCTGTACATAGTAAACTACCTCAGGATTTCGGAGATTACTAATAATGAACTTTTGAATAAAGAGGCATTTCAGGGAGAGAGCACAGCCGTCCCTGGGGGAGACAGCTATTTAAAACTTAATTTGCGCTCGAAGATGACCACAGGAGAACAGCTCATTATAGCTCACTGATCAATGGAGAGTTACAAGTTCCAAATTACTTCAGTATTTGTCGTCTTCAAAGCCCAATAGGTCCAGATTCGTTTTGACTATGAATTTGATAAGCATTTAAGGAGATGAATCGTAGCCAGTACAAGGGAAGACTGCTGACATTCAACTTTGAAATATTCACTGTACTGGTAATTATTTGGAACTTAAATCCATATTTCCTTATACATGTTTTCTTTTTACAAGATTTATAAACCTCATGTGGAAATGAATCTCCTGATTAATTAATTTCCATAGAATGTTCAAGTTTTGGAAAAGTACCGACCGCGTCTTTAGTCGCTGGTAATCCCGAAGCTCACTGTGTCTTTGTTCTTCGACAAAGAATGATACTTCTTGGTGCACTTTAACTTACATTAAAAGAAAATTTTGGATTTTCTCACAGATACATACCTTATTATTAACTATGGTTTTTAAAACATAAAGCAACAATCTCCAGGATGTTTATAGGAGAACAAACTGAGCCCGTCCTTAAGCATCCGAAAGTCGGTGGCGGATGTGACAAAAGAGAACCGGTATAAAAACACCACAATTAGAAAGAAAAATTTACTAAATTTCATCTAGAAATAGGCCTTAAGTCACCTATGAGAATCCGTATTTTACTCCTTTCTGCAGACTTCCGTCAATCGCGTGCTTTCGTAGATGTTCGTATCCCTCAAGCAATCAGAAATGAATTTTATTGGGTTTTATATTAAATTGTAACTTCTGGTGATACAGAACTGGGTGTTCTAATTGGGAGTAATGAAGATCAAAACGGCGTTTCTGATAAATAAGTTGTGCGATGGCATTCAAATAGGCGCTTCTTCAAGTCTTATTAATCTCTTCACATGCTTATAAGACGCTTCGCACTGAACTTCAATATCTAAGTTTTTTCAGACGTTCACCGTCTTGCATAAAAGGTGGGAAATTCCCCTAGATCGACACGGTGCTTCTCCCTCAGTAAGATTTCCACTTTCAGGTAACCAAATTTGACTCCACCCAGCTGGTATCAGTTCTCAATGTGACTGGCCTAAAAAAATACAGAGACCGAAAAACTAAACAATGAACGATGCTTGTAATCTATGTGGAATGGAGGAGTGGTTACGATACATCCCTTTGAAAGAGTTTTGCCACGATTGGTATACAACGAAAGGCTAAACCAATTATGATTTAACCATTATGGGCCACATTTTATGCATACGAGTATACATGACAGAGTTCATAATTGCTAAAATGTTGTGAGACTTGGGTTTTTAACTGCATAATTAAAATAAACAAATAAATACTCTGTAAATTAATAACGATTTCTTTAATAGGCCTGCTTAGTAGTTCAAAAACACAAAACTCTTTTCTTTACTGTCTTAAAAAGTTTCAGCATTATTGATCCTTCGCCAGGTTCTAAACCAGTTTCGTTTCTTACTGTGTTTGTGGATTTTACCCGCTCCGTTCTTCTCGACATCCACATTTCAAATGCTTCCATATAGGTTTCTAAATTTGCACACTATTCAGTGAAAGAAATTTCCTCAGTTGCTTCTTAAGGGTCTATAGTAACTCTAATTTTTCTATGAAAAGCTTCATAGGCTGATGCTACCCCCTAAAGTCTTGAAAATATTTGAATTTGCTCCTAATGAAACATTACATACAGCTAAATGTGTACATTTCCTCCACCGCCTTTTCTCGAATTCACAAGCGTGTATTCTTTGCTTTTCTTCTGATAACCGTAGTTTTCATTATTTATCGTTTATGATCATCGCGTACACCCCATTGTCATGTATGTGTATAACCAGAGAACGCAGAGGATACCTCACATCTCGACCCAACGCGGATTCTTTGTGCTTACCAATCCCAGGGAGCACAGATGTGGTGAGGGAACCGCAGGAGTAATACGTATGACTACGAATACGACAGTAGTAGAGATCGGCCGGTTCAAAGCACTTTGCATATTGATTTGATTACATTTTATATCAAACCCCACCGTCTTCCCACCTCCAAACCGAGAATGTTACCTGATTCTGATCTCCCCCATCTCCTAAATGCATTAGCAGGCCAGAAGCGAGATAATATTCACACGTCAACTCTCTTAACTTAATGGCCGGGTTCCAGCTCTCAACGCAGTCTCGCTTGGGCGAGTGGAGAGGTAGGTTTGCTGTGTGCTTAGCTCCGTGACCTACTTTATTTCTGTTATCGCTGTTGCTACGTGTCCTTTTACACAAGCTTTGTTTGTGTTTAAATTACTAACATTCGACATTTTCGAAATTAGATTCGAGTTTCTTGGTATCAAAACATGTTTGTAGAAAGGAAGAATACTTTAGTAATGACCTTTGTGGAGCGCGATGTTCCGAAGCCTTCGCCGTATGAATTACACGAATGGATTTACGATGTTTTTCGTTTTGAAGAAGATGATTTAGAGATGATTCAGCTGAATAATTATACCAGGCAACTATATATCCAATGTAAAGAAGAGATGAAAGTCAAAAAAGCCATCACGGACACCAACGGTGAGTCAACTTTTACTCATAGTAATGGGCAGAGAAGTAAGGTTACGATCACAACTGCAGGACTAGGATTTCGTATTGTGAAACTGTACCATTTACCGAAGGATCTCAACCCAGAATTTATTAGAAAGCAACTGGAAACTTATGGTACGGTGATATCATTGACTATGGATACTTGGGGTCCGCATCTTAGATACCAAATTAGTAATGGAGTACGAACAGCAAAGATGGATTTGCAAAAGCATATTCCATCATATATAGGTATTGCTGGAGTTAAAAGCTTTATAAGCTATAAAGGTCAACCCATAACGTGTGCATTGTGTAACGGCACGGGACATTTACGTACCACATGTCCCAGAAGAAGGGTAATTACACAGACACCACGCACCACAGACGCTCCCACGTTGTCGCAGTTAGTACAGGGCGAGTTCCCCATTAAACGGGTACCGCTAGATATTGAGAAGGTAACAGTTTTGCACTCGACGGAGATGTCAAGTAATACGCAGGAGCAAGTCACTATGTCCGATTCGTCCGGAAAACATAGTGCTGTCGAAAGCAAAATGCCATGTAATTTGATTGCAAAAGCGGATGTGACTTTGTCTCATTCTACAGCCATTGCTGATGCTGGCATGGAAACGGATATGGTAATGTCGACCTTATGCGCTGTAATGATGGAAGAGGGACGCTCCGAGGAAGAACCTGACGCTTTAAATATTGCGCCGAATGCCGGTACAGCAGGCCTGCAAAATAGTGATATGAAAATACTGAGCACCACGACTGATAATGCTTCCTGTAGTAGCCGTGACCCCCGTATAAAAAAGAGACGCACGGAAAGTAGCAATGGTGGACTCACCTCTAGTAGCAGAAAGAAAGAGAAAACCCTTGCATCCTATGAGAGTGAGTCAGCTGAAAACACTTCCCTGTCATGATACGCTATCTTTTCTTTCTTCCTTGCTTGTTATACATTTTCTTCTTAATTTTCATGTCTTATACACGAATTTATGCTTCATTAAATATTAATGGTATTCGCAATGCCACTAAGCAACAGCTCTTGAAAAGTTTTATTTACAATTATGATATTGATATATTGCTATTACAAGAGGTAAACATTGACAATTTCAATTTGCTTGGTCCTCAATATAATTATATTTGCAATGTGGGTGACGACAATAGGGGTACAGCGATAATATACAGAGCTGCTTTGAACATAACTCATCAAGAGTTGCATCCTAGTGGACGAATTTTAAATATTATTATCGATAACGATACCTTAGTAGTTAACGCTTATTTGCCTTCTGGCTCCAACAAACGGCGTGAACGTGAAGCTTTTATTGACACTCATATGCCATTCTTTTTCCACCAAAGATACAGCTATTTGTTACTGGGTGGCGACTTTAACTGCGTATTACATGCCAAGGATCAACGAGGGCTATATCATCCATCTCCTGCGTTACAACGGCTTTGTAGTGAATTGCAATTGACTGATACATGGGAATTGTTACATGGTAATACAGTTTGCCGCACGTATTATCGTCATAATTCAGCATCACGACTTGATAGGATGTATGTCAATGCACTTCATAGAAAGAACATTCGGAGTGCTGCTGTTGTTGCTGCTGCAGTAAGTGACCATCATGCTCTAATTGTTAAGGTAGCAGCAACCACCCCTTTACCCATTTTTGGCAGAAGTTACTGGAAATTAAACAATGCTCTCTTATATAATGATGAAGTGCAACTACAGTTTCGTATGATTTGGGATAGCGTTACCCTCAGAGCGAATAGATCTAGCTACAATGATCTTCTGCAGCGGCTTTTGATTTATAAGCCTGCCACATAGTCATTTTTCAAATTTGTTGGTAAAGCTAAGGCAAATGAACGAGCTACCATGCTACATTATTACTATGCGTTATTACATGATTTGACAGGACAACAGCATGCCGGCAATGAAGTTACTGCCAGACTGTCAGCGATTCGACGAAGAATTAACAAAATTCAAGAATCAATTATGGATGGTATACAGGTACGATTCCGCGCATTCTCTATTACAGACGATGAGCGCGCTGCCTTGTATCATGTGACTTCGGAGAAGAACCGACATCAACGTAAATTTATGTCAGATATTCTCACTCATGATGATACTCCACTACACACCACATCTGAGATTCTCAGAGGGGCCGAGGAGCATTTTCGAAAGCAATATGGACAACGCCTTACTCTTAATTCCTCTAAAGAAGTCCTCTATAAAGATATTGACCGAACTTTAGTTGATGTAGACCCAGATGGCTTGGAAGCACCCATTACTATGGATGAACTTCGAGAGGCAATTTTTAAGGGGAGTAACAATTCTGCACCAGGACCGGATGGAATTAGCTATACATTCTACAAAGTATTTTGGCCCATTATTAAAGACCGCATGTTACAGTTGATGAATGCCATTTTTGAAATGCGCGAAAACTTGTCAGGATTAAACGAAGGCATTGTGATCTTAATTCCAAAACGTCTTCGGCCCCGATACTTTACCAGCTATAGGTCTATTACGCTGCTGAATACTGATTTTAAGATTTTTACGAAAATTATAGCGAACACACTGCGCCAAGTGATGCCAGCATTGATTGCTTCTGAACAAACCTGTGGAATTCCGGGCAGAAAATTAACCCATAACTTGGTACAACTACGTGATGCAGTTATATATATGGAGGAACATTCTGAGGAAGAGGCAGCTCTTTTGTCACTGGACCTTGAGACGGCATTTGATAATGTAGATCATGACTACTTATTTGGTGTCTTACAGTGCATGAATATTCCTGACCGCCTCCTCACTGCCGTTAAATTAACATACACCTCTGCCTACTCCAGGATACACATAAATGGATATTTCACTAGGCCTATTCCTATTTTGAGTGGTATACGTCAAGGATGCCCCTTGTCTATGTTGTTATTTACTATTTGTACTGAACCGTTGGTTCGAATGATGATGAAACATGTATTTTCAGCTGCTATGTCGACAGGTTTAATCACTATAAAGACCTATGCCGATGATATGACCTTGTTCCTCCGTCATAGCCAACAGTTGTATTTGCTCCCTCACATATTACAAGTTTATGAACACGCATCTTCTGCGAAGATTAATTATCAGAAATCCTCATTACTACCTTTTGGGAGATGGTCTAGGATATTAACTTTGGCGGAAATACCCATCAAGGACCACGTCACTGTTCTAGGCCTGCAAATTATGTCGAATGTCTCTGAAATGATAAGTTTAAACTGGACATCTTTACTACATCAAATCCGCTACACTTTACAGCATCACCAAAGTAGAAACCTCAATATACTTCAAAGATCCTGGTTTGTTAACCTGTTTGCATTGTCCAAGTTATGGTATCTGGCACAAGTACTACCCCTTCCAACGGAGATGTCCCAACGCATCGAATTAGCAGTGTCCTATTATTTGTGGAGTGGCCATATGTACAAGGTGGCGAAGTCTCAACTCTGGCGTCCCATCACTAGTGGAGGTCTCGGACTAATGGTAGTATCCGAAAAGTGTTCAGCGTTGTTGATTAAAACGTTGTACAATCTGGGACTACTAAAGGACAATAAACAACTTCAGTCCAGTAATGGAAACCTAATGCGTCATGCCATTTTTCGCCGAACGGTGAAATGCATTGCCAGTTTACCTCAGAGTTATTTCTCTGGAGGTCCATTTCCTACTACGAAGCAGCTGTATCGTCATCTTCTGTTGAGACGCTCCTCTACTCCTACTATAGAGGACAAATATCCTAACATACCGTGGAAGAATATCTGGCGGTTTTTTCGATACACCGAGATTTCGACGGACTGGAAGGCCTCCGCCTACAAGATCCTAAATGCCATAATACCCACAGCAGAAAAACAATATCGACATAACATTTGTAATTCGCCATATTGTACACGTTGCCACAATATTGATACACTTCATCACCGGTTCACAACCTGTATTCCTGAAACTTGGCAATGGATCAAACATAAAATCCGCTGCATTACTATGTCGGAGAACCCCAATACTATTTATAGGGCTATCTTACAACTCCATATCCAGATTTCGCGTTATGTTTTTGCCCAAGTATTGCTTGTAATGGGGTATCTCCATTACATGCTGCAAGATCCCGCTCCAAGCGTGCGAGGTCTCGAGACCTTTCTGAGAGACCACCGGACACGACTAAAAAGGAAAAAATGCGAGACACTGTTGTTAATCGGCCCTAACTTAGATGTTCTCTCTCTTTAAGAAGGGGCTTTTGTAAAGAAGAATTTAAATTTTTAAATGTATTTTCTTTACGATTAAGTGTTCCTAATAAAATCCCTCCCCCAAAAAACAGGAAACGGTGAAAGTGTAGGGCAGTGAAATTTAGAAACTTTGAATCAGGCATTCGACCCACATACTCAATCAAATACAATCTATCAGACAATAAAACAGACTTTTAGTAATTTATATACATTCAGAAGAGAAGATTAATAATGCAAAGAAACATGGAATTGTCAAAATAATATAAGAATTATTGTAATTCCTTTTGAGATAGATGTTATCTAATATTTTTTAAAAAATACTTGTATGTGCTAATGAGTTGTAGAGGAGACGGAATTTGTACACTGTTGTATGAAAATTGAAATAGTAAAATAAACAGAAAAAAGTGAAAAAAAACGCTGGGAAAAAATTGATACTCCTACACACATTGCGCAATTAGACCACCCGCGAAGCATTTTTATTAAACTTCTTAATTTATGCATTAATAAAATTGGCTAAAAATTAGCTTATCACTAGAACTGCGGTGAATCTGATATACCTAGAATTGCGGGAGGGGTCATTTTGATCCCTGGAATAGTGGAAATACACAAATTGTCTACATTGAAACTGAATCACTTTTATCTAATTTAGAACATTATTTGCAACAATAGATAGCGGCACTTAACATTTTGCTTTAAATACTGAGGAATTATAGTCTTAGTTAGAGCAATTTTTATAATCCTATGGTATTACCTCCAGTTTTATGTTATATTTCTTGATCCTAAACACACTTTACAAATATGATTTGCACCTTTCGTGCGCATCTTCCACACACAGCTTTTGAACTTTTCTCACAAACATCACTGGTCTCGCTTCCTTTACTCAGACTGGTCTGGCATTTCCTCTATTTTTGGTTAGAGGTGGTTCTGTTGCCTCTTCTGGTTTTTCCCTTCTGGTTTCTTTTCCTTGCTTGGCTCAGCTACAAGCTGAAGAATGAACTTCTTTCTTTTCACCTGTACCCCTCACGTATTATAAATGGCCCACGCATATCAATGGCCCACGCAACAATGTCCAATACATTATAGAAACATACATTAGCCATTTCCAGCATGCTACTTTGGTATTATATTTACGTGTCATTTGGTCTGTCATATCTACCCCATATTTAGTAGCTTTGTAGAAAGTCAGTTTCTGTTTTCTCCTCTCTTTCTTTGCTACTTCAGCATGTAGTGTGCTAAGAAAAATCACGTTTTTATTTCTCTTTCCTTGATAAACTGTCAGGGTGCAAGTGTCTGTTGCCAGTCTATCGCAAGATGGTGTTGGAGTATAATTTAACAATGGTTTACTTCACCTCATCAGGGATCTCATGGCGAATTTTGTTTATTGCTCCTACCAATGATGTTTTCTTTGCTTGGAGCTTTTTGGCAAATTGAAGAGAGGTGAACAAATAGTCTGTTGTCACGCTTCTTCCTTGATTTATAAATGGTTCCATGAGGTTTAGAACAAGGTATTCTCCCAGAGTTTTCGTCTCAGGTCGACTGCCATCCTTACCCAGGTAAGCGAAGGCATGCCGGACCTATCTTGCTACTACTTTGGCAGCAATCTAGAATTTCAGTCCATATTTATGAGGGTTATTTGGCATAAATTGCGTAAACCTGCATCGTGTTTTGCTTGGAAGCACCTGTTTGTCAAAAGTCAAGTTTTCAGCTATGAACGGTAACAGTGAAAACAGTTTCCCACAAACTTGTTCCAAATTTCTGCGACAACGGTAAACTTGTCAGTTGGCAGACGTTCACCCTTTGTTTATTTCTAGTTAAATGGGAGAAATCTAAGTATCTCCTGATATTTATCTCGAGGTATTGTGTCCTTGAATAAAGAGGGCCCCAGGAGCTTAACCAAGGATCATCTACAGACATACGTATTGTACATAGTACACCCTGTGCATACATGATGGCATATTTTTCTCCAGCTCATCGAGAGACACAGCTCAGTCGTTATTTTTCAGTTCTCCCCTAGCATTTGATTTTGTGTATTCTTTTCACGTCATATAGCAAACGAAAAGCACTGAGTACAGTCATTCACTCGGTGATAAGCATACCTACGGAGTGGATCCTCCCTGCGCCTTTAAGATGTTTACAGCAGCCTTTCTTCCAGGCGAAGTGGACGACGAGTTGATAATCTCCTACTCAGTTCCACCTCTGCCCACCATATTACTGTGCCTGTACTGGAGTCTCACTCTGAAGAGATGCTTGAAGCAACAGCTCAGGGAAATCAGTATTTCCATCTCCCATAGCCAACGAACTGTTATACCAATACAATTATTCCCGCTAGTTTCTGATACAACATCCTTATCTGCGTCGGCCAAACTAATTTGTGATTCAACATCGGAATCCTCTGGAAAAATACGCAACATCTCGTCTTCCGAGAAGCCACACTTACGAGACACAATTCAAAGCGACTGTCTACAACAAACAACACTACCTAAATAAGCTGTCGCTATGTAATAGCTGTCAAACGTCGTCCTGCGTGGTGTATTGGTTACCATGCTAGCCACTAGTTCCCGAGGTTGCGGGTTCAAACCCGGTGGAGGGCGTAAACCTCCTCAGCATGGTTTCCGTCGGAAGGAAAGTAAAGCCAGTGGTCCCGTGTCGTAGTTTTACGGCACGTAAAAGAACAAAATCCTGATAAGGAGGCCTCTCAGAAAAATTACGAGTCTTTCACGCCCAACATAGTATGGGACGCTAAGGACCATAACAGTTAAATAGCGTCCATAAATAAAACTCAATTTAATTTAACTGTCAAATGTCGACTCAAGCTGATAAAATGTACGTGTAAGGACCAAAAAAGTACCGCTATTTGACACGGCAAATTGTTCATTTATGTGTTTGTAACTGCTGTGTTATTTATAGCTCACCAAATAGTTCTTACCGAACTTTAAATATACGGAGGTAAAAATAAACCCTCTTGCTGTTCTAGGTAGTGAACTTAATAAAATGGATTACATATAAAAATGTGATTATTGACATGGACCACCTTTGACAGCAAAGCGTATTAGTAAAAATAGTGAAATTTGAAGAAAAATCCAAACACAGGAAACAATCACAAAGGGTTACATTTGAATAGAAGTCACTTTGACCCTTTCCACCGTTCTAGTGTTGAAACATCGCGTGTTGTCATTTCAAACGGATTTTTCCTGGTAAATCCACTTATTCCATTGGTTTGGTGCTACTTACGCCGCGAAAAATTTTTATCGAAAAGGCTAATTAGCCGTAAACCAAATCGCTAATAATTAGTGGCGTGCCTGGTGTCAAATTCAACAAATATTCTCCGGTGTATACGATGGTGTCATTATGCTTATTGTAGTGTGAAGCAGAAACACGTGTCTCACAATTATTTATATAGACATGGATAATAAATAGAATAAATACACATAAAGTTAGTCATATTTGTAGCATAAGGAATGACATTTCAAAAGAGCTAAAGTTTGCAGAAGGGTAGACCGGAACATGTAGCTGTTAATAGTGCTTGAGGCTATAACGGGACATACCGGAAAGGTCTCCTGTCTCTAAAGAATTCTGCCAAACATGTGGCTTTCTAAACAAAGACAGAACATTCCAACTCGACCGACAGGCACCAAGATGTACGTGCTTAATCGGTCTCAAAATTCACCGAAGTGGACAAACCAAAGCTAGAAATGAGCGACAGGCCATAAAATATTCCAGATTGAAACTAGCAATTCGCACTAGTCTTGATAGGAGAACCACCAATAGAAATTAAGCGTAGAAAAGAAAGTAGCAAATAACCGACGTGATAGTCACGTGATTAGGAACCAAACCAAGTCGCCTAGAAAATGGGCGTGAAATAGGAAACGATGCTAGACAGAACGAGGCGAAGACGAAAATCGCTCTCTCTTGGTCGCTCGTTCCGACCGGCATCATGTTAAGACGCGAAGTGTTGCATTTCCGACGCAGTGGTTGGCGAAATAACTAAGTCTACATTAACAAAGTTCAAATACAGCGTCGTGCAAGAGAATAAGTAATAATCATAGAAATTAGTGTGTTATAGCGAGGAAAGACGACTCATTATCCGGACGTAGATTAGGTGACAGCGACTTAATAAAACATCATAACTGTAGCGATCGGCTTGTGTCTTGTGTGCGGGACAGAGGAAGTGTGTGTTTGGCAAGAATAAAGTGACCAGCAACCGAAGGTCATCTACTGGTTATCTGTGCCTTCTTTGCTTGTATACCTGAGATAAGAATCCTTCCCCGGTCCAATATCACTTTACCACTGAAAGGGGAACGAACTCATGAGGGACTAAGAAGCTACGAAAACAACACACCCACGCACCCCCAACGAACCCAGCAACCCAACCATACCACATCCATGGTACCCGACTTGTCTTAACACATACCTACGTGTTTTAATACCACACCCAAAATGACGCCTAAAGTATCAATACCTTTGTCATCTGTTTAAAGTGCCGTCGCTATTCAGTTGTTTCTTGTGGTAGAAGAGAAATAACATCACACCAAAATAGCATCCAACGTGTTATACTCCCATACCAAGTGCTGGCCCCCTATCCCAATTCAGTAATGTAATGATAGGATTGTGTGTCTCTGTCAATGTTTGCTAGTTACCAACATTAAAAGTTGCATACCATTGAGTCGATTAATGTAATTAATCGTTCCATAAAGGTTTTTACTCAATGCGCTATTATAAAAACGATGCAAATGCAGCAGCAAATGCCAAGCGATTAAGCACCTGATGCTATATGCTGGCCTTAAAATTCCATACAGATTCCATGCATACGCAACAAACAGCTGAACGTTGAAGGGACTTTAAGAGAATACCCATGTAATGAACAAGGCGAATGTTTAATAACAGATGGCTGTCTCAGAAATAAAGACATCTACATTTTGTATTCTTTTTTTTATTTATTTATAGCGTCCTGCTCTTAAACATTTGACTGTCGCTATTCTCTTTTTTGTTGAGTGAATTTATTGTTAAATAGTATAATGTTCTATACATATACTTAAAGAGTTTAATTAACGCTGATTTAGATCGCTAAACAAAGCTACAAGTCCCAACATGCAAATTTTTTTGTAGAGGAATTATATTAAAATATTACATTCCACTTTTTTGCTTATTTTTGTAATGTGACGGGAGTCTTTCGTGGTCTACTTTCTTTCCTTTTTCTTTTTTTACAGCGTGAAATCTAACTGCAAATTTAATACGTTCCATATTCGGGGTTGTCGCCGAATCTTATATCGCTCTGACCGAAGCCATTTTTGGAAAGTGAGGAGAGATGGGGATTCTTCGTGCAAACAGTAATGATAGAGTGCCAATGTTAACCACACCTGTGTAATTTTGGTAGCTCCCTTCTGAAAGTCCCAAGCTAATAGGACAGACGTAGTCCGATGTTCTAAACAGCTGCCGATTAAATGACCTATATGTTTCTTGGTCCAATTTCAGATGTCCCTGTTACTAACACAGGTGGTTATTCGATGAATTTGAGTGTCCACACCACCACAACGCTTACACTAAGGTGCCGAGGATAAATTATGTTTATATCGCTTGGACTCTGTAGGTATCAATTCGTTGATGAAGAAATAAAAAGAAACCTTCCACTCCAAGGGTATATAGTTTATAAGCAACATTTTCCATACCCGCTGCCGTGGTGGGTATTTCCGTTCTATCACAGGCACTGTCATGGAATCTTTCAGGAAGGTGGTGGGAAGACTGAGCGACGTATCTATCACAGGTAGTATTCTTCTATAGTCTGTCAGAACCTGTTTGAACTGTCCGGCAGGCGTCCCAGCCATGCTCATACAAAACTGCACCACCTGATTGGCACCGTGTCTGTGGAGAGTACACAATATAGAATGGATCAACAAAGCCCGACATTTAATCTGCACATCAATAAGATTCCAACCACCCTCCGTGATTGCTCTGCGTAATTGGGGTCGGGCTACCTTATAGAAGTGATTTTTCCAAACGTAGTAGCCAATCGCTCTTTCTGGTTGCTGGGAATATTGTGGTAACATCGGTATCACCTGCGCCACATACCAGAGTTTCGCTAGCACAAAGGTTTTAACATGTCAGATTTTTTGCACAAAGTTTAAATTCCGTGTCAACTGCGAGGTCAGAAGAGAAATGCACATAGGTACAAGTCGCTTCCAATTCTACGCTATTAACCCTTCCAGCCTGGAGGTAAAATAATGCCCAATATCTTCACTGAACTGCTACAGGTAAATCGAGCAGTGTCCGTTGGCCAGCTATTCAACGTTAATAGTTGTGACTTGCCATAATTTATCAACGGTAATAGTTGTGACTTGCCATAATTTATCAAAGCTCCAGAGGCATCCTGGTATGTCGTTAATAGCGGCGCCAGTTTGTCAGGATCATCAGCATGAGCGAGAATCAAGGTGACATCATCAGCATAAGCCAAAATTCTTTTACAATTGAAAGGATTATTGGAATGATGAAATAAAGTCGCCATGCCTCTAATCAGTGGTTCAACGCTCAAAGTATACAGTATCATAGAGAGGGGACATCCCTGCCGTATCGACTGTGCTATAAGTACTGGTCGCGTAAGAAAGCCATTAATTTGAACTCGGGAGTGCGCATCTCGATAAAGAGATTGTAAAAGGCTTTGAAATGGCTGTGAAAATCCAAAGCTCTTCAAAACACCCCATAGATAATCGTGGTTAATCCTATCAAAGGCAGCGTGAAATCTAAAGCCAACAAGGCTGCCACCATGTTGGGATTCCGTTCACCAGCGATAATGACATCTCGTAACTTCATTAGAATATGTGTGATCTTCCTCTCCGGTATACCGCACGTTTGTCCAAGTCAAATGATGTCAGGCAGATAGGGCCTCAACCTGTTAGCCAAGATTTTTGTGAACAACTTATAATCTGCATTCAAAAGCGTAATAGGCCGAAACGAGTTTAGTTCCGTTGCTACCGTCTGTTTACGGATCAACACAATGATACCTTCATTAAACCCAGTTAAAGTGCCTGTATGACGCTGTACCTCCAGCATGACGTCGAGTAAGATATCTTTAAGGATCTTCCAGTTGGCTTTGTAAAACCGATAACTGAGTCCATCAGGTCCAGGCGCCGAGTCCAGAGTGGCTGAGGCTAAAGCAGCCCATAATTCCTCAGACGTAATATCCTGATTTAAGACGGTATTGGTATCTGGGGATATCTGTTGTGTTATATGACGATAAACATCTTGCCGCGCAGAGACATCAGCTTCAACTGCACCGAATTTATCAGAAAAGTGTTGATAGGCCTCTTGAAGTATGTAGAGAGATGTATTTCCGCTCACCACGACGTTTTTCAGACGCTAGATGAAAAAGCGAGTTTTTCTCTTCTCGTACTACAGAAGGGTCGCCGGAACGCAGTTGTGCACCATGATAAAGCTCCTCCTGAAGACAACACATTCTCCTTTTTATTGCAGAAAAGTGATTGGTCACGTCCTGTCCATGGCGTTGTAGGTCATATAAGTGATTTAACAAATCGTAATAATAGTGCAACAGTTGCCGTCTGTTCTTAGACTTTGCTATCCCTTCCCGTTTGTAAAAGTTGCGTATTGCCGGCTTAAAAGTATATAACCATTGATTCAGTTTATTGGGGGTTCGACGTTGAGCTGTTTTTGCCCATCTCGCCCACATATGGGAGAACTTTTCGGAAATTACTGGATCTTGTAGCAGCGTATTATTAAGTTTCCAAGCGCCCCTCCCCATAGTGGGTCTCCTTGCAGTATGAGCTATTTGCATGATCAAGGAATGGTGATCACTTAAGGGTACCGGATGAACTTGCATGGTCCGTACCATCTGCCGCATCGATTTACTCACATAAAATCGATCTATTCTGGAAGCACTATTATAGCGATGAAAGTATATTCAACCAAATTGGCATACAAATGTTCCCATGCGTCCCATAATTCCAAGGCTTGGCACACTCGGTCTAAAGAAGGTGACGGAAAATATTGGCCTGTCTGGTCCTTAGCACTGATGACACAATTAAGGTCCCCACCTAGAAGTAGTTTATCGTATTTATGACGCAAAAAGAACGGCAGTTCCGAGGTGAGGAAAGCTTCGCGCTCCTTCCTTCTGTTCGACACTGAGGGTAAATATAGATTCACCAGAAAAATATTGCTGTCCTCCAAAAATAAGGATGTAATCCTACCACTCACATGCCTCTCCGCTAATCGAATACCATAAGACGAGCGGTAAACAATCGCTGTACCGCGCTGGGAATCCCCAACATTGGAAATGTAATTATATTGCGGTCCAAAGAAATCTAGCTTGTGTTCATTATTCTCCTGCAAAAACAGAATATCAATGTCATTATCGTACACAAAATCTCTTAACAAAGTTTGCTTGGCTCTACTCCTGAGACAATTCACGTTCACGGTCGCCAAGTTTTGAAGTATCAACACCATATAAACGAGGAGGATTACTTAGTCACCGGCTTACTCGGTTTTTTGGACTGCCTTGTCGGTGACGACGCACTCTTTTTGCGTTTTTCTAATCGAGGATCACGTTGGCTAACTATAACTCCATACACAGATGACGTAGTGGCGACGGTATTCTCAGCTAACGAGTCATCTATCCGCATATCCTCCGCCATGGAAGAAGTAGTTGCTGATGCAACCTCTTCCGGCACGCTGACACCTGTTTCTGCCGACTTCACCACTTCCCCTATTAAAAGTGTATTAAAATGTATCTTTCTGGTTAAGTAGTTTTAGGAGTAGTATTGCTTATACATGGCTGTAATGTATCTTTCTGGTTATGTAGTTTTAGGAGTAGTATTGCTTATACATGACTGTTGTGTATCTTTCTGAGTAGTTATAAATTGGGAGTTAAAACACTTAATATGCAGGAATGTCTATTCATATGCTAATTAGCCCCGCCCCACCCCCACCCCCAACTTCTTGGTAGTTTTAGTTGCAGGCTGAGGGTCATAAATCTTGTTGAGTACAATGGAAGCTTGACAGTTAAGCAATTAAGGCTGTCAATCAACTGTCAAAACGAACAAAGGGGTCATAAATTTATGGCTCTGTAACAAAGGCGAGATGTTTTTCCTACCCGTTCCACATCCGGCCACTTCTGCACCTGTTGTAGTTACCCACCCCCACTTCCATTGTTTCTCGAACACGTGCGGGACCAAAGAGCTTACTGGATAAAGGAAGGGATTCTATTGTGTGCCTTTCTATTTTCCGGGGCAAGGCTACTTGCTGGCATACTCATTCCACTAGCTTTTAACAAAAGAACAATGCTTACCCTTCAGCTGTCAAAATGAACAAAGCCCATGATGAATTAGGGTCGTGACAAAAGAGAAACAAGTTCTATTGTCCGGGGCAAGCCTTTATTTCTCATTCCACTGCCCCATAACAAAGCCGGTCCCTTTCCATTGTTCGAGCACCTGTTGTTCATAAACATCCGCTTCATAGAGCAACCAGGGGAGCATAGCAGCAATATTATTGGCTTTAGAAACAAGGATATAAGCATAATGCCTATAGATTTTAGAAGGAGTCAACGACGTCGAGGATATAATAATGGAATGATTCGATTCACACATCATGCTCTGCCCTTGACGCCCATCAGGTTAACATCACGCAATCAGCAGTTCCTACAGTTATTGGGCTTCAGAATCCTATAATCATGGGCATCTTCAATGTTACCGACACCTCAATGACAGCGAGATTCGACGACAAGATCACTAAGAAGAGGAACACGTGTTTTCACCATATAATACATCAGCTCTGGACTCTAACGAGTTTAGAATCCCTTGTCAAGTTGAACATTTATATACTTTACTCCGTCTCAGGGCGAACAGAATGCTGTTGTTAAACCTGTACTCATCGAGTGGAGAAGGCCTGTGATTCGACTTTCTGATGCTGAGATCCTCAAGACTGTTAAGCTGGATAAGACTCTGCTTCACCCATTTAGGACCATGGATCTGCATACTCAACCTGCTGTGTTACAGGAATTTACCTGAATAGTGACACCACATCTAAAATGGAGAAGCCGTGATTTGTCATTTTTTGGTGCTCTGACTTAAGATCCAGTAATGCATCAAAAGACGGTTCTCTTTTTGATCATTGTGACATAACTTAAACTAATCATTGTAATGATTTATTTTTCATTAGGAATGCAAGGATTTTTAATGAATAAAAACACTATGTAAAAGCATACCTTAATTGTTTTTATTGTTATTATTTATCTTACATTTCCATCACTTCCTCATCCGACTCATTGATTCTGTATATGTCATTACACTTGTAACATCAGGTTATGCAAATTTGTTTATTATTTAAATGAAAGTCTTTTTATTTTCAAAATTTGTATTCCAGCGTGGCAAACAGTCTTAATGCTGTTAATGTATACAGGGCTCAAGTCTTTTAGGATACAAATTTCACCATTATTTAAAGTATTTTCAGTCATTTAAATTATTGCTCACAATGCTTAATTTCAGTGAATATAGGTAGACTCGCTCGAGCTAACTCTCAGCTATGCATTGAATTGTATACAAAATTGTCCGTATTTTTTCATCGTATACCCTGTAATGTTATATAAGGATCCTGTCTTAACGTGTTTCGGTGATGTAGATGTCTCAGCACCCGCTTCTTGCCGAAATGTTTCTTGTAGGTGCCGATGGTGCTTATTCTACCCTCCAATAGCGTCAGCATCCTTTGCATGGTTGCAAAGCTGTTCCTCTTATTCTTCCTCTTATTGCACAATGAATGTCTTAGAAAACTATCTTGGTCAAGTAAAGGCCACCTGAAAATAATTACATTTTTGTTATGATACATGTAAAATGAAGGATATGAAAAGATTTGTATAAACATTCAGATATTTAGAGTTATTTCAATGAGCTAGATATTTTTAAACTCAAAGCATGTGATATTGTGATTTCGTAATTTTTTTATAAAAGTCTATAATATGCATCTTTTGTATCTTTATATGTAATATCAATGAGCCAGTTGTTTTATTTATGAATTTTTGATTGTGAAATAGGAGAACATTCAATACTTAAGTTTGACACTTCTACGCACCTTCTTTGCATGTAAAAAAGACAATTTACATGTCTTAAATTTCCCCATCTCTGCCATACCGTTATACTGGAAGTATACGTTCCCAGGTAATGCTGCAATCTCTTGATCGGTTAACGAATTATAGCGCTCTGGCAAGAACACTTGACAATCCTCCAACGAAGATACGATCCTGGTACCATATCTTGTTTGAACTCTCTTTAAGGACTTTATCTCATAGTTAAGACCTATTTCGAGATCTTGAACTCGACGAGTCGGTAGGAAACTACGCTCTTCAACCATCTTGTTAAGTCTATCAGCTAAACAATCTGTAACAGACATTGTCATGAATTATTATTTTCACTACATTATTCAAGTTGAAGAACAAGTTATACACTTCTTTATATTAGAACTAGGGTGTGTGTATGTTTTGTAAGTATACCTATGAATGTGTAGAGAAACAAAGAACGAATGGAGAAAATCGTGTGAATATTAATAGAAGATTGTGCAGCAAAAATCGTATGAATGTATAGAGAAACAAAGAATAAGTACAGAAAACCATGTGAATGTTCATTGAAGATGAGCAGAGAACCAAAGAATGAGTAGAGTAAATCGTGTGTGAATGTATAGTGAAACAAAGAATGAGTGGAGAAAAGCGTATGAATGTTTATGTAAGAAGAATGTGTAGGGAAGATCGTATGAATGCGTTGAGAAACAAAGAAAGAGTAGAGAAAATGTATGAATGTTAATAGAGTATGAACCTGCAGGGAGACAAGGAATGAGTGGAGAAAATTGTGTGAATGTTTATGTAAGAGGAATGTGTAGCGAAAACTCATGTGAATGTTTATAGAAGAATGAGTAGAAAAAATCCTGTGAAATGGTGAAGAGTACGCAGAGAAATCCATGTGAATGTAAAGTACAGATTAGAAAATATGATGCTCTTGCAACGAATGGTCCTTCATGTACTGTAACGTTTAAACAAAATTAAATGTATTGTAAAAGCCAACACTGATTTTGTATAGTTATGTAAAAACTCACCTTGCATTGTTGCGTTTTGATATGTGCTGTATGTGTAGATGGCCTGCAGCTCACGTTGCTTTTAAGGTTCTTTAAAACTTAAATGTAAAGTTAATAAGTACACAACAGTTCTAACATGAGCAGATATCTGTTTATATAGGGATCTAAACCCCCCTCCAGGCGATGCCGGCACGTCATCATGGCTGTGTTATTTACACTCACGTGATTATTGCAGCCAATGACATCATCTCTTGCTGCGCATGCGCAGAGGCTCTCAGCACTGCTATCCCTACTTGTTTCACTTCCTCTCGCTCTCTCTCTCTCTCGCTCTCTCTCGCACACACATAGTACATCTATAATGTCTTTACACAAAGCTGCATGCAATTACATTCTAGTGTACAGAGGAAAATTAAGGAAGTCATTGAAAGATCGGGATTCGAATTCGGGGCAACTGATTGGAAATTATATACCCCATTAATTATTCATTGTAGGAGCTAACAAACATGCTTTCGTCCACAGCTCTATCTCTGCTAGTTTCTGCGATAATTGAGATTTAAACTTAAGGATCGAACCCTGGACGTCAGGTACCCGAATATACTCCCGCAAGATACTACTTGATGACATAAACGTAATAGGTTTATTAGGTGCCTTTATCTTAATTATTTACTATGTTATTAAATTTATAAGTAAATTTCATTGAATCAGTATTCGAACTCAGAACACCGGAAACAAAATTATTTATAATATTAGTTTGTCATGTTTAAAAGACCTGCATGCAGTTACAACATTGATCTAAGTGATATATTCTAGAGCACAGTGGAAAATAAAGGAAGTCACTGAAAGATCGGGATTCGAACTAGGGACAACTGATTGGAAATTATATAAGGCATTAATTGTGCATCATAGGAGCTAACAATCATGCTTTGCTCTGCTCCTCTATCCCTGCTAGTTTCTGAGATAATTGAGTTTTTAAAATTAAGGATCGAAGCCATGACACCTGGTACTCTAATATACATGCACAAGAAACGAGCTAATGGCATAAAAGTAATAAAGTTTATTTACCGTCTTTATATTAATTAGTTTTGGAGTTATTAGAAGATGAATTGTAATCAGTCCTAGGATTCGAACCCATGCATCCAGATCGGTTTCGAGCAAATCGTAAATGTGCCTTGCATCCCGAGCTATAATTAGTTTTTTTGCATCATTTTGTCTCTTTTCATTCAGGACATGCGCGTGAGTTGGTGTGTGCGTGTGTATGCGTGTGCGTGTGTGGGTTGGTGCTGCTGGGTGTAACTGAACAGGCATATGTGCTTGCGTGTGTGTGTGTGGTCGTGTTCGTATGTGCAAGTGAAACGGTGTATGTATGTACGTGAGTGTGTGTGCGTGTATGTGTGTATGCGTGTGTGTGTCCATGTATATGTATGTGTGAGTGTAAGAGCACTGGTGTATGTATGTATACGCATGAGGTGCGTGAATGCGTGTGTGTACTGGTGTATGTATATGCGTGTGTGTATGTGCTCGCGTGTGTGTGTGCGTGTACTGGTGTATGTTTGCTGATGTGTATACAAGTGCCCGTGTATATGTGAACGCCTGAATGTGTACAAGTCGTGGAGAAAGAAAGAGATAGATAGAAAGAAAAAGAGAGGAGAAGAAGAAAGAATGGTGTCTAGGCATCGGGATATCTAAGTATACGCGGTGGTTTAATATAAACAATGATAGTTGTTAAATGCAATTTTAATCCGACCGCCCCCTGCTTCAATAACTTAATAGTTATTATAGCGTTTCGCAGGGTAAGATTCGAACTAGGGGCCTCTGGGTTCCTAAGAATACAGCTCGTTAAACATTGTAATGTCGTATAAATTAAATTATATTTGTTAAACACGTTTTAATCTGACCGACCAATACTCACATAGTTTAATATTTATTAAGCATTAGAGCTTCGCAGATTCGAGCTAGAACCCTCTGAACACCCTTTCATTAATTAAATTATATTTGTTAAATACATTTTAATCTGGCCGTGCATAGTTTAATAGTTATTGCGCATTAGAGTTTCGCCGAATCGATCTAGGACCCCCTGAACACCCTTGTATTAATTATTGTAATTATATATAAAAATTAAATTATATTTGTTAAATGCATTTTAATCTGACCTTGCATAGTTTAATATTTATTAAGTATTCGAGTTTCGCTGCGTAAGATTCGAGCTACAATCCTCTTGAACTCCTTTTTATTAATTAGGGTAATGATATAATAATATCAATCATCAATTTCTCATTAGCAATAAATTATTGATTACAGTAAGAATCGAGCACCGATCTATGGATATCCGCGCAGAGGTTTAATGCATGTAATGAAATGTATATTAGGCGCTTTTTCGGAGTCGCTGCCTGAAATGAGCCAAACAGAATGCTTGTTAACTATGCTCGGGTATATTCGTAGGATCTCGTAAAACATCGGAGAGAACAGCCCCTCAGAGCAAAAAGCATGATGGTGGACTCTGGCGTTGTTTAGGTAGAGCTGGTAAACAAGCTTCTCTCTCTTTCACGCGAACAAGGACAGAACTAGCATAAGGTAACCTTCAGATTCTTTTGTTAAGCTACTAGGTGCTCGAGAAACAATGGAAAGGGTCCGGCTTTGTTATAGGTTGTGGAATGAGAAATGCTAGAAAGAAGTAAACAAGCTTCTCTCTTTCACGCGAACAAGGACAGGGCTAGCATAATGCCACCTTCAGATTCTTTTGTTAAGCTACCAGGTGCTCGAACAATGGAAAGGGACCGGCTTTGTTATGGGGCAGTGGAATGAGAAATAAAGGCTTGCCCCGGACAATAGAACTTGTTTCTCTTTTGTCACGACCCTAATTCATCATGGGCTTTGTTAATTTTGACAGCTGAAGGGTAAGCATTGTTCTTTTGTTAAAAGCTAATGGAATGAGTATGCCAGAAAGTAGCCTTGCCCCGGACAATAGAAAGGCACACAATAGAATCCCTTCCTTTGTCCAGTAAGCTCTTTGGTCCCGCACGTGTTCGAGAAACAATGGAAGTGGGGGTGGGTAACTACAACAGGTGCAGAAGTGGCCGGATGTGGAATGGGTAGGAAAAACATCTCGCCTTTGTTACAGAGCCATAAATTTATGACCCCTTTGTTCGTTTTGACAGTTGATTGACAGCCTTAATTGCTTAACTGTCAAGCTTCCATTGTACTCAACAAGATTTATGACCCTCAGCTGCAACTAAAACTACCAAGGAGTTGGGGATGGGGTGGGGGAGGGGAGGGGCGGGGCTAATTAGCATATGAATAGACATTTCTGCATATTATGTGTTTTTCAACTCTCAAATTATAACTACTTTTCTGGTTATGTAGTTTTAGGAGTAGTATTGCTTATACATGGCTGTAATGTATCTTTCTGGTTATGTAGGCTTAGGAGTAGTATCGCTTATAAATGGCTGTTGTGTATCTTTCTGGTTAAGAGGAATTTTACCATTGCTCTCGTAAATCAAGAGGCAGTAAAAGGGCATGCATTTTTAATCAGTAATTATATTGGTAGCGCTAACAACGTGGTTTTTGCTGTTTGTATCAATAATCATTGTTTTCTGCCTCTGAACAAAATGTTGTTACGATATTACATAATACCAAATAGCACGTAGCACATTAATGGCTTTATCAAGTTCCTAAGTTTTAATCTGATGTAGAATAAGTGCGATTGTGTTGACTGTGTGCCTCACTATGAATTAGAGCCGTGAGATCGTTTATACAAACCACAAAGGATACTCGTTCTATGACGTTGAGATACCTTCCAGTCCACATACTTTGAAATTAATAATATACTTCAGTATAAGACTGCTCTTGGTCATTTGCATGCTTAACCTTGCCCAAATGCTGCGTGTATGTATCTGTGCTTCGCTGTATTATGTGGAAAATGTTACAGAGTGTATGACTCGCCCTTTTTAACGACAAACATGTCTTATTTGTAGAATAATACTACTGGGGTGAAATATATCATAATAATCCGGGATGACTTCCAAAATAGTTTACATTTTCATTCTGCGATATGAGCTTTGAATTATACATTGTAAAATGTGAGTTTGTAAAATGCTGCTGTCGGTTCCTTTTCCAAGGTTAGTGCTTAACCTGTATTGAAGCTGTTATGCTTTAGTTCATAGCCTTATTAGTTTAGAGATAGTTAAGAAAATGCTAAAAATAAACAACGGTAATAAGTATTATCAGAAGTTTTGAATGACCTAGAGTGTGCAAAACTCTATTAGGCCTTAACAAATTCGATATGTAGTGAAACTGAATAGATGTATACAGTAAGCTTAAAGGAATCTAGTTTTCCTTTAAATCGCGATGGCTAATTACTGGACATCGGAATTGTAGCACTAGAAGCTACCTAAAATATGCATTAATGCTGTCAAGCTCTTTAAAATATATTGTATGATTTCGGAATTAATGCACTTATCGAGTACTAAAAATGTTAACTTCAAGTTTATACTTTCTGGTACTTAAGATATGCATTCTTCCTTAGATATAATTAGTCGTAATTTGATTTGCAATATACAATGATCATTTACACCAAACGCTCAGGTAGAAGTTTGGGACGCGTATTGCTTTACAAATTTTGTATGCTGAGAATGATCTTTGCACCTCTACAGGCGTTCGTAGACAAAATTTGAAAGCAGGAACTACTCTGGGGAAATTTCTTTAGGCAACACTGGGTTTTCACCTTGAAGATATTAATGTATCCACAAACAATCATTAATGTCAGGATTTCTCTCTAGAACCCTGCACAATTTACTGCCTGAGTTTCCCATATACTTTAAACGAGTAGTCTCAAGTTTACTCTGAACATCCAGAATGGTGTCTCTATAGTAAGTACTTTATTATTTCGTCTTTAATTAATGTGTTTAAATATTGATTTTAAGGTTCAAGATAAAAAAGTACAAGTATTGTATGCTCGAAACATGGAAAAGTAATGGAATATGCAGTTACATCCACTATAAAACTTTACATACAAGGACAAAAGAACAAAAATATATTGTAAAACTTAATTTCTTACCAGAAGTAAAAGCAAACTAAATAAGAATTTGCATACAAATCCAATGTCTACTGATTACATAAAACTGCCCAACGCTGCATTTGTGATTGCTGTATCTCTGTGTGCCAAATTTTGACTCTTCTGTAAGGAACATGGTTTTATTAACATGAGTAAAATGAGTAATAGAGACTACTTAGCTGAGCACAAGCTTAGCTCATTATAATGTTGTTGCTGGAGCAGAGAAGGCGTCAGGTTAAGGGTATGCTATGAAACATTATTTGCACTACGCCGAGGAAATAATATATCTCGTAATACAAGAATGATTACTTTAGGAGTAGATATCACTGAGGGGCAGAGCACTGCACGTAGGTCATTGTATATCTTTGAGTTACTAACGTGACCCCTGGGAGAAAGGTATGAGGGGAACCATATCCTGGCGATAATGTGCGCACCTGCGACCGCGATCCCTGACGATCCCAGTTTGAACACATTCGTCGCCGATCACTCTGCCCACAACCCGAGCCACTGGGAGCCCTAGAGCCTAGGTATGCTTCTCCAGATGGGGAGTCCGGCAGCAGTTTAACCGACACCACAGAGAAACCTTTCCAAAGCGCACTTCCACTGTCCAGCCACATCACACTGAACGCCGTTGCCTGGTCTTTCAACCCTAAAATAGATTATAGAAAATGATGGAGAGGAAATTCATTAAAGAGGAACTATCCCCAGCATTAGCCTAACGACCCGGGGAAACTAAAGAAAACATGGTCAGAGTGAACGACCCAACGTGAACTGAACCCGGATCGTCCAGAATGCAAGCCTTACGCGTTACTGTGGAGCCATCCCGCTCGGTATTCCACTAAAGTATATATAATAAACCTGCAGCAATAATTTGCAACAGATGTCAACGTTTGGGCAAGTGTCTATTACAAATCGATTGCTTTAAGCATATAGGACGTTATTATTTATTTTCATGAAATATAAGACAACAGCTGGCTATGAAATCTCGGCGTTGCTTCTATCCATTTTTATCCTAATGCTTCTGGTATACCCATTATACAGCTAGAGCGATGAGAGGGCTAGCATTTGTTTGCCGACTGTTTATTTGTGCTTACAGAAGCATAATGCGAAGTAATTGGATGGCTGCGCTACTTGATAGCGAGAATATAAAGCAGCATTGAAACGATGTGAATGCTAAAGGGAATGCAAAGCCTACACTTCGTTAATGTTTTGAGTTTAGTATTGAAAACGTGGCAAAGTTATTGCAGTGATGACAGAAACGAACAAAACGAAAACTCTTGTGCAGTAAACCACGAGATATCTGCCCTAAACACAGCCAATGTAGTGTTCTATAGATTTACATATATATCGTGGATGAATTTTCTCCCCTTCTGTCAAATACAACTACGGTACACCGCAAATATAAATTGAAAATGACTCATACTATAATATTATGTTTACGCAGCATGCTTCCACCGCATGGCAGCTTGTCAGAATCTCTGCTTTCAAACGCAGTTCCATGCAAAGCTATATTCATATTAATATACAGTAGCAAAACCGGCTTTGTGTTTATGATCGCCAGTACTCCCTGCTTCTATCACTTTATACGGTTTTGACGCTCATTTAATTGTTTCGCAGCGAGTCTGTTACTTGGACCGCATTCAAAAGTAATAGAAAACTATTTTCAGTGGTCTACACCTGTTAACTATGACTTCACCCAAATTCGTTTTGTATCAGTGTTATGATGCATTAATGACCTCAATTCGAATCTCAGAACTGTGAAGCTGTATTTGTGGAGATGCGATGCAGGATTTATACAATTGCCGCCCCATCCTTGCAATTATTTTTGGGTGGTTCCGTCTAGTTCTTGGTTTAATGTGTTCTTCCTACAATTATATAAACTATTTAGTTTACCGGTCACAGAAATATTCAAACGCGTACTTCACACTTATCTTCAGTCCTCCGTGTCTCATATTCTACCAGTCAGAGGTGTATTCACTTTTCCATCAACCACACTTTGGCAGTCAGAGACGCATTCAGTCTTCAGTCTGCTATACTTTGCCAGTCAAAGGAGATTCACTCTCCCGTCTATCACACTTTGCCAGTCAGAGGCGCATTCAGTCTTCAGTCTACTATACTTTGCCAGTCAAAGGAGATTCACTCTCCCGTCTATCACACTTTGCCAGTCAGAGGCGCATTCAGTCTTCAGTCTACTATACTTTGCCAGTCAAAGGAGATTCACTCTCCCGTCTATCACACTTTGCCAGTCAGAGGCGCATTCAGTCTTCAGTCTACTATACTTTGCCAGTCAAAGGAGATTCACTCTCCCGTCTATCACACTTTGCCAGTCAGAGGCGCATTCAGTCTTCAGTCTACTATACTTTGCCAGTCAAAGGAGATTCACTCTCCCGTCTATCACACTTTGCCAGTCAGAGACGCATTCAGTCTTCAGTCTACTATACTTTGCCAGTCAAAGGAGATTCACTCTCCCGTCTATCACACTTTGCCAGTCAGAGGCGCATTCAGTCTTCAGTCTACTACACTTTGCCAGCACAAGAAGATTCACTCCCCCGTCTATCTCACTTTGCCAGTCAGAGGCGCATTCATCTAAAGACGATGGTCGTACATTTACGGCACATAAAAGAACCTCAAGTCTGATAAAGAGGCCTCTGAGCAAAATTACCGGTTTTTCACGCCCAATATAGAATGGGACGCATAGGGCCACAGCAGTTAAAGCGCGTCTGTAAACAAAACTCAATTCAATTTAGAGGCGTATCCAATCACCCGTGTATCACACTTTGCCAGTCAGAGTTGTATTCAGTCTCTCGTGTACCGTGCTTTGCCTCCACAGTGAGGGACCCCTGGAGTGATCTAAGAGCCCGGGAGCCTTTAAAGCCTGGCCTTGAGTGCGTAGCGGACGCGTCGGCAGGTGCTGGAGAGCTGGGACCTGATCAGTGGTGTCGGCTGTCTAGCGACATGCAGGACAGGTGTGTCTCTGAATCCCTAATAGGAGACCGTGACCCATATGCCCATCCCTAAAGAGTTACAGGATCCCTGTCGAAGGGGTGCATGGTACATGAGAGATGGGTTGTTAACGGAGCCTCTGGTAGCTGACGACATATCAGAGTATTTAGTCTTGCCCAAGCATGCGGACTCTGCCTGGGAGGACCTCAGATATACCCAACTAAACGAAGAAGTTCTATAGGTTTCTAGTTGTACCAAACAGGAGGAATCCTTAACAGGGGACTGCCATACAACCAATAATAAAGTTAAGGTAGCTGGGGCCTCAAAAGAG
This sequence comes from Deroplatys truncata, assembly GCA_030765065.1. Taxonomy (NCBI): domain Eukaryota; kingdom Metazoa; phylum Arthropoda; class Insecta; order Mantodea; family Mantidae; genus Deroplatys; species Deroplatys truncata. Next base: position 4,753,925 of record CM060990.1, on the reverse strand, counting down.
GACTTGCTACTAAGACTATGGCAATGGAGATACGAACTGCGACTCCCGGAGATGTGGAGAAGCAAGCACTGTAACCAAACCTGGAGGTGTCGTTTAGGGAATCCGGGAGTATTGTAACTAAAAATGCTTGGCTAGGACCCGAAAGAGTCTCTGCTTTGCAGTGTGAGCAAATGGAGGTGGGAACTGCGACTCTCGGAGACGTGGAGATGGTGGCCCCGCCTTCAAATAAGGGGGATCAATATACCTCAGCTATCCCCGAGGAGGACAAGTTAACTTTAGGAGAACTGGACTGTAATGGAAAAAACTTATGTGGGGTAGGTTAAACTATCGCGATTTTATTCATTCAGGCAAACTTACAACACTACATTACTACCTCGTGAGTTTTTCTAGTTACGTAACAAGGCATGATGTGTATATCACCATAACTGAGGAACCCTGGTGTCAATAGGGTCATATTATGGTACTAAATATAAAGGTTGCTAGTATTTTCAATGCTTTGTCTGATGTAAAACCCAGAGGATGTTTTTTGACAAGACTCAGTAACACCTAGACTCTGCCGGGCTTGGTTTTGAAAGAAGTGGCGGCAGTCTTATAGAGGTATGAGGGGGTGGAGTACCACATCAGGTGGTAATCTGCTCGGCCTACGTCGTATATAGTTCTGAGGAATCCTCTCCTTCCCACGTGAACAGAAATCTCGTGATTTATTGCAGGGACATAAATCTCAACCTATTGAGTGGTTATGCCTCTAAAGCCCATCATAGCGTTTGGGTTGGTGGTGAGATCAACGGGAGGGAAGAGATGCTGCTCGAGTATTCCAGCACAACGGATCTTGAGATCTTGAGCAAAGGGGACGTTCCGACTTCGGTGAATTATCAAAGGCAGGAGGTGCTAGAATTGTCACTAGCGTCTTTAGAGATTATAGAAGAAATCAGGATTTGGAGGGTTTATTTGGAACCCTTCCTGTCCAACCACAGGCATATTTGCTTTGATTTTTGAGGAAAACGAAAGGATGGACTGTACAGTAACCCTAGGGGGACCCATTGAAACTCCCTTATTTGGGACCTGGAAGGCGGCTTATGAATGGAGCCCAGATCAGGCTCAGAAATGCGGAGGACCTGGAATGGTACATGGGGCTCTTCACGACACCCTGGTGTCTACTTATGAAAGAAATTTCTCTCTCATACATGAGGTTCGGGACAAAGATAACCTTAGATATAATTCTTTTTAAGATCCATCACGAAAAAGACACGTAGGCACCATAATGCATATGTGGCTAATACGTGTCACGCAACTTGGGATTCCTATGAGAATCCCAAAGAATATACAAAGGAGAAATCAAGAAGGCCTTCAGGAATTTTTGATGCGCTCCTGTGGTAATCTACACAAGGAGACGAGTGCTACTTACTTGCAGAAACCGTTGACTCCAGAAGTAGGGCAAGTTAGCCTTTTTGGAGGACCCCCCTAGTGCTATGACGCAGTCGAGTGAGAGACCTTGAGGCTGTTGCTTGAGACCCACTCTCCAGAGACTGTATAACAGATCAAGAACCAAACTTGGTTAGGGCCACAGGTTTTCGCGAGAGGGCTCGCTGGTGGTCACTCAGATTGTTACTTTTAAAAACGTTAAATCGACCGTTTTTTCTTTCGACACCTATAAGAGCGCGGATGAGAATAGGATGCTCTCGGTTCTTCTTCAGGGGTCTGGGAGATCGTTTCTTCCCGAAGACATTTAGGTCCAGTCTTGCTATGAGGTATGTTGTTCTCTCGGGAGGCAGTCCAAGGTGGTGATTATACGTAAGCCGCGTTGGCAATCCTGCTTCAGGCCTAGCGATTTTCGTCCTATCAGTCTAATATATTTTTCGCTGAAGGCTCTACAAAGACTTGTAGATAGATATTTGTGGGATTGGGTACTGGTTAACAGACCCATGCACCCTCAACAGTATGCCTACTGTCGAGTAACGGAAACGGCGCTCCATTAGCCCTTGGTGAGACCCGAGAGGTTGCTGGACCGTGGAGAACTGGTCATGGTAGTTTAGCGTCCGGAAAATGGAGGGGTCAACCCGGTAGTTATGGACTGGATTATGATCTCTTTGGATGGCTGTCTCTTGAGGGCAACAATACCCCGGGGTTGCCCATGGGGGGAGTTCTGTCATCCACTCTTTGGTGTCTGGTGATGGACCATATGCTGAACAGAATCAATAGGGGAGTGATTCATACTGAAGGTTAAGCTGATGGCACATACCTTGTAGTAAGTGGAACATTCCCAAGTGCTGTTTAGGAGCTCATACAGAGCTCCCTACTTGCTCTTGAGGAATGGTGTAAAGAAATAGACTTGCATAGTAATCCGGACAGGAATGAAATAATGATCTTAACGAGGAGGTTGAGTATCTGGAGGTTATTCTGGATGCTGCGCTGAGCTGGAAACATAATGCAGACTATAAATTAAATAAGGCCTACAATGCTTTTTGGGCCTGCAGGAGATCTATAGCACTAAGGTGGGCCTAAAATCTTACGTGCTAAAATGACCATACACCTCGGTTATAAGTCCTTGGATATCTTATGCGGCGCTGGTTTAGCGGCCTTCCTCTCTTGTGAAGGTAGTTCCTGCCAAGATACATTCGCTGGAAAGATTGGTATGGTATGATTGTATCAGAGGCGGTGCAGACTACCCTACAGTCCACCTTAGAGATCGTGCTGGAATCTCCCTCATTTGCACTTGTTTGCGAAGGAAGTTGCCAGGATGAGTGCGCATCGCCTCTGGACCGTCGGGAGGTGGTGCTTTAAGTTACTCCACAAAGGGCACTCACTGATTCTCAGCGGACTTCAGCTGATGTGTCCTATTGCCCTCTTGATAGGGAATTTGTTGGGGACTAGATATAACTTAAGTCCATTTTATACAGTGGCAATACCTTCCAGGAAGGAGTGAAACCCAGAGACGGGGAGCAGGAAGTAGTTTATGAACGGTTCCCGCCTCGGAGGTAGGGCGGGAGAGGTTGCCTGGGACCCTAGAACCAGACTAGTCATTCCCGTTGATTGTGTTGCCACGTTTGTTGAGATATATGCAATCTTAGACTGTGCGATGCATATTCTCACTGTGCCATGCAGACGAGCGGTTAGCATAGGAGCTTTGGAAGCCCCTAAGGCTGTTAAAACTACATCCAAATTGATGTGGCAATGCCAGAGGATATTGGATAGACTGTATGCCTGTTGTTCGGTTACATCTCTTTGGGATTCTGATCATGCTGGTATTAAAGGAAATGAGACAGGAGACACTCTCGCAAAGAAGGGATCGGGGCTTGATTTTATTGGGATTGAGCCCTTTTGCCGGGTGTCGTCTAGAATTGTCAAGTATGAGATAATCCAGCTCACGACAAGGGCTCATCTTGAAATCTGAAGTAAGCAAACTACCGCCAGGCAAACCCATGCCTTTTTATCGGGGTTTTGCGGGAAAGTGAGTACATTCCTCCGGAATTTCAATCTATCCGAGTTCAGAAGGGTTATGAGCTATCTTACAGGGCACAATACTATGCGCAGATATTTTTGCATAATGGGACTTACACATGACCCTTTATGTCGGAATATGCGAGGGATTTTACCACCTCACAACCTATTCAAGGGGAATACGAAGATTTCGCTATGCATAGATATGTTTCCTTAGGATCCTTTTTGGAACCTGAGGAGATAAGAATGACAGATATCAAGGAAGTGGTCCGTTTTTTGGACCATTGGACTTGAGTAATGTTCAGGATAAGAGGCACAAATGGCTCTAAGGATCTACGTGTAGGCCTTTCAAAGGAGCCACTAAGGGTTCATCACCACCACCACCACCACCCCTTTGCCAATCAGAGATGCATTTAATCCCCGTCTGCCACACTTTGCCCGTCAGAGTTACATCCAGTCTCCCGTGTCTCTTAGGCCAGCAGTCAGAGACGCATTAAGTGTCCCATCTACCACACTTCGCCATACTTCGCCACACTTATAAAGTTTCCTAAGCCAATATTGCTTTGTTCGTAGAGCTGGCGTTGAAAAGCCGGCAAAAGTTCCAGAACTTCCCCATTGTTCGTAACTTAGCTACGATCAGGTGATTTTTAATCCCACTGGGAAAACGGTAAGTCATCAACGCTATAAATTTATCCTCCCTCATAGGTGATTCTAACACTAACTTCATTGCGCTAGCTTCAGAAAATAATCAACCATTCCTTCTCCTGACTGCGGTTGGTAACCTACATTATTAATTTGTATCCTGACACTGTGTTGGATGGATACATTCCAGTATTTGTTCAGGAAAGCTTGCCTAAACTGCAGATAGGTCGCGTGATCTCCGAAGGTTAATCTAAACCAACTAATGGATCGTCCTTTTAACCCTCTTTTCACAATTATCATTTGGTATATTTCAGGAATTATGTTCAATGCTAAATATAATTCTAAATCAAGAATATACCGCTTAGCATTTTCAATGTAGTCATCGAAAGTTGGAACTGTTATTTCGTTCGACAATTATGTGGATATCGTTAATCGGCCCTGCACAAAATCACTATTCGAATTGTCTTCACAGTTATTGTTACACTTGACATGTGGCGAAATCGATCCCAGTGGGATTCGACCTGCTGTTTGAAAGTTCGGAGTGGATGGCAGATATAGCACTTCAATTTATCGAGTTCTTTTCTATTTCTATGTGGCATATGGCCTCTCGCATTGCTGCTAAGACCTATAAATTTCGAGCTGACTTCCAACATTTTGAGTAAGGGATCTCTTTAATACAATTATTTCTTGTGAATGATTTTTGTTTCCTCTTCCAATGCAATTCAGAGTTGATGCCATTTTTATTTGTTTGTTTTTGCTTGATTCTCACACAGTTGAAATTACCACATAATTCCTCATGCACATGCATGTAATTTTGACCTGACCCGATTTCACCTAAAATCTCATTCTGTTTGTCTATTTGAACCTTAACCTGGTGCATTACCTTGCTATCCAGTTCTGTTTGTTGTTCTGCCAATTTTATTAACTTTTGGTTCTGGCTCTACCGTTTCTGACTTGTTTCCTTCTGCTTTTCCTTATCATTTTCTAATTAATGATCTATTGCCTGGAATTGTGATAACATTTGTTGGAGAAGGTTTGCTATACTGTTATCCTGCCCCTGGCGCTCGCTAAATATTAGCCTATCAGAATTTGACGCGGCTGCTGGCTCTACATTTCCTACACCCATTTCGATTAAGTTGTCACTTTCTGATTTTTGCTCCTTTTTATTGGCTAATTTACAATTAGTTACAAATTTTCTATTTCTTAATATCATAAACTCGCAAACACACTATTTACAGATTACTGAACTACAATTTTTCTTCTTTTTCTTTCGACGTAGTCTATCTGATGATTTCTTTGTATGAAAATACTGAATTTACTCTTCGCTGCTATAGTTGCCGTTGCTGTTGCTACACCTGCCTCTTGTAGTCATGTTGATGGTCTCCTGGGCATATTGGATTATGCTGTCTGTCATTATCTCGTGCAGACGGCTGGATTTAGGCCTGATGGTGTCCTGGGCACATTCGGTCACTTTTTGTGTGGTCGGTATGATTCACACGCTGTCTCGTACAGTCGATTTTATTCAGGCCCCGACGTTAGGTGCCAATTTCTGAGCGTATACGGCATAGGAGGTGATGTGCGCCAATTTGGCGACACGGGATTTGTAGGAATGGCCCCGGGTTCCATGCTAGCTCAGGTACTTGCATGGATATGGAGTTGGTAGTTAACACGACTGGTTCGTCTTCTTGCCCCTTTATTTTCCGTCGCCTTTTACAAATCTGACTCCTGATAGAACCTCGCCACACACACGAATTTCTTTGGGCACCGCGTTTAGGCTATATTTCATACTATCGCACCTAACCGCCGCACTTACATTTGATTTTAGAATAACCTCCAACGGAATACCACGAAAAGTGATTTTCAAAACCCCCGCGTTTGTTTATTTCGAATTTTTATGTCCCCCATGTTGCTATTTCGTGATTTCTACCTTCTTTTCTATTGATTATCTATTTTAGGTTTTCACATGAACTCGCATGCCTGGAGCTATCAGAGCACTGACCTTCGTTCTCTACGCACCTGTTTTTCAGGCGACCTAACGGTATATGAACAAAAGCGTCTTCTGCCTTTATTCGTCTAAAATGGGGGAAAACCAACCGCCTTTTCTGCCTGCTGCTTGCACTGTCTCTTCAACCCATTTCATATTTATAAATAGTATTCATTTCCCAGTCTTATTTAACAATATTATTCCTACTGTTACTAATACTTACTTTCACATTATTATGGCCATCATTTTATATTTCTAGCTATGCACAACGTACTGTTTCACGTCTGGCAGTAAAATTACCCAATTCTAAACTTCTTTGGCATGGATTTCGTATTCTCTGTGAGGTTTAAGTTGGCAGGTTTTCTACTGTCCTTGTCTCACATAGAGTGCTGTCCTTGTCTAGCAGAGGGGATGGGACAGCAACCACTTCTTTCTTGCGATTTGTGGAAATTCCAGACCCGTAGAAGCTCGCAACCCTCCCACTTCTATTGTATGCTGACTGAAGGTTGCAGTGGCGTATAAGCTGTGGGACTATGCGTTTCTTATTTTGCGGTTTTACACGATACGCAAGATATTTCCTTTGTTACAACATATGGATATAATGTTGAATTATTTTCTAGTAGTTTTGGTTGTATTTGTATTGTTTCAAATTGGCTCTCGAGGGAAAATTCTAAAATCAGATGGTAGGGAAATGTAGTTAAAGTTCACAGTTTCTTCAGTGATGAATGTGATGCATTGAAATGTGGAAAGCCGACAACTTCAGTGACAAGTGTAGTTGAGAGAACTGGTGCTGCTACAGGTATTTCTGCTCCTTCCGTCCGGCGAATTTTAAAAGAACACACAAATGCTGAAGCTAATGGCGGTAGATTGCAAACGATGACACTATTAGAAGGATTGTTAAGTAGCAACTTATTGACAAACCAATCCTTGAAAATGTTGTTATCCATTTCTTCATGGTAGTCTTTACTGGATTTGGCTTTAAAGTTAGTAAAGCATTAGGAATGAACCCTGTTGAACATCGCTCCTTTGCCTATTAGTGTTTTAAGAGGGAAATCATTTTCATCACCGTCACACTTACACACCTTATTTCTCGTATGGTTTATGTTTACCCGTTTCGTCAAGGTACACTATAGGCCTACTAGTAGCCCTCAGTTCTTCATTCGTCTTAAAAACCGAAATCGTTTAGAAACAATATTCATTCGTTCCATTAAAAACATCTTCCTTGCGAATTTTTACTATAACTGAAATTAAGCTTTTTAAGAATTTTTCTTAACGACTACACGCTTCCTTTCAGTAAGCCTTGAACTTTCAAAGCCTCATATATGTCCTGCAAACTAGGCAGAAAGTTCATATGCTATAACGAATAAATTGTTTGCTTAATAGCAGCTGCAGTGAATGAGTTTATTTCTGCTTTTTTTTTTGTTTGTTGCAATCTCCTATTTGGGCGCTTCTTGCCTGGAGTTTGCAATCTACCGCCATTAGCTTCAGCATTTGTGTGTTCTTTTAAAATTCGCCGGACGGAAGGAGCAGAAATACCTGTAGCAGCACCAGTTCTCTCAACTACACTTGTCACTGAAGTTGTCGGCTTTCCACATTTCAATGCATCACATTCATCACTGAAGAAACTGTGAACTTTAACTACATTTCCCTACCATCTGATTTTAGAATTTTCCCTCGAGAGCTAATTTGAAACAATACAAATACAACCAAAACTACTAGAAAATAATTCAACATTATATCCATATGTTGTAACAAAGGAAATATCTTGCGTATCGTGTAAAACCGCAAAATAAGAAACGCATAGTCCCACAGCTTATACGCCACTGCAACCTTCAGTCAGCATACAATAGAAGTGGGAGGGTTGCGAGCTTCTACGGGTCTAGAATTTCCACAAATCGCAAGAAAGAAGTGGTTGCTGTCCCATCCCCTCTGCTAGACAAGGACAGCACTCTATGTGAGACAAGGACAGTAGAAAACCTGCCAACTTAAACCTCACAGAGTTATAGGAACATAAATGTCCCAGGTTCCAAATTTCATTGACATGAATTTGTTAGATAAATGGTTTGAACCCTTCTATTTACCAAAACGTTGACTACTACAGTGTTTTGCAGTTTTAGGTGCCGTATAGTGGCCTAAATGTCTCACGTTGACCAATTCCAGTGTTTTTGGGTTTAGTGAACAGTCCAGTAGTCCAAATGTCCAGGCTTCAAAACTTAATTGACATGGATTTCTTAAATTAATGGTTGCATGCGTTTTAATTAACTAAAAGTTTACTAACTACAGTGTTTTGGGGCTTTATCGTACCGTACAGTAGTCTAAATGTCCCAGGTTCAAATAATTTTGAAAGGGATTTCTTAGATAAGCTGTTCCATTACTTTTTACCTAAAGGTTGACTTACTCCAGAGTTTTTTTTATTATACCGTCTAGTGGTCTGAACGTTCCAGAATCGAAACTTATTTCACGTGCATTTCTTAGATAATATATTTAATTTTAATAAAAGTTGAAGAACACCAGCGTTTTTTGGAAATTAGTGTACCATCTAGTAGTCTGAATATTCTAGGTTCCAAACACCTTTGACATGGATGTCTTAGACATGTGGTTCCAACTCCTTCATTTACATACAGTCAGACTGACTACAACGTTTTTGGGCTTTAGTGTACCTTCTACTAATCTAATTGCCCCAGGTTCAATACTTTTTAGACATGGCTTTCCTAGATAAGTGGTTTGAACTGTTGTATTTATTTAAACGTTGACTCACTCCAGTGTATCTGGGTGTAGTGTACCGTCTATAAATCCAAATGTCCTAGGTTCTGAACTTCTCTGAGGTGTATTTCCTGGATAAATGGTTTGAACCCTTATATTGATCGAAAGGTTGAGTGCTCCAATGTTTTGGGCTTGATTGCACCGTCTAGCAGTATAATTTTTCAGGTTCGAAAATTCTTTATCACGTACTTCATGGATAAATGGTACGAACCCCTTTATTTAACTAATGGTTCACTAATTCCAGTGTTTTTGGTCATTAGTATACCGTCTAGAAATCTAAGTGTTCCAGGTTCGAAACCTCCCATAAGCTGTGAAGACGGATACTGATAAGGTCTCGTTACTCATTTATGTACTTATTGTTACCTTCGTTTTGCTCCTAAGTAGGGAATACCTTCCTCAACAGGAGTCTCAACTAGGGCAGATATGGTTGCTGTCTTTAAGCAGAGGAATGGTCCGTACTAAGGGTGAAGGTTTACTAAACAGCTTCGTCTATGAATATATTTCATGATTAAATAATAATATAAGTATTATGATATATTTCATTTCTTATCGCATTTAGAAGATGTATTTGTGGCTATAGTGAGTGTTAACTATCGGTCTTCCAAGCTTTCCAAACCAGATTGTGCTCCCAATTGTTGTATGCATTTGATAATTTTCAATAATACCTCTTATTAATTTTTGAGATTATGATCTTGCATCTTATTAAGAACAATTAAACATAAAGGAGGCAGTTGTTACACACGTGCACTGACCATAGTTACAATGTGGTTGAGACACCTGTACCACTAATTAAATAAACTATACTACAGTTTAATTGCACAGTATTAAAAGTTTCTTCAGTGTAGTGTATCAGTATTTAAATGTGTGTTTTCCTGGTTTAGTGCTAGTTGAGTACTACCAGGTGGGAATCTGTTCTATAACTAAAAATTAGTAGTAGGTGGTCTTTTTCAAGGTGAATCATTTTGTCACCGTTTGAAAACACCGTGGCAGTTAGCTTCTATGGCTAAAAGCCTTTGTCTGCAAATACGATATATTATACGGATTGGTTCTGCAAGCAAGGACCGCAATACAATCTGCTAGTTTGCAATAAAAGCTATTATAATTAACAAAATTGGGATGTAAACGGATGTTTTGATTATGAAAGCCCGGGGCACAAATTGGTAACCCCATCTTTAGAAATTCAATGGCATCAACCCCTGTGGGAGAAATCAATAGTGCGGTGTTTCGTTACATCATATATCACATTTCGTTTTAATTGCGGTGAGCTTTTGAAACGCATTGTTCGTTAAACACACACAGATCCTTACTATAATGACTAAAGTTACCAATACTACTGGTAGCGTAATCGCTGCAATAGACGCAACCACTTTTATGCTTTATAACAATTCGTAATTTGGATATCCATGAAGGAATATCATAATTATAATCCTAATTAATATCATAGTTTTCAGTAAACCACTTTGTCATTATAGAGGGTAGTATTTGATTTATATAGCGTCATCAATGCCGACCGCAATAGTGGCCCAAAGTCGCAAATGCTTTCTATAAAAGTGGTTATATAACTTCGTTAGTGTTTACAGTAACACGCTTTTATCTTCATATGAATATACTAAAATCTATAAGTTTAGCATTAAGTGTTTAAAAATTTAGGTTAAAAAGAAAATAAAGAAAACCTAGAATGGTTAATTACGATCTTAGAAATGATACAAAATATTACTTCAAGCCTGTAGCGTAGCCAGAAAACATGTTGACGGAGTTTATACTAAATGATCCGTTTTTAATCTTTTTTATAATTCAACTGATAAATGTGAATTAATGCTGAATTGAAATATTTTAATAAATTAATTTTGTAGTCACAAATTAAAGTACCGCAATTAGGATTGAAGTAGGAATACGATGTCTTGTGTATTCTAAGTGGCAAATGTGTTTTGGCATGAAAATTAATGACCACAGTGAAGTATTTTATATTACCACTACAGGACATTTTATTTCATTACAAAATGCGGTTTCTAGTTATACTCTAAACTCGGGGTATTGTACCCAAATTTAGCCCTGGACCGAAAACATGTCCCCGAAATTCCAACATGGTTGAACCCACCCATCCAAAGTACAGTTTCTGTTGCTGTAACCTTTGGCGATATTGTCGAAGACCTGTGGGATAAATATAGCGTTACTAGTGATGAGGTTAGGAAGTATCTCGTTCCCGCCAACTTAGAAAGATGCTATTACCTTAACGCAAATACACCGATAAATGGTAAAATGTTTCTTAAAGACTAAAAGACACTTGTTCAGAGAGATACAGGAGGATAAAAAGCATATAGGTTTTCAGTTCAATTTATTCAGCTTGTCAAATATACATAGGTATAATAGGCAGTTGTTAAAATAAAAGGGATATAATGACTTACACGCCAAAATATAAACAACGACCAAATTAAAATAAAGTATAGAACCAATTGGTGAAGCATTTTGCTATATTATAATAATGCATGTTAATCAAAAGGTACCTAGAGCAGTCCTAAACCTTATTAAAGAAACATGGTGGGTCTATACAGGCAATCGAACCACGAGGCATTGTTTATTATCACGTAAATAAATTATAAGCCAATTATTAAGATCCCGGATCTAAACAATAGGTATGTAAACAAGCAAATAATTTTATGTACGACAATTACGAATAATTACATACGTATATGGAGTAAGAGGGGAGAAGCTTTCTGTAATAGTCAGTAAGGTGTCTCAGCTGTTAAGTTTTTCCCCTAACAAGACGATGCAACTTCTACTGGTACGGAAGATCATGGAAGAGAAATCGCGGTGCCGAGGACAAGTCACTGTACTCAGCTTTTGTGTCCACCCAGAGACAAGGTCTTGCAGGCCTCTTGATTTCACTCTCCAAGTAAACAGATCACGTGGCTAGTGGGAACCAATGATGTGATGGCAAAGATTCTAAAAATATTCTAGAAGCTTCTAGCCAATCGGAATCAAAAAAAGCAAATGTTCGCGCTAAGTTCAGAATGTGCATAAAGTTAGAAAATAGTGTTAGTGAGCCCATTTGTTAAAATTATTCAGCTTGCCTTCACGTTACTCGGGGAAGCGAATTCGCGTGAATACAATCCTCGCGCGTTATACCGCAATGGAACGGTGAAAGTGTCGTCCTTAAGTCTTACTATGAAATAAGACAAGTGCAGTGGAAATGTTATTTAACTAGCGTGTAAATTGTTTCTCATCTCATTACTCCAACTTTCCATACCTTATCACCCCTACCACATGTACAACAGAGACAGCTAGCCGAGGAAGAAGAACCAGAAACCGCGCGGATGAGAAATCAAGTACTAGTCGACACTATCACCGAACGACATTTTACCTATTGTTTAAATAACATCAAACACCTATAATACACTAATAATTCAACAACGACAGGGGGATGCCGCAATCATTTCTTGTGAACAAGTGTTGTTTGTTGGGCTATTAATTGAAAATATTCCAAATTGTGTAATTATGCATAATGGCTTTGATAAAATAACTGTTCAAGTTGGCCTTCATTTTGACAAAACCAATCAAGAAAAACAGATTTACAAATGTAAAAAGTACTAACTTCCCGGGGCGGGGGACTCGAGTCTAACGCTTAGTATAGCGCAGGTGCTCGCCGAATCATCCTGAAGTCTCAGGTTCGGCGATGAGGTGTCCTACAATCTACTGTTTTCTAAGGAGTGGGTCAGAGCTATTGTGTAACAAGTGTTTTTTTATCCCAGTTGCAAATAAATGTTAGAAAGCGTCTAGTCAAATTGCTTTCCCTTAACGGTTTGTTTTGCAACCCTTCTCCGTATTCACAATTCTTTTCCCGTTACTTGTAATAATGTTAGTGGGAATCTAAACTCACAAGCTATCTCCCCCACCCTTCTTCATACAACCTGTCCTGGAATCAGCCTCCGAATGCTAAGAAATCAGTGTGAGTTGCTTGAAGAAAGCTCCCTTTTATATCTAAGGTCCATGACGTGCCCATAATTGTAACATCTATTCTGTTGAGAATTCATTTTACTGCAGCCATGGTACTATTGCCATATTTGGGAATTCCTGTGTATCTCCGTCTCCCTTTCTCATCGATTCTATCTCTCTCACCATTGTCCTCCGTGGTCTAGTGGCATAATGCTAGCCTCTGGTTCCCGAGGTCGAGGGTGTAAACCCGGCGGAAGACGATGGATTCTTTTCGGGCTTAAAAATCGTTAGCATGACATCCTTTGGAAGGGAGGTAAAGTCGGTGGTAGATTTACGCCACGTAAAAGAACCTCAGCCTGATAAAGAGGCCTCTGAGCAAAATTACGATCTTTGACGCCCATTATAGAATGGGACCTTAAGGATCATAGCAGTTAAATAGCGTTCAGAAATAAAACTGAATTGTTTTTTCTCTCTCACCTACGCTGTCATCTTTTCCAGTTCCCTGTGCTGCTAGGTCAACTTTTGCTTTATCCTTTTGTGGGGTTATTCTTCTGTCTGCTTAAGTCCAACTTACTAATTATTTCAACTAGCTATTAGGCTTTCTTGCAAGTCTTTTATAAATATTCCTCGTCACATACAGCATATTATAACATTTTATGACATGATATTTACAATATCTCTACTATCTGCATCTGTAACCCTTTCTGATATTACTCTCCCTATCGTTGTTTAGACATCCGTGATCGTATGGGAAAAATGAATAGTGGTCTACAATGAGCATTTGACGACAAGCCAGATAGCGTGTTTTTAAATAATTAAAATTCTTTAGATACTACCAAAACTTCCCTAGATATGAGCACTAACTAATTGCACTCTGGAAAAGGGAAAAATACGCATTTCTAATATAACCTTTAGGTATTGCATATATCGGACGCCGGAGTAAATACGTATATTAAAAATTTATATAGACACAGAGATGATCGTGATCAAACCTGAGACTAAAAACTCTCTAGACATTTAAATCAACCAGAAAAGAACATTCTAGACTAACGGCATAACTGCACGTCATTCTCCAAATTATCTGTTTTTCCAGAACCTACAGCTCTGTTAAGCATATATTCTTCAAATTTTTGTATCACTTGCCGAACCTCAGTTGAGGTCGGATCACTTATCTGTTGTTAATAAGTAAATGTAACGCGACAAATCTTCTCCCACTGTATGACAAAATTCTGCTACTACTTTCTCGGGTGATGAAGAAACGGGCTTTACATTTAACAATAGGCCATATGAATGCTGATAAAAGTTAACATTTTGGTGCAGCTATTGGATACCGCTTAGTGAAATAGCACTAAATTCCACACAAAAATGCCTAAATGGGGATAACAACAATGCAAGGGGTTGAAGAATAAGTGCTTATGTAGCTCAAATAATAATGAAGCTCCGTTAGAAATTGTCTAATAGCTAACGAAAAATGTACAGCTTTTAAGCCAAGGGTATATCATTTTCCCTTACTAAACTTTGCGTTTTTCACTCTTTGGTGTACATTATTGCTTGTATATTTAGTTTCATAACTGCCTCAGTTATATATTTGTTGCTGTCATTTAACTATTTAAATATAAAACGGGTATATTTCAGTTAAGAACCATTTTGCAATAACGTACGAACTACTACATTCTTTGCCATAGTTTATTCTTGACTTTGTTTTGCAAATTTGACACTACTTTTCTACAGGTTATTAATAATTTTCGAACATTAGTCTGAACTTAGCATAAGGTTTTAGAACCTCGTCACTGACTTCCGTCGTCATTCCTTTTAGGAAAGGCATAGCTGTTTCTGGAGTAAAGTTTTCTGTATTTAAAATAAGTTTCGATAATCTGCATATATGTACGAAAGCTTCTTGAAGCACATAAATGAGTAGCCCTTTTTTAACCTCAGATAAACAATTGTTTTCTTTCAGCTACTCCGTAATGAAGATCGGAATTCAGGACAACCACTTTCATTCACTACTTTCTACTGTCGTCACATCTAAACAGAAAAATGATTGAGAAACGGCACACGGCGAATATACGGACTGGCGGCAGTCTCCAATCAGGAGTCACCAACATTTATTGTACACTACGGTGAGAATTTTAATGCTTGTGAAAATTGTGTAGAAAGAAGGCTTAAGGTATCCGGAACGGAATAAGAGATTAACTACCCACGTGATTCGGTGGTTATTGTATTGTATAGCGGACTCAGGTTACAAATATCACTTGTACAAGTGAACAGTATCTCATAGACCAGCATTAAATTCAGGTGCTACACTTCTTAAACTTTTGCGCTTACTGATACGTAGCGCACGCTCACGTAATTGTTGTACTCTATTCATGATATCCAGTGTAGACGGCAGGGAACATACAGCGACCGTGCGGTTGACCTTAGCTTACTAGAAGCTGTCGCGTCAGGGCATCATTTGCTGATACGTAAAGCACAATGACCTCCTTACTGTACTCTGTTCATGATATCCAGTGTAGACGGCAGGGAACATACAGCGACCGTGCGGTTTACCTTCGCTTACTAGAAGCTGTAGCGTCAGGGCATCATTTGCTGATACGTAAAGCACACAGACCACCTTACTGTACTCTATTCATGATATCCAGTGTAGACGGCAGGGAACATACAGCGACCGTGCGGTTGACCTTCGCTTACTAGAGACTGTCGCGTCAGGGCATCATTTGCTGATACGTAAAGCACCCTGACCGCCTTACTGTACTCTATTCATGATATCCAGTGTAGACGGCAGGGAACATACAGCGACCGTGCGGTTGACCTTAGCTTACTAGAAGCTGTCGCGTCAGGGCATCATTTGCTGATACGTAAAGCACACAGACCTCCTTACTGTACTCTATTCATGATATCCAGTGTAGACGGCAGGGAACATACAGCATTCGTGCAGTTAACCTTCGCTTACTAGAAGCTGTCGCGTCAGGGCATCATTTGCTGATACGTAAAGCACGCTGATCGCCTTACTGTACTCTATTCATGATATCCAGTGTAGACGGCAGGGAACATACAGCGACATTGCGGTTGACCTTCGCTTACTAGAAGCTGTCGCGTCAGGGCATCATTTGCTGATACGTAAAGCACGCTGACCGCCTTACTGTACTCTATTCATGATATCCAGTGTAGACGGCAGGGAACATACAGCGACCGTGCGGTTGACCTTCGCTTACTAGAAGCTGTCGCGTCAGGGCATCATTTGCTGATACGTAAAGCACACAGACCTCCTTACTGTACTCTATTCATGATATCCAGTGTAGACGGCAGGGAACATACAGCATCCGTGCGGTTGATCTTCGCTTACTAGAAGCTGTCGCGTCAGGGCATCATTTGCTGATACGTAAAGCACGCTGATCGCCTTACTGTACTCTATTCATGATATCCAGTGTAGACGGCAGGGAACATACAGCGACCGTGCGGTTGACCTTCGCTTACTAGAAGCTGTCGCGTCAGGGCATCATTTGCTGATACGTAAAGCACGCTGACCGCCTTACTGTACTCTATTCATGATATCCAGTGTAGACGGCAGGGAACATACAGCGACCGTGCGGTTGACCTTCGCTTACTAGAAGCTGTCGCGTCAGGGCATCATTTGCTGATACGTAAAGCACACTGACCTCCTTACTGTACTCTGTTCATGATATCCAGTGTAGACGGCAGGGAACATACAGCGACCGTGCGGTTGACCTTCGCTTACTAGAGGCTGTCGCGTCAGGGCATCATTTACTGATAAGTAAAGCACACTGACCTGCTTACTGTACTCTATTCATGATATCCAGTGTAGACGGCAGGGAACATACAGTGACCGTGCGGTTGACCTACGCTTACTAGAAGCTGTCGCGTCAGTGCATCATTTGCTGATACGTAAAGCACGCTGACCGCCTTACTGTACTCTATTCATGATATCCAGTGCAGACGGCAGGGAACATACAGCGACCGTGCGGTTGACCTTCTCTTACTAGAAGCTGTCGCGTCAGGGCATCATTTGCTGATACGTAAAGCACGCTGACCGCCTTACTGTACTCTATTCATGATATCCAGTGTAGATGGCAGGGAACATACAGCGACAATGCGGTTGACCTTCGCTTACTAGAAGCTGTCGCGTCAGGGCATCATTTGCTGATACGTAAACCACACTGACCTCCTTACTGTACTCTGTTCATGATATCCAGTGTAGACGGCAGGGAACATACAGCGACCGTGCTGTTGACCTTCGCTTACTAGAGGCTGTCGCGTCAGGGCATCATTTACTGATACGTAAAGCACAATGACCTCCTTACTGTACTCTGTTCATGATATCCAGTGTAGACGGCAGAGAACATACAGCGACCGTGCGGTTGACCTTCGCTTACTAGAAGCTGTAGCGTCAGGGCATCATTTGCTGATACGTAAAGCACACAGACCACCTTACTGTACTCTATTCATGATATCCAGTGTAGACGGCAGGGAACATACAGCGACCGTGCGGTTGACCTTCGCTTACTAGAAGCTGACACGTCAGGGCATCATTTGCTGATACGTAAAGCACCCTGACCGCCTTACTGTACTCTATTCATGATATCCAGTGTAGACGGCAGGGAACATACAGCGACCGTGCGGTTGACCTTCGCTTACTAGAAGCTGTCGCGTCAGGGCATCATTTGCTGATACGTAAAGCAGACTGACCTCCTTACTGTACTCTGTTCATGATATCCAGTGTAGACGGCAGGAAACATACAGCGACCGTGCTGTTGACCTTCGCTTACTAGAGGCTGTCGCGTCAGGGCATCATTTACTGATACGTAAAGCACAATGACCTCCTTACTGTACTCTGTTCATGATATCCAGTGTAGACGGCAGGGAACATACAGCGACCGTGCGGTTGACCTTCGCTTACTAGAAGCTGTAGCGTCAGGGCATCATTTGCTGATACGTAAGGCACACAGACCACCTTACTGTACTCTATTCATGATATCCAGTGTAGACGGCAGGGAACATACAGCGACCGTGCGGTTGACCTTCGCTTACTAGAAGCTGACACGTCAGGGCATCATTTGCTGATACGTAAAGCACCCTGACCGCCTTACTGTACTCTATTCATGATATCCAGTGTAGACGGCAGGGAACATACAGCGACCGTGCGGTTGACCTTCGCTTACTAGAAGCTGTCGCGTCAGGGCATCATTTGCTGATACGTAAAGCACACAGACCTCCTTACTGTACTCTATTCATGATATCCAGTGTAGACGGCAGGGAACATACAGCATTCGTGCGGTTAACCTTCGCTTACTAGAAGCTGTCGCGTCAGGGCATCGTTTGCTGATACGTAAAGCACGCTGATCGCCTTACTGTACTCTATTCATGATATCCAGTGTAGACGGCAGGGAACATACAGCGACATTGCGGTAGACCTTCGCTTACTAGAAGCTGTCGCGTCAGGGCATCATTTGCTGATACGTAAAGCACGCTGACCGCCTTACTGTACTCTATTCATGATATCCAGTGTAGACGGCAGGGAACATACAGCGACCGTGCGGTTGAACTTCGCTTACTAGAAGCTGTCGCGTCAGGGCATCATTTGCTGATACGTAAAGCACACAGACCTCCTTACTGTACTCTATTCATGATATCCAGTGTAGACGGCAGGGAACATACAGCATCCGTGCGGTTGATCTTCGCTTACTAGAAGCTGTCGCGTCAGGGCATCATTTGCTGATACGTAAAGCACGCTGATCGCCTTACTGTACTCTATTCATGATATCCAGTGTAGACGGCAGGGAACATACAGCGACCGTGCGGTTGACCTTCGCTTACTAGAAGCTGTCGCGTCAGGGCATCATTTGCTGATACGTAAAGCACGCTGACCGCCTTAATGTACTCTATTCATGATATCCAGTGTAGACGGCAGGGAACATACAGCGACCGTGCGGTTGACCTTCGCTTACTAGAAGCTGTCGCGTCAGGGCATCATTTGCTGATACGTAAAGCACACTGACCTCCTTACTGTACTCTGTTCATGATAACTAGTGTAGACGGCAGGGAACATACAGCGACCGTGCGGTTGACCTTCGCTTACTAGAGGCTGTCGCGTCAGGGCATTATTTATTGATACGTAAAGCACACTGACCTCCTTACTGTACTCTATTCATGATATCCAGTGTAGACGGCAGGGAACATACAGTGACCGTGCGGTTGACCTTCGCTTACTAGAAGCTGTCGCGTCAGTGCATCATTTGCTGATACGTAAAGCACGCTGACCGCCTTACTGTACTCTATTCATGATATCCAGTGTAGATGGCAGGGAACATACAGCGACAGTGCGGTTGACCTTCGCTTACTAGAAGCTGTCGCGTCAGGGCATCATTTGCTGATACGTAAAGCACACTGACCTCCTTACTGTACTCTGTTCATGATATCCAGTGTAGACGGCAGGGAACATACAGCGACCGTGCTGTTGACCTTTGCTTACTAGAGGCTGTCGCGTCAGGCCATCATTTACTGATACGTAAAGCACAATGACCTCCTTACTGTACTCTGTTCATGATATCCAGTGTAGACGGCAGGGAACATACAGCGACCGTGCGGTTGACCTTCGCTTACTAGAAGCTGTAGCGTCAGGGCATCATTTGCTGATACGTAAAGCACACAGACAACCTTACTGTACTCTATTCATGATATCCAGTGTAGACGGCAGGGAACATACAGCGACCGTGCGGTTGACCTTCGCTTACTAGAAGCTGACACGTCAGGGCATCATTTGCTGATACGTAAAGCACCCTGACCGCCTTACTGTACTCTATTCATGATATCCAGTGTAGACGGCAGGGAACATACAGCGACCGTGCAGTTGACCTTCGCTTACTAGAAGCTGTCGCGTCAGGGCATCATTTGCTGATACGTAAAGCACGCTGACAGCCTTACTGTACTCTATTCATGATATCCAGTGTAGACGGCAGGGAACATACAGCGACCGTGCGGTTGACCTTCGCTTACTAGAAGCTGTAGCGTCAGGGCATCATTTGCTGATACGTAAAGCACACAGACCTCCTTACTGTACTCTATTCATGATATCCAGTGTAGACGGCAGGGAACATACAGCGACAGTGCGGTTGACCTTCGCTTACTAGAAGCTGTCGCGTCAGGGCATCATTTGCTGATACGTAAAGCACACTGACCTCCTTACTGTACTCTGTTCATGATATCCAGTGTAGACGGCAGGAAACATACAGCGACCGTGCTGTTGACCTTCGCTTACTAGAGGCTGTCAAGTCAGGGCATCATTTACTGATACGTAAAGCACAATGACCTCCTTACTGTACTCTGTTCATGATATCCAGTGTAGACGGCAGGGAACATACAGCGACCGTGCGGTTGACCTTCGCTTACTAGAGGCTGTCGCGTCAGGGCATCATTTGCTGATACGTAAAGCACCCTGACCGCCTTACTGTACTCTATTCATGATATCCAGTGTAGACGGCAGGGAACATACAGCGACCGTGCGGTTGACCTTAGCTTACTAGAAGCTGTCGCGTCAGGGCATCATTTGCTGATACGTAAAGCACACAGACCTCCTTACTGTACTCTATTCATGATATCCAGTGTAGACGGCAGGGAACATACAGCATTCGTGCAGTTAACCTTCGCTTACTAGAAGCTGTCGCGTCAGGGCATCATTTGCTGATACGTAAAGCACGCTGATCGCCTTACTGTACTCTATTCATGATATCCAGTGTAGACGGCAGGGAACATACAGCGACATTGCGGTTGACCTTCGCTTACTAGAAGCTGTCGCGTCAGGGCATCATTTGCTGATACGTAAAGCACGCTGACCGCCTTACTGTACTCTATTCATGATATCCAGTGTAGACGGCAGGGAACATACAGCGACCGTGCGGTTGACCTTCGCTTACTAGAAGCTGTCGCGTCAGGGCATCATTTGCTGATACGTAAAGCACGCTGACCGCCTTACTGTACTCTATTCATGATATCCAGTGTAGACGGCAGGGAACATACAGCGACCGTGCGGTTGACCTTCGCTTACTAGAAGCTGTCGCGTCAGGGCATCATTTGCTGATACGTAAAGCACACTGACCTCCTTACTGTACTCTGTTCATGATATCCAGTGTAGACGGCAGGGAACATACAGCGACCGTGCGGTTGACCTTCGCTTACTAGAGGCTGTCGCGTCAGGGCATCATTTACTGATAAGTAAAGCACACTGACCTGCTTACTGTACTCTATTCATGATATCCAGTGTAGACGGCAGGGAACATACAGTGACCGTGCGGTTGACCTACGCTTACTAGAAGCTGTCGCGTCAGTGCATCATTTGCTGATACGTAAAGCACGCTGACCGCCTTACTGTACTCTATTCATGATATCCAGTGCAGACGGCAGGGAACATACAGCGACCGTGCGGTTGACCTTCTCTTACTAGAAGCTGTCGCGTCAGGGCATCATTTGCTGATACGTAAAGCACGCTGACCGCCTTACTGTACTCTATTCATGATATCCAGTGTAGATGGCAGGGAACATACAGCGACAATGCGGTTGACCTTCGCTTACTAGAAGCTGTCGCGTCAGGGCATCATTTGCTGATACGTAAACCACACTGACCTCCTTACTGTACTCTGTTCATGATATCCAGTGTAGACGGCAGGGAACATACAGCGACCGTGCTGTTGACCTTCGCTTACTAGAGGCTGTCGCGTCAGGGCATCATTTACTGATACGTAAAGCACAATGACCTCCTTACTGTACTCTGTTCATGATATCCAGTGTAGACGGCAGAGAACATACAGCGACCGTGCGGTTGACCTTCGCTTACTGGAAGCTGTAGCGTCAGGGCATCATTTGCTGATACGTAAAGCACACAGACCACCTTACTGTACTCTATTCATGATATCCAGTGTAGACGGCAGGGAACATACAGCGACCGTGCGGTTGACCTTCGCTTACTAGAAGCTGACACGTCAGGGCATCATTTGCTGATACGTAAAGCACCCTGACCGCCTTACTGTACTCTATTCATGATATCCAGTGTAGACGGCAGGGAACATACAGCGACCGTGCGGTTGACCTTCGCTTACTAGAAGCTGTCGCGTCAGGGCATCATTTGCTGATACGTAAAGCAGACTGACCTCCTTACTGTACTCTGTTCATGATATCCAGTGTAGACGGCAGGAAACATACAGCGACCGTGCTGTTGACCTTCGCTTACTAGAGGCTGTCGCGTCAGGGCATCATTTACTGATACGTAAAGCACAATGACCTCCTTACTGTACTCTGTTCATGATATCCAGTGTAGACGGCAGGGAACATACAGCGACCGTGCGGTTGACCTTCGCTTACTAGAAGCTGTAGCGTCAGGGCATCATTTGCTGATACGTAAGGCACACAGACCACCTTACTGTACTCTATTCATGATATCCAGTGTAGACGGCAGGGAACATACAGCGACCGTGCGGTTGACCTTCGCTTACTAGAAGCTGACACGTCAGGGCATCATTTGCTGATACGTAAAGCACCCTGACCGCCTTACTGTACTCTATTCATGATATCCAGTGTAGACGGCAGGGAACATACAGCGACCGTGCGGTTGACCTTCGCTTACTAGAAGCTGTCGCGTCAGGGCATCATTTGCTGATACGTAAAGCACACAGACCTCCTTACTGTACTCTATTCATGATATCCAGTGTAGACGGCAGGGAACATACAGCATTCGTGCGGTTAACCTTCGCTTACTAGAAGCTGTCGCGTCAGGGCATCGTTTGCTGATACGTAAAGCACGCTGATCGCCTTACTGTACTCTATTCATGATATCCAGTGTAGACGGCAGGGAACATACAGCGACATTGCGGTAGACCTTCGCTTACTAGAAGCTGTCGCGTCAGGGCATCATTTGCTGATACGTAAAGCACGCTGACCGCCTTACTGTACTCTATTCATGATATCCAGTGTAGACGGCAGGGAACATACAGCGACCGTGCGGTTGAACTTCGCTTACTAGAAGCTGTCGCGTCAGGGCATCATTTGCTGATACGTAAAGCACACAGACCTCCTTACTGTACTCTATTCATGATATCCAGTGTAGACGGCAGGGAACATACAGCATCCGTGCGGTTGATCTTCGCTTACTAGAAGCTGTCGCGTCAGGGCATCATTTGCTGATACGTAAAGCACGCTGATCGCCTTACTGTACTCTATTCATGATATCCAGTGTAGACGGCAGGGAACATACAGCGACCGTGCGGTTGACCTTCGCTTACTAGAAGCTGTCGCGTCAGGGCATCATTTGCTGATACGTAAAGCACCCTGACCGCCTTAATGTACTCTATTCATGATATCCAGTGTAGACGGCAGGGAACATACAGCGACCGTGCGGTTGACCTTCGCTTACTAGAAGCTGTCGCGTCAGGGCATCATTTGCTGATACGTAAAGCACACTGACCTCCTTACTGTACTCTGTTCATGATAACTAGTGTAGACGGCAGGGAACATACAGCGACCGTGCGGTTGACCTTCGCTTACTAGAGGCTGTCGCGTCAGGGCATTATTTACTGATACGTAAAGCACACTGACCTCCTTACTGTACTCTATTCATGATATCCAGTGTAGACGGCAGGGAACATACAGTGACCGTGCGGTTGACCTTCGCTTACTAGAAGCTGTCGCGTCAGTGCATCATTTGCTGATACGTAAAGCACGCTGACCGCCTTACTGTACTCTATTCATGATATCCAGTGTAGATGGCAGGGAACATACAGCGACAGTGCGGTTGACCTTCGCTTACTAGAAGCTGTCGCGTCAGGGCATCATTTGCTGATACGTAAAGCACACTGACCTCCTTACTGTACTCTGTTCATGATATCCAGTGTAGACGGCAGGGAACATACAGCGACCGTGCTGTTGACATTTGCTTACTAGAGGCTGTCGCGTCAGGCCATCATTTACTGATACGTAAAGCACAATGACCTCCTTACTGTACTCTGTTCATGATATCCAGTGTAGACGGCAGGGAACATACAGCGACCGTGCGGTTGACCTTCGCTTACTAGAAGCTGTAGCGTCAGGGCATCATTTGCTGATACGTAAAGCACACAGACAACCTTACTGTACTCTATTCATGATATCCAGTGTAGATGGCAGGGAACATACAGCGACAGTGCGGTTGACCTTCGCTTACTAGAAGCTGTCGCGTCAGGGTATCATTTGCTGATACGTAAAGCACACTGACCTCCTTACTGTACTCTGTTCATGATATCCAGTGTAGACGGCAGGGAACATACAGCGACCGTGCTGTTGACCTTTGCTTACTAGAGGCTGTCGCGTCAGGCCATCATTTACTGATACGTAAAGCACAATGACCTCCTTACTGTACTCTGTTCATGATATCCAGTGTAGACGGCAAGGAACATACAGCGACCGTGCGGTTGACCTTCGCTTACTAGAAGCTGTAGCGTCAGGGCATCATTTGCTGATACGTAAAGCACACAGACAACCTTACTGTACTCTATTCATGATATCCAGTGTAGACGGCAGGGAACATACAGCGACCGTGCGGTTGACCTTCGCTTACTAGAAGCTGACACGTCAGGGCATCATTTGCTGATACGTAAAGCACCCTGACCGCCTTACTGTACTCTATTCATGATATCCAGTGTAGACGGCAGGAAACATACAGCGACCGTGCAGTTGACCTTCGCTTACTAGAAGCTGACGCGTCAGGGCATCATTTGCTGATACGTAAAGCACGCTGACAGCCTTACTGTACTCTATTCATGATATCCAGTGTAGACGGCAGGGAACATACAGCGACCGTGCGGTTGACCTTCGCTTACTAGAAGCTGTAGCGTCAGGGCATCATTTGCTGATACGTAAAGCACACAGACCTCCTTACTGTACTCTATTCATGATATCCAGTGTAGACGGCAGGGAAGATACAGCATTCGTGCGGTTAACCTTCGCTTACTAGAAGCTGTCGCGTCAGGGCATCATTTGCTGATACATAAAGCACGCTGATCGCCTTACTGTACTCTATTCATGATATCCAGTGTAGACGGCAGGGAACATACGGCGACCGTGCGGTTGACCTTCGCTTACTAGAAGCTGTCGCGTCAGGGCATCATTTGCTGATACGTAACGCACGCTGACCGCCTTACTGTACTCTATTCATGATATCCAGTGTAGATGGCAGGGAACATACAGCGACAGTGCGGTTGACCTTCGCTTACTAGAAGCTGTCGCGTCAGGGCATCATTTGCTGATACGTAAAGCACACTGACCTCCTTACTGTACTCTGTTCATGATATCCAGTGTAGACGGCAGGGAACATAGAGCGACCGTGCTGTTGACTTTCGCTTACTGGAGGCTGTCGCGTCAGGGCATCGTTTACTGATACGTAAAGCACAATGACCTCCTTACTGTACTCTGTTCATGATATCCAGCGTAGACGGCAGGGAACATACAGCGACCGTGCGGTTGACCTTCGCTTACTAGAAGCTGTAGCGTCAGGGCATCATTTGCTGATACGTAAAGCACACAGACCACCTTACTGTACTCTATTCATGATATCCAGTGTAGACGGCAGGGAACATACAGCGACCGTGCGGTTGACCTTCGCTTACTAGAAGCTGACACGTCAGGGCATCATTTGCTGATACGTAAAGCACCCTGACCGCCTTACTGTACTCTATTCATGATATCCAGTGTAGACGGCAGGGAACATACAGCGACCGTGCGGTTGACCTTCGCTTACTAGAAGCTGTCGCGTCAGGGCATCATTTGCTGATACGTAAAGCACGCTGACAGCCTTACTGTACTCTATTCATGATATCCAGTGTAGACGGCAGGGAACATACAGCGACCGTGCGGTTGACCTTCGCTTACTAGAAGCTGTCGCGTCAGGGCATCATTTGCTGATATGTAAATCACGCTGACCGCCTTACTGTACTCTATTCATGATATCCAGTGTAGACGGCAGGGAACATACAGCATCCGTGCGGGTGATCTTCGCTTACTAGAAGCTGTCGCGTCAGGGCATCATTTGCTGATACGTAAAGCACGCTGATCGCCTTACTGTACTCTATTCATGATATCCAGTGTAGACGGCAGGGAACATGCAGCGACCGTCCGGTTGACCTTCGCTTACTAGAAGCTGTCGCGTCAGGGCATCATTTGCTGATACGTAAAGCACGCTGACCGCCTTACTGTACTCTATTCATGATATCCAGTGTAGACGGCAGGGAACATACAGCGACCGTGCGGTTGACCTTCGCTTACTAAAAGCTGTCGCGTCAGGGCATCATTTGCTGATACGTAAAGCACACTGACCTCCTTACTGTACTCTGTTCATGATATCCAGTGTAGACGGCAGGGAACATACAGCGGCCGTGCGGTTGACCTTCGCTTACTAGAGGCTGTCGTGTCAGGGCATCATTTACTGATACGTAAAGCACACTGACCTCCTTACTGTACTCTATTCATGATATCCAGTGTAGACGGCAGGGAACATACAGTGACCGTGCGGTTGACCTTCGCTTATTAGAAGCTGTCGCGTCAGTGCATCATTTGCTGATACGTAAAGCACGCTGACCGCCTTACTGTACTCTATTCATGATATTCAGTGCAGACGGCAGGGAACATACAGCGACCGTGCGGTTGACCTTCTCTTACTAGAAGCTGTCGCGTCAGGGCATCGTTTGCTGATACGTAAAGCACGCTGACCGCCTTACTGTACTCTATTCATGATATCCAGTGTAGATGGCAGGGAACATACAGCGACAGTGCGGTTGACCTTCGCTTACTAGAAGCTGTCGCGTCAGGGCATCATTTGCTGATACGTAAAGCACACTGACCTCCTTACTATACTCTGTTCATGATATCCAGTGTAGACGGCAGGGAACATACAGCGACCGTGCTGTTGACCTTCGCTTACTAGAGGCTGTCGCGTCAGTGCATCATTTACTGATACGTAAAGCACAATGACCTCCTTACTGTACTCTGTTCATGATATCCAGTGTAGACGGCAGGGAACATACAGCGACCGTGCGGTTGACCTTCGCTTACTAGAAGCTGTAGCGTCAGGGCATCATTTGCTGATACGTAAAGCACACAGAGCACCTTACTATACTCTATTCATGATATCCAGTGTAGACGGCAGGGAACATACAGCGACCGTGCGGTTGACCTTCGCTTACTAGAAGCTGACACGTCAGGGCATCTTTTGCTGATACGTAAAGCACCCTGACCGCCTTACTGTACTCTATTCATGATATCCAGTGTAGACGGCAGGGAACATACAGCGACCGTGCGGTTGACCTTCGCTTACTAGAAGCTGTCGCGTCAGGGCATCATTTGCTGATACGTAAAGCACGCTGACAGCCTTACTGTACTCTATTCATGATATCCAGTGTAGACGGCAGGGAACATACAGCGACCGTGCGGTTGACCTTCGCTTACTAGAAGCTGTCGCGTCAGGGCATCATTTGCTGATACGTAAAGCACGCTGACGGCCTTACTGTACTCTATTCATGATATCCAGTGTAGATGGCAGGGAACATACAGCGACAGTGCGGTTGACCTTCGCTTACTAGAAGCTGTCGCGTTAGGGCATCATTTGCTTATACGTAAAGCACACTGACCTCCTTACTGTACTCTGTTCATGATATCCAGTGTAGACGGCAGGGAACATACAGCGACCGTGCTGTTGACCTTCGCTTACTAGAGGCTGTCGCGTCAGGGCATCATTTACTGATACGTAAAGCACAATGACCTCCTTACTGTACTGTGTTCATGATATCCAGTGTTGACGGCAGGGAACATACAGCGACCGTGCGGTTGACCTTCGCTTACTAGAAGCTGTAGCGTCAGGGCATCATTTGCTGATACGTAAAGCACACAGACCATCTTACTGTACTCTATTCATGATATCCAGTGTAGACGGCAGGGAACATACAGCGACCGTGCGGTTGACCTTCGCATACTAGAAGCTGACACGTCAGGGCATCATTTGCTGATACGTAAAGTACCCTGACCGCCTTACTGTACTCTATTCATGATATCCAGTGTAGACGGCAGGGAACATACAGCGACCGTGCGGTTGACCTTCGCTTACTAGAAGCTGTAGCGTCAGGGCATCATTTGCTGATACGTAAAGCACACAGACCTCCTTACTGTACTCTATTCATGATATCCAGTGTAGACGGCAGGGAACATACAGCATTCCTGCGGTTAACCTTCGCTTACTAGAAGCTGTCGCGTCAGGGCATCATTTGCTGATACATAAAGCACGCTGATCGCCTGACTGTACTCTATTCATGATATCCAGTGTAGACGGCAGGGAACATACAGCGACCGTGCGGTTGACCATCGCTTACTAGAAGCTGTCGCGTCAGGGCATCATTTGCTGATACGTAAAGTACGCTGACCGCCTTACTGTACTCTATTCATGATATCCAGTGTAGACGGCAGGGAACATACAGCGACCGTGCGGTTGACCTTCGCTTACTAGAAGCTGTCGCGTCAGGGCATCATTTGCTGATACGTAAAGCACACAGACCTCCTTACTGTACTCTATTCATGATATCCAGTGTAGACGGCAGGGAACATACAGTGACCGTGCGGTTGACCTTCGCTTATTAGAAGCTGTCGCGTCAGTGCATCATTTGCTGATACGTAAAGCACGCTGACCGCCTTACTGTACTCTATTCATGATATTCAGTGCAGACGGCAGGGAACATACAGCGACCGTGCGGTTGACCTTCTCTTACTAGAAGCTGTCGCGTCAGGGCATCATTTGCTGATACGTAAAGCACACTGACCTCCTTACTGTACTCTGTTCATGATATCCAGTGTAGACGGCAGGGAACATACAGCGACCGTGCTGTTGACCTTCGCTTACTAGAGGCTGTCGCGTCAGTGCATCATTTACTGATACGTAAAGCACAATGACCTCCTTACTGTACTCTGTTCATGATATCCAGTGTAGACGGCAGGGAACATACAGCGACCGTGCGGTTGACCTTCGCTTACTAGAAGCTGTAGCGTCAGGGCATCATTTGCTGATACGTAAAGCACACAGAGCACCTTACTATACTCTATTCATGATATCCAGTGTAGACGGCAGGGAACATACAGTGACCGTGCGGTTGACCTTCGCTTATTAGAAGCTGTCGCGTCAGTGCATCATTTGCTGATACGTAAAGCACGCTGACCGCCTTACTGTACTCTATTCATGATATTCAGTGCAGACGGCAGGGAACATACAGCGACCGTGCGGTTGACCTTCTCTTACTAGAAGCTGTCGCGTCAGGGCATCATTTGCTGATACGTAAAGCACGCTGACCGCCTTACTGTACTCTATTCATGATATCCAGTGTAGATGGCAGGGAACATACAGCGACAGTGCGGTTGACCTTCGCTTACTAGAAGCTGTCGCGTCAGGGCATCATTTGCTGATACGTAAAGCACACTGACCTCCTTACTGTACTCTGTTCATGATATCCAGTGTAGACGGCAGGGAACATACAGCGACCGTGCTGTTGACCTTCGCTTACTAGAGGCTGTCGCGTCAGTGCATCATTTACTGATACGTAAAGCACAATGACCTCCTTACTGTACTCTGTTCATGATATCCAGTGTAGACGGCAGGGAACATACAGCGACCGTGCGGTTGACCTTCGCTTACTAGAAGCTGTAGCGTCAGGGCATCATTTGCTGATACGTAAAGCACACAGAGCACCTTACTATACTCTATTCATGATATCCAGTGTAGATGGCAGGGAACATACAGCGACAGTGCGGTTGACCTTCGCTTACTAGAAGCTGTCGCGTCAGGGTATCATTTGCTGATACGTAAAGCACACTGACCTCCTTACTGTACTCTGTTCATGATATCCAGTGTAGACGGCAGGGAACATACAGCGACCGTGCTGTTGACCTTTGCTTACTAGAGGCTGTCGCGTCAGGCCATCATTTACTGATACGTAAAGCACAATGACCTCCTTACTGTACTCTGTTCATGATATCCAGTGTAGACGGCAGGGAACATACAGCGACCGTGCGGTTGACCTTCGCTTACTAGAAGCTGTAGCGTCAGGGCATCATTTGCTGATACGTAAAGCACACAGACAACCTTACTGTACTCTATTCATGATATCCAGTGTAGACGGCAGGGAACATACAGCGACCGTGCGGTTGACCTTCGCTTACTAGAAGCTGACACGTCAGGGCATCATTTGCTGATACGTAAAGCACCCTGACCGCCTTACTGTACTCTATTCATGATATCCAGTGTAGACGGCAGGGAACATACAGCGACCGTGCAGTTGACCTTCGCTTACTAGAAGCTGACGCGTCAGGGCATCATTTGCTGATACGTAAAGCACGCTGACAGCCTTACTGTACTCTATTCATGATATCCAGTGTAGACGGCAGGGAACATACAGCGACCGTGCGGTTGACCTTCGCTTACTAGAAGCTGTAGCGTCAGGGCATCATTTGCTGATACGTAAAGCACACAGACCATCTTACTGTACTCTATTCATGATATCCAGTGTAGACGGCAGGGAACATACAGCGACCGTGCGGTTGACCTTCGCATACTAGAAGCTGACACGTCAGGGCATCATTTGCTGATACGTAAAGTACCCTGACCGCCTTACTGTACTCTATTCATGATATCCAGTGTAGACGGCAGGGAACATACAGCGACCGTGCGGTTGACCTTCGCTTACTAGAAGCTGTAGCGTCAGGGCATCATTTGCTGATACGTAAAGCACACAGACCTCCTTACTGTACTCTATTCATGATATCCAGTGTAGACGGCAGGGAACATACAGCATTCCTGCGGTTAACCTTCGCTTACTAGAAGCTGTCGCGTCAGGGCATCATTTGCTGATACATAAAGCACGCTGATCGCCTGACTGTACTCTATTCATGATATCCAGTGTAGACGGCAGGGAACATACAGCGACCGTGCGGTTGACCATCGCTTACTAGAAGCTGTCGCGTCAGGGCATCATTTGCTGATACGTAAAGTACGCTG
Organism: Deroplatys truncata; assembly: GCA_030765065.1. Taxonomy (NCBI): domain Eukaryota; kingdom Metazoa; phylum Arthropoda; class Insecta; order Mantodea; family Mantidae; genus Deroplatys; species Deroplatys truncata. Next base: position 4,723,101 of record CM060990.1, on the reverse strand, counting down.
ACCGCCTTACTGTACTCTATTCATGATATCCAGTGTAGACGGCAGGGAACATACAGCGACCGTGCGGTTGACCTTCGCTTACTAGAAGCTGTCGCGTCAGGGCATCATTTGCTGATACGTAAAGCACACAGACCTCCTTACTGTACTCTATTCATGATATCCAGTGTAGACGGCAGGGAACATACAGTGACCGTGCGGTTGACCTTCGCTTATTAGAAGCTGTCGCGTCAGTGCATCATTTGCTGATACGTAAAGCACGCTGACCGCCTTACTGTACTCTATTCATGATATTCAGTGCAGACGGCAGGGAACATACAGCGACCGTGCGGTTGACCTTCTCTTACTAGAAGCTGTCGCGTCAGGGCATCATTTGCTGATACGTAAAGCACACTGACCTCCTTACTGTACTCTGTTCATGATATCCAGTGTAGACGGCAGGGAACATACAGCGACCGTGCTGTTGACCTTCGCTTACTAGAGGCTGTCGCGTCAGTGCATCATTTACTGATACGTAAAGCACAATGACCTCCTTACTGTACTCTGTTCATGATATCCAGTGTAGACGGCAGGGAACATACAGCGACCGTGCGGTTGACCTTCGCTTACTAGAAGCTGTAGCGTCAGGGCATCATTTGCTGATACGTAAAGCACACAGAGCACCTTACTATACTCTATTCATGATATCCAGTGTAGACGGCAGGGAACATACAGTGACCGTGCGGTTGACCTTCGCTTATTAGAAGCTGTCGCGTCAGTGCATCATTTGCTGATACGTAAAGCACGCTGACCGCCTTACTGTACTCTATTCATGATATTCAGTGCAGACGGCAGGGAACATACAGCGACCGTGCGGTTGACCTTCTCTTACTAGAAGCTGTCGCGTCAGGGCATGATTTGCTGATACGTAAAGCACGCTGACCGCCTTACTGTACTCTATTCATGATATCCAGTGTAGATGGCAGGGAACATACAGCGACAGTGCGGTTGACCTTCGCTTACTAGAAGCTGTCGCGTCAGGGCATCATTTGCTGATACGTAAAGCACACTGACCTCCTTACTGTACTCTGTTCATGATATCCAGTGTAGACGGCAGGGAACATACAGCGACCGTGCTGTTGACCTTCGCTTACTAGAGGCTGTCGCGTCAGTGCATCATTTACTGATACGTAAAGCACAATGACCTCCTTACTGTACTCTGTTCATGATATCCAGTGTAGACGGCAGGGAACATACAGCGACCGTGCGGTTGACCTTCGCTTACTAGAAGCTGTAGCGTCAGGGCATCATTTGCTGATACGTAAAGCACACAGAGCACCTTACTATACTCTATTCATGATATCCAGTGTAGATGGCAGGGAACATACAGCGACAGTGCGGTTGACCTTCGCTTACTAGAAGCTGTCGCGTCAGGGTATCATTTGCTGATACGTAAAGCACACTGACCTCCTTACTGTACTCTGTTCATGATATCCAGTGTAGACGGCAGGGAACATACAGCGACCGTGCTGTTGACTTTTGCTTACTAGAGGCTGTCGCGTCAGGCCATCATTTACTGATACGTAAAGCACAATGACCTCCTTACTGTACTCTGTTCATGATATCCAGTGTAGACGGCAGGGAACATACAGCGACCGTGCGGTTGACCTTCGCTTACTAGAAGCTGTAGCGTCAGGGCATCATTTGCTGATACGTAAAGCACACAGACAACCTTACTGTACTCTATTCATGATATCCAGTGTAGACGGCAGGGAACATACAGCGACCGTGCGGTTGACCTTCGCTTACTAGAAGCTGACACGTCAGGGCATCATTTGCTGATACGTAAAGCACCCTGACCGCCTTACTGTACTCTATTCATGATATCCAGTGTAGACGGCAGGGAACATACAGCGACCGTGCAGTTGACCTTCGCTTACTAGAAGCTGACGCGTCAGGGCATCATTTGCTGATACGTAAAGCACGCTGACAGCCTTACTGTACTCTATTCATGATATCCAGTGTAGACGGCAGGGAACATACAGCGACCGTGCGGTTGACCTTCGCTTACTAGAAGCTGTAGCGTCAGGGCATCATTTGCTGATACGTAAAGCACACAGACCTCCTTACTGTACTCTATTCATGATATCCAGTGTAGACGGCAGGGAAGATACAGCATTCGTGCGGTTAACCTTCGCTTACTAGAAGCTGTCGCGTCAGGGCATCATTTGCTGATACATAAAGCACGCTGATCGCCTTACTGTACTCTATTCATGATATCCAGTGTAGACGGCAGGGAACATACGGCGACCGTGCGGTTGACCTTCGCTTACTAGAAGCTGTCGCGTCAGGGCATCATTTGCTGATACGTAAAGCACGCTGACCGCCTTACTGTACTCTATTCATGATATCCAGTGTAGATGGCAGGGAACATACAGCGACAGTGCGGTTGACCTTCGCTTACTAGAAGCTGTCGCGTCAGGGCATCATTTGCTGATACGTAAAGCACACTGACCTCCTTACTGTACTCTGTTCATGATATCCAGTGTAGACGGCAGGGAACATAGAGCGACCGTGCTGTTGACTTTCGCTTACTGGAGGCTGTCGCGTCAGGGCATCGTTTACTGATACGTAAAGCACAATGACCTCCTTACTGTACTCTGTTCATGATATCCAGCGTAGACGGCAGGGAACATACAGCGACCGTGCGGTTGACCTTCGCTTACTAGAAGCTGTAGCGTCAGGGCATCATTTGCTGATACGTAAAGCACACAGACCACCTTACTGTACTCTATTCATGATATCCAGTGTAGACGGCAGGGAACATACAGCGACCGTGCGGTTGACCTTCGCTTACTAGAAGCTGACACGTCAGGGCATCATTTGCTGATACGTAAAGCACCCTGACCGCCTTACTGTACTCTATTCATGATATCCAGTGTAGACGGCAGGGAACATACAGCGACCGTGCGGTTGACCTTCGCTTACTAGAAGCTGTCGCGTCAGGGCATCATTTGCTGATACGTAAAGCACGCTGACAGCCTTACTGTACTCTATTCATGATATCCAGTGTAGACGGCAGGGAACATACAGCGACCGTGCGGTTGACCTTCGCTTACTAGAAGCTGTCGCGTCAGGGCATCATTTGCTGATATGTAAATCACGCTGACCGCCTTACTGTACTCTATTCATGATATCCAGTGTAGACGGCAGGGAACATACAGCATCCGTGCGGTTGATCTTCGCTTACTAGAAGCTGTCGCGTCAGGGCATCATTTGCTGATACGTAAAGCACGCTGATCGCCTTACTGTACTCTATTCATGATATCCAGTGTAGACGGCAGGGAACATGCAGCGACCGTCCGGTTGACCTTCGCTTACTAGAAGCTGTCGCGTCAGGGCATCATTTGCTGATACGTAAAGCACGCTGACCGCCTTACTGTACTCTATTCATGATATCCAGTGTAGACGGCAGGGAACATACAGCGACCGTGCGGTTGACCTTCGCTTACTAAAAGCTGTCGCGTCAGGGCATCATTTGCTGATACGTAAAGCACACTGACCTCCTTACTGTACTCTGTTCATGATATCCAGTGTAGACGGCAGGGAACATACAGCGGCCGTGCGGTTGACCTTCGCTTACTAGAGGCTGTCGTGTCAGGGCATCATTTACTGATACGTAAAGCACACTGACCTCCTTACTGTACTCTATTCATGATATCCAGTGTAGACGGCAGGGAACATACAGTGACCGTGCGGTTGACCTTCGCTTATTAGAAGCTGTCGCGTCAGTGCATCATTTGCTGATACGTAAAGCACGCTGACCGCCTTACTGTACTCTATTCATGATATTCAGTGCAGACGGCAGGGAACATACAGCGACCGTGCGGTTGACCTTCTCTTACTAGAAGCTGTCGCGTCAGGGCATCGTTTGCTGATACGTAAAGCACGCTGACCGCCTTACTGTACTCTATTCATGATATCCAATGTAGATGGCAGGGAACATACAGCGACAGTGCGGTTGACCTTCGCTTACTAGAAGCTGTCGCGTCAGGGCATCATTTGCTGATACGTAAAGCACACTGACCTCCTTACTGTACTCTGTTCATGATATCCAGTGTAGACGGCAGGGAACATACAGCGACCGTGCTGTTGACCTTCCCTTACTAGAGGCTGTCGCGTCAGTGCATCATTTACTGATACGTAAAGCACAATGACCTCCTTACTGTACTCTGTTCATGATATCCAGTGTAGACGGCAGGGAACATACAGCGACCGTGCGGTTGACCTTCGCTTACTAGAAGCTGTAGCGTCAGGGCATCATTTGCTGATACGTAAAGCACACAGAGCACCTTACTATACTCTATTCATGATATCCAGTGTAGACGGCAGGGAACATACAGCGACCGTGCGGTTGACCTTCGCTTACTAGAAGCTGACACGTCAGGGCATCTTTTGCTGATACGTAAAGCACCCTGACCGCCTTACTGTACTCTATTCATGATATCCAGTGTAGACGGCAGGGAACATACAGCGACCGTGCGGTTGACCTTCGCTTACTAGAAGCTGTCGCGTCAGGGCATCATTTGCTGATACGTAAAGCACGCTGACAGCCTTACTGTACTCTATTCATGATATCCAGTGTAGACGGCAGGGAACATACAGCGACCGTGCGGTTGACCTTCGCTTACTAGAAGCTGTAGCGTCAGGGCATCATTTGCTGATACGTAAAGCACACAGACCTCCTTACTGTACTCTATTCATGATATCCAGTGTAGACGGCAGGGAACATACAGCATTCGTGCGGTTAACCTTCGCTTACTAGAAGCTGTCGCGTCAGGGCATCATTTGCTGATACATAAAGCACGCTGATCGTCATACTGTACTCTATTCATGATATCCAGTGTAGACGGCAGGGAACATACAGCGACCGTGCGGTTGACCTTCGCTTACTAGAAGCTGTCGCGTCAGGGCATCATTTGCTGATACGTAAAGCACGCTGACGGCCTTACTGTACTCTATTCATGATATCCAGTGTAGATGGCAGGTAACATACAGCGACAGTGCGGTTGACCTTCGCTTACTAGAAGCTGTCGCGTTAGGGCATCATTTGCTTATAGGTAAAGCACACTGACCTCCTTACTGTACTCTGTTCATGATATCCAGTGTAGACGGCAGGGAACATACAGCGACCGTGCTGTTGACCTTCGCTTACTAGAGGCTGTCGCGTCAGGGCATCATTTACTGATACGTAAAGCACAATGACCTCCTTACTGTACTGTGTTCATGATATCCAGTGTTGACGGCAGGGAACATACAGCGACCGTGCGGTTGACCTTCGCTTACTAGAAGCTGTAGCGTCAGGGCATCATTTGCTGATACGTAAAGCACACAGACCATCTTACTGTACTCTATTCATGATATCCAGTGTAGACGGCAGGGAACATACAGCGACCGTGCGGTTGACCTTCGCATACTAGAAGCTGACACGTCAGGGCATCATTTGCTGATACGTAAAGTACCCTGACCGCCTTACTGTACTCTATTCATGATATCCAGTGTAGACGGCAGGGAACATACAGCGACCGTGCGGTTGACCTTCGCTTACTAGAAGCTGTAGCGTCAGGGCATCATTTGCTGATACGTAAAGCACACAGACCTCCTTACTGTAATCTATTCATGATATCCAGTGTAGACGGCAGGGAACATACAGCATTCCTGCGGTTAACCTTCGCTTACTAGAAGCTGTCGCGTCAGGGCATCATTTGCTGATACATAAAGCACGCTGATCGCCTGACTGTACTCTATTCATGATATCCAGTGTAGACGGCAGGGAACATACAGCGACCGTGCGGTTGACCATCGCTTACTAGAAGCTGTCGCGTCAGGGCATCATTTGCTGATACGTAAAGTACGCTGACCGCCTTACTGTACTCTATTCATGATATCCAGTGTAGACGGCAGGGAACATACAGCGACCGTGCGGTTGACCTTCGCTTACTAGAAGCTGTCGCGTCAGGGCATCATTTGCTGATACGTAAAGCACACAGACCTCCTTACTGTACTCTATTCATGATATCCAGTGTAGACGGCAGGGAACATACAGTGACCGTGCGGTTGACCTTCGCTTATTAGAAGCTGTCGCGTCAGTGCATCATTTGCTGATACGTAAAGCACGCTGACCGCCTTACTGTACTCTATTCATGATATTCAGTGCAGACGGCAGGGAACATACAGCGACCGTGCGGTTGACCTTCTCTTACTAGAAGCTGTCGCGTCAGGGCATCATTTGCTGATACGTAAAGCACACTGACCTCCTTACTGTACTCTGTTCATGATATCCAGTGTAGACGGCAGGGAACATACAGCGACCGTGCTGTTGACCTTCGCTTACTAGAGGCTGTCGCGTCAGTGCATCATTTACTGATACGTAAAGCACAATGACCTCCTTACTGTACTCTGTTCATGATATCCAGTGTAGACGGCAGGGAACATACAGCGACCGTGCGGTTGACCTTCGCTTACTAGAAGCTGTAGCGTCAGGGCATCATTTGCTGATACGTAAAGCACACAGAGCACCTTACTATACTCTATTCATGATATCCAGTGTAGACGGCAGGGAACATACAGTGACCGTGCGGTTGACCTTCGCTTATTAGAAGCTGTCGCGTCAGTGCATCATTTGCTGATACGTAAAGCACGCTGACCGCCTTACTGTACTCTATTCATGATATTCAGTGCAGACGGCAGGGAACATACAGCGACCGTGCGGTTGACCTTCTCTTACTAGAAGCTGTCGCGTCAGGGCATCATTTGCTGATACGTAAAGCACGCTGACCGCCTTACTGTACTCTATTCATGATATCCAGTGTAGATGGCAGGGAACATACAGCGACAGTGCGGTTGACCTTCGCTTACTAGAAGCTGTCGCGTCAGGGCATCATTTGCTGATACGTAAAGCACACTGACCTCCTTACTGTACTCTGTTCATGATATCCAGTGTAGACGGCAGGGAACATACAGCGACCGTGCTGTTGACCTTCGCTTACTAGAGGCTGTCGCGTCAGTGCATCATTTACTGATACGTAAAGCACAATGACCTCCTTACTGTACTCTGTTCATGATATCCAGTGTAGACGGCAGGGAACATACAGCGACCGTGCGGTTGACCTTCGCTTACTAGAAGCTGTAGCGTCAGGGCATCATTTGCTGATACGTAAAGCACACAGAGCACCTTACTATACTCTATTCATGATATCCAGTGTAGACGGCAGGGAACATACAGCGACCGTGCGGTTGACCTTCGCTTACTAGAAGCTGACACGTCAGGGCATCTTTTGCTGATACGTAAAGCACCCTGACCGCCTTACTGTACTCTATTCATGATATCCAGTGTAGACGGCAGGGAACATACAGCGACCGTGCGGTTGACCTTCGCTTACTAGAAGCTGTCGCGTCAGGGCATCATTTGCTGATACGTAAAGCACGCTGACCGCCTTACTGTACTCTATTCATGATATCCAGTGTAGATGGCAGGGAACATACAGCGACAGTGCGGTTGACCTTCGCTTACTAGAAGCTGTCGCGTCAGGGCATCATTTGCTGATACGTAAAGCACACTGACCTCCTTACTGTACTCTGTTCATGATATCCAGTGTAGACGGCAGGGAACATAGAGCGACCGTGCTGTTGACTTTCGCTTACTGGAGGCTGTCGCGTCAGGGCATCGTTTACTGATACGTAAAGCACAATGACCTCCTTACTGTACTCTGTTCATGATATCCAGCGTAGACGGCAGGGAACATACAGCGACCGTGCGGTTGACCTTCGCTTACTAGAAGCTGTAGCGTCAGGGCATCATTTGCTGATACGTAAAGCACACAGACCACCTTACTGTACTCTATTCATGATATCCAGTGTAGACGGCAGGGAACATACAGCGACCGTGCGGTTGACCTTCGCTTACTAGAAGCTGACACGTCAGGGCATCATTTGCTGATACGTAAAGCACCCTGACCGCCTTACTGTACTCTATTCATGATATCCAGTGTAGACGGCAGGGAACATACAGCGACCGTGCGGTTGACCTTCGCTTACTAGAAGCTGTCGCGTCAGGGCATCATTTGCTGATACGTAAAGCACGCTGACAGCCTTACTGTACTCTATTCATGATATCCAGTGTAGACGGCAGGGAACATACAGCGACCGTGCGGTTGACCTTCGCTTACTAGAAGCTGTCGCGTCAGGGCATCATTTGCTGATATGTAAATCACGCTGACCGCCTTACTGTACTCTATTCATGATATCCAGTGTAGATGGCAGGGAACATACAGCGACAGTGCGGTTGACCTTCGCTTACTAGAAGCTGTCGCGTCAGGGCATCATTTGCTGATACGTAAAGCACACTGACCTCTTTACTGTACTCTGTTCATGATATCCAGTGTAGACGGCAGGGAACATACAGTGACCGTGCGGTTGACCTTCGCTTATTAGAAGCTGTCGCGTCAGTGCATCATTTGCTGATACGTAAAGCACGCTGACCGCCTTACTGTACTCTATTCATGATATTCAGTGCAGACGGCAGGGAACATACAGCGACCGTGCGGTTGACCTTCTCTTACTAGAAGCTGTCGCGTCAGGGCATCGTTTGCTGATACGTAAAGCACGCTGACCGCCTTACTGTACTCTATTCATGATATCCAGTGTAGATGGCAGGGAACATACAGCGACAGTGCGGTTGACCTTCGCTTACTAGAAGCTGTCGCGTCAGGGCATCATTTGCTGATACGTAAAGCACACTGACCTCCTTACTGTACTCTGTTCATGATATCCAGTGTAGACGGCAGGGAACATACAGCGACCGTGCTGTTGACCTTCGCTTACTAGAGGCTGTCGCGTCAGTGCATCATTTACTGATACGTAAAGCACAATGACCTCCTTACTGTACTCTGTTCATGATATCCAGTGTAGACGGCAGGGAACATACAGCGACCGTGCGGTTGACCTTCGCTTACTAGAAGCTGTAGCGTCAGGGCATCATTTGCTGATACGTAAAGCACACAGAGCACCTTACTATACTCTATTCATGATATCCAGTGTAGACGGCAGGGAACATACAGCGACCGTGCGGTTGACCTTCGCTTACTAGAAGCTGACACGTCAGGGCATCTTTTGCTGATACGTAAAGCACCCTGACCGCCTTACTGTACTCTATTCATGATATCCAGTGTAGACGGCAGGGAACATACAGCGACCGTGCGGTTGACCTTCGCTTACTAGAAGCTGTCGCGTCAGGGCATCATTTGCTGATACGTAAAGCACGCTGACAGCCTTACTGTACTCTATTCATGATATCCAGTGTAGACGGCAGGGAACATACAGCGACCGTGCGGTTGACCTTCGCTTACTAGAAGCTGTAGCGTCAGGGCATCATTTGCTGATACGTAAAGCACACAGACCTCTTTACTGTACTCTATTCATGATATCCAGTGTAGACGGCAGGGAACATACAGCATTCGTGCGGTTAACCTTCGCTTACTAGAAGCTGTCGCGTCAGGGCATCATTTGCTGATACATAAAGCACGCTGATCGTCATACTGTACTCTATTCATGATATCCAGTGTAGACGGCAGGGAACATACAGCGACCGTGCGGTTGACCTTCGCTTACTAGAAGCTGTCGCGTCAGGGCATCATTTGCTGATACGTAAAGCACGCTGACGGCCTTACTGTACTCTATTCATGATATCCAGTGTAGATGGCAGGGAACATACAGCGACAGTGCGGTTGACCTTCGCTTACTAGAAGCTGTCGCGTTAGGGCATCATTTGCTTATAGGTAAAGCACACTGACCTCCTTACTGTACTCTGTTCATGATATCCAGTGTAGACGGCAGGGAACATACAGCGACCTTGCTGTTGACCTTCGCTTACTAGAGGCTGTCGCGTCAGGGCATCATTTACTGATACGTAAAGCACAATGACCTCCTTACTGTACTGTGTTCATGATATCCAGTGTTGACGGCAGGGAACATACAGCGACCGTGCGGTTGACCTTCGCTTACTAGAAGCTGTAGCGTCAGGGCATCATTTGCTGATACGTAAAGCACACAGACCATCTTACTGTACTCTATTCATGATATCCAGTGTAGACGGCAGGGAACATACAGCGACCGTGCGGTTGACCTTCGCATACTAGAAGCTGACACGTCAGGGCATCATTTGCTGATACGTAAAGTACCCTGACCGCCTTACTGTACTCTATTCATGATATCCAGTGTAGACGGCAGGGAACATACAGCGACCGTGCGGTTGACCTTCGCTTACTAGAAGCTGTAGCGTCAGGGCATCATTTGCTGATACGTAAAGTACGCTGACCGCCTTACTGTACTCTATTCATGATATCCAGTGTAGACGGCAGGGAACATACAGCGACCGTGCGGTTGACCTTCGCTTACTAGAAGCTGTCGCGTCAGGGCATCATTTGCTGATACGTAAAGCACACAGACCTCCTTACTGTACTCTATTCATGATATCCAGTGTAGACGGCAGGGAACATACAGTGACCGTGCGGTTGACCTTCGCTTATTAGAAGCTGTCGCGTCAGTGCATCATTTGCTGATACGTAAAGCACGCTGACCGCCTTACTGTACTCTATTCATGATATTCAGTGCAGACGGCAGGGAACATACAGCGACCGTGCGGTTGACCTTCTCTTACTAGAAGCTGTCGCGTCAGGGCATCATTTGCTGATACGTAAAGCACACTGACCTCCTTACTGTACTCTGTTCATGATATCCAGTGTAGACGGCAGGGAACATACAGCGACCGTGCTGTTGACCTTCGCTTACTAGAGGCTGTCGCGTCAGTGCATCATTTACTGATACGTAAAGCACAATGACCTCCTTACTGTACTCTGTTCATGATATCCAGTGTAGACGGCAGGGAACATACAGCGACCGTGCGGTTGACCTTCGCTTACTAGAAGCTGTAGCGTCAGGGCATCATTTGCTGATACGTAAAGCACACAGAGCACCTTACTATACTCTATTCATGATATCCAGTGTAGACGGCAGGGAACATACAGTGACCGTGCGGTTGACCTTCGCTTATTAGAAGCTGTCGCGTCAGTGCATCATTTGCTGATACGTAAAGCACGCTGACCGCCTTACTGTACTCTATTCATGATATTCAGTGCAGACGGCAGGGAACATACAGCGACCGTGCGGTTGACCTTCTCTTACTAGAAGCTGTCGCGTCAGGGCATCATTTGCTGATACGTAAAGCACGCTGACCGCCTTACTGTACTCTATTCATGATATCCAGTGTAGATGGCAGGGAACATACAGCGACAGTGCGGTTGACCTTCGCTTACTAGAAGCTGTCGCGTCAGGGCATCATTTGCTGATACGTAAAGCACACTGACCTCCTTACTGTACTCTGTTCATGATATCCAGTGTAGACGGCAGGGAACATACAGCGACCGTGCTGTTGACCTTCGCTTACTAGAGGCTGTCGCGTCAGTGCATCATTTACTGATACGTAAAGCACAATGACCTCCTTACTGTACTCTGTTCATGATATCCAGTGTAGACGGCAGGGAACATACAGCGACCGTGCGGTTGACCTTCGCTTACTAGAAGCTGTAGCGTCAGGGCATCATTTGCTGATACGTAAAGCACACAGAGCACCTTACTATACTCTATTCATGATATCCAGTGTAGACGGCAGGGAACATACAGCGACCGTGCGGTTGACCTTCGCTTACTAGAAGCTGACACGTCAGGGCATCTTTTGCTGATACGTAAAGCACCCTGACCGCCTTACTGTACTCTATTCATGATATCCAGTGTAGACGGCAGGGAACATACAGCGACCGTGCGGTTGACCTTCGCTTACTAGAAGCTGTCGCGTCAGGGCATCATTTGCTGATACGTAAAGCACGCTGACAGCCTTACTGTACTCTATTCATGATATCCAGTGTAGACGGCAGGGAACATACAGCGACCGTGCGGTTGACCTTCGCTTACTAGAAGCTGTAGCGTCAGGGCATCATTTGCTGATACGTAAAGCACACAGACCTCCTTACTGTACTCTATTCATGATATCCAGTGTAGACGGCAGGGAACATACAGCATTCGTGCGGTTAACCTTCGCTTACTAGAAGCTGTCGCGTCAGGGCATCATTTGCTGATACATAAAGCACGCTGATCGTCATACTGTACTCTATTCATGATATCCAGTGTAGACGGCAGGGAACATACAGCGACCGTGCGGTTGACCTTCGCTTACTAGAAGCTGTCGGGTCAGGGCATCATTTGCTGATACGTAAAGCACGCTGACGGCCTTACTGTACTCTATTCATGATATCCAGTGTAGATGGCAGGGAACATACAGCGACAGTGCGGTTGACCTTCGCTTACTAGAAGCTGTCGCGTTAGGGCATCATTTGCTTATACGTAAAGCACACTGACCTCCTTACTGTACTCTGTTCATGATATCCAGTGTAGACGGCAGGGAACATACAGCGACCGTGCTGTTGACCTTCGCTTACTAGAGGCTGTCGCGTCAGGGCATCATTTACTGATACGTAAAGCACAATGACCTCCTTACTGTACTGTGTTCATGATATCCAGTGTTGACGGCAGGGAACATACAGCGACCGTGCGGTTGACCTTCGCTTACTAGAAGCTGTAGCGTCAGGGCATCATTTGCTGATACGTAAAGCACACAGACCATCTTACTGTACTCTATTCATGATATCCAGTGTAGACGGCAGGGAACATACAGCGACCGTGCGGTTGACCTTCGCATACTAGAAGCTGACACGTCAGGGCATCATTTGCTGATACGTAAAGTACCCTGACCGCCTTACTGTACTCTATTCATGATATCCAGTGTAGACGGCAGGGAACATACAGCGACCGTGCGGTTGACCTTCGCTTACTAGAAGCTGTAGCGTCAGGGCATCATTTGCTGATACGTAAAGCACACAGACCTCCTTACTGTACTCTATTCATGATATCCAGTGTAGACGGCAGGGAACATACAGCATTCCTGCGGTTAACCTTCGCTTACTAGAAGCTGTCGCGTCAGGGCATCATTTGCTGATACATAAAGCACGCTGATCGCCTTACTGTACTCTATTCATGATATCCAGTGTAGACGGCAGGGAACATACAGCGACCGTGCGGTTGACCATCGCTTACTAGAAGCTGTCGCGTCAGGGCATCATTTGCTGATACGTAAAGTACGCTGACCGCCTTACTGTACTCTATTCATGATATCCAGTGTAGACGGCAGGGAACATACAGCGACCGTGCGGTTGACCTTCGCTTACTAGAAGCTGTCGCGTCAGGGCATCATTTGCTGATACGTAAAGCACACAGACCTCCTTACTGTACTCTATTCATGATATCCAGTGTAGACGGCAGGGAACATACAGCATCCGTGCGGTTGACCTTCGCTTACTAGAAGCTGTTGCGTCAGGGCATCATTTGCTGATACGTAAAGCACACTGACCTCCTTACTGTACTCTGTTCATGATATCCAGTGTAGACGGCAGGGAACATACAGCGACCGTGCGGTTGACCTTCGCTTACTAGAGGCTGTCGCGTCAGGGCATCATTTACTGATACGTAAAGCACACTGACCTCCTTACTGTACTCTGTTCATGATATCCAGTGTAGACGGCAGGGAACATACAGCATCCGTGCGGTTGACCTTCGCTTAGTAGAAGCTGTAGCGTCAGGGCATCATTTGCTGATACGTAAGGCACACAGACCACCTTACTGTACTCTATTCATGATATCCAGTGTAGACGGCAGGGAACATACAGCGACCGTGCGGTTGACCTTCGCTTACTAGAAGCTGACACGTCAGGGCATCATTTGCTGATACGTAAAGCACGCTGACCGCCTTACTGTACTCTATTCATGATATCCAGTGTAGACGGCAGGGAACATACAGCAACCGTGCGGTTGACCTTCGCTTACTAGAAGCTGTCGCGTCAGGGCATCATTTGCTGATACGTAAAGCACGCTGACCGCCTTACTGTACTCTATTCATGATATCCAGTGTAGACGGCAGGGAACATACAGCGACCGTGCGGTTGACCTTCGCTTACTAGAAGCTGAAGTCATATAGGGAAGTCCTAAAGCAGAGCAAAACAGCTTGGCAGGAGGCAAAGGCAGAAGAGGTACGTCAAGTTGTCGAAAATGGGGAAATTGGTAACATGGGGAAAGTTATTAGGCAGATTCGAAGGCGAAGGTCCATTCAGGCAACTATCCCTGCTGGAGAATGCATAAAGCACTTTAAAGCAGTCTATGAAGGAGGGGAGTTTAGGATAGAATTAAATACTTTGGCCGCTGAAGGGATGACTGGGACTGCAATTGTGCAAATGCTTGATTATGAAATTAGCACAGCAGAGGTTGTTCGTGCAATAAAATGTTTAAAAACGGGAAGGCAGCTGGTATAGAGGGCTGGTCAGCTGAGTTTTTCAAGATCTCGTTAGAAGTTAATAAAATGGTAGATTTCTATAGAAAAAGCTTCAATAAAATATTTGAAGGCGGAGAGTATCCGGAAGCATGGAAAACCGCCATTATCCAACCTCTTTACAAGGGCAAAGGGAGTTACAGCATTCCAGGAAATTACAGGATATCTCACTGCTCTCTATATTTGGAAAATTTTTTTACAGTAGAATCTTATATGAAATAATTAAGTGTTGGGCTGAGACACATCATAGGATTTCTAAATTTCAGGCAGGATTTAGGGAAGGTTTCTCGACTATTGACAATGTCTTTGTTCTGAAAACAATAATTGATGACAATTTGAGAAATAAAGGTGGTAAGGTATATACTGTATTTTTAGATTTTAAAATGGCATTTGATACTATAGAAAGCAGTGCTCTCTGGGAGAAATCAACACGTAAAGGACTTTCGGGGTAAATGATTAGAGCACTTAGGGCAATGTATAAAGAAGTTAAGTTTGTTATCAAGACCGATCAGCACAATAAATCAGAATGTAACATAGCGCAGAGGGGGGTTAAACAGAGTTGTATACTATCTCGTTACTTTTTAATTTGTTTATTTATGATGTTGTTAGCGTGATGACGGAGGAAGACATAGATGCACCGACAATCGCAGACCAAAAATAACAATTCTTTTGTACTCAGATGCCATTGTAATTCTTTCTAAAACGATAAAAGGTTTGCAGTCTGGTTTAAACGCTCTTTGACAACACTGTAGGCAATGGGGTATGGAGGTAAATATTCTTAAAACTAAAACAGTCACCTTTAAAAATGGATATGTGTACGGCCAACATGAAAAGTGGACCTACGGGGAGGAAGAAATTCAAAATGTTAAACACTTCGATTACTTAGGAGTAAGGTTTGATATGTGCGGAAAATGGAACAAGAACATGGAGTTTATAGAACACAAAGGAATTGGACAACTTTCTGAAGTATTAGGGATATTGACCCGGGTACCAGATATGCCAGTAAAAACATTACAGACCATGTATGAAGCAATGGTTAGGTCCTCATTACTATACGGTAGTGAAGTGTGGGGATGGGAGAGGGTGGATAATGTAAATAAAATACAATGCTACTTCTGGAAGCGCATTCTAGGGTTGGGGAGGGGTACTTTAAACTACGGAGTTCTTCGTGAGGTAGGATGCTGGGAAGATGCTGTATTTGCTAAACTAAACGTAGTTAGGTACTGGCTGCGAATAATTAAAGGTGATCAAACAACTCTGAGAGCAATATGTTATCGTCATCAAATGAACAACATAGAGCATCCAAAGTGGTGGGCGGCGGGGTTGCAACGCGAATTATCAAAAATTGGCTTAAATGATATCTGGCAAAGGGGTAATGAAAATACACACAGTGCCGTGAGAAAGGTCAAAAGACGACTATGCGATATAAACAGGATGAAAATAGAATCTGAATGTAGACAAAGATCAACATTGGAGCTACAAAATGAAATAAAAACTAGGTGGGGTAAGGAAACATATATTTTGAAATTAGGTATAAAACAGAGGACTGGAATAGCATGGCTTAAGTTGGGAGGGTGGAAAGCTCGCAAGATTGTTGATGACGATGGCAGAAGGATTTACCCATTATGCGGGGAACAAGAAGACTGGACGCATATTTTGGCAGCATGCGTGCAGACGGAGGGTATTAGGAAAAAACTATTACCGGAAGTATTTTTGGCTTCCAACAGACGGAGGACAGCATGCTGGGACTTGATTCTAAACAGCCAAAACTGGCCAAGCTTGGGCACATACTTAATGGAAGTACGTGTACTAAGAGATAAGGTGTTTATGTAATTTTTCTTTAAACATATGTGGTGCTTGAGTACTTGTGCGCGACTATGTGTGTGTGTGTGTGTTTGAGTTTGTGATTCAGGGTGTTTTTTCAATTTTATATGTATGTATATAGTGCGGTGATTATAAAAAAATAGTTGTTTTCTGGTCGATACTGCAAGTCACGTATACAGACCAGGTATTCTTATGACCCATGTGACTGTGTTATGCAATTAATGTAATACTAAATACTTAATAAATACGACCACTACACTACTACTACTTTACCTTCGATAACCTGCGTGGACTACGTGGAGCATACAGCGACCGTTCGTTTGGTCCTACCTTACTAGAGGCTGTCATGCCAGGAAATTATTTGCTAATACTTACAACATGCGGAATTCATTACTGTACTCTTCACATGGTATTCTGTGCGGACGGCAGATATTATTCATCGACAAAGCAGTTGGTCTTGGCTTACTAGAGGCTGTCGTGCCAGGATATTATTTACTGATACACAAAGCATGCTGAACTCTTTACTGTCCTCCACCCATGCTATGCTGTGTGGACAGCGGAGAGCATAGAGGGACCGTGAGGATGGCCATGGCTTAATAGAAGCTGTAGTGTCGGATATTATTTACTGATACGAAAGGCATGCTGAACTCATTAATGTACTCCACTCATGATGTCCGGTTTGGATGAAGGATAGTACACAGCGACCACGCGATTGACCTTGGAATACTAGAAGTTGTTGCACTAGGATTTAACATTTATTGTATGTAAATCATGCTGCCCACATTACCGTCTTGGACCCGTGATATTCTGTGGGGTCAGCGAAACTCACACAGCCACCGTGCGGTTGCCTTGGCTTACTAGAAGCTGTCGAGTCAAGCTATTGTTTACTAATAGGTAAGGCATGCTGACCTCATTATTGTACTCTACGCATGATAACCTGTGTGAAGGGAGAAGAGCGTACAGCGACCGCGCGATTGGCCTTGGCTTACTAGATGCTGTTTTCGCAGGATGTTCTTTACTGATACGTAAAGAATGCTGACCTCATTACTGTGCTCTGCTCATAATATCCTATGTGAACGGCGGAACGCATTCAGCGATCCTGCTGTTCGTCTTGGCTTACTAGGAAATCTCGTGTCAGGAAGATTGTTTACCGATACATAAATCATGCTCACCTCATCAGTAAACTATACTCTGATATCCCGTGTGGACAGCGGAGAGTATAGAGCGACCGCGGCTCTCGCCTTCTATTACTATAAGATGTCGTGCCTGGACAGTATTTACTCATACGTAAAGCAAGCCGACCGCATTACTGTACTCAAGTCATAATATCCGTTGTGCCCACAGCAGAGCATACAACGTCCACGCATTTGGCCTCGGCCTGCTAGGGGCTGTCGTACTAGTACATTATTTACTGATATGTAGAGCTTGTTGACCTCATTAATGTACTATACACATTCCTATGTGCACGGTGGGGAGCTTCGACCAGGCGGTTGAGTTGGGCTTGCTAGGAGCTATCGTGTCAGGACATTCTTTACTCATACCTAAGTAATGCTGACCTCATTACTGTACTGCACTCATGATATCCCTTATAGTTGGCGGAGAGCATACTGCAACCGCGCGATTTTCCTTGGCTTACTAGAAGCCTTCTTAATAGGACCACATTTAGTGATTACGTAAATAATACTGACCTCATTACAGTATTCTACTTATAATATCCTGTGTGGACCGTGCAGAGCATTTAGTGAACATGCGGTCGCCCTTTGTTTACTAGCTGTCCTGCCAAGACATTATTTGGTGAAATCTAAAGCTTGCTGACCTCATTACTGTACTCTTCTAGGATATCCTGTGAAGTCTACGGAGAGCAACCAACGGCCGTGCGTTCGTCCTTGGCTTACTAAGGGCTGTCGTGCCAGGAATTATTTACTGACGCATAAAGAGTGCTGACCCCATGACCGTACTCTACACATATCCTGCGTAAACGGCGGAGAACGTTCAGCAACTATGCGGTTGTTCTTTGCTCACTATAAACTGCCGAAATAGAATATTACTTAATGATATGTATATCAAGCTGACCCCGTTACTGTAATCTACCCATGATATCCAGTGTGGACGACGGAGGGAATACAGCAACCATATTGTTGGCCTTGGCTTACAAGCAGCTGTCGAGTCAGGAGTTCATCTACTGATTCGTAAAGCATGTTAGTCTCATTACTGTACTTAGTGACAATATCCTGTCTGGACGGCGGGGAGCATTTAGCAACTATGTGGTTGGCCTCGAATCACTAGTATTTGTTGTGCCAGGACATTATTTACTGAGACAAAAATCGTGCTCACCTCAATACCGCTCTCTACTCATGATATCCTCTGTGGCTGGTTTGGAACATACAGTGAACGCGCTGTTGGCCTAACCTCACAGAAGTTGTCTACCAGGGTAGTATTTACTTATATGTACAGCACACTGACCTCATTACTGTACTCTACAGATGATATTCGATATAGGCAAAAACTGCGTTTTGTTTATGCACGCTCTTTAACTGCTGTAGTCTTTAGCGTCCCATTCTGTATTGGGGGTGGAAGACGCGTCATTTTGCTCAAAGGCTTCTTTATTTGGCTTGAGCTTCTTTTTACGCAGCGTAAATCTTAAACAAGGGAACCACCGGCTTTACTTTCCTTCCGAACGATGCCATGCTAAGGATATTTACGGCTGAAAAAAAACAAACGCTCTCCGCCGGGATTGAACTCACGACCACGGAACGAGAGGCCAGTATGGTAACCACTACACAAAGGAGGACGTCAAACTTCGGTATGGAAGATGTAGAGCATTCAGCGATAATCCAGTTGTATTTGGCATACTAGAAACTGTCGTACCACAATGGTGTATACTAATACGTACACAATGCTGACCTGAGTACTGTACTCTGCACATGATACCTTGTGTGAACGATGGAGAGCATTTAGCGACAATGCAGTTGGCTTGGGTTACTGGAGGCTGTCGTGCCAGAACAGTATTTGCTGATACGTAGAGAATGCGGATCCCAATACTACAGTCTACTCATGATATCCTCTGTGGCTGGCTCAGAACCTATATCGATCGTGCTGTTTGCCTGGCCTCACGGAGACTGTTACACCAGGGTATTATTTACTTATACCTGCCACAAGCCGAACTGATTACTGTACTCTAGGCAAGATATTCTGTATGGACGATGCAGAGCATTCAGCGACAATGCATTTGGTTTTGGCCTACTAGAAACTTCGTGCCAGGATATTATTTACTGCTATGTACAGCATGCTGACCTCATCAATGTACTCTACACATGATATTCCATGCGGACAGCAGAGAGCTTAAAGCGACAATGCAGTTGGTCCTGGGTTACTTGGGGCTGTTCGTGCCAGGATATAATTTACTGATACGTGCAGCATTCTAACCTCATTACTGTATTTTACAAATAATATTATGTGTGAAGATGGAGAACATTTAGCGACAATGATTTTGGACTTGGATTAATAGAAACTGTAGCGCCAGGGCATTAATTACCGAGACGTACAGAATGCTCACCTCATTACCGCACTCTGCTCATAATATTCCGTGTGGACGACAGACAGCATTCAGCGGCAATGCAGTTGCTCTTCACTTAATAGAGGCTATCGTATCAGGACGTTGTTTACTGATACGTACAGCATGCTGATCTCATTTCTGTAATCCACACATGGCCTTCTGTGGGGACGATGGAGATCATTTATGACAATGCGTTTGGACTTGTCTTACTAGAAACTCTCGTGCCAGAACGTTAGTTACTGATACGTACAGAACGCTGACCTCATTAGTGTACTCTACACACGATACTCTGTGTGGGCGCCAATGCAGTTGGTCTTGTCAGGACACTGTTTATTCATACAGAATGCTGATCTCATTACTATACGCTAAAATTATATTCTATAAGTACGGCTTAGAGCATTCGGCAACAATGCAGCTGGTTTTAGCTTAGTTAAGGCTGTCGTACCAAAACATTATTCACTGATACGTACAGCATCCTGACTTAGTTACTGTGCCCTACACACGATATTCTTGTATACAGCTGAGAGCATTAAGCGACAAGGGTTTTGGTTTTGGCTTACTAGAAGCTGTCGTGTCAGGATATTATTTACTGATACGTACAGCATACTGACAACCTTGTCGTAGTCTACACATGATATTCTGCGCGGACAGCAGAGAGCATTCAGCAAGAATGCAGTTATCCGTTGCTTACTAGAGGCTGTCGCGTCGAAACATTATTTTTTGATACGTACAGCACGCTGACCTCATTGTTATATACTGCTCATGATATGCTGTGTGAACGATGGAGAGCATTTAGTGACAGCGCCTTTAGCCTTGGGTTATTAGAAGCTGTCTTCCCAGGACATTATTTACTGATACATAGAGCATGCTGACCTCATTACTGCACTCTACATATGATATTCTATGTAGACCGCAGAGAGTTTTGAGCGACAGTGCAGTTGGTCTTGGCTTAGTAGAAGCTGTCGTGTCAGGACATTATTTGGTGATTCTTACAGAATGCGGATCCCATTGCTGTACTCTACGCACGATATTATGTGTGAGCAATGCAGAGCATTCAGCAACACTGCAGTTGATCTTGTCTTACCAGAAACCGTTGTGCAAGGATATTATTTGCTAATACGAATAGCCTGCTGAACTCATTTCTGTACTCTACCTATCACATTCTGTGTGGACTGTAGAGAGCATTCCTGGATTAATAGAAACATTCGTTCCAGGACATTATTTACTGATATGTAAATCAAGCTGACCTCATTACCGTACTCTATTAATAGTATGCTGTGTGGACGACGCAGGATTTACAGCAACCATGTAGTTGGCGTTGGCTTACCAGAAGCTCTCATGCCAGAACCCTTATTACATATAGGTTAATCTTGCTGACCTCATTACTGTACCCTACACATATTGTCCGCGACCGTCGGAGAGCATAGTTCAACAGCGCAGTTGGTGTTTTCTTACTAGAGGCTGTCGTGCCAGGACATTATTTACTGTTATATAAATTATGCCGACCTCTTTTTGTTCTCTACTCATGATATCCAGTGCGGAGAACGGATGTAACACAGCGCCAATGCTGTTCTTCTTGCCTTAAATGCAGTTTTCTTGTCAGGACATTATTTACCGATTCATAAAGCAAGCTTACCTCATTACTATACCCACTGACGATATCCTGTGTAGACGGCGGAGAGCATTCAGCGAGAATTCCGTTGGTTTGAATCAATAGAAGTTGTTGTGGCAGAATATTATTTACTGAGATGTAAATCCTGCTGACCTCATTACTATAGTTTACTCATGATATCCTCTGTGTCCGGTTTATAACATACAGCAACCGTGCTTTCGGTCTAGCCTCAAGGAAGCTGCCATACCAGGGCATTATGTACTGATACGTAATGCATGCTGAAACCAGTACTGTACTCTAGACATGATTCTCCGTGGGGAGTTTGGAGATCATTTAAGGACCATGTGTTTGAACTTACTAAAAGCTCTCGTACCAGAACATTAATTACTGATATTTAAAGCACGTTGACCTCGTTTGTATACCCTCCAAATGATATTCTGTGTGGACGATGGAGAGGAATCACCGACTATGCAGTTGGTCTTGGCCTTCTAGAGGCTGGCGTGGCAGGGCATTATTTATTGATACATACAGCATGCCCACCTCATTACTGTACTCTACACATGACACTCTGTGTGGACGATAGACAGCATTTTAGCAATCATTCGTTTGGACTTCGCTAACTAGAAATAGTTGTTCCAGGAAAATATTGACTAATACGTAGAGCATGCTACCTTATTACTGTACTCTCACAACAAAATCTGCGAGTTCGGAAGAGAGCATTATGCGACACTGCAGTTGGTGTTAGCTTGCTAGAGACTGTCGGGCCAAGACATTAATTACTCATAGTACAGTATGCTGTCCGCATTAGTGTACTCTAAACACGATATTGTTTGTGGACAATGGAGAGCATTTAGCGAGCATTTGTTTAAAGTTGGCTTACTAGAAACCGCAGTGCCAGGATTGTATTTACTGATACATACAGCAAACTAACTTCATTACTATTATAGCTAATATGATTTTCCGGGCTGTTATGCCGTGGTCTGCTGAAGAAAGATTTCCCAGACGTTTCGTCCACAACTGCGGTGGACATCTTCAGTGGCGCGGACGAAGTCTTCTCGGTGAAAGTATCGCAGCGTCTGATGCGTTGGCCGTTAGTGCCGCTCTCTTTATAGTGTGGGCGCTCTCTGCTGATTGGCCCGCTGGTATGAGGGGGCTGGCCGGAAAATCATATTAGTTATAATTGTGACACCGGCCGTGAAAACCTACGTTCTTACATAACTTCATTACTGTGGTCTACACGTGATATTTTATGTGTACGGCTGAGAGCATTCACCGACAATACACTTGGTCTTGGGTTACTAGAGAATGTCGTGCCAGGACAACATTTACTGATACGTAGCATGTTGACTACATTACTGTGCTCTATACATGATATACTATGTCTACAGCTGAGAGGATTAAGCAACAATGCAGTTGGTCGTGGCTTACTAGAAGTTGTCGTGCTAGGGAATTATTTGCTGATACCTATAGCATGCTTACTTTATTACTATACTCTAGACACGATATTCTGCGTGGTCAGCAGGGAACATTCAGTAACAATGCACTTGGTTTTGGATTATCAGAAACTGACCTGCCATGATAATATTTACTAAAACGTACAGCATGCTAACCTCATTAATTTACTCCCACATAGTAATATGTGAGGACGCAGAAAGTATTCAGCGACAATGCAGTTGGTATCAGCTTACTAGAAGCTGTTGAGCCAGGATATTATATACTGATACGTAGGGTATGCTAACTTCATTATTGTACTCTACACAGGATCCGCTGTATCGATGGCAGAGAGCATTTAGCTACAATGCCTTTGGTCTCGGCTAATAGAATCTGTCGTGTCAGGACATTAATTGCTGATACGCACAGCATGCTGACCTCATCACTGCACTGTACTCTAGATGTATGAGTGACTGGCTTAGAACATACAGCTGCCGTGCTGTTGGCGTAGCCAGACGAAGGCTGTGATATCAGGGCATTATTTGCTGATATGTACTGAATGCTGATCTCATTACTGTACTCTACACATAACATTCTGCATGGACGATGGCGAGCATTCGGCGGTAATGCACTTGGTTTTGGCTTACTAGAAACTGCCATTCCAAGACATTTTTGACTGATACGTACAGCATTCTAAACTCATTAATTTACTCCCACATAAAAATCTGTGTGGACGGCAGAGAGCATTCAGCGACAATGCAGTTGGTCTTAACTTACTAGAGGATGTTGTGGCAGGATATTATATACTGATACGTACAGCATGCTGACCTCATTAGTATACTCTACACATCATATTCTGTGTGGACGGCAGAGAGCGTTAAGTGACAATACAGTTGGTCTTGGCTTACTACAGGGTGTCGTGCCAGAACATTAAATGCTGATATGTAAAGCACGCTGGACATATTACTGTACTCTACACGTGATATTACGTGTGGGCGACAGAAAACATTCAGCGGTGAAACAGCTGGTCGAGGACTAATAGAAACTGTCGTAGCACGACATTATTTACTGATACATACCTCATGCTAAACTCATTAGTGTACTCTATACACATAATACTCTGTGGGGTACACTCAGTGACCATGCATTTGGTCTTCGGTTACTAGATGCTGTCGTGCCAGTAATTTGTTTCCTGATACGTACATCATGCTTAATTCATTACTGTACTCTACACGTGGTATTCTGTTTGGACGGCGGAGAACGTTCAGCAACAAGGCGGTTGGTCTTGGCTTACTAGAGGATGTTGTACCAGAACATAATTTACTAATACGTACAGCGTGCTGAACTCATTATTGTACTCAGGTGATGAAATCCCATGTTCCCGCCGTAGAGCACAGAACGTCCGTGCATTTGGGTTTGTCTTACCAGAAGCTGTCGTTCCTGGACATTATTTACTGATACTAAAACGCGTAGACTTCATTACTGTACTCTACACATATCCTTTGTGGTCGGCGAAGAGCATCCAGGGACCACGTGGTTGGCCTTGCCTTGTTCCAGGATATTGTTAAATAATACATAATGTATGTTGACCTCATTATTTACTGCAGCCATGATATCCTGTGTTGGTGGCGGAGAGCACACTACAACCGCGCTATAGTCCTTGGCTTACAAGAAGCTCTCTTAACACGATATTGTTCAGTGATTACGTAAATAATACAGACCTCATTACTGTACTCTACTTATGATATCCTGTGCGGACGCTGGAGAGCATACAGCGACCATGCGGTCGCCCTTTGTCTTATAGAAGGTGTCCCGCCAGGTCATTATTTGGTGAGATGTATAGCTCTCTTACCTCATCACTGTACTCTACTCAGATATCCTGGGAAGACGGCGGAGAGCAACCAGAGACCATGCAGTTGGCCTTGAATCACTAGAAGTTGTTGTGCCAGAATATTATTTATTGAGATGTAAATCATGTTCACCATATTACTGTACCCTACTCTTGATATGCGCTATTGCTTTCTTTGGAACGGGCAGCGGCCGAGATTTTGTCCTGATCTCACATAAACATCTTAACAGCGCATTATTTACTGATACGTACAGCATACTGACCTCATTACTGCACTCTACACATGATATTCTGTGTGGACCTGCGATAGCACTTAGCGGCCATGCGATTCGACCTGCTTTCTAGAAACTGTCGCGCCAGGAAATTATTTAGTGAGACGTATAGCATACTGTCCTCATTACTGTACTCTACACATGACATTATGTCTGGACGGTAGAGAGCATTCAGCAAAACTTGCGTTTTTCTTGGCTTCCAAGAGGCTGTCCTTCCAGAACATTATTTACTGATACATACAACGTGCTGGACTTATTAGTCTACTCTACAATGAAATTCTGTGTGTATGGCAGAGAGCACTCAGCGACAATACAGTTGGTCCTGGCTTACTACAGGCTGTCGTGCCAGGAAATTGTTTACTAATACATACATAATTTTCACCTCATTAGTGCTCTCTACACATGATATTATGTGTTGACAATGGAGAGCATTCAGCGAAAATGCGGTTGGTCTTGGCTTACTAGAGGCTCTCCTGTCAAGACATTATTTACTGATATGCAGAGCATGCGGTCCTCAATACTGCATTCTACTCACAATAGTCTCTGTGGCTGGCTTAGTACTTACAGTGCTCTTGCTGTTGACCTAACCTCACAGAGCCGGTCATACCAGGGCATTATTTACTGATAAGTAGAGCATGCTCACGTCATTACTGCAACGGTATGATAGAGTATATGATATGCTTTATATTCTGTACTCTGTAAGGACAATGGAGATATTTAAGTGACAATACATTTTGTTTTGGCTTACTAGAAACAGTCGTGCCAGGATATTATTTACTTATATGTACAGCATGCTGACCTAACTACTGTACTCTACACATCATATTAGATGTGGACGTCAGAGAGCATTCAGTGGCAATGCAGTTGGTCTTGGCTTATGGAGGCTGTTGTTATAGGGCATTATTGACTAATACGTACGGCATGTTGACCTCATTCCTGTACTCTACACGTGAAATTCTGCGTGGACAGCAGAGAGAATTCAGCGACAATGCTGTTGGCCTACCCTTACCGAAGTTGTCGTACCAGTATAATACTCACTGATATGTACAGCATGCTGAACTCATTACTGTACTCTATACGCGTATTGTGTGTAAGCGATGGAGAACGTTAAGCGACAATGTTATTGGTCTTGGCTTACGACAAACTGACGTGCCAGGACATAATATGCTGATACGTACAGAATACAGACCTGGTCATTGTACTCTACACATGATATTCTGTATGGGCGATGGAGAGCACTCAACGACAATGCAGCTGGTTTTGGCTTACTAGCGGCTGTCGTACCAGAGCATTGTTGACTGATTCGTACAGCATGCAGACCTCATTACTGTACTCTACAATGGTATTCTTTGTGGACGATGGAGAGCATTTAGCGACCATGCGTTTGGACTTAGCTTACTATAAACTATCGTGCCAGGACATTATTGACTAATGCTTCCAGCATGCTGACCTCATTGCTGTACTTTAAACATGATATTCTGTGTGGGCGATGTAGAGGACGCTGCGACATTGCAGTTGGTATTGACTTATTAGGGACTTTGGTGAAAAGATATCATTTACTGATAGGTACAGGATGCTGACTTCATTACTGTACTCTAAACATTATATGCTTTTTGGGCAATGGAGAGCATTTGACGACCAGGAATTTGGACTTCACGTACCAGAAGTTATCGTCCCAGGACATTATTTACTGATACACACTGCATGCTGACCTCACTACTGTAACCTGCACATGAATTCTATGTGGTCAATGGAGAGCATTTAGCGACCATGCATTTGTACCTGGCATACTATACCATGGCAGGACATTATTGACTGATATGTACAGCATGCTGACCCCATTTCTGTACTCTACAAACGATATTCTATATGAACGACATGAACATTCAGCGACAATGCAGTTGGTCTTGACTTGCATGGAGGCTGTCGCGCTAGGACAAAATTTGCTGATACGTACAGCATGCTGATCTTACTATACTCTACAGATGATATTCTGTGTCAGCGATGGAGATCGCTCACCGACAATGAAGTTGGTCTTGTATTACCAGAAATCTTGTACCAGGATATTATTTACTGATGTGTACAACATTCTGACCTGGTTACTGTACTCTACTCGTGATATTCTGTGTGGACTGCAGAGAGAACTCGACGACAATGCTGTTGGTCTTGGCTCACTGGAGGCTTTCGTGCCAGAACATAAATTACTGATACGTACAGCATGCTGACCTCATTACTATACTCTACACGTGATATTCTGTGTGTACGATGGAGAGCATTTAGCGACCATGCGTTTGAACTTTGCTTATGTCGGGCCGGGACATTATTTACTGATACGTTCACTATGCTTAACTTATTAGTGTACTCCACACGTGGTATACTGTGTGGACGACGGAGAACATTCTGCGACAATGCGGTTGTTATTGGTTTACTAGAGAATGTCTTGCCAGGATATTATTTACTGCTACGTACACCGGCAAACCTTATTACCTTACTCAATTCATGATATTCCGCGTGCCCACTGTACAGCAAAGAACGTCCGCGTATTTGGCCTTGGCCTAATAGAAGCTGCTATTCCAGGTCATTATTTACTGTTACGTAAAACGTGTTCACCTAATTACTGTACTCCACACATATCTTTGTGGACGGTGGAGAGGATTCGTGATCCACGCGGTTGTCCTTGGCTTGCTAGCCTCTGTCGTGTTGTGACAGTTTTAAGTGATACACAATGTATGCTGATCTCATTACTGTACTGCAGTCATGATATCCTGTTTGTATGTTGGAGAGCGTACTTATACCTCTCGATTGTCCTTGGCTTACTAGAAGATGTCTTAGCAGGACATTATTTACCGATTACGTATACAACGCTGATCTCAATACTGTACTCTACCTATGATATCGTGTGTGGAATGTGGAGAGTATACATCGACCACGTGGTTGCCCTCTGTTTACTAGAAGTTATCTTGCCATTACATTATTTGATGATATGTGGAACTTGCAGAGCTCACTATCTACTCTAGTCATGATATTCCTTGTGCCCACTGAAGAGCATAGAACGTGCACAAATTTGTCCTTGGCCTACTAGAAGCTGTCGTTCCAGGACATTATTTACTGATACGTAAATCATGCTGACCTCATTGCTGTACTCTACTCAACATATCTCGCAGAAGTTGTCATAACAGGACATTGTTTACTGATACTTCTAGTATGCTAACCTTATGGATGGTGTAGAGCATTCGCGGACCATACGGTTGTCCTTGGCTTGCTAGCAGCTGTCGTGTCAGGACATTCTTTACTGATACTTAAGGTATTTTGAGCTCATTACTTTACTGCGCTCGTGATATCTGTGTGGATGGTGGAGAGCATACTGCGACCGCGCGATTGGCCTTGGCTTACTAGAAGGTGTCTTAACAGGACATTATTTAGTGATTACGTAAATAATGCTGACAGCATTACTATACTCTAATTATGATATCGTGTGTGGACGGCCGAGAGCATTCAGCAACAATGCAGCTGGTCTTGACTTATTAGGGGCTGTCGTGCTCTGACATATTTGGATGATACGTACAGAATGCTGACCTTATTAATGTACTGTACACATGATATTCTGTGAGGACTATTGAGAGCATTCAGCGACAATGCAGTTGGTGTCGGCTTATAGAGGCTGTCGTGGCAGGACATTACTGACTGATACAAACGACATGCTCACATCATTACTGTACTGTACACATGATACTGTGTGTAGACGGCAGAGAGTATTCATCGACAATGCAGTTGGTCTTGACTTACTAGAGCCTATCGTGCTATGACATTATTTGCTGATACATACAGCTTGCTGACCTCTTTAGTGTACTATTCACATGATATTCTGTGTGCACGCCGGAGAGTATTCATCGGCAATGCAGTTGGTCATGACTTACTAGAGGCTGCCGTGCCAGGACATTATTTACTGATACGTACAGCATGCTAACCTCATTACTATACTGTACACGTCAGATTCTGTGTGGGCATCAGTGAGCATGGAGCGACAATGCTGTTGGTTTTGGCTTAGAAGAGGCTGTCGTGCCAGGAAATTTTTGTTCATAGGTAACTCATGCTGACCTCATTACAGTACTCTACATATATCTTGTATGGACGCCGGAGAGTATACAGCGACCATGCGATTGGCGTGGGCTTACCAGAAGCTGTCGCGTCAGTACTTTATTTACGGATATGTAAGTCATGGTGATCTCATAAGTGTAGTCTACCCATATCCTGTGTGGACGATGAAATACGTACAGCGACCGCGCGGTTTGCTTTGTATTACTAGAAGCTTACGTGTCAGTACATTATTTACTGATACGTAAATAATACTGGGAAATGCAGACATCGACCGTGAGGTTTACCATGTCTGGTAGATGCTGTTGCGCCAGGAGTGTTCTTTTAAAACGTGCGTAAATATGGCTAACCTCATTACTGTATTCTACTCCTGATATCCTTGTGGTCGACGGAGGGCATTCATCGGCCGTGCGTTTGACCATGTCCTGCTAGAAGCTGTTTTAGCAGTTTTATGTTAAACGTACGTATATCTAGTTGACCTCATTACTGTGTTTTTCTGATGACATCCTCCGTGGCCGGCGGAGAGCTTACAGGCACCATGCCGTTGACCATTGCATGCTAGATGCTCTTGTTCCAGGGATTTATGTTAAACGTACGTAACTCTAGTTGACCTCATTACTGTGCTCGTGGTCGGCGGAGAGCATACAGGGAGCGTGCTGTTGTCCTTGGCCTACAGAGATCTCTTATAGCGACAGTTTACGTTTACTTACTTATAGCACTCCATGCAAGGCAATTTCTGCTTAATGCAAATGGATTTATTGATAGGAAAGGCCCTTGTATATATCATATGCGTAGTGTTTCTAAATAGGAGACGTAATGTAACTTTGTCCAGCTTTTTTTCAACCGTCGCTTTTGTCTGTTTTAAGTGTTACTTTTTTGTTGTATTTCTGGTTCAATTTTACTGGGAGTTCACTTCGTTTGCACCATCACTTCACTAGGTGAAGCAGTTTAAATTTTCTGTATTTTCACTTCCTTCGTGACGTAGCCCCTGCACGCCGGACGGTTCGCTTGTTGGGTAGTCAAACACAAAAGCTCCAGAGCCCGTCGCTCCTCAGTAGCGCTCGCTGCAGGTCACAACAGCTATACCAACTCCCACGAGAACGCTCTTTTATATAGTCAGTGTAGTGTTTCCACAAGATTCTCGAACGTCCTAGAGCTATTTGGACACACTTCCTAGAGGAGGTGAAGGATCAGCTTGCACAGGGTTCTAGTTATCTGCCGATAGCGCGCCTGGCACCAACCTGCCGATAACCTTGGACCATAGTCTCTGCGACACAGTCTACATAACGCTCATCTAAGGAATGTCCTTTTTAACACTAGTAAATGTTTGAATGAATTATTGAAAAGTTTGATATCTCGTCTCGTAAGGATATCGAGATATACCGACCGGGTAGCCGAGGTGTTTAAGACATGGACTCGATAACAGTAAGTTCGCAGTTCAGATTCCACTAGAATCGTCCTCCTGACAGTCCTTTCCAGGTTTTCCTCAGTCCACATAATGGGAACGTTTCCTTCCTAATGACCATCTCATTTAATGTAGGATCAAGAATGCCCAGCGCTTTTGGTGCCTTTCGTAGTAAGAGCGGGCGTTAAACACTACCTCCCCATAAGAGACGGCTGTTCGAGTCGCAGCTGGCGTATTCGGTTTTCCAATTCACACAATTGTCACAAATTTCGAAACTTTCAATAACTGTTCACTGTCGTGGAATAATGCCCTTACATTGGCAAGCAATTCCAAATATACCTAATATATGTACTTTTAATTTGTAAGTCATGGAGCATTTTTGGGCAACTAACGAAAGTTTTATCAAAATTCAAGGATTTTCAAGCTTAATGAAAGTAAAGTTTTATAGACTGATTCCACACGGCATTAAGAGGATGTTGTATTGACAGTGGAATATTGCTAACTCCGTGACACCATATGGGTGTCTTAGATTATACAAATGTCTGCAAAGCACTCCAAGACATTCACATTTTGCATACGATATACCCCGAAATTTGCCATCTGTACCTAATAGTTTGGACATATGCTGCTGGTAAAGTTAGCAGTTGTTTGAAAACACATTCACAATTTCCAGGCGTTTGTGTTAGCGAGTTAAAATTATATATCTCGTTATTCAGAATGCTGAGTCTGTTGCTGATGGGTTTTGTGATTAAAACTCTTAACTATTCATGTACCGAGCGAGGTGGCTTAGGCAGTAATGTTTTTAGCCCGCATTCGTGAGTCCCGGGTTCAATTTACCGGTTTTCTTCGGTCGCTAGGCGAATGCTGAGTTGGATGAATTGATCTGCGAAAGTTCTTTTCATCCGTTTCATCACTATTTTTCATTTCCTTCTTGTTTTCCGCCATACCAGGCATTGGGTTGATCACCCATCCTGTTTCCGCTATGATCCAAAGTTGGTTTGCGCCTGGACAGGATACTGTTCAAAAGTTTTGGCTTATAAGTCCTTGGGGGGTGTAAATCCTACAAAGAGGAGGGGAATCCGTTTGAGGAGAAGAAGAGAGAGCTATTCATTTCTTTTAATATTTTGAAATAAGTATATATATACTTCTGTGTGTACATATATAAGTATATACAGGATGGACCATTTAAGTTGAGACTGCACAATCCCTCCAACACTAAGCGTTGTAGAAAGAAATGACTTTAATAGAAGTTGCTTTATATTATGGGGGAAAGTAAATGCCATTAGTTGTGTTTTGCTTGTAGGACGTTGTGATGGTCATTTTAAATTGACCCTAATTGTAGGTTCCCATTTAAAAATATTAAATTGACCATATATATATATATATATATATATATATATATATATATACTCACACAATTCACAGCTTTCTTTAATTTTAAGAATCGGGTTTAGTATATTATCTTTGGAATGCCGAAATATTACTGAAATGCATTATTCCTGTATTACTCAAATTTCAGCTTACTGCCCTGATTGCTACAGGACGGTAGTTTTATGGCCCGGCCCGGATCATTGTGTGCGTGCTCCGCGCTGTCCACTACCAGAGGGATTTCCGTTCTGAAGCTTCCGCGTTACATACTCATGAGCAGGCATAGGAATAAAGCCAGGACGAAAGGAATTTGGGTTGAACTGTTACCGGAAGTTGCGCTGTGACGTCGTAGCTAACAAACCATCCCTCGTACTGTCTGTTGACGTGTGCAGACCGCCTTTTAGCTCTCGTCAGTGACTCATGTTCGCTGTTGTGCGCATTCTCTGTGTGTGTAGCTAACTTGAAGCCACCTGCTTATGGGTAATACACTATAAGAGTACTAACCTTGTCATAAATGGTGGTGAATATGGTATCCGTCTGCATTGAGACGTTCCTGGCCTTCCTCGTCGTCACGAACAATAGTCACTCTGCGAGGTTTCAATTTCAAGGTGTAGCAGCTAGCACCTACCTGCTTACAATATGTCTTAGATACTTCTTTGGGCAGCGTTCGAATGATACACCAATTTTGTCAAGTTTTTTCCTCTGATAGAACATGTCTTTTTCGCTTCTTAGGTTTAGCGTTTAGGGATCCCGTTATCTTGAACCTATTAACCAGACATCTGACAGTATCTCTATTTGGAACCGGAATGCCAAGAAATGTCTCTCGAAATGTCTACATAATTCGTTTTTACATGTGTACTGTACACAAATATTCTTAGTCCAAGCATGAATTTTTAGTCAGGCAATTCAGCAGACTAATAAGATAGACAAGAGCAGAAACAATAATAAGAATACTCTAAAGTATTCTACGCAGAAGCTTGAAAAAGCTTTCACTTTTGAGATGCACAATGAACAAACTCTAGTCTTTATTGCATGAACAGATGGTAGCAACTGACGGTTGATATTCACAGCCGATAAGCCTAGCCTTGAGCGGGTTATTCACCGCTAAAGGGCTAGCAGAACATACCAGGTCACTGCAATGCAATCGGATCATGCATACACGCGATCGTGGCCAGGCCACGAAACGATCGCTCGGTATTGGAAAGATCAGCTAAAGTGATTGCGTAAGAAGAGCTGCCCTGTTTAAATTGTATTTGTGATCTCGATTAGAGTTTCTGCTATTCTTCTGTGTGGATGGAACTCACAAAGAGGTAAAGCTGAATGTCAAAATCAATTGAGTGCAAAGACTTGCCACAACAAAGTCGGTAACTCGGAACTTCGTGTCATCTGTGCTTCATCAAGATAAAGGAATCTGTAAGTGGGTCGCTTTCAACCTTGTTTTCATTACTTCCTTTTCTCTTCTGTAAGTTTTGTGTACACGGCTCTCTAGTTTTCACTTGCCTGTTTATTCCTGCTGTTTTTAATAATATTCGACTTTGTCGGGACTCTTATATGTAATAGGTCTTTAATTGAGTAAATCAAATAAAGTCAAGCTCGTTTCACTATTTGAATCGTTTTTGTAGATTAGAGACGACAGATAAGTATTTTTTATTTATTTACCAAAGTGCAACTGGGGCCCATAAAGGTGAGTAGTATTAGTCCCGGATGAGCCAATTGATTTAACGATAATCCTGCCGCTAGGGGCGCTGGTGTCGCTAGTGTCGGTGCGTGCGACGGCGGCGGCGGTGTGTTTGAAAAGCGCCCTGAGCGGTAGGATTATCGTTAAATCGGTTGGCTCATCCGGGACGAGTTGAAAGAATTGAGGAAGTGACGTGGAGTGTTTTGATTGGTTCGTTAATTTGGGGTGGGAGATGGAGGAAGGGAGATGGAGGAGTATGGAGGTCGCGTGATGGAGAGGAGCTGGGTGGCGAGGTGTTGTCTGTGCGGAGGTCGGTACTGAAAGAGGGGTAAAGATGGGGGGCGAGGGATAAAAAGTGTAACAGAAAGTGACGTGTGAAGTTGTGATTGGTGGGAATAAGAAGTGATTTTATTGGTGGAAAGGAACAAATGAGAGTTGTTGATTGGTAGGAATAAGAGGGATTATGATTGGTGGAAAAGAAAAAGTTGTGGGAGTGGGGTATGTTGGAGGTGGTGGGAAAGGTAAGTTTTGCTAGCAGCAAGATTTGCAAAAGCCTGTCTTGAACTGATCAGCAATTTTTGAACGTCGGATGGTAGTTTTCTTGAGTGGATAGAGAGATGGGGGCGATATGAGATGCGGTGGCGAAAATGGGAACTAGACAAGGTTGTTGAGACAAGAGGTTTAAGGACGAGGAAATTTGGAGGTTAGTGGTGAACACGGCGGTCGCAAGAGGTGGGGGTAAGGAGACGCGGTGGTGAGAATGGGAACTAAAAGAAGATGGCGGTAGCAAGAGGTTAGAAGAGTAGATTTTGAGGTTAAAATAGCGGGAACTAAAAATGGCGGAGGGTCTGCGACAAGGAGATGCGGTGAGAACTAAACAAGATGGCGGACGCAAGAGGTGGGAAAGGAGGTTTGAGGTTACAGTACCAAAACACGAAAGGATATATTCCTACGCCAAGCAGGTCCGAAAAATAATTATGCGTGTGTTACTTACCTGTTACCGGTGTGGATGCGTCACCAAAAGCGCGGCACGCGAGACGGAAAAATAAAAGCAAACTGTTTTTGAAAATGCTTAACCAGCTTTAAGATCAACCAACATCACTACGCACTGATATACCTAGGTTTTTAAAGCGGTACAGACACCCTTTGCAGAGGCGTAATTTAACTATACCAAAAACCTGGTACTGGACCATCGTGATGGTCGCTAGCGTACGTAGGAGCAGGGTTCTCATAGCCGGTCGAAAGCGGTCAAAAACGTGTACGACGTAGGTGTTGGCAGTAGCTGCTGCCGAGGCAACCGTCGAGGTGCGAATGAACGAGATCTGTTCTTGCAGGCAATCTGGTTGAGAGATGAGAGGCGCGGTGGTAAAAATGTGAACTAAACAAGATGGCGGAGGCACGAAGTTGAGGTTAAGGAGCGGCGAGGTGTTGACTGTGCGGCGGTTGGGGTCTGAAAGAGGGGGAAAGATGGCGAACGAGGGATAAAAAGTATAACAGAAAGTGACGTGTGAAGTTGTCATTGGTGGGAATAAGAAGTGATGTTATTGGTGGAAAGGAACAAATGAAAGTTGCTGATTGGCGAGAATAAGAGAGATTATGATTGGTGGAAAGAAAAAAAAGGTGTGGGAGTGGGGTATGTTGGAGGTGATGGAAAAGGCAAGTTTTGCTACCAACAACATTTGCAAAAGCCTATCCAGAACTCATCAGCAATTTTAAATAACTAGTGTTTCGGGGGTTTTCTCTGGTTGGTAGACGAATGCAAGCTGTTTCTACCATACTTATATTATTCGTCTTTTTCCTTTTTTTTTTAAAATGACTAGTTTTTTTTTTTTTTTTTTGGGGAGTTTTCTGCGGATGGTAAACAAATGCAAGCTCTTTCTGCTTTTTCATAGGTTTTCCCTGGTTGGTAGGCGTTTTCTGTACTGGTTGACGAAGGCGTTTCTAATTTTGGAGGTTTTCTCAGGTTTTTAGCGGTTGTCCCTGCCCGGTAGGCAAATGATGAAGTTTTACCTTGTCGGCGCACGGATATTAGGCACGTACTGGCGCGCACACACACACACACACACACACACACACAGAGAGACAGACAGACACACAGACAGGCACACACACACGGACATGTTTCGAAAAATGCTTTTTTTTTTTTTTTTTTTTTTTTTTTTTTTTTGATTCAGGAGGTCTCAAAACGTGTATTTCCGGTGAAATCTCGGTATCGAATTTTTGGGCGGAATGCAATACTTCCCCTACTTACTATACGTAGTAGAGAAAGTAAAAAAGTATTGAAAAATTTAAGGAAATAACAAGCAATACCTCAAAAGTGTACTATCTTGTTTTCACGGGTTTTCCAGATCGGTAAGCGTTAGAATACTCTTAGAGCTTTTTTCAGGTTTTTTCGCGTTTTACCTGGCAGGTAGGCAGATGATAAAGTTTTTCTATAATGTCATCGTTTTGGCTTGTGGCGCACGGACTCTAGGCACATACTCACACACACACACACACAAACACACACACACACAAACACACACACACACACACACTAAAATAGTAGCGTATAAAAAAATTTAACAAACCGTAGATTTTCAAGAAAATTCCCACACCGCAAACTACCCGTTTAGCGGGAGAAAGTTCATTATTTTTATTGTTTTAAAAATGGCTCTAACCCCTTTTGATTACGGTACGGTATGTTTAAGATATCTGCATGACAAATAAAATGTATAACTTCAATTTTCTGGGAATTGCTGTGAAGTAGTCTCATTGTGAATGTCTTTTGTACAACTGTTAAACCGTAGGAAACGAAGCCTTACTGTACAAGGACGTTAAAGCACACAATTTATGTGTATTATTATTATTATTATTATTATTATTATTATTATTATTATTATTATTATTATTATTACTTTGTGGCGTTGTGTATTTACAAAGTTTGCATGTTGATTTTAATGTTTAAAAGCTTTAGACCTTTCTCACTAAAACTCGACATTCGTTTAACTTTTCTTTTTTCATTTTCATACAAAGAGAACGGAATTTCACAAGTGAAACAGCACTGGAAAACTAAATACTTGTTTTGAGGTCCACTGAATAAAAACATTTTTAGAAAATTCTGTGTGTGTATGTGTCAGAGCAGCATAACTCAAAAATGAAAAGTTGGATAAATACTAAACTTGGTATTTAGGTTGAGTACCTTCCAAAGATACGACACAGAGAGTTTTCAAGAAAACCCCTCCACCCCCAAACTACCCTTTACATGAACTATTTTCCGAAATGTTTTATTTTCTAAAATTGATTCTGACGATTTTAATTACAACACCATATATTAAAGACATTTATATGAAAAATAAAATGTATATCTTGAATTTTGTGGAAATAGCCTGTGAAGTCCTCTTGATTCGGAAGAAATTTTCTATGATCTTGTATAACTGCTAAGGTTTGAGAAAAACATAGAACACAAAAAATTTAGATCTTTTTAAAAACACGCACAATTTATTTGAAATAACTTTTTTGTGACGATAGCCATTTCCGAAATATTTGTTATAAATGGTTCGAATTGTACAATGCTTAGCCATTCTACTTCACTTCTTTCAAACTGCTTAAAAATCATATAAATGAATGTATCACCTCATAATAAGCCTCTATATACGAAAAATGCTGAGTATTCAAAAAGTCAAGAAATTCGATTTTCTAGCCCCTAGTGAGTGAAAAATCGCGTTTACTTCGCTTCTTTCAAACTGCTTCTACCCTTTACATGAACTATTTTCCGGAATGTTTTATTTTCTAAAACTGTCTCTGACGATTTTAATTACAACACCATATATTAAAGACATTTATATGAAAATAAAATGTATATCTTGAATTTTGTGGAAATAGCCTGTGAAGTCCTCTTGATTCGGAAGAAATTTTCTATGATCTTGTATAACTGCTAAGGTTTGAGAAAAACATAGAACACAAAAAATTTAGATCTTTTTAAAAACACGCACAATTTATTTGAAATAACTTTTTTGTGACGTCAGCCATTTCCGAAATATTTGTTATAAATGGTTCGAATTGTACAATGCTTAGCCATTCTACTTCACTTCTTTCAAACTGCTTAAAAATCATATAAATGAATGTATCACCTCATAATAAGCCTCTATATACGAAAAATGCTGAGTATTCAAAAAGTCAAGAAATTCGATTTTCTAGCCCCTAGTGAGTGAAAAATCGCGTTTACTTCGCTTCTTTCAAACTGCTTCTACCCTTTACATGAACTATTTTCCGGAATGTTTTATTTTCTAAAACTGTCTCTGACGATTTTAATTACAACACCATATATTAAAGACATTTATATGAAAATAAAATGTATATCTTGAATTTTGTGGAAATAGCCTGTGAAGTCCTCTTGATTGGGAAGAAATTTTCTATGATCTTGTATAACTGCTAAGGTTTGAGAAAAACATAGAACACAAAAAATTTAGATCTTTTTAAAAACACGCACAATTTATTTGAAATAACTTTTTTGTGACGTCAGCCATTTCCGAAATATTTGTTATAAATGGTTCGAATTGTACAATGCTTAGCCATTCTACTTCACTTCTTTCAAACTGCTTAAAAATCATATAAATGAATGTATCACCTCATAATAAGCCTCTATACGAAAAATGCTGAGTATTCAAAAAGTCAAGAAATTCGATTTTCTAGCCCCTAGTGAGTGAAAAATCGCGTTTACTTCGCTTCTTTCAAACTGCTTCTACCCTTTACATGAACTATTTTCCGGAATGTTTTATTTTCTAAAACTGTCTCTGACGATTTTAATTACAACACCATATATTAAAGACATTTATATGAAAATAAAATGTATATCTTGAATTTTGTGGAAATAGCCTGTGAAGTCCTCTTGATTCGGAAGAAATTTTCTATGATCTTGTATAACTGCTAAGGTTTGAGAAAAACATAGAACACAAAAAATTTAGATCTTTTTAAAAACACGCACAATTTATTTGAAATAACTTTTTTGTGACGTCAGCCATTTCCGAAATATTTGTTATAAATGGTTCGAATTGTACAATGCTTAGCCATTCTACTTCACTTCTTTCAAACTGCTTAAAAATCATATAAATGAATGTATCACCTCATAATAAGCCTCTATATACGAAAAATGCTGAGTATTCAAAAAGTCAAGAAATTCGATTTTCTAGCCCCTAGTGAGTGAAAAATCGCGTTTACTTCGCTTCTTTCAAACTGCTTCTACCCTTTACATGAACTATTTTCCGGAATGTTTTATTTTCTAAAACTGTCTCTGACGATTTTAATTACAACACCATATATTAAAGACATTTATATGAAAATAAAATGTATATCTTGAATTTTGTGGAAATAGCCTGTAAAGTCCTCTTGATTCGGAAGAAATTTTCTATGAACTTGTATAACTGCTAAGGTTTGAGGAAACACACACAATTTATTTGAAATAACTTTTTTGTGACGTCAGCCATTTTGGAGATATGTGTTATAAATGGTTGGAATTGTACAGTGCTTAGCCATTCTTTTTTAAAAGGCATGACGCCATGTTGATGGAAAGAATTTAGAATTTTAAGACCAGTGTATAGCGTCCCTTTGGATGTCTAACGGTTGTGCAATGCAACCATTTCCCGAAAAGTTTATCCGGATTAAAATTAAGTGGATATGAAAATAAACTTTCGTACTCACCTATAAGAAATAGAGGGTAGAGGACGTACGAACGGAGCACTTTGAGAATTTATATTCAACAGTTGGTGTTACTCCTTAGAAAGGAAGTATCTGCTGATTGTATTTAATTCATACATTTTACATAACACGTATGCACTGGCACAACATAAAACACTACACACGATACTCATAGTTTTAATATTGCACTAATAACATCAGGAATAACTGAGGTCAGCTCGTTCGCATTCAGCGCTACACGCAAAAGAGCCGTGTGCTGATGACAGTGAAAGGTGAGAGATGCGGAAATTCGTCAGCAATACAATAAATGCAACCTTTATGTCGGCGGTGAGAATTGTGCAGTGGCGGTTGGTGTCAGCATGACTCTAAGTTTTTAAAACTAGACAATTTTTTAGCGAAACGAGGCATTTAACTCGACACAAATGATGAAACAACGGTTGCAATAAGCGAGCTTATAAAAACCCTGTGCGAACAGCAAAAGCCCGTAGTTAGAAACGAAAGCGATAGTGTGTTTTTCTACAAAATCGTTCTATTTGACGAAAAATAATTTTAAAATAAAAACAAAATAGCCGCAGTACTTTGCAGGGAAAGAGCGATCGGTGCATTCGGACGATAAGATGGACCAACAACCCGGAGGAAGTCGCGATGACACCTTGCAGCCTACGTTCGAAATTATAGGACACAAGCAGAGGAGGTTGCCAAAGCTTTTTTCCGGCTTTACAGAGTCTCAAATTACGTTAAACCCGGTCCCCAGAGATGTTAACCCGGAGCAATGGGTATCGCATTTGTTTAACGATATTCTAAACTTTGCGAAAGAGAACCTGTTAGAAAACGAACCCGGATATTTAGGCATATCCATAACAGACGAAAAGGAGACGTCCAAAGCCTTCAACATGAGCGTGAGGCGCATAGAGCAATTGAATGCGGATGTCATTGTTGGAAGCATCGAAAAAGTAATGCAAAGTAACCAACAATTCTTGCTAAGCGGGCCTCTTCACGTCACGTTTGTGTGGACCAAGGAGGTCTCGGGTTCGTGCCACCAACCTTGCGATGCCTGTAGGGACAATAAAGGCATTGTCGAAATAGCCAACAAAGACAACTTGTGTTTAGCAAGAGCCATTGTTGTAGTTAAAGCCAAAGTGGATCGCGACGTCAATTATAGAACGATGACGCGTTCCGAGTATCTACAAAAATCGAAGGCCGTAGCCTTGTGCGCGAGCATCGGTCAAGGTCACGACAGGTGCACGATAGACGACGTGAGACGCTTCGACGCAGCGTTAAAGGGCTACGCTGTGACGGTGTTTGGCGATCATACGGGGAAGCACGTGCTGTACGCGTCGGATAAGAAATGCGATAAATACATCGACGTCATGCTCCACGCCGGGCACTTTAATGCTATCGTGAACCTTCACAAGTGCTTTAAATGCAAATGGTATTGCCGCCGGTGTCATCATCCCTCGGCACACAAAAAAGAATTTCATAGGTGCGACGCCAGGTGTGCTAAATGCCATCAGCAGTGCGATGCGCGATTTGACGCCTACATACGCTGCGCCGAGTGCAACAGAGATTTTAAGGGACCGACATGCTTTGCAAACCACGCAAAGAAAGGCGTTTTTTACCCAAAGGCGCTGTCGGTGTGCGATGTAGAAAAGGTGTGCACGTCTTGCAATAAGCTCGTGAATGCGAGGCACAGAAAAACCGCGCACCAGTGCGGGGAAAAGTACTGCAATCATTGCAAGGCACACGTGAATTCTAGCCACATGTGCTATATGCAGCCGTATGCTACAAAGAACAAAAGAAACCGGTACGTGTTTATGTTTATCGACTTTGAATGCACGCAAAACATTCCATATACCGGCAAAAAGGACACATACCAGCATGTACCTAACTTGTGCGTGTTGTACCAAGCCTGTTCGCTGTGCATCGACCAACGCCACAAGACGGCATACTGTACCGAATGCGGTTGCAAAGAATGGGTGTTTATGGACGAGCCCGTGAAGCAGCTTTTCGAGCACATCGCGCAGGCGAGGTTCGAAGCCTGGGACGTCTACGTCGTGGCGCATAACCTCAGAGCTTACGACGGGCAGTTTCTATTAAAGTACATGGTGGCGCACTTAGACTGGGTGCCGGAGCTCATCATGAACGGCAGCAAGATCTACAGGATGAGGTACGGTGACGTCACATTTCTAGACTCGCTCAACTTCATACCCATGCCACTCTCCCGCTTTTCCAAGACCTTCGGATTGAAGGAATGCAAAGGTTATTTCCCGTACCTGTTTAACACGAAGGAAAACGAGCGGTACGTGGGTTCGATTCCCGACAAAAGGCATTACTGCCCGGAGGGCATGTCGGCGGAGGGTCGGAAAGCCTTCGAGCAGTGGCACGAAGAAAAGGCGTCCTCCGGGTACGTCTTCGACATGAGGGCGGAAATGGTGGCGTATTGCAAGATGGACGTATTTCTACTCAGTCAGGGAGTTTCCAAATTCAGAAGGGAATTCTTGGACGAGAACGGAATAGACCCGTTCAGAGAATGCGTCACCATTGCGCAGGCGTGCATGTGCGTGTATAGAAAGCGCTTCATGCCGCTTAAAAAAATTGCCCTCTTGCCAGCGGGCGGGTATCGACTAGCGGACCGGCAGTCTCGCGCCGCATGCATATGGCTAACTTGGCTAGAGATGCAAAACCGCATCGTCATCCAGCACGCCATGCGAGGACGCGAAGTTTAAATCGTGGGGCACAAGGTGGACGGGTACAGAGAGGCCGAAAAAACCGCGTACTTTTTCCACGGGTGCTTTTACCACGGCTGCAGGCGGTGCTTTCACAATCGCCATGCGGCGATATACAACTCGGGACACGAAACCATGACCTCCAGGTTAGAGAGCACCGAGAAGGTCACGGCCAAGATCAAGGCCGCCGGCTACGCCGTGGTGGAAATGTGGGAGTGCGAGTTTAACGCCGCGATGAAGGCCAACCAGGACCTGGCGCGCCACGCAAGGGACTTTCCGGTACCCGAACCCCTGAACCCCAGAGACGCCTTCTACGGAGGTCGCACCAACTGCACCAAGACGTACTGCGAGGCGAAGGGGGATAGCAAGATCTACTACTACGACGTATGCAGCCTGTACCCGTACGTGAACAAGACGAAGCCCTACCCCGTGGGCCACCCCAAGATCCACGTGGATCGATTCCCGCGCTTGGAAGACGTGGGGGGCGGGTTGGTGAAGTGCGAGGTTCTACCGCCGCAACACCTGTACCACCCGGTGTTACCGGCGCGCATCGGCGGCAAGCTCATGTTCCCGCTATGCCGCGCTTGTGCGGAGGCGGAGAACCAAGACGAGTGCCACCACGGAGAGCGCGAGAGGGCGTTGTCGGGTACCTGGGTGATCGACGAGATGAAGGTCGCCCTGGAGGAGGGGTACCGCCTGCTGCGGGTCCACGAGATCTGGGAGTACGACGTGGTGCGGCACGAACCGACCACCGGAGCCAAGGGTCTCTTCGAGGACTACGTGAATCAGTTCTTGAAGATCAAGACCGAAGCCTCCGGCTGGCCCTCGGATTGCGACGACCCTGCCGCAAAGCACCAGTACGTGGAGCAATTCTTCGAGCACGAAGGCGTCGCCCTGGATCCCCAGGCC
Source organism: Deroplatys truncata (assembly GCA_030765065.1). Taxonomy (NCBI): domain Eukaryota; kingdom Metazoa; phylum Arthropoda; class Insecta; order Mantodea; family Mantidae; genus Deroplatys; species Deroplatys truncata. The sequence continues at coordinate 4,680,233 of CM060990.1, read as the reverse complement.
GTCGCCACCAACCCCGGCAGGCGGGAGCTGGCCAAGCTGATGCTCAACAGCTTCTGGGGCAAACTCGGGCAGAGGGAAAACCTCCCCACGTGCGAGCTGGTGGACCGGTACGACCGACTCCTGGAGCTGCTCAACGACCCGGGCGTGGAAGTGCAGACCTACGTGCCCGTCACCGACCGGATCATGTACGTGGTGTGGAGGTACCGCGAGGAGTGCCGCAAGGTCAACCCCGCCGCCAACGCCGTCCTGGCGGCCTACACCACGGCTCACGCGCGCCTGGTGCTCTACTCCTACCTGAAGAGGCTGGGAGAACGCGTCTGCTACTTCGACACCGATTCCGTCGTCGTCGCCGCCGCTCCGGGCGACTGGACGCCGTCCGTCGGACGCCTCCTGGGGGACATGACGGACGAGCTGGAGAAGTACGGGCGGGGCTCTTACATCGCCCGGTTCGCCTCCACGGGGCCCAAGAGCTACTGCATGGAGATCGTTTGCCCCGAAACGGGCAAGACCTTCTCGGTGTGCAAGGTGAAGGGGATCACGCTCAATTCGGGCAACCTGGAGCTGGTGAACGCGGAGGTGATTCGCGACACGGTGCTGAGGGACAACGACCGCGCGGTGAAGCTGGCGGGCACGCAGATCTCGCGGAAACCGTCTTGGACGGTCGTCACCGAACCCAGCTCGAAGACGTTTAGGATGGTGGTCAACAAGCGCGTGCTCGCCGGCGATCACGATTCCTATCCCTACGGGTTCAAGAGGAACGCATAAATGAGACGTCCGCAGCCGCGCCAAAGTCATTTCGAACCGGGCGCCCTGAGGAGACGATGCCCGGTCCCCGAGACCTGCGGCGATTCGAGTTTCCCAGCACGATGCTCGTGGCGGGGCCGTCGCGCTGCGGCAAGTCGACCTTCGTGAAAAACCTGTTGCGCCACGCGCACCGGATGTTCGACGTGCGCCCCAGCAGGGTGCTGTGGTGCCACCCTCCGGAGTATTCGCCGAGACTCGAACCCTCGGCTCTGCGTTGCGAGACCCACGCGGGCATACCCGAACTTGCTTCGGTGGGCGAGAACGACCTCGTCGTCCTCGACGATCTGATGCTGGAGGGTGGCGGGAAGGACGTGTCCAATTTTTTCACCAGAGACTCCCATCATAAGCGCTTCGGCATCGTCTACATCCTGCAGAACGTGTTTCCGCAGGGTCAGAAATATCGCAACATCTCTCTGAATGCGAACTACGTCGTGGTCTTCAAGAACAACCGGGACAAGATGCAGATCGAGAGACTGTGCCAGCAGATCGAACCCAGGAACTCTAGGTTTCTCTTGGAGGCCTTCGAGAAGGCCGCCGAACGCCCTCACGGGTATCTCGTGTTGGACTGCACCCAGTACACGCCCGCCCGATACAGGTATCGAACCGGCGTGCTGCCGGGGGAAAACCTCTCTTATTTCGTACCCAACTGAGACCGCCGAGAGGACTCGGGTTCGTATCGTTCCATATCATCCCGGCAGGGCCTTGCCCGACTGAGGCCGTCGAGTCTAAATAAAAAGTATCGCTTTTGGAGCGAACGTCATTATCGCGCAAGCATGGCTAGAGGTAGGTCAAGGCTCGCGACGCTGACCAGTCCTCGCATAGCGAGACAGCACGGTAATTTGGCGGCTCTGGCTAAGGCGAAGGCCCCTCTGCGCAAAAAGTTGTTAAAAAATGCCGACGGCGATCTGATCAAGGCCATTAGCGAATGCATGCTCAACGTGTGCAGAGGTCACGTGCAACTTCCCGCAAAGTGCTTGGCTAGCCTAAAGAAGCACAAGGCTTCTTGGAGGAAGTTGACGGATAAACGGGTTCCTCTGAAGAAGAAGAAGAGCATCTTGGTTCAAAAAGGAGGTTTTTTGCCGGCATTCCTCCTACCCGTCCTGGCTTCGCTCGGCGGCGCGCTAGTGTCGAAATTAACAGGATGAAGTACGGCAGGCAGATCCTGGTTGCACCGCAACCGAAGACCGTCGACAAGCTTCACGCTGTAGACCGCACCATATCCAGATTGGCTAAAGAAATTCGGAACCTGCAAAGCGCAAAACTCTCTGCCGACGAAAAGTGGCGGCTCGTAAAACATAAATTGGACAACTACCTCGATCTCGTGGCACAAGTCAGAAAGCCCTTCCTCGGCGACGACGACGACGACGATTACGAAGACGTGCACCAGCGCGTGCCGGTGAAGCAGGAGGTCGAACCCCGAACCATAAAGGTCAACCTCCTCTCGCCTCGCAAAAAGAAGAGGGCGAACCCTGCCACTCCGAAAAAGAAATCGAAATCGCCTTCCGCGTCGTACCATTTTCGCAAGCGCGTGTGGCAGCCCCTGTACAAGTAAAGCATGAAGGAATGGAAGGCGCTAAGGCGATACTATGCCAGACCGGAACACTATGCCGGTTTGGGCACGGTCAAGCCCCTTCGAAAGGCCACGGGCGCGTCTAAGGCGAACATCGAGTCCTTCCTTCGAACCCGGGACAGTTACACTCTGCACAAACCGGTCAGAAAGCGGTTCCCCACCAGATGTTATCACGTGACGAATATGGACGATCTTTGGGAGGCCGATCTAAACGTCATGAACAGCGTGAGGGAACATAACAAACCTTACGTGTACATTCTGACCGTTATCGACGTATTTTCCAAATTTGCTTGGGCCGTACCCCTGAAATCGAAGCTGGGTACCGAGGTCGCGCAAGCGTTTCGCTCCATATTCTCCCAACGCGTCCCCAGGGTCCTCCAGACGGACAAGGGAACAGAGTTTACCAACAAGACTTTTCGCGACTTTCTGAAGAAACACGACGTGAAACATTACACAACCAAAAATAACGTTAAAGCCAGCGTCGTGGAGCGCTTCAACCGCACCTTAAAAACCAAGATGTGGAGGTATTTCACGCACAAAAACAGTTACAGATACCTGGATGTCCTTCCGGCCTTACTCGAGTCGTACAATAGCTCGCATCACAGGTCCATAAAAATGGCTCCGAAGGACGTGAACGAATCTAACATTTTACGAGTGTACCGCAATCTCTATGCAAATAGGACCCTACCTCGCGCAGGGAAACCCACATTTTCCGTCGGCGATCACGTGCGCATCTCTAAAGAAAAAATGAAATTCGACAAGGGCTACGAGCAGAATTGGACGGACGAAATATTTCGGATAGCCGAGGTGGTGCGCGGTCGGCCGGTGGTATATAAGTTGAAGGATCTGGCCGGAGAAACCATAGACGGCACATTTTACACCCAGGAGCTACAAAAGGTCGCGCTACCTCGGACGTTTAAGATCGAGCGCGTTTTACAGACCAAGGGCCGAGGGCGCCGCAAGCAGGTCTTGGTAAAGTGGAAGGGGTATCCGGCAAAGTTTAACTCGTGGGTTCTGGCTTCGACCGTCGATTCGACATGATTAAGACCAAGCCCTTCTCCATCACTCTCGTGAGCAACGCTTCCATGGAACACTTTACCGACAACACCACGGCTAGATTTTCTAACATCTTGCCCGAGAGAATCGTTCTGCAGGGAGAATGGGAGGTCGCCCTGCAAAAGGTCAGATATCCGGTGAAATTTTATAACCTTTCGCCAGACCATGCCCGTCTCGCGGGCACCAAGTACACCATGACGCTCCTCCCAACGCATTCCAAATTCAGTTTGCAAATGCCGCAAGGCATCGTGCACAATCCCAAAGACTTGGTGAACCTCGTCAACGCCGTTCTACTCGAACACTTGCACGTGGAAAACTTCTTCCTCTTCGACGAGCGCAAGCAGACGGTGGGCGTGAATGCCGCCGTCGCCCATCCCGAACCACTACCCGTCATTCCGTTCGACGGGTTTGTGGAAAATGTCGCGCGCACGGTCGTACCGTACGCGGTCGGCGAATACGAAGCTCTCAACGATGCGCCCCACCAGAGACCCAAGCCGAAACCGAAACCGAAGCCCCGGGCTTCGGGGCAGCAGAAACCCGCGGCGGCTCGTTCCGTCAGACCCAAACGAGACGTTTCAAAATCGGAGGACCCTCCGGGACCTCTACACCGCATCCACAGTTTGCTCTTAACGCCCGCTATGGCAAAAATGTTGGGTTTCGAGCCCTACGTCAACGTCGTTCTCGAAAAAGCTGCTAAACACCCCGTAGATCCTTATATGGGGTTTCCTTACGAAATGTTCGTCTACTGTAATCTAGTGTCCCCGCAAGTCGTGGGCGACACCTTCGCCCAAGTCATAGAGAGCGCGGCCGTGGAATACGAAAGAAGCAACAACACTTACATGAGCGACGAAAAGACGTTTTTTACCCAAAATTGGGTACCCTTGATTCAGCAAGACTTCAAGACGGTCAGCATAGATTTAAGGAACGGTTACGGCGATCTCTTGCCATTCGCCGACGGATTTTCCTCTACTGTAGTTCTCGCTTTTCGTCCGAAACAGGCGTAATGGACGTGCACGCCGTAACGCTGTACTACCTCAATCAGACCGGCGGCGCGTTCCACCATCGCGATTTCGCTCTCTACAGGGGCAAGCGCTACCAAAGAGGCAGCGGTCTCTTTTCAGCCCTCGGAGGACTCTTCAGAAGGTTGCTACCGTTTTTAAAGAGCGGAGCAAAAGCAGTCGGAAAGGAGGCCTTAAAGGCGGGCGCTCACGTTCTGTCCGATGTGACTGTGGCGGGAGCAGCGCCGAAGCAAGCGCTCCAGCGGAGGCTCAAGGAGTCCGGATACAATTTAAAACGAAAAGCCGACGAAAAGCTCGGTGCCATGCTCGGTTCCGGCGCCAGGCGTCTCAAGAGAATAAAACCGAGCAAATCCGGAAAGAGCAAGCAGTCCAAGCTGAAACGCGGTAGGCGCAAGGTGCAAGACGTATTTTCGTAATGGCAGACGCGACCGTCCACATGAGTTCCGAACTGGACCTCTTTACAGAGGTGCCGGTTCAGATGAGCATCGAGGAGTCACGGTTCCTATACCTAAACCCTCAAAACACTTTAATGAAAAATGCCCCCATCACCTTTCATTATTCCGGAAATGCGGACGATTACCTAGACTTGACCTACGTCGTACTCGAACTCATGGTGCGCGTTGTAGATGACAAAGGAGAGGCCTTAAACGCTGACGCTAACGCCACTCTGGTCAACAACGCCTTAAATTCCCTGTTTCAACAGATGGAGGTAACCCTCAATAACATCATCGTCTCCATGCCGCAAGCCGGTTACCCCTATAGAACCTACCTCGAGACGCTTCTCAATTACTCCGAAGATGCCATGAACACCAAACTAGAATCTACCCTCTGGAGAAAGGACACGGCAGGCATCATGGACACTTTTATCGCCAATGCGGGCTTTCAGTGGCGTCAGAGGTTTACCAAAGGGAGCAACGTCGTGCAGCTCATCGGTCCTCTGTCCAACGCTCTTTTTAGACAGGAGAAGCTGCTTTTGAACAACGTTAGCATGACCGTCAAGCTCACTCCCGCCTCTCCCCAGTTTTATCTGTTTTCCGACGTAGATACCTTTAAGGGGTACGCCGACATCGTGTCTGCCACGCTGCGCTTAAAATCGGTGCGGCCCTCGCCGACCATAAAGCTCGCGCACCAGGCCGTGCTCGCAAAGGGCAACGCAAAGTACCATCTCAAAGACGTCAGCTTTCACGCTCTCAGCATCCCCAAGGAGTCCAGGGCAATGACGTTTAGCGACGTGTGCGTAGGGCAAGTTCCAAGGAGAGTGGTAGTAGCCATGGTCACCGACAAGGCCTATTCCGGCCATTTTAACTCAAATCCGTACAACTTGAAACATTTTAAAATGAACTTCTTTCAGCTCTACGTGAATGGGCAACCCGTTCCCTCCCAACCTCTGCAACCCGACTTTACAAAAGGACACTATTTGCAATGCTTTCAAACCCTGCAGGACGGCCTAGGCATTCATTTCAAGGACCAGGGACACTCCATCTCCAGAGAAACCTACCCGCAAGGGTATACGATAATGGTTTTCGATCTCACTGCAGACATGAGCGCTAACGAGTCTCACATCTCGGGTCAGCGCCACGGAACCGTCTCTATAAGCATCGGTTTTGCCGATAAATTGACAGAACCGGTCATACTTCTGCTGCTAGCGGAAATACATCGCACGGTCGAAATCGACGCCAACCGATCCATTTTGGTATCATGAACACCTTTCAAATTCAACGGTTTCTATCGACATGTCCCTCTACGCGCTCTCACTTTTTAGGCGTCTACCCCTGCGATAAACTACCCGTACTTCACGGCATTCCAACGCCTCCCTTGGCGCTAGTGGCTAACACCGACCCCAGCACCAAATCAGGGCAACACTGGGTTTGCATCTTTGTGGACAAAAACTCGCATGCAGAATATTTTGACAGTTACGGCATAGGACCGCTTTCACCCCATTTTCTCCGGTTCTTAAATTCGGTCTGCGGGACGCATTGGTCCACCAACGCTAGAAGGCTGCAAGGTTTCGACAGCACCACGTGCGGTCATTACGTCATCGCCTACCTCACCCACCGCTGCTCCGGCTTGCCTAAGCATACATTCTTCTCAAAATTTCACGTCAGCAATCACGCGCATAATGATGTCGTCATTCGCAAAACGTTCAAAAACGCATGCCGCGCAAAGTGCTCTGACGCTCGGCAAACTTGTCAACCCTTGAAGGTGAGTACGTGTGTGTGTGTGTGTGTGTGTGTCACTATTCAGCACATCTAAGCTAATCTATCGTCTTGCACGTGCTTTCAGAAGACGCTCCTGCTCATATAAAAAGCAACGTCACGGTGCCGCTCGCCTCATTCAGAGTGTACCATGCAGCGCGCGGATACAGTCCTGCTGCCATGCAGCACGCCGACCAGGTAGGTCCGCACCTATGTATTAGCTTGCTTTTTTTCTATCCTGTTTATCTCTCTCTATCCCTCACATTATTATTATTGTTTTGTGTGTTCCAGTATAACCGGATGTCGAACCCCGACCACCTCAAAACCCGGGGAAAAAAGGAAACTACCCATCTTCGACCTCCAACAGCATCCCGACAGCCCTGCTCCGCCAGCACAGTTCCAACACAGTGCAGTTGTGGGTCCTCTGGCGGATATCTACTTCCTCAACCCGCAACAAACTAAATTCGTCAGTGTGGGATTCTCCCCCCGGCCGCCGCACCAGCTCGTCGTCACCATTGCCAAATGTGGACAGCACAACGCAGTCGTCATGAGTTCCTCGCAGTGGCACAAACTCGTCGAAGCCATCCCCATCATTCACAAACGCTTGAATGACCCGCAGGGACGTCTACAGCAATTTCAGTTCAGCGACAGCGTCACCATCGTGTTTAAGTTTGTGTTCGGAAAGCTAAAGCTCGTTTTCAAAGAACCGCAAGGCGCATCCGTTACGCTCAACCAACAAGAATGGCACGTGTTGCATACCCTGCAGCGCATCATTACCGACATCATCTATCACAAAAAGAAGGAAGAGACGGACGTGCAAAATCAAATCATAGCATACCACAAGTACATGCTTCACAACCATGCCTCCAACGTTCCCTTACATGACATGAATTTCACGCAGTTCACCAAGTACATACGGTGCGCCAATTTTAGAACATTCCTCGAGGTTCATCATTTCCTCAACACCCATTTCGCACTGCGCATCTCACAAAATAGTTCTTAGTGCGCATGTTTTTCTACCAGCGTTCCAACCGCACCTCACCCAAACATCTCGCGCCCTTCGCTCCCGCATTCGGGTCGCGAAGCATCCTATATCATACCCGATCACATTCACGGCATTTGCATGTTCAGCACCGTTCAAAACAGAGTTCTCCTCCAAGTCGAAAACCGTTAAATCAACGGACACAGTGTTTTTCCTGCGGATGTTGCACAATAATCGCTAAGCGCTTCCGGCGGATGTAGTGAACCTCCAACTAACGTTCCCCCACCAGTGCTTCCCCTGATGTGGTAATTCTCCAACCAACTTTTCCCCACCAGTGCTTCCCCCTGATGTGGTCGTTTGCATGTTCAGCACCGTTCAAAAAAGAGTTCTCCTCCAAGTCGAAAACCGTTAAATCAACGGACACAGTGTTTTTCCTGCGGATGTAGTGAACCTCCAACGAACGTTCCCCCACCAGTGCTTCCCCTGATGTGGTAATTCTCCAACCAACTTTTCCCCACCAGTGCTTCCCCCTCATGTGGTCGTTTGCATGTTCAGCACCGTTCAAAACAGAGTTCTCCTCCAAGGCGAAAACCGTTAAATCAACGGACACAGTTTTTTTCCTGCGGATGTAGTGAACCTCCAACGAACGTTCCCCCACCAGTGCTTCCCCTGATGTGGTAATTCTCCAACCAACTTTTCCCCACCAGTGCTTCCCCCTCATGTGGTCGTTTGCATGTTCAGCACCGTTCAAAACAGAGTTCTCCTCCAAGGCGAAAACCGTTAAATCAACGGACACAGTGTTTTTCCTGCGGATGTTGTGCAATAATCGCTAAGCGCTTCCGGCGTATGTAGCCAACCTCCAACGAACGTTTCCCCCACCACTGCTTCCCCTGATGTGGTGTTTCTCCAACGAACTTTTCCCCCACCAGTGCTTCCCCTGATGTGGTAAATCTCCAACGAACTTTTCCCCCACCAGTGATTTCCTGCTTCCGGCAGTTGGGTTATATTTATGCACGCGCATTCTTTACCCCTTCATTCGGTGCTAGCCAGCCGTGGGGAATGCCAGGACCGTCGTGTAAAGACTTCCACTGCTCGTTTTGCTTTCACCAAACGTGCAGCTGCGAACTTAAGCACCGTCTCACCCTCCTGTGCACGCAGTGTCAACACGGTTTCTACGAAGACCTCGATCATCTGAACAAGCAAATTCAGCAATTCCTTCGAAGGTACTCCGCTAGAAACACCACATGAACTGCTTCATCGTGCTCTATCGGTATCTCGATAACGGACGAAGAATCCACCTGCTACTGCCCAGGGAACGCCAAGTGCTGCTGCAGAACGGCATATACATCTTCGAACGTTATCCCCCAAGCGACGTCGACCTTGTGTGGAACCAACTTCCCGCAGACGCACAGGTAGTTTGCGCACCTTATCGCAGGTGTAAACAACACTACAACCTTCCTCATCAAACCACTCATATAGACGGTCCTCCCCCGTTTATCAAAAACTGCCATCTGTGCCGTCAGAATGTCACAGGACGTCCTTAAAGAGCTAGAAGAACTTTCCAGCAGCGCCCACACTCTCAGCGTATCTACGCTTCAACAGCACGTACCATATCGCGTCGTCGGCGTCAAAACAATCGACACCGTTCACGGTACAAAGCTCGTCGCCAAACTCGACAACGACACAGAAGTTTTCCTACCAACAAGATTTGCAAAAGCCTCTCCAGAACTCGTCAACAAACTCAACTCTAACTCATTCTGCATCATATACGCAGGCGAGGAAAAACTACGCAGCGGTTTCAAACGTCACATCGTCACGTTCTCCCCATATAACCCTAAATAATGTCTGACGAAACCTACCCCGTCCCCGTGGGGAACAATCTTAACCTACAACTCATTCTCAACGCAGCTTCACCTATCCGTATCCTCTGCATCTCCAACTCCTATTTCCGCAACAGCAGAGTTGTCACCATCACACTCGACGTCCAAGGGGCTCACGCCGTCCACGTCAAATGCGTACCTACCAAAGTACACCAGCATAAACAAGACGCACTATGCGTCATATACCTCGGCAACAGCAACATTCCTGCTCTAACCAACAAAGTCACATCCACAGGATGCTTCTCAACCAGCCATTACAACGAATTTACCATCCCCATCTATATACCAACCTTCACCGAGTTCGTCAACGAAAGTTTCTCTCACCTGCTCGTCACCTGCATCACCAAACCTATCCACCAATTTACCGCCGATAGCAGCAGCAGCGATGACGAGGACTCAAAGTGCACCACGTACTTTAAAATCATTGTTGTGCGCGAAATCTGTGTGTCCTAGTGCCTCAAAACAAAAACTATGAATTTTAATGTGCTTTTTTTCTCCTAATATTTCTTATATTGTCCATTTATTCTATTCATATGTTAATCTCCTGTAATTAAATAATCCATTATGTTATTCTCAAACTATGTATTCATATGTTAAGCAAATAATACATCATGTTAATCAAAAAACTATGTATACATATCTTTATCCAATGTACTGTATTCAAATTATAAATAAAGAAAACAGTCCCGGATGAGCCAATTGCAATAACGATAATCCTACCGCTCAGGGCGCTTTTCAAACACACCGCCGCCGCCGTCGCACGCACCGACACTAGCGACACCAGCGCCCCTAGCGGCAGGATTATCGTTAAAACAATTGGCTCATCCGGGACTAATACTACTAAGGTGGCTCAGAGAAGCCGTGCTGGAGTTAGCCTTACTTCGTTGCCTGAAAGGAACGGCCGCTGTACTGATGTCACAGATCTGTCTGGGGCTCTTTACTGCACTCCAAAAAAGTCCTTTTTGCTGGAGTAATAATTATTTATGGTCAATTTTGTAACATTCAAACAGGTTTTGGCACTTTTGAACTGATAATAAAACATTCGATTTACCTATGTCTACCGTAATAACTAAAGGGCGCATCACAGTGACCGCTTTCGACTTACCTTGTACTGTAGTCTGGTTATGTTACAGGAGAGAGGGTGAGTCCAGATGTAAACAACGGGGCGTGCCTGCGGTGCTCGTACAGGTTGTATCATAAGAATGCGTATACTGTACTGCTCATGGCGACTGTTAATGCTTTTGTTCTGTTATAGAACACCCCATTTTACATATGTGTAAAGCGAGTACTACATAATCTGTGCATTGCAGTGACAATAATGTACTTGCGGAGATTGTCGAAAGTGAACGTTATCCGTCTCTCACTTAAACAAAAGCAATGTCGTGACATCGCAAGAAGTTACTACACTATATCACGTCTGATATATTTCCTACTCGAGGCATGTCTCACAGCACGCAGAATTCAAAACCAATATTTCTTTTCTAACGCATTCTGAAATTTATCGCTCTCCTTTTACCCAACTTCTCCGGCTTTGATTTCCTTCATTTTTACACACACATTTGTCGTGTTCCTAACGACGTTATGGCATAGGGTAAGGAATAGAAATTAAGCGGAACATCATGCCTACTGCGGTGTATTTCTTTACCCACCGTCACCGAGCAACTTGCATCTGGGAGGTTCCAGGATCGATTACCGGCGACCGCTCACTCTGACTCATGGTTTTTTTCGGGGGTATTCCTGGGTCATCAAGCGAATGTTGGAATGATTTCTCTCATCTTCCGAATTTCCTGTCCCTCCATTTCTTTGAAGTCATCATTTCGTTCATCCTTCACACCGTTAGGTCTATTTCAGGGTACTGTTGACGATGGTGTTGCGGTGCGGCGTGGCAGGCAAAAAGGTTGCTCCCTGTGAACTTTTTCCGTCCCTCGGGTTTCTGACGGGGTATACGGACTTCCCTTGGGGGCGTGCGACCCTCTGTGTAGGGCCTGTCCGACTGTCGGGCTGTCTCCATCTGGAAGTGTAGGGGCCCTGTCATTGCTGTGCCTTCTCTCCTGGTTCCAGCCGCCCGGTGTCTCCTCTCAGCTCATCCCTCCCTCCTGGAGGCGTCCCCCCAGTAGTTAAGTCCCCTCTTTAAGCGTTTGGATTAACGATAATCCTGCCGCTAGGTGGCGTTGGTGTCGCATTAATCCGTCTTAATGCGCCATAATCCGTTGGATTAAGGTGAATTAAGGGATTAGTGCGAAAAGTTGCCATTAGCGGTGAGGATTACGGTTAAATCCAAACGCTTAAAGAGGGGACTTTTTCTTTATTTTTATGAAACAGGTTACAGATAGAGATACAATTGTGGTTATGTATACGAGTACACACAAGAAGCACTAAATACACATATGGATTACAAACTATGAATACTGTTGAAAGAAGCACAAAATACACATATGAATGATAAATTGGTTGAATAAGATCACATGTAAATGGCGTATATGCACTGTTTATGTCTGAGATGCATTGTCGCACACGTTTACGCACTCGCGCACGAGGATAACTTTAAAAAATGTGGTATGCTTGGGAGGTGGACGTTGGACGGTGATATGTTGATCTTCATCGCTGCTGCTGCTGCTGTCGATGCGAAACACTTGACGACGACGACGACGACGACGTAGAGGTTGGGTGATGCAGGTGATGAAGAGGTGTGAGAAGTTGTCGCTGAGATGTTGGTCGGGAGTGGGAATGTGGATGGGTATGATGAAGTCTGTGTCGAAGCTGATGGCGCGACAACCTGAAGCGGTGACATGGTTGCAGAGTGCGGATTTTGCGTTGTTGTTGATGTAGATGATGCAGGTGGAATCTTGTAGGAAGCTGTTGATTTTGTGAGGAGCACAGTTGACGTGAATAGCATCGGCACGATCTATGAATAGTTTGATGGTGACGGTTTTGACGTCTCCGAAGAAGGTGGTGCAGGAGGAGATGATGCGGATATTGGAGTGAAATTGTCCTTTGGTGGAGAGAGTTGGGTTGAAGAGTAGTTTGAGGTTGAGGTTGTTGCCGACGAAAATGGGGTCTGTTTCGCAGGCCATTATGCGGAGGTGAATTGTACGACGTAACGTTTGAATCCGCTTCGGAGTTTCTCTTCGCCTTTGTAGATGATGCAGAAAGGGTTTTTGTTTAGGTTTTGGATGAGTTCTGGGGTTGCTTTTCCAAATCTGGAAGGTAGGAAGACCTCGGTATCGTCGTCTAGTTTGACGACGGTTTTGGCTCCGTATACGGTTTCGACGGATTTGACACTCTGCACACGGTATGGTACGTTTTCACGTAGGGATGAGACGCTGAGTATGTCGCAGCTGTTGGATAATTCTTCAAGCTGGCGAAGGGCGTCCATTTTGGCATAAGCGGCAGTGTTTAACAAACGGAGCTGGTCCGTCGAAATGGATGCGTTGGGTTGGTAGGTTGTAATGCTTGGTGCACCTTCGGTAGGGAGCGCACACTTCCTTGGCGTCGATGGGTAGCTAATGCCAAACGATGTTCACGTCGAATGGAGGGTAACGAGTGAAGACGGTGTTACCGTTTTGCAGGATGACTTGACGTTCTTGTGGCAGGAGCACCTCAAGTCGTTTTCCGTTATCGAGGTACTTTAACAATACGGTGAAGCACCCGCAGGTCATGAGTTGCTTCTGCCGGCGTATTTGCGGAGAAACTCTTGGATCTGCTGGTTAAGTTGATCGAGGTCTTCGTAGAAACCCTGGTAGCACCGCTGGCACAGATGAGTGAGACGATGACGGAGTTGGCAGCTGCACGTTGGATGGAAGCAGAATGAACAGTGGACAACCGCACAAGGGTCTGCTGACATGTCACGACGACGGCTGAGCACGGACTGCGTGCTAAACGTGGAGGGGGAAGCCTATTTGAAGGCTGCATGAGCAGGAAACGTGTTGGGGAAAGGAAATGGTGGGGATGGCAGGAAGCGATAATGAGTGTGGGAACGGAAGTGAGCAGCGATATAATAGGAAAGCGGATATCCGCAGGAAGTGGAGTGTTTGTTAATTGGCAGGAAGTGAGATATGGAAAAACCGACATCCTGAGGAAGCGATAATGAGTGTGGGAAAGGAAGTGAGTAGCGATATAATAGTAAAGCGGACATCCGGAGTAGATGTAGAACGGATGTAAAACCGCAGAAGCGATAACGGAAGGATTTGAAGGAAACAACGGTGGATTGAGAAAAACCCAAGCTCACCACCAAACGTTGCTTTTGCTATAGGTGATTTTTCCTTCTTCTTCTTCTTCTTCTTCTTCTTGCACGATAGTTGTGTTTTGCTGGACGCTGAACTTCCACTTGCCGTGTATAAGATCGGGTAGAATATAGGCTGGTCCATTGCCCAAATGTATGGTTAAGCATCTACCGAAGCACATGTGGTCTTGGCGTATCATTTCCTGCATATGAGCGACGGAAATGTACTGATGTTCGAAGAAGATGATGTATAATCCTCTTGTGGCAACAAGTTGGAAGTATTGATGTGATGATTGGTGTGGTTCTTCTTCACGATTTGTGTTGCAGGAAGGCCACAAATGAGATTTGAAATGGATATCGTTGTAGCTGATGTTGGAGAACACGAAATGAATTTGGCTCTCGCAGCTGTGAACTTTGACGGACACAAGTTTGCCATCGTAGGTATGATCGACGAAACGGAGTGCATAAGGAGCATTTTTTATAGGATGCCCGTCAGCTTCGTAATTTTTAAACACCTTGGTACGCTCGCAGTACACGGAGACGTAGTTTCTGTATCCCATGCTGGAGCTGTTGATGGATGGGTGGTTGAGAGGCGACTGACGGTTATGGTTGAGGGATGTTTTGGATGAGGAGAGGTTTTAGGAAATGTTCTATTTCCAGGAAGGTTCGAAAATTAGCGCACCGGATATATTTGGTGAACTGGGTAAAGTTTGTGGAATCGAAACGGACGTTGGAAGCATGAAGCAGGTACTTGCGGTAGGCCAAGATTTGGTTTTGCACCTCGATTTCTTCTTTCCTCTTGTGATAGAGGATGTCGGTAATGATGCGTTGCAAGCTTTGCAGTGCGTCCCATTCTTGCGGGGTTAGGGAGATGCTGTTGCCTTGCAGATCTTTGAAGACGATGTTTAGCTTTCCGAATGCGTAGCTGAAGAGGGCCGAAATGCGTGCGCAGAACTGATACTCTTGCAGACGTCCCTCGGAGTTGTGAAGGCGACGATGGATGATGGACTTGGTTTCGGCGAGAGTGTTCCATTCTGCGGCGCTGAGGACGACGGCGTTGCGTTTTCCGCATTTTGCAATGGTGACCACGAGCTGGTGTGGAGAGGTGGGAGAAAAGCCCACGCACACGAACTTGGTTTGTTGTGGGTTGAGAAAGTATATATCAGAAAGGGGTCCTATGAAGGTGAGTTGCTTGGGCGGATGTTCTTGCGGGTCTTCGGGCTGCTCCTCGAGGATGGTGAGTTGTCTTTTGGCTGTTGGTGATTGCTCCGACGTTTGTAGACCCAGGGCACTGAAACGAGAGAGACGAGCGTGTTAGAGCTTTGTAGAATGAGATGAAGGAAAGAAAAAAAAGACGAAGAGAAGGCTTTTTGCTTACCTGGGCGGCGTCTGCGCGGGTTCCATGTCTCACTGCGAATAAGGCCGGCGGCACGCGCATGGCGCTTTATAGCAGCTGGAGCGAGTTCTGAAAGCACAGGAGAGAGAATGAGCACCAGAGACTATGGAGAGAGAAATGAGGCGGTGTTCAGAAAGTACGTTACCTGTAGAGGTTGACACGACTGTAGAGCGCCGGAACATTTGGGGAGACATGCGTCTTTGTAGGTGTTTTGAATGACAGCGTCGTTTTGGTTATAATCGCTGATATGAAATTTGGAAAAGAAGGCGTTTTTGGGAAGGCCTGAGCAGCGGTGGGTGAGATAATCGATGACGTAATGACCGCACGTGGTGCTATCATACCCTTGCAATCTTCTGGCATTGTGCGACCAGCGGTTACCGGAGGAGCCGTTGAGAAACTTTAGAAAATGAGGCGATAGGGGAGCAAGACCGTAGCTGTCGAAATACTCTCCATGACCGCTGTGTGCGACAAAGATGCAAACCCAGTGCTTGCCTGGCAGGGTGATGGGATCGGTGTTAACGACTAAGGCAAACGGAAGTTTACGACGGGTGGTTACTGCGGGTAGCGTATCGCAGGCGAAAACGCCTAAAAAGTGAGGGCGCGTTGAGGGGCAGGAGGATAGAAAGCGGTCTATTTGATGGGAGTTCATGATATGAGAATGGACCTATTGGCGTCGATTTCTAGGGTGCGAAGTATTTCCGGCAATAGGAGAAGAACGACTGGTTCTGCCAGCTGTTTGGCAAAACCGACTCTTATAGACACGGAACCGTGGCGCTGCCCGGAGATGTAAGATTCGTTTGCGCTCATGTCGGCAGTGAGATCGAAAGCCATGACGGTGTAACCGTGGGTATAGGCTTGTCTGGAGATGGAGTGCCCCTCGTCTTTGAAATGAATGCCGAGACCGTCTTGGAGGGTTTGAAAGCATTGCATGTAGTGTCCCTTATCAAAGTCGGGTTGAAGGGGTTGAGAGGGAACGGGTTGTCCGTTGACGTACAGTTGAAATGTGTTCATGTGGAAATGTTGGAAATTGAAGGGGTTTTTGGTGACGTCGCCAGTGTAGGCCTTGTCGGAGACCATGGCGACCACCAGCCTTCTGGGTATTTGGCCTGTGAAGACGTCGCTAAAGGTCATTGCGCTGGTGTCTTTGGGAATGCTGAGGGCGTGAAAGCTCACATTTTTGAGATGGTACTTTGCGTTGCTCTTTGCAAGCGCTACCTGATGAGCAAGCTTGATGGTGGGCGAGGGTCTAGCGGTTTTTAGATGTAGCGTGGCGGACTGAATATCGGCGTAACCTTTGAAGGTGGTCTTGTCGGAAAACAAATGAAATTGGCTGGAGGAAGGGGTGAGCTTTATGGTGACGTTGACGTTGTTGAGCAGCAATGATTCCTGCCTAAATAGGGCGTTGGATAGGGGCGCCATGAGCTGGACGACCTTGCTGGTGGTGGTGAACCCCTTGCGATACAAGAACCCCGCGTTGGCGGTGAACGTGTCCATGATACCCGCCGTGTCTTTCATCCAGAGAGCGGACTGTAGCTTGGAGTTCATGGCATCTTCCGAATAATTGAGAAGAGTCTCGAGGTACATTCTGTAGGGGTATCCCGCCTGTGGCAAGGAGACGATGACGCTATTGAGCGATACCTCCACTTGTTGAAACAGGGAATTTAGCGCATTGTTGACGAAAGTGACGTTATCCTCGGCTTTGAGAGCCGCTCCATCGGCATCGAGGATGCGAACGAAGAGCTCGAGGACGACGTAAGTCATGTCGAGGTATTCGTCCGCATTTCCAGAGTAATGAAAAGTGATGGGAGCATTCTTCATGATGGTGTTTTGAGGGTTTAGGGATACGAACCGAGACTCCTCCACGTTCATTTGAACGGGGAGGTCTTTGAAGAGGTCGAGTTCGGAACTCATGTGGATGACTGCTTCGGACATTATGAGAACGCGTCTTGAACCTTTCGCCTGCCGCGTTTCAGCTTCGACTGCTTCGGCTTGGAGAGTTTCGCGCGTTTTATTGCCTTGAGACGTCTCATGCCCGATCCTACAATCGAATCAATTTTTTCGTCTGCCTTGCGTTTGAGATTCGATCCTGCCTCCTTAAGCCTGAGCTTGAGAGCTTCCTTAGGAGGTCTTCCTCTGGTGGCCACGTCGGACAGCACGTGCGCGCCCACCTTGAGCGCCTCTTTGCAGACCGCCTTAGCGCCGCTTTTGAGGAAGGGTAGAACGGTTCTGAAAAGGCCTCCGAGCGCAGAAAACAGTCCGCTTCCTCGCTGGTAGCGCCTGCCGCGATAGAGAGCGAAATCCCTATGGTCTAGCGCGCCACCAGCTTGATTGAGATAGTATTGAGTGACCGTGTGCACGTCCATTACTGTTGCTTTGGTCGGAAGGTGAGAACTATATTGGAGGATAAACCGTCGGCAAATGGCAGGAGATCGCCATAACCGTTCCTTAAATCTATGTTGACAGTTTTGAAGTCTTGCGTGATGAGCGGTACCCAGTTTAGAGGAAAGAAGGACTTTTCGTCGGACATGTACGTATTGTTGCTTTTTTCGTATTCCACCGCCACGCTCTCAATCACTTGGACAAATGTGTCGCCCACCACTAGCGGTGATACCAGATTACAGTAGATAAACGTTTCGTAAGGGAACCCATGTACGGGTCTACGGGGTGTTTGGGCTCTTTCTGCAGGATGATGTTGGTGTAGGGTTCGAAACCCAGCATCTTGGCCATGGCGGGCGACAGCAGCAAGCTGTGAATGCGATGAAGTGGGTCGGTACCCGCTGGTGAATCGGGAATTGCTGCGGTCTCCGAAGGCTCCGGATGTGCGTCTTCGGCAGTTGGTGTGGAAGGAACGGACTCCTCCGGTTTAGGCTGCTGTGCAGCAGCGGATGGGGGATGCGCGGCGGTTGCGGTTTGGCAGAGCCCTGCGGCTTTGGCGGATGTTGTGTTGCGCCAGGCCTGGGCCTTGGGGTAGGTGGTTTGGGCGTTCTCGTCGGCTTAGGTTTACCCGGTGCGTCGCCCAACATCGCTTCGCCGGGAACCGTGGCCTTTGCGACACGGACGACGTTCTCCACGAAACCGTCAAAAGGAATGTCGGGAAGTTGCTGCGCATGCGCGGCTGCAGCATTGACGCTTACCGTTCTTTTGCGCTCGTTGTAAAGGAAAAAGTTTTCCACGTGCAAATTTTGTTCGATGGCGGCGTTCGTGCGGCTGACGAGGTATTTAGGGTCGTGCACGATGCCCGGGGGCATTTGCAAGCTAAATTTCGAATGCGTGGGCAGTCGCGTCATGGTGTACTTGGTGCCGATGAGCTGCGCGTCGCCTTCAGAAACGTTGTAGAATTTCACGGAAAACCTCACCTTTTGCAGGGCCACTTCCCACTCTCCCTGCAGCACGATTCGCTCTGGCAATATGCTGGAAAATTCGGAAGTGGTGTTGTCGGTAAGGTGATCCATGGACGCGTTGCTCACGAGCGTGAGCGAGAAGGCCTCGGTCTTGATCATATCGAAGCGATGTTCGAAGCCTGAACCCACGAGTTAAATTTGGCAGGATATCCCTTCCACTTGACCAAAAGTTGTTTGTTCGCCCCGCGCCCCTTGGTTTGCAGGACGCGATCGATTTTGAACGTTTGAGGAAGCTCCACCTTTTGCAACTCTTGGGTGTAAAAGTTGCCGTCTATGTCCTCTCCGGCGAGATCCTTGAGCTTATATACCACCGGCCGCCCGCGCACGACCTTGTCGATCACGAAGATTTCGTCTGTCCAGTTCTGCTCGTATCCCTTATCGAATTTCATTTTTTCCTTGGATATGCGCACGTGATCTCCGACAGAGTATTTGGGCGGCGCTTCGAGGGGAATGCGCCTGTCGTCGTAGAGATTGTGGTACTCTTGCACGATGTTGGTGTCGTTCACGGCCTTGGGTGCCATTTTGATGGACCTGTGATACGAACCGTTGTACGACTGCAGCAGTGCCGGGAGCACCTCTACGTATCTGTAGCGGTTCGTGTAGGTGAAATATTTCCACATCTTCGTCTTGAGAGTGCGGTTGAAGCGTTCACCACGCTGGCTTTGACATTATTCTTGGTGGTGTAATGAAGCACGCCGTGTTTGTTGACAAAGTCGCGAAAGGTTTTGTTGGTAAACTCCGTTCCCTTGTCGGTCTGCAGAACCCGGGGGACGCGTTCGGAGAATATGGAGCGAAACGCCTGCGTCACCTCGGATCCCAGTTTCGTTTTGAGAGGCACGGCCCAAGCATACTTGGAGAAGACGTCGATGACGGTGAGAATGTACGCGTAAGGTGCGTTATGCTCCTTGATGCTGTTTATGGCGTTGAGGTCCGCCTCCCAAAGATCGTTCATATTGGTCACGTGGTAGTATCGCGTTGGAAATCGCTTGCGCACCTGTTTATGCAACGTGTAACTGTCCTGGCTTCGAAGAAACGATTGGACGTCGGCCTTCGATTTGCCCGTGGCCTTTCGGAGAGCGCTCACCGAGCCGAACCCCGCGGGGTGTTCCGGTTTTGCATAATACCGACGTATCGCCTTCCATTGCTTCATCGCTTACTTGTAAAGGGTTTGCCAGTTTCGCAAGCGAAGGTTATAGGTGGGTCTGCTCGGTTTCCTCTTGGGCGAGGAAGCAGACGGCCTTTTCTTCCTGTTCTCCGGCGAGTAGGGGTTCGGTAGCGCGGTTCTAGGCGGTCCCGGCTTCTCCATCTTTACGCGCACGTCTTCGAGAAGGTGAACGTCGTCCTCGACGGCGTCGTCGTCACTTTCGCTATCGCGAAGGTAGGGCTGTCTCACTTGTGACACGAGATCCAGATAGTTTCCCAATTTATATTTCATTAACCGCCACTTTTCGTCGGCAGATACTTTCTTTTTGCGCTGAAGGTCCTGCATTTCTTTGGCCAGCCGACCTATGGTTTTATCGATGAGGTGAAGCTTTTCTACGGTTTTCGGCTGCGGAGCCACGACGATCTGCCTCGCAAGTTTCATCCTGTAAGTTTCGACACGAGCGCGCCACCCAGTGAAGCCAGTATGGGTAGAAGAAACGCCGGTAAAAATCCTCCTTTCTGAATCAAAATTTTCTTCTTGTTCTTCAGCGACACCTTCCTGTCGATTAACTTCCTCCAAGCCAATTTATGCCCTTTTAAGCGATTCAAGCATCTGGCGGGTAGTTGCACGTGACCTCTGCACACGTTGAGCATGCATTCGCAAATGGCTTTGATCAGATCTCCGTTCGCGTTTTTCAACACGTTCTGGCGCATGGCAGGCTTCGCCTTGGCCAAGACGGTCAGATTTCCGTGCTGCCTCGCTATGCGCGCGCTGCTGAGTTTGGCAACGCTCGTCCTACCCCGAACCATGTTTGCGCCTTAATGACGCTGTCGTCGAGAGACGCGCCTTATTTAAAATAAAAAAAGAACGCTCATCGTCGTTCGTTGGGAACGAAATACGAGAGCGTTTCGCCCGGCAGCACGCCCGTTCGATACCTGTAACGGTCGGGCGTGTACTGCGTGCAGTCGAGCACCAGATACCCGTGCGGGTGTTCGGTCGCCTTTTCGAAGGCCTCCAGCAGAAACCTTGAGTTCCTCGGTTCGATCTGTTGGCACAGTCGCTCTATTTGCATCTTATCCTTGTTGCTCTTGAACGCCACGATGTAGTTTGCGTTCAGAGATATCGTTCGAAACTTTTGTCCCTGCGGGAAAACGTTCTGCAGAATGTACACGATTCCGAAGCGCTTGTGGTGCGAGTCTCTTGTGAAAAAATTGGACACGTTCGAACCCCCACCCTCGAACATGAGGTCGTCCAGGACCACAAGGTGGTTCTCGCCCACGTCACTTAGCTCGGGCACGCCGGCGTACGTCTCGCACTCTATCGGTAGGGCTTCCAGTCTCGGCCAATACTCCGGCGGGTGGCACCATAGCACCTCGTCGGTGTTGCGAATCAGATTCTTCACGAAGGTGGACTTTCCGCAGCGCGACGGCCCCGCGACCAACATCGTGCTGGGAAACTCGAATCGTCTAAGGCTGCGCGGTGGGCGCATCGTGCGGGTCCCGGGTTCGAAATGGTCTGCGAGGGCTCTTGGCGCCTCATTTAAGCGCGCACCCTCTCTTGAATCCGTAGGGATAAGAGTCGTAGTTGTCGGCGAGCACGCGCTTGTTGACCACCATCCTGAAGGTCTTGGTGCAGGGCTCGGTGACCAAAGTCCAGAGAGGTTTTCTCGATATCTGAGTACCCTGGAGCGTCACCCTCTTGGCATTATCCATCAGCACCAGGTCTCGAATCACGTCCGCGTTCACGCGCTCCAGATTGCAGGAATTCAAGGTGATGCCCTTCACCTTGCACACCGAGAACGTCTGGTGCGTCTCCGGACACTTGATTTCCAGGCAATAGCTCTTCGGGCCCGTGGAGGCGAACCGGGAAACGTAGGCGCCCTTGCCGTACTTTTCCAGCTCGTCGGTCATGTCGCCGAGAAAGCGGCCCACGGTCGGCATCCACTGGCCCGGCGCGTACGTCGCGATCACCGAGTCCGTATCGAAGTAGCAGACCCGGTCCCCCAACGCGCGCAGGTACGCGTAGAGCTGCACGCGCGCGTGCGCGGTCGTGTACGCGGCCACCACAGCGTTGCCCGTGGGGTTCATCCTGGGGCTCTGGTCGACGTACCTCCACACCACGACCATCACTTCGTCCATGGCCGGGAGGTAGGTCTGCACCTCCACGGCGGGGTCGTTGAGCAGTTCGACGAGCCTGTCGTACCGATCGACGAGTTTGCACGTGGGCAGGTTGTCCCTCTGCCCCATCTTGCCCCAGAAGGAGTTGAGCATGAGCTTGGCGAGCTCGCGCCTGCCCGGGTTCGAGGCTATGGCGTTAGGGTCCAGAGTGACGCCTTCTCGTTCCAGAAATCTCTGCACGTACTCCTCCTTCTTCTCGGGCGAGTCGCAGTCAGACGGCCAACCGGAGGCTTCGGTCTTGATCTTCAAGAACTGGTTGACGTAGTCCTCGAAGAGCCCCTTTGCGCCCGACACCGGATCGTGCCGCACCATGTCGTACTCCCATATTTCGTACACGCGCAGCAGCCGGTACCCTCTTGCAGGGCCACCTTCACCTCGTCCAGGACCCACGTCCCCGTCAGACACCTCTCGTCCTGCGGGTGAATGCATCGCTCTGTGCTTTCCGCCTCCGCAATTGCACGGCACAGGGCGAACATCAGCATGCCGTTGATGCGAGCCGGCAGCACGGCATGATACAGGGCGTTTGGAGGCAACACGGTACATTTGATCAATCCCCCTGTATATCCTCGAGGTCGGGAAACCGATCCAAGTGGATCTTCTGGTGCCCCACTGGGTAAGGCTTCGTCTTGTTCACGAAGGGTTACAGGGAGTACACGTCCAGGTAGAACATCTTCGTGTCGCCCGCGGCCTCGGCGTAAGTCTTGGTGCAGTTGGTGCGCCCTCCGAAGAAGGCGTCCCTGGGATTGAGCGGTTCTGGGTGGGGGAAGGCCTTCACAAATGCCGCCAGTTGGGGGTCGGCCTTCGTCATCGCGTGGAATTCGCACTCCCACATCTCCATCACGTCATATCCGGCGTTTCGGATCTTGGTCGAAATGCTGACGGTGCTCTCGTACCTACCGGCCATCGTTTCTTTTCCCGTGTTATACAGAACTGCGTGGCGATTGTGAAAACATCGCTTGCAGCCGTGATACCAACAGCCGTGAAAGAAAAAAACCTGCTTCGCATCGCCGTCCACCTTGTGCCCCAAAACCTTCACTTCGCGGCCCCTCAGGGCGTGCTCGATGGTGGTGTTATTCTGCGCCTCCACCCAAGACAGCCATATGCACGCCTGCGCGACTGCTTGTCCGCCAGGCGGTATCCGCCGGTCGGCAGCAGCGCTATCTTGTCGCGCGGCATAAACCGCTTTCGGTACACGCACATGCATGCATGCGCGATGGTGACGCACTCTCGGAACGGATCGATTCCGGTCTCGTCCTGGAATTCTCTCCTGAACTTGCAAACTCCCCGGCTCATCAGAAACACGTCCATCTTACAGTATGTCACCATTTCCCGTTTCATGTCGAACACGTACCCCGAGGACACCCTTTCGTCGTGCCACCGCTCGAAGGCCTTCCTTCCCTCCACCGACATGCCGTTCGGGCAGTAGTTTTTTCTATCGGGAATCGAACCCACGTAATGTTCGTTTTCCTTCGTGTTGAAGAGGTATGGAAAATAACCTTTGCTCTCCTTCAATCCAAAGGTCTTGGGAAAACGAGCCAGCGGCATGGGAATGAAGTTGAGCGAGTCTAGAAACGTGACGTCACCGTGCTTCATTTGGTAGATCTTGGTATCGTTCATGATCAGCTCGGGCGTCCACTTTAGAGTGCCCACCATGTATTTCAATAGAAATTGTCCGTCGTAGGCGCGCATGTTGTGCGCTACCAGCACGACGTCCCAGGCTTCGAACCTCGGCTGCGTCACGTGGTCAAACAACTGCTTCACCGGGTCGTCGGTGAAAACGTGTTCTTTCGTACCGCTCTCGGTGCAATACGCCATCTTTTCGCATTCGTCTATGCACAGGGGGCACGCTTGGTAAAGCACGCATAAATTTGGAACGTGCTCGTAAGTGTTTTCTTTGTCCACGTATGCCGTGTCTTGCGTGCATTCGAAATCTATGAACATGAACACGAAGCGGTTTCTCTTGCTCGGTGAACAGTACGGTTGCATGTAGCACATGTGATTCCCGTTCGCGTGAACCTTGCAATTAGAGCAAAATATTTCTCCGCACTGGTGGGCCCCTTTTCGGTGTCTCAAGTTCACCAACTTATTGCAAGACCTGCATACTTTTTCCACGTCGCACACCGACAACGCCTTCAGGTAAAACGCGTCTTTTTTCGCGTGGTTCGCAAAACTTGTCGGCCCCTTAAACTCGCGGTTACACGCCCCGCAGTGTACGTAAGTGTCATAGGTCTTGGCGCACTGCTGGTGACACTTTGAACACTGGGCGTCACATCTATGAAATTCCTTTTTGCGCCGCCAGGGGACGTGACACTGGCGGCAATACCACGTGCATTTAAAACACATTTGCATGTTCACGATGGCGTTAAAGTGCCCCTCGTGGAACATGACGTCAATGTGTTTATCGCATTCCTTATCTGATGCATACAACAGGTGTTTTCCGGTGTGATCTCCGAAAACCGTAACGGCGTATCCCTTTAACACGGAGTCAAAGCGCCTCGCGTCGTCTATAGTAAATCTGTCATCCATTTTTCCTATTCTCTCGCACAAGGCTAGAGCCTTTTGCTTCTGCAGATATTCAAAGCGTCTAATGGCGTCAATATTGACGTCGCCATCCACCTTAGCGTTGCACACAGCAATGGCTCTTGCTAAGCACAGGTGGTCTTTGTTCGTAATCTCTATGATCCCTTTATTTGCTCTACACGCATCGCACGGTTTGTAGCACGAACCCGAGACCTCCTTGGTCCACACAAAAGTTATTTTCAGCGGACCACCTAGCAAGAACTGTTGATTGCTCTGCATAACTTTTTCGATACATTTTACAACAGCATCGCCGTTCACTTGTTCCACCCGTCTAACGCTCATATTGAACGGCTTTGCCGGTTGCTCGTCGTCCGAAATGCTTATGCCTAAATATCCCGGTTCGTTCTCTAGCAGGTTTTCCTTTGCGAAATTTACGATGTCATTAATCAACAGCGTTACCCATTGCTCCGGGTTTGCATTTTCGGTCCCGGGATCACCGTTACTTTGGTTTCTGTAAAGCCGGAGAAAAGCCTTTTCATCCTTCTCTCACTATGCGATATAATTTCGAACCTCGACTGCACGTCCTCGCTCACCCCCGGTTCCGCCTCCATCGTGGTACAAGGGCCTCGTTAAACAACGCCTTCTCTCACAAACCAACACTTTTTCTATGCGACCTACAAAGTGCTGTATTTGCACCCACTTTTATGTTATATTCTCTCCAACAGCTAAAGTCAACGCTATAGTGATTTTTTGCGCGAATGTATTTGTGCAATATCACTACGTCAATCAAATTACCTTCTCATCAAATCACTCGCAATTCGGCTTTTTCATGTGCAAGTATTACGCATAAAGTCGTATGTCTATTATAGACATGCACTTCCTTCAATACACCGCATTCAAACACACAATTCTCACTTCGGCAAACGCATTATCGCAGCCTGCCTTTTAAATGCGACCTTATCGCTACCGCAGTTTCCGCCTGCGCACTCCAGTTATATGCCTAATTAGAAAAAAAAAACCAGCGGGTTATCTCACCACCATTTCCCGAGTTGTAATCACATCCTTTTCCGGTGCACTTCCGCTCTCACCATTCACCCACCGCAAACATCCGTTTTCGATAGGCAACAATTTTCCTAACCGGAACCCACCTAACCGCATTTAAAACATTTCGTGCTAATTAAACATCCGTTCCCATAAGAATATCACTGCGCACGTACACTTTTTACAACCTTAATCGCAGCGGCCATGTTGTGACGTAAATCCCCCTCCTGCTTTCCCAACCTTTCATCCTTCGCACTCCCTTCCTTCATTCTCAGTCGTATTCTTAAAGCCTGCTCGCTAACATGCATCCGCGCTAACATGGATCTCCTTCCTCTCGACGAGTTTACACACGGTTATTGTCGCACCATCAGCACGCAGTTCAACATTCCAGCTCCGACAGCATCGACACTTGGACTTATACTCCTATCCTTGTTCAACAAGTATAAAGGTAAAAACAATGGCTTTATTATTCATGTATTTAGTTTCACGGGCCTTATAGTTTTCATCTCGTCTCGTATTCTATCACCCCTTCATCTACCTCTTCATCCCCTCTCACAACCTCCTCTTCTATCTCCTCTGTGTTTTCGTCGTAAAGTGCTTCATAATTAGGCAATTCTACATCTACTCCGGTGCATGCGTTCCCCAATTTACTAATCATCTGCTTCAACGCCTCCACCTCATCCAACATTTTCCCCACATTTCCTTTTATCCTGTTCACCAACTTCTGATGCTTTGTCACGTTCTGCTTCTTCGCTTCCAATTCTTTTTCCATTCTCTCCATCATCACACTTTCTTTTTCCCTTCCTTCACATTCTTCGTTCTTTCTCTTCGCAACCCCAACATCTCTCTTTACTTCCTTCCGCTTACTATCGCATTCCTTTTTCAGCTTTTGCTTCACCGTATCCATCCCTTTCCTACACCTTTCCGGTGCCGCTTTCCTAATACTGTTCACCGATACTCTCCCCGCTTGCGCTCCATTACCATTACATTCCGAATTTAGCTTCAAATTTCCCTCCGCCGACCACCTTGACGATCTCTTCACCCTTCCACTCACTTTCCTACCTCCACCTATATTTAACTGCCATTCTCCCCATTTTCCACATTCCCCAAATATATATACGAAATTTTCAGAAAAATAAGAATTCATCTCATTTACAACACTATAAGCCATCACAAGCTCACTCTCCTCAGGTGTCAATTTCCATTCCAATTCCAAACCCTCCGGCAAGTCTACCGTATCCATCAAAAAACTACAATCTAACATCTCCACAAGAATCGAACTGTTGTCGCTAGCATACATACTCACCGGCTTTTTATAAAATTTACAACCCACATCCTCCCTCGTCTTACCTTTTTCACATCCACATCTCGCATTTACAACGTAACCCTCAGGACATTCAAATTGACCAATTTTAACACCACCATACATCATTCCTCCACACTTTCCACCCCTCTGACATCTCGTCATCGGCTTTAAACAATTATACACGTTCTTAAGCGTCCCTAAGTTAATAAAATCAGAACCAAACCTACACCCACTACCCTTACGGTATACGCACGTGCAGTTCGGCAACAATTCATAATCCTTATCGCATCTTGTCACATTTTCCAAATGACCCGTCTCGTCATTCAACTCGAACCCACGCCTCCCAAAACTAACGCAACTCCTCTCAGCGCTAGCAATCCCCACTATCATCAACGCTATAGCAATCATCCTTGCTAATCATTTCTTTTCTATCTCAAACCCTCCTTTTATACCTTCTCTTCCATCCCACATATACCATTTATTCTCACCAGTCATTCTTCCAACCAATCACAACGCATCTTATTGCCTCCAATCCGCAACATCTATTCAACTTTCTCCACCAATCACATCTCGTCTTATTTTCACCAATCACAACACGCCACATCAGTTCCTGTTACACTCACTTTTTATACCGCTACCGCCATGTTTTTTCCTCTTTCACATCCCCGTCTCCACACGCACAACACCTCCCTCAAACCCGTTCCTCTTCATCCCACACATTCATTTCCTACCCATTTTGACATCTCTTTGTCCAATACATCCAATATCATCCTCTCTAATCATCATCTTTTATACACACTCACATATACCTTCTTTTCACACCAGTCATTCTTATTTCCTCCAATACAAAGCATCTCTCTCTCTTCATCCACCAATCACATCTTCGCTTATTTTCACCAATCACCTCACGCCACGTCACTTCCTGTTATACTCACTTTTTATACCGCAAACTTATCACTTCCTCCCCATGTCGGTTTTTCCATATCCCCTTCCTGCCAATTAACAAACACTCCACTTCCTCCGGATATCCGCTTTCCTATTTTATCGCTACTCACTTCCTTTCCCACACTCATTATCGCTTCCTCACCATGCCGGTTTTTCCATATCTCACTTCCTCACATTCCATTTCCTCCAATACAAACCATCTCTTTCTCTTCCTACACCAATCACATCTTGTCTTATTTTTACCAATCACCTCAAGCCACGTCACTTCCTGTTCTACTCACTTTTTATACCGCAAACGCCATGTTTTCTCCTCTTTCACATCCCCGACTCCGCACGCACAACACCTCACACAAACCCGTTCCTCTTAATCCCTCATTTTCATATCCCTTTGTCCAATCAATCCATTCTAACTCAATTCAACATATCCCCTCTTTAAGCGTTTGGATTTAACCGTAATCCTCACCGCTAGTGGCAACTTTTCGCACTAATCCCTTAATACACCTTAATCCAACGGATTATGGCGCATTAAGACGGATTAAAGCGACACCAACGCCACCTAGCGGCAGGATTATCCTTAATCCAAACGCTTAAAGAGGGGACTTAACTACTACTCCCCCCTCGAGGGGCAAAACTAAATATACCAATTCACTGGATCGCTACCGAGTCCCTTCCGATACACACTCCATTCCATTACCCAGAGGACACGTGCCAAGACGTGTTCTCTGCATCGGTAACTTGAAATCACGGATCAATTCACTTTAATCCGCCCTCTAGTAATAACAGTTTACATGGCCTTGTTGCGGAGCAGTTTCTGTGTTCGTTGCCAGGATTGCTTCTTATAACACAGGTAAAAAATACTCGTCAGTATACAAGCCTTCATATTCCACTTTATTATATTGAAAGTTGCAATAATATACATTAGTATTATAAAAACAGAAAATTTGTGTTTGTGTGTGGGTGTGGGTGTGTGTGTATTTAGCGTAGTTTCAAAAACCACTGAAGCGATTTTGACAATTCTTTCATCACTGAAAATCACAGTTTTTTCAGAGGGTCTCTGGCTATATATGTTTTCAACATTTTGGAAACTATGGGTTAGGGTTTCGTTTTTCATACTTATGTCACCAAATTTCAATCCCGTTTTTGTTGAATATGGATTTCAGAGGTTACTTCTGACACTTTTTTGCAGGTACGGCCGATTTGTAATGACTTCGCGTTCAATGGGGTAACTAGGGAGGCTTAAAATCTTTTAAAATTGAGTTGTTTTAGGGGGGCGTTGTATATCGTTTATAACATGTCGCTCATATTTCACTCAAGTAATATTTATGGCACCAGATACATCTGGATTCTAGACACTGACATTTAATCTCTATTACCTACCACTTAAATACAAATGAACATCAATTGATCCATCTAGATGAAACTCTGTGCGCTTATATGAGGCGTGTTTTTAAAGTAAGTACTGGTTTAATATTTTGCCGCTGCAGTCGCGACGTTGAACATGGCGTTTGTTTGCTCATCATCATTGTTGTTATTGTTGTTACTCGACCAGCAGCGCCAGCCATCTCATTACTAGTGTACTCAACTTAATGACCGATCCTTTTGCTTGGTCTGAGGTAAAAAGTATTTAATGACATCATGGACTATGGTGTGGGGAAGACGCTTGGCCATTGTGCTAATCAGACACTGCTATCTTAGCGTGTCTTCTCTGGCTTCTGCTCTGTCAAAATCTTAAATGCTCTTTAGGGGACGCGAGTGACGTGTGCAAAACCAGAGTTCATCAGCTATGAAACAAACAATAGATCTCTAGTTCTAATAAGGGCCTTTATATCGCATTGAGTAAAATAAAACCGTAGAGTGAATCAAAGCATCGATAGCGTGGTTTACATTACTAAAGATATGAACAGCGCTTTAACTGGGTGGCAAATTTTTGATGAGAAATAAAAAGCCATACAAAAATATTATTACTCATTTTAACACCACTAAGAAAGCTGTGAAATATATTAAAACTTTCTCTTCATCGATTTCATACATTCTGATCAAAATGGGCTCCATTCAAGACGGCGCAGGCTTGAAGTCTAATTGCATATTTTCACGTGCCTTTCCGTTGACATCCATGGGAATTAAATTGAATTCCTGAGTAATAACCTGACACAGATGAGCATCGTTTTGGGTAGTATGCTTGTAAACGTAATCCTTTAAAAACCCTCAAAAAAATGTCTTTAGGAGATAGATCGCGGCATCTTGTGGGCCATTCATTACGATCGCGACGTCCAATCTACATTCTTAGAAACCACTCATTAAGCCATTGTCGTACTACCAGAGCGTAATGCGGCAGAGCCCCATCTTGCTGGCACAACAAATCTTCAAAGTCATCCCGTGCCTATAATAGAGGATCAACGTTGTTCTGTAGCAGATCCGGGTACGTTTCCCCGTGACATTCGCATCGAAAATAAAAGGTCCAAATAAACCCTTATATGTCACTTCCTCCCACACAATCACTCCCGAAGGCAGATAATCCTGTTGAACAGTAACATTGGAGTTTTCGCGTAGCCATAAACACAATTATGTCTGTTAACAGAATCCGACACATGCAAATTGGGCTCGTTGAACCAACAACGTGAGTAGGGTATACAGAGGGATTCTGGCGCAGTTTTACGTTTATATGGGAAAGGATAGGGAAAACGAGGGTGGATGCGGAGAAAATGCGTTTATATGGGGAAGATAGGGACTACGAGGATCGACGCTAGGCTACATAGAGGCTGAAGGAGTGGGGATGTGCTTTATATGAGAGATACGGGGAATACGAGGAGAAGTGTTTGACTAGACAGAGTTTGAGAAGTGGAATAGCTGTTTATATGGGAAAGATAGGGTAAACGTGAACAGATAATAGGCTAGACCGATGCTGAAGCAGGGGGAATACGGATACATATACAGGAGAGATAGAGGATACGTGGAGAGGTACTAGACTATTCAGGGCTTGAAGGGTAGAGTAGGGCTTTTTATATGAAGAGACGAGGAAAACGAAGGTATATGCTAGGTTGAGAGAACCTTCAAGGAGGAAAAATGCGTTTATATGGAGAAGATCGGGGAAACGAGAAGAATTCCGAGGTAGGGCAGGGACTCCCGGAGGGTAGGATATGCTTTATACGACAGAGATAGGGCATACGAGGAGAGGTGCTAGTGTAGACAGAGGTTAATGAGTAGGGCATACGCTTATATGAGGAATGTATGGAAAACGGAGACAGACGGTATTATAGACAGAAGCTGGGCCACTTTTGCGTTTATGTGGGAAAGGATAGGGAAAATGAGGGTAGATACGACGGTTCAAGGAGGAAAATGTGTTTATAGGGGAGAGATAGCGAATACCAGGGATGATGCTAGGCTAGTCAGATGCTAAAGGAGGGAAGGATACGCTTTATACGAGAGAGATAGGGAATACAAGGAAAGATGCTATACTAAACAGCACTTGAAGGGTAGAATATGGCGTTTTATATGGGAGAGATAGCGAACCGAGGAGAGGTATTAGGCTAGGAAGTTTGAATGATAGAGTAGGTGTTTATATGCGAGAAATAGGGAATACTAGGGTCGATGCTAGGCTATACAGGGCTGAAGTAGAGGAATGCGCCTTATATGAGAGAGCTAGGGGAATATGAGAAGTGTTAGGCTAGACAGGGTTTGAGGTGTGGAGTATGACTTTTATGGGAAAGATAGGGAAAACGTGAACAGATAGTAGGCTAGACAGATGCTGAAGGACGGAAATATAGGCTTATACGGGTGAGATAGGGAAATACGAGGAGAGGTGCTAGACTAGACTGATGCTGAAGGAGGAGGGGTTACGCTTTATACGGAAGAGATAGGGAATACGAGGAGAGGTACTAGACCATACAGGACTTGAAGGGTAGAATATAGCGTTTTTATATTCGAGAGCTAGCAAACCGAGAAGAGGTATTAGGCAGGAAGGTTTGAATGACAGAGTATGCGTTTATATGGAGAGACGAGGAAAACGAAGGCAGGTGCTAGGTTGAGAGAGTCTTCAAGGAGGAAAATGCATTTATATGAGAGCGGTAGGGAATACGAGGAGAGGTGCTAGGCTAGAGAGGGGTTGAGGAGTAGAGTATACATTTATATGGGAGAAATGTGGAAAATGGGAGTGGTACAAGGATAGACAGAGGTTGAAGAAGAAGGAGGAATGTAGATTTATACGGTAATATAGAGAGTAACTAGATTATAAAACATTTCTCATCCAACGTTACAACACTTTTATATACTTTTTTCTAAACCTTACAAAATTTTTATATGTTAAACAGTAGTGTGCGAGACGGAGAGGGACAAACTGTATATCGGTTTACAGTGAAGTATACGTCCTAACCTATTCCCACCTTGTATGTTCTGGATCTTCTTATTGTCTATTCATTCCTATCATCATCTAACGTAACCACGTAACAAGACGTAACACAACGTAACATAACAGCATGACAAGACGTCATACTAAGTAACATAAGCACGTAACCACGCAACATCACGTGACATCTCGTAACCAGAAACGTCACACGACGTAACGACACGTAGCAACTAAGTAACCACGTAGCAAAACGGAAGAACCACACGTAACCAGCCCATTGCTAAGGTAATCTAAGCTAATCCATCCTTCATAACTTAGATAATAAGTACGAGAACCTAGACTAGATTAACCTGACCATTCCAAACGTTCATCTCATCATCTATTCCACTCAGTCATCGTCTAACCTAATCTGGCTAACCAGAGATAACCTCAGCTTTCTTTTAGTGAAATTGCAATGTTTATTCGGGCTTTATTATTCGAGAGGTTTAATTCAAAAGTTTACGCCAAAATACCTTTATTTTAGTTCGTTGTAGGTGTCTCTCCCCTTTTTATCTAGGCTTGAGACTAGCACTAGGATTACTCCTAATGGCAGGGTTACCACCTTCCCATCCATCTTTTTCTTTCTTCATCAGTCATCAGATAGTTGCATACACAGCACACGGATAACCTTCATTTTTTTTAAGATTGTAAACTCACGAGAAAATCTTCATCTCCGACTTACATTCTTTTAAGCGTTGGTTGTAATGGCGTAATGTCCATACGCATACGTCATTATTCCATCCTCAGCAATAATTCTTTTATCATCAAACGGAGTCAATGTGATTTTATTCACTTGCACTGTGGCAAGAGCATGCTCCCGAGATAGGATCAGATTCATGGGTGTTCTGATGATTTCTCCGGTTTTAAGACAGTCAGCATAACTCTCAAATGTAATGTACAGATTGATGGAACTACGTTTAATGCCTTTAATCTTTTTTATCATTGAGTCATGGATATCTAGTGCATACATTTTAGGTCGTAGTCCGACAAAGCGCTGGTTGATTTTACCATTAGCTTCATCTTTAAATTTTCCCAACACCTTCTTGTTTAGAGCTGAATAGCATATATGGTTGACAGGGTAATCGGCTGTATCTAGGTGATCGAGAAAACGTAGCTTGTCCTGGTAGACATCTTCAGTCATCACACGATGAATGAACGAATCAGTATCCATATACATGTGCTTCAGGTTTTCAGATCCATAATATGGCAACAACACATCATAATAATAGTGGTACATTAATGTCTTGGAGATATCCAACACACTCATTTCAATGTATATAGGCTTGTTGAATACGATCTGACGAGAGGCCATATGTACAGAGGCTAGATTAGCAGCATATAATGTTCGATCGATAAACGTAGGCTTTGCAATTAACTTTTCCAGAGTCTTCTCATTTGTCACCAGTCGTATATCCATACGGTTACGAAGGTTTTCCATTGTTTTTCCAAATGGCGGGTTAAACAGTTTGTAGAGGTCCTTCTCAAAATCATTTGCAGCCTGCTGTCGTAGTGTGATCTTAAATTCCACATATGGTTTTAACCACTGTGACTGGCGGAATTGTAGCACACGATGAATTTTTGTTAACCGTAGACCATGATTAAATGCTTGCTTCAAAGCCATGTAATGTACTATATACTTCTTTCAAGGTCCAAGATGAGGTATCAGTTTCTTTGTACTAGAGTCTTTAGGCTTCATACACTCAGGCAGGAATGGTAAATCATTATGCAGATCGTGAAGTTTTGTAGGATACTCGATGTCGACTTCTAATATATATCCATGAGGATCATCTTCTTGTAGTCTTTCTAAGTCAATTTTTTCAGGTGATATCCACTCAAATCCACCATAAGGAAAGGCGTGACCCATGGCCCACCCATATTGGTTATTAGCGTCCTCATATGTAATGAATTGAGTTGGTCTCGACGGATCATGCTTGTCCATGTAAGCGTTATTAGCCTCTGCATAACGGTGGGAGACTTGATATAAACATCCTGTTATATCGGATTCCACCATGAGCAATTGGTCATAATCCTGTAACAGTTCCAGCTGATTTCCAGTATACAGCAACATGGCGTCCCATGTAAGTCCTGGAGAGGTAAAATAATGTGCTCGATCGACTTCATGCGTTTTGAGAGTTTGATCTCTAAATGTCTCGAAGACATCAGCTAGAAGAGGTACATCAGATACTAAGTAGAGGTCGCTGTACAGACCCAGGTTTCTTGCATTAAACAGCTCCCATACATTTCTAGCATGATCGTTGTCAGCATCACTAATTTCTGCTTAATTCAGTTTATTGTATAAGTAGTTCTTAGGAGGCAGGCAGGTTTCGTTCAAGACGTCCCATGAAGTGACGTATTCATAGGGAAATACACACTTACGTGTCATCACCTTCATCTTGTCTTCTCCGAAGTGTTTCAATGTTTCCGGATACGATGTTAGATTCTTCACCAGCTTATCCAAGCTTGTACTGAGAAACCGAAAACTATCTACAAACCGAAGCTTTATATCTCCTACATACTTGGAGAATGATATATAGCTTTCTTCAGAGCTAGGAATTACTTCCACCCACTCACTTGTACATCCCAGCTCCTTAGCAATGAAATGAGAGTCATACCCACTGAGGTTGTTCATGAATACTGGAATATATTTAGGTGTTTTACATGCTAAATTACTTTCATTATGCAGACTTCCCCGATATTCACCACTGATGTGATCATGGTCACGTACTTTATAGTTCTCTTCAGTAAAGGTTTTTTCCGCACAAGTAGCATGCTGTAGAGGCGTTGAAATCCATCTGCTGTTGATCTGTAAGTTTCAGAGACATGACGGATTTGTATATACTATTAATCTCCTTTGCAAGGAATGACAAGTATTCCATAAACTTCTGAGCAGCATCAATACCACGATATACATAGGGATGCTTAGGAAGACCAGTTTCCAGATGTTCAACGTTGGTTGAGGGTTAAACGTAAACGCAGAAACTCATGGGAACATGCTGCTGATAAGGGGATGGATATGAAGTTTCAGGATTGGGTATGCATGTATGACATGGAGAGAGAGTGCTTTCAAAGTCTGCGTAGATGACGTAAGGTAGATTCAACATCCTTTCAAAAATTTTAAACTGTACAATCGATTTCTCCTTTGTAGGCATAACTACCCTTGCAACTCCATGCTGATTACAGATGGTGGCATGTTCTTGTAGTTTTTACCAGTCCACTTTGTCCATATCGATCGTCAAAATGCGTAAAACAACGCTTACAGGTATAAACACGTCCCTTACAAGTGAGCGGGTGGAAGTAATTCCTAGCTCTGAAGAAAGCTATATATCCTTACCCAAGTATGTAGGAGATATAAAGCTTCGGTTTGTAGATAGTTTTCGGTTTCTCAGTACAAGCTTGGATAAGCTGGTGAAGAATCTAACATCGTACTCTGAAACATTGAAACGCTTCGGAGAAGACAAGATGAAGTTGATGACACGTAAGTGTGTATTTCCCTATGATTACGTCACTTCTTGGGACGTCTTGAACGAAACCTGCCTGCCTCCTAAGAACTACTTATACAATAAACTGAATGAAGAAGAAATTAGTGATTCTGACTACGATCATGCTAGAAATGTATGGGAGCTGTTTAATGCAAGAAACCTGGGTGAGTACAGCGACCTCTACTTAATATCTGATGTACTTCTTCTAGCTGATGTCTTCGAGACATTTAGAGATCAAACTCTCAAAACGCATAAAGTCGATCCAGCACATTATTTTACCTCTCCAGGACTTATATGGGACGCTATGTTGCTGTATACAGGAATTCAGCTGGTACTGTTACAGGATTATGACCAATTGCTCATGGTGGAATCCGGTATAAGAGGAGGTTTATGTCAAGTCTCCCACCGTTATGCAGAGGCTAATAACGCTTACATGGACAAGTATGATCCGTCGAGACCAACCCAATTCATTACATATGAGGACGCTAATAACCAATATGGGTGGACCATGGGTCACTCCTTCCTTTATGGTGGATTTGAGTGGATATCACCTGAAAAAATTGACTTAGAAAGACTACAAGAAGATGATCCTCATGGATATATATTAGAAGTCGATATCGAGTATCCTACAGAACTTGACGATCTGTATAATGATTTACCGTTCCTGCCTGAGTGTATGAAGCCTAAGGACTCGAGTACAAAGAAACTGATACCTCATCTTGGATCTCGAAAGAAGTATATAGTACATTACATGGCTTTGAAGCAAGCACTTAATCATGGACTACGGTTAACAAAAATTCATCGTGTGCTACAATTCCGCCAGTCACAGTGGTTAAAACCATATATGGAATTTAACAACAGACTACGACAAAAGTCTGCAAATTATTTTGAGAAGGACCTCTACAAACTGTTTAACAACGCCATGTTTTGGAAAAACAATGGAAAACCTTCGTAACCGTATGGATATACGACTGGTGACAAATGAGAAGACTCTGGAAAAGTTAATTGCAAAGCCTACGTTTATCGATCGAACATTATATGCTGCTAATCTAGCCTCTGTACATATGGCTTCTCGTCAGATCGTATTCAACAAATCTATATACATTGGAATGAGTGTGTTGGTATCTCCAAGACATTAATGTACCACTATCATTATGATGTGTTGTTGCCATATTATGGATCTGAAAACCTGAAGCTCATGTATATGGATACTGATTTGTTCATTCATCGTGTGATGACTGAAGATGTCTACCAGGACAAGCTACGTTTTCTCGAGCACCTAGATACAGCTAATTACCCTGTCAACCATATATGCTATTCAGCTCTAAACAAGAAGGTGTTGGGAAAATTTAAAGATGAAGCTAATGGTAAAATCATCCAGCGCTTTTTCGGACTACGACCTAAAATGTATGCACTAGATATCCATGACTCAATGATAAAAAAGATTAAAGGCATTAAACGTAGTTCTATCAATCTGTACATTACATTTGGGATTTATGCTGACTCTTAAAACCGGAGAAATCATCAGAACACCCTTGAATCTGATCTTATCTCGGGAGCATGCTCTTGCCACAGTGCAAGTGAATAAAATCACATTGACTCCGTTTGATGATAAAAGAGTTATTGCTGAGGATGGAATAATGACATATGCGTATGGACATTACGCCATTACAACCAGCGCTTAAAAGAATGTAAGTCGGAGATGAAGATTTTCTCGTGAGTCTACAATCTTAAAAAAATGAAGGTTATCCGTGTGATGTGTATGCAACTATCTGATGACCGATGAAGAAAGAAGAAGATGGAAGGGAGGGTGATACACCTGACATTAGGAGCAATCCTAATGCTAGTCTCAAGCCTAGATAAAAAGGGGAGAGACACTTACAAAGAACTAAAATAAAGGTATTTTGGCGTAAACTTTTGAATTAAACCTCTCGAATAATAAAGCCTGAATAAACATTGCAATTTCAGTAAAAGAAAGTTGAGGTTATCTCTGGTTAGCCAGATTAGGTTAGATGATGACTGAATGGAATAGATGATGAGATGAACGTTTGGGATTGGTCAGGTTAATCTAGTCTAGGTTCTCGTACTTATTGTCTAAGTTATGAAGGATGGATTAGCTTAGATTACCTTAGCAATGGGCTGGTTACGTGTTGTTCTTACGTTTTGTTACGTGGTTACATAGTTGCTACGTGTTGTTACGTCGTGTGACGTTTCTGGTTACGAGATGTCACATGATGTTGCGTGGTTACGTGCTTATGTTACTTAGTATGACGTCTTGTCATGCTGTTATGTTACGTTGTGTTACGTCTTGTTACGTGGTTACGTTAGATGATGATAGGAATGAATAGACAATGAGAAGATCCAGAACATACAAGGTGGGAATAGGTTAGGACGTATACTTCACTGTAAATCGATATACAGTTTGTCCCTCTCCGTCTCGCACACTACTGTTTAACATATAAAAAGTTTGTAAGGATTAGGTTGTAACTTTGGATGAGAAATGTTTTATAATATAATTACTCTCTATATTACCGTATAAATCTACATTCCTCCTTCTTCTTCAACCCCTGTCTATCCTTGTACCACTCCCGTTTTCCACATTTCTCCCATATAAACGTATACTCTACTCCTCAACCCCTCTCTAGCCTAGCACCTCTCCTCGTATTCCCTACCGCTCTCATATAAATGCATTTTCCTCCTTGAAGACTCTCTCAACCTAGCACCTACCTTCGTTTTCCTCGTCTCTCCATATAAACGCATACTCTGTCATTCAAACCTTCCTGCCTAATACCTCTCCTCGGTTTGCTAGCTCTCCCATATAAAAACGCTATATTCTACCCTTCAAGTCCTGTGTGGTCTAGTACCTCTCCTCGTATTCCCTATCTCTTCCGTATAAAGCGTATCCCCTCCTCCTTCAGCATCAGTCTAGTCTAGCACTTCTCCTCGTATTTCCCTATCTCACCCGTATAAGCCTATATTTCCGTCCTTCAGCATCTGTCTAGCCTATTATCTGTTCACGTTTTCCCTATCATTCCCTTAAAAGTCATACTCCACACCTCAAACCCTGTCTAGCCTAACACTTCTCATATTCCCCTAGCTCTCTCATATAAGGCGCATTCCTCTACTTCAGCCCTGTCTAGCCTAGCATCGACCCTAGTATTCCCTATTTCTCGCATATAAACGCCTACTCTATCATTTAAACCTCCTAGCCTAATACCTCTCCTCGGTTCGCTATTCCTCCCATATAAAACGCGATATTCTACCCTTCAAGTCCTGTTTAGTATAGCATCTTTCCTTGTATTCCCTATCTCTTTCGTATAAAGCGTATCCCTCCCTCCTTTAGCATCTGACTAACCTAGCATCATCCCTGGTATTCCCTATCTCTCCCCTATAAACGCATTTTCCTCGTTGAACCGTCGTATCTACCCTCATTTTCCCTATCCTTTCCCACATAAACACAAAAGTGGCCCAGCTTCTGTCTATAATACCGTCTGTCTCCGTTTTCCATACATTCCTCATATAAGCGTATGCCCTACTCCTTAACCTCTGTCTACACTAGCACCTCTCCTCGTATGCCCTATCTCTGTCGTATAAAGCATATCGTTCCCTCCTGGAGTCCCTGCCCTACCTCGGAATTCTTCTCGTTTCCCCTATCTTCTCCATATAAACGCATTTTTCCTCCTTGAAGGATCTGTCAACCTTGCATATACCTTCGTTTTCCTCGTCTGTTCATATAAAAAGCCCTACTCTACCCTTCAAGCCCTGAATAGTCTAGTACCTCTCCACGTATCCTCTATCTCTCCTGTATATGTATCGTATTCCCCCTGCTTCAGCATTGTCTAGCCTATTATCTGTTCAGGTTTTCCCTATTTTTCCCATATAAGCGGCTATTCCACTTCTCAAACTCTATCTAGTCTAACACTTCTCCTCGTATTCCCCGTATCTCTCATATAAAGCGCATCCCCACTCCTTCAACCTCTATCTAGCCTAACATCAATCCTGGTAGTCCTTATCTTCCCCATATAAACGTATTTTCCTCCGCATCCACCCTCGTTTTCCCTATCCTTTCCCATATAAACGCAAAACTGCGCCAGAATCCCTCTGTATACCCTACTAACGTGTTCTCCTAATCAGAATCATCTTTCAGCATCTGCAGCCAGTTCTCAGCGTTTTCAAGGAGTCGATCGAAATCATCTTTCGTCTCGCTTCCGCCATTTTGTCTATCAATGTGCAGACATAGACGGATACATACGCAAGACATACACAGCTGCACCCGCGAAATACAAGCAAACATGATCACATCATTAAATGCATTCCAACATATGTCGCTTATTTAGCAGCCACCCTGGAGTTCGCTTCCAATTCTGTTTACCTTTAGCTTACGTCGCTGATCTGGTGCTTTAATGCGTATAGTGCATCATGATGATGATGATCATGGTAATAATAATAAAAAGAAGAACATATAGTATAATTATAATAATAATTAACAATAACCATAATAA
The DNA here is from genome assembly GCA_030765065.1 of Deroplatys truncata. NCBI lineage: Eukaryota > Metazoa > Arthropoda > Insecta > Mantodea > Mantidae > Deroplatys > Deroplatys truncata. The sequence goes on along the minus strand of CM060990.1, from coordinate 4,640,213 downwards.
CAAATACTAGCAACAACAACGATAATATTAATCATAATAATAACAACAATAGGGGAACAAATGTACCCTTATGTTTGAATGGTTTTCGTCGCGCTGTAATGTTTTGATTTACCCTATTATGCGTATAGTGAATAACAATAATAAGTAACCACGATAGCAACAATAATAACAATAACGAAGAACAACAACAATTATAACTAACAGTATCAACAATAACCATCAACAACCATAATAATATTCATTATAATACCAAAAAAGGGCGAACAAATGTCAATAATATAGACTAGGTGCTCTCGTGTTTGCATAGCGCCTTAATGTTTTGATTTACCCTGCTATACGTATAGTGCGTGGCAGTAGTAGTAGTAGTAGTAGTAGTAGTAGTAGTAGTAGTAGTAGTAGTAGTAGTAGTAGTAGTAGTATTAGTAGTAGTAGTATTAGTATTATTATTATTATTATTATTATTAGTAGTAGTAGTAGTGGTAGTAGTGGTAGTAATAGTAATATGAACAAATGCCAGTGATACGCATTACGTGGTATTACGTTTGCAAGATTTTCGTTACGGTTCTTTAATTGTTTTGTTTACTCTACTTAGTGTAGAGTGCGTAATGCTAATACTAATAATAGTTATATCACTAGTAATAGGTAAACAAATGCCAGTGGTACACGTTACGTGCTATCATATTTGCGTCATAATCATTACAGCGCTTTAATGGTTTGTTTATTCTACATTGCGTATAATGCATAATGATAATAACAATAATAATATAATAATAAAATAATAATAGCAACAATGATATAATAATAAAAACAATATGGCAACAAATGTCAGAATACACGTTACATGCTGTCGTGTTTCGTGGTTTTCGTTACGGCGCTTTAATGTTTCGATTTACTGTACTATACGTGTAATGCGTAATATAATGATGATGATTTATAATAATAATAATAATAATAATAATACTAATAAATTCAGCTAACAAATGCAAGTGACAGACATTAAGTGCTCTCGTGTTTGCATGGTTTTCCTTACGGTGCTTTAATATTTTGATTTAGATCAGATAAACACAGTTTAGAAAATAGATATAAACAGATAGTGATAGGTCAGATAAAGACATTTTAATTATTTGTCAATCTAAAAATAATAATGTGAATGTGCATTTATTCCCGCGAAACTAGTTCGTGCAACTAAGTGGAAAACATTGTACACTCTAGTGAAGCCGTTGAAGGAGCGTGATAACGAAGCGCGTTTGCTCCAGTTCTAGCGCACGCAGAGATACGGCGGGGTTGGACCACCTGGTTGTAGCTATTTAATGTATAATGATCGTTGCTGGTTTTAAGTGTATTATTTGTGCGCGAGTCAAATTCTTAATAATTTTCAATTTAATGCTTTTCACTTTCAATAGTAGAATGGAACATGCTACATTTTGTTATAAAACCTTGAGTAATTAATAAATAATGTAAAGCATAAAATATTCTAGTTGTGAAAATTCCTACAAATACGATGGCAGGGTCTCTCCTGTTCCAAATGTATACTTACTTAGCTGTCATGTGTTCTGAATCAATATTTTAAAACATTACCGATTATATATTTTATTTTTATTTCCATTAGCTTCGTCCTTATACGATATATGTTCATACAGTTAACTGGTTACCCCGCAGCCCAGTTCTAACTTCCATAGTCGGAAGTTGGGTAGTGAAGTAGGTAGGTATAAGATCTGTAGTGAATTCTGGTTTTCATATTTGAAAGTTACCTTAAATTAGGGCATATAAGTTATACAGGTGACCTGTGAAGTAATACGAGATTGTAAGGTCCAATTGGAATATATTATCTCAAAATGAATTTGAGAATGCCTTGTGTTTCGCTGGAAAAATGTGAGCAAATGCATATACATATTTAGTTTCTTTTCACCTGTGATGTGGAATTGAACTTTACGTATAACATGCTTCATGTTGTTGTTTGCCTGTATGGAAAGCTTTATAGTGCATATTATTGAATATTTCCAATGTTACCTCATAGTTCATCATTTTCCACGCATCCAGCATATAGGTAATGTACATCTTTTTAGTTTTTAAATTAATATTTAAACACAGTGACAGAATAATAAAGTGCTTACTATCATGTTTAAGTGAGGCTCAGAGTAAACTTGAGAATGCTCCTTTAAGTATGCAGCAACATTTAGCAGTGTTTTAGAAAGAATAAATATCTTGATGGTATAAACGTACTGCTTCCAGAACAATTTGTCCCCAGAATTAGCAAATGGTTTCAAGTTTTGCCCAATAACCTCTGCAGTATCTCAGGATCACATTACAATGACCAGAATGTTGTTTACGTCAGAATTTACATTTTAAGTACCAAAAATGCAAAACGTAACTATTTCAGTGTATAATTAGTCTATATTTCAAAAAATTAGAGCGTATTTCAAAGCTGTTTGCAGTATAAATACATGCATGTTTTAGGTATATTAGTGCATATAAATCTAATGCCTAGCTCTAAGTAATTGCAAAATCACGAAGGAAGTGCCAGTTTACCTGGACGTGATGACGCTACACATTTGCATGTTTAAGAAATACGGCAACGCTTTACCCACATTCATAGGACGATGTAAACATTTTACTGTGATGCCTCCAAACTAAAATGGCAAGAATTATTGCTACAATCAGGGCTTGAATTTTGTCCAATTTATTATTTATTTGGGTGGTTTGCTTTCAACCAGGCATCTGGCATGGCCTGGAAATGCAATCATTGATTCCCGCCTGTATTGCTTTATCCTTTTTGTTAATTATATAACCCAGTTTGAAACGAGTAGGTAACTTCTCTCTTTAAGTGAAATAAAATCACAGTTTTACGGCTAATGCGCAGTAAAGACTGGTTGAAACGCGATAAACTGTCTGGTAATAAACTAAGGTTCATTTCCTGCACATATATGCCAATAATGTTTGGGACATCGTGTTAATTAGCGTTGGTTTTAACGGCGGTTTATTGCAAAAGTTTTTTATGACACCAGGTTCAATTATCGGATAAAGCATGATGGAGCAGGGAACAAATATTTGTAGCCCGATGCAGTGCCATTCATGGTAACCAAACTGGACATCCTATTAACTCAATATGCTACGCGTCTGTGCGTTCTCGTGGACATTTATCTGTAACGGTGTACAAAACGTGCAGCGATAGGGATTCATTATTCTCGTTGTTCATTCTGGGCAGATCTTGACCAGACTTTCGCTACTTTAAGGGTCACTGAAACTGAGTTTTCAAACTTTTTAAATTTCAAAGATATTCCCTTGAAAATTGGCACACCTAATATGAGTATATATGGAAATGCCTGTGCGAAAGCTCAAAGCTCTGATTCAAATAGTTTCTCATACTATACAATTAAATGCTTTTAATTAGCGAAAAAAATGCAAATTTATAAAACTACCTTGCACATTCAAATTTATCAGAGAACTAAAATAGTGACATTTTCTAATACCTAAGTACAGTGGAAATAAGTGTAAGGATTTCATTGAAATTGATGTTATTAGTTGTAGAGAAATGCATTTTTGTTTCTATGAAGTTGGTTGGTGTTAAAATTTTTCTTGTTTTTCAGTACAAATCAATATTTTGTGAGCCAAAGAATAAAGCAATCATAAAATGCATGCTTCGTTCTTTAGATAGATAGACATTTTAGATTATGTGTGCAAAGTTGCTTACAAATCAGAGCAAAACTGAAATTTGAGGAATAAACATGTCAAACTGAGAAAAACACATACAAAAGAGGTCCAGTTGGGTAAAAAGGCAACGCATGGGTGATTTAAACATGTCACTGGAATTTTAAAAATGGCGGTCAGAATGATTCACAAGTTTCCATAGAATATTTTGTATGATATAATTAAAAAATTGAACATTATATTTTATCCTACAATTGTCCCAGTGTTCCTTAAAAAAGCTGCAAAAAATAAAACCAAAAATGTGTGGAAAGCTGTAGATGACATTGAAACAAACAGTTTGTCTATAATATTTTGTTTTCCTGTAATGGACGATGTACCACTTGGTATAGGACGATGGGTCGGTTGATCGCCTACATTATTACTTGAAGCCATACCTTCAGAAAAATGAATTGGCATTAGTGGTTATTTAAATCTCTGTATTTGAACCTTTTATGAAGAAACATCTTGTTTGTGCAACCCCAGTTTGCATCAGAGGTAGATTGATGACTCAAATTAATGCAGCAGCAGGATATATTAACGATAATTTCACAGCATTTTACAAATAATTTCTCGCCAATGTAACCTCCCTGTACAGACGAAAAGTTATATTGGCATTTTGTTAAAATCTGTTGCGTACGGGTGCAAATGTTCAGTAAAACAATAAAGTGTTATAATAGTTTGTGTTACATTCAAAAAATAAAGAGAAATGATGAAAATATAACTTTACGTTTTATAGTTTTTAGCCATTAGAGCTTAATAGAGACAAAAGAGTAATAAACGTTTCAAAATATTGTTACGTAGCTCTGGTGCGACTTATCGCGTGGATGGCGCCGAGCGCCTGGCTGGGTGGAGAGATCACGACGAGGCTCTCCCCGACTTAAATTATAGAAGCGCTATCGAGATATAACGGGAATTTTCTAGAAGTTTCTTTCTCCCCTCTCATGAAGCTTCCAGAAACCCGTACGTTTATATATAAGCGACCGTGGTCGGGAGTCAGCGAGGGAGACAATTGTTCTTGGTGCAACATAACGTGCTGGTTAATAGGTATGTTTTTCGAGTGAGGTTGTGACGTATAGTGACTGCTGCTACTGCGAGAGATTAGAGAGGTCTTGTGTTCTTCGATCCAGCGGGGGAAGCGGAAGGAAAAAGAGGCTGCTTCTCGCGTGATTCATTACAGCGCCACGCGGGAGGAAAAGTGAAGTGACAGTGGAAACTCAAAGTCACAATATATACTAATACTTAATACTCAGAACCATGTTTACAAATACTAATTTTTACATTATCGTTATTTTTGCTGCATTAACAAGGGAACATTGTCAGTTCAGGATATCAGTTGCAAAAATCCACTGGTACCAGCAAAAGGGCAGAGTGATAATTCCAAGGTGATATGCTGAATAGGGCCCGAATTTTAATGACAAGGCATACTTTTTCCTGAACTTTAGGGTGAATTTTACAATAACTTATGCATGAATCCAGGTATTGTAATGTAGAGAAACATATTTTTGTTGTGCATATAAAGATATATTTACACCTTTTAATAATAGGTCATATTTCTGCCAACTTTCGCCAAAAATACATATTTTTGTCGTATGTTTAAGGACACAGGAATAAAGGTATGAAAATGTTGCTCACGTGACAATGTTTCAGGTGACATTGTCACAAATAAACACAACAATTACTACAAAGCTTTACAGTAAACAAGCAGTGTAACACACTAGTCGGTTCGCTGACGTAAGACATTGTGGACCACAAATTGCAAAGTGTTCTCCAGCGAAATCCTGAATATTCTACAATGTGCAAAATTAGTGACAGTCTTTTTGGGAATGCCACTACATTTGTTGACAAGGAACCAAAGCTGGTCTGCAGTGACCCCACTGCCTCCAAATACGCCGATACAAGCACATGGTCAATGTCTTCCCGTTCGGATAGGATTTAACAGAGACTTAGGTTATGAGGCTGAACATGATCACATTCGTCACGTGCAGCTGAGTGCATGGAATCGTGCCGATTCATGCGCAGTGGTTTGCATTAGTAAGGAAATACTAACCCCTCTGCCAACCACAGGCCCACCCCTCTTCTGGTCCTAGCGCTCCATTTAATGTTTGCCTTACCAGCCCGTTTTCCTTAGCACCTGAGCATGAAATTGGCCTGTGTTCATAGTTTAATGTTTGAGAGCCAGACGTTTGATATGCACCGTCACAGCTAGGCGTGCCTTCCAGGCACTCCGGTGAAACGTTTCCGTATTCCTCCCATTTCGTCAATCACCGAGGCCTGACTTTGTTCACAGGCTAATGAGTATGTGTCAATTCAGATATAAAAATTGGCCCACCCACGGCTGTTGTAGAACGGAGATCATAAAGAGCTTTTTTCCAATATCAAATAAAAAATAACACTGTAATAAACAAAAAAACATCGGCTTGTTTCCATGCACTCGAATGTGCATACATATATGTGCATTGCCTCGTAGTTTTCCCAGACCCAAGGCTTCCCAGATGTTTTATATTATTTTGATATAAATGTACCTTTAGGTATTTTTATTTCTGTAGCTTATTATTATTATTGTTTTCGGATTCTTTTACAGCTAGTATATTTTTGTAGCAGTGAGTTTCGTAAACAATGCAATTTGGGGATATTATAATTAATACATTTGACATGGTAAATCTAAACATCCATAAATAATGTTCTCGTTATAGTATTGCAAAATCTTTACCTGCGTGCAGCAGTTGGTTAGAAACATTCAGGCTGGATCTCGGCCACAAAGAAACCCACAATTGATTGGACTACGCGTCTAAAATACGTGTTCAACAAGTGGTTTAACACCCCGCCCCTTTTACCACATTAATCGACAAAAGAAGCCGAAGTCCCTAAGCGCTTGTCACCTGTCAGGCTTGGTTGACACGGGTTATAACCCATGTCATCAATTTTATAATGATCAGACACGTGTTCAATTATCGCGTGTCATTGACTTAGCAGAAGTAAGCCGCGGACAAAGAATCTACCGGCCTTCATCGCTGGAAGCCGCCGCCCCTCCCTTAAACTGATGATCGCCTGGCTTAGATCGATTAAAATAATGCAGATGTTAATCAAAATGTTTAATAATTGACTTTCGTGTCATAATATGGATTTTTTCTCTGAATCTATTAACATCAGATTCGTTCTATCGTCACCCACTTCCCATCTGGTAATTGATTGTTACTATCCCTGTCTGTCCGTCTTTGAAGATTACTGTCATTGAAAGACGCGTGCCATTGATCGATTAACAGATTTAAGTGTTTAATAATTTACCTCAAAGAGCTGTAGCCGATAAAGACTCGCGACAGGGATTAGGGAATGTGAAACTTAAACTCTATTTGCATGTCAAATGTACAGCCATTGAAAGACGCTTGTTGTTGGTCAATTAACTTAATTAAGTGTTTTATAATTGACCGGATATGCATATCCAAGATGACTACTAATTTACATATAAAAGAATACCGTCACTTACCCGATAACATGTCTTTCTCGGGAATTTGCTCAACTCAATGGCGAGCGGAAAGCTTGAACATGTTACGATATATTAGGCAGCCGGATCTTTCTGGCAGCGATGTCAATATGTTGCAACCTGTACAGCAACTCTCTCTTTGTAATAGAAAGCCTTCTCCTACACGGCTTCACCCTGCCTGTGACGTCATTAACAACTCGCAACCTGCAATACACGCTGGCTCCTGTCTGTCGCCAAAGGCAAAAACGTCTTAGAATCTGTTCAAAAACCCTATCTTTGTAATCAAGAAACTTCTGTTAAATGGAGTTGAGTTTCTTATTTATGGACGCTCCTTAACTACTAGGGTCCTTAGCGTCCCATTCTATATTCGGGTGAAGGACCGAAAATTTTGCTCACAGACCTCTTTATCAGGCCTGAGGTTCTTTTACGTATCGTAAATCTACGACACGGGAACAACGGCTTTACTTCACTTCCGGAGGAAGGCATGCTAAGGACCTTTACGCCCGAAAAAATCCATCGCCCTCCACCCGGTTTGAACCCGTGACCTCGGGAATAAAGACTAGCACGGTACCCCTAGACCACGGAGGATGACTTCTCTTACATAGCTCCACCACCGCTGTGACTCTATTAACTAGTTCCGACCTACAATCTACCATTTTCAACGCCGCTGCCTGACGTCATTAACTTGTTTAAGGTTCTAAACAGGTGGCTATGTATATAAGCAGCAATGTCCCTCCTTGCAGGCACTTGTTGAGGCGTCTTCATTCAGTGATATTCGAAATGGCTAGTGATAACGCTACTCGTACATTAGATGAAAACTGTTGCTGGGGCGAGTGTGGTGGAGAATATTATCATCATGTGTACTTTCATGCGAAAGTTTCCAATGGCTTAATCGTACATTATTGTGTAAGAAACTATCGTATCACGATCAGATGTCAAAACTGGATATATGTACAGAGGACCGTGCAGTTTATTGAAGAGGGAGCTGTTAAGTAATATTTTCTTGAATACAGGATGAAGAAGTAGATTGTTTCACGTATGGAAAAGCCGATTTGAAGTAGGAGTTATTGAAGGAGTTGTATTATATTTCAACTGTTGGGAGCCGAACTTGTAATAGTTGCAACCGCACGTAGCCGTAACAGCTTCCGGTAGCCTTCGCCCCAAATGTACTTTCAGGTGGCCTTTGCTCCAAGTTCAAAAGAAATATTAGCCTTTAATTTAACTGTTTCTTTAAATATTATATACTTATGTTGGCCTCGGCTACGTCAGTATTTGTTAGAGACACGTTTCTCTCAGCAGGGTTTTGGTGCGACAAGAATGTAGGTACACAGATTATAATTTTACTTCACTCCTTATATTAATACTTGATACGATTTAAATAACACTTCACTGATACAGAGAGCTGTGAGATTATTTTTATTAATTAATTACACTTTTTAACGCGCAAACTTACTTTTCGTCTCACACGAATACATATTATATTTCTTGAGGACTCTTTTTGCGTCTGGTTAGTAACTCGGTCTGCAGGCAACTGACTTCTAGATTTGTAGATTTTGCTATATTTCAGTTTCTGATTGTCTAATCCTACTCCAATAGAATACCCTCATTTAACTAAAGCTTTTTCTGGTTGTTGATAGGCTATTCTATAAACTGTCACTAAAATTACATTATTGTTACTCCAAGAATCACAAGTAGTACTGTTAAACTTTCTTACTCATTATTGACTCAAGGTTATCTCATTGTTACCTCATTGTTAGCAACTTTTAACTTATTATGCTCACAGCTCCTACACTATTAAATTACGTAATATATTCACCTAACATTATTACACATGGGTACAATAATATAAGCATATGCAGTGACTGTTATATACATTTTACAAATTATTACATACACATATTGCTTCAAGACGGGCTGTTTTTCAATTTACATATTATATAATTTGACTGAAATCATTTAAGTGTTAAAAATACTGCCTCAAGGAGGATGTAGCATGCCAGGTTTAAATTAATTTAATTTGAAATGCCTTTTTCTTTAGAGCAAATTGCATGGAAGACGCGCAACTAAGTGTTATCGAAGAAATTATGTATTTGTAGCAAAGCACTTATTAGAATGTGATACAGAATATATGCAATGGATACATGCATTTTGCATTATAAACTAATCCAGCACGATCGTAGAGCGTGTTTCCTCCTCTGCAATGACAAGTGTGAAGTCTACCAACGTAGGAAGAGAACGTTTGAGTAAGTTGTAGCAATACTAGAGATAAATGCATATTTATTTATTGCTTCTAATGTTATTCTTATGTGTCTCACCTAAAAAAATTATTACAGATTGTGAATGACCGTACCTGGGGTTCTCGTGCCAATATAGGGGCTGGATCCTGAGAGATTTGATGTCTTTATACTAGAATCCCCCATCTCAGAGCGGGATACTGTGCCCATGGATGAGGATGTCGCTTCAGTATGCGACGATATTGCTCCTGATAGAAAGTTATGTGGGTAGAGGGTGGCAAAATCAAAAGACTGCAGATTACTCACTGCAGATATAACCAGAAACCCGCAAAACCTTGAGGTGAGTATTCTACGCTTTAATCATACTTTGTTTTAACATGTGTAGGAAATTATGGATTGTATGTACTTCTCCTTCAGGTGTATGGGATAATTTTAGTGTGATTTTAAGATTATTTTGAATATATGTTATAGGGTTACAAGGAAGGAGTGAAAGAAGAGGAAGAATGAGAGAGTCCAGAAACAGCAAAGGCATGGGTGTAAGAGGAGGATTCTCAACGAAGGCCTCATGGTCTCTTATTCATTGAAGGTATACAATTTTTGCCAGCGGAGAATGGAGAATCGATTCCTCATGCTCAATGACGTCGTCATATCACCTCGCATAGTGTAAACACTGGACTACATTATGGCATCCTCTCTCTCTACATAAGTTATGAAAGTCACAATTCATTGGTTTATATTAGAAAATAAGACTGGGAGGTAATATCTAAAAACATTCCTACGATTCAAGATCATCTATAACAAGAAAAAATGTTTACGTGAGTAAAAATTCTAATAATGTGATTTATGCATACAATTTTCTTGTATTCCTTGACAATCCAATTAATTTTATAAATACTTGTTTAAATGATCGTGTAACATCTTTAAACATCTAGGAAATATAAAACAGCCGTTACCCTATATTGAAGGAGACTTGAATAATTTAAATGAATTTTACAAGTCAGGAGCTTCTAGTTTTTCAGGGAGAGGAGACGGAAAAGGAAAATGCTTGAAATGTATAAGAAGGGCAATAAAAGGGTGTTATAGCATATTATCTAAATTTTTTATTGTTTAAAATCATCATATTACAATCCTTCACAAATACCATGCATCCATTTCCAAATACAATGATGGTCTAGACTTCTTACACACATAATTATGTAATTGTTAGCATCACATGGGAAAGAGGCTTTTAAATAAAAGCTTTGTCATGTGGAATCATGCAGTACAGTGAAGTTTGGGCTGCGATATCTGTAAATGCTGGAATATCGAATCTGATGTTGACAGCTCCATTTATACCCTTCACAGGTTGATAAGAGCAGTCCATCACGAATAAAGTTGCACGACGAAACAAAAGACCTTTCTCTTCAAGAGTGAATAACTATCTCTATCACAATAGGGACCTTGAAATTTGCAGAACTTTTCATATAGTAAAACAAACTTGGAGTTTATAAAGTCCAAATTCCAGTCACCATAGGGGTTGCATTCACTATTGATGAATAATCTCAAATTAGTAATGTTTCAGTGACAAAACTCCGAAATGTTATCGCTAAAATCACCTAAACTTGCAGTCTGTGCTCCCCTATGACAAAGCAAGGCTTCTCAAGCTTCAATGTTACCAAATTCCATGTGAAGGATCTTGTCTTAGGTATCAGGCTGGGTGTGAAGATCCATGGAACGAAAGGCGATATGTAGTGGTGTATCGGCCATTACAATTTTAAGAGCTTGAACCCTTTCAGCATCAGGAAAATAAAATACAAGCATTCTCCATTCGATTCTAGTTAACTTCACATTAGCTTTCTCTCCTTCTGAAACCTGGCCACAATTTCTAGAATTTTTGGATCTTATGAGAAGCAATTCAAGCTTGCTGTTGAGTATAAGCTTCTTATGGTCATCAGCAAATCCTAGGAGCATCGACAGCGGGACTCTAGCATTGAAAGCCCCATTTGCTGCATGTACTATATCAAATTGTTCACCAGGATAAGCCCATCCGGTATTCAGCAGATGATTCGGCTCCACAGAATTCCTTCTTCTGTCTACAGTTGTAGCATTCATATCTAGACGAATTTCATCAAACATGAAGGCTATGGCATTGTTGGTGAGCGTCGTTTTAGTAGGAGATCCATCCGTTTGCTGTGAGCACTCTCGATGTAAAGATAACCTTTGTTAGGCAATGTGTACAAATTTTCAGCTTGGCAGGGTATTTTAATTTCATCATTTACATCCAGAGCGGATATGGTGTGTGGTAGAAAAACATGCTCCTCTTTGGTGATATAGTCATCAAAGGCCGGAACTTCGGTCACGTTTAAGATATCCATTATAGCACTTTGCACCCTATTCTCCTGAGGAACTTGCGTCAGCATTGGCTAACTTTTCGGCAGTTGCAGAGATAGTATGCCTCAAATTTCCTATGCGAGGCATATTATAGTATTTACGATGCCATTTAAAGCTAATCACCATTTCGTCTTATGTGGAGTCTTGTAGTTATAACTTCGTTTCTGCAGTTGATTTCCTTGCCGTATTGATGTACCGCTCAAATAGTGATCTGATGTATATAGTCTATAATTATGACGGGTAGATGTATCGGATTCAATGGCTCATGAGAGATGTTATACTCTGGTGGAACAAAAGGGAAGAAGTAGTAGAGCGAATGTCCACTTCTGCTGTCAATGAAAGAACCTGTTGCAGTAATAATCTCTACGGTTACGATACTCACTTTAAACATATTCACAAGAACATCAGGTTCAGGCACTACTACAGCAGAAACTATATTAGTGTCAGCGAATCCTAGAAGCGTCCCTATAAACCTATCCTTAGAAAACTCTATTGTTTAAGGACATGTGGTTTCAGCCTTGATTGTGTTGTTAGTGGGTCTTGTTAAGAATACTTCATCATTCAATCCTATTGTATTCTTTAGAAATGCACTGATATCAGCAATCTCGTAGATTTCATGAGGAATAACAACGGTTTCAGATTTACCATTATGAGTATAATGAAATCTATTATTACTTTAATCGATTTTTGGTATTGAGTGGAATGTTTCAAATTTAAGAGAGCAACCTCATAGTGGCCTGAAGGATGTAGCAGTAGATGAGGGTTTAAATATATTGAATGAACAGCGTCTGGTATATCTGTATATTATAGAGGATTTTAACACCGTGTAAATAGCTCTCAATCTCAGGTGGTTTCAAGTTACCAAAACTATCAAACAGTGTGTTACATATCCTTCTTTCGTTACAACAACCCAGTGCGTTCCTTCATTATTAGAGGTATCAATATTGACAATAATCCTCTCTTTGATTTGAGGCTTTAAAGGTAGTTTGTCAATCATACGCACTCCACTAAAATAAGGAATTTGTAAGCGTTCTAGCATACATATCGATACCGATGTTACTCAGAGCTTCCTCCCGTATATGTACAACCTTCTTTCAGAAAGTTTAACTTCTTCTTTAAACCCTTCTCTATAGATCCTTTATTCTTTAACTCCTGGAAGTTTTAGACACGGCAGGCAAAGACACCAACGGTACAATTGGTAAAACACCTCCTGCATTCCTCTTATTATTACTTATCTTTCGGAGTCCCTTTCCATAGGCTCCACCGCCTTGTTATGTCTTACGATTTCTGCTGTCTATCAGAAACCCTTTTTTTTACTGCAGAGGCTATTTGAGCAGCACTTCCAAACGCGGCACCTAAAGCAGAAATGATAGGTATCAAGGGCAAAAACCCGATTGCCTTTTTCTTCTTTCCGGCTCCCACTGCAACCTTGGCCTTCATGATTGCAGTTACTTTCCTCGCCGCTTACCTTTCACCCAAAGTTAAATCTGCTGACTGAACACAATTCCAGACCTTCTGTGCAAGAATATTATCTACCAAGTGTCCCGAAGAGGTGTTCTTATGCTCAACGTATGCAATATCTGCTGTTTACTAGCTTCGTCTAATTGATTGATTCTCGGGCCTTCTCTTTACAGACGCTTTTCCAATTTCGCGCCGGGACCGAAATATGTACATCCCGGCAAGTGAGCTTAAAATGGGACAGAATGAATTATGTAATTGATAATTCTGGTGCCGCGCTTATAATACAACAGCCTCGCCCTTTAGCTGTCCTGATATACTCACTACATATATGCATTACCCTTTTTATACTCTTCTTTTGACGTCTAACCTTACAAAACTGTAACCAAACGTAACCAATTAATCCATGTACTTGGCTTACCTATCCCTCCCATTATGAATATAAAGAGCGCGTATACTTTTAATAATTTAGTTGTTAACATGGAGCTTGTTAAGGAACAGTGCTCACTACCTATTCAGGTATTAGATTTTGAAAGTGACTAGACGTAATCGTAATGGAAAGTTGTTTCCTTCTAATGTCGGAGCGTTTGTTTTAGGAAGCTCCAGTGCAGGAAAAGGGAATGTATTACTCAATATTCTGCTTCATGAGAATGGACTGCGTTTCGAAAACATGTGTATTTTTCAAAGTCCCTCTATCAGCTAAAGCATCAACATCTCATTTAAGTACTTGAAAGTATTGATGGTATAGAAGTGAACACTTTCGACAAGGAAAAGATGTTTTGCATCCTTCTGAATTCAAAGAAAATGTCATCTCTATATTTGTTGACGTTATTACTAAAAAGCAGGGGAAACCCGCATACTTTTACAGCATGGGAAGACATTGAAATGTGGACTCTGTATATGTAGCACAATCCTATGCTAAAGCGGCAAAACATTTAATTTGCGGTAATACAAGCATGATGGCACTCTTCAGGAATGACGATTTAAACTTGAGCACATTTCTGAAGATGGCGTAAACACTGACATCACCTACAATGAATTTAAAGATCTATGTAAAAGTGTTTGGGAGAGCGTATCAGAAGGGAGACCCTTTGTTGTGATAGTTTCTGAATGTCATATTGTGACTGTCTAGTTTTTCAACTGTTTCTGTTCTCTCTCAGTTATCACTACCACCGTTCTAAGTTTTTATCTGTTTAGCTTCACTGTACGTTCACTTCACCAATGTCACTTCACTCAGGTGAACTAGTTCAATTCTCCATCAGTTCACTTCCTTCGTGACGCAGTCTCTTCACGCGGACGGTTCAATTCACAACAGTCGCTCCGCGGTAACACTCGCTGCACGTCACAGAAGCCTTCACCAACTCGATCGATGTATCGCTCTTGACGTCTCAGGGAAACTCACCCTCAACTCGCTCGCTCACCGACTGACCGATGCGAATCACTCTACTGTCACCACTACTCACCTCGCGACTCGACACGCTCTGACTTTGCACTCACTCCACTCTGACGTACTGGCACTGGCAACCCACGAGAGCGCTCGCTTTAATAGGCAGTGGAATCTTGCACATGAGGTTCTCGAACCTTCTAGAACTATTTTAACACGCTTTATGGAGAATGGGGGAGATAAAGCTTCCAGAAAGTACTACTTATCTCTCGATAGCGCGCCTGACAAGCGATGTTATAGTTATTTACTCGGACCGTTCGGTGCTGACCTCCCGATAACCTTGGGCCTTAGCCGCTGCGTCACAATATGAATGGCGGTCGATATAGCAGCAGGTTTGATGTATATATTAAGCTTGATAAAAAGGAAACTTATCATGACTATCGACAGGTTTGGTTCCCAGAGGACCGCTCCAATTATAGGAGTACTTGATCATTTTATCATAAGTAGGTAAGTCGAAGGAAACTAGCAATTGAAGAACAATAGGTTTTGCAATGTGTACAATTCTGAAGGTAATATTGATGCATCCAATAAGAATTATTTGAGCGCACTCGAAAACAGGATGCGCGATTTCTCTGCGCAAAATGGAACAACGCTGAGGTTATGGTTAAGACCACGATCAATGAACTGGTTTCAGAGTATATTCTCAAAGATATTCAGAAAATAACATTGCAATTAACAAAGTTGGATTTAAAGTGTTACTAGACTCAGTTCACGATAATGATGTCCCGAATATACAAATTTCATATGCAGTTGATAAACGATAATGGTAACATTATATTCAGCAATAAGAGAACCGTTCATATTGAATATTCTCTTGGAGAGATGGATACTGAAATAAAAATTACACTAGAGGTATGATCACTAGGAAATGGAACGAGGCGCGTCAACAGATAAACACACACTTACCAAGGAGGTCGGAATGCAAATAAACAGGAAACTACAAGGCACCACAGGGAATTAGAACAAAAACTATGGCTGAAGTGGATTCTCTAACAACTTCAACAAAATAAACGTCAGATATTCAATACTCCAGATGTCTGCATTCGGGACATTACATGTGATATCGAGCGGCAAAGATCCTCGCATTTTTTGTCTGCGTTGTAATGTTTCCTATTAATAAGTGCTGCTAAGGAAACAATATTTATCAACTATTAGCATATGAAACCCAACGGTTGTCACGTTATTCAACGATAAATGCATTGCATTAATTCATTTTTTGGATTCTTATGTGCGCATATCTCCGGAATCCTTTATTTTTGGAATATTGTACCAAATCTCCTTTGGTAGATAAAAGTTCGCATTTCATTACATCATATGCTGATTATTTTTATTATATTCACAAAAATCTCTATAGTTTTTAATTTTTTAAGAGTCTTCGGACTTTTCTAAAACTAAAATATTAGATTGAGAATAATCCACAATGTCATTAAGAGAAGTCGGCACTCTTTTAAAGCTGTTATGTTTACGTGTTCGTAGTTATAACACAAAAACTGAATAAACGCAGCGATCTGCATAGCTTATGCTCAATGATCACCAAGCGCTCTGCGAACGTGTGAGGAAACACTCAGAACAACATCCTGGTTATTAAGCGTTCTCATTGTTTAAGCCGTGCACAGCAGCTTACTTGACATTCAGCTCAAAACAAACGTGCCAAAGGACCATGCGCGCGTGAAGCAATTAACTTCTTTAATTATTTTAGATGAAACGTTATCAATAACCAGAACCGTAAAATATGTGTTTGAGTGTGTTTGAATTAGGGAGTATCTTGTCATATATAATAAGATAATTTTTCCTAATGCGTAACCGTTTTATCAATAACCAGAACCGTAAAATATGTGTTTGAGTGTGTTTGAATTAGGGAGTATCTTGTCATATATAATAAGATAATTTTTCCTAATGCGTAACCGTTTTATCAATAACCAGAACCGTAAAATATGTGTTTGAGTGTGTTTGAATTAGGGAGTATCTTGTCATATATAATAAGATATTTTTTCCTAATGCGTAACCGTTTTATCAATAACCAGAACCGTAAAATATGTGTTTGAGTGTGTTTGAATTAGGGAGTATCTTGTCATATATAATAAGATAATTTTTCCTAATGCGTAACCGTTTACACTTGGAAAATACAATTTTTTACTTAAATAAAAATAAGAATAAGTTTACTTATCCGTATGAAATTTAAGTTTAGGGAATCAAATGAAGCTGGATTTAAATAATTCGATTTAAAGGTTTCGAAATATAACAACTTGAAGTTGGAAATTTTGAGAGGATACGATAAATTTTAACAATTTTAATTACCAAATTATGACGTCCTTAATCTTAAGAGTTTGCGCAAAGCATCGTATCGGGCTTGTCTACAAGTACAGGAGGTTTCGTTTCGTTTTAAATGCAAAGCCAATTTTCCTTCTATTTCGAACGATTTAAAATGCCATGTCCCATACACCAGTGAAGACTTGGCTACGTACGCTAAGCTCATGAAAAGCCATTTTTCTTCATATAAATGGTCACAGCAGGCATAGTCGTTTGAGATAGCACATAAATACAGGAATATAATACGTGCTCTGTTCAATCCGCATTCAGACTTAGGCTGGTATGGAAGGAGCATAGACCCGATAAGAAGGTGACCACGTTTTCTGGGGAAATCCTAACACATTAGTGAATAGACTGAGGATATTCATTGCATCGAGAGACGCTAGTAATGATAGTCATAATCAAGAGATTGAGGAAATTATCCGAGAATTTAAAACATTTAAAATTATATCACGACGGCCAAACAACGTTTCTCCAGAGAGCTTCACGGACCAGAGAGAAGGAACTGCTTACGACTCAGAATTATCAGCAAAGAACTCAATGATGGTTGCAAATGGACTTGATCGAAATGATACCATATGTAAGATTAAAAAAAAACTTCAAATACATATTGATCGCAAACACTTCTACTCTAAAATGGTTTATGCAAGACCTTTTCAGGACAAAGTCGGAGTTAATGCTGCAAAGAAAGATATATTACAAGAATTTGAGGCACCGCCCAGGAACAAGGAAAACCATAAAGTAAAATAGGTTTATAACAAATTCTTTAAGAGATCACTGTTAAAGTATAATACTAACCACCACAGGCTGCAGGTGTTGAACGTTTAATACGAACCTTGAAGAATATAATGTATCGCGAGCTTTTAGCCCAAGGAACCTAAAAGTGGTTAGATCTTTTACCCATGGAACATTACAAAATGCAACGATACTTTCTTTTCATTCGACTATCCGCCTGAAACCTAATGAAATGAAAACATTAATCTTCTTTTGATTGTGTATAACTATAATTAAGATCGAACAGAGAAGAAGGGAGCAAAGAAGTTTAGTGTTGGTGACTATGTCAGGGTATCTAAACATAAAACATAAATGATACTTTCAAGAATGATTCGAATGTAACTGCGGTGTTGAAATCTTTCAAGTTACTCGTGTGAAGCGTACTCCTACTGCTAAATACACACTAAAAGGATAAGCGTTCCCTCTGTGGACATGAACTAAAAAGACTAATTATCCTTACAATTATTTAACAGAACATGTGCTACATAAACGCGGAAACAGAGTTCTTGTAAAGTAGTATGGTTTTGAAGATACCAAATGGATCAATAAATAGGATTTTGTGTAATCTATCGGAAAAATGTAAATAATATGAAATGTTCTTTGGCTGTAAACCACTAGAGCTTTATTAATATTATTTGTAATACTCTGCCATTTCTAGGTTCATTCTGTTTAGTAGTAATAATAATAGTAATAATAATAATAAATAATAATAATAAATTGATTAAAACACTATTAAAGAGAGATAAACACAATATTAAAGCACAATTTAAGGAGCAAAGTAGCAATACTACAATGATTTAAAAAGCCTCATTAATAAACGTATAAATATTAAAGCATAGTTTGAGGAAAAATGATACGATACTGACATAAAAAACCCCACAAATGAAACATGTATACACGATTAAATCATAATTTGGGGAAAAATTAATAATACATCTACTAAAAAGCCCTCATTAAAGAAACACACATATATGCAGTAGTAAAACATAATTTTAAGGAAAAAATAATAATACAATGATTTAAAAAACGTCATTAAAGAAACATACGTAGTTGCATATGCAATAATAACAGATTATTTGAGGGAAAAATAATCATGCAGTGATTTAAGCAAATCCTCATTAAGGAAACATACAAACATACATTTACAATAATAGAATATTATTTCAGGGAAAAATAATAATACAATGACTAAAAAAACCCTCATTGAAGAAACATAAGTAGTATAGCTAGCACTTTAGGCCGTCCATTGAACCCTAATAACGTCATCACGCCAGGGCATGTAACACAAACAACACAATTGAAGGCCGCAAACAAGGCCATGAGAAGGCCACTGCCGCGACCACGCCCAAAGCGGTGGTTTTCCGTTCATGTAGATTTTTTTCATTTAAAAATAAAAGAGGTTGAGTAAATTATTGATCGATTGCAATGGCAAAAAAAGGAACGTTGCATTGCCCTTGGCATGTCATTTCCCACACAATATGACTTTATTCTTTTCCTTGTCTATCCCGATTTATGTTAGTTACTACTGATTTTTGTAGGTATATTGAAGGATGGGAGTGAATTTTCCCTATATTCGAATGTAAAGGAAAAAAGTTAGAAAATAAGAGACGTGAATGTAAGTTAGTTTTTTATTCATTCTCATAAGATGCCAGTGTTGAGTTTATTTCGTCATATATAATATCGTAAAGGACGAAACACGAAGCATTTTCTTTTGGAAGCATAAAATACTACTTGAAGCGCTGTTAACATGGTCTTTTACATCCGTTGTGGCTAAGACATATTTTGCAAGTTGTTGTTGCAATACATTTGCATTGCACAATAGAAAGTTTACATCATCTAAACAAAGGATGATGTGTGAGTCCTCGCATTGTATACTGGCACGATGCCCATTTATAGATTTGAGGCGAAACTGCTCTTCGATGCATCTGTACGACTGCCCTTTGCAGAGATGTTCGGCAAGTTTATGTAGGTAATTCAGCAGAGTTGTGAAGTAGTAGGACGGGAGGACGACTCTCCCCAGCCTTACTCCGCCAATTTCCACACGAGCTTAGCAATTCCTTCTTTTGTAGAAACCAAGGCTGGTGTATCTGGGGTGAAGTTTGTTGAGAAAGAAGATTCCTGCAATGCAGCACGGGTTCCGGAGCAGTCACGCCAGTTTGGCAGCGCAGTGGTATTCTGATCTACTTAGTTCTTGAACTCATCTCGTCGACTGCTCCACAGCTGAAACAAAAGAAGCATCGTGTCCGTTAGAGATATCAGCAGACATCTGGGGTTAAGCTTTTTAAGCTTGTGATGTTATAACCAGCTGAACGTGGCGTGAGCGTGTTTGCATGCACAGCGAGTGTTTGAGAACTTATACAAAGGAAATGCGCAGCGCAGCTGATGATAGAGATTTTCTGGCTTGGGACAACTAAACTCTTTTCTGCAATTGATAAACGTTCTATCGCAGAGTGCGGAAAAATTTTCACATTTATTCTCGTCATAAGCGAAGAGATAGATGTGCCCGCCACCGCCTCTTCCAGTACAGTTTTTAGCATGCTATAAGGAACGTGACCATCCTTGAAATGTATCCATTTTTATTATCTCTGTTAAACGCATCTAATTTACTTTTCAAAGGATATGGGCTTGCAAAATGAAAGGTTTGAACAATTCCTTTTCCAACGATTGCCAATTCCTTTGTGATTAATTCTTTGCCGTTTCCCTTGAGCGCTGTGTAATCCGCGACAAGACCTCCTTCCATCTTGCACAAATACTGACCGAAAAATAATCGAGCTGCTTACCTTTATACACGGTAGGCATCGCTGTCCCTTGTTGCACCGCCAAAGTGTAAATTCTCTGTGAAACATCTCCCTGGCCTGACAATCTGGATCGGCAGAGTTGAACAGGGATACGAACTGGTTCATGGTGTATCCTCTGGTGCAGACGTAGAGAGTATAGAGCCACGCGTACTGTTCCCAGGTGTCGGAGTAGAGGCTTTGAAGTTGAAGATTATTAAATGTGAAGTGAAATGACATGAAGTCTTTCAAGGATTTTATAAAGGGAGAAAGGCCATACAAATCTCAATACCATGCTAAACAATTGAGATTTTGAGTTACAGCTATCCAGTGTGAACCAGGTAGGTTGTGAGGACCTAAATTTATTGAGAATGTAGATGTTTCGTACATTCTGAAGACAGCATTTCCGATACAAAAACGCCTGCAAAATATGGAATGCCTCGCAAAGTTTGTTATATCTGTAAGCTGTTCGTCTTTAATAATCTGTGTGCACTCACAGATCTTTGTCTATCTGAATAGAATTTTCGTACTCGCAGTACATGATACACGTGATGGCTTGTGTTAACTTGTTTTTAAGTCGGAGCTCTATTCTGATATTTCTGTTATTTAATAGTGAAACGTGACCTTCCGAAGCGGCACTGTCTGGTATTAAATCGAAACGCACTAGGAAATAACACATTACATACATGTGCGTAATTTGAATTCCGCTGTTGGTGTGATGGATGCCAGAACCGGAGAAGAGCGTTTGGTAGGCCAACGTTGAACATTTTTCACTAGAGATGTGGATATAAAGACCTTCTGCCGGAAATTTCTGGCCGTTAACGTAAATCGCAAAACATTTCAAATGGAAATGTTAAAAATTGAAAGGGGTTGAGGTGTGAGTTCCCGAAGAATTTGTATTTTCTGCCATACCTACGAGTATCCTTTTAGGTAGCGGACATATTACAGCGTTACCTACTCTGCCCTGCTGCAAAAGTGTAGGATCTAACATCGACTCGCGTTATATCGTATCTCGCATTTAGCGTTTCTAAAGCATTCATATGGGCCATCAACAGGTTCGGAGCTGGTTTTATTTTTTCACGTATAGAGTGGCATCTGGGAACTGAAATCCGCACTTTCACTCATATAAAGCGAGTCCTTCGCTTTAATCAACTTGATTTGAAGTGTAACTCCCGGTAGTAACAAAGTGGGCAAACGCAAAATGTCCCCGCGTAATCTACCAAACATGGCTATTTCTTTAGACTATTGCTCCTATGATGGCGTTCCTTCCATCCGCAATTAGAATCTCCGGCTTCCAGCGTTCCGTTTTTCGAAGCCTGGACCCCGGAAAGACCGTGCGGAGCCGTGTCGATGTACTACAAAGCGTTATTAAGATGGTTTATCGATGCATCGTGACCGTATGTTAACAAGGTTTCTAAATAGCTACGATAATGATAAAGATCTTCGGAAGGAGTGATGGATGTTCCATTTAGGGAAACGATCAGTTCACCAAACAAGGAGTGCAATAAATTGTTAACACATATCGTTTTATCTGTTGCTGCTAAGCTGGAACCATCCGGCTTTACAGATTTTCCTTTTACCATCAAATAAACATTTAAATCGACGTAGTTTTCCTTATCTCCAGGAATAACAAATTCCAATACGGATTTATTTACTGCGGCGATGGGTTTGATTAGGGTAGTGAAGTTTCTTAATACTGCCGACTGAATTGGCTTTTATGTAAAGATGTCAAATTCATATTTTGTGCAGGCAATCATGGTGGTATCTCGGTAGCATGTGCTGGTAGTAGCGTGACGCGCGCGGTATTTAATAAAAAAGACTCTATCGTTTTTTGCTTTATATAGAGCTGATCACTTTCTCTTACCCTTTCCTTGCTGTAACCTACCAACTAGCTTTTCTGTGTCTTCCCTGACTCGTTTGGCCACGATATTTCTGATCATTGTACCTTCCTGTCGTGTAGCAATATCGGACATGATGTTTGCACCCGTGGTGAGGGCTTCCCTGCCCAAATATTTTGCGCCGGATAGGAGAATGGGCTTAACGATTCTGAATAGACTATCCAAAAATATACCTATGCTTCCACCCTGCAGTACATATAAGCATCCCACGTACAGCGGTCCGATGTACTGACCGAGGCACCCTCCACTATGGTTTACATAGTACACTGTAAGCGGATCCATTGCCCAATGCATGCATTTTAAACATAGGGACCTAATTTATATCTTACCTGCTCAAAGAAAATCACCGGGAACCAAATTTTAAATTCCCAACCGTTTTCGTTCACCCATCTAGCTACGACCTCCGATCTGGCACACCTGACGGTGTTGAATTTATGCCATCGGCAAGCAGGTGCAGTGACCAAATCTTTGATTTTGTATTTGCACCCTATGTTTTCGACATTATATACGGTATAATTATCGATGCTTCTGGGTTTTATTTATTTGGTAAGCATGCTCCCCTTTACAAAATATATTCCATTTGGAATTTTTGGAGCGAACTAAACATAACCGGAACACTATGGTATACCAAGAAAATTATTGGATAACCATGAGTTTGTTTTCCTGTATTTTAAGGGCTCCGCATTCTGGAGAACCGCTGGTTTACGGAACACGTGATGCAACACTACCTGTTCCGCCTCGATTTCCACCACGGCCAAACTCTTTAATTATAACCTCTCCCTCCGGGTTATAAAAACCTTAAAAGCTCCGCAGTACTCGATGGTGCCTATCTGAAAAGAAAACAAAAAATAATTAATTAACTTTCTTAAAATGCAGCATGGCAATGTTAGACATAACGCTACTGCTCAAGCGAGCCAGATCGCCAAACTTGTTAACCATTTCAATGTTTCAACGTAAAATATTTTTTCAAAATTGTGATGACTGGTGTACGAGAGAAACTGAATAATTCTTATGCACCTAACGTAAGAGCTACCGAGCAGCTGCGATTCGATGAGATTACAGTAAACAAAAACGGGTTCGGTTCCGGAAATAAACTGAAAAGAGCTTTTCCATTGCGATCTAAGGAAAAGAATTTTCATATCATTAGTTACTTCTGCGAGCATATTTTGCTTAACAATCTAATAGACATCAGAATTTGGCAGAGAATTTTTTAAGTTGTCCAAAAGATCACCTAGACCATAATATATTATGGTAGGAAAAATATTTTTCCGTTAAAAAGTGTTTCCGTCGTACGTTCTACTTTTAGTGATCTTTAAATGAATACTGTTAGCCTTTTCAATTGGTTTTTGTGGAATCAAATGTGTTGGGACCCATTCTTTATTAGCATTTTCTAATTCTTTTATCTCTGTTTGACGAGAAATGAGGTAAACCTGCAGCTTCAATAGGGGAAATTCCCGATGTTGATCGTCTGTTATCTAATTCTTAAACGAGGCGTACAGCTCCTTAAAGATCTTAAAATCCATTTTTTCAAACAATATTCGATCAGATCTTGTCAAAAGTACATTTTTGGTCAGTTCTCAGCTTCATTAAGTATGTTCTCATCTATGGATTCGTAACCGTAGGAATAGGAAAGCTTCTGCCAGATCTGCAACCCACATTTGTCTCCGAAAATTGACCGGTTGTACTAAATCGTTACGAAAACTAGCATGCAAATTCTCGCGATAGAAATCGACAATAGAATCGCTCAACACGGTTATGTACAACTCATCCATGACGCATCGGTTAGTTTGTAACTGTAAAATTGTCCTTCCATTGGAGTTCCGTTTAGATCGTGTAGTTCGTACACGGGTTGCGGCGAAAGTTTTATAACCTTTACAATTTTGAAAATCTCCGTTGAGAAATTTTTTCGTAGCCTTTGGCAAATTTTATCTTTTCTTTGCTTATTCTCATGGTTTGTCCTTCGCCGAGCTTCATAAGTCTGGGTTTAATGTTGGTTTGTTTTCACTCGAGAGTTTTCCATACTTGTAACACGTTTTTCTCTTTGACTTCGGTTGGAGGCACTCTTATTGACGAATGGATGGTGCGATTATATACGTGAAAAATGTATCGAGATCGTCTATATGTCTGTACGAATTCTGTCAGTTAAATACTTGAATATTTTAGACTTATGGTACGATTAAATTTCTCGACCATGGCGCACTTTGCATCAGGGTTTCTGCAAGCTTGATGCTCAATGTCCTCTTTTAAAAGCTTCTGAAATGCGGATCCTAAAAATTCTTTTCCCCTGTTGGATCTATCTGCGAGGGCAACGGAATCTAAGATGGCTTCAAGGGCCTTTGCAGTTTCCGTACTAGTTTGTGATTTTATGGGTTTTACACGTAGAAATCTGGAAAAACAATACACACGTTAGGAGATACTGAACTCCATCGTTATACTTTTTAATGTTTTTGAAAAAGATCAAGTTGATTTCGCACACGTCGTTAACGTTATTCACCGTGTAGTGGTTCCTCTTAAATTTTCCCCGCGCATGTTTGTGCAAAGTGTAAGCATCTTGTTGGAGAAGCCAATACTCCGTTTGGGCCTATTTCCTGTAAGAATTGCAAGTATCTGTAGGGTGTAAAAAGCCGAAGTTTGTTTGGGATAGTAAACATACTTCTTATTCATTGCTAATAATCCGTACGCGTCTCGAGAGCCTTTGACGGAAACAGCTCGGCAATTATTTCTTTATATTTACTACCTCTGTTCGATTTCATCTGATTAAAGGCTTCGTTATTCCTCAAGTGCCCGTTGGTTAAAAGAAGAATTTGTCTATATTTACTCCGGTCCGAAGAGGTGACTTTCGAGAGAACTACCTTCTTTCTAGTTGGTAATTCCTAAAAACCCCAAGTTCCTATAAAATACCTATCCTTTACATACAAATCGTTGTCTTTTATACGAATAATGGAATCGCAAGTTTTAAAGTTGCCGTCCCTATCCTTGTTAATGCTGAATACGGTGTCCGTTGACCTAGGAGTGTGCAGATATGGAGCTAGGTAAGGACCTGCTATACAAGGTTTCTATTTGTATTCTCTTCTACTTCTTTTTTCTCGTGGGCCGGTAATGGCAGAGGCCTTACTTGTTCTTTGTCAAACTCTTCTTCTTCTTTCAGCTTCTCGTAGACCCTTTCTAGAGGGAAGACAAGCCTCTTTTTGACTCGAAGAGAAGTGGTTCAGGGCGGTGGCGGCGACGGCTGCGGCAGTAGTTACAGTGCGTGGCGGCGACGACGACTGGATTTAAATTTTATGAGCTCCTCGCTCGCATCCCTTTTTCTCCGCTTCTTCTTCACCGCCTTTTCCTTCAAGAAGTAGGCGTCTATACAGCGCTGAGAAACTAAAACTAATTTTTGCAGCATCTAGTGCTGTATTAGAGACGCTGACTCCAGTCAGTACGGCAGACGCCAGAGGAATAAAAGTGCTCTCTTTTGAATTAAAATTTTTCTATTATTGTTAACCTTTAGAGATTTATCCACCCCTTGCCTCAGAGGGTATTTATATCTTGCTAGATTGCGAATGGTGCATTTGCTCAGATTGGGTTGCCGTTTTGAACATTTAGAGCGCATTCTGCAATAGCCAACGCTAACTCTTTGTCGGACTTCTCCAAAATGGCTTTCCTAAGCTTAGGCTTGGCGCTTTTAAGCACGTGCAGCATGTAATATTTGGATCTTATCCGCTTACTCACATTGATATACCACTATAGGGAGCTGCGATGGAAACATATCGGTTCTAATCGTAATCTGTTATCGGTCTCCTGGCACATATCGAATAGCGTATAGCCGTGAGGCTTTTAGGTAGCATCCAGATACGCCTCGAAAAGCGATTTCCAATTTTCGGGGTATATTTGTCTGGATCGATGCCCCAATTGAAACTTATCGCTAACGTTTTTAAAAACCACAATGTAATTAGCATTTAAAAAGACATCTCTGCAATACCTACCTTGATGAAACAAAATTTGAGTGATTAAAATTACGTTTATGTGTCTATGATGACTTTCCTTCGTGAACAAGTCGTACACCCCTCTGGAATATGCAGAGTTTAAAAGATTGTCTAGTATTACTGGTTTTGGCTCTCCTTTCTGGTTCTAAAACTCCGGCACACCAACGTGAAATTTTGCAATTTTTTACTTCGTCACGGATAATTTTTCGTTATTACACCTCAATATTTCTTTAAATATGCGAACTGTGCACAAATACTTCGAATTTGTTACTAAATTTATGCTATTACGGTCTTACCAGAGCCCCAACTGCCACTAACGATCAGCGTGAACCGTTGCTGAAATTTAACTACGGGAAACATTACATCGTCGAAACATCTTTAATTTTCCCCTCAATTCGTCCGCTAACCTCTACATCAGATAATCTACATCGAAGGCAGGATATTGATCAAACACCTCTAAGGGAATGAGTGCTATCTCTTTGTCCGTACAATACTTTGAGCCTCTCTGCCTTCTTCGGTTTTCCACGTACTTGAATACTGCTCGTTTCACCTCATAATCCATAATGAGAGGAGGTGGCTCGTTCAGTGAGGCTTTATATATCCGAAAGGGACGGAATCGTTAGAAATTCTTCTTCTGTTGTGAAAACAAATTCTATAGATTTTCTCTACCTCTTTGGAGACGATAAACACGCCATGCGATCTTTTGCGCTTCTTTTCTTTTCCGTTCTAACTACAATATTTCGATCCGCGTTTTCTTCAGAAATTAAATTTTTATTTCATTAAGATTAACTAACTGCAAAGAGGCGTAATTCAATGTTATTCCCCTCACTTTACAAACAGCTTAGAACTCACCATTTGATAAACGTTGTTTGTACGCGTAATTTTTGGGCCTTAGGATACGAATTCTGAAATTTAGGAATCCGTTTCATAGTTCGCAAGCTCATCTGTCATGTCACCCAGGTTATCGCTACATTCGACGGGACACTTCTCGCCTTCCCTAACCATAAACAGTACCGAATCCGTATCTGTGTATAATACGTCTCTATTCAGTGTCTCTAGATAGGTGTTTAACTTAAGCCTTACACCTGAAGTAACGTAGGTTCCTAACACTATGCGCCAGTGGATGGCACTCGAATTCTTTCGCATATTTCCACGACAGCCAGACGATCTCGTCTCTCGCAAACATTGGATTCTGAACCTCTATGCCGGGTGTGGTCAGGAGCGTAAACAATTCCCTGGGCTCCCTAATCACTCTCGTGCACGATCGTTTGTTTTTTTCGGTGAGCTCTCCCAAAAAAGCTATTCTGGTACAATTTTACTATAGCCCTTCAACCTGGATGTTTTATAATTGTCGACTTATCCAAAAGAATTCCATCGCTCTGAAAATACTTGGAATGTATATCTTCTTATCCTCTTCGCTCTTAACCCAAAAGAGATACCCGCTGGCCTCTGCTTTTTATTTTAAAAAACTATTAATGTAATCTACAAAGATCCCTCTATTATTTTCATCTTTATCATATTGTTCCATTGCGTATTCGTAAAATTCAAAACTTTCTCTCACTTCGTAACCCATCTTAACGGCTTTTCGTACCTCGTCTACGATCCAAGTACCGATTAGCTCCCTATCATGGCTACATTCACCGTCATTTTAATTTTTCGCGCGGATGTAACAAAGACCAAATATTAACTTTAGGTGACATCTAAAGGGCAAGACAGTATGATAAAGACTTCTATTTTTTGCCAAAACTCTACATTTTATAACCCCCTCTTTTTGAAGCATTTCCAAAATGTTGGTACATTCTTTCCAATGTAAATTATGGGGTGATCTACGGGAAACTTAAAACATTTACATATATAAGGATACAGCGACATCACGAGGTAATACTTAATGAGACTTTATTTATTGGTATTGCAATAAGTTTTCAGTGCTTCCGTTCTATCTCCATTGAGGGAATCTCTAAGAATGAGAGGAACATTTAATCACAACGGAATGGTTGTATAGAGCTGGATGTTGTTTTAAAACGTCCAAAACTTCACGCTCCCAAATACAGACGTAATACAAGTTTATTTTTTCGGCTCGTATCTATCTGCAAGCGTCTCTGTTTGCGTGTCTAGGACCAGCACATCTCTATTAGTAAGACATGGTTGTGGTGGTAATACCCCAAGAATTTAAATACCTCTCTCGTCTCCTCACAAAAATCATGTAATTTGAGGTAAGATAATTCGGGTATTCGCACCTCTCTATCATTACCTGAATATTTAGTGCAAATTCCCCTTTTAATTTCTTCATAACTAAGCCACTTGAGAGCCTTTATAGATTGTTTAATGGCTTCCCTATAATCTCCAAAAGGAATTAGTCTTATAGTCTTCGATTTCAAATAACGTTTCTAAATACTTTGTTGAATGCCGAAGCTATCGTAATAGATTCTTGAAATACATAAATACTTCCGATGTCTATGAAAGCATTTCTATATATAGAACACGCTTCTCTAAGCACTTCAACGTGTGCCATACAGTAGGCTTCAAGTTCTTTTCTAAAATCGAAAACGTCATCTTTTTCCTTCTCGTGCCATTGTAAAAATTCTCTGCGTTCGTCTTGCATCATGTGATCAACACCGCAATGGACAGAATCGGGATAACAACCTACATAGTTCATGTTTTCGGGAGTATTGAAATAATGCCGAAAGTGACCTTTTGTCACACAGTCTATTCTAAAACCTTCCGGCAAGCTTCTCAATTTCATGGGTAAAGTGTTCAAACTATCCAGAAAGCTTATATGTTCCATTTCCATGGATAAAATTTTAGCAGCATTCATTACTAAAACCGGTACCCATCCCTGTTTTATTGCATAATCTAAGATGAACATGAGATCATATACTCTGTTATTATGTGCAGTTGCAATTATCCTTTCAAAAAATGTCTATTTTGGCGCAGATATCCCATTAGTTGTTTGATGCAACCATTACCCCAAAATGAAAGCCTACGTTTTCCACACTGGCTGCCCCGTTCGCTCATATCCTTTTTTTCTCACAAAGAAAACAATAGTGTCCTAAGCAGAGTAAATTGGTAAGATAAAGATATGTATTATTTACTATTTACGTGCTTTGAGTACATTCCATGTAGTAAAACACGAATAAGACCTTATCCGATGATGGTATTTTTGCGCTAATCGTTGCCATTTAGCAAAATTGGCCCGGCATCTCGTTACTTTTACAGCTTCTACAGTATGACATATAGCACTGATGGTTTGGTTTTAACTGTTGACTACAAATTAAACAATGTCACTTCCATTCGGAAATTATTTGAGTGCTAATTTTATTCTGGACATGATTATTCAAGCAGCTTTGACTCCTGAAGTACCTATTGCATGTATTACAATATATATAGTTTCCTTCAAAGATGCGGGGCGGAACTGAATTACATCCAGAGCATCTATACTGGCATTTATAAGTCTTCGCTCCCTCATAACTCATTGCCTTATTGCATCCTTCGCAAACATATACTTTAGAATGGCACCTGTGAGATTTACAATCACATTATAAAGTTTTTCCTATGAATCATACAGGAGATTGAACGTATTTGGGAATTTATTTTCCCATCATATATTATGTTTTCGCACTGCAACCCTTCATAAACTATAATTCTGTTTTCGTAAAGATGGTCCTGAAATTTTTGCAATTCTGCTAGTCCTCCACCACTGCTTAGATCAACTATTGTGGCCTTTAGAAGCTCGTCGACCTTGGAAATTTTTTTTCGACCTTTTCTATAACTTAAGTAATTTGGCTCTCAATTGAAATGTGCTATATCTACCTTTAGAGCATAGGCTAAGCATTTTGTTTTGCTTTTATTTCTAACGATGGACTATTACGTGTGCCAATGTGGATAAATGGCTATCTTTTGTTTTGATTCTACCATGTCCTAATAGCATTTCAACGTGATCTACGTTTACGGATAAGGTGTCTGTGGCATAAAAATTAGCGTTAGATTGCCATATTTTCTCTATAACAGACAATAATACATCCAAAGATACGTGATCGCTTCTGCGGAAACTTAGTCCTATCGGTTTATCTTGTAAATTCACAGAGTTGCTTATAGACAGACCCAAATAACTGGGTTCCACACCACTTAAAATAAAATTTAACACAGCTTGCATGCTATTTCTAAAGTAAAGGATTGGATTTTCATTTTTGGAAGCAGGATTAATCTGAATATCGTAATGCCTCACGTGTGCGCTAAAACTTTTGTACTGTCGGCGTATTTCATTTAGGACGTTAATATTTTCCATGAAAAAAACAGGCCAAGATAATATAAGGATGCGTAAAAGCTAATTGCATTTCCAAAACGTATTATGCGTTAACTGTTTGTTACTTACATTTTCTAAAGTAGCAGAGTAACAGCGTGGAAGTAATACTCGGTGGCCGAGATTGTCTCTCCCGCCTTATATACCTAATAGATGCAGTTAAAAAATGAAACTTTCACTTGTCCTTGATGCTGATGCAACGTGTATCTGGAGGCCATACGATGCACTGAAACAGCACACTTCCACTGGACACTGCAGCAATTATCAACAAGGTAAATTATTTTACTCTATTTATTGTTTTAAAGGAAAACTACAACACGTTATCGGTGGATATTTATCTTATTTACACAATGGGTTTCCTTACAAGATTTATTCAAGAAAAGAATATTAAATTCATGCAAATTGGAGATCCATTAAAGAATATTCCATATAAATTGATCGGAGCTACAAAATTAACCACCAAATATGGACCCTCAACATCTATTAAATTTCAAAAAAGCACTGAATATCCCGTTGAAGTATTCATTCCAAGAAAATACTTCACCGTTTTTAAGGAAACGGACCTTGATGACATTAATATTGAAAAACCTTCGTTAACGTTTTTATTTTAAGGATTTCTTGTAATAACGGTTATGATATTTTATTTCAGAGGAACTAAGAGTTTCTCTATCATTTTCAGTTGACTATACAGATCAAGTTACTTAGATCCAATATTAAGAGATCCGTAAGATGCAGTGAATAATCCGTTAGTTTAGACATTCTTTCACCTAAAGCACACGAAATACCTCAGCAAACCGTAATGATCCGAACAGGAATTTCGGCAACGCCCCAAAAATACACTTATCTTTGCATTGCCAAAAAGCCTAACTTAGCTCTTTTATGTTTATAGATAAGAGGAGGGTGTATAGATAGAGATTTTACGGAGTAAAGGGGTGTATTAATGTTAAAAAACTCAGATAAAAAGCAACTTATTCTTAAAAATCAAAAAATTGCTCAATTGATATGTTAAAATATATGTATAACAAAAATAAAGCACGTTAAAAATTAAAAACTACCTATAGGGGAAACAATGGTTTTGGCAGGACGGAAAATTTTTAATAATTATAATTTTTTCCTTGTTTTGCACAGATGGATAATTTCATTTATACGGCTACAACGAAATTAAGCGCGCGATATAATTTTATACAAGAGACTGGATTAAATACATTTTTGAGGAGCTTATACCAATGCGTTTTCCCGAATACTCGTCTACTGCTTTTGGATTTTGCCTTGGCTAGCAAGTGAAAATATATGCTGCGGCATTGGCGGCGTATTTGCCTTCCTTGTGGGAGGCATTATTGATATGGAACCTAATTATGTTTTTTTTGTTGCTGTAAATAGAGGAAGAAAAGTGCTAACGTTTACATCCTAACTACATTACAAATAATGTTATTTTGATATGCAGCCATTCACAATCGTGTAAACGATTACCAACAAAAGCGCTAATTTGGAAAGTGGAATGTGAAACACATGAGTTTGTAATTAAGGTGACCTACATTAAT
Organism: Deroplatys truncata; assembly: GCA_030765065.1. Classification (NCBI taxonomy): domain Eukaryota; kingdom Metazoa; phylum Arthropoda; class Insecta; order Mantodea; family Mantidae; genus Deroplatys; species Deroplatys truncata. Next base: position 4,607,971 of record CM060990.1, on the reverse strand, counting down.
TTTAGAATTTCGGTAACCTTAAAAGAAAATTGGGTTGACTTTATGTACTTTCTTTTCAAGAATTTTAATTATGACCTTCAAAAACATGTGATGTTTGGGTCATTTCACTGCAATCTGTTTACTATGCAGTATCTTTGTGATCCTAAAGCAAAGTTAAATGGCTTTGGTTCCAACACCGCCTTACAAAATATGCAAACTGCAGTATAACAGGTACTTGCAATTGCAAAAACTGTAGTGAAAAACCTCCATCATTAAAAGGTTTGTCAACGAGCATTTTACTTGAAAACACAAGATTAAGTTTTCTACATGCAGATATAAATGATGACAATTTTATGTATGTGCTTACCAATGCACATGAATTTTATTTATCGATTGAAGAAATAGTTCCTATCGAATTTCCATCAAAAATTGTGTCCTATTACTATCCTATAGGTAATAGCAAACGATGTCACTTTATGTGTTAAAGAAAAACACTATAGCCCTTTTAAACATAGAAAAGCATTAAAATCTGAAGATACATTTATTGATGAAATGTTCCACTCAAAATACAATTCGTGGTGTATAAGCTCAAAACCACTATTTGTTTTTATTAATATGTAAGGAAACTATAAATATTTGTTTATCCAAAAAATATGTATAAATCTCTTGCCTTAAAAATACTGTAAATCTATAGATTTACAATATTATATATAAGTTAGACTCATAGGTTACCTTTTTTATTTATTCCTTTCCTATCCTTGCAATCAAAGTCAATGTATCTCGCACAACAAGCAACCTTTTTATACAATACCGAGGAGTTGCAATTAGGAACTGCATCTGGTTCATTTATTACCGCTTATGCGTAGTGAAAGTCATAACCCGAATATACATTGTCGCAGCTGCATCAAGGAAGGAAAACACCGATTGACCTACACTTGCTTTATTCTTGTGAGCCTACTTCACATCAAAACGATATGGAGACCCTTTCCAGAGTAATGCAACGTTTTGTTAGCAAAAAATTAATATTGCCATTGCAATGGTATCAAATAAACAATAGCATAACTTAGGGAAAGTTACTAATATCCAATAAATGCTACTTTCTTATTCATCCGTTTCATATCCTTTTTTATCAGTACCTTATGACAGATAAATTTATATTGTGTAGGAAAATGTTGTGGTGACCAAGGACTGCGCAGCGCTTTTTAAAAACACCGGTTTAGGCGCAGTCGCGGCAGCGGCCTTCTCATGGTCTTGTTTGCGTTCTTCAATGGTGTTGTTTGTGTTACATATCCTGGGGTGATGACTTCATCAGGGGTCAATGAACGGCCTAAAGTTCTACTTATACTACTTACATACATTCATATATACGTACATTCATATATGCATACACACAATAATGAAACATAATTTAAGGGGAGGATAATAATACAATTACTAAAACACTCGAAAAAAACACAACCATAGATAAAATTAAAGCAAAATTTAGAAAGAAGAATGAATAATAATACTGAAAATGATGATGATTACGATAATAACAATAATAATAGTAGTCATTTTAAAAATCCTCATACAAGTATTACTTCCAGTCCAATAGGTAAGCACTAGGCATTGTCAGGTTGGAGGGGGTAATGATCTCAAGCGAGTGTTTATCAGCATATCCCTCCATCCTTCACAATTTGTCTAGCCTAGGATCGACCCTCGTAGTCCCTATCTTCCCCGTATAAACGCATTTTCCTCCTTCAACCGTCGCATTTACCCTCGTTTTCCCTATCCTTTCCCATATAAATGCAAAAGTGGCCTCGCTCTCTCTATAATATGGTACTTATATAACCGGCATCAAAAACGCAAGACGGAACTGAGTAACATCCGGAGCATCGATAGTTGCATTTATGCGTCTTTGCTCCATCGTAACTCATTCCGTTATTACATTCTTCGCATACATATTCTTTAGACATGCACCCGTGAGATTTACAATCACATTATAATGTTTTTCCTTTGCATCATACAGGATATTCAAACATCTTTGGGAATTTGTGTTGCCATCATATACTATACTTTCGCAATGCAAATCTTCATAAACTACAATTTTGTATTCAGAAAGATAGTCCAGATATTTTTGCAACTCTGTAATTCCACCTCCATCAGTTAGATCAACATTTGCGGACTGAAGAACCTCAATAAACTTGGAATGAATTTTGTGACCTTTTCCATAACTTACATAATTGGGATCTGTACCTAAATGCGCAATAGCTACCAGTAGAGCGTGAACTAAGCATTTTTTTACTTTTAATTCTAACGACAGACCTTTTTTATGTGCGACAGTGTAGATAAATATCTACAATTTGTCCTGATTCCGTCATGTCCTAAAGACATTTAAACATGATCTACTTTTACGGATAAGGTATCTGTAGGATGCAAATTAGCGTTAGATTGGCATACGCTTTCTATCACAGCCATTAATATATCCAACGATATCTGATCTCTTCTGTGAAAACTCAGTCCTATTGGTTTATTATGTAAATTTAGAGAGCTGCTTATCAACAAACCTACCATATAATGTGGTCTCACTTCACTAAAAACAATGTTTATCATAGTTTACATGCAATTCCTAAAGTAATGGATAGGATTTTCATTTTCGGGAGCAGGATTAATCTGAATATCGTAATGCCTCCCGTGTGCGCTATACCTTTTATACTCTCTACGCATCTCATTTACGACGATAATACTTTCCATGCTAAAACAGATCAGAAGAATAAGCGTAAGAACCTAACAAAACATGTTAGTTACATTTCTAAAGCGTATTATGTGATAACTTCTGTTACTTACACTTCTAAAGCAGTAGGTGTCTGTTTCACAGTAGCTGAGTTACTGATGAACGCTAGGATAATTTCCTCCCTTTATATAACAAGTAAACGCGGTTAAAAATAGACGCGCAACGTGATCTAGGACGATGTTACAATACACAAGGTGATCCATTGATATATAAGGTGCGTATAGGTTGCACTTAAACACACATTCCGACTGATCTGCACAAACTGCCTTTCGCTAACAAGGTGAGTTAATACATAATTATTTTTACTGTCGTTATTAATTTATAAAACTACAACAGTAGCATATTATAGAGACAGCTGGGCCACTTTTGCGTTTATATCTGAAAAGTTAGGGAAAACGAGATCCTTTAAGGAGGAACTTGAGTTTATATGGGGAAGATATGAATACCAGGGCTGATGCTAGACTAGACAGATGCTGAAAGAGAGGATTTTGCTTTATACGAGTGAGATAGGGAATACGAGGAAAGAGGCTTTACTAGACAGGACCTGAAGGGTAGAGTATGACTTTATATGGGAGACATAAAAAACCGAGGAGAGGTATTAGGCTAGGAGGGTTTGAATGATAGAGTATGCGTTTATATGAGAGAGATAGGGAATACGAGGACCTTTGCTAGGCTAAACAGCGGCTGAAGCAGGAGAATGCGCCTTATATGAGAGAGTTAGGGAATACGAGAAGTGCTATGCTAGACTGAGTTTGAAATGTGGAGTACGACTTTTATGAGAAAGATAGCTAAACGCGGACAGATGGTATGATAGACAGATGCTGAAGGAGGGGCAATATAGGTTTACAGGGGAGAGATAGGGAATACGAGGAGAGGTGCTAGACTATACAAGGCTCGAAGGGTAGAATATGGCCACTATATGGGAGGGCTAGCAAACCGAGGAGCGGTATTACGCTAGAAGAGTTTGAATAGTGGAGTAGAGTATGAAGAGACGAGGAAACCTGGGGTAGATGCTAGGTTGAGAGAGCCTTCAAGGAGAAAAATGCGTTTATATCGGAGAGATAGGAAAAACGAGGTAAGATCCTAGGTAGAGGAGGTGCTGAAAGAGCGGGAATTCCCTTTATATGATAGACGCAGGGAATACGAGGAGAGGTAGTAGGTTAGAGAGAGGTCGAGGAGTACGGTATTCGTTTATGTTGGGAAGATATGAAAAACGGAGAGGAATCCGTGGTAGAGCAAGGGCTGAAGGAGGAGTAATGTGCTTTATATGAGAGAGGTGGCGGAATACGAGGAAAGGTGCTAGTCTAAAAAGAGGTTGAGGTGTACAGTATGCGTTTATAAGCGGAATACATGGGAAATGGGTAGAGAGCTAGGCTAGACAGATGCTGAATAAGGGGAATGTGGGTTTATACAGGTGAGGTAGGAAATCAAGGAGAGATGCTACTCTGGACAGATACTGAAGGAGGGAGATACGCTTTATACGGAAGAGATATGGGGAACATGGAGTGATGCTAGGATAGATAGAATTAAAGGAGAAAGAGGTTTAGGCCACAAAGACACCGCTAATTAAGGTTTAGAAATGTTTTGACACGTTTTGGAGGTATTTTATCGACACTAAGGGCGAAGACCCCCGGCGCTAAAGTTCGAAAATATCTGTGTCAATCAATCAGGTAATGTTCGTCCACGCATAACGTCATCTAACGTTATTGAAAAAATCAAGGATTTATACTGCTAACGTCCCGGAATCGTGACTCTAAAGGGTTGGACGCTGGTCGTCGATCAAAGTACCCCGCAGCGTGTATTTTCATTGATACGGTATAAAGAGTATTTCGGATTGCATCGCATGTATGTAGAGTAAACCGGTTAGTATCACAAGTGTCAGGGTAATTCAGAGCAACGATTCGTACCAGAGCTATTTAATGTAATTTTCATATGATTGGGGTAGAATGTAGGGTATTTAAGTCATTTTAACAGGTAATTCAGGTAGCGTCACAGGTATTCACGGTAATATAGAGATTAATTAGATTATAAAAATTTCTCATCCAACATTACACCACTTATGTATACGTTTATCTAAATCTTAGAAACTTGTTGCATGTTAAACAGCTGGTGTGCCAGACGGAGCGGAACAAACTACATATTGATTTACAGTGAAGTTATATAGAAGTATTCTAAACTAAACCCACACCGAACGCCCTAACCTATCCCTACCTTAACTTCTCATTGTCTATCCAATCCTGTGATTGTTTAACCTGACCAACGTAACAAGACGTAGCATCACGTAACATAACGTAACATAAGCACGTAACAAGACGGAGCATCACCTCGTAACACAAGCACGTAAGAAAACGTAACACCACGTAACCACGTAACAACCATGTAACCACGTAACAACACGTAATCACATAACCTAAGCACGTAAGCACGTAACCACGTAACACCACGTAATATAAGCACGTAACAAAGTAACAAGACGTAACACCACGTAACATAAGAAAGTAACCACGTAACAAGGCGTAACATCAAGTAACACAACGTAACATAAGCACGTGACAAGACGTTACACCACGTAACATAAGCACGAAACCGCGTGACAAGACGTAACATAACCACGTAACCAGGCAACATAAGTACGCAACCTAATGTAACAACACGTGACATAGCCATGTAACTACGTAACATCACGTAAACAGGTAACGCCATGTAACATAAGCACGGAACCGTGTGACAACACATAACATAACCACGTAACCAAACGTAACAACAGGTAACATAAACATGCTACTACGTAACAAGACGTAACACCACGTAACAAGATGTAGCACTGCGTAATATAACCACGTAACCAGACCTAAGAACAATACGTAACCAACCCATTGCTAAGACAATCAAAACTAACCCATCCTTCATAACTTAGACAATCACTTCGCGGGCCTAACCTAACCTAACGAATCCCAGGCCATTCTCTCATCATCTATTCTACTCATTCATCGTTTAACCTAATCTGGTGTCATCCTAACTTAAAGCCAGGCATTCTAACTCGAAACTAATCATGTATTCCCAATTCTATACCCTAATCTAGCACCAAACTTCCTAACCCAGCCTAACCAGAGCTAATCTCAAGTTTCCTTTACTGAAATTGTGGCGATTCATTTAGGTATTATTATTTGACTGTCTTAATTGAAAAGTTTTACGTTAACATAGCTATATTTTAGATCGTTATTGATGTCTCTCCCCTTTATCTTGGCTTGAGACTAGCACTAGGATTTGCTCCTAATGGCAGGGTTAACGCCTTCAATCTTCTTATCTTTCTTTCTTCATCAGATGTGTACAGCATTCGAGTAAAGTTTCCTGTAAAAATTGTGGTCTCGTGGACAAAATCATTCTCTTGAAATCAAAGCTACATTCTCTTAAGTATTGTTCGTAATACTGAAATGTCCAAACGATTATGTTGCTATTTCAATCCCGTCAATAACTTTTATCATCGTAAGAAGTAAACCTGATCTTATGCACTTATGCTAACGTAACAATATTGCATCGGCATGATGTCAAAATTCAGAAGAGTTGTAATGATTTCACTGCAGTATGTTCTTATAGTTCTTGGTAGCCTTTGTGAGAATATGTTCAAATTGGCCACATATAACATAAGTTAATTTCAGTAATCTTTTGACTTTGTGTCCTTACTAACCATCATGCTTCACAGTACCATCATATGGTATATACAAACAAGAAGCAACAACACGTAGCAACCATGTAACCACGTAACAAGACGTAACGCCATATAACCACGTAACACAAGCACGTAACCATGTGACAAACGAAACACCACGTAACATAAGCACGTAACAAAGTAACATGAGGTAACATCACGTAACACCACGTAACATAACCACGAGAGAAGACGTAACACCACGTAACATAAGCACGTAACCGCGGGACAAGACGTAATATTCTCACGCAACCTGGCAACTTAAGAACGTAACCTAACGTAACAACACGTAACATAACCATGTAACTACGTAACATCACTTTAACACGTAACGCCACGTAAGATAAGCACGTAACCATGTGACTTCACGTAGCATAATCACGTAAAAAAACATAACCACAAGTAACATAACCATGCAACCACGTAGCAGGACGTAACATCACGTGACCTAACCGTGTAACACCACGTAACAAGATGTAACACAGGGTAAAATAACCACGAAACAACACGTAACATAACCATGTAACCACATAACACCGCGTAACATAACCACGTAACAACACATAAGAACAACACGTAACCAACCCATTACTAAGATTATCTAAGCTAACGCATCTTTCATAACTTAGACAATCACTACGCGGGCCTAACCTAACCTAACGAATCCAAGACCATTCTGTCATCATCTATTATACTCAGTCATCGTGTAATATAATTTTGTGTTATCCTAACCTGATTCCAGGTATTCTAACTCGAAACTATTCATCTATTTTCAATTGTATACTCTAACCTAGCATCAAACATACTAACCTGGCCTAACCACAACTAACCTCGAGATTCTTTTAGTGAAATTGTGACGTTTTATTTAGGTTTTATTATTTGAGAGTCTTAATTGAAGAGTTTCACCTCAACATTGTTTTATTTTAGTTCGTTGCTGGCGTCTCTCCCCTTTATCTAAGCTTGAGACCAGAACTAGGATTTGCTCCTAATGGCAGCGTTAACACCATCCCCTGCAATCTTCTTATTCTTCTTTCATCTTCAGATGTGTGCAGCACTCGAGTACACTTTCATGCAAAAACTGTAGTCTCGTGGAGAAAATCATTCTCTTGAGATCCAATCTACATTCTCTTAAGTATTATTTGTTATGCCGTAATGTCCACACACCTTTATTGCTATTTCAACCTCGTCAATAACTTTTATCATCGTAATAAGTAACTTGTTCTTATCCACTTATACTAACGTGACAATATGTCGTCGAGATGATGTCAAAATTCAGAAGAGTTGTAATGATTTCACTGCAGTATGTTCTTATAGTTCTTGGTAGTCTTTTTGAGAATATGTTCAAAATCCCCACATATAACATAAGTTAATTTCAGTAATCTTTTCACTTTGTGTCCTTACTAACCATCATACTGCATAGTAACATCATATGGTATACACAATTTCTTATATTTCTCCAGTTTTCCAATCCACCTCGTCCATTTTGGTCATCAAAATGGGCTAAAAAGCGCTTACAGTTATAAACACGTCCATTGTGCTTAGATCTCTGACATCGAAGAAGTTTTTTAAAATTCTTTATATATACGTAGTGATGTTTTCCACTACTGTCACTCAATAGTAGCAGGTCACGGTGTTCAGTTAGTTCAGTCTCAGCAGCCTTTATTGGACGCACCTTTTGCTTCTCGTCCAGGCCGAAGACGTTGATAGACACACTGTTAAACTTCTCAAAGTTAGATATTTGAGAAAGTGGAGTTGGAAAAGTAACACAGCTGAAGTCATATTTATTTTGAAGTTGCTTGTATTTGCTCAGGCGTTGAGGCTTGATGCTGACAAATTTGGCTAATATAGATACATAAAGCATAGCTCATCAGTATAATTCTGGATGTTAATTCAGGCTTTTCTTGATTTAACAGCTTGCGGTAGAGCTAGGTAACTGCTTCGAAGATTGGAATTCTTTAATCTACAGGTCGTCTCATGTCTACTTTTATCATACGCACGTAGAAATGTCTTTCCACATTTACCGCAAGCGCATACAGTAACGCTTGAAATAATATCCGTATATGCTGACTTATTCATCTTTACTTTGACGTAATAACGTATTAGGCCTTCTTCAAGGAAATTTACGCCTCTTTACCTTAATAACACGTTAGAAAGCCGATTATTTTCTGACAGGACAACGATGTTGACACCTCAGGATTAATTAGCAGAATGAAGTCCAATTCCCGAGATCACCTTATTTATAGAGAGGCAAGAACCTTTTTAGATCAATTATATAGCGAATTAATCCTTCTTTAAGGAAATGTACACCTGTCCACGTTGATAGACTTTAGAAAGCCGATTATTTTCTGAGAGAACAACGATGTTGACATTTCGGAGTTAATTAGCAGAATGAAGTCCAAGGCCCGAGATCGCCCTATTTATAGAGGAGGCACGAACCTTTTTAGATCAACTATATACTGAATTGTAATACTAAAACGGTTGATAAAGCGTCTAAACTCTTATATTTCAATTCGTGTTACACTGATGTTCGGGTGTATCCGTAGGTCTTTGCGCATGTTCGGATGCTTGGTTGAAGTGAACGCGTTTCTTTGTATTCGAAGGTCTTCGAATAGCTTCGGGTGCTTAGAGTGAGTGAGCAAAATATTGCGAGGATGCATGTATTGTTCGGTGGTGTTCGGGCGTTTCCGTACAGGTTCGGATGCTTAGAGTAAATGTTTGCGACGGTTCATGTATTATTCGTAGGTCTTCGTACAGATTCGGGTGTATCACTCGTTAGGTTGAACGATCCACTAACCGAGCAAGGGGCAAGTGTCCTTGGGCATGCATTCACCATACGTTGCGAAACCTAGGAGCACAAAGATGCAAATGAAATGAAAGATGTAAATGAAATAGAATGAAACAGAATGAATGAATCGTGATAGCATACACTACTCAGGCATTCGTCTACAGAAAGTGAACCTCGCGAAAATCCGAGACCAGAGTGGGCGACCGACGGGAATCGAACCAGGGACCCTAGAAGCATACGTGAAAGATGCAAATGAAATAGAATTAAAGGAAATGAAATCGGAGGAGATGAAACCTATTAGCATTCAGCTGTCTACCAGCGAAAGCCGTGAGAAGCCTAAAGTTGGAGTGGCCGTCCTTACGGTATTCGATCCAGGGAACTCCGAGTGCAAACCACAAACGTTAAGAAGTTTTTCTCCACTTATTTAATTAAATTCATGTATATAACCTGTTATTTTATGTTTCCATTTCTTTATCAATACTTTCTTTACATCTTGCCCTCATTCCCCAAAGAATCAGTACACAATATTACATTTTTATATGCTTAATGTCCATTTATCAGAGAAAACTGCACTTTAAACCCATTTCTCACAGAAAACCACGCTTAATACACGGTTGTACAGAAAACCACTACATTTGACGGCAAACACCAGAAAAATAATTTTTTCCATAGTTACTCCAATTTTAAGCTTGTAGAATTGTATTAGGAAATGCTTTAATAAATTTATTGTATTTTTAGCTCAAAGTGTCTACACATTTTAAAGTTCCACATCCCTGCTTTTTGCATTTAGTTTAAAGATTGTCACATTTCTTTTTTAAGGTCGTCTTTGTTAAAGATAATGTTTTGCAATCCATCTTTAAATTTCTTTTAAAACGAAGTCAAGCGCGGTTTAACGCCTATAATGGCCGTCTTCATGTGCTAAAACCCCAAGATAGCGACTTCCGCCTCCCTCCTTCCAGTTCAATTGCGGACCGGAACAGTGCAACTTCCCTTAGCGGCCTACAGAGCGCGTAATAGAAGACAGTGGAAGGCAGTGACAGGCAGGGAAAGGGAAGAATTGGGGAGGTAGGAGCGAGAGTGGGGTGCAGATGACCCAATCCAGCCATGGATGCGGGACTGAGATAACTTCAGTGCGTGAGAGAGCACCGTACAGGACGGAGCTATAGGTCTCGTAGGCGCTTTAAGTCACGCCGGCGACTTGCGTAATTTTCAAGTTATTAACGCTAACTTTACGTTTTAGTCCTGCATGCATCTAAGAGATGTAATATTCGTCACCACGACATGTAGCCAAATATGCATTACAACGAAACCAGCTTATGATATAAACGTAATAACGTTTATTCGACGTCTTTCTCTTAATTACTTCTGATGTTATTCGAAGATGAATTTGTATTGATGTCACTGGATTCAACCCAAGACCTCCAGGTCAACTTGGAATAACACATCAATGACGCACCACATTCCAAAGATATAATCACACTTTACCGCATAGCAGTAGTGTATGTCCCTGCTTAGACAAATGGATTAACGATAAACCTGCTGCTTGGGGCGCTAGTGTCGCTTTTAATCGGCTCAAGTGGAGGGAGATTTGAAGCGGCAGAATTACGGTCGATCCAGATATCTAAGCGGGACATTTTTTTCTTTGTTTTTTCTGATACATGTTTTATTCTTATTTATGGATTAAATACAAACATAATATGAGTTTGAAAATGAACGTCGTTACGCACTAACAAAATGACACCTCCATGAGCAGGAGTACCCTCATCCGGTTCAAGATCGTAGCGAACCGGAGTATACCCTCGGAGATCAAAAGGATCGTGAGGGCGAAGCTTAGTCTCCTGCAAACACACCACCAGAGGTGAATGGGAACGCAGTAAAAGTTGCAGGACGCTCGTACACTACGTAAATTCCAGGTCAGGATAGCCATGAATAAAAGGGATAAACTGTCTCCTTAGAAGGGCGGCTTAAAATAACCGTTTGTTTAACCTTTGGGCTCGGGCTTTTGGTATGGAGTTGGTCAGACTCCATAGACTCCTCGAAGGGAGGGGCCCACGCGCTCAGTGCCAGAAACCGATTCAAGCGCCGTGAATCGGTTCTGGGTGGCAATGGGTGATAGGGTCGCTGAGCGCGGCTTGTCCCAGGAGCATCCTTCGAGGACGAGAAGGTGAATTTTTCTTATCGCGCGGACGCGGAGGGTCTTTGAGAAAATCTTCCTTACGTAGTTTCTGGTTGGACTTCTTGTCAATGCTTTCCGACTTCAGCACCTTAGCTCCAGCTTTAGAGGGCTTATTAACTGTGCCAGAAATGCAAGGCCGGATGGTAGTGGCGGTTAGTGCAGTCATTGTCTAGGTCTGAGTTTCACCATCTCCGCATGGTACTGGCGAGGCAACAACAGAACTGAATTCACCTGATCGCAGAAGCGAAGGTTGGCGCTCATGGTAAGGCCTCCGGGCTTCAGCGAAGGAGAATTTCTCCTTTACCCGGATCTCCTGGATCGCCTTCTCGTCCAAGTACCACGGAGAGTCGGCAAATGAAGCAGAATGAGACCCTTTGCAATTGACGCAGTTGGAGGCTGAGGAACAGATACCATCGTATGAGGGCTGACTACAAGAGGCACAGATGGAAACGGCAGTCTTGCAGGAGACTTGCGTATGCCCAAAACGTTGGCATTTAAAACAACGCAGAGGTCTATGAATATAAGGCCTCAACGCAATACGATCGTACCCATCTGAGATATTCGTAGGCAGATGGACACCATCAAAAGTTAGAAACAGGGTACGAGTGGGTACCAATACACCGACGCGTCTAGCCTGCAATCTATGAAGTGCTGTCACCTTTTGATCAGAAAGATATTCAACCAGTTCATCGTCCGACATACCATCGAGGATATGGGTGGTAACGACGCCTCGACAGGAATTACAGGTGCGGTGGTTCTCAACACGGATGGGATAACCGTGGAGAAGCGTAGCGCGCAACGAGCTCTTACTTTGCTGATCGGACTTTGAACTAACAATGAACCATTTCTAAGGCGAGTGCAGGAATTGACCGGACCAGCAATTGAGTCAATGCCCTTCTGTATGATAAACGGGTTCAGCTTCTCGAAAGTTTATCCTTCCTCAGTTCGGGCAATCACTAATTAACAACCAGATGGTGGTGATGCTACTTCTGTTACAATCACTTTTCGGCGCTTGTTATTTATAATGGAGAAAGGGTGCTCCATACGAAAGAAATCCTCCACCATTGCAACTGTCTCCGACCTCGGGCTCTGACTTCCCGAGCGTTACCCCGGCTTGGGTGAGTGGCCTATCTATACCAGACTCACCCCACGGTCACATTTCCCAGAACATAGACAGAGGGACCCAATGGCCGTCGGAAGTCAGCAGCTCATGGAATGGTCACCCGTGGGACTGCAGTTGAACAGCGGATACCAACACATACCCTACATGACGACCCCGAGTGGTGGGGATGACACCATTACCCACTCACCCAGCTGCGTACCCAGTGTGCGGGTATCTGTTAGGCTGTATCCACGAAGGATTAAAATAAAAGGATAAAAGACACCAAACGTTTGTGTGCGTTTCGCAAGGAAGGTAGGCCGGCGAAGAAGGCAAACAGATGAGTAAATGAATGGACGTGGGGCGAGATATGCGTAAATAGAAGAGATGTAAGAAACGATGGCGAGGGGCGTCATGTAATGAAATGCACAGAACGCACGACAGCCTACCTTGAGTCCCCCGGTCACGAGGACGAACTCAAATCGACCGGACGAGGGTGGAAGGATGATGATGGCGATGAATGGCTCGGGAACCCCCGAGTACGCCAAACCCGTACTCACATAAGGTGAGGTGTCAACATCGTTGTTCTCTCAGAAAATAATCGGTTTCTAACGTGTTATTAAGGTAAAGAGGCGTAAATTTCCTTGAAGAAGGCCTAATACGTTATTACGTCAAAGTAAAGATGAATAAGTCAGCATATACGGATATTATTTCAAGCGTTACTGTATGCCCTTGCGGTAAATGTGGAAAGACATTTCTACGTGCGTATGATAAAAGTAGACATGAGACGACCTGTAGATTAAAGAATTCCAATCTTCGAAGCAGTTACCTAGCTCTACCGCAAGCTGTTAAATCAAGAAAAGCCTGAATTAATATCCAGAATTATACTGATGAGCTATGCTTTATGTATCTGTATTAGCCAAATTTGTCAGCATCAAGCCTCAACGCCTGAGCAAATACAAGCAACTTCAAAATAAATATGACTTCAGCTGTGTTACTTATCCAACTCCACTTTCTCAAATATCTAACTTTGAGAAGTTTAACAGTGTGTCTATCAACGTCTTCGGCCTGGACGAGAAGCAAAAGGTGCAACCAATAAAGGCTGCTGAGACTGAACTACCTGAACACCGTGACTGCTACTGTTGAGTGACAGTAGTGGAAAACATCACTACGTATATATAAAGAATTTTAAAAAAACTTCTTCGATGTCAGAGATCTAAGCACAATGGACGTGTTTATAACTGTAAGCGCTTTTTAGCCCATTATGATGATCAAAATGGACGAGGTGGATTGGAAAACTGGAGAAATATAAGAAATTGTGTATACCATATGATGTTACTATGCAGTATGATGGTTAGTAAGGACACAAAGTGAAAAGATTACTGAAATTAACTTATGTTATATGTGGGGATTTTGAACATATTCTCAAAAAGACTACCAAGAACTATAAGAACATACTGCAGTGAAATCATTACAACTCTTCTGAACTTTGACATCATCTCGACGACATATTGTCACGTTAGTATAAGTGGATAAGAACAAGTTACTTATTACGATGATAAAAGTTATTGACGAGGTTGAAATAGCAATAAAGTTGTGTGGACATTACATCATAACAAATAATACTTAAGAGAATGTAGATTGGATCTCAAGAGAATGATTTTCTCCACGAGACTACAGTTTTTGCATGAAAGTGTACTTGAGTGCTGCACAAATCTGAAGATGAAAGAAGAATAAGAAGATTGAAGGGGATGGTGTTAACGCTGCCATTAGGAGCAAATCCTAGTGCTGGTCTCAAGCTTAGATAAAGGGGAGAGACGCCAGCAACGAACTAAAATAAAACAATGTTGAGGTGAAACTCTTCAATTAAGACTCTCAAATAATAAAACCTAAATAAAACGTCACAATTTCACTAAAAGAATCCCGAGGTTAGTTCTGGTTAGGCCAGGTTAGTATGTTTGATGCTAGGTTAGAGTATACAATTGAAAATAAATGATTAGTTTCGAGTTAGAATACCTGGAATCAGGTTAGGATAACACAAAATTATGTTACACGACGACTGAGTATAATAGATGATGACAGAATGGTCTTGGATTCGTTAGGTTAGGTTAGGCCCGCGTAGTGATTGTCTTAGTTATGAAAGATGCGTTAGCTTAGATTGTCTTAGCAATGGGTTGGTTACGTGTTGTTCTTATACGTTGTTACGTGGTTATGTTACGCGGTGTTACGTGGTTACATTGTTATGTTACGTGTTGTAACGTGGTTATGTTACCCTGTGTTACATCTTGTTACGTGGTGTTATACGGTTAGGTTACGTGATGTTACGTCTTGTTACGTGGTTGCATGGTTATGTTACTTGTGGTTATGTTTTGTTACGTGATTATGCTACGTGTAGTCACATGGTTACGTGCTTATCTTACGTGGCGTTACGTGTTAAAGTGATGTTACGTAGTTACATGGTTATGTTACGTGTTGTTACGTTAGGTTACGTTCTTAAGTTGCCAGGTTGCGTGAGAATATTACGTCTTGTCCCGCGGTTACGTGCTTATGTTACGTGGTGTTACGTCTTCTCTCGTGGTTATGTCACGTGGTGTTACGTGATGTTACCTCATGGTACGCGGTTGCGTGCTTATGTTACGTGGTGTTACGTCTTTTTACTTTGTTACGTGCTTATGTTACGTTTCGTTTCGTTTGTCACGTGGTTACGTGCTTGTGTTACGTGGTTATATGGTGTTACGTCTTGTTACGTGGTTACATGGTTGCTACGTGTTGTTGCTTCTTGTTTGTATATACCATATGATGGTACTGTGAAGTATGATGGTTAGTAAGGACACAAAGTCAAAAGATTACTGAAATTAACTTATGTTATATGTGGCCAATTTGAACATATTCTCAAAAAGGCTACCAAGAACTATAAGAACATACTGCAGTGAAATCATTACAACTCTTCTGAATTTTGACATCATGCCGATGCAATATTGTTACGTTAGCATAAGTGCATAAGATCAGGTTTACTTCTTACGATGATAAAAGTTATTGACGGGATTGAAATAGCAACATAATCGTTTGGACATTTCAGCATTACGAACAATACTTAAGAGAATGTAGCTTTGATTTCAAGAGAATGTTTTTGTCCACGAATCCACAATTTTTACAGGAAACTTTACTCGAATGCTGTACACATCTGATGAAGAAAGAAAGATAAGAAGATTGAAGGCGTTAACCATGCCATTAGGAGCAAATCCTAGTGCTAGTCTCAAGCCAAGATAAAGGGGAGAGACATCAATAACGATCTAAAATATAGCTATGTTAACGTAAAACTTTTCAATTAAGACAGTCAAATAATAATACCTAAATGAATCGCCACAATTTCAGTAAAGGAAACTTGAGGTTAGCTCTGGTTAGGCTGGGTTAGGAAGTTTGGTGCTAGGTTAGGGTATAGAATTGGGAATACATGATTAGTTTCGAGTTAGAATGCCTGGCTTTAAGTTAGGATGACACCAAATTAGGTTAAACGATGAATGAGTAGAATAGATGATGAGAAAATGGCCTGGGATTCGTTAGGTTAGGTTAGGCCCGCGAAGTGATTGTCTAAGTTATGAAGGATGGGTTAGCTTAGATTGTCCTAGCAATGGGTTGGTTACGTATTGTTCTTACGTCTGGTTACGTGGCTATATTACGCAGTGCTACATCTTGTTACGTAGTGTTACGTCTTGTTACGTAGTTGCATGTTTATGTTACCTGTTGTTACGTTTGGTTACGTGGTTATGTTATGTGTTGTCACACGGTTCCGTGCTTATGTTACATGGCGTTACCTGTTTACGTGATGTTACGTAGTTACATGGCTATGTCACGTGTTGTTACATTAGGTTGCGTACTTATGTTGCCTGGTTACGTGGTTATGTTACGTCTTGTCACACGGTTTCGTGCTTATGTTACGTGGTGTTACGTCTTGTCACGTGCTTATGTTACGTTGTGTTACTTGATGTTACGCCTTGTTACGTGGTTACTTTCTTATGTTACGTGGTGTTATGTCTTGTTACTTTGTTACGTGCTTAAGTTACATGGTGTTACGTGGTTACGTGCTTATGTTATGTGATTACGTGTTGTTACGTGGTTACATGGTTGTTACGTGGTTACGTGGTGTTACGTTTTGTTACGTGCTTCTGTTACGTGGTGATGCTCCGTCTTGTTACGTGCTTATGTTACGCAATGTTATGTCTTGTTACGTGGTTATGTTACGTGATGCTACGTCTTGTTACGTTGGTCAGGTTAAACAATCACAGGATTGGATAGACAATGAGAAGTTAAGGTAGGGATAGGTTAGGGCGTTCGGTGTGGGTTTAGTTTAGAATACTTCTATATAACTTCACTGTAAATCAATATGCAGTTTTTTCCGCTCCGTCTAGCACACTAGCTGTTTAACATGCAACAAGTTTCTAAGATTTAGATAAACGTATACATAAGTGGTGTAATGTTGGGTGAGAAATGTTTATAATCTAATTAATCTCTATATTACCGTGAATACCTGTGACGCTACCTGAATCACCTGTTAAAATGACTTAAATACCCTACATTCTACCCGAATCATATGAAAATTACATTAAATAGCTCTGGTAAGAAACGTTGCTCTGAATTACCCTGACACTTGTGATACTAACCGGTTTACCCTACATACATACGATGCAATCCGAAATACTCTTTATACCGTATCAATGAAAATACACGCTGCGGGGTACTTTGATCGACGACCAGCGTCCAACCCTTTAGATTCACAGTGCCGGGACGTTAGCAGTATAAATCCTTGATTTTTTCAATAACGTTAGATGACGTTATGCGTGGACGAACA
This sequence comes from Deroplatys truncata, assembly GCA_030765065.1. Classification (NCBI taxonomy): domain Eukaryota; kingdom Metazoa; phylum Arthropoda; class Insecta; order Mantodea; family Mantidae; genus Deroplatys; species Deroplatys truncata. The sequence continues at coordinate 4,590,601 of CM060990.1, read as the reverse complement.
TTACCTGATTGATTGACACAGATATTTTCGAACTTTAGCGCCGGGGGTCTTCGCCCTTAGTGTCGATAAAATACCTCCAAAAGGTGTCAAAACATTTCTAAACCTTAATTAGCGGTGTCTTTTTGGCCTAAACCTCTTTCTCCTTTAATTCTATCTATCCTAGCATCACTCCATGTTCCCCATATCTCTTCCGTATAAAGCGTATCTCTCTCCTTCAGTATCTGTCCAGAGTAGCATCTCTCCTTGATTTCCTACCTCACCTGTATAAACCCACATTCTTCTTCTTCAGTTTCTGTCTAGTCAAGCATATCTCCATGGTTCCCATGTATTCCGCATATAAAAGCATACTGTACTCCTCACCCTCTGTCTAGACTAGCACCTCTCCTCGTATTCCCCCACCTCTCTCATATAAAACGCTTTGCTCCTCCTTCATCCCCTGCTCTACCACGGATTCCTCTCCGTTTTCCAAATCTTCCCCACATAAACGAATACCGTACTCCTCGACCTCTGTCTAACCTACTACCTCTCCTCGTATTCCTGCCTTTATCATATAAAGGGCGTTTCCCCTCCTTCAGCACCTCCTCTACCTAGGATCTCACCTCGTTTTCTCTATCTCTCCCATATAAACGCATTTTCCTCCTTGAAGGCTCTCTCAAAATAGCATCTACCCTCGTTTTCCTTGTCTCTTCATACTCTACTCTACTATTCAAAATCTCCTAGCCTAATACCTATCCTCGGTTTGTTAGCTCTCCCATATTAACGCCATATTCTACCCTTGAATCCCTGTCTAGTCCAGCACCTCCACTCGTAATCACTATCTCTTCAGTATATGCCTGTGTCCCCCCTAATTCAGCACCTGTCTATCATACCGTCTGTTCGCGTTTTCCTTATCTTTCCCATAAAAGTCATACTCCACATTTCAAACTCTGTCTAGCATAGCACTTCTCGTATTCCCTACCTCTCTCACATAAGGCGCATTCTCCTACTTCAGCCGCTGTCTAGCCTAGCAGCGGTCCTCGTATTCCCTATCTCTCGCATATAAACGCATACTCTATCATTCAATCCCTCCTAGCCTAAAACCTCTCCTCGGTTTGCTATGTCTCCCATATAAAGTCATGTTCTACCCTTCAGGGCCTATATAGTTAAGCCTCCTTTCTGGTATTCCCTATCTCTCTCGTATAAAGCACAATCCCCTCCTTCAGCATCTGACTAGCTTAGCATCAGCCCTGGTATTCATATCTTCCCCATATAAACTCATGTTCCTCCTTGAAGGCTCTCGTTTTCGCTATCTTTTCACATTAACGCAAAAGCTGCCCAGCTCTCTCTATAATATGCTACTTACAACTACTAGGGATTTAGTGTTAATATTTATTTATCTCCTTTGCGGAAATGCATTTCCTTACTAGATTTAATCAGTTAAAAATACTAAAGTAGTTTAAATAAAGGATATATTAATAAATACTCCATATCAAGTGTTTGGGGCTGCTAAAGTGACCTCCCAGTATGGACGCTCAATATCTATTAAACTTCAAAAGATCGGTGAAAATATGGTGGAGGTATTTGTTCCAAGGAAATGTACCACTCTGTTTAAAGACACAGACATTGATGACGTTAATAACGAAAAACTTTCCATAACGTTCCTATTTTTAGGATTTAATTGTAATAATGGTTATGACATATTATTTCAGAAAAAGTAACAATAAAAAAAGTCTGTCATCTAAGATGATTCCACACATCAGGTTGCTTATAAATAATATTAATTGACCTATAACATGCAGTGAAGAGTCTGCTGGTTTAGCCATTTTTTCATCTAAAGCATATGAAATAGAACCTCAACAAACGGTAATGATACGCACTGGACTTTCAGCAACACTCCAAAAACATACTTATCTTCCCATTGCTGAAAAGTCAAGCTTGACCCTTTTTGGATTTATCAATAAGAAGAGGTTGTACAAACAGAGATTTCACAGGCAAAATATGTGTATTGATGTTAAACAGCTCAGATAAAAGGCAACATGTTTTAAAAAATAAAAATGTTGCTCAATTTATATGTGAGAAAATATATATACCAAAAATAAAGTATGTTAATAATTTAAGAAATTCCAATAGAGAAAGCAACGGCTTTGTTAGTACGGGAAAATTTTAATAATTTCTTTTTGTTTTTGCATTTCTATAGATATACTTTCATATTTCAATCTACAAGTGAATTAACGAACAAGTTTAATCTGCTACAAAAAGAAACTGGGTTCAAAACCTTTTTTGAGGAGTTCATACGTGTGCGTTTTCCAGAATACTGGTCCACTGTTTTTTGGATTATGCACTGGCTATCTAAAGAGAATATTTGCTGTGCTTTGGGAGGCACATTTGCCTGCTTTATGGCTGGTACTGTTGAAATTGAAACTAAATGCGTTTCCTTATATGTTGCTATAAACAAAAATCAGAAGGAAGAAGAGACATTAAGATTCATGTTTAGTCCAAATGCTAATTACATTACAAATAATGCTAATTCTATATTCAGACATTCGAAAAATGTAGTCTATTTTATTTAAACACAAAATCTTTATTTTGGAAATTGCAATGTGAAACACGTGAGTTTGTAATTAAGGTAACTTATGTTCATACCAAAAACGTGTAATCTCGAAAAACAATTGGGGTGATTTAATGTATTTTCTTTTTAGACCTTTTAGGTTTTACTTTCAAAAACTAGCAATATTTGGTTTATTGCACAACAATCTGTTTCCTATGGAATACCTCTGTGATCTTACAGCAAAGTTAAATGGTTGGGGGTCAAACCCAGGCAACACCTTACAAAAATATAAAAACTTGTTTCACTGTAGTAACACAAATACTTGTCATTGCAAAATCTGTATTAAGAACCATCCTTCATTAAAAGGTTTAGCATCAAACATTTTATTTGAAAACGCAAAATTAAATTTCTTCATGGAGACACACATTTTAATAATTTTATGTATATAATTTTTAATGCGCACGAATTCAATCTTTCAATTGAACTAATAATTCCTATAGAGTTTCCTATTGAAATTATAGCCTTTTGTTACCCTATTGACACTAATAAACGATGGCACTTTTGCGTTACAGAGAGGCGCATTATAGAGCTTTTGAACATAGAAAAGTCATTAAATATAAAAATTCATTTATTGATGAAATGGTTTACTCAAAAGAAAATTTGTTTTGTTGTATATGCCCTAAACCAACATTTATACTTATTAATATGTAACTCAAAATGATGTGACGTTTGTATAGTACCCAAGTAGGAAAAGAAGGGGGATTCAAGCACACAAAGAGAGCCGCCGACTCCACCCCCTTGCTTTGTGTGCTGACCCTTAAGATGCCTCCCAATCCTCCTCCTTGCTTTGTGTGCTACTATCATGCCGGCTGGCTCTGTGCCAGTGGACACACCCCCTCCTTTGTGTGCTACTAGTGTGCTGCCCGGCTCTGTGCTGGTGGCCACACACACTCCTTTGTGTGCTACTAGTATGCCGCCCGGCTCTTTGCCGGTGATCACATCCCTCCCCTCCCCTTTGTGGTCTAACTCCGTACGCTGTCTACGTCCCCCCTCTTTGAGTGTGCTGTTCTGAATGGTTCCCTGTAGAGTAGTGGAAGTACGCTGGCCACACCCGCTCTTTGTGGCCTCCCCTCTCCTTTGCGGTCTAACCCCGTACTCTCACCACGCATCCCTCTTTACCGGCTGCGCTGATTGGATTCCTGTAGAGAAGTGTGGATAATAGGGTGTTGTTCCCACACGCAGGCCACTCCCAGCCCTCTCTTGCCGCCTGACCTATACTACTAACGTCCTGGATTCGCGCCTCTGAAGCGCTGGACGCAAACACTCAATCGAAGTATCCCCACCGCATGTAATTAAACGATGCCCCTCGATCGCTGAATACGATTAAGTATTTTTGATTGATTAATGTAATTAAGTGTATATGAGTTGACTCGCGCGCACCTGGTCACCATCGTATATGTGCACGTGTGCTAGCAAATGTATAACTATCACACTCACTGGTCTTAACCTATCCGGCATCCCTCCACCTTGTAATGAAAAAAATCCAGCAGCCGGCTTCTGTCTGGTAATAACAAGCTATTCACCCCTCCGCGACGGGTGCGTGACGTCACTAACAAGTCTCAACGTGTAGACGGGCCCGGCTCCACTCTGTCGGCGTCGATAAAACATGCTAAAACACGCTCGCCATTGGCTTTCCTTTGTATTCGAAAACAGACAGCCGCCTTCTGCCTGGAGGGGATGAATAACAGGCCTCAACATTTACTCCACCCCTACAAACCCGACGCGTGACGTCACCGAGCAAGTATTTACAGTATATAAGGAACGCCCGCAGCCAGAGCGATCATTTATTGTTTTTCAGTTTTCGTTCAGTGATAATCGATATGGTTGGTGATAATCGTGCACCTGATGTGAGTGATTACTGGAGCGAGTGCGGAGAAGATTATTTTCACTACGTATACTTCCATACCAAAACCTACAATGGTTTAATGCATTCAATATTGCGTACTCAACCATCGCATCATGATCAGATGACTACATTGGAAGTGTGCATAGAGAGCCGTCCTGTTTATCGAGGAGCGAACATGTAATTAATACATTTTATTTTCTATAATTCAGTAATATTCTGCATGCATGTTAAATGAAATCTAACTTCCAATTATTTTATTCTTTCAGTCAAAACCGAATGGAGGCTGATGTGGAGGATCTTAGGGATGTCGATGAAGTTGATGATGTCTTCATCTCGAAACACCTAGCTGAATGCGATACAGAGACGTGCACCGGATACATGCATTCTGTACCTTGTACTAACCCGGCCCAGCATGAACGCACGTCATCCTTCTTCCTATGTAACGACAACTGCGAGATCTACCAGCGCAGGAAGAGAAAACTCGAGTAAGTAGAAGAAATGTTAAATTACATATTCATTTACTGCTTCTAATGCTATTCTGTGTCTAACCTAAAATTAAAGGGCTGTAAAAGAAATACTGAGAGCTCTAAAAGGTCTCAGGTTTGAGACTCAGCATGTCATGTCCGAAACTTTGAAGCCCGTAACAGCCCCCCTCAAGGATATTTTGGACACTCAACGGAGGATGACTTTGAAGACCGTCAAGAATGAAGATGACGATTCTACAAGTATTTCTACATACCTTCAATAGGTTCGCTCAAAAGACAAGGATCGTATTGATACATTGTACGGTGTGAGATATCAGGACGGTAGTTATATGCTTGGAAATAAAGATATTCGGTTTATAAGTAATCAAACATTGATAGGTGATGAAGCTTATGAGTCTGCCGCTGGTTTGGCGGAACTCATGTTTATGCGATCGCCTAAGATTTCTGCATTCACCAGTGAAGACTTGGGGACGTACGCTAAGATACTGAAAAGTACTTTTCTTCATAGAAGTGTTTGCACCAGATATGGTCGTTTGAGATCTGGTAAATCGTATAAATACAAGAATATAGTACCTCCTTGCTCAATACACATTCAAGTCTGGGACTGGCATGGAAGTAGCATTAGCCTGATAACGATGTTGACAATGTTTTCTGGAGAAATACTAACACATTAGTGAACAGACTGAGGCTACTTATTGCTTCGAGGGGCGCTGGTAATAACAGTCACACTCAAGAGATTAAAGAAATTATCCGAGAGTTGAAAGCATCTAAAATTATAGCATGACAGCCAAACAGAATATCGCCAGAGAGCTTCACGGATCGGTGAGGAGGAACTATTTACGACGCCAAATTATCATCAAAGGTGTGAATGATTTATTACAAATTGATTTGATTGAAATGATACCCTATGCAAGAGTGATCAAAAAATTCAAATACATTCTGATCGCAATCAACTTCCACTCTAGAATGGCATATAAAAACCCTTAAAGGATAAGGGTGGAGTTCATGTTGCAAAGGCTATGGAGGATATATTACTGGAAATGGATGTCCCACCTCGGAATATTCAAAGTGACAACGGGAAAGAATTTTATAACAAGTTCTTTAAACGATTAATGTTAAAGTATAATATTAACCACTACAGCACCTATACCAAAGTGAAGGTTGCAGGTGTTGAGCGTTTAATTCGAACCTTGAAGAATATGATGTACCGAGAGTTTTTAGTCCAAGGCTCATACCGGTGGCTAGATCTGTTACCTAGAATCCTTGTAAAGTACAATGATACTTTTCATTCAACTATCCGCATGAAGCCTGATGAAGTGAAAAACAACGATCTTCTTCTGACTGTGTATAATTATAATCAAGAACGAAGAGAGAAGAAGGCTTCAAGGAAGTTTAGTGTTGGTGATTATGTCAGGATATCTAAACATAAAGGACATTTTGGAAAGGGTTTTTAATCTAACTGGAGTGTTGAAATCTTCAAAGTGTTTCGTGTGAATCGTACCAAAGGCTACAACATACATACTAAAGGATAGGAATGGTGAAATCATAAAAGGTGCCTTTTATGTACATGAACTAAAAAGACTAACTATCCTAACACATATTTAGTAGAAAAGGTTATACGTAAACGTGGAAACAAGGTTCATGTAAAGTGGAATGTTTTTGCAGATACTGAATGGATTGATAAAAAGGATTTGGTGTAATGTGTGAAGAATTAATATAGACTAGAGTTTTATGATTGTAAAATCATGAGTGTGTTTTTATTTTTTAAAAATCCTTCTTATTTTTTAACGCAAAATATAGGTGCTTAAAGACCCTCACACATTTTAAATGGATACGAAACTATATAAGATATTAAAAAATTACTTGAGGGAAAATTAATAAATTAAAAACCCTCACACATTTTAAACTACATACATGATTAAGAAATCATCAGAGGGAAAACTAATACAAAAAACCCTCACATACGCATATGGAATGAAACTCAAACTATATACAATTATAAAAATCATCAGAGGGAAAACTGATACAGAAAAACCCTCGCACACACATATGGAACTATACACAATATTAAAATCATCAGAAGGAAAAGTAATACACTGAAAAACCCTCATACATTTTTGAAACTATACACTCACACATTTGAAGCTTTATAATCAGTACAAACATCAGAGGGAAAACTAATAAATAAAAAACCCTTACACATTTTAAATGGATACGAAACTATATACAATATTTACATTTTTACTATGGTGAGCACTAGCATTCACCAGGTCTAAGGGAATAATCGCCCCAGGCTAGAGTCTTATAGGTTCCTTCTATCAGCTTCCTCTTGTCGTCACTCCCCTTCAATGCCAATTTATTTGTTTCAATGGTGGTAATTTTGTGATGTTTACTTCGAAATGTTTTTGAAGTGAATAAAGTTTTATACTGTGGTCCTTTAAGCATTCAAAATAATGTCCGAAACCGATTTTCTCCTTTCCACCTTGGTGATGCCCTTTGCTTTCTTTATTGTCTGGCCGTTATATTTATATGCATATAATTTTGCCCTGATACCGACATACTCTTCCATAACCAAACCGCCAACTCATCCTTGAACAAGCCAATCTTTTTCTTGTTGGCTTGCTGAATGCCGTATACATTACCTTTTTCATTTTGAGGTGTCGAAATACTGTGGATTCTCCCTGATGAATTCATAGATATCAGAACTCGTTTCAAAAATGAACGAGTCTGTATGCATGTAATTCAGCAGAGTGTCTTTCAAATTTGGTTTCATGATACTATAAAAAAGGTAGCTGGTTATGGGCGTCGTGTTTTTGGCCAGGGTATTCGATATCTACTTCCAGCACATAGCCGGTCTCTGAATCTTGTTTTATGTTCTTCAAATTTATGTTCTCAATTTCTTCCATAGTGAGCCATTTCAGGTTTCTATAGGGGCGGACCGATATCATTGAAGCACCATATAAATTGTTGATATCCGAATAGGATACGTGCTTAACAGGAGCATGCTGATCAAAGTTGTACATGTACCTGTGGTTAGCTTTAGTGTAGCCCTTCACCACAGTGCACAGTCCACCTCTAATACCCGACTTGAAAAACTCCAGCATGCTCTTGTCAGATATTAAAGAAATGTTCACCTTTGTTGTCTTCAACATCGCATCAAAGGCAATTCCTGGTAATGTATAAAACCATTCTGGGTCAAGTTTATACATTCCCAGGATGGAATCTCGAAGCTTTTCAAAAATATCTGCCAAGAACAGTATATCTGTTTTGAGATATAGGTCACTGTATTCTTCGAGATTCCGGATATTAAAAGTATCCCATACTTTTACAGCATGCCTGTATTCCTCGTCGGTGATGTGACTGTCAGCTAAGAGTGCTGTAGAAGGCTTCCTTTGGTGGTAGAGCTGTTTCCTCAAGCTTTGCAGCGTTTGACACATAGTCATATGGGAATATGCCCTTGCCTGTTTCCAGCTTAAAATGCTCTTCAACAGGATATTCAGCCCTGGTTATTTTAAAGTCCTTCTCTTCCAGCATGTCAGCCAGGCTGGACAGCTTGTCGTCAAGAAACTTAAAGCTGTCTATAAACCTGAAGTTAATGTCCCTGTACTTTTGCTAAACGCTGGATACCTTTCACCACTTTCATCTATGCACGATATGGGTTTATTATCATATGCCAGGTGTCTTATCAAGAAGTGACTGTCATAACTAGATAGACAATGAAAAAAGGTCATTATGAAATCAGGGACCTTTCTATTTAAATTGCATCTATTATGAGCAGCACCCAGATATTCCCTAGTCACATGATCGTGATCCCTAACGCGCAAATCGCTCAAAGTGAAAGTGCCAAGGCATATATAACACTCAGAGGCATTATCGAAATTCTGATGCTCTTCAGGGAATAGATATATAGGTTTACGATTAGAATACACATCGGTGACATCATTAGCAATTGATTTTAATTGCTTGTTGAAGTCATCGATAGCATTTGGACCTCTGAAGAGGAAGAATTTCGATAATGTCTCGTCATATCTACATAGCAGCTTTAAGGCAATAGACATTGCTTCATGTTCTTGAATGGCTCGGGTCCAACTCGAGTTGCTTGAAGGCTCGCAAGAGTGAACCTTTGCCAGAACAGATTCAATGTCTGCGTATATAACAAAACGTACGGGAACGCTTTTGGAGAATGCTTTAAATTCGATGCAGTCATCCTGTTGAGGCATTTTAAGCAGCTGGAATTTTCCGCATCTTAATTTGTGTTTCTAGAGCATTTTCAGTTGCACACCTCTTAAGGCATGCCTCGCATGTTCACACACTAGTCTTATGTTTGGTGATTTGACTCCTTACATGCCTAGACAAGTCTTCAATGAGGCAGTTTCGGGACTTATCATCCTGTTCAATAAATAACAGGTTGGCGTGGTGCAGGTTCTTATCAGCTGTTTGGTATAGGAGAATAATGTTATCCTTGTCCTCTGTGCCAAACACTGAAATGGATACTCCATTATTCTGCTTTTCAAAGCATTCAATTTGATGGAGGGGTACAGGGAATTCAATACCCTCATAATTGAATGGTTTAAAAGCAGTTCAAAGGGGTATACTGTTGTTCTGCATCCATTTCTCTTCGCAGGGTATTTAGACGCGAGCATGCACCACGCAAAGCAGAAATTTTCTTCGTTCTTTATATTTATAACAGCATGCTTTTCCCGAATTTTCTGAGGCAATTCAATGTATGGTGCTGCGTGAAGAGGATCATTGTGTGTAAAGCTCATCACCAGGCTGAGTAATTTAACAAGGACTTCGACGATGCTTCCCCCTCAAAATTGGAAATGTTTTCTAAAATATCCCCCGCAATTGAAGAAAAGATCTGCTTGAGGTCCCTTGACAGAAGTATCAGTACTGGCTTAGAATTAAAGAAGGTGCAAATGCGCGTCTCTTCATCAGGTTTGTGGATTAAATATTTAAGTTCCAAGGAACCAGTTCATTTTTAATCCACTCCTACACTTCAGCAAACCGTTTTCCACTTCTTTAATAATAAACTCCTTGCACTACTCTAAAAAGACTATGGGGTAGAGTATTTCTAATGTATTTGTTATTTTACTATTAAAATACGTCCCTTGAATGCCGATTGAATGGTATTGCATTCCAGACCCTGGCAATTGCTAGCACTAACCTTGACTTTCTTAATTGCAAGTTGCTAGCTCCCGTCCGATGGCTGTCCTCTCTTCCCGTTCACGGGTGCTGTATCATCTAATGATGATGAGGTTGACGATGCAGCGGCTTCATCAATTGTGTTCAATGATGAGGAGGTTGAGGATGCAGCGGGTACTGCAGCGGGTATAAGTTCCGCCGGCATGCTGGGTGGTGAGGAGGCTGACGGTGTAGCGGATACCGCTGCCGCCGGCGTGTTGGGTGGTGAGGAGGCTGACGGTGCAGCGGCCGCAACTTAATCATCCAACTCCTGCGACGCTGAGCTTGGTGTTGCAATGTCCATGGGCTGGCTTCCCTCATCAGTCAGTATATTACCTAGAATAATAATTTAGCAAATGTAAAAAGGATGATAATATGATTTTATTAAATTAATTTTTTTTAAAACACTGAAGGATTCTTACCATTCAGTTGTTGCTGCGGGCATGGGGCAGGGCCCGATCCCTGCTGATTTGATGCATGTAAGGCGGATGGTGCAGTGATCGCTGGTTGAGCGATGCCAGTTCCGAAATAAAGTCCGCTTCCTGGAATAATAATAATAATAATAATAATATTAATAATAATAATAATGGTAGTATAGCATGTGTAAAACATCTTCATAAAATGTTGAACAATTCTTACCATTCGATGGCTGCTGCATGTACGGGGCAGGGCCCAATCCCTGCTGATTTGGGGCAGGGAAGGCGTATTGTGCAGCGGTTGCGTGTTGAACAATACCAGTTCCGAAATAAATTCCGCTCCCTGGAATAATAATAATGGTATAAAATGTGTAAAAGAACTTTATAAAATGTTGAAGGATTCTTACCATTCGGAGGTTGCTGCATGTACGGGGCAGAGCCTCATCCCTGCTGATTTGGCACCAGGAAGGTCTGGAAACCTGGTGGTGGCGGTGCAGCGGTCACGGGTTGAGCAATACAAGTTCCGAAATAAAGTCCGCTTCCTGGAATATTATTAATAATAGCAATAATAATAATAATAATAATATTAATAATGGTATTATAGCATCTGTAACATATCTTCATAAAATGTTGAACAATTCTTACTATTCTATGGTTGCTGCATGTACGGGGAAGGGCCCAATCCCTACAGATTTGGCGCAGGGAAGGCGTATGGTGCAGCGATTGCGTGTTGAACAATATCAGTTCCGAAATAAAGCCCGCTCCCTGGAATAATAATAATAATAATAATAATAATAATAATAATAATAATAATAATAATAATAATAATAATAATAATAATAATATAGAATGTGTAAAAGAACTTCATAAAATGTTGAAGCATTCTTACCATTTGGAGGTTGCTGCATGTACGGGGCAGGGCCCCATCCCTGTTGTATTGGCGCAGGGAAGGCCTATGGTGCAGCGGTCGCGTGTTGAGCAATACCAGTTCCGCAATAAAGTCCGGTTCCTGGAATAATAATAATAATAATAATAATAATAATAATAATAATAATATAAACAATAATAATGGTAGTATAGCATGTGTAAAACATCTGCATAAAATGTTGAACAATTCTTACCATTAGACGGCGGCTGCATGTACGGGGCAGGGCCCCATCCCTGCTGATTTAACACCAGGAAGGTCTGGAAGCCAGGTGGCGCCGGTGCAGCGGTCGATGGTTGAGTTGCTTGCTGGAGCTGATTATAGCCTTCAGCTACAAAAGCAGATCTGAATGCTGAAAACATGAGTAATTTGCTTGTTAGAGTTTATTTATTAGTTAAAAAAAATAAAAATTTTATTTTTAAGTTAATTTACATTATTGCGAATACCTATATACACGGAAATGTCGATGTATTTTTATCCAATAAGAAATTTCTATTGCATATAAAGAACATTTATTATTCGACACGGACATGGAAAATATCTCTTTAACGTAACGGAAACAGAGTGAAAGTTTTCAGAATGCGTTAGGGAAAATGTAAAGTAGGCAAATAGCTATTAAATAAAGAACGCTCAACCGAGGCGTGCAATCTGAAGGCCCGGGTTCGAAACCCCTCGGTCACACTCGGAAGAAATTTGATTTGCATATAAAGAACATTTTTATTCAATACCTCAGGTGTTCAAATAATTGTATTTGCACTGAAAGGAAAAGTAATTCACTTCCTGTAACCTCGTATTTAAAGACACAGAGTAATAAGTTTGCTTTTTTAAAAAAATGAATACTTCAATAAACTGTTTTATGAGAAAATGAATTCGCGTAGTTAGCTATTATATGTAGAATAAGCTTGCCTAGGATGAATAGTTAACTAAACTGTACACATTTTATGAGAAAATGAATTCGCGCAGTTAGCTACTACATGTAGAATAAGCTTGCCTAAAATGAATACTTAACAAAACTGTTCACATTTTATGGGAAGATAAATTCGCGCAGTTAGCTACTAAATGTAGAATAAGTCTGCCTAAAATGAATACTTAACTAAACTGTTCACATTTCAGAAACTTCACGCGTCTAGCTATTAACTTTTAGAATGCTCAACTATTTAAATATAAATGTCCGACATTGAAAACAAGAACGCAATTATAAGCTAAATGTACTGAGTGGTAAGTTAACTTCTTTTAAAGAAAATGAATTGGTGTTACAACTTACCGGATATGATGTTCGATGAAGTTTCACGACGTGAAGTAAAGGGCGAAGAGTGCTTAGATCGCTGTGTTCCCACAATACAGAGTGAAAATCGCCGGAGAAGCTGCTGCTTTTATATAATTTCCCCTATAAAAGCTGAAGGGGGTGAGAGGTGTGATGGTATATAATACAGCGATTTTGATTGGCTACTCCAACCCATCGAGCAGGAAGCGTCGTGGGGGAGGATGCTAGTCTCGCACAGGGGGTATTTCATAAAACATGTTTAAACTTGACGCTGGGAAATCCCTCAATTACGCCACCTCTATGTAAGGGAAATGCTGCTGTATATGGCGCTAGAAAATAATAAAATATACATATTATTTTATATCACTAAAATTCAATGTTTATTATCCAAAAAATATTCGGGCTAGAATTATATTTGAAGTGTCCGTCTAACACGTATTATTTAATAATAATTTTAGAGTGAAAATAACGAAAAAGAAGGTATTGTTTCTATTGATATAATTTTCCTTGTAAGGTAACACCATCGCTTATAAAACGCTAAAATTCAATGTTTATTATCACCAAAAAAATAAAATTTGCGCTAGTATTATATTTGGACTGTCCGCCTCACACGTATTATCTAATAATAATTTTAGAGTGAAAATAACGAAAAAGAAGGTATTGTTTCTGTTGATATAATTTTCTTCGTAAGGTTACACCCTCGTTTATAAAAATGGTTAATGGGTGGGCTATGTATTCGTAGACCTTCATGCAGGTTCTAAAGTCAGACAGGGCGGTCACCTGGAATCGAACCGGCAACCTCTCCAATTCAAACCTCACACGTTACCAAGACGTAATTTTTGTCAAAGCAGCATTTACACACCTTTTACCCACATTAAATAAGACTGTCTATCATCAAACATTTCATTCATCGATAAAGTAGACCGTAAAACTGGCTAGCTTCAAAGACACATTAAGAAAAACTATCAGATACATTTGATCGCTTAAATTGAATTCCTTCTCCCATTTTAATTCTAAAATACCATACTCTTCATATCACCCTCTCCAAATCATATTTATTTGTTTAGCATTCCATAAAAATTAGTTTAATTGTCGATATCATGCAAACAACTAATTTATGATATTTACACAGTCGTCTGTATGAGAGGGATTTTCCGATAAGTATGATTTTTCAAGGGAAGAGAAATCATTTTAAAGCACAATAGATTCGTTAATGAAGAAGGGTTTTGGTATTGTCCTAAATGAGCTATATGACAATAGCCGGTCGCCTCAGGAATTTCCGAGACCCCCAGTAGGTATACTGTCTTCAAGGGGTATACAACATATTTTTGCAAGGGGTGTACAGCTGAATAGTTCGTCGAATTTTTCGAAGATCTCCGGTGAAGAAAAAGCTTTTAAACAAATATGAAATTTATAATTTGAGGTCTTCGTAATGGTTCGATCTCTATGTTGGAACATTCAAAATATCTTTCGAAGAGAGGGCTGTTTAAAAAAGTTCTCGTCCTATGTTTACTAAGAGAATAATGCATGTTTTGAAAGTCCGTGTATTTATTGGTTTGAGTTCACAGTTCGATTTCCCTCTGGTATTCAATTCCACTTTAGACGCTACATATCTAAACAATCAGAGTCTATTACACGAATCATTTTCGTTTTTGTTACGCGAATAATAATTATACATGTAACGAATGTTTACGTACAGGACCTATACATCATATCCCGTAGGAAAATATTACACCAACACTTATAAAGCTCTTAAAGGGAGGACTGGCTTTGTACAGTAAATCCCTAACCGGAATTCAAAGCCGCGAGCTCTCGAATGTGAATAGACACGTTATCTCTCATAGAATTATGACATGTATACATTCGAACGATGGGGATGAAATCATTTATTTAGATATGGCGGGTGAAACACCAGTCTTTTTAAATGGAATAAAGAAATAAGCTTTCTTGATCATAATATAATTCTTGCGTTAGTAATGAAAATAAATTATCCTTGTTTTCTCTCGATGTACTTTCCGGTGTCTTGAGGAAGATCTATTTACACCCTTTAGATGCTATATTTCTGAGGAATCCCGGCCATTAAATCAGCTAGTGCTTGTGTTTATTCTCTTCAAACTTGTACAACATATTTTTCAAGGGTGTGTAAACGACCATATAAATCGTTGGCGTAATGTAGAGAGAGAGTGTGTTAGTGAGAAAGAGAGAGACAGTGTTTACGTGAAGGAGGATTTCTTTTTATAGGCAATGACTGTTTTGAAGTCCATGTCTGCAAAGGGGAGAGAGAGAGAGACATAGAGAGTGTGTGTGATGGATGCTTATTTTTACCGACAATGTGTGTTTTGAAGTCCATGTCTATCCGAGTGATTGCGCTGGCAATGCTATAATTTATCGAAAATGCCTATTTTAAGGTGCCTATCTATGTGCTTGCATGCGTGAGCGGCCTGTAGTACTTTATCGACAATGTCTGTTTTAAAGTCCAGGTCTATGCGAGTGATTGCACTGGCAATGCTATACTTTATCTAAAATGCCTGTTTTAAAGTCCCTACCTAAGTGCGTGCATGCGTGAGCGGGCTTTGGTACTTTATCGACAATGTCTGTTTTAAAGTCCATGACTATGCGAGTGGAATGCGTTATCGACAGTGTCTGTTTTAAAGTCTATGCCTGCAAAGGAGAGAGAGACAGAGTGAGCAGAGGAATGTGTGATTGTTGCGTATTTTTACCGACAATGTCTGTTTTAAAGTCCATGTCTATGCGAGTGATTGCGCTGGCAATGCTATACTTTATCGAAAATGCCTGTTTTAAGGTCCATGTCTACGCGTATGCTTGCGCTGGCTGTGCGATACTTTATCTTCAACGTCTGTTTTAAAGTACATGCCTACGCGTGTGCTTTAGTGAGCGGGGGGAGATCCTATATCGTCAACGTCTGTTTTAAAGACCCTAACTATGCTCTTGCATGCGTGAGTGGGCGGGGTACTTTTAAGAAAATTACTGTTTTAAAGTCCATATCAATGTGAGTGGAGTGCTTTATCGTCTGGCTTGATATATTTGTGCTTCTTTTCAGCTGTTTGATAAAGAGTAAAAAGGAGGGTGTGTTGTTTAGGATACTCTACATATTTCGTTATTAATTTATTTCATTTTTTATTTATTAATAACATGTAATATTCAGCTATAATATTGACCGTATTTGTTTTATTCAGAGCCATTCCTACCTGTAAAAAAACTTGGAAAAATATCTTGAAGCGTGAAGTTCCTTATCGGACCTTTCAAATGATTTATGCTAGCTTTCCTTGGAGTCAATATGGCCGCCTCCATGCATTCGTTAAACTTTTAAAATATCTACTTCCGCCATCTTCGTCGATGAGCTGAAGAGCGATCTTTCCGCTCTCTCGGCTAGAGTGCGCGCGCGCTGCAGGAGGCGAGATGTACCACGAGGGAGGGATGGAGGGGTGTGCATGCTAGCTTGCTCACTGCTCTGAGGGACCGGTCACTCGAATTTGACGCTGCATAAAGGAAGGGTTGCGCGCGGGTTTTCAGCGAAATTATTACGCGTTAACACCTGTTACGGCAACTCTGTCCTTTCAGCCATGGATTCATTTACAGTACGAACGATGGTTCTGTGCCGGTGAGGGCTCGATGCGCACTGGTTATCTGTACAGTGAGCGAGCCCCCAATTCTCGGGCATGCGCAGTGAGTGCCATCGCTTCAGTCTAGTGGCAGCAGTAGTTCGAGTAACATCTCTCTTGCCAGTCGTCTGTTGATGCTACCTTGAACGTTATGTTTATAAATTAGTCACTATATGTTTCTGTAGGGGCGTGATTTGAGTTTCTGCATTGGGTGGCCAAGATTGCTTGGAGTAGTTTCACAAATGTTCATGTGGATTGTAACGATATATATAATGTTTTATTTCTTAAATGTGAAATATTGCTATTAATAGTACAATTGTAATGTTTCATTTGGTAGAGCAATAATGTTGCTCGTAACCTAGGGGAGGGGGACAATTGACCCCTTGCCCCCTAAATGACACCCCTGTGTTTCTGTAATTAAACTTGGATTGCATATAGTTATTGTGTATTTTGGTGTGTTTATTAGAGGTTCTTGCCTTCTGCGACGTTTTATGTAAAAATAACAACGGTCAATATAACACAAAATGATGGGGATAAATACCAAGAAATCGCTAATGGAAAAACTAATTCCTACCTTGCCTCTCAGATCTGTCTTGGTGACGCATAACGCACCGTACCATAGTGTGTAGTTGGAAAAGGCCCCATCGCCTCACACCAAAATACATGCAGAACTTGCCCCATTCTAAGAAAGGATGCTAAGTTTGGAGCTTTACAACTTAAATAAGGGTCAAAACCTATTCCGAATATTTACGTTGATAGTTTGTAGGCCATGCACACAATGTTCTCCGATTACCGCCCTAGTCTTCCGGTCTTACTCGAGTAGAACTCATCTGGGCTGATATAAAGCAATGGGTAGCTTGGTAGAACACCCTTTTAAACTACATGATGTTATTGATTAAGCTTAGCTAACAACATGTTGAGGACATTAGCGTAGAAAAGTGGGAAAATGCCTCTCAACACATTAAGTAGGAAGACAAATACATTGAAGAACAACAAGGCCTGTTTGAGAATGTCTTAGAAGGTTCTGAAATCCAGGTTAGGAAATATAGTGACAGCGAACGAGAAGAAGACTGATGACGATGAAAGGGAAAGTCTTGCAGAAGAAAACGACGGTGGTGATATGTCTGGTGTAGAGTGTTTATCACACTAATAAAGCCCCTGCTTGTTTAACACAATGCATTTATGTGACAAGGTTTGTGTATAATGTGTAAATATAAAAGAATGATAGAGCAATCTGAACATAGTGACAATAAACCAGTCATGTAGTGATGTGGTGTATGTTTATGTCGTATCAGCAAAGCCCCACGTCTTCCAGCAGGCAGGCAGACAGAGAGTTGCCTGGCGTTAGACATAGACTCTCTTCAGCGCGGGAAGAAACAAGGTCACCGGCACAGAACCATCGTACGTACTGTAAGCGTTGTAATATTCTTATAAACCCAAAATATATTTTTCCCTCAAAAGTAGAATTAGACAAATGTTATTATTCGTATTAATTATACATATGTAATAATCACCTTAACATCCACACACACATATACAATGGCTACCAGGTGCGCGAGTCAATTCATATACACTTAATTATATTAATCAATCAAAAATACTTCATCCTATTCATCGATCGATTAGCATCGTTTAATTACATTAATCAAGATACATGCGACGGGGATACTTCGATCGAGTGTTTGCGTCCAGCTTTTCAGAGGCGTGAATCCAGGACGTTAGCCGTTTAGGTCAGGCCGCAAGAGAGAGAGCTGGGAGTGGCCTGCGTGCGGGAACAATACCCTATTACCCACACTCCTCCACAGGAATCCAATCAGAACAGCCCGTAAAGAGGGAGGCGTGGTGAGCGTACGGGGTTAGACCGCAAAGGAGAGGGGAGGCCACAAAGAGAGGGTGTGGCCAGCGTACCTTCACTACTCTACAGGGAAACATTCAGAATAGCACACTCAAAGAGAGGGGACGTAGACAGCGTACGGGGTTAGACCACAAAGGGGAGGGGAGGGGTGTGCCCACCGGCACAGATCCGGGCGTCATACTAGTAGCACACAAAGGAGTGGGTGTGGCCACCGGCACACAGCCGGGCGGCATACTAGTAGCACACAAAGGAGGGGGTATGGCCACCGGCACAGAGCCAGGCGGCATGATAGTAGCACACAAAGCAAGGGGGAGGAGTCGGCGGCTTTTAAGGGTCAGCACACAAAGCAACGGGATGGAGTCGGCGGCTTTATTTGTGTGCCTGAAGCCCCCTTCTTTTCCTACTTACCCAAAAATGTAAGCTTTGTTTATGTTAACACTATGTACTAATCGTATAAAGGTGCTTACGTTTTGCTATAAGTGTAGACCTTACCAATGTATAAATAATGTTGTGAAAGCTGCATCTAATAAATAAGAAATATTTAAGTTAAACTCTTGGTGTCTATTTATTAAATATTCGCTTCCTGTCCGATAAAACACTCAATTGCAATGTGAGCAAGGCAAACATGCTAGCTGCAACTTTGTTGCAACATAACAAGGCGAATAAGGAAGTACTGGTGCACAACGGGTTAACCTTTGTTGCCATTTCTTTCTTGTTGTGAGCCTTTCTCACAGCTAAGCGACATCGAAAGGCCTTCCCCAGACCAACGCACCTTTTTTTTGTTGTGATATGTGAACAAAAATCCAATAATAGTATTGCAATGGTATCAATTATTCAACAATAGTTTTAGAAAATGATATTAATATTAATAGAAATAAAGAATACACATAAATCCTCTTTTTATTTTATACCGTTTCTTTAATAAAATCTAGATCTATTTAAATCTAATAAGGTGTGGTCACCGCCGCGGCCACAGTCGACCTTGTTATACTCAGCTTTTGTGAAGTTGTATAATATCACGTGATCGGTCAAGTTCAAGGGAGTGCCTATACAGCCAGTATTACTACTCGGAACTTAGAGCATTTCTGCGGCCATTATCATATAAATATAGCTCCGAGCTGTTATATGTTACTAATCAGACGTGGGGATAAACAGAGCTCGGTGTGAAAACCTAGACGAGGTGGCGAGTTCGATTTCGTGTGATCGGTATACATAAACAAACAAAATAAAGCGGATAAAAGCAGATCCGAATTTATCATTCCACAGTATTAGGAAATTCCATGCTTGAGAAATCTAAACGGTCTCATAGCTAGATAACGGCGACGTCGCAGAGGACAAGGAAGCCAGGCAGTTCGAAACACATCACGCATCCTTTCTCGTGACGACCGACCACCGAAACAGACCGCCAGCTTCATACACGGAAATATGCAGTAATAAACTTTCTGCATCTCGAGTAACATAAAGTAGATAGAGGAACAAGCCTTTGTTATAATAGTCTGAACGAGAATGGGTAGAGAAGACTATGTTAATGTAACATGTAAGATGTTTTTATAAAAGTCCCCGCGTATACTTGTCTGTCTCTGGGTGTGACTGTGAACAGCATAACTTAAAAACGAAGATTTTAAACAAAATCGATCCAATCCAAGCTACCCTTTACATGGAACATTTTACCAAAATTTTGATTTTTAAATGATTTTTATTAAAATACCACACATTTATATATCTATATCAGAAATTAAGTTTACATCTTGAATTTCCTGGGAATAGCCTGTGAAGTCCTCTTCATTCGGAAGCAATTTTGTATAATGCTAAAAAACTGGTAAACGTTAAGCAATAGATAAAAACGTACTACACATAAATGTAGATCCCTTTAAATCACACAATTTATTCCAAATAATTTATTCCGAGACATCGTTATTAAAGGTTCGAACTTTTCCATACTTTGCCATTCTCTTAAAGTCCTGCGATTTTCACTTATGTCTCGCGATTGCATGGAAAGATTCATGAAATTTTAAGGCCAGCATGTAGCGTCAATTTCTTAGACATTTGACTTTCGCTATTCCCTTTATACTTATAGCGAGATGTGTAATGCAGATATTAATGCAAAGGTTTATCCCAAATAAAATGAAATAAATAAAAAATGAGCTTTTATAAAAATAGTTTGTGTACCCACTAATAACAGATAGGGGTACAGAAGGTTATATGTGTGTAACACATTAAATATTTTCTAATTCTTCTTAAGACAATATTCCGAAACCATTTTAAGCTATAATTCTCACTTAGGACATTTTTACTGCGTTGCTTCCATTTTATTAGTGATACTTATCAGGTGCTCATGCACTATGAGCTTAAACTATTTTACTCTATGGGCCATCCAAAAGTTTGAACACCAATAAACGCTTAACAATCCTAAAATTAAGTGATAAGCTATATTAATCGCAGGGCTAAATATTATTTGAGCTCAATTTGTTGCCAACCTTGTTACAAAGGAATCAAATTCGTTTCGGCACTATAAAGTTAATGCAAGGATTATTTTCGGCATAAAAAATTATACGTATATCTTGAAAATGCAATAGAAACGTAAGATGGTTCCACCAGTGCAACAATTATTGAATCCACTAAAAAGTAATGATTGTTGCAATATAGCTGTTATATAGTACCGTTGTTTTCAATAATGCATAAAAGAAATGTACCAAGATTCTCTGTATTAGAAATAAACAGAATTCTATTCTGAAATGGTACAAGTATTTAACGGTATATTATCTCATGAAATATGCACCTTACTTTTGTCTATCTAAGCCTGATCATTTAAAGCGATAGGATCGCAAAAAGAGTATAGTGGGATATACATTAAATAGTTTTGAGGCTTATTTCATCATTTTACGGTATTTAGCATCAAAGATAATGGCAGACTATAACTTGGTCCATATGGCTCGAAATTTAACTCAATTAAGTGATCTATTTTGTAATGAATCTTTACTTGCCACTGCATATTGTTTGTTACCGAATGATAATCTGCAAATTAACGGATCGAAATGAGATGCTGATGCAGCACCCTCTTCCTGTTGATCCTCCTTTATGTAGAGCGGCAATAGAAGTAATTCATGACTCAGGCAGCTTCTTCTCCAAAAAACTCGTGTATGTAGTAACGAAGCAAGGCATTGTATGCTGTTAGGATGAGGTTTCTTTTGCTGATCCAGGCCGGTCGTGTGGATACAATCTGTCTTTACTTGTCTAAAATGCTAAACTTTAAGCAGAGCAAGAAGCAAAATACGCCTTGTATACAGAATATTTCAAAAATCATCAACCATATAAAAAAATTGGATTGTAAACGGTAAAGGTACTAACGAACGGCCACTCGGCCCCTTGTGCTTCTACCGTGACCCCTAGGAAGGAGAGGTGAGGGGAGAGACCCGAAGGGCGCAAGCACGGACGGGTTCCTAATGCTTCCAGATTGAACGCTTCCAACGCCGCCTGGGCCCACCCATTGTGCCCGAGTCTCCGAGGGGGCGCTCCATGAAGGAGTTCCCTCCGGTACGCACTCGGAGGTGGCTCCCAGCCGAGAAGTCTCTGAACGGCGTCAGAATAAAACTTCCACAGAGCGCACAGCCGCAACTCGCCGATCACCGTCGCGTGGTCATACAACCCTAAAACAGATGACAAGGAAGTTTGAAGGGTACAGGAAAGTCGTGGTAGAGGATGAACCACTCCAGCTTTCGCCTACCGACCCGGGGAAACCGCGAAAAACCAATGGGGTCAGGGTGGGCGGATGCCGGGAATGGAATCCGGGACCTCTCGAATGAGAGTTGCACACGTTACCGCGGCGCCACCTCGCTCTGTAAAATGATTTTAAAGTCCCAGAAGCTGTGCTGTGGTCGGCGCGAGGTTTTCTATTGACTAAGAGCATTAGAAAAGTAATGACAGCAAATTTGCGTTAAGTAATTAATTCGTATTCTCCTGCAGTTTTAAAAATACATGGCCAATTGTTACAAGACTTCGCACTTCATCTTCACGCTACAATTAGATTTGAAGTAGCAGCAGGTATTGTTGCAGGCGAAACATTCCTGATGATACTAACATCTATCTGCTGATCTCTCAGACATTCAGCGCATAGGACGAGCAATAAAAAGCCTACACTGATTTACTTAACTAAATTTTAATTTTGATTCTCTATAAATATGTTGCACCAACTTATCCTAAGAACCGACAGGCAAGTATTTCTACGTGGTGCACTCTCGTGCATAAAAGTGGCCCATTCCCCTGGATCGCCCTAGTGCTTTTCCCTCCTCAAGGTTTCCTTCTTCAAGTAACTAACTTCTATCAATTCTCTGTGTGACTGGCCTTAAAAACAATATAGGAAGAGAAAGTAACCAATAAACGATGTTTATAATCTACGTAGAATGAAGGGGTGATACCACTGTGAGATTAAACTGAACTAGAGCTTTCATTAGCCACGTGGAGACGGAGATTAAGGTTGTCGCTACTAACGGCAATAAGAAAACGGTAGTGCAGCGGTCATGCGCTGAGGGAGGTGAAGTACCCTGCCAATCTATTGGCTCGAAAAACAGAAGTGGTGACGCCGGTAGGGGGCGTGGCTGCATTTTGTTAGCACCAACATAAACGCTCCGTTTCATTATGGGGCACATTTTATCCAGGGCATTGTACCTTAATATGGTTATTAACCGAGCAAGATGGCTCTGAGGTAACGTGTGAGGTTCGCATTCCGGAAGCCCTGGGTTGGGTTCCTGAGGGCGACTACTCTGACAAAGAATTTTCGAAGTTTTCAGTGGTTGACAGGGCGAATGCTGAGGTGGTTTCTCTTCTACAACGAATTTCCTTTCCCTCGTTTCCTATACTTTCGCTTCCCCTTTCATGTTTCGGGTAGGCTTAGGTGCTGTGCAGCGTTGAACGGTTTCGGACGGATATCGCAATGCTTGCTCGTTGGAAAGTTCTTTTCGGCCCTGCCTGATGACAGCCTTCTCTGAGCCGCGTCGAGTTCTCCTGGTTCCGCTAGAAGGAAGCTTGGAATCGTTAGCGACACTGCCTGCAGTTCCTTCACCTCATCCATTCCTCCTGGGGGTGGAAAGCACAAAACATCTACATTGGGTCGAGGTGCGAGGTGTCCTCTCTGTTCCCTGGTTGTTGACTCATATCTAAGTGTAGTGGAGGTGCCTCTTGCATGTTAGCTCTATGGCATACTCGTCACAACAGGTCCTCGTATTTTCTATTTCTATGTTCACTTTTCTTTCTATAAACTTAATATTCAGTTCAAAAATCTCGGGGTGAAACGACTTCTGTTTTTTAACTTAACGTTTTCAATATGACTTTGCAAGTTACCCTCCTTCTTCTGAGCTAAGCAATGCTCCCCAATAAAGATATGAACCAAGTGTTGCCCCATATACTTTAGCTATTTTTTGCCATTTGCATAATTTACGAAAATGCTATCGTTATTTCTATTCTTAGATTGAAAACACTATTTGAGTCTGTAACACAGTTTTTGGACATCTCTCTCGCCTGATTGAAAGCGAATATCTCGCTTCCAATCATTTTGCAACAGTTATGTAAGCAGGAGTTTCTCTCTTCCAAGCTTCTTCTAACGTTCTAAAGCACGAACGTAAAATGTTCCTGCTGGCAACTTGTAGTTTTAAATGAGGACTGAACAAAATCTTTATATATTTCTATCAATAAAATATAAACAATTCTAAGCACAGTATTGAAATCCCCGTCGTTCATTCTGAAAGCACATTTATGCATAATCCCCACCTCGCACTGACGTCATAACACTACGATCACGCCGCGTTACTCATTGTCACATGACGGGCTTGTGTGCAACAAATGAATTGCTACTAAGAAACGCAAAAGGCTTTGTGTCAATCTAAACTGCTAGAGCATGTAGTATTCATTTCAAAGAAAGTGATGTTGAAAAAATAAGAATAATGAAGAACGAGAAATTCAACAGCTCTAGACAGAAAGATGTGTGCCTTAGAAACTTTTAGGAGCACTAGAAGAAAGACCTCCCAAAGAAGAAAACTAAATTTTCTTTAAAGAAAGCAAGTGCTTAGCTGGTTGATAATTTATTAAGCAATTCTCAGCAATGAAGTGAGGCTGCGCTAGTTTCTGAGTCTTTACGCGCGGTGATGAACTTTCGTTCTGAAACACAGTGCAAGTTACGAAGTGAAGGTTTGAATGATGAGGAAGGCGAATCTTCAGCTGTAAATGATGAAGATTATAAACCAAATGAATATTTGAAGGAATTCAGTAAATATGGAGAAAAAGATGAACCAGAATATGTATGTAAGAACGTAGGTTTTCACGGCCGGAGTCACAATTATAACTAATATGATTTTCCGGGCTGTTATGCCGTGGTCTGCTGAAGAAAGATTTCCCAGACGTTTCGTCCACAACTGCGGTGGACATCTTCAGTGGCGCGGACGAAGTCTTCTCGGTGAAAGTATCACAGCGTCTGATGCGTTGGCCGTTAGTGCCGCTCTCTTTATAGTGTGGGCGCTCTCTGCTGATTGGCCCGCTGGTATGAGGGGGCTGGCGCCGGCTGTGTTGTTGCTCTCTTCTGATTGGCTCGCAGTGTTTTTCGGTTTTGTATGACCTTTCTTGTTTTTGATGACTGGATGCCAGTTACTGTTGAGTTTCAATGCTTCTTCTTTCCTATTGAAATTATTGGGATGTTTATAAATCTCTATTGCTTCGCGTTGTAGCCGGGTATGGTAATGCTTTATGGAGGAAAGAATGTTGGTGTCCTGAAATCTAATAATGTGTTCGCCCTCGGCTTCAATGGCATGTTCGGCGACTGCCGATTTTTCTGTATGGCCCAGGCGGCAGTTTCTTTTGTGTTCGCTAAGTCTGGTGTTAGCGCTCCGCTGTGTGGTACCAATGTACACTGAACCACAGGAACAAGGAATACGGTAAACACCGGCCGATGACAGGGGATCTCGGGGGTCTTTGGAAGAGCGCAGTAGGCTGTTTAATTGTCTTGTAGGTTTGAATACTGTTTTGACGTTATGACGTTGAAGTATATGTTCAATACGGTCAGTGACATTTCTGAAATATGGCAGAAAGACAATGGACTTGCTTTTGGGTTGGTCCTGAGTAACCGGTCGGGGCTTGGCCGGACGGCAGGCTCTTCTCACCTCTTGGACTGAATAACCATTTGATTGTAGAGCTGTTTCCAGGTGTCGGATTTCTTGTGGAAGTAAGTGTGGTTCACAAATACGGGAAGCACGGTTTGCGAGTGTCTTAATCATAGCACGTTTTTGTCTAGGATGGTGGTTGGAGTTCTTGTTAAGGTAACGGTCTGTGTGTGTGGGTTTGCGGTAGACAGTATGACCCAGCGTGCCGTCAGCCTTCCTGCTAACGAGTACATCTAGAAAGGCTAGTTGGCCATCCTTTTCTTGTTCCATTGTGAACTGTATACGCTGATTGATGCTATTTAGATGTAACAAAAAATCTTGAAGAGCTTGTTCACCATGGGGCCAGATGACGAAGGTGTCATCCACATAGCGGAACCAGGCTGTTGGTTTGAGTGGAGCTGAGTTTAGTGCCTTTGACTCAAATGCCTCCATGAAGAAATTGGCCACAACAGGGCTAAGGGGGCTGCCCATGGCAACACCGTCTATTTGCTCGTAGAATGACCGGTTCCACTGGAAATAAGTGGTAGTCAGGACATGGTGAAAAAGTGTAATGATATCATCAGAGAAGATGGGTTGTAACAACTTCAGAGTTTCTTGTACTGGAACCATGGTGAATAGAGACACAACGTCAAAACTAATTAGTAAATCCTTAGGTAACAATTTGAGGTTGCGGAGAATTTGAATGAAATGAGTAGAGTCCTTGATGAAAGAGTCGGACAAGCCGACATGGGGTTGTAGAAGACCGGTTAGGTATTTAGCTATGTCGTATGTGGGAGAACCAATACCACTAACAATGGGCCTGAGCGGAACATCTGGTTTGTGGATCTTGGGTAGCCCGTAAAGTCTAGGCGGCTGAGCTTCGGACTTGGTAAGGCGGCGTTTGTCTTCCTTCGAAAGCGAGGAGTTCTTGATCAAAAGATTAGTTTTCCGTAGAATACGGGCTGTCGGATCACGTTTAACCTTATGGTAGGTTGCTGGTTGCAGGAGTTCAGAGATTTTCTGTTGATAGTCTTGCTGGTTAAGAATAACTGTGGCATTACCCTTGTCCGCTGAGCAAACAATGATGTCTCGGTTGGAGTTCAGCTTTTTTAATGCAGTTCTCTCTTGATTGGTTAAATTACTGGTAGGAGGTTTGGCCTTCTCGAGAACCCTGGCAGATTCCCGGCGAATTTCATCAGCTGCAAGCCTTGGCAGAACTCGTATTCCTGCTTCAATGTGAGAAATGATGTCTTCAACTGGCAACGTTGGAGTGACAACAGCGTAGTTACCTCCTTTAGCAAGGATTGACGTTTCAGCAGGTGACAGCTGGTGATCAGATAAGTTCACTACCGTGCGGCAGTGGTTGAGAGTAGTCGGCGGTTTGATGGAGGCAGTAAGGCCATCAAACTTCTTCTTGTGACGAGTGGTCATGCTGTTGTGATTGTATGTCATAGAGCCGTAGGTGATTCTGTCAGTGTTGTCCCAATCAAAACTGTGTAGTGAGTTACTTACTTGAAGATGTAAGATGAGTAGTTGACTATTGTTGGCAGAGAGTTGTCGTCTAGTCTGATGGATGCGTTCTCGGAGCAAGGCCCGTTCAGAGCGGTTGTAAATGCGGTTGGCGGCAGCGGTGATGAAATGTCGTTTCTGTCGTAGGAATTTAGGAATAATTCCCGAGTCTCGGCAGCGTAGAAGAAAGGCAAGTGAACACAGCAAAGAAGATTTTTGTTTGCGTAGCACTTCTAGTCGACGGATCAGACGGTATGCCTCCTCCCCGTAGAGGCGAGTCATGTAAGAACGTATTTTTTCACGGCCGGAGTCACAATTATAAGAAAGAAACTGCCGCCTGGGCCATACAGAAAAATCGGCAGTCGCCGAACATGCCATTGAAGCCGAGGGCGAACACGTTATTAGATTTCAGGACACCAACATTCTTTCCTCCATAAAGCATTACCATACCCGGCTACAACGCGAAGCAATAGAGATTTATAAACATCCCAATAATTTCAATAGGAAAGAAGAAGCATTGAAACTCAACAGTAACTGGCATCTAGTCATCAAAAACAAGAAAGGTCATACAAAACCGAAAAACACTGCGAGCCAATCAGAAGAGAGCAACAACACAGCCGGCGCCAGCCCCCTCATACCAGCGGGCCAATCAGCAGAGAGCGCCCACACTATAAAGAGAGCGGCACTAACGGCCAACGCATCAGACGCTGTGATACTTTCACCGAGAAGACTTCGTCCGCGCCACTGAAGATGTCCACCGCAGTTGTGGACGAAACGTCTGGGAAATCTTTCTTCAGCAGACCACGGCATAACAGCCCGGAAAATCATATTAGTTATAATTGTGACTCCGGCCGTGAAAACCTACGTTCTTACATGACTCGCCTCTACGGGGAGGAGGCATACCGTCTGATCCGTCGACTAGAAGTGCTACGCAAACAAAAATCTTCTTTGCTGTGTTCACTTGCCTTTCTTCTACGCTGCCGAGACTCGGGAATTATTCCTAAATTCCTACGACAGAAACGACATTTCATCACCGCTGCCGCCAACCGCATTTACAACCGCTCTGAACAGGCCTTGCTCCGAGAACGCATCCATCAGACCAGACGACAACTCTCTGCCAACAATAGTCAACTACTCATCTTACATCTTCAAGTAAGTAACTCACTACACAGTTTTGATTGGGACAACACTGACAGAATCACCTACGGCTCTATGACATACAATCACAACAGCATGACCACTCGTCACAAGAAGAAGTTTAATGGCCTTACTGCCTCCATCAAACCGCCGACTACTCTCAACCACTGCCGCACGGTAGTGAACTTATCTGATCACCAGCTGTCATCTGCTGAAACGTTACTCCTTGCTAAAGGAGGTAACTACGCTGTTGTCACTCCAACGTTGCCAGTTGAAGATATCATTTCTCACAATTGAAGCAGGAATACGAGTTCTGCGAAGGCTTGCAGCTGATGAAATTCGCCGGGAATCTGCCAGGGTTCTCGAGAAGGCCAAACCTCCTACCAGTAATTTAACCAATCAAGAGAGAACTGCATTAAAAAAGCTGAACTCCAACCGAGACATCATTGTTTGCTCAGCGGACAAGGGTAATGCCACAGTTATTCTTAACCAGCAAGACTATCAACAGAAAATCTCTGAACTCCTGCAACCAGCAACCTACCATAAGGTTAAACGTGATCCGACAGCCCGTATTCTACGGAAAACTAATCTTTTGATCAAGAACTCCTCGCTTTCGAAGGAAGACAAACGCCGCCTTACCAAGTCCGAAGCTCAGCCGCCTAGACTTTACGGGCTACCCAAGATCCACAAACCAGATGTTCCGCTCAGGCCCATTGTTAGTGGTATTGGTTCTCCCACATACGACATAGCTAAATACCTAACCGGTCTTCTACAACCCCATGTCGGCTTGTCCGACTCTTTCATCAAGGACTCTACTCATTTCATTCAAATTCTCCGCAACCTCAAATTGTTACCTAAGGATTTACTAATTAGTTTTGACGTTGTGTCTCTATTCACCATGGTTCCAGTACAAGAAACTCTGAAGTTGTTACAACCCATCTTCTCTGATGATATCATTACACTTTTTCACCATGTCCTGACTACCACTTATTTCCAGTGGAACCGGTCATTCTACGAGCAAATAGACGGTGTTGCCATGGGCAGCCTCCTTAGCCCTGTTGTGGCCAATTTCTTCATGGAGGCATTTGAGTCAAAGGCACTAAACTCAGCTCCACTCAAACCAACAGCCTGGTTCCGCTATGTGGATGACACCTTCGTCATCTGGCCCCATGGTGAACAAGCTCTTCAAGATTTTTTGTTACATCTAAATAGCATCAATCAGCGTATACAGTTCACAATGGAACAAGAAAAGGATGGCCAACTAGCCTTTCTAGATGTACTCGTTAGCAGGAAGGCTGACGGCACGCTGGGTCATACTGTCTACCGCAAACCCACACACACAGACCGTTACCTTAACAAGAACTCCAACCACCATCCTAGACAAAAACGTGCTATGATTAAGACACTCGCAAACCGTGCTTCCCGTATTTGTGAACCACACTTACTTCCACAAGAAATCCGACACCTGGAAACAGCTCTACAATCAAATGGTTATTCAGTCCAAGAGGTGAGAAGAGCCTGCCGTCCGGCCAAGCCCCGACCGGTTACTCAGGACCAACCCAAAAGCAAGTCCATTGTCTTTCTGCCATATTTCAGAAATGTCACTGACCGTATTGAACATATACTTCAACGTCATAACGTCAAAACAGTATTCAAACCTACAAGACAATTAAACAGCCTACTGCGCTCTTCCAAAGACCCCCGAGATCCCCTGTCATCGGCCGGTGTTTACCGTATTCCTTGTTCCTGTGGTTCAGTGTACATTGGTACCACACAGCGGAGCGCTAACACCAGACTTAGCGAACACAAAAGAAACTGCCGCCTGGGCCATACAGAAAAATCGGCAGTCGCCGAACATGCCATTGAAGCCGAGGGCGAACACATTATTAGATTTCAGGACACCAACATTCTTTCCTCCATAAAGCATTACCATACCCGGCTACAACGCGAAGCAATAGAGATTTATAAACATCCCAATAATTTCAATAGGAAAGAAGAAGCATTGAAACTCAACAGTAACTGGCATCAAGTCATCAAAAACAAGAAAGGTCATACAAAACCGAAAAACACTGCGAGCCAATCAGCAGAGAGCGCCCACACTATAAAGAGAGCGGCACTAACGGCCAACGCATCAGACGCTGTGATACTTTCACCGAGAAGACTTCGTCCGCGCCACTGAAGATGTCCACCGCAGTTGTGGACGAAACGTCTGGGAAATCTTTCTTCAGCAGACCACGGCATAACAGCCCGGAAAATCATATTAGTTATAATTCAGAATATGTATGTCCAGAAAATATTGTATAGCAGCAGCGGCGGCAGCAGCACATTTATTGTGAACAGTTTCAGTCTATCCTTGTAAAATACAACAATCGCATGGGTCTCGTGGCCGTACATGCCTTTCTTGTCCCTAGAATCTTACAATAACTGTATAATACCAAATATACACTTTTGGTAGCTAAGTACTAACATAATGAAGGTAAAAGAAGAAAAGCATAAAATAATAAGCATGAAATACAATTACAAACCTAGCATCAAATATATACAGTGTTTACCCTTACGCTTAAGAACTCGCCCTTATGTACCGTCCCCCCTCTTCCGCTCTCTAGTCGCCCTTCGTAGTGTAGTGAGCACCATGCTTAGCCTATAGTTCCCGAGGTTGCGGGTTCAAACCCGGCGGAGGGAGATGGATTTTCTTTTCGGGCTTAAAAATACTTAGCACGGCTTCCTTCGGAAGGAAAGTAAAGCCGATGGTCCCGAGTCGTAAATTTACGGCATGCAAAAGAACCTCAAGCCTGATAAAGAGGCCTCTGAGCAAAATTTCCGGTCTTTCACTCCCAATATAGAATGGGTCGCTAATGGCCATAGTATTTAAAGGATGTCCATATGTAAAACTCAATTTAATTTAATTTTTTCCGTTCTCTATCGCAATTAACCAGTTTTGCCGAATCTTAGATTAAAAAAAAACATCCCATTTTACGACACCCCACGTCCAGCATTACATTCAAGCATTCCTCCGTTCGCCTATTAGACTCCAGAAACTTTGGTGGTAAATATTGTTTTCTTGGTAATTCCGTTTCTCTGCACTCAGCCAGAATATGACTCCATGTTTCCCTTTCACCACGAGTGGACATGTTCTCACTCCTAATCTTAGCCCTGATAAACCTCTTCTTTTCTCTCGCGTACAGTCATCTGAATAGACCTCCCTTCTCCAGCCTATTTGGAACTGCAAGTTAAGTGAAATGTGATTTTAAGCTTCAGGCATGTGGCTTTGCGGAATTTCATTTAATTGTTTCTTGGCATTCTCAAAAGTAATAAAACTATTATCTTTTCGGAATAATATTTTTATAGATTTATTGAAATATTTGTTTTTCTCTGTACAGAAACCCTCGTTAAAGGAAAAACAAAATAATGTAGCAATTGCCACGAATGATTCAAATTTATGTTTATTTGGCATTGACAGTATGACTCCTCAGGATTTCCAGTTAAATATGTGATATATTATATAGTGAATATAGCAAGAAATAAAATATTAGACTCCATAATTGTACAGAGAGGAACTGTGAGTTTTGATGTTGGGAGAGCTGCTGGCGAAAATTTCCTGATTTCTATGAATGAAAACCTGCCCATAAAGTTGTTCCGGTCCGACAGACACACGAGCATTATAGCTTTGATGAAAAAGAAATTTGCCATACACGCCATGAATTGGAAGTATGACATCCTGCTAAATCCCTTATGAAAATGTTTAATAAGGATCCAAAATCATTGATTCTTCACGAATGGAAACATTCTATTTATAAACATCTGTGGTGGACATCTTCTACTTGTGAAAGTGACAGGGTACTCCCAAAGAAAAAGTTCACGTCAATTCTAAAACATATTACTAATGTCCTTAATTGGGTAGGAGTTGAGAAATTTCATTCATGTGCTCATGATGTGTTAAGTGAAGAAAAGGTTAAAAGCAGAAACTCGCTATGTAACAATTCCACGGAATGCAATGAATTATTCAGTATCATACGAATGCAAGATTTTAAGTGATGTTACGCATATTAATACTTTTCGTCATACAGGAAGCCTTGAATACTATCACAGTGAGCGTTTGAAGTATATCCCGGAGCAAACACGATTTTCTTTCTAGGCATGCATGTCGGATCAATTATAGCTGCTCCAGATCATAGTTTTCCGCAAGAAAAAAGCAGTGGGCTGTTCCGTGGAATATTCTAAATCCGTTGGTGACTGGGTGTAAAAACAGGAGTATAAGATAAAACCTTCTATCTCAGATGGTGAGTGAAGCAAATGAACACAAGTTACAATACGAGTACGTTCTACCGGGAGGTACGGACCATAGTGACATACCTTGTCATATTGGCTCACCCTAGAAAATTAAACCTAATAAGCAGGAAATGGAAGGCCGGTACTTCTTACGGTTTTGATTACCTTTGTAAGAAGACGGTGAAAAAGAAAGAGTAAAATATGTAAATACTGAGTCGAGTTCAAAGAAGTGATATTTTAAACCATGCATATTGAAGACACTAGAGCGACTACACATTCGTGTTGAAACTTAATGCTATGACTGATCAGCTGCTGCGGCAGGAGATACTTGCTTCAAGAATACTGGCGAGCCGTATGACGTCACCGCAGTGTGTTGCTGGTGTGGAACATACTCTGCAGATCCTGGACGGTAGGCCGTACATTGTTCCAATTTTTAACATTATTATGTACAATCCACAATCTTGTAACACATTAAATAAAATAGACAGGTGAACTTTTAGTTCAGTCCTCCTTTAGGAAGCACACTGAACATTTTAAAGACGGTATTGCTTATTTCTGACCGCAAAGAGTATTTTTAGGGGTCTCGTGTAGTTAACATGATCAAAATATCCCTGATTTAAGAGTACACCTTTCTGAATGAAATTGTGTATAAAGTATGTATGTTGCTATCCAGTGTGGGTTGAAATATGTTGAATTTTAAGATGTGATTGGAGCTGCCAGGAGCCTTTGGGGAAACTATTCCTTGTGCCTTTAGATACATGTGGCAAAGAAACTACTGGACTTAAACATATTACCTTCTGTACACTTAATTAAGATTGCACAGGGATGCTGAAGCTTACATTTTATTTACACACCGTTAAAGTTGTAGCTTCATTTTCTTTTACATGTAGCAAATGTATATACCTTAAAGCAATACAAATATTTTTGAAATTTTAACCAATCTACAACATTTTGAATTTTCAGATAACCTAAGTTTCAGACAGCTTAAACTTCATATAACACCTGATCAAATTTTGGGTTTTTGCACTTAGTCCCTGCGTGAAATGCTACGCCATTCTTCTCCATATAAAATTACAGTCGCACGAGGCTAAGTAAAATTAGAAGAGTTTCTAGCCCGCATCATAGTGCAATATATGATTTGAAAACCTTTTTGAGAATTTATCTTAGTTAGGAAATTGCTTGTTCCTCTAACCAATGCCTGCATGCTTTTAAGACTTCCTTTAGGTGCCGCTATAGATCTTCTCTGAGCTTAGTAAATAGCTCTGAATCATTTACCGAATCGCTTTTATCCAATCCAGTGAAGAGGTTTCTTTCGTGGCTCTCCACACTTTCTAAAGAGAAACATGAGGCAGCTTTAGGCACCATTGTAACGAATTCCCATTGTGTCAAAGTAATTTTGTCATTCAATCGTTGCGAAGAAGTGAATGCGAGCGCAAAGAAGACAGATCCTTTAGCCAAAGAGGAAGTGAGAGAAACACTTCCACCCCTCTTTGTCCACGAAAGCAACATCCCTTTGCAACACCAAGAGCAGCATGATAATTCAGTTGGCTCAAACTATCCACCTTGGATTTCTTTCCTGGATATAGAAATGCC
Source organism: Deroplatys truncata (assembly GCA_030765065.1). NCBI lineage: Eukaryota > Metazoa > Arthropoda > Insecta > Mantodea > Mantidae > Deroplatys > Deroplatys truncata. The sequence continues at coordinate 4,556,784 of CM060990.1, read as the reverse complement.
TATTCAAAAGTAAAGTAGTAAAATGAATCCTACCAATTTTATAAACGAGTTAACATATCGAGATTTTAGGATTTTTCACCATAAAATGCTGGAATTTAAATCTAATGAAAATAGTAATTAATTTGTTAAACAGGAGAAATGAACAGCTATTGATGACTATTCAATCCAGCATGACACTGAAAGGAAGGCGCTCTCAGACCTACATATTGATGAAATTACATCGAAAAAAATTATGTATTCTCTCTAATTCAATTCAGGTCTGTTCGTAAATAAGTATTCTGATTTTGGATTTCTCTTGCTCTCAAAGATGTAATTTGAGTCCCAAGTAGCGCTAAGTATAATTATCTCAGTGCGGAGGTGGAAATTCTTTTAATGCATAGCATTTTGACTGTATATTTCTAATTCGGTATCAATAGGAGCGTTGATGTCATATAGATATCAGGTGAACAGAAACCCCGGGTGACGTGACAAATACTACAGTCTAATCATAGGTGGGCTAAATTTGATTCATTCGTCATGTACATGACATTCAGTTTATCGTCTCACTCTCGGGATTGGTCGCCTGAACAACACTGATCAAAACAATTGCCTTCCTTTCACGGAGACCATTTTATACCCGTACGAAACCTTTAGAAGGTTCAGTAGGTCTCAGAAGAATGGGAGGTCTACAAACTTCTAGGTGTGTTCATACAGAACCTCGTTAGCTGAGAGTTCATCCCTCTTTCTCTCTCTCCATCCAGTCGTACGCCAGCTAGCAAGGTACGGAAGTCGGCGGAGGTTCCGTCACAATATATTCAACTTCCTTGGCATTAGTGATTTATTTTTCAATTTAGCGTCCTTGAATTTAGTTTCCATGAGCCACAAAGCCGAATATGCTTTGGATTCCTTGTGACAAGCAGTCAGAGATGACGCTGGAGAGAAACATTTTAAAATGACTTTTTAAATCTTGTCGCTTGTGCTAGCCTCTAAATGTGCAGGATGGATCAATTAAATTGAGACTGTACAATATCTACAAATCTAAGCGTTGTAGAAAAAGTTTCTTTAATGAAATATGCTTGATATTATCGGAAAACGTAAATGCCATTAGTTGTGGTTTGTTTGGTTGACGTTATGATGGTAATTTTAGGGTCAATTTAATTCTTTAAATGGGAACGTACATTTTGTCTGATGTATTCTCATTAGAAAATTACTTACAGAGAGCTGTTTCTTTTGTGATGAGTAATAAGGAAACAACATAAAAATGATCCTAAAACGAAAAAACAACGTCCTCAAAATAAAACACGAGAGTAGGATATATAGGTCCATTCTGGCACACTTTTTGCGTTTATATGGGAAAGGATAGGGAAAACGAGGGTATATGCGGAGGTTCACGGAGGAAAATGCGTTTATATGGGGAAGATAGGGACTACGAGGATCGATGCTAGGCTAGATAGAGGTTGAAGGAATGAGGATGTGCTTTATATGAGAGATACGTGGAATACGAGGAGAAGTGTTGGACTAGATAGGGGTTGAGATGTGGAATATGCATTTATATGGGAAAGATAGGGAAAACGTGAACAGAGGCTAGGATAGACAGATGCTGAAGCAGGGGGAATATGAACATATTTACAGGAGAGATAGGGGATACGTGGAGAGGTACTAGACTATTCAGGGTTTGAAGGGTAGAGTATGACTTTTTATATGAAGAGACGAGGAAAACGAGGGTATATGCCAGGTTGAGAGAACCTTCAAGGAGGAAAAAATGCGTTTATATGGGAGAGATTGGGAAAACGAGGAGAGTTCTGAGGTAGACCAGGGACTGAAGGAGGGAGAGATATGCTTTATACGACAGAGATAGGGCATACGAGGGGAGGTGCTAGTGCAGACAGAGGTTAAGGAGTACGGTATACGTTTATATGAGGAATATATGGAAAACGGGGGCGGGCGGTATGATAGACAGAAGCTGGGCCACTTTTACGTTTACATGGGAAAGGATAGGGAAAACGAGGGTAGATGCGACAGTTCAAGGAGGAAAAGGCGTTTATAGGGGAGAGATAGGAAACACGAGGGCTGATGCTGGGCTAGTCAGATGCTAAAGGAGGGAGGGATACGCTTTATACGAGAGAGATAGGGAATACAAGGAAAGATGTTATACTAAACAGGACTTGAAGGGTAGAATATGGTGTTTTATATGAGCGAGATAGCGAAACGAGGAGAGGTATTAGGCTAGGAGATTTGAATGATAAAGTAGGCGTTTATATGCGAGAGATAGGGTATACGAGGGTCGATGCTAGGCTAGACAGGGTTGAAGTAGGGAATGCGTCTTATATGAGAGAGGTAGGGGAATATGAGGAGAAGTGCTAGGCTAGACAGGAAGGTCTGAATGACAGAGTATGCGTTTATATGGGAAAAGATAGGGAAAACGAAGGTAGGTGCTAGGTTGAGAGAGTCTACAAGGGGGAAAATGCATTCATATGAGATCGGTAGGACATATGAAGAGAGGTGCTAGTCTAGACATGGGCTGAGGAGCAGAGTATACGTTTATATGGGAGAAATATTGAAAACGGGAGAGATACAAGGATAAACAGGGGTTGAAGGAGGAGGAATGTAGGGTTATACGGTAATATAGAGAGTAATTCGATTATAAAACTTTTATCATCCAGCGCTGCAACACTTTTATATACTTATTTTCTAAACCTTCCAAACTTTATATATGTTAAACTAGTGCGCGAAACGGAGAGAGACAAACTGTATATCGGTTTACAGCGAAGTATACGTCTTAACCTATTGCCACCATGTTTACTCTGGATCTTCTAATTGTCTATTCATTCCTAACATCATCTAACGTAACCAACAATAACCACGTAACACAACGTAACATAACAGCATGACAAGACGTCGCACTAACGAACATAAGCACGTATCCTCGTAACATCACGTGACATCTCGTAACCAGAAACGTTACACAACGTAACAACACGTACCAACCATGCAACCACGTAACAAAACGTAAGAACAACACGTAACCAACCCATTGCTAAGGCAATCTAAACTAATTCATCCTTCATAACTTAGACAATAAGTACGAGAACCTAGCCTAGATTAACCCGAACAATCCTAAACGTTCCTCTCATCATCTATTCTACTCAGTCATAGACTAACCTTATCTGGCTATCCAAAGATAACCTCAACTTTCTTTTAGTGAAATTGCAATGTTTTATTCAAGTTTTATTATTCGAGAGTTTCAATTGAAAAGTTTACGTCAACATACCTTTATTTTAGTTCGTTGTAGGCGTCTCTCCCCTTTTATCTAGGCTTGAGACTAGCACTAGGATTGCTCCTAATGGCAGGGTTACCACCTTCCCTTCCATCTTCTTCTTTCTTCATCGGTCGTCAGCTAGCTGCATATACAGCATACGGATAACCTTCTTTTTAAGATTGTAGACTCACGAGAAAATCTTTATCTTTGACTTACATTCTTTTAAGCACTGTTTGTAATGGCGTAATGTCCATAGGCGTATGTCGTTATTCCGTCCTCAGCAATAATTCTTTTATCGTCGTATGGTGTCAATGCAATTTTATTCACTTGTACTGTGGCAAGAGCATGCTCCCGAGACAGGATCAGATTCATGGGCGTTCTGATAATTTCTCTGGTTTTAAGGCAGTCAGTATAGCTCTCGAACGTGACGTACTGCTTAATAGCACTACGTTTTATACCTTTAATCTTTTTTATCATTCAGCCTTGAATATCTAGGGCATACATTTTAGGTCGTAGCCCTACAAAGCATTGAATGATTTTACCATTACCCTCATCTTTAAATCTCCCAAGTACCTTCTTGTTTAGAGGTGAGTAGCATATATGGCTTGTAGGATAATCAGCAGTATCTAGGTGCTCAAGAGAACGTAGCTTATCCTGTTACACATCTTCAGTTGTAAAACGATGAATGAACGATTCAGTGTCCATATACATAAGCTTCAGGTTTTCAGCTCCATAATACGGTAGCAACACATCATAGTGATACCGGTACATTAATGTCTTGGAGATATCCAACACACTCATACCGATGTATATATGCTTGTTGAACACGATCTGTCGGGAGGCCATATGTACAGCAGCTAGATTAGAAGCATATATCGTCCTGTCGATAAACGTTGGCTTTGCAATTAACTTTTCCAGAGTCTTCTCATTTGTCACCAGCCGTATATCCATACGATTACGCAGGTTCTCCATAGTTTTTCCGAACATAGCATTGTTGAACAATTTGTAGATATCCTTCTCAAAATCATTTGAGGCCTATTGTCGTAGTCTGTTGTTAAATTCCGCATACGGTTTTAACCATCGAGACTGTTGGAATTGTAGCACACGATGGATTTTTGTTAACCGTAGTCCATGATCAAGAGCTTGCTTCAACGCCATGTAATGTAGTACATACTTATTTCGAGGTCCTAGATGAGGTATCAGTATCTTTGTAGGAGAGTCCTTAGGTGTCATACACTCAGGCAGGAAAGGTAGATCGTTGTGTAGATCGTGAAGTTCTGCAGGATACCCGATGTCGACTTCTAATATGTAGCCGTAAGGATCATTTTCCTGTAGTCTTTCTAAGTCAATTTTTTCAGGTGATACCCGCTCAAATCCACCATAAGGGAGAGCGTGACTCATTGCCCACCCATATTGGTTGTTGGCGTCCTCATAGGTAATAAATCGGGTCGGTCTCGACGGATCATACTTCTCCATGTAGGTGTTATTAGCCTCTGCATAGCGGTGGGAAACTTGGCATAAACCTCCTCTTATGCCAGATTCCACCATGAGTAATTGATCATAATCCTGTAACAATTCCAGCTGATTCCAGTGTACAGTAACATGGCATCCCATGTAAGTCCTGGAGAGGTGAAATAATGTGCAGGGTCGACTTTGTGTGTTTTGAGTGTTTGCTCCCTAAATGTCTCAAAGACATCAGCTAGGAGAAGCACATCAGAGATTAAGTAGAGTTCGCTGTACTCGCCCAGGTTTCTGACATTAAACAGCTCCCATACATTTTTAGCATGATCGTAGTCAGCATCACTAATTTCCTCTTCATTTAATTTATTGTAGAAGCAGTCCTTAGGAGGTAAGCAGGTTTCGTTCAAGACGTCCCATGAAGTGATGTAATCATAGGGAAATACACCCTTACGGGTCATCAACTTCAACTTGTCTTCTCCGAAGTACTTTAATGTTTCAGGGTACGATGTTAGATTTTTTACCAGCTTATCCAAGCTTGCACTCAGGAACCGAGAACTATCCACAACACGGAGCTTTATATCTCCAACATACTTGGAGAATGATATATAGCTTTCTTCAGAGCTAGGAATCACTTCCACCCGCTCACTTGTACATCACAGCTCCTTAACAATGAAGTGTGAGTCATATCCACTAAGGTTGTGTATGAAGACAGGGATATATTTAGGTGTTTTGTAGGCTAAATTTTATTCATTATGCAGACTCCCCCGATATTCACCACTGATGTGATCATGCTCGCGTACTTTATAGTTCTCTTCAGTAAAGGTTTTTCCACACAAGTAGCATACTGTAGAGGCGTTAAAATCCATCTGCTGTTGATCTGTAAGTTTCAGGGGCATGACAGATTTGTATATATTATTAATCTCCTTTGCAAGGAATGACAGGTATTCCATAAACTTCTGAGCAGCATCAACACCACGATATACATAGGGATGCTTAGGAAGACCAGTTTCCAGATGATCAACGTTGGTTGATGGTTTAACGTAAACACAGAGGCTCATTGCTGTGTGCTCTTGATAAGGGGTTGTATAGGAAGTTTCAGGACAGAGAAAACACGTATGACATGGATTGAGAATACTCTCAAAATCCGCATAGATGACATAAGGTACTTTCAGCATCCTCTCCACATTTTTAAACTGTACAATTGATTTCTCCTTTGTAGGCATAACTACCCTTGCAACACCATGATGATTACAGATGGCTGCATGTTCTTCCAGCTTTTCCAGCCCACTCCGATTGTCAAAATGTGTAAAGCAGCACTTACAGGTATATATGCCTGCCATGCTTAGTTTTTTGACATCGAACGAGCTTCTCAAAATTTTTGATATATACATAGTGTAGTTTTCCACTACTGTCACTCAATAGCAGGAGGTCACAGTGGTCAGGTAGTTCAGTGTCAGCAACCTTTATCGGATACACTTCATGCTTCTCATCCAGGCCGAAAACGTTGATAGACATCCTATTAAGCTTCTCAAATTTAGGTATTTGAGAAAGCGGAGTAGGATAAGAAACACAGCTGAAGTCGTACTTATCTTGAAGTTTCTTATATTTGCTCAGCCGTTGGAGATTCTTTCCTATGAATTTAGCTAATATAGAGTACATGAAACATAGCTCATCAGTTAAATTCTGGATGTTAATGCAGGCTTTTCTTGCTTCAACAGATGGAGGTAAGGGTATGTAGCTACTTCCTCGTAGCGGATTGTACTTGTTAATACGAAGGCGCACCCCTTCCACAGCAAGCAGAGCCCAGTTGCTACCCTTTAGTTGTGATTCCTCCATTTCAGTAACCAATCTCTTCATTTTGGTTTCCAGCATAGAGTCCAGATCCGTTTCTAGGAAAACAGCTTGATTTCTGGTTTTAAATGTCTTGTCACAGGTTTCTCCGACACTGTTAACAAATCTACACTCAGCTAACAGATTAATTTTCAAACTCCTGTGAATACCAATCTCTTTATGCACAGCCTGGATTATCCGCCGTTTTGCTTCATGCAGGTATATATTCAGGTCCTTAGTCGATTCACATCGTATAAAATACGATTTCAAACGTCCATGGAATGAAGTTTCATATGCTTTCATGTTACACTCCTCCATTGTAGATAACAATTCTTGCTTTGACGGTTCTAATCTACGTTTCTTCTCAGGTCTGTTTATTTCACACGCATCTTCGTGTCGACGACCCTTATAACTGTCTTTGAAGGCTACGTTACAATATTTACACTTGAAGAGTTTTGTACAACGTAGCTCATGTCGTCTTTTATCATATCCACGGAGGAACTTCTTACAGCATTTACCACAAGAATATCCTGAGACACTAGGAATGATATCCTTATACGAGGACTTATTCATTTTTCTTCTTGATATAATAAGGTATTTACCTTTCTTTAAGGAAATGTACGCCTTGATATCACTTAGAAAGCTGATTATTTTCTGAGAGAACAGCGATGTTAACACCTCAGAGATGATCAACAGAATGAATTTCAATGCTAGAGGTTGCTCTATTTATAGAGGAAGCACGAACCTTTATGCATCAATTATATAACGTATTAACCCTTCTTCAAGGAAATGTACTCTTCTTCACATTGATAACACTTTAGATTATTTTCTGAGAGAACGATGTTATCACCTCAGAGATGATCAACAGAATGAATTTCAATACTCAAGTTCGCTCTATTTATAGAGAAAGCACGAACCTTTTTTTAATCAATTATATCCTGATTATTAATACTAAAAACGGTGATGAAGCGTGTAAGCTCTTATATTTCAATTCGTGTTACACTGATGTTCGAGCGTCTACGTATAGCTTCGTATGCTTAGAGAAGGTGTAAAGTATTGTGAAGATGTATGTATTGTTCGGCTATAATCGTACAGATTCGGAGAGCTTGACTCGTGAATGTGATGAACGATCCGTCGACCGAGCAGGAGGCAAGCATTCCCTCCGCGCAACGAAACCTAGATGCAAATGAAAGAAAATCGTGATAGATAAGAAACCACCCAGACATTCGCCTGCAGACCATGGAAAACCATGAAAAATATGTCAGAGCGAGCGTCCAACGGAACTCGAACCAGGGACTCTAAAAGCACACGTAAAAGATACAAATTATATAGAATGAAAGGAAATCGGAGTCGATGAGAAACCACTCCAGCATTCGCCTGCAGACCAGAGAAAACCCTAAAAAATATGATGTCAGAGTGATCAACCAACAGGAATCAAACAAAGGACCTTAGAAGCACCTAGGTTAAGATGTAAATCAAATAAAATGCAATAAAATTTTGCTAGATGAGAAACCACCCAGACATTCGCCTACAGACCAGGGAAAACTACGAAAAATATGGCAGAGTAAGCAACCAACGGCAATCGAACGAGGGAAACCATCAGATTACTCTAGAATCATATAGTTGCAAATAAAAGAAAATCATGATAGATGAGAACCCACTCAGGCATTCGCCTGCAGACCAGGGGAAACCATGAAAAAAAATCAAAGGTCTGAGCGACTGGCGCATAGAGTGTGCGACCGACAGGGAAATCAAACAAAAGGTCTCTAGAAGCAAAAAAAAGATGCAAATGAAAGAAAATCGTTATAGACGGGAAACCACTCAGGCATTCGACAGCAGACCAGGGAAAACCATGAAAAATCGAGGTCGGAGTAAACAATTGATTGAAATCTAACCCTGAACCCTAGAAATTTACGTGAAAAATGGATTGAAAGGGAATCGTGATAGCAAATACCACTACAGCATTCGACAGCAGACCAGGGAAAACCATGAATAATCGAGATCGGAGTAAACAATTGATTGAAGTCTAACCCTGAACCCTAGAAATTTACGTGAAAAATGGATTGAAAGGGAATCGTGATAGCAAATACCACTACAGCATTCGACAGCAGACCAGGGAAAACCATGAAAAATCGAGATCGGAGTAAACAATTGATTGAAATCTAACCACTGAACCCTAGAAATTTACGTGAAAAATGGATTGAAAGGAATCGCGATAGCAAATACCGCTACAGCATTTGACAGCAGACCAGCGAAAACCATGATAAATCGAGATCGGAGTAAACAATTGATTGAAATCTAACCCTGAACACAAGAAATTCACGTGAAAAATACAAATAAAATGGTTTGAAAGGTAATCGTGATAGCAAATACCACTACAGCATTAGGCAGCAGACCAGCGAAAATCGTGAGAAACGTAAGGTCAGAGTGCTCGTCCCTAAGGGAATCGAATCCGAGACCTCTCGAATGAAAAGTGCTGCCGTTATTGACTGAACAAAACAGTAAAAAAGACCTCCCTCGCAGTCGACAATGCTTAAACACATTAACTTTCACCATATGACTTCACAGTTGGGGACAGTTTGACTATCCCCAACATGTCGAGACATGTACATTTTAGGCATCTCATATTCTAGCGTCATATACAGAACTTTCATACCAACGTACACACTACGCTCGCAAAGATAATCTAAAATTTCATCGTTGAAATACTTTGGAAATAGCGTAGAAGTTTTTCCGCCCTTATTTAATTAAATGCATGTATATACCCTATTATTTAGTGAGTTTTTCAATAATTTCTTCCTCTCATTTCAATCACTCTTCAAAAAATCGGTGTACAATATGCATTTTTATACGTTTTAATGTCGTTTATTTTTAAAACTGCTGCATTTGCCTGTAATTACGAGCAACAATTTTTTCAGTTTTACTCCGAATTTTAGCTTATAGAATCGAATTAGGAAATGTTTTAATAAATGTATTGTATTTTTTTAGCTTAAAGTTTCTACATTTTTAAAGTTAGCATGCCCATTATTTGTATTTAGTATAAAGATTGTTATATTTTCATTTTTAAGACTTCCTTTGTTAAAGATAATGTCTTGCAATCTATTTTTAAATTTCTTTTAAATCAAAAGCGAACGTTAACAACTATAATGGCTGTCTTCATGTATCGGAAAGCTAACATGGCCGCTTCAGTCGTCTTTTAGAAGCGTACCTTACATGTCGGCGAGGAAGGTAGTATCAGCTGGCGGAGAGGAGAAGGCTTGCGAAAGGCAGCTGAGGGGTGGCACCTGGAGAGAGTAAGGTAGGGATGAAAGGCCGGATTCATGAGGGGTTGAGAGCTTGACGAGACCCTCAGTGCGGCACAGCGCGCCGTAAGGGACGGACCTAATGCAGAGTCTGGCCTATACAGCTGCAGCGCGCGTCAGCGTCTTACGTAAGCTAGTTATTTACGCTCACTACACCATTTAAATATACATTCATCTAAGAGATATAATATTCGTGAGGATGACAGATGTCCAAATATACATAACAAAGAAATTAGTTACTGATATAAATGTAATATCGTACGTTCACCATTTTATTTTTAATTACTTTTTTATTTTTTTCGAGGATGACTTTGTATTCATGTCACTGGATTCAATCCTAGTCCTCCAGCCCGACCTGGAACAACAATCAATAACGCGCTACAATCCAAGGATATAATCGGTAATAATGAACTTTTTTTGGTAAAGACCGTCAAATAGAAAGCTCTGTAATCGTATCTATTTCCCCTCACTTCCCCTCTTCCCCCCACCTAACAGTAGCCTTATTATGAGAGTTCTGGCCCACAGACAGATGCCGACAACTGATAAGGTTCTTTGTTCTAATCCGACAAGCCCCGCCCCCTCCCTTTGAGGGCTTACATGCCGCCTGGTAGCGTGTGCCGGTAGCTCCGCCCTCTCCCTTTGTGGGCTTACCTAATGCCGCCGGTCGCGTGCTGAGTCCACCCCTCCCCCATCCCTTCCCTTGTGACCTCTCCCTTAAAAGCTACTGGACCCCCGATCCCCCTACCCTATCCTTTCTAATCCTATCCCGTACACTGGGCACGCCCTCTCTTTGTGCTCTACTCCAACGCTGGCCTCGGTATTGGAGAACAATGGGCTATTGTTCGTATCGCTTAAGCCAGCGTTGGAGTAGAGCAGAGAGGAGGCGGCAACATGCTCCAGTAGCTTTTAAGGGTAAAACCAAAAGGTTAAATGGTTTCACGCCTTTCCTTTTGTGTGCTATTCTTTCACCGCAAATCCGAGACACAGGACAACGCATTATTGTTCTCATCGTAAATGGCGGTGTCGGAATAGCAAAATCCGGGGGTGGGAGTCGACGGCATAGAAGAAAGGAACTTATCAGTTGTCGACATCGGCTTTGAAGCTGCGTGTCGCCACAATATGACTACTGTGGGGTGGGGGGAAGAGGGGAAGTGAGGGGAAATACATACGTTTACAGATTTTTCTATTTTACGGTCTTTACCCAAAAAAAATTATTATTACCGATTATATCCTGGGATTGTAGCGCGTAATTGATTGTTGTTCCAAGTCGGGCTGGAGGACTAGGATTGAATCCAGTGACATGAATACAAAGTCATCCTCGAATAAAATAAAAAAGTAATTAAAAATAAAATGGTGAACGTACGATATTACATTTATATCAGTACCTAATATCTTTGTTATGTATATTTGGACATCTGTCATCCTCACGAATATTATATCTCTTAGATGAATGTATATTTAAATGGTGTAGTGAGCGTAAATAACTAGCTTACGTAAGACGCTGACGCGCGCTGCAGCTGTATAGCCCAGACTCTGCATTAGGTCCGTCCCTTACGGCGTTCTGTGCCGCACTGAGGGTCTCGTCAAGCTCTCAACCCCTCATGAAGCCGGCCTTTCATCCCTACCTTACTCTCTCCAGGTGCCACCCCTCAGCTGCCTTTCGCAAGCCTTCTCCTCTCCGCCAGCTGATACTACCTTCCTTGCCGACATGTAAGGCACGCTTCTAAAAGACGACTGAAGCGGCCATGTTAGCTTTCCGATACATGAAGACAGCCATTATAGTTGTTAACATTCGCTTTTGTTTTAAAAGAAATTTAAAAATAGATTGCAAGACATTATCTTTAACAAAGGAAGTCTTAAAAATGAAAATATAAAAATCTTTATACTAAATACAAATAACGGGCATGCTAACTTTAAAAATGTAGATACTTTAAGCTAAAAAAATACAATACATTTTTTAAAACATTTCCTAATTCGATTCTATAAGCTAAAAATCGGAGTAAATCTGAAAACATTATTGCTCGTAATTACAGGCAAATGCAGCAGTTTTAAAAATAAACGACATTAAAACGTATAAAAATGCATATTGTACACCGATTTTTTGAAGAATGATTGAGATGAGAGGAAGAAATTATTGAAAAAATCACTAAATAATAGGGTATATACATGCATTTAATTAAATAAGGGCGGAAAAACTTCTATGCTATTTCCAAAGTATTTAAACGATGAAATTTTAGATTATCTTTGCGAGCGTAGTGAGTACGTTGGTATGAAACTTCTGTATATGACGCTAGAATATGAGATGCCTAAAATGTACATGTCTCGACATGTTGGCGATAGACAAACTGTCCCCAACTGTGACATGATATGGTGAAAGTTAACGTGTTTAGGCATTGTCGACTGAGAATGAGGTCTGTTTTTACTGTTTTGTTCAGTCAATAACGGCAGCACTTTGCATTCGAGAGGTCTCGGATTCGATTCCCTTGGGGACGAGCATTCTGACCTTACGTTTCTCACGATTTTCGCTGGTCTGCTGCCTAATGCTGTTGTGGTATTTGCTATCACGATTACCTTTCAAACCATTTTATTTGTATTTTTTCACGTGAATTTCTAGGGTTCAGGGTTAGATTTCAATCAATTGTTTACTCCGATCTCGATTTATCATGGTTTTCGCTGGTCTGCTGTCGAATGCTGTAGCGGTATTTGCTATCGCGATTCCTTTCAAACCATTTTTCACGTAAACTTCTAGGGTTCAGGGTTAGACTTCAATCAATTGTTTACTCCGATCTCGATTTTTCATGGTTTTCCCTGGTCTGCTGTCGAATGCTGTAGTGGTATTTGCTATCACGATTCCCTTTCAATCCATTTTTCACGTAAATTTCTAGGGTTCAGGGTTAGATTTCAATCAATTGTTTACTACGATTTCGATTTTTCATGGTTTTCCCTGGTCTGCTGTCGAATGCCTGAGTGGTTTCCCGTCTATCACGATTTTCTTTCATTTGCATCTTTTTTTGCTTCTAGGGACCTTTTTTTTGATTTCCCTGTCGGTCGCACACTCTATCCGCCAGTCGCTCAGACCTTTGATTTTTTTCATGGTTTTCCCTGGTCTGCAGGCGAATGCCTGAGTGGGTTCTCATCTATCATGATTTTCTTTCATTTGCAACTTTATGCTTCTAGAGTAATCTGATGGTTTCCCTCGTTCGATTGCCGTTGGTTGCTTACTCTGCCATTTTTTTCGTGGTTCTCCCTGGTCTGTAGGCGAATGTCTGGGTGGTTTCTCATCTAGCACAATTTTATTGCATTTTATTTGATTTACATCTTAACCTAGGTGCTTCTAAGGTCCTTTGTTTGATTCCTGTTGGTTGATCACTCTGACATCATATTTTTTAGGGTTTTCCCTGGTCTGCAGGCGAATGCTGGAGTGGTTTTCGCATCGACTCCGATTTCCTTTCATTCTATATAATTTGTATCTTTTACGTGTGCTTTTAGAGTCCCTGGTTCGATTTCCGTTGGACGCTCGCTCTGACATATTTTTCATGGTTTTCCATGGTCTGCAGGTGAATGTCTGTGTGGTTCCTCATCTATCACGATTTTCTTTCATTTGCATCTAGGTTTCGTTGCGCGGAGGGAATGCTTGCCTCCTGCTCGGTCGACGGATCGTTCATCACATTCACGAGTCAAGCTCTCCGAATCTGCACGATTATAGCCGAACAATACATACTTCTTCACAATACTTTACACTTTCTCTAAGCATACGAAGCTATACGGAGACGCTCGAACATCAGTGTAACACGAATTGAAATATTAGAGCTTACACGCTTCATCACCGTCTTTAGTATTAATAATCAGGATATAATTGATTAAAAAAAGGTTCGTGCTTTCTCTATAAATAGAGCGAACTTGAGTATTGAAATTCATTCTGTTGATCATCTCTGAGGTGATAACATCGTTCTCTCAGAAAATAATCTAAAGTGTTATCAATGTGAAGAAGAGTACATTTCCTTGAAGATGGGTTAATACGTTATATAATTGATGCATAAAGGTTCGTGCTTCCTCTATAAATAGAGCAACCTCTAGCATTGAAATTCATTCTGTTGATCATCTCTGAGGTGTTAACATCGCTGTTCTCTCAGAAAATAACCAGCTTTCTAAGTGATATCAAGGTGCAGCGACGAACATTTCCTTTAAGAAAGGTAAATACCTTATTATATCAAGAAGAAAAATGAATAAGTCCTCGTATAAGGATATCATTCCTAGTGGCTCAGAATATTCTTGTGGTAAATGCTGTAAGACGTTCCTCCGTGGATATGATAAAAGACGACATGAGCTACGTTGTAAAAAGCTCTTCAAGTGTAAATATTGTAATGTAGCCTTCAAAGACAGTTATAAAGGTCGTCGACACGAAGATGCGTGTGAAATAAACAGACCTGAGAAGAAACGTAGATTAGAACCGTCAAAGCAAGAGTTGTTATCTGCAATGGAGGAGTGTGACATGAAAGAATATGAAACTTCATTCCATGGACGTTTGTAATCGTATTTTATACGATGTGAATCGACTAAGGACCTAAATATATACCTGCATGAAGCAAAACAGCGGATAATCCAGGCTGTGCATAATGAGATTGGTATTCACAAGAGTTTGAAAATTAATCTGTTAGCTGAGTGTAGATTTGTTAACAGTATCGGAGAAACCTGTGACAAGACATTTAAAACCAGAAATCAAGCTGTTTTCCTAGAAACGGATCTGGACTCTATGCTGGAAACCAAAATGAAGAAATTGGTTACTGAAATGGAGGAATCACAACTAAAGGGTAGCAACTGGGCTCTGCTTGCTGTGGAAGGGGTGCGCCTTCGTATTAAAAAGTACAATCCACTACGAGGAAGTAGCTACATACCCCTATCTCCATCTGTTGAAGCAAGAAAAGCCTGCATTAACATCCAGAATTTAACTGATGAGCTATGTTTCATGTACTCTATATTAGCTAAATTCATAGGAAAGAATGCCCAACGGGTGAGCAAATACGAACACGTCCAAGATAAGTACGACTTCAGCTGTGTTTGCTATCCTACTCCGCTTTCTCAAATACCTGAATTTGAGAAGCTTAATAGGATGTCTATCAACGTTTTCGGCCTGAATGAGAAGCTTGAAGTGTATCCGATAAACGTTGCTGACACTGAACTACCTGACCACTGTGACCTCCTGCTATTGAGTGACAGTAGTAGAAAACATCACTATGTATATATCAAGAATTTTGAGAAGCTCGTTCGATGTCAAAAAACTAAGCATGGCAGGCATATATACCTGTAAGCGGTGCTTTACACATTTTGACAATCGATATGGACAAAGTGGGCTGGAAAAACTGGAAGAACATGCAGCCATCTGTAATCATCATGGTGTTGCAAGGGTAGTTATGCCTACAAAGGAGAAATCAATTGTACAGTTTAAGAATGTGGAGAGGATGTTGAAAGTACCTTATGTCATCTATGCGGATTTTGAGGGTATTCTCACTCCATGTCATACGTGTATTCCCAGTCCTGAAACTTCCTATACAACCCCTTATCAGGAGCACACAGCAATGAGCTTCTGTGTTTACGTTAAACCATCAACCAACATTGAACATCTGGAAACTGATCTTCCTAAACATCCCTATGTATATCGTGGTGTTGATGCAGCTCAGAAGTTTATGGAATACCTGTCATTCCTTGCAAAGGAGATTAATAATATATACAAATCTGTCATGCCCCTGAAACTTACAGATCAACAGCAGATGGATTTTAACGCCTCTACAGTATGCTACTTGTGTGGAATAACCTTTACTGAAGAGAACTATAAAGTACGCGACCATGATCACATCAATGGTGAATATCGGGGAAGTCTGCATAATGAATGTAATTTAGCCTGCAAAACACCTAAAGATATATCTGTCTTCATGCACAACCTCAGTGGATATGACTCACACTTCATTGTTATGGAGCTGGGATGTACAAGTGAGCGGGTGGAAGTAATTCCTAGCTCTGAAGAACGCTATATATCATTCTCCAAGTATGTTGGAGATATATAGCTCCGGTTTGTGGATAGTTCTCGGTTCCTGAGTACAAGCTTGGATAAGCTGGTAAAAAATCTAACATCGTACCCTCAAACATTGAAGTACTTCGGAGAAGACAAGTTGAAGTTGATGACCCGTAAGGGTGTATTACCCTATGATTACATCACTTCATGGGACGTCTTGAACGAAACCTGCTTACCTCCTAAGGACTCCTTCTACAATAAATTAAATGAAGAGGAAATTAGTGATGCTGACTACGATCATGCTAAAAATGTATGGGAGCTGTTTAATGTCAGAAACCTGGGCGAGTACAGCGACCTCTACTTAATCTCTGATGTGCTTCTCCTAGCTGATGTCTTTGAGACATTTAGGGAGCAAACACTCAAAACGCACAACGTCGACCCTGCACATTATTTCACCTCTCCAGGACTTACATGGGATGCCATGTTACTGTACACTGGAATTCAGCTGGAATTGTTACAGGATTATGATCAATTACTCAGGGTGGAATCTGGCATAAGAAGAGGTTTATGCCAAGTTTCCCACCGCTATGGAGAGGCTAATAACACCTACATGGAGAAGTATGATCCGTCGAGACCAACCCAATTTATTACCTATGAGGACGCCAACAACCAATATGGGTGGGCAATGAGTCACGCTCTCCCTTATGGTGGATTTGAGCGGGTATTTCCTGAAAAAATTGACTTAGAAAGACTACAAGAAGATGATCCTTACGGCTACATATTAGAAGTCGACATCGAGTATCCTGCAGAACTTCACGATCTACACAACGATCTACCTTTCCTGCCTGAGTGTATGACGCCTAAGGACTCTCCTACAAAGAAACTGATACCTCATCTAGGACCTCGAAATTAGTATGTACTACATTACATGGCGTTGAAGCAAGCTCTTGATCATGGACTACGGTTAACAAAAATCCATCGTGTGCTACAATTTCAACAGTCTCTATGGTTAAAACCGTATGTGGAATTTAACAACAGACTACGACAATAGGCCTCAAATAATTTTGAGAAGGATCTCTACAAATTGTTCAACAATGCTATGTTCGGAAAAACTATGGAGAACCTGCGTAATCGTATGGATATACGGCTGGTGACAAATGAGAAGACTCTGGAAAAGTTAATTGCAAAGCCAACGTTTATCGACAGGACGATATATGCTTCTAATCTAGCTGCTGTACATATGCCCTCCCGACAGATCGTGTTCAACAAGCATATATACATCGGTATGAGTGTGTTGGATATCTCCAAGACATTAATGTACCGGTATCACTATGATGTGTTGCTACCGTATTATGGAGCTTAAAAGCTGAAGCTTACATATATGGACACTGATTCGTTCATTCATCGTGTTACAACTGAAGATGTGTACCAGGATAAGCTACGTTCTCTTGAGCACCTAGATACTGCTGATTATCCTACAAGCCATATATGCTATTCACCTCTAAACAAGAAGGTACTTGGGAAATTTAAAGATGAGGCTAATGGTAAAATCATTCAACGCTTTGTAGGGTTACGACCTAAAATGTATGCCCTAGATATTCAAGGCTCAATGATAAAAAAGATTAAAGGTATAAAGCGTAGTGCTATTAAGCAGTACGTCACGTTCGAGAGCTATACAGACTGCCTTAAAACCAGAGAAATTATCAGAACGCCCATGAATCTGATCCTGTCTCGGGAGCATGCTCTTGCCACAGTACAAGTGAATAAAATTGCATTGACACCATACGACGATAAAAGAATTATTGCTTAGGACGGAATAACGACATACGCCTATGGACATTACGCCATTACAAACAGTGCTTAAAAGAATGTAAGTCAAAGATAAAGATTTTCTCGTGAGTCTACAATCTTAAAAAGAAGGTTATCCGTATGCTGTATATGCAGCTAGCTGACGACCGATGAAAAAAGAAGAAGATGGAAGGGAAGGTGGTAACCCTGCCATTAGGAGCAATCCTAGTGCTAGTCTCAAGCCTAGATAAAAAGGGGAGAGACGCCTACAACGAACTAAAATAAAGGTATGTTGACGTAAACTTTTCAATTGAAACTCTCGAATAATAAAACCTGAATAAAACATTGCAATTTCACTAAAAGAAAGTTGAAGTTATCTTTGTTTAGCCAGATTAGGTTAGTCGATGACTGAGTAGAATAGATGATGAGAGGAACGTTTAGGATTGGTCGGGTTAATCTAGGCTAGGCTCTCGTACTTATTGTCTAAGTTATGAAGGATGAATTAGTTTAGATTGCCTCAGCAATGGGTTGGTTACGTGTTGTTCTTATGTTTTGTTACGTGGTTGCATGGTTGGTACGTGTTGTTACGTCGTGTAACGTTTCTGGTTACGAGATATCACGTGATGTTACGAGGATACGTGCTTATGTTATTTAGTGCGACGTCTTGTCATGCTGTTATGTTACGTTGTGTTACGTGGTTATTGTTGGTTACGTTAGATGATGTTAGGAATGAATAGACAATTAGAAGATCCAGAGCAAACATGGTGGCAATAGGTTAAGACGTATACTTCACTGTAAACCGATATACAGTTTGTCTCTCTCCGTTTCGCGCACTAGTTTAACATATATAAAGTTTGTAAGGTTTAGAAAATAAGTATATAAAAGTGTTGCAGCGCTGGATGATAAAAGTTCTATAATCGAATTACTCTCTATATTACCGTATAACCCTACATTCCTCCTCCTTCAACCCCTGTTTATCCTTGTATCTCTCCCGTTTTCCATATTTCTCCCATATAAACGTATACTCTGCTCCTCAACCCATGTCTAGACTAGCACCTCTCCTCATATGCCCTACCGATCTCATATAAATGCATTTTCCCCCTTGAAGACTCTCAACCTAGCACGTACCTTCGTTTTCCCTATCTTTTCCCATATAAACGCATACTCTGTCATTCAGACCTTCCTGTCTAGCCTAGCACTTCTCCTGATATTCCCCTACCTCTCTCATATAAGACGCATTCCCTACTTCAACCCTGTCTAGCCTAGCATCGACCCTCGTATACCCTATCTCTCGCATATAAACGCCTACTCTATCATTCAAAACTCCTAGCCTAATACCTCTCCTCGGTTCGCTATCTCGCTCATATAAAACACCATATTCTACCCTTCAAGTCCTGTTTAGTATAACATCTTTCCTTGTATTCCCTGTCTCTCTCGTATAAAGCGTATCCCTCCCTCCTTTAGCATCTTACTAGCCCAGCATCAGCCTTCGTATTCCCTATCTCTCCCCTATAAACGCATTTTCCTCCTTGAGCTGTCGCATCTACCCTCGTTTTCCCTATCCTTTCCCATATAAACGTAAAAGTGGCTCAGCTTCTGTCTATCATACCGCCTGCCCCCGTTTTCCATATATTCCTCATATAAACGTATACCGTACTCCTTAACCTCTGTCTGCACTAGCACCTCCCCTCGTATGCCCTATCTCTGTCGTATAAAGCATATCTCTCCCTCCTTCAGTCCCTGCTCTACCTCAGAACTCTCCTCGTTTTCCCTATCTCTCCCATATAAACGCATTTTTTCCTCCTTGAAGGTTCTCTCAACCTAGAATATACCCTCGTTTTCCTCGTCACTTCATATAAAAATTCATACTCTACCCTTCAAACCCTGAATAGTCTAGTACCTCTCCACGTATCCCCTATCTCTCCTGTAAATATGTTCATATTCCCCCTGCTTCAGCATCTGTCTATCCTAGCCTCTGTTGACGTTTTCCCTATCTTTCCCATATAAATGCATATTCCACATGTCAAATCCTATCTAGTCCAACACTTCTCCTCGTATTCCTCGTATCTCTCATATAAAGCACATCCTCATTCCTTCAACCTCTATCTAGCCTAGCATCGATCCTCGTAGTCCCTATCTTCCCCATATAAACGCATTTTCCTCCGTGAACCTCCGCATATACCCTCGTTTTCCCTATCCTTTCCCATATAAACGCAAAATGTGTACCAGGATGGACCTATATATCCTACTCACGAGTGATAGCATTTACTTTCCACATAATATTAAGCAACCTTTATTCAAGACATTTATTTTTTACAACGCTTAGTTTTGGAAATATTGTACAGTCTCAACTTAAATATGTCCAACCTGTATAAATTAGAAGCACAATTTTCTTCAACTTGCAGGAGACAAATTTGCGACCACCCGGACTATGTTGGAAACTTTAACGTGTTCTAACGGACAAACGAGGCCTTACACGATCGAATGGCGTTGGAGTCTTCACTGTTCTAATTTAAGTACTGCTATAAATGTTGAATAAGCATTCCTATTCGAACCGAGACCTTTCCCTTGTGAGACAAATTGCGCCCATCCAATGGCCGCTTTATCCGCGGATGTCAGCAGTGTATACAAGTCGAGGGACAACTAACAGGTCGCACCCATATATTTCACAATAAGCTATCACTTAATGTCAGCAAAGTCGCCAAGCTGCCCTCGGCAAGTAGCTGGGCAACAGCAGGCTTAACTGTCAGTTAAGAGCCTTTGAAATGTTTGGGGCGCTTGGCAAAATGGACCTGTAGGTTAAAACTGAGTTTTTTATTTATGGACGCTCTTTAACTCCTGTGGTCCTTAGCGTCCACTTCTATATTGGGCGTGAGAGACCAGTAATTTTGCTCAGAGGTCTCTTTGTCAGGCTTGAGGTCTTTTACGTGCCGTAAATCTACGACACGGAACCACCAGCTTTACTTACGTTCCATTGGAAGCCATTCTAAGGATTTTTACGCCCAAAAAATCCATCGCCTTCCGCCGGGTTTGAGTCCGTGACGTCGAGAACTAGAGGCTAGAGCATAGCAGCCACTAGACCACGGAGTGACCAGTATCACTATCGCCTTATTACTATGAGATACCTTTAAAAGTCAAAACGTGTTTAACGTCATGAAGAGGTTAAGTCAGTAGTTCCCAAAATAGGGGTGTGAATTATTTACAGTTTAGTAGGATAACCTACTCTTAAGAACACAGAAAACTTTTGTTGATAAATAAAAGCGTTTATAACCTTGGACCATTCTTTCTTGTATTGTCAAGGCATAAAGCATGTTAAAATACACCAGAAATATGTTTTGATTCAAATTGTATATAATTAACCTATCACTGGAATGGTCTCTTAAAAGCAGTTTGGTTTATATAGGATAGTTAAATTATATTCGAACCCACTCGCGGCCTCTCTCTACTGCGTTAGACAGCCGGCAGTCGTCGGGGAAATTACGCCGGCAGAGGCGGACTAAAATCCTTACCTTATAATAGCTTATGCTATCAAACAGGCAGCAAATCTCGTGTAAATCTTCTCGCTCACTTTTGAAACTCAGCAGAAGGAATTCTTGTGATGAAACGCCTCATTATGATCATAAAATTGGATTGTGGTTTGCGATGAGTACTAGAGGAATAATAGGGCCCATATTCTTTGATAAAACAATAAATGCAGAGCGATATCAGAGGTTAATTCTGAGGCCATTTTGCAATCGCTTGACAGCAGAAGAAAAATCGTATGGTTGGTTCCAGCAAGATTCTGCAACAGCACATACGGATGCCGAATCATTACATGCAATAGGAGAGATGTTTGATGACAGAAGAAATAGTGTTGATTTGTGGCCCCCTCGATCTCCTGACCTAACGAGTTGTGATATTTATTTATGGGGTTCTTTAAAAGACAAAGTGTATCGTTCCAATCCTTGCGCACTACAGGAACTTAGAGAAAACATTGTGCAAGAAATCACAAGAATACCTGCTGAGCTTCGGAGAGAGAGCGAGAAGATTTACACGAGATATGCTGCCTGTTTGAGAGCAGAAGGTCAACATTTCCAACATTTATTATAAGGTAAGAACTTAAGTCCGCCTATGCTAGCGTAATTTCCCCGGTGACTGCCGGCTGTCTCGCGCAGTACAGAGAGGCCGGGAGTGGAATCGAATATAATTTAACTACCCTATATATCGGTTTGTAATTTATCGAGCACATGACTAGTATAACGATGGGAACTTTGGGCCACTACAATAAAATAAATGACCTATTGTTCACAGAGATACCGCCGGTTGATAATGTGTGTAATTCGGTTGACCGTGTAATCAGATAACCCTTTGTTTTACATCGCCCGCACTCCTCCCCCCTTTATGTTTCTCCGGCATGCTGCTAATAAATGTGTCATATAGCTGTCAAATTTGATTGACAAGAGTTTGACAAGCGTTTGATAACGATCGTCCATGTGTAACATCATCTCGCTTTAAAGGATTGAAGCCACGACCAAAACCTTTGCCGTCCTCTGGGACTCTCAGTCGCGTGCCACCACACCCTAAATCAATGGAATAGATTTGGACCACAAAGGCTCCGACAAATAATTGACCGTCTAATATGATTAGTTTAATTGAGCTTACATGTAAACATGTGTGTATAGAAACGTTTTGACACACTTTGACGGTATTTTCACAAAACAGAATGACCCCTCCCAATCCTTTGTGTGGGCAAAGTCCCCGCCGTTAAAGTTCTAAACATCTGGTCGCGTGGCCTAGATAGATTAATATAATTAAGTGGATATTCTCTGTTTGTTTATTAAATGAGCCACCTAATGAATTTAATTGAGGAAATAATTGATTACATGTGTAATGACATGTGGCTTACTACCGAAACAGAATGCATCTCTAAGAGCTTGTCAATCAATGAGATACTGCTCGTCCGTGTGTAATATTATCTTCACTCATTGACTTCAAAGATTTAAACCGCTAACAAAGGCTATATCGCCCTCTATCGTCTTGGATTCCCGATATCACGTACCCTAAATGGCTGGACACCTGTTATTGATCGACGTACCTCCGTCACGTCCATTTGATTGATTAATATAGTTAAGTGTATATGAATTGACTCGCGCACCTGGTTGTCGTCTTATATGTGTGTTAGCATATGTATAACTATCACATCTCATTAGTCTTAAACGGTTCACAAACCCTTCCCCTTGTAATGGAAACCGGCAGTGGCTTCTGTCTGGTAGTAGCAAGTCTCGATCCACATTTCACTCCCTCCACAACTGCTGCGTGACGTCACTAACAAGTCTCCACTCTGTCGGCGTCGATAAAAATGTGTTAAAACCTCCTCATGAACGCCTACCCTTTGTAATTTAAAACCACCAGTCGGCTTCTATCTGGCAATATGTGAATAACAGGTCTCAACCTGCATTCCATCTCTTCAACACTCGGCGTGTGACATCACTGAACACGTTTCTACAGTATATAAGGAGTGATAGCCGGCAGAATGGCCATCTACTGTTTTCAGAGTCCATTCACTGATAATCGAAATGGTTGGTGATAATCGTGCAGCTGATGTAAATGATTACTGGAGCGAGTGTGGGGAAGATTATTATCATTATATATACTTTCATACCGAAACCTCCAATGGTTTAATTTATTCAATATTGTGTACTCAAACATCGTAACAAGATAAGATGGCTACTTTGGAAGTGTTTACAGAGAGCTGTCCTGTTTTTCAAAGAGCGAGCATATAAGTAATATTTTTTCTAGAATTGGATAATATATTACACGCATGTTAAATTAAATCTAACTTAAAATTATTTTTCTTCCTCCAGAGAAAATCGCATGGAGGAGGAGGAGCGCAGTGATGTCGATGAAGTTAATGTCTTTGTATAAAAACACCTGGCTGAATGTGATATAGATTCGTTTACCGAATACATGCATTCTGTACCTTGTACTAACCCGGCTCTACAAGAGCGCATGGCATCCTTCTTCCTAGGTAACGACAACTGCGAGATCTACCAGCGCAGAAAAGAAAACTTGAGTAGGTAGTAAAATACTAAAGCAAATTATATATCTATTTATTCCTATTGTCGCATGTCTAACGTAAAATTAAATTATTACAGATTGCGCATGGTCGTGCCCTAAGATACCAGTGCCAATAGAGGAGCTGGAACCGAAGAGGCGTGATGTCGTTATAGTGGAATATCCAATCGAGAGCGCCATTCTTAGCCTATCGATGAGGAAGTCGCTTCATTCCCCCTTATTACTGCTCCTGATGACAAATCTACGAGGGTTGAGGTGTGGATAAATCAGACGAGTCCAGATACCTCGCTGGAGATACAGCCAGAACCTCCCTAACCCTTGAGGTGTGTATGGCAGTCTTTAATCATACCTTTATGTTACATGTGAACGGGGTTTTCTAATACATGTATTTCTCTTTCAGTCGCATGAAATCATTTCCTAAACCTAGCTCTAACATTGTGTTGGATATATATGCTACAGGGCTAAGAGGAGGGAGCGGAGGCAGAGGAAGAACGAGACCGAACAAAAAAAAGCAGAAGCGGTTATGTAAGGGGTTGTAGCGGGAAAGCGTTGTGCATCATTTGTAGCTGGAAAACGTTGTTCCTCTGGTTGATGCACTCTGCTGCAATGTCTTTGTCTCCGGCTATTGTTTCTTGTCGGATGTGGTATTCTCCATTCCTAATCATTAGCTATCTAGCTAATTTCAGGAATATTTATGTTTTAGTAGGTGAGGCAAATTAAAACACACTGCATTCCCTTTAAAAACATCGTTTATTATCCAATAAATATATATGGGCGGCTAGCTATTCGCATTATAACAATTACCAGCATAATAATAATAATAATAATAATAATAATAATAATAATAATAATTAGGAGTCTAGTCTAACTGCACATGCTTTCCACCCAATACACACACGTGCATATGTCCTTCAGAGAGTAGCACGTTGTGTCGACGAGAGTCTATAACAGATTGAATATCTGGGGCTTTCTTCCTCTTTTTATACCTAAGTCTAGTGAGCTTACCTCATCGCCTAAAAATGTAACGAAGTTTCTAATTGGTCCTCAGATCGCGTTACCTTATTACGTATGAGAATATTCTGCTCCAAGGTTTTGCGCCAACGCGTCCCCGTGATGCATTCGGAAGCAGATCCAATATCTCTATCTCTTTCCTTTCTCTATCTGTCTATTTCTCCTTACTGCTACCAGTTCCCTGCTCATTAGCATGGTGAAAGGTATGCTCAACGGAGAATTATCTTTTACCTGGAATTAGCTAGCTCGCCTGTTCGTTACCTACCTAAGTTACAATCTGCTTTTGTACAATTCTTGATTGTTAAATATTCTAACATATTTCTTGGTGAATTATATTATTGTGTACAATTCTTATTCAATATTGATTTATATGTCTGTGTGAATATGTATGTTTATATATATATATATTTTATGTGTGGTATATCCCCTTTCAAATGCCCCGGAGCTATGTCGCTAAAATTCCAGCATAAGCATTTTTGGAACATAGATGAATTTTCTCAAACAAAACACGATAAGTGTACAATACACAAATAATCTGCTTAAAATTAACAATAAAAGTAGATATAAAAAGTATATACAAGTATATATATATTTATTCATAATGTAGTGTTCTGTAATTTGAAGTAGCTTCATATTGTCTTTGAGTGTCCAGCACAACTAGTGATTGTTTGTATTCTTTTGAGTAGCACAAATAAAAGAGAGAGGAATACGAATACACATATCGCTCTTCCTTTTCGGAGTGGGTTTCACTTTAGTTTTCTGCTCCAAGTTTACCAAAAACTGTATTTTGGGCTCTTTTTCACTATTTCACTTATTTACTTGCACTATCTCTTGGGTTGCTTGTATATTTAGGCCACTTCACACGCATATTGTGTGTAGTGCTTACAACTAATTACAATGTCTTTGTAGCTAACTAAGATGATACAGTGTCGCCAGAGGTGCCTGCTCTCTGAGACATTAACCGTAAATCTTGGTTGTAACATAAGAAAAACAAGTTTTAACAATTCTCAATTAACACTCAAGTTTTAGTTTATCATTCCTGTTGGGTTTTGCAAATATTTTTCATAGTGCCTGAAATTCCCTGTTGTCCCTTTTTTAGCTATCAAGACATAAAAATTATTTTAATGAACCCTTACAGTTGAAATATTAAACATACGGTACAAATTATGAGCCTTAAATTTACATATTAAGTTATTAGTTTGCAAGAATCATTGATGATCTCACACGAGTGTAAATATTTGTTTAAATTTGTTGTTACTAACTTTCTTCACACTATCTCTTCCCTCGCCCGTGCCGAATTTTCTATTTCTAAGTAATCGGTGCCCGGTCAAAAAGTGACCGATGACATTATACATAAAATGTGCCCTGAATATTGTTATAACAATATGTATACAACTTATAATAAACTTTTATGAAAGTTTAGCGCGATGGCACAAATTATTTATGTTTTGAATAGCTTTAATAATTGCCGATGATAGGTTCCCCAAATTTTGTTATCATCTACACCCTTTAGTTGATAGATGCGTGGACCAAACTGGGCTTTATCTCCGCTGGCCCTCTCTACGGTAAATACATTCTATGATATTCTATGCTCCAGACTGACGATTTTTCTTATTTATTATTAGAACTAAATCTCCGGGTTTCCGTGTCCATTGCTTTCTGAACCTTTTGTTTTTGCTGATTTCTTACGTTTGTCTACGTTTCTTCTTATTTTATCCGCACGATTTTTCGGCAGTCAGCACCTCTTAATGAGTGACCTGGACCGGTTTTTTGACTCTTACGGTAGGTCGGCATGCAGCATATGCAGGTCAAAGTGTTCCGACTGTACATTAATAGCTTTCCTTTTAATGCAAAGTGCTTCAATGCAATACTCACTTTCTAACGTAATGTTCTCCGATTCTTCATTCACGTGTATAATGATGTTCATGAATTCCTCTTGCACCGTGATTGTTTCCACAAATATTTTTCCTCTTGCAGTAGTACTTCCTCGGTGGCACCGCTGTTCCTAGTTAAATATTCTTTGTTAAACGGTACTTGAATAGTTCCCAGTTCCAACGACAGTAATCTTTCTTAAAAATTGATGATGGATCCCCAAGCATAAAAACAGTTTACACTAATAATCACTCTTTGTTGCAGTCGTGGCACAATCAGAAAGTCACATTGAATATCTTATTTCCTATTTTCATGAAGAACATGGCTTGGTGCTTCAACATTCCTGCCCTTTTTGGTATTGCAACAGCACCATAAACATTTTAATGGGTAGGGACATGAGTTTAACGTTTATATTAAAAATTGTTGGAAATAATCCTCAGAACACACAGAAATATTTGCGCCAGTATCTAAGAGTACTGTTGTTGTGACATCTATAATCTTCACTGTAATTATCGGCGATTTATTGTTTTCCTTATTTTCTATCCTTTTGTCATTATTGTTGTATCCGGCTCCATTGTTGCACTTTTGTATGGAAGAAATGGGCCCTGGGTTTGACGACTTTGTTCTGTCAGTAGCATGTAAGGTGTTTACCTGGCCCCTGAAAAAACCTGGGATTGGTTTCCCGGATTCTGATTATTGCTAGTATTCGAGTGTTCATTGTTCAATACTAGGTTTGATCCCCATCTTCGCTCAAAGTTCGTGTCTTCGATAATATGTGAGGGTACCGGACTGTAGCTCCCCAATCCAGTAGAATATCTCCGGTATCTGTTACGGTTTCCTTGGTGCATGTTTTGGCCAGGCAGGTTTCTGCTCCATTGTTACAGTTGTACTGGTGATAATGGCTACGCCTTGTGTAGCGCATATTATTGAAGTGTGCTTCTCTTCAATGGGGACTCTGTTGTGTGTTATGCTGATACGGTTGGTGTCTTCTCTCAGCTCGTGGTGGCTGGGATCTTTTCCTTGTCCTCTGTGACGTCGGGTGCCGTTCATTGTTCCAGTGAGGGGCTCTTGCCCCGGACCCCAAAAATGGTGGTGGTTGCTGGCCATCTTGTGCATAGGTGCTCCATTGTGTTTGCCACGCGTTCCTTGTGCTGGGCTTCTGGTCGAAAGCTGTGATGAGCTCTAGCATTTTTGATTTCCTATTTGTGGGTCGAAATGGTTGATGAGTAGAGCAATCCCTTCTGTGTTTGGCAGTGTTGGCTCTATTTGCTTGCTCTTTTGTGCCAATTTGTGTACATAGTCTATTAAGCTACCATGAATATTCGGATTGTAGCGACCATTGTTGAGCTGTAGTCTAACTTTGTTAACCCCTGTTGGTCCCCAGTAACGTAGTAGAAAAGCCTGTTTAAATGCAGTGTACGACAAAGAATCTCCCAACGTGAGACGCACCCAGGTCAGTGCACACCCTTTTAAGCATTTTCTTACAACAATTAGTTTTATCTCCTCGGGAGTGGCTTTTAATCTATACTGTTGTTCCAATTTGCTAACGAATTCTTTTCCGTAATCTCCTTTTACTTCATCAAATATGGGGTGACAACTCGTTTAACAAATGAGAATTTAGTCTATTGGTATTATGAGAGCAGGTGACCGGCGGCGTTAAACTTCTAGCATGCACATCATAATTACATTGATTATGTGTATTGTTGGAGGCTTCGCCTGGTAACAATGGAGTGTTGCTTAACTCTGCTGACATTAGTTTGCATGAAGAATTTTAAAAGCTATTTGGCTTGAAATGAACAGGAAAAACTCTTGTCATAGTAAGCAGACATTGGTTTTAAACATATTCACTTACCAAAAAGCAATGAGATAAATAAATGGAATAGCGACATTCACTACTACCAACAGCAAAGGTAATTTTATTTCCATGCAGTGAATAGTGAGCGCTCTTACCGGAATGCATGTGGGTAGTATAAGTATGGGAGATTTGCGCCACGACAACAGAATTAGTGACCCACTGTTCCTTCAAGGCCACAGAGACCCCGCTAATTGATAACCTTTCTAATCCGATTAGTGTAATTGATCTTTATCTCATTCTCGGCACGTGCCGCCTATTAAGAATCTGAATACAGACAAAGGAGCTGTCATGTAGCTGCCAAATTTAACTGACATGGGTATGACAAGGGTTTGAGCCACAAACTGATAACCCCGATTGATAAGATGTGTAATCCGATTGATTGTGTAATCGGATAACCGTTTCTTTCAAACCGCCCGAGTAGTATAACAGGCTCTTGAGTCCGTTCGTTGACCCCTGATGACGTCATCACGGCAGGGCATGTGACATAAACAAGGCCGCTGCCGCAGCCGCCGCTGCTGCGTACACGTGTTGTTGCATCGACCTTGGTGTAGCTAGCACGTGATCACCCTAAGGCATGTAGGCCGCTGCGACCACACCTAAACAGGTGTTTTTTAGAACCCGGTCTTGGTCTAGCTAGCACTTTCTTGGCATTGAAGGCTGAATTTATCATCTAAATAAAAGATTGCACTAGCTGATCCTTTTATTTAATTACTACTGATTTTTCTAGGTATAATTGAGGATGGGAGAGGATTTCCCCTATATTCGGATGTAAAGGAAAACAGTTGTAAAATAAAAGACGTGAATGTAAGTTGGTTTTTTTTATTCATTCTTATAAGATACAAGTGTCGAGTTTATTTCGTCACAAATAACATCGTAAAGGACGAAACATGAAGCATTTTCTTTTGGAAGTACATAAGTGCTACTACCTGAAGCACTGTAAACATAGTCTTTTATATCTGTTGTGGCTAAGACATATTTAGCAAGTTGATGTTGCAACACATTTGCATTGCACAATAGAAAGTTTACATCATCTAAACAAAGGATGACGTGTGAGTCTTCGCATTGTATCCTGGCACGATGCCCATTTATGGATTTGAGGCGAAACTGTTCTTCGATGCATCTATACGACGGCCCTTTGCAGAGATGTTCGGCAAGTTTAGGTAGGTGATTCAGCAGAGTCGCAAAGTAGTAGGACGAGAGGACGACTCTTCCCTGCTTTACTCCGCCAATTTCCACGTGAGCTTCGTAATTTCTTCTTTTGAAGAAACTCAGGCTGATGTATCTGGAGTGATGTTTGTTGAG
Organism: Deroplatys truncata; assembly: GCA_030765065.1. NCBI lineage: Eukaryota > Metazoa > Arthropoda > Insecta > Mantodea > Mantidae > Deroplatys > Deroplatys truncata. The sequence goes on along the minus strand of CM060990.1, from coordinate 4,527,061 downwards.
AAAGTAGATCCTGCGATGCAACACGGGTTCCGGAGGAGGAGTCACCCGGCGCAGTGGCATTCTGATCTGTTTACCTCTTCAGCTCATCTCGTCGACTGCTCCACAGCTGAAACAAAAAAAGCATCGTGTCTGTTAGAGCTATCAGCAGGACATCTGGTGTTAAGTTTTTTAAGCTTATGATGCTTCAACCAATTGAACATGGCGTGATCGTGTTTGCATGCACAGTGAGTGTTTGAGAACTTATGACAAGGAAATCCGCAGTGTAATTGATGATAGAGATTTTCTTGGCTTGGGGCAACTAAATTCTTTTCTTAAAATGATAAACGTTCTATCGCAGAGTGCGGAAAGAACTTCACATTTATCCTCGTCATAAGCGAAGGGAGAGATGCGCCCCGCCACCGCCTCTTCCAATACAGTTTTTTGCATGCTATAAGGAACGTAACCATCATTGAAATGCATTCCATTTTTATTTTCTTTGTTAAATGTATCCAATTTACTATTCCAAGGGTATGGGCTTGCAAAATGAAAGGTTTGAACAATCCCTTTTCCAATGATCGCCAATTCCTTTATGATTAATTCTTTGCCGTTTCCTCTGAGCGCTGTATAATCTACGACAAGATCTCCTTCCATCTTGCACAAAGACTGGCCGAAAAATAAATGAGCTACTTACCCTTATACGCGGTAGGCATCTCTGTCCCTTGTTGCACCGCCAGACTGGAAACTCTCTGTGGAACATCTCCCTGGCCTGACGATCTGGATCGGCAGAGTTGAACAGGGCTACGAACTCGTTCATGGTGTATCCTCTGGTGCAGACGTAGAGAGTATAGAGGCACGCGTACTGGCCGCAGATGTCGGAGTAGAGGCTTTGAAGTTGGAAATTATTCACAATAAAGTGAAACGCCATTAACTCTTTCAAGGATTTTATAAAGGGAGGGAGGACGTACGAATCGAAATACTATGCAAAAGAATTTGAATTTTGGAGTTACAGCTATCCAGTGTGAACCAGGTAGGTTGTGAGGATCTAAATTTATTACGAATGTTGACGGTTTAGTAAACTCTGTAGGCAACATGTCCGATGCAAAAACGCCTGCAAAATTTGGAATGCCTCGCAAAGTTTGTTCTATTTGTGAGGTGCTCATAATTAATAATTGGTGTGCACCCTCAGATCTTTGTCTACCTGAATAGAATTTTCTTACTCACAGTACATGATACACGTGATGGCTTGTGTTAACTTTGTTTTAAATCTGAGCTCTATTCTTATATTTCCGTTATTTAATAGAGAAACATGAACTTCTGAAGCGGCACTGTCTGGCGTTAAATCGAAAAGCACTAGGAAATACCCCATTATATACATATCGTGCGTAATTTGAATTCCGCTGTTTGTGTGATGGATGCCAGAACCGGAAAAGAGCGTTTGGTAGGCTAACGTTGAACCTTTTTCGTTAGAGGTATCGATATAAAGAGCTTCTGCCGGAATTTGCTGGCCGTTAACGTAAATCGCAAAATATTCCAAATGGAAGTGGTTAAAATTGAAAGGATTTGTGGTGTGAGTTCCGGAAAAATTTGTATTTTCTCTCATACCTACGAGTATCCTTTTAGGCAGCGGACCTTATACAGCATTGTCTATAGAGATGGTACTTTGCCCTGCTACGAAAGTAAAAGACCTGAAATCGACTCGCGTTATATCGTATCTCGCATTTACTTTTTCTAAAGCATTCATATGGGCCATTAACAGGCTAGGAGCTGGTTTTATCTTTTTCACGTATAGAGTGGCATCTAGAAATTGAAATACAGCACGTATATCCGCACTTTCACTCATTATATAAAACGAGTTTTCGCTTTAGCCAACTTGATTTGAAGTGTAAGTCCCAGTAGTAACAAAGTAGGTAAATTGAAAATATCCCCATGTAATCTAACAAACATGACTATTTCTTTAGACGCATTGCTCCTGTGACGACGTTCTTTCCATCCGCGATTAGAATCTCCGGCTTCCATCGTTCCGTTTTTCGAAGCATCGGCCCCGGAGAGACCGTGGAGAGCCGTGTCGATGTACCAGAAAGCGTTAGTAAGATGGCTTTTGGATGCATCGTGACCGTACCTTAATAACGTTTCTAAATAGCGTCGATAATGATAAAGATCTTCAGACGGAGTGATGGATGTTCCATTTAGGGAAACGCTCAATTGGCTAAACAAGGAGTGCAATAAATTGTTAACACCCGTCGTTTTATCTGTTGCTGCTAAGTTGGAATCATTTGGCTTTACAAATTTTCCTTTTACCATCAAATAAACATTTAAATCGATGCAGTGTTCCTTATCTCCAGAATAACAAATTGCAATACAGATTGATCTACTGGTGCGATGGGTTTGATTAGGGTAGTGAAGTTTCCTAACACTGCCGACTGAATTGGCTTTTTTTGCAAAAATATCAAATTCGGATTTTGTGCAGGCGATCATGTTGCTATCTTGGGAGCATGTAGTGGTGGCATCGTGTTGCACCCTGTATTTAATGAAAAATGTCTCTAGCTTTTTTGGCTTTATATGGAGGTGATCTCTTTCTCTTGCCCTTTCCTTGTTGTAACCTACCAACTAACTTTTTTGTACCTTCCGTGACTCGTTTTGCCACGATATCTTTGATTTTGGTACCTTCCTGTCGTGCAGCAATATCGGTCATGATGTTTGCACCCATGGTGAGGGCTTCTCTGTCCAAAGCTTTTGCCCCGGATAGGAGAATGGGCTTAACAATTCTGAATAGACTACCCAAAAAGTTACCTATGCCTCTACCTTGCTGTACGTATGGGCTTCCTACGTATAGCGGTCCGATTTACTGACCGAGGCACCCTCCACTCTGGTTTACATAGTACGCTGTAAGCGGGTCCATTGCCAAATGCATGGATTTTAAATTTAAGGGCCTGATTTATATTGACCCGCTTAAAGAAAACCATTGGGAATGAATTTAAATTTAAATATTAAACTCCCAAAGGTTTTCGTTTACCCTCTAGCTATACCAAGTGCCTCCGATCTGGCACACCTGGTGGTGTTAAACTGATGCCACCGACAGGCATGTGCAGTAAGTAAAAATTTAATATTTAGGTTGCACCCTAGGTTTTCTATATTGTAGACTCTAAAGTCATCTTCAGCTGTGGGTTGCAATACATTACCAAGCATGCTCTCCTTTACAAACAATATTCCATTGGAATTTTGGGAGAAAACTCAACGTGGCCTGAACTCCATGGTATACCGTGAAAATTTTCGGATAACCATGTGTTTGTTCGTCTAAAATGTATTGGCCACGCATTTTGCGTGATTTGGTTTACGGATCAGTTGGTGCAACACCACATGTTGCGTCTAAATTTCCACGACGACCAATTCTTTTATCATAACTTTTCCCTCTGGATTATAAAATCCTTGAAATGCTGAAGAGTATTCAACGGCCATCTGAAAATAACCAAAAAAATTATTTAACTTTCTTAAAATGCTGCACAGCAATGGTAGGCATAACGCTACTGCTCAAGGAAGCCAGATCACCAAACTTGTTAACCGTTTCAATTGCTACGGTTCGAAAATGATTAAGTTTTACCGGAACGTAAAATATGTTTTCAAACTTGTGATGACTAGTGTACGAGGGAAACTGAATAATTCTTATGCACCTAACGTAGGAGCTACCGACCGTCTGCGGTTCGATGAGATTGAAGTAAACAAAAATGGGTTCGGTTCCGGAAATAAACTGAAAAGAGCTTTTTCTGTGAGATCTAAGGAAAAGGGTTCTCATATCGTTAGTTACTTCTGTGAGCATATTTTGATTAAAAATTTTATAGGAATCGAGATTTGGCAGAGAATTTTTATTGTGTCCACAAGATCGCCTAGACCATAATATATTCTGGTAGGAAGAAATATTTTTCGGTTAAAAAGTGTTTCCGTTTTACCTTTAGTAATATTTAAATGAATACTGTTAGCCTTTCCGCTTGGTTTTTGTGGAATGGAATGTGTTGGGACCCATATCTTCTTAGCGTTTTCCAATTCTTTTATCTCTCTCTGATAAGAAATGAGGTAACCCTGCAGCTCCGACAGCAGCAATTTCCATAGTTCATCATCTGTTACCTGTTTCTTTAGCGAGGTGTACAACTCCTTAAAGCCCTTAAACTCCATTTTTTCAAACACAATTCTACCAGCTGTTATTATGACGACATTTTTGGTCAATTCTCCGGCTTCGTTATGTATGTTCTCATCTCATCTGGACTCGTAACCGTAACAATACGAAAGCTCTGCGAGACCTACAACCCACTTATTTCTCTGAAGATTGATCGGTTGTGCTAAATCGTTACGAAAACTGGCATGCAAATTCTCGGGATACAAATCGACGCTAGAATCGCTCAACACGACATTTCCGTAATATCGGCGCAATCTTTGCTAATGTGAATTATGGGATGACCTACGGGAAACTTAAAATATTTACATATATAAGGATACAGAGACATCACGTCGTAATACTTAATGCGAGTTTTTTCGTCGGCTTTGCAATAGGTTTTCAATGTTTCCATTCTACCTCTGTAGAGGGAATCCCTAAGAATGAGTGGAACATTTTTCACAACGGGATCGTTGTGTAGAGCCGGATGTTGTTTTAGAATGTCCTCAAATTCACACTCCCACATGACGTGACAGACGTAACCTGCCGACACAATTTTACCTATTCGACTCATGGTGAGCTCGTATCTATCTGCAAGCGTTTCTTTTCGCGTGTCTACGACGGGCACATCTCTATTAGTAAGACACACGTGGCCATGGTGGTAACACCCCATGAATTCAAACACCTCTCTCGTCTCCTCACAAAAACCATCTAATTTGAATTTAGGTAATTCGGGTATTCTCACCTCTCTACCATGACCTGCATGTTTAATGCAAATCCCCCTTTTAATTTCTTCATACCTAAGCCACATGAGAGCTTTTATGGATGTTTATCGGCTTTCCTATAACCTCCACAAGGAATAAGTCCTATAGTTTTCGGTTTCAAATATTTCTTTCTAAATACTTTGTTGCATGCCGAAGCTATCGCAATAGATTCTTGAAATACGTCAATACTTCCGATATCTAGGAAAGTATTTGTAAATATAGAACACGCTTCTCTCAACACTCCAACATCTGCCATACAGTAGGCTTCAATCTCTTTTCTAAAATCAAAAATGCCATCTTTTTCCTTCTCGTACCATTCGAAAAATTCTCTGAGTTCGTCTTGCATCATGTAATCGATGCCGTAATGAACGGGGTCGGGATAACAACTTATATAGTTCATATTTTCAGGAGTATTAAAGTAATGCGGAAAGTGGCCTTTTGTCACACAATCTATTCCAAAAGCTTTCGGTAAACTTCTGAATTTCATGGGTAAAACGTTCAAACTATCCAAAAAGGTTATGTGTTCCATTTTCATGGATAAAATTTTAGCACCATTCATTACTAAATCCGGTACCCAGCCCTGTTTTATTGCATAATCTAAGATGAACATGAGATCGTAGGCTCTGGCATTATGTGCAATTGCAATTATCCTTTCACAAAAAGGTCTATTTTGGAGCAAATATTCCATAAATTGTGTGATGCAGCCATTACCCCAAAATGAATGCCTACGCTTTCCACACTGACTGCACCCTTCGGTCATATCCTTGTTTTTTTGCAAAGAAAACAATAGTGTTCTAAGCAGAGTAAATTTGGAATATGAAGATATGTATTTTCTCCTATTTGCGTGTTTTGAGTACATTCTATGTCGTAAAATACGAATAAGACCTTTTCCGATAATGGTTTTTTTGCGCTAAGCGTTTGCATATAATAACAGTGGCCCGGCATCTCGTTACTTTTACAGCTTCTACAATATGAGATATAGCACTGATGATTTGGCTTTAACTGTTGACTACAAATTAAACAATTCCGCTTCCATTCACAAATTATTTGAGTGCCAATTTTATTCTGCACATGATTATTCATGCAGCTTTCGCTTCTAAAGTACCTATTACATTTATTAAAATATATGTAGTTTCCTTCAAAAATGCAGGGCGGAAGTGAATTACATCCGGAGCATCGATAATTGCATTTATGCGTCTTTGCTCCCTCATAACTCAATCCCTTATTGCATCCTTCGCAAACATATTCTTTAGACATGGCACCCGTGAGACTTACAATCGCATTATAGTGCTTTTCCTGTGCATCATAGAGGAGATTTAAACGTTTATGTGAATTTGTGTTCCCATCATGTTATATTTTCGCAACGCATATAACTATGATATAACCTTCATTAACTATGATTCTGTATTCGGAAAGATGGTCCTGAAATTTTTGCAATTCTATTATTCCTCCACCATTGCTTAGATCAACATTTGTGGTCTTTAGAAGCTCATCGACTTTAGAATACATTTTTCGACCTTTTCTATAACTTATGTAATTTGGGTTTCTATCGAAATGTACTATAGCTACCAATAGAGCATAAGCTAAGCATTTTGTTCTGCTTTTAATTCTAACGATGGACCTTTTTATGTGCGTCAATGCGGATAAATGTCTACCTTTTGTTTTGATTCTACCATGTCCTAAAGACATTTCAACGTGATCTACTTTTATGGATAAAGTATCTGTGGCATAAAAATTAGCGTTAGATTGGCATACTTTCTCTATAACAGCCATTAATACATCCAGAGATACCTGATCGCTTCTGCGGAAGCTTAGTCCTATCGGTTTATCTTGTACATTCACAGAGTTGCTTATTGCCAGACCGACCATATCACTGGGTTTCAGACCATTTAAAACAATATCCAATACAGCTTGCATGCTATTTCTAAAGTAAAGGATAGGATTTTCATTTTTGGAAGCAGGATTTATCTGAATAACGTAATGCCTCCCGTGTGCGTTGAACCTTTTATACTCTCTATGTATTTCATTTAGGACGTTAATATTTTCCATGCTAAAAGAACAGACCAAAGTAATATAAGCGTGCGTAAAAGCTAATTGAATTTCCAAAGCGTGTTAACTTTGTTTACTTACATTTTCTGTCGTGCAGTAGCAGGTTTAACAGCAGCAGGGTTTAAGTGGAACTGTTGGTGGCCGAGATTGTCTCTCCCGTCTTATATGCCTAATAGATGCAGTTTAAAAATGCAAATTTCACTTGTCGTCCTTGGTGCTGATACAATGTGCATCTGTATATAAGGAGGCCATACATTGCATTGAAACATCAGTTTACTCCTAGATGCTGCAGCAATCATCAACAACGTAAATTATTTTACTTTATTTATTATTCTTAAAAGAAAACTAAAACTATTTCAAATAGTTATTGGTGCATACTTATCTTCTTTACAGAATGGATTTCCGTACAAGGTTTAATCAAGAAAAGAATATTAAATACATGCAAATTAGAGATCTATTAACGAATGTTCCATATAAAGTGATCGGAGCTACAAAAGTCAGCACCAAATATAGACCCTCAATATCTATTAAACTTCAGAAAAGCTCTGAAGACCCGCTGGAAGTCTTTCCTCCAAGAAAATATACAAACGTGTTTAAGGAAACGGACATTGATGATATTAATAATGAAAAACTTTCGATAACGTTTTTATTTTAGGGTTTGCTTCTAATAACGGTTATGGTATTTTATTTCAGAGGAACTAAAGGTTCTATCTTTTCAGATGACCCTACAGATCAAGTTACTTAGATCTAATATTAAGAGACCCGTAGGATGCACAGAAGAATCCGTTGGTTTAGACATTTTTTCACCTAAAGCGCATGAAATGCAACCTCTGCAAACCGTAATGATCCCAACGGCAATTTCTGCAACACCCCCAAAAGACACTTATCTTCGCATTGCTGAAAAGTCTAGCCTAGCGCTTTTAGGTTTATCCATAAAAGGAGGGTGTATAGATAGAGATTTTACAGAGGAAATTTGTGTATTAATGTTAAACAACTCAAATAAAAAACAGCATATCCTTAAAAATCAAAACATTGCTCAATTGATATGAAAAAATATGTATACCAGAAATAAAATATGTTAAAAAATTAAGTGTTACTTATAGGGGTAACAATGGTTTTGGGATAACGGGAAAATTTTAGTAATTTATTTTTATTTTTGCATTTTATAGATGGATACTTTCACATTTAATTCTACAAGGGAATTAACAAACAGATATAATTTGCTACAAAAAGAAACTGGTTTCAAAACCTTTTTTGATGAGTTTGTACCTGTGCGTTTTCCAGCATACTGGTCTACTATTGTTTGGATTATGCACTGGCTATCAAAAGAAAATATTTGCTGTGCACTGAGAGGAACATTTGCGTGCTATATGGCCGGAATAGTGAACATAGAACTTAAATGTGTTTGCTTATATAATGCTACAAACAAAAATCAGAAGCAACGAGAGATGTTAAGATTCATCTTATGTCCAAATGCTAATTACGTTACAAATAACGTTAGTTTTATACTTAGCCATTCAAAAAAATGTAGTCTATTTTATTTGCCTACAAAAATGTTTATTTTGGAAAGTGGAATGCGAAACACATGGGTTTATAATTAAGGTAACATACGTTCATTCCAAAGAACCTGTAACCTTGCAAAACAATTGGGTGGACTTCATATATTTTCTTTTTAGACGTTTTAGGTTTGAGTTTCAAAAACTTGTAACGTTTGGTTCACAACGATCTGTTTTGTATGCATTATCTTTGTGATCCCATAGCAAAGTTAAATGGTTGGGGGTCAAACCCAAGCACCACCTTACAAAAATATAAAAACCTGTTTCACTGTAGTAACACAAATACTTGCAATTGCAAGATCTGTATTAAGAGCCCTCCTCCATTAAAAGGTTTAGCATCGAACATTTTATTTGAAAACGCAAAATTAATTTTTTTGCATGCAGACACACATTATAATAATTTTATGTATATAACTTTTAATGCATACGAATTCAATTTTTCAATGGAACAAATAATTCCTATAGATTTTCCTATTGAAATTAAAGCCTTTTATTACCCTATCGACACAAACAAACGATGCCACCTTTTGTGTTACAGAGAAGAACACTATAGAGCTTTTAAACATAGAAAGGTCATTAAATATGAAGATTCATTTATTGACGAAATGGTTTACGCAAAAGATAATTGGTTTTGTTGTATATGCTCTAAACGATTATTTGTACTTATTAATATATAAAAAATATAAATTTTAGCTTTATGTACTCAAAGGTATTGTACTTATTAATATGTAAGAAAAATATCAATTGTGTATGCTCTAAACCATTATTTGTACTTACTAAAATATACATTTTGCTTAGCTAACTATATGTACTCAAAATATTGTACTTATTAATATGTAAAACAAATATTAATTGTTTTTGTTGTGTATGGTCAAACCATTATTTGTACTTCTTAATATGTAAAAAGATATAAATGTTTGCCTCAAAGATAATGTACTTATTAATATGTAGAAGAAAATATTAATTTTGCTTTATCTAACAAATGTACATATTATAAAATATATATGTTAAACTCATAGCTTACCTTACTTATTCCTGTTCCCATCTGTTCCTGTTCCCCCGTCAAAGTCATAATCTTACAAAGACAACGCAACGTTTTATGTACATTGCAACAAGGAAATGAATCTAGCCTTAACAAATTAAAACGCGCGTGACCTTATATGCAATGCGCTGCATTCAGGAAGAGAAATCTAGACTTGGCACGCGTGACTGTATATACAACGCGCTGCAGCCAGGAAGAGAAATATCTGTTGATCTAGACTTGACAATCATTTGCTTGCTGCTGTGTATTCTTATAAGCCTACTTCACGTCAAAACGATATCGCAAGGCCTTTCCTAAGGTAACGAAACATTTTGTTAGCAAAAAAATTGATATTTCCATTGCAATGGTATCAAATAAACAATATTACTAATATCCAATAAATGCTATTTACTTATTCATTCTTTTTTATCAGTACTTTAAAAAAAATAAATTTATATTGTGTTGCCGCGATCAAGACCAACACAGCGGGTTTTAAAAACACCCGTTTAGGTGTGGTCGCGGCGGCGGAATTGTCTGCGGCCACGCAACGCATCAACACGTGGACGCAGCAGCGGCGGCGGCGGCAGCGGCCTTGTTTATGTTACATTCCCTGCGGTGATGACGTCATCAGGTGTCAACGAACGGACCCAAGAGCCTGTTTTACTACTCGCCCGCCCCTCCCTTCTTTGTGTCACTTACCGCTACTGGATGTGTCATATAGCTGTCAAATTTGATATAAAGGGGTTTGACAAGGAATTGATAACGATCGTGCATGTGTAACATCTCGCTTCAAAGGACTGAAGCCGCGGCCAAAAGCTTTTGCCACCCTCCAGGACACTTAGTCGCGTGCCACCACCCCCTAAATCGATGGAATAGATTTGGACCACAAAGGCTCCTATAAATAATTGATTGTCTAATTTGATTAGTTTAATTGAGCGTGTTTAAAAATGCTTTGACACACTTTGTGGGTATTTTCCCGACACAGGAAGTCCCTCCTCCCACTCCTTTGTGTGGGTGAAGTCCCCGACGCTAAAGTTCTAAATAGCTGATTACACGTTACTCTCGTCAGCGGTGGCTCAATTTGTATATTAAATGAGCCGCCTATTCAGTTTAATTGAGGGAATAATCGATTACGTGTGTAATGACTTGTGGCTTACTACCGAGAGAGACTGCATTTCTAACTGCTTGTCAATCAAGCAGATAATGTTTGTCCATGTGTAACGTCGACATCTCGACTCATTGACTTCAAAGACTTAAACCGCCAACAAAGGCTATATCACCCTCTAGCATCTTGGATTCCCGGTATCACGTGTCCTAAATCGCTCTTCGCATGCCATTGATCAACGGGCCTCCGCCACGTGTATTTGATTGATTAATATAATTAAGTGTATATGAATATATTCACACTCTTGGCTGTCGTCGTATATGTGTGCTACCATATGTATAACTATCACACCTCATTGGCCTTAACCTGTCCAGCAACCTTTCCCCTCGTAATGAAAACCAGCAGCCGGCTTCTGTCTGATAATAACAAGTCTCGATCTACATTTCAACCCCTCCATGACTGCTGCGTGTCGTCACTAACAACTCTCGACCTGCAAAATAACCCATCTCTGCTCTTTCGGCGTCTATTAAACGTGTTAAAACCCTCTCACCAACGCTTTCCCTTTGTAATCGAAAACCGCAGCCGGCTTCTGTCTGGCGAGATGTGAATAACAGGACTCAACATGCATTCCATCCTTTCCACATTCGCTGCGTGATGTCACTTAACAAGTTTCTACAGTATATAAGGAGTGATCGCCGGTAGAGCGGTCATTTATTGTTTTCAGTGTTCATTCAGTGATATTCAAAATGGTTGGTGATAATCGTGCAGCTGATGTAAATGATTACTGGAGCGAGTTTGGGGAAGATTATTATCATTATATATACTTTCATACCGAAACCTGCAATGGTTTAATGCATTCAATATTGTGTACTCGAACATCGTAACAAGATAAGATGGCTACTTTGGAAGTGTGTACAGAGAGCTGTCCTGTTTATCAAAGAGCGAGCATGTAAGTAATATTTTATCTAGAATTGGATAATGTATTACACGCATGTTAAATTAAATCTAACTTGACATTATTTTTCTTCTTCCAGAGAAAATCGCATGGAGGAGGAGGAGCGTAGTGATGTCGATGAAGTTAATGTCTTTGTATAAAAACACCTGGCTGAATGTGATATAGATTCGTTTACCGAATACATGCATTCTGTACCTTGTAATAACCCAGCTCTACAAGAGCGCATGGCATCCTTCTTCCTAGGTAACGACAACTGCGAGATCTACCAGCGCAGAAAAGAAAACTTGAGTAGGTAGTAAAATACTAAAGCATATTATATATATATATATATATATATATATATGTATATTTATTCCAATTGTCGCATGTCTAACGTAAAATTAAATTATTACAGATTGCGCATGGCCGTGCCCTAAGATACCAGTGCCAATAGAGGAACTGGAACCGAAGAGGCGTGATGTCGTTATAGTGGAATATCCAATCGAGAGCGCCATTCTTAGCCTATCGATGAGGAAGTCGCTTCATTCCCCCTCGTTACTGCTCCTGATGACAAAGATACAAGGTTGAGGAGTGGATAAATCAGACGAGTCCAGATACCTCGCTGGAGATACACCCAGAACCTCCCAAACCCTTGAAGTGAGTATGACACTCTTTAATCATGCTTTTGTGTTACATGTGAAGGGGTTTTCTAATACATATATTTCTCTTTCAGGAGCATGGCATCATTTCCAAAACCTAGTTCTAACATTGTTTTAGATATGTATGTTACAGGGCTATAAGTAGGGAGCGGAGGAAAAGGAAGAACGAGACCGAGCAAAAAAAGGAGAACCGGGGATGTAAGCTGAGGATCCTCAACGAAGGTCCCATGGTCTTCTTATTCCTTGAAGATACCCTACATCCCCGGAAGAGGATGGAGAATCGATTACTCATGCTTGATGACGTCAGCATATCCCCCTCCCATACCGTGAACATTGGACTATACTATGACATTCCTCCTTCTACATAAAGTGTGAAGGTGATGAATTGTTTGTTTATATTACAAAATGAGACTGGGACATAATATACAAAAACGTTCCAATGATTGAACATCGACCCTCTTACTTACTTCGTCTGTTATAGTATTTGTGATTTCTTTTAAAATATATTACCATTACGTCTTTTGTGGTGTCTGGTAGCGATAACCTCGTTCCTGAAGTTGGTTGCTTTACAGTGGTGATCTACCACTCGAATAGTGAACTGATCTATATAGTTTGTATTTATGACGGGTAAATATATAGGATCAGAAGGTTCTTGAGAGATGTGATAGACTGGTGGAACATAAGGGCAAAACTCGTAGAGCGAATGTTCGCATTTACCGTCGATGAAAGAGCCTGTCGCAATATCGCACTCCACACCTATGATACACACTTTAAATATACTCACAACATCGTCAGATTCATTGACTTTTCCAGCAGTAATTGCTCTAGTGTCGGTGAATTCTAGAAGCGAAAGAATATGTCCAGCCTTAGAAATGTCTATTGTAAAAGGACATTTAATTACAGCCGTCATTGTATTATTATTAGGCCTTATGGACAAGACTTCATTATTCAATCCTACCTTATCCTTTAAAAATGCGTTGATATCGGCAATCTCGTAGGTTCCATGAGGAATGACAATAGTTTTAGGTGTACCATTATGAATATAATGAAATAGATTATTAATTTCATCAACGTTTGGTATTGAATAGTGTGTTTCAAAGTTCAAGAAAGCAACCTCATACTCAGTGGGGATCTAGCTGTAGAAGAGGGTTTAGATACGTTGAAATAACAGCGTCTGATCCACTCACTGTACCTGTATAACTCATCTTGACAATGTAATAGCTCTTAGAATAAAATAAATTGCAAGGCACAAGTGCTCACAGATTAATGAATAGAAATTCTGGTATCTGTCTATATTATAGACTATTTTAACACCTTGTGGATATTTCTCAATCTCAGGAGGTGATTTTAATTTACCAAAACTATCAAAGTATACGACATCAGCTTCTTTACTTACAGCAATCCAGCGTGTTCCTTCATTATCAGAGATATCAAGATTAGCAAAAAATCTCTCTTTCAAATGAGGCTTTGAAGGTAGTTTGTCGATCATATATAGTCCTCTAAAATAAGAAAGTTTTAAACGTTTAGCATAAGACTCGATGACTACGTTACACAGGGCCTCCTCCGGTGTATGTACTATCCTCTTACACAGTTATTTGGCTTCTTCTTTAAACCTTTGCCTTTAGATCCTTTATTATTTAAGCTCCTGGCGATTTTAGATGCAGGGGCTAAAGACGACGTCAGCGACACTACTGGTAAAAATCCTTCTTTATTCCTGTTCTTACACCTTCTCTTTCTGAGTCCCTTTCCTGTGACCTCCATCACCTTGTTAACACGTCCTAACTGCAAGTTCCTCGAGAGGATAGGCTACATACTGCTATAAAGGACATCCTAAACGTAACAGACGTTCCGGCCTTTGATGACAAAATACCAAGGCGGAGGAGCATGTTTATCTACCATACAACACCTCCACTCTGGATGTAAATGATGAAATTAGAATACCCTGCCAAACTGAACATTTGTATGCGCTACCTAACAAGAGTTATCTCTACATCGAAGGTGCTCTTAGCAAGCGGGGCGGGTTTCTCATCTACCGCGATTCTCTTTCCGTCACATCCCTTTCATTGTTTCGTTCTCGTGTTTCAAGAATGCCCCTAAATTTCGTGGCGTAGAGCTGTGCAGGACAAATATTGCGGATGGTTGCTCAAAGAAGAGTATTCCCTGGGGTCACTAGAGGTTACTCCGTTGACGGGTCCTTCAATATCCTCTCTGGACAGCCCCAGTAGTGGGACGATGTTGGGCAGTTGGTGCGGATGGTTGCTCAAAGAACAGAGTATTCCCCGTGGACAAAAGAGGGCTACTTGGTTGACGGGTCCTTCTACATCCTCTTTGGACAGCCCCAGTAGTGGGACAATGTTGGGCAGATGGTGCGGATGGTTGCTCAAGGAATAGAGTATTCCCCGTGGACACTAGAGGACTACTCGGTTGACGGGACCTTCTACACCCTCTCTGGACAGCTACAGTAGTGGGACGGTGTTGGACAGATGGTGCGGATGGTTGCTCAAGGAACAGAATATTCCCCGTGGACACAAGAGGGCTACTCGTTTGACGGGACCTTCTGCACCCTCTTTGGAGAGCTACAGTAGTGTGTTGGGTCTTCCAATCTGGAACTGTTAGGGAGTTCCGCGCGTCACTGTGGACTGTCTGCCTAGGTTCTGTGGCCCCTGTAGTTCCTTCGCTCCATTCCATTCTGCTGGGAGCTGGTGGATGCAATACATCTCCCGTAGGTCGCAGTGCGTTAGGTGTCCCGCTCTGTTGAGTACAGAAGTCTAAAATGTCCCAATATGTAGTTAAAGCTCACCTCTACCTACATTGTATGTAAAAGTTATTTTAGGCGGACTTCATATTACAAAATGTGGTTGAAGGATTTTACGTCACAAAGGCAGTGCCTAAATTAATGGAACATGAAAGCAATGAGTGTTAATATAGGATTATTTATTTAATAGCTTGTCCACGAGCTCTCGCTTTGATTAGTAGACCTGGTCTAGCTAGTAGCAGAGACGTGTGGCTATTTGGCTTGTTAAATACGCTACCTGTCGAACACTGAAGCACATAAAGTAGTTTCAGATAAAACTCAAGAATACAAGAGTTAGACATAACATCCTCTCGTCAGACATAAAACCAATTTACGTGCTATACCAAGAGGTGTCGAAAACCTTGTGACTACGTGGACTTCAACCCAAAAAGGAAAGAATCCATGTATTGGAACAAATTGTGTTGATATAGGGAGTAGGATATATAGGTCCATCCTGGCACACTTTTTGCGTTTATATGGAAAAGGATAAGGAAAACGGGGGTATATGCGGTGGTTCACGGAGGAAAATGCGTTTATATGGGGAAGATAGGGACTACGAGGATCGATGCTAGGCTAGATAGAGGTTGAAGGAATGAGGATGTGCTTTATATGAGAGATACGTGGAATACGAGGAGAAGTGTTGGACTAGATAGGATTTGACATGTGGAATATGCATTTATATTGGAAAGATAGGGAAAACGTGAACAGAGGCTAGGATAGACAGATGCTGAAGCAGGGGGAATATGAACATATTTACAGGAGAGATAGGGGATACGTGGAGAGGTACTAGACTATTCAGGGTTTGAAGGGTAGAGTATGACTTTTTATCTGAAGAGACGAGGAAAACGAGGGTATATGCTAGGTTGAGAGAACCTTCAAGGAGGAAAAAATGCGTTTATATGGGAGAGATAGGGAAAACGAGGAGAGTTCTGAGGTAGAGCAGGGACTGAAGGAGGGAGAGATATGCTTTATACGACAGAGATAGGGCATACGAGGGGAGGTGCTAGTGCAGACAGAGGTTAAGGAGTACGGTATACGTTTATATGAGGAATATATGGAAAACGGGGGGCAGGCGGTATGATAGATAGAAGCTGGGCCACTTTTACGTTTATATGGGAAAGGATAGGGAAAACGAGGGTAGATGCGACAGTTCAAGGAGGAAAATGCGTTTAGAGGGGAGAATTAGGGAATACGAGGGCTGATGCTGGGCTAGTCAGATGCTAAAGGAGTGAGGGATACGCTTTATACGAGAGAGATAGGGAATACAAGGAAAGACTAAACAGGACTTGAAGGGTAGAATATGGCGTTTTATATGAGTGAGATAGCGAACCGAGGAGAGGTATTAGGCTAGGAGTTTTGAATGATAGAGTAGGCGTTTATATGCGATAGATAGGGTATACGAGGGTCGGTGCTAGGCTAGACAGGGTTGAAGTAGGGAATGCGTCTTATATGAGAGAGGTAGGGGAATATGAGGAGAAGTGCTAGGCTAGACAGGAAGGTCTGAATGACAGAGTATGCGTTTATATGGGAAAAGATAGGGAAAACGAAGGTAGGTGCTAGGTTGAGAGAGTCTTCAAGAGGGAAAATGCATTTATATGAGATCGGTAGGACATATGAGGAGAGGTGCTTGTCTAGACATGGGTTGAGGAGCAGAGTATACGTTTATATGGGAGAAATATGGAAAACGGGAGAGATACAAGGATAAACAGCGGTTGAAGGAGGAGGAATGTAGGTTTATGCGGTAATATAGAGAGTAATTCGATTATAAAACTTTTATCATCCAGCGCTGCAACACTTTTATATATTTATTTTCTAAACCTTACAAACTTTATATATGTTAAACTAGGGTGCGAAACGGAGAGAGACAAACTGTATATCGGTTTACAGCGAAGTATACGTCTTAACCTATTGCCCCCCATGTTTGCTCTGGAACTTCTAATTGTCTATTCATTCCTAACATCATCTAACGTAACCAACAATAACCACGTAACACAACGTAACATAACAGCATGACAAGACGTCGCACTAACTAACATAAGCACGTATCCTCGTAACATCACGTGTCATCTCGTAACCATAAACGTCACACGACGTAACAACACGTACCAACCATGTAACCACGTAACAAAACGTAAGAACAACACGTAACGGACGCATTTCTAAGGCAATCTAAACTAATTTATCCTTCATACCTTAGACAATAAGTACGAGAGCCTAGCCTAGATTAACCCGACCAATCCTAAACGTTCCTCTCATCATCTATTCTACTCAGTCATCGACTAAACTAATCTGGCTAACCAAAGATAACCTCAACTTTCTTTTAGTGAAATTGCAATGTTTTATTCAGGTTTTATTATTCGAGAGTTTTAATTGAAAAGTTTACGTCAACATGTTTTTATTTTAGTTCGTTGTAGGCGTCTCTCCCCTTTTTATCTAGGCTTGAGACTAGCACTAGGATTGCTCCTTATGGCAGGGTTACCACCTTCCCTTCCATCTTCTTCTTTCTTCATCGGTCGTCAGCTAGCTGCATATACAGCATACGGATAACCTTCTTTTTAAGATTGTAGACTCCCGAGAAAATCTTTATCTTTGACTTACATTCTTTTAAGCACTGTTTGTAATGGCGTAATGTCCATAGGCGTATGTCGTTATTCCGTCCTCAGCAATAATTCTTTTATCATCGTATGGTTTCAATGCAATTTTATTCACTTGTACTGTGGCAAGAGCATGCTCCCGAGACAGGATCAGATTCATGGGTGTTCTGATAATTTCTCTGGTTTTAAGGCAGTCAGTATAGCTCTCGAAAGTGACGTACTGCTTAATAGCACTACGTTTTATACCTTTAATCTTTTTTATCATTGAACTGTCGATATCTAGGGTATACTTTTAGGTCGTAGCCCTACAAAGCGTTGAATGATTTTACCATGAGCCTCATCTTTAAATTTCCCAAGTACCTTATTGTTTAGAGGTGAATAGCATATATGGCTTGTAGGATAATCAGCAGTATCTAGGTGCTCAAGAAAATGTAGCTTATCCTGGTACACATCTTCAGTTGTAACACGATGAATGAACGAATCAGTGTCCATATACATAAGCTTCAGGTTTTCAGCTCCATAATACGGTAGCAACACATCATAGTGATACCGGTACATTAATGTCTTGGAGATATCCAACACACTCATACCGATGTATATAGGCTTGTTGAACACGATCTGTCGGGAGGCCATATGTACAGCAGCTAGATTAGAAGCATATATCGTCCTGTCGATAAACGTTAGCTTTGCAATTAACTGTTACAGAGTCTTCTCATTTGTCACCAGCCGTATATCCATACGATTACGCAGGTTCTCCATAGTTTTTCCGAACATAGCATTGTTGAACAATTTGTAGAGATACTTCTCAAAATCATTTTCGGCCTGTTGTCGTAGTCTGTTGTTAAATTCCACATACGGTTTAACCATCGAGACTGTTGGAATTGTAGCACACGATGGATTTTTGTTAACCGTAGTCCATGATCAAGAGCTTGCTTCAGCGCCATGTAATGTAGTACATACTTATTTCGAGATCCTAGATGAGGTATCAGTTTCTTTGTAGGAGAGTCCTTAGGCGTCATATACTCAGGCAGGAAAGGTAGATCGTTGTGTAGATCGTGAAGTTCTGCAGGATACTCGATGTCGACTTCTAATATGTAGCCGTAAGGATCATCTTCTTGTAGTCTTTCTAAGTCAATTTTTTCAGGTGATACCCACTCAAATCCACCATAAGGGAGAGCGTGACTCATTGCCCACCCATATTGGTGGTTGGCGTCCTCATAGGTAATAAATTGGGTCGGTCTCGACGGATCATACTTCTCCATGTAGGTGTTATTAGCCTCTGCATAGCGGTTGGAAACGTGACATAAACCTCCTGTTATACCAGATTCCACCATGAGTAATTGATCATAATCCTGTAACAATTCCAGCTTAATTCCAGTGTACAGTAACATGACATCCCATGTAAGTCCTGGAGAGGTGAAATAATGTGCAGGGTCGACTTTGTGTGTTTTGAGTGTTTGCTCCCTAAATGTCTCAAAGACATCAGCTAGGAGAAGCACATCAGAGATTAAGTAGAGGTCGCTGTACTCGCCCAGGTTTCTGACATTAAGCAGCTCCCATACATTTTTAGCATGATCGTGGTCAGCATCACTAATTTCCTCTTCATTTAATTTATTGTAGAAGGAGTCCTTTGGAGGTAAGCAGGTTTCGTTCAAGACGTCCCATGAAGTGATGTAATCATAGGGAAATACACCCTTACGGGTCATCAACTTCAACTTGTCTTCTCCGAAGTACTTCAATGTTTCAGGGTACGATGTTAGATTTTTTACCAGCTTATCCAAGCTTGCTCTCAGGAACCGAAAACTATCCCCAAACCGGAGCTTTATATCTCCAACATACTTGGAGAATGATATATAGCTTTCTTCAGAGCTAGGAATTACTTCCACCCGCTCACTTGTACATCCCAGCTCCTTAACAATGAAGTGTGAGTCATATCCACTGAGGTTTATCATGAAGACAGGGATATATTTAGGTGTTTTGCAGGCTAAATTACATTCATTATGCAGACTCCCCCGATATTCACCACTGATGTGATCATGGTCGCGTACTTTATAATTCTCTTCAGTAAAGGTTTTTCCACACAAGTAGCATACTGTAGAGGCGTTAAAATCCATCTGCTGTTGATCTGTAAGTTTCAGGGGCATGACAGATTTGTACATATTATTAATCTCCTTTGCAAGGAATGACAGGTATTCCATAAACTTCTGAGCAGCATCAACACCACGATATACATAGGGATGCTTAGGAAGACCAGTTTCCAGATGTTCAACGTTGGTTGATGGTTTAACGTAAACACAGAAGCTCATTGCTGTGTGCTCTTGATAAGGGGTTGTATAGGAAGTTTCAGGACTGGGAATACACGTATGACATGGAGTGAGAATACTCTCAAAATCCGCATAGATGACATAAGGTACTTTCAGCATCCTCTCCACATTTTTAAACTGTAAAATTGATTTCTCCTTTGTAGGCATAACTACCCTTGCAACACCATGCTGATTACAGATGGCTGCATGTTCTTCCAGTTTTTCCAGCCCACTTTGTCCATATCGATTGTCAAAATGTGTAAAGCACCGCTTACAGGTATATATGCCTGCCATGCTTAGTTTTTTGACATCGAACGAGCTTCTCAAAATTCTTGATATATACATAGTGATGTTTTCCACTACTGTCACTCAATAGCAGGAGGTCACAGTGGTCAGGTAGTTCAGTGTCAGCAACCTTTATCGGATACACTTAAAGCTTCACATGCAGGCCGGAAACGTTGATAGACATCCTATTAAGCTTCTCAAAATTAGGTATTTGAGAAAGCGGAGTAGGATAGGAAACAGCTGAAGTCGTACTTATCTTGGAAGTGTTCGTATTTGCTCACCCGTTGGGCAATCTTTCCTATGAATTTAGCTAATATATAGTACATGAAACATAGCTCATCAGTTAAATTCTGGATGTTAATGCAGGCTTTTCTTGCTTCAACAGATGGAGGTAAGGGTATGTAGCTACATCCTCGTAGCGGATTGTACTTGTTAATACGAAGGCGCACTCCTTCCACAGCAAGCAGAGCCCAGTTGCTACCCTTTAGTTGTGATTCCTCCATTTCAGTAACAAATTTCTTCATTTTGGTTTCCAGCATAGAGTCCAGATCCGTTTCTAGGAAAACAGCTTGATTTCTGGTTTTAAATGTCTTGTCACAGGTTTCTCCGACACTGTTAACAAATCTACACTCAGCTAACAGATTAATTTTCAAACTCTTGTGAATACCAATCTCTTTATGCACAGCCTGGATTATCCGCTGTTTTGCTTCATGCAGGTAAATATTCAGGTCCTTAGTCGATTCACATCGTATAAAATACGATTTCAAACGTCCATGGAATGAAGTTTCATATGCTTTCATGTCACACTCCTCCATTGTAGATAACAACTCTTGCTTTGACGGTTCTAATCTACGTTTATTCTCAGGTCTGTTTATTTCACACGCATCTTCGTGTCGACGACCCTTATAACTCTCTTTGTAGGCTACATTACAATATTTATACTTGAAGAGCTTTTTACAACGTAGCTCATGTCGTCTTTTATCATATCTATGGAGGAACTTCTTACAGCATTTACCACAAGAATATCCTGAGACACCAGGAATGATATCCTTATACGAGGAATTATTCATTTTTCTTCTTGGTATAATAAGGTATTTACCTTTCTTCAAGGAAATGTACGCCTCTTCACCTTGATATCACTTAGAAAGCTGATTATTTTCTGAGAGAACAGCGATGTTAACACCTCAGAGATGTTCAACGGAATGAATTTCAATGATAGAGGTCGCTCTATTTATAGAGGAAGCACGAACCTTTTAGGATCAATTATATAACGTATTAACCCTTCTTCAAGAAATGTTAGTCTCCTTACCTTGATAACGCTTTAGAAGGTTGATTATTTTCTGAGAGAACAGCGATGTTAACACCTCAGAGATGATCAACAGAATGAATTTCAATACTCAAGTTCGCTCTATTTATAGAGAAAGCACGAACCTTTTTTTAATCAATTATATCCTGATTATTAATAATAAAACGGTGATGAAGCGTGTAAGCTCTTATATTTCAATTCGTGTTACACTGATATTCGAGCGTCTCCGTATAGCTTGGTATGCTTAGAGAAAGTGTAAAGTATTGTGAAGATGTATGTATTGTTCGGCTATAATCGTACAGATTCGGAGAGCTTGACTCGTGAAGGTGAAGGATCCGTCGACCGAGCAGGAGGAAAGCATTCCCTCCGCGCAACGAAACCTAGATGCAAATGAAAGAAAATCGTGATAGATGAGAAACCACCCAGACATTCGCCTGCAGACCATGGAAAACCATGAAAAATATGTCAGAGCGAGCGTCCAACGGAACTCGAACCAGGGACTCTAAAAGCACACGTAAAAGATACAAATTATATAGAATGAAAGGAAATCGGAGTCGATGAGAAACCACTCCAGCATTCGCCTGCAGACCAGGGAAAACCCTAAAAAATATGATGTCAGAATGATCAACCAACAGAAATCAAACAAAGGACCTTAGAAGCAGCTAGGTTGAGATGTAAATCAAATAAAAATGCAATAAAATCGTGCTAGATGAGACAACACCCAGACATTCGCCTACAGACCAGGAAAAACCACGAAAAATATGGCAGAGTAAGCTACCAACGGCAATCGAACGAGGGAAACCATCAGATTACTTTAGAAGCATAAAGTTGCAAATGAAAGAAAATCGTGATAGATGAGAACCCACTCAGGCATTCGCCTGCAGACCAGGGGAAACCATGAAAAAAATCAAAGGTCTGAGCGACTGGCGGATAGAGTGTGCGACCGACAGGGAAATGAAACAAAAGGACTCTAGAAGCAAAAAAAGATGCAAATGAAAGAAAATCGTGATAGACGGGAAACCACTCAGGCATTCGACAGCAGACCAGGGAAAACCATGAAAAATCGAGATCGGAGTAAACAATTGATTGAAATCTAACCCTGAACCCTAGAAATTTACGTGAAAAATGGATTGAAAGGGAATCGTGATAGCAAATACCACTGCAGCATTCGACAGCAGACCAGGGAAAACCATGAAAAACCGAGATCGGAGTAAACAATTGATTGAAATCTAACCTTGAACCCTAGAAATTTACGTGAAAAATGGATTGAAAGGGAATCGTGATAGAAAATAGCACTACAACATTCGACAGCAGACCAGGGATAACCATGAAAAATCGAGATCGCAGTAAACAATTGATTGAAATCTAACCCCTGAACCCTAGAAATTTACGTGAAAATGGATTGAAAGGGAATCGCGGTAGCAAATACCACTACAGCATTCGACAGCAGACCAGCGAAAACCATGAAAAATCGAGATCGGAGTACACAATTGATTGAAATCCTACCCTGAACACTAGAAATTTACGTGAAAAATGAATTGAAAGGAATCGCGATAGCAAATACCGCTACAGCATTTGACAGCAGCCTAGCGAAAACCATGAAAATATCCGTGATCAGAGTAAACAATCGATGGAAATCTAACCCCTGAACCCTAGAAATTCACGTGAAAGAATACAAATAAAATGGATTGAAAGGGAATCGTGATAGCAAATACCGCTACAGCATTCGACAGCAGACCATCGAAAACCATGAAAAGATCCGTGATCAGAGAAAACAATCGATGGAAATGTAACCCCTGAACCCTAGTAATTCACGTGAAAAATACAAATAAAATGGATTGAAAGGGAATCGTGATAGCAAATACCACTACAGCATTAGGCAGCAGACCAGCGAAAATCGTGAAAATATACGTGATCAGAGTAAACAATCGATGGAAATCTAACCCCTGAGCCCTAGAAATTCACGTGAAAGAATACAAATAAAATGGATTGAAAGGGAATCGTGATAGCAAATACCGCTACAGCAATCGACAGCAGACCATCGAAAACCATGAAAAAGTCCGTGATCAGAGGAAACAATGATTGAAATCTAACCCCTGAACCCTAGAAATTCACGTGAAAAAATGCAAATAAAATGGATTGAAAGGGAATCTTGATAGCAAATACCACTACAGCATTAGGCAGCAGACTAGCGAAAATCGTGAGAAACGTAAGGTCAGAGTGCTCGTCGCTACGGGAATCGAATCCGAGACCTCTCGAATGCAAAGTGCTGCCGTTATTGACTGAAAAAAACAGTAAAAACAGACCTCATTCGCAGTCGACAATGCTTAAACACGTTAACTTTCACCATATGACGTCACAGATGGGGACAGTTTGACTATCGCCAACATGTCGAGACATGTACATTTTAGCCATCTCATAAACAAGAGAAGCATATACAGAAGTTTCATGCCAACGTACTCACTACGCTCGCAAAAGATAATCTAAAATTTCATTGTTGAAGTACTTTGGAAATAGCGTAGAAGTTTTTCCGCCCTTATTTATTTAAATTCATGTATATACCCTATTATTTACTGATTTTTTTAATAATTACTTCCTCTCATCTCAATCATTCTTCAAAACATGAGTGTACAATATGCATTTTTATACGTTTTTTGTCCGTTTATTTTTAAAACCGTTGCATTTGCCTGTAATTACGAGCAATAATTTTTCTTCAGATTTACACCGATTTTTGGCTTGTAGAATCGAATTAGGAAATGTTTTAATAAATGTATTGTTATTTTTTAGCTTAAAGTATCTACATTTTTAAAGTTAGCATGCCCGTTATTTGTATTTAGCGTAAAGATTATCATATATTATTTTTAAGACTTCCTTTGTTAAAGATAATGTATCGCAATCCATTTTTAAATTTCTTTTAAAACCAAAGCGAACGTTAACAACTATAATGGATGTCTTCATATACCCAATATGGCTGTCATGCAGTTAAACATTCAATATGGACGCGTCTGAACATCCTTCTTCATTGAACATGCTTCCGACTCTCTCCGCTAGGTGGAGCGCATAATGCCTGCTGCGAGGATGGAGGGGGACAAGACAGATTTATTTATGCATGCATTGAAGATAGCGTGCAAGTCGGTCTGAGAGCCTCGTTCAGGGAGGACATATAGTTCTCGCAGCCATGGTAATACGCGTCGTCGTATCGCGTGTTCGTTACGTATTTCGTTTTGTTTTTACCTTTCTTAGTCATACATTCATCTAAGAGATATAATATTCGTGAGGATGACAGATGTCCAAATATACATAACAAAGAAATTAGTTACTGATATAAATGTAATATCGTACGTTCACCATTTTATTTTTAATTACTTTTTTATTTTATTCCAGGATGACTTTGTATTCATGTCACTGGATTCAATCCTAGTCCTCCAGCCCGACTTGGAACAACAATCAATAACGTGCTACAATCCCATGATATAATCGGTAATAATAAAAAAAAAATTTTTGGTAAAGGCCGTCAAATAGAAAGCTCTGTAAACGTATGTATTTCTCCTCACTTCCCCTCTTCCCCCACCCCACAGTAGTCATAATATGTAGACTCTGAGACGACATGGGCCGATCATTTGATCGTTTAACCGGAGGACATGTGGTTTCACGCCCCCGCCTTCTGTGCGACCACAACACTGCCGCTAACGACGGGAGCAATGGCGGATTGTCCACACCACTATTAGTGATGAGAACTATCCGCCATTTTCAATATTGCTAAGGGTAGCGATCAGGACATCACACAAGGAGAGGGGTGGGACCAGCGTACGGGGGCAATACCTTATTGGCCTCGTACGCAACCCCGCTCCTCCACAGGGAACCAACCAGACCACAAAGGGAAGGGAGGGGCCACCGGCACGCGACCAGACCACATGGGGGAGGGGGCAGGACCTGACGACAAAGAACCTGTTGGCATTACGTCAGAACACAGGGAGGGGGCGGGGCTAGCGGCACGCGTGACAGGACGGCATGTAAGCCTTCTTGTAAGTCCTTTGTTGTCTGGTTGGTTCCCTGTGGAGGAGCGGGGTTGCGTACGAGGCCAATAAGGTATTGCCCCCGTACGCTGGTCCCGCCCCTCTCCTTGTGTGATGTCCTGATCGCTACCCTTAGCAATATTGAAAATGGCGGATAGTTCTCATCACTAATGGTGGTGTGGACAATCCGCCATTGCTCCCGTCGTTAGCAGCAGTGTTGTGGTCGCACAGAAGGCGGGGGCGTGAAACCACATGTCCTCCGGTTAAACGATCAAATGATCGGCCCATGTCGCCTCAGAGTCACCATATTATGACTACTGTGGTGCGGGGGAAGAGGGGAAGTGAGGGGAAATACATACGTTTACAGAGCTTTCTATTTGACGGTCTTTACCAAAAAAATTCTTATTACCGATTATATCCTGGGATTGTAGCGCGTTATTGATTGTTGTTCCAAGTCGGGCTGGAGGACTAGAATTGAATCCAGTGACATGAATACAAAGTCATCCTCGAATAAAATAAAAAAAATAATTAAAAATAATATGGTGAACATACGATATTACATTTATATCAGTAACTAATTTCTTTGTTATGTATATTTGGACATCTGTCATCCTCACGAATATTATATCTCTTAGATGAATGTATGACTAAGAAAGGTAAAAACAAAAAAATACGTAACGAACACGCGATATGACGACGCTTATTACCATGTCTGCGAGAACTATAGGTCCTCCCTGAACGAGGCTCTCAGACCGACCGGAACGCTATCTTCAATGCATGCGTAAATAAATCCGTTTTGTCCCCCTCCATCCTCGCAGCAGGCATAATGCGCTCCACCTAGCGGAGAGAGTCGGAAGCATGTTCATTGAAGAACGATGTTCAGACGCGTCCATATTGAATGTTTAACTGCATGGCAGCCATATTGTGTATATGAAGACATCCATTATAGTTGTTAACGTTCGCTTTGGTTTTAAAAGAAATTTAGAAATGGATTGCGATACATTAACTTTAACAAAGGAAGTCTTAAAATGATATATGATAATCTTTACGCTAAACACAAATAACGGGCATGCTAACTTTAAAAATGTATATACTTTAAGCTAAAAAAATACAATACATTTACTAAAACATTTCCTAATTCGACTCTACAAGCTAAAAATCGGTGTAAATCTGAAAAAAATTATTGCTCGTAATTACAGGCAAATGCAGCGGTTTTAAGAATAAACGGACATTAAAACGTATAAAAATGCATATTGTACACTCATGTTTTGAAGAATGATTGTGATGAGAGGAAGCAATTATTGAAAAATCACTAAATAGTAGGGTATATACATGAATTTAATTAAATAAGGGCGGAAAAACTTCTACGCTATTTCCAAAGTATTTCAACAATGAAATTTTAGATTATCTTTGCGAGCGTAGAGAGTACGTTGGCATGAAACTTCTTTATATGCTTCTCTTGTTTATGAGACGGCTAAAATGTACATGTCTCGACATGTTGGCGATAGTCAAACTGTCCCCAACTGTGACGTCATATGGTGAAAGTTAACGTGTTTAAGCATTGTCGACTGCGAATGAGGTCTGTTTTTACTGTTTTGTTCAGTCAATAACGGCAGCACTTTGCATTCAAGAGGTCTCGGATTCGATTCCCGTAGCGACGTGCACTCTGACCTTACGTTTCTCACGATTTTCGCTGGTCTGCTGCCTAATGCTGTAGTGGTATTTGCTATCACGATTCCCTTTCAATCCATTTTATTTGAATTTTTTCACGTGAATTTTCGGGTTCAGGGGCTAGATTTCCATCGATTGTTTACTCTGATCACGGATCTTTTCATGGTCTTCGATGGTCTGCTGTCGATTGCTGTAGCGGTATTTGCTATCACGATTCCCTTTCAATCCATTTTATTTGTATTGTTTCACGTGAATTTCTAGGGTTCAGAGGTTAGATTTCCATCGATTGTTTACTCTGATCACGGATATTTTCACGATTTTCGCTGGTCTGCTGCCTAATGCTGTAGTGGTATTTGCTATCACGATTCCCTTTCAATCCATTTTATTTGTATTTTTTCACGTGAATTTCTAGGGTTCAGGGGTTAGATTTCAATCGATTGTTTACTCTGATCACGGATCTTTACATGGTTTTCGATGGTCTGCTGCCTAATGCTGTAGTGGTATTTGTTATCACGATTCCATTTCAAACCATTTTATTTGTATTTTTTCACGTGAATTTTTAGGGTTCAGGGGTTAGATTTCCATCGATTGTTTAATCTGATCACAGATCTTTTCATGGTTTCCGATGGTCTGCTCTCGAATGCTGTAGCGGTATTTGCTATTACGATTCCCTTTCAATCCATTTTATTTGTATTTTTTAACGTGAATTTCTAGGGTTCAGGGGTTAGATTTCCATCGATTGATTACTCTGATCACGGATCTTTTCATGGTTTTCGATGGTCTGTTGTCGAATGCTGTAGCGGTATTTGCTATCACGATTCCCTTTCAATCCATTTTATTTGTATTTTTTCACGTGAATTTCTAGGGTTCAGTAGTTAGATTTCCATCGATTGTTTACTCTGATCACGGATATTTTCATGGTTTTTGCTGGTCTGCTGTCGAATGCTGTTGCTGTATTTGCTATCGCGATTCCTTTCAATCCATTTTTCACGTAAATGTCTAGGGTTCATGGTTGGATTTCAATCAATTGTTTACTCCGAAGTAGTATAAGTCCTGGATGAGCCAATTGGATTAACGATAATCCTGCCGCTAGGGGCGCTAGTGTCGCTAGTGTCGCTGCGATCGACGGCGGTAAGTTTTAAAAGCGCCATGAGCGGAAGGATTATCGTTATTGCAATTGGTTCATCCGGGACGAGCTAAAAGAATTGAGGATTAGGGAAAGATGAACGAAAAACAGGAAGTGGCGTGGAGTGTTTTGATTGGTAAAAATAAGACGAAATGTGATTGGTTCGTTAACTCGGGTGGAAGATGAAGGAAGGAAGATAAAAGAGTATGGAGGACACGTGATGGAGTGGAGCGGGGTGGCGAAGTGTTGTTTGTGCGGAGGTCGGGACTGAAAGAGGAAAAAGATGGCGAACGACGGATAAAAAGTATAACAGAGAGTGACGTGTGAAGTTGTGATTGGTGGGAATAAGAAGTGATGTTATTGGTAGAAACGAACAAATGAAAGTTGTTGATTGGTACAAATAAGAGAGATTATGATTGGTGGAAAGAAAAAGGTGTGGGAGTGGGGTCTGTTGGAGGTGATGGGAAAGGTAGGTTTACCTAGCAACAAGATTTGCAAAAACCTCTCCAGAACACATCAGCAATTTTTGAACGTTGGATGGTAGTTTTCTTGAGTGGATAGAGAGATGGGGCGATATGAGACGCGGTGGCGAAAATGGGTACTAAACAAGATGGCGGTGACAAGAGCTCTAAGGACGAGGAAATTTCGAGTTTAGTGGTCAACATGGCGGTCGCAAGAGGTGGGGGCAAGGAGACGCGGTGGTGAGAATGGGAACTAAAAGAAGATGGCGGTAGCAAGGGCTTAGAAGAGCAGATTTTGAGGTTAAAATAGTGGGAACTAAAAATGACGGAGGGTCGGCGACAAGGAGATGCGGTGGCCAACGTGAGAACTAAACAAGATGGCGGACGCAAGAGGAGGGTAAGGAGATTTGAGGTTAAGATTTTTAGGTTATAAAACAGGACGTAAGCATGGGAACGAAATCCAAGATGGCGAAGGCAATGGTGTGGACGCGGAGATGTGAGGCGCGGTGGCGAAAATGGGAACTAAACAAGATGACGAAGACAAAAAAGTCTAAGGACGAGGAGATTTCGAGGTTAGTGGTCAACATGGCGGTCGCAAGAGGTGGTGGGCAAGGAGATTTGAGGTTAAGATTTTTAGGTTAAAACAGGACGTAAGAAGGGGAACTAAATCCAAGATGGCGTAGGCAAGGGTGGGACGAGAAGATGTGAGGCGCGGTGGTAAAAATGGGAACTAAATAAGATGGCGGAAGCATGAAGTTCAGGTTAAAAATATGAGGCGTACGTGGAGAACTTAAACCAAGATGGCGGAGGTGTGGTGGTGAAAATGGGAACTATACAAGATGGCGGAGGCAAGAAGTCGAGGGACGAAGAGGTTTGAGGTTAGGGTCAACATGCGAAAGATGTCGGACGCAACAGATGGTGACGAGGAGATAGAATTGAGGATTAGGGAAAGATGAAGGAAAAAACAGGAAGTGACGTGGAGGGTTTTGATTGGTAAAAATAAGACGAAATGTGATTGGTTCGTTAATTCGGTTGGAAGATGAAGGAAGGAAGATAAAAGAGTATGGAGGACACGTGATGGAGAGGAGCGGAGCGGCGAGGTGTTGTCTGTGCGGAGGTCGGGACTGAAAGAGGGAAAAGATGGCGAACGAGGGATAAAAAGTATAACAGAAAGTGACGTGTGAAGTTGTGATTGGTGGGGATAAGAAGTGATGTTATTGGTGGAAAGGAACAAATGAAAGTTGTTGATTGGTAAGAATAAGAGAGATTCTGATTGGTGGAAAGAAAAAGGTGTGGGAGTGGGGTATGTTGGAGGTGATGGGAAAGGTAAGTTTTCCTACCAACAAGATTTGCAAAAGCCTCTCCAGAACTCATCAGCAATTTTTGAACGTTGGATGGTAGTTTTCTTGAGAGGATAGAGAGATGGGGCGATATGAGACGCGGTGGCGAAATTGGGTACTAAACAAGATGGCGGTGACAAGAGGTCTAAGGACGAGGAAATTTCGAGGTTAGTGGTCAACATGGCGGTCGCAAGAGGTGGGGGCAAGAGACGCGGTGGTGAGAATGTGAACTAAAAGAAGATGGTGGAAGCAAAGCTTAGAAGAGCAGATTTTGAGGTTAAAATAGTGGGAACTAAAAATGGCGGAGGGTCGACGACAAGGAGATGCGGTGACCAACGTGAGAACTAAACAAGATGGCGGACGCAAGAGGAGGGTAAGGAGATTTGAGGTTACAGTACCAAAACACCAAAGAATATATTCCTACGCCAAGCAGGCCCGAAAAATAATTATGCGTGTGGTACTTACCTCTTACTGGTGTTGATGCGTCACCAAAAGCGCAGCAGCTTCACGCGACGCGAAAAAATAAAAGCAAACTCTTTTTGAAAATGCTTAACCAGCTTTAAGATCAACCAACATCACTACGCACTGATATACCTAGGTTTTTTAAAGCGGTACATTCGCCCTTTGCACAGACGTAAAATAACTATACCAAAAACCTGGTACTGGACCATCGTAATGGTCGCTAGCGTACGTAGGAGCAGGGTTCTCATAGCCGGTCGAAAGCGGTCAAAAAAGTGTACGACGTAGGTGTTCCCAGTAGCTACGCTCGAGTCAGCCCTCGAGGTGTGAATGAACGAGATCTGTTCTTGCCGTCAATCTGGTTCGGAGATGTGAGGAGCGGTGGCAAAAATGGGAACTAAACAAGATGGCAGAGACAAGAAGTCAAGAACGAGGGGATTTGAGATTAGTGGTCTATATGGCGGACGCAAGAGTGGTAATTTGAGGTCGATGTGCGTCACGATATGCCCTCTGCGATTAAAGAGCTGCAATCTACGCGATAACTTGAAAAATATTGCCCGGCGTGACGCATTGCGCGGCGCGCGCGTTTGCCGTAAACCGTTACAGTTGCCATACTTATATTATCCGTCTTTTACTTTTTTTTCTTTTTCTTTTTTTATCTTTTTCTTTTTTTTCTTTTTCTTTTTTTTTAAAAAAAAATAACTAGTTTTTCGGGGTTTTCTCTGGTTAATAGACGAATGCAAGCTCTTTCTGCTTTTTCATAGGTTTTCCCTGGTTGCTAGGCGTTTGCTGTAGTCGTTGAAGAAGCCCTTTCTAATTTTCGTGGTTTTTCAGGTTTTTCGTGGTTGTCCCTGTCCGGTAGGCAAATGATGAAGTTTTCCCTTGTCGGCGCACGGATACTAGGCACATACTCGCACACACACACACACATTCACACACACATACATTCGCTCACAAACTCTTTCTATTTTTCGGGGTTTTAAAAAATTAAATAGGCACACACACACTATAATAGTAGCGTATAAAAAATTTAACAAACAAAATCCACACAACGACAAAATTGAAAATGTATATATATATTTTAACACAAAAGTGTGCAGTGCAAAAGAAAATAAAAATTAAATAGGCACCCACACACATTTAATAGTAGCGATACCGCTTGATAAGGCACAAATTGCACGTTGTTTGTTAGGGCAATGCATGTTGAAAGTTGACACACTGGGAAGTTGGTTCGCACAAAATACGCACAATGACAAAATTGAAAATGTATATATATATATATATATATATATATATATTTTAACACAAACGTGTGCAGTGCAAAAGAAAATAAAAATTAAATAGGCACACACACACACATTTAATAGTAGCGATACCGCTTGATAGGGCACAAATTGCACGTTGTTTTTTAGGGCAATGCATGTTGAAAGTTGGCACACTGGGAAGTTGGTTCGCACAAAATCCACAAAATGACAAAATTGAAAATGTATATATATTTTAACACAAAAGTGTGCAGTGCAAAAGAAAATAAAAATTAAATAGGCACACACTATTTAATAGTAGCGGTACCGTTAGATAAGACACAAATTGCACGTTGTTTGTTTGGGCAATGCATGTTGAAATTTGGCACAACGGGAAGCTGGTTCGCGCAGTTTGTCAGATCTTTAATCGCTTTGGTCAACCGACTACTTCATCAGCATCCGTTCACACGGTCAGGTTTCATGCTATCGTGCAGTTTGCACGACGCGAACAGCACGTGCTTCCCCGTATGATCGCCAAACACCGTCACAGCTGTCATAGCTTGTCGGCTTATTTCATGTTCATATTCCTTTTCAACGCTTTTCGTTTAGAGGTATTGTTTATTTGTTTTTCATGGCAATACGTTTTTGGCATAAGCTTTTTGCATTAATTTTATATAATGGATTGCGAAAATGGAAGTTTCTATTTGTATTTATGACAACTATGAAAATACAAGGAGAAGGACAGGCTTTTTCCACCTACCATGCTGTTGCTGATTGTGCGCTTGGCGGCCATATTCGACAGGGTGCGGTTGGCGGCCATATTCGACAGTTTATTGCAATGCGTGCAACAAGGGCACACAGCCACTTGTTGCTCGCGTCGAAAGCTTGTGCGTGATTTTCCTCAGATTTTATGCACCGCACATCACAAAATCACTACACACGCCACTGATAGTTTTAAATATTTGACACCGATGTTGAAGTTGTGGCGGGGCACTGTTTATAACTCCACACGCACTTAATAAATCACATAGCCGTTCGGAAATACACTACTTTCAGCGGAAAGCGCTATTGGGAGTGCAAGCTCAAGCACTATTAGCAACATGTAGCAAGCGTTATAGATCTGCTCGCGTTAGTCTTTTCTCCTACGATGTCGTTGGTGATGGTGCGGTTGGCGGCCATATTTGACAGTTTATTGCAATGCGTGCAACAAGGGCACACATCCACTTGTTGCTCGCGTCGAAATTTGTGCGTGATTTTTCTCAGATTTTATGCACAGTACAACACAAAATTACTACACACGACACTGATAGTTTTAAATATTTGACACTGATGTTGAAGTATAGGCATGGACCTGTTTTTAACTCCACACGCACTTAATAAATCACATAACCGTGCGGAAATACTTAACCTTCCGCGAAAAGCGCTAGTGGGAGTGCAAGCTCAACCACTATTAGCAACATGTAGCAAGCGTTACAGTTCTGCTCACGTTAGTATCGGAGAAAACAGTAAAAAGAACGATTCTCATGTGCAGCGGAAGCAACAGTACGTGAATGACCGTGTGCTGATGAAGCAGTCGATGTGTGTTACAATATGGCAGCCGCGGTTAGAGAGCTGCAAACTGCGCGATAACTTGAAAAATGACCGTGAGAACGGTGCTGATAAAGCAGCCGCGTTTAAAGAGCTGCAAACTGCACGATAACGTTAAAAAAATGGCCGTGCGAACGGATGCTCATCAGCGAGAAAATCTTTTAAATGCGGTTTTATGGTCGATGGTAGGGAAAAGTGCAGCGGTGGATGGACGGATGGTGTGACCGGAAGTGCACCGGAAACAAATTCCATTTCAAATGGCAAATGTGTGAGAAGGACAAATTCAAATGCTGTACGCTCCAATTGTAATATAACTTTGTTTCTATATCTGAATGTCAATATATTCAGTGCTTTGGGGCTGTATGGATTGTTACTTTTACTTAGAACTGCTTTAAATCCTTGTTTCATTTCCTTTAACTTTTGGTAATGCAAACAATAATTACTCTGGGGGAATGCTTTATTTCTGATACATTCTATAACGGGCCAGGCATTTTACTTTTCTAGTTTTGTTTTTTACTTTCTCTACTACGTATAGTAAGTAGGGGAAGTATTGTATTCCACCCAAAAATTCGATACCGAGATTTCACCGGAAGTACATGCTTTGAGACCCCCTGGATCAAAAAAAAATGCATTTTTGGAAACATGTCCGTGTGTGTGTGTCTGTGAACAGCATAACTCAGAAACGAACAGTCGGATAAGCACCAAGCTTGGTATTTAGGTTCAGTATCTTCCAGAGATGCGACACGAAGGTTTCCAAGAAAATCCCCCCACCCCAGACAACCCTTTACATGGAAAATTTTTCGAAAATTTTAATTTTCTCAAAAATGGTTCTAACGATTTTGATTAAAATATCATATGTTCAAGATATTTTCAAGACAAATGAAATGTATATTTCGAATTTTCTGGGAATGTCTCCAAAAGTATTCTTATTGTGAACGACTTTTGCATAAGTGATAAACTATAAGAGATATACAAAGTTTTACTACACAAAAAATGTAGATCGCGTTAAAATACACAATTTATGTCATATCCATTTTTTTGTTGAGTGAACTATTTTCGAGATATTGGTTGTTATTCCCCTAAATGTTTCAATGATTATTTTCTCAAATGGGAATTCGTTATTCAGTTTTTGTCTTGTATATGCAAAGAGTATTAATCTGAGGCAAAGAGAATGGTGATGCACATAGCAACCAGTTATTAAGAGATATGTATATGCTTAAAGTCTACTGTATTTCTATATTGCCCTTGTAAATACAAAACAAGGGGAACATAGTACGCCTTAAGCGAGTCATATATTTTTAGAACTGGTCGCTATGTGTAAAATGTAATTCTTTTTGCATGTCAAAAGATCGTTTCTGCAAATGTTTATCTTGATTAATATGAAATAGATGGAGAATAAGAGTTTATAAAAATAGTTTGTACAAGAGTAGATAAAGTCATGTGAGTGTTACACATCAGATTTTTTTTTTAGTAATTGTGACATTTTATGTATCGACTACTTCTAGATCGGCCTTGCAAGGACATTGCAAATGACATGTATTGTTTAATTCATTTCCATCATAAACCGTAAGGAACTGAAAAATAATAAAAATAAAATCAAGTCAGCATTAGAAAGATACCTTATTACTCACACCTTGAATACAGAGGAGGATTTCATTCATTCAAAAAGAATAATGGTACTAGTAATTTTACTCCAAAACTTAATGCAGTTTTGTAAATACTAAATATAAATATTTTAAATGTAAATAACATTAGTTTATAAGTTTTAGTAACAAACTTTCTACATAAGAGTTACGATTCGTGTTCACAAATGTGCACAATGTATGCAGTTTTGACGTAAACTGCATCCTAGATTATACCAGCTCTCTTAAGCTGACCTAACTCACTATAGGCTCTGTAAATTGATATATTATGATATAAGAGACATCTTTGAGAAAATTAAAAATAACGAAAACTTTTGCATGTAAAGAGTAGTTTGAATTGGAGAGATTTTCTTCAAAACCTTCGTCTCGCACTCCTGAAAGGTCCTGAACTTAAATGCCAAGTTTCGTATTTAAACGAGTTTTCGTTTCCCAGTTGTACTGTTCACACACACACACACACACACGCGGATCTTTGTCTAAAAATGTTTGGGTTTTTGGGTCAGGGAACCTCGAAACTGTGAAACCTCAACATAGAATTTTTGGGTGGGGTACAATACTTCCTTTACTTATTGTAAGTACATAGTAGAGAAAGCAAAAATAGAATTGCAAACTCTCAAACATTAAATTGAGTTTTATTTGTTTGTACACACTAAAGTTAGCAAGTCTATTAAACCAAGGCAGAACTGTAAGTGTTCATGATGCAACTGCGTTAATGGCGTTAGAAACGGCTGATGTGAAACAAACACAAAACCTATGAAAGAGCAGAAAGAGCTTTCAGTCGTCTACCAACCAGAGAAAACCCCGAAAAACTAGTTAGAGATTTGTGAGCGTGTGTGTGTGTGTGTGTGTGTGTGTGTGAGAGCGCACTGAGCATGCGTCCGTAAACAGGGGTAAACCACGAAATAGGATAAAGGACTTAAGTTTAATTGTCTACCCACCACGGAAAAGCACGAAAAAAAGAAAGAGCTTTGGCAACGGTTGCAGCAATCGCGTACCAACCAGGGAAAAAGCCATGTAAAAGTAGAAAGAGTTTGCATTTGTCTACCAACCAGGAAAAACCCCGAAAAACAGTAAGAACTTCATCGTTTATTGGTTGGCTGCAAAAAGAATGTACAAGCAACTGCATCACAAAGTGTTTTACCGATGCTAAAAACAAAAAATAAGTTGTTTTTTTTGTGAACGGCACATGGCTTGCCTTCACCGGTCCGAAGTGGTCCTCAATGTCTGCAAAAAGGCGTCCCACGGACGGTTGCCAATCCCTCGGGAGGACGGTGACGACGATGTCGGTGACGAAGTAGCACACTGGATCTCCAATTCGCTTCAGGTGACAAAATAACACTAGGCACTTGTGTGCCGTGGTGTAAGCCGCAATCACGGCATTGGTAGCGTGGATCACCTTGGGGCTCTCCTCGGAGTTACCTCAACACCACGTACATGACCTGGTTCGTCACGGGTACGCAGGTCTGCACTACCACTTCCTCGGCGTTGAGCCGATCCGGTACGATCGCCTCCTGGGCCTGCTCAACGCCGAGGAAGTGGTAGTGCAGACCTGCGTACCCGTGACGAACCAGGTCATGTACGTGGTGTTGAGGTAACTCCGAGGAGAGCCCCAAGGTGATCCACGCTACCAATGCCGTGATTGCGGCTTACACCACGGCACACAAGTGCCTAGTGTTATTTTGTCACCTGAAGCGAATTGGAGATCCAGTGTGCTACTTCGTCACCGACATCGTCGTCACCGTCCTCCCGAGGGATTGGCAACCGTCCGTGGGACACCTCCTTGCAGACATTGAGGACCACTTCGGACCGGTGAAGGCAAGCCATGTGCCGTTCACAAAAAAAACTTATTTTTTGTTTTTAGCATCGGTAAAACACTTTGTGATGCAGTTACTTGTACATTCTTTTTGCAGCCAACCAATAAACGATGAAGTTCTTACTGTTTTTCGGGGTTTTTCCTGGTTGGTAGACAAATGCAAACTCTTTCTACTTTTACATGGCTTTTTCCCTGGTTGTTACGCGATTGCTGCAACCGTTGCCAAAGCTCTTTCTTTTTTTCGTGCTTTTCCCTGTTGGGTAGACAATTAAACTTAAGTCCTTTATCCTATTTCGTGGTTTACCCCTGTTTACGGACGCATGCTCAGTGCGCTCTCACACACACACACACACGCACGCTCACAAATCTCTAACTAGTTTTTCGGGGTTTTCTCTGGTTGGTAGACGACTGCAAGCTCTTTCTGCTCTTTCATAGGTTTTGTGTTTGTTTCACATCAGCCGTTTCTAACGCCATTAACGCAGTTGCATCATGAACACTTACAGTTCTGCCTTGGTTTAATAGACTTGCTAACGTTTGTGTGTACAAACAAATAAAACTCAATTTAATGTTTGAGAGTTTGCAATTCTATTTTTGCTTTCTCTACTATGTACTTACAATAAGTAAAGGAAGTATTGTACCCCACCCAAAAATTCTATGTTGAGGTTTCACAGTTTCGAGGTTCCCTGACCCAAAAACCCAAACATTTTTAGACAAAGATCCGCGTGTGTGTGTGTGTGTGTGTGAACAGTACAACTGGGAAACGAAAACTCGTTTAAATACGAAACTTGGCATTTAAGTTCAGGACCTTTCAGGAGTGCGAGACGAAGGTTTTGAAGAAAATCTCTCCAATTCAAACTACTCTTTACATGCAAAAGTTTTCGTTATTTTTAATTTTCTCAAAGATGTCTCTTATATCATAATATATCAATTTACAGAGCCTATAGTGAGTTAGGTCAGCTTAAGAGAGCTGGTATAATCTAGGATGCAGTTTACGTCAAAACTGCATACATTGTGCACATTTGTGAACACGAATCGTAACTCTTATGTAGAAAGTTTGTTACTAAAACTTATAAACTAATGTTATTTACATTTAAAATATTTATATTTAGTATTTACAAAACTGCATTAAGTTTTGGAGTAAAATTACTAGTACCATTATTCTTTTTGAATGAATGAAATCCTCCTCTGTATTCAAGGTGTGAGTAATAAGGTATCTTTCTAATGCTGACTTGATTTTATTTTTATTATTTTTCAGTTCCTTACGGTTTATGATGGAAATGAATTAAACAATACATGTCATTTGCAATGTCCTTGCAAGGCCGATCTAGAAGTAGTCGATACATAAAATGTCACAATTACTAAAAAAAAATCTGATGTGTAACACTCACATGACTTTATCTACTCTTGTACAAACTATTTTTATAAACTCTTATTCTCCATCTATTTCATATTAATCAAGATAAACATTTGCAGAAACGATCTTTTGACATGCAAAAAGAATTACATTTTACACATAGCGACCAGTTCTAAAAATATATGACTCGCTTAAGGCGTACTATGTTCCCCTTGTTTTGTATTTACAAGGGCAATATAGAAATACAGTAGCCTTTAAACATATACATATCTCTTAATAACTGGTTGCTATGTGCATCACCATTCTCTTTGCCTCAGATTAATACTCTTTCCATATACAAGACAAAAACTGAATAACGAATTTCCATTTGAGAAAATAGGTATTGAAACATTTAAGGGAATAACAAGCAATATCTCGAAAATGGTTCACTCAACAAAAAAATGGATATGACATAAATTGTGTATTTTAACGCGATCTACATTTTTTGTGTAGTAAAATTTTGTATATTTCTTATGGTTTATCACTTATGCAAAAGTCGTTCACAATAAGAATACTTTTGGAGACATTCCCAGAAAATTCGAGATATACATTTCATTTGTCTTGAAAATATCTTGAACATATGATATTTTAATCAAAATCGTTAGAACCATTTTTGAGAAAATTAAAATTTTCGAAAAATGTTCCATGTAAAGGGTTGTCTGGTGTGGGGGGATTTTCTTAGAAACCTTCGTGTCGCATCTCTGGAAGATATTGAACCTAAATACCAAGTTTGGTGTATATCCGTCTGTTCGTTTCTGAGTTATGCTGTTCACAGACACACACACGGACATGTTTCCAAAAATGCATTTTTTTAATTTTGTTTTGGATCCAGGGGGTCTCAAAACACGTATTTCCGGTGAAATCTCGTTATCGATTTTTTGGGTGGAATACAATACTTCCCCTACTTACTATACGTAGTAGAGAAAGTAAAAAGCAAAACTAGAAAAGTAAAATGCCTGGCCCGTTATAGAATGTATCAGAAATAAAGCATTCCCCCAGAGTAATTATTGTTTGCATTACCAAAAGTTAAAGGAAATGAAACAAGGATTTAAAGCAATTCTAAGTAAAAGTAACAATCTGTACAGCCCCAAAGCACTGAATATATTGACATTCAGTTATAGAAACAAAGTTATATTACAATTGAAGCGTACAGTATTTGAATTTGTCCTTCTCACACATTTGCCATTTGAAATGGAATTTGTTTCCGGTGCACTTCCGGTCACACCATCCGTCCATCCACCGCTGCACTTTTCCCTACCATCGACCATAAAACCGCATTTAAAAGATTTTCTCGCTGATGAGCATCCGTTCGCACGGCCATTTTTTTTTAAAGTTATCGTGCAGTTTGCAGCTCTTTAAACGCGGCTGCCATATTGTAACACACATCGACTGCTTCATCAGCACACGGTCATTCACGTACTGCTGCTTCCGCTGCACATGAGAATCGTTCTTTTTACTGTTTTCTCCGATACTAACGTGAGCAGAACTATAACGCTTGCTACATGTTGCTAATAGTGATTGAGCTTGCACTCCCACTAGCGCTTTTCGCGGAAGGTTAAGTATTTCCGCACGGTTATGTGATTTATTAAGTGCGTGTGGAGTTAAAACAGTACCATGGCTGAAATTCAACATCAGTATCAAATATTTAAAACTATCAGTGTCGTGTGTAGTGATTTTGTGTTGTACTGTGCATAAAATCTGAGAAAAATCACGCACAAGCTTTCGACGCGAGCAACAATTGGCTGTGTGCCCTTGTTGCAGGCATTGCAATAAACTGTCGAATATGGCCGCCAACCGCACCCTGTCGAATATGTCCGCCAAGCGCACCATCAGTAACAGCATGGTAGGTGGAAAAACCTGTCCTTCTCCTTGTATTTTCATAGTTGTCATAAATACAAATAGAAACTTCCATTTTCGCAATCCATTATATAAAATTAATGCAAAAAACTTATGCCAAAAACGTATTGCCATGAAAAACAAATAAACAATACCTCTAAACGAAATGCGTTGAAAAGGAATATGAACATGAAATAAGCCGACAAGCTATGACAGCTGTGACGGTGTTTGGCGATCATACGGGGAAACACGTGCTGTTCGCGTCGTGCAAACTGCACGATAGCATGAAAACTGACCATGTTATCGGATGCTGATGAAGTAGTCGGTTGACCACAGCGATTAAAGAGCTGCAAAACTGCGCGAACCAGCTTCCCGGTGTGCCAACTTTCAACATGCATTGCCCAAACAAACAACGTGCAATTTGTGCCTTATCAAGCGGTATCGCTACTATTAAATGTGTGTGTGTGCCTATTTAATTTTTGTTTTCTTTTGCACTGCACACTTTTGTGTTAAAATATATATACATTTTCAATTTTGTCATTGTGTGGATTTTGTGCGAACCAACTTCCCAGTGTGCCAACTTTCAACATGCATTGCCCTAAAAAACAACGTGCAATTTGTGCCTTATCAAGCGGTATCGCTACTATTAAATGTGTGTATGTGTGCCTATTTAATTTTTATTTTCTTTTGCACTGCACACTTTTGTGTTAAAATATATACATATACATTTTCAATTTTGTCATTGTGTGGATTTTGTTTGTTAAATTTTTTATACGCTACTATTATAGTGTGTGTGTGCCTATTTAATTTTTTAAAACCCCGAAAAATACAAAGAGTTTGTGAGCGAATGTATGTGTGTGAATGTGTGTGTGCGAGTATGTGCCTAGTATCCGTGCGCCGACAAAGGTAAACTTCATCATTTGCCTACCGGACAGGGACAACCACGAAAAACCTGAAAAACCACGAAAATTAGAAAGGGTTTCGTCAACCACTACAGCAAACGCCTACCAACCAGGGAAAACCTATGAAAAAGCAGAAAGAGCTTGCATTCGTCTACCAACCAGAGAAAACCCCGAAAAACTAGTTATTTCTAAAAAAAGAAAAAGAAAAGAAAAAGAAAAAAAAGAAAAGATAAAAAAAAGACGGATAATATAAGTATGGCAACTGTAACGGTTTACGGCAAACGCACGCGCCGCGCCATGCGTTACGCCGGGCAATATTTTTCAAGTTATCGCGTAGTTTGCAGCTCTTTAATCGCAGCGGGCATATCGTGACGCACATCGACTGCTGATTACCACTCTTGCGTCCGCCATATTGACCACTAACCTCAAATCCCCTCGTTCTTGACTTCCTGTCTCCGCCATCTTGTTTAGTTCCCATTTTTGCCAACGCTCCTCACATCTCCGAACCAGATTGCCGACAAGAACAGATCTCGTTCATTCACACCTCGACGGTTGACTCGACAGTAGCTACTGTGAACACCTACGTCGTACACTTTTTTGACCGCTTTCCACCGGCTATGAGAACCCTGCTCCTACGTACGCTAGCGAACATTACGATGGTCCAGTACCCGGTTTTTGGTATAGTTAAATTACGTCTGTGCAAATGGCGTCTGTACCGCTTTAAAAAACCTAGGTATATCAGTGCGTAGTGATGTTGGTTGATCTTAAAGCTGGTTAAGCATTTTCAAAAACAGTTTGCTTTTATTTTTTCGCGTCGCGTGAAGCTGCTGCGCTTTTGGTGACGCATCAACACCAGTATGAGGTAAGTACCACATGCATAATTATTTTTCGGGCCTGCTTGGCGTAGGAATATATCCATTGGTGTTTTGGTACTGTAACTTCAAATCTCCTTACCCTCCTCTTGCGTCCGCCATCTTGTTTAGTTCTCACGTTGGCCACCGCATCTCCTTGTCGTCGACCCTCCGCCATTTTTAGTTCCCACTATTTTAACCTCAAAATCTGCTCTTCTAAGCTCTTGCTTCCGCCATCTTCTTTTAGTTCACATTCTCACCACCGCGTCTCCTTGCCCCCACCTCTTGCGACCGCCATGTTGACCACTAACCTCGAAATTTCCTCGTCCTTAGACCTCTTGTCACCGCCATCTTGTTTAGTACCCATTTTCGCCACCGCGTCTCATATCGCCCCATCTCTCTATCCACTCTAGAAAACTACCATCCAACGTTCAAAAATTGCTGATGGGTTCTGGAGAGGCTTTTGCTAATCTTGTTGGTAGGAAAACTTACCTTTCCCATCACCTCCAACATACCCCACTCCCACACCTTTTTCTTTCCACCAATCAGAATCTCTCTTATTCTTACCAATGAACAACTTTCATTTGTTCCTTTCCACCAATAACATCACTTCTTATCCCCACCAATCACAACTTCACACGTCACTTTCTGTTATACTTTTTATCCCTCGTTCGCCATCTTTTCCCTCTTTCAGTCCCGACCTCCGCACAGACGACACCTTGCCGCTCCGCTCCTCTCCATCACGTGTCCTCCATACTCTTTTATCTTCCTTCCTTCATCTTCCACCCGAATTAACGAACCAATCACATTTCGTCTTATTTTTACCAATCAAAACCCTCCACGTCACTTCCTGTTTTTTCCCTCATCTTTCCCTAATACTCAATTCTATCTCCTCGTCACCATCCGTTGCGTTTGATATCTTTCGCATGTTGACCCTAACCTCAAACCTCTTCGTCCATCGACTTCTTGCCTCCGCCATCTTGTATAGTTCCCATTTTCACCACCACGCCACCGCCATCTTGGTTTAAGTTCTCCACGTTTACCTCATATTTTTACCTGAACTTCATGCTTCCGCCATCTTATTTAGTTCCCATTTTTACCACCGCGCCTCACATTTCCTCGTCCCACCCTTACCTCCGCCATCTTGGATTTAGTTCCCCTTCTTACGTCCTGTTTTAACCTAAAAATCTTAACCTCAAATCTCCTTGCCCACCACCTCTTGCGACCGCCATGTTGACCACTAACCTCGAAATCTCCTCGTCCTTAGACCTTTTTGTCTTCGTCATCTTGTTTAGTTCCCATTTTCGCCACCGCGCCTCACATCTCCTCGTCCACACCATTGCCTTCGCCAACTTTGATTTCGTTCCCATGCTTACGTCCTGGTTTTTAACCTAAAAATCTTAAACTCAAGTCTCCCTACCCTCCTCTTGCGTCCACCATCTTGTTTAAATCTCACGTTGGCCACCGCATCTCCTTGTCGCCGACCCTCCGCTATTTTTAGTCCCACTACTTTAACCTCAAAATCTGCTCTTCTAAGCTCTTGCTACCGCCATCTTCTTTTAGTTCCCATTCTCACCACCGCGTCTCCTTGCCCCCACCTCTTGCGAACGCCATGTTGACCACTAACCTCGAAATTTCCTCGTCCTTAGACCTCTTGTCACCGCCATCTTGTTTAGTACCTATTTTCGCCACCGCGTCTCATATCGCCCCATCTCTCTATCCACTCAAGAAAACTATCATCCAACGTTCAAAAATTGCTGATGTGTTCTGGAGAGTTTTTTGCAAATCTTGTTGCTAGGAAAACTTACCTTTCCCATCACCTCCAACATACCCCACTCCCACACCTTTTTTTTTCCACCAATCATAATCTCTCTTATTCTTACCAATCAACAACTTTCATTTGTTCCTTTCCACCAATAACATCACTTCGTATTCCCACCAATCACAAATTCACACGTCACTTTCTGTTATACTTTTATCCCTCGCTCGACATCTTTTCCCTCTTTCAGGCCCGACCTCCGCACAGACAACACCTCGCCATCCCGCTCCACTCCATCACGTGTCCTCCATACTCTTTTATCTTCCTTCCTTCATCTTTCACCCGAATTAACGAACCAATCACATTTCGTCTTATTTTTAACAATCAAAACACTCCACGTCACTTCCTGTTTATCGTTCATCTTTCCCAAATTCTCAATTCTTTTAGCTCGTCCCGGATGAACCAATTGCAATAACGATAATCCTTCCGCTCATGGCGCTTTTCAAACTTACCGCTGTCGATCGCAGCGACACTAGCGACACTAGCGCCCCTAGCGGAAGGATTATCGTTAACCCAATTGGCTCATCCGGGACTTATACTACTCTCCGATCTCGATTTTTCATGGTTTTCCCTGGTCTGCTGTCGAATGCTTAGTGGTATTTGCTATCACGATTCCCTTTCAATCCATTTTTCACGTAAATTTCTAGGGTTCAGGGTTAGATTTCAATCAATTGTTTACTCCGATCTCGGTTTTTCATGGTTTTCCCTGGTCTGCTGTCGAATGCTGCAGTGGTATTTGCTATCACGATTCCCTTTCAATCCATTTTTCACGTAAATTTC
Source organism: Deroplatys truncata (assembly GCA_030765065.1). Taxonomy (NCBI): domain Eukaryota; kingdom Metazoa; phylum Arthropoda; class Insecta; order Mantodea; family Mantidae; genus Deroplatys; species Deroplatys truncata. The sequence goes on along the minus strand of CM060990.1, from coordinate 4,482,630 downwards.
TAGGGTTCAGGGTTAGATTTCAATCAATTGTTTACTCCGATCTCGATTTTTCATGGTTTTCCCTGGTCTGCTTTCGAATGCCTGAGTGGTTTCCCGTCTATCACGATTTTCTTTCATTTGCATCTATTTTTGCTTCTAGAGTCCTTTTGTTTGATTTCCCTGTCGGTCGCACACTCTATCCGCCAGTCGCTCAGACCTTTGATTTTTTTCATGGTTTCCCCTGGTCTGCAGGCGAATGCCTGAGTGGGTTCTCATCTATCACGATTTTCTTTCATTTGCAACTTTATGCTTCTAGAGTAATCTGATGATTTCCCTCGTTCGATTGCCGTTGGTTGCTTACTCTGCCATATTTTTCGTGGTTTTCCCTGGTCTGTAGGCGAATGTCTGGGTGGTTTCTCATCTAGCACGATTGTATTGCATTTTTATTTGATTTACATCTTAACCTATCTGCTTCTAAGGTCCTTTGTTTGATTCCTGTTGGTTGATCACTCTGACATCATATTTTTTAGGGTTTTCCCTGGTCTGCAGGCGAATGCTGGAGTGGTTTCTCATCGACTCCGATTTCCTTTCATTCTATATAATTTGTATCTTTTACGTGTGCTTTTAGAGTCCCTGGTTCGAGTTCCGTTGGACGCTCGCTCTGACATATTTTTCATGGTTTTCCATGGTCTGCAGGCGAATGTCTGGGTGGTTTCTCATCTATCACGATTTTCTTTCATTTGCATCTAGGTTTCGTTGCGCGGAGGGAATGCTTTCCTCCTGCTCGGTCGACGGATCCTTCACCTTCAGGAGTCAAGCTCTCCGAATCTGTACTATTATAGCCGAACAATACATACATCTTCACAATACTTTACACTTTCTCTAAGCATACCAAGCTATACGGAGACGCTCGAATATCAGTGTAACACGAATTGAAATATAAGAGCTTACACGCTTCATCACCGTTTTATTATTAATAATCAGGATATAATTGATTAAAAAAAGGTTCGTGCTTTCTCTATAAATAGAGCGAACTTGAGTATTGAAATTCATTCTGTTGATCATCTCTGAGGTGTTAACATCGCTGTTCTCTCAGAAAATAATCAACCTTCTAAAGCGTTATCAAGGTAAAGAGACTAACATTTCTTGAAGAAGGGTTAATACGTTATATAATTGATCCTAAAAGGTTCGTGCTTCCTCTATAAATAGAGCGACCTCTAGCATTGAAATTCATTCTGTTGATAATCTCTGAGGTGTTAACATCGCTATTCTCTCCGAAAATAATCAGCTTTCTAAGTGATATCAAGGTGAAGAGGCGTACATTTCCTTGAAGAAACGTAAATACCTTATTATATCAAGAAGGAAAATGAATAAGTCATCGTATAAGGATATCATTCCTGGTGTCTCAGGATATTCTTGTGGTAAATGCTGTAAGAAGTTCCTCCGTGGATATGATAAAAGACGACATGAGCTACGTTGTAAAAAGCTCTTCAAGTGTAAATATTGTAATGTAGCCTTCAAAGAAAGTTATAAGGGTCGTCGACACGAAGATGCGTGTGAAATAAACAGACCTGAGAAGAAACGTAGATTAGAACCGACAAAGTATGAGTTGTTATCTACAATGGAGGAGTGTGACATGAAAGCATATGAAACGTCATTCCATGGACGTTTGAAATCGTATTTTATACGATGTGAATCGACTAAGGACCTGAATATATACCTGCATGAAGCAAAACAGCGGATAATCCAGGCTGTGCATAAAGAGATTGGTATTCACAAGAGTTTGAAAATAAATCTGTTAGCTGAGTGTAGATTTGTTAACAGTATCGGAGAAACCTGTGACAAGACATTTAAAACCAGAAATCAAGCTGTTTTCTTAGAAACGGATCTGGACTCTATGCTGGAAACCAAAATGAAGAAATTGGTTACTGAAATGGAGGAATCACAACTAAAGGGTAGCAACTGGGCTCTGCTTGCTGTGGAAGGGGTGCGCCTTCGTATTAACAAGTACAATCCGCTACGAGGAAGTAGCTACATACCCCTATCTCCAACTGTTGAAGCAAGAAAGGCCTGCATTAACATCCAGAATTTAACTGATGAGCTATGTTTCATGTACTCTATATTAGCTAAATTCATAGGAAAGAATGCCCAACGGGTGAGCATATACGAACAATTCCAAGATAAGTAAGAATTCAGCTGTGTTTCCTATCCTACTCCATTTCTCAAATACCTGAATTTAAGAAGCTTAATAGGATGTCTATCAACGTCTTCGGTCTGGATGAGAAGCATGAAGTGTATCCGACAAGGGTTGCTGACACTGAACTACCTGACCACTGTGACCTGCTGCTATTGAGTGACAGTAGTGGAAAACATCACTATGTATATATCAAGAATTTTGAGAAGCTCGTTCGATGCCAAAAAACTAAGCATGGTAGAGTGACATATACCTGTAAGCGGTGCTTTACACATTTTGACAATCGATATGGACGAAGTGGGCTGGAAAAACTGGAAGAACATGCAGCCATCTGTAATCAGCATGGTGTTGCAAGGGTAGTTATGCCTACAAAGGAGAAATCAATTGTACAGTTTAAAAATGTGGAGAGGATGCTGAAAGTACCTTATGTCATCTATGCGGATTTTGAGAGTATTCTCACTCCATGTCATACGTGTATTCCCAGTCCTGAAACTTCCTATACAACCCCTTATCAAGAGCACACAGCAATGAGCTTCTGTGTTTACGTTAAACCATCAACCAACGTTGAACATCTGGAAACTGGTCTTCCTAAGCATCCCTATGTATATCGTGGTGTTGATGCTGCTCAAAAGTTTATGGAATACCTGTCATTCCTTGCAAAGGAGATTAATAATATGTACAAATCTGTCATGCCCCTGAAACTTACAGATCAACAGCAGATGGATTTTAACGCCTCTACAGTATGCTACTTGTGTGGAAAAACCTTTACTGAAGAGAACTCTAAAGTACGCGACCATGATCACATCAGTGGTGAATATCGGGGGAGTCTGCATAATGAATGTAATTTAGCCTGCAAAACACCTAAATATATCCCTGTCTTCATGCACAACCTCAGTGGATATGACTCACACTTCATTTTTAAGGAGCTGGGATGTACAAGTGAGCGAGTGGAAGTAATTCCTAGCTCTGAAGAAAGCTATATATCATTCTCCAAGTATGTTGGAGATATAAAGCTCCGGTTTGTGGATAGTTTTCGGTTCCTGAGTACAAGCTTGGATAAGCTGGTAAAAAATCTAACATCGTACCCTGAAACATTGAAGTACTTCGGAGAAGACAAGTTGAATTTGATGACCCGTAAGGGTGTATTTCCCTATGATTACATCACTTCATTGGACGTCTTGAACGAAACCTGCTTACCTCCTAAGGACCCCTTCAACAATAAATTAAATGAAGAGGAAATTAGTGATGCTGACTACGACCATGCTAAAAATGTATGGGAGCTGTTTAATGTCAGAAACCTGGGCGAGTACAGCGACCTCTACTTAATCTCTGATGTGCATCTCCTAGTTGATGTCTTTGAGACATTTAGGGAGCAAACACTCAAAACGCACAAAGTCGACCCTGCACATTATTTCACCTCTCCAGGACTTACATGGGATGCCATGTTACTGTACACTGGAATTCAGCTGGAATTGTTACAGGATTATGATCAATTACTCATGGTGGAATCTGGTATAAGAGGAGCTTTATGTCACGTTTCCAACCGCTATGCAGAGGCTAATAACACCTACATGGAGAAGTATGATCCGTCGAGACCGACCCGATTTATTACCTATGAGGACGCCAACAACCAATATGGGTGGGCAATGAGTCACGCTCTCCCTTATGGTGGATTTGAGCGGGTATCACCTGCAAAAATTGACTTAGAAAGACTACAAGGAAATGATCCTTACGGCTACATATTAGAAGTCGACATCGGGTATCCTGCAGAACTTCACGATCTATACAACGATCTACCTTTCCTGCCTGAGTGTATGACACCTAAGGACTCTCCTACAAAGAAACTGATACCTCATCTAGGACCTCGAAATAAGTATGTACTATATTACATGGCGTTTAAGCAAGCTCTTGATCATGGACTGCGGTTAACAAAAATCCATCGTGTGCTACAATTCCAACAGTCTCGATGGTTAAAACCGTATGTGGAATTTAACAACAGACTACGACAACAGGCCGCAAATGATTATGAGAAGGATCTCTACAAATTGTTCAACAATGCTATGTTCGGAAAAACTATGGAGAACCTGCGTAATCGTATGGATATACGGCTGGTGACAAATGAGATAACTCTGGAAAAGTTAATTGCAAAGCCAACGTTTATCGACAGGACTATATATGCTTCTAACCTAGATGCTGTACATATGGCCTCTCGACAGATCGTGTTCAACAAGCCTATATACATCGGTATGAGTGTGTTGGATATCTCCAAGTCATTAATGTACCGGTATCACTATGATGTTTTGCTACCGTATTATGGAGCTGAAAACCTGAAGCTTATGTATATGGACACTGATTCGTTCATTCATCGTGTTACAACTGAAGATGTGTACCAGGATAAGCTACGTTCTCTTGAGCACCTAGATACTGCTGATTACCCTACAAGCCATATATGCTATTCACCTTTAAACAAGAAGGTACTTGGGAAATTTAAAGATGAGGCTAATGGTAAAATCATTTAACGCTTTGTAGGGCTACGACCTAAAATGTATGCCCCAGATATCGACGGTTCAATGATAAAAAAGATTAAAGGTATAAACCGTAGTGCTATTAAGCAGTACGTCACGTTCGAGAGCTATACTCACTGCCTTAAAATCAGAGAAATTATCAGAACGCCCATGAATCTGATCCTGTCGCGACAGCATACTCTTGCCACAGTACAATTGAATAAAATTACATTGACACCATACGACGATAAAAGAATTATTGCTGAGGACGGTATAACGACATACGCCTATGGACATTACAGCATTACAAGTAGTGCATAAGAGAATGTAAGTCGAATATGAAGATTTTCTCGTGAGTCTACAATCTTAAAAAAATGAAGGTTATCCGTGTGCTGTATATGCAGCTAGCTGACGACCGATGAAGAAAGAAGAAGATGGAAGGGAAGGTGGTAACCCTGCCATTAGGAGCAATCCTAGTGCTAGTCTCAAGCCTAGATAAAAAGGGGAGAGACGCCTACAACGAACTAAAATAAAGGTATGTTGACGTAAACTTTTCAATTAAAACTCTCGAATAATAAAACCTGAATAAAACATTGCAATTTCACTAAAAGAAACTTGAGGTTATCTTTGGTTAACCAGATTAGGTTAGTCGATGACTGAGTAGAATAGATGATGAGAGGAACGTTTAGGATTGGTCGGGTTAATCTAGGCTAGGCTCTCGTACTTATTGTCTAAGGTATGAAGGATGAATTAGTTTAGATTGCCTTAGATACATGGTTGGTACGTGTTGTTACGTCGTGTGACGTTTATAGTTACGATATTTCACGTGATGTTACGAGGATACGTGCTTATGTTAGTTAGTGCGACGTCTTGTCATGCTGTTATGTTACGTTGTGTTACGTGGTTATTGTTGGTTACGTTAGATGATGTTAGGAATGAATAGACAATTAGAAGATCCAGAGCAAACATGGGGGGCAATAGGTTAAGACGTATACTTCGCTGTAAACCGATATACAGTTTGTCTCTCTCCGTTTCGCACCCTAGTTTAACATATATAAGGTTTGTAAGGTTTACAAAAATAAGTATATAAAGGTGTTGCAGCGCTGGATGATAAAAGTTTTATAATCGAATTACTCTCTATATTACCGTATAAACCTACATTCCTCCTCCTTCAACCCCTGTTTATCCTTGTATCTCTCCCGTTTTCCATATTTCTCCCATATAAACGTATACTCTGCTCCTCAACCCATGTCTAGACTAGCACCTCTCCTCATGTGTCCTACCGATCTCATATAAATGCATTTCCCCCTTGAAGACTCTCTCAACCTAGCACCTACCTTCGTTTTCCCTATCTTTTCCCATATAAACGCATACTCTGTCATTCAGACCTTCCTGTCTAGCCTAGCACTTCTCCTTATATTCCCCTACCTCTCTCATATAAGACGCATTCCCTACTTCAACCCTGTCTAGCCTAGCATCGACCCTCGTATACCCTATCTCCCGCATATAAACGCCTACTCTATCATTCAAAACTCCTAGCCTAATACCTCTCCTCGGTTCGCTATCTCACTCATATAAAACGCCATATTCTACCCTTCAAGTCCTGTTTAGTCTTTCCTTGTATTCCCTATCTCTCTCGTATAAAGCGTATCCCTCACTCCTTTAGCATCTGACTAGCCCAGCATCAGCCCTCGTATTCCCTATCTCTCCCCTATAAACGCATTTTCCTCCTTGAACTGTCGCATCTACCCTCGTTTTCCCTATCCTTTCCCATATAAACGTAAAAGTGGCCCAGCTTCTGTCTATCATACCGCCTGCCCCCCGTTTTCCATATATTCCTCATATAAACGTATACCGTACTCCTTAACCTCTGTCTGCACTAGCACCTCCCCTCGTATGCCCTATCTCTGTCGTATAGAGCATATCTCTCCCTCCTTCAGTCCCTGCTCTACCTCAGAACTCTCCTCGTTTTCCCTATCTCTCCCATATAAACGCATTTTTTCCTCCTTGAAGGTTCTCTCAACCTAGCATACACCCTCGTTTTCCTCGTCTCTTCATGTAAAAAGTCATACTCTACCCTTCAAACCCTGAATAGTCTAGTACCTCTCCACGTATCCCCTATCTCTCCTGTAAATATGTTCATATTCCCCCTGCTTCAGCATCTGTCTATCCTAGCCTCTGTTGACGTTTTCCCTATCTTTCCCATATAAATGCATATTCCACATGTCAAATCCTATCTAGTCCAACACTTCTCCTCGTATTCCACGTATCTCTCATATAAAGCACATCCTCATTCCTTTAACCTCTATCTAGCCTAGCATCGAACCTCGTAGTCCCTATCTTCCCCATATAAACGCATTTTCCTCCGTGAACCACCGCATATACCCCCGTTTTCCCTATCCTTTCCCATATAAACTCAAAAAGTGTGCCAGGATGGACCTATATATCCTACTATAGGGCCACCCCTAACAACTATCATGCTGCACATTCTCCTCTGTGATTACCAAAATTCCGTGACTCACGCCAGAAACCAACCTTTAAATATATCCATAATTTATGCTTCAGTCGTGAGCCACTTACCTTCTCAACTGAGGCGTGGGTTATCAAAGCTATCTCCTAGTCAGATTTCTGTACAGTGGACGCTATAGACACGCCAGAAGGGTAATCTTGAGTCAATGTTTTTGAATACTTTATGTGTGTGTAATAATGCAAGTAAATTCTCGATTTAGTAGAATCCGCAGTAAGTGATTTTCTCAGACTTTTATAAAATTGATTTAAGAAATACCAAGGTCGCTGCTCTGCTTTCCTTAAGTAATAGGGCTGAGATTTTTCTCTCGGGATGTCGTGTTGTGCTCATTAGTTGTTTTAATAACTTTTCGTAATTAGCTTGGGTCGAGTGTCACAGAGGCAATATAAAAAGGGAAGAAATGGAAATGAAATGTTCGCATCTTGCATTCCCTCGTACTAGACCCCGTCTCCTTCACTCTGCAGTAACGCCAGAAGGAGAGGAAGATCCAGCAAACAGACTCTTGGAAAAGAGGAGAAAGAAAATATAATATTGGACTGTTACTAAGAATTGCACCACTACGGCAAGACAAAGAGAATCTTTTGAAATAGAATTGCGGAGAACTCGGAACGCCATATTGGCTTTAGCATTTATGGGCCGCAGCATCTGAAAAAGTTGGTGAAACGTAACTTGCGTTACTTGCATTCCTTGTTTTTTCTTGACTATAAAAGTATGTAAGTATGAGCAAGGACAGTCTTAGCTAAACACAGCGGGATGGCTCACGCGGTAACGTCTGTGGCCCGCATTCGAGAGGTCCCGTTTCGATCCCCGGCGTCGCTGCGGGGTTCCACCCGATGGAGGACTGCCGGGGGCTGGTTGCTTGTGCGAGAACCGGGCGACGCAGAATATGTTTAATCTGGAAAGGTTAGGCACCCCGTCCATGCTTGTGCCCGTCGGCATCTGGATCTGGTCGCCGTTCGGGTCTCTCCCCTCATCCATCCCTTCAAGGGGTGTCGCGTTGGAAGCAAAAAGGGGGGTCTTGATCCGGGGACTTAGCTGAGAACTTCATTTGCATTACTACCACTTGAAATTAAATTAACTTCCTCTGAAAGCTGGTACAATACACGTGCTTCATTGTTTAGCACAAACGAGTTTCAGACGAGGCAAATGATTCACAAGATTTCATATTATTAGGTGTCAACTTTAGTTTACAGATGAGGATTTGGGTATTATTCAACAGTTATTCTTCGGTAAGTGACATCTTTTCTCCATTGCTTCTGGTGATAATTCAGCAAAATGGGTGCTTAGCATTACTAAAATGATTATTGCGAATTTTCAGCCACAATTTATCTGCCCACAAATAATGAAACATCAAATAGGGAACTTGTACCTATACAGCACGTGATCGCTGATAATTCCCTCCCTTACATTGACAGTTGTGCCTGAAGAAGAGCAAGACATAAATGCGTGCTGCTTTGAACTAGAGATCCTTGTTTGTAGAAGCTGTATTAGGCGCGTTTACTTACAAGTAAGCGCTAAGATTATGCGTAAACGCCCCGGAGTACCTCTGTTTCCGGCGGTTTATAGGTTTCATTACCGTGGTTGCTGAAGTCTCTCCAACGTAATGTGTCAAGTTGTGTGTGTGTTCAAACAGTCACAGCAACAGAGATGTATAATAATTTTATTCCAGCAAAATGTAAACTGCCGTGCATAAAATGCGGCCCATATTGGAACAGAGCTGATTATGTTGGTACTACAATGTCTAGCCCCATTCTCTACTAGCTTAACCACCTCTGTTTTTCAAACCAGGCAGAGGGTGATGGATATTTTCGGGCGTAAAAATCCTTAGCATGGCTTCCTTTGGAAGGGAAGTAAAGCCTGTGGTCCCGTGTCGTACATTTACGGCACGTAAAGAAGCCTCAAGCCTGATAAAGAGGCTTCTGAGCAAAATTACCGGTCTTTCACACCCAATATAGAATGGAATGCTAAGGACCACAACTACAGAGCATCTATAAATAAAAAAGGAAACCTCTGTTTTTTGAGCATAATTTTAGCCACTGGATTGGCAGGACACTATTCCTGCCCCAAAGTATTGCCGAACTGTCCAAGGGTAACCATACAACCTAAGCCTTATATTTTCATGCTACATTACCGCTTTCTTATGGCCGTTTAGTAGCAGCAATAACTTAACCGTCGTCTCCTTGTCACTGATGAAAGCTCTCGTACATTAAAATGTGTTCAGTATAACCTCACATGGAAATAATTCTAGAAGGATTAATTTATTTGTAATTGGTTTAGCCTTTTCTTGTGTACCAATCGTAGCGAAAATATTTCAAAGAGATGTATCCTAGCCACTCTTTAATTCCACATGTTATAAACGTCGTTCATTGGTTACTAAGTTGCTTTTCAGGTCATTCACATACCGGTTGGTTGGCGTCCAAAGTTGGTCACCTGAAGGTGGAAACCTTACGGAGATCTAGGGAAATGGGCCACTTTTTTGTGCAACAACAGCACACACAAAGGAGTAGAATACAATTGTTACACACTTTTGCATAGCCACAAGTGAGTCATGTTCACAGCTCAGTTAGTGCTATCGAATTGTTTTTACGCGCTTTAGCATGATATCGATCACATACACAGTTCTGGTCATGGTAGCTGTTTTTGCTGCATAGCTTGTAATGAAAGTCATGACATGGCATAGTTCTTACATTGGGTTCTTCCATTCTGACATCATCATGGCGTCTGTCTAGTAAAATGTTGACTTTCTTCTCTTGCAGCAAACTATTTTCGAGAAGACAGTATTAAATGTAGTTGCTTTATACAGAATGGTTGTCGCGTAACTCGTGAGTAACCCCTGATTGTGCATTCTTTGCAAGATATAGAATCTTTTTCATGTCTTGACTCTTTCTATAAGGACTAGATGATGTCTCGAGAAGTGTTCCCACGTGAGCTCTAAAGCATATATCATCATTGGTGAGACCTTGATATTTTCTAATGCTGTCTTTATGGACAGCTGGCGTAAAACTGTTTATTGCATTCATGGCTTTGACCGCGGCAGTATCACTGTCTTTTACGTGTTTGGTGAAGTAGTATCATAAATGTGCTTATAATCATGGTTTACATAACTGATTTTGCTTTAAATGTTTCCTGACACCTGTAATGATTCCAAGATCATAAACCGTGGAAAGCATTAGACCTACAAAGATGTGGATGTTTAAATGACATTCATCATTACACTGACATCCAATGGGACTAGCAAGCATAGCGATTAGCACGGCAAATCAGTCTTAATGCATGTGTTAGCCTGCCTGCGTTAATAGATAAGGTGTTATTCATAGTAGTGGTTGTCAGTAACATGTGCATTTGGATGTGTAGCAACTAGCTTGGCAAGATAATTTATCGTTACGCGTTTTGCGTGGTTTATTAATAACATATGTGACACAGATAACCCTTTGTTTGCATTAAATTTGACGTAGTAATGTCAAAAAACTGATTTAACTATATTAGGCTTCCAATATTGTAATATGCTTTTCAGAGAGACTGTTTATAGAATTGCCTGTCAACAAACACATACAGCAATGTATTAAAGGAGATCATAAAATTCTATTGCTTCACTTGCCGTAGTTTTTAGAAATTGAGGAAGTTGGTGTTACATGCTTCTTATAGTAGAACAGTGCTTACAAACTGGCAACTTGTGAAAACTTTATTTGTGGATGTTCGTAACATGTTAAGCTTCTCGGGCGAATAATCCATCGAAAGCAGCATACTTATATACTGTAATAAAAAATTATGTATGTGCGACTCCTGCAGTTAATAATGCTCAAATAAATCACGATAAAGGGCTTAAAGTGCTTGAGGACTAGATAAGTAGGATGTAGGTAACTCAGTGAAATCTAACATCATTGAAATAACACTTTAAATTTCGATACGAAGGCATGTCGGTGCTGTAAAATGTTGCTTGTATGTCTGTGTGTACTTTATAGGAAAGTACTACCCATTTATGAGCTGAAACATGGCAGTGATATTTTATTTATGGCCGTATGTGGACTTTGCTCACTTTCCTGTGGTCCTAAATTCCAAAAGAAAGGGAAAAAAGGGATTGTTAAACCTACTTGTGCCAAAAATGTCACAATCATCAGTTGAAAACCAGTACTGTTTCTGTTTTTCTAGTCGTTCAGTAGTTAAGGTTTTCTTCGTACGTACATGTAATTAAAATAACACGTAGAAACGCATTCCTTTTAACATATAATGAACAGCACCGGTAACAGTCAAATTTCTCTCCTTCATTTCATTCCAATTCGTATATTGATAATCGTGAAAACACAAGATTTACATGTTTCTGGAGGAGTAGCGCTCTTCAGCATAGACACCGAGATCGCTATCGGCAGATAACCGGAAGTTTCTTCCTCCCTCCTACGGAATGTGTGTAGATATAGTTCTAAAATGTTCTGTGCAAGATTCCACTGGCTATATAAGCAAGTTGGTGGATGCCCCTCTCCGAGCGAGGCGTTGTGTTCATGAAGTGAACCGTCCGGAAGAAGAGGCCACGTCACAAAGGACATGAAGTTACCAGGAATTGAACTAGTTCACCTTAGTGAAGTGGCAGTTGAAAAACTGGAGAACGTCACAATACTTTGAAGGGTTTGTAATTTGTATTCGGTTCTAATCAGCTTTCATGAAGTTCCCCATCTTCTTTTTCCCGCGGCAGGGAATGTAGAATAAAATCGCTTTGGATTTATAGGTTAGTGTCACTCCCAAAATGAGTGAATGCCAGAATTGTAGTCCTAACTGTTCCGACTTTATATAAAAATATAGGCTGAAGTGTTGCTAATGGGACGAGAGACATCTGAAAAAAAACTGTCTAGCGTTAGTTATAGCACCCGCACAATTTTATACCTTTCTTTCAGAATGATCCGGGTTTCCATTTTTATTCAGGAATAGATGTATGCAGCATCTTTTGGGTTTGAAATTGCTCTAAAACTGCACCGTATTCTTTTAGTAATAACCCGAATGTGACTGAGATTTGAGATGGGAGTAGGGCAGTACAGTGAAGAGTCACTGGTCCTCTTACCCATGTTCGACAGAGCCTGTGGCTTCGGTTCGAGCTGCACCCCAGGAATGGGCGATTGTGTCCGTGTAACTCTATATGTGGTAATAAGAAAGAGGAGAAAAACAACAGTAAAAACAATATAACGGGCTAAACAGAGAGACGATTACATGTCTTTTAGATTGAGGGAGGGAGGGTGGGTAAGCAAGAGAGAGTCATCAGCACCAACCAGACTTACTTAACCTCAGGGGCTGGAGCAATCAAGAGATAAGTATACTATATTCCGACCCTTTGACACTGAATAAAGGGCCTTACTGACAGTTTGCGAGAAGGGTAGCCCGGGACAGCTCAAGTCTAAAAAAAACTTTCTATCTTTGTCCTGTTGTTTTGCATATAGCGTCATTTTGATTGTCAGTGGCAGTTGTATTATACCAAACCACAGAAAAACAGAATTCCTTGCGCGTTATAGCGTAAGCAGGGTTGTAGAAGTGAGGGATAAAGGCGGAAGTTGAGCCCCTCCAGAATCATGTTATGTACTCTCATACTTACGTGTAATGGTTTGTACATAGAAAATGACGTATTCTGCAGGTTGCATGCTTCAGTTAATGAATACCACAGAAGTCTAAAATAAATATCTTTTTGCGATAAATTTTACACTGCTGCTATTTTAATAAAAAAGTATAATGAGATACATTCACGTGTCTTTGACTACTTAGTATGGCTTATTTTTATACAGCTGGTACATATTATTCTTAAAAAAGCTTATTTTCTATCTGCTTCATGTTCATCATTTGCAGAAATAGTTTACTACGCATTACGTTGTAAGTACAAGGAGGATACAGAAAACTGAAGTGATAGCCAAATGTTTAAAAGTGGGATGCTCTATGCTGTCCTTGAAATCATATACTCTTTCCATGACGTCGCGAGAGGTGACAGTCCTTCAGAAAGTGACAACGGACTTCCCATAAATGTCTGGTGCCGCAAGAAATTTATATTGAATAAATAGTTTGTTTCAACAGTTCTACACTCTTTGTCTATCTCTTATGGTTTACACTTACAAAATTAAATATAAAACTTCAAGCAAACGAGAAGGACTTCTCTGGAAAAATTCAAGACAACATTTTATTTTTCATGTAAATTCCTTAAATATATTGTGTTATAGCAAAAATCGTTACAGCCGTTTTTGAGAAAATAAAAAGTATGGAAATATTTTTCATGTAACGGGTGGTTTGGGGTGGGGGGATTTTGTTAAATCTTCATGTCGCAGCTTTGGAAGACACCGAACTTCATTACGAAGGTTAGGTCGTCCTCTGTAGTCTACGCGTACTATGTTAGCTTCTAGCCCCCGAGGTCGCGGGTTCAAATCCGGCGGAGAGCGATGGACTATTTAGGGCGTAAACATCCTTAACATGGCTTCCTTCGGAAGGTAAATAAAGCCGGTTGCCCCGTGTCGTAGATTTACGACACGTATAAGAACCTCAAGCCTGATAAAGGGGCCTCTGAACAATATTTCCGGTCTTTCACGCCCAATATAGCAATACCAGGTGACCCAATCGCGCCGTATTTCACGTGTACAGATATTCCTTCGTGCATTAAATCAGTTGCAGAACCCAACGGGGCAATTCCAAGTAAACGCAGGTCAGTGAGGAATTGGCGCATTAAAGTGAGCAAACTTCGATCTACTCCTCTTGCTTATCAGCGAAGACAATGCGCGGATCGTGCTCATTGAAAAGCAGTTCCCATACTTGCCCCAGTCTATGGTGATAGACAACAGTATAAACAGACCGAAATGACCTTAGAATGGTTTCCACTTCAGTTAGAGATTTTTATTGTTGGGTAAACTCACTGTTTGGATTGACAGATAATTAAAATGCCTTTATTTTACCTATCAGAATACGCCGATAGCTAGTTTTACTTTCTCTGCCACTTACATAGTAGGTAGAGAAGGTATTGCATTCCACCCAAAAATTCGATACCAAGACTTCGCCCGAAATACATGCTTTGAGGCTCCTTGAATAAAAAAGAGCATTTTTAGTAAAAGCTCCGTCCATGTGTGTGTGTGTGTGTGTGTGTGTGTGTCTGTAAATAGCATAACTCAAAAATGAAAAGTCAGATAAATACCAAAATTGGTATATAGGTTCAGTACCTTTCAAAGCTGCTACATGTAGATTATCAAGAAAATCCCACACCCCAAACTACCCTTTACACGCAACACTTTTCAAACTTTTCTATTTTCTAAAAAACGGTTCTAACGATTTTTATTAAAATATCGTATATTAAACGTATTCAAGTGCAAATATGATGGATATCTTGAATTTTGTGGGAATAGCCTGTGAAGTCCTTTTCATTTGAAGGGAATTTTGTAAAACCTTGTATATCTGGTAAACGTTAAGCGATAGACGAGGATTCACAAAGATGCAGATCCCTTTAAAACACACAATGTACTTGAACTAACTTTTTTGTGGCATCAGCATTTCCAAGATATCCGTTATTACTTAGCCATTTTTTTAAAGCCCTGTCGATTATCAGTTGTTTCTCGCTATGTCATGAAATGAGTGTGGAATTTAAGACCAGCATATAGCTTCCAGTTCTTAAACATTTAACTATAACTACTCGCTTTGTATCTATAACAAAATGTGTAATGCAGCTATTCACCGTCTAGAATTGCAGCACTCCTGGTTCAGTGATTGAAATTGAGTTTTATTTATGGACACTCTAACTACTGTGGTCTTTAGCGTCCCATTTTATATTGGGCGTGAATGACCGGTAATTTTGTTCAGAGACCCCTTTATCAGGCTTGAGGTTATTTTACGCGCCGTAAATCTACTACACAGGACCACCGGCTTTACTTCCCTTCCGCAGGAAGCCATGCTAAGGATTTTAGGCCCGAAAAAATCCATCGCCCTCCGCCGGGTTTGAATCCGCGAACTCGGGAACTAGAGTCTAGCATGGTAACTACTACACCACGGAGGACGACAGTTCAGTGGTAGAGAGTTAGATTACTGCTCCTGTGGTTGCAAGTGCCGATCACCGTGGAACGTCTTAAAAAATCAAAATGAACAAAACCAAACAATGAGTCATGTCTCTAATGAGTCATGGACTGTGGTGTGAGGAAGACAGGGTTGGACATTGAACTGATCAGGCAGCGTTATGTAAGCATGTCACTCTAGTATTCCTCTCTGCACTCTACTCTGTCATAATGTCAAATGCCATAGATTGAATTAGGACCTTGAAATTGCTTTGGTTAAAACTAAACAGTCGTCAGTAGGGTTAAGGAAATCGTCGATAACGTTATTGGCATAGTAAAGCTATACACTACGTACTATCTTTCAAGAAAGTAAATGTACACTTTTCGCGGGTCAGTATCATTCAGGCGTTCTGTAATTATGGTGTATGAAAACTAAATCGGCCATGGTCGTAGATGTATACTGCTGTGGTCGCCATTTTAACCTGTCACTCACTTTGAGGAATTCTGTGGCTATATTAACCCAATATGACGAAATACGACCACAAAACAAGTAGCATTCCTTTGCCGCTGAGCTATTAGCTGCATGGCATTAGATAATATGCAAAACAAAAACTCAAAAACAAAAACAACGTAAAACACGTGGAATGATGATTTTAATAGAACCAACATCTATATTTATATAACCCACGAACTAACATAGCTGTCGTAGCTCAGTGGTAAAACGCACGCTGTGTCAAGTGTGCCGAGTATTCAGGATTTGATACCCAGCATATGATCATACCTTTTATTACAACTTTTTCACTTTGTAAGGCGTAGCAACGAACAAACTTACAGTTCTCCTGTGGCTAAGCTATTACTACATGATTTCAAAGAAAATGCGACCCGTATAATAAGCAACTTGTCGAAACAAGGAATTGAAAAGAAAAACGAAATCTTGTGTTTTAGAACCTGGTATGACCGCCCCCAGCTACGATTACATGTTTATTATTTCGTGCATGTTTGCAACCAGTGCAGAACGCAGGTTTGGATTCTTCTGATAATGTTGCCACAGTTCCATCAAGTGAGCAACCAGATTCACTCGCACCCTGTCTGATCGACATTCTTCCCATTCGTTTACCACGGAGGCCCATACCTGTTCAATGGGGTTCAGATCAGGAGATCTTGGAGGCCAGTTCATGCAGATTATTTCTAAATGCCTTGTTAGCCAATCCTGGGTATGCACAAAACTAATGTTGTACATAAATACATATTCTTCTTGTTCTAGGAACCTAGCACGAAGGGATGGCAGCAAAGTGTTTTCGAGAATATCTACATAAATTGCACCCTTCATTCTTTCTGGCACTTGAATTAACTCCCATGGACATGATTATGTCATTTAGGGCCAAAAGTGCTGCAATTCTTCCCGAATGTTCTGTTCGAAAGACGTGCTAGGGCGCGTATCTAGTTCTCCGTAGTCTATACAGACATAGGATCCCTTGCTGGTCGGATCGAAATTTCTTCTCGTCACTCCAGATTACCAGGTCGCAGTAAGCCTGAGGAAGGTCAATATTACGCTGTGCGCATTTTAACCTTCCTGAGTGAAAAGGAGCTTAGTGGCAGGACGATGCGTTGCAATACCGGCATCCTTTAATCGTTGGCGTTATATTTACTTTCTTTAAAGCTAGTACGCAGTCTGGCGCTTTAATGTTTTGATTTACTCTCCTATGCGTTTAGGACGTAACAATAATATTAATAATGAGAATAATAATAAGAGTAAATAGTAATTAGCAACGATAATAACAGTGCTACTACTGCGAATAATATAATAATAATAATAATAATAATAATAATAATAATAATAATAATAATAATAACAACAGCAAGCAAACAAATTGCAGTGAAACACTACGTTTTCTCCCGTTTGCATGATTTTCGTTACGACGCTTCAATGCTTTGATTTATCTTTATATAACATAGTGTCGACTCGCGTAGCTCTGTAGATAGAGCTGCTGAGCGAGAGATCCTGGGTTCGATTCCCGGCTGGGGTTAGAAATTTTTCTCTAGCCAAGATTTTTCCCTATACTCCCCAGCGTCTGAAAGTATGAATGAGAGTGTGAATTAAATTTACCCAACACTCCTTGTTTAGAGCTGAATAGCATATATGACTTGTAGGATAATCAGATGTATCTAGGAGCTCGAAAAAACGTAACTTGTCCTGGTACACATCTTCAATTCTCACTCGATGAATGAATGAATTGGTGTCCATGTACATAAGCTCCATAATACGGTAACAACACATCATAGTGATAGTGGTACGTTAATGTCTTGCAGATGTCCAACACACTCACTCCAATGTATATAGGCATGTTGAACACAATCTGTCGGGATGCCATATGTACAGCAGCTAGGATGGTAGCATATATTGTTCGATCGATAAACGTAGGCTAGGCAATTAACTTTTTCAGAGCTTTCTCATTTGTCACCAACCGTATATCCGCACGATTATGCAGGTTCTCCATAGTTTTACCGAACATAGCATTGTTGAACAGTTTGTGGAGATCCTTCTCAAAATCATTTGCGGCCTGTTGTCGTAGTCTGTTGCTAAATTTCACATGAAGTTTTAACCACTGAGACTGTCGGAATTGTAGCACACGACGGATTTTTGCTAGCCGTAGTCCATGATTAAGAGCTTGCTTAAAAGCCTTGTAATGTGCTACATACTTCTTTCGAGGTCCAAGATGAGGTATCAGTTTCTTTGTCGTTGAGTCCTTAGGTTTCATGCACTCAGGCAGGAAAGGTAGGCCGTTGTGTGGATCGTGATGCTCTGCAGCATACTCGATGTCAACTTCTAATATGTATCCATGAGAACCATCTTCTTGTAGTCTTTCTAAGTCGATTTTTTCAGCTGACACCCACTCAAATCCACCAAAAGGTAGGGCGTGACACATGGCCAAGCATGTTGGTTATTGGCGTCCTAATATGCAATAAATTGGGTACGTCTGCGTAGATGACGTAAGGCAGTTTCAACATCCTTTCAAAAATTTTAAACTGTACAATTAATTTCTCGTTTGTATGTATAACTACCCTTACAAAACCATGCTGATTATAGATGGCGGCATTTTCTTTAGATTTTCCAGCCCAATTCGACCGCACTGATAATCAAAATGTGTAAAACGACGTTTACAGGTATAAACACGTTCCCTATGCATTGTTTTCTGACGTCAAATCAGTTTTCAAAATTCTTAATATAAACGTAGTGATGTCTCCCACTACTGTCACTCAATAGTAGGAGGTCACGGTGTTCAGGTAGTTCAGTCTTAGCGACCTTTATTGGATACACTTTATGCTTCTCACCCAAACCGAAGACTTTGATAGACATCCTGTTAAGCTTCTCAAATTTAGGTATTTGAGAAAGTGGCGTAGGGTAGGAAACGCCGTTGAAGTCATATTTATTAAGTTGCTCGTACTTGCTCACGCGATGAGGCTTGACGCTGACGAATCTGGCTAATACAGAATACATAAAGCATAGCTAATCAGTTAAATTCTGGATGTTAATGCAGGATTTTCTTGTTTCAACAGTTGGATGCAGGGGTATGTAGCTACTTCCTCGTAACGGATTGTACTTGCTAATACGAAGGCGAATTCCTTCTACAGCAAGCAGAGCCCAGTTGCTACCCTTAAGTTGTGATTCCTCCATTTCAGTAACCAACTTCTTTATTTTCGTTTTCAACATAGAGTCCAGGCCCGTTTCTAGGAAAACAGCTTGATTCTGGGTTTTAAATGTTTTGTCGCTGGTTTCTTGGATACTGTTAAAAATTTACACTCAGGTTGGAGATTAATTTTCACACACTTGTGAATACCAAGCTGTTTATGTACAGTCTGGATTATTCGCTGTTTCACCTCATGCAGGTACATATTCAGGTCCTTAATTGATTCATTTAGTCTAAAGATTGTCATATTTATTCTTAAGGTCGCCTTTGTTAAAGTTAATATCTGGCAATCCATTTTTAAATTTCTTTTAAAATCAACTCAAGCGCGGGTTTAACGCATATAATGGCTGTCTTCATATGCTAAATACGGCACCCCGGTCCCCACCACCCGGGGTCGTCATGTAGGGTATGTGTTCGTGTCCACTGTTCAACTACAGTCCCGCGGGGGGCCATTGCATGAGCTGCTGGCTTCTGACAGCGATTGGGTCCCTCTGTCTATGTCTATGGTGATTATCCGTGTTAAACCTCCAGGATGACTACTGCCGCGTTTTACATTAGCAAGCCGGAAGGGTGCACTTCCTCTTGGTGGGCGAGAGAGCGCGCGGAAAAGAGGTGGAGGAAGGTAGCAACAGGCAGGGAAAGGGAAGGAGTGCTGGGTATCCGCCCAGGGGCTCACCTTATGTGAGTACGGGTTAGGCGTACACGGGGTGCCCGAGCCTTTCTTCGCCATTTTCATCCGTTCATCCCCGTCCGGTCGAGGTGGGTTCGTCCTCGTGACCGGGGGACTCAAGGTAGGCTCTCGTGCGTTCTGTGCATTTCATTACATGACGCCCCTCGCCATCGTTTCTTACTTCTCTCTTTACGCACATTTCGCCCCACGTCCATACATTTACACATCTCTTGTACTTCTTCGCCGGCCTACCTTGCGTGCGAAACGCCCACACACTTTTAGTTTCTTTTATCCTTTTATTTTAATCCTCCGTGGACACAGCCTGACAGATACCCGCGCACTGGGTGCGCAGCTGGATGTGTGGGTAATGGTGTCATCCCCACCACCCGGGGTCGTCATGTAGGGTATGTGTTCGTGTCCACTGTTCAACTACAGTCCCGCGGGGGGCCATTGCATGAGCTGCTGGCTTCTGACAGCGATTGGGTCCCTCTGTCTATGTTCTGGGGGGTGTGACCCTGGGGTGAGATAGGTATAGATAGGCCACTCTCCCAAGCCGGGGTAACGCTCGGGAAGTCAGAGCCCGAGGTCGGAGACGGTTGCAATGGTGGATTATTTATTCCTCTATGGAGCACCCTTTCTCCATTATTAATAACAAGCGCCGTAAAGTAATTGCAAGAGAAGTAGCATCACAAACAACTGGTTAATAGTTAGTGATTTCGCGAACTGAGGAACGTCAAACTTTTCAGATGGTGAACCCTTTTATTGTACAGAAGGCATTGACGCTATTGCCGGTGCGGTTAAGTGCTGCATTCGTCTACGGATTGGTTCATTGTTGGTTCAAACCAAATCCGAACAGCAGAGTAAGTTATTGTTGCGCGCCACGCTTCTCCATGGCTATCCTTTCCGTGTTGAGAAGCACCGCACCTTGAATTCCTGTCGAGGCGTTGTCACCACGCATAGCCTCGATGGTATATCGGACGAGGACCTGGTAGAATATCTTGCAGACCAGAAGGTGACAGCGGTTCATTTTGTGCAGGCCAAACGCGACGGAGTATTGGTACCTACTCGTACCCTGTTTATAACATTTGCTGGCGTCGATCTGCCCACGAGCATTTCATCAGGGTACGAACGCATTGCGGTGAAGCCCTATATTCCTAGACCTCTGCGTTGCTTTAAATGACAACATTTTGGGCATACGCAAGTCTCTTGCAAGAGATCCGTTTCCATCTGTGCCTTTTATAGTGAGCCCTCACACGATGGTACCTGTTTATCCGCCCCGTCTGCGTAAATTGCAAAGGGTTCCATTCTGCTTCATTTGCCAACTGTCCGCGGTATTTGGACGAGAAGGCGATCCAGGAGATCCGGGTAAAGAGAAATTCTCCTTCGCAGAAGCCCGGAGGCGTTACCATGCGCTCCAACCTTCGCTCCTGCGATCGGGAACATTCAGCTCTGTTGTTGCCTCGCCAGTACCCCAGAGGGATGCCGTGACTCAGACTTGGACGATGACGGCATTGACCGCCACTACCATCCGGCCGTCTCCTTCTGGCACAGTTACAAAGCCATCTAACGCTAGTCCTAAGGTACTGTAGTCCCAAGCCCTTGAGAAGAACTCCAAGCACAAACTACGCAAGGAAGATTTTTTGAAAGACCCTCCGCGTGCGCGCGGTAAGAACAGTTCACCTTCTCCTCCTCGAAGGTCGCAGTCCCAGGATGCTCCTGAGACAAGCCGCGCTCAGCGGCCACCTTCACCCATTGCCACCCAGAACCGATTCACGGCGCTTGAATCGGTTTCTGACACTGAGCGCGTGGGCCCTCCCTTCGAGGTTCCTATGGAGTCTGACCAACTCCATACAAAAAGCCCGAGCCCCAAGGTTAAGCACAAATTTGTTTTGAGACGCCCTTCTCAGTAAGAAGTTTATCCCTTTTCTTCATATCTATCCTGACCGGAATTTACGCGGTGTACAATCGCATAGGGCGGAATTGCAACTTTTATTGCGCTCCCATTCACCTATGGTCGTGTGTGTGCAGGAGACTAATCTTCACCCTCGCGATCCTTTTGATCTCAGAGGGTATACTCCGGTTCGCTACGATCTTGAACCGGAGGAGGGTACTCCTTCTCATGGAGGTGTCATGATATTAGTGCGTAACGACGATCATTTTCAAACTCTCGCACTTACGTCCGACTTGCAAGCTGTTGCCGTTAGACTACACTTACCCGGCTCTATCTTTTATGTTTGCTCTGTATATTCACTTCCATCATTTCCCCTTGCTCACGCGGACGTTCGAGATTTCCTGTCCGCACTCCCAACACCATTTCTTCTGTTGGGAGATTTTAATGCCCATCAGCCCTTGCGGGTTCGCCAAGGGCTTGTGCGAGGGGGGCCCTTCTTTCGGAAATTTTTTATCAGTTCAACCTCTCTATTCTCAATAAAGGTGAACCTACATTTATTTCTGGTTCTTCTGGTTCATTCTCTTACTTAGACCTTGCCGTATGCTCCATCCAGCTTGTTAGTCGTCTGCAGTGGAACGTCGTCGGTGACACCTACTCCAGCGACCATTACCTCTGCATCGTTTCTCTTTTGTCTCACCACGTCCCGCATTCCAGAGAACCTACCTGGATATTCAGTAAAGCCGACTGAAGTTTGTTTTCCAGCCTCGTGTCTTTTGCGGACCAGCCCTTCACTTACATTAAACAAATGGTGCAGTACTTTGCGCCTACGATTCTATCTGCAGACGAACGCACAATTCCCCGTTCGTCCTCTCAACCTCGACGGATCCCTGTTCCTTGGTGGAACGAGGAGTGTCGGGTTGCCGTTCGTGCCCGTAGAACTGCACTAAAGGGTGTTTCGGCGACACCCTACACTTGATAATTTGGTTACTTTTAAACAATCGCGCGCCAGGGCTCGTCGCATTACTCAGGATAGCAAGAAGGTATCTTGGACTCGTTTTGTCGAGTCTTTTAATCGCTTCACGCCTTCCACTGTTGTTTGGGATAAACTTCTTCGCTTCTCCGGTAAACTGTCACATTGTACTGTGTCTGGCCTTCAGGTTTCCAATGCCACCATAGTGGATCCGGCTGCCATTGCTAACACTCTGGGTGCTGCCTTTGAGGTGGCTTACAATTCTGCCCATTATTCCGCTGGCTTTCGCAATCCAAAGACCTGCTGGATTCGGAGACCTACAATTTTCGGTCTGCTAATACCGAGTGTTATAATGCACCTTTCACAATGCAGGAGCTGGAGCACGCCCTCCATTGCTCTAGGCACTCCGCTCCTGGGCCGGACGGCATTCATGCCCTGATCCTTCTAGGCGACAGTAAATTCTTTGCCTTACAGGTCTATAACCGTATTTGGCAAGACGGATTTTCTGCTTCTGTTTGGCTCGAAGCCACCATTGTCCCAATCCTTAAGCCTGGGAAGGATCGCCAACTACCTTCCAGCTGCCGCCCTATCTCCCTCGCCAGTTGCATTTGCAAGGTGATGGAGCGCATGATCAACGGGCCGTTGACATGTTGGCTTGAGTCTCAGAAACTTCTAGCTAACGCTCAGTGCGGATTTCGTCGCCATCGCTCTACCGTCGAGCATCTGTTGTCTCTGTCGACGCATATTATTAACGGATTTCTGAGAAAGTGTCAAACAGTGGCTGTGTTTTTTGACCTGGAGAAAGCTTATGACACTTGTTGGAGGGGCGGCATTTTACGTACACTTCACGTATGCAATCTCCGCGGTCGTCTCCCCATATTTCTTTGGGAGTTTATAACGGACCGCGTCTTTCGTGTACCTGTAGGCTCGGTTTTATCTAGTCATTTTATTCAAGAGAACGGAGTACTGCAGGGCTCTGTACTCAGTGTCATACGTTTTGCGATAGCTATCAACCCCATTGTTGATTGTGTTACACCTGGAATTTCATCGTCCCTTTTTGTTGACGATTTTGCCATTTATTGTAGTTCACGGCGGACCTTCTACTCAAACGCCGTCTTCAGAGCTGTATCGACCGTTTCTACGCCTGGAGTAACGACAACGGCTTTAATTTCTCCGCCGAGAATTCCATCAGCATCACATTCTGGTGCCGGAAGGCTTTCCCTTCGCTCTCTCTCCACCTTGGTTCGGAGATCCTTTCATTTGCAGACGAGGTGAAACTTTTTGGGTTGATCTTTGATCGAAAGCTGTGCTGGACTTCTCACGTTGCTTTTTAAAAGAAAAGTGTGACCGTGCCCTTAATATTTAATGTGTTTTATGTGGCACATCCTGGGGAGCTGATCGGACCGTTCTTCTACGTCTTTATCGCTCTTTGGTCCGATCCAAGCTTGATTACGGGTGCATTGTTTATTCATCGGCACGTCCATCTGTGTTACGTCGCTTGAATACCATTCATCATCGTGGTATAAGAGTCGCTACAGGGGCCTTTACAACTAGTCCTGTACCCAGTCTGTACGCTGAAGCTGCAGAGCCTCCGCTGTACTTCCGGCGTGTGATGCTTTTGTGCAGCTGTACTTGTCGAATCTCAAGCTTGCCTAACCACCCGTCCTTCGAGTTATTTTACGAGGATTCGCTTAATCGACAATTTTTAGTTAGCTCCTCTGCATTACTACCTCCAGGGGTTCGATTTCGACAACTCCTTCGGCATTTGGTGGTTACGCCAGCGCCGGCCCTGTCCAGGGGGGAAACGCTTTTTCCTCCATGGTTGCGCGTTGAGACCCACTGTCTCCTTGGGCTAACGTCGATGCCGAAGTCTGAGACCCCTTCTTCAGTCCTTAGATCCGCGTTTTAGAACTTCAGGCAGAATTCGGTGACGTGCATTTTATATATACTGACGGGTCTAAGACTGATGTTGGAGTAGGGTGTGCCTTTGTTTTTGGTCAACGTAGTTTCATCTTTCGTTTATCCGGGCAATGTTCTATTTTTACCGCCGAACGTTTTAGTATTTATCAATCTATTTTATACATTCAGCGGAGCGACTTGCGGCATTGTGTTGTTTGTACGGACTCTATGAGTGCCCCTCAGAGTATTACCGCGCTGTACATTAGCCACCCCCTCGTACAGCGCATACATGACCTGCTCCACTCGCTTGGTGTCTCTGGCATCAACATCTCCTTCTTGTGGCTTCCAGGTCATGTGGGCATCTCAGGTAATGAATCTGCCGACGCCGCTGCCAGATCGGCGATTTCATTACCCAAAGATTTTACCTCTGTTGTTTCCTCCACAGATTTGTGCGTTATTTTACGTAGCCGCATCCTCTCGCTTTTGAGGTATGAGTGGACGGCCCTCCGGGGGAACAAGTTGCGGGAGGTTAAGCATCTCCCGTTAGTCTGGGGTACCTTTTCTCGTTCGTGTCGTCGGGAAGAGGTATTTTTAGCTGGCTTACGAATCGGGCATTGTCTTTTTAGTCATAGATACCTGCTCAGTGGTGACCCCTCAGCACTATGTGAGCAGTGTGATGCGCCCTTAACGGTGCCTCACATTTTAACAGAGTGTCAAGTTTTAGTTCCGTAGCGCGTTCGTGTTGGACTGCCTGTTGGCCTAGCCAACGTTTTGGCAGACGACGCGCGTGCTGTAGAATGGCTTTTGCGTTTTATCAGTGACATTGCTTTTACTCGACGCATTTGATGCGCTGAGAGTCTTTTGACTGTGATTTTATATTGTCCGTTTAATGGGGCCTCTACTCCCTAGTGAACATCTGGCGCTCATGTCCCTCGCATTGTACAGTTCTTGACACGTTGTTTCACTCTTCTATTGACCATGCTTTTAGTGTGTTCGTTTTTGGAATTTGGTGTTTTGGTTTTTACCTTTATGGACATCGCGGGTTTGTGCCCGTTTTTTAATTATATGCGTTTTTTTACCCGTCTTTTATTTTTGGACTGTAAATTTTATACTTTGTAAGGGCGCTGATGACCTTAGCTGTATAGCGCCCTTAAACCGCATCTCATCATCATCATCATCATCACTGCGGAGTATGAGCGAGAGCGTGGTGGGGATAACCTATACTAGCTATGGAGGCAGGAACGAGAGCACTTCATTACAGCCTACAGCCCTTTTTAATTGGCGGTGTGTCTCAAAAAATATATTATTACTGTTCAATGCATATATTTCCTGATTGGAAAGAAATAGCGATATGCGATGGTGGTTGATTATATCCTTGGAATGTGGGTTGAATCCAGTGGCATGAATACAAATTCATCTTCGAATAACATCAACAGTAATTAAGATAATATGTCGAATAAACGTTTATAACATAAGCTAGTTTCTTTGCAATACATATTTGACTACTTTCGTCCGGCCAGAATATTACATCTCTTAAATGAATGCATAAGTAAAAGGTAAAGTAAGCGTAAATAACTCATAGAACACGCGAGATTCTGGCGTGCCTTGAAGAGGCTCGGAGAGCTATTGATCCGCCCTACGTAGCGGTCTCCCGCTCAATGAAGTGGTCTTGTCCCTGCCTCCATGGCTAGGCCAGGTTATCCCCACCCCGCTCTCGCTCATACCCGCACTCCTTCTGTTTCCCACTCTGTCGCCTACCATGAGAAACTGCGGTTTCCGGCTTGCTAATGTAAACGGAGGCAGTAGCCATCTTGGACGGTTTAACACGGATGGTCGCTATCTTGTGTATTTAACATACGAAGACAGCCATTATATGCGTTAAACACGCACTTGTGTTGATTTTAAAAGAAATTTAAACATTGATTGCAATACATTATCTTTAGTAAAGGCGACCTTAACCCTCTTAGCGCCAGAGCCGATCTAATCGGCTTTCTGAAACCAGCTGTAGAGAGCCAGACGCCTGCCTCTATTTACCGGTGTAAAGTGCCAAGGGTTTTAGTCGGAATAGTCACTGTTGCAATAAACTGCATATAACTCGGGAGATCTGATTTCCAACGCCCGAAAACGTATTAATAATAATGTCCATGTTGTGTAACATAATTTTGTAACATTTACAGACACGATAACTCCATAAGAGCTCCAAAATATAGCAACAAATAAAATTATTTTCGTACTTTAAATTAAAAAAATGGGTGTTCAAAATGCACATAAGATTAATAAAAATATATAAATTTAAAGACTGATATTCCGTAAACAGGTGATATTGTGACATTTGTAATATCGTTAGCATTATTGCGTACGTGACCTGGTGGCCCAGATCGGATATTGTGCAATAGAGGAGGGGATGAAAAACCAGTTCTAGCGTAGCGTACCCACGCCGAGTTTAGCGTGGGTTGAGTCAGTCGAGTCGAGGTTCTGCTAGCAATCAGGTGTGTGTGCCGCTTGTCCATGCATACAGCATGGCGTCCCCACCGACAGGCAAGGAGGTATTGTAATTCTTTTTATCATAATAAATAGTTACCATCCAGTTAGTCTTGGTCTGGATTTCTATAGTAGATAGACCCTTCCCTTAGCCACATAATGAATTAAGAATATTGCTAGGGACGTTTTAGTTATATTTTCAGAATTTCGTTGAGCGTGCCTCGTCGTACCTCGCATAATGTGTGATAATATTCTATATGTTCACGGTACCTGTTGCTCTACCTGTTGAGCTAGAATAGTAAAGAGGTTACGACAATTGGCGTGAGTCGCCGGGTAAATTGGTGCGAGGCACCGGGTAATTGGAGGCTGCAAATTTTTTTTCTCTGAAATATAGCGTGTTTCGTCATCCACGTGTTCGTTAGAACATATAAATTGTTTTGTTGGCTTAAAGTTAAGGGTTTTGGTTTCGTAATTTGTGGTTTCCTATTCTAAATTCATCTTGCATAGCTTCTTAAAAGTCCCATGTCTGTATCTTAATTTCAAAGTCACTTGTAAAATTTTTGCATTGTGTGTCGGTGGCGTGGCGATAAAACCTTTGGCTCCATTTTTCCCCTTACCATGGCTTCACTTCTACTAATTTCTGTTTCGGTGTTAAATTGTTTGTACTGTCCCTTCTAAATTACTTGTTTTGTGAATTCTGTAAAACGTAGTGATATATTGGAACTTTGATAATATAGTTACATGTGTTAGCTGGTGTACGTAATATTGCGTTATTGATTGCGTGATCTTGTAATTTGGTAACGACTCGAATGTGAAGCAAATATTTTAAAGTTCGCGTGTTGCGTGTTTAAAGTTGCGTGTGTATAAAAAGTGAGGTGCATCTATTTGAAATAATAAAACAAAAAAAGTCAAGAAGAGCATATATATTAAAAGTTCATATTTGTGCATCGTACGCTCGTCGTGGTACGCATAGTGGTAGTACTAATAATAATAGTTTTGTTTCACCGTTGCCATGTTTGGTTTATCTAGTTACGTAAAGAATTTTTTTGGGGGAAAGTATTTCAAAATGATTAAATTAAGTAAAAGTTTCAGCTACTACCAGCTGTGCCAGTATCTTCACATAAATAGGTTTAATGTGCCTCCAATATGGACCAGTAGGACTTGTATGTTGAGGGATCAGCTATATGTGTGTTACCAGATTTTAGAAACATGCACCATTTAGTGGTAAAAATAAAACAAAACAAACCAACCTGTAAGTATGTGAACATTGTGTGTGCCAAAGTTTGTACAATTGAAAAGTTTCACAACTCAGATAGGTATGTTAAATTGTTATTGTTATTTCACTGACTAATGTTTAATTAAGCTTTGCTTTTCAGGAATAATGTGTGCTGTGTATGTCTCTGCTAAGTTGAAATTTTATCACCATTTTGTGTAACTAAAATTTTTAATTCTGTTTTGGGCATTGGAAATTATTTGGTTTGTCATGCTATGCTGCAGTGTATGTGTTTGATGTGTACTGTGTACTTAATTTTGTTTGATTTTCAGGAATGTTATGTGACAGTATTGTTTTGGCAGTGATGTGTTCTCTTCTGTTGCATTCGTTTGGTTTGATTTTGGGTTGCATTATGATGCTGTGATCATTTTCTTTGCAGAAAACTGTTGCAAGAGTTGTGTGTGTATGTTTGTGAGGTTATGTGAGTAGTATATGGAACATTTGCCTCGGTGGAAGTGCCAAAGAGTAACCCCGACGGTGGTATTGCGAGAGATGAGATGAGTTAATGTCAGCCTCGGTGGGAGTGCCGAAGAGTAATCCCGATCGTTGAAGTGTGAATGTTTGAGTTTTCAGGAGGGCTAACATGTACCTGGAAATTCGATGCGATGTGTTGAGAGATTTTTGCTCATTGGTGTTGCTGCAACGTGCCCAGTATAGCGTGTGTGGTGTATTCACACAAGAGAGTAAATGCAATGAGTTGAATGCAATGAGAATAAGTTTTTTTGTGTTTATGCAACAAGTTTAGTACCATCTTATATAACGAGTTTTAATACCATCTATTTTCCAGATTAATTTTGATTCGGTAGATGTGTATGCAGCAGTATAATGCTATGTTATTTGTGTCATTCCTGAAATATTAATTTGATTTCTTAAGTTTATGCCCATGTCAGGTATTTTTTATTTTGCAGCTAGTTAAATGAGACACGTCAGTGAAGAAATCTTATTTTCTCAGTAATTACTGTGTATGATAAAGTTGAAAACTAAGATGATGATGATTGAAATGATAATGGTCATAATGAGGTTGATAAGATAGTAATGTGGAGGAGAATTTATGTTATTGACAGTAAAGCATGAGTTTTTGTAGTTGAAAGCATGTAATGCGGTGTAGTTTGACGCATGTAATGTGGGTTTATTTTTGAAGTATGTAGCAATGCACATAGTAGTTTTAGGTAGTTATTTAAGTGAGTGTTGTGTATTATTTGGGCCATGGTCAGTATGAATGATCATTTCATTGTCATGTATGAATGTATTATAAGTGCACTTATTCCTTTTCTTTATTAGTAGTACCAGCTGGTTAATATAATATTGGGATCCCAAATAATTTGCTATATTTGTGTTGTGTTATTCTGTGTAAACAATAGATGAAAGTGATATAATATTTATGTATTCTGGCCCTTTTGTGTCTCCTTACTTGGATTCTAAAGCAGTTTTTGTCAAATTTTGGATGGTAACCCCTTGCAAAATTCAGTTTTTATGTCAATGTGTAGTCATTTTCTTTGCTAAACACTAAAATTGTCTGTTTGTAAACTTTGTTGCATTTTCAATTCACATTAGCGTAAATGACATACTACTTGTTTTTTATGTATGATGATCTTCTGGGAGCGCAAGTTCTATTCTTTTGTGATTCATGTTATAGTGATTTTGCTGATTCCGGAGCTCGGGTGTCCAGAGGAGTAACCCCGCTCTACAGACATGCCAGAGGTTGCAGATACACCAAAGGAATGCTGTCTTTCGTCCACTACACTGCAGTGGCATAAGGAGCCACTATTTCGGGGGGCAGTCCAAGTCAGCGATTGCCCTTCCCCACATCTTCAGCGACTTGCAAAACAGGAAAGACTCTGCAGCTGAAATTTCGTCGTTGTGTGTGATGTGGAAATTACACCCACAAACAGTTACGTCAAGACTTGGTGCAGTGTAGTGCGTATGTAACAGTGGCAGTACGGTGTAGTGTGCGTGTGCGGGGTACTCGTGACTAGGTAATATGTCTTGAATTAAATCATCCGTGGCACTCGAGACTCCATAGTGTTTCAATTAGCTTCACATACATGTAAAATAGGTATTACCAAACCTTCAACTTCTTCTTTGAGAGACATTTCTGCTCCATCCTGCCTTTGTAAATACCCAGATTTTGTTAATTTTGTAAAGTTTGTCATATTTGTTTCATTTTTTGTAATTCTTTGTCTACACAAAAACCATAAAAAGCCTCCTTGTTTCGACGGGGACTTCGATCTGGGTAGCCAGGGGAGGATGTGACATTTGTAATATCGTTAGCATTAATGCGTACGTGACCTGGTGGCCCAGATCGGATATTGTGCAAGAGTGGAGGGGATGAAAAACCAGTTCTAGCGTAGCGTACCCACGCCGAGTTTAGCGTGGGTTGAGTCAGTCGAGTCGAGGTTCTGCTAGCAATCAGGTGTGTGTGCCGCTTGTCCATGCATACAGCATGGCGTCCCCACCGACAGGCAAGGAGGTATTGTAATTCATTTTATCATAATAAATAGTTACCATCCAGTTAGTCTTGGTCTGGATTTCTATAGTAGATAGACCCTTCCCTTAGCCGCATAATGAATTAAGAATATTGCTAGGGACTTTTTAGTTATATTTTCAGAATTTCGTTGAGCGCTCCTCGTCGTACCTCGCATAATGTGTGATAAATATTCTATATGTTCACGGTACCTGTTGCTCAACCCCCATTGAGCTAGAAGAGTAAAGAGGTTACGACAATATGAATAAAGAGAGCCGGCTTTTAAACCGTATTAACATTTTAGATCATAAAACAATAAAGCGTAAAAGTATAAACAGGGCGGAATTTTCTGGTAGTCACCAAAATCTTGAAATGAAGAATAATATCCCTTTAGAGCCAACGTATACTTTGTAAGGCCTTCTGTTGAAATGTAAACGTTACGAATTGTCCCCACTCAGCTATATTAATGTTCTTTTTTATATTGAAGGCAGTAATAAACACTAAATAATAATTATACGAATTAATGAATTTGGGCTGAATTAATATAACTTCTGGTATATAAAATAGAAAATGTGTCTCCAGTAGATTTAAATTACACACGAGTCTATGCACATAAATGTTGACGAAAACACCTCAAATTTATTTTTAACACTTATGAAGGGTTGCACATTTTGTATGCAATCGTTTGTCACACTTGACGCACACAGTTCTCGATCGTCGTCTTTGTTCAGGAATATGACACACAATGCACTGTTTTTCCTTTTTTCCAGGTAGCAATTTCACACCGCACACCGGTCTGTAATTTGCAAGTGTCAGTAATGTTGAATAAATGTTACTTTGGGCAGATAACCACTCTTCACTTAATGAGTTTATAATGGAAGCGTAAAACTGTAGCCAAAACATTTTCGTTCCATTGCAATTTTCATGATATAGCAGATATGCATTTAGTACCATTCTTGAAGTAATATTAACGCAACCTTTCCCAATATTTCAAAGTTCTGCGTTCTTGTAAATAAAAATACAGCATCATGTCATTGACATCTATTCGCCCTATATAGCAATTGTAGTCCAAGATTACGTCGGGCTTCATTTTAGGCTCATTTGTGTTTCCTACTGCAGGAGTCACGTTAGATTCTTTTGCAGTTCCGTAGGTTGACAAAGGTATTACCTGATTCTTTTGAGATTTTTTTTGCTTAGATGCTACAAGTAACAAAGGCCCTTGCCTGAAGTATTTGTTAATGTTATTTTGAATTTATTCTTAGCAGCAGTCGGAATTCCCTTTCTGTTACGCCTAATTATGCCAGTTAAAGAAGTTCCTGCCCAACACAGATATTGGCGAGAGGAATGGATGTAAAAAAACTCTCTTTGTATATATGATGCCCTTACATGAGGTAATTGCCAATTGAATGTAGTTTGTTAACCATTGTGTATGCTAAGACATCGATTTTTATGGCTGCCTTGTCCTGTGAAGATTTTGCACCCCTATAGGTGTAGAAACCTAACCAGTATTTGCTGACCGCATCACATATCACCCAGAATTTTATCCCCCATTTATGATGATGCTTGTTTGGTATGTACTGCATGAGCTGAGTGTGACATTTGGTTCCCACTAAACTTACATCAATTGACAGTTGTTGATGAGGAGTGTAATGATGCCGAAATACTCCGTTTGCATGTTCCAAAATAGGCTGGAATCTAGCACACGGGTCATAATTTGGAGAACCAGGAGGAGAAAGCTTGGTGTATTCCGTCAAATGAAAAGAATTCAAAGGAAGTTGAAATCTGTTCCTGGAAAACATTTTTCCAAACCAAGGAGTATGGAAAATGTCTTTAGTACTCCAGTAGGAAAACACGGTTGGTTTTTTCACAAGCCCCATGTACAAAATAACCGCAATGAAGGCCCTTATCTCCTGCTCGGTTGTTCATAGCCAGGCTCTTGATCTTGCACTTGGTGAGATATCTCTTGCCGCAAGCACCTGATTTGCGTAACGATTTGTTTCGGCAACAATGAGGTCCAGAATGTAGTGGTGAAAAACAGATTGAAGTAAAATATAGGTAAAGAATCACGGTTAGGGGCATGCTTTGGTCCAGGGAATTCCAAAAAAGAGAATGTAGATAAGGAGGCGTGGTCAGTATCATAAGGATAAATTTCAGTGCAGGTTTCCTGCAGAGTATCATTTTCCTCATTGTTGCCGTCATCACCAGTAAAACCCTCTTCGGATTCTGAATCAACTCCATTGTCAAGTACCTTGTCTTTTCCAAAGGAAACGTTCAAATTCATCTTCTATTGCGGTGGAGAACCAGGGGGCGTGCCCGGGATGATACCATTAGAAGAATCGATTTCGCTATCACTATCCGATAATAGTGCATCTGCATCCATTTCACAATTATCGAAATATTCTAACAACTTTTCTTCGTCTACGCCTGGTTTGAAAATATCACGAGAAGCACTTGTCATATTTCACTACTACAGCACAACAGACTATCGTAAACTGAGGGATTGTTGTGAAATTCAAATACACCGTTACAAACCTTCCTGTCGAGGGACAAAAGATGTACACTTCCAAGTGTTTGCATTCCATGTCTATAGGATGTCACAAAAGTATGTTAAACCTTTGTTAATTTTTCGCAAGCCGATCTCCTCGGCGCTGGCACTAAAGAGGGTGGATTGTAAAAGGCGATCAGATCGTATCTGGCATTTCAAGGGAGGGCCGCCGCACTGCCGCTTGGCACCAAAGGGTTAAAAATAAAATATGACAATCTTTAGTCTAAATGCAAATTGCAGGGATCAGTGACTTTAAAATGTGTACACTCTTTGAGACAAAAATACAATAAATTTTCTAATCCGATTCTGCAAGCTTAAAATTGGAGTAACTCTGGAAAAAGTTACTTTGCTCGTGATTGTGGTCAAATGTAGCGGTTTTCTGTGATAACTGAGTATCAAGCGTGGCTTCCTGTGATAACTGA
Source organism: Deroplatys truncata (assembly GCA_030765065.1). NCBI lineage: Eukaryota > Metazoa > Arthropoda > Insecta > Mantodea > Mantidae > Deroplatys > Deroplatys truncata. Next base: position 4,449,128 of record CM060990.1, on the reverse strand, counting down.
GTGTCAAGCGTGGCTTTCTGTGATAAATGGGTATTAAGCGTGGTTTTCTCTTATAAATATATGTTAAGCATTTAAAAATGTCATATTGTGTACTGTTTCTTTGGGTGAACGAGGGCGAGATGTAAGGAAAGCGTTGGAAAAGAATTGAAAACACAAAATAATACCATAGCCGATTTTTCAGTCATCTGCTTCTACCATTACAACCCTGTCCAACACACGGCTTGTGTGAAAGAACAATTAATTCCACAAAGTAATAGATTATATACTTGAATTTAATTAAATAAGGTGAGAAACACTTCTACGCTAATTCTAAAGTATTATAAAAGAAATTATGTTAACTTTGGTGTGGAATGGTTTGCAGTGGTGGGTATGGTAGGTACTGAACGGAAACATCTGTCTGAATGATCGTGCGACAATACTTCTCTGCGCGTTTCAACATGTCGGGCTGTTCCCAGACAGTCTGTCTCCAGGTTTGACGTCATCTGGCATGGTAGTGGTATCGAATAAACCCGTTTTTACGGCCTGGTTCAGATGATAACGTCTATGGTTTGCATTCGGAGGTCGCTGGTTCGATTTCCGTAGGGACGGTCACTCTGACCTTAGGTTCCTCGCGGTTTTCGCTGGTCTGCAGGCGAATGCCTGAGTGGTGTATGCTAGCGCGAATTCGTTTCATTCTATATAACTTGCATCTTTCACGATGCTTCTAGAACCCCTGTTTCGATAACCGTCGGCCTCTCACTCCAATCTCGGATTCTTTGTGGTTTTCCGTGGTCTGCAGGCGAATGTCTGAGTAGTGTATGCTAGCGCATGTTCCTTTCATTCTATATAATTTGCATTCTCACGTATGCTTCCAGGACCCCTGTTTCGATTACCGTCGGCCTCTTACTCCGACCTCGGATTTTTCGTGGTTTTCCCTGGTCTGCAGGCGAATGCCTGAGTGGCGTATGCTAGCGTGATTTCCTTTCATTCTATATAAGTTAATCTTTCACTTATGCTTCTAGGACCCCTGTTTCGATTACCGTCGGCCTCTTACTCCAACCTCGGATTTTTCGTGGTTTTCCCTGGTTTGCAGGCAAATGCTTGAGTGACGTATGCTAGCGCGTTTTTCTTTCATTCTATATAATTTGCATCTTTCACGTATGCTTTTAGGTACCCTGTTTCGATTACCGTCAACCGCTCACTATGACCTCAGATTTTTCGTGGTTTCTCTTGGTCCGCACGCGAATCCGCAGTGGTGTATGCTATCACGATTTACTTTCATTCTATTTCATTTCCATCTTTCATTTCATTCGCATCCTTTTGCTTCCAGGTTTCGTTGCGCATGGTGAATATTTGTCCCTTACTCGGTTTACAAATCGTTCATCACCCTCACGAGCTAAGCACCAGAATCTTTACGATCATACCCGAACGATACATACATCTTCAGAGTACTTTACACTTACTCTAAGCATCTGAACCTGTACGGAGACGTCCGAATATCACCGAATAATACATGCATCCTCGCAATAATTTGCTCACTCACTCTAAGCACCCGAAGTTATAGGAAGATATAGATACACGCATTCACTTCTCCCAAGCACCAGAAGCAATACGAAGACGTACGAATACGTACAATCACACATGAACATCTCTGCGCTCCTCTCTAAATACATGAGCAGGCGTGAAGGCTTACGAATACACCCGAATATCGGTGTAACAGGAATTGAAATATAAGGGCTTAGACGCTTAATTACTGTTTAGTATTAAAATTCAGGATATAATTGATCTAAAAAGGTTCGTGACTCCTCTATAAATAGGGCGATCTCGGGCACTGGAATTCATTCTGCTAATTAACTCTGAGGTGACCACATCGTTGCACTCTCAGAAAATAATCGGCCTTCTAAAGTGTTATCAAGGTGAATAGGCGCACATTTTCTTGAAGAAAGGTTAATACGTTATTATACCAAGAAGAAAGGTGAATAAGTCCTCATATAAGGATATCATTCATAATGTATCAGGATATTCTTGTGGTAAATGCTGCAAGAAATTCTTCCGCGGTTAAGATAAAAGAAGGCATAAGCTACGTTGTAAGAAGCTCTTCAAATGTAAATATTGTAATGTAGCCTTCAAAGACAGTTATAAGAGTCGGCGACACGAGGATGCGTGTGAAATAAGCACGCCTCATAAGAAACGCAGCTTAGAACCTACTAAGCAAAAGTTATTATGCACAATGGATGACTGTGAATGAAGGAATATAAAACTTCATTCATTTTATACGTTGTGAATCAAATAAGGACCTGAATATGTACCTGCATCAGGCGAAACAGCTGTACATAAACCGCTTTTAGTCACAAGAGGGTGAAAATTAATCTGCAAGCTGAGTGTAGATTTGTTAACAGTGTCAGAGAAACCTGCGACAAGACATTTCAAACCCGGAATCAAGCTGTTTTCCTAGAAACGGACCTGGACTCTATGTTGGAACCGAAAATAAAGAAGTTGGTTACTGAAATGGAGGAATCACAACTTAAGGGTAGCAACTGGGCACTGCTTGCTGTAGAAGGAATTCGCCTTCGAATTAGCAAGTACAATCCGTTACGAGGAAGTAGCTACATACCCCTGCATCCAACTGTTGAAACAAGGAAAGCCTGCATTAACATCCAGAACTTAACTGATGAGCTATGCTTTATGTATTCTGTATTACCCAAATTCGTCAGCGTGAAGCCTCAACGCGTGAGCAAATACAAGCAACTTAAAAATAAATATGACTCCAACGGCGTATCCTACCCTACGCCACGTTCTCAAATACCTAAATTTGAGAAGCTTAACAGGATGTCTATCAACGTCTTCGGACTGGATGAGAAGCATAAAGTGTATCCAATAAATGTCGCTGATACTTAACTACCTGAACACCGGGACCTCCTACTATTGAGTGACAGTAGTGGAAGACCTTACTATGTTTATATGAAGAATTTTGAAAAAATTTTCGACGTCAAAACCTATGCATAATGGACGTGTTTATACCTGTAAGCTTTGTTTTACACATGTTGATGATCACTGGGGTGAACTGAGCTGGAAAAACTACAAGGAAATTTTGCCATCCGTAACCAGCATGGTGTTTAAAGGGTAGTTATGCCTACAAAGGAGAAATCAATTGTACAGTTTAAAAATTTTCAAAGGATGTTGAAACTACCTTACGTCATCTACGCAGACTTTGAAAGCATTCTCGCCTCATGCCATACATATATACCCAATCCTGAAACTTCATACAAACCCTTATCAGCAGCATGTAGCTATGAGTTTCTGCGTCTATATTAAACCGTCATCCGACGTTGAACTTCTGGAAACTGGTCTTTTTAAGCATTCCGAAGTATATCGTGGTGTTGATGCTGCTCAGAAGTTTATGGAATACCTGTCCTTCTTTGCAAAGGAAATTAATAATATATACAAATTTGTCATGGCTCTGAAAGTTACAGATCAACAGCAGATGAATTACAGTATGCTACTTGTGTGGAAAGACCTTTTCTGAAGAGAACTATAAAGTACGCGACCATGATCACATTAGTGGCAAATACCGTGGAACTATACATAATGAATGTAATTTAGCCTGCAAAACACCTAAATATATTCCAGTCTTCATGCACAACCCCAGTGGGTATGACTCAAACGTCATTGTTAAGGAGCTGGGACGCACAAGTGAGCGGGTGTAAGTAATTCCTAGCTCTGAAGAAAGCTATATATCGTTCTCCAAATACGTAGGAGATATAAAGCTTCGGTTTTTGAATAGCTTTCGGTTTCTCAATACAAGCTTGGATAAGCTGGTGAAAAATCTAACATCGTACCCTGAAACAATGAAACACTTCGGAGAAGACAAGATGTAGTTGATGACTCGTAAGGGAGTATTTCCCTATGATTACCTCACTTCATGGGATGTTTTGAACCAAACCTGCTTGCCTCCTAAGGATTCCTACAATAGATTGAATGAAGAAGAAATTAGTGGTGCTGACTACGATCATGCTAGAAACGTACGGGTGCTATTTAATGTAAGAAACCTGGGTGAGTACAGCGACCTCTATTTAATCTCTGATGTACATCTTCTAGCTGATGCCTTTGAGACATTTAGAGATCAAACCCTCAAAACACACAAAGTCGAACCTGCACAATATTTTACCGCTCCAGGAATTACATGGGACGCCATGTTGCTGTATACAAGAATTTAGCTGGAATTATTACAGCATTATGGCCAATTACTCATTATGGAATCCGGCATAAGAGGAGGTTTATGCCAAGTTTCCCACCGTTATGCCGAAGCAAACAACGCTTACATGGAGAACTATAATCCGTCGATACCAACCCAATTTATTACACATGAAGACGCCAATAACCAATATGGTTGAGCGATGTGTCACGTACTCCCTATGGTGGATTTGAGTGGGTGTCAGCTGAAAAAATCGACTTAGAAAGACCACAAGAAGATGATCCTCATGGATATATATTAGAAGTTGACATCGAATATCCTGGAGAACATCACGATCCACACAACGACCTATCTTTCCTGCCTGAGTGCATGAAACCTAAGGACTCAACTACAAAGAAACTGATACCTCATCCTGGACCTCAAAAGAAGTATGTAGTGCATTACAAGGCTTTTAAGCAAGCTCTTAATTATGGACTACGGCTAGCAAAAATCCAACGTGTACTACCATTCCGACAGTCTCAGTGGTTAAAACCTGATGTGGAATTTAACAACAGACTACGACAACAGGCTGCAAATGATTTTGAGAAGAATCTCTACAAACTGTTCAACAATGCTATGTTTGGTAAAACTATGGAGAACCTGCGTAATCGTGTGGATATACGGTTGGTGACAAACGAGAAGACTCTGGAAAAGTTAATTGCCAAGCCTAGGTTTATCGATCGAACAATATATGCTACCAACCTAGCTGCTGCGCATAAAGCATCCCGACAGATCGTGTTCAACAAGCCTATATACATTGGAATGAGTGTGTTGGACAACTGCAAGACATTAATTTACCACTATCACTATGATGTGTTGTTACCGTATTATGGAGCTTATGTATATGGACACCGATTCATTCATTCATCGAGTGAGAACTGAGTATGTGTACCAGGACAAGCTTCATTTCTCTGACATCTTTATTCATCTGATTATCCTACAAGTCATATATGCTATTCAGCTCTAAACAAGGTGTTGGGTAAATTTAAAGATGAGGCTAATGGTAAAATCATCCAGCGCTTTGTCGGATTACGACCAAAGATGTGTGCACTAGATATCCACGGCTTAATGATAAAAAGATTAAATGCATAAAACGTAGTGCTATTAAGCAGTACGTCACATTCGAGAGTTATACTGACTGTCTTAAAACCAGAGAAATCATAAGAACGCACGTGAATCTGATCCTGTCCCGGGAGCATGCTCTTGCCACAATGCAAGTGAATAAAATTACATTGACTCCATACGATGATAAAAGAGTTATTGATGAGGATGGGATAACTACATATGCGTATGGACATTATCGTATTACAAACAGTGTTTAAAAGAATGTAAGTCGAAGATAAAGATTTTCTCGTGAGTCTGCAATCTTAAAAAAATTAAAATTATGCGTGTGCTCTGTATGCATCTAGCAAACGCATGATGAAGAAAAATAACAATAAAAAGATGGAAGGGAATGTGTTAGGAGTAATCCTAGTGCTAGTCTCAAGCCCAGATAAAGAAGGAAGGCACCTACAAGAATTAAAATAAAGATATTTTGACGTAAAGCTTTTCAATTAAAACTCTTAAATAATAAAACCTAAATAAAACATAGCAATTTCACCAAAAGAAAGTCATGGTTATCTCTGGTTAGCCAGATTAGATTAAACGATGACTGAGTAGAATAGATGATGAGAGGATGGTCTGGGATTGCTTAGGTTAAGCTAGGCTAGGTTCGCGTACTGATTGTATAAGTTATGAAGGATGGGTTAGCTTAGATTGCCTTAGCAATGTGTTGGCTACGTGTTGATCTCACGTTTTGTTACGTGGTTACATGGTTGCTACGTGTTGTTACGTCGTGTTACGTTTCTGGTTACGACATGTCGCGTGGTGTTACGTGGTTACGTGCTTATGTTACGTGGTGTTACGTTGGTTACGTCTTGTAATGTGGTGTTACGTTGGTTACGTCTTGTAATGTGGTTACATGCTTATGTCACTTAGTGTGACGTCTTGTTACGTCTTGCCACGTGGTTACGTGCTTATGTTACGTAGTGTGACGTCTTGTCATGTGGTTACGTGCTTCTATTATGTTGTGTTACGCTGTTATGTTACGTGGGGTTACGTCTTGTTGCGTTGGCTAGGTTAGACGACGATAGGATTGAATAGATAATGAGAAGATGATCCAGAGCATACAAGGTAGGGATAGGTTAGGGCGTGTACTTCTATATACCTTCACTGTAAACCGATATACATTTTATCTCCCTCCGTCTCGCGCACTAACAGTTTAACATATACAATTTTGGAAGATTTAGAATAAAGTATATAAAAGTGTTGTAGCATTGGATGAGAAATGTTTATAATCTAATTACCCTCTATATTACCATAAATACCTGTGACGCTATCTGAATTACCTGTTATAATGAATTAAATAGCCTACATTCTACCCGAATCATATGAAAATTACACTAAATAGCCCTGGTACTAATCGCTGCACTGAATTACCATGAACACTTGTGATAATACCCGGTTTACCCCACATGTACACTTATTTACGTTAATCAATCAAAAATACTTAATTATATTCATCGATCGATGAGCAGCGTTTAATTACATTAATCAATCAAGATACATGCCGCGGGGACACTTCGGTCTGCGTCCAGTCCTTTAGAGGCATGATTTCAGGATATTAGCAGTATAAACCTTGAAGTCAATGAGTCTAAATGATGTTATGCATGGACGAACATTACCTGACACAGATATTTTAGAGCTTTAGCTTCGCGGCCTTCATCCTCAGTGTCGAGAAAATACCGCCAAAGGATGCCAAACATTTGTAAACTTTAACTGGTGGTGTCTTTGCGGTCTAAGCCTCTTCCTCCTTAACATCTCTCCACGTTTCCCCTATCTGTTCCGTATAAAGCGTATCCCTCTCTCCTTCAACATCTGTCTAGCCTAGCATCTCTCCTAGGTTTCCTACCTCACCTGAATAAACCTACATTCTCCCTCCATCAGCCTCTCTCTAGGCTTGTATCTCTCCCGTTTTCCATATTTTCCCATATAAACGCATACTCTACTCCACAACCTCTGTCTAGGCTAGCACCTCTCCTTGTATTCCCTATCTCTCCCATATAAACGTATTCTCCTCCTTGAAGGCTATCTCAACCTAGCATCTACCCTCTTTTCCTCATTTCTTCATATGAACGCATACTCTACTATTGAAACCCTCCTAGCCTAATACCTCTCCTCCGTTTGCTAGCTCTCCCATATTAAAGCCATATTCTACTCTTCAAGCCCTGTCTAGTCCGGTACGTCTCCTCGTATTCCCTCTCTCGCCTGTATATAAGTCCATATTCCCCCTCCTTCAGCATCTCTTAGCCTATCGAACGTTCACTATTTTCGCTATCTTTCCCATATAAACGCATTTTTCTCCTTGAACCGTCGCATTTACCCTCGTTTTTCCTATCGTTTCCCATTTAAACGCAAAAAGTGGCCGAGCTCTCTCTATAATATCCTACGCAGTACACATAACACACGCGGAACGTTTGATAAATGGTTTGTTTGGATTCAGAGGACTCCCAAAAACTTATATTTCCACTGAAATTTCGTAATTAAATTTTTGTGGCGAAATACGATACTTCCTGTACTTACTGAGTATGCTCTAGATAAACTTAAAGACGTATGATAAATTTTTCGGCCTTAGTTCCCTTTACTTTCTTATATATTAAGCTAAAAATTGGCTTGGAATAATAATAATGACAGAAAACGTTCTTCGTAAACTTAAAAGGAAGAAAATTAATAATATAAAATACACACATAAGTCAAATTTTTGGAAAAGAGTTTGATGCGCGCTAAGCAGATGTTTCTATTAAACTTGCAGGCATACCGGCATCTTTTAACAGGTGCTCTACACGGCAGTAATCCATACTTACACCGCACACCTTTGGGGCTTTGGTTAGGTTGAACGATTCAGCTTATTTTGTAATTCATAACAGCGCAATTGCCATCGCGGCTTGATATTTATAAATGTGGGTGGTTTTTCCTTGGGTGCCAGAAAAAAAATTGCATTGTAAAACGTAAATAAACACACACACACACATATGTGTGTGTGTGTGGTTTTATCCTACAATATAGATCCCACGCTTCTTGGGAGTTCGTATATTGTTGTATCAATGAACCGATTGCGAGGTAAAATAAACACGAGTAAAAGCATATACCTATGTGTATAATTATGTAAAACTGCGCTCGGGGAAAACGAAGACGTCTATTAGTACGCCATAGTCTGGAACGAATATTTGTGATGGGGGATTTTGTCAACACTTCATAATGTTCATTTTCTCAAATGTTGAGAAATCGCAGAAATCTGTGTCGAATGCATACAATCAATTAGAGTCTTAAACCTATACTGACGCTACTGTGTACAAACCTACGCCCATTTGCACAGAAAATAAAAAGAGAATATACGCAAATTACGGAAAATAATAGAACCCTAATGATATGGAAGACGCTTAATGCAGCAACTGATGAGGAATTATTTGGTCAAGAATAATATTGTGAGTTTTTCCAGTTTTTCAACTATCATTCTCTCTTAGTTCTTACCATCACTCTTCTAAGTTCTTATCTAGTCCAACTACTGCGAGTTCACTAATCTTCACTACGACTTCACTAAAGTGAACTAGTTAAATTCTCCGCCACTTCGCTTCTTTCCTGACATAGCCACCTCTTTCGTACGGCTCAGTTACTGGGGAGTCGAATACAAGACATTCACAATCCCTGGCTTTGCAGCAGCATCTCCTGCACGCCACAGCAGTACTGGAGAGAGCCACTCTCCGTCACACCGGAAACGCTCCCACCACTTCGCTCACTCACTCACTCACTGACTGACTGACTCCTCTGGAGAGAACGCTGGCTTACACAGGCGGTGGAATTTTCCTCAAAGCATTCTAGAAGTATTCCGACACACATTCTGGAAAAGATTCGTTTCACCATGTTGTGTTATCCACGTATTCAAAGTGATGAACCTAATGCATTAACATTTCATTTCAAGAATGGTATCCTGTAATGGAACGCTTTTAATTTGCGGGAAATACTCAGCAAAACATTGCTCATTTATAACAAACGATTAGGCAAGCGGGTGGTACCATTCTAAATAGACCCAGGATTTAGTTTTCAATACACAGCAGAAGCTCTTTTTTGTTTATAAGTCTAATGTAAAGTTATTACTCGATTAAAGCTCATCGCATTATTATACTCTCTCTTAAATAGAGAAGGAGTGAGAGACAGAAAGAACAAAGAGAAGCTAGGAGAGAATTACAGATTACGGAGGTGTTCCCGAAACCGCGGCAGAGCACTAAAAGTTGCCAGACTGGCCCTTCATGCTTCTAACGTGACCCCTGGGAGGGATGAGGGGGAAATCCGAAGGGCACCAGATTAGGCGACGATGTGCGCAAAAAGCCATGGGGTGCCTAACGTTTCGAGATAGAAGGCGTGCTGTCGCCGGCCACTGTCCATAAGCCGCAAGCCCCTGGGGTGCCCATAAGGCCCATGGATGGCCCCAGAAAGTGGATTCGTCAGCAGTAAAAGCTTCGCCAAGGAGAAACCTTTACACCGCCCAGCTGCCGCATACCGAACGCCGTTGTCTGGCCCAACGACCCTGAAACAGATGAAAGCAAATTCATGGCAGAGGAGGAACCGTCTTAGAATACGCTTGCCGACCCGGCGAAACCACGAAAAACCATGGTCGTAGTGGCCGGCCCAACGTGAATCGAACCCGGGACCTCCCGAATGCGATCCTCACGCGCTATCGCGGAGTCATCTAGCTCAGTACAAAGAGAAGGTAGTTAAAATAAAATTTACCCCCTTAATATAAGAAAAACTATTTATAAAATGGTACTTTATTCTCATCCTCCCTTTATTTGTCAATGCTTGAAATGGTATCACAAGAATGATTCAAAAGGTCAGGTTTGTGATTTATTATAGGCTTCTGCAGCATCATAACCGAGTTGTCAAGATGTCAGGGCATTGGAAAGCGTTTTAGCTATCACAACACGGGAGTCTAGTCAATAAAAGCGGAACAGTAGCAGGAAGGTAGATACTCTCTCCTTCCACTCTAACTACTGTTTCAGCCAATATTACACCTTGCACGCCAAGGTTCATCTCCAGAGAAACATTCCTGACGCTCAGAAAGTCACCCTAATGATTTGAAAATCGCCATGCTTCCGGACATCTCTTCTAACACCAGACAAAGTATACTCGAATAACACAGCGATAACTGTTATTAGACCAGCGAGTGTGACACTAGATAAAATTAACGGAAATGAAAATCGAGATGATTTTGGAGTATTAAGAGAGTAAGGTTTTGACAACAGGTCTATGCAAAGTGTGATGTTCTGAAAGCTCACTGATGCTGCGTGTCCAAGATTGTGAGGTGGGCAATCCTTTTCAGTGTGTTAAAAAGTGTGGTATTTTTTAGAAGCCATACTAGTGTTATATGAATGTATGTTGTCGATGTGGGCTTGGTTGTATGTTAAGGTTTTGCACACACCTAAAGTGTCCTGAAAGCCCCATAATTGTGATAGATAGTTTATGGGTAATGTGTAGATGTGATTGGCCGGTGGGTGATGTTTGATGGTAATATGCGGATGAAGGAGCGGGTAGAAATTGAGAGAGAAAGAGAAAGAAAGAAGTAGTTAGGGTGATGGATAGATATGTGTACTAGATGACACGTGTAATAAATAATACATGTAATATACAGGGAGACCATTTAATTTGAGACTGCACAATATCTTGTAGAAAGAAATGTCTTGAATAAAAGCTGCTTGATATTATTGGGTAAATTAAATGCCACTGGAAGTGTTTTATTTAGAGGACGTTGTGATTGTCATTTTAGGGTCAATTTAAATCTATCCTAATTGTAGGTTCTAATTTAGAGAAAAATAAATTCACCCTAAAATTATCATCATCACTTCCTCCAAACAAAACACGACTAAGGGCATTTACTTCTCCCCATAATGTCAAGCAACTTTATTAGAGATATTTCCTTCTACAATGCTTAGTTTTGGAGATATTGTACAGTCTCAAGTTAAATGGTCCATTGTGCATGTATGTATGTGTGGAATATATAATTTTAACTATATATTCGTTATACAAAAGCCGCTCGATAATGACGTAACTTCCGAAGCCATAAGCAAAGAAATATGTTCGCTCTACCATATGACGAAGGAAGTATAGTCCCCACAAAATGTGGCAAAGCAGTAGTGTGTCTGCTTGGAAATATATAATTTTAATAATATATTCGCTATACAAAAGCCGCTTGGTAATGACGTAACTTCTGAAGTCGTAAGCACACAAATACGTTCCCTCTACCACATGAAAAACAAGGATGTGCAGGCCCCCCTAGCATATAGCAAAGGAGTAGTGTATGTGTGAAAAGCAAGGACGTTGCAACAATGCGCCCTCCCCCCAGGTTAAAAGGGAACAGACTGATGTCACTTGCAATCCACCAGCTGTTAAGATGGCAACCCAGAATAACATTCAAAGTGACATCTGTCGAGGAAAATGAGACCATATACCGAGGTGGGGATAGTACGAGGTTGATACAATAGGAAGGCGCAAAGTGTGGAGATACCTTAGGGGAAAGAACGAAGGGGTGAAAAAACAGTAATGGCCGATGCATACTTCGGGTATATAAGCGATAATGTCATTGCACGAAAGAATGACACATCATCAGACCTCTCAGTAGCATACACGCGTATATATATCACGGACGACAAGTGTGGAAGCGATGCAAATAAGTGCAGACATGGAAACGTCTATACGTTATGATAAGTATTATATATTTCAGTTTCAGTGGGAATCTGTCGTATGAAAATATTAAGTTTTCCTTATTTTGATACGAATAGTAAACAATGAATCTAAAGGGAATGCGACGTTAGCTATTTATGATCACCAGTACAAAATTTCTTCTTATTTTATGTGACCAATCAGAAAATATGGATTATAAAGAGAATGCAAGCTTAAATACATTATTATACTTATTATAGAGCGAAAAAACGTTCGTATTCATGCATTAAATTCAAATCTACTACATACCTGAAAGTTTTCGTAAGTTGTTAACGTGTGGAAATACTTTGTAATCAGTTATGCTACAAACAAACTCTACTAGAGTTTTGGCATTGTTCAAGAGTGAGAAGAAGCGATAAAGTTAAAGATACTTAGCAAGTGTTAGCTGCGTCCAACATATTAAGTACAGATATTCAAGAGAATGGACCGTTATAAAACTGCTCTTAGTTTTGTTTCCGCAGCAAATACTGAGTACGTATACGTGGTATTTTGTGGTATCATTTATTCTTAGCTAACGCATGGAATACTTAAGTTATAATCATTTATGTTACAGAGAAACTGTGCTAGAGTTATTACATTAAAATGGGGAGATAATACAGCAGTAGCATATATAGACGGATTCGATCACAGTCTTTTGCGTTTATATGGGAAAGGATAGGGCAAACGAGAGCCTTCAAGGAAGAAAATGCGTGTATATGGGGAAGGTAAGGAACACCAGGGCTGATGCGAGGATAGACAGATCCTGAAGGAGGGGGAATACGCTTTATGCAGAAGAAATAGGGAAAACGAGGAGAGGTACTAGACCATGCAGGACTTGAAGGATAGAATATGGAGTTTTATATGGGAGGGCCAGCAAACCGAGGAGAAGTGTTAGGCAGGAAGGTTTGAATGAGGAAGTATGCGTTTATATGGAGAGACGAGGAAAACGGAGGTAGATGCTAGGTTGAGAGAGTCTTCAAGGAGGAAAATGTATTTATATGAGAGCGGAAGAGAATACGAGGAGCGGTGCTAATCTAGAATGAGGTTGAGGAGTAGAGTATGCGTTTTATATAGGAAAATATGGAGGTTGTTATGGTATATGTGTGTGAGAGAGACGATTACTACGCGTGTATAATTATTACGACTAATAACACATGTGGGAATGCCGAGAGATTCTTAAGGTCGCCCTCCCACCTCCCTCCTAAATCACTGATCAGGTGGTATTGTGAATACTGAAGATCTCTCCTCCCTAAATCATTGGTCGCGTGCCTAAAACCGATAAGGGGGATAAAAGAATGATTGAACGAGTAACGAGTTGTATTGGTATAAAGCATATGAGCAACGAACCAGGGTATCGAACCCAGGAGTGATATGAGCGATATTCACAGAAACGAGCCCCCTTGGTATAAAGCATATGAGTAACGAATCCCGGTATCGAACATACATGCATACATACATACACACATACATGCATACATACATACATTCACACATATATACATACACACATACATGCATACACACATTACACATACATACATCATACACACATACATACACATATACATACACACATACGTACACACAAACATACATCATGTATATACATACATCACACATACATCATACATATACATACATCATACATACATAAATACATGCATACATACAGACAGACATGTAGACATACTACTACATATTTCTCATTTGTATTATTTAATAATAACCTTAGAGTGAAAACAACGAAAAGAAGACATTGTTTCTGTTGATATAATTTTCATTGTACAGTACGCAAATCTTATAATTTTTAGGTATGGAGCCTGAAATATCAGTATGTTAAATGAAATAGACAAATAAGCTTTCTCAATGATAATAATATACATTCGATTTTACAGAGGTGATTTAAAAATGAGGAATTGTCCTTTTACATGCATCTCTTAGAAAGCTATATTCTGTTGTTGGTTGAGCTAGTTTTGTTAGCTATAACAGTTTAAGTGCTTTTACAGGTCAAGACGTTTTAATAACGCTACAGACAGCTGCGGCGTCAAATACAAAAGAAAAAATAAACGATTACCTAATGTCCCTTGTATATACGGGGTATACAAATTCCAGGGTTTGAGTCCTAGGTTTTTAAGTTTACAAGCTTAAGAATATTAATAGCGTGTTTAAGAAGTTGTTTCATTGACGCTAGGCTTGTTAAGTAACAATATAGTGACTCCAGAAATTATGAGCTGTACATACTATGATCCTCTTCACGCAACACCATATATTGAATTGCTGTAGAAAATAAAACTACAGTAATACATATAGAAGAATAAAGACAGTTTCTGCATGCATACTTCATGCTAGCGTCTAAATCCAATAACAAACACAATGGGTATATAACCGCATTATACCCCTTGGAACTACTTTTAATTGTAAGTACAAGAAGGCTTCAAGCTAAAGCGATAGATAAAATATGTCTGTCACAATGTGATGACTCTGAAATTCTATTCTCAGGGATTCTGGCGCACTTTTTGGGCATATATGGGAGAGGATAGGGAAAACGAGGATAGATGTGACGGCTCAAGGAGGAAAATGATAAATGGGGGAGATAGGGAATACGACGAGCGATACTAGCGTAACATAACCGCATGACAAGACGTCACACAACATATAACCGCATGACAAGACGTCACACAACGTATAACCGCATGACAAGACGTCACACAACGTAACATAATCACATGACAAGACCTCACACAACGTAGCATAACCGCATGACAAGACGTCACACAACAAAAGCACTTAAACTGTTATGGCTAATAAAACTAGCTCAACCAACAACACAATATAGCTTTATAAGAGAGGTATGTAAAAGGACAATTCCTCATTTTTAAATCACCTATGTAAAATCGTATTATATTATTATCGTTGAGAAAGCTTATTTGTTTATTTCATTTAACGTACTGATATTTCAGTCTCCATACCTAAAAATTATACGATTTCTATACCGTACAATGAAAATAATATCAACAGAAACAATGTCTTCTTTTTCGTTATTTTCACTCTACAGTTATTATTAAATAATACGAATGAGCAATATGTACTAGTATGTCTACATGTCTGTCTGTCTGTATGTATTTATGGATGATGTATGTATATGTATGTATGCATGATGTATGCGCGTGTGTATGTATGTGTGTATGTATGTATGTGTGTATGATGTATGTATGTATGTGTGTATGATGTATGTATGTGTATGTATGTATATGTGTATGTATGTGTGTATGTATGTATGTACGTATGTATGTGTGTATGATGTATGTGTGTATGTATGTACGTATGTATGTATGTGTGTATGTATGTATGTGTGTATGATGTAAGTATGTATGTATGTGTGTGCATGTGTGCATGTATGTATGCATGTATGTTCGATACCAGGATTCGTTACTCATATGCTTTATACCAAGGGGGCTCGTTACTGTGAATATCGCTCATATCACTCCTGGGTTCGATACCCTGGTTCGTTACTCATATGCTTTATACCAAGACAACTCGTTACTCGTTCAATCGTTCTTTTTATCCCCCTTATCGGTTTTGGGCACGCGACCAATGATTTAGGGAGGAGAGATCTTCAGTATTCACAATACCACGCGAGCAATGATTTAGGAGGGAGGTTGGAGGGCGATCTTAAGAATATCTCGGCATTCCCACATGTGTTATTAGTCGTAATAATTATACACGTGTAATAATCGTCTCCCTCACACACATATACGATGGCAACCTCCATATTTTCCTATATAAAACGCATACTCTACTCCTCAACCCCTGTCTAGAATAGCATCTCTCCTCGTATTCCCTGCCGCTCTCATATAAATACATTTCCCCCCTTGAAGACTCTCTCAACCTAGCATCTACCTTCGTTTTCATCGTCTCTCCATATAAACAAATACTTCCTCATTCAAACCTTCCTGCCTAATACCTCTCCTCGGTTTGCTAGCTCTCCCATATAAAACTCCATATTCTATCATTCAAGTCCTGTATAGTCTAGTACCTCTCCTCGTTTTCCCTATCTCTTCCGTATAAAGCGTATCACCCCTCCTTTAGCATCTGTCTATCCTAGCATCAGCCCTGGTATTCCCTATCTTCCCCATATTAACGCATTTTCTTCCTTGGAGGCTCACGTTTCCCCTATCCTTTCCCATATAAACGCAAAAGACTGTGCTCGAATCCCTATATATATACTACTGATAGCGAGTTCAGAATTACGAACAATGATATAAAAGCTGAGAGTGTCAAACTCTCATCCGACGTAAGGATTATTTCCGTATGCACATGTTGATTCCATGGACAAACTCGAGGAGACGAAATTAACTGAGCTTACATACTTATGAAGTAACCGCGGAAGAGTACAGTCACGATCATTAAGTATGGTAAAGTTTGATATTTTGCTAATCTAGGCGAATACATTAAATCGTACTTGAAAACGGATACTGCATTATTGGCAGACATATTTAAAAATTTCAGAGATCGGATATTACGAATATATGGTTTAGATCTTAGTCAGCAGTTTACGCTACCTGGTCTGGCATTCGATGCCATGTATAAAACAATGGGTGAACAACTCTCGTAGCTTACGGCTCTCATGCGACGTAAGGATACATTTCCGAATGCACATGTTGATTCCATAGACAAACTCGAGAAGACAAAATTACCAGAGATTACATACTTTAGTGAAATAACCCCTGAAGAGTACAGCCACGATCACTATGTATTGAAAAGTTTCATATTGCTAATCTAGGCGAATACAGCGAGGTGCATTTGTAAACGGGTACTCCATTATTGAAAGACATATTTAAGTTTTCAGAAATCGAATATTACCAATATATGGTGTAGATCCTAGTCATCACTCTACGCTACCTTGTCTGGCATTCGATGCCGTGCATAAAACAATGGGTGTACAACTCTCGTAGCTTACCGATAGAGATGCTTCAGTTTTATCAGGGACGACTTGTGTATTGTGGCGTAGCGATCGCCAAGGCTAAGAATAAATGCTTATCAACTTATCATAAATCACAACCCGATAAACAGATGAAAATCATTTACATGGCCGGATAGTGACATATGTAGCCATGTGGAGGGTTCAGATGGTTAAATAGAGATGAGTTAAGAAATATAGATTTCCTATGGATTCCTCCCGATTTAAGGATCGGTTACCTAATGGAACTCGATATAGATTATCCCACCACATAACTAGTTTTGGTTTTGTTTAGGGGTGCTCAACTGCTTGGTCACTATCGCCCTTATATCCATGATGATTTACCACTTTGCCCACTGAGTGAAATGCCACCTAACGATGAATACAAGAGGCTCCTTAGCTACACTAGCGCCCAAACGTAAATATGCTTTACATTACCGAAACTTGTAGCAATGCGTGTAATTAGGTATGGTAATAAAATGTATGCGTAGAGTTGTCGCATATAATCAATCCGATTGGTTAAAACCTTGCATTCAGTTAAATGCTGATTTATATGGAAAAGAAACATTTAAGTTTAGACAGAACTTATATAAATTAATGAACAATTGCACTTACTGTAAGCTCTTCGAAAACGTTCGTAGGTATACTGACTTCCATGTAGTTTTCTCCTTGAGTCAGGCTATTACACTCGCTGTACGTTCAAATATTGTGAGATATGTACATTTGCAGAGAATCATCTCGGTATCGAAATGGCTTAAGAGAAAGTGCTCATGAATACACCGATTATTTATATATATATATATATGTTAGGCCATTTTGTATATTTTAATATACCATTTTCACTAAAATGTCCAGAAACAGAATTTAAATCATTTAATGACATATTACGTTTATAGATTAGATAATATTTGTATTCACCCTGTTTGATCACATAACGATATAGGACACGTCACTTTAATAGTATACTGTATAAATTACGTAGCATTGTATATTACACACACACATTAGGTGTTCTTACATACCCCTAGGTATTCCGTTAAGGAATAAACGCAACTTTTATTAATAATGCCTGCTCTATTTTAATTTATCAAAATAATATATTTCCTTGAAATCAAGAGATAATTTATTGCATACTTTAATGCAGTTATACATAGCGCTTTCTTCATATAGTGAGGTTCTATGTTGACAATTACTTAGATGCTCTCTATTTCTTAAGTAGTATCTGTGTTTGTCCTGGTTTTTCTCAAATTCCCACAAATGTATCTTAACATATAATATTTATAATATACATACACATGGAAAGGGTAAAATATTTAACAAAAGAAACAGTGAGTTAATGGATTCCCTTTTGGATTTAAACAACCTGTTTTTAATAACTTTTTTAAATTTTGAAGATAATACATCCCTTATTCCTCAAAAATATAATTCCATAAGTGGTAAAAAAGTGCCGAAACCAGAACAATGGGGTATTTTCTGATCAGAACAATAGGATTAATGACCCTTTGTTCTGTGCTGCCAACTCCCACCCCCTGCATTGTGGCCTGACCCTAAGAAGCCGCCGACCACGCCTCCTCCTTTGTGTGGTACTAGCATGCCGCGCGGTAGAGTATTAGAACAAAGGGCTATTGTCCTTTTGTGGCCTTACCCCGAGAAGCCGCCGACCACGCACCCTCTTTGTGGCCTGAACTGAATACCGCCCGGCAGAGGTTGAGAACAATTGGCAATTGTCCTTTTGTGGCCTGACCTAATGCCGGCTTGGGCATAGGGGAACAATGGGGTATTGTGCTGGTCGCTAATTGAGGTGGTCTTTGTGCGCTACTGAAACCGACAGCCGGGGATCGTCGAACAATGGGTTATTATTTTTGTTGCGTGCCGCCGCCCCCGCAAATCGATGTAGGAGATAATTGTGTCAATCAATAAGGTAATGATCCTCCATTGATAACATTGTCTAACATTTTTGAAAAAAGAATCAAGGGTTTATACTGCTAACGTCCTGGCATTAGGCCTCTAAAGGGGTGGACGCAAACCCTCGATCGAAGTATCCTCACGCATGTATCTTGATTGATTAATGGATTAAACGTTGCTCGTCGATCGATGAATACAATTAAGTATTTTTAAATTATTAATGTAAATAAGTGTATATGAATTGACTCGCGCACCTGGTTGTCATCATATATGTGGGTGTTAGCACATGTATAACTATCACACTCATTGGCCTTATCCTATCCGGTATCTCTCTACCTTGTAATGAAAAAACCCAGCAGCCGGCTTCTGCCTGGTAATAACAAGTTTCATCCCCTCCATGACTGCTGCGTGACGTCACTAACAAGTCTCAGCATGTAGACTAGTCCGGTTCCACTCTGTCGGCGTCAATAAAACATGTTAAAACCCGCTCGCTAATGCCTTTCCTTTGTATTCGCAAATAGCCAGCCGCCTTCTGTCTGGAGGGGTGAACAACAGGTTTCAACATGCATTCCACCCTTTCACACCCGCCGCGTGACGTCACCGAACAAGTATCTACAGTATATAAGGAACGACCGCAACCAGAGCGATCATTTATGGCTTTTTCAGTGTTCGTTCAGTGATAATCGAAATGGTTGGTGATAATCGTGCATCTGATGTTAATGATTACTGGAGCGAGTACGAGGAGGATTATTTTCATTACGAATACTTCCACACCGAAACCTGCAATGGTTTAATGCATTCAATATTGTGTACTCAACCATCGCATCATAATCAGATGGCTACATTGGAAGTGTGCACAGAGAGCAGTCCTATTTATCGAGGAGCGAACAGGTAAGTAATATATTTTTCTATAATTCAGTAATACTTTGCATGCATGTTAAATGAAATCTAACCTGAAATTATTTTATTCTTTCAGAGAAAATCGCATGCAGGAGGAGGATGCGGAGGATCTTAGCGATGTCGATGAAGTTGATGATGTCTTCGTCTCGAAATACCTAGCTGAATGCGACACAGAGACGTGCACCAGATACATGCATTCCGTACTTTGTACTAACCCGGCCCATCATGAACTCATGTCATCCTTCTTCCTATGTAACGTCAACTGCAAGGTCTACCAGCGTAGGAAGAGAAAACTTGAGTAAGTAGAAGGAATGTTAAATTATATATTCATTTACTATTTCTAATTCTATCCTGTGTCTAACCTAAAATTAAATTATTACAGACTGCAAATGACTGCGCCTAAGGTACCCGTGCCAATACAGGAGCTTGATCCTGAGAGACGCGATGTCGATATAGTGAACTATCCAATCGCAGAGCGCCACACCCAGCCTATAGATGAGGATGTCGCTCCACTCCCTGTCATTACTGCTCCTGATGATAAAGCTACGAGAGTTGAGGAGTGGAGAAATCAGACGAGTCCAGACTGGTCGTCTGAGATACACCCAGAAACTTGCAACCCTTGAAGTGAGTATGATACTCTTTAATCATACTTTTGTGTGACAAGGGAAGAGGATTTTTCTAATATATGTATTTTCTCTTTCAGTCGAACGAAATAAATTGCTAAACCTATTTCTGACATTGTTTTGAATATATCTTGCAGGAGTGTGAGGAGGGAGCGGAGGAAGTGGAAGAACCAGTCTGGTGCGAAAAAGCAGAAGAGGGGATGTAAGAGGAGGATCCTCTACTAGGATCCCATGGTCTTCTTATTCATTGAAGAAGCCCTGCATTTGCCTGAGAAGCATGGAGAATAGATTACTCGCGCTTGATGACGTCAGAATATCCCCCTCCCATACCGTGAACATTGGACTATACCATGACATCCCCTCCCTCTACATAAAGTGTGAAAGTGATAAATCATTTGTTTATATTACAAAATCAGACTGGGATATAATATCCAAAAGCATTCCAATGTTTAGAGATTACCGACACAAGAATTAAGTATGCGTGTGATGAATATTGTGACAATGCAATTCATGTATACAGTATTATTGTACTTCTTGACCATTTAATTCATTTCATAAATACTTGTTTAAATAATAATGTAATATATTTAGACAATGATGGTGTAAGGAACCTAAAACGCCTACTGCTCTATATTGAAAAACATTTGAATATTTTAAATGATTTCTAGAAGTCAAGAGCAACTAGTTTTTCAGGGAGTAGGAGGCGGAGAAGGAAAACACCTGAAATGTATGCTAAAGTCAATAAAAGAGTGTTTTAGTATATGAATTCAATTTATTATTAAAAAACGTATCCTAGTACAATCCTCCACAAAAAACCATTCACATAATTATATAATGCTTGCATCACGTGGGAAAGAGGTTTATAGGTAGATACTTTCTCATGTAGAATCAGGCAGTATAGTGACGTCAGGGCGAGGATATTTTCAGATGCTTGAATCTCAAGACTGATGTTCACAGCTCCATTTATAACCTCCCCGGATTGGTGAGAACGGTCTATTACAAACAGTGGTGCACGGAGAAGAAAATCCTTTCTCTTCAACAGGGGATAATTATCTCTTTCATAATAGGAACCTTTAAATGTACAGTACATTTCATATAGTGAAGCAAACTTTGAATTTTTAAAGTCAAAGTTCAAATCATGGTAGGGGTAGTATTCACTGCTGAGGAATAGCCTCAAATTAGTAATGTTGCAGTGATCAAGCTCGTAACTGTTCTTGCTATAATCACACAATCTTGTAGTCTGCGCACACACTATGATGAAGCGACGTTTCTCGAGCTTAGATGTTGTTGCTACATTCCACGTGAAGGATCTCGTCTGGAGTACAGCAGGCTGGGTATGAAGATACATGGATCGAAAGGAAAGGTGTAGAGGTCTATCAGGCTTTGAAAGTGTTAGAATGTGAACATTTTCTGCACCGGAAAGACGAATTACAGGCATCCTCCATTCGATTCTAGTGCACTTTACATTAGCTTCCTCTCCATTCTAAGCCTGGACGCAATTTCTAGAATCTTTGGATCTTATGAGAACCAATTCAAACTTGCTATTTAGTATAAGCTCCTTATGATCATCAGCAAATCCTAGGAGCATAGTGAGAGGTACAACACCATTGAAAGCCCCATTCGCCGCATGTACTTTATCAACTTCTTCACCAGGATAGGCCCATCCTGCATTCAGCAGTCGATTCGACTCTATAGGATTGAGAGCCGCATAATTTCGTATACTTGTAGTAATTCCAGGATTCCTTGTTCTGTCTATAGTTGTAGCATTCATATCTAGACGTATCTCATCAAACATGAAGGCTATAGCATTATTAGTGAGCTTCGCTGTAGTAGGAGGGAGATCCATCTACCTTGGTGAGAGCGCCTTTGATGTAGAGATAACTCTTGTTAGGTAGTGTATAAAAATCTTCAACTTGGCAGGGTATTCTAATGTCATCATTTACATCCAGAGCGGAGGTGTTGTATGGTATAGAAACATGCTCCTCCTCCTTGGTGATCTTGTCATCAATGGCCGGAACCTCTGTCACGTTTAAGATATCCATTATAGCGGTTTGTAACCTAAACTCTCGAGGAACTTGCGGTTAGCACGTGTTAACTCCTCGGAAGCTGGAGAGGTAGTTACTTCAAACGCGCTGTACATCGTCTATTATAGTATTTGCGAAGTCTTTTAAAATGTAATGACATTGCGCCTTATTTGGTGTCTTGTAGTGATAACCTCGTTCCTGAAGTTGATTGCCCTTCCTTGTTGATCCACCATTCGAATAGTGATCTGATCTATATAGCTTGTATCTATGATTGGTAAATATATAGGGTTCGAGGGTTCTCGAGAGATGTGATAGCCTAGTGGAACAGAAGGGAACAACTCGTAGTTCAAATGTCCACTTTTACCGTCAATAAAAGAACCTGATGCAATACTGCACTCCACACGTATGACACTCACTTTAAATATATTTACAAGATCGTCAGATTCAAACGCTTCTCCAGCAGGAATTATTTTGGTGTCGGTGAATCCTAGAAGCTAACCAATAGATCTAGTCTTAGAAAAGTCTATTTTATAAGGACATTTAATTTCAGCCTTCCTTGTATTACTGTTAGTCCTTATAAGAAGACTTCATCATTCAACCATAGTGTATCCTTTAGAAGTGCATTGATATTGGCAATCTCATAGGTTCCATGAGGGATGACAATGGTTTCAGGTTTACTATTACATATAATGAAATCGATTATTACTTTCATTGAAGCTTGGTATTGAATAGAATGTTTCAAAGTTCAAGAGAGCAATCCCATAATGACCTGGAGGATATAGCTGTAGAGGTGGTTTTAGATACGTTGAAATAATAGTGTCTGACCCGCTCACTGTAACTGTATAACTCATCTTGACAATGTAGCAGCTCCTGGGATAAAGGAAATTGCAAGCACAAGTGCCTGCAGGTGACTGAATTGAAATTCTGGTACCTCCGTGTACTCGTAGAAGATTTTAATACCTTGTAGATATTTCTCAATCTCAGGAGGCGGGTTCAAATTACCGAAACTATAAAAGTAGTATGCGACATAAGCTTCTTTCCTTACAGCAAACCAGTTTGTTCCTTCATTATCAGACTATCGAGATTGGTAATAAGTCTCTCTTTGAAGTGAGACTTTAAGGGTAGTTTGTCAATCATTTATGTTCCTCTAAAATAAGTAATTTTTAAGAGTTTAGCATAACATTCGATGGCTACGTTACTTAGGGCTTCCTCCGGTATATGTACAATCCTCTTCCACCGTTTATTGACTCCT
Organism: Deroplatys truncata; assembly: GCA_030765065.1. Taxonomy (NCBI): domain Eukaryota; kingdom Metazoa; phylum Arthropoda; class Insecta; order Mantodea; family Mantidae; genus Deroplatys; species Deroplatys truncata. The sequence continues at coordinate 4,425,460 of CM060990.1, read as the reverse complement.
TCTTTAAACCCTTGCTTTAGATCCTTTTTTTTCAAGGACTTTGCTATTTTAGATGCAGCGGCTAAAGATGACATCAGCGGCATTACAGTTAAGAATTCTCCTCTATTCCTTGTCTTACACCTTCTCTTTCGTAGTCCCTTTCCTCGGGCCTCCATCGCCTTGTTATGCCTCGCAACTTCTGTTAAGTGCCTATCAGCAGCCCTTTTTATTGACTGCAGAGCCTATCTGAGCAGCGCCGCCGGTTGTGGAGACTAAATCAGCAATGATGGGTATCAATGTTAAAACCCCTCCTCTCTTCTTCTTTATCTTTCCCGCTCCCACTGCAACCTTTCCCTTCATGATAGCAGTTATTATACTCGCAGCTAACCTTTCACCAAAAGTTGAATTTGATGACTGCACACGCTTCCAGGCCTGCTCTTCAAGAATCTTATTCGCTATTTGTCTTGAAGCATTGTCCTTATGCTCAGCGTATGCGAGGTCGTGCTGATTGCAAGGTTCGTCTAATTCTAACCCCATTCAGTTACTGGAACAATAAATTAGACTGTAAGTTACACTCTAAAAGTTAAAAAATGTAAATGAATGCAGAAAATTGTTATCTAATAATTCGAAAAAATGTAGAAGTAAACATCCTTTGATTTGCTGCTTATAATGAAAGTAGAATATTTTTCCTAGAAACGCGATTAAAGATAATGAATAGCTAGACTTAACATTCTCATCGTTTAAGAACTGCATTAGCGCAGCACTGTATTCACAAGTTAATACAGTCGCAAAATCCCTCAATAGCGATGTCCATTGCGGCGCCCGGTGTAGTAGCTAGAACATCCTGAAACCCAGGAGGCGGCAGTATAATGTAATCGCCCCCACCGATAGGATAGGCGACGGAGGGCTGCTAATATTAACGCTGGCGGTGGCGTTCCCGGGTCTGATATTTTTGGATGCCGGTGATGACACTGGCGCGAGGGGTGCTGGTGCACTGTAGCCTGCAGCGCTCCGCTCAGCTGCTGGTTCTCTACGTCTATAGTTTGCAAGGCTAAGCCTTGAATCTCCACCTCTAGAGAATACTGCTCGGGAGGATGCGCTGCTTGATATATTTCCTGGAAAAGTATTTAATTTGAATCGTGTAGAGCTCTTCTTTTTTCTATCAATTTAAGAGGAATAAATATCACAAGAAGCATTAAGCATTTTTAAGAATAATGGCCTGTGTAAACCATGTGAATGTGAAATAGAGCGTATAGAGAGGGCTGTGTGTATGTATACACAAGAAGATCAGTAGAGAAAGTCATGTGAGTGTTAATGGAAGAAGAATGATAAATGAAACACTAAATGTGAAAAAGAGCGTGCAGGGAGAACTGTGTGAATATTTAACGCAAGAAGAGTGAGTAGATAAAGTCATGTGAATGTGAATGCAAGAAGACTGATACACGAAGCCACAGTGAATGTGAAAAAAGCGCGTGCAGAGAGGGCTGCGTGTATGTGTAACACAAGAAGAGAGAGTAGAGAAAGCCATGTGCGTGTGAAGACTATACAACAAGTCTCGTTAAGCAAGTTAAAGAAGAATGCATTGTGTAAACGGTGTGAATGTGAGCGACATATTTCCACCTTACACATATTAATGCATTAATTTGCGAAAATATTAACACAAATAGAAACAGAAAAAGCAAAACGAGTGTATACTGATGCCCTGGTTTTCTGTAGTCAAATTATACTTAACAGTTTTAAATGATTTCCCAACAAGGAATTTGGTCCATATACCCCCGGAAAAGTATTTTTTCAATTAATGTATCGCTTTTGTTTAGAGGAAATGAAATATCTAATTTGGCTAGAACCATAGTAAAAAAGCTTACCTTCCATTGTTCTTAGATTGCAGATTTCTTGTGGAAATCGCTGATGCAGATATATCTTTCAGTTGATACACTTAAGAACAACACCTCGAAATCACTTGAGTAAATAACTCGTATCACAGTTTGAAAGCGCATTATTGTGATTGGATGATAATTTCGGCAATGGGAGGGAAATTATATCAAGCCACTCCTACTGCCCTTGACAATACGTAACTGCGATAAAAAGTAACTAATATCGCTAAAAGTGAAAGCATTATGGATTTGAATATAATATTAGGAAGTCAGAAGGGTATAAAAAACACCTCGATTTTGAATAAAATTCGAAATATGAAAAGATCATTTTCGTGAATAGAATAGATATTTGTTGATGAAAAGGATGGTGTGGAGTTGCCCGGTACTACGAATCTCTCTTTGTCCGAGAGGTTTGGGTAATGATAATGGATACAAATGTGAATAGAATCGCATCTCCGCTTCTCAGAGAGAATAACAAAGCAGGGAAGTCGCAGGAGGGAATTCATTATGCACCAAAACATTATACAGGTGCGCAGTGAATAGAACGCGGCCTCCCTTTTGTCGGAGAGAATAACAAAGAAGGGAAGTCGGAGGAAGGAATCCATTGTTCGCCAAAGCATTATGCAGGTGCGTAGTGAATAGAGACCGGCCTCGCTTTTGTTAGAGAGAATAACAAACAGGGGAAGTTGGAGGAAGGAATTTATTGTTTGCCAAAACATTATGCAGGTGCGTAGTGAATAGAACCCGGCTTCCTTTTTGTCGGAGAGAATAACAAAGAAGGCAATGTCAACTGCCATACTTTTGTTCCACAAACAATACAAAATTTATGACACACAGATTTTCGCTGGAATGCAGAGGACGGTGGGATTGCACAGTTTTGGTAAAAGCTAGGAAAAGTGAATGCTGTATTAATTAACATACACAAGCGCGCTAGAACCCTCATGATGGTATTTTAAACGGGATACAAACTCTCACATCATCCGTGGAACGCAAACATACCCCCTTTCCAATATAAAAAATACCACACTAAATTGATTAGACCATGTGGGAGACAACAGAGCAAGATTAATTGCTCTTATATCTTCACAATAGCAAGCAGGGGGATGGGGTATAGCACCTGGCAATGAGAAATGTCACCTTTTGTTGGACAAACAATACAAAATTTATGACACACAGGTACTCTCTGGAATGCAAGGTGTGAGGGGTGTTAATTAACATATGAATTACAAATTCCTGCATATTACTTGAGCTTGAATCACCATTTTGTGACTACTTTGGTGAAATTTCACTAAACGGCATAGGTTTGAGATCTCAGTCCCACACGATCTTGCAACAATCTTACAATCACTAGCCTGAAAAGCGATTAATTTAAAATATTTGATATCTAGAGTTATCATCTAAATATGCATCCACCCTTTCGTATACGCCTTTAAGGTCTTGGATCTTAATAAGAGTACTTCTTCTTACATGTTGATATTACATTTTAAATGCTAAACGAGCAGTGAAATAATTTCAATGCGGCAAGAATAGACTACAAAAGAGATGGCATATCCAAAGTAGTGAAACTATACAAGATAGGAGTATAGATTTCCATAGCTCAACTGGTGTGTTTACACTGAATGAAAAACTGTGTAACTTCTTTAAATTGTAGTTACATATTCGCCGTAAAATTGGTTTGTATGCGACATTTATCACTTATTAGTCTCTGATACATTTTACTTTAAAAGCAGGCTTAAGTTTATGTACAGCTATGATTAACTCAATCTAATTACCTCTACAAGAGCACCAAAACCTTTCGCACCTCTCTCTAATGGGGTTTGCTCATGATCGTGATTTTCGTGAGGTCCGTTATACGCAACTCTATCATTACCTGCATCATAGTGTCTATGTTTGGAGACGCAGTAGGTAACGGCTGTTTTACTTTGCACCGAGGTGATTCAAGGTCAGAGCGTGGGGTTAAAGTTTCAACTACGAAGCCTTTCGCAAATCGCTAAACCCTAGAAATTATTTTGTAGAATTGAGACTCAGTATTTATGTAAAAAGCCAAAGGCTCCCCAGATAATCTCTTTGTTTTCAATGGAGAAACGTAAAATGTGAATTGTTATACGAGAAAGGAAGACCGCAAATACCAACCAAATAATTTTAATGCAAACAAAGTATGTTTCATTGCCTAGAATGTTAAATTCTGAAAAAGAATAATAGCTGGGGATAGCTGAAGTTCCTAACTGAGGTGTTTCACGGATGTATAATAAACGTGTACAATAAGTGATACTTAAACATCAGAATTGCTCGGTAACCCTAAAGTCAGGAGCTGATTTTTCTTCTTTTCTTTTAAAATGTGAAAACGACCTCTGTGTGCTTGTATCCTTTGCATACCAGAATAACACAAGTACACAATGTTTCTTGTTTACGTGTAACATTCTACAAGCAGCGGAGGACTGTCTGCCTGAGTGATGTGACATCTGAATTGAGGGCTAGTATTACAGGCCCCCAGTACAGGCTTCAGTAATGATGTGCCTGTGAAAGCGCTTATCAGGCAGGGGTATGTTTTACTCATTACAAAATTAAAACCTTCATAACTCGGTTTTAGCCTGGCTCTTTCCAAGGCCATGATAATCTACCCTAACAAAGATTAGTGTCTTAAAATAGCACATCCATTAATGCAATATTCCTAGTTATTACATATTTCAAAGAAGAACATGTCATATACCCGAGTCAACAACATACATACAGTCACTTATTGATTGCACTAGTAAACACTTTTTTAAGGTATTTCAAAGTGCTTTTAGGGCCACTTTGTGCTTCTGAATGCCAATATGCCCTTATTTTGCTAAATTGGCTCCAGTTTTATGGCAATTTAACATTCATTGATGGATATAAACATACAGCAATATCAGGCATGGGTAGGCGTATCCTGAGCTGTAGCATGTGAGGCTCGCATTCGGGAAGTCCCGGATAACGAGAAGTCCCACTCTGTCTATTTGATTTTCGTGGTTTTCCCTGGTCGGTAGGCAAATCTTGGTATGGATTCTTTTCTACTGCGATTTCGTTTCCATTATTTCCCTTTCATTCCGTTTCCTGCTCATCTTTCAGGTATTCTTCTAGGTTTCGTGGCGTATGGCGGTGCCAAACAGATGGCGCGGATGTTTGCTCAAAGGAAAGAGTATTCCCCGTGGACAATACAGAGCTGTTTGGTTAACGGGTCGTTCGTCGCCCTCTCTAGGCAGCTTCAGCAGTGGAACCGTTAGGGACTTTCACCGTCTCTGCAGCCTGTAGTCTCCTGGGGGATGCAGTGCGGGAGTTGTCCCACTCCGTTGTATAACCTATGCTTAAAAATTCAGATGATGAAACGGCAAACTGGATAGATCAGGGAAATTCGGGCTATATTAGTAATCCCCTACGATAAAATCGTGCCCATTCCGTAACGTTAAGCTGAAATATGATGACCTGTGTCAGATTCGCCTAAGCCTATAAGTCTAATCCAAAAGAAGATTGTCTTATGGAGCTCATGGACTAAAAATGGACTTATCAAAGAAGCAAGTAGTTTTCCTGATTCCGAGCAATAAAACTCTACCCGCGAACCCATAATGCTACAGTTGAAACTACTACAGAGGGAAGGGGTATAGATTTCCACGTTTAAACTGGGAATAGAAGTTACTGAAGGCAGTAAAAAGGTTTTCATAACCTTTCATTCATTTCCAAACACTTCGCAAAAATGAACAATTTTGCGATAAAGCTCCACCGAAGCACAAGCCAGCTATCGTATGAATGAAGTAAACAACAGCCCTCTCGTTCGGAGGAAGGTGTAGTGTATATAAGGGGCTTACGTTTTAAATGCATCTAAACCGATTGTCACGGATGACTAATGCGGAATATCAAATAAAACATTGACATATTGGCAAATCAGTCTGAATGTTCACTTGCCTCTAGAAACGTGTTTTTACCTAATTTACTGTACAGTGTTACACAAATGGTGTAAGAATTATTGCCAGGCATAGGAATTCTTAAACAGTTGGCTTTAAGTTATTCATACTCAAATCGTATGTCAATACAAAGAAGGTAAATGACAGGGGCCATGAGTCACTAGCGGGAAAGTAAACACGCTCTGGCGAGTGCCGTCTACAAACGCCAACAATCTGTACGAGGAATTGAGGGGTGGTTTGTTACCTACGACGTCCCTGCCTAAAAAACTCCAAACAGTTCATCTGATTTCCTTTCGTCCTGGCATTAATCCTTAGAAATTTCTATGCCTTATTATTAGAAATCTGGACACCCCTTCCGAGCGAGGTGGCGCCGCGATAACGCGTGCGACTTGCATTCGGGAGGTCCCAGGTTCGATTCCCGGCGATCGCCCACTCTGACATATGGGTTCTTTAGAAGGTTTTCCCAGGTCGTCACGAAAATGCTGGAGTGGTTTCTTTCAACCCCCGAATTTCCTGTCCTTCCATTTCGCTCCATTACAATTATCGTAACAACATATTTTATACCGTAATTAAATGCGCTTTGAAACCTTAAAATTTGCAGGGCATATTGCAAACGCTGCATAAAGTCATCTTGAAACCCCTACAACTGGAACCAACGTGCTTTAAAATAAAGGCTAGGGTCACCGATGAAGTCAAGATAGGTCACAGCTGAAATCACAGCATCCTCCTGTCAAAAAATACCTGGCACCCCGTTTTACCCCTTGTTCCCCTACTTATTTCCAATAATCAATATTATGCTGAAACAAATAATCAAAGCTTTTCCACAGAGTGTTAGATTATACGAGTTAAAAGGACAGTCCGAAAGCCTGCATTCAGTTATTTCAAGTTAGATACGCAAATATTCTTCGTTAAAATAACCTGCATCTTCGTTATATGTTTTGTATTAAATCTCAACTCTGCTTTTGAGCACCGATCGCCTTGTTTTAAAGAATAACACAGGATATTTTTCTGCTCTCCAGCTCTGAAGAGAAACTACGACAAGCAAGGCTCTTTTAGAACAGGCTCTTTGGTTTGCAGAGAATCTCGTTGGAATGCACTGGGTTAGCTTTCTGCCTGCTTATGAATGAAATTCGGTTATGGTTAGCAATTTAATAATATAAAGAAATAAGAATGAGAGTGAAAATGCTTAATTTTCCTTTTGGAGTTACGTACTCTATTACGCACACGTATGACTTAAGCAACTTGAAGACGGAAAGAATGCTGGAGCTAATTACAGGTCCATTCACATCGCTCATAAAGAAGGAATAGAGTAGAACTGCCGCTTTGAAATCCGCCGTGTCACTTGAGTTGCAATGTTCAGAAAATGCTGTAGGTAAAAGAGAGAGAAACTTGTTCCCCTTTACTGATTTCACCGTATCGAATCACAAACGGAGCCTAAACATATTATGCACAATTGCGCTATTAAAAAAGAAACGAAGAAAGAAACAGAATTGTTGATGAGGGAAGGGTGCAGAAAGGAGGCAGCTAGCGGCACACGTGTCTAGGTTGCAGATCTTTGTTCTTGAAGGGGTCCCTGTGCCAGGATTTGCACCCCCTCCCCGCATCCCTCTTTACACCGACGGGGGTGGAGGAAGTGCTTGGGAGACGTAATGGTTCCATAGGGAACCCCTCACTCCCACCCACTACAGCGAGTAAGCGAGGCGGGCAGAGAATGGGAGAAAACGTTTTTTACATATTGTAGCTGGAGATGGAATAAAACCTCCAGCGAGATGAGAGGAAAAGGAGAACGGAGAGAGTAGATTCCCAGAACAGAAACAAAGCTACGTTACGAGTGAACGTACAACTACAAGTTAAAAAAGGGGGAAAAATAGCAACACAACAGAATAAAATTGCGTTGCATGAAAATTTCATGATGGTCCATCCAATAGCAGCTGGAACTCGGCAAACACAAGAAAAGGGGAACGGGGGGAGAGACAGAGATGACTGAAGGTGGTTCAAGGTTGCACTGAACGTCTGTTAACCGAGTACAAAAAACAGGATCGACATGAAGAAACCTTCTTACCTGGATTAAAAGTACGTTTAACAAATTTTACCCCAAAATGAACTCTTTAAGTAGAAAACGTAACCCACATTTTGCGCTGAAAGAATGTTAGATTAATGTAACCGCAAAAGCGCGGAACGTTCTACACTCTGTAAGCTAAAATGCGGAAATAATCCTTATAAGCCTTTAAGAAGGTAGAACTTGATAATTAATCTGCTCAAAGATATCATGCAAATAAAGATATCAATGAACATATTCCCGGCAAGAAAGCACCGTGCCGCATGTTTGTACTTCTGATACAGACACATTTTAATATTTGATCAAATCATCAAACAACACAGAATGCTAAGGTTTTATCCTATTTACATAGCGTGTTTCTCTGACATTCTGTCAATGAAAATTGTATCTTAAATTGCAATGTTTTACTGTCTTTCATCATAATATTAGCATTTAAAATATTTTGTTGTGTGACTTGACAATATCTTGACCAAAAGCTTACAAAATATGCAGGACACACATACATATTAACACTACATAAACATTTATTTCCAATACAGTAATTTATAAATTATGTACCATTTATAGAAAAAGAAAATGTATACGTCTCCACCAATAAAATAGAACATACTAGTTATAATGAGAAACATGTTTAATGTAAATCTACCATTCCTTAATACATACTGTGTAAGCAATCTCCTTTAATTTCTATTGGTTATTGAACAAGAGCAGTATGCTGGACATGGTGTAGAGTAGTCCTAATATACATCTTCTATTCTGGTCTCAAGATGAGGTAAAACCATGATGGGTTGGGAGGTATACTCCAATAGCTTCATGATATCTTTAAGTTGGATTTTATTTATCTTAACAAGTCCTACGTTCTTTTACCGCAGAGTCATGATACTGGCATCCCTAGTAGAAACCTCTTCAAACTCCATAGAAATTCTATTTTTCAGTTCCATGATCCTTGGGTTGGCTTGCACAAATCTGAAACATGCAGCCTCGGAAATTTCAGCTCCATGTCACTGACACAGACCTTCTTCCTAGTGCTCATGAGTCCAGTTTTCAGAGCTGTTATGAACATTGATCATTTCGACTACTTCGATCTAGTTCTTGCGGCCGCAAGATTGATTGTGATGGAGAGTACACATGTGTTTGCCCCCTGTGATATTTTTTTCAATTTTGGTGAAATATCCATTAGAGGGTAAGTATGTGTGTTCATATGTTGTAAAAGAATTTTCGATTCTTAAACTGTTTTGCATTTATGGGGTATCTAAAATCGACAGGTTCCAATTCTTATTTTGACAACCACATTTATCAGAAAATATGAGTTCCTTTGTAGAGATGCCTTTCGTTTTAATATATTTCAGTGTGCATGTCCCAGTCTCATCATTGCTTTGTTCTGTAATACTCTCGTCCCGTACAAATCTGTGCGAGTATTTTGTCTGCATTCATGCATTCCTACGTTTGAAGCCCATGAATGCTCATAAACGATTTCTTACAAACTCTCGCTGACCTACCATTAATCTTAACTCTAAAAATTACTTTTTGCATAAATTTTCTGAGAAATTCTTATACCTTCGCTTTGTAGAATTATCCTTAATACTGTCAAAAATGTACGAATTTTATTTATCGAAGCCTCCCAGGTCCAAAAATGCATTGAAAGCATTCTTTACCTAACGTACATCTAATTTAAAATACCTTCAAGGGCATTTACACATTTCTCACACTGTTGCTGAAACAATAAGTTTACCTGCTGTTGAAATGTACTCCGACCTTCATTTCTCCTTTTTTCATTTTGATGCATCTTCTTCATGTGTTGTGCTCTTTTCCTTGATGTAGGTTGCTTTATGGAACTGTTAAATAGAAATATTCCATTAGTAGGTTGTTTTCCTTCTGTCTCTGGCAAAAAGGCACAGTTTCATCCTAAAGCGAATTAAATACATTACTAATATATGTCATACAAATTCCATAATAAGCTATAAGCCTTACAGTAATACATCAATAGATGCCCATAGCATTCAGAAATTTACTTACTATTCAATATTTCAATAACAGGCCATGTGCATACACAAATACTAGGTATTTCGGGCAAGACAATGCAAATCATGTATTTTAAATTATGGAATATTTTCACTTACTTTAAGCAATCAAAGCAAGATATCATTTGATACTAACGGATACCATCATCGCTTATAAAAAAAGTAAAAAGCATTCAGATAGATGTTAAAAAAAGAAATTCATGCTTTTTCTATCCAACACATATTCCTTAAAAGCCAAAAGGCCAATATAGTGTCAAGCAACACATACCTATGTTTTACATTTGGATGTTAATTCTTTCTCGATTTTGGCAAATATTCAGAATCAGAGCAAAACTTACCATCCTCATCGCTTAATTTGCTAAGAAATTTCCACTTCCTTCTACAAGCCAACTTCTATGTACTCTTGTTGTTTGACTTGGCATTACGGAAGATGCATGAAGATTTAGGGCAACAGCATTTTTCATCATCAACATAATCAGCTGCTTTCCTTTTTGGGCCACTTTTTATGCAGGTCAGCATATATATATTCAGCTAAGTTATGTTTAAAAAAATTAAAGTGAGACCTATCAGATCGAACGATCAATGGAACTTCTGAGTAAAGTGTCATGCAGTGTAACTCATCTTGGCTTTTGTCACACTTCTATAAGATTTACAAACTTCTTAGAATTGTTTCCCAACTTAGTATTTTCTCTTCATATGGAGTAAGAAAAACACTGAAAATGCACTCTTGGCACAAATAAATACAGTCGATCTGGGATATTGGGAAAAACTCTAAGTGTATATATAATTTTACAAGCACCTTGTTTTGCACAAATATAATTTATTTATATTTTAATTGAGGGGCTTTGGGCAAGAAAGTGCCAAGCAATATTTTTTGCCAAATAGAAATAATCATGCTATCTTGTAGTGTAGACTGTGGTGAGTCATGCGGTTTCAAGTATTTCTGCAGGAAACTAAACAGATAGCATTATTTGTAGCTGTATGCTGTTGCTGAGCATACTTTCTAGCCACTGGATGGGCAGGTTACTTTCACTCCCACAAAATATGGTCGACCTGCAAAAGATGAATATTACAAATTTCTTGTTCTTACAAGAGGAGTATTGTAAAGGCAATTATTCGTTGAATTTGGGAAAAAAAATAAAATTAAATATAATGAAAACATGGAAATGAAGAGGAAAAGTTGCCTATGTCTCCATGTCGCTATTGACAGCTCTTATATAAACATCGTAGCTGTCGCTCACGCAAATAATTCTTCACGCCTTCCTCTTATTGGCCCAATTATCTAATATTGGTCCAACTTTCATTTTGTACCAATCGTGGCGAAACTCTTGCATAGTATGCGGAATCTATATAACCCCTTCATTTTACATCGATTATAATATCCATCAATGGCTCGTTTTTGTGTCCCGGAGTTGTTTTTCAAACCAGTCAATAGAGAATTGATACCAGCTAGGTGGCGTCAAAGGTTGGTTACCTGAAGGTGGAAACCTTACGGAGGGAAGACACTATAGCAATGTAGGATAATGAGCCATTTTTTATGCATGTTAGTGTACTTCAACTCGTTGAGCAGTAAGTATGCAATGAACATAACTATGAACTTCTGCGCATAAAACCACACATTTGGCTATTATAAGATGAAACTTCTATTATGATTTGTGTTCACAGTACTGATGGTGATATTGTGAAATGCCCCTCTAGAATCCAACTGCATCTTTGTTTTCTATCCATTGGTTGAAGCCAACTATAACCAGAAATACATTTCGAACAAACCCTAAGTTTACTGCATTTCTCGTTTTGTACGCTAAAATCAATGCCCTGGAGATTACAGCGCAGAGCTTATGTAAATGCAAAATATATTCAAACACAAATTACTTTTCTGTGAAATAATGTTAGCAAGTTGGCAATAGAGAGAAGGTTATTGCCTTTAAAACGATCCAGAAGCGCCCATTTTCAGCACTAATGGTGTTGCAAACTACCCATCACTCTTAAAACTCCTGGACTAGATGCTTGACATTTGCCTCACGTGCGCTAGGTTTGTTCTCAGGTTCAAGGTAAACAGTGCATGGGTCAGCAATTGAGTACTGGTAGTTGCTCGGAGCGGAAGTTTAGCTCTCGTTAAGTATGCCTAAAATTGTGTTTGTGTTAAGTTATTACTTATGATTGAGTATACCTTATAACAGCGTATTTTTGTGTATGGTGTGTATGTAAATACTGTTTTGCAAAAAAACTGTGCACCAAAAATCCATCCCAAGTTTCCAGAGTTAAAATTCATAGCAGCGTAAGCTATACATAAATTTGTGAATAAAGTGAAGCGTAAGGGTACGTTGTTTTAATAATAATCATTATCATAATAAATCGAGTTCAACAAAAGGCGGCGCCGGGACCGAGTGGTTAGACCGCTCGCCTCTCACCAAGGGGACCCTGGTTCAATTTCAGGGAACCGCATGTGGGATTTGTGGTGGAAAAAGCCGCGTCTGGGCGGGTTTTCTGCGGGTTCTCCGGTTTCTCCCGCCATTCATTCCACCAACCGCTCCATCATCACCTTTTCTTTCATCCATCTCGCCGCCTTTCAAATTGTCTCTTTCCTCTTTCTCATACCAGGCTTCGGACTGATAACCCATCCTAGCTGTTCTCTTTCATCCACATTTGTGCTCCCCGACAGGCGTCTCACCGCAGGTACCCGCTTGTAAGTGCTGGGGAGAGTAAACCCTAACAACGGGGAGGGTAAACAGAGAAAGAAGAAGAAGACTTCAACAAAGCCAAATGTTGACTGAAGAGAACTGGACGAATCTCAGATGCAACGAATGCATCACCAATTATAATCATCTGCATACCCTTTGTAATATAGGTAAGTCAGTCATTTAGGTTACGTTGCCTATGGCTTACTAACATACAACGAAAAAATTAAATAGAGTTTTATTTATGGACGCTCTTTAACCGCTGTGGTGCTTAGCATCCCATTCGATATTGGGCGTAAACGACCGGAAATTTTGCTCAGAGGCCTCCTTATCAGGCTTGAGGTTCCTTTACGTGCGTAAATCTACGACACGGGATCACCGGCTTTACTTCCCTTCCGAAGGAAGTCATGCTAAGGATTTTTACACCCGAAAAAATCCGTCACCTTCCGACGGGTTTGAACACGCGACCTTGGGAATTAGAGGCTAGCACGGTAGCGCTAGTCCACGGAGGACGACACATACAACTAATGTCACTGATTTCAATGCCGCTACGCGGTCGGTCTTGTCTAGCTCAAGCCCCGCTGTATTCCGTTGTTAAATAAGCCTCAATGATAATACTATTCTCTATAATGTAATACTTGAGTCAACACTTACCAAATCAAGGATGTTAACGGAAATGCATGTCGCAACTAGAAGATAATGCACTGTGGGATCCACTGTTGAGTTGGCGGGAAATGGAGCTCCGAAGTTTCGGGGCAACTACGAAAGTGTTACAAGTTTTCTGCGAATTTCTGATGTCAAAACGTTCTGAAGTTATAAAAATCTGATACCTGAGCAGCTACAATCATCGACTTAGGAGATGCAAATGTATAGTATAGTTTTAGTTTTCGAATATTTATTTGAATATAAACACCAAATATTCCCAATTTTAGTTACACTATGATTTGAAGTGGTATCTTTGTTGGTAGTTGGAAGATGCTTCATGTTTATATGCACCACGTATGGGAGCCAATTTGTCGCGGTCACTTCGTGTTATCTTATTTCTAAGCGCCTGTTATTGTTTTACTACTTTAAATGTTGGGTTCATTGTCCTCCGGCTAGCTATTATTTCTCAGTCGAGCATATCTCTTAAACAGGGTGTGTAAACGGAAAGGAGTTTTTACTAAAAGATAACACTGATAAAAGAATTTGTTTTTGCACTTTTATTGCCGTCACACTTTATTCATTTCACATTATTTTTTGATACACGCCAGACTGAAACTGTTATGTTTTCTAATGTTATTATAATCGCTTATTTGCCGCACTTTATTAATTCGCGTATTTCACATTTATAACTAACTTTACGACGCGAGAGATTTTGTAGAATTGCGCGACGATTCTCTTAAACCTTGTGACGTATAACCCACGAATACTTATGTTGAACTGAACGACGTATTACACGCAAATGATTCTGTTGGACTGTGTGCCACCCGCTTCTCGGCTTTAGCTTTTTATACTCCCTCACCCTAATATGCCTAAACATTATAACCGAGCTGCTATTGGTTAATAAAACGCGCCAACATTAGCGTCTATATTTATATCCAATCAAAATTACGAACACATATGCTCTAAGGAAGATTTTCCCTCCATTTCTCAGAAAAGCGCGCCAATCTGACGTCATTTGCTTGTCTATAATAATTGATAAACAACTCACCCCCTCGCTCATTGTTGCCCGCTCTTATTGTCAGTTTCAGTGAGGCTCTGTAAACTTATTTCCTAACAATTTTTAAAATTAACAAACATCTCAAATCAATGTCACAATAATGCTTATTTACACTACAATCACTCTGGCATTTACATTGTTGTGATACAAATTACTGCCACACATTCAATCAAAGTATGGTTTAGACAAGTCCAGTGAAGCATAAAGAAGAACAGGAGCAAACCAGTCTCTTACTATTTTAATTTTATTCCTTAAAGTGTTAGTTTCTCTAACATTTAATGTTTTTGTTCTATAAAGCTCTTATTTCTTTGAAATAAGGAAAGGCGCGTTCTGTATGACATCGCGCACGCCCAACATATATCCGGTTTCGTATGCAATGAATAGTTGCGGCAACATTGTCCATATTTTTGTTTTTCTTCTTTTACTGAGTCATTTAAATACAGATGGGGCTAATTTCTTCCTATTATGTTATTAAAAACCAACGTTCAAAAATAAGTATATGATTGTGTATTTATATGGTAGTGAATAAAAATGCGTTCTGTTATTGCCTAAAATATTCGGGTAAAAACAGGAACGTTTCATTTTTTGCTCTTTGTAATTATAAACCTTTTCATGCATTTGTTTCGCCTTCATATCAGTATATATTTTATGTACAATCACAACAATACAAAGGAGCAGAATAGTCAAACAGTTTCAAGTGCGAGAACTATAGATTTTTCACATTCAGTGTCTTAGACAGGAAGTTTATGATCAATATCGCGCCTACACTTAAACCTCACAATATATTTTCTATTGATACTTAAAACCGTTTATCGTGAATATTTTATATAGTTCGTGTAAAAATCTATAGTGGATGTTCATGGCGAGGGTAGCCAAGCGCTACTAGTTGCGTAAATAACTATCAAGAAACCGACTTTTTCTTTTCCTTCACTCAGAGCCCCAATGCTAAAATCAGCATTTTGCTTTCATTTATGTTCATGTTACAAGTGCATGAATAGTCTTTCTTTGGAATAAAATGACCCAGTAATGTCGCATTCGGAAACCCAGCGCACGATTTGCTTTTATTCAGATGAGGCTGTTTCTAAAATATAATGAACAAAGTGCTCGTAGATCGTTCATTGTCCTCAATGAGATCTTGGTCCGGTTTACACGAGGACGTTCCACCGCGAATGGCGGCTATTTCATTTGACAGGTAGCTGAAGCAGTAACAACTTCTGCACGAGTAGTCCAAGTTCCGTGCTTCGAGTGCCGGCCGTGGCTTTGGAGCTTTATGTCTGATTCGGCCTTCCATCTTGATGTCAACACACGGCTAGTATGTAACAGCGATTATCAAAGCACAAAATAAACCATAGTATTGACTGACTATAAGCACTTTTGGTATGGTATCTCACATATGAGATTTCCTTTAAGGTAAACTAGGATACTGGATCACGTGAGAAGGTTTTAGTTTGGTGACCCTTAAGTAACTGTACTAGGTCTTATCTGGAACGAGTACTACAAAGCAGAAATCTGTATTAAATGGCTGATTGTGTAGTAAAGTGTTGCTATAGAGCAGTGGGTTCTTCATTTCTCTACCAAGCCTACACAATTTCTTACTTGTGAACTTTCATAGTGATCTAATGAAATTAATCAGAACTTACATGGTATATTTAAATCTAAACCACTTAAAACTGTTGTGGTGTGGAAGTAGTAAAATAAATGGCGACTCTGGCGCAAAGACAGATGCCGCCAATTGATAATATCTATTGTTCTATGCCGAAAAGCCCCGCCCCTTTCTTTGTGCGCTATCCCTTAAAGCCGCCGAAGATGACCCCTCCTTTTCGCAGGTTCCTCCCCCCTTTCTTTGTGCGCTATTCCTTAAAGCCGCCGAAGATGACCCCTCCTTTTGGTCTCCTAGCATGTCGCCTGGTTCTGTGCCGGTGGCTCCTCCCCCCTTGCTTTGTGCGCTAACCCAATGCCGCATGGGTCTGTCCCCCAGGCGGTTAGGTCGCGTGCCGGTGGTCCCTCCCCTTTGTGGTCTGATTGGTTCCCTGTGTATAGGCGGGAGAGTGTGTATTGTTCCTATACGCCGGTCGCGTACCTTCCCTAGGACTAAATCCCGGCCGGGTGATTGGTTGGGGTAGGGGAATGGGGTTCTCGGATGTGCCGCTCGAGTGATGGGGTATATGGGAATGGGGTTCTCGGTGCGTGACGCTGCCCTGGAAATCCACCCTGGCGATGGGGGAATGCGATTCTCGATGCCTGCCGCCCATCGGCAAAACGTTTGAGTACATAATTGTGTCAATCAATTAGATAATGTGTTATTGAAAAAAACATCGGCATTTAATTACTACTAATGCAATTAAACGCTGCTCTTCGAGCAATTAAGTATTTTGGATTGATTAATTGTATATGAATTGAAACGCGTGCGTCTGGACGCCGTCGTATATGCGTGCGTAGTTGTTAAGGCGATTATTACATGTGTATAATTATTACGTCTAATAACATTCGTTTAAATCTACTTTTGAGGAAAAAATTTATTTTGGGTTTATAAGAATATTACAATACTTAGATGAATCCATGGCTGAAAGGACAGAGTTGCCGTAACGAAACGTTAACGTGCTGTAATTTCACTGAAAGCCCGTACGCAACCCTTCCTCCATGGAGCGCCAGACTGGAGTGAACGGCTCTCGGCAAGTGTAGTGGCAAGTCGGCTACGGCACCCCCTCCACTCGCGTTTCATTTCGCGACCTACACCAGCGCGCCGGGTGGTAATATGAGGGAAACTGGTTTTTTCTCTCTGAAACAGCGTGGGCTTCCTCACGGCGCGCCTGGTGGTCATATTCGAAAGTTGTGAATTCGCCATATTGAAGCTCGAGGTGCGCGCAAGGCGGTCATCTTAACTCTATATAATTCAGCGAAATATGATTCTGGAAAAAAAATAAAGGCGAATTAACATTTTAGTTAAATAATACTCGTTTAACATGCGAGGTGCGTTCATGTTGTCTCGTTATAATTCCGGAGGAATTGATTATGAAGAAATAAATAAATACGGTTAACATTATAGTTAAATATTATAAATGTTATTAAAAAATAAATGATTCGGTTAACATTATAGGTGAATATTACATATGTTATAAAAAATAATAAATACGGTTAACATTATAGTTAAATATTACACACGTTATTAAAAATAAATAAGGATCTCGCTGACCGATGAATACAATTAAATATTTTTTATTAATTAATGTAATTGACTTGCGCACCTAGAGCTATCTCAACCATTGTTCACCTACCATGGGCATTGTACTTCTAATGAAACGACGCACGTCGATCGATGAAAACAATTAAGATATTTTTATTAATTAATTGTATATGAATTGACTCGCGCACCTGGTTGTTCACGTATATGTGTGATTATTACGCGTGTATAACTATTACGGCTAATAACATTTGTTTAATTCTTCTTTTGAGGGGAGGGTTTATAAAAAATATTACATTGCTTAGACGAATTAAAAAAGCGACTGAAAGGGACATTGTAAATAGCCAGCGTGTGACGTTAACACGAGAACCCTTTACGAAAAACAACGCGAGTGCCACCGCTGTGCATCGTCTAATACAATGAAGCTTAAGAAGTGTTAAACCAGGACGCTAGGGTTTTTCCCCCGGTACCTGCTCTTAATGGCTAGGGATATCCATCACGCCGAGGTATGCTCCAACTGATGTTAAAAATATAAGACCGCTATGTCCCTTATCGCTCGAGAGAAGCAATAATTACCCTTACACACCCTTCAAAACAGGCATACCTTTCTTAGTAGATGTAAAAGTATCGCGAAAGGATATAATAACATAGAGAGGACTTCAAAATAGGCATACCTTTCTTAGTAGATATAAAAGTATCGCGGATGAATACAATTAAATATTTTTATTAATTAATTGTATATGAATTGACTTGCGCATTTTGGTTGCTGTCGCAAGTGCTCGGGTGTTATGTTGATTATTACGCGTGTATAACTATTACGACTAATAACATTTGTTTAATTCTAAATAAATAATGAAATATGGAACATATCCTAAACAACACACAATCCTTGTTACTCTTCGCTAAACAACTCAAAAAGAAGCCCAGATGTAAAGGAAATTTTGTACACCCTTGACGAAAAAAACCCCGACCGCTGGGGAAGTAACCTTTAAGGATACCATTGACGTCTGTCATACCGTTAAGAACCAGTTTGAAAGGCTTCCTAATTGCTCTACGCAGGTCACCCGTGCAAACACAGGAAAATCCTAAACCAGACAATTACAAGCCTGCTAAAACATTTTTTCCTCCAATAAGTAATTTAAATTCTACATGAAGAATATTAATGATTAAGTTTCATAGCTCTTATTTCTTTCAATAAAATATTGAATATGACTCTCCCGCCGGAAAAAATTAAACGGAGAGAAGCAATATTTTCTTTTTACGCTGAAATTGTAATTAAACGTATAGTGTTCTTACAGGAAGAAAAACCCTGCCCATATAGACTATAGGAATGGACTCTGTTTAAAACATGTATTTTTTCACGCGTAGTGTATAGATTGTCTCAGTAAGCATTCGTGACTATTACAATTATCTCCAAGTATTATTTAAAAAAGGTTGGCTTATTCTATTAGTAATCATAGGACGAGAACGTTTTTTTAAACAACCCCCCATTCGAGAGATATTATTTTTATTATTCCGGCAGAGAGAAAGAGAGATCGAACCATATTTGTTTAAAAAAAGCTTCTTTTTTTCATTCACAGGAAATCTTCGAGAAAATTCGAGGAATTATTCAGTTGCACACCCTTGCAAAAATAGTTTGTATACACCTTGAAGAATGTATACCTGGCTGGAGGAGCTTTGGAAATACCTCTGACGACAGGCTGTCGCCTGGATGGCATCTTGGACATTTATTCATTAGGGAGGAGGCTATTGTGCTTTAAAATGGCTTAGCTATGTTTTAAGCTTTCCACAACAATTTTTTCCCCGATAATTACTATAAATTCTACGTGAAGATTATTAATGATTAAGTTTCATATCTCTTATTTCTTTCAATAAAATATCGAATATGACTCTAGCGTCAGGAAAAAAATTAAACGGAGAGAAGCGATATTTTCTTTTTATGCTGAAATTATAATTAAACGCATAGCGTTCTTACAGGAAAAAAAACCCTGCCCATATAGATTATAGGAATGGACTGTGTTTAAAACATGTATTTTTTCACGCGTGGTGTATAGATTGTCTCAGTAAGCATTCGTGACTATTACAATTATCTCCAAGTATTCTTTAAAAAAAAGGTTGGCTTATTCCCTTAGTAAACATAGGACGAGAACGTTTTTTTAAACAACCCTCCCTTCGAGAGATATTTTTTGAATATTCCGGCAGAGAGAGAGAGAGAGATCAACAATTAAACTAATTTTTTATGGAATCCTAAACAAATAAATATGATTTGTAGAGGGTGATATGAAGAGCATGGCATTAAAAATGGGAGAGACTGAATTCAAAATTAAGCGCTCGAATGTATCTGATAGATTTTCACAATTGTTCCTTGAAGCTAGCCTGTTATTTACGAAATAGTTTATAGATGAATGAAATATTTAATGAATAACACCCTTATTTAACACGGGTAACGTGTGAGGTTTGAACAGGAGAGTTCATAGGTTCGATTCCCGGTGACTACCCTACCCGACTTTAGAACCATTAACGATTTTTATAAGCGCGGGTGTAGCCTTACAAGGAAAATTATATCAACAGAAACAATACATTATTTTCACTCTGTGATTATGATGAGGAGGCGGACGGTGCAGCGGTCGAGTCTTCACGTGACTATTACAATTATCTCCAAGTATATTCCACCCAAAAAAAATTCGATACAGAGATTTCACCGGAAATACATGTTTTGAGACCCTCTGAATCCAAAAAAGCATGGCTGTGTGTGTGTCTGTGAAGCATAAGTCAGAAACGAAGATTCGGATAAACACCAAACTTGGTATTTAGGTTCAGTATCTTCCAGAGATGCGACACGAAGGTTTTAAAGAAAATGCCTCACACCAGACTACCCTTTACATGAAACATTTTTCGAAAACTTTAATTTTCTCAAAAAATGACTCTAACGATATTGAATAAAACATTATATGTTTAAGATATTGTAATGAGAAATGAAATGTATATCTCGAATTTTCTGGGAATGTCTCCAAAAGTATTCTTCATTCTGAACGACTTTTGCAAAACTGGAAAACCATAAGAGAGAGACAAAATTTTACTACACAAAAAATGGAGATTGCGTTAAAAATACATAATTTATATCATATACATTCTTGTTGTTGAGTAAACCGTTTTCGAGATATTGCTTGTTATTCCCTTAAATTTTCCAATACTTATACTTTTTCTCAAATTCGTTATTCTTGTTTTTATGTCCTGGATATGCAAAGAGAATGGAATGAGCCACATAGCAACCAGCGTTAAAATATTTGACTATCGCTTAAAACCTACCATATTCCCCTTGCATCGACATGAAAATTACCAATAACATTGACATTTCGATATCCCGATTAACATGAAGCATATGGAGAATAAGCGTTTGTAAAAATAGTTTTTACAAGAGTAGAGAACGTCATGTGAGTGTATCACATCAGATTTTTTGATATTGGTTTAAATATTCAAATACTTTTAACTTTTCTCAAGTGGTAACTCGCTATTCGTTTTTCCCGTGGTAATGCACAGAGAATAGAATTCTAAAGCCATCACATAGCATCGCTTTAGCTTACTGCATTCTTCTTATACCTACAATGAAATGTGTAGAAGTAAATAAAAGAAAAGCTTTTGTAAGTTGAAGAAGTTGTTTTGTGATGGTGTTGTATTTCGACTGTTGAGGAGCCGAACTTGAAGTAGTTGCAACCACAGGTATGGTAAAAAGTTTTCGGTAGCCTTCGGCGCAAGTTTAAAAATATTAACTTTGTATTTTTACTGTTTCTTTAAATATTATATTTATGTTTGCCTCGGCTGCATCAGTATTTATTTTTAGAGATATGAATGTCTTAACAATGTAATTTACACTTTACTGATATAGAAAGAGAGCTGCGAGATTTTTTTATTAATTACTTGCACTTTTTAACGCGTAAACTATTTTGGTCTCACACAAAATACGTATTAAATTTCTCGAGGATGCATCTCACGTCCGGTTAGGAACACTGTCTACAAGCAACGCGTCCAGTTATGAGCACTATCTACAAGCAACTGAATTCTGAACTTGTAAATTTTACTTCATTTTAGTTTCTGATTGGCTAATCCTAGTCCAATAGAATATCTTCATTTAACTAAAGCTTTTTTTCTGGTTATTGATTGGCTATTTTTATAAACTGTCACAAAAAATTACATTATTGCTTCCAAGAATCACAAGTAGTATTATTAAAGTTTCAAATTTATTGCCTCAAGGTTACCTCATTCTTACCTCATTGTTAGCAAATTTTAACCTATTATTCTCACAGTTCCTGCATTATTAAATTGCGTAATATATTCACATAACATTATTAAACATGTATACAATAACATAAACATATATAATGACTGTAATATACACTTTTCATGTATTGTTACATACACATATTGCTTTAGGCGGGCTGTTATCGAATTTATATATTATATAACTGGAATGAAATCATTTAAGTGTTAAGAATACTACCTCAAAGCATAGTTTATAGAGGAGTGAGTAGAGAAAGACATTGAATGCATAACACATTTTTATTGATAACCAAGAAAAATCAATTTTACTGCCGATTTTCAAAACATCGCGGAACATTCTCAACACCTCCCAGTGATCTCAAACAATGAAGCACCTTGCAGCGTGGAACATGCAAGGAAAAACATTCGCGTGTGTAGAATATAGCAATAATATATAAATTATGTACTCATTGTTACTGCTATACCAGCCAATACCATTGATTTCATAAATAATTTCATAATTGTTTAAGGAGAATGCAATACCTTAAAAAAACATTGATGCTACATGAAATCTAAACAAAAAAATTATTGAACTATTACTGAAAGAATCTTGAATAAATGGGAATCTAGAAGCCAGAACCATCTTAATATTGGACTGTATGATATGAGGTGTATAAAAAGATTAATAAAAAAATGAGGCCTATGTAATATAAACAACATTTATTTTTTATAAACATTATCGTATTATATTCCTATACAAAAACCATACATATTTCCTGAAGGCAAAGGTGATAGTCTAGACATTCTAAACACTCAGTTATATAATCATATACATCACTCAGAAAGAGACCTGCATTATCCGTAAAAAAAACTAAACATCTCAACAATGTCTGGATGATGTATTTTATAAGTACAAGTTTTTGATATTTCAAAGTTCCTGTTAACCATGGCCGTAATTGTTTAACACAATTTCTCGATCCTGTGATGCTATAACGTTAGAAGCTTTCAGCTTACTTATAATTTCCTCAATCTCTTGTGTGTGACTATTATTACCAGCGGCCCTCGATGTAATTAGTAACCTCAATATATTTACTAGTCTATTCGGATTTTCAAGCGTAGATATCACTGAATCATCATCATCATATGAAGATTTCATATTCTCGCAGCTTCCGCTGTATCCAGATTTTTCACCAACAGTAGTCTCCAGTGAAGGACAGAGGCTTGATCCGGTATAACATCCTCCTCTATACATCTTCGGATCTTCGAGTGTAGGAGAGAGAGTCGATTCAGTATAACATGTTGCTCTATGAAGCATAAATCTTTACAAAGAACGATTCTTAAAAATCCGCCCGCATATACAGCATCTAATAACGCGTTTTCCTCCATGTGTAATGTATGAAAAATTAAGTTTCTTATTCGTTAGTTGCACAGATTTTCTCCGGCAGTAGCTCATGCTAAAACTAAAAGAAATTAAATGAATACGTGAATGCTAACGCTCGAAGGAATTAAAAGCGAATGAATTCATAACACGCAACTATGTATATATCCCGGATGAGGACGACGGAGGGAATCGCGATCTATGCATAGCAGCGGGAAAGGATACTCTCTTGAAACATTAGTCATCTAGACAACTATTGTTCACGGAGCCAGTAGACGTCAGGTAGAATGGGACAGACCTCAGGTTCAAATCTTTAAGGGTACGGACCCCCCCCCCCGCCTTTAGCCTGTCATGTCTCCTAAACCATCCTAACAGCGTAACATTACGTTACAACGCCACGTAACCAGAACATGGCGAGTGCGAGCATGGAAAAAGGATGCTCTCCGGAAACATTCGTGGAAAAGGATGCTCTCTGGAAACACTCGTCATCCGCACAACGGATTGTCCCTAACATTCCGAGATTTTGGACCGTTCAGCATCGTGACGCGTCTCTGTCATTTACATTTCAATGAAATTTTACCTACTGAATTAAGGTTTGGTGCTCTGTATAGATCTGCACAACTTGCATTACGCTGTGTGTCCCTAGCGTTTCCAGCTCCTGAATCGTTCCAGCTAGTGGACTGCCTCTACCATCTTCATGTCAACGATCTGTTACTCTGAATTAAAGTTTGGGGGTCTGTATAGATCTGTACAACCTGATCACGCTATGAAACAACCTCATCACGATATGTAACAACCTGATCACGCTATGAAACAACCTCTTCACGCTATGTAACAACCTGATCACGCTATGTAACAACCTGGTCACGCTATGTAACAACCTGATCACGCTATGCAACAGCCTCATCGCGCTATGTAACAACCTGATCACGCTATGTAACAACCTGATCACGCTATGTAACAACCTGATCACGCTATGTAACAGCCATATCACGCTATGTAACAACCTAATCACGCTATGTAACAACCTGATCACGCTATGTAACAACCTGATCACGCTTTGTAACAACCTCATCACGTTATGTAACAACCTGATCACGCTATGTAACAACCTGATCACGCTATGTAACAGCCTCATCACGCTATGTAACAACCTGATCACGCTATGTAAGAACCTGATCGCGCTATGTAACAACCTGATCACACTATGTAACAACCTCATCACACTATGTAGCAACCTGATCACGCTATGTAACAACCTGATCACGTTATGTAACAGCCTCATCGCGCTATGTAACAACCTGATCACACTATGTAAAACCTGATCACGCTATGTAACAACCTGATCACGCTATGTAACAACCTGATCACGCTATGTAACAGCCTCATCACGCTATGTATCAACCTGATCACGCTATGTAACAACCTGATCACGCTACGTAACAGCCTTATCACGCTATGTAACAACCTGATCACGCTATGTAACAACCTGATCACTCTATGTAACAACCTGATCACGCTTGTAACTGCCTCATCACGCTAGGTAACAACCTGATCACGCTATGTAACAGACTCATCACGCTATGTAACACCCTGATCACGCTATGTAACAACCTGATCACGCTATGTAACAACATGATCACGCTATGTAACAACCTGATCACGCTATGTAACAGCATCATCACGCTATGGAACAAACTGATCACGCTATGTATCAACCTGATCACGTTATGTAAGAGCCTCATCACGCTATGTAACAGCCTCAACACGCTATGTAACAGCATCATCACGCTATGTAACAAACTGATCACGCTATGTAACAACCTGATCACGTTATGTAAGAGCCTCATCACGTTATGTAAGAGCCTCATCACGCTATGTAACAGCATCATCACGCTATGTAACAAACTGATCACGCTATGTAACAGACTCATCACGCTATGTAACACCCTGATCACGCTATGTAACAACCTGATCACGCTATGTAACAACCTGATCACGCTACGTAACAGCCTTATCACGCTATGTAACAACCTGATCACGCTATGTAACAACCTGATCACTCTATGTAACAACCTGATCACGCTTGTAACTGCCTCATCACGCTAGGTAACAACCTGATCACGCTATGTAACAGACTCATCACGCTATGTAACACCCTGATCACGCTATGTAACAACCTGATCACGCTATGTAACAACATGATCACGCTATGTAACAACCTGATCACGCTATGTAACAGCATCATCACGCTATGGAACAAACTGATCACGCTATGTATCAACCTGATCACGTTATGTAAGAGCCTCATCACGCTATGTAACAGCCTCAACACGCTATGTAACAGCATCATCACGCTATGTAACAAACTGATCACGCTATGTAACAACCTGATCACGTTATGTAAGAGCCTCATCACGTTATGTAAGAGCCTCATCACGCTATGTAACAGCATCATCACGCTATGTAACAAACTGATCACGCTATGTAACAGACTCATCACGCTATGTAACACCCTGATCACGCTATGTAACAACCTGATCACGCTATGTAACAACATGATCACGCTATGTAACAACCTGATCACGCTATGTAACAGCATCATCACGCTATGGAACAAACTGATCACGCTATGTAACAACCTGATTACGTTATGTAAGAGCCTCATCACGCTATGTAACAACCTGATCACGCTATTTAACAACCTGATCACGTTATGTAACAACCTGATCACTCTATGTAACAACCTGATCACTCTATGTAACAACCTGATCACGCTATGTACCAACCTCATCACGCTATGTATCAACCTGATCACGCTATGTAACAACCTGATCACGTTATGTAAGAGCCTCATCACGCTATGTAACAACCTGATCACGCTATGTAACAACCTGATCTCGCTATGTAACAGCCTCAACACGCTATGTAACAACGTGATCACGCTATGTAACAACCTGATCACGCTATGTAACAACGTCTGGAAATGTTAGGGACAATCCGTTGTGCGGATGACAAGTGTTTCCAGAGAGCATCCTTTTCCACGAATGTTTCCGGAGAGCATACTTTTTCCATGCTCGCACTCGTCATGTTCTGGTTACGTGGCGTTGTAACGTAATGTTATGCTGTTAGGATGGTTTAGGAGACATGACAGGCTAAAGGCGGGGGAGGTCCGTACCCTTAAAGATTTGAACCTGAGGTCTGTCCCATTCAACCTGACGTCTACTGGCTCCGTGAACAATAGTTGTCTAGATGACTAGTGTTTCAAGAGAGTATCCTTTCCCGATGCTATGCATTGATCGCGATTCCCTCCGTCGTCCTCATCCGGGATATATACATAGTTGCGTGTTATGAATTCATTCGCTTTTAATTCCTTCGAGCGTTAGCATTCACGTATTCATTTAATTTCTTTTAGTTTTAGCATGAGCTACTGCCGGAGAAAATCTGTGCAACTAACGAATAAGAAACTTAATTTTTCATACATTACACATGGAGGAAAACGCGTTATTAGATGCTGTATATGCGGGCGGATTTTTAAGAATCGTTCTTTGTCAAGATTTAAGCTTCATAGAGCAACATGTTATACTGAATCGACTCTCTCTCCTACACTCGAAGATCCGAAGATGTATAGAGGAGGATGTTATACCGGATCAAGCTTCTGTCCTTCACTGGAGACTACTGTTGGTGAAAAATCTGGATACAGCGGAAGTTGCGAGAATATGAAATCTTCATATGATGATGATGATTCAGTGATATCTACGCTTGAAAATCCGAATAGACTAGTAAATATATTGTGCATCGAGGGCCGCTGGTAATAATAGTCACACACAAGAGATTGAGGAAATTATAAGTAAGCTGAAAGCTTCTAACGTTATAGCATGACAGGATCGAGAAATTGTGTTAAACAATTACGGCCATGGTTAACAGGAACTTTGAAATATCAAAAACTTGTACTTATAAAATACATCATCCAGACATTGTTGAGATGTTTAGTTTTCTTACGGATAATGCAGGTCTCTTTCTGAGTGATGTATATGATTATATAACTGAGTGTTTAGAATTTCTAGACTATCACCTTTGCCTTCAGGAAATATGTATGGTTTTTGTATAGGAATATAGTACGATAATGTTTATAAAAAATAAATGTTGTTTATATTACATGGGCCTCATTTTTTATTAATCTTTTTATACACCTCATATCATACAGCCCAATATTAAGATGGTTCTGGCTTCTAGATTCCCATTTATTCAAGACTCTTTCAGTAATAGTTCAATAATTTTTTAGTTTAGATTTCATGCAGCATCAATGTTTTTTTAAGATATTGCATTCTCCTTAAACAATTATGAAATTATTTATGAAATCAATGGTATTGGCTGGTATAGCAGTAATAATGAGTACATAATTTATATATTATTGCTATATTCTACACACGCGAATGTTTTTCCTTGCATGTTCCACGCTGCACGGTGCTTCATTGATTGAGATCACTGGGAGGTGTTGAGAATGTTCCGCGATGTTTTGAAAATCGGCAGTAAAATTGATTTTTCTTGGTTATCAATAAAAATGTGATATGCATTCAATGTCTTTCTCTACTCACTCTTGTATAAACTATGCTTTGAAGTAGTATTCTTAACACTTAAATGATTTCAGTCCAGTTATATAATATATAAATTCGATAACAGCCCGCCTAAAGCAATATGTGTATGTAACAATACATGAAAAGTGTATATTACAGTCATTATATATGTTTATGTTATTGTATACATGTTTAATAATATTATGTGAATATATTACGCAATTTAATAATGCAGGAACTGTGAGAATAATAGGTTAAAATTTGCTAACAATGAGGTAAGAATGAGGTAACCTTGAGGCAATAAATTTGAAACTTTAATAATACTACTTGTGATTCTTGGAAGCAATAATGTAATTTTTTGTGACAGTTTATAAAAATAGCCAATCAATAACCAGAAAAAAAGCTTTAGTTAAATGAAGATATTCTATTGGACTAGGATTAGCCAATCAGAAACTAAAATGAAGTAAAATTTACAAGTTCAGAATTCAGTTGCTTGTAGATAGTGCTCATAACTGGGCGCGTTGCTTGTAGACAGTGTTCCTAACTGGACGTGAGATGCATCCTCGAGAAATTTAATACGTATTTTGTGTGAGACCAAAATAGTTTACGCGTTAAAAAGTGCAAGTAATTAATAAAAAAATCTCGCAGCTCTCTTTCTATATCAGTAAAGTGTAAATTACATTGTTAAGACATTCATATCTCTAAAAATAAATACTGATGCAGCCGAGGCAAACATAAATATAATATTTAAAGAAACAGTAAAAATACAAAGTTAATATTTTTAAACTTGCGCCGAAGGCTACCGGAAACTTTTTACCATACCTGTGGTTGCAACTACTTCAAGTTCGGCTCCCCAACAGTCGAAATACAGCACCATCACAAAACAACTTCTTTAACTTACAAAAGCTTTTCTTGTATTTACTTCTACACATTTCATTGTAGGTACAAGAAGAATGCAGTAAGCTAAAGCGAAAGTCAGATGTTTAAAAAAAGTCTGATGCTATGCGATGGCTTTAGAATTCTATTCTCTGTGCATTACCACGGGAAAAACGAATAGCGAGTTACCACTTGAGAAAACTTAAAAGTATTTGAAAATTTAAACCAATATCAAAAAATCTGATGTGATACACTCACATGACTTTCTCTACTCTTGTACAAACTATTTTTACAACGCTTATTCTCCATATGCTTCATGTTAATCGAGATATCGAGATGTCAATGTTATTGGTAATTTTCATGTCGATGCAAGGGGAATATGGTAGGTTTTAAGCGATGGTCAAATATTTTAACGCTGGTTGCTATGTGGCGCATTCCATTCTCTTTGTATATCCAGGACATAAAAACAAGAATAACGAATTTGAGAAAAAGTATAAGTATTGGAAAATTTAAGGGAATAACAAGCAATATCCCGAAAACGGTTTACTCAACAACAAGAATGTATATGATATAAATTATGTATTTTTAACGCGATCTCCATTTTTTGTGTAGTAAAATTTTGTCTATCTCTTATGGTTTACAAGTTTTGCAAAAGTCGTTCAGAATGAAGAATACTTTTGGAGACATTCCCAGAAAATTCGAGATATACATTTCATTTCTCATTACAATATCTTAAACATATAATGTTTTATTCAATATCGTTAGAGTCATTTTTTGAGAAAATTAAAATTTTCGAAAAATGTTTCATGTAAAGGGTAGTCTGGTGTGAGGCATTTTCTTTAAAACCTTCGTGTCGCATCTCTGGAAGACACTGAACCTAAATACCAAGTTTGGTGTTTTATCCGACTCTTCGTTTCTGAGTTATGCTTCACAGACACACAAACAGCCATGCTTTTTTTGGATTCAGAGGGTCTCAAAACATGTATTTCCGGTGAAATCTCGGTATCGAATTTTTTTTTGGGTGGAATATACTTGGAGATAATTGTAATAGTCACGTGAAGACTCGACCGCTGCACCGTCCGCCTCCTCATCATAATCACAGAGTGAAAATAATGTATTGTTTCTGTTGATATAATTTTCCTTGTAAGGCTACACCCGCGCTTATAAAAATCGTTAATGGTTCTAAAGTCGGGTAGGGTAGTCACCGGGAATCGAACCTATGAACTCTCCTGTTCAAACCTCGCACGTTACCCGTGTTAAATAAGGGTGTTATTCATTAAATATTTCATTCATCTATAAACCATATCGTAAAGAACAGGCTAGCTTCAAAGAACAATTGTGAAAATCTATCAGATACATTCGACCGCTTAATTTTGAATTCAATCTCTCCCATTTTTAATGCCATACTCTTCATATCACCCTCTACAAATCATATTTATTTGTTTAGGATTCCATAAAAAATTAGTTTAATTGTTGATCTCTCTCTCTCTCTCTGCCGGAATATTCAAAAAATATCTCTCGAAGGAGGGTTGTTTAAAGAAACGTTCTCGTCCTATGTTTACTAAGAGAATAAGCCAACATTTTTTTTTAAATAATACTTGGAGATAATTGTAATAGTCACGAATGCTTACTGAGACAATCTATACACCACGCGTGAAAAAATACATGTTTTAAACAGAGTCCATTCCTATAATCTATATGGGCAGGGTTTTTTTTCCTGTAAGAACGCTATGCGTTTAATTATAATTTCAGCGTAAAAAGAAAATATCGCTTCTCTCCGTTTAATTTTTTTCCTGACGCTAGAGTCATATTCGATATTTTATTGAAAGAAATAAGAGATATGAAACTTAATCATTAATAATCTTCATGCAGAGTTATATTAATTATCGGGGAAAAATTGTTGTGGAAAGCTTAAGACATAGCTAGGCCATTTTAAAGCACAATAGCCTCCCTAATGAATAAATGTCCAAGATGCCATCCAGGCGACAGCCTGTCGTCAGAGGTATTTCCAAAGCTCCTCCAGACAGGTATACATTCTTCAAGGGGTATACAAACTATTTTTGCAAGGGTGTGCAACTGAATAATTCCTCGAATTTTCTCGAAGATTTCCTGTGAATGAAAAAAAAAGCTTTTTTTAAACAAATATGGTTCGATCTCTCTCTCTCTCTCTGCCTGAATAATAAGAATAATATCTCTCAAATGGGGGGTTGTTTAAAAAAACGTTCTCGTCCTATTTTTACTAAGAGAATAAGCCAAACTTTTTTTAAATAATACTTGGAGATAATTGTAATAGTCACGAATGCTTACTGAGACAATCTATACACCACGCGTGAAAAAATACATGTTTTAAACGGAGTCCATTCCTATAATCTATATGGGCAGGGTTTTTTTTCCTGTAAGAACGCTATGCGTTAAATTATAATTTCAGCGTAAAAAGAAAATATCGCTTCTCTCCGTTTAATTTTTTTCCTGACGCTAGAGTCATATTCGATATTTTATTGAAAGAAATAAGAGATATGAAACTTAATCATTAATAATCTTCATGTAGAATTTATATTAATAATCGGGGAAGAAATTGTTGTGGAAAGCTTAAAACATAGCTAGGCCATTTTAAAGCACAATAGCCTCCTCCCTAATGAATAAATGTCCAAGATGCCATCCAGGCGACAGCCTGTCGTCAGAGGTATTTCCAAAGCTCCCCCAGCCAGGTATACATTCTTCAAGGGGTATACAAACTATTTTTGCAAGGGTGTGCAACTGAATAATTCCTCGAATTTTCTCGAAGATTTCCTGTGAATGAAAAAAAGAAGCTTTTTTTAAACAAATTTGGTTCGACCTCTCTCTTTCTCTGCCGGAATAATAAAAATAATATCTCTCGAATGGGGGGTAGTTTAAAAAAACGTTCTCGTCCTATGTTTACTAACAGAATAAGCCAACTTTTTTAAATAATACTTGGAGATAATTGTAATAGTCACGAATGCTTACTGAGACAATCTATACACTACGCGTGAAAAAATACATGTTTTAAACAGAGTCCATTCCTATAATCTATATGGGCAGGGTTTTTTTTCCTGTAAGAACACTATGCGTTTAATTACAATTTCAGCGTAAAAAGAAAATATCGCTTCTCTCCGTTTAATTTTTTCCGGCGGGAGAGTCATATTCAATATTTTATTGAAAGAAATAAGAGCTATGAAACTTAATCATTAATAATCTTCATGTAGAATTTAAATTACTTATTGGAGGAAAAAATCTTTTAGCAGGCTTGTAATTGTCTGGTTTAGGATTTTCCTGTGTTTGAACGGGTGACCTGCGTAGAGCAATTAGGAAGCCTTTCAAACTGGTCCTTAACGGTATGACAGACGTCAATGGTATCCTTAAAGGTTACTTCCCCAGCGGTCGGGGTTTTTTTCGTCAAGGGTGTACAAAATTTCCTTTACATCTGGGCTTCTTTTTCAGTTGTTTAGCGAAGAGTAACAAGGATTGTGTGTTGTTTAGGATAGGCTCTATATTTCATTATTTATTTAGAATTAAACAAATGTTATTAGTCGTAATAGTTATACACGCGTAATAATCAACGTAACACCCGAGCACATGCGACAACAACCAAAATGCGCAAGTCAATTCATATACAATTAATTAATAAAAATATTTAATTGTATTCATCCGCGATACTTTTATATCTACTAAGAAAGGTATGCCTGTTTTGAAGTCCTCTCTATGTTATTTTCTCCTTTCGCGATAGTTTTATATCTACTAAGAAAGGTATGCCTGTATCGAAGGGTGTGTAAGGGTAATTATTGCTTCTCTCGAGCGATAAGAGACATAGCGGTCTTATATTTTTAACATCAGTTGGAGCGTACCCCGGCGTGATGGATATCCCTAGCCATTAAGAGCAGGTACCGGGGGAAAAACCCTAGCGTCCTGGTTTAACACTTCATAAACTTCATTGTATTAGACGATGCACAGCGGTCGCACTCGCGTTGTTTTTCGTAAAGGGTTCTCGTGTTAACGTCACACGCTGACTATTTACAATGTCCTTTTTAGTCGCTTTTTTAATTCGTCTAAGCAATGTAATATTTTTTATAAACCCTACCCTCAAAAGAAGAATTAAACAAACGTTATTAGCCTTAATAGTTATACACGCGTAATAATCACACATATACGTGAACAACCAGGTGCGCGAGTCAATTCATATACAATTAATTAATAAAAAAATCTTAATTGTTTTCATCGATCGACGTGCATCGTTTCATTAGAAGTGCAATGCCCATGGTAGGTGAACAATGGTTGAGATAGCTCCAGGTGCGCAAGTCAATTACATTAATTAATAAAAAATATTTAATTGTATTCATCGGTCAGCGAGATCCTTATTTATTTTTAATAACGTGTGTAATATTTAATTATAATGTTAACCGTATTTATTATTTTTATAACATATGTAATATTCACCTATAATGTTAATCGAATCATTTATTTTTTTAATAACATTTATAATATTTAACTATAATGTTAACCGTATTTATTTATTTCTTCATAATCAATTCCTCCGGTATTATAACGAGACAACATGAACGCACCTCGCATGTTAAACGAGTATCATTTAACTAAAGTGTTAATTCGCCTTTATTTTTTTTCCAGAATCATACTTCGCTGAATTATATAGAGTTAAGATGACCGCCTTGCGCGCACCTCGAGCTTCAATATGGCGAATTCACAACTTTCGAATATGACCACCAGGCGCGCCGTGAGGAAGCCCACGCTGGTTCAGAGAGAAAAACCAGTTTCCCTCATATTACCACCCGGCGCGCTGGTGTAGGTCGCGAACTGAAACGCGAGTGGAGGGGGTGCCGTAGCCGACTTGCCACTACACTTGCCGAGAGCCGTTCACTCCAGTCTGGCGCTCCATGGAGGAAGGGTTGCGTGCGGGCTTTCAGTGAAATTACAGCACGGTAACGTTTCGTTACGGCAACTCTGTGCTTTCAGCCATGGATTCATCTAAGTATTGTAATATTCTTATAAACCCAAAATATATTTTTCCCTCAAAAGTAGATTTAAACGAATGTTACTAGACGTAATAATTATACTCATGTAATAATCGCCTTAACAACTACGCACGCATATACGACGACGTCCAGACGCACGCGATTCAATTCATATACAATTAATCAATCCAAAATACTTAATTGCTCGAAGAGCAGCGTTTAATTGCATTAGTAGTAATAAAATGCCGATGTTTTTTTTCATAACACATTACCTAATTGATTGACACAATTATGTACTCAAACGTTTTGCCGATGGGCGGCAGGCATCGAGAATCGCATTCCCCTATCGCCAGGGTGGATTTCCAGGGCAGCGTCACGCACCGAGAACCCCATTCCCATATACCCCATCACTCGAGCGGCACATCCGAGAACCCTATTCCCATACCCCAACCAATCACCCGGCCGGGATTTAGACCTAGGGAAGGTACGCGACCGGCGTATAGTAACAATACACACTCTCCCGCCTATACACAGGGAACCAATCAGACCACAAAGGGGAGGGACCACCGGCACGCGACCTAACCGCCTGGGGGACAGACCCAGGCGGCATTTGGTTAGCGCACAAAGCAAGGGGGGAGGAGCCACCGGCACAGAACCAGGCGACATGCTAGGAGACCAAAAGGAGGGGTCATCTTCGGCGGCTTTAAGGGATAGCGCACAAAGAAAGGGGGGAGGAACCTGCGAAAAGGAGGGGTCATCTTCGGCGGCTTTAAGGGATAGCGCACAAAGAAAGGGGGCGGGGCTTGTCGGCATAGAACAATAGATATTATCAATTGGCGGCATCTGTCTGTGCGCCGGAATCGCCATTTATTTTACTACTTGTGGAACTTAAACCAGTATATTATTGCAACTTTGTTCAGTTTTCGCTGGCACTCCACTTAGTTGTCGTGACGCCATGTTCCTTCCTCCGCTTTACTCCCTGAGGAGTCGAACAGAAGACCTCTCTAGTCTCCTGCAGTAGCAGCACTCACTGTATATCACTACAGTCATCACAAAACTCACTCGTACGACAGCATTCACTATCTCACTGGTTCACTTGCGAGAACGATCTCTTAAATATAGTCGCTGGAGCTTTTCACAGCGCTCCAGAATATTCCAGGAGAGAAGGGAAACTTCCAAAAGATTACAGGTATCTCTCGATAGTTTTTCTGGTGTTTACGCTGGGCGAAGGCGCTACTTATCTCCCTATATTTCTTCAACCGGATGTCAGCTCGGCGCCATCCAATTAATAACTCGGCATGTGGCTGCGTCACATAATGCACAGTGTGTATATGCTTATAAAATACGAAAATGTCTTGCAAGGAGCATTTTTGTTGACCTGGATCAAATTGGATTCAATCCCTCATCACATACCTATTTATAAACAGCTATAGAGACTCAGAACTTAGTCTTTTGTAAACTGCAGTGACCAGGTGTGAATGGAACTAGAGGAAGAATATTAAAACCTTTCAGTTCCACATTAAAATTATTTAAGGCGTATAATTTGTTACAATTCCACACTTATTTCAGTAAAACTAATTTCCATGTTTGCTTGATTGTACTGTAGGTTGTGTTCCTTAGAACGAAATTACCGTTTTTGGAGGCACTAAAAGCAAAATAAGCATTTACTACTCATCTAACTCACCATGCACTTATTAAACTACTTTCATGGTTATTTGGATTTCCAATTTTGCTTTAAATATTTTATGAATGAAATATGAATTTGGCTCACCAATATCCTTATAAATGCCTTCCTCCCTCAGACGACATCTACGCTATTTCTAAATAAGCCTAAAACTTTTAAAGTCACGGAAAATTAATTACTCATTTCTCGGTTCATTATTTTGGAACATTTTTTATCTGTACTGTGCTTCTTACGTAACAATTCTTGTCCAGTTCAGAAATTTGAGACGAATTATGGGAATGTCAGATTAAAACTGACTAATGGGTCATTTTGTACCTACTGATAAGCCGCGTGTATGAGTTTGCGCGCGCATGCGTGAGAGAGAAGGAGGATAAGAGAGAGAGAAAGCGTTATCTTCATTGCAATGCGCATATATTTGTGTTAAAAATCGCTACTTTGAAAAGTTTCAGGTTTTCTTCATGTAATCTTTATAATTCCCATTCTAAAATATTTAATGCCTTTTGGGGGAATGTTTTGCTGATATTGGAATCCAAGCCTTAGTAATACGACGCACTACACACTGGAAGATTGGAGTGTCTCACATCTTGACATTTGAGTATTACCGCACCAAAACCGATACGCCTAAAGAGAAGCTGCCCTCTTCCCCGGGGGATGTGCATAGCTTTCATGCTTGAATGCAAACAATTATACAATTTGAAATATTTCAAATTTCGAAGACACAAGAAGGCTTCACAATTAAATAATAGCAGTCGCAGCTTCGGGCGTGGACCATCGTACAGAGATACAAGAGGTACCATAGTTCTTTCCAAGAGTGAATTTTTGGCAACAGGGTGCAAGATAATAGTTAATACTCTGGTGCCTTTAAAGCTGCACTATGAGCTGTCCCCCCAATAATAATAACCTAGGCTTTTAGCTGTGCATTCGTTAATGTGTAATGCTAGCTGAAGCTTTTTGAATTACTTGCACAAAATGCCCACTCTTCAAGAATTCCATTGCCCTTGGCTTCGTTTTCAAATCGATTATTACAATTAACACGACTTAGTTATGTTCTGAACCGTTTTATAAGACAAGATACGCATGACCTTTAACATACGATAACCTATGACTTCCAGGGAACGGAAAGGACACCTCGCATCTGGAACCAACGATGATGTTTTTGCTTACCACTCCCAGGAGGAGCGGATGAGGTGAAGGAACCGCAGGAGGCTATAGGACGGAGGCAGGCCGGTTCTTAGAGAAGCGTAGAAGTCCCTAACGATTCCAAGCTTGAAGACCGGTCACAGCGGCGGGCTGCTCAAAGAGGCTTCCCTCTGGCGGAACCGGGGAGAAGGCGACCAATCGTAGTCGGCTCAGAAAAGGCTGCCTTATAGCAGGGCTGACAAGAACTTTTCAACGATCAAGCATCTGCGCCATCTGCCCGACATCGAACGACGGTGCAGCCCACCTGAAATATGAAACGGGAAGCCACATGATACGATATGAGGTAAAGGAGATTCGTCGTAGAGGAGAAATCGCCCGAAAATTTGCCTTGCCAACCAGGAAAAACCACGAAAAGGCCACGGTCAGAGTGGTCGGCCTCGGAAGCCTTGCACGTTACCGGGGAGTCATCTCGTTCGGTTTTAGCACACGTTAGTAATAAAGTTAATTTCCAAGATGTCACTGAATAACAAAGTAGATTTGCAAGGTTGGATTCTTTTGAAAGGACTCACTAGTAGGTATAAACTGTGAAGGCATCACAATCATCATCGTTTATAGTGGATCGAACCGGACGCTCGCACTCCCCTTTTGACCTTTAACCCGCGTGATATGCTGGCGCTCTTTCGACTGTTTGCTAATAAACGCGTACTCTACAGGACATTCATTCAAGGTGATAGACTTCATTTCTCTGCAGTATTGCTGTTCGTATCCAGGGCATGTATTATTGTAATGATTATAATGCATTCTATTCAGCCACTTACTATTGACTATTGCCTAATCTCTGCGCTTGCCTTTAGAGTAAAATTAGGGACTTTAAGGCCAAAACTGCATAGTGAAACTAGGATTCTTCGCTTGTTTAATATAAGGTTGGCTGCTTATGAAAATATCTTATATATTACACTCACATGACTTCCACCGCTATCGCTTATTTCAATACACTTGTATTGACCATTCTTGCGGAAGCATATTTTTCATTCTACTTCATTGTAATGGAGATGAACTTTGCAGAAATGGTTTCATTTAAACATTCATTGTGGGTGCAAGGGGGAAAGAGGAAACCAATATCGCTGTATGCTGGCCTAGAAACTCGATACTCTTTTCATTGCATTTCGGAAATGACTGATTGCCCAAAAATGTATTTGAATTAAATTGTGTGTTTTAAAGAGATTTTTGTTTGGTACACTTTGTCTACCTCTTATGATTTAGGTACTAGTTGTATAAAATTGCTTTGGAATGAAGGTTCCAAGGCTATTTTCAGGAAATTCAATATATACGTTTTATTTGTCATGTACATACAGGAAATATATGTTACTTTAATCAAAATCTTTAGAGCCAAATTTGAGAAAATCCAAAATTTTGAAAAACGTTGCATCTTAAGTGTACTTTGTGGTGGGAGGAGTGTTACTTCTTTGGAAGGTGCTGGACGTAAGTACCAAGTTTTGGGTGGAATGCAGTACTTTGTCTTACCTACTACAAAGGTAAATGCTCTGAAAAAGAAAACTCGTCTGTTAGCAAAACAGGCGTCGTGACAAAAGCAGAAATGCTCAACTCCATCAACTTGACAGTTTCTTAACAAAGTGCTTTCCGAGTAACAGGTCGGGCACGTTCCCCTGCTTAGAGAGTTTAAACACATGCCAGCTAACTTTCCACTAGCAACTCTCGAGAGCCATTCAATTCCTCTGATTGGCTGACGAATGAGACACACGAGAGGGAGTAGCACTTGGATTGCGTGGCTGTTTCACAATTAGTGGTTGGTAGAATCGAACCGGCGACGTAGGTAGCTCAAGCGTTCCTCATGTTGCTTGTCAGCGTAGCTCTTTCAGCACACGTACTTGCATTTGCTTGAGGCCACTGGTAGATCGAGATGCTTAAAAAATTCATTTTTCATTTTCTATGTGGTAAAAAAATAGAAACCTTCAGCTTTAAAATATGTGCACATGGGCTTATTGACCGACGTGACCCTTTATATTTGTCAGTTTAAAGATGGCGGCGTATTTCTTTCTTCTCAATTTCCCGTAACTTGGTTCTTTCCTACTTCAGGTACACTGTTCTCAAAAAGTACTGAATATATGTATGCCAAACTGTTACTGGACATTTCTGGGAACCATCGCTTTATGCCAAACTATTTTTTGTTCAGATTTTTAAATAAACGTTCGAATAAAAAGCTATTTATGAACAAAATTGGGTTTTTTATGTTACACAAACTGAATAAGCATTTATTCTCGACAGGTTCTAGATATTAGAAAATCATTTTGTTCAGCGTATAAAACAATTGTTATATGATTTAGGAAAAGTGGTGATCATAGAAGGAAAGTGCACGTATCATTTTGAGTTGAGAAGCAGCGTGTCATTTATATCAATTTTGCACAACTTTTAACTGCTCATTTTCATAATCGTTATTTGCAGAAACACAACCCATATTTATTTACCGTTCTTCCGGAGTCGTGCGTTAGCTTCCTTAAACGAGCGGATGGCGCAGGCGCTTACATCTGTCACACGCATCCGGAAGGTTGTGGGTACGATTCCCGCGGACCGACCTTCCTGGTTCATGGGTTTTTTCGGGCCTTCCCGGGTCAATAGGCGAATGCTGCGAAGGTCCATTCCTCCCCCGAATTTCCTGTCGCTCCATTTCACTTCACCTTTCATCCTCTTAGCCGTTTCAGGGCTGCAAGTCTCGGCGTTGCGTGGCAAGGGATAAGGATGCTCTATGTGACACGCTGTCCCGAATGGGGGCGGACTCAGTGGGACGTGCAGGGGAGCCAGTTGTATCAACTGCCGTCTGTAAGAGGTAGGGACCCTACCATCCGCCCTGTTGCGCCTCCTTGTCCGGCCGCCCTCTGTCTCCTCCCAACTCTCCCCTCCCTCACGTCAGGGGAGCCAGTTGTATCAACTGCCGTCTGTAAGAGGTAGGGACCCTACCATCCGCCCTGTTGCGCCTCCTTGTCCGGCCGCCCTCTGTCTCCTCCCAACTCTCCCCTCCCTCCCTCACGTCAGGGGAGCCAGTTGTATCAACTGCCGTCTGTAAAAGGTAGGGACCCTACCATCCGCCCTGTTGCGCCTCCTTGTCCGGCCGCCCTCTGTCTCCTCCCAACTCTCCCCTCCCTCCCTCACGTCAGGGGAGCCAGTTGTATCAACTGCCGTCTGTAAAAGGTAGGGACCCTACCATCCGCCCTGTTGCGCCTCCTTGTCCGGCCGCCCTCTGTCTCCTCCCAACTCTCCCCTCCCTCCCTCACGTCAGGGGAGCCAGTTGTATCAAGTGCCGTCTGTAAAAGGTAGGGACACTACCATCCGCCCTGTTGCGCCTCCTTGTCCGGTCGCTCTCTGTCTCCTCCCAACTCTCCCCTCCCTCCCTCACGTCAGGGGAGCCAGTTGTATCAGCTGCCGTCTGTAAAAAGGTAGGGACCCTACCATCCGCCCTGTTACACCTCCTTCTCCGGCCGCCCTCTGTCTCCTCCCAACTCTCCCCTCCCTCCCTCACGTCAGGGGAGCCAGTTGTATCAACTGCCGTCTGTAAAAAGGTAGGGACCCTACCATCCGCCCTGTTGCACCTCCTTGTCCAGCCGCCCTCTGTCTCCTCCCAACTCTCCCCTCCCTCCCTTCAGGCGCTTAGGCACGAAAGATCCTTATAGGTCGAGGTGCGAAGTCCCCCTCCGCTCCTAGTCCGCTTCCATACCTTCTAATGACATCCTAGTGCCGTTAAATCTGTTATTCGTTTATTCTGTAGTCTTAGCATAATTTTATAATATATTTTAAAATATTATTTAACTTAAAAGCTTATCTGATGTGCCATTGGTCGTCCTGAATAAAGTCAGAAATTTATGACCCTCCATGTAGTTTGAATGCATCTGAAACATTTAGCATTGCACTTTAAGGAGTTGTAAAGTTAATAAACTGAAATAACATTGAATATAAATATTTCGATTTAAGCTTCTTGGCCATTAACACAATGGAAGTTAGGAAAAACGTTCTGTTGCATTTTTCTTGAAGGGGGTGGTACACCTGAATACCAATGTTTTTAATAATTAGAGCTAGAAGTATAAGTAGAATAAGAATGCCGATACGGAAACAAAGGATTTTGCCGCCATCTGATAAGGTTCTTTGATCTATGCCGCTAGCCCCGCCCCCTCCCTTTGTGCGCTACTATTTGCCGCCCGGTCGCGTGGCGCTAGCTCCGCCCCCTTCCCTTTGTGTGCTGATCTAATGCCGACAGTGTCTGTGCCGGCAGGTTCTACCCCCTCCCCCATGCGTTCTACTGTGGCGTCATGACTTGATGGAATTGTTTTCTCGAGTCCTGCCGCCCCTCGGCAAATTAATTAGGTAATGTTCGTCAAACATTTTTTTTATGATTACTAAGGTCTGCAGATTGCATCATCGAGCAATTAAGTTTTTTGATTAATGAATTGTTGACTGGAGCTTGAGTATAAGTAGTCTGCTCACGGTAACAGTCTGTCATGTAATGAAACACTGCAGCCTTCTTGTATCTGGGGAAATCGCTTGTCCATTAGCTGAACATGTTAGACGCTTTCAACACATTAATAGGCTTTTAAGTTTACATTCTGGATCTGTTTACATACATTAGCGAACGACCTACTTCCGCCTGGCGGTAACGGTGACCTCTATTAGCTGAGACGCTTTCACCCCATTAGCGAACATTGTCAGTAATTGTTTTCCTAAGTGCTCTGCCCAACACTCAACACTTTAGATTTTAGCGATGGAAATGATATAAAAAGCAGCAGCTTCTCCAACGAGTTCCAAGTTGACCAGGATGGCCGGGTTCGAATTACAAATTCAGCTTCTAATAACTCAGAGACTAATTACGATAAAGACGTCAAATAAAATTTATTACATTAATGTCATTAGATAGTTTCTTGTGAATGTATATTTGGGTACATGGTGTCCAGGGTTCGAATACCGATAAAATGTAATTTAATTATAAATTTAATAACTCCTAAACTAATTAAGATAAAGACGTCAAATAAACTTTATTGCCTTTATGTTATTAGGTAGTATCTTGTGGAGATGTAATTAGATACCTGACGTTCTGGGTTCAAACCTGATGTTTAAATCGTCATTATCTCAGAAACTAAGAGAGGTAGAGGAATTGACCAAAGCATGATTGATAGCTCCTATGATGGGTAAATAATACTGTATATAATTTTTAATCAGTTGTCCTTATTTCGAATCCCGATCTTTCAATCACTTACTTATTTTTTCTCTATACTCTAGAATATGTCACTTAGATTGATGCTGTAACTGCATACACAACCTTTAAACATATCAAACTAATATTGTAAATAATTTTGTTTCTGGTGTCCAGGGTTCGAATACCGATAAAATGTAATTTAATTATAAATTTAATAACTTCTAAACTAATTAAGATAAAGACGCCAAATAAACTTTATTGTCTTTATGTTATTAGGTACTATCTTGTGGATGTGTAATTAGATACCTGACGTTCTGGGTTCGATCCTAATTTTAAATCGTCATTATCTCAGAAACTAAGAGAGGTAGACGAGTGAACCAAAGCATGATTGATAGCTGCTATGAGGGGTAATTAATACTGTATATAATTTTCAATCAGTTGTCCTTACTTCGAATCCCGATCTTTCAATCACTTACTTATTTTTCTCTATACTCTAGAATATATCACTTAGATTGATGCTGTAACTGTATACAGCACCTTTAAACATATCAAACTAATATTGTAAATAATTTTGTTTCTGGTGTCCAGGGTTCGAATACCGATAAAATGTAATTTAATTATAAATTTAATAACTTCTAAACTAATTAAGATAAAGACGCCAAATAAACTTTATTGTGTTTATGTTATTAGGTATTATCTTGTGGAGGTGTAATTAGATACCTGACGTTCTGGGTTCGAGCCTAATTTTAAATCGTCATTATCTCAGAAACTAAGAGAGATAGACGAGTGAACCAAAGCATGATTGATAGCTCCTATGATGGGTAAATAATACTGTATATAATTTTTAATCAGTTGTCCTTATTTCGAATCCCGATCTTTCAATCACTTACTTATTTTTTCTCTATACTCTAGAATATGTCACTTAGATTGATGCTGTAACTGCATACACAACCTTTAAACATATCAAACTAAT
Source organism: Deroplatys truncata (assembly GCA_030765065.1). Lineage (NCBI taxonomy): Eukaryota > Metazoa > Arthropoda > Insecta > Mantodea > Mantidae > Deroplatys > Deroplatys truncata. Next base: position 4,382,973 of record CM060990.1, on the reverse strand, counting down.
ATTGTAAATAATTTTGTTTCTGGTGTCCAGGGTTCGAATACCGATAAAATGTAATTTAATTATAAATTTAATAACTTCTAAACTAATTAAGATAAAGACGCCAAATAAACTTTATTGTCTTTACGTTATTAGGTGCTATCTTTTGGATGTGTAATTAGATACCTGACGTTCTGGGTTCGATCCTAATTTTAAATCGTCATTATCTCAGAAACTAAGAGAGGTAGACGAGTGAACCAAAGCATGATTGATAGCTCCTATGAGGGGTAATTAATACTGTATATAATTTTCAATCAGTTGTCCTTACTTCGAATCCCGATCTTTCAATCACTTACTTATTTTTCTCTATACTCTAGAATATATCACTTAGATTGATGCTGTAACTGTATACAGCACCTTTAAACATATCAAACTAATATTGTAAATAATTTTGTTTCTGGTGTCCAGGGTTCGAATACCGATAAAATGTAGTTTAATTATAAATTTAATAACTTCTAAACTAATTAAGATAAAGACGCCAAATAAACTTTATTGCGTTTATGTTATTAGGTATTATCTTGCGAATGTGTAATTAGATACCTGACGTTCTGGGTTCGAGCCTAATGCTTAAACCGTCATTATCTCAGAAAATAAGAGAGGTAGAGGAATTGACCAAAGCATGATTGATAGCTCCTATGAGGGGCAATTAATACTGTATATAATTTTCAATCAGCTGTCCTTACTTCGAATCCCGATCTTTTAATCACTTACTTATTTTTCTCTATACTCTAGAATATATCACTTAGATTGATGCTGTAAATGCATACAGCACCCTTAAACATATCAAACTAATATTGTAAATAATATTGGTTCTGGTGTCCAGGGTTCGAATACCGATAAAATGTAATTTAATTATAAATTTAATAACTCCTAAACTAATTAAGATAAAGACACCAAATAAACTTTTATAGGGGAAAGGATGCTCTCCTGAAACATTAGGTCTCTAGATAGAAGTATTTATAGTGGAGAGATAGGGAATACCAGGGCTGATGCTAGGCTAGGCAGATGCTAAAGGAGGGAGGGATATGCTTCATACGAGAGAGATAGGGAATACAAGGAAAGATGCTATACTAAACAGGACTTGAAGGGTAGAATATGAGCGATATAGCGAACCGAGGAGAGGTATTAGGATAGGAGTTTTGAATGATAGAGTAGGCGTTTATATGCGGGAGATAGGGAATACGAGGGTCGATGCTAGGCTAGACGGTGTTGAATGAGGGAATGCATCCTATATGAGAGAGGTAGGGGAATATGAGGAGAAGTGCTAGGCTAGTCGGGAAGGTCTGAATGAGAGAGTATACGTCTATATGGGAAAATATAGGGAAAACGAAGGTAGGTGCTAGGTTGAGAGAGTCTTCAAGGAGGAAAATGCATTTATATGAGAGCGTTAGGGCATACGAGGAGAGGTGCTAGTCTAGACATGGTTTGAGGATTAGAGTATACGTTTATATGGGAGAAATATGGAAAACGGGAGAGATACAAGGATAGACAGAGATTGAAGGAGGAGGAATGTAGGTTTATACTGTAATATAGACAGTAATTCGATTATAAAACTTTTCTCATCCAGCCTTACAACACTTTTATATACTTATTTTCTAAACCTTACAAACTTTATATTTGTTAAACAGTAGTGCGCGAGACGGAGAGGGACAAACAGTATATCGGTTTACAGTGAAGTATACATCCTAACCTATTCCCACCTTGTTTGTTCTGGATCTTCTCATTGTCTATCATCTAACGTAAACACGTAACAAGACGTAACACAGGAAATCATACATATGGCACATTAAAAAAATAAAGGTATATATAATGAAACATAAACAAGTAGACAGAGGGTCATCGATACATAGAAAACCAGGAGTTGTATGTACTGAGACCATAGATTAGTATAGGCAAACAACAAAGAAGTGAATTTATAGTGTAAATAGCCAAATATTTTCAAATATTATTATAGTCTAAAAGTATATAACTTAATTATGTATCGAGTATTGAGAAATAAACGTTATTCATTATTCACTAATCTCAGATCACTGCAATTGTATTGAATCAATTCACAATTGCTAATGCCATTCAACTTTCATTCGTCTCTGATACATAAACAAATTGCAAAATGGAGAAGGACGAAAGTAATAAAAAGACTCAGGCAGCAAATTTTAAGAAAGAAGAGAAAGATATATGACCGACATTGTTTTGGAACACAAATTAGTCTTGAAAATAAAATGACTGATAGCTCTGCTAAGCGTAAGGAAGAGACATGGAAATAAATTGCAAATGAATACAATTCTAGGTTGGAAAAGAAGATAAACAACATTCATGTAAACCAATTTTTAAAAATCAGTTTAACTGAATACATGTAAAAAAACATATCACTTTACAAAAAGTTATGTAGACAACATTTATTCTTTATAAACATTATCCTATTACATTACTTTACAAAAAACCATACATATTTCCTAAAGGCAAAGGTGATAGTCTAGACATTCTAAACACTCAGTTATATAATCATATACATCACACAGAAAGAGACCTGCATTATCAGTAAAAAAACTAAACATCTCAACAATGTCTGAATGATGTATTTTATAAGTACAAGTTTTTTGATATTTCAAAGTTCCTGTTAACCATGGCAGTAATTGATTAACACAATTTCTCGATCCTGTCATGCTATAACTTTAGATGCTTTCAGCTTACTTATAATTTCCTCAATCTGTTGTGTGTGACTATTATTACCAGCATCCCTCGACGCAATTAGTAACCTCAATATATTTACTAGTCTATTCGGATTTTCAAGCGTTGATATCACTGAATCATCATCATCTGAAGATTTCATATTCTCGCAACTTCCGATGTATCCAGATTTTTCACCAACAGTAGTCTCCAGTGAAGGACAGAGGCTTGATCCGGTATAACATTCCCCTCTATACATCTTCGGATCTTCAAGTGCAGGTGAGAGAGTCGATTCAGTATAACATGTTGCTCTATGAAACTTAAATCTTGACAAAGAACGATTCTTAAAAATCCGCCCGCATACACAGCATCTAATAACGCGTTTTCCTCCATGTGTAATGTATGAAAAATCATGTTTCTCAATCGTCAGTTGCACAGATTTTCTCGGGCAGTAGCTCATGCTAAAACTAAAAGAAATTAAATGAATACGTGAATGCTAACGCTCGAAGGAATTAAAAGCGAATGAATGAATTCATAACACGCACCTATGTATATATCCAGGATGAGGACGACGGAGGGAATTGCGATCAATGCATAGCAGGGAGAAAGGATACTCTCTTGAAACATTAGTCATCTAAACAACTATTGTTCACGGAGCCTGTAGACGTCAGGTTGAATGGGACAGACCTCAGCTTCAAATCTTTAAGGGTACGGACCCCTGGCTTTTGCCTGGCATGTATACTAAAACATCCTAACAGCGTAACATTACATAACAACGACACGTAACCAGAACATGACGAGTGCGAGCATGGAAAAAAGGATGCTCGCTGAGAACATTAGTGGAAAAGGATGCTCTCTGGAAACAGTCGCCATCCGCACAACGGATTGTCCCTAACATTTCCAGATTTCAAAACGTTCAACATCGTGACGCGCTACTGTCATCTACATTTCGACGAAATTTTACCTCCTGAATTAGTTTGATGCTCTGTATAGAACCTCAGAACATGCATTACGCTGCGTGTCCCTAGCGTTTCCAGCTCCTGAATCGTTCCAGCTAGTGGAATGCCTCTACCATCTTCATGTCAACGATCTGTTACTCTGAATTAAAGTTTGGTGATATGTATAGACCTGTACAACATGCATTACGCTATGTAACAGACTCATCACGCTATGTAACAACATGATCACGCTATGTAACAACATGATCACGCTATGTAACAACATGATCACGCTATGTAACAACCTGAGCACGCTATGTAACAACATGATCACGCTATGTAACAACTGATCACGCTATGTAACAACATGATCACGCTATGTAACAACTGATCACGCTATGTAACAACATGATCACGCTATGTAACAACTGATCACGCTATGTAACAACATGATCACGCTATGTAACAACATGATCACGCTATGTAACAACTGATCACGCTATGTAACAACATGATCACGCTATGTAACAACCTGAGCACGCTATGTAACAACATGATCACGCTATGTAACAACATGATCACGCTATGTAACAACCTGAGCACGCTATGTAACAACATGATCACGCTATGTAACAACATGAACACGCTATGTAACAACCTGAGCACGCTATGTAACAACCTGAGCACGCTATGTAACAAACTGAGCACGCTATGTAACAACATGTTCACGCTATGTAACAACCTGAGCACGCTATGTAACAATACGATCACGCTATGTAACAACCTGATTACGCTATGTAACAACTGATCACGCTATGTAACAACATGATCACGCAATGTAACAACCTGAGCACGCTATGTAACAACATGATCACGCTATGTAACAACATGATCACGCTATGTAACAACATGATCACGCTATGTAACAACATGATCACGCTATGTAACAACCTGAACACGCTATGTAACAACATGATCACGCTATGTAACAACATGATCACGCTATGTAACAACCTGAGCACGCTATGTAACAACATGATCACGCTATGTAACAACCTGAGCACGCTATGTAACAACCTGAGCACGCTATGTAACAACATGTTCACGCTATGTAACAACCTGAGCACGCTATGTAACAACCTGAGCACGCTATGTAACAACATGTTCACGCTATGTAACAACATGAACACGCTATGTAACAACATGTTCACGCTATGTAACAACACGATCACCCTATGTAACAACATGATCACGCTATGTAACAACCTGAGCACGCTATGTAACAACATGATCACGCTATGTAACAACCTGAGCACGCCATGTAACAACATGATCACGCTATGTAACAACATGTTCACGCTATGTAACAACACGATCACCCTATGTAACAAACTGAGCACGCTATGTAACAACCTGAGCACGCTATGTAACAACATGAACACGCTATGTAACAACCTGAGCAAGCTATGTAACAACCTGAGCACGCTATGTAACAACATGTTCACGCTATGTAACAACATGAACACGCTATGTAACAATACGATCACGCTATGTAACAACCTGATTACGCTATGTAACAACTGATCACACTATGTAACAACATAATCACGCTATGTAACAACCTGAGCACGTTATGTAACAACATGATCACGCTATGTAACAACCTGAGCACGCCATGTAACAACATGATCACGCTATGTAACAACATGTTCACGCTATGTAACAACACGATCACCCTATGTAACAACCTGAGCACGTTATGTAACAACATGATCACGCTATGTAACATGTTCACGCTATGTAACAATACGATCAAGCTATGTAACATGTTCACGCTATGTAACAATACGATCAAGCTCCAGAAACAAGGTGGGAATAGGTTAGGATGTATACTTCACTGTAAACCGATATACTGTTTGTCCCTCTCCGTCTCGCGCACTACTGTTTAACAAATATAAAGTTTGTAAGGTTTAGAAAATAAGTATATAAAAGTGTTGTAAGGCTGGATGAGAAAAGTTTTATAATCGAATTACTGTCTATATTACAGTATAAACCTACATTCCTCCTCCTTCAATCTCTGTCTATCCTTGTATCTCTCCCGTTTTCCATATTTCTCCCATATAAACGTATACTCTAATCCTCAAACCATGTCTAGACTAGCACCTCTCCTCGTATGCCCTAACGCTCTCATATAAATGCATTTTCCTCCTTGAAGACTCTCTCAACCTAGCACCTACCTTCGTTTTCCCTATATTTTCCCATATAGACGTATACTCTCTCATTCAGACCTTCCCGACTAGCCTAGCACTTCTCCTCATATTCCCCTACCTCTCTCATATAGGATGCATTCCCTCATTCAACACCGTCTAGCCTAGCATCGACCCTCGTATTCCCTATCTCCCGCATATAAACGCCTACTCTATCATTCAAAACTCCTATCCTAATACCTCTCCTCGGTTCGCTATATCGCTCATATTCTACCCTTCAAGTCCTGTTTAGTATAGCATCTTTCCTTGTATTCCCTATCTCTCTCGTATGAAGCATATCCCTCCCTCCTTTAGCATCTGCATAGCCTAGCATCAGCCCTGGTATTCCCTATCTCTCCACTATAAATACTTCTATCTAGAGACCTAATGTTTCAGGAGAGCATCCTTTCCCCTATAAAAGTTTATTTGGTGTCTTTATATTAATTAGTTTAGGAGTTATTAAATTTATAATTAAATTACATTTTATCGGTATTCGAACCCTGGACACCAGAACCAATATTATTTACAATATTAGTTTGATATGTTTAAGGGTGCTGTATGCATTTACAGCATCAATCTAAGTGATATATTCTAGAGTATAGAGAAAAATAAGTAAGTGATTGAAAGATCGGGATTCGAAGTAAGGACAGCTGATTGAAAATTATATACAGTATTAATTGCCCCTCATAGGAGCTATCAATCATGCTTTGGTCAATTCCTCTACCTCTCTTAGTTTCTGAGATAATGACGATTTAAACATTAGGCTCGAACCCAGAACGTCAGGTATCTAATTACACATTCGCAAGATACTACCTAGTAACATAAACGCAATAAAGTTTATTTGGCGTCTTTATCTTAATTAGTTTAGGAGTTATTAAATTTATAATTAAATTACATTTTATCGGTATTCGAACCCTGGACACCAGAAACAAAATTATTTACAATGTTAGTTTGATATGTTTAAAGGTGTTGTATACATTTACAGCATCAATCTAAGTGATATATTCTAGAGTATAGAGAAAACATAAGTAAGTGATTGAAAGATCGGGATTCGAAGTAAGGATAACTGATTGAAAATTATATACAGTATTAATTGCCCATCATAGGAGCTATCAATCATGCTTTGGTCAACTCCTCTACCTCTCTTAGTTTCTGAGATAATGACGATTTAAAATTAGGCTCGAACCCAGAACTTCAGGTATCTAATTACACATCCACAAGATACTACCTAGTAACATAAACGCAATAAAGTTTATTTGGTGTCTTTATCTTAATTAGTTTAGGAGTTATTAAATTTATAATTAAATTACATTTTATCGGTATTCGAACCCTGGACACCAGAACCAATATTATTTACAATATTAGTTTGATATGTTTAAGGGTGCTGTATGCATTTACAGCATCAATCTAAGTGATATATTCTAGAGTATAGAGAAAAATAAGTAAGTGATTGAAAGATCGGGATTCGAAGTAAGGACAGCTGATTGAAAATTATATACAGTATTAATTGCCCCTCATAGGAGCTATCAATCATGCTTTGGTCAATTCCTCTACCTCTCTTAGTTTCTGAGATAATGACGATTTAAACTTTAGGCTCGAACCCAGAACGTCAGGTATCTAATTACACATTCGCAAGATAATACCTAATAACATAAACGCAATAAAGTTTATTTGGCGTCTTTATCTTAATTAGTTTAGAAGTTATTAAATTTATAATTAAACTACATTTTATCGGTATTCGAACCCTGGACACCAGAAACAAAATTATTTACAATATTAGTTTGATATGTTTAAAGGTGCTGTATACAGTTACAGCATCAATCTAAGTGATATATTCTAGAGTATAGAGAAAAATAAGTAAGTGATTGAAAGATCGGGATTCGAAGTAAGGACAACTGATTGAAAATTATATACAGTATTAATTACCCCTCATAGGAGCTATCAATCATGCTTTGGTTCACTCGTCTACCTCTCTTAGTTTCTGAGATAATGACGATTTAAAATTAGGATCGAACCCAGAACGTCAGGTATCTAATTACACATCCACAAGATAGTACCTAATAACATAAAGACAATAAAGTTTATTTGGCGTCTTTATCTTAATTAGTTTAGAAGTTATTAAATTTATAATTAAATTACATTTTATCGGTATTCGAACCCTGGACACCAGAAACAAAATTATTTACAATATTAGTTTGATATGTTTAAAGGTTGTGTATGCAGTTACAGCATCAATCTAAGTGACATATTCTAGAGTATAGAGAAAAAATAAGTAAGTGATTGAAAGATCGGGATTCGAAATAAGGACAACTGATTAAAAATTATATACAGTATTATTTACCCATCATAGGAGCTATCAATCATGCTTTGGTTCACTCGTCTACCTCTCTTAGTTTCTGAGATAATGACGATTTAAAATTAGGCTCGAACCCAGAACGTCAGGTATCTAATTACACCTCCACAAGATAATACCTAATAACATAAACGCAATAAAGTTTATTTGGCGTCTTTATCTTAATTAGTTTAGAAGTTATTAAATTTATAATTAAACTACATTTTATCGGTATTCGAACCCTGGACACCAGAAACAAAATTATTTACAATATTAGTTTGATATGTTTAAAGGTGCTGTATACAGTTACAGCATCAATCTAAGTGATATATTCTAGAGTATAGAGAAAAATAAGTAAGTGATTGAAAGATCGGGATTCGAAGTAAGGACAACTGATTGAAAATTATATACAGTATTAATTACCCCTCATAGGAGCTATCAATCATGCTTTGGTTCACTCGTCTACCTCTCTTAGTTTCTGAGATAATGACGATTTAAAATTAGGATCGAACCCAGAACGTCAGGTACCTAATTACACATCCACAAGATAGTACCTAATAACATAAAGACAATAAAGTTTATTTGGCGTCTTTATCTTAATTAGTTTAGAAGTTATTAAATTTATAATTAAATTACATTTTATCGGTATTCGAACCCTGGACACCAGAAACAAAATTATTTACAATATTAGTTTGATATGTTTAAAGGTTGTGTATGCAGTTACAGCATCAATCTAAGTGACATATTCTAGAGTATAGAGAAAAAATAAGTAAGTGATTGAAAGATCGGGATTCGAAATAAGGACAACTGATTAAAAATTATATACAGTATTATTTACCCATCATAGGAGCTATCAATCATGCTTTGGTCAATTCCTCTACCTCTCTTAGTTTCTGAGATAATGACGATTTAAACATCAGGCTCGAACCCAGAACGTCAGGTATCTAATTACATCTCCGCAAGATACTACCTAATAACATAAAGGCAATAAAGTTTATTTGACGTCTTTATCTTAATTAGTTTAGGAGTTATTAAATTTATAATTATATTACATTTTATCGGTATTCGAACCCTGGACACCATGTACCCAAATATACATTCACAAGAAACTATCTAATGACATTAATGTAATAAATTTTATTTGACGTCTTTATCGTAATTAGTCTCTGAGTTATTAGAAGCTGAATTTGTAATTCGAACCCGGCCATCCTGGTCAACTTGGAACTCATTGGAGAAGCTGCTGCTTTTTATATCATTTCCATCGCTAAAATCTAAAGTGTTGAGTGTTGGGCAGAGCACTTAGGAAAACAATTACTGACAATGTTCGCTAATGGGGTGAAAGCGTCTCAGCTAATAGAGGTCACCGTTACCGCCAGGCGGAAGTAGGTCGTTCGCTAATGTATGTAAACAGATCCAGAATGTAAACTTAAAAGCCTATTAATGTGTTGAAAGCGTCTAACATGTTCAGCTAATGGACAAGCGATTTCCCCAGATACAAGAAGGCTGCAGTGTTTCATTACATGACAGACTGTTACCGTGAGCAGACTACTTATACTCAAGCTCCAGTCAACAATTCATTAATCAAAAAACTTAATTGCTCGATGATGCAATCTGCAGACCTTAGTAATCATAAAAAAAATGTTTGACGAACATTACCTAATTAATTTGCCGAGGGGCGGCAGGACTCGAGAAAACAATTCCATCAAGTCATGACGCCACAGTAGAACGTATGGGGGAGGGGGTAGAACCTGCCGGCACAGACACTGTCGGCATTAGATCAGCACACAAAGGGAAGGGGGCGGAGCTAGCGCCACGCGACCGGGCGGCAAATAATAGCGCACAAAGGGAGGGGGCGGGGCTAGCGGCATAGATCAAAGAACCTTATCAGATGGCGGCAAAATCCTTTGTTTCCGTATCGGCATTCTTATTCTACTAGTATAATATTTGGGGGAATGCTGAAATATTCAGTTATGTTATATTCGTGTAATTTCACGTGGATATATCCTATCATTCTTCACGTTTTTAGCTTTAGAATGCCGTTTTTAAAATTTTCTTCCTACAAATTGAATTTTGTTATATATTCCTTATATCACTACTCAGGTTTTTCTATCATAAGTTTCAAAACACTGAAATAAGTAGTAAAGCTGAATTTCTTAATAAATTACTACTACTATTTTTAAGATTTCTGGTAATTAGGAATTTTCAAGCTGCTTTTCAATTCTTTGCTTACGGTTTTAAAATAATCTTAATATAGTGTGAAGATGAAATATTTTTGTAATACAAAATGAAACCGAAACATGTATACATCTGTTAAAAAGAGCTCTAACACTGTAAACAGTACACCAAGAAGTGAATATGGCTGCCAAGAAAAGCTCAAATTATTTTATATCATGTTTCTAATACACTGGCCATCAACTCACGGCTCCGTCATACATAGCCAAGGTGTTGCTTTGCTTGATCAGACTTGTGCGTGAAGCAGCATTGAGCAGAAGGAGGACGGAACAACAGTCGCATTGTGCTGTGCATCCAACGGAATCTACGATATGCTGTTTATGCAAGAGGACAGTTTGCAGTTTGTCAGTGGACATAATAATCCTACAATTGCGCCTTAATCATTATTGAATAACTATATGTTAAGTCTGTGAGCTTTAAAATATTGTCTGAACCATCGCTGAAAAATGAGGGACAAAATGCTGAATGGGTCACATTTATATATTTCTAATAAAGATCTGAAAGCATTAATGGCAAATTGTATACCTATTACTAAATACTTTTTTTATTTTTTGACATCTTTAAGTACTTATAGTTAAAATGGATAATTATTATTGCTTTCAGCAACAACAGATTAAAATGCTCTTCTCCAAAACGGAAACCTATTAGTAAAGAGTGACATATTGCTTTATTGATTTATTATAAACAACATTTTTACGCGCGAAGCTACAGTAAGTATTAATTTTGTTTTAGCAGTTGTATTCACAAATATCCTAAATGATGATGATGGTGTTGACGGCACGTACTTTCCTAGCAGTATTTGTAACTCAGTGTTTAAATTAAATGTACTCTTTATCATCACCATCTCGGATGTAGGGGCCAGTGGAATACACATTGGTAACGGCTCTGAATAATGACATAACTCTATTTTTACTAATCTAATGTTACCTACATTTGTTTACCAACATGAAATTATGTATGATTCTTTTATAATAAGAAGCGCTATTGAGACGGACCCTGGGAGTGTCGAAATTTTTTCACCTAGAAAACTTATATTTTCACTTCTCATCTCCAATTACATTGCTGATTCTATGTGTACAATTTTCTGGTACACTATAGAAACTCTGATTTACTCCACAGATCGATAAGGTATCAGCAGAATATATAGGGGGAAGCTTGCGCAGAAAATGTGTTTACATGGGAAAAGATAGGGAAAACGAGGGTAGATGCGACGGTTCAAGGAGGAAAATGCGTTTATATGTGGAAGATAGGGAAAACCAGGACAGATCCGAGGTAGAGCAGATGTAGAAGGAGGGGAACGCCCTTTATATGAGAGAGGTGGGAATACGAGGAGAAGTGCTAGACAGAGCTTGAGGTGTGGAGTATGCGTTTATATGGGAAAGATAGGGAAAACATGAACTGATAATAGACTAGACAGATGCTGAAGGAGGGGCGATAAGCTTTATACGGGAGAGATAGGGAATACGAGAAGAGGTGCTAGACCAGAAAGGACTTGAAGGGTAGACTATGGCTTCTATATGGGTGAGCTAGCAATCCGAGGAGCGGTATAAGGCTAGGAGGGTTTGAATAGTGGAGTATGCGTTCATATGAAGAGACGAGAAAAATGAGGCTAGATGCTAGGTGGAGAGAGCCCTCAAGGAGGAAAATGCGTTTATATGGGAAGATGAGGAAATCAAGGTGATATACGAGGTAGAGGAGGTGCTGAAGGAGAGGGGAACGCCCTTTATATGATAGAGGTAGGGAATACGAGGAGAGATGTTAGGTTAGACAGAGATCGAGGAGTACGGTATTCGTTTATGTGTGGAAGATATGGAAAACGGAGCGCGATCCTATGCCATTATTGGGATGAAGGAGGTCAATGCGCTTTATATGAGAGAGGAAGGGAATACGAGGAGAGGTGCTAATCTAGTCAGAGGTTGAAGAGTAGAGTATGCGTTTATATGGGAAAATAGAGCAAACCGAAAAGAGAGTTTTGTGAGGTTAGTGTTGATGTATGTGTAATTTTCGTCCATGCATAACATTATTTAGACTCATTGACTTCAGGATTTATACCCTAACAAATGCTATATTGCGTTCTAACGTCCAGGTATCACGAATCTAAAGGGCTGGACGCAGGCAGTTGATTGAAGTACCCCCGCGAAATGTATTTTGATTGATTAATATAAAGAGCAATTCGGATAGTATCGTATATATGTAATATAAACCTGTTAGTATAACAAGTGTTCATGGCGATTCAGAGCATCGATTCGCACCAGAGCCATTTAAGGTAATTCTGCATGACTCGGGTAGTATGTCAGGTATTTAAGTCATTTTAACAAGCAATTCAGGTAGCGCCACTGGTATTCGTGGTAATAGAGAGAGTAATTAGATTATAAACATTTCTTATCCAGTGTTGCAACATTTTTGCATACTTTTTTCTAAAGCTTACAAACTTTTTATATGTTAAACAGTTAGCGTGCGAGACGGAGAGGGCTGAATTGTATATCTGTTTACAGTGAAGGTATATAAAGGTATTCTAAACTAACCCCACACCGAAAGCCCTAACCTATCCCTACCTGACTGTTCTGGATCACCTTCTCATTGGCTATTCAATCCTATCATCACCTAAACTAACCAACGTAACAAGACGTAACATCACGTAACACCGCGTAACTAGACGTTACGTAACCAGTAAAAGTAACCACGTAACAAGACGTAACACAACGTAACATAAGCATCTAACCACGTGACAGGACGTAACACCGCGTAACATAACCACGTAACAAGACTAACATAAGCACGTAACTACGTGTCAAGAGGTAACATCACGTTACACACCTACGTAATACCACGTAACCAACGTAACTAGTAAACGTAACCAACTTAACCAGTAGAGGTAACCAACGTAACCAGTAAACGTAACACGACGTAACAACTAGTAACATGACGTACTCAGATACGTAACCACGTAACAAAACGTAAGAAAGACACGTAACCAACCCATTGGTAAGTCAATATAAGCTAACCCATCCTTCATAACTTAGACAATCAGTACGCGAGCCTAGCCTAACTTAACCGAAAACAATCCCAGGACATCATCTCATCATCTGTTCTACTCGGTCATCATCTATCCTAATCTGCTTAACCAGAAATAACCTCAAGTTTCCTTTAGTGAAATTGCGGCGTTTTAGTCAGGTTTTATTATTTAAAAGTCTTAATTGAAAAGCTGTACGTCAACATACCTTTATATTAGTTCGTTGTGGGTTCCTCTACCGTTTATCTAGGCTGGAGACCAGCACTAGGATTGCTCCTAATGGCAGGATTAACGCCTCCTCTTCCATCTTCTTGTTCTTCTTTATTCATCAAATTTCTGTTAGGTGTATACACATCACATGGACAAATTTCCATTTTTTTAATTGTAGACTCACGCAGAAAATCTTCATCATCGACTTCCATTCTCTAATGCGCTGTTTGTAATGCTGTAATGCCCATATGCATATCCCGTTATGCCATCCTCGGCAATAACTCTTTTGTCATCAAACGGAGTCAATGAGATTTTACTCACTTGCACTGTGCTAACAGTATGCTCCCGGGACAGAATCAGATTCATGGTCGTTCTGATGATTTCACAGGTTTTCAGAGAGTCTGTATATCGGTCAAATGTAATGTACTGCTTAATAGCACTACGTTTTATGCGTTTAATCTATTTTATCATCGAGCTTTGTATATCTAAGACGTACATCCTAGGTCGTAGTCCAACAAAGCGTAGAATGATTTTGCTAGTAGCGTCATTTTAAAACCTTTCCAGCACCTTTTTGTTCTGAGTGGAGTGACATATATGGTTGACAGGGTAATCAGCTGTATCCAGGTGTTCGAGAAAACGTGGCTTGTCCTGGTACACATCTTTAGTTGCCACAGGATGAATGAATGAATCAGTGTCCATATACTTAAGCCTCGGGTTTTCAGCCCCATAATATGGAAACAACACATCATAATGATAGTGATACATTAATTTTTGGAGATGTCCAACACACTCATACCGATGTATATAGGCTTACTGAATATGATCTGTCGCGAGGCCATATGTACAGTAACTAGATTAGCAGCATATATCATCCTATCATTAACGTGGGCTTAGCAGTAAACTTTTCCAGGACTTCTCATTTGTAACCAGTGGTATATCCATACGATTACGCTGATTATCCATAGATTTTCCAAATGTGGCGTTGTTAAAGAGCTTATAGAGGTCCTTCTCAAAGTAATTTGCAGTCCTTTCTCGTAGCCTATTGTTAAATTCCACATAAGGTTTTAACTACTGAGACTGTCCGAATTGTAGCACACGATGGAATTTTTGTTAGTCATAGTCCATGATTAAGAGCCTGTTTCAAACTCATGTAATGTACTACATACTTCTTTCGAGGTCCTAGATGAGGTATCAGTTTCTTTGTAGATGACTCTTTAGGTTTCATAGACTTGGAAGGAAAGGTAGATCGTTGTGTACATCGTGAACTTCAGCAAGATACTCGCTGTCGACTTCTAATATGTATCCGTGAGGATCGTCTTCTTGTAGTGTTTCTAAGTCAATTTTTTCAGGTGGCACCCACTCAAATGTACCAAAGGGAGGACGTGACACATTGCCCAACCATATTGGTTATTGGCGTCCTCATATGTAATAAATTTGGATGGTCTCGACGGTTCATACTTCTCCATGTAGGCGTTGCTTGCTTCGGCATACCTGTAGGAAACTCTTCATAAACCTCCTCTTATGCCGGATACTAACATGTGTAATTGTTCATAATCCTGTAACAGTTCCAGCTGAATTCCTGTATACAGCAACATAGCATCCCATATAAGTCCTGGAGAGGTAAAATAATGAGCAGTGACACTTTGTGTGTTTTGAGGGTTTGATCTCTAAATGACCTAAAGACATCGGTTAGCAGAAGTATATCAAAGGATAAGTACCGGTCGCTGTACTCACCCAGATCACAATCATTAAACAGCTCCCGTACATTTCTAGCATGATTGTAGTCGGTATCACTAATTTCTTCTTCATTTAACCTTTTGTAGAAAGAGTGCTTAGGAGGCAAGCAGGTTTCGTTCAAAACACCCCATGACGTGACGTAATCATAGAGGAATTCTCCCGTATAAGTCTTCAACTTCAACTTCTCTTCTCCGAAGGGTTTCAGTGTTTCAGGCTACCATATGAGATTTTTCGCCAGCTTATCCAAGCTTGTACTGAGGAAACGAAAGCTATCCACAAACCGAAGTTTTATATCTCCTACATGTATGGAGAATGATATATAGCTTACTTCAGAGCTAGAAATTACTTCCACCAGCTCACTTGCACATCCCAGCTCCTTAACAATGAAGTGTGAGTCATATCCACTGAGGTTGTGCATGAAGACTGGAATATATTTAGGTGTTTTGCAGGCTAAATTACATTCATTCTGTAGCCTTTCACGATATTCACCACTTATGTGATCATGGTCGCGTACTTTGTAGTTATCTTCAGTAAAGGGTTTTCCACACAAGTAGCATACTGTAGAGGAGTTGAAATCCATCTGCTGTTGATTTGTAAGTTTCAGAGGCATAGCAGATTTGTATATATTTTTAATTTCCTTTGCAAGGGATGTCAGGTATTCCATAAACTTCTGAGCAGCATCAATTCCACGTTATACATGGGATGCTTAGGAAGACCAGTTTTCAGATGTTCAACGTCGGATGACGGGTTAACGTAAATGCAGAAACTCATGCGTAAATGCTACTGATAAGGAGTTGTATATGAAAGTACAGGATTGGGGAGGCATGTGAGGCATGATGCGAGAATGCCTTTAAAGTTGCCGTAGATGACGTAAGGTAGTTTCAAAATCTTTTCAAAAGTTTTGAATTTAACAATGGATTATTCCTTTGTAGGTATAAATACCCTTGCAACATCATGTTGTTTATAGATGGCATCATGTTCTTGTAGTTTTTACTGTCCTCTTTGTCCATATTGATCTTAAAAATGTGTAAAACAACGCTTACAGACATAAACACTATCTTTAATGCTCAGTTTTCTGACGTCGAATAAGTTTTTCAAAATTCTTTATATAATTGTAGTGATGTCTCCCACTACTGTCACTTATTAGTAGGAGGTCACGGAGGTCAGGTAGTTCAGCATCAGTGACCTTTATTGGATATACTTCATGCTTCTCATCCCGGCCGAAGACGTTAATAGACATCCTGTTAAGCTTCTCAAGCTTAGATATTTGAGAAAGTGGAGTTGGACAGTAAACGCAGGTGAAGTCATAATTATTTTGAAGTTTTTTGTATTTGCTCACGCGTTTTGCATCCTTCTCGACAAATTTAGCTCATACAGAACACATAACGCATTGCTCATCGGTATAATTCTGGATGTTAATGCAGGTTTTCCTTCCTTCAACAAATGGCGGCAGAGGTATGGAGCTGCTTCCTCGTAGCGGATTGTACTTGTTATACGAAGGCGAACCCCTTCCACAGCAAGCAGGGCCCAGTTGCTACCCTTAAATCGTGAGTCCTCCATTTCGGTAACCAGCTTCTTCATTTTCGTTTCCAGCATAGAGTCCAGATGCGTTTCTAGGAAACAGCTTGATTCCGGGTTTTAAATGTTTTGTAGCACGTTTTTTTGGATACTGTTAACAAATCGACACTCGCCAGAAAATTAATTTTCACACTCATGTGAATACTAAGCCCTTTATGTACAGCCTGGATTATCCGCAGTTCTCCCTCGTGCAGGTACATAATCAGATCCTTAGTTGATTCACGCATAAAATATTATTTCAAGCGTCCGTTGAATGAAGTTTCATATTTTTTCATGTCAGTCATCCATTGCAGATAATAACTCTTGTTTAGTAGGTTCTAATCTACGTTTCTTCTGAGGCATATTTATTTCGCATGCATCTTCATGTCGCCGGCCCTTATAACTGTCTTTGAACATTACATTACAATATTTACACTTGAAGAGCTTTTCAGAGGTTAGCTCAATGCTTCTTTTATCATACCCACGTAGAAATCTCTTTCCACATTTGCCACAAGAATATCCTGATGCACTAGGAATGATATCCTAATATAAGAACTTATTCATCTTTACTTTGATGTAATATCGTTTTAATCCATCTTCAAGGAAATGTACACCTCCTCGCCTTGATAACACTTTAGAAAGCCGATTACTTTCTGAGAAAACAACAATATTGACACCTTGGAGATAATTAGCAGAATGAAGTCCATTGCCCGAGATCACCCTATTTATAGAGGAGGCACTATAAGTACTCTACTGTGAGTTAATTAAATTGATTTCAGACCATTTTAATTGCCGGTCTGTCACAAAAAGAACCTATTTTTACTACCGTTAAATACCTGTATCTCCTGAATGAAAACAGATAGCCCTATGTAGTAAAAGAGGATTATATCCCTGGAATGCGGCGCATTATTGACGTATTGTTCTTAGTTGACCTGGGGGTCCTGGGTTGAATCCAGTGACATTAATACAAATTCATCTTCGAATAACATCAAAAGTACTTAATATAAAGACGCCGAATAAATGCTATTACATTTATATCTTTGGTTAGCTTCTTTGTAATGTATATTTGCGTACCTGTCATCCTGGCAGCTATACGTCACTGCATTTATATTATAAGCTAGTTTCTTTGTAATGTATATTTGGCCATCTGTCGTCCTGACATCGATACGCTATTACATTGATATCATAAGCTAGTTTCTTTGTAAAGTATATTTGGCTACCTGTGGTCCTGACGGCGATCCTTAATTTATTAAACTCAAATATCTCAGATAAGAATATTACATCTCTTAGATGAATTCAAAATACAAGACTAAAAGGCCAAGTTAGCATAAATAGCTACCTCGAAAAAATACACCAGATGCTGACGTCTTTTAAAGGCTATATTTTCGTAAGCCTGAGCGAGTAGCTCCACCCTGAATGGTGCTCTCGCACGGACTGAATCACCTGGGATCTGCAAGCAGGTCGAAGTAGTATCCCCCCACAATAGGATATATGGGGGAAGCGGAATCATAGTATAATGCCCACTCTTTCAGAGCGATAACGTACTCTTTGTTCAGAGGGAATGTGGTAGTTTTCTACTTCAGGAGTGATTAAGGTTTAACATGAAATAATACAAGAGAGTAACTGAAATATGTAAATATATGTATTTATATAAGTATATTGCTATATATAATATTTAACAATGCCAGTTCGTCATCAATCCATCCTTCACTATTTATTACTTATTTGAGGTTGGATAGAAGCAATAAGAAATGATAATCTATAATGGTTCAAGACTTTGCTATCCCCTTACGTGGCGTTGCGTAACCTCTTTCTAATTCCTTTAATATGTGTATATATCACACAATAAAGAATTGTTACAAATTATTATTTGTTCCCCTCTACTGTTTAAAACATTACGTTAGTTTAAAAGTGATATATTATAAGATTAACATTTATACGACTCACCTCACTCTCTTTGGTAATTCTTATTAATGCATAAAGTTATTAAAAGTTTTTCTCAACGATATAAATGGTTCTTGAAGATTTTAAAGCTTTTCAATATTTAGATATTTTCCCCAACTCTCTGGCAGTATCTTAGGCTAATTACTTGTACTCACACATTACAGTTGAAAGAAGGACAACGCTCTTCATTGTCGCACGTAGCACAGGTTCTCCTAGCAACACAAACCAAACACCTTCTGCCCCGTGCTGGTCATAACGGCCCTTATATAAGACTGTCAAAATCACGCGCTTGTTACTCATGACTTTTGCAAGGAATCGTTGCTGACCCTGGGTGACGCACATCCTTGCATATTGCTGCATCAGCTCTTGCAAGAGGATCGAGCTGGTTATCTGGAACGCATCCTGTTACAAGGCTGAATTCTTGCATGAAATGAAGCGATCTTTCGTTGTACAGTTTAACATGTATAAAATGCTAAACATTCAAAGATACTTTTACGTTGTAATTTTATGAACTTAATAAAGCAAAATTAATCCCTATTTATCTGCCAAACTGCCAGAGAGTTTCGGTGGTCACTATATTCTCCCCTACCTGAATGAAACAGAAGGTAAACAATCCTATGTTTCTCCTGAATTGTAATGTGACCTCGACAAAATCCAAACGTTATATAGTAATTTAGTCCATATGGTGTAAAAATGTTACATATATTCTCTTGTGTTACATTGTATCCGTTCTTCATGTAAAATAATCTTCTCTCTTGATCACAAACACTATTACTAGCACTTACCACATTTCTTGATGCACAATATCTAAAATGCTGTGATGACTGTAGACGGTCTCGCGTTCTCGTTCTGGTGTTATCTGTGTTGTCGACTCCTGAATTGTCACCTCCTTGCTCGGAACTGGAACTGGTTGCTGTGGTGAAGTTTATTCTGCTGCTTCTAGAACTCGCCCTCGTTGACTCTGGATAGCTAGTATAATGACTCTCCTCTTGTATACCACTACTGCTATCAAGGCTGAAATCACAATGTCAATTATCCAACCAATATGTGTATTATCATGTTTGCTCGCAGTCACTCGTTTTACTAACTGAATTTGAGCTAACATT
The DNA here is from genome assembly GCA_030765065.1 of Deroplatys truncata. Classification (NCBI taxonomy): domain Eukaryota; kingdom Metazoa; phylum Arthropoda; class Insecta; order Mantodea; family Mantidae; genus Deroplatys; species Deroplatys truncata. The sequence goes on along the minus strand of CM060990.1, from coordinate 4,362,955 downwards.
TTCGAAATTGAAATTCTCGGTGTTCGTTCATCACCTTGTAGACTCTCTCGGATCTCGGATGGTTGTTGATAACTGAAATCTGCTTGTTGTAACTCCGTCGACAAATTCTTTCGTTCTTCTTCGTTGAAGATGGCTGCTATGTCTGGTACGACTATAGATGTCGCACTCATATTCTACGTTGATTCTCCTGTAATAACTGACTACAATGTCATTTGATCTGAATGATAATAACAATCCAGATCATCGGTGATAAATCCTGTTCCTTGGAGCATTAAGATCTGCGTTGATTCTCGTCGTCTGGCGCTGCATATTTTAACTACTTTCAATGGTGTCGAGACTGAATAAATCCAATAACTGCGTTCTTGACTCTTGGTATGAAACCATATTGATGTATATTTGGCTGCTACTAATGTTTTACTGCATAACCTGTGAACTTGTCTTTCATGACCAAAGAATAATGATGAAACACATGTATAAGCGGTGCTTGAGTATAAAGCAAATTATGCTGGACATATAGAAGTGATGATCTTCTTAAAACGGCTAAGTTTGGGTTCTGTGAGTACTGCATATTTCTGCCTATTTTCAGATACTGCTAGATACTTAACCGATGTGTCAATAACCACATGTCCAACACCCTGTACTTTTGTCGGTAAAGGTATTACTTGAAATAAATCTAGAGCTCTAACTGCTCCCTTTCAACGGAATTTGGATTAATATTCTAATTATTCCTGGCGTCGAATATACTATAACATCGCAAAGACTATAGTACATATACATGTCTCCTATGTCAACTCCTGCTATTAATGATAATCCAGTAGGTAATCGCGATACTACTGATCTCAAAATAGTTGATAAATTTTTAGGTGTAACTCGCGTAGCGCTTAATCTCCCTGATAATATCACATCAAGGCCTTAGAGTAACTGCATTAATCTTTGTTGTAAATCTAAAGCTATCATTGTCATTTCTCTCTGATATTCTAGAAACCTCAATTGTTCTGTAAACATTCTAACTTGTGCTTTTATTAATCAATTTATAATATCTGTTAAATTTTCTAGCGTTTACATGTGAAAACGAGTCCTATCATCTAATTGACGTAAATAAGTAATTTGTTCTTCTGCAACATGCGTCATTACATTAGTTTGATTCTGCAATTTTGAAATAGCTTCATGAACATTATTCATTTCTCCTCTATCTGGTGTTCCAACAAGTAACTTGATTATAGAACCTCCAACGTCTAATAATCCCCTTTTATCTCTCCGCATCTGATGTGGAAGATATTGATCTAATATTCTTAACTTATCAGCAATCTGCTCTATAAGATATGTCATTCTTGGTAACCCTGTTAACCGTGTTTTTATAAAGTCATTTCTGTATTCATCCTCAGTATATTCAATCTTCGATTCAATATTGAAATGTGGAGGAATGCGATTTATGCCCCTCCTTTATCTTTCAAGTGCATCTTTATAATTTTGAATAGAAATATCTATTCCTACCGTCCGTTTATTTCCTGACATCAGTATCCTTTCCTGGTGGGCAAACACTACCCCCTTATTCAGCCTAGTCAGCATCGATTCATTTGGTAACGTGAAAGGATCTCCTGCACATACAAAACCTGTAACCAAAAGGTTTACTTAATTTTGAATATTCTTTTATGCTTCGCCTTCGTCATCCACTCTCTCACTTTCCTCTGTTAGTCCCTTATTTCTAGATCTAAGATTCCACGGAATCTCTGGCATCGTATTTCGCCTAATTTCTCTATCAATTCTAGGATCCTTCCATGTCGGATCTATAAAACTATCATCCCCTATCCTCGTATCATCAAAACCTACTGCTCCCTCATCGTCAATGTCATCTGTACGTTGTACTGTTTCTTCTACAACAAATCCCCTATTTGCTGGCGGTATGTAATTTTCAATATCATCACTATCGTCTATTTCTGACATCTGTCTTGTTTTATGAGCTGCCTTTAATCTATTTGCATGTATAGCCCTAGTCTCTTTTTTCCTACCTTTAATTTATAAGTTAAAGGAGAACATTTTTCTATTATCTCCTTAGGTCCACTATATTTCGGCGCTAATTTCTTACATTTATTCTTTCCCAAATATGGATTATCTAAATATACATAATCTCCTACGCTATATTCAATTACCTTAGCCTTTTTGTCATAATTCTCTTTTTGCTTTTCTTTCCCTTTTATAATATTATTCTGGACTGCTGCATAAGCTTCTCTTAAGCGTTGTTTCAAAATTTCTACATGCTGTTTTGCGGTATTTAAATTTTCAATACCCTTTCTCGGCTGTAATTCTAACTCTGACGGTAATTTCATTTCTCTTCCATGTAATAAATAAAATGGACTATATCTTGTCACGGATGCGGTGCTGATCTATAAGCCATTAATACAAATGGAACCATCCTATCCCATTCTTCTCCATACTGCGAAATCATCATTGCTAATTAATCATTTAAATATCTATGAAATCTTTCAATGACCGAATTTGATTGCGGATGCATTGGACTACTGTTAGCTCTATCTATTCCGAAACATTTACATACTTCTTCGAATAAAGCTGATTGAAAATTAGTCCCTTGATGGGATAAAATTTTCTCTGGAATACCGTGTCTACATAATACTTCTGTTACTAATGCTCTGGTTACTGTTCCAGCTGTCTGATCCGTTATCGGAATTGCTTCTGGGTATTCACTAAAATGATCTATGACTGTCAAGATATATTTATTTCCTGCGGTCGTAACTTGAAGTGGTCCCGTTATATCTATCGAAATTAACTGAAAAGGTTTGGTTGCTGTTTCTGAAATACCTAGTGGTGCATTCGGTCTCCGAATTATCTTTCTTTGTCCACATGTTTCACATAACCTAATGTAATCTTTTACATCTTCTCTTATTGTCGGCCAAAAATACCGTGCCTCTATCAAGTCTTTAGTGCGTTTTTCTCCTTGATGAGCGCTAAATTTCGTATCATGATGCAATTTCAAAACTCTTGATACTAGTTCACATGGAATGATTACTCTATCACCCCCATTAGTTTTCCTGTAAAGTAATCCATCTTTATCTAAGAAAACAATATTATTTCTTTTTGCCCTCATATCTTCTACTAACTGCTTACAATAGAAATCATTTTTCTGAGCTTTAAGAATTATTTCTCTAGTCATTCTTACATCTGATGATACTGCTTTATTGTCAGCATTTGCTTCTCTTTCTAGTAAAAGACATCGTAATCTAGAAAGCATGTCTGGCATGACATGTTGATTACCTGGTTTGTGATTGACTTCAAAATCATATTCACTCAAAGTTAATACCCAACGCGTTAATCTAGCGCTTAAATGAGGATTTTTTTGTAGTTAACAACCAAGTTAATGCTTTGTGGTCTGTATATACTATAAAATGATTTCCAATTAAGTATATCCTAAATTTCTTTACTCCAAATACTACACTCAAAAGTTCTTTTTCCATAGTTGTATAATTCAGTTCTGGTGACGTCAACAATCTACTAGCATAACCAATTGCCCTTTCACAGTTGTCTTGCTCTTGAGCTAGAACAACCCCTATTCCATACATATGTGCTGTTATGTGTTCCTTTTATGTTTTGTATCTGTGTTATGCATCCAGCCAGTCACTTTACGTTGCTTGTCCCCTTGCTTAACGCACTCTTTGGTGCTCTCTTTTTTCTCCTCTCTGGTTTGCTTACGTGGCATGTGCTTTGGCCGTACGCGGTGAGTGGTGGATTTCTGTCGCATTGCAGGGATAGCTCTCTGCCCGGCAACAACTCATCCGGATTGTGGAAGTTTTTTGTAATGGATTTAAGGAACGTCTTTTGTGATTATTTGTGGATCGGCCTTATATAAAGGTAGGCTTTGTTATCAGTTTATATCTTGGTAATGGTGAGTGAATTTTGGGGCGGAAAACGTAATGTGTGTTTTAAAACACGAATTCGTAAAGTGACTGGCTCTTGGAATTGTTCATATGTTTAGTGTGTTTTGGTTTTTTTCTAGCTGAGTTATATTTTCAGTACGTGATTTTCAGTGCATAGTTAGTTTAAAGTTACAGAAATTCTGTTATGTTAATTATGGGAGCAGTAATTGCAGTCAAAAAAACCCTACCATGCTGAACTTTGAAAAACTGAAAACCGTTGGGTTGTAAAGTACATCTAGCTCAGCCGGACTTTGAAGCTTGCTGTTACTAGAAATTCATAAAAGTCTGTTTGGGTCTTGATCAACATACTTAGCAAGTCTTTGACTAGATAAACATAATTAAATATATTGGTCTGATGTTTATAGTGGCCTTGTTTTATAAAGTTTCTAAATTGATTTTGTTTGTTGAATTTTTGTTTTACTTAATTTTTGCTGTATTTAAAACTTGCCTTACTGCTCTGCTCAATTGGTTTTGGTTGGTTTACTATTTAAGCCATCTTTGTTTTACAGTTATTCTTTTAAGGTTGCTTTACGGTTCTGGTTATTAATGTTTGTTTATTATTATCATTAAAGTACCAAAACACTTAAAAAAACTTATCAATAGTAGTATATTTTTGAGAGTTCTGGTTTCCATCTTATTTTTTTCCCCTACGGCACTCGTTAGGGCTTCCCTTTTCGCTTGGCCGGGGTTCCCTAACTCAGTCAAACCTTCTTAAGCGTCTGCATGGTTTCGCTGCCTTGCTCCAGTTTTATGTTTTGGGAGAAACAGCGGAACCATTGCGTCACAAGATAAAATAAATGGTTTCGAAAAATCTGGGTGAGCCAATACTACTTCAGATGTCAAGGCATTTATCAATATTTGAAAAGCATTCTCTTGCTCTTTTTGCCACACGAATGTTTTGACTTTTCTTTAACAATTGTGCTAATGGTTTACTCTTATCGGCGAAATGTTCAATAAATGATCTATAATAGCCTACGGCACCTAAGAATGATCTTACCTGTTTCACCGTTGTTGGTCTTTCAAACTTTTTAATCGCTTCTACTTTAGCTGGGTCTGATCTTATACCTTCTACGCTAACTACATGTCCTACATACACTACTTCTTTATGAGCAAAATGACATTTAGGGAGTCCTGGCTTCAATCCTGCCTCCATAAGTCTGTTAAATACCTGATCGAGTCTATCTGCATGCTCATCTATCGTCCTAGAAAATATCAGTATGTCATGCATATATACTAAACATATCAGACCTCTGAGTCCTCCCATAATTAAATCAATCGCTTTTGACCACGTCATTGGTGCGGATACCAGCCCGTATGGTAACCTATTATACTGGTAACTTCCTTCGGTACAAATGAAACTTGTTTTGGGTTTGTCTTTTTCCTTTACTTTAATCGCATGATATGCTGAATCTATATCTATGATTGAAAATAAGCATTTCCACTCAACATTGACAAATTTTTTAATATCTGGAATCGGCCACGATGGTACTCTCGTCACTGCATTTAATTTCCTATAGTCTATACACAACCTATACTTAACCTCACCATTTAGAGCTTTCTTAGGTAAAAACAAACAAGGACTAGCCCATTCATATTTTGTATGTTCTATGATTTTCTTATCTAACATCTCTTTTATTTGTTTTCTTAATTCATCTTTTAATGCAAATGGTACTCTATAGGGATTTTGTCTAATTGGAAGTGCATCTCCGGTATCTATAGAATGTTCCACCACATCTGTATATGGATATTCACCTGTTACCGTATCCATAAATAACACTGGGTGATGACGTACAACTGCCTCTATCACTAATTTTTCATGACCCTCTAAGTGCGATACTTTTTCTCCAATAAATGCTACTATTTCATTGTGTTTCTCTCGTCTATCTGGGGTATCATAATCAGCATACGTTTCTTTACAACGTTTTTCTCTTGCTATTTGTCTCGTTAGGTTTATTCGGCTCACCGGATAAGGTATCGTTTCCTTATCCTCACATATGACACTTTTAAACTAATTCCTCGTCCTGCTCTAACAGACATTTCTCTCTCGCTGTACTTATTCATCCAACTATGGTGCTGATATATTCATGGTATACCGTCTTTATGGTGCTTCTGGGGTCTTACGCAACTTAACTCAACCTTCCTCCCTCTTACATATTTACCACTTGTCACAGCGCAAGAATGCTGACAATTGTCATTCCGGATATGATCCGATTGTCTACTAACATTACTTACGGCTTCGGGCAACGGATCATGACTCACTAACCATCGGTCCATACACAGGATCGTATTTACTTTCTAATTCCTCCCTAGTCATTGGTCCGTACACTGGTCTGCGATTAATTGCCCATGGGGAAACGAGCTGCCGCCCTTTTCGATCTTCCAGCCGTCCCCCTTCTATACCTCCTCCAGGTATATGAATTCTGCCCCACGAACCTGTTTCTAAGCAAGGTCCCTTCCATTCGCCGAAATCACTTGCACCCCTATTTTCCTGCCCCTCTAAGGCTCGCACGAATGGGAATTCACTGGCCACTGTTATATGTCTATCATCTACCTCTGCTCCTAAATTCATCTCCTGAACTCTCTCTCTCTGTCATTTCCCTTATATTTACTTCATTCTGTGGATTCTCATTTACTCACTGAACTCCTGCAGCATTTGCATGTCGAAACGCAAAAATGTCTACAAGGGTTACATAACATTACATTTTCCTTATCTACCATGTTAAATTTATAAGTCTTTACCTTCATTTCATTACTATATTCTGAAGCTTCTCCTATTTTAGTTCCTTTCTTTAACACAACTGGATTAATGTTTAAATTCAATATTCTCATTAGGCCATACTTAGCATCCCTATCATATTTCTCTTGCCCTTGTCTAAGCCAATTAGGTAATCTATTTGTTTCTTCTTCACTTTTATTTACATTATTTTCTCGTTTGTCATCCACATGAACATTTGTTCCGACATTTTTATTCCCTGGAGCCTCTTCATTAACTTCACGTTAACTCAGCACTCTCGTTATCACTTTGGCCATATACACATTATTCTCCAGCATTTCAACTGGTTCTACATATACTTCTACGGAAAGAGATTTTCTTTTTATACTCCTTATGTGAGCAAGTGCAACATTTTCACTACAAGGTTTTAGAATAGTATTTTCTGCTATTACTACATCCCAAGTTATTTCTTTAGCGTCCTGTTCCTGAGTACCTGCTGCTAACATGAATATCCGCTCGGTAAGTTTTGGGTTAGCTACTCCCTTACTTTGCCTAACAGTATTCACTCCCGATACTTCAATTTGTGAGATGGTAACTAGTGGTACGCTTTCTCCTCCTAAATGTAGTAGTTCATCACAGAGATTCACTCGAGCCGTTAGTTTTCGCAGGATATCCAAACCTAATATCCCTGTACAGCTGATTTCTATGGGTGCTATATAAAACTTATGTTTTATCACTGTGTTACCTATTGTAACCTCTACTGTCATTTCACCTACTATTTGTAACTGAGCCCCTGTAACTCCTACTGCGCGTAATTTCGTTTCCATTACTGGATCATTAAATTTTATTACCCCTAACTTTATCACTGAGATATTCGCCCCGGTATCAATTATCATATGGTGAAGTACCTCATGTATCACTACTTGTACACATAATTCTTCTGAAGTGCCTGCTCCTGCGGGTCCTGAAGCTAATACTGCACCATATCCCCGCTCCTTGACACAGTTTTGTAGTTTTCCTGATTTGAGCCTTTTCACTTACAATCTCTCATCATATGCCCTGGCATCTCCTATCTTGTTTTGCCTTCCTGTTTGAGTTTGACGACTGCCATGTCGGTTTATTTAGATTCTTTGGTTTCCACTTTTCAGAATTTGGTGATTTTAAACCTCTGGGTTCCTCCCTTACTAATTTATTTACATTATTATACTCTCTATTAACTCGTTTCATTCTACAGTTTGCTATTACGTGTCCCACTTTATGACATCGATAACATGCTTTTGCTACTGTAAAAATTTTCGTTTCCGCCCCATTTGGTTTAATCTGAATATTGCTACCACCCCTTTGTTTCTCTGCATTTTCTACGGTGGTAGCCATGCGCATGGCTGCAGTAAAAGTTTCTGGCATCTGGAATCTAACCTGCTGTCCGACCACACCTTTAAGTCCATGAATGAACGCGGCAAGAAGTCGACGTTCTGCTTCTTCGTTAATTATTTGCTGACCTGTAGGGTTTTCTACCTGCTTAACTGTTTTCTGACATAATTGCCATCACCTGTCTGCAAACACCTCTACACTTTCATCTGATTTTGCGTAGCATTCTGAAGAGCCGTATAATGATATTGTGCTGGTAACGTTTCTGTAAATCTATCAATAAAAGCGTTATTAAAGGCTTTCCATGTAATTTCGCTTACCTGCAGTTCTGCCTTACCTTTGAAAAATTGTAGAGCTATACCACCCAATTTTGCTCTAGCTATGTTCACCTGATCTTTTTCTGTTAAACTGCCTACAACTGCTAAGTGCTCTATATTTGCAAAGAAATCTTTAGCCGGCTTACTTTGTTTCGGATCCCCTGTGAATTCACGAATATTATTAGCAAGGCTAACATCTTTATTTCTGAGTAGAGACATTTGACCAACTTTGTCCTCTAATTCTTTTACTTTTAACTCAGTCGCCATGGTTATCTACAGTCTTCTATCTACTGCTACTATGATAAGCGAGATATACAAAACAAGAGGTAGCTACTATAGCTGATACTATAACAATATAGCAACCGTAGTCTCTCACTATTCTATCTATTTTCTCAACCCATATCCCTAATTATCATAATGATACATGTAAAAAATCTAACAGAGTGGGTGCGAAGTCGCTAGCACCTCATAACACTAAACTACTATGTTCAATATTTCACAACACTACACATGCTCTAACAATGAGTTATATCATCCTTTCACGGAACCAAAATCAAACTTCTTAAATTTTTACTCACTGAAAAGAAAACATATTTAAACCACAACATGAATCCGCGCGTTCGTTAGATACGCAACTAATACAAATATGATTCTAAAGTTCCTTTAAGTTTTATTTTATCCCACCGGGATTGTTTTTGATCCCACCGCTGCCACCAATATAATGCCCACCCTTTCAGAGCGATAACGTACTCTTCGTTCAGAGGGATTGTGGTAGTTTTCTACTTCAGGAGTGGTTAATGTTTAACATGAAATAACACAAAAGAGTAACTGAAATATATAAATATATGTATTTATATAAGTATACTGGTATATATAATATTTAACAATGTCAGTTCGTCATCAATCCATCCTTCACTATTTATTACTTATTTGATGTTCGATAGAAGCAATAAGAAATGATAATCCATAATGGTTCAAGACTTTGCTATCCCCTTACGTAGCGTTGCGTAACCTCTTTCTAATTCCTTTAATATATATGTATATGTCACACCATAAAGAATTGTTACAAATTATTATTTGTTCCCCTCTCCTGTTTAAAACATTACGTTAGTTTAAAAGTGATATATTATAAGATTCACATTCATACGACTCAACTCACTCTCTTTGGTAATTCTTAGTAATTCTTATTAATGCAAAAAGTTATTAAAAGTTTTTCTCAACGATATAAATGGTTCTTGAAGATTTTAAAGCATTTCAATATTTAGATATTTTCCCCAACTTTCTGGCAGTATCTTAGGCTAATTATTTATATTCACACATTACAGTTGAAAGAAGGACAACGCTCTTCATTGTCGCACGTAGCGCAGGTTCTCCTAGCAACACAACCCAAAGACCTTCTGCCCCGTGCTGGTCAAAACGCCCTTATATAAGACTGTCAAAATCACGCGCTTGTTACTCATGACTTTGGCAAGAAATCGTTGCTAACCCTGGGTGACACATATCCTTGCATATTGCTGCATCAGCTCTTGCAAGAGGATCGAGCTGATTATCTGGACCGCATCCTGTTACAAAGCTGAGTTCTTGCATGAAATGAAGCGATCTTTCGTTGTACAGTTTAACATGTATAAAATGCTAAACATTCAAAGATACTTTTACGTTGTAATTTTATGAACTTAATAAAGCAAAATTAATCCCTATTTATCTGCTAATCTACCAGAGAGTTTCGGTAGTCACTATAATAGCGACGGGCCTTCCATATTCTATGCGGCAGGAGAGTTAAATTCGCTTCCTCCTACTCCCACTTCTGTCCCTTCCCTCGGCCAACTACTGTCAGGTAGGAGGTTACGAGAGCACACTGGTTTGATCGCTGGAAGCTCCCCATTATTAGTCTTTAACTTAAATATATATAAATAATGAAATATATGACTCCTTAAGCTACAAGGGGACTATAAACCATGTTTTTGAAAAATTTAAAGGGTAATGTATCTTTGTCTATAATACCTAATAGCACAGGTGTACACAGGTTTAGACGGGGAATATTTGACTACCTTTAAACCGAGAGTTTCAAGACATTATCTTTAATAAAGACAACCTTAAATAGCCAATCTTTAGACTAAATGTAAATAACAGGAATCGGGGCTTTAAATCGTTCAGATACTTGAGCTGAAAATACAATACATTTATTAACGCATTTGCTAATACGATTCTAGAAGCTTAAAATCCGTATAACTCTGTAAAACTTACTTTTCTCTTGAATGTAGCGCTTTTCTTTAATAACTGAGAATTAAGCGTGGTTTTCTGTGATAACTGAGTATTAAGAGAATAAAAATGTTATATTGTGTTCTGATTCTAAGGAGAATGAGGGGAAGAGGGAAGGAAAGTATTGAAAAAGAATTGGAAATATGAAATAATGAAGTATATACATAAATTTAGTTAAATAAGGAGAGAAAATATTCTACGCTGTTTCTGAAGTATTATGGTAATACAAATGGTGTTAACTTTGATATAATGGACAGCGGTGGTGGCTGTGACGGTGGTAGGCATTGAACGGAAACATCTGTCTGAATGATCGTGTGAGAATACTTCTCTTTTGGTGTGATAGGTAATAATGAAGCGTGCTTAAACATGTCGGACTGTGACTAGACAGCCTGTCTCCAGGTGTGAAGTCATACGGTGAAAGTTAATGCGCGTAAAGCATTACCGGGAGTGGTATGGGGTAAACCTGATTTTACGGCTTGGTTCAGGCGATAACGTCTGTGGTTTGCATTCGGAGGTCCCGGCTTCGATTCTCGTACGACCGGTCACTCTGACCCTAGGTTTCTGGTGGTTTTTGCTGGTCAACAGCCGAATGCTAGTAGTTTCTCATCTACCACGATTTCCTTTCCCTTTCATTCTATTTCATTTGCATCTTTCACGTACGCTTCAAGGGTTCGGCTTTCGATTCACGTCGGTCGCTCACTCTGGCCTCGAATGTTTCGTGGTTTTCGCTGGTCTGCAGGCAAATGCCGTAGTGGTATATGCTGCCACGATTTCCTTTCCCTTTCATTCTATTTCATTCGCATCTTACACGTGTGCTTCGATATTTCGTAGCGTATGACGAATGCTTGCTTAAAGGATACTTGTCCCTTGCTCGGTTGACGGATAGTTCATCACCCTTACTACCTAGTCCGTGTCTCCTAACACATACGAGCGCACACGCACCCCCAATCATGCATAAACAGACATAAATACCTCCGATCAACTCGTCAAGCACCCGAACCTGCACGAAGATTTACGAACATCTCAGAACAATACATGCATCTTCGCAGTACTTCTCTCACTCACTCTAAGCAACCGAAGCTGCAAAATAAACCAGATGAACATAGACCATGGGCAATTATCATAACAAAAGTCATATAAAACCCTGAAACATTTAATGTCATTAAACCCCCTACTTATACATAGATACACGCGTTCACTTCCACCAAGCGCATGAGCATGCGCGAAGACCTACGAATACACACGAACATCTGTGTAACACGTATTGAAATATAAGAGCTTAGACGCTAAATCACCGTTTTAGTATTAAAATTCAGTATAGAATTGATCTAAAAATGTTTGTGCCTCCTCTATAAATAGGGCGATCTCGGCATTGCACTTCATTCTGCTAATTATCTCCGAGGTGTCAACATCGTTGTTCTCTCAGAAAATAATCGGCTTCTTAAAGTGCTATCAAGGTAAAGATGTGTAGATCTTCTTGAAGAAGAATTAATGCGATATTACATCAAAGTAAAGATGAATAAGTCCTCATATAAAGATATAATTCCTAGTGCTTCAGGATATTCTTGTGGTAAATGTGGAAAGAAATTTCTAAGTGTGTATGATAAAAGAAGCCATGAGCTGAGCTCTGAAAAGCTCTTCAAGTGTAAATATTGTAATGTAACCTTCAAAGACAGATATAAGGGCCGGCGACACGAAGATGCATGAGAACTAAACATGCCTGAGAAGAAACGTAGATTAGAATCTACCAAACAAAAGCTATTATCTACTATGGATAACTTTGACATGAAAGAATATGAAACTTCATTCGATGGACGCTTGAAATCATATTTTATACGCTGTGAATCAACTAAGGATCTGAATATGTACCTGCGTGAGGGGAAAACAGCGAATAATCCAGGCTGTAAATAATGAGCTTGTACTCACAAAAGTGTGAAAATTAATCCGTTGGCTGAGTGTCGATTTGTTAACAGTATTTGAGAAGCCTGCGACAAAACATTTAAAACCCGGAATCAAGCTGTTTTCTTAGAAACGGATCTGGACTCTTTGCTGGAAAGGAAAATGAAGAAGTTGGTTATTGAAATGGAGAAATCACAAAAAAGAGTAGTAACTGGGCTCTACTTGTTGTGGAACAGTTTCGCCTTCGTATAATAAGTACAATCCTTTACGAGGAAGTAGCTACATACCTCTACCAGATGAAGAAAGGAAAACCTTGCATTTACATCCAGAATTATACCGATGAGCAATGCTTTATGTATTCTGTATTAGCCATATTCGTTGAGAAGGATGCACTACGCGTGAGCAAATACAAGCAAGTTCTAAATAAAGATAACTTCAGCTGCGTTTCTTATCCAACTCCACTTTCTCAAATATCTAAATTTGGGAAGCTTAACAGAATGTCTATCAACGTCTTCGGCCTGTATGAGAAGTGTGAAGTGTATCCAATAAAGGTCGCTGAAGCTGAACTTCCTGAACACCGTGGCCTCCTACTATTGATTGACAGTAGTGGAAAACATCACTACGTTTATACCAGGTGAGTCAGCTGTCCCTATGTATTCGTATGTAATGAACACGCAATTTATAGTCTAATGTGAAAGCATTGACCCTTTTAGCAAACAAACTGTTATTGTATCTCTGCCACTCTATTCGGTACTATACGCAACCGGCATTAATGATTAAAGGCCTGAATGAGAACCAAAGAGCTGCGAAAGCCTTAAAAAAGACGGCGTTTCCGGATATAATGCTTGTATGGAGATACAGAAATCTTTTCCCAAAGAGGAAAAACTACGTCGGTTCTGACCGAGTGGTTTCGCTGCTCGAATGTGATGAAGATGGTTTAACTTCGGAGGTTCATATGTGATACAAACACCAAATTGGTTTGGTTCTTTTTTTTTCTCTCTCTCTCATGTTTATTTTCTGGATTTCAGTGCACTAATTTATTTATTTTTGTTCCTGGCTCTCCTGTGAGCCAAATAAGTAGGAATTATAATCAAATAATTGTGTATCATGTTTACCCTAATAATCTGTACCGTATCTGGTGTTGTAAACCGTGTTACGTAGTTAGCTTTCATTCTCTTGGGTGTATATCGACGATATTAAATATAACAGTTTTTGTTTCATGTTTAAACCTTATGTTTTACTTGTTCTACTGAGAAAGAAATTGCAAATGTGCTAAGTTCACGAGTAAACAGAATAATAAATTGTTAAAGAGCGTAGATTTCATCAAGGAAGTAAATGTTCAAAATGACGACCCGCTTTATCAATGCACATTTATGTACGTTGCCGGAGAGACCTTGCATACTGTAACATGCGCGGTGTAATCTGCCTGCATTCTTCACGTATGAGTGTGCCCGTATATGTTACGGACTTTGCGGTGGATAACATGACGATTATTCTATTTTGTGCACACTTAATGTTATCAAAATGTCATTTATATCATAAAATCAAATTATAGGTCCAAAGAGATAAAACAAAAGGTGATAAAAAGTTTGAAATTCAACCAAAGGATTTGAAAGCGGTACAGTGTTAAAGCAACCATGATAATTAAACTCGGCCAATACTACCTAGCGAGTTTAACTTCCTATACGAATTAAGAATCGCATAAATATACCCCACCTCGAATCCTAACACGCTTTTTGCAGCGTCATGCAGTGTTTTGAACTCGGTTTGGTAGTTTTGATTCAAACAAATAAACTGCATCAGTCATTACAATTACTATATGATCTGAAATACGCCATAGTTTGTGAAGTAAGAGAAATCATCTACCTAATACTTAGCATTTTTGGAAAAGGCTGTACACTGACTAACGGCTTAAATCTATTTAGCCGCACTGCGTAGATCAGCATTTTGTTTTCAAATGGCTTTCTTAACCGATGCATGTGATAGGCTGTTTATTCAGGGGCATCTTCAAAGGGGTGCATGGATGTATGCTAAAGAATAAAAGTTTGTAAAATCAGCTAAAATGCTACTCTAGCTCCCAGTGTCAGGATGGGATGTCTTTTGCATCGACATACATAGCGATTGCATTCTGCCTCGTAAAACACTTATACACTGAGTTGTATAGCCCTCCTCTATATAGTGCTACGCAAATCAGCCATTAGATGGCTTTCAAGGAAGGCGCAATTCACATATGCGGCGTAGCACGTTGCATAAATTCAAAAATATATAGGCGCAATGAACTCACCTGGTATAAAGAATTTTGAAAAACTTATTGGACGTCAGAAAACTAAGTATAAAGGTCGTGTTTATGCCTGTAAGCGTTGCTTTACACATTTTGATGATCGATATGGACAAAGTGGACTGTAAAAACCAGAAGAACATGCTACCATCTGTAACCAACATGATGTTGCAAGGATAGCTCTGCCTACAAAGGAGAAATCCATTGTTCAATTTAAAAGTTTTGAAAGGATGTTGAAACTACCTTACGTCATCTACGCAAACTTTGAAAGCATTTTCGCAACATGCCTCACATGCCTCCCCAATCCTGAAACTTCATATACAACCCCTTATCAGCAGCATGTACGCATGAGCTTTTGCATGACGTTAAACCGTCATCCGACGTTGAACATCTGGAAACTGGTCTTCCTAAACATCCCTATGTATAACGTGGTGTTGATGCTGCTCAGAAGTTTATGGAATACCTGACATCCCTTGCAAAGGAAATTAATAATATATACAAATCTGCTATGCCTCCGAAACTTATAAATCAACAGCAGATGGATTTCAACTCCTCCACAGTATGCTACTTGTGTGGAAAAACCTTTACTGAAGAGAACTACAAACTACACGAGCATGATCACATGGGTAGTGAATATAGTGGAAATCTATATAATGAATGTAATTTAGCCTGCAAAACACCTAAATATATTCCAGTCTTCATGCACAACCTCAGTGGATATGACTCACACTTCAATATTAAGTAGCTGGGACGTGCAAGTGAGTTGGTGGAAGTAATTTCTAGCTCTGAACAAAGCTTTGTATCATTCTCCATGCATATAGGAGATATAAAACTTCGGTTTGTGGATAGTTTTCGGTTCCTCAGTACAACTTGGATAAGCTGGTGAAAAATCTCACACGGTATCCTGAAACACTAAAACGCTTCGGAGAAGACAAGTTGAAGATAATGACCCGTAAGGGAGTATTTCCCAATGATTACGTCACGTCATGGGGCGTTTTGAACGAAACCTGCTTGCCTCCTAAGGACACCTTCTACAATAGGTTAAATGAAGAAGAAATTAGTGATGCCGACTACAATCATGCTAGAAATGTACGGGAGCTGTTTAATGTGAGAAGCCTGGGCGAGTACAGTGAAGTGTACTTAACCCCCGAATTACATTTTCTAACCGATGTCTTTGAGCCATTTAGAGATCAAACCCTCAAAACACACAAAGTCAACCCTGCTCAATATTTTACCTTTCTAGGACTTACATGGGATGCTATGTTGCTGTATACAGGTACTTAGCTGGAATTGTTACAGGATTATGACCAATTGCTCATGGTAGTATCCGGCATAAGAGGAGGTTTATGAAGAGTTTCCTACGGGTATGCCGAAGAAAGCATCGCCTACATGGAGAAGTATGATCCGTCGAGACCATCCCAATTTATTACATATGAGAACGCCAATAACCAATATGGCTGGGCAATGTGCCACGTCCTCCCTTTGGTACATTTGAGTGGGTGCCACCTGAAAAAATCGACTTAGAAACACTACAAGAAAACGATCCTCACTGATGTATATTAGAAGTCGAGATCGAGTATCCTGCTGAAGTTCACGATCTACACAACCATCTACCTTTCCTGACCGTGTGTATGAATCTAAATAGTCATCTAAAAAGAAATGATACCTTATTTTGGACCTATAAAGAAGTATGTAGCACATTACATGACTTTAAAGCAAGCTCTTAATCATGGAATACGACTAACAAAAGTGTATCGTGTGCTATAATTCAGACAGTCTCAATAGTTAAAACCTTATGTGGAATTTAACAATAGGCTACGACAACAGACTACAAAAGACTATGAGAAGAACCTCTACAAACTCTTTAACAAGGCCATGTTTGGAAAAACTATAGAGAACCTCCCTAATCGTAAGAATATACGACTGGTTACAAATGAGAAGCCCTGGAAAAGTTGATTGCCAAGCCCACGTTTATAGATACGACGACATATATGCTGCTATCTTTGCTACTGTACATATGGCCTCACGATGGATCGTGTTCAACAAGCCTATATACATCGGTATGAGTGTGTTGGACATCTCCAAGACATTAATGTATCACTATCACTATGATGTGTTGGTGCCATATTATGGAGCAGAAAACCTTAAGCTTGTGTATATGGACACTGACTCATTCATTCATCGTGTTATAAATGAAGATGTGTCCTAGAAAAAGCTATGTTTACTCTTACACCTGGATACAGCTGATTACCCTGTCAAACATATATGTCACTCCACTCAGAATAAAAATGTGTTGGGAAAATCTAAAGATGAGGCTAATAGCAAAATCATTCTACGCTTTGTTGGACTACGACCTAAGATGTACGACTTAGATATTCAAGGATCGATGATAAAAGAGATTGATTTCCTTTGATGGCAAAAGTGTTATTGCCGAGGATGAAATAACAACATATGCAGATGGGCATTACAGCATTACAAACAGCGCATAAGAGAATGGAAGTCGAGGAGGAAGATTTTCTCCGTGAGTCTACAATTTAAAAAGTGGAAGTTTGTCGATGTGATAAGTATACACCTAGCAGACACATGATGAATAAAGCAGAATAAGAAGATGGACGGGGAGGCATTAACCCTGCCATTAGGAGCAATCGTAGTGCCAGTCTCAAGCCTAGATAAACTGGAGAGGCGCCTACAACGAACTAAAATAAAGGTATGTTGACGTAAAGCTTTTCAGTTAAGACTCTCAAATAATAAAACTTGAATAAAACGCCGCAATTTCACGAAGAGAAACTCGAGGTTATTTCTGGTTAGGCAGATTAGGTTAGACTATGACTGAATAGAATAGATGATGAGAGGATGTCCTGGGATTGGTTACGTTAAGCTAGGCTAGGATCGCCTACTGATTGTCTAAGTTATGAAGGATGGGTTAGCTTAGATGTCTTAGCAATGGGTTGGTTACGTGTCTTTCTTACGTTTTGTTACGTGGTTACGTATCTGATTAGGTCATGTTACTAGTTGTTACGTCGTGTTACGTTTACTGGTTACGTTGGTTACCTCTACTGGTTAAGTTGGTTACGTTTACTGGTTACGTTGGTTACGTGGTGTTACGTGGGTGTGTAACGTGATGTTACGTCTTATCATGTGGTTACGTGCTTATTTTACGTCTTGTTACGTGGTTATGTTACGCGGCGTTACGTCCGGTCACGTGGTTACGTGCTTATGTTACGTTGTGTTACCTCTTGTTACATGGTTACTTTAGCTGGTTACGTAACGTCTTGTTATGCGGTGTTACGTGATGTTACATCTTGTTACGTTGGTTAGGTTAGGCGATGATAGGATTGAATAGCCAATGAGAAGATGATCCAGAACAGTCAAGGTAGGGATAGGTTAGGGCTTTCGGTGTGGGGTTAGTTTAGAATACTTCTATATACCTTCACTGTAAACAGATATACAGTTTATCCCTGTCCGTTTCGCCCACTAACTGTTTAACATATAAAAAGTTTTTAAAATTTTAAAAAAAAGTATACAAAGTGTTATAACATTGGATAAGAAATGTTTATAATCTAATTACTCACTATATTACCACGAATACCAGTGGCGCTATCACAAGTACCTGTTAAAATGACTTAAATACCTGACATACTACCCAAATCATGCGAAATTACCATAATTAGCTCTGGTATGAATCGCCATGAACATTTGTGATACTGACCGGTTTACCTTAAATATATGCGATACTATCCGTATTAATCTTTATATCAGACGGGAGTACTTCAATCAAGTGCCTGCGTCCAGCCCTTTAGGATCGTGATACCCGGATGTTAGAATCCAATATAGGCTTTGTTAGCGTTTAAGTCTTGAAGTCAAAGGTTCTAAGTGAAATGCATGGACGAACGTTACACATACATCAACACTAACCTCCCTAACTTCTCTTCTTGTTTTCCTATATTCTCCCGTATAAACGCATACTCTACTCCTCAACCTCTGTCTAGATTAGCACCTCCCCTCGTATTCCCTACCTCTCTCGTATAAAGCGCACTGACTTCCTTTATCTCTCTCTTATAGTACAGCATCTCTCTCCGTTTTCCATATCTGCAACACATAAACGAATACCGTACACCTCCGCCTCTGTCTAACCTACTACCTCTCCTCGTATTTTCTGCCTCTAACATATAAAGGGTGTTCCCCCTCCTTCAGCACCTGCTCTACCTCAGATCTCACCTCGTTTTCCCTATCGCCCATATAAACACATTTTCCTACTTGAAGGCTCTCTCCACCTAGCATCTACCCTCGTTTTTCTCGTCTCTTCATATAAACACATACTCCACTATTCAAACCCACCTAGCCTAACACCGCTCCTCGGTTTGCTAGCTCTCCCATATAAGCCATATTCTACCATTCAAACCCTGTCTAGACTAGTACCTCTCCTCGTATTCCCTATCTCTCCCGTATAAGCCTATATTCCCCCTCCTTCAGCATCTGTCTAGCATACCAACTGTCCACTTCTTTGGCTATCTTTCCTATAAAAACGCATACTCCACGCCCCAAACTCTGTCTAGCCTAGCACTTCTCCTCGTATTCCCTACCTCTCTCATATAAGGCTCAAACCCCTACTTCAGCCCCTGTCTAACCTAGCATCGGGCTTCGTATTCCCTCGTATCCCCATTTAAACGCACACTCTGCCATTCAAACCTTCCTGCCTAATACCTCTCCTCGGTTTGCTATCTCTCCCATATAAAGCCATATTCTATCCTTCGATTGCTGTCTACTCTAGCATCTCTCCTCGTATTTCCTATCTCTCCGGTATAAAGCGTGTCGCTCCCTCCTTCAGCATCTATCTAGCCTATTATCTGTTCAGGTTTTCCCCATCTTTCCCATATAAACGCATACTCCTTACCTCAAACTCTGTCTAACCCAGCACTTCTCCTCGTATTCTCTACCTATTGCATATAAAGCACATCCCCCTCCTTCAACCCCTGTCTAGCCTAGCATAGAACCTCGTCTTCCCTATCGCTCGCATATAAACGTATTTTCCTCTTTGAACGCTCCTCTAACCTAGCTACTCCCATCGTTTTCCTCGTCTCCCCATATAAACGCATACTCTGCCATTCAAACCTTCCTAGCCTAATACCTCTCCTCGGTTTGCTATCTCTCCCATATAAAGCCATATTCTATCCTTCGATCGCTGTCTACTCTAGCATCTCTCCTCGTATTTCCTATATTTCCGGTATAAAGCGTGTCGCTCCCTCCTTCAGCATCTATCTAGCCTATTATCTGTTCAGGTTTTCCATATCTTTACCGTATAAACGCATACTCCACACCTCAAACTCTGTCTAGCCTTCTGCTCGTATTCCCCACCTCTCTCAAATAAAGGGCGTTCCCCTCCTTCAGCAGCTGCTCTACCTCGGATCTGTCCTGGTTTTTCCTATCTTCCCCATATAAACGCACTTTCCTCCTTGAACCGTGCATCTATCCTCGTCTTCCCTATCTTTTCCCATGTAAACGCATTTTCTGTGCCAGTTTTACCCTATATATTCTACTGTCATCTTTGTTGGTTTCAAATTATTAAAGTTATTACCACAAATAATTACTGCATGGGTCATTTACTGCACGTGCATATTTAAGACACGAAATTAAAGGTGACAAAAGATACAAACAGAAAGAAAAGGAGAAAAAATATAGATAAGTTGCCTCTAAATAAACTGAACAAATTTCATCTGGCTTCACACACTTTAGCCAAAAAGTTTGCCATGTTTGGCCAGGTCCTTTATTCAGCTAGTTCATCCCAACATGCCAGTTTCCTTCTAGCAGGACTTAAGAATTTTTCTTTGAGTTTTTGTTTGTGGGTTCTCCCACTGCGCGCATTCCGCTAAAATAAGTTCTGAGTTCATCCAAACCAAGGAGGAGAAATTCCTCTGACAGAATCGTTATTAATTTTCTGTGTCTCCCAGCCTCCTGGTCTCAACCATGTCATTTCTGATCTTTCCTTTCTTCATATGTTAATCATGATATGTATATGCCTCCTTACTCCAGTTGAATTTTATTTCACTTGCTGGATTTAGAGAGGTTTAATTTTACATACCGATTCTATTTCTTGTCGCCTGGTATGTAATAGTCTTTTTTTGACACCTTTAAATGTATTTTTGTCATTTATTTCACCTCCTTGCTATTCTCCTCAATCCTCTTTCCAGTTCACTTTCACAAAATTTAGGAATCAGGTTTTCTCACTTTTATTTGTAACATTTGGAGCGTAGTCTCAGCCAGCACTTATTTACATTCATTGACATATACCGTTCCTTTTTTACCCTATAAGCCGAGAAACAAAAGTGTTTCTCATTATTTATCTTGTATTAAATGCAATTAAGTTTTCGTGCAACAGATTTATGGAATTACATATATTAAGACATTTCTATAGCATTTAAGGGCAGAGTGTGCAAATAGTCTACAAATATTTACATTTCGTAAAGTGTAACGATCGCAACGAATTGGAGGTTTCCTAAATTATTTGAACTTCCTCCTTGAAACGCAAGCATTATCAGAATGTTTCTTAAGAAATGACCTTTGTCTCCTAAACGAATTTTAATGGTAATAGTCCTACACATTCAGCAAGTGAACAACTCCGAGACATGTGTAATTAACTAATACATTTGTTCCTTATTTCAAAGGATATAATGAACTTGCTGGCACATTAACCACATCACAGCTCTATTCATATTTGACAGAGCGCTCGATTTATGGCCATGCCCGGATCGCATGTATGCGTGCTCCATGGACTGTCTACTACACCGGGGAGTTTATAATTCTAAAACTCTCGCGTTACATGCTGATGAATAATTGTAAAATGCACTATAATGAATACTAATCTGGTTATAGGTAATTTCCACCTGCATTAAGACACGAGGTTGTAATTCATCAACAATAGTCACTCTGTAGGGTTTCGATTTTAAAAGTTTAGCATTGCATGAACAGAGGTTTAGAAACACCGACTTGCTGTGCAACAAGTCTTAAAGACTTCTTTGGAGAGCTTTCGAATAACACACCCATTTCCTCAATTTTTTCCTCCATTAGAACATGGCTTTTTCGCTTCTTAGGTCTAGCGTTTAGCGATCCCATTGCCCTAATCTATTAACCAGACATCTGATATTTGCAACTGGAATACCAAGAAATGTCTTCTGAAATTTTCGACACACATGTCTACGTGATTCCGTTGTTACGTTATGTGTCGTACATAAAAATTCTTTGCTCAAGCTTGAATATTTCCGTAGGCATTTCAGTGAACTAATACCAAAACAAGAGCAGCACTAATAAGAATGCTCCAAAGTAATTCACACACATAACATAGATGTTTTAATAAGCTTTCACTTTTGAGATGCACAATGAACAAACTCTAACCTTTACAGAACGAGCGGAGACAGCTGATATTCATAGCCAATAAACGCGGCCTGCTAGTGAGCTAGAGGAACAAAACCGAGGTCTAATCACACCGGAATATCAACTGGGTCACAAAAAGGATGTGTATGAATATACAACACTTTTCATTGAACCAAGAATAAAGCTATGAGTTTAGGTTCCAAATTCCAATAAAGAGATATTTTTAAAGGAATGGTTATCCAAACACTGTAGAAAAACGCATTATTTTTAGAGAGTCAAGGAAAAAGGAAAAAGCAAATGTTTCTAAATTCAATCTCATTTCGTTATCTTGTGAACCACCAGTAATGGCCAGAAGTTGTTTTTAAGTCCAGATTACTCTCTTCCCTAACTTTCCCTGCTGGTGCCCTTCCCCTTTTGTAACTTCAGCAAACGTCTACATTGTACGTATTTTTCAAAACATACTTATATTTGATAATGAAGGAGAATAAATGGGAGAGTTTCAAATTTTAGAACAGTACAGTGACTAGGATTAGTATATTTGTGTGAAACAAAAAATGCATCTGGTAAATACAAAAATAGTCACACAACAGGAAACTGTGATATCAATCTATAGCTTCGAAACGTCACTTGATTTGAGACATTTTGTCTCCATTGACATTAAATTAGCTGAACAATCTGAAAAAGCGCCTAATTTGAATTGAAATCCATCTATGCAACCCTTCATGCTCTTAATAGCCGTCTTTTGCTTTTGCTATTTTATAAAAAAATAAGGTAAAATAAAATAATAATAAAATATATTCTCATAATAACAGCAATAAACTTGATATTGAAATATAATGCCCTGGCCTTACAGACAAGTTACTAACAGAAGACGTAACAACCAAAAGGGAAAATTTTAAGAATAGATAAAATGAATATACATTTAATGATCCTACGTATTCAAAAAATTAGTGTGTAATATGTAATTGGCTAATATTCATTTTTAAATTAATTTAAGGTAATTTATAAACCAACAATGTCGCAAAGAGTGCATAGTTATTGTATTCATGTCTTTATCCATCAGATGTCACGTGCATTATACTCCCTGTAAATTGATGCCGCACAATTTAGAAATCACAGATCTACAGTTACGTTTATGTTTGACTAACATCTGCATTATCACCGGTTTCAAGATTCAAGACATATGGTGTAAAAATAGGCTAAAACCTGTTTCAATGAAACTGCCTGAAGAATGTATGTAACGAGATATCAACACATACTCTCCCAAGTTTACTGACGCAGCGCTAATGTCATATTGAAATGAGATTTGACTATGATTACAACTATAACTGTGAATGTTGGCAGGGAACGCAGGGGAAACGACCCAACGGGTATCGTTTGTGCTTACTGCCCCCAGGAGGAACATATTAGGTGAAGGAACCGCAGGAGGCCATAGGCCGCTTGCAGGCTGGCTGACAGAGACGATCAGAGGTTCCTAACGATTCCAATCTTGATGACCCGACCCCGCCAGAGAAGACTTTCCTCTGGCGGAACCAGGGAGAACTCGAGGTAGCTCAGAGAAGGCTACAATCTGGAAGAGCCGAGAAGAACTTTCCAACGAGCAAGCAACTGCACGTGACTGAGGAGCCGTATTGTCGGAGATAAAGGGCGATAAATAGCGCTCGCCAGCTTAAACACTACAGGAGTTATTGTTTCTCCAGTGGAACTTTCCACTGCCCATATAAGCCAGCGTTGTTGCTTGCGAGTCGAGTGTGAGTCGGCCAGTCAGTGAGCGAGCGAGTTTGTGGCGTGCAACGGGTGAATCGTCCGCAAGAGGAGGCTACGTCACGAAGAAAATGAAGTGATGGAGAATGGAACTGGTTCACCTTATTGAAGTGGCAGAGTTGAAGTGAGCTCCCATAAGTTGAACTAGATAAAAATAAAGCAGTGACAGTGAGCACTGAGAGAAGTGGCAGTTAAAACTAGTCAAAGCAAATTCCTTTGGATTCTAAACAATTTTGAATTTGTAACAAATCTTTGGAGATTCAGCGATTTGGCACAATTCTTGTTTACAGCTTACAGAGAGAGACAAAACGGGCTTAGTTTTCTCAATGCATTGAAACTAAGTAGGAAGAGTGAACGGAAAGGCCATCTAGCACTGCGAACTCTAAGAGATCTATTGTGCTTACACCTCCGGGAGGTGAAGGAACTGCAGGAAACGCAAAGCTTTCAGAACGAAGCCTAGGGCAAGTAGACAGAGACGCGCAGAGTTCCCTAACGTTTTCAGGCTTGACCACCCGACCATGGGAGGGCCACTCGGAGGCATTTCTACAGTTTGACTAGAGAAACATCTCCAAAGCGCAAACCTCTGCGCCATCTGCCCGAAATCAACTGAAACACAGCCTCGGAGTCAACGTGATGTAGCGGGAAATGGTTGGTCGACACTTGCAGTGTGCTGTTGTAGTATTTTCTTTCTCGGCTAGTGATGCTCGTCGGTAGGTGAGTACTCCATTCCTACCTAATTGCTAAGTCTCTTTAATCTCAGGTTATAGTGGGTGAGGCAAGTTAAAAATACACTGCAAGTTTTCCCTTTATAACTGATGTTTATTTCATTATTCAAATAAATATGGGCGGCTAGCTTTTCCTATTTTCTTCATCCCACCACTTGAATATTTTTCAGGAGCCTATCTATCCTCACACGCATCCCCACCCTTATATGCACCCACGTGCATCTATAGCACCTTGCTTCGGCGTGAATTCTTGTTGCGCTGAACTGGTAGTAAGTAAGAGTGCCCCCTTTTTTTCGAGTGGAGGAAAAATACTTCTGCGTACTAACCCCATCTAAGATGAGAGTATGGGAGTCCACCTCGGCGTGAAGCCGAGGCCATACCCACTAAAAAACCTCCACCGGAGGGAAAAGTCATGGTAAGGTGAGGCAGTACCGCTCTTGCACCTGCGGATTCAAGGAAAGGAAATGTTGGCCAGCCATAGGCTGAGGCCAAGGTGTGGAAGGAGGCCGGACATAACCATGACCGAAGCCCTGGTTGCGCCCTGGCGAAATTTTAGGTGATCGTTTTTTAGCATTCTGGAAGGCGCCATGGCGCTGCGTCCTAAGGTATTACTGGTGTTGGGCGTCACAAGCAGGCACTTGTGCGCGAGTCGTTGGATCTGAGCCAATGGCTGCGTCCCTTTAACAGATATTTAATACATGCAAGTATATAAGTACATAAATATACGGATTTGATTAGTAATTAATCAGCTTAAGCTATATTTCTTAGCTTATTACTTATGTTAATATTCTAAGGTACACATACACTTAGGATTGCGGTAAATATTTGTAGAATTAATTTGCTCCGCCAGGTGGCGTCGTCTCTTATCATTAGTTAAGATGCTTAATTGTATTTGTTTGTAATTTTTTTTTCGCTCAAAAGGCGTCGTCCTTAATGTTGTCCAAATCATTAACCATGACTATGCTGGGTCATATAGAGTGCACACCGGCGGGCAGTTTGCCTACAGTTGCAGGTGCGAGCCAGTGCCACTTGCGGGGCGGGCCCTTCCCCGAGACCGCCTTGACTCAGAGAGCAAGGACTTCGAGGCCACCAATTGTCACGTCGTGAAGCTGTAGTCATGGGTGTTATAATGGATATATTACTAACGTGTCAAGGTACGCTTGAATGTCGATTTCGGGCTCCCCGAGGCCTACGGTTCTGTCAAATAGTGACAGCGGTCTTTTGTGCTGGTTGTGGTTGGTTTCATATGAACCTAATTCCTGTATGAGTCTGTTTGTGTTCTTTTCCTTGCTTTTATAGAGGTTGAAGCTTAAGCTCTTAACGAATTCTTCAATTGAGTGTAATTTTAGTTCCTTGTGTAGGAGATATGCCGGCGCTAGCGGCGGTTGCTTAGTAATTATTCGTATTATTCTATTTTGGAGTGTTTGTATTTTATGCATATGAGTTTTGGCCGCGTAGCCCCAAACTGGGGCTGCATACGTCAGTATTGGCCTTATTAGTGTTTTATATAGGGTTAGCCCCATGTTTATTTTCAATTGGTTATTTATGTTAAAATTGGGTATAGTCTGTTTAGTTGACCATTGACCTTGGCTCTGACTTTCGCAATTTGCTTATTCCAGGTCAGGCCTTGGTCCATGTTGAGACCTAAGTAGGTCACTTGGTCCTTCCATTCTATTCTTTCGCCTTGATAGTTGAGGGGCTGGAGAGCGTGTTTACCTTTACGGTGAAATGTTCTCTTAGTGAATATTATTGCTTGAGTTTTTCTAGGATTTATTTTGATCCTCTATTTGGTGAACCAAGGTTCTAGTGTATTTAGCACAGTTAGCAGTCTTAAATGTACAATTCTCGGTTGTGTTGACTGCCTGGTTATCGCGGTGTCATCTGCGTAAATGTATTTGTTTGATCTTACCAATACTGGCATATCATTTATGTATAAATTAAACAGCGTCGGTCCCAATAACTTTCTTGTGGGACTCCGGCCTTGATTGTTTTGGTGCTTGATACCGCATCCTCTACCGACGTGTGGAAGCGCCGGTTGCAGAGGTAGTCCCTAATGAGGGCTATAGCGGAGTCAGGGAAATTGTAGTGTTTTAATTTCTTTAAGAGTCCGGCGTGCCATACTTTATCGAACGCGCGTTCAATATCTAGATAAATGGCGCCATTTGATTTATTCGTGTTGTAGCCTTTAGTGATTTCCTCCGTCATCCTGAGGAGTGGCAGGGTTGTTGAGTTTTGGGTTCTGAACCCAAACTGTTCAGGCATAAGTATACTTTGCTTGTGTATATGTTTATTAATTCGCTTTAGTATCACTTTTTCAAGTACTTTACTTTGCGTGTTCAATAGGCTTATTGGCCTGTAGTTTATGGGGAGTGTCAAGTTTTTGTTTGCTTTCGGGAATAACAGTATTTTGGCCTCTTTCCATACAGGGGGGGAACCGGCCATGTTCTAGTGTGTAGTTAAATATTTTGGCTAGTGCTTTTAAAGCTCTGATTGGTAGATTCTTCAGAATCATATTAGGTATTTTGGCTGGTCCAGGTGCTTTTCTGGTAGGCAGGTGTTTAATAATCCACCCTATTTCGCCTGGGCTAGTTTTTCGCATTTTATTGTGCGCAGGCTCTTGTCCTATGTTATTAGCTTCGTTATCTGTTTCTGCGATAAAATTGTCTTGTCCTGCCGTTTGGTTCGGGGAGAACACATTTTCAAGCGTGACCGCAAAGGCTTCTGCCTATGCTCGGGGAGTTTCCGCTATGACGTTATTAATTTGTAACGGAGGTATATTGGTTCGAGTGCGCGTTAGACATTTTGCTATTCGCCAAACTGTGTTTTGTTGCAAGTTTAGATTTTCTAGGGTAGTTCTCGCTCTTTCGTTTGCTCGGTCTCTTGCTTGGTAGTATTCTGTTCTGTGTATTATGTTTCGCGTTTTTTGCCATTTGCGTCTGGCTCTGTTTTGTGCTTGTTGCAGCATTTTTACGTCTTTCGGGAATTTGGCGTTTGTGGAGCTTGGCTGTGTAAGCGGTACGCATGCCGTGGTGGCCAGTTTGATTGCGGTTTCTAATCTATCTATCGCAATGTCGTGTTCATTTGCGGAGTTAATCTCTAGGTCTGGTAGGTAGTAATCTACCGTGTCTTTAAAGGTATCCCAATCTACTTCATTGTGGTTATGCCTTAATGGAGCTGGTTTAAATGCTACTGGTGCATTAATTGTCATCAGAACCGGTAAGTGGTCTGATGTAAGCTCCTGTAAGACTTCTAATTCTATACTGTAGCGAATGTTGTTTAATAGCGCAATGTCCAGAATGTCTGGCGTGCCATTTGGTAAATGTGGTACAAAAATGGGCTCTTCCGGCCCTGAGATTAAATAATTTCTGTTATTGATGTAATTTAATAGCTTAGTGCCTTGAGCATTGGGGTTCCTGCAATTCCAGAGATAACGCTTGCAGTTGTAGTCCCCGGCCGCAATGACCCGTGGTCCTAGATTCATTATTTTATCTAAGTCGTCTGTGTCAACGTTCCCAGGGGGATTGTATACTGACGCTATCACAATTTCAGAGTTATCTATCTTAAGTTTTATTGCCGTTGTTTCAGCATGTGATAGGGTGGGGGATTGAATTTGATAATGATCAATGCTTGCCTGAATGGCTATCGCGGTTCCCCCTCCTCTTCGGTCGCGATCATTTCCGTAGATTTTATAGCCCGGAACAGATCGGCGATCGATGTTATTGATATGTGGCTCTGATAGTAGAGCTACTTGTATTGAATATGTTTGCAGAAAATCTGATAAATGCTTGGTCTTTTTCCTAATACCGTTGCAGTTCCAGAAAGTTATTCTTAACGTGTCCGTAGTAGACATGACTACAGTCTTCGAAGATTTGTCAGAAACTCAGCGAGGTAGTGAGCTATGATTACGTCATCTGTTCCGAAGTGACTAATCGTGTCACAGAGTTTCTTGACCATGGTGTGAACTTCATTGAGAGAAACCTTTTTTTGTGGACTTGGCTAGTGACTTCACTAGTGCGTCCATTGCCTTGCCTGCATCTTTGTGCGCTGGTCTTTTCCGTTGGGGGAGCGACTTTGCTGCCTGGTTAGGGCCGACAGCCTGCAGTAGTGGACCTACAGCTACTAGTGGAGGGTTGTCCTGACTTTCGCGAGGGTGTCGCTCATCGCTGGTTGGTTCGGCCTCAGCAGTGAGCTGAGGTTCCCGAACCACTGGTGGTTCAGGCTCTGGGGCTGGTCGCGTCCTACCTTTGCTGTCCCTAATGAGCCACTCAGTCTTTTTCGTGGTAACCTCCGCGTAAGTTTGCGTTCTTCCTATCTTTGGGGGATTCTTTGGAGGTTGTCCACTGGGCAAGGTCTTTTTCTTGCATGCTGCTTGATATGTTGGGCAACCGCACCAGGTTGCTCCATGGCCCTGAGCGCCACATAAGAAGCATAGCCGGTCCTTAGATGGAACCGTGCATGTCCCTGAGAAATGGGGTCCTGTACATTTGGCGCAAGTGGATTTGGGGGACCTACATTCTCTTCTCACATGCCATAACTTTTGGCAGTGTGAGCACTGTTTTGGCTCTGTGCCGGCCCTATACTCCTCTACCTGTACTCGGAAGTGTGCCAAATAGTGGAGGTCGAGAATTTTCCTGTTGTCAGTTGTATCCTGGAGTTCAATTAAGAACATCGGCAGGGGGCCCTATTTCTGTTGCGCCGCCGCATCTGAACGGCCCTGATTGCTTCGAAACCGCATTGAGCCAGGTCTTCTACGATTTCTGCACTGGAGACTTCGGCGTACAGCCCCTTAACGACATAGCGTGCGGTCCTATTCTCGGGTTGCTCTAAAAGATAGTGCTGTACGCCCTTGTCCTTGAGATGCTTAGCCACAGTTTGGTAAGTCTCAAGGTTGAACGTCTTGATACAAAAGTCTCCAGAGTTTCTAGCTACATTCACAGAGTAATGAGTATTATTCAGGTGGTGTGTCTTGTCTAGGTCTCTGATTAGCTGGTGGAATGTCGCTGCCTGGTTATTTCCTACAAAGATTGGCGCTACGTGAGACCTCCTGTCCTGCATGAAATCGGAGGGTTCCTGTCGAGCGTCTGGTCCTGCGTCCTTAGAAGTGCCAGGTTTCGGCGAGGACGGTATCACAGGAGTAGGTGTTTGGGTAGAATTAGGTGTAGGAATGGGAAGTCGGTAGTTGGGTGTCACAGAATTGGGTTTAGTAGGTGAGTCAGAAGGTGTAGGGCTGGATGGAGTTTGGGTGCTAGGTGAAAAAGACAGAGAAGTGGAAGTGGAAGGAGTAGGAGAGATAGGTTTAGGAAGGGCGGCCTTCTTCCTAGTCATCATTGTCTATGGTGGTGAAAGGGTTGGCTTGGTAGCCGTCGTCGTCCTGTTAGCCTTTGCCATCCTATCTTAGGTGAAGTTGTTTAAGTGTTCAAGAGAGAAGGGAAAACCTAATACTTAGCCTATCAGGGGGCTTAGTCTAGAAGGAAAGAGGAAAAAGTACAGTAGGAGAGAAAGAACAGTAAGTGAGCGCTAAGAAGCACGGGGAGACAGGGGGTCGAACCTCGGAGAAGCGCTTAAGCAAGTCTTGCGACTGCTTGCTGTGACCGTGGCCCCCTCGGCAAAATCTGGTCTTATATAGGGCGGCTTACCCACGCTACCTTCTACATTTGAAAATGTAACGATGCTTCCCATTGGTGAGGCCGCGTTACACAAGCATGTATGAAAATATGAGGTTTCAGAACCTTGCGCTTCAGCTCCATCATGTAGCGTCGTACCACTCTGTGCCAGGCACGGTCGTTATGAGTTCCAGGAATTCCCATTCAATTAGCTAGTGCGCCCGTTACTTACAAATAGCTCTGTACAAAGTTACATGTTGAATGTTTTAACATTCAGTGAATTAAATTATCGCTATACAATTATTTTGTGTATGGTTCCCCTTTCCTATGTACAATGTATAATATGTATGATATATATATATATATAATCGTCTTTCAAATGTACAATGTGTAATATGTATGATATATCCACTTTCAAATGCCCCGCAGCTATGTTGCTAAAATTCCAACATGGACATTTTCGGAACATAGATGAATGTCCGCGAAAAAAGAAAACCACAATAAACAGATAATGTACAAATAAACTGCTTAAATCTAACATGAAAGTAAGTAATGTACAATAATTAAGACATTGATAATTTCCTTTGTGCTGTAATTCTAAGTTTCTTCACATTATTATTATTATTATTATAATTATTATTATTTTTTTTTTAAAGTGTCCAGCACGGCTGGTGTTTGTTTGTGTGCGGTGTAAGTTGCACAAGAAAAGAAAAAATGCACTTTTTGCTCTTCGTTTCCGGAAGTAGTTTCACTATATTTTGCTGTTCGTACTTTACCGAAAACTGGTATTTTGGGCTCTTTTTCACTGTTGCACTGATTCACTTCCACTAGCCCTTAGTTTGCCTGTATTTCTATGCCACTTCACACGCATATTGGATGCCTTGCTTATCGCTAATTACAAATGTTTAGCTAATTACGATGCTAAAGTGTCAGCCGTGGTTCCTGCTCTCTGAGGTGACATGAACAATACATCATAAGTGTAACAAACGAAAGAAAATGTTTAATCACTTGCAATGAACTTTCAAATTTAAATTCATTATTTGTATTTGTTGGATGTTACAGACTTTATCACAACGCAATAAATTTACTGTTTTCCTACTTGACCGCTTCAGACATACAAATTATTGAAATGAGCCTTTATGCTTGGGATATCGAAATTAATTTACAAATTACAAATATTAAATTCACATATTATTATTTTCTGCAAAAATCTAAGTTATTGGTATACGTAAATGAGCGTAACTGTTCGCTTAAATTTCAGCTTATTCTATTTTCAAATTCTTTTCACTCGCCCGTGGCAAATTTATTACTTTAGCATAAAACGTAGACTGGTCAAAATGATCAATGACATAATACATAAATATATAAATATACACAAAATATTCTTATTATATACATATAAATTATGAGAATTGTTTTTATGAAAGTTTAGCGAGTTGGAACAACTTGGTTACGTTTTGAACGGCTTTAAAAGTTGCCGATGATAAGTGCCCCAGATTTTGTTGTCATCTAAACCCTTTAACTGATAAGTGTGTGGACCAAACTGAGCTGTTATCTGCGCTGGCCCTCTGTACAGTAGATGAATTCGGTGATACTCCTTGCTCCAGGCTGAGGATTTCTTTTTATTTCTGACGAGTACGAGGTCCCCAAGTTGTGGTGTCCACTTTTTCCTGTGCCTTTTGGCTGATCTTTTTCTCTGGTCTGCCTTTTTGCGTATCCTTTCCAGGGCTTTCCGGCATTGTTCCAGCGGTGTTTCCTCCAGGTCCTTTGGTATGGTTTCCGGCGTGTTCTTGAGTATGGGTTCCGGTTTTCTTCCAAATTGTAGTTGAACCGGTGCGTAGCCTGTAGTAGCGTCACCGAATTATTTATGATGAACTCAATGTTCTTGCAGTGGTCATACCATCCTGTGTGGCGTTTGTGGTTCAAAATTCTGAAATACCCAGTGATGTCCCTTAGAATGCGCTCCGACATGTTTCCTTGTGGATAATAATTGGAGCTATGGTATAGTTTTATCCCTTTGTCGTTAAGCGCCGTTTTAAACAACTTGCTCCTGTGAGCCGTAGCATTGTCACACAAGAGGGAGCTTATCATTCCAAATTCTGGAATGTAATCATTAATTAGCTTTCTGGCACATGTCCTGGCTGTAATGTCCTTTATGGGATATATTTTTGTATATTTTGAAAAAACGTTTAAAAGTACCATAATGAATTTTGTGCCAAATTTACTAATTGGTAACGGGCCATGTGTGTCCATGCAAATCAGCATTCTCGGCTCTTCGCGTATTACCGGCTGCATCTGTGTGTCAAACTTGACATTTATTGGTTTTGCTAATTGGCACAGTTTACAGTTTGATATGAACTTTCTGACTTTCTGGTGAAGATTCTTTACATAAAAATGTTCGGAAATGTTAAGTGCTGTACGCTCTGATCCAGCGTGGTCGAGTGATCGGTGGAATGCGGCTATCAATAATGTTTCGAGTGTTTTCGTATATACGTTTTCCACCTCGGTGGATCACCATGTAATTTGTAGAGTACATTTTTATGCTTGCCAATTGTTGCTGTAGGGTTCCCTGTTATTTCTTGTGCCGTTTGTAACAGTGTGTTTGTATCTCCGTCGTTTTTCCTGCCACAATCGTATGTCCCTTAGAGTTTTGTGATATTTTGTTTGCTCTCGATCTGTAAGGTCATAAGTTTGATTTCATGGAAAGGCCTGCTGTTGCTTTCCGGTAGCGAGTTGCACCGCGGGAGTCAAGATAGCATATTGCTGAAAACGTTAACGACCCCGGGTATGTGTCTTATATCAACATCGTACGACAGAATTTCATGTATGTAGCCCCAAATCTTGCTACTTGTTAACTTGCACTGTTTGATAAACTCTAAGCTTATGTGATCGGTGTGTATGATTATCTTGCAGTTGTAAATAAACTGCTTAAATTTGTGCAAGGAGAAGTATGTGGCTCCAATTTCCAGTTCACTGACACAGGCGTTTCTCTCTGTGGTGGTCAGTCTTGATGCAGTGGCGATTACGTGCATGTTGTCTTCTTTGTCTATCTGGCATAATACACTGCCATAACCTCCCACGCTGGCATCCGAATATATGTGGAAGGGCATACCGTCAATTGGTCGTTCTAGCAATACCGTTTTAGCGAACAATTCTTTCACTCTTTGGAACGCTTCTTTTTCTTCTTCCTTCCAAGTCCATTTTACATTCTTTTGCAGCAGTCTTCTAAGTGGCGCGGCTTCCTTGGCAAAGTTCACTAAACATTTACTTTGGTATTGAATAATGCCGAAGAATCTTCTTAGTTGTTTCAGGTTGCTGGGTTCAGGTATCTGGCGTATGCTGTCTATGCGTTCTGGATTTAGTTTTATGCCGTCTTTTGCGATGGTATTACTTATAATGTTTGTGTATTTGTTTTTACTTCACGCGTTGAAGCCATCTTGTGACGTGATTCATTTGTTAGGCTTGTTAGCTCCATCTGGTGTTAGCAATTTGCGGCAGTATTAGTTTTTTGTTTAAAAAAAATGCTAGTTATTTTATTTAATTTTTGGTTCTTTGTCCTCCGGCTAGATTTTGGGTCGAGCACTTCTCTTTATACAGGTTGTGTAAACGGAAAGGAATCTTTTATCCAAAGATAACACTGATGAAAGAATTTCTTTTATACCTTTATTGTCGAACACTTTCACTATCACATTAACACATTGATCTAGACACTCGCCAAACTGAAACTGTTATAATAACTTCATTACTGATAATTCTTTATTCGCGTACTTCAACTTTTTGTATAATTAACTTTATAACACTTGAGATTTTTCATAACTCTGTTACGCGTAACCTGCAAATTGATACCCGACGTGTGCCGTACAAATACTTTCGACGAACTGACTGACTGAAGGCGACGTGTACTTTACAAATATTTTCGATGAACTGAGAGCGATCTACCTCTGACTTGGCTTTTTATACTCCTACACCCAGATATGCCTAAAGATTATAACTGAGCTGCCATTGGCTAATAAAACGCGCCAACATTAGCGTCTATTTTAATATCCAATGAAAATTATGAATACATATGCTCTAGGGAAACGTTCCAGAAGATTCTAAACGCGCCAACATTACGTAACTTCCTCGTTTCCAATAATGATAAACAGCTCACCCCCTCGCTGCATTATTGCACGCTATTATTGTCAGTTTCAGTAAGGCATTAAAAACTTACTTCTCAACAATAATTACAATAAACAAATATCTCAAATTAATGTCACATAATAATGCATATTCATACTATAATCACTCTTTACATTTAAGTAATTTGTGATACAAATTACTGCATCATATGCCCCACTAGAAACATAATTATAAATATTTACAACTTCTTTGGAAATTTTATAATTGAGTTTTTAGTCTCCTAAATCTTGGAACACACGCTATCACTTTCACTTAACACTTCACACGTATTTAACACACGACATATGTTTTGTCTTTATCTTGCCACTATTTACTGGCTCTGATTTAATGTGTTTAGACATTAATCTGACATTTACAATTTTTTTATAGCAAATACTGTACCCTGAATTATTTAGTTACTGTTACAAAATTATTTACTTTCTTATATTGTTGACAACAATTTGTGCATTTAAGAATTTTTGTAATTACTATACATATTTATCAAAAATATTCACCCTTTACATAAATATATTTACATCTCTTAAATCTAAGTACTGCTTTACATGTTCTATTTGCTACATAAATATTTGTTTTAATGACTTATACCCAATTTTTGTTGTTTTGTACTGTATATTCACAATACTCTTGGAATTATATCTACGTACTTTACTTTAATATAACATATGCTTTATTTCAAATGCTGTTACAGTTACTAAAAAATGTTATTTTTTTCTTTTAAACATTTAGTTAGGTCCAAAATCTTATTTCTCCATTATCATGACGTACATATTTATTTAACCCTCTTACAATCCAATACGTTGCTCTGCATTTCATCTTTAACTATCCAGCATTTACTATTTATCATCTTTGTCTTCTGTTTCACCTTTATCTTCATTGTTGTATGGTTTCAGCATCTCAATATGGAACTTTCCAATGCTTTTTCGAGTTGTTGGATTACATAACTCATATGTATTTGTTCCATATACTTCAACAACTTCATATGGTCCATGGTATTTGAGAAACATTCGCCAATAAAGTTTATTTGCTTTATCCGACAATTTCTTGGTTTTAACCAAAACTAAATCTCCTATTTTGATCCTCCATTCCTTTCTCTTCTTTTCTTCATGTTTAATTTTTCTTTTTATGGCCTTTTTCTTCATCCTCTCGAATGCTTTTCGGAACATCTCTTCTTCTGTTTGTGGTATCGAATGGGCATCTGGAATGGCTTCTGGAATTTTCTTACACATTGTATTGATCTTCTTTCCTAACTTAAGTTCACATGGTTTGTATCCTGTCACATTGTTTACGGTTTCATTTAGTAGATTCTGAACGAAATTCACATATCCATACCATTGGGTTTGTTTTCGATGACACAGCACCCTTAAATAATTTGAAATTTCCTTAATTTCCCTCTCCACTGGGTTGGAGTTCGGTCTGTATCTTGACGAAAAATATTGTTTAATGCCATTTTCTTTCAGTCCGTCCATAAATTTTTTTCCTGTGAAGTACGAAGCATTATCGCTCAATACAGATTGGATAGGTCCTTCTTCTATCACATATGACTTTATTAGTCTATTCAAACATGCTAAACCTGTAGGTTTTCTCAACGGGTAAATTCTTACATATCTGCTGAATATATCATAACAGACAAATATATATTTATTTCCAAATTGACTTGGAGGCATCGGACCATGAATATCAATACTAATTACGCATCTCGGCTTATCCCTTATAACCGAATTAGTCTCAAATGCATATGCTGCATTTATTTGCTTTGCCTTCTGACACAGGTTGCAACACGATATAAATTTCCGAACTTTCTGACGCACTTTGGATATGTATAAAGTTTCTAAAATCATAAAAGTTGTCCGGTCCGTCCCTGAGTGTGCTAACCCTTCGTGAAAATTCTTAATTAGTTCCTTTTCCATGCTTTTCGGAACCATTACCTTCCAACTAGGCGTTTCTTTTCCATGCTTCTTGTATAATGTCCCATCCCGAATTGCTACAATTTCTTTCTTTGCCTCCTCAATTAATGGTGCATTTTCTTTAAGTTCTAATAATTTTGCATCCTCATTTTGAATTTCCCCTATATTTTTCAATTTTATAATCATTTCTTTGCTTAAAGGAATTTCAATTGTCAATATTTTGACTTCATTTCTAGGCCTTTCAATATTTTCGGGAATTTGTGGGTTGTAGTTCAATCTTGATAGCAAATCACTGAAGGTATTATTTTTGCCAGGAATGTGTATAATCTCAATATCGAATGCAGATATTGCATGTATGTATCTAGCAAGTTTTCCACTACATAATCTACACCGTTGTATGAAAGTTAAGCTGATGTGGTCTGAATATACTTTCACCTTTTGCTGATAAATATAGGTTTTAAAACGAATTAATGAGAAATATAGTGCTCCAATTTCTAGCTGAGTCACTGAAGAATTCCGCTCAATATTAGTAAGTCCTCTAGAAGCTGTACTAATGACGTGAAAGTCATTGTTGATGTCTCGCTGTCCTAAAATTCCGGCGTATCCTTGCATTGATGCGTCGACATAAATCTCATATTCCAAATCTTCTCTAGGCCTCTCGAGTAATATGGACTTAGCAAAGAGTTCTTTTACTCTCTCAAAACATTTTTGATGATCCTCTGTCCATTTCCACTTATTGTTCTTTCGGAGTAGTTGCCGCAGTGGTTCTATTTCAGCCGAATATCTTGGTACGAACTTACTCTGAAAGTTCAATACCCCTAAGAGACGTCTAATTTGTTTTACGTTCCTTGGTGGCGGAATTTTCATTGTTGCTTCTATTCTCTTCTGATCAGGTCTTATACCTCGTTCATCCACTACATAACCCAGAAAATTTATTTCCTTGACACAAAATTTTGATTTTAGTATGTTCACAGTCATACCATGTTGTTGCAGTTTATTTAACACATAATGGACATTATTCATGTGTTCTTCAAATGTTTGACTAATGATTAGGAAGTCGTCAATATACTTTATTAAAAAGTTATCTGCAGAATTTCCAAATATACTGTGAATGGCTCTCAAAAATCCACTTCCTGAGTTTTTTAAACCAAAAGGATTTACAAAAAACGATACTAGATCCCCGAGTATTGAAATGAAGTGTAATCACGCACTTGTGGATCTAATTCCACTTGCCAATATGATGCAGTGAGGTCAATGGATGTCAAAAATCTCCCTCTTGAAAGTTTCGTAATTAATTGTTCAATTCCTTCACTTTGAAAATGATCAGGCTTCATATACTTGTTGACATATCTACCGTCTAATGTTAATCTCAAACTACCATCTCGTTTAATACTCCAACAGATTGAATTTATATACTGAGAATTACTTTGCTCAATAATACCATTTTCTACCATGCTATTTATTAGTTGTCTAGCTTTGTCCCGAAGACTTATAGGTAAATTGTCATACTTGTGCCTATATGGTGGTACGTCTTCTACTTGAAATGTATGCTGATATACATTACATCTGCCTGGGATATTACTAAATACTGAACTATTGTTCATCAAAACATCATGAAGGATTTGTTTTTGCGTTATCGTAATGTTATAAGCTTCTTCACACTTGTGTATTATTTCCTCATTTCTCTTCTCTTCCCAGCTGTTGTCTGTCTCGCTCACATGGTCGTCTTTTGTTTGGATTGTAAATTTCTCTACTTTCTCTGGCATTTCTGCTAGCTGTCGAAAATATGGCGTGGTATTCCCTTCATATTCTGTGATTACCTGCTTTATCTGACTATTTGTATCAGTCTCTGTTATTTGTACAAAAAACTCTTGGTCACAAAGATTTTTCTCATCCTTTGTCATCTCAATCACAGAAACTTTCTCTTTTATAAAAGGTACCTTTATTTCTCTATCTTCTTTTGTTATTTTTAACTCTTCATGTTTAAAATCTATACGTGCTTCATATTCATGTAGGAAGTCACATCCTATAATTATGTCACAAATCAGGTGGTTTACGATTAGAAACATAACCTCAAAATTCTCTCCGCCGATAAGTATGTTAAGTAGAGCTTGTGTTTTTATGACCTGTGTCGTTCTTCCAATTGCAACACGACAAACTAAATTACTAGTGAGAAGAGCCATAATTTTGTTACCTTCATTAATTAAATTTATGTAAAATTTCTGTGAGCAAATTGAAGCTGACGAACCAGAATCTATAGTTGCAATGATCTCTTTTTCGCAATTTCCATCCTAACATGAGGTGACTCGAAATTTTCTCCCTTATCTTTTGTTGCTGCAATCTTATTACAGGGTGTGTGTGTAGGCATATTATTTGTATTGGTAATGGATACTGAATTATTAAAGACGTCCTGAGAACCTACTGCACAGGAGTCTATTAACAGTTTTCCTGGTTATTTCCATGTTCACGTACGGGACTGCCATTCCTAACAGGAGCTAAATCTATCTCATTGTCGCTACCATTGTTTTGAGTTCCCCTTCCTCGAGTTCGAAATCCTCCATTTCTGAAATTATGTCCTCTTGGCACATAATTTTCTTGCCGTTCCTCAGATCTTTCCTGGTTATTGTTTTCCCTCCAGTGAGTGAAATTTCCCCTTTGTCTAATGTACCGCCTTCCATAATTTTGCCCTCTTTCAGGCAATCTTTCTGTCCTGACATAATTTATTTGTTCCTGTCGACCTGGTCTCCCATCTATCCTCGATCTTTCAAATTGTGGAACGTATGATTGATACCGTTGTCTGGTATTATTTTCATGACGTCTGTCTTGTCCTCTACTTTGCTGATAACTACCTTGGTAATTTCGTCTATCTCGCACATCTAAAAATCTATGCTCCCACTCTCGAGATATATCTTCTTCCTGTTGTTCCAAAGCTGTCATTAATTCTGTCATCTCATAGATGCTACGTGGTTTTGCAATTAATAAGTAATTTTGTATCCTTAAAGGACAATGCCTTGTGAGCAAACTCACAAAATCTTCCTCATTGATTGGAGGTGACAAGTTCCTAACCTGACTTGCATGTAAGTAATCAGTCATTGATATTCCCTCTCGTGGATCAAATTGACCATGACTAAGCATTGCTCGAATTCTGTGCTGTACCGTAACATTCCAAAATCTTTTCATGAATAACCTCTTAAAGGATTCATATGAAATTTCACCCCCTGATACCATTTGTAACCAATCTAAAGTTTTCTGGTCCAAACATCTTTTGACAACTATCATTTTTAATGCTTCAGGTATCTTTTTAATTTGAAAATACTCTGATAAGTCTGCAATAAACTGTACAGGACTGGAGTTTTCATTAAATTTTGGAAGTGGAAAATCACTTAAGATATGATTGTAATTTTGCCAATTCCCTACTCCCATATTTAAACTCTCTAGTGTTACTTGTGCACTCTGAGTTTCAGCATTAGCTATAGATGAAACTGCAGCATCACTCACATTATTTGTCATACCTGATGAACTACCTCTATCATTATTTTGTACATCAGATACATTGACATCACATATATTTACCCTTGAATTTAATTCTAACCTATTTACAGTACCTTGCAGATTTTCTATTGTCTGTTCCAATTTTTTATTATTCTCATTTTGAACAGCTTGGTGTTTGTTAATTTCAGAAGTTAGCTTTTGATTCAAATCTTTAGACAAATCTTTAACATTTTCAGACAATTTATTTCTCTGTGTTTCTGACTCCTTCTGAATTTAGATATTTCCCCTCTGAAATTAACTTGCACCTGAATTAAATCTGCATTTGTAGCCTCCATCATCTCTTTTAACTCACTTGAAATGTTACTCATTCGGCCACCTAACTCTGTACATTTTACATCAACATGCTCTATTTTATTATTAACCTCACTTTTTTGGTTAGATATTTCTCTGCTCATGTCTAAAGTTTTCTTTGAAACTTCACCTATTTCATTTGCTATCATTTCCTGATTTTCATTTCTCATTCTCATCATACTACTATCTAGCTCCATGAATTTCTTTTCAATTTCTTCCCTGTTTTGTTCTAAGCTCTTACCAATATCTTCCCTCAATTCCCTATTATTCTTTTCCATATTCTTAGTTAGTTTTTTTAATTTCTCACTACTCTGAGTTAGTTTTTGTTCTAATTTCTCATTATTCTTTCGCATATCTTCCCTTAATTGATCTGTAATACTCTTACTAAT
The DNA here is from genome assembly GCA_030765065.1 of Deroplatys truncata. Taxonomy (NCBI): domain Eukaryota; kingdom Metazoa; phylum Arthropoda; class Insecta; order Mantodea; family Mantidae; genus Deroplatys; species Deroplatys truncata. Next base: position 4,322,417 of record CM060990.1, on the reverse strand, counting down.
ATCTTCCGTTAATTTCTCATTATTCTTTTGCATATTATCATTCATATTTCTCAGCATTTCCATCATGATACTAGCATCAAAATTAACATTTCCTGCTGTTCTATTCTCACTTTCTGCACTAACATTTCCTCCCTCAAATACTACATTGTTTGAGCTATTTTCTGTAACCTTTATTGAATTACAGCTAACTGTTACACTATCTCCCTCCATACTTATTTTCTTCAGTATTATTAGTGGACATTGTTTTCTTTATCCTACCGCTCCTAAGGTACATTTAAATGTTACAATTTTGTTTTCTAAAAAAAATTACTATACTCTGACCTTTGTGATGCTGTCTGTTGCTGTTACCTTGATGTCCAGCTTCCTGCCCCTCTCTCCTAGATTATATGTTGCTTCTGCGTTGTATTACGATGAATCTACGTCGTTTTGGTGTTTTGTAGTTGAATTCCCCCGTTGCCTTTTAATCTCGGAATTACGATGTCCAATCATCCGCGTAGTTGTCGTTCCTATAGTTGTTTCTGGAATCTGCGTCTTGTAGTTCAGTTTACTGCTCCATTCGCTCCACGTCCTGATTCCTTCTCTCCTTCCTGGTTATTTCACTCCTTTCCTGGTCACTCTGCCCCACGTTGGGCGCCAATTTGCGATGGTATTACTTATAATGTTTGTGTATTTGTTTTTACATCACGCGTTGAAGCCATCTTGTGACGTGATTCATTTGTTAGGCTTGTTAGCTCCATCTGGTGTTAGCAATTTGCGGCAGTATTAGTTTTTTGTTAAAAAAAAATGCTAGTTATTTTATTTAATTTTTGGTTCTTTGTCCTCCGGCTAGCTTTTGGGTCGAGCACTTCTCTTTATACAGGTTGTGTAAACGGAAAGGAATCTTTTATCCAAAGATAACACTGATGAAAGAATTTCTTTTATACTTTTATTGTCGAACACTTTCACTATCACATTTACACATTGATCTAGACACTCGCCAAACTGAAACTGTTGTAATAACTTCATTACTGATAATTCTTTATTCGCGTACTTCAACTTTTTGTATAATTAACTTTATAACACTTGAGATTTTTCATAACTCTGTTACGCGTAACCTGCAAATTGATACCCGACGTGTGCCGTACAAATACTTTCGACGAACTGACTGACTGAAGGCGACGTGTACTTTACAAATATTTTCGATGAACTGAGAGCGATCTACCTCTGACTTGGCTTTTTATACTCCTACACCCAGATATGCCTAAAGATTATAACTGAGCTGCCATTGGCTAATAAAACGCGCCAACATTAGCGTCTATTTTAATATCCAATGAAAATTATGAATACATATGCTCTAGGGAAACGTTCCAGAAGATTCTAAACGCGCCAACATTACGTAACTTCCTCGTTTCCAATAATGATAAACAGCTCACCCCCTCGCTGCATTATTGCACGCTATTATTGTCAGTTTCAGTAAGGCATTAAAAACTTACTTCTCAACAATAATTACAATAAACAAATATCTCAAATTAATGTCACATAATAATGCATATTCATACTATAATCACTCTTTACATTTAATTAATTTGTGATACAAATTACTGCATCACTTTGGATATGATGTATCCCAGAAAGTTCGTTTCCGTGACAAAGAAACGACATTTCTCAATGTTGATTGTCATCCTATGGTTCTTTAGTGTAGCTAATACATAATCAATATGACGTATGTGTTGGTCAATATCCGAATCGTAAATTAAAACATCATCCACATACTGTACAACAAAGTTGGGTGTAGTTTCGCCGAACATGGCATGGACTGCTCTTAGAAGTGCCGCGCTGCTTGTAGACAAACCAAACGGGACGACTCCCTTTGTGAAGGAAGCCAGTAAATGGTCTTAAGTGTTCGTGAAGCGGAATCTGCCAGAAGGCCTGTACGAGATCAATACTTGAGAAATATCTACCGCTTTTTACACGCGCCAGTAGTTGGTCGATGCCTTCAGTTCTGAAATGGTCGGGCAGTGTGACTGAATTAAGCTTCCTAGCATCTAAGGTCATACGTAATTTTCCATTTGTCTTTCTCACCCAACAACATGGACTTATATACTTTGAGTTGGAGAGTTCTATTATATCATTATCGAGCATTTCTGCGATAACATCATCAGCTTGTTCCCTTATCGCAAAAGGTAAGTTGCGGCACTTATGTGTATATGGAGCAATTGATTTGATTTCAAATGAATGTGTGTAAGCTGAGCAACGTCCTGGTTGCGATGAAAAGATTTCCTTGTTCTTCCAAAGTACAAGTGACAATTGTTTTCTTTGATGGTCCGGCAGGTTTTGTGCCGCTGCTTCTGTTTGTCTTATTTGAGCCACGAGCTCTTTGTCGGCTTTTGCCACTTCTTGACACGGGGACTGGACCGGTTTTTCCTCCCCTGGCAAGCGGTCGGCGTGCATTGTATACAGGTTAAAGTGTTCCGACCTTTCGTTAATTGCTTGCGTGTGGACATAAAGTGTTTCTTCCCGATCGTCGCTTTCTATGATAATTTTCTGTGATTCCTGATTGGCATTGATAATGTCGATCATAAATTCATTTTGTACTGTTATTGTTTCAACAAAGAACTCTTCATCAACTATTCGTCTTTCCTTGGCAATGGGACCGCTGTGTTTGTTCAACTTTTCTTCGTCGAACGGTACTTGGATGGTTCCCTGCTCCAACGATATGCATTTCTCCTCAAAATTTATAACAGCTCCCCAGGCATAAAAGCAATCTGCTCCAATAATTACACTTTGTTGAAGCCGTGGCACTATTAGGAAAATGACATTAAAGATTTTGTTTCCTAATTTAATGGAAAGCATGGCTTGGTGCTTTACGCGTTCTGCCCTTTTTGAAGTTGCCACAGTAAATACACATTTTTGATGGGTAACGACAGAAATATATGCTCCAGTGTCTAATAGTACCGTTGTAGTGATATCCATTATGTCCACCGTAATTCTTGGCGATTCATTGTTGTTCTGATTTCCTGAGCTATTGTTGGCATTGTTGTGGTCCATGTCATTGTTGCATTTTTGAATAGAAGCAATGGGCCCAGAGTTTGACGGTTTTGTTCTGTCCGTGGTATTTAAGGTAGGTGTTTACCTGGCCCCTGCGAACACCTGTGCTTGGTTTCCCTGATTCTGAATGTTGCTGTTGCTAGGCTGTCCATTGTTTAATTCCGGGTTTGATCCCCATCTTCTCCCGATGCTTGTGTTCTCAATGACCTGTGAGGGTACCGGACTGTGTCTGCCAGAACCATTTGAATACCTCCGGCGTCCGTCACGGTTTCCTGGGTGCACATTTCTATCGGTCGAGTTTCTGTCTCTATTGTTGCGGCTCTCTGGATAATAATAGCTCCGTCCTGAATAGTGAATGTTATTTATATTTGCTGCTCTTCCCTGTGGCCTTTGTTGTCTGTTGGGTTGGTATGGTTGCTGTCTCCTCTCATATCTTGGTGGCTGAAATCTATTCCTTGTCCTTGGTGACGTCGGGTGCCGTTCATTGTTGCATGGCGGGGCTCTTGCCCCGGTCCCCGAAAATGGCGGTGACTGGCGGCCATCTTGCGTGTAGTAGCTCCTCGATGTGTGCCACGTGGTGCTTGTGCTGGGCCTCTGGTCGAAAGCTGTGATGAGCTCCAGCATTTTGGAAATTGTTTGCGGTTGTGCAACAATTAAACCGTTTCTGATTTGCGGATCAAAGTGGTTTATGAGTAGGACAATTACTTCCGTGTCTGACAGTGGCGGCTCTATTTGTTTGCTCTTCTGCGCCAATTTTAGAACGTAGTCGATCAAGCTACCGTGAATGTTCTGATTGTAGCGGCCATTGTTGAGCTGTAACCTTACTTTGTTGTCTTCTGTTGGTCCCCAGTAACGAAGTAGGAAAGCTTGTTTGAATTCAGTGTACGATAAAGAATCCCCCAACGTGAGACGCAGCCAGTTTAGTGCACGCCCTTTTAAACATTTACGCACAACAATTAACTTAATTTCGTCTGGAGTGGCTTTAAGTCGAAAATATTGCTCCAATTCGCTAATGAACTCTTTAGGGTGATCCCCTTTAACCTCATCAAATATTGGAGGTGATAACTCATTAAGCAAGTGTGAATTTAGACTACTGTTAGAATGAGAGCAGGTGACCGAAGGTGTTACACTTCTAGCATGCACATCCTGGTTACATAAATTGTGTACATTGTTGTTGGCCTCGCCCGGTAACAATGGAGTGCTGCCGGGGTCCGCCGATCTTTAGCATTCACTAAGTGAACTTGAATTTGCAGTAAGTTTTAGTTCTAATCGTTCTACATTATTCCTCAATTCAATCATGTCTTTGTCATGCACTGTATTCATTGTTTGGACCACATTTCTGGGTTCATTAATTTCAAATGAATTGGCTATTTGGGATGAATTTACAACTGTCTTAACCGCTTTTAGTACGGAATCTACCCTTGATGCTAATGCCTGGTGGTTGTTTGCTAAGGTGTCCTTTACCTGCCCTAACTGGTTTTGCATGGCCTCGTTCTGAGCTGTTAATGTGTCTACCTGAGCAGTGACAAATTCTGACAAAGTGGCTATTTCGCCTTTATTTACAGGCAATTCTTGTTTTAATGTTACAACCGCTGATTTTATCTTTTCCTGCCCTAAACTGATCTGTTCTAAAATTTCCTGTACAGTATTTAATTGCTGATTGCTATTTGTTATGATTTTTTGTTCTAATTGTTGACTATTTGCTATGAATTTATCTTGTAACTGTTCCTGTAATTGTTGGCTATTTGCTGTGAGTTTATCTTGTAACTGATTCTGTAATTGTTGGCTATTTGCTATGAGTTTATCTTGTAACTGATCCTGTAATTGTTGACTATTTGCTGCGAGTTTATCTTGTAACTATTCCTGTAATTGTTGACTAGTTGCTGTGAGTTTATCTTGTAACTTATCCTGTAATTGTTGACTGCTTGCTGTGATTTTCTTTTCTAATTGTTTGTTCGCGTCACTCAGTGTTGATGTTAACATAGACTGCAGCATCTGCATTAAACTGACAGAGCTGTGTCCAGAATCTCCTACCATAATTGTGGCCTCTGCTGACGTGGTTTGTGTTACAAAAGCATGTGGCTCAGGTAAAATGTGAATATTTTTCTGGCTCAGAGGTGGAGCACTGGCTTCTCCCTCTACATGTGTGTCAGCGTTTGATTTTTCAGCCATGGTTACAATTTTGTTGTTTCTGAGCAACATGCAATGTTAAATTTCAACAATTGAGCCTGATATAATTTACAAATTATACTTTGGCAGTTTACTCAGTGTAGACTTGAAGGTCTGGAAGTTCTGGAAGGTCTCGGTGCGTGGGTGGTGACTCCCTCGATGCTGGTGTGTGTGGACTACTTGACCACGTGGTGATGCCTCCTTTAGTGAAACCACGTTGGCGACATTTGTAGCGGGAAATGGTTGGTCGACACTCGCAGCGTGCTGTTGTAGTATTTTTCTTTCTCGGTTAGTGATGCTCGTCGGTAGTTGAGTACTCCATTTCTACCTAATTGCTAAGTCTCTTTAATCTCAGGTTATAGTGGGTGAGGCAAGTTAAAATACACTGCAAGTTTTCCCTTTATAACTGATGTTTATTTCATTATTCAAATAAATATGGGCGGCTAGCTTTTCCCATTTACTTTATCCCACCACTTGAATATTTATCAGGAGCCTATCTATCTTCACACGCATCCCCACCCTTATATGCACCCACGTGCATCTATAGCACCTTGCTTCGGCGTGAATTCTTGTTGCGCTGAACTGGTAATAAGTAAGAGTGCCCCCTCGGCAAAATCTAGTCTTATATAGGGCGGCTTACCCACGCTATCTTCTACGTTTGAAAATGTAACGATGCTTCCCATTGGCCCCCAGGCCGCGTTACCCAAGCATGTATAAAAATATGAGGTTTCAGAACCTTGCGCTTCAGCGCCATCATGTAGCGTCGTACCACTCTGTGCCAGGCACGGTCGTTATGAGTTCCGGGAATTCCCATTCAATTAGCTAGCGCGCCCGTTACTTACAAATAGCTCCTTACAAAGGTACATGTTGAATGTTTTAACATTCAGTGAATTAAATTATTGCTATACAATTCTTATGTGTATGGTTCCCCTTTCCTATGTACAATGTATAATATGTATGATATATCTATCCCCTTTCAGTGAACCACGAAAGGGAAATGAAATGACAGGAAATGATGGAAAGAGGAGTGTTGTGGTGGAATACAACAGCATTCGCCTTTGTCAACCAGGAAAAAACACGAAAAACCAATGGTCAGAGCGGGCGGCCACTGGTATTCGAGCCCGGGATCTTGCGTTACCGCGGAGCTATCTCGCTCGTTGAGTGACCTCTTACGTTCAAAACTAATATTTATATGAACCAATCGTTTATTTTGCTGGACTTTGCCTCCTTTGGTACAATTTACGTTATTTTAAGCTTTCGTTTTGTGTTACTGAATGCTATGTGTAAACAAAACTGATTTCACACTAGGAGCACGTTCTCTTTCATTCAAAGTACTTTTAATACCTAAACCTACTTGAGCATCTCAGGATTTCCCATCGTAGCTTATTCTGAACATCAAACCACAGAACGGCAGCAGAAAAATAAAATCGTTTTTCTTCTGCATAAAGTTCGATGTTTCTGTGTACCTTTCATATTTTCCTAGAGGTTCTATTGTGATGTATTTTAGCTCTAGTCTGGTGATTCAAACTTGCATTCTTATAAAGCTGGATGCTACAGAGAAAATATAGCCTAAACCCGTCTTCGGAACAAATCCCCGAGACATCCGTGGAAATATTTTTATTGCGTAATTGAATTAGACCGTAAAGCAATAACCGCGTAATACACGTCCTAAATTTCAATGGAAGTTAATGAAGTGCTGCCACACAAGTCTCGGGGTCATCTAACGAACTAAATTTATCCCTACGAATTTTCCCGGCAACCAGTTCGTTTGAGGTGGTCCCAGATGTGCGCAGTTTGGTTCGATGACTCCGAAAGTCTTAACTGCATAAACATACAGGTTTATAAATTACGTTTCAAACCTCGCTCTCTGCCCTTCATGGAGTTTGTAACGTCTTTCTTTGTTGCCAAAATGTATGACGATCAAATGACAGGAGATGTTGGAGATGTTCCTTACACGGTCGCGTTGTTGTATTCTTTGGTTTGTTAACTGTTTACAGAGCGAGATGGCTCCATGGTAACGTGACAATCTCGCATTCGGGAGAACCTGGGCTCGATTCCTGGAACCGGCCATCCTGACTAAGTTTTTTTTGTAGCTTTCCCTGGTTAACAAGGCTGATGATGGAGTGATCTCTCTTCTACCACGAATTTCTTTTCCTTAATTTCCTATCATTTCGCTTCCCCCCTTCAAGTTTCAAGTAGGGTTAGAGGCTGAACAATGCCGGTGAGTTTCGGACGGATGGCGTAGATGCTTGCTCACTGAAAAGCTGTTCTTGGCCCTTCCAGATGGCAGGATTCTCCGAGCCGCCTCGGATGGGTCGAGTTCTCTTCCGGTTCCACCAGAGAGAAGCCTTCTCCGAGCAGCCCGCCGGTGTGGCCGGGTCATCGAACTTGGAATCGTTACGGACCTCTGGGCCTCCCTGTTGGTAGCCTACCTGCAGCCTGTAGCCTCCAGCGGGTCCTTCATATCATCCGTTCCTCCTGAGGGTGGAAAGCACACAAGATCCGCGTTGGGTCCCCTCCGCTCCCTGGTCTTAGTCATAGCCATAACTTGTTTATGCCTTTCAGAGAAATGATTGATACAATTTCCCTTACTAACAACTAGCAGCCTTTAAGTGCTTAAAACTATGTATAATGTCAAATGCTGCTTCCAGAGCATTTTTAAGTGATATGCGAACCCAGGTTTACAGAATGGCAGCTAATTCATTCCCAAATAAAAACGATGCATCACTTTCTTTATTTGCGACTTCTTTTCTGCAAAACGTAATGTCTGATTTAATGACTAGCTTTCCAAAATCGGAGAAACTCATGGACGTCGACATTTCTCGTGTAGATACACTCGTCTTATGTGGTGTTTAGTAATTACACGCTGTAATTTGGGGCTTGTAGCATCAAGTTTATTTACTGTAAGATCACTGTTTCTAAAGAATCAAGCAGAAACACCACAGGATTTTTTCTGAGATCCTACTCCATGATATCACGCTTAATGAATTGTCCAGTAGTTTAAAACATTAAATACTGAAATAAATAGAAATTCTGAAGAAATGTTTGTTCTTAATTAGAAGCACTGAAGTCCAGAGTGTCTAAGCTTAGCATCATATGTCAATAGATATATTTTTAGGCAACGTTCGATTACTAGCACGATAACAAAACCCGGTGCCTGGTAGTGGCTTTCATCAGTGATTATTTGGATTTATGAATTATGCCTTAGTATAATAATAAACCCTGCTTCGTGCGCTCTTTGCTCAAGGAAAACACAAATGTTAATAAAACATGATAGGAAATACATTTAGAAAATTAGCTTCGATTTCGATGTCGGTGAGGCTTTAAAAATGTAAGCATATATCTTAATCCTAGCACAACCCTAGATATCCAGTCGCTTCATCCCGTTAAATGCTAAGAGATTTCTGCCTAACAAAACAAGACAAAAGTTAATGTTATAAAATATAGGGGATATTTTGACCGTGGACAAAATACGTATGAGACGTTCTAATATTGGGACGTCTACTATTCATACATGAGTAGCACATATAGGGGGAAGCTGGCGCAGTTTTGCGTTTATATGGGAAAGTATAGGGAAAACGAGTGTGGATGCGGAGGAAAATGCGTTTATATGGGCAAGATAGGGACTACGAGGATCGATGCTAGGCTAGATAGAGGTTGAAGGAGTGGGGATGCGCTTTATATGAGAGATACGGTGAATACGAGGAGAAGTGTTAGACTAGACAGAGTTTAAGATGTGAAATATGCATTTATATGGGAAAGATAGGGAAAACGTGAACAGATGCTAGGATAGACAGATGCTAAAGCAGGGGGAATATGAACATATATACAGGAGAGATAGGGGATTCGTGGAGAGGTACTAGAATATTCAGGGTTTGAAGGGTAGAGTATGGCTTTTTATATGAAGAGACGAGGAAAACGACGGTATATGCTGGGTTGAGAGAACCTTCAAGGAGGAAAGATGCGTTTATATGGAGAAGATAGGGAAAACGAGGAGAGTTCTGAGGTAGAGCAGGGACTGAAGGAGGGAGAGATATGCTTTATACGACAGAGATAGGGCATACGAGGAGAGGTGCTAGTGTAGACAGACGTTAAGGAGTAGGGTATACGCTTATATGAGGAATGTATGGAAAACGGGGACAGATGGTATGATAGACAGAAGCTGGGCCACTTCTGCATTTATATGGGAAAGGATAGGGAAAACGAGGGTAGATGCGACGGTTCAAGGAGGAAAATGCGTTTATAGGGGAGAGATAGGGAATACCAGGGCTGATGCTAGGCTAGTCAGATGCTAAAGGAGGGAAGGATGAGCTTTATACGAGAGAGATAGGGAATACAAGGAAAGATGCTATACTAAACAGGACTTGAAGGGTAGAATATGGCGTTTTATATGGGAGAGATAGCGAACCGAGGAGAGTTATTAGGCTAGGAGGTATGAATGATAGAGTAGGCGTTTATATGCGAGAGATAGGGAATACGAGGGTCGATTCTAGGCTAGACAGGGTTGAAGTAGGGGAATGTGTCTTATATGAGAAAAGTAGGGAATATGAGGACAAGTGCTAGGCTAGACGGGGTTTGAGGTGTGGAGTATGACTTTTATGGGAAAGATAGGGAAAACGTGAACAGATAATAGGCTAGACAGATAATGAAGGAGGGGAATATAGGATTATACGGGAGAGATAGGGAATACGAGGAGAGGTGCTAGACTAGACTGATGCTGAAGGAGGAGGGGATACGCTTTATACGGAAGAGATAGTGAATACGAGGAGAGGTACTAGACCATACAGAGGTTTAGAGTAGAGGATGCGTTTATATGTATGAGAGGTATAGGATCAGGAGGAGAGGTATTAGGCTAAGGAGGTTGAGTATGCGTTTATATGGAGAGACGAGGAAAACGAAGGTAGGTGCTAGGTTGAGAGAGTCTTCAAGGAGGAAAATGCATTTATATGAGAGCGGTAGGGAATACGAGGAGAGGTGCTAGTCTAGACATGGGTTGAGGAGTAGAGTATACGTTTATATGTGAGAAATATGGAAAACGGGTGTGGTACAAGGATAGACAGGGGTTGAAGGGGGAGGAGGAATGTAGGTTTATACGGTAATATAGAGAGTAATTAGATTATAAAACATTTCTCATCCAACGTTACAACACTTTTATATACTTTTTCTAAACCTTACAACATTTTTATATGTTAAACACTAGTGCATGAGACGGAGAGGGACAAACTGTATATCGGTTTACAGTGAAGTATACGTCCTAACCTATCCCCACCTTGTATGCTCTGGATCTTCTCATTGTCTATTCATTCCTATCATCATCTAACATAATCACGTAACAAGACTTAACCAACAAACGTAACCACGTAACAAGACATAACACAACGTAACATAACAGCATGACAAGACGTTACACTACGTAACATAAGCTGGTGTCCACGTAACATCACGTGACATGTCGTAACCAGAAAAGTCACACGACGTAACAACACGTACCAACCATGTAACCACGTAACAAAACGTAAGAACAACCCATTGCTAAGGCAATCTAAGCTAATCCATTCTTCATAACTTAGACAATAAGTACGAGGGGATAGCCTAGATTAACCTGACCAATCCCAAACGTTCCTCTCATCATCTATTCTACTCAGTCATCGTCTAACCTAATCTGGCTAACCAGAGATAACCTCGACTTTCTTTTAGTGGAATTGCAATGTTTTATACAGGTTTTATTATTCCAGAGTTTTAATTGAAAAGTTTACGTCAACATACCTATATTTTAATTCGTTGTAGGTGTCTCTCCCCTTTTATATCTAGGCTTGAGACTAGCACTAGGATTGCTCCTAATGGCAGGGTTACCACCTTCCCTTCCATCTTCTTCTTTCTTCATCAGTCGTCTGCTAGTTGCATACACAGCATATCTAGTGCATACATCTTAGGTCGTAGTCCGACAAAGCGCTGGATGATTTTACCATTAGCCTCATCTTTTAATTTTCCCAACACCTTCTTGTTTAGAGCTGAATAGCATATATGGTTGACAGTGTAATCAGCTGTATCTAGGTGTTCGAGAAAACGTAGCTTGTCCTGGTACACATCTTCAGTCATCACACGATGAATGAACGAATCAGTGTCCATATACATGAGCTTCAGGTTTTCAGATCCATAATATGACAGCAACACTTCATAATGATAGTGGTACATTAATGTCTTGGAGATGCCCAACACACTCATTCCAATGTATATAGGTTTGTTGAATACGATCTGTCGGGAAGCCATATGCACAGCAGCTAGATTAGCAGCATATATTGTTCGATCGATAAACGTAGGCTTTGCAAGTAACTTTTCCAGAGGCTTCTCGTTTGTCACCAACCGTATATCCACACGATTACGAAGGTTTTCCATTGTTTTTCCAAACATAGCATTGTTGAACAGTTTGTAGAGATCCTTCTCAAAATCATTGCAGCCTTTTGTCGTAGTCTGTTGTTAAATTCCACATACGGTTTTAACCACCGTGACTGTCGGAATTGTAGCACACGATGGATTCTTGTTAGTTGTAGTCCATGACTAAGAGCTTGCTTCGAAATCATGTAATGTGCTACATACTTCTTTCGTGATCCAGGTGAGGAATTAGCTCCTTTGTAGTCGAATCCTTTGGTTTCAGACACTCGAGCAGGAATGGTAAATCATTATGCAGATCATGGAGTTGAGTAGGATACTCGATATCGACTTCTAATATGTATCCATGAGGATCAACTTCTTCTAGTCTTTGTAAGTTTATTCCTTCAGGTGAAACCCACTGAAATCCACCAAAAGAAAGGGAGTGACACATTGCCCGACCATATTGGTTATTAGCGTCCTCGCATGTGATGAATTGGGTTGGTCTCGACGGATCAAACTTGTCCGTGTAAGTGTTATTAGCCTCTGCATACCGATGTGAAACTTGGCATATACCTCCTCTTATGCCGGATTCCACCATGAGTAGTTGGTCATAATCTTGCAACAGTTCCAGTTCGATTCCAGTATACAGTACCATGGCGTCCCATGTAAGTCCTGGAGAGGTGAAATAATGTGCTGGATCAACTTTGTGCGTTTTGAGAGTTTGCTCTCTGAATGTCTCAAAGACATCAGCTAGAAGAAGAACATCCGAGGTTAAGTAGAGGTCACTGTATTCTCCCAGGTTTCTTGCATTAAACAGCTCCCATACATTTCTAGCGTGATCGTAGTCAGCATCACTAATTTCTTTTTCATTTAATCTATTGTAGAAGGAGTCCTTTGGAGGCAGGCAGGGTTCGTTCAAAACATTCCATGAAGTAACATAATCATAGGGAAATACACCCTTATGTGGTATCAACTTCATCTTGTCTTCTCCGAAGTGTTTCAGTGTTTCAGGGTACGATGTTAGATTCTTCACCAGCTTATCCAAGCTTGTACTGAGAAACCGAAAACTATCTACAAACCGAAGCTTTATATCTCCTAATACTTGGAGCATGATATATAGCTTTCTTCAGAGCTAGGAATTACTTCCACCCGCTCACTTGTACATCCCAGCTCCTTAACAATGAAGTGTGAGTCATACCCGCTGAGGTTGTGAATCAAGACTGGAATATATTTAGGTGTTTTACATGCTAAATTACATTCATTATGTAGACTTCCCCAAATTTCACCACTTATGTGATCATGTTCTCGTACTTTATAGTTCTCTTCAGTAAAGGTTTTTCCACACAAGTAGCATACTGTAGAGGCGTTAAAATCCATCTGCTGTTGATCTGTAAGTTTCAGGGACATGACAGATTTGTATATATTATTAATTTCCTTTGCAAGGAACAATAGGTATTCCATAAATTTCTGAGCAGCATCAACACCACGATATACATAGGGATGCTTAGGAAGACCAGTTTCCAGATGTTCAACGTTGGTTGACGGTTTAACGTAAACGCAGAAACTCATGGGAACATGCTGCTGATAAGGGGATGTATATGAAGTTTCAGGATTGGGTATGCATGTATGACATGGAGCGAGAATGCTTTCAAAGTCTGCGTAGATGACGTAAGGTAGTTTCAACATCCTTTCAACATTTTTAAATTTTACAATTGATTTCTCCTTTGTAGGCATAACTACCCTAGCAACACCATGCTGATTACAGATGAAGGCATGTTCTTGTAGTTTTTTCATTCCACTTTGTCCATATCGATCGTCAAAATGTATAAAACAACGCTTAGAGGTATAAACACATTGCTGGAATCGATGACTTTAAAAATGTTTACCCACTTTTAACTGATAAAATATGATAAATTTTGCTAATACGATCCTACAAGCTTAAAATCCGTGTAACTTGGAAAAAAATTACATTGCTCGTGAGCGGTTTTCTGTGATAACTGCGAATTAAGCATGGTTTTCTGCGATAAATGGACATTAAGCGAATAAAAATGTCATATTGTGTACTGATTCTTTAGGGTGAATGAGAGGGACGAGGGAAAGAAAGTACTAAAAACATGAAATAATAGGGTATATACATGGATTTAATTAAATAAGGAGAGAAATTATTATAATAAAAATATTTTAACTTTGCTGTGAAATGGATTGAGGTGTTGGTATGGTAGGCATTGAATGTAAACTTCTGTCTGAACGATCAAGCGCGTTTCAGCCTGTCGACTGACCCCCGACAGTCTGTCTACAGGTATGACGTCATCTGGCACGGCATCCTATTGTTATGAGTTGTATGGTATAAACCTGTTTTTACGGTCTGGTTCAGACAATAACATCTGTGACTTGCATTCGAAGTTGTGGGTTCGATTTCCGTAGGGACGGTCACTCTGACCTTAGGTTTCTCGCAGTTTTCGCTGGTCTGCCTGCGAATGCCTGGGCGGTTTCTCACCTATCGCGGTTTACTTTCCCTTTCATTTACATCTTTCACGTGTATAATCCGATGGTCTCCCTGGTTCGATTACCATCGGCTGTTCATTCTGACCTCAGATTTTTCGCGGGTTTCCCTGGTCTGCAGGCGAATGCCTGGCTGGGTTCTCATGTATCGCGATTTCCTTTCATTCTATATAATTTACATCTTTCACTGTACAATCTGAAGATCTCCCTGGTTTGATTGCCGTTGGATGTTCACTCTGACATTAGATTTTTCTCGATTTTCCTGGTCTGCGGGCGAATGCCTGAGTGGTTTCTCATCGATTTCTATTTTGTTTCATTTTATTTGATTTACATCTTTTACGTGTGCTTCTACGCTCCTTTGTTTGACTTCCCTGTCGGTCGCTCACTCTATTCTGGGATTTTTTATGGTTTTCCCTGGTCTGCAGGTGAATGCCTGAGTGGTTTCCCGTCTATCACGATTTTCTTTCATTTTATTTGATTTACATCTTTCACTGTACAATCTGAAGGTTTCTCTCGTTCGATTGCCGTTGGTTGTTAACTCTGACATATTTTTCGTGACTTTCTCCGGTCTGTAGGTGAATGTCTGGGTGGTTTCTCATCCATCACGATTTGCTTTCATTTTATTTTATTTACATCGTTCATGTGTGCTTCTATGCTCCTTTGTTTGGGTTCCCGTCGGTCGTTCACTCTATCCTGGGATTTTTCATGGTTTTTCCCTGATCTGCAGGTGAATGCCTGAGTGGTTTCCCGTCTATCACGATTTTCTTTCATTTTATTTGATTTACATCTTTCACGTGTACAATCTGAAGGTTTCCCTCGTTCGATTGCCGTTGGTTGTTCACTCTAACATCATATTTTTCGTGATTTTGCCTTAACTGTAGGCGAATGTCGGGGTGGTTTCTCATCTATCACGATTTCCTTTCATTCTATATAATTTGCATCTTTTACGTGTGCTTTTAGGGTTCAGGAGTTCGATACCCATTGGTTGCTCACTCCTATATCATATTTTTTATGGTTTCTCTTGGTCTGCAGGCGAACGCCTGAGTGGTTTCTCATTGATTCCGTTTTCCTTTCCCTTTAAATCGTTTTTATTTATATCTTTCACGTATGCCTCTAGAGTCCCTGGTTCGAGCCCCGTTCGACGCTCACTCTAGCCTGAGATTTTTCGTGGTTTTCCCTTGTCTGTAGGCGAATGTCTGAGTGGTTTCTCATCGATTCCGATTTCCTTTCATTCTATATAATTTGCATCTTTTACGTGTGCTTTTAGGGTTCAGGGGTTCGATACCCATTGGTTTCTCACTCCTACATCATATTGTTTATGGTTTGTCTTGGTCTGCAGGCGAACGCCTGGGTGGTTTCTCGTTGATTCCGTTTTCCTTTCCCTTTAAATCTTTTTCATCTAGATCTTTCACGTATGCTTCTAGAGTCCCTGGTTCGCGTCCCGTTCGACGCTCACTCTAGCCTGGGATTTTTCATGGTTTTCTTTGGGCTGCAGGCGAATCCTGAGAGGTGTATGCTGTCATGATTTCCTTCCATTCTATATAATTCACATCTTTAACGTAACAATCTGAAGGTCTCCCTGGTTCGGTTCCCATTGCTTGCTAAATCTGGTTATGGATTTTTCGTGGTTTTCCCTGGTCTGCAGGTGAATGCCTGCGTGGCGTATGCTACCACGATTTCGTTTCATTCTATATAATTTGCATCTTTCATTTAATTCACATCTTTTTTTGCTCTAGGTTTCGCTGCGTAGGGGAAATGCTTGCCTCTTGCTCGGTCAAACGGATCGTTCATCACCTTCACGAGTCAAGCACCCAGAATCTGTACGATTATACCCGAACAATACATCATCCTCGCAATACTTTACACTTTCTCTAAGCATCCGAACCTGTATGGAGACGCTCGAACATCAGTGTAACACGAATTGAAATATAAGAGCTTACACGCTTCATCACCGTTTTTAGTATTAATATTCAGTATAATTGATCAGAAAAGGGTTCGTGCTTCCTCTATAAATAGAGCGAACTCGAGCATTGGACTTCAGTCTGTTGATCATCTCTCAGGTATTCAACAAACCTATATACATTGGAATGAGTGTGTTGGACATCTACAAGACATTAATGTACCACTATCATTATGATGTGTTGCTGCCATATTATGGATCAGAAAACCTGAAGCTCATGTATATGGACACTGATTCGTTCATTCATCGTGTGAAGACTGAAGATGTGTACCAGGACAAGCTACGTTTTCTCGAACACCTAGATACAGCTGATTACCCTGTCAACCATATATGCTAATCAGCTCTAAACAAGAAGGTATTGGGAAAATTTAAAGATGAGGCTAACAGCAAAATCATCCTACGCTTTGTTGGACTACGTCCTAAGATGTATGCCTTAGATATTCAAGGCTCAATGATAAAAAAGATTAAAGGTATAAAACGTAGCGCTATTAAGCAGTACATTTCGTTTGACAGCTATACAGACTGTCTTAAAACCTGTGAAATCATCAGAACACCTATGAATCTAATCCTATCGCGAAAGCATTCTGTTACCACAGTGCAAGTGAATAAAATTGCATTGAATCCCTTTGATGATAAAAGAATTATTGCTGAGGATGGAATAACTACCTATGCGTATGGACATTACAGCATTACAAGTAGTGCATAAGAGAATGTAAGTTGAATATGAAGATTTTTCTCGTGAGTCTACAATCTTAAAAATGAAGTTTATCCGTGTGCTGTGTATGCAACTAGCAGACGCCTGATGAAGAAAGAAGAAGATGGAAGGGAAGGTGGTAACCCTGCCATTAGGAGCAATCCTAGTGCTAGTCTCAAGCCTAGATAAAAGGGGAGAGACATCTACAATGAACTAAAAAATAAAGGTATGTTGACGCAAAGCTTTTCAATTTGTGAACCAATATGCAGTTTATCCCTCTCCGCATCGTACAATAAGTGTTTTACATATAATAAGTTTGTAAGATTTAGAAAAAAGTATATAAATTGTTGTTACGTTGGATGAGAAATGTTTATAATCTAATTACTCTCTCTGTTACCATGAGTAACTGTGATACTAGTTGAATTACCTGTTAAAATGACTTAAATACCTGTGATACTACCCGAATCCTGTGAAATTACCTTAACTGGCTCTGATACGAATTCCTGTTCTAAATTAGCACGAGCACCTGTGACACTATCTGGTTTGCCTTAAATACCAATGATACTAGATGAATTACCTGTTAAAATGACTCAAATACCCTTGATACAACCTGAATCACCTGCATTTACCTTAAATAGCTGTGATTCAAATCTCTGATCTAAATTATCACTAGTATCTGTGAAACTATGCTGATTACCCAAATACTTACGATATTACCTGAACTATCTGTAAAATACGAAACTACGTTATAACCAACCCTGGAACCTACCCTCCTGTAATGCTAGCTTAATTACTCTAAACACCTATGACGCTTGAATTATGCTAAATACCTACGATACTAGCTGAGTTACCTGTGAAATACGAAACTATGCTATACCCAACCCCTGGAATCTATCCTCCTGTGATCCTAGATGAATTAGCCTAAATACCTACAATACTAACTGAATTACCTGTGAAATCATACACTGCTATGATGCAGTCAGCCTCTTGTAATACTAGCTGAATTACGTACCTGTTAGTGTGAGTGGGTTAGCTTTTCCCGTGAGAGGGTCACCTTTTCCCTACCCTTTTTCCCTTTGCTGGTCACCTTTTTCCCTTTGCTGGTCAGGTTTTTCCCTTTGCTGGTCACATTTTTCCCTTTGCTGGTCACGTTTTTCCCTTTCCTGGTCACCTTTTTCCCTTTGCTGTCACCTTTTTCCCTTTGCTGGTCACCTTTTTCCCTTTGCTGGTCACAATTTTCCCTTTGCTGGTCACATTTTTCCCTTTGCTGGTCACCTTTTCCCCTTTGCTGGTCACATTTTTCCCTTTGCTGATCACCTTTTTCCCTTTTTTGGTCACGTTTTTCCCTTTGCTGGTCACCTTTTTCCCTTTGCTGGTAACGTTTTTCCCGTTGCTGGTCACCTTTTTCCCTTTGCTGGTAACGTTTTTCCCGTTGCTGGTCACCTTTTTTCCCATTGCTGGTCACGTTTTTCCCTTTGCTGGTCACGTTTTTCCCTTTTCTGGTCACCTTTTTTCCCATTGCTGGTGACGTTTTTCCCTTTGCTGGTCACGTTTTTCCCTTTTCTGGTCACCTTTTTTCCCTTTGGTGGTCACATTTTTCCCTTTGCTGGTCACCTTTTTTCCCTGAGCAGCCACCTTTTCCCTGAATGGGATACGTGATGGGCATGTCTAGAATTAGCGTTCTAACATTAGCATGAAACAGTTTACCACTAAGTTCACGTCTAAAGTCGCTTTCAAAGTCTAGCCCCTCCTCTCCTATTCCCTATCTCTCCTGTATATAAGTCCATATTCCTACTGCTTCACTATCTGTCTAGCCTAGCGACTCTCCTCGTTTCCCTATACCTCTCATATAAACCATACTCTACTCCTCTACCTCTGTCTAGCCTAACACCACTCCCCGTATCCCCTACCTCTCATAAAGCGCATTCCCTCCTGCCCTTCTCTAGCTGAGTATCACTCCTTGGTTTGCTATCTAACCTAACTTTAACACCTGTCTATCCTAGCATAGGATCTCTCTCCGTTTTCTCGTCTCTCCTTATAAACACATACTCAATTCTCCTAACCTAACACCCCTCCTCCTGTTCCCAACCTCTCTCATATAAAGGACATACTCTACCCTTCAACTCTGTCTAGCCTAACAGTCCACCTCGTTTTCCTATACCATTCATATAAACCATACTCTACTTCTTGACCTCTGTCTAGCCTAACACCCCTGCTCCTGTTCCCTACCTCTCTCATATACAAGACATGCTCTACCCTTCAACTCTGTCTAGTCTAACACCCCTCCTCGTTTTCCTATACCTTTCATATAAACCGTACTCTACTTCTTGACCTCTGTCTAGCCTAACACCCCTGCTCCTGTTCCCTACCTCTCTCATATACAAGACATGCTCTACCCTTCAACTCTGTCTAGCCTAACACCCCTCCTCGTTTTCCTGTACCTTTCATATAAACCATACTCTACTTCTCGAACTCTGTCTAGCCTAACACCCCTGCTCCTGTTCCCTACCTCTCTCATATACAAGACATGCTCTGCCCTTCAAATCTGTCTAGCCTAACACCCCTCCTCGTTTTCCTATACCTTTCATATAAACCATACTCTACTCCTCAGCCTCCGTCTAGCCTAGCACCTCTCCACGTATTCCCTATCTGTCTCATATAAACCGCATTCCCGCTCCTTCTACCACTGTCTAGCCTAGCATCAACCCTCGTATTCCCTATCTCGCCCATATAAACGCATTTTCCTCCTTGAACCGTCGCATCTACCCTCGTTTTCCCTATCCTTTCCCATATAAACGGAAAAAAGTGGCCCAGCTCTCTCTATATTTACCTACTATTCTAGTACCTCTCCAGTATCCCCTATCTCTCCTGTATATATGTTCATATTCCCCCTGCTTGAGCATCTGTCTATTCTAGCATCTGTTCACGTTTTCCCTATCTTTCCCATATAAATGCATATTCCACATCTCAAACTCTATCTAGTCTAACACTTCTTCTCGTATTCCCCGTATCCCTCATATAAAGCGCATCCCCACTCCTTCAACCTCTATCTAGCCTAGCATCGATCCTCGTAGTCCCTATCTTCCCCATATAAACGCATTTTCCTCCGCATCCACCCTCGTTTTCCCTATCCTTTCCTATATAAACGCAAAACTGCGCCAGCTTCACACTATATATGCTACTTACATGGTTCGATTAAGCTGAGGATCAAGATTAAAATATGGAAAACAATTTAAACCTGATACATTTACTAGGATCCCAATACTTTTCAAGTTCATTTCGTCTTCTGCTTCGAAGACTAAGCACTCACGACCTTTAAAATATACTTTGAGGAAAGAATGTTTATTTTGAGAAAGAAGGTTTAATGTTTTAATAGTTATTATGCCATAATGTGTTAAATACTATTGAAGCCTTCATTGTTACAGAGCCTTGGTTTGGACGCGTAGCCGTATCACGGAGAATTGCATGACCTGCAGTGCGCTCTTTCTAAACAGTTCTGTTCCCTCTCCGTGTGCCGCTAATCAGTTGATGAGAAGTCTTTGTACCGAGATTGATGCATTCAGTCCACGGGTTTCGTATTATACCGTTAGGGCTGTTAAGATGCTGAAAAGTCATGTGTGATCCCATGTGGCAAACTCTTGTAGAGAACGAGACGGCGATTTATACACAGATTCCTTGCTGTTTGTGTGCGC
The DNA here is from genome assembly GCA_030765065.1 of Deroplatys truncata. Taxonomy (NCBI): domain Eukaryota; kingdom Metazoa; phylum Arthropoda; class Insecta; order Mantodea; family Mantidae; genus Deroplatys; species Deroplatys truncata. The sequence goes on along the minus strand of CM060990.1, from coordinate 4,302,001 downwards.
CTCAAAGAGAAACGGTTCGTAATCTTGTGAACAGGTTTAGGGAAACGGGATCTATTCCTTATAAGAAACGGGAAGTAAATCGCCGTGTTCTTACAGAGGAAAAGCTTAGTGATATCGGAGATAAGTTAGAGCGAAGTCCAAATTAATCTTTGGGAAAGCTTGTACACGAATCAAGAATTACGCAAACATCGACTTGAAATGCTACTAAACTTTTAACATTAAAACCCTGTAAGCTACAGTAGTTCAAGAATTACAACCACGCGATATTATGAATAGAACTATTTTTTGCAATTGGATGCTGGATAATGTTAATGATCGTTCTATTGACTCACGTTTAATAATTTTTTTGGAAGAAGCATGATTTTATGTATATATATGAGCATGAAAAATTAATAGGTGTTAATCAACATTTTCTTAAAAGGTAGTAGTAGTAGTAGGAGGAGTAGGAGTAGGAGTAGGAGTAGGAGTAGGAGTAGGAGTATTTAGTATTACATTAATTGCATAACACAGTCACATGGGTCATAAGACCGTACATGCTCTCTAGAAAAATACCTGGTATGTATACGTGACTTGCAGTATCAACCAGAAAACAACTATTTTTTTTATAATCACCGCACTATATACATACATATAAAATTGAAAAAAAACACTCTGAATCATACACTCAAACACACACACACACACACACACAGTCGCGCACAAGTACTCAAGCACCAAATATGTTTAAAGAAAAATAACATGAACACCTTATCTCTTAGTACACGTACTTCCTTTAAGTATGTGCCCAAGCTTGGCCAGTTTTGGCTGTTTAGAATCATGTCCCAGCATGCTGTCCTCCGTCTGTTGGAAGCCAAAAATACTTCCGGTAATAATTTTTTCGTCATACCCTCCGTCTGCACGCTTGCTGCCAAAATATGCGTCCAGTCTTCTTGTTCCCCGCATAATGGGCAAATCCTCCTGCCATCGTCATCAACAATCTGGTGTGAGGGATGTGCGAAGGATTTCCAACATAATCTTCGACGAAGGTATGTGGTTAGTGTGGCTATAACTTCCATGACAAATTTATGCATTTTAATTTGAGGGCCTGTGAATATCCGACTCCCCAGACAAGCAACGTGCTTTCCGGTGCTAAGAAAATTTCCCAATTAGGTCGGCCATGCGTCCAAAAGGAGGCTCTGTATGACTTAATTGTACTTAAAATTATGTTAGAATTAATAAAGGAACGAAGAATATAGGATGGGTATTAGCGGTTACTGCTTTACAGCCTAGTTCAATTATATAATAAAGTGGATAAAATACGCTGTCCTCCCCAATGAATATAATCAAAACTTCCATACAAGAAGCTTCTATTTTGCAGCAATTACTCTCTCTGAGCTATTATTTTAAGATTACATTTCAGAGCTTTATAAATGACTATTTTTCCTCGGATTTCAAATGGCATGCTCCATACACAGTTAAAAGCTCCTTCTTTCTTTATTCACTTAATTATTTGCCGTGAACGTAACAATAACACCCTCTGTAATATTCAGGTTGCCATTCAGAACTTCTCCGAGAAGTATTCTTTTTTTTTCTAAAATGATACGAGCTTCCTCATCATTGTTTCATGAATTGGAATTTAACAACCGTACATATTGTATAAGCATTGTGTACCGTAGATCATAGAACATGTTCCGCTTTAACGAATCACAAAATTGTTTCCTTGATGTGCAACAAAACTCTCTTATTTATCAATTAAACAAATATTGCAATAAAAAACTTTTATGAATGATGGAACTCCCACATTTTAGGAGTCAAAAATGAATCCTATGCTTATTACAAGGCAGCGCAGATGGACACCTCGCGCTCCTCGGCACAAAGAGGATTTTTTCTGGTTACCTCCCCCAGGAGGAACAGATGAAGTGAAGGATCCGCAGGAAGCTATAGGTCACACAGGCCTGAGTAATACTATGATAAGGTAGCTGAGAGGGGCACCTCGCTCACCACGACTCAAGGCGGAAATTTTATGTGGCTAACACTCCCAGGAGAAACGGATGAGGTGAAGCAGCTGCAGGAGACTGTAGGTCCCAACGGCATGAGTATAACTATAACAAGGTAACGGTGAGGGGCACGTCGCTCACCTTCACTCAAGGCGGAACATATGTGCGGCTGTCACTCACAGGAGGAACGGATGAAGTGAAGGCACCGCAGGAGGCTATATGCCACACAGCCTGAGAATGACCATGGCAAGGTAGCTGAGAGGGACACCTCGCTCACCTCGACTCAAGGTGGATCGTTTTCAATGGCTGTAACCCCCAGGAGAAACGGATAAAGTGAGGCAACTGTAGGACACTGTAGGTCACAAAGGCCGAGCATGACTATGATAAGGAAACTAAGAGGCACATCTCGCTCACCTCGACCTAAGGTAGAACTTTTGCATGGCTACCACACCCCAGAAGGAACGGATACACTGAAGTAACTGCCGAAGACTATAAGTGACATAGGCTTTAGTATGACTATGACAACGTAACTGAGAGGCACACTTCGCTCACATCGACCCAAGGCGTAAGTTTTGTGTGGCTAGCACCCCCAGGAGGAACGGATGAAATGAAGCAGCTGCAGGAGACTAGGTCACACAGGCCTGAGTGTGATTATGACCAGGTAACGGAGAGAGACACCTCGTTCACCTCGACTCAAGGAGGATTTGTTGTGTGGCTGCTACGCATAGGAGGAACGGATGACATGAAGGAACCGCTGGAGGCTGTAGGCCACACAGGTCTGAGTATGACTTTGACAAGGTAACGGAGAGGGACACCTCGCTCACTTCGACTCAAGGAGGATTTGTTGTGTGGCTGCCACCCATAGGAGAAACGGATGACGTGAAGGAACCGCAGGAGGCTGTAGGCCACACAGGTCTGAGTATGACTTTGGCAAGGTAACGGAGAGGGACACCTCGCTCACTTCGACTCAAGGAGGATTTGTTGTGTGGCTGCCACCCATAGGAGAAACGGATGACGTGCAGGAACCGCAGGAGGCTGTAGGCCACACAGGTCTGAGTATGACTTTGACAAGGTAACGGAGAGGGACACCTCGCTCACTTCGACTCAAGGAGGATTTGTTGTGCGGCTGCCACCCATAGGAGAAACGGATGACGTGAAGGAACCGCAGGAGGCTGTAGGCCACACAGGTCTGAGTATGACTTTGGCAAGGTAACGGAGAGGGACACCTCGCTCACTTCGACTCAAGGAGGATTTGTTGTGTGGCTGCCACCCATAGGAGAAACGGATGACGTGCAGGAACCGCAGGAGGCTGTAGGCCACACAGGTCTGAGTATGACTTTGACAAGGTAACTGAGAGGGACACCTCACTCACCTGGAACCAAGGCTGATCTTTTGCCTGGCTCCCACCCATAGAAGGAACGGATGACGTGAAGGAACTGCAGGAGGCGATAAGCCACACAGGCCTGTGTATGACTGAGACAAGGTAACGGAGAAGGACGCCTGGCTCACCTCGACCCAAGGCGGAACGTTTGCGTGCTACCACTCCCAGCAAGAACGGACGATGTGAAGGAACTGCAGGAAACTATAGGCCACACAGATCTAAGAATGTCTATGGCAAGGTAACTGAGAGTGACACGTCGCTCACCTCGATCCAGGCGGAACGTTTGTGTGGCTGCCACGCACAGCAGGAACGGATGACAAGTAGGAACCGCAGGAAGCTATAGGCCACGCAGGCCTGAGTATGATAATGACATGATAACTGTGAGAGACACCTATATCACCTCGACCCAAGGGCGAACTTGTTTGTGGCTGCCACCCACACTAGGAGTGGATGGCGTGAATGAACCGCAGGGACCATAGGCTAAATAGGTTTGAGTATGACTATGACCAGGTAACTGAGAGGGACAGCTCTGTCACCTAGACCAAGACGGAACAGTTTTTGGCTGCCATCCACACCAGGAATGGGTGACGTGAAGTAGCCGCAGGAAGACAGGTCACAAAGATGTGCAGGGGTGCTTAACGATTCCAAAATTGAAGATCCGATTACACCGTCATGTTGCTCAGAGAAGGCTTTCCTCTGGTGGAGTCGGTAGAACTCGACCCAAGTGACACGGCTCAAAGAAGGCTACCATCTGGCGGGGCCGATAAGAACTTTCCAGTCTGAAAGCAACTGCAGCAGCTGTCCGGCACTGACTGACACTGGACATCCCCGATGCCCACCTCAAACATGAAGAGGGAAATAAAATGAGAAGGAATGAGGCACAAACTTCCATTATAGAAGAAGAAGCACCCCAGCGTTTGCCTACCTACTCGGGGAAACCGCAAAACAAAAACCATGGTGAGAGTAACCGGCCTGAAGGGAATCGAACCCGGGACCTCCTGAGTACAAGACTTACACGTTACCGTGGAGGTATTTCGTCCAGTTGGATTTCTAACCTCTGCCTGCTATTGCCAGCTGAAGCCGAAATTATGAAGTCAATAATTGTCATAATAATCTGAGAAGGATAGTGATATGAAATAGATAATAAAATATTTAATTTCAGTGTATGTATAAAAAGGAGAAGCATTGGAAAATTGTTGACTGTTAAAAGCGACAGAAAGACCAGATAGGCACAGTTTAGCTAATTAGGGACCAGCCCCAGATATAAAGGGTAAAATAGCTGAAGCCAGTTTCTCTTGGAATTTATGGGCACAGGTGCACTGGCCGGGATGTGAAGGTTATTAGAGGCTTCATGACGCTAAGTTTGAGGAGAGTTTTGAGGGGAGAGAGGGGAAGTTAGGAGTTTTTCCTCTTTGTAGCGCGGTGGTGAAATTCATTCTGTCCTGAGCGATCGGGGAAAGGGGGACGACATTCTCGTCGATTTGTGAACATTGGCGCCGAACACGCCAGAGGGCAGAACGTTCAGCTATAGTTAATAATCTTCGGTCTTGGTAAAGACACAGTAGCTTCGTATGCATTTAAAAGTGGTCGGCAAACCTTAAGTTTTATTTTAAATGGTGAAAATAAAAGTGCTCCAAGAAAGCGTTCGTGTTTCTCTGTACACTTCCACGCATACCCATTGATTAAGATCTCATGCTCGAGCAGCCGTGACAAAGTATAAAAAACAACTAGGAGGAGAAACGCAGCAATCGTGAGGCAAAGATATTGCTTCATTGTTGGAGGACGTAGCGTGGCTGCGTCATATGGCGTCCTAAGCGTGGGGGCCGAACAACGGAGAAACTGAACGACGGAGACATCAAGGAGACCGGGACAACGAGAAGGACAACAGGAGCAGCATCGAAGCAGCAGTTGCAGGTAGCAGATATAATAAGGTACTGAGTGTAAATTTATTTATGTGTTCCAGTGGTAAATGCAGTTAAGGAACGGTAAAATGTTTGAGCAATCTGATGCAAACATAGAAAATCAGGACGGTGATAGTAGAACTGTACAGGACGTAAATAGTAGTGTAAATAAGGTATTAGAAACAGTAGATGTTAGGAATGTACAAAAACAGGTAGAACAGCCAGGGGGAAGTACGGACACTATCGAGATGTTAAAGTTAATTATGTCAAAAATAGAACAGGGTCAGAAAGAATTAAGGGATGTACCAGAAAACGTGAGAGAAGATTTAACAGGAAAAATAGAACAGGGCCAGAAAGAAATAAGGGATGAGATGAAAGCAAATAATCAAAGCTTAAGGGAGGAGTTAAGAAGCAACTTAACTGAAATTTAGAATAAAATTGAGAATCAGCAGAAAGTGTTAGAAAATTTCAAGGCGGAGGCTAGAAATGAAATAGAAAACGTGAGAATTGAGGTTAGGGAGAATCAAGAACAGGTTAGAAAAGAAATTAAAATTGTAAGGCAAGAGATTAGTGAAAGAGTAGAAAAAGAAAACAGAAAATTGAGGGAAGAATTAAGTCAAGAATTAGTTAGAGAAAGGGAAGCTACTAGCAAAGAATTAGAAATATACAGAAACAGGTTAGAGTCTGAAAGAGAAAGTAGGAGACTTGCTGTAGGAATAGATGATGTAAATAATAGACTTAAGGAAGGTTAGAAAAAATGTGCATATCAGACAATATTGGTAGTTCAGCATGTAGCAATGTAAGCAGTGCAACAGTAAGGAACGATGCAACGCAGAATGCGTCAGCTGACCTTCCGATGCAGAATTTAGGTCCAAGTACCTCCAGTAACAGTACGAGTACAAATGTAAATAGAAATGGCGGTCCACCTTTTCAATGGCCTAACCATATTCTGAGTGAAATTTCACCACCGATTTTTGAGAACAAGGAATCAGATAATCCAAAAGCATTTATTAATACCATGCAGGAATATTTCAATGTTAAGGGTATACCAGAGGAATACAAGATGACTGTAGTACGAAAATGTTTTTAATGTAAGGCTTTCAATTGGCTAGAATTGTCTGTAGGGCTAGATAACGATTACGGGGCTTTTAAAGAGCTATTTCTGAACAGATATTGGGGTGCAAGCAGGCAAGTGAATATAAGATTAAGCTCAGTAATGGCAATTACGATTCCCGTAAGGACCAATCTATGGTGAATTATTTCATGGTAGCGGCAAGAAAATCTAAGATGCTAGATCCACCGAAGGGAGAAAGTGAATTAATAAATTTAGTAACCGCACACTTTCCGGAAATAATACCAAATTATATAATTATTGCAAAACCGGTTACAATAGCAGCCATGATAGATTTGTTGATCGCTTTGGAGAGGAAGAGAAATCAAGATGGCGTCATTAAGGATAGAATTTCACGCAGAAAGAAAGAAGTCCTACAAAATTTTTCGGGCAGGGGCATATCAAGGAAATGACCGAAATTTTGATGTGAGAGATAGATACCATGGGCCTGCTCCGAAAAACAATTACAATAACAGAAGGAGAAATAACTTTGAAAACACTTATAGGGAAAGAGGTGAAAATTACCGAAGAGGACGGAACGCACAAATAAATTATGTACATACTCACAGGTATAATGATGATAGAATGGAAAAGTATCCTAGAACCAGACGCTATTCTGGAGATGATTGTAGCAATAACTATGACCATAGGTATAGACCAAGTTCACCAAGACAGGAGGCTAGAAGTAGAAGTGCTAGGAATTCACCAGTTCAAGCAGATAGGATTGACGCAATAAACTCTACAAGGCAAATAATGGGAAATAATTACGGTCATGAAACGAAACCAGGACATTTGCATAACGATATTGGGACAGGAGCAATTATCAAAGTGTCGGAAAACTCCAAACCCAATCAATTTCGCCTTCAGTGAAGATTGGGAACCATTTCTAAAATGAGCGGTACACGAAAAGTAGGAATAATGGAAGGCAACTAATGATAGAGAAACATCAGCAAGGGAGAGATAGGCAGAAGTAAGCGAAATTTTAACTGATCCTCCAAGGATAAAGATTGGCCCAAATGGCAAACAATTTCGTGCAATAATAGACACCGGCGCCAACACTACAGTTTGTTCACAACATTTTATGAAGAATTAATAAACAGTGGTTTAAAATTAATGTCTTTACCAGTACATGGGATATATTGTTCAGTAGCAGTGGGCAAAAGAAAAGAAGGAGTAAGACTTCAGGCTATGATGAATATTGAAATCGGAAAGCAAATTATTGATATGTTATTTTAATAGTACCTAGGCTTGTAACAGACATAATAATAGGTTGTGATAGTCTTTACGCATGGAACTCCATTATAGATTTTGAAAACAAAATTTTGAAGCTCGAAACAGAACAAGACACCATAATCGTACCATTGCTGGAAGACAGTAGTTCAGGAATAATTGCCAGGGATCCGGTAGAGGAACGAGTAAAAGGGGAAACATTCTTTGTAGAAGTTATAAACATTGGAGCTATGAAATTAGCAGAAGTAAGGTTAGAGAATTGCCATGAACTTAATGAAGAAAATATAATCTGCGGAGAACATGAGATATTTTGTATTAATAACGGCGAAGAAAACCCCAAGGAAATACCAGAATAAGCTTGAACGATAAGAATGTAACTAAGTACGATAGGGTGGATGACTGTGTCGAAATAAAAAATTTGTTGAAAAATAAGGTGAATCAAGCTAGTAGACTGAATGAGAAACAAAAGAAAGAATTATGGGAAATTTTAATGGATAATAAGGAAGTGTTTTCAGAAAAGCGGGAAGGTGCATAAATTACACTCATTCGTTTGAAATGACTGATACTAAACCATATGTGCATCATAGTAAGATCTTCAGGGAGACCTTAAAGAATCAGAATACAAAGCTCTATCATTGCTCCTCTTATTTTCCATCTGGGAATCTAACAGAACGCATATTGAAAAACATTGGAATCCATTTTCGTGTACTGACTCATAATAATCACAAAAATTGGGTAAGGTATTATAATGTGATATAAAAGATAATAAATAACACCATCAATACGACGACAGAATTTGCACCAATACAATTAATGCAAGGAATTGAAGCTAGACCGATTTTTTAAGGGAATACCAAAAACGATTAAATGAAGCCAATCACCATTATCCGAAGAACAAAGGGCTAAAATTGTTGTTGACAGGTTGAAAAAAAGCAGAAGGAAGGAAATCTAAAGTAAAGAAGCGAAAGCATAAATGGGAACCGAAAATAGGAGACCTTGTGCTTGCCAGAGATCACAAATTATCCAGGGCGTTAAAAGGAAGAAGTCATAGGTTAGAGCTCTTATATAAAGGTCTGGTAATTATTACTGCTAAATTTGGGGAACATACTTTTGAGTTAGTAGATATAAAATCTAATAAATCTATTGGTAAATGTCACAAAGAAGTTATGATACCTTATAGAAAATCATTGAATATTGCTGATAATATACAAACGTTGTGAATTTTCTGAGAAACATTAACATGAATGTAGAGATGTCATTAGGTTATGAAAATTGTAAAATAAATATAAGGGAAACAGGGAAGTGAAAGTGGTCAGTGCACAATGTGAAAGTGAAGTGAGAAAGAGAATAATCCTCTCCAAAAGCAAAGCAAAAACAGATACAGCAATCAGAATAACAGAAAACAAAATATAATAATTGTTTAAAAACGAATACTGTAAGTTATTGAGTGTAAGCTTTGTATAATAATGGTTTGAATTTGAATGATGTTATTGAATGTAAATGTTGTATAATAATGGTTAAAGTGAATCATGTGAAGGGTAAGACATATGTATGACCAACATATTTGTAGAAGGAACATAATTGTAAACAGCATCCTGAAGATGGGAGAGATGTACGCTCCCGAAACGTCGATGTCTCCACATCACTTCACCTGGCTTGAAGCCCGAGAACGTCTAGAGCATATTCGTCGCCAGGAAAGCTTCAGCTCTTATTTCACGTTCCTTTACGGGAAGTTTATCTACCAGGAAATCAAGATTTTTCAAGATCTCCGAGAAAAGAAAGGCAGACTTCTCAGCTCTGTCTTTCTTACTTAGATGCAGGGATGAGAACACCACTCCGAAGTTCGCGACAATACGCTACCCAATCAAGAATACCTCTACCAACAAGATCCTCAGACGCGCCAGCACAGCGCTGGTCAGGGAACACATTCACAACACGCGTTACAAGTTGGACGCCATCGACCGCAGATCCAAACTCTCTCCTTGGGACTGGGACAGGGTAGACCTCTCCACCCTTGCACAAGGACACACCACGCTCCTCCGGAGCACCAAGCAGCAGACCAAGAAATTTGACTCACTGGTTAAATCTCAGGGGGCCGTTCCACCTCTGCCATCCAGCCGCATCATCATTAATCTATCACGACAGGAGATAGACGAGGCCACAACCTACGTATTGGCAAAAGGTCTTAACTTTGCACCTACACCGAGAACACTTCCAGTGGCCGATATCATCAGCGGGGTAGAATCCGCCATACAAGAGCTTACCCTAGACAGCGCCGAAGTGATACGATCTGCAGTGGCCAACGCAGTCACCCACACCTCGATCCCCCCCCCCAGGGGCTCACCTTATGTGAGTACGGGTGTTGGCGAACCCGGGGGTTCCCGAGCCAATCATTGCCATATTCATCCCCTCATCCCCATCCGGTCGAGGTGGGTTCTTGTTGTGACCGGGGGACACAAGGTAGGCTCTCGTGCGTTCTTTGCATTACATTCATACCGCACCTCACCATCGTTTCTTTCTTCTCATTTATTTCTGCACATTTCGCACCACGTCCATTCATTTACGCATCTCTTTTTCTTCCTCGCCGGCCTATCTTGCATCCGAAATGCCCACACAGTTTTATTTCTTTTATCTTTTCTTTTAATCCTCCGTGGACACAGCCTGACGGATACCCGCGCACTGGGTGCGCAGCTGGGTGAGTGGGTAATGGCGTCATCCCCACCACCCGGGTTCGTCATGTAGGGTTTGTGTTCGTATCCGCTGTTCAACTGCAGTCCCGCGGGGGGGCCATTGCATGAGCTGCTGACTTCCGACGGCGATTGGGTCCCTCTGTCTATGTTCTGGGAGGTGTGACCCTGGGGTGAGCTAGGTATAGATAGGCCACTCGCCCAAGCCGGGGTAACGCCCGGGAAGTCAGAGCCCGAGGTCGGAGACGGTTGCAATGGTGGAGGATTTTTTCGCTATGGAGCACCCTTTCTCCATTATAAACAACAAGCGCCGAAAAGTTTTAGTAACAGAAGTAGCACCGCCAACAGCTGGTTGTTACTTAGTGATTACCCGTACAGAGGAAGGACAATCATTCGAGAAGGTGAACCCTATTATCATCCAGAAGGGCATTGACTCAGTTGCTGGTCCGGTTCTTTCCTGCACTCAGCTTCGTAATGGTTCGTTGTTAGTGCAAAGCAAATTCGAGGCACAAAGTAAGTCCTTGTTGAGCGCCACGCTTCTCCACGGTTATCCTATCCGTGTTGAGAAGCATCGCACCTTGAATTCTTGTCGAGGCGTTGTCACCACGCATAGCCTCGATGGCATATCGGACGAGGACCTGGTCGAACATCTTGAAGACCAGAAGGTGACAGCGGTTCATCGAGTGCGGGCCAAACGCGACGGCGTATTGGTACCCACTCGTACCCTGTTTCTAACATTTGATGGCGTCGATCTGCCCACGAGCATCTCCGCAGGGTACGAACGGATTTCTGTGAGGCCCTATATTCCTAGACCTCTGCGTTGTTTTAAGTGCCAACGTTTTGGGCATACGCAAGTCTCGTGTAAGAGTTCCGTTAACATCTGTGCAACATGTAGCCAGCCCTCACACGAAGGTACCTGTTCAACAGCCCCCGTCTGCGTTAATTGTAAAAGGTCACATTCTGCTTCATTTGGCGACTGTCCGCGGTATTTGGACGAGAAGGCGATCCAGGAAATCCGGGTAAAGGAGAAACTCTCCTTCGCCGAAGCCCGGAGGCGTTTCCATGCGCGCCAACCTTCGCTCCTGCGATCGGGAACATTCAGTTCTATTGTTGCCTCGCCCATTCCCCGGAAGGATGCTGGGACTCAAACTTGGACCATGACTGCTTTAACCGCCACTACCATCCGGCCGTCCAAGTCTGCTACTGTTACCAAGCCCTATAAACCTGGTTCAAAGTCTATGAAGTCACAAGCCACTGACAAAAAACCGAAGCAGAAACTTCGAAGAGAAGCCTTTTTAAAAGACCCTCTGCGTGTTCACAGCAAGCTTAATTCACCTTCTCCTCCTCCTCGGAGGTCGCAGTCCCAGGAAGATCCTGGGACAAGCCGCGCTCAGCGGCACCCCTCACCCATCGCCACCCAGAACCGATTCACGGCGCTTGAATCGGTTCCTGGCTCAGAGCGCGTGGGCACTCCCTTCGAGGAGGCTATGGAGTCTGACCAACTCCATACCAAAAGCCCGAGCCCAAAGGTTAAACACAAGGTAATTTTAAGCCGCCCTTCTAAGTAGACAGTTTATCCCTTTTTTCTTAATGGCTATCCTGACCTGGAATGTACGTGGTGTGCGATCGCATAGGGTGCAACTGCAACTTTTATTGCGTTCCCATTCGCCTATGGTCGTGTGTTTGCAGGAGACTAAGCTTCGCCCTCACGATCCTTTTGATCTCCGAGGATATACTCCGGTTCGCTACGACCTTGAACCGGAGGAGGGTTCTCCTGCTCATGGAGGAGTCATGTTTTTAGTGCGTGACGACGTTCATTTTAAACCTGTCACGCTTACATCCGACTTGCAAGCTGTTACCGTTCGCCTTCACTTACCCGGGTTTTGTTTTCTGTTTGCTCTGTGTATTCACCTCCATCGTCTCCACTCGCTCCCGCCGACATTCGAGCTCTCCTGTCCGCTCTCCCAACACCATTTTTTCTGTTGGGAGATTTTAATGCCCATCACCCACTGTGGGGTTCGCCAAGGGCTTGTGCGAGGGGAACTCTTCTTTCCGACATTTTTTACCAGTTCAATCTTTCCATCCTCAATACAGGTGCACCTACTTTTATTTCTGATTCTTCTGGTACATTCTCTCACCTGGACATTGCCATTTGCTCACTCCAGCTTGCTCGTCGTCTTCAGTGGAACGTCGTCGCTGACACCTACTCCGCGATCATTACCCCTGCATCGTTTCTCTTCTGTCGCACCACGTACAGCATTCCAGAGTACCTACCTGGATATTCGCAAAAACCGACTGGAGCTTGTATTCCAGCCTCGTGCATTTTTACGATCAGCCCTTCGCCGACATTAACCAACCAGTGCAGCACCTTTCTCTGCCGCCGAACGCGCAATTCCCCGTTCATCCTCTCCACCTCGGCGGCCACCTGTTCCGTGGTGGAACGAGGATTGTCGGGACGCCGTTCGTGCCCGTAGGACTGCCCTTAGGGTGTTTCGGCGACACCCTACACTTTTAAACAATTGCGCGCCAGGGCTTGTCGCATTATTCGGGATAGCAAGAAGGCGTCGTGGACTCGTTTTGTCGAGTCTTTTAATCGCTTTACGCCTTCATCTGTTGATTGGGATTAACTTCGTCGCTTCACAGATAAAGTGTCGCATTGTACTGTTTCTGGCCTTCAGGTTTCCAATGCCACCATAGTGGATCCGGCTGCCATCGCTAACACTCTGGGTGCTGCCTTTCAGGTGGTGTCCAGTTCAGACCATTATTCCGCCGGCTTTCGCTCTATCAAACACCGGCTAGATACCGACACCTTTAATTTTCGGTCTGGTAATATTGAGTGTTATATTGAACTTTTCACAATGAGAGAGCTGGAGCACGCTTTTCATTGCTCTAGGCACTCCGCTCCTGGGCCGGACGGCATTCATGTCCTGATGTTAAAGAACCTTTCAGCCGATAGTAAACTCTTTCTCTTACAGGTCTATAACCGTATTTGGCAAGACGGCTTTTTTCCTTCCGTTTGGCGCGAAGCCACCATTGTCCCTATTCTTAAGCCTGGGAAGGATCGCCAACTACCTTCCAGCTACCGCCCTATCTCCCTCACCAGTTGCATTTGCAAGGTGATGGAGCGCATGATATAAACGGGCGGTTGACATGGTGGCTTGAGCCTCAGAAGCTTCTAGCAAACGCTCAGTGCGGATTTCGTCGCTATCTTTCTTCCGTCGACCATCTGGTGTCCCTGTCGACGCATGTTATGAATGGATTTCTGAGAAAGTGTCAAACCGTGGCTGTGTTTTTTGACCTGGAGAAAGCTTACGACACTTGGTTGGAGGGGCGGCATTTTACGTACACTTCACGCATGGAATATCCGCGGTCGTCTTCCCATATTTCTTCGGGAGTTCATGACGGACCGCGTTTTTCGTGTACGTGTGGGCTCGGTTTTATCTCGTCATTTTAATCAAGAGAACGGAGTAACGCAGGGCTCTGTACTCAGTGTCACACTTTTTGCGATTTCTATCAACCCCATTGTTGTTTGTATTCCACCTGGAATGTCATCGTCCCTTTTTGTTGACGATTTTGCCATTTATTGCAGTTCACGGCGGACCTGTCTACTCGAACGCCGTCTCCAGAGCTGTATCGACCGTCTCTACGCCTGGAGTAACGCCAACGGCTTTAATTTCTCCGCCGAGAAATCCGTCTGCATTAACTTCTGGCGACGGAAGTATTTCCCTCCGCCCTCTCTCCATCTAGGGCCAGGGATACTTCCGTTTGCAGACGAGGCGAAATTTTTGGGGTTGATCTTTGATAGAAAGTTGTTTTGGACTTCGCACATTTCCTTTTTAAAAGCAAAGCGTGACCGTTCTCTTAATCTTTTACGTTTTTTAAGTGGTACATCCTGGGGAGCTGATCGGACCGTCCTTCTGCGTCTATATTGCTCTTTGGTCCGATCCAAACTTGATTACGGGTGTATTGTCTTTTCATCGGCACGTCCATCTGTGTTACGTCGCTTGAATCCCATTCATCATCGTGGTATTAGAGTCGCTACAGGGGCCTTTCCAACTAGCCCCATGCCCAGTCTTTACGCTGAGGCTGCAGAGCCTCCGCTGTCCTTCAGGAGTGAGCTGCTCCTGTGTAGCTATGCCTGTCGACTCTCCAGCTTGCCTGAGCACCCGTCCTTCGCGGCATTTTACGAGGATTCACTTGACCGGCAATATTTATTTAGCTCCTCTGCTTTGCTCCCTCCAGGGGTTCGATTTCGTCAGCTTCTTCGGCATTTGGACGTTACGACAGCGCCGGCCCTTCCAAGGGGGGAAACGCGTTTTCCTCCATGGTTGCGCGCTGAGGCCCTCTGTCACCTCGGGTTATCGTCGATGCCGAAGAATGAGACCCCTTCTTCAGTCTTTAGATCAGTGTTTTTAGAACTTCAGTCGCAATTCGGGGACTTTGATTTTATCTTTACTGATGGATGTAAGACTGATGCTGGAGTAGGATGTGCCTTTTTTGTGGTGGAAATAGTTTTACCTTTCGTTTACCAGAGCAATGTTCGATTTTTACCGCCGAACTTTTTAGCATTTATCAGTCTCCTTTATACATTCAGCGGCACGACTTACGGCACTGTTTTATTTGTTCCGACTCCCTGAGTGCTCTTCAAAGTATTAGCTCGCTGTACAGTTACCACTCACTCGTACAGCGCATTCATGACCTGCTCCATTCGCTTGGTGTCTCTGGCATCAGCGTCTCCTTCAGGTGGATTCCAGGTCATGTGGGCATCTCAGGTAATGAGTCTGCCGACGCCGCTGCCAAATCGGCGGTTTTATCACCCAGAAGTTTTACCTCTGTTGTTCCCTCGTCAGTTTGTTTTTGTTCTACGTCGCCGCATCCTCCCGCTTTGGAGCGATGAGTGGACGGCCCTCCGGAGGAACAAGTTGCGGGAGGTTAAACCTCTCCCGTTAGTCTGGGCTACCTCTTCCCGCGCTTCTCGTCGGGAAGAGGTAATTTTAACACGCCCTCGTATCGGACATCGCATTTTTAGTCATAAGTAAGTAGTTATAGTCCCGACCTAGCCAATAGGATTTAAACGATAATCCTGCCGCTAGGGGCGCTAGTGTCGCTGTTAATCCGCGGATTAAGGTGGATTAAGAGCGACGGCGGTAAGTTTTAAAAGCGCCATGAGCGGAAGGATTATCGTTAATCCAATTGGCTAAGTCGGGACTGTTTTCTTTATTTAAAATTTGAATACAATTTTATTGAACGTGGGATGGTAGTTTTCTTGAGTGGATAGAGAGATGCAGCGATATGAGACGGGGTGGCGAAAATGGGAACTAAACAAGATGGCGGAGACAAGAAGTCTAAAGACGAGGAGATTTCGAGGTTAGTGGTCAACATGGCGGACGCAAGATGTGGGGGCACGAAGACGCGGTGGTGAGAATGAGAACTAAAACAAGATGTCGGAAGTACGAGCTTAGAAGAGCAGATTTTGAGGTTAAAAATAGTGGGAACTAAAAATGGTGGAGGGTCGGCGACAAGGAGATGCGGTGGCCAACGTGAGAACTAAGCAAGTTGGCGGACGCAAGAGGAGGGTAAGGAGAATTGAGGTTAAAATTTTAGGTTAAAACAGGACATAAGCATGGGAACGAAATCCAAGATGGCGAAGGCAATGGTGTGGACGAGGAGATGTGAGGCGCGGTGGCGAAAATGGGAACTAAACGAGATGGTGGAGACAAGAAGTCTAAGTACGAGGAGATTTCGATGTTAGTGGTCAACATGGCGTACGCACGAGGTGGAGGCAAGGATATTTGAGGTTAAGATTGTTAGGTTAAACAGACGTAAGCATGGGAACTACATCCAAGATGGCGAAGGTAAGGGTGGGGACGAGGAGATGTGAGGCGCGGTGGTAAAAATGGGAATTAAACACGATGGCGAAGGCAGGAAGTCTAGAATAAAAATATGAGGTAAACGTGGAGAACCAAAACCAAGATGGCGGAGGCGTAGTGATGAAAATGGGAACAAAACAAGATGGCGGAGGCAAGAAGTCGAGGGACGAAGAGATTTGAGGTTAGGGTCAACATGCGAAAGATGTCGAACGCAACAGGTGGTGAAGAGGAGATTTGATGTTGTGAAAACTAAACAAGATGGCGGACGCGCGTGGTCAAGAAGATGTCACAAAATAAAAAATAAATATCATACCTTGAACGAGAATGGAAGCAGTCAAGTAACTAACACGAAACTTGAAAACACAAAAGAGTACAGAAATATAATGCTTGTGTAAAAAGGAAGGCAGGAAGTGACGTGGCATGTTATGATTGGAGAAAATAAGACGATTTGTGATTGGTGAAAATAAAACGTGATTTGATTGGACAAAGGAATAAATAAGGCGAAGTGAAGGTGATTTGCGGCGGTATTGATGATAGCCGTGATCGTTAACGCATCTGTTGGGATTGAAACCCAGTACCAAAACCCAACACATTAAAAATTACTCTTTGAACCTTCGTTTTGAATGTGACATCACAACTTCGAATTAAACGTGAACTTTAACGGTATTTTAAATAGTAATGTTGGTGGAATGTGGACTTCTTTTTTTGTTACTTTGGGACTAAAACCCGGTACCAAAATACTAAACCATGTATTTCTACCGCAACGCTATTTTAAAATGTGATGGAATGTGGAGTTTGTAGTTTGGGACTCAAACCCAGTACCAAAACACCAAAGGATATATTCCTACGCCAAGAAGGCCCGAAAAATAATTATGCGTGTGGTACTTACCTCTTACTGGTGTTGATGTGTCACCAAAAGCGCAGCATCTTTACGGGACGCGAAAAAATAAAAGCAAACTGTTTTTGAAAATGCTTAACCAGCTTTAAGATCAACCAACATCACTACGCACTGATATACCTAGGTTTTTTTTAAAGCGGTGCAGACGCCCTTTGCACAGACGTAATTTAACTATACCAAAAACCTGGTACTGGAGCATCGTAATGTTCGCCAGCGTACGTAGGACCAGGGTTCTCATTGCCGGTCGAAAGCGGTCAAAAAAGTGTACGACGCACGTGTTCACAGTAGCTATTGTCGAAGTCAACCGTCGAGGCGTGAATGAAAGAAATCTGTTCTTGCCGGCAATCTAGCTCGGAGATGTGAGGAGCGGTGGCAAAAATGGGAACTAAACATGGCAGACGCAAGAGTTGGGGGTGCAAGGAAATTTTGGACGCGGCGGTGAAAATGGGATGTAAACAACATGGCGGAAGGAAGAGCTGAGATGAGCAGATTTTGAGGTTTAAATAGGAGGTAAGCATGGAAACCAAAAAACCAACGGCGGAGGGTGGGCGACAAGGATATGCGGTGGCCAACGTGAGAGTTAAACAAGCTGGCGGACGCAAGAGGAGGGTAAGGAGATTTGAGGTTAAGAGTTATAGGTTAAAATAGGACGTAAGCATGAAAACTAAATCCAAAATTGCGGACGCAAGTTTGGGGAGGAGGAGATGTGAGGCGCGGTGGCAAAAATGGGAACTAAACAAGATGGCGGAGGCAAGAGCTGAGATGAGCAGATTTTGAGGTTAAAAATAGGAGGTAAGCATAGGAACTAAAAACTAAGGTGGCGGTGGATCGGCGACAAGGAGATGCGATGTCGACCGTAAGAACGTAAACAAGATGGCTGGACGCAAGAGGTGGGGTAAGGATATTTTAGGTTACGATTTTTAGGTTAAAACAGGACGTAAGCATGGGAACTAAATCAAAGATAACGGAGGCAAGGAGTGGGGACGAGGAGATATGAGACGCGGTGGTGAAATGGGAACTAAACAAGATGGCAGACGCAGGAAATCTAGGTTTAAAATAGGAGGTAAATGTGGAGAACTAAAACCAAAATGGTGTAGGCGTGGTGGCGAAAATGGGAACTAAACAAGATGGCGGAGGCAAGAGGTCGTGGGACGAGGAGATTTCATGTTAGGGGTCAACATATGAAAGATGCTGAAAGCAACAGGTGGGAACGAGGAGATTTGAGGTTATGAAAACTAAACAAGATGGCGGACGCGCGTGGGCAAAGAAGATTTTACAAAAGAAAATTAAATATCATACCTTGAACGAGGATGGAAGCAGCCAAGTAACTAACACGAAAGCTGAAACACAAAAGAGCATAGAAATGTAATGCTGGTGTACAAAAGGAAGACAGAAAGTGACGTGGCATGTTGTGATTGGATTGGACAAAGGAATAAACAAAATGAAGTGATGGTGATTTGCGGAGGTATTGATGATAGCTGTGATGGTTAACGCATCTGTCGGGGTTAGAACCCAGTACCAAAGCCCTACACATTAAAAAAAGTTACTCCTTGGACCTTCGTTTTGAATGTGACATCACAACATCGAATTAAACGTGAACTTTAACGGTATTTTAAATAGGAATGTTGGTGGAATGCAGAGTTCTGTTGATTTTGGGTCTGAAACCCAGTACCAGAACACTGAACGATGTATTTCTACGCCAACGCTATTTTAAATAGGAATGCTGGTGGGATGTGGAGTTTGTAGTTTGGGACTCAAACCCAGTACCAAAACACTAAACGATATATTCCTACGCCAAGCAGGCCGAAAAATAATTATGCGTGTGGTACTTACCTCATAGTGGTGTTGATGTGCCACGAAAAGCGCAGCAGTCATGTTGTAGAGCTTGACGCGACGCGGAAAAATCAGAACAAACTGTATTGAAAATGCTTAACCAGTTTTAAGATCAACCAACATCACTACGCACTGATATACCTAGGTTTTTAAAGCGGTACAGACGCCCTTTGCACAGACGTAATTTAACTATGCCAAAAACCTGGTACTGGACCATCGTAATGGTCGCTAGCGTACGTAGGAGTAGGGTTCGCATTGCCGGTCAAAAGCGGTCATAAACAGTGTACGACGGACTCACAGACCTATTCACAGTAGCTACTGTCGAAGTCAACTGTGCAGGCGTGAATAAAAGAAATCTGTGGTTGCCGGCAATCCAGCAGAAGCGATAACAAACTTGGTGCTCGTTAGCACGATGTTTGCAGCTGCTGATAATTCCAACTTGCCAAGCCGGATGCGCCCCAGACTGCCGCCGGCATGACCTCGATGGGGCGAGCTAAACCGGATGCTGACTCACGGTCACGCTGGCAACACAAGTCTGCGGCTGCCGATAAGCTATATGAAAACTTGATTTCCACGTGAGTAGTTATAACACCCCTGCGGACGCACCAGTCCTAAGTAGGTGTAAGTACTAAGAGGAGTACGTCTTAAGTAGGTGTAAGTACTGAAAAGGTGTAAGTATTGGAAAAGTGTATCAGGTGAAAGTATTGGGGTACGAGGTCACTGGCGCAAGTCCTAAGTAGGTGTAAGTACCAAGAGGAGTACGTCTTGATGAGGTGTAAGTACTGAGGAGGTGTAAGTATTGGAAAAGTGTATCAGGTGAAGGTATTGGGTTCGAGGGGGAAGGAAAGCGTGTAATTTTTTGGGATCGGTGTTTTGGGCGGCGGGTGGCGCGAGTGCGTGCGTGTCGTTTTGGATGTAGATGTTTAATGATTTTTTTAAAAATTTGCGAATGAGAAACTATTAGAAAATTGCCCGGAGTTCATAGGTTTATCCATAATGGATTCTAAACAGCCTTCTAAACCGTTTAATATAAGCGTTCGACGGTAGATGAAGGAAACCCCGAGTCCATATTAAAAAGAATAAAAATGTGATGCAAAGTAACAATGTTTTTTGGTGCAGGGGTAATTAGCGATATCTTGTGTGTGGACAAAGGAGATAGCACATTCGTGCTTTAAAATCTGCGATGATTGTAAAGGAATTAAAGGTGTAATTGAAATAAAGAATTACGATGCTTTGTGCATGCCGAGAGCTATTGCAGTGAATAAAGCACGAGCAGACCACGACGTCAATTACCAAACGAATACGCGTTCTGGGCATTTTCAAAAAGCAGAAGGGATAGCGTTGTGCGAGGGATAGGGAAGACCAGAGGTAGGGCTACTCTGGATGAACTAAAGAGATATGACAAATCTTTAATAGAGTATGCCATTACTGTGTTTGCCGATCATACAGGCAAGAATGTGCTGTATAAATCTGATCGCATAGCCGAAAAGCACATAGACCTGATGCTGCGCGATGATCACTGTAATGACATAGTATATCTGCACAAATACTTTAACTGCAAGTTCTACTGCAGACGGCGTAACTATCTCTAAAAACACACACATAATATCACCGCTCTGACCAACTATGCACGAAATGCCACCAACCTTACGTTGTAATGCGTGTTATCGTGATTTTAAGGGGCAGTTCTGTTTTGAACAGCACTTGACAAAAGGGGCTTTTTATCCAAAAGGTTTGTCCATTTACGACGTGGTAAAGCTATGCCCCTTGTGGAATAAATTGGTGAACACGAGGTTCCGAAAGGCCTTCCACCAGTGCGTAGAAGTTATTCTGTAGTAACCCTAAGGTGCATGTGCTTCCCAATCACAAGTGGTACATAAGCCATACCATGCACCAAATAGACGATATTGATACATGTTTATAGATTTCGAATGCACGCAGGAAACGCTCTGTATCGACAAAGCGAGTACGTTTGTGCACGTTACAAACCTGTGAGTGCTTTATCAAGTCTGTCCGTTGTGTATCGACGAAAGCCACAAAATGGCGCACTGTACGCAATGTGGATTTAAGGAATTGGTGTTTGTCGACCAACCGATAAAGCACTTATTCGAACACATTGCACAGCCTAAGTTTAAAGGCTGATACGTGAGCGTGGTCGCACATAACCTCATAAGCTACGACGGACAGTTCTCATCATGAAGATGAAGACAGGTGCATGGCGGGAACCTGGAAGGTCGAAGAAATGAAGGTATCCTTGGAGGAGGAATATCGATTACTGCAGGTCTATGAGATGTAGGAGTACGAAGTGGTGCAATATGACCCCAGCCACTGGAGAGAAGGGACTATTTCAGGACTATACGTGAATCAGTTCCTTAAGATTAAGACCGAATCCTCCAGTTGGCCCTCCGATGCCGACACGTCTGCCGTAAAGGAGCACTACGTTAAGCAATGTTTGAAGCGCGAATACGTTGTCCTGGATCCTCACGCCATTGCCAAGAATCCCGGCAGGCGAGAGCTGGACAAGTTGATGCTCAACTCCTTCTGCGGAAAATATGGCCAGAGCGACAATCTACCTACCAGCGAGCTTGTGGACCATTACGATAGGCTGCTCGATTTGCTCAACGCCACGGGAGTAGAGGTACAGTCGTACATGCCCACCACGGACGAGGTGATGTACGTGGTATGGCGGTGCTGCGAGCAGAATCCCAGTTGAACCTCACGACTAACGCCGTCATCGCGGCTCACGAGCGCCTAGTGCTCTATGCTTAACTGAAATGACTGGGGGAAGCGGGTGTGCTACTTCGACACCAACTCCATCGTCGCCGCTGTGGCGCCGGGGCAGTGGATGCCGTCCGTGGGGCACTCTCTGGGGACTTGATGGACATCACCTTCGGCAACAGTGTTGCTTTGATTCAAAACTCAATCTGTAATCGTTTAAATCAATTCCATTCGAATCGTCATGTCCATAAAGTCCCCAGAGAGCGCCCCACGGACGGCATCCACTGCCCCGCCACCACAGCGGCGACGATGGAGTTGGTGTCGAAGTAGCACACCCGCTTCCCCCAGTCATTTCGGTTAAGCATAGAGCACTAGGCGCTCGTGAGCCGCGATGACGGCGTTAGTCGTGAGGTTCAACTGGAATTCTGCTCGCAGCACCGCCATACCACGTACATCACCTCCTCCGTGGTGGGCGTGTACGACTGTACCTCTACTCCCGGGGCGTTGAGCAAATCGAGCAGCCTATCGTAATGGTCCACAAGCTCGCTGGTAGGTAGATTGTCCCTCTGGCCATATTTTCCGCAGAAGGAGTTGAGCATTAACTTGTCCAGCTCTCGCCTGCCGGGATTCTTGGCAATGGCGTGAGGATCCAGGACAACGTATTCGCGCTTCAAACATTGCTTAACGTAGTGCTCCTTTACGGCAGACGTGTCGGCATCGGAGGGCCAACTGGAGGATTCGGTCTTAATCTTAAGGAACTGATTCACGTATAGTCCTGAAATAGTCCCTTCTCTCCAGTGGCTGGGGTCATATTGCACCACTTCGTACTCCTACATCTCATAGACCTGCAGTAATCGATATTCCTCCTCCAAGGATACATTCATTTCTTCGACCTTCCAGGTTCCCGCCATGCACCTGTCTTCATCTTTATGATGAGAACTGTCCGTCGTAGCTTATGAGGTTATGTGTGACCACGCTCACGTATCAGCCTTTAAACTTAGGCTGTGCAATGCGTTCGAATAAGTGCTTTATCGGTTGGTCGACAAACACCAATTCCTTAAATCCACATTGCGTACAGTGCGCCATTTTGTGGCTTTCGTCGATACACAACGGACAGACTTGATAAAGCACTCACAGGTTTGTAACGTGCACAAACGTGCTCGCTTTGTCGATACAGAGCGTTTCCTGCGTGCATTCGAAATCTATAAACATGTATCAATATCGTCTATTTGGTGCATGGTATGGCTTATGTACCACTTGTGATTGGGAAGCACATGCACCTTAGGGTTACTACAGAATAACTTCTACGCACTGGTGGAAGGCCTTTCGGAACCTCGTGTTCACCAATTTATTCCACAAGGGGCATAGCTTTACCACGTCGTAAATGGACAAACCTTTTGGATAAAAAGCCCCTTTTGTCAAGTGCTGTTCAAAACAGAACTGCCCCTTAAAATCACGATAACACGCATTACAACGTAAGGTTGGTGGCATTTCGTGCATAGTTGGTCAGAGCGGTGATATTATGTTTGTGTTTTTAGAGATAGTTACGCCGTCTGCAGTAGAACTTGCAGTTAAAGTATTTGTGCAGATATACTATGTCATTACAGTGATCATCGCGCAGCATCAGGTCTATGTGCTTTTCGGCTATGCGATCAGATTTATACAGCACATTCTTGCCTGTATGATCGTCAAACACAGTAATGGCATACTCTATTAAAGATTTGTCATATCTCTTTAGTTCATCCAGAGTAGCTCTACCTCTGGTCTTCCCTATCCCTCGCACAACGCTATCCCTTCTGCTTTTTGAAAATGCCCAGAACGCGTAATCGTTTGGTAATTGACGTCGTGGTCTGCTCGTGCTTTATTCACTGCAATAGCTCTCGGCATGCACAAAGCATCGTAATTCTTTATTTCAATTACACCTTTAATTCCTTTACAATCATCGCAGATTTTAAAGCACGAATGTGCTATCCCCTTTGTCCACACACAAGATATCGCTAATTACCCCTGCACCAAAAAACATTGTTACTTTGCATCACTTTTTTATTCTTTTTAATATGGACTCGGGGTTTCCTTCATCTACCGTCGAACGCTTATATTAAACGGTTTAGAAGGCTGTTTAGAATCCATTATGGATAAACCTATGAACTCCGGGCAATTTTCTAATAGTTTCTCATTCGCAAATTTTTAAAAAAATCATTAAACATCTACATCCAAAACGACACGCACGCACTCGCGCCACCCGCCGCCCAAAACACCGATCCCAAAAAATTACACGCTTTCCTTCCCCCTCGAACCCAATACCTTCACCTGATACACTTTTCCAATACTTACACCTTTTCAGTACTTACACCTACTTAAGACGTACTCCTCTTAGTACTTACACCTACTTAGGACTGGTGCGTCCGCAGGGGTGTTATAACTACTCACGTGGAAATCAAGTTTTCATATAGCTTATCGGCAGCCGCAGACTTGTGTTGCCAGCGTGACCGTGAGTCAGCATCCGGTTTAGCTCGCCCCATCGAGGTCATGCCGGCGGCAGTCTGGGGCGCATCCGGCTTGGCAAGTTGGAATTATCAGAGCTGCAAACATCGTGCTAACGAGCACCAAGTTTGTTATCGCTTCTGCTGGATTGCCGGCAACCACAGATTTCTTTTATTCACGCCTGCACAGTTGACTTCGACAGTAGCTACTGTGAATAGGTCTGTGAGTCCGTCGTACACTGTTTTTGACCGCTTTTGACCGGCAATGCGAACCCTACTCCTACGTACGCTAGCGACCATTACGATGGTCCAGTACCAGGTTTTTGGTATAGTTAAATTACCTCTGTGCAAAGGGCGTCTGTACCGCTTTAAAAACCTAGGTATATCAGTGCGTAGTGATGTTGGTTGATGTTAAAACTGGTTAAGCATTTTCAATACAGTTTGTTTTGATTTTTCCGCGTCGCGTCAAGCTCTACAACATGACTGCTGCGCTTTTCGTGACACATCAACACCACTATGAGGTAAGTACCACACGCATAATTATTTTTCGGCCTGCTTGGCGTAGGAATATATCGTTTAGTGTTTTGGTACTGGGTTTGAGTCCCAAACTACAAACTCCACATCCCACCAGCATTCCTATTTAAAATAGCGTTGGCGTAGAAATACATCGTTCTGTGTTCTGGTACTGGGTTTCAGACCCAAAATCAACAGAACTCTGCATTCCACCAACATTCCTATTTAAAATACCGTTAAAGTTCACGTTTAATTCGATGTTGTGATGTCACATTCAAAACGAAGGTCCAAGGAGTAACTTTTTTTAATGTGTAGGGCTTTGGTACTGGGTTCTAACCCCGACAGATGCGTTAACCATCACAGCTTTCATCAATACCTCCGCAAATCACCATCACTTCATTTTGTTTATTCCTTTGTCCAATCCAATCACAACATGCCACGTCACTTTCTGTCTTCCTTTTGTACACCAGCATTACATTTCTATGCTCTTTTGTGTTTCAGCTTTCGTGTTAGTTACTTGGCTGCTTCCATCCTCGTTCAAGGTATGATATTTAATTTTCTTTTGTAAAATCTTCTTTGCCCACGCGCGTCCGCCATCTTGTTTAGTTTTCATAACCTCAAATCTCCTCGTTCCCACCTGTTGCTTTCAGCATCTTTCATATGTTGACCCCTAACATGAAATCTCCTCGTCCCACGACCTCTTGCCTCCGCCATCTTGTTTAGTTCCCATTTTCGCCACCACGCCTACACCATTTTGGTTTTAGTTCTCCACATTTACCTCCTATTTTAAACCTAGATTTCCTGCGTCTGCCATCTTGTTTAGTTCCCATTTCACCACCGCGTCTCATATCTC
This sequence comes from Deroplatys truncata, assembly GCA_030765065.1. Classification (NCBI taxonomy): domain Eukaryota; kingdom Metazoa; phylum Arthropoda; class Insecta; order Mantodea; family Mantidae; genus Deroplatys; species Deroplatys truncata. The sequence continues at coordinate 4,276,547 of CM060990.1, read as the reverse complement.
CTCGTCCCCACTCCTTGCCTCCGTTATCTTTGATTTAGTTCCCATGCTTACGTCCTGTTTTAACCTAAAAATCGTAACCTAAAATCTCCTTACCCCACCTCTTGCGTCCAGCCATCTTGTTTACGTTCTTACGGTCGACATCGCATCTCCTTGTCGCCGATCCACCGCCACCTTAGTTTTTAGTTCCTATGCTTACCTCCTATTTTTAACCTCAAAATCTGCTCATCTCAGCTCTTGCCTCCGCCATCTTGTTTAGTTCCCATTTTTGCCACCGCGCCTCACATCTCCTCCTCCCCAAACTTGCGTCCGCAATTTTGGATTTAGTTTTCATGCTTACGTCCTATTTTAACCTATAACTCTTAACCTCAAATCTCCTTACCCTCCTCTTGCGTCCGCCAGCTTGTTTAACTCTCACGTTGGCCACCGCATATCCTTGTCGCCCACCCTCCGCCGTTGGTTTTTTGGTTTCCATGCTTACCTCCTATTTAAACCTCAAAATCTGCTCATCTCAGCTCTTCCTTCCGTCATGTTGTTTACATCCCATTTTCACCACCGCGTCCAAAATTTCCTTGCACCCCACCTCTTGCGTCTGCCATGTTTAGTTCCCATTTTTGCCACCGCTCCTCACATCTCCGAGCTAGATTGCCGGCAAGAACAGATTTCTTTCATTCACGCCTCAACGGTTGACTTCGACAATAGCTACTGTGAACACGTGCGTCGTACACTTTTTTGGCCGCTTTCGACCGGCAATGAGAACCCTGGTCCTACGTACGCTGCCGAACATTACGATGGTCCAGTACCAGGTTTTTGGTATAGTTAAATTACGTCTGTGCAAAGGGCGTTTGTACCGCTTTAAAAAAAACCTAGGTATATCAGTGCGTAGTGATGTTGGTTGATCTTAAAGCTGGTTAAGCATTTTCAAAAACAGTTTGCTTTTATTTTTTCGCGCCCCGTGAAGATGCTGCGCTTTTGGTGACGCATCAACACCAGTAAGAGGTAAGTACCACACGCATAATTATTTTTCGGGCCTGCTTGGCGTAGGAATATATCCTTTGGTTTTTTGGTACTGGGTTTGAGTCCCAAACTACAAACTCCACATTCCACCACATTTTAAAATAGCGTTGCAGTAGAAATAGTCCCAAAGTAACAAAAAAAGAAGTCCATATTCCATCAACATTCCTATTTAAAATACCGTTAAAGTTCACGTTTAATTCGAAGTTGTGATGTCACATTCAAAACGAAGGTTCAAAGAGTAATTTTTTAATGTGTTGGGTTTTGGTACTGGGGTTCAATCCCAACAGATGCGTTAACGATCACGGCTATCATCAATACCGCCGCAAATCACCTTCACTTCGCCTTATTTATTCCTTTGTCCAATCCAATCACGTTTTATTTTCACCAATCACAAATCGTCTTATTTTCTCCAATCATAACATGCCACGTCACTTCCTGCCTTCCTTTTTACACAAGCATTATATTTCTGTACTCTTTTGTGTTTTCAAGTTGCGTGTTAGTTACTTGACTGCTTCCATTCTCGTTCAAGGTATGATATTTATTTTTTATTTTGTGAAATCTTCTTGACCACGCGCGTCCGCCATCTTGTTTAGTTTTCACAACATCAAATCTCCTCTTCACCACCTGTTGCGTTCGGCATCTTTCGCATGTTGACCCTAACCTCAAATCTCTTCGTCCCTCGACTTCTTGCCTCCGCCATCTTGTTTAGTTCCCATTTTCACCACTACGCCTCCGCCATCTTGGTTTTGGTTCTCCACGTTTACCTCATATTTTTATTCTAGACTTCCTGCCTCCGCCATCGTGTTTAATTCCCATTTTTACCACCGCGCCTCACAGCTCCTCGTCCCCACCCTTACCTTCGCCATCTTGGATGTAGTTCCCATGCTTACGTCTGTTTAACCTAACAATCTTAACCTCAAATCTCCTTGCCCGCACCTCGTGCGTACGCCATGTTGACCACTAACATCGAAATCTCCTCGTACTTAGACTTCTTGTCTCCGCCATCTCGTTTAGTTCCCATTTTCGCCACTGCGCCTCACATCTTCTCGTCCACACCATTGCCTTCGCCATCTTGGATTTCGTTCCCATGCTTACGTCCTGTTTTAACCTAAAATTTTAACCTCAAATCTCCTTACCCTCCTCTTGCGTCCGCCATCTTGATTAGTTCTCACGTTGGCCACCGCATCTCCTTGTCGCCGACCCTCCAACATTTTTAGTTCCCACTATTTTTAACCTTAAAATCTGCTCTTCTAAGCTCGTACTTCCGACATCTTGTTTTAGTTCTCATTCTCACCACCGCGTCTTCTTGCCCCCACATCTTGCGTCCGCCATGTTGACCACTAACCTCGAAATCTCCTCGTCCTTAGACTTCTTGTCTCCGCCATCTTGTTTAGTTCCCATTTTCGCCACCCCGTCTCATATCGCTGCATCTCTCTATCCACTCAAGAAAACTACCATCCCACGTTCAAAAACACTGTATTCAAATTTTAAATAAAGAAAACTGTCCCGACTAAGCCAATTGGATTAACGATAATCCTTCCGCTCATGGCGCTTTTCAAACTTACCGCCGTCGCTCTTAATCCACCTTAATCCGTGGATTAACAGCGACACTAGCGCCCCTAGCGGCAGGATTATCGTTTAAATCCTATTGGTTAGGTCGGGACTATAACTACTTAAGTATTTGCTGAGTGGTGACCCCGCACCACTCTGTGGGCAGTGTAATGCGCCCTTAACGGTGCGTCACATTTTAGAAGAGTGTCATGTTTTAGCTCCATTGCGGTTCGTGTTGGTCTGCCAGTTGGCCTAGCCAACGTTTTGGCAGACGACGCGCGTATTGTAGAATGTGTTTTACGTTTTATTAGTGACAGTGATTTTAATCTGCGCATTTGATGCGTTGAGCGTCCTTTAGTCTTGTTATTTTATTCTGTATGTTTTAATAGGGACTCTAATCCCCAGTGGACATATGGCGCTCATGTCCCTCGCATTCTACAGTTCTTGACACGTTTTACTCTTTTTTTGCTTATGCTTTTAGTGTGTTAGTTTTTGCGATTTTTGTCTTGTTGTTTTTAGCTTTTGGACATAGCGGGTTTGTGTCCCGTATTTTAATTATGCGGTTATTTTATATTTTTGACTTTATATTTTATACATAGTAAGGGCGCTGATGACCTTAGTAGTTTAGCGCCCTTAAGCCGCATCTCATCATCATCATCATCACACCTCGCTTCCGAAACCCAACATCAGCCGAGCTGAAAGTGGCACTGAAGCAGCTACGCGCAGATGATAGCTTGGTCGACCTACCGGCCGACAAGGGGAATGCGACGGTCATCCTCTCCACCAATCAGTCCCAAGACAAGATGAAGCTACTCCTAGATGATCCGGCCTACAAGCTCCTAAAAAGGACCCCACGGCATCCATAGAACGTCGTATCAAACTTCTCATCAAGAATTCCAGCCTCACTCCGGATTCTAAGAAGTTTCTTTCACCCTCAGGCTCCAGACCGCCCAGAATGTATGGGCTGCCCAAGGTTCACAAAGCTGAGGTCCCTCTCCGACCCATTGTGAATGCCGTAGGCAGTCCTACACACAGACTAGCATGCCACCTATCCAACTTGCTGCAGCATTCAGTCGGGAGTTGCGCACATCATGTCAGAAATTCCGCTGAATTTGTTCATACACTTAACGTCATCACCGCTGCGCCAACTGATCTTCTCGTCAGTTTTGACGTAGTTTCTCTTTTCAATAGAGTTCTGCTTCCAGAAACCATACAACTCTTAACTGAACATTTTCCGACCGACATCACTGAACTGTTCCGACACACCTTGTCTTCCACCTTCTTCCAGTACATCGGCAACTTCTATGATCAAGTAGACGGCATAGCCATGTGCTCTCCACTGTCACCAGCTATAGCCAACTTCTTCTACATGGAGGACCCAGAACACGAAATTCTGGCCACCTCTCCACTGAAACATTTTCACTTCGTCAGATATGTCGACGACACTTTCGTTGTTTGGCCGCATGGCCCTTTCACACTACAGGACCTCCTGACACACATCAATAGCCTCCGGCCTCAGATCCAGTTCACCATGGAAGTTGAAAAGGACGGAACTCTGCCATTCTTAGAGATCCTAATATCTAAGAACAGCAACGGTACAGTTGGGCACGCTGTTTACCGCAAGCCCACACATACAGACCTCTACCTTAAGGCCAACAGTTTTAACCACAAATCACAAAAGATCGGCGTACTAAACACCTTGGCCCACAGAGCAGTCGCCATCTCGGATCCGAGCCATCTAACACAAGAACTGCGGCATTTAAAATACACCCTCCGACAAAACGGCTACTCCGATTATGACGTCACTACTGCACTCACCAAAGCCAAGAAAGCAAAGCCTACCACACAGTCAGCTCCAGAGATACCCACCGCCACAGCCTGCATTCCATACACCGGTATTCTATCCGGCAAAATCAGCAGAATCCTGGCCAAACACAACATCAGGAGCGTACACAAACCTCCTCCGAAGATAAAAAACCTAATCAGGCCAGTGAAAGACCAGCTAGGCCTCCAAGTACCGGGAGTCTATCGCATTCCCTGTGAATGTGGCGCCCCGTACATAGGACAAACAGGCAGGACCATAACTACCAGGGTCAAGGAGCATGAGAGATCTATCCGGCTAATGCAGCCATAAAATCTGGGTTGACTGAACACTGCTTTGATATGGACCACAGAGCCAACGTCCGCGAGACCACCATCGTTGCCCGGTGCAACCACTACTGGGAGCGCAGGGTCAAGGAGGCGTTGGTTATCGCCTCAGAGAAGGGCACGCCCAACCGGGATGCTGGTCTACAGCTCAGTTCCTCCTGGAAGGCGGCTACCAATATCGAAATTGACAGGCTGAAACGACACAGAAAACACAAAACACCGACACATTAGCTACCCCCCAAAGAAACGTGTTTTCTTCGAGGTCCGCCACTTTAAACACAGTGAAGGCCGGTTCGCGTTTTCTATTCATTTAAAATGCATACAGTAGAAGAATTCGTTAAAAAGCTAGCTTATGACATCTACAAAAGCTTACGCGTACACCACAATGATCTAGTCAAAGCATTAGGCAACTACGATTCCGTAAATTACAAGCATAACAGACCACTCTCGCTATTCGATAGAACGCTTTCGCGAGACGACACGCAAGAACAAATCCAACAGTTCTTAAACAATCTACTCCAAACATGACAAGGACACTGACCCAAGACTTCGTATTTCTATATCCCAGCACTAATCTTTCTCTTGCTTTCTACCCTTGTTTCAGCCCACGCCCGTCGCAGAGCCCTCAAGTCCTCAGCAACAGCTGAGGCGGCCCGGGAGAAGGGGCCTCCCAACGTGAACGACGTGCGCAACGTAAGACGGGCCGCTGCATTATGGAGTCGTTCACACAGACGACAATGGCTACCATCAGGACAACGAGCTCAACGAAGGACCGAGAAGGCCGGATCTCAAGACAGACGCCTGTGCCCGATTGACTGCACAGGACACAATACAAAATTGTTCAATTTATATAAATCTAATATAACAATAATAGTACAACCTAGCAGTAAGTTAATGCTAAGTCATGTGACACGCAGGCACTCCCTGCAAACAACACACATTTTAGATCTTAGGCATTATTTAACACATACTAGCAATATAAGAAACATACGCAAATAACCCACTGGTATTGCTCAGGTTCCATGGGCAATACCAGTAAGTAACATTTGACGCGCTCGCATGCAATGCATGCCAGCTAAGTAGCTATTCACATACTAACCGGGGTGCTATGCGGGACCCGACTAAAAGCATGCAAACAAATGCACGTTAACACAGCAATATACAATTAACTCGTGGTAGGGTTTTTAGTGGGTATTCCGCTTCTGAGCGGCGAGCCCCACATATCCCCCCAGCCATTGCACACCGGCTGGGGGTCGAATGCAATAATGCATTTTTCCCCCCACGGAAAAAAAAAAAATTTCTACGCACCGCGGTGCTATGCGGGACCCGACTAAAAGCATGCAAACAAATGCACGTTAACACTCAGGAATATACAATTAACTCGTGGTAGGGTTTTTTAGTGGGTATTCCGCTTCTGAGCGGCGAGCCTCACATATCCCCTCAGCCATTGCACACCGGCTGGGGGTCGAATGCAATAATGCATTTTTCCCCCCACGGAAAAAAAATTCTACGCAGTCCGTGCCAGCCGCCATGACAACGAGTATATAAACGGGCCCAAATTCAACATTTTGAGGCCGAGATGGCGAAGAAGAAGGTCCGCTCTGCCGCCGCTCCTGCTAAGGCAGCAACCTCTTCGTCTCCTCCAGCACCCGCTGAGGAGATCTCGGCAGTCGCCGCGTCACTCACCGGCATCCACGCTGCCGATTCTGGGCACCTCACAGCCTCCGCAGAGCCAGCCTGTGCCTCAAGGGAGGTGCAGTGCAGTCATCAGAGGTGTCCCGAGGGACCTGCCACCCAGGTTCCTCATCGCCGTAGCCCACCAGCAGTGGCCTTCAGCTCTGAAGGCCACTAGGATCATCGGAGCACGGGGACCCACTTCACTAGTTAGGTTGGAGTTTGCAGACCCTGGCGACTACGAAGCTGCATTGAGGGCGGGCCTGCCCTTGTTAGGGCGGTGCTTACGCATCGAGGCCAGCCGAGTGGAACGCCAGGCTCCCTGCAGACGCTGCTGTGCCTACGGGCACTGCGAGACGTCCTGCTCAGCACAGCCAAGGTGCCACTATTGTGGCGCCTCCAGCACCACTGCTGCGTGCCAGCAGCACGACCTGCGCCACCGACGCCGCTACTGCGCAACTTGTGGAGGAACGACCCACTTCACCGGCCAGGCGCCCTGCCCCCTGCATCCCCTCAGGAAGGCACCGCCGAAGCCACCAGCACCAACATCGCAGTCATCAGCAACTCCACAGACATCGACACCAGAACCATCACCAGCGCCGACAACACATCCTCAACGCAGATCCACGAGGAAATCCAGGGTTTGCGCGACGCCATTCAGGATCTCCATGCGGAGGTCCTGGACATTGGTGTGCGCATCGCGGCTCTGGACGACTTCATCACCACCACCACCACCGAGAAGCTCCAGGAATTGCAGTCCGCCATCACTGCTGGTACTACTCAGCAACAAACCACCGCCGCTGACCTGTTGGCCAAACTGCACCTCATCTCTGCACGGCTGCAAAACCTGGAGACCAGCTTCGAAGAAGGACGACCTTCACCATCATCACAACCACCAGAGAAGACACCGCTGGTCATCTCCAAGAGCCAGCAGTGAATTCTTGCACAATGCCGTGCGCTTGTGCAAGACCAGTCCAAACGACGACGGCCTCCAGAGCCAGAGTAAGTCCAGCTTCATCACCATCCCTTCGTAACATCTCCTTTTGAACCCACCTTTTCTATTACCATTTCCTAACCTCTAGGCTGCAGTCAGGGCAATTTGTCATGGCTGTAGGCTAGGACCGCACTTCACGCCGCTCCCGCCCATTGGGCGACAGCTGAGAATCTTTCGTTCGACTAACACGGGTGCTATGCGGGACCGTGCACCTTTCCTTTGAACTTCCTTACAAACCCACGACCTAACCGGTGGAGGAGTTTTTAGTGGGTATGCCGACGCCTCGGTGAGTCCCACACTCTCAGTCCCGACTCCCATCGGGGCTGGGGTAAGTGATTAAATCATTTTCTCCTCCACTCGAAAAAAGGGCCCAAATCAGCCCAAAACCCTATCTCCTACATTCCTCTCCACACCAAACAGGCTCGTCAGAGCAACTTCTTTACAATGCATCTCACCAAACACACATGAAGCACCAAACACCACGCATAAACAGCCAAGCACCTCAGCTCCAAGATCACCCAAGAGGCCACACACCAGGTCACACACTCTGCTCTCACAGTTCAGTTATGGCTAACGCCCCTACAGTAAACACAGTATACTGGAATTGCAACAACCTCCGACGCAAGCGTAAGGAATTAACAGAATTCCTATAAGTTAATTCAATACAGATAGCGCTACTCAATGAAACACATTTAGGGCCGACAGACCGTTTTACAATCCCGGGATATGCGGTATACAGAAATGACAGAAACAGAATGGGCGGCGGCACCGCCATCGCCATTCAAAAATCAATACAACACCACCAAGCCTTTGTACCAGCATTAACACGAATAGAAGCAACCGCGGTCAGAGTAAACCTACACAATACGGAGGTAACGTTCATCGCTGCATATAACCCTCCTGGGGACATCGACATTCATGATGTTAACTTACTAATGCAAACAGCAGAAAAAGTGGTAGTGGCAGGGGACCTCAACGGAAACACTTTCTTTGGAATTGCGAGACGGCGAACACGGCCGGCAATAAACTCCTCACTTACATTAACGCCACAAACATTCTTCTAGCAGGTCAGGAAGAACCAACGTTTATACCGAGAATAGCGAACCACAGGCCGGACATATTAGACATCGCCTTATTCAAAAACATACCATACAACACTAACACGCACACAATCAACGATCTAACTTCTGATCATCTCCTAGTACTATTGGAAATTGAAGCGCCAATCACATTTCAACGTGAGCCCGCACGACCCAATTACGGACAAGCAGACTGGGCAGCATTTGAAACCACACTAGAAACCACAATCAGAGATCACGCAATTGAAACACACGATACACACCACGAGGCAATCAATAACTTAGTAGTAGCGATCAAACAAGCAACCGAACAGCACGTCCCCAAGAGATACCCGACCTCAATTGTCACACGATTCCCTCGCGACACAAGACCAATAATTCAAGAAATAAATCGCGCCAGACGAAAATGGCAAAAATCTAGAGATTTAATACATCGTAATGAATACACGGAGCTAAACAGCCAAGCTAGCGAACACATTCGGGAATTTACTCGAAACAATGGAACGAAATACTAAATAATATCGACCAACACAGCCGTACTATCTGGAAGATCGCCAAAAGTCTTACACGAACACACACACAAGACCCTCCCCTCCACACCACCAACGGCATTGCCGAAACTGCCAGAGAAAAGGCCGAAGCTTTCGCAGATGCCCTCGAGGAAACCTTCAAACCGAATGCTACTCAGACAGATCGCGAAACTGTGACTGAAACGGAAGCAATAGCAGAAAACATACGCAGGGTGCAGACGCATAATAAAACACGCAGAACTAACGCGGGCGAAATTAAGTGGATTATTAACCATCTACCCACAAGAAAAGCCCCAGGGCCAGATGCAATATCCAACATAGTACTCAAGCATTTGCCGCCCAAAGCCCTAAAATTACTAGCAACCATATTTAATTACACACTTGAAAACGGATGCTTCCCTCCACAATGGAAAGAAGCCAGAATACTCCTCTTCCTTAAACCACGAAAAAGCCCATCACAACCAGAGAATTACAGGCCAATTAGCCTACTAAACACCACGAGCAAGGTACTCGAAAATGTTATACTAAAACGCATCACCACGAACATAATACGTAACAACGTCTTCATGGATGAACAATTCGGTTTTAGAGCACAACACTCGACAACACTACAACTCCTCCGAATGACCGAATCTATAACCAAAGTGTTAAACACAAAACGATCTACAGGCGCCATATTCTTAGATATGGAACGAGCGTTCGATCGGGTGTGGCATGCGGGTCTACTCAGAAAACCCATGTCGTTAGGTTTCGCGGACACACTATTAGCAATTATAAAAGACTACCTAACGAACAGGTCGTTCCGCAGAACAGTCGACATTGAAGTATCGACAAAACGACCAGTCAGGGCAGGGGTCAAACAATGGAGCATACTGGGACATGTTCTTTTCAATATTTACATAAATTACATACCAAAGACCACAAGAGTAGACAGGTACCTATATGCCAATGACACAGCCTTAGCCACACAATCGACCATGGCTAGAATCATCCATAATAGGCTGCAAATCACCCTAAACGAACTAGAGACATGGCTCACGAAGGGCGAATGAAAGTAAACACCAGAAAGAGCCAAGCCATAATATTCACAAAGCGAATTAAGCACCACCACAATAAACATGGCCTTCAGCCACTAAAATTTCGGCAGGAGCCAATAGAGTGGAAAAACACAATCACATACCTTGGAGTAATGATGTACCAGGGCCTCACATGGAAACAACACGTCAACACAGTCAGAGTAAAAGCGAATGCTCAACTAAACAGACTTTACCCAATAATTAACACTAACAGCACTTTAAAACTAGAAATGGGCACTACACTGCACAAGACACTAATCAGACCCATTCTAACATACGTTGCACCCGTATGGGGACATGCAGCCAAAATATAAACAGTGCAAAACAGAATCCTCCGCATTGTTGTCAGGCTGCCAGAAGTGGCACCAGCACTCCAACTACACGAGGAACTGAAAATACACTCCAGTGAGGAATTCATTAAAAGACTCAGCTTTAACTTGCATGAGAAAAAGAACAAAAATCACAATGAATTAATACAGACACCAGGTAACTACGACATAATTCACGACAAACATGCAAGGCCAAAGTCTGTATTTGAAAGAACAATAGGTCTCGGGGAGCCGGCAATAGATATCCAGCAATATCTAGACAATTTAGTTAATTACCCCTAGTTATCCATAACTGAACTTGAATAGCACACACACACACAATTGCACTAAAGCATTTCACCACCATAGCTGCCCTCAAGTCCTTGCGCTTACTGACAAGCCAAGGCGGATCCGGGTGATGAGGGCCCCCCCGCAAGGTGGCACTGGCTCGCACCTGCATTTTCAGGCAGGCAGCCGGTTGCGCACCCTATGTGAGCCAGCTTACCAAAAAGGACATGATTGATAAATGCATAATGACAACCCCAGCCTTGGGGAGAAACACCAATTAATAACTTTCAACACACCACAGGACGACGCCAAATGGCGGAAAGCAATCCAAACGACCATGTTCCTACAGGGCATTAAATACATTGTACATACACACATACTCCTCTGTATATAGCGCCACCTTGTACACTAAAACAAAGTAATATGTATATATATATGAATATGCATTCATGTGCAACATGTTCTAGCTTAACATGGAGACGCAGCCTCCGGCTCAGCCAACCACTGACTCGCATATAAGATCATCTTGTGATGTACGACGGAGACCCACACCGAGGACGCAGCGCTACGGCGTGAATAAGGACACCTAAAACTACATCAAGAACAATACCCCTGGAATATCCTCACACAACACACACTACTCCTAACAATCCTCTCCTGGAATCCGCAAGGGGGCAGACTAGGCTTCGGTAAAGCCTGTCTCCCAGCTCCCAATAACTAACCCCACTGGTTAACGCCCTACGAGCCAGTTTACATTTTTCTCCATGGTCTGCGCGGGTGCTTCAGGCGGTACCGCAGCAAACCTTTCTTTCCACTCCGGTGGAGGAGTTTTTAGTGGGTATGCCGACGACTCGGTGAGTCCCACACTCTCAGTCCCGACTCCCATCGGGGCTGAGGTCAGTGATTAAATCATTTTCTCCTCCACTCGAAAAACGGGCCCAAAAGATTCCGGCAGAGGCAGCGAGAGGGAGAGGTCACTGCTGCGGCGAGATGAGAAGCGGCGAGAGCAGCAGCAAGCGACGAGCGCCCCCGAGGCCAGCCGAGCGCTCCCGAGTCCGGCGAGTGGCCAGCCAGCAGTACCACACCACTCCAGTGCCTGCGGTCTAACAGCTTAGCAGGGTAGAAAGACGCGATCGTAGCCAACAGTCTCTCGACTGGTACCAAGGCACCTTCGGGCAGATCCTCTGTCTTTCGGGCTCTTTACCGCACTCTATCTTTTCTATCTCTTCAACTATCTGTATTTTTCTCTTTTCTATCTAGAATTTAAGATACCGGCTAGGTTCCCTATATTTAAGATAGGCGCTTCTTGCTGCTGACACCATAAATTGAGAGCAGAGGTCCACTTATATCGAGTGTCACAGCAGCAGACTCACTAGGCTTTATTCATCTTCTTTTTCTTCTTCTTATTAGCTAAGCTGATCTAAGGAAGCTTCCATATACTTAAGAACACAGACACTCTCTCATACACATTCAAATCTTCATCAATACACACCTATAACTTGAAAGATGGACAAAGTTGGAAACCAGCCCAAAACCCTATCTCCTTCATCCCTCTCCACACCAAACAGGCTCGTCAGAGCATCTACACTAGAGTTCCTCTCACCAAACACACATAAAGCACCAAACGCCACGCATAAACAGCCAAGCACCTCAGCTCCAAGTTCACCCAAGAGGCTACACACCAGGTCACACACACAGGCAAAACACAAAATCACACAAGTCACGTTGAGTCAAACACAAGAAACACTGAAGCAGCTCGCAAACACAGAAAATAAACAAACAACACCCTCAAAAACACCCACACCACAACAAACACAGCACACTGCACCCTCACAAACAGACAGCTTGCTTGCAACCGTCACACCACCAAATACCACACATCAAAGCCAGCACACCATTGAAATATCACAAACACCCACACAGAACATACCAGATACAGACATCCGCTATCCCACTCCTCCACCACCAGCTCACTCACCCATCCCAAACACGTACGCTGATGCTGTTAGGACACCCCCTAACACAAACACATACACTGAGTACAGGTCAGATTTGGCACCCGTGTACGTAAATAAAAGCCAGGCAACAAGACTACACACCATCACACAAAGATTTGATAGGAAGTACAAACCAAAACAAAGATACACCATACAGACCGCACAACGCTCCGGTGACTACGCGCTCCAAATGTTCAGTTTAAGTGACTATCATAGTATGATAGATCACCTCAAAGCAGAGGGTGTACAATTTTACTTATGCACCAACCCAGAACGCAGGACTACTAGATTTGTCATCAAAGGACTGTGCGCCCCGTTCACCGGAGAAAACATAAAGCAGGAACTGGCTTACCAGAAATTTGAGGCCATTAGGGCAGTGCAAATGCACTCTAGGAATAGGATTAGGCACCCCCTCCCTATGTTCCTAGTGGAACTCGAGGACACCACTGAGAATAGAAAGATCCTCGGCCTCAAATACCTCGCCCATTTCAGAGTTAGGGTTGAAGAATATAGGACCGCTCCAGAGCCAAACCAATGCAAGCGTTGCCAACAGCTGTGGCATACGCAACAAAATGTGAGGCCCCAACAGAAGTATGCGCCAAATGTACAGGTCCCCACCCCTCCTACAGCTGCAAAGTGCCCATAGGGAAACGCAAATGCGCCCTCTGTGGTGAGAAAGGTCATGGAGCAACATGGCGCGGTTGCACCAAGCACCTTACAGCACTAAAGAAGGCAAGGCCAAGGGTACAGCCTGGAACCCCCCCCCCAACACACTAGAGTCACTGAACGCCAAAGCTCCTCCCAGGATGGCCCGCCAAACGCAGAAGGGCAATGGTATTTACAGGACCGCCGCGGTAGAAAACAACCAGCACCCGGCCCTTCTGCTGCCGTGAATGAGCGGGTCGCGCCCGCCCAAGCAACGGCACACCCAAATTGACCACACTATACAGCACAGGCATAACATAAACAGAAGCAGACACAACCAAACCACAAACACAGCAGATCCCCCCTCACCTTGAGGAATCGAGCATATTGATTCCAGAGTCGCTGTCCAATCGAGAAGCATTCGAAAACGGCCTTGCTATGCCAGAATTTCTCACACAATTAGGACTGCCAGACATCGACATAGGCTGGGACTGTTTCCAGACCCACGCCAGATGGCGCTTGGAGATGCAAGCTGCACCCAACTGCAACCCAGTCTACATCTTTAACTATCTATCAAGGTACATAGGAATGCTTTCACAGTTCAATTATGGCTAACGCCCCTACACTAAACACAGTATACTGGAATTGCAACAACCTCCGACGCAAGCGTAAGGAATTAACAGAATTCCTACAAGAATTCCCCGAGACAAGGCCGAAGGTTTCGCAGATGCCCTCAAGGAATCCTTCAAACCGAATGCCTCTCAGGCAGATCGCGAATTTGTGACTGAAACGGAAGCAATAGCAGAAAACATACGCAGGGTGCAGACGCATAATAAAACACGTAGAACTAACGCGGGCGAAATTAAGTGGATTATTAGTCATCTACCCACAAGAAAAGCCCCAGGGCCGGATGAAATACCCAACATAGTACTCAAGCATTTGCCGCCCAAAGCCCAAAAACTACTAGCAACCATATTTAATTATACAATTGAAAACGGGTGCTTCCCTCCACAATGGAAAGAAGCCAGAATGTTCCTCTTCCTTAAACCACGAAAAAGCCCATCACAACCAGAGAATTACAGGCCAATTAGCCTACTAAACACCATGAGCAAGGTACTCGAAAAAGTTATACTAAAAGGCATCATCATGCACATAATACGTAACAACATTCTCATCGATGAACAATTCGGTTTTAGAGCACAATACTCGACAACACTACAACTCCTCCGAATGACCGAATCTATAACCAAAGGGTTGAACACAAAACGATCTACAGGCGCCATATTCTTAGACATAGAACGAGCGTTCGATCGGGTGTGGCATGCGGGTCTACTCAGAACACTCATGTCGTTAGGTTTCGCGGACACACTATTAGCAATTATAAAAGACTACCTAACGAACAGGTCGTTCCGCAGAACAGTCGACATTGAAGTATCGACAATACGACCAATCAGGGCAGGGGTCCCACAAGGGAGCCTACTGGGACCTATTTTTTTCAACATTTACATAAATGACATACCAAAGACCACAAGAGTAGACAGGTACCTATATGCCGATGACACAGCTTTAGCCACACAATAGACCATGCCTAGAATCATAAATAATAGGTTGCAAATCACCCTAAACGAACTAGAAAAATGGCGCACGAAGTGGCGAATGAAAGTAAACACCAGAAAGAGCCAAGCCATAATACTCACAAAGCGAATTATGCACCGCCACAATAAACATGGCCTTCAGCTACTAACATTTCGGCAAGAGCCAATAGACTGGAAAAACACAATCACATACCTTGGAGTAACGATGGACCAGGGCTTCACATGGAAACAACACGTCAACACAGTCAGAGTAAACGCGAATGCTCAACTAAACAGACTTTACCCAATAATTAACACTAACAGCACTTTAAAACTAGAAATGGGCACTACACTGCACAAGACACTAATCAGACCCATTCTAACATACGTTGCACCCGTATGGGGCATGCAGCCAAAATATAAACAGTGCAAAACAGATACTCCGCATTGTTGTCAGGCTGCCAGAAGTGGCACCAGCACTCCAACTACACGAGGAACTGAAAATACACTCCATTGAGGAATTCATTAAAAGACTCAGCTTTAACTTGCATGAGAAAAAGAACAAAAATCACAATGAATTAATACAGACACCAGGTAACTACGACATAATTCACGACAAACATGCAAGGCCAAAGTCTGTATTTGAAAGAACAATAGGTCTCGGGGAGCCGGCAATAGATATCCAGCAATATCTAGACAATTCAGTTAACTACCCCTACGTTATCCATAACTGAACTTGAATAGCACACACACACACAATTGCACTAAAGCATTTCACCACCATAGCTGCCCTCAAGTCCTTGCGCTTACTGACAAGCCAAGGCGGATCCAGGTGATGAGGGCCCCCCCGCAAGGTGGCACTGGCTCGCACCTGCATTTTCAGGCAGGCAGCCGGTTGCGCACCCTATGTGAGCCAGCTTACCAAAAAGGACATGATTGATAAATGCATAATGACAACCCCAGCCTTGGGGAGAAACACCAATTAATAACCTTCAACACACCACAGGACGACGCCAAATGGCGGAAAGCAATCCAAACGACCATGCCCCTACAGGACATTATATACTTTGTACATACACACATACTCCTCTGTATATAGCGCCACCTTGTACACTAAAACAAAGTAATATGTATATATATATGAATATGCATTCATGTGCAACATGTTCTAGCTTAACATGGAGACGCAGCCTCCGGCTCAGCCAACCACTGACTCGCATATAAGATCATCTTGTGATGTACGACGGAGACCCACACCGAGGACGCAGCGCTACGGCGTGAATAAGGACACCTAAAACTACATCAAGAACAATACCCCTGGAATATCCTCACACAACACACACTACTCCTAACAATCCTCTCCTGGAATCCGCTAGGGGGCAGGCTAGGTTTCGGTAAAGCCTGTCTCCCAGCTCCCAATAACTAACTCCACTGGTTAACGCCCTGCGAGCCAGTTTACATTTTTCTCCATGGTCTGCGCGGGTGCTTCAGGCGGTACCGCAGCAAACCCTTCTTTCCACTCCGGTGGAGGAGTTTTTAGTGGGTATGCCGACGACTCGGTGAGTCCCACACTCTCAGTCCCGACTCCCATCGGGGCTGAGGTCAGTGATTAAATCATTTTCTCCTCCACTCGAAAAAAAGGCCCAAAAGTTTCCGGCCGAGGCAGCGAGAGGGAGAGGTCACTGCTGCGGCGAGATGAGAAGCGGCGAGAGCAGCAGCAAGCGGCGAGCGCCCCCGAGGCCAGCCGAGCGCTCCTGAGTCCGGCGAATGGCCAGCCAGCAGTACCACACCACTCCAGTGCCTGCGGTCTAACAGCTTAGTAGGGTAGAAAGACACGATCGTAGCCAACAGTCTCTCGACTGGTACCAAGGCGCCTTCGGGCAGATCCTCTGTCTTTCGGGCTCTTTACCGCACTCTATCTTTCCTATATCTTCAACTATCTGCATTTTCCTCTTTTCTATCTAGAATTTAAGATACCGGCTAGGTTCCCTATATTTAAGATAGGCGCTGCTTGCTGCTGACACCATAAATTGAGAGCAGAGGTCCACTTATATCGAGTGTCACAGCAGCAGACTCACTAGGCTTTATTCATCTTCTTTTTCTTCTTCTTATTAGCTAAGCTGATCTAAGCAAGCTTTCATATACTTAAGAACACAGACACTCTCTCATACACATTCAAATCTTCATCAATACACACCTATAACTTGAAAGATGGACAAAGTTGGAAACCAGCCCAAAACCCTATCTCCTTCATCCCTCTCCACACCAAACAGGCTCGTCAGAGCATCTACACTAGAGTTCCTCTCACCAAACACACATAAAGCACCAAACGCCACGCATAAACAGCCAAGCACCTCAGCTCCAAGTTCACCCAAGAGGCTACACACCAGGTCACACACACAGGCAAAACACAAAATCACACAAGTCACGTTGAGTCAAACACAAGAAACACTGAAGCAGCTCTGAAACACAGAAAATAAACAAACAACACCCTCAAAAACACCCACACCACAACAAACACAGCACACTGCACCCTCACAAACAGACAGCTTGCTTGCAACTGTCACACCACCAAATACCACACATCAAAGCCAGCACACCATTGAAATATCACAAACACCCACACAGAACATACCAGATACAGACATCCACTATCCCACTCCTCCACCACCAGCTCACTCACCCATCCCAAACACGTACGCTGATGCTGTTAGGACACCCCCTAACACAAACACATACACTGAGTACAGGTCAGATTTGGCACCCGTGTACGTAAATAAAAGCCAGGCAACAAGACTACAGACCATCACACAAAGATTTGATAGGAAGTACAAACCAAAACAAAGATACACCATACAGACCGCACAACGCTCCGGTGACTACGCGCTCCAAATGTTCAGTTTAAGTGACTATCATAGTATGATAGATCACCTCAAAGCAGAGGGTGTACAATTTTACTTATGCACCAACCCAGAACGCAGGACTACTAGATTTGTCATCAAAGGACTGTGCGCCCCGTTCACCGGAGAACACATAAAGCAGGAACTGGCTTACCAGAAATTTGAGGCCATTAGGGCAGTGCAAATGCACTCTAGGAATAGGATTAGGCACCCCCTCCCTATGTTCCTAGTGGAACTCGAGGACACCACTGAGAATAGAAAGATCCTCGGCCTCAAATACCTCGCCCATTTCAGAGTTAGGGTTGAAGAATATAGGACCGCTCCAGAGCCAAAACAATGCAAGCGTTGCCAACAGCTGTGGCATAAGCAACAAAATGTGAGGCCCCAACAGAAGTATGCGCCAAATGTACAGGTCCCCACCCCTCCTACAGCTGCAAAGTGCCCATAGGGGAACGCAAATGCGCCCTCTGTGGTGAGAAAGGTCATGGAGCAACATGGCGCGGTTGCACCAAGCACCTTACAGCACTAAAGAAGGCAAGGCCAAGGGTACAGCCTGGAACCCCCCCCAACACACTAGAGTCACTGAACGCCAAAGCTCCTCCCAGGATGGCCCGCCAAACGCAGAAGGGCAATGGTATTTACAGGACCGCCGCGGTAGAAAACAACCAGCACCCGGCCCTTCTGCTGCCGTGAATGAGCGGGTCGCGCCCGCCCAAGCAACGGCACACCCAAATTGACCACACTATACAGCACAGGCATAACATAAACAGAAGCAGACACAACCAAACCACAAACACAGCAGATCCCCCCTCACCTTGAGGAATCGAGCATATTGATTCCAGAGTCGCTGTCCAATCGAGAAGCATTCGAAAACGGCCTTGCTATGGCAGAATTTCTCACACAATTAGGACTGCCAGACATCGACATAGGCTGGGACTGTTTCCAGACCCACGCCAGATGGCGCTTGGAGATGCTAGCTGCACCCAACTGCAACCCAGTCTACATCTTTAACTATCTATCAAGGTACATAGGAATGCTTTCACAGTTCAATTATGGCTAACGCCCCTACACTAAACACAGTATACTGGAATTGCAACAACCTCCGACGCAAGCGTAAGGAATTAACAGAATTCCTACAAGAATTCCCCGAGACAAGGCCGAAGGTTTCGCAGATGCCCTCAAGGAATCCTTCAAACCGAATGCCTCTCAGGCAGATCGCGAATTTGTGACTGAAACGGAAGCAATAGCAGAAAACATACGCAGGGTGCAGACGCATAATAAAACACGTAGAACTAACGCGGGCGAAATTAAGTGGATTATTAGTCATCTACCCACAAGAAAAGCCCCAGGGCCGGATGAAATACCCAACATAGTACTCAAGCATTTGCCGCC
This sequence comes from Deroplatys truncata, assembly GCA_030765065.1. Taxonomy (NCBI): domain Eukaryota; kingdom Metazoa; phylum Arthropoda; class Insecta; order Mantodea; family Mantidae; genus Deroplatys; species Deroplatys truncata. The sequence continues at coordinate 4,257,377 of CM060990.1, read as the reverse complement.
CAAAGCCCTAAAACTACTAGCAACCATATTTAATTATACAATTGAAAACGGGTGCTTCCCTCCACAATGGAAAGAAGCCAGAATGTTCCTCTTCCTTAAACCACGAAAAAGCCCATCACAACCAGAGAATTACAGGCCAATTAGCCTACTAAACACCATGAGCAAGGTACTCGAAAAAGTTATACTAAAAGGCATCATCATGCACATAATACGTAACAACATTCTCATCGATGAACAATTCGGTTTTAGAGCACAATACTCGACAACACTACAACTCCTCCGAATGACCGAATCTATAACCAAAGGGTTGAACACAAAACGATCTACAGGCGCCATATTCTTAGACATAGAACGAGCGTTCGATCGGGTGTGGCATGCGGGTCTACTCAGAACACTCATGTCGTTAGGTTTCGCGGACACACTATTAGCAATTATAAAAGACTACCTAACGAACAGGTCGTTCCGCAGAACAGTCGACATTGAAGTATCGACAATACGACCAATCAGGGCAGGGGTCCCACAAGGGAGCCTACTGGGACCTATTTTTTTCAACATTTACATAAATGACATACCAAAGACCACAAGAGTAGACAGGTACCTATATGCCGATGACACAGCTTTAGCCACACAATAGACCATGCCTAGAATCATAAATAATAGGTTGCAAATCACCCTAAACGAACTAGAAAAATGGCGCACGAAGTGGCGAATGAAAGTAAACACCAGAAAGAGCCAAGCCATAATACTCACAAAGCGAATTATGCACCGCCACAATAAACATGGCCTTCAGCTACTAACATTTCGGCAAGAGCCAATAGACTGGAAAAACACAATCACATACCTTGGAGTAACGATGGACCAGGGCTTCACATGGAAACAACACGTCAACACAGTCAGAGTAAACGCGAATGCTCAACTAAACAGACTTTACCCAATAATTAACACTAACAGCACTTTAAAACTAGAAATGGGCACTACACTGCACAAGACACTAATCAGACCCATTCTAACATACGTTGCACCCGTATGGGGCATGCAGCCAAAATATAAACAGTGCAAAACAGATACTCCGCATTGTTGTCAGGCTGCCAGAAGTGGCACCAGCACTCCAACTACACGAGGAACTGAAAATACACTCCATTGAGGAATTCATTAAAAGACTCAGCTTTAACTTGCATGAGAAAAAGAACAAAAATCACAATGAATTAATACAGACACCAGGTAACTACGACATAATTCACGACAAACATGCAAGGCCAAAGTCTGTATTTGAAAGAACAATAGTTCTCGGGGAGCCGGCAATAGATATCCAGCAATATCTAGACAATTCAGTTAACTACCCCTACGTTATCCATAACTGAACTTGAATAGCACACACACACACAATTGCACTAAAGCATTTCACCACCATAGCTGCCCTCAAGTCCTTGCGCTTACTGACAAGCCAAGGCGGATCCAGGTGATGAGGGCCCCCCCGCAAGGTGGCACTGGCTCGCACCTGCATTTTCAGGCAGGCAGCCGGTTGCGCACCCTATGTGAGCCAGCTTACCAAAAAGGACATGATTGATAAATGCATAATGACAACCCCAGCCTTGGGGAGAAACACCAATTAATAACCTTCAACACACCACAGGACGACGCCAAATGGCGGAAAGCAATCCAAACGACCATGCCCCTACAGGACATTATATACTTTGTACATACACACATACTCCTCTGTATATAGCGCCACCTTGTACACTAAAACAAAGTAATATGTATATATATGAATATGCATTCATGTGCAACATGTTCTAGCTTAACATGGAGACGCAGCCTCCGGCTCAGCCAACCACTGACTCGCATATAAGATCATCTTGTGATGTACGACGGAGACCCATTCCGAGGACGCAGCGCTACGGCGTGAATAAGGACACCTAAAACTACATCAAGAACAATACCCCTGGAATATCCTCACACAACACACACTACTCCTAACAATCCTCTCCTGGAATCCGCTAGGGGGCAGGCTAGGTTTCGGTAAAGCCTGTCTCCCAGCTCCCAATAACTAACTCCACTGGTTAACGCCCTGCGAGCCAGTTTACATTTTTCTCCATGGTCTGCGCGGGTGCTTCAGGCGGTACCGCAGCAAACCCTTCTTTCCACTCCGGTGGAGGAGTTTTTAGTGGGTATGCCGACGACTCGGTGAGTCCCACACTCTCAGTCCCGACTCCCATCGGGGCTGAGGTCAGTGATTAAATCATTTTCTCCTCCACTCGAAAAAAAGGCCCAAAAGTTTCCGGCCGAGGCAGCGAGAGGGAGAGGTCACTGCTGCGGCGAGATGAGAAGCGGCGAGAGCAGCAGCAAGCGGCGAGCGCCCCCGAGGCCAGCCGAGCGCTCCTGAGTCCGGCGAATGGCCAGCCAGCAGTACCACACCACTCCAGTGCCTGCGGTCTAACAGCTTAGTAGGGTAGAAAGACACGATCGTAGCCAACAGTCTCTCGACTGGTACCAAGGCGCCTTCGGGCAGATCCTCTGTCTTTCGGGCTCTTTACCGCACTCTATCTTTCCTATATCTTCAACTATCTGCATTTTCCTCTTTTCTATCTAGAATTTAAGATACCGGCTAGGTTCCCTATATTTAAGATAGGCGCTGCTTGCTGCTGACACCATAAATTGAGAGCAGAGGTCCACTTATATCGAGTGTCACAGCAGCAGACTCACTAGGCTTTATTCATCTTCTTTTTCTTCTTCTTATTAGCTAAGCTGATCTAAGCAAGCTTTCATATACTTAAGAACACAGACACTCTCTCATACACATTCAAATCTTCATCAATACACACCTATAACTTGAAAGATGGACAAAGTTGGAAACCAGCCCAAAACCCTATCTCCTTCATCCCTCTCCACACCAAACAGGCTCGTCAGAGCATCTACACTAGAGTTCCTCTCACCAAACACACATAAAGCACCAAACGCCACGCATAAACAGCCAAGCACCTCAGCTCCAAGTTCACCCAAGAGGCTACACACCAGGTCACACACACAGGCAAAACACAAAATCACACAAGTCACGTTGAGTCAAACACAAGAAACACTGAAGCAGCTCTGAAACACAGAAAATAAACAAACAACACCCTCAAAAACACCCACACCACAACAAACACAGCACACTGCACCCTCACAAACAGACAGCTTGCTTGCAACTGTCACACCACCAAATACCACACATCAAAGCCAGCACACCATTGAAATATCACAAACACCCACACAGAACATACCAGATACAGACATCCACTATCCCACTCCTCCACCACCAGCTCACTCACCCATCCCAAACACGTACGCTGATGCTGTTAGGACACCCCCTAACACAAACACATACACTGAGTACAGGTCAGATTTGGCACCCGTGTACGTAAATAAAAGCCAGGCAACAAGACTACAGACCATCACACAAAGATTTGATAGGAAGTACAAACCAAAACGAAGATACACCATACAGACCGCACAACGCTCCGGTGACTACGCGCTCCAAATGTTCAGTTTAAGTGACTATCATAGTATGATAGATCACCTCAAAGCAGAGGGTGTACAATTTTACTTATGCACCAACCCAGAACGCAGGACTACTAGATTTGTCATCAAAGGACTGTGCGCCCCGTTCACCGGAGAACACATAAAGCAGGAACTGGCTTACCAGAAATTTGAGGCCATTAGGGCAGTGCAAATGCACTCTAGGAATAGGATTAGGCACCCCCTCCCTATGTTCCTAGTGGAACTCGAGGACACCACTGAGAATAGAAAGATCCTCGGCCTCAAATACCTCGCCCATTTCAGAGTTAGGGTTGAAGAATATAGGACCGCTCCAGAGCCAAAACAATGCAAGCGTTGCCAACAGCTGTGGCATACGCAACAGAAATGTGAGGCCCCAACAGAAGTATGCGCCAAATGTACAGGTCCCCACCCCTCCTACAGCTGCAAAGTGCCCATAGGGGAACGCAAATGCGCCCTCTGTGGTGAGAAAGGTCATGGAGCAACATGGCGCGGTTGCACCAAGCACCTTACAGCACTAAAGAAGGCAAGGCCAAGGGTACAGCCTGGAACCCCCCCCCCCAACACACTAGAGTCACTGAACGCCAAAGCTCCTCCCAGGATGGCCTGCCAAACGCAGAAGGGCAATGGTATTTACAGGACCGCCGCGGTAGAAAACAACCAGCACCCGGCCCTTCTGCTGCCGTGAATGAGCGGGTCGCGCCCGCCCAAGCAACGGCACACCCAAATTGACCACACTATACAGCACAGGCATAACATAAACAGAAGCAGACACAACCAAACCACAAACACAGCAGATCCCCCCTCACCTTGAGGAATCGAGCATATTGATTCCAGAGTCGCTGTCCAATCGAGAAGCATTCGAAAACGGCCTTGCTATGCCAGAATTTCTCACACAATTAGGACTGCCAGACATCGACATAGGCTGGGACTGTTTCCAGACCCACGCCTGATGGCGTTTGGAGATGCTAGCTGCAGCCAACTGCAACCCAGTCTACATCTTTAACTATCTATCAAGGTACATAGGAATGCTTTCACAGTTCAATTATGGCTAACGCCCCTACACTAAACACAGTATACTGGAATTGCAACAACCTCCGACGCAAGCGTAAGGAATTAACAGAATTCCTACAAGAATTCCCCGAGACAAGGCCGAAGGTTTCGCAGATGCCCTCAAGGAATCCTTCAAACCGAATGCCTCTCAGGCAGATCGCGAATTTGTGATTGAAACGGAAGCAATAGCAGAAAACATACGCAGGGTGCAGACGCATAATAAAACACGTAGAACTAACCCGGGCGAAATTAAGTGGATTATTAGTCATCTACCCACAAGAAAAGCCCCAGGGCCGGATGAAATACCCAACATAGTACTCAAGCATTTGCCGCCCAAAGCCCTAAAACTACTAGCAACCATATTTAATTATACAATTGAAAACGGGTGCTTCCCTCCACAATGGAAAGAAGCCAGAATGTTCCTCTTCCTTAAACCACGAAAAAGCCCATCACAACCAGAGAATTACAGGCCAATTAGCCTACTAAACACCATGAGCAAGGTACTCGAAAAAGTTATACTAAAAGGCATCATCATGCACATAATACGTAACAACATTCTCATCGATGAACAATTGGGTTTTAGAGCACAATACTCGACAACGCTACAACTCCTCCGAATGACCGAATCTATAACCAAAGGGTTGAACACAAAATGATCTACAGGCGCCATATTCTTAGACATAGAACGAGCGTTCGATCGGGTGTGGCATGCGGGTCTACTCAGAACATTCATGTCGTTAGGTTTCGCGGACACACTATTAGCAATTATAAAAGACTACCTAACGAACAGGTCGTTCCGCAGAACAGTCGACATTGAAGTATCGACAATACGACCAATCAGGGCAGGGGTCCCACGAGGTAGCCTACTGGGACCTATTTTTTTCAACATTTACATAAATGACATACCAAAGACCACAAGAGTAGACAGGTACCTATATGCCGATGACACAGCTTTAGCCACACAATAGACCATGCCTAGAATCATAAATAATAGGTTGCAAATCACCCTAAACGAACTAGAAACATGGCTCACGAAGTGGCGAATGAAAGTAAACACCAGAAAGAGCCAAGCCATAATACTCACAAAGCGAATTATGCACCGCCACAATAAACATGGCCTTCAGCTACTAACATTTCGGCAAGAGCCAATAGACTGGAAAAACACAATCACATACCTTGGAGTAACGATGGACCAGGGCTTCACATGGAAACAACACGTCAGCACAGTCAGAGCAAAAGCGAATGCTCAACTAAACAGACTTTACCCAATAATTAACACTAACAGCACTTTAAAACTAGAAATGGGCACTACACTGTACAAGACACTAATCAGACCCATTCTAACATACGCTGCACCCGTATGGGGATATGCAGCCAAAATACATATAAAAAGGCCCCAAACAATGCAAAACAGAGTACTCCGCATTTTTGCCAGGCTGCCAGAAGTGGCCTCAGCACTCCAACTACACGAGGAACTGAAAATACACTCCATCGATGAATTCATTAAGAGACTCAGCTTTAACTTGCATGAGAAAAAGAATAAAAATAACAATGAATTAATATAGGCACTAGGTAACTACGACACAATTCATGACAAAACACGCAAGGTCACTGTCTGTATTTGAAAGAACAATTGGTCTCGGGGAGCCGGCAATAGATATCCAGCAATGTCTAGACAATTTAGGTAATTACCCCGACGTTATCCATAACTGAACTTTGAATAGCACACACACACACAATTTTACTAAAGCATTCCAGCACCTACAGCTGCCCTCAAGTCCTTGCGCTTACTGACAAGCCAGGGCGGATCCGGGGGATGAGGGGCCCCCGCAAGGTGGCACTGGCTCGCACCTGCATTTTCAAGCAGGCAGCCTGCCGGTTGCGCACCCTATGTGACCCAGCTTACCAAAAGGACATGATTGATAAATTCATAATGACAACCCCAGCATTGGGGAGAAACACCAATTAATAACTTTAAACACACCACAGGACGACGCCAAATGGTGTAAAACAATCCAAACGACAATGCCCATACAGGGCATTAAATAAATTGTACATATACACATACTCCTCTGTATATAGCGCCACCTCGTAATACACTAACACAAAGTAATGTATATATACAAATATGCTTTCCTGTGCAATATGTTCTAGCTTAACATGGAGAAGCAGCCCCCGGCTCAGCCAACCACTGACTCGCATACAAGATCAACTTGTGATGTACGACGGAGACTCTCTCAGAGGACGCAGCGCTACGGCGTGAATAAGGACACTATAACTACCACAAGAACACTACCCCTGGAATATCCTCACACAACACACACTACTCATAACAATCCTCTCCTGGAATCCGCTAGGGGGCAGCCTGGGCCTCGGTCAAGCCTGTCTCCCAGCTCCCAATAACTAACTCCACTGGTTAACGCACTGCGAGCCAGTTTATATTTTTCTGCATGGAATGCGCGGGTGCATCAGGCGGTACCGCAGCAAACCTTTCTTTCCACTCCGGTGGAGGAGATTTTAGTGGGTATGCCGACGACGCGGTGAGTCCCACACTCTTAGTACCGACTCCCATCGGGGTTGAGGTCAGTGATTAAATAATTTTCTCCTCCACTCGAAAAAAGGGCCCAAAATACCGATCCAATCATTCAGCATCCTGAAGATGGGAGAGATGTACGCTCCCGAAACGTCGATGTCTCCACATCACTTCACCTGGCTTGAAGCGCGAGAACGTCTAGAGCAGTGTAAAGAAACTTATATTTTGACTAATTGTAAAAGAATCATGTAATCAATTCAAGGTTTGCCGATCGATCACGAAATTACTCAGAGGGAATTGTTTCGGGCAAGACATACACAGTGTAATATTATTGTATAATATGAAATGTGTATGGGGGCATTTGAAGCCGAAATTATAAAGTCAATAATTATCATAATAAAATTGAGGATGGTGATATAAAATAAATAATAAAATATTTAATTTCAGTGTATGTATAAAAAGGAGAAGCATTGGAAAATTGTTGACTGTTAAAAGCGACAGAAAGACCAGATAGGCACAGTTTAGCTAGTTAGGGACCAGCCCCAGGTATAAAGGGTAAAATAGCTGAAGCCAGTTTCTCTTGGAATTTATGGGCACAGATGCACTGGCCGGGATGAGAAGGTCATTAGAGGCTTCATGACGCTAAGTTTGAGGAGAGTTTTGAGGGGAGAGAGGGGAAGTTAGGAGTTTTTCCTCTTTGTAGCGCGGTGGTGAAATTCATTCTGTCCTGAGCGATCGGGGAAAGCGGGTCGACATTCTCGTCGAGTTGTGAACATTGGCGCCGAACACGCCAGAGGGCAGAACGTTCAGCTATAGTTAATAATCTTTGGTCTTGGTAAAGACACAAGCATCGTATGAATTTAAAAGTGGTCGGCAAACCTTAAGTTTTATTTTAAATGGTGAAAATAAAAGTGCTCCAAGAAAGCGTTCGTGTTTCTCTGTACACATCCACGCATACCCATTGATTAAAATCTAATGCTCGAGCAGCCGTGGCAAAGTATAAAAGAACAACTAGGAGGAGAAACGCAGCAATCGTGAGGCAAATGTATTGCTTCATTGTTGAAGGACGTAGCGTGGCTCCGTCATAGCATATTTACCACCTATAATGCGCACTTAACGGAGGTAAGAGACATTCCTACCTTGTGATGAACTTGTAAACGCTTCTGCCGATAAAAACCCTTACAAGCGCTTGAAGGCTAGTTTCATAATTAAAGGGACGTATATATTTCACTATGGTAAATGGGTGAAATAAAATGTCCAAAGCTCAAATTTCACGTTATAAAAATACGCAAGTATTACCTTCTTTTCTGCATATAGTTTTAGTTATGCGATTGCCGTAAAATATTAATTTTTCTGCATCCAAAACAAGTTTCCACAATAAGTATTGCCTTTTACCTGAATACCTACCATATTCGTTTAGTGAAAATAGTCGAATCGTTTACATAAAATAGTATGCTCTAGGATTTCTGAGTCGTTCATTCAGAATCTTTAAATGAATGTTTATCTCATTCCTTATATATTTTTCTTTTTTTTAACTTAAGTAAAATATTACAAAACAAAGAGCCTAAAATGCATTGTTCATGCAAGTAGCATGTATTACAATTCAACATTTCTTGCATGTATCTTCAATAATTTGCAATTATAATGAAAATCTTGTGAATGTTACAGAAAATAAATAAGAAAACAAGAATTCAGTTCATAAAAAGTAGAATTCTCAGGCTCATAAGGACATCGTTGATAGTGATGATGATATTTAAATATTCCCTCACCAGATTAAACAGAAAATTGCTTAATGCACATAAAATGATTGAAAAATGTAACGTTTTGACCCTGAAAGGTGAATCTTACTCATTAGAATAGTGTGGTGGTTGTTGCATGTCTGTCTGAAAGAAAAGTTTACTAATTTTGTTTTCACTTTGGAACAAATAACTCTCACAGCCAAATTTAAAATACTTCATCGGTTTTTTTTGCACCCTATAGATATAAATTTAAAACTGTGACAAAGTTGCTGTGTTTACCGTAAGAGAATGTTGTATGTTATCATAATTACTGCTTTATTAGAAATAAGAGAATCTAATTTTGCGCGTACTCTCCCTCGAACAAATACCCGAGATTAACATTTTTGAATCTGAAGCAAAGTACTGTAAAACAGAAGCATTTATGAGTATAAATTGTTTTACGATATTTGAAGCATCGCTCTCCCTTCGAAATTGCAATTACATGTCGTTTAAAATTATATCACGTATACGCAAATGTTGCATGAAAACAGAGGGGAAAGGTATCTTAAATGTGAACGTGTATACAATGAAATTGTAGCATTGCTACTCATGTACGTGTCGCCTCTCCTGCATCAGACCACGGTTGAGGTTTCTTCCTGACGTCATGCCTCGGAAGCTCGGGGTGCTGGATGCGTTCAGTCTGGAAACATTAGGAACCCCGTCCATGCTTGCACCCGTCTCGTCCTCCCTCCCTCCCTCCCTCTCAGAGGTCGCCGTAGAAGGACATAAGACGAAATAAAGTATTGTGATAATGAGTTAGTACAAAATAACTAAACGCACATAACCATAATGCAGGAGTGCCTGTTATAAAATGCATTTAGTATCTAACGGTTAAGATAAAGATATGTGGCACCAGTAGTTATATTCATTCGCTGTAACCAACAAAAACGAACTGAAAATGTAAGCTTTGCAGTGGATAAACAACTATTTGTACCAGCTCCAAACAAGTGCATAGTACGTTTTGGAAACAACGCTGTTCATTGTGATCCTTCTTGATGTACTCAGGATCACTTATTTGTCTTATTATACGAAATTCGATAACATTTATCCGTTCCCCGTGGTCTAGGGTACCATGTTCCAGAGGTCGCGGGTTCAAACCCGGGGGAGGGCGATGGATTATTTTCGGGCGTAAAAACCCTCACCATGGCTTCGTTGGGAAGGAAAGTAAAGCCGGTGGTTCCGTGTCGTAGACTTACGGCTCGTAAAAGAAACTCAAGCCAGACAAGAGGCCTTTGAGCAAAAATTCCGGACTTTCACGCCCAATATAGAATGGGACGCTAAGGACCATAGTAATTAAAGAGCATCCACAAATAGAAACTCAATTTTCCTTCAATGAAACTTTCCGCGAGTATGTCTGGTCAGTATCTCGTAAACTGTGATTTCATATGTGCAAAACGCTTAGTAATAAACATTATAGTATGGGCAAGGCCAAGAAGAAAGGCCACATGAAATTCTAGCATTGAAAGAGCAAGCAAAGTGTATAAAAGTTAAAGTTAGATATAGCAAGAATATGGATACTGAAGATAAAGCAGACATGAAGCAATATAGGTATTTCAAAATATTAATAATTCATAAGACATATTTTGAAATGGTGTGCCCCCTACTTTGACTTAGATACACAGGAGCTTGTTTCACCTGAGGAAATCAACAGCCAAACAAAGCAAATTTTAACAAATGCTGCTCACATAAGCGTTTCTTGGAACACTTTATGAAACACAAGACGGAATATTTATAATTTAGAGGGTTGCTATAAAACGAGCGGCTTACGACACTGGGGTTACCTTATTTGTTATTAATATAAACGTGTCATAAACTCAATCTGAGGCAGAGTCGTCATTGAGTTCACAAAATTGGAGAAGCTGGGATTCTACGGTTACACCGCATAAAAACTGTGTTTATAATAAAGAGCATAGAGGCAGGAAGTACTGCAAAGGAGTCACTGATGTTAGCTTTAGCCAGCATTTCCCTCGCGCAAGGTGCTGTGTATTTGAACATATTACCCATAATGAACTACGCTGTTGTCGCTAAGCCAACCTGTTGATCACCACAAATGTCGCTGAGGCTGTCTCTAAACTTTATAGAGCAAGGAAAAGATCACAAACCCTGTTGAGTATTGAAATAATGTTCTCAGACCAGAAGCAAATACGAGGGTTGATTTGCTGGTTGTGTTTTGAAGAATGCCACGAATGCTCAACTGGAGAGCGGAGTTGAACATGTAAAACCCTACCGACCAGGATAAGAATAAACAACCCCATTAAGTATGCCGTTTCCAGTAGCACTTCAGATACCTTTTAAATTTTTATGCTTACAGATCAACCCAGAGATACATGCTAGTTTTCTGTTTCGTTGAGAATAAAAGGGAAAACCAGAGGAAGCAGCTGCCATGAAGTATCCAATTTGTATTAGTGATGAGTTTGCAGCAGAATTGCCCCTGAGATTGGATGAGTTTCGATCCCCTGGCGGAGATGGGGAACTTCCGTGCTACAGCTCAATTCTGATCGATATCGAAGTATTTGTAAAAATTATATTTGCAAAAAGGACCCCTGCTCCGTGAGGTAGGGACCACTGTTGAAGTTATATGTTACCCTCTCTAAAAGGAATATTATAGTCATTGTTTCAATTCGTCTTTGAACACTACAGTATATTAGATTTCTACTCTGATACGGAATACCTTCTGCGTTACCCCTTTCTGTAAAAATATAATCACACAGTACAGAGCATACTTACATAAGATCTCCTTTATGACCAGAGTTTACCACCACCTAAGTTTGCGTATATCATTTTGTTGGAAACTGTAAAACTTCATTAGTGGCACACAATTTCTTTAGGAATAAGAAATGATTTCGTAAGAATTTTAAGTTTTTAAAATCTTGGACCACGTAGCAAATGGAAATTGGTACCATTTTTGGAAAGTTAAAGAGGTTGAATATTATAACAATAAATTAAAGGTGAGAGGTTTGTGCTCGGCATGAATACACGTTGACTCTACAGCGAGCACAGTTGGCCATACAAGTAAATAACTGAGAGCAGTGCACCCAAAAGAAGAACAATAAGAAATTACAAATATCCGAGGGCATAACAATAATGGAAGAGGTGTCAGGAAAAATCAAGAAGGAACCTCCAAAGTATTGTACACAGAGGACAAAGAATAAATAATAATTGTAAAGCATTCCATAGAAACATAAGGGGTACTTAACAATTAGTAAAATGATGAAGAAAACAAAATAACCAGACGATAGCACACTATACTTGACATATGCACGTTAATATCCTTTGACGATGAAAGAAGCTTCACGCAGTTCAAAACTGGTTAAGTGATCCACACCGCCGTTTAACAATCGATAATTCAGGAATGTCTATAGTAGTGCAGTGCAATTGGGCTTGTGATGGCTCTGAAGCTGTGGATGTATCATAAAGGCAAGTTTCTTCTGCTAACTTTACTAATGTTTCAACATATCGCTCATATTTGTATATTTTCATCTGCTAGACCGTAACTGAGTGTTGCATTTCTCATCTTCACACTGCTTTATGTACGTCGGAAGTCAACACAGACATTGGGCATGCAGCTGTATAACCTCTATGCACACGCAACCTGACGACAAACCGCACAAACTCCTTATTTCTCATTTACAGACTGGCTTGTGACGTCGGAAGTCAACACAGAGACTGGGCATGCAGCTGTATAACCTGTATGCACACGCAACCTGACGACAAACCGCACAAACTCCTTATTTCTCATTTGCATACTGGCTTGTGACGTCGGAAGTCAACACAGAGACTGGTCATGCAGCTGTATAACTTCTATGCACACGCAACCTGACGACAAACCGCACAAACCCCTCATCTTTAGTAATAATACATTTCTGCAATATTTTTACAGATACTGCGAACGAACAAGCCATGATTTTGCTTAATCATAGACATGTTTATTAAATTCTCAAAACATGATCCAAATGTTTTAATTGCGTAAAATGAATTCGTATCAGCTATGCCAACAACCTTCTTGCACAGCACGTATTTTAAACATATCCCACTTTCAATTATAGAAAATGTGTCTGTACTTAAAACAATAACTGTGTTAGCCCGAAATACTATTTCACGTTGTTGCATAGAAATTACAATGAAATTCAAAGCCGTATCCACTTGAGATGTTGTTTCTCCAGTAATATTTTTAAGTGGTTTCGAAAATGAAGCTATCTATACCATACCTTGAGAGGTGGTGCATCAAAACGAAACAATAAATGGGCCTCTCTACGATTTGTACCACATTGAATTGGACTAGAACTTTTAAAGCATGGTTTTCTTGATTATCCGGTCACGTAGTTATGGGGTGCCCAAACACCACCAAGGTAGTTAACACATTAGTGGACAGCCGATGCAACGTTCAGCAACCCGGTATTACTGTGTTTTGTGATTCACTAAAGCACACCAGTATTCAGACTCTGATTCTCTTGCAGCCGAAGGCTGAACCAATGACTGGACATTACTTTGAAGAATTGCGCACGTTGTAGAAAATTCGCGTTATAGTATCCGTGTTTACTGCATACTCGTTTGTTCTCTCAATGCAGAATAATACATTAATTGGAGCGTTGCGTAATTTAAACATCCTCTATGAACAATTTATTCTGTCTTCAAATGCAGTGAATGATCATTGTTGGTTTGTATCTCCTGGCTATAAATGTTTCTCATTCATTAAGCTTTAGAAAATTCCGATGTAGGATATGGATACTTTCTAAATAAATAAATAAATTCTGCATTTTCTTTAGGTTTCTTCTATCACATACGTGGTGCTTATACAAGAAAAGAGAGAATCCTGTGAGTTAGCGGTGGTGAACTTTATTATAGACAGCAACGAGCGCAGAAACTGAGACGTATTCAGCAAGGGAATAGTAATAAGTGTGTAAATGGATGTGGGGAAGATGAACCACTTGGGACTGTGACACCTCGGAATTATATCCGGGGAAAATATGAAAATCTGAACAAAATTTAACCCAGAATGCTGCGCGTAAAACGTGGTGGAGAGAGAAGTGGACGCTATACGAAGGGGAGTTGACTCCAATTTGGGCGGCTGTGGGTGAGACTGGGCTGGGATCTACAGAGCAAGGGAGAGTGAACAATGGAAAATGAGAGGCTAGTGGTAGGAAAAGATGGAATGAGTGCAGGGAGCTCGAAAGGTGGAGGAGTGTGAATACGGCTCCATAACGCATGTATGTGAGTGAAACTCTGCCTCTTCATTCTTTACCTTCAACGTAATTTTTGTGAATTTTCTTCGGCGTATACTTTTGCTTCCACAAGCACCAGAGCGTTTATTTTCCCTCATTTAGAAACTGCAACACCAGTTCAGCTGGAACAATGTTGATTTTTAAATAATACAAGAAAATATTTTCACTGAGTGGGAAGCAAGAAAGATTGTTTATTTTTATATTATCCTTTCTTGCAGACACAGACTGTGCCAAAACGTTTAGTCGCTTAAAACTGCCCCAACCGTTTATTTACACATTACAACTTTTCATAAACTAATTTTCCAACAATTTGCTTCATCGTATTTCAGGTACAGAAGAACTAATCAAACAATTTATTCTTCAATTTTATTAAGAGTTAAACCTGAAAGTAAGAAGCGAAGTTAAAAATCAGTGCCTGCATTAACAACCTTTCCATCTGCACCTTGCAGCAGCAAAATGTTTTGTTTTAAGCATTACAAATGAATATGTTCTGGGCTGAGCTAAAATGAGAGTCCAGTGGTTCTGTCTCTTAGTATTACTATTTCCATACATTTCTCTTGATTGAAGTCCTATCGCATTTCCACGGGTATGTAAATATGCAAGTGAACAGCAGGTGTTACAGAGAGGCTTGGTTACTTCCTGAATTAGTGACTTGAAGCAAATTACAAGCGCGGTACGCTGAAATCGGTCAGATTTTGTGAAATAGTACTATCAAATAAATTGTTTCAAACTTCAGTAGCATAAATGGCATATTAGCATTACAAGTATTTACTCGAAAGCATCTGTTAAACGCCGAGGACAATTGTTGAACCAGCTTGATAAATACACCTACAGGCACTCGTTGTTAAGAGACCTCTGAAGTGCTATACAGAAAAATATACCGTTGTATACTACTAAATACTTCCACTTGGTAGGAAAACTCAACAAATTCTTCATTTCGTTTTCCCTATATGCTGCAATTTCCTCCGAGTATACGCCCTGCACTTTTTAGTGTTTACACCATTAATTCCCGGCAAGTGCCAGGTATCTTAAAAACAGAAAAAAGCTATATTAGCTATGTAATGGTTCATAAATAAAATCCTAAAGTAATCCTGTGAACTCCTAACTCAGTTTTTGGCAGGACATCGTGATACATTAAGAATAATATGCGATGTCCTACGAACAGTGACGCACCAGAGTCTAAATCTGGTGCACCAAAGCGAATGAACTAACATTTGGGGTGACTGCTTCACCTATCTCAATCTCGGGCGCAAATTCCTGACGCACCAAGACAAATGTGCGATATTTGAGGTGACAGTGGCTCCCTAATTCAATCTCGGGGCCAAAGATATGACGCACTCAGTCGAATGTTTGATATTTGAGGTGACAGTAGTACGCCTAACTCAATATCGGGGCCAAGGCCCTGACGCACTGAGTCGAACGTTTGATATTTGAATTGACTGTGGTTCGCCCAACTCAATCTCGGGTACAAAGTCCTGACGCACCAAGCCGAATGTCTAATATTTGAGGTGAAAATGGTTCGCCTTACTTAACCTCGGGACAAAAGACCTAACACACTGAGTGGAATTTCTTATATTCGAGGTGACTGCAGTCCGTAGAACACAATCTCGCGCCAAATGTCCTGAAGCACAGAGCCGAATGTCTGATATTTGTGGTGACTGAGGTTCGCCTAACTCAATCCTGCGTTGAAAGTTCTGATGCGCCAAGCCGAATGTGTGATAGTGGCTTGCCTAAATCTATCACGCATCCAAAGTCCTGCCGCACCAAGCCGAATATCTGATAATTGAGGTGACTCTGGCTTGTCTAACTCAGTTTCGGACCGAAAGTTCTGACGCACTGGCCGAATGTCTCATATTTGCAGTGGGTGTTGTTTTCCAATCACATACTCGTTCCGAAAGACCTGGCACGCCGAGATGAATGATTAATTTTTGAGGTGGCTATGGTTCGCTTAAGTCAAGCTAGTGCAAAAGTTCTGACGCACCAAGCATTGCCTAATATTTGAGGTGATTCTGGTTCGTCTAACTCTATCTAAGACCGAAAGTCCTGACCCACCGAGCCCAATGTCTAACATTTAATGCGACTGTGGTTTGCCAAAATCAATTTCGAAAGCCCTGACAAGTCAAGTCAAATGTCTGACATTTGGGATGAAAGTGGTTCGCCTAACTCAAAATCGAGCGAAAGGTCCTGCCGCACTGAGGCGAATGCTTGATGTTCGAGCTGACAGTTGTTTATCTAACTCTATCTCGGGCCGAACGTCCTGACGCCCCTATCTGCATGCATGGCATTTGAGGTGACTGTGGTTCGTCTAACTCAACCTCGCATAGAAAGTACTGACGTATCCATCGTGAATATCTGACATTGGTGTGACAATGGCTCGCCTAACTCAATCTCGGGGCCAAAGTCCTGACAAATCAAGTCAAATATCTGACATTTGTGATGACATTGGTTCGCCTTACTCAAAATCGTGCCGAAAGTCCTGGCGCACTGAGCCGAATGCTTGATGTTTGAGCTGATAGTGGTTTGTCTAACTCAATCGTGGGCCGAACGTCCTGACGCCCCTAGCTGCATGTATGGTATTTGAGGTGACTTTGGTTCACCTAACTCAATCTTGGATCGAAGGTCCTAACACAATAAGCCGAATGTTTGATATTTAAGGTGGCTGTTGTTTGCCTAACTCAATCACGGGTTAAAAATCCTGAAACACCAAGCCAAATTTCAGAAGTTTGAGGTGACTGTGGTTCGCCTAAGTCAATATCGGGCCGAAAGTCATGATGCACCAAGCCGATATCTGACATTGAGGTGTAAGTGGTTAGCCTAACTCTATCTCACGTCCAAAGTCCAACCGCACCAAGTCTAATGTTTGATATTTGTGGTGACAATATTTTGCCCAACAGAATTAAGGGGCTAAAGTCCTAGCACAAGGACCCGAATGTTTGGAAGGTTCACCCAACTCAAACTCGTGCCAAAAGTCGTGACGCACCGAGCCCAATGTCTGATATTTGATGCGACTGTGGTTCGGCTAGCCCAATCTCCACTCCTAAGCCCTGACGCACCCAGCCGCATCCTTGTTACTTGAGGTGACTGTGGTTTACTTAACTGAATCTCCGGTCAAAATTCCTGTCGCACTGAGTCCAATGTTGTATATTTGAGATTACTGTGGTTCGCCTATCTAAATCTATTGTCCTAGGTTCAGACGCACCAAGTCGAACGTTTATTATTCAGGTGACTAGCTTGCCTAACTCATTCCGGGCCAAAAGTTCTGACGCAGCAATTCCAATATGTAATATCTGAGGTTAATGTTGTTCGCCAATGACAAGCTCGTTTCGAAAGCCCTCACGCGCCAGGCCGAATGTTTGACGTTTGATTTGACTTTGGTTAGTCTAACTCAATCTCGGGCCTGACAGTCCTGACGCACCAAACATAACATTTATATTTGAGATGACTGCGTTTAGCCTAACTTACTCTTGGGGCCAAAGTCCTGCCGCACCATGCAAATATTTCTGGTGACTGGTTCGTCTAACTCAATCTCGGGACTAAAGTCCTGACGCACCAAGTGAATGTCTGATATTGGAGGTGACAATGGTTCGCTCAACTCAATCTGGGGACGAAAGTCCTGACGCACCTAGCTGAGTTTTGGATATTTGAAGCTAATGTGGTTCACCTAACTCAATCTTGGGTCCAAAGTCCTGACGCACCGGGTCAAATGTTTGCGGAATGTCGTTTCAAAACGTATTAAATCCCCTCGCAATCGAAATTTAGTTTGATGCAATTTTCTTGTCTTAAGTAGGTGTTCTACAGTACTATTGATCAAAACCTATGCATTTCGTATTCGTTCCCATCTTTTTTTCTTGTTGAAGTTGGAGTGTTGGAGCAAATTGTATTCTTTTTACAAAACTGATCGGTTAAAAATGTATTAAGTTTTATTGCAAATTTCTGATGTTTGTAAGCCTGTCCGACACCGCGAAAATTTGCTTCTATACTGTTGGTGAGACATTGATAGTTGGTTCATTGTGTTGTGACGGTGTGTGTATGTGCCACTGGGTGTTAAAATGGAAGGTTCTGCTGCTGTCGGTGAATGATCAAGGGGAAGTAGGAAAAGAGTTCGTGGAAAAACAAAACGTGAATCTGAAAGAGAAGCAAGGTTACTTAAATGCAGTGTCAATATTATTAATATTAATACCTATACTATTAATTTGTCATTCAGAGCATCTTGCGTTACGGCAACAATCACATTTTCGTGCCTCGTAATTTATAAGCCTCTACATTGCAATACTGTTTAGGTGTGCAAACTCGTATCCACATTTAACAAATTTTGAAGTCCCTTGCCATTATAAGGAAGGACGATACAAATGTGGCACCATTCCAGCATACTTTTTGGTGAAAGCAAGGAAATTGGTATATAGCGTACCAAACAAATTAGTCCAAAATGTTCGACTGAGTCGCATGATAACAGTATCTTCTCCAAAGAAACCGAACCAGGAAAAGTTCCGAAAAGTGATCGAGCAAGAAACACTATTGTTCTAAAATATGAGGTTTGTACTTGTTGGTTAAAAGTTAATAGAACAATGGAAATATAGTTTTCAAAGCAAAGATTAACAATATCATCTTCTAATGATTATCTAATTATTATGAGGAGAATGGCACTGTTACATAACTTGAATTTAAATACATATTCCTGTTCTTTTTCTAATCATAGTTTTAGTCTTTTTTTCTTTAATATAAGGCTTAGTAAAAGTAATAACTAAGTTTAGAGTTTTAGCGAATAAAGGTATTAAATATTAACTTTGAAAACTGCATATTTTAGAAAACTCCGTACTTTATCTTGAATAAATTCAATAGTTAACTTTCAGGTGAAAATGGGAATCATGCACAGCTTGTGTGTGCCCCATTTTTCAAGAAATTGTTGGGCATAGGACAAACGAGACTTAATAATATTGCAAAAGGGTTAAAGTCTGGTAAAGGTATAAGAGATAAAAGAGGAGGAACCGTAAAAGTGAACGCTATGCAGAGAAGAAGAAAAAATTAATTGAATTCATTACGAAATTAGAAGCGAAGGAGTCTCATTATAATTGAAATAAAAGCCAACATATTTACTTGTCTGCTGACTTAAGTATCAGCAAGTTATTCAAAATCTAAAGCTCAAGTGTTTTTGAAAACTTGAAAGTAAAAAAGTGGTACTTTGTAAACATTTTCCGCAGAAGTTTCTGAAATATGCAGTTACTGTAGCCGTATGACTTTTCAATTTAAAAATACAGAAGACAAATCTGTAAAGAATCGCCACCTGGCTGAACTGGGTGTACACAAAACATTTTACAAACTGATGAAAGAAAATCCTCCTGGAACAGTGTCATATTGTTTTGATCTACAGCAGGTGCAACCATTGCCAAACCTGGCTATTGGCGAGACATACTATTCCCGTAAATTAGCATTCTACTCTTTGTGCGTTACTGATATCACTACAACTTCTCCAGTGTTCTTCACATGGAACGAGACTGAAGCAGGAAGGGGAGCAAATGAGCTTGCATCAGGAGCACTATCATTTTTAGGATAGGTAAATTTTTATGACAGCACCACATGTGTCAGGTTATTCTATGACGGATGCGGAGGGCAGAATAAAAATCCCCCACTGTCCAAGCTCTTGCTTTCTGGTTTCAGTGCAAGCACCTTCGCATATTCGTAAAAGTATAATGCACTTTCCAGTCAGGGGGCACTCTTTCCTACCACGAGTGGTAGAAAAGATGCTGCGTAAGAAAGAAGAAATAATTACGCTGGAAGAATACAGGGCTATCAGCTCAAGAAAGTGGAAGGAATAAAGGAGATGAACAGGGTAATGCTGAAGAAAGTCCACAAAGGCAGAAAAGTACAGATAGTTCTCAAAATGGAGCCAACTTACAGATGCAACGATCCAAGCAAGCTCTAAACCACGATTTTGAAAAGATGTATAAGAACAATACGTCAGGCATCTCTCCTGTCAACCCGAAAAGCTGTACCTGATGCAAAGAAGTCTGATGATGAAACCTTCTCAAAATGAGATTTGGTGATAACTGGCAAAGGGTAGACGCTCTACAGTTCTACGTTTCTGCTTTCAATATCGATGTTGTACCTGATGGCAGTACTCAGGATGCTGAAGCAAGCGACTGTCTGCATGAAGAAAGTGGTTTAGGGAGATTGTGAGACAACATAACATTCAGCGTGTTCTCAATTCTATTCAGTGTTCTCATTCTATTATTATTATTATTATTATTATTATTATTATTATTATGTTCTTATTTCAAATTCTCATAGTTAGTGTCTTAACTGCGATACATTGTTTCATACTGTAATTTGAGCATGATTAAAAACTGATAATGTAATGGAACATACACTGATGTAGAATGTCACCTCAAAATGCCAAAAGGCTATTAAATCCCATGTGTTTAATTCCAATGTGCTGCTTCAAATCGTATTCAGTGGAATCTTGAATTTACAATTACTTAGGAATAAGTTGGTAAACATATTTCAAACTTCATATGAGTTAGTTACAATTGTCTATACAAATATTTACGCACTACGTTTTTTCTGAAGCACTGCATATATGTCTAGAAAAATGTTTCTTATCGCTTCCTACAAAATTAGGAAAGGGGGACTTATACGTTTTGAAACGATGTTCCTCGTTTGATATTTTAAGTGAGCCTGGTTCGTCTATCTCATTCTCTGATCGAGGATTCTGACGTACGAGCCAAAAGTCTGACATATGAGGTGACATTGGTCCGCTAACTCAACCGCGGGCCGAAAGTCCTGACGCACTGACTCGAATTTTTTATATTTCAGGTTACTTGGTTCATCTAACTGAATCCCGGGTCGAGTATCCTGACGGTCCGAGCCGAATGTCTGACCTTGAGGTGACAGTGGTTCGCCAAACTCAATCTCGGATCGAAAGTTATGGCGCACTCTTCAGAGTGTTTGATACTGAGGTCTCGGGTCGAAAGTTCAGACGCACCAAGCCGAATGATTGATACTTGAGGTTGCTGTATTTCGCCTAACGTAATCTCGGGTCCAAAGTCCTTGCGCAACAAGCCAAATGTTTGATCTTTGAGAGGACTGTTATTTGTCCAACTCAATATCGAGGCAAAAGTCCCTAAGCACCCAACCGAACGTGTGATTTTAACACAATTTCGGGCCGCAATTCCTGACATGCCAAGCCAACTGTTTCATTTTTGTGGTCACAGTGGTTCGCCTAACTCAATATCGAGCTAAAAGTCATAACGCGTTAAACCGAATATTTGATGTTTGAGATGACTGTGGTTTGCCCACTTCTATCTCCGTCAGAAAGTCCTAACGCACGAAACCGAATGTCTGATTTTTGTGACTGTGGTTCGCCTAACGCAAACTCGATCGGAAAGTCTTCACGCACCGAACCCAATGCTTCATATTCGAAGTAACTCTCTTTTGCCCAACTCAATCTCGGGTTGAAAGTCGAGACGAGTCAAGACATATGTCTAATTTTTGCGATGACTGTGGTTCGCCTAACCCATAATCGCACCGAAAGTCGTAATGCACCTAGCGCAGTATAAGATATTAGTGGTGACTCTGGTTCACCTAACTCAAAATTGGGCCGAAATCCTGATGCACCCAGCATATTTGGCTTTATGGGTGACTGTGGTTTGCCAAACTCAATCTCGTGTCGAACGTCCTGACGTACCGAGCCAAACGTGTGATGTTTTATATGAGTCGAAAATTTCCAGGACTTTCGGCATAAACTCTTGCCGAATGTACTGACGCACTGAGTAGAATGTTTGATATTTGAGGTGACTTCGGTTTGCCTAATTGAATCTCGGGTCGAAAGTCCTGGCATACCAAACCAAATTTTTGTAATTTCATGTGACTGTGTCTCGCCTATCTCAATCTCGGACCGTAAATCAGGACGCGCAGGCCACATGTCTCCATTATGAGGTGGCTCTAGTTCGCCTAACTCAATCTAGCGTCGAAAGCACTGACGCGCCGAGCCAAATATCTGATAAGGAGGTAGCAGTGTTTCACGTAACTCAATCTTGGGCTGAAAGGGCTGACACACAATGCCAAATTTTTTAAACCTGTGGTGATTCTGGTTCACCTAACTTAATCTCTGGCAGAAAGTTCTGACGCACCGTCCGAAGGTTTGATGTTTGAGGTTACTGTGGTTCGCCAAAGTAAATCTCTGGTCGAAGACCTTACGTACCGAAACGAATGTTTGACATTTGAGATGGCTGTGGTTCCTGACGCACCCATCCGAATGTCTGATATATGAGGTACAGTGGTTTGCTAACTCAATATCGAACTGGAAGATTTACACACCGAGACGAATATCTGATATTTGAGGTGACCGTGTTTCTCGTAACTCAATCTCAGATCAAAATTCTTGACGCACCAAGCCAAATGTTTGATATTTGTGGTTACTGTGGTTCGCCTAGCTCAAACTCCAGCCGGTTAGTCGAGACGCATCGAGCTCATTGTCTGATATTGGTGGTGACTTAGGTTGGTCTAACTGAAACTCGTGTCGAAGATACAAACACACCAAATAGAATTTTTGAAATTTGATGTGACTGTGGCTCGCCTAACTGAATCTCGGACCGCAAGTAATGACGCGCCAACCACATGTCTGATATTTCAGGTGACTTTCGGTCACCCAACTCAATCCCGGGTCGAAAGTCTTGATGCACCTGGTGAATGTCTGATATTGAGGTGACTAGTTCCGTTAATTCGAAGTCGGATCGAAAGTGCTGACGCACCGAAACGGATGTTTAATGTTTGAGATTATTGTTGTTCCCGACACACCGAGCTGAATGTCTGATATTTGAGATGACAGTGATTTGTCTAACATAATCTCGAGCCCGAATGTCCTTACACATTGAGCCGAATGTCTGATATTTGAGATGACAGTAGCTTGTCTAACATAATCTCGAGCCGAAAGTCCCTACACACTGAGACAAATGTGTGATATTTGAAATGACTTGTGCTTCTCGTAATTCAATCTCGGGGCGAAATACCTGACGCACCAAGCCAAATGTTTGATATTTGATGTGACGGATGCTTGTCTAACTCAAACTCGAGTCTAAACTCCTGACTCACCGAGCCGAATGACCTATATTTGAGATGACTGTTTTTCGCCAATGCTAAACACGTTCCGAAATTCCGGACGCGCCAAGCCGAATGTTTGGCATTTGAGCTGACTGTGGTTTACATAACTCAATCTTCAATCGGTCCTGAAGCATCAAGCCAAATTTTTAAACATGAGGTGATTGTGGTTCACCTAACTCAATCTTGGGCCAAAAGTCGTGACGCGCCAAGCTGTATATCTGATATTTGAGGTAACTGTGGGTTAACTACGCAATTTGGAACAGAAAGCCCGGACGCACCAAGCCAAATGTTTGATACTAGATTTGACTGAGGTATGGCTAACTCAGTCTTGCGTGGAAAGTCCCGACAAGGCAAGCCAAATGTAGAATATTTGAGGTGATTGTGCTTCGCCTGACTCAATCTCTGGTCCACAGTCCTGACGCACGAAGGCGAATGTTAGATAATTGAGGTAACTGGTTTTACAAACTCAACCTCGGGCAGAATGTATTGAGCCACGGAGCCGAATATCCCGTATTACAGGTGACGTTTCTATCCTATTCCAAACGCGTTCCAAAATTGCTGGCGCGCCAAGTCGAATGTATATATTTGGGTTGACTGTGGTTCGCTTAACTCACTCTCGTGCCAAAAGTCATGATGCGCCAGGTCGGATGTCTAATATTTCAGGTGGCTTTGGTTTCTCTAACTCAATCTCGGGTAGAAAGATCTGATGCACCACTATAATGTCGAAAATATGAGGTGACTGGTTCGTCCTACTCAGTCTCGAGGCTAATGTCTTTACGCAACGAGCCGAATGTCTTATATTTGAAGTGACAGTGGTTCCCCTAACTCGGTCTCTGGTCGAAAGTCCTGCGCTCTAAGCCGAAAGTTTGATAGTTGAGGTGGCTATGGTTTGCCTTACTCTGAATTGGGTCGAATGTCCTGACGCACTAAGCCAGCAAGTTTGATATTTGAGGTTATTGTGTGTCATCTAAGTCAATCTCGGTCAAAAGCCCTGATACACCGAGCAGAATATCTGACATTTGAGATGACATTGGTTCGCCTAACTCCATTTCGTACCGAAAGTCGTGACACACCGAGTGGAATGTTTGATATTTGACATCACTGTGGCTCCCCTGACTAAGTCTCAGGCCGAAAATTCTGACGCACAGAGCAGAATGTTTGATAACTCAGGTGTGTGTAGTTCCCCTAACTCAATCTCGAGTGGAATGCTGGAGCACAGAGCCGAATATCCGACATTCAGGTGACATTGGTTTGCCTACCCAATCTCGGGACTAAAGTCTTGACGCGCGTATCCGAATGCTTGATATTTGAGGCGACTGTGGTTCGCCTAACTCAATATCGATCGCAATTCATGAATTATCGAGTCGAATATCTGATGTTTGAGGTGATCGTGGTTCGCTCAACTCAACTTCGGGTCGAACGTTCTGACGCAGCTAGCCGAATTTTGAATATGTTAGGTGACTGTTTCGCCAAACTCAAACTGGGGCCGAAAGTCCTGACGCACCCAGCCGTATATATTATATTTGGGATGACTTTGGTTTGCCTAACTAAATCTCGGATCGAAAGTGCTGGCACCGAGCCGAATGTTGGATATGCAAGGTGACTGTGGTTCGCCTAGCTCAATCTTGGGCCGTAATTCCTGACGCAGCGATACGAAAGTTTGAATTTTGAGGCGACTGTGGTTCGCATAACTCAATCGTGATTGGAAAGCCCTGACGCAACAAGCCGAATGTTTGATATTTGAAGTCACTTTGGTTCGCTTATCTCAATTTCGGATCAAAGGTCCTGACGAACCAAGCCGAATGTTAGATTTTCGGGGTGACCGCGGCAGGCAGACCGAGTATCTAATGATTTATCTATCAGTGCAGCACCATATTCTTCGTGGGGAAGTCTCATGGAGTATTTAACTCTCTCTAGTCGGTTTTCTTGTTCCACCATATTCTGTATCTAATGTTTAAGGCGTCCTTGTGGCAGGTGGGTACTCAGGATTGAAGCTCTCGTGCACCAAGCTCTACGTAGGATGTGGTTTTGATGGTCACGGCGCAACAAGCGTTGTCATACATCAGTCTGCCTATTTAGTCTGAGGTCGGTGACCTCACCGATATTCCACAGGTCATACGTCTAATGTCAATTCCTTGACGCTGGTGCATCCGGTTCATAGGAAATTCTGAGCTTTTGGAAAACCAGCCTATACGAAGGTCTTAAAACAGACGTAGGGAAATACAGTTTTTTACTTTTCACTTGTTTTCGGAGATATACTACGGTAGTAGTTTACTAGCTAACAACTAAGTGGTCTATTTCACTAATTTAAATCAATTCCGTGAGCATTAAAATTTCGGAATTACCTGGAAAGTATCGTTGATACCATATTAAATGAGTAAGTGTAACAAAATGCTTGTGCAAAATGGCCCCTCATTACGTGATATACGCCGTATACATATGTTTGTTACCGGATTCGAATTTAAACCTTTGATATTCAGCATTGCTTCCAGTTTCCATCAGTCAAATTTCTGCTGACTATACTAATAAACTATAAGAAGTTTAGGTCCGAGATTTCTTTCAACATTTACTTTCTGTAGTTTTAGACCTCATGAAATTTTCGCGTGATGTAGTATTAGACAGCTCATGTATTTTAAGTGCTACAATAGGAAGTTGTGGAGAATTTTGAAAACTCCACAAACGTGCGTTACCTCTCTTAACCCTTCTGTTTTCCTTAAAAATAGTTTACACTCTTTGTCCTTCGGGTCACAATGACCCGTTGAAGAAAATTCTAATATATCCGTTAAGGAAATATTTTTATGTCTTTTAATTGCATTTAATTCTTTCTTAATACAGACTAAAAACTATTATGCAATGATACATTGACATTGGACTAAATACAGGCAGAGAAACTTGAATATAATTATATTTTTTCCTTCCTTTTAACTAGCACATATTTCAATATACAATAAAAGAAAAATGGATAAATTTATTTTGAGAAAAAATATCAAAACATAAATAAATGAAAAGTATTCATTTCATTTGAATGTAAAACCGTTGTTATAATGCAAGAATACAGTAATGTTTGAATTTGAAACTATGAGCAGAATGCAAGTAAATTTACTGGATGTGGTTCTTTTGAACATATAACACTACTCAGAATAATATAACAACAAAAATAATAATAGCAATAGATACGTATTTATACAAGTTGTTTTTCAATGCAAATCATCCTTCAAAATACAAATAAATAATAGCGACATGCTAGTTTAGAACAAACAACTTTGATAATATATTACTTCTTACAGTTTGGGCAATAATAATTTGATACATGAACTTTACAAATATATGTCTTACAACTTGAGCACATGTTTGGAGTCTTATTATCAAAACTAGAAGGACAAAATTTACATCTAGAACATTTGCAGTTTTGCTTGAAGCCCCTACAGCCTGATATAGACTGGTCCTGTGTTTGTATCCTTTTCACAATGGCAATTGATGGTTCATTTCATGTCAACCGTTTCCTGGCTTCAATGTAGGGAGCAACAAGACGTCTTCCTAGCGCCTCGAGGAATATTCGTCTTTTATGAAGAACATTTCTTTAACACTCTGGATTGATCTCTTTCCACAGTACCAAAGCATTGTAAGCTGTAGTGTCAAGCATCTTGTAAAAGACAATTACAGGCAAACGATTGGTTTTTCTCTTGCATGTGTATGTAGCAATAAGCTGGTCCATGGTGTCAACTGCACCTTTGGTGGCATTGTAGTCCAGTATCATTTTTGGCTTTTTATCTTCCCTGTTGCTTACTTATTTATCATTATGCATTGCGCTCAGCAGTACAGCATTCTTATTCTTCTTTGGAATATAAGATGCAACAGTGGTATCTTTTGTGAATAGAATTTTGAACTGTGGACCTCTACTTTGCTTGATAAATTTTGGAGCTCTGTCTTGTTTTTTCTCATTGTCCCCAAAATTGTAAGTTTGCTTTTGAGAAGTGCTTGACCCAATATATAGGATGTAAAAAAATTATTACATGTAACATTCTGTCCTATTAGCTCATAAGTGAGGTACATGACAACACGCATATCTTGGTTTTTCTCACGTGCTATGCCTGATGGTTTTCTGTGTAAATTTTTGCTTTCAGAGCATATGAAGTAGCACTGTCACATAGTGTCCAAATTTTTATTCCATATTTGGCGGGTTTACATGGAATATATTGTTTGAAGGGACAGCGACCTCGGAAACCCAGCAGTTGCTCATCAACAGTTACGTTTGACCCAGGATTGTATAATTTTGCAAGTGTTTCCACCAACTATTCCCACAAGTGCCTTATAGGTGCTAGTTTATCATTTGCTCTCCGTGCCCGTCGATCGACTTGCCATCAAAATCTAACTCTTGAGAAATGCAAAGAACATTTTTAGTGGCATTGTGGCAGGAAAAATGGCTTTACCTGATTCTGGATCCCACAAGCTTCTTGTTGATTCACCATATGATTTATAAATACCAGCTATCAATAGTACACCAATGTATGCTTCTAAGGTAATTTCATCTAAATCTTCCCATTTATCACTGTACACTCTTCGGCCCTCAATATTAGTCATTTTCAGCACAATACTACAAAGTGTTTTGTTCATAATTACTTGAAAAGAAGATTTTATATCACTTACTCTGGATGTAGCATATCTGATTGGACCAGGAGTTTGTTGGATTATGTTATCACTGGATGCTCTTCCATGTTGTGGAAAGGGTGCGAAACTCGAATCGATGTCTTTATCTTTCGATTGAAACACTTCCACAGTTTGAAAATTGTCACTTCTATCATCATTGTGTGAAGAACAATCTTTGATTCCGACATAGGGCGAATGCTATTTTCACTACTATGGTTTTCTTCTTCTGAAATATCCTCCGAACTATCACATACATTACCTAAAGCTTCCAATTCACTTTCGGTAGGGCAACGATTTGTCATGATAAAAGTATTTCACCACTCACTGTGATGAGTAAAATTACATCTTCCTTCAACAATCAATCAGACGTAATTATTTGTATTCCCCTGCATTTACTTTATCTACAATGTATTACCCATTGTTGTAAAAGCAAACGGCTACTATATTGTTGTGTGCATTGACATACATATGGATTTCGATACAGTGGGACATGAAACTTAATGGAAAAAATATATAAATTCATTTTAAAAGCAATCGGGTCATTATGACTCAAAGAACACAAGTGTAACAATTTCAATTATAAGAAAAACAAATGTATGCTTTTTTGAATTCAGGTTTTATGAGTAGTACATATGAGGAGAAACAAGTGCATAAAATTACAAGTATCAGCTATCAAGTTTAAATTAGTAATAGAAATATGCGTTTCTTGTCGGGTCACATTGACCCAAAGATAACAGCAGGGTTAATTTATTTGGCAATGACGCGTCATATATTTTACCAATCTTCTTCGGAGTTTTCACATATAACTTTGTTAGATATAGAGTTTGGGTTCTCCTGCCTTCTGTCTACGACATTTTTCTGCAACAACTGCCAAAATACATGAGCAAATGTTGTTTATTTTGTGGAACACAATTGTAAAACCCTTAAAATTGAAGTGGCCTGATGTACATCCTATTGAAAAGGAAACCAAAACCAAAATAAGCTGTAGGTATCCTGTTCCCGTAGTAATTACTGAACCATGACAATGGAACATAAATACATGTTAATATCTGCTTCGAAAATGTAATCAAGGAATCAATGAACTACCTCTGCAGGAATGGACTAAAAGCCTAAGTCTGCAGTTGAGCTTAGAAAAAGAATCCATGTATAAAATATTTGCAATAATATGGAAAGCCTTGAATACACCACCTATATTGCTTTTCTCCAATCTACAGCGGTTTTAATTACTCTCTAAATAGTAATCGCAAGCGTGTTGTAACACAAATCAAAAGTAAATTGGATGTTTGGTATGTTGTGGATGCGGCGGAAGCAACTGTGGATATAAATTAATCTCCTTGCAAATAAAGTATTCTCTGTGGGGACATAAATCTACGAAATGTATACAGCATATACATGTTTGATGCTTTTACTGAAATGGACTATACATTAGGTGACATAGAAAACCTGTCATAAAGGTTAGAAGCTCTCGTCAATATTCTATTAGGTTACATTTATAAATACGCTCATATTCCTTGAAGTAATATATTCTGGGAAATAATAAGAAGTCATGTAAAACTCTGAACCACTAGTTGGCTGTATACGCAGTTATGGTAAAGGCCCAAATTCAACTCTCGGTTGGGAGAGGCTTGTTTCTTCTTTATTCGGGATATTTTCTCATACCGAAAACACAAATCTTGGATATCTCTGAATCCCGGTTTTATAAACTCGTTAATCACAAAAGGTTTGCTCATAGTTTATTTAGTATTGACGTCTATAATTAACCTTCACGTTTAAGTTTAAAGAGTTTGTAATATGTGCTTCCTTACTGGAAAACAAAAAATTTGTTTGTGAACAAACAGTGCATATTAAAACTCCTCAATGTTGTAAATGAATCTTTCTTTAAGGATTGTCTGAAGTAGGTGTATAGAGGTTAGAAATACAACTGCCAAGCAAACTATAGTCTCTTATGTTCGCTAGAGATTTTGCGAAAGGGTTAGTGGTTCTCGATCTGGACATTAATCACCTGGAACAGAAGCATTAGTGGCCTGAAAATACTTCACTCATTTGTGCTATCACTTTACCGCTACCCAAAGAAAATGCTATAAGTTGACAGCAAATTAACAGGGAGGTATCCTCCAACAGAGTACTTGTCCCTACTTGCCAAAATTTAAGTTGAAAATTATATTATCGGAGTCCTTTAACATTAGCTAAACTACTGTTAAAAATTAGGATTTTGTATGTCGGTGGTCTCCTTGGCAGTTAAAATGAGATTTTTATATATCCTTAAGTTATTTATGACGACCAACAGTGCTATAGTCATTTGTCTGTTGTATGAAAGTACAGAAACAATGACTTTATTTGTTTAGGTTTTCTTTTGTACTTCATGCTGGTGAAATAAGTCCGAGAAACAGTCTAAGCCATTTTCCAAACAAAAACATTTACAAAAATTGAATTGAAGTGAAACAAATCCTTTACTGTTAGCCTCATCTATACTCTATGTTCTGCCCACGATTACAGAGGTACACTGACTTATTATTTTTGTTGCCACTTCCCACACGTCACACATAATTTGAAACATTTCGCTCTCATTTTCCGGCATATAAGCACTTGAATAAGCCTCATTATTCTGACTTTTTAGTTGCGAGGGGAGATATATATCTTAATTAATTCATAGGGCTAATAGTCCTACCGTTATTTCTGTTGGTAGCGATTACTGAAGCTGTTGTGTGTGTGTTGGAAATTATATATAAAGAATTAATACGGGAAGAAAAATCGAAATAGCCAGTTCAGTTGTGTTGTGTAGGATATTCATAAGGATGTGTTCCACATAAGAAGTGTCTGCTGTACCGTAATAATGGTGGCTCTAGGTGAGAATCTCGACATTATCAGGGTAGTTTTGGAGCGAAGAGAATATCTTCTTAAATGACAGAAGCAACATAAGAGATACAACTAGGACAATGAAAATCTTTACTGGATCCAGGGCCTTATTGTATGATGTGGGGTTTTCCAGTTTCGCGACATCCGCCCTACTCTTTCGTCATATCCCGAATGACAAGAGGTTTCGACTCTTCCTACTGAGGAAGCTAACAGAATGGATCTTTTAGAGGACGTACTTATCGCTCGGTCAATGAACCACTGGTTTCAATTGGACAGCACTCGCTACGGACGAGTGGGAGGAACCCGCCAGTCAGTCATTTGGGAAAATGGATAAGGTTTATTTCACCTACTATGTCTTGCTCGATCATCGGCTTCGATCCTATAAAATTTCTTTCAATGGATTTACCTGCGGTGTAAGGTTTACGATACGTGACCACAAATACGCCTGGATCTCCAACGAAGATGAGCTGCCTGTCATATCGTTGCACGAGCTGTTACATCATGTCCTCATCGATGAGGATGTACCTACATCTCCATCTTTACCTGCAATGGCGAGATAGTCGTGCTCTATAATGTTGTTACTGTTGTCTGTCATACCATAATGCAACTGTAATTGAGGGCAACTCGGTAGCATGTCACGATAGTAGTAAAACACACACACACACCACAAGGATTTTAATGAACCACACCGAAATAACTTTAAGGATGTGGAGGTATCCAGGGAGCTTATGGCCTATCTGTTCAAATTTCGAAATTTTGGCTATAAGTTTCTTACGCCACTGTTAGTGAAGATGTCATTTGAAATCATAGCACACAACAATAAACGGAGGCTCTGATGCAATTGTTATGACTTTTGCTTTGGAGTAAGAGGCAGTAATTTTTTTCGAGCTCGGGTTTCTTTCATCACCTTTGTTTCTTTTTATTTTTTACTTCGTTTCCTTTTTTGAATGGGGCATATTACAGTTTTTAGTCTACATATTAAGCTGATGTTTCAATTGTGCAATTAACTTAATACACGGATTCATTTTGTTATAAACCCTGCCTGCAAAAGATATTCATGCTTAATTCGGTAGAATTTACATGCTGTATTTAAACTGAAAGCGGTGTAAAGGTTGGACGAAAACAGGAAGAGAAAACATCCAATAATTTGCAGAAGTTTCTCAGTAAACTACTCGGAAGTGGCGACTTGCATCTACACAGCAAAGTTTTCATCGACGGAAGGATTGCCGCACTCGGTCTGGGCATCCTGGTCTATGTTACAGGCAATTAACATTATTTCTTATACCAGAGACAAGGTGCCCCAGGAAAAGAAATGATAGGATTGAGGTACGGAGAGCGTGGTGAGTAAGCTATAGTTGTACTCACGCTTCCAATTCATTTGGCAGGAAGAGCTTGGTTCAGATGTTCTCCCACATCAAAAGAGAAGCGGAGAGAACCTCGATTATGTTGCAGCAACACTTAACGTCGAATATCTCGAGGCACATCTTATAATGAGGATAAACCTGGCTATATAACTAAGGGGAAAGCAAATATGGACCAATGACGATGTCTGAAGTAATTGCAAATCAGATTCACAGAAACATCTATTGCTCACTTTTCACCCCAACAGCATGTGGATTGACATAGTCTAAACAAGGCTGTTTGTTGAGTTTGAAAGTTATCCAGCACTGATGAACACCACCTCATCGTGAACAGTACGGCCGAAAATAATTCTGGCAGTTGCAGAAAAGCTCAGTTACAAAACTGTACAGGATGGGCGGTGGGGGGGTCAAAGTTCTCCGGACTTAGCGCTTGCGCCCTTTGACAGTGAAAAGGATGAAGTTGTTGTTTGCGTATGGCTTGCCACAACTAACATGGTTAGTGCCCAATGCAAGCGTGAGCGTGAATGCTGATAGACAGCACTTCTGCAAATCTATGCACAACATATTCCTCAAACTGCACCGTATGTCGCGTTCATCTAGCACTTGTAGCACTCAAATTAACCTTGAAGATTCCATACTCTCGCAAACGCGTGTCATTATACTGTAAGGAGCAGTAATGTGTCTGGCGTCTATTAAGATATCTTTCTCTGCACAGTGCTGTAGTTGTTAGGTCATTATTGCCAACCATTAGTTCTTATTTCAGTGTAAATAACACGCATATTTTCAAGTTCAGAGAAAATGTGAATGTTATCCATGATTCCTCAAACGCAATCCTCAGCTTACTTAACATAGTGAGCCTAAACAAAGAAATGATAGTAGTTGAACGAGAGGACCTACGAATTTACCGTAGGCTTCAAACCACGTTGAACCTTGGGGATGCTGCAGGTGAACTAATCAGAGACGAAGGCTTAGATAGGGCGGACTTAAAATCGCCACCGCAAAGCCGGGAATTGAACCACAGACCCTCAGGACAAGACAACTGAGCTACCATACACAATATATGTTCATACATTTAGGAACTAAAAATATATACCATAAAACTCACAAATAACACGAATACCTAGATACTTCTATATCGACAATAATTCGATTGGAAAGTTTATAAATTCCAAGGAAATACAATAGTTCGAATGCACATTCACATTAAAGGTTCAGAAGAAAGCTAAAATACATTACTTGCGTGTGATGAGGTTAATTAACAGTGCCACACTCCTGATTCCGGAGGAGAAACCATTATTTCCCGCACGAGTCGATCCCTACCTGAGCTACTACCTATACAAAGCAAACATCTTGAACCGCATGTCCTGTACAAAAGGAGCTTAAATAAATCACACCGATTGACCTGCGTCTGGCATCACCCTCACAATTTCAATGTTTTATACGTGGTCATTGAACATTCCAATCCTTTGGCTACTATAAAACGCATTCAGTGCTTACTGTATGTTTAGAGAGAAGGTGTCAAGTTATAAAATTGGTGGATACATGCATATGTTCACGACATTAACGGTGATCCCATTCACAGTACAACCAGTCATACAATGCCATTATCATCTGGATCAACAAAACCAACTTCGTCCAATCTAAACACTTTACCTTCAGCTGTTCGGATGTCAAAACAAAACTATGTATGAGTATATTATGTCGAAGTGACAAATTCCTTTCCTTTCCTCTAGTTAATAAGGCCTTAATAAAAACGCAGTACTGCAGAGAGAGAGAGAGAGAGAGGGCACCTTAAGAGTAAGACTGTTTAATCGAGATCTGGATGTTACTCATAGACCCGAATATAGTCCGAGTAGAAGGAAGTGGCACCCTCATTGTCCCATATTGGCCAGTTATGGAGCGGCTCTTGCACCTCTCTGGTGGATAGGCATTTATTCCGCTTTCCTCCTGGACGAGAATTAAGAAAGGTGCTACCTAAAAGCTTTTAAGATAAATACGCACACATATAAAACAAGCATAACCCTTAGGAAGTTACGCGTAAAATTTACAGCGTCTTACACCGTATTACGCAAGAATACTTATTGCGGTTTCCAATACTGTAACATTGGTAATATTCTGTTTCATTGCTGTGATCACTTGGCATAGTTTTTAAATTTTTGTCTTTACAACAGGAGTATTAAGAAGGAATATACAACATTCTTGGCTAACAACAACGAAATAAGAAATGTGTTGAATTTATTAGACCCCAACTAGGTTGCAACGGTTGAACTTCCCTAAATGGAAGGTACATTAAAAGTACCAATATCAAGAATAAGAATTTTGCACTCTATCTTTCAACAAATACCATTGTTGTGGGCATCAGAAATCGTAAAATACTATGCCGTTCCACAAACGTTTTACACCCCTTAAAAGGAATTAACTAGACGACGCACAATTTAGCTCCAGGAGTGGTAGGGAAATTGTCCCGCAACCTGGGGTGCCTTAGCTCCCATCTGGCGATATCGGTTGTTGGACTTTCACTTCTTTGTTTTTTCCCTCGTGTTCTGCTAGAGTATGTTACACAGCTAGATATTATACATCACTAGTTAACACTGGAGGGCGACAAACCACGACAAAATACTAGAATCTCATATACCATCCACTGCATTTGGCTATTAAGGGTTATATTCGCTGTATATTTCTAATAAGAACCTAAAGAGCGTAGCTGCAGTAAACAAATTCCCGTCAAGGCATAGTTCCGCGCAGTGATTTTAAAACCACTAGTTGAGTTTCTTTAACGTGATTGGAAATGCTGACCGTATAATCAAGGCGACTATCAAAACCTTTTGCAGCTATTCAATGTAAACTGCAGCACTAATGTTTCAACAAGCAGTGTCCGTTTATTCACACTTTTAAGCGTAGGTACTTCGGTCCAAACACAGGGCACACTTTACTGGAGTGAATGTTAATAGTATCGTAGTAGTGAAGAGGGATCCTGTAAGCATGGTGTAACATAAAGGGCCAGCAGCATTGCGCATCAGGACAGAGCTGGTGTGAATCAACGTACTGGGTGGCTCGGATAGATACTGAGCAGTAGGCTGGGTAGCCTACTTCCGGACCACTGCAGCTGCTTCTATTTAATGTACCGGAAACTTAAAGAAGATTTTCAAGGTAAGATCCGTCCTGCTTATGCGCAACATGTCTGCATGAAGACTATGACAATTTGTGGCAACAGCTCCTTATATGGCATTTACGACCACAGGATCTTTCTATCTCACGAGTAGTGGTCGATTTGACGTATGCAGTAGACCATGATTCTGCATACACGTTTCATTTAATTGAAAACCTTTGTTTATAAATTGCTCGTCTGCCATTACGTTGACACTCTTCAAACACTAACGTGAACTAATTCGTTGTTTCCATGTCGTAGCCACTCCATGATGGCACGAGTGAAGAACTAATCACAATAATGTAGCGCGAGTCACATTATTACCAAGCTTCAGCATGTGTCCGCCAGGAGGCTGTGTGCTGCACCTGCATAGTAACATCCACTTACGATGATATACAGCCCCTGTACAAGTAGACCACCCAAGCTACTGTTCAGTATCTATCCAAGCCACACTATTGAGTATCCAGTGTTGATAGATCCGTTTCTAACTACCTTGCTTGATGGTAACCGTGCAGCGTAGGATATTTAATTTAAAAGTAAACAGGTAGGAGGGCTGGGGTTTAGTATTTTCGTGTAATCAACATTATAGCGATGAACATGTTCAGCTTAAACCAGACGGGATTCTGCGGGAGGTAATTGTCAAGGAATGACAATGTAGATGATGTGCACAGCAGTGTGTGTGTGTGTGTGTGGGAGAGAGAGAGAGAGCACAGCTGTTTATATTCTAAGATTGCAGCACAATCAACCTTACTCGAAATACCTGACTTTGGCACCGAAGTGATCGACAGTGTGCATGTATGCACTCTACCTTCCAGGACATCTATCTTTTTTCTGTTCACGTGCCAGGGACCTTTGTTTCATGATGTGGAAAGGGAATTATAGGAACAAGTATTCATACAGTAAGCGTCTTGTTTTAATATTCCATTTATAAGCCGCCTTTAACATCTAAGATCATATCGGCGTCTTTTTTACTTTTGGAACAATTGCTCGTCAGCAATGATGTTCACTCGTTACAGTGTTGTTAATTTTTGATTGGTATTGCACTTAGTTATTACATTAAATTCACACACATTCACACTCTTATTCGTACTTTCAGTCTCTAGGGAGGATGGGGAATAATGCTGGCTAAAACGTTCACACTCTCTAGCCTGGAATCGAAGTAAGCGCCTTATTAGGATCTTTTTGTATCATTTAACGCTCGTGTTTACTGTCGACGAATCTCAGCAAATCGCCATGACACATATCGTTTTGACTTGCAAAATGGTAGTGCTCTGTCTCTGATAAACTAAAGAGTGCTGATTAGCGCTGGGATGTTTTCGGGATATCAGGAAACTGAAGATGATGACGAGGTTACTCTCCATTGAAAGCTTTGAAAATACTTGCATCACCCGGCTGATATCCGGAGAATATCTAACAATAATTCCAAACTTTGAGATAGCCTAAAATCTTATACAAAGGACTACTGAGTTCTGTTTTGTCACTAAGTTGGCACTCTTTATTGTCTAAGTCAACTAAGTGGAAAGTTGAAGTTAGTCGACTGCAGTGGATGTAATTATACGGATCTGTTTAATTATTTATCATCATTTAGGGTGGAGCATTTTCGTTTACCTACTTTTAGGTTGCATCATTACTACAAAGCAGAAGGAGTAGGGGAAAATATTAATGTTTACACATTGTTACACTGTTCATTTTAATTTCAGAAATTATGGAGCGCTGGCCCGTTTATTGCAACAGGGTCCGTTGTAGCAGTGCAGCGGATTAGGAGATGAACACAAGCGTAGCAGTTCTACACGTAAGAAAATCCATGGATGGTGGACCCAATGGCATAACAATGGGAGTGTTCACAATCGACCACACCCCTGAAGAAGAACGGTACGAACACCGGGAAACAGTGCGCGGTTAAATGTGGCTCTCCAAAGAAGTCCTCAACGTTCTGCAAGG
The DNA here is from genome assembly GCA_030765065.1 of Deroplatys truncata. NCBI lineage: Eukaryota > Metazoa > Arthropoda > Insecta > Mantodea > Mantidae > Deroplatys > Deroplatys truncata. Next base: position 4,220,208 of record CM060990.1, on the reverse strand, counting down.
TGTCACTCACAAACATTGCAATTAACATGAATCTTGCATGACTTTCACTTCCACTCGTAAAAGATTAAAATGGTTCATCACCTGAAGGGGGAGACAGGGCCTTAAAAGTACAGGTCTATAACGTACTCCTAACCGGGATAAATGTCGATTCTGGATTCATTAATTCTCTGTTTATGACTGATAGGGCTAAATTTCACTTGACAGGGTAGGATTTTAGGTGTAGGGCGCCTCAGAAACCTCAAGTAACTTTCGAAACCCCAGTGTATGCCCAAAAGGTCATTGTGTAGTGCGATATAGGAATGATGGGGATCGTCGGCTCATATTTTATGAAGACCGCCAGGAACGGGCTGTCACTGCGAATACTGAACGCTACTCCCTAATAGTGAGAGCATTTCTTATTCCTGTGCAGCGAAACCTTGGTTATCTTTTTCAGCAAGATGGAGCCACGGCTCTCACGTCACGTCTCAACCGGAGAACGCTGCGGGAACATTTCCCGTTTTGGAGACATTCCTTTGCCTCTGGGGCTACCTAATGCAACCAGATCGGAGAGTGTTGACGAGATGAAGACAAGAATCACAACCGAAATTGCACACATTTCTCCTGAGCCCACTGCAAGTGTCATGCCGTCTGATGCAATGTGTTGCGGAAGTGCAAAATATACACATATTAAAATACAGGTGCTTCCCTCTTTCTTTAAAACTAGGTAATCGAAATTGCTCCATCCTGTATTAGCTTATCATCCAAATATACAGGATGGACCGTTTAAGCTGAGGCTGTACAATACCTCCAAAAAGTTGTGGAAAGAAACGTCTTGCATAAAAGTTACTTAATATTATAAGGGAAAGTAAATGCCATTAGTCGTGCTTTGTTTGGAGGACGTTATGATGGTCATTTTAGAGTCAGTTTAATTTGTTTAAATGGAAACCTACATTTGCATATTGTTTTCTCATTAGAAAATGGTTTATACAAAGCTGCTTATTTTGTGATGAGGAATAAGGAAACAAAATAAAAATGTTGGTTCCCAATTACCAAACATAACTTGACCCTAAAATTACCATTCGTGGATGGTTCAACCAACCATTGCGCTCTTCGTACACAGCCATTCAGGAGTTTCGTGGTTATTTACGTTGGTGTAAGAACAATTGCAAAGTGCTTTATACAAATGTTGTTTAGTTTTTTATGAGGAGAGACAAAATAACATAAAAATCTAGGTTCCCATTTAAAACAATTAAACTGACACTAAAATGACCATCACAACCCACCAAATAAAACAACCAATGACATACTTTTTCTCGCATAATATAAAGCAACTCTTATTCAAGACTTCTCTACAACGCTTAGTTTTGGAGATAATGCTCAGTCTCAACTTAAATGGTCTACTCTGTATAAAATTCCATTTTCTTAAGTTTTGTAATAAAGGCAACCGCTTTTTACAGTGCAGATGAGGCAAACATTCTTGGACTAGACATAACTGTACCGTAATTAATGGCTTACAAACTTGATTTTATATCATTTTAATTACTTTAAATAGAATTATTGCATACGATTAAACCAATTTTTATTTGTTCTTAATCATAGACTCTCCAGGTAGGTATAAGTATAAGAGTATTCCTGATGCCTTCTGTAATATGAGGGGCTACTGCACAGTTGCACATTAAATACACAAAACCCCTAAAAGGTATTAAAGTTCTGTCCATATGATAATACCTTTCAACGATCTTGGAAGCAATTTATGTGTTAACATGCACCTCCTGAACCTTTATCAACCCACCAAAAACCTAGGGACTGTTGGCGTTTTAAATCAGGATCTGGAGCGGCTTTTCAGGGACGATGCGCAATGAATATATGCAAGAATACTCCTAAAACACCAAACGAGTTTAGCCTAAGCAAATCTATTTAATATAAGAAGTGCAAGTGCAATATCCCTGTTTCTACACCTACTTCACGTGCAGCTGTACATGTTTCCTACGCACATACAGATATTACTTTAAGAAAAGTGTAAGTCATTATTCCTTTGCAATGAAAATAATGAATAAAGAAATAAGTTGTTTTATGCTGGCGCATTCGCATGTTCTTTTGTAAAGATGCATAGTATTGTGTTCCAGTTGACACACAACATGCTCAACTAATGCAGAAAATATTGAGTCAGATTTGAGGTCAGCACATAGCAACTAGGCAACAACAAGCCTTTTTAGAATGCAACGAAATGTTGCTTCCCAGGGATAATTTAAGCTACATACCTGCACCAGAGAAGCTCTTTTGTGCTTACTGGACCCAAGAGGAACGGATGATTTGAAGGAACCGCATATAGGCCTCAGGCAAATCGGGCGTCCAACAGGGGTGCGGATAGGGCTCTAATGACCCAGTCATAATAGCGGGCTGCTTAGAGAAGGCAGGGTGAACTTTCAGAGAAGAGCTTTCCAAAGAGCAAGCATCTGCGCCATCTTTCTGACTCCAACGGACTCACCACAGCCCATAGGCCTAGCTGAATCATCAGAGGGGAAGCGAAATAAGGGAAACAGAATTCGTGGAAGAAGAGAAATCACTCCAGCATTCGCCTTATTATACAAGGAAAACGCAAAAAACCCTTGGACAGAGTGGCCGCCCTCAGGAATCAAACCCAGTACCTCCCGACTGCAGGTTTTGCACGCAACCACAAAGTCATCTCGCTCGGTACGAGCATACGTACATACGTGCATACATGCATACATAATACATACACATGCACACATTCATACACACATACATACACACATACACATATATACACACATACACACATTCATACACACATACACATATATACACACATACACATATATACACACATACACATATATACACACATACATACACAAATACACACATACACACATATATATACACACATACACACATACACACATACATACACACATACATACACATATATACACACATACACACATACATACACACATACACATATATACACACATACATACACAAATACACACATACACACATATATATACACACATACACACATACACACATACACACATACATACACATATATACACACATACATACACAAATACACACATACACACATATATATACACACATACATACATACACACATACACACATACATACACATATATACACACATACATACATACATACACACATACACATATATACACACATACATACACAAATACACACATACACACATATATATACACACATACACACATACACACATACACACATACATACACATATATACACACATACATACACAAATACACACATACACACATATATATACACACATACATACATACACACATACACACATACATACACATATATACACACATACACACATACACACATTCATACACACATACATACACACATACACATATATACACACATACACACATTCATACACACATACACACATACATACACATATATACACACATACACACATACATACACACATACATACACAAATACACACATACACACATATATATACACACATACATACACAAATACACACATACACACATATATATACACACATACATACATACACACATACACACATACATACACATATATACACACATACACACATACACACATTCATACACACATACATACACACATACATACACAAATACACACATACACACATATATATACACACATACATACACAAATACACACATACACACATATATATACACACATACATACATACACACATACACACATACATACACATATATACACACATACACACATACACACATTCATACACACATACATACACACATACACATATATACACACATACACACATACATACACACATACACATATATACACACATACATACACAAATACACACATACACACATATATATACACACATACACACATACACACATACACACATACATACACATATATACACACATACATACACAAATACACACATACACACATATATATACACACATACATACATACACACATACACACATACACATATATACACACATACACACATACACACATACACACATACACATATATACACACATACATACATACACACATACACACATACACATATATACACACATACACACATACACACATACACATATATACACACATACACACATACACACATACACACATACACATATATACACACATACATACATACACACATACACACATACACATATATACACACATACACACATACACACATTCATACACACATACATACACACATACACATATATACACACATACACACATTCATACACACATACACACATACATACACATATATACACACATACACACATACATACACACATACACACATACATACACATATATACACACATACACACATTCATACACACATACACACATACACATATATACACACATACACACATACACACATTCATACACACATACATACACACATACACATATATACACACATACACACATTCATACACACATACACACATACATACACATATATACACACATACACACATACATACACACATACACACATACATACACATATATACACACATACACACATTCATACACACATACACACATTCATACATACATACACATATATACACACATACATACATTCATACACACATACACACATTCATACATACATACACACATTCATACATACATACACATATATACACACATACACACATTCATACACACATACACACATTCATACATACATACACATATATACACACATACATACACATATATACACACATACACACATTCATACACACATACACACATACATACACATATATACACACATACACACATTCATACACACATACACACATTCATACATACATACACATATATACACACATACACACATACACACATTCATACACACATACACACATTCATACATACATACACATATATACACACATACACACATACACACATTCATACACACATACACACATTCATACATACATACATACACACATACACACATTCATACATACATACACATATATACACACATACACACATACACACATTCATACACACATACACACATTCATACACACATACATACACACATACACATATATACACACATACACACATTCATACACACATACATACACACATACACATATATACACACATACACACATACATACACACATACACATATATACACACATACATACACAAATACACACATACACAGATATATATACACACATACATACATACACACATACACACATACATACACATATATACACACATACACACATACACAAATACACACATACATACACATATATACACACATACACACATACACATATATACACACATACACACATACACATATATACACACATACACACATACATACATACACAAATACACACATACATACACATATATACACACATACATACATACACAAATACACACATACATACACATATATACACACATACACACATACACATATATACACACATACACACATACATACACACATACACATATATACACACATACACATATATACACACATACATACACAAATACACACATACACACATACACATATATACACACATACACACATATATACACACATACATACACAAATACACACATACACACATATATATACACACATACATACATACACACATACACACATACATACATATACACATACATACAATCACCCATACATACATACATACGCATATATACACACATACATACAAAAACACATACACACATACATACACATACATATACATACATATACACATACATACATACAATCACCCATTCATACACACGTAAGTACATACAAACAATACATACACACATACATAAACACAGACATACACATATACATACATACACAAATACATACACACATTTTGGCGCACCCGGGGGTTCCCGAGCCAATCATCGCCATATTCATTCCTTCACCCCCATCCGGTCGAGGTGGGTTCTTCTCGTGACCGGTGGACACAAGGTAGGCTCTCGTGCGTTCTTTGCATTCCATTCATACTGCACCTCACCATCGTTTCTTTCTTCCCTTGTCACTTTCCGGCCATTTCGCACCACGACAGTTTTAGTTTCTTTTATCTTTCTTTTAATCCTCCGTGGACACAGCCTGACGGATACACGCGCACCAGGTGCGCAGCTGGGTGAGTGGGTAATGGCGTCATCCCCACCACACGGGGTCGTCATGTAAGGTTTGTGTTCGTATCCGCTGTTCAACTGCAGTCCCGCGGGGGAGCCATTGCATGAGCTGCTGCCTTCTGACGGCGATTGGGTCCCTCTGTCTATGTTCTGGGAGGTGTGACCCTGGGGTGAGTCTGGTATAGATAGGCCACTCACCCAAGCCGGGGTAACGCCCGGGAAGTCAGAGCCCGAGGTCGGAGACGGTTGCAATGGTGGAGGATTTTTTCGCTATGGAGCACCCTTCCTCCATTGTTAACAACAAGCGCCGCAAAGTTTTAGTAACAGAAGTAGCACCGCCAACAGCTGGTTGTTACTTAGTGATTACCCGTTACGAGGAATGTCAAACTTTCGAGAAGGTGAACCCTTTTGTTATCCAAAAGGGCATTGATTCAATTGCTGGTCCGGTTCTCTCCTGCACTCGGCTTCGTAATGGTTCGTTGTTAGTGCAAAGTAAGTCCTTGTTGAGCGCCACGCTTCTCCACGGTTATCCCATGCGTGTTGAGAAGCACCGTACCTTGAATTCCTGTCGAGGCGTCATCACCACCCATAGCCTCGATGGTATGTCGGACGAAGAGCTAGTGGAATATCTTTCCGACCAAAAGGTAACGGCAGTTCATCGAGTGCAGGCTAAACGCGACGGAGTATTGGTACCCTCTCGTACCCTGTTTATAACATTCGATGGCGTCGATCTGCCCACGAGCATTTCCGCAGGGTACGAACGGATTTCTGTGAGGCCTTATATTCCTAGACCTCTGCGTTGTTAAATGCCAACGTTTTGGGCATACGCAAGTCTCCTGTAAGAGTGCCGTTAACATCTGTGCAACATGTAGCCAGTCCTCACACGAAGGTGCCTGTTCAACAGCCCCCGTCTGCGTCAATTGCAAAGGGTCACATTCTGCTTCCTTTGGTGACTGTCCGCGCTTTTTGGACGAGAAGGCGATCCAGGAGATCCGGGTAAAGGAAAAGCTCTCCTTCGCCGAAGCCCGGAGGCGTTACCATGCGCGCCAACCTTCACTCCTGCGATCTGGTACATTTAGTTCTGTTGTTGCCTCGCCAGTACCCCGGAAGGATGCAGAGACTCAAACTTGGACCATGACTGCATTGACCGCCACTATCAACCGGCCGTCCAAGCCTATTACTGTTACCAAGCCCTATAAACCTGGTCCAAAATCTATGAAGTCACAGGCTCCTGAGAAGAAATCGAAGCAGAAATATCGCAGGGAAGATTTTTTAAAAGACCCTCCGCGTGCGCGCGGCAAGCCAAGTTCACCTTCTCCTCCTCCTCGGAGGTCGCAGTCCCAGGACGCTCCTGGGACAAGCCGCGCTCAGCGGCCCCCTTCACCCGTTGCCACCCAGAACCGATTCTCGGCGCTGGAGCCGGTTTCTGGCTCTGAGCGCGTGGGCCCACCCCTCGAGGAGGCTATGGAGTCTGACCAACTCCATACAAAAAGCCCGAGCCCAAAGATTAAGCAAAAGATTATTTTAAGCCGCCCTTCTAAGTAGACAGTTTATCCCTTTTATTCATGGCTATCCTGAGCTGGAATTTACGTGGTGTTCGATGGCATAGGGCGGAACTGCAACGTTTATTGCGTTCCCATTCACCTATGGTCGTATGTTTGCAGGAGACCAAGCTTCGCCCTCAAGACCCTTTCGATCTCCGAGGGTACACTCCGTTTCGCTACGATCTTGAACCGGAGGAGGGCGCTCCTGCCCATGGAGGTGTCATGTTGTTAGTGCGTAACGACGTTTATTTTCAAACTCTTGCTCTTACGTCCGACTTGCAAGCTGTTGCCATTAGACTGCAGTTACCCGGTTTTTTCTTTTCTGTTTGTTCTGTGTATTCACCTCCATCGTCTCCCCTCGCTCCCGCGGACATTCGAGCTCTTCTGTCCGCTCTCCCAACACCAGTTCTTCTGTTGGGAGATTTTAATGCCCATCGCCCACTATGGGGTTCGCCAAGGGCTTGTGCGAGGGGAACTCTTCTTTCCGACATTTTTTACCAGTTCAATCTTTCAATCCTCAATACAGGTGAGCCTACTTTTATTTCTGATTCTTCTGGTACATTCTCACACCTGGACCTTGCCGTTTGCTCACTCCAGCTTGCTAGTCGTCTGCAGTGGAACGTCGTCGCTGACACCTACTCCAGCGACCATTGCCCCTGCATCGTTTCTCTTCTGTCACACCACGTACAACATTCCAGAGTACCTACCTGGATATTCCCAAAAGCCGACTGGAGTTTGTATTCCAGCCTCGTGCATTTTGACGACCAGCCCTTCACCGACATTAACCAACTAGTGCAGTACCTTGCGTCTACTATTTTCTCTGCTGCCGAACGCGCAATTCCCCGTTCATCCTCTCAACCTCGGCGAATGCCTGTTCCGTGGTGGAACGAGGATTGTCGGGACGCCGTTCGTGCTCGTAGGACTGCACTTAGGGTGTTTCGGCGCCACCCTACACTTGATAATTTGGTGACTTTTAAACAATCGCGCGCCAGGGCTCGTCGCACTATTCAGGATAGCAAGAAGGCGTCGTGGGCTCGTTTAGTCGAGTCTTTTAATCGCTTTACGCCTTCATCTGTTGTTTGGAATAAACTTCGTCGCTTCTCAGGTAAAGTGTCGCATTGTACTCTTTCTGGCCTTCAGGTTTCTAATGCCACCATAGTGGATCCGGCTGCCATCGCTAACACTCTGGGATCTGCCTTTGAGGCGGTTTCCAGTTCAGACCATTATTCCGACGACTTTCGCTCTATTAAAGACCGGCTGGATTCTGCACCATATAATTTTCGGTCTGCTAACACTGAATGTTATAACGAACTTTTTACAATGAAGGAGCTGGAGCACGCTCTTCATTGCTCTAGGCACTCCGCTCCTGGCCCGGATGGCATTCATGTCCTGATGTTAAAGCACCTTTCAGCCGACAGTAAACTCTTTCTCTTACAGGTTTATAACCGTATTTGGCAAGACGGCTTTTTTCCTTCCGTTTGGCGCGAAGCCACCATTGTCCCTATACTTAAGCCTTGGAAGGATCGCCAACTTCCTTCCTGCTACCGCCCTATCTCCCTCACCAGTTGCATTTGCAAGGTGATGGAGCGCATGATCAACGGGCGGTTGACATGGTGGCTTGAGTCTCAGAAACCTCTAGCAAACGCTCAGTGCGGATTTCGTCGCTATCGCTCTACCGTCGACCATCTGGTGTCCCTGTCGACGCATATTATGAATGGATTTCTGAGAAAGTGTCAAACCGTGGCTGTGTTTTTTGACCTGGAGAAAGCTTATGACACTTGTTGGAGGGGCAGCATTTTACGTACACTTTACGCATGGAATATCCGCGGTCGTCTTCCCATATTTCTTCGGGAGTTTATGACGGACCGCGCGTTTCGTGTACGTGTGGGCTCGGTTTTATCTAGTCGTTTTATTCAAGAGAACGGAGTACCGCAAGGGCGCGGTACTTAGTGTCACACTTTTTGCAGTTGCTATCAACCACATTGTTGATTGTATTCCACCTGGAATGTCATCGTCCCTTTTTGTTGATGATTTTGCTATTTATTGCAGTTCACGGCGGACTTGTCTACTCGAACGCCGTCTCCAGATCTGTATCGACCGTCTCTACGCCTGGAGTAACGCCAACAGCTTTAATTTCTCCGCCGAGAAATCCGTCTGCATCAACTTCTGGCGCCGGAAATATTTCCCTCCGCCCTCTCTCCATCTTGGGCCGGAGGTGCTTCCGTTTGCAGACAAGGTGAAATTTTTGGGGTTGATATTTGATCGAAAGTTGAGCTGGACTTCTCACGTATACTTTTAAAAGCAAAGTGTGACCATTCTCTTAATATTTTACGTGTTTTAAGTGGCACATCCTGGGGAGCTGATCGGACCGTCCTTCTGCGT